>OZ007599.1:81175405-83749405 GCA_963931845.1 Maratus michaelseni | reverse complement strand
AAAAGGGCACGAGGGTAGGCTGCCCCTCTGAAACTCCCTAGAGTGATCTCTGTAGTTTGTAAACATTAAACTTGTTGGCAGTTTCTAAAATTAAAATAGGCCATAATCTCAATATATGTCTCTAAAAAAGAATTAACTAAATATCTTAATTTAAAATCAGAAAATATGTGTTTTTCAATATACCGCCCCCCCCCCCCCCCACACACACACTTTCCCCCCACCTGACCCTATATTAATTTATCAAATTCATTTTTAATAAACTTATTAAAGTAAATAGCTTTAGAGCATTATACTGTTTTAATGTCAGATGTTACGTAAAAAATAATAAAATTATGAAAAAGGTAAAAAAGCTGCTATTTGTTTGCTAAGTCTAACAATATTAACCATTTTACCCAACATATTTTTTTTGATCTAAAATATTACTTTTATGTTATTTTGTAATACAAAATGCAGAAAGTTAATCCTGAATAAGTGTTTTATGCTTATAAAATGGATATAAATAAGCTTAAAATAATTTATTATAAATGTAACACATTTCTCATTATAACAACAAGTCATGTCATCCAAAATTTTAAAATGACAACCAAATATAATATATTTGGTTGTAATAATTTATATTTTATTTATAATATATTTTATTATTCATTTAAAAATGATAACTAATACTTTTAATATGCTAATTTTGCAAAAAATTTTAAAATTTGTATTTTTATTTATAAAATAATTTTTGAAACCTACCTATTTTTACATCTACCTGACCCTAGCCAAGAAGGGCCCGCCAGGTGCTGTGTCCCACAAATTGACCTAGAGATATATATAAGACTTATAAGATACACTATAAGATAACATTTTTCAAAAATAATGTAATGAGACCATTAAAAGACAATATATATATATATCTTTTTCGGTACTTTTCGGTTAGCCGGGCGCCAGTGAAATTTATATACCTATGTATACATATATATACATATATCTATACATACACACATTTATATACGCATGTATATATATATACATATATATACACATACATATATGTGTGTATGTATACATATATATGTATATATAGATATATACATTTCACTGGCGCCCGGCTAACCGAAAAGTACCTCTTTTTCTTAATAAAAGTCTATAAAATGAACAATTTAGTATATATAAAGCTTGGCTTAACTAGAAAAATTTTATGTCCCCATTTGGGTACCAAGAATCCTGAAAAATAAAAAATAAAAACATTTTGCAATATTTTGTGCCTTACATGCTTGAAAAAAAAAGGAGGGGGGAGAGAAAGAGGAATTTACAATCTTGCTGTTACTATCTGGTTCTACTGACACAAAAATTTTGAAGGAGAAAAAAAAATAACATTTTTCTATTTAGACATAATTTAATAATCAAAAAGTTCCAAACATCGGTGCATGAGTGTAACACATCTGTTCCATAATTATCTGTGTTTCATAAAAGGTAATTTTTTTAATTAAATTTTCTCCCAGATAGACATACAAATAAGGGTTAATTCTTTGTTTGTAGAAAGATAACATACCCTAGCAGGGGTCGATCTAGGAAAAATTTGGGGCCTGTTTACAGCCCCTTCACAAAAATCTATTTAATAAAATGGGCCTTTTCACAAAAATCAATTTGATAAACTGGGCCCCTTCACAAAAATCAATTTAATAAAATGGGCTCCTTCACAAAAATCTATTTAATAAAATGGGCCCCTTTACAAAAATCAATTTGATAAAATGGGTCCCTTCACAAAAATCAATTTGATAAAATGCAGCCCTTCACAAAAATCAATTTGATAAAATGCAGCCCTTCACAAAAATCAATTTGATAAAATGCAGCCCTTCACAAAAATCAATTTGATAAAATGCTGCCCTTCACAAAAATCAATTTGATAAAATGTGCCCTTCACAAAAATCAATTTGATAAATTCAGAAAATTCTATTCTATAAAAACTTACTATTATTTATTTTGTGATATTTTAAAACGTGTAATTTGTAAACAAACAAGTTCATCAAAGCGGAAAACTTCAGCAGAAGGATTTTAAAAAGTTTTTGTTTATAAATGCTTGGTTCGAATTTGATTAACTGGATTTCAACTTTCGTTGCAAAATGTTATTTTACACAAAAATATAAATTTCACAAAAATAACCTTTACTTTTCACAAAATGGGCCCCAAGAAAAAAAAAAACCTGCATCGACCCCCGCCTAGTATCAAACATGAAGTAGCACTTATGCTAGTGTTTCTAAACCCGATAAATTAAAATTTGAAATCAGCAAAGCAAAAAGTTAACAGGAATGTTTATAGCATTTAGGGGTACTTTTATGTTAGACGGGTGCCAGTGGTATATATTCACATATACAGTAAACAACAGACTCCCCCAAATACACAAATTCCTAAAATCCACACATCATTTCCAATATAAACGATGAAACTTACAGTTCAGATGCAAGTATAAAATTCACTTAAAAAAAAAAAAAATTATATCATGCTGTACACATTTTAATACGTAATTTTGGTTAATATGGTTTAACTCATGTTTTATCATGAAAGAAGTATAAATTTATTTTTGAAATTTTTTAAGATATTGCTGATATTAGTGGCGATTGTGATATTTTTACCAATTTTATGTATTAATCAAGCTTTTTTGGTTATTAAGTATGGCTAAACATGAAATAAAACTGTTTATTTTAAGATTTTGATGTGAATTATTAGTGTACATTTATAAGGTGAGTTTCACTGAATACTTCAAGAAAAATTATCTCATCATCATTATGCAATATTAATTATTTACTTGACCTTCACTTTTAATATTTTGAATGTTTTTTTTAATTTTCTTAATTTTTGTTAGTTTACTTTATTGTAAGCATTCATTATAATTTTGAGTGCATTAGTAAAATCAAATTGTCGTTTAAAAAATGTAAACAAAACAGTGACCAGAAATCAACAGAAATCTAAAATCTGCACAACCTTTGGTTTTAAGCTATGCATATTTAAAGGAGTCTACTGTATACATAGATATATGCATGTATTGATACATATATTATATCACTAGCGCCCGGCTAACATAAAAATACCTATTTAGTAAATCAATTTTGTACAAGACAGTAAGCTGCTGGTTATCAAGAAAATGCTAATTGAAATACAAAAATAGTTGATTTAACTAAAAATAAAACTTTTGGCCAGATTCAGATTACTGTGCAAGTATTACTGCTGTCTGTTAATTACCCCAGCTACCCTACTCGCCTGATACTCAATAGTTATTATGCTGATCCCCCCCCCCCCCCCCCACACACACACACAAAAAAAAACCCCACAGTGAAATATTTTTATAAAAAAAACCCACTCTAATACTACATCAAATATTTCACTAAAGTCAATTTTTTTTGTTTTGGTTTTCTGCATCATTTAGAATAATAAAAATAGTTTAAAATACGTAAGGAGTGCTTATTTAGTTAAAAAATAATTTAAACTAACAATTGCAGAATTCTGGCAAAACATGAGCTTCATTTTTACAGATTTTCTTTTTATAATAAAATTTTAGAATATCTACATAAAGTTTTAATAACCATTAATAACATTTAAACCATTAATAAGTAATAAAATGTATCACTTTTAGCTGATTATGTCAGCTGTGTTTTTTTTTTTTTTTTTTTTTTTTTTTTTTGTGTGTGTGTGTGTAACATGGTTAATTTTTAGAAAAGCGTTTTTTTTTTTTTTTTAATTCTCGCTTAATTGGCTGCTACTTTGTAATACAGTGATGAAAAATGCTCAACATTAAAATCTTAGTCAGTACAAGCTGTAAAAATTTAGCCATGTTTAATTTTGTCAAATTCTTTATTATACTTTATATAAAGAAATTTTCAAAAATGGGGTTTTTTTAGAGGACAGTACAATACCAGGGCCCGATTAACCTGTGAAGCTATGGGAAGCAAAAAGTGTCATTCCCCCCCCCCCCCGAAATATGTGGAAAGGATTAATTTAATGCTGATTATTTTTAAAATAGGTACAAATGCCACTAAACTATTTTTTAATGTTTCAAATAAAACTGAAGGGAAAGTAAATTGCCATGATATAGTGCACTTTACAAATAAATTTTATACTCATTGTAAAATTTAAGTTTTATATATTTATAAAATAAATTAATATTTTAAAAAGATTTAATGCAGCTATTGCTATACTTGAGAATTGGCTAATGATTTTCAAATTTGTTGGTTAATAGTCTTAATTTCTTAGCGCGGTCCCTGTTTAAATAGTTAAAGATTCTGATCACATTATTTTCCGTCAAAATCAGGCAACAAATAGCAATTTAAGACAGACACTAGTTACATACAACATCGCTAATGACATAAAAAAAAAAAAAACGACACTTAAATTATTTATTTACCATATATATATGCAGGGGTGGGAAAATACATTATTTTACTCGCCACTGACGAGTGGATTTTATAATGGAGCGAGTGATTTTGAAAAACTGCAAGCTATAGAAGATACGCAATTTTTTTTTTTTTTTTTTTTTTTTTTTTACTATTTAGCGAGCTGTATGTTGAAAGTTTACAAAATTCTGCGATGTAAACATTGTACTAATTTCTATCGTACAGTAAGCTTTCCTCAGTTGTATATTATTTTTTTAATTTTATAGAAAAAAAATATATGAAAATGCATTGCAGTATACACGCTGGAATGCTTAAAATAACATAGGCATTTTGTTCATCTAATATTTAAAAAAATAATTTTAATAACATTTATAACTTTTAAAAAAGGAGATTTTATAGTCAATATATTAACATGTATTATGTATGTTTATGCATAATACATGTTAATATTGAACATTCAAATATATCATTTTAATTTTCAATTTAATAAATCATGTGCATTGTTTTAAACCTGCAGGCTTATTTTAAAAGTTATGAATGTTATTAAAATTCTTTTTTTTAATATTAGATTAACAAAATGCATATGTTATTTTAAGCATTCCAGCTGTGTATAACTTTAGCATCATACTAGCGTATGTAGTCATAACTTATTTTAAATGTTTATTTTGCGAACTAGACAATTAATCAATGTTTACATACTATTAACAAATTATATAAATTTGTGAAAAATTACAACATCCTTATAGGACAACCAATACGGAAATTTATAATGTTACGCTAAATCAGAATGAATGATTTTAACTAAAAAACTTTCTTTTCACGGGTAAAACAAACTGAAAAAGAATCAAATTTGAACAGATTTTAGCTCTATAAGGGTAATAGCAAATAGGTAATTAGCAGACGTAAATAACAAACAGAAAAGAAAAAAGAAGAGAAACAAAAATGATGATCATTAAATTATTCAAACAATCATAATCAGTTTCCTTACCTTAAATATTCTACTGAGATTGCTTATGCTTATCTTCATGGCTGGCGTGCTGGTGTAATCAAATCAATGGCGGCCAGCGGCCTTCTTCCTTCTCCTTCCTTCTTGTCATGCGCGGCGAATGTGTTGCGCAGTGTTAATGCGCAGTGTAGCCATTTCCGACTTCCAATGGACAGTCAACCAAATAATGGCTGATTGAACTAAATGAAATTAACCAAACTATTTGGGCGAATCAACTAAACGGTTATACTTGTCACAACAAAATTGTAGTTCAAACAACTAGTGAAAACTACCAAACACTGCAACCAAAAAAATTTGGTTCTCGCAACCAAATCGTTTTTTCCGTGTATATAATAATGTATTCGTTAAACTTTTTACTGCAGATAAAATTAATAATATAATTCTATAGAACTGATGGATCATTCTATGATCCAATAAAACATAGCCCATCACGCGTCACTGTCAGTGGGTCGCATCATAGTTTGGTAACCGATGTCCTAGGAAATTGTTGAATGTAATATACTGGGAAAAAATTACTTGAAACAGGCTCGATTAAGGAAATTGGGAGTCCTAGGCACAAAAGTTGCTGGCACCTCTGTACACAATTTCTTTAGGTAATCCATGTGTCATCAGTCCCCAAACATATGTGTCATGACCCATTAGTGGATGGCGAATTATGTTTTAGTTGGGCGCAGAATGATCGTTCAGTTCTTCATAAAACATATTAATTTTACCTGCAATAAAATAATATAACGAATACATATTAGTATCTGTATCTTTAAAGAATTATATAAAAAAGAAAACCGTTAAAGAATACAGGTAAGCGACTTTGATTTATTAATATTTGTGTTGATTGCGACTTGTGTCTAAAATTAACAATTTTCAACCCAGATATAGACAATCTCTTTGGTACTACAAAACAATGCTATAAATCGCACTATTTTAAAAGTATTGTTTTATTATGCACTTATTAATAAATGCATTTTTCATGTTTAATATGACATCTTTAAATTATACAAATAATAGCAAGGTGAATAGGTCTGAATATCAATTCAGAGTTGATCGTTCAAACCTTAAGGCGTGGTCAAACAATTTTCGCATAGGGGCAGATCCAGAAAATTTCGACAAACAAGGGGCTGCTGGCCCATTTTGGATTTCTACCATATTTCGTATGTGCAAACCTATATAGAAAATAATCTAACTTCATCCGCAAAAAAGTTTATAAAAAAAATTTTTTTTTAGTACAGAGGATAGAAGAATGCGATTTTGCAAGTTTTTACAAAATTCAAAAGTTTATAAAATCTTACAGAATTTCTAAAAATTGAGATAAACAAAAAATCCAAAGAGGTCTGAAATCTACACACATTTTTCTATCAAAATATGCAAATGTTGTAGATTTATCTCTATTTTGTTTTTAAAAATTGAGTACTTTAGAACTATTGAATTGTTAGGTAAAGTGCCAGTTTTTGAAAACATATCTATATAATTTTTTATATGTGTTATTACTACTTCACACTTGCTACTACTAATTAGATGTTATTAATAATTTTTAATATGAATTTATTAATAATTTTCATAATTAAAAATATGTTTTTGAGTAGAAAAAATACGTGGAATATGTGTGAGTCTATTCATTATATCTCCTAAAAAGAAGAAAAAACAATCGGTTGACATTTTATTCAAAGTCATTCGGTTAGTTAAAGTTTGGTTTAGTAAAGATATTATTAAAGTTTGTCACATGGATATAACATTAGCATCCTCATATTTTGACCTTTTCTAAATCTATGGAGATTTAAGAAAAGGTATGTGAACTATGCCTCTCCCATGCTGTCTTGATACAAGGAACTCAAATATGGTATCAAATGTGAGCGTTACTATTTGAAAATTCAGAGTTGGGACAATTTTTAACACACGATATGGCCAAAAGTCACCGGACACTTTCTATTTCAGACGTTTTGTTGACTATCTAAAACAGCAATTCCCAAACCGTAGGTCGCGGAGTGATTGATTAGGCTTCCATAAAAATGTTATTAATTTTATCTCCTGTAAAAGTATAACAATCATCATATATTACATCTTTAAAGTAAAGAAACGTGAAGGATTAGAGATAAACAACTTCGTGAAAAGACTGTGTTCTATTATTGATGCGTTGAAAGCTACTTGAGACAAGAGTTAATATGTTTTAATTCAACCCTGATATAGACCTCCTCGTTGGTGCAAAACAATGCTATAAATTGCATGTATTTTAAAACTTTACATGTATTTTAAAACGTATTAACAAAAATATTTTCCCATGTATAGCAAAAGAAGATTATGTTTTATATTTATATCACATTATTAATATCTATATACCTACATATTAGGTGGATCACAAAATCTTTTCAATCTTTAACGTACGTCACTTAACATTAACAATAAAGTTTGAGAACACAACTGAAAATCGTTACTTTATTGTTAAGATTTAATAAAAAAAAATTTAAATACTTCTCAATGGGCAATATTATTTGTGTAGGAAAAATGCTAAATAAATAATTATTCTAACAAATAATTAATACCGGAGTTATATTTATTAAAAGTTTTGTGAAATGATTCTTTTTCAATGACTATTATGGTCCCCCCAAACTGTTTTGCTTGTGACTTTTACTTATCAGATTAAACTGTAATTTTGCATTTGCATATAAGAAGATGCTAGAAATAAATTTCTGTTTAAAAATTCATAGTTTAAAATTGATATTTTTTCGAATATTAATTTCTTAATTCATATTTTGCCTATATAATAATTTTAATGCGTAAAAATCGCATAATTATGTCTGGGATAGTTCTAACACGCCCTCCTCCCCCCTAAAAAAATAGCATGAAAAAATAATTATTACAAGAGATATGAATGAAAATGTTAAAATTAACATTAGGAAGTTAAAAATTTATATCTTTATAATTCTTAGACGTCTGACAGAATGATTTCCCATTTGGCATGAAAACCCGTAACTCCAGAATCGAAATATGTCAAATTTGGGCGTTCGAACTGAAATTTTTAAAGTTTGTTACTATTTCGTTATGGAGACGGACCCCTCAAGCTTACCTTTTTAAACATACAAATTGAAATTAAACATAAATCCCAATCGAATAGCTATTCTCGCTTCTTCTGGAGCAATTTGATGTATAAAAGGTTTTTTTTTTTTTTTTAGCCGATTGTACATTTAATTTGTTATAACTGTTAATTTGGAATAAAAAGTGTCATGGTTTGAGTTTTGAAAATGAGATTTTATTGGAGCATCATGCATATAAGCTTTAAGAGTCGATTAATGACACATTTTCTTCCATTACACTCATAATTCTCTCTTTCGTTCTAATCTAACTGAAACTTTTAAGTTTTCTTAAAATAAAATATTTAATTATCATTGAAATCCTCGCACTTGTCTTAAACATCCGATATTCTCAGAAGTGCGGAGATATCCATGTAACACAATGGTTCTGAAACTTTATATTAATGCGAGCCATCTCAAAGTATGAAAGTTTTTCGCGACCCACGTAGCCTAATATGTAGGCATATAGTGTAATCGATTCAGGGAAAAAGGCGAGGTTTAGTACAAAGTGCCAAATGAGTATCAGGCAAGATTAAATAAAACGTTCCCTGATAAAAGTTATGCATTTTTTTTTCTCTCAAAGGAGGGCTAGGTTTGTCAGAGAAAGCCTTTTACAATAACAAAAAGTGCAGCGTGAGAATACATGAAAATAATATAAGCGAACATGGAGATTCAGGAATTCTAACAAGGTGGAGTGGTGAATAAGACATAATTCACCGGTGCACCGGATACTTTATGCAACGGTATCGAAACGGCAATGCAAATTTTCATATGCGAAAGTTGGGATCTCCTTTTTCGTTGTATTATCAGGTATAAAAATTTCAGTGTTGGGTGCGTACGGCCAACCTCACTTATACCTTAACGATAAGTTAATTCAAAGAGTTGGCAATCCTAAGGAGTCCTATTTAGCCCCAGCCTCAGAAAGAAATGCCCCTCAAACACATCTCGTCGGGGCGGTTCAAGCAAATACGTCATATACTAAAGATTTTATTTTTGCACTAAATCCCACAAAGTGCGATTTTGTTAAAGATACATTGCGTTGCACTACTGCACCTGACAATATAGAATGCCTGAGAGCTACGCACGAAAAATCCTTACCACTTCAAAGAAACATACATTTTTTTTTTCGAATAAATAATGAGAAACTGCAGTCGACACAACTTCTCTCATCGGCAGTGCGCGCCCAATTTCATTTTTTAAATTTTAAAATTGTTGTGCATATTACTACTATTTGCCCGCAGTTAAGTGAGATTCATCTTGTAGCCACTGGGTGTTATAATTGGAAGCTTTTAGCTCGTCTTACTTTTACCGCCCACTCATCATGTCAAACTGGAATGGTTACAGTACAATTGCAACATATATTAGTGCACACAAAGGCTATATTTCTCCAATTAGAGGATTCGATGCATCTAATAAAATTTCAGGCCGAAAAGAAAAGCGATTTGGGCAAACTGCGCCTTAAGTCCAATATGATTTCACAATGTCGTACTTTCAAATATTGCTTAGACGAACTATCAGTGGAGTTGTTAAAGTTAGATACAAATTACACAGCCTCGATTAGTGCTTCTACAACAACCCAAGTATGGGATTGGCTGCAAATCCCAAGTTTAGGTAGCACATTCTTTATGCTAAAATTTGTAGGTTCCGCACTTTTCATAATATGTTTAATTATTACAACACTCGCGACAGTCTTCACCTGTTGTTGTAAATCACGTTAACTGTTTATAAGTTTATTGTTAGCTAGTTACAAGACATAAAAAAAACACGTAATCATGCTTTTATTGTTAATTTTTTTCCCTTCCTCTCTATTTTTCCTCATATTTCAATTGTTACTTTGTTGCATTGGTATATTCTATGTCTCTTGCCTATAGTAGATTATATATATACTGTTTCGTTTTGTATTTTGTTGTCTATTGTATCCCATACCAGTTTTATGTTGCATTTCTGTCATTAATTATCTAATTCTAAGGGATGCCAAAGTATTTCTGAATACGGAGTTTACGAATTTTTCTTTTTTTAACGTTTTTTTTCTTTTAATTACCCATTTCTATATTACCAGATAAGTTTCAGGCAAGTCTAAATAAAACATTCCCTGATAAAAGATATGCATTTTTTATCTCTCTCAAAGGAGGGTTAGGTCGGGCAGTGAAAGCCTTTTACAATAACAAAAAGGGCAGCGCGAGAATACATGAAAAGAATATAAGCGAACATGGAGTTTCAGGAATTTTAACAAGAGGAGTGGTGAATAAGAACGTAAATGCGCATTTTCAGGTGCGAAAGTTGGGATCTCCTTTTTAGTTGTAACTTTCAGATGTGTGGAGTACTCAACGGTATCGAAAAAGGGTGAGAAATTGCAGTAAAATATATGCCCACAATAATGAGAAGTACAGATCAGGACGCCCGACGAACGGTTAAGTGAATTTATGAGTTGAGGTCCAGGCACATAGAAAAACGCCCCATGCTACCTGTATTTCAAGACGGAGGTTTGCACAATTTTGGCGGGAAAGAGTCCCGAGCATTTCTTGAGTCGTACGGCAGGATTATTTCAATACAGTCCATCCAATAGATTGCAATAATTTCATCTGGGGGCAGGATTTTACACAATAGTAAATTTCTAGCCACTAGCGTAGAATTAAAGGGGGCTTAAAAAATAATAGAAACGTTAAGGATTGGTGAGTAGGGTTTTGCGGCGAATTAGGGATGGAAAACGAAAGGAAAGAAAAGGGTGAAGAAGAGAAAAAAAGGGGACAGTTGAGACAGTAGAGTCTGGAGTTTGGCTTTTGCTAGAGCTGTGTTTTTTTTAAAAATATTGGTATGCTAGAGTTTTAGAAAGTTTGGAGTTTGGCTCCCAGATAGTAAAGAGGCATTTTGTTTTATTTGTGCTTATACTGAGAAGCAAGTCCTGGGCCTAATAGCTGACAATCTTCGAGATGTCGTTTCTGTTCCTGATATCATCAGGTAAAATTTTATTTTATAGAATGTTCCAAAAATTATAGTAACGTCTTAAGTGTTTAATAGTAAAACTTTGTATAACTCACGGTGTAGCACGCGAGTAAGAATGAGCATTTACAGACACGAAATTAGATCAGGCATCCCTTTAAAATTTGTCAATTGAGTTGTATTTTGTATATTTTGCAAGTATAGTCACTATCTATTATGTATTCATCAATCACTCTCATTTGTATAACCTTCTTAGATAATTCATTAAATAAACAGTGTGTTTTAAACTTAAGAGTAATCTTTTCTTTCGCCACTACAGAGAAGGCAAGGAGGTACTGACATGGGTAACCATTATAACATCACGTAGTCTAATATAATTTATACCCGGTTCTTAGTTTTAAATACTATTAGTCATCAAAGTCACCCATACTCAAGAATGAACAAACTACAGATGCGAAGTTATACCTCAACAACAGAATTTACCCCTCTAGCCCCTATACAAATAGCGAAGTCACAAAAACCCCGCCCAGCAAAAGCATATGTACGAAAATAATAATAGTTACTTCTAACGTGAAAAATCATAATAATAATATTGCGATATAATAACAGAACATGGCCGTTTGCTATGCTTGGAAAAACACGTACATTAAAAAAGTATATTTAAAAATAAGTGTGATTTTAACATTGTTTTGTGCCAACGAAATTGTCTAAATCATGGTCGAAGTTTGTTAATTTTAGCTCAAGTCTCTCTCAATAAAAGTTTAATAAAACATTGTCAATGATTTAATGAAGTTTCTTACCATGTATTTATTCACGATTTGTTTTCTTTAAAAATGTAACATATGGAATTCGTTATATTTTTTGCAACAGATAAAATTAACATTATGTTTTTATTAATATAATTATTAATATAGCATTCTGCGACCCATCGAAACATAGCCCGCGATCCACTGATGGGTTACCCATAGTGGAACCACTGATTCGGGAATCACTGATGTAGCAAAAAAAAAAAAAAAAAAAAAAATTAGGCGATGGGATATACTGGAAATGACGCAAAACCAAAACTGAAGAAGAAAAAGAATACATTTTCTTTTCTTCGAAAGAGGCAAGAAAAAAGAGAAAAGATGATTGTATTCTTTGAGGTGACCTATCCGAACCTATAGGAATGAAAGTGCAAACTTGTTTCCCCACATGTTCCCGTTATTTCGATTTTCTCTGCTGGGCTGTGGCAGCACCGTCTGTGGCTCGGTGTTAGCTGATTTCGTTCAGTCCGCGAACCTGCGTCGCGTGAAGCGCATGGCCGCCCGAGGTGCTGCCACCGCTGCCGATCCGCCGCGAGCCCTGCCGCCTGCCGCTGCGGTCTCCCCGGCAACCCCTCGACCCAGTCTCAGCCCTTCTGCCGCCAATTTAGACCCTGCCGTTGCCGCTGCTGCCTACGCTGGACACTTCTCCATCACCAGGTAAGACACCACGTGACACCTTCTCGCTACAACAGGATTTTTCTTAATTCAAACATTTATTCCAGCAGCTTCAATTCAAATTTTCCTTGGAGGGGGCAAAATTCATTCGTAGGCCGTAGTAAATTCAGATTTTCTGTTAATTTTTCATACATATTTTAAATAGAATATTTTATTGTTATTATTTATTCCAATACAATTATTACTCAATTGGTAAAAACAAATGTAAACGTTCAACTAAAAATAAGAAATTAAAGAAGCCGATAATGATAAAATCTTAGTCTGAAACTCAAATGGGGGTAATTGATCTACCCTTCCCTCCCTAAATAACGCCTCTAGTTCAAACATTCATTGGGTTTGTCCAGACGTTTCTCACAGGATCTTGTTTTTGTGAAATTCGGATCAGTTTTTAATACTTGAACAAAATTGAATGCTAATTTTTTTATCTGAAATTAGTGTTAAATTCAGGTTCTTGTTTAGACATTCTGTTTATTCCTGTTTTAACGAGCTATATAAATTCATTACGTTTAGGTACATAAATTTATATAAATATCTAGATAATAGGTACTTTGACAATTTCAGCTATTTAGCGACAGGTCTGATTTTCGTTTAAGTTGATTAAATGCGTACAAGGTTCATTTTATAGGTAGAAAGAGTTTGTAAAAAGTCCATTTCCAAGGTGATTCTCAAAAAAAGAAATCCTCGTTCAACAACACGAAACTTTCTAACACATTTGCGGACTCATTTTTAAACGCAAAAGCATGATACTTACAGTCACGATTATTGAAGTGATTTGTAAAATCGAACGGGTTTTTTTTTATTTTGGGATTTTAAAAAAAAAGTTGTTGTAAGCGATTTTTGTCTCAAGATAGCAGTTTTCTTTTCTTTTCCCACGCTGTTGCGTCCAAAAATTCCGTTCAAAATGCCAACTTTAACAACATTTTCTGAAAGATATTCTGGATTTACCGAAAAATAGAGAAACTGTTCTCGTATGTAGTTTCTGAATAAGAGCACCAATTCCATGCTTTGTGAGCAAATATAAAATCAGAAATCTGTAAGAAAGTAGCCAGTTTGGATTGGAAAAAGAATTTTGTAAAGGGTCCTGTATTAAGATAAACATATTGCGAAAGGTCCCATTTTTAACAACAAAAAATGCGAAAGGTCGCGTTAAGATAAACATTGTGAAAACATTTGTTGATAAACATTTGTTGATAAACATTTCTTGAACATTTTGTTTTTAAATTTTAAAAATGTACAATGTCCTGTTTTGAAATAAACATATTGCGGAAAGTCCTGTTTTTAACAAAAAATATGTGAAAAATTCTGTTACAAGATAAATATTGTGAAATACCTTGTTTTTAATTTTTTTTTTAAAACGTAAAGGGTCCTGTTCTAAGCTAAACAAATTGTGAAATGTCCTGTTCTTAAATTAAAAAAAATTGAACAGTCCTGTTTTAAGATGAAAAAGTATTTGAAGGGTAATTAAAGAGCCCTAATTGTTAAACAAATCCCTGCATTTTCATCTAGAGTTGCAAGATGAGATAGAAAAAAAATGGGTTTTAGAGGGGAAGGGAATTTTGAAATTTTCCAAAACAAGAAAATTTTGAAATATTTTTACTTTTTTAGATAACCAAATTACAGACTTTATAAATTAGGGTACCTATTTCTATTGAGTTATTTCTTAAATTGTTTAATCCAGATGAAAGTTTGTCACTTAATCAGTATAGTTTCATTCATTTTCTTAAAATTATTGTTTATATTAGTTGACCAATTATTTTTTAAATGAGTAATTTTTGTAATAAAAAATGAAACAGGTAAACTTATTGATTTTGTTTTTAATTTTTCATCATTGATTATTAGAAATAAGTTGAATTTTTTTGCTACTTAAAAAAAATATATTAAAATTACTGGATTTGGCATTCTCATTTTAATAACTGGTATGTATAATTTTAGTGTTTGTCTTTTTAAATGTGTTATGGAACAAAAAGTTTTTAACCCCCACCTATAGATAAATGATTTAAATTTTAATTTTGCCTGAATTTAAATAAAATAAAAATCTAATAATATATGGAAATATGTTATCAGTAGTTTAAAGAAATGCAAATAAACATCATCATTTGATACTAGTTTTTTTTTTTTCACCATTGAAATTCCAAAAATCTCGATGTAATTCACAAAATTCCCACATTTATTCCCTTGTAACATGGTATCATGAACATTGCCTGCATGTACATCCCGCATACACAGGCATCATTTCCCTCCAATTATAAGGCAATTTCGAAAAAAAAATGATTTTTTTCCTGAATTTTGGAAAAAAATTAATAAAACCTACGTAAAATCCTTAAAAAATAAGGCACATAATCTTTTTTTTATATTTTTGTACTGGAGTAACCAAATTTTGCTGTATATTTTGAATTTTTCGAGATGTTTCCAGAGGAAATCGTAAAATTTTGATTTTTTTTTCGATTTCCAGTATTTAGTTTTTGTGTAAAAGAAAATTGTTAACCTAAGGGTGGAAAATAATTTTTTGTGTCTGTATCTTTCTATGGTTATCTATTCTAATGGTTATGTTATCAAAATTTATCTTAATATTTTTCTTCGTGATTCTGTTTTTCTGTAAGCGAATGAGGACAAGAGGGGAGGGAGGAATTCGGAATCGGAGTTCTACTTTAAAAAAATCCCATTTATGTAGTGGTGTGAAGTAATATAATCGCCCTGTCGTGAAATTTCTCTATTTTTATCAGGGATTGTTAGATCGTACTCGAAATCTCCCTACTTTTCTTTCTCTAATTAAAGTTGCTGATGTCAGTAAAACAGAAAATAACACCACAACAAAAATGTTTTTAACTCTTAAATATGCCGTGTCTGAATACGATTGATATTTTTTGGTATATTTCCAATTATGGGCTGTAATATATTTATCTAATTTGAGGTTAAAATTCTTATTTTTATTTTGTCATGGTTAATATAGAATAAAAATGTCAGTACAATATACTTTTCCAAAATACTTCTAATTTATTATTGCAAGTAAATTCTTATGAAGTATAAAAAAGCAAGTTTAAAATATTTAAATCCTGTTTGAAGCATGTCGCTTAATTATATTTTTTGACATTTTTATTCTGTTTTTAAAAAATCCAACTTATGTCTAAAAAATTGCATTTGTGAAAAATATCAGATCTACTTAGATTTTTTTTTTCTTTTTACGTAAAAAATGTTTAAGCTTTATTTTGGAAATAAAAATATTTCGATACAATATCTTGTGACTTACTGAAGGGTCAGAGGAACATCATTATCCCTCCCCCCCCCCCCCCACTTCCACACCCGCACACACTCTCATATACTTCCCGATTGGATAGTATTCTACGCATTTAAAACTAAATACTCCCAACTTACTAATATTTATACATAGTTTAGATGTTTAGAGAACTATTAATGTTATGAGTAATTTTAATGCTTGTTACATCCATCTAGTTTTCAGTTCAAATAAACATCATATTATGATCTAATACGGGCACTTTTTAAGATAACCTATGTCAATGTGGAACCCAAGGCCCGGGCCTTATGGACCTAGGCATAAATCAGTTTCTGGTGATATACTATATACTTGTGAATTGCTAGTACCTGTACTACACTTTAACTTTATTGCATTTTTATTTTTTAAGAATTTCAACTGATTTTTTTAAAATATACATTTATAAAGAATCTAACATTTAATTATTGTTAACACTCTAGTGTATTATTTTCAAAAATATACATTTATATAGAACCTGACATTTAATTATTGTTATCACTATAGCGTATTATTATTATTTTTTAAATATTACATATTTATATAAAGAACCTAACTTTTAATTATTGTTATCACTATAAGCTTATTATGAGTAACTCAGTTTTTCTAAATTTGCCCGTTTGGGTCTGGCATCCTAACAGTAGAGCATGTCTCTACATTGATTATTATTTTGATTTAATATTTTTTTTTATTTATCTGCATGATAGTATATGTCTTTACATTTATTAATATTATCGCTTCATTTATGTTTCGTCATTTATTAATAAAACAAAATATAACGTTTATTTAATTTTCTTTCCATCGTTGGTTATTCTTTTATTTCAAGCATGCGCTTCATTCTTTAAATTAAAAATAAAAGGTACTTGACCAAACAAATAATTTATGTGAAAAAAATGCTGGAAAGTTGTTATATCTGTTGTGATAGGACAGTTTCCAATCGTCCTCAAAATTTCTTCCTTAGAGTATTATCATAAAATAGAAAACAAAATAATTATATTCATTGGATTTTAGTAAATTCCTAAGGTTTCAGAAAACCTTAACGTTTGTCATTTGAATAGCAACTACATTTAACTTTTTTAATCTAATAGTAATTTTTCTTTTAAATTATTTTAAAAAATCGGAGCGGAAAGGGTTAAAAATATTGTGAGGAAATGTCCTCTTCAATTGTTATTTTTTGTTTCATCTTCATTTTTTAGTGCAATTCAATTTGTCTATCAACTTTGCTTACGTGTTTATTTTCTTATCCGCTCTTCTTGTTGCTTCCATAAAAAAAATTCGTGTCAAAAATTTTTAAACCCCGTTTTCATATCAAATATTATTACCATACACTGCTCTAATTTATACGAATTAATCTATTTTAAAATGTACATTTGCGAATAAAATTGTTATTACCAATCGCTATCACTAAAAATATTGCAGCAAAATGCTTAAACTGTATTATTATAGTGTGAAAACATCTTTAACGTTACAAGTATTTAATTCTAACTGTCATACTTGATTTCTTTCTTCTTCTTTTTTTTCTTTGTTTAGTTTAATTGTAGTTTATGTTTGAGTTTGTGGATAATGTGTTAAGTCACACAATAGTAGTGAGATATTTTGAATTACATATAACGTATCGTCAATTATGGTTTGTGTAAAAGGACCATACATTAAACGTCATTTAAATGAATTTATTTTTACACTAAAACTTTATTACCATACCGCTACCATACCATACCATATCAGATTTTTTAATCACATATTATAAATTATGGTTTGTTAAAAGGAAAATACTGTAAACGTCGTTAAAAGGAATTATATTTGACCACTAAAACTTTATTCCAGAGTTCAAATACACGTTAAGAATAAGTAAATGATTTTGATTTTACATAATAAATTTATTTTTAAAAAAAAGAAAAAAAAACATGATTCAATTAAACAGTGATTCATGTAAAGGAAATTTACTATATTGATCAATAATCGATCTTTTTCATTGCATTAAAGAGCAAAATTCTCTTTTTTCTAAAATTTTAAAGTTCATGGATTACAATTGTGTCTGTATATATATATTTAAATTTGTTATCTTAAACTTGAATTGCAATAAATATCCTTCTCAGTGTGTAACTGCTTTGAAAAGGTTTAAAAACATGTAAATGACATTTGGCAGAAACAGAAAAATACATAATATTAAATACGTATATTATTTTAGAAAATTTATAATATCGAAAACACTGAACATAAAAATAATATTTGGTCAAAAAAATAGCTTTTGATATGCTAGAAATTATTTTGTGTACGCCACGCGATTTTCTATCTGTCTTACAATGTGTAAAATTATTATTTTAGTTTTTTTAGTGTCTGTGCTTAAAATTTTTGCTAATATGTTATTTATAGTATAAGTTTTTATTTTACTTTATTTTTATTTTTATTTTATTTTTTATTTTTATTTATTTATTTATTTATTTATTTATTTATTTATTTTATTTTATTTATTTATTTATTTTTATTTTTTTTATTTTTTATTTATTTATTTTTTTTTCGGGGGGGGGGGGTTATTTTTTTATGCAAATCAAAACTATATCAAAACTATATAATCAAAATCTATATACAGTAAATTCTGTCTAAGGCGGACTCTGTGTAAGCCGGAATTTTGTCTAACGCGGAAACTTTTTCAAGTCCCGGCAAACACATAGGAAATAACATTAATTCATGCTCCATAAGCCGGAATTTGTCTAACGCGGAAACAGAAATGTTTTTAAAGTCCCATCGAAATCAAAATTTTGCATAAGACGGAAAAATAAAATTAAAAAATTGAAGGCATTTGGTTTATGAGACTTCAAAACTGATATACATACATCAAATGCTCAACATTTTAATTAAATTTCGTAATAGATTAATAAAGTTGATTCAACAGAACGGAAAATGTTTAAATATTTAAGGAATAATTTTTTATTCCATTATTTCTCATATATAAGCAAAATGTTTTTCCTCTTAAAAAAAAGAAAGAAAAAACATCATACCAAGTACATTTTTTTTACATTTATCTCAATTAATCATTCAAAAAAAGAAATTGATAAAAAAAATCCCTATACATTAACACTTCTCTCTTTTTCATTGTATTAGCGAAAGAATATAACTTTTTTTTGCTTGCTTCGGATTTTGAGTTCTGATCATTGTTTAGGGCAATCAGTCATTTGGTCGCCATAACTCTTTGTCTAATGGGAGAAGCAGAGAGGGGGTGAGCTACAATCATTTACATTCTGTATGAGGCGCTGGTTGTGGTTTCAGAGGGGGAAGGGGATGGAAGATGAATTCGAAGTGACGTATGTTTTATTTCAATAAATCACATGGTCAGAAAACGAGGTCGTTGCACGTGTTATTTGTTCTTCCTCATTTTATATTGTCTACTGATATTACTAAGTGATAGTAAAAAATGCCTTCAAAATCTAAACTCAATACGCTATCTCTGCGAGATAAAATAGAAGTTATTAATTAAAAGAAAAAAATTATTCTGTAAAAGATCTTTGTATTAAATTTAAATGCGGTAAAACACAAATTTATGATGCTATAAAAAGAAGAACAGAGTTGGAAAAGGAATTGGAAAGCAAATCATGCAACAGAAAGCAGAAAGGTGCTGTGGAAAATGAAGACATTAATGCATTAACACTTGAATGGTTTTCTAACGCTAGAGCTAAAAATTTGCCCATACCTGGTACACTGTTACGTGAAAAGGCGAAAGAGATAACCGAAAAATTAGGTAAAACAGATTTCAAGGCTTCTACTGGATGGTTAATGAGTTTCCTTAATCGACAGAATATTGCCATGAAGCAAGTTTGCGGAGAGTCGAAAGACGTCCCTGATCAAGAAATTACGGAATGGAATATAAATTTTCCTCTACTGATTGAAGGATATCAAGTTAAGGACATATACAATTACGACGAAACTGGACTATTTTATCGTGCGTTGTCCGTGCGTAGTCCCTTGCAAAAAGAGGAAGTGAATGCCACGGTGGTAAAAACTCCAAAGAGCGTGTCACTATTTTGTTTTGCGCGAATATGGAGGGCAGTTTAGAAAATCCCTTAGTGATAGGAAAATCGCAAAAGCCGCCATGTTTTAAGAATGTGAACACTGATAAACTGCCTGTGATTAGGAGATCTCGAAAACATCATGGATGCCGACTGCCATAATGGAGGGATGGCTAACTGAATTAAATAACTGTATGATCAAAGAAAATCGAAAAATTTTGTTATTTCTCAACAATGCCCCTTGTTATGCCAATTTCGAACTATTGAATATAAAATTACAATTTCTTCCCGCAAATACTACTGCAGTAACACAACCAATGGATCAAGGAGTTATAAAAATGATGAAAACCCATTACAAAAAATATATCTTGCGATCCATTATTGCGTCTTTAGATAATTGCTCTTCTGCCACCGAAATGGCAAAAAATATAAGTGCTTTATATGCTGTCAAATGGATTGCCAAATCCTGCTCAGAAATGTCGCCTGAAAAAAATGTTCATTGTTTTAGAAAAGCTGGTTTTGTTTCAGAAATTGGCCATGAATCAGTTGACCAGTTGGAGAAAAATGAGTTACAAAATCTAATAGATGACTTAAAATGTGTTGACAGCAATGGAAAAATTAATGAAGAAGAATACGTATCAGGTGACAATATAGTGTGGGCTACTGAAGCTTACACTTCTGTTGACATTTTGATTCAGCGATATAAAGATTTGGAAAGTGCTAGTGAAAATGAAGATGAGCACGATTATGAAAACCATGAAGACAATGGAGAAATTCAAACGTATCAAGGCCTTGAGAAGCATTTTAGGTATCTCGAAAAAAAATGTCTCGCTCAAAAAATGAATTGATACCCATAATAACGGACTTGCAAGGTGCTACTGAAAAATGCTTGGTAAAAAGAAAGACAAAACAAGCATCAATAAAAGATTATTTTCCGACTGTTTAAAAACTTACTATGCCACTATGTGAAATATGAAGTATTTGTTAAGGTAAATAATTTTCTTTAACTTTTAAAATGGAAGAAATTGGTACTACTATTTATTTTATTATTCATATAATGTTTTTGAAATTAATAATAAATTTAATAAGACGTATAATTTCATTTAAAAAACTGTACTAAAGATTACAAACGTAAAAATATGACTTGCGCATATGTATTTTATTTATTTATTTTGGCTGTTTTGCATAAGGCGGAATATTGTCTACGGCGGAAACTTTTCTCGGTCCCGATGGATTCCGCCTTAGACAGAGTTTACTGTATTTAAAACGCTAAGCGTTTTGTTTCGACAATCCGTGAGAACAAACTACTACATCAAATTACATCATTCTTTTTTTAAATGAAAGATATTTGGTCACAGATTTGTTATCGTACATTCGTTTGTTCGAAAATATAATTAATTAGCCGTAATTTTAAATTAAAATTTTACTTCTGCTTATGACGTTATAAAGTCGGCAATCGGATTAACGCCCAATGTTGCGACATACAGAGTTTATTTTCTGAACTCAATGATTGCTAGCATAAAAAATAAATATTAAATATTAAAAGCACGTGACTTTTAGGCCGAATTTTTTAATTTGTAAGTTAAAATATAGTTAAAATGTTTAAGTATTTCGGTAAAAATATTTATCCGTGTGTTTTATAAGCAAATAAAAATTCATATTTACTGTGACGTCACGGAAATATTGTCCATTGGGCTCATTTTATCATTAAGCATTATAACTTTGTTGATGCCATTTTTTTCATTACAATTAAATGCAAAATATATTTTTATTTGTATGCATGGTGCTTAAGCATAAATGTACGTGTGAAAGTTTGTACCGGTGAAAATGACGTTATGCTTAGCTTGAAATGCATTTTAACATTGATAAAACTAAAAAGAAAAATTTCTATGATTGTGTCAACATGGCGTAATATTAACTGATATTTCAATTTTTAATTTTAAAGAATAGAACTGGAGCCTTTATTGGTTGCTTCATCTTGATTGCATACATTGATTACATGTTACCAATTACTTTTTTTAAATTATAGGATTAAGTTATAGGAATTATAGGATTCAAATTATTAAGATTTCCTTTTTTAATAAAAAAAATTCACAAAAGTAAAGAATTTCAGGAAAATAAAACTTGAAATAATGATTGTATTTTTAGCTAGAATAAATAATGTAAGGCTAATATTTTATAGGAATTATTTTGGTAGGTTTGTTATAAGTTCATTTAACAGTTCCTTATTAGCGGCAAAGTCTTATTTCTTTCACTGTGAATTTTTCTTTCGGTGTCAAAAAATGGTAGTCTACTTTTGGACGCCAACCAAAACACAGTGGCAATATTTAGAAATGTATAACGGTTGTGACAACAAACGGCACTATCGCTTTAGCTTTCATCGCGCTTACATCACTTCTAAATACTAAAAATTTATTTTTTTTACTGCATTTTATAATTTCAATTCTTACATCCTCAATTAGAAAAAAAAATTAGCTTTCGATTGAAATTTATTTGAAATCTGCCGCTTAATTTAACGACTTTTTAAATATTTTTCAAGCATGAAATATTTTTCAATTTTATCTCAACAATGACCATCCGATTGTTTTAATAATGTAAAATAGCCCCTTGGAAAGTTGCAACAATTGAAAATAGGTATCCCTAACTTCATGAAAAGTGAAAATAATAATAATAAAAACCTGATAAATCATAAGATCAGATTATCCATAAGATAGAGTATTTTGGCGCTAATATAAAATCTGTCAAAAGAAAAAAAAACTATTTTTAGTTTATGATTAACATAAAATTGATATGTTGAATTCGTTGATGTATATGTTGAATCAGAATATGCTGGGAACTGTTATTTATTATTTTTTTAAAGATCCATTGGATATTTAACTGTATAAGAGACCGATTGTGATAGAAAAAGGAATAATCATCCTGATTATGTAAAGGGATAGAAGAAACCATACAAATAAATTACAATTGAAAATTCATTACATTAAAGTTACATTAAAATTCTCCCTCATCTGCATATTAATTTATTATTTTTAACAAAAATTCTTCATTTTTACATAAAAATTGATTAGCTTAAAACAATGGATGCTTTTTAGAAGATATGGATTTGAAACGAACAATGATTAAAGAGGACATTTTAAACTTTTAATTTAAACATTTTAAAACTTTTTTTAACGTCGAATTTCAACGGTGCCTTTGGGCAGATGCAATACATATGCGCATAGGAGCTCATTCGATTGCATTATCACAGGGGGGGGGGGCGGTGCTTATACTATGTTATTTTATTTACTGAATATGAGATGAAAGTAGGAAATTTGTATAATACTTTATGATAGGACTATTTGTATGATACTTTATAAGTCCATGACCTTTTTTCCTTTTCTTTTTTTTTTTTTTTTTTTTTTTTTTTTGTCGTGGGGAATATGGTGGTAATGTCAAACTGATTTGCATTGCACATTTGTTTACGGAGTGTTCATTTGGAGTTTGCATCGGAAATAGCATTTCACTGGAGGGGGGGGGGGGATTTTTTAAAATAAAATATTTGAAAGACTGTTTCATACGAAGCCCTACTTAAATAATAAAGAAGCTTATTTTACTGATATTGTTATAGTATCTTTTTCCGTCACGTTTTGACGGGTTCCATCTAGTATTAATAATTATTTTTAATCTTTTTCGAACGGGAAATTCAGTGCGATATGGGACTTTTTGAGTTATTTGAAAGCATAATGAAACTCTAATTATGGAAAGTTAAATAACTGGAATATAACTCTTTATTTTCTCTATCATGTAACTTAATACATGTATACTTAATTAAATTTATACATAGAAAAAAAAATTGCATGTACGTATGTTATTTATAAGTTTGATGTGCATTCAATTATAAATTCCATACAAAAAAGTTATTCCTATATTAATTCTGTTACCTTTTCATACTCTGCTAATAGTATGAAAAGGCTATAGATACCAACCGAGAGTGAATAATGTCTACTAACTGATCCTATGCCTAAATTATTCTTCGAGGATTCTTTACATATAAAAAATTTTACAACATTAATTTTTCAAATGGTAGCTCCCATTCTTGATACTATATTTGAGTTCTTTGGATGAAATCAACCCGGAAAAGTATAAAGCTTATAGGGGTTTTTTTTTTTTTCTTAAATGTTGTTAGAGATATAAAATGTCAAAATTTAAGGATGTTGATGTTAAACCCACCTAATAAACTTTAATTTATATATTTCAAAAAAAATAATAAATAATAATAATAATCCGATAGAATGTTTTTTTTTCTTTTTAAATTTAATATAAGGAATGGACGTAAACATGGTGTAGGCATTTTTTCAATTTAAAAACATATTTCTAAATATGAAAAATGTAAATAAATTTCTATCCAAAAATTTATGAATTAGGGCTTACATTAATTTTTACATAGGGGAAGAAGGAGCACAGTGGACATCTTTTGAAGTTTTCTTTCATTTTTTTTTTTCCTTTTAAAATTTACTCATCAATCTACATGAAAGAAAATCCTGAATAAATTTTAGTTTTTTTTATCTTCATTTATTAATCTTCTCGAAGCATGCGTCTTAATATATTAAAAAAAAAAAAAAAAAAAAAAAAAAAAAAAAAAAAAAACACTTTTTAAGGCTTAAAAATGTGTCCCGCCCATCTCTGGAGTACATTGGGACACCACATGTGACATAAAGAATCATGCGTTAGTGAAAGGTAAATTACAATATTAATACCTATTTAAAGGGCAAAGAATTTTATTAATAACCTTTACACATAATTTTTCAATGCACAGACTAATACAATTGATTGACTTTGTATGCATAAAAATATTTTTTAAAATTTTGTGTAGAATGGCATTATATGCATAAATATATCTATCGAAGTTTTACTTAGATAGTTAATTTTAAATTAAAAAAAAATAGAATAGGTTAAATAATACGTATTGGGTTGTCCGGAAAATCCGTGCCGTTTGGGAAAAATAATTCGTACCGGAAAATTTTGTCCGTTAATTATTAGACATTAGCTATCGGAATTAATGTCTAATAGTTAAATGATAGAATTTTCCGGTACGAATTAATTTTACCAAACGGTACTAATTTTCTGGACAACCCAATAAATAAAAAAAATTAAAAGTAATTTTCTTTGCAACATCCTGATGACTCCAGTTACAGCAAATTAAAAAAAAAAAAAAGTACGCAGTTAGACTTAGCTATTTATGGTTCAAGCGGTATAATTGTTATGCCCTATTCGTTAAGATATTAAAATTGTGGGGAACACAAAAGTAATATTTTTTATTATCTCAAAACAAATATTCTAGAATATTTTCTTAAGAGCAGTTTTAGTTTTAAATGAAAAGAGAAAACATTGGTGTAACTTTTTTAGTTTTTTTTTTTTTTTTTCTGAAAATTTCACTATTAAATCAGTACAAAAAAGGGGTCCACTCTACCCCTTTTTGAGTGGGTCGGGTGTCAGGAATGAAATTTCTGCGCCACAATGGGGCGCTTTTCACCACTAATTTTAATAGTATTCTTTACCTTTTTAAATCCCAGAATTTCTGCCATTAAATAGGGCGAAAAACACTATTAATATTTAGTTGTGACAATCGACCCACTGTAGCGCAGGGCTTTCATCCCTGAGACATGGTATAAGAAAATGTTCCAAAATATTTTATTTGATATAAAACCGCAAATTTTGCATACATTTGCCAATAAATTATTATCCTTTCTTTATGCTTAAATTATGTTTTTTTTTTTTTCTATACTTCTAATTTTTATTAGCCAAAAATCTCAAACTGTAAAGAAGCAAAATTTTACTTTTGTAGCTAAACATACTAAACTCATTCGAAAATGAATAAATTCTGCTTTCACCGAATGATTTCAGGCTGAAAATATTCATTACTATACTCCCATTTATGAGTACTAATAAGAATTTCAAACAATATAAAATAAACCCGATTTGAAAGTGTAGTCTACTGTGCCTCATATTCCCTTTAAAAATAATCAGCATCGTCTGAAATATACCTATGTGTTTTCACGGTTCATGTTTATAAGTAGTTTTCGATAAAGGGCAAAATTAGCACTAGCCACCAGCCACAGGGCCACTAAATGAAAAAATGTGGCTATTAAAAATTGTTTGTCAGTGGCCATCTTATGGCCACTTTCCTATAAGGAAAAAGTAAAATTTTTTGCATTTCATCAAGTATTCTATTATTGCTGGTTAAAATATGTTTATATTTACATATTTATTTGGCCTATTTAATTTTAGATTAATACTAATTGAAATTTTAACAAAAGTTTACTCTTTAGAACTTTTTTAATAAAAAAGTGGCCAATAGTTTTAAAGAAAGTGGCTGCTTATAAAACTGCTACTACTGGCCACTAGCCACTAATTAAATTTCCCAGTTTTGCCCTTTAGTTTTCGATATATATAGGGATATTTTACTTTTCGATCCGTCAAAAGTGATCGTCTGCTGTTTTACCACCTACATCTACAGAAAAGAAAATCTTAAAACGTAACCGGAAAATTTTATGATATTTTAACTATTAGTTTATTTTAACTTTAGAAATTGTATAAAAGTTTTTGATTGTTATTGAATGTTTCCGCTATTTTCCCTACAAGATCTTAATTTTATTTTTCTAAATGTATGAAGAAACCCCTAATATATTTTCGTCAACAACTCTAAGAACAACTCTAACGAACTAATGTCATTCTCACAACTCAATGAAACGACTCTAAGAAGATTTAAGAAAACGTGCATAAATTATATATTTTTCTGCGGGTTGCTTGGATCCATAGAATTCAAATAAATTGTCAAATGTGGGTAAAAGTGAAAGTTGGTATTTTTTTAATATATAGACGATCCCCAAACAGCAAAATTTATGAATAGAATTTAATGGTATACATTATTCCCTGTCAATTGGTATCTATATCTTTGTTATGCCCTTATTTGCTGTACAATTATTAGTGGGTGATAACCTTTTTTTTTCAGGGCTGTACATTTACAAATCAAAACTTTAAAATCATAGATCGGAAGAATGCAAATGAACACCATTAACTGATGCGTATTTCACAATTTAAAACAGTATATGTTGTACTGAAAAAAATTTCTCTCTCTCTCTCTCTCTCTCTCTATATATATATATATATATATATATATATATATATATATATATATATATATTAGTTAAAATATAAATAAAATATATGAAGAAAATGTTCTTTAAACAGAAAAGAAAGTGCGAGAAAGACTTTTTTTTTTTCATATTTAGGAAAAAGAAAACACATAAATATATATATTTTTTAATCCGTATTTGTAGCGCAAAGAGTATAACTATAGATGCGTATCAATACATTTTCCTCACTATAATATGTATATTATTAACGATCCAGGAAAGCTGAAATGTATGAATTAAATACAATTTAAAATATGAGTTTTTTGCGCTTTAAATTGTTGTGTCATAGATATAAAACACTTAT
The DNA here is from genome assembly GCA_963931845.1 of Maratus michaelseni. Taxonomy (NCBI): domain Eukaryota; kingdom Metazoa; phylum Arthropoda; class Arachnida; order Araneae; family Salticidae; genus Maratus; species Maratus michaelseni. The sequence continues at coordinate 83,721,795 of OZ007599.1, read as the reverse complement.
GATTAAAAAAAAAACTAATGGAACTTTTTAAGTACTTGTATTCCACTCTACCTACACATTCAGATTTACTAAAATTTGATATAATTTACAGGAAATACGAGAGATTTTTACCTGCATTCCCTGTTTAATGAAATAACTGAAAAGACATCTAGAAAACATATAACAATTTTATTAACCAGTAGTAAGAACCATTTCAATTAAAAACTACGAACAAGTGTACAATGCATAACTAAGAAGATTTAAGACATTTTCAAATAAAATATTTTCAGTATTTTTCCATCATTTGAAATTAACTCGAATTATAGAAATCGGTGTATTAAATTGAAATGGGTGGATGTAATTTAACCAAAATGTTTGCAAGGTTTACTTAAATTTAAGAATCAGCGTAACATTTAAACAAAATATAAACATAAAAATTTCCATGTTTTTAAATTTTAATGTTTTTATTTCGAAATTCAGCTTTATACTAGGTTTTACCATGTAGGAAGTACAAAAATACATACATGGTCATAGTTTCAAGAATAAGGCTACAGACTAACAGTGTACTCAAACTCACGATTCACAATTTTGGAAATAATCACTTGAAATTTTGAAATAGTATAATGAGGTTAAATGATAAAGTTTTTTTATATGGGAAACAACTCGGGTAATAATTTGAATTTTTGAATGCGATTTTTCCATAGTGTTTCGAAACTATTAAAAAATGAGAATAAGTTAAAAACAGATTTTTAATATCTTTAAAGGTAATGTAGCCTCTTAAAAGGAATGATATTAGTGGCTTCTAGAAAATCGATTATCTAATCCATAAACGCACATCAATAGTTCATGACAACCTATTTTATTATATCATAAAATATGAAAGTATTTAATTTTATTGCAATTTTGAAATGGTATATATATATATAATAATATACAATCTTTTAACCTAGATAATTGATAAAATTTACGTTAATGCGTTATTTTATTTTAAAATGATTTCCTTTTTTACGCGATATTTGAAATTGTCTCGAAATATAAACTTTTCAAAAATCTGTTTTTCCCCTACTGAATGTTTTGCATTGCTGTAATTGCATGTTTAAAGATTGTAGATCTCGAATACAAAATTTGATTATTTAAAAATAAAAACGGTGAAAACTCAAAAAAAAAAAAAATAATAAGTGCGTTTTTTTTTTTCTTTGGTCCTAGACAAAATTTCTATTTAATTCCTTAACTTACAAATTAGAGGTTCTAATATTGATAGAATATGGAACTTTCGATACATACTTTTCAATTATTTTTTCATATTTTTGTTAGTATTTATCCTACATACACTGTATGGCCATTAATGACCGGCAACTTTCAATTTCAGACATTTTGTCGAATATTTAAAAATATACTTGTCAGATTCTTCTGGAATTTTAGGATCCAAAAGAACAGGTTTGACTTCATATGGTTTGACTTCATATTTATCATTGTTGATTTGATAAGGAGAACAAATAGGGGACCACAAAAAATTAAAGAAAAAAAATAATACTTGGGATCACTCTGTAAAATAAAATACACCAAATGATCTATCGCTACAGAATATACATACGCAGACATTGTACAATATGTGTATTCATTTGTGTAAGAATAGCATGTATATTAATAGAGATATAGCGATATTTTAAAAAAATTAAAAACATTTTTGCATGTTTTTTACTTATAACATGCAGGGTTTTTAACCAAATTTAACGCCAGTTTCAAATAAATTGACAAAATATAGTAGAAATAATATAGTGCAATTGAAATGTAAATATATTAAATATTTAAGGAAATATGGGCAGTTTTATAAAATATTTTTTATCTGCGCATGCGCGAACGATAAAAAGGAACTTTTTGCATAATTTAATAGTCAACTCTATGGAGCAACTTGTTTAAAAAAATCAGTCAAATATCGTAAAAATTCAGAGAGATATCGGCGTTAGAGTGAGCTGTTTTTTAGTTTCTCACTAAAACTCGCTAAATGATAAGGGATTGTCCACAAATTGCCATGTTTAATTTTTATACTATATTTCATTTTTTATTGATACTTTAGTTCGCCTTGGAAAACTTTATTGCACCAAGTTATAATACTTTTGGAATGGATTCTTTGATTTTTATAATTATTTCTTTGTTCAAATAAGCTCGTTAGGGTAGTTTTTCAAAGAGAACTAAAGTATCATTAAAAATTGGAAAATATTATAAAATAAAAAATGGCAATTTGTGGAAAATCCCTTATCATTCAGCGAGTTTTAGTGAGAAACTAAAAAACAGCTCACTCTAACGCCGATATCTCTTTGAATTTTTACGATATTTGACTGATTTTTTTAATAAGTTGCTCCATAGAGTTGACTATTAAATTATGCAAGAAGTTCCGTGTTATCGTTCGCGCATGCGCAGATAAAAATTATTTTATACAATTGCCCATATTTCCTTAAATATTTAATATATTTACATTCCAATTGCACTATATTGTTTCTACTACATTTTGTCATTTTTTTTTTTTTTAATGGCGTTAAATTTGGTTTAAAACCCTGTATGTTATAAGCAAAAAACATGCAAGATTTTTTTAATTTTTAAAAAAAAATCGCTATATTTCTATTACTATACATGCTATTCTTACACAAATGAATACACATATTGTACAATGTCTGCCTATGTACATTCTGTAGCGATAGATCATTTGGTGCATTTTATTTTACAGAGTGATCCCAAGTATTATTTTTTTTCTTTAATTTTTTTTGGTCCCCTATTTGTCCTTCTTATCAAATCAACAATGATAAATATGAAGTCAAACCTGTTCTTTTGGATCCTAAAATTCCAGAAGAATCTGACAAGTATATTTTTAAATATTCGACAAAATGTCTAAAATTGAAAGTTGCCGGTCATTAATGGCCATATAGTGTATATTACAGATTCGTGTTCGTATTTCGTAACAAATAATTAAGTGTTTTAGCAGAAAGTAAATGAAAGACGTTTTGATACGCTTAATAGTAATTTCATTGTAACAATAATATAATTAATTATGTTTTGTATTACATTTTAGTACGAAAAGTTGTTATTTGCTTTCTTTATATTTTTAATGCGTTTTTGTGCTAAATGAATTAAGGATTATTATATCATCAAAACTGTCAAATAAAAGTTTCACGAAATTTTCTTTATTAACCCTCCTAGTACCAAGTTTTAATTTTTTATGAGCGTTTTTAGTTTTGGGTGATTTGAACCAGAAATTAATTAAATTAATTCTATTAAATTTCTGCAGAGATATCTGTTTGATTTATTTATTACTAGCTAACCCGCCCGGCGCCCGGCGTTGCCCGGGCCCGAGATAATTACAATCTCAGAGAAAGGCGTTAACCCCCTCCCTCCCCATACCCGCAAATATAATGAATAATTTGTTCAAAAAAACCACCGTCACCTACATTAACGCGATCATTAAAAAAAGAATTACATTTCTCTGATAATTAGAACATAACGAAGACACTACACTAAAATAGATGACACCCCTTTCCGACCTCAATTTCAAATCTACATCTTAATTAGTTACCTAAATTTTTGTTCATTAGTAAAAATTGGCAATTATTTCCTTTCATTTTCGCAAACTAAATGAAGGGATTTGCCCGAGAAACAGATCTCTTTGTAGTTCAGTTTTTAATGAAAGCAGATCCCTGTCTGAAAATTTCTGGGATCGTTTTCAATGGCGCCGGCAGATTTTTAGCAGTTTTTTGCGTAAAATTAAGAAAAATTACCGGCCGAATTTTTCAAAAATTGCATAGACGGATGCAGAATTTTTTTTTACATATGCTCAGAAATTTTCAAATTGATATCTTAATTAGTTTTCTTAAAATTCGCTAATTAGTAAAATAATTTCGAATTCGTTCATTTCCGCTTCCAAAGCCACAACAACAGTTCTTTTCTTTAGCCATTTTGATTTAAAAGATGACATTTTCAATGCGATGTTTAATGATATTCTAATTAATATCTAGAGTAATTATCAAAATATTAAAATTCTGAGACTCAGGTGCACATGGTCAGACCTTGGACTATCCACACCTAAATTTCCAGACTTCTAGGTGGGCTAGATTTTGCTAGCCATCGCCAACAGACACACACACACACACAGACAGACACACACACACACACAGAGCGAAACTTTCTTTTATTAGTATAGATGTTTAATTTACTTATTTTTTCTGGTTCGAAACATGAAAATTTTCAAAACCAAATAAATGAGATCAATAGACACCCCAATGGTACTAAAGGAGGAGGTGCGTTATGATATTTTACATAAAGCTGTAATTTCAACATATACTGCCAAGTTATTCTTTATAATATGACAAAATAAAATCACCATTATAATAAAAAACGTCTCGTACATTTTTAAAAAACTACCGTTTGAGTAAGTTACGGGTAAATGTCATACATTTTAGATTAAGAGTTTTTCCCCTTAAAGGATAACACCACTTTGACTGATTCGCAATTTATTTATTTATTTTATTTTATTTATTTATTTATTTTTATTTATTTATTTATTTATTTTTGTCGCTTAAAGTATCTCTTATACAGACAAAAAGTCACCTTTTATTAATTAGAAATCGATATCAAAAGTGAAAGGGCAATTTTTGGAGCTATAGAAGTAGAGCGCGCTATAGCGAGTAAACAGTAAGGAAATTTTTAAAATCGTTTTTTTTTTTCGCAGGTTTAAAAATTGGTTATTTTATTTTATTTATTTATTTACTTTTAAATAATGTTTTCTTTTTAAATAAAGAATAATTTTTAATAAATAATAATTTTTAAAAGATATATTTTTTTTCGCATTTTGAAAATTGGTGGGCACTCTATCTCCGCCAATTTTCAATCAATCAAATTCATCTTTTTGAAAATTAATCGTCACATTTTTTTTTTTTTTTTTTTTTTTTTTTTTTTTTTGGTAAAACCGTAGGAATTTTTTTTTAGGTAGCTTTCAGTACAAAAAAGTATAAAGCTACCTATTGCAGCCGTTCGGAGGAAAGCAGTTCCGGAAAATTTCGATATATTTTCACCGATCATGACCCCCAGATCCCAAAACCACCCTCCGTCCAAATGTTGATTTATATATATAGATATATCCATATATATCTGACCTATGTCATACGATAACGCCCGTAATTATGAATCGATTTTGATGAAACTAATTGTGTGTATTAAGGTCACTAATGTCTCGACCGAGTTCGTTGGCCAGCTTGGTCCGCCATCTTGTTTCAAGATGGCGGCCATTTAAAGATGTAAAATAACTTAAAATCTAAAATAAATATAAAAAAATTTAAAAATTCAAATTTATTTTTTAATTACGTGTTAGGCCTTGATACAAGGATTCCAGAGCTTTTTTTGGTTTACCTCTATCTTAAAAAATGGCTGAGATAGAGCAGTTTGAAATTCTAGGGTGGCTGACATTTTGAAACAAAACAGCACATTAACGCGGTTACTCGCAAATTATTTTCTTTCATTGTTGTAATAATTTTCCCAATCATACGCATAAAAATCATACGCATCCCAATCATACGCATATTCATATCCGTTAACGCCAAAATTGGCGACAAAATTGGCAAAATTGGGCGACATTTGGCGAAATATCGCCAAATTTGGCGATCAAAATAAGTCTTCATAAATGAAGTCAATTTGGCTATTGCTCAATAATTTGGCGAATTTCTTATTCAAATTCAGTATTAACGAATCTTTTGTAAACGTTTCTTTGCATTTTAGCTTGCTGTTTTCGTGTAACATTAGCTAAAATTTTAAAACGAAGATATAGGAAAGCTACCTTTTCCTCCCGGTACAGGCCGGAAGGACTTTTTTAAATATTGATAGCTTGATTGTCTGTAACGAAAGTAACGAAAATTTTGGTTGAAAATTTAAATTTTATTTTAAAAGAATGCCATTTCACTAAACACGCATATTTTTTCAAACGCTAGCTTTTTGGGGGGGGGGGGGGAATCTACCTTTTTTAGCTCACAGGCTATCAAAGCCTGAGAGCTTATGTGTCCGCCGGTTCTGTATGTACGTAACGTACGTATGTATGTATGTATGTATGTATGTATGTATGTACGTAACGCGATAACTCTTGATAGAACTAACCGTTTTACTTTAAATTTTGTTTATAGGTTCCTTGTGATAAGGCGCTTCCCTGATTAGTTTTGGAGGTTCATTGGTTAAGCATAAAGGGGGGAAACGGAGGGGGCTAAACCCCCATAATTTAGATAAATGGGTTTTTCATGCAGAATTATCCCATTTTCTTCAAATTTTGTATATAGGTTCATTTTGATAATGTGCTTCTGTCAATAGTTTTGGGGGTTCATTGGTTAAGTATAAAGGGGGAAAGGGGGGGGGGATAACCCTCCCCTAATTTAGATAAATGAGTTTTTCATTCATGCAGAATTATCCGATTTTCTTCAAATTTTGTATATAGGTTCATTTTGATAATGTGCTTCTGTCAATAGTTTTGGGGTTTCATTGGTTAAGTATAAAGGGGGAAAGAGGGGATAACCCTCCACCCCCCCCCCCTAATTTAGATAAATGAGTTTTCCATGCAGAATTATCCGATTTTCTTCAAATTTTGTATATAGGTTCATTGTGATAATGCGCTTCTCTGAATAGTTTTGGGGGTTCATTCGTTCATTGGTTAAGTATAAAGGGGGAAAGGGGGGGCTAATCCCCCCTTAATTTAGATAAATGGGTTTTTCATGCAGAATTATCCCATTTTCTTCAAATTTTGTATATAGGTTCATTTTGATAATGCGCTTCTGTCAATAGTTTTGGGGGTTCATTGGTTAAGTATAAAGGGGGAAAGGGGGGAAAACCCCCCTAATTTAGATAAATGGGTTTTTCATGCAGAATTATCCGATTTTCTTCAAATTTTGTATATAGGTTCATTGTGATAATGCGCTTCTCTGAATAGTTTTGGGGGTTCATTGGTTAAGTATAAAGGGGGAAAGGGGGGCTAATGCCCCTTAATTTAGATAAATGGGGTTTTCATGCAGAATTATCCGATTTTCTTCAAATTTTTATATATATTCATTGTAATTAGAGACTTCCCTGATTAATTTAAGGGGATCATTAGTTAACTATGAGGGGGGTAACGGGGGGATGACCCCCCCCCCTTAATATATTGTTGATTTCTTTATTTTTCGAGGGGCATATTTCAAATTCTTTGAAATAAGAGTATAATATACAATTAGTGTGAATAGCCTGTGAGCTCAATGCCCTCTGTTTAACTGGGCAGTTTTCTTTTTATTTATCATGTTCCCCGCTTTGCATTCTTTTTTGGAAGCGTTCTCACCCATCAGCTGTCAAACCGCCCTTTTTTAATATGTTAACTAAAACAAAACACACTTTTCAACTCTACTATATGTATAATAATTTAATGTAAATGGATTTTTATAAACACTTCGCATATCTTAAAACAAATTCCCGAGAAAGGCTTACATTACAGAACGTTACCCTGTAATGTAACACACCAAATCATTAAATAGTTGTTAGTGGTAAATTATTAAATAGTTCTGGGGGAGAGGAATACACGCACATACACACTTCCAATCTGTAGCCATTTACATATTCGTGGTAAATTAATTGCTTTATGTACAAACAAATAAAAAGTTTTTGATCTGCTGTTTATTGGGAATTATTTTCAAATGCTGCGTGAAGCTCAAATATGATTATAAAATTAAAATAGCTGTGTGAATGGATCGTCTTTAATCACATCGCAGAGAATATCGATCGTAAAATCTTGGCGTGCTCACAGTGCGATGCTAATGGCAAATAATGTTCTATAAATTGCCAAAGTGTTTGTAATTCTTTAAAATTATAATCAGGCTGATTTATAATTCGTTCGTTGGGAAAGATATTCTGATTTGATGTAGATTTCAAAGACAAAATCTTTTATAAAAGCATAGGAAAAAAGTAAAGTAAAACAGGATATCTCAGTTTTGTCTCACTATGAGTAGCATTCTTACGGGTAATGGTTGAATTACTCACCTCTGTGTAAAAAGACGAAGCAGTCAGTACGGTATATCCATACGGGTATTTGTGTAGTTTCTGTGTTGTAAGGCTTATTATATCTTTTTTTAAATTTTTGCCATTTTTTCAAATTTCCAAATAGGAACAAATTTAAAGTTATTGAAACTTTTTATATTATCATTTGTAGCATATTTAATAAGGGATCATTTCCCGCAAATAAACTGTCGATAGCATTTATCGGTGAAATTTTAAGGCTTGCTTTCTGGTCCTCATTCGCTTAAGGTAATACCGGTTATCCAACGTGGGATAAAACCGGATACTGATAAACAATGCTTGAAGAGCCGGTGAACAATTCTGAAAAGAAAAAATGACAGTCAAAATCCCAAATCCAAGAGTGATTATGATTTTTCAAAATATGATAAAGAGGTGAACTTTTCTGTAATTTCCCAAATTGTAAGGAAGATAATTGTCATTTTGCCTTTAAATATTAAATTATTAGACTTATAATTAAATATTTTTAGTTAAGTTCTTTAGTAAGCGTTTTAAAATAAAATAGTTTGTTCTTTTCTCAGAATAAAGTGAAATAATATTCATTTCCTGTAAGATTAACACATCCACACGGTCTAATTCCACTAGCGGGGGAAAACCGGATGATTTGAGTTTTTCTAGAAAAGCATTCATTAATAATCCATATATATCATTAATAATCCATTATATCCAAAGAACTAACCCTATATTTATAATGATATATTTCACAAGGAAAAGTGCAGAGAGTATTTACGCAAAGTTTTATTAAATTATATTGGAAATTCTGGCGTCAAGAACCAACTATACTAATGAATCCAATTTTACCCTGCTTCTCTCTACTATCGTTTTCCCCCCTATTATTGTTTAGTATTACTTAAAATAATTAAAAAATATTGCAAATATTAAAATATTTTTCTTTATATTTTCTTATTTTCTTATAGATACACATACACTGTAAAAAATGGGTACTCAAAATTGAGTAAAAAGTACTCAATTTTGAATACGTCACATACTCAAAATAGCTCCGATCCAAATGTACTCAAAATTGAGAAACACGTGTACTCATTTTTGATCCCATGGATGTATTCAAATATGAACTGCTGTGTACTCATTTTTGATCCCATGGATGTATTCAAATTTAAAATTTTTTATGTCGTTAAAATAAAATTTATAGGATAAAAAACGAAACTTCCGAGTACAACCTTATAAGGGACAAATACACTTCGGCATCTTTTTTTTCATTTCTGAGTGAGTTTATAGGATTTTACCAACCCTTCCAGCTAGCGGATTCGAACCCATGATGTCCCGTGTACTAGCCCGATGACCCAGACCCCAGTGCCATGACCGCTCGCGGTTTTCGCTCAAATACTGTAACTTATTTGAATCGCGATGGATTTTTCCAAAGTTTTTAATATTTACTTTTCATAACTTTCAATAATTCGCTATACTATTTGGTGCCTTATAACAGACAAATTTTAATTTATTATGTATGTATTATATGCATTAAAAAATTGTATTAAGAGTAATAATTGCTGCTTTTTGCAACAGTACTAACCAGTGTTGATTTCAGACATTTTTCTCCTGGAGGGGATTTCTGTGGCTCCGGGGGGGGGGGGGGGACATTGCACTTTTTGCTCATTAAAAGTATAAAATATCAAATCTTCCGGGAGAGGAAATTATTTTCCGGGGGATAATGTCCCCTCCGGGCCACTCCCATAATTCAACAGTGGTACCAACATTTTCTTTTTCGAACATATACTTTTTTTAAATTATTTGCCTGATTATCTATTTATCAATTCTAATAAAAACAACAATTATATTAATCAGACGTGTTTATTACATGCTATTAAAATATATTTTTTTAATGTCTTATTTAATAGAAATTATGTAAATAAATTTTTTTATAATAAATTAAATTATTATATTTCAGCTATGCTGAGAGCTTTTGCGTACGGTTCGGTTAAACTAAATAGTTTAAAAAAAAGATTTTTAAAGACAAATTTAAAATTAATGATCTTGGGATAGGTAGGTTTAAATCTGGACTTATTGATTTTATTTAAATTAAATTAGTTTAATTTATAAAAATATAAGCTAAAGAAATAAATTAAAAACGTTATAAAGTTAAAAACTTTATTTTTATAAAAGTAAAGAAAAAATATTAACTAATTTTATAAATTTAAGAAAAAAAATTATAAACTTTGTAAAATTATAATTTATAAAATAATAAATTTTAGCGTAATTCATAAATTTGTAAGCCAAATCAGCTTAGTTTAATACCAATTTGCATAGCTATAATTATGCTGCAAAGATATTATGTTATGAAACTTTTAAATAACACAATATTGCCTCACGTTAAAAATTTTAAAATAAATTAAAAAAAAAATAGTGAAAAAAAAATCATAATTTTGAAGTACTATCAAGGGGAAAAAAAAGTAGATGTGTAAAATGTGAGGAAAAAAAAAAAGAGTAAATATGTTGTAGTGGATCCACTTTGATGAAAATAAAGAACAACCAGATCCACTTTTCATTTCTCTTATTCTTCGTTTTTCCTTCAAATAATAGCTTTTTAGGCTCCGAAATTTCGTCATTACACATTCTGAAATATACAAGTATGTTAGGTTTGATCATATGTTCATTTTTTATCCAAAAATACTCATTTCGAAATGAGTACATGAACTTACTCATTTTTGAGAATACATATGTTCATTTTTGATCCAAAAATACTCATTTCAATATGAGTACATGGACTTACTCATTTTTGAGAATACACATGTTCATTTTTGATCCAAAAATACTCATTTCGAAATGAGTACATGGACTTACTTATTTTTGAGTACTTCATTTTTTACAGTGTAGATATCTTTAGATATATATATATATATATAGATAGTAATAGTAGTCTATAGATATATATAAAGATACACGAAATTTAGGTTTCAAATATGACAGTCATATAATTTATAAGATATTAAAATCAATGGGACTTTAAGAAATAAGAAGAAAATACTAGCAGTAAGGTTCTTTAATTATGTTATGCCATGGAGAATAGAGGGTGTAGCAACCGTCTATTTACTTTGTACTCATCAAATTTATATTTATATATGTTTATTTATTACATACTATAAATATAATTTTTTACAAATATTTACATTCCGTTTTCAAATAATAAAAATATTAAGCTACTCGTTGATTCATAATATATCAATTGTAAATTTATTTATTTATTCTTATAATTTTGCCTGTTTATTTTCGTATACTTAATCAATAGTTTGTAAAAATGCAGTATATAAATGTCTAATAAACGAAATTCGTTGTTTATTTTGTAACTTAGAATACTAAAACTGCTCGAAATATTCCTCCATAGCTAAGTAAAGCTATTTGATGAAAGATAAAACATAAACGCTTTGTAGCAATATCTTTCCAAATTGTTTGGAGTATCTTTTTTAATTTTAATAATTTTTTTATGCGAAATTCATAAAAGCAAAAACCCGCGAGATAATTTCATAGTGCAATAGAAAGTTAATACTATTATCTTATATCCGATAGATTTACAAATCTACAACGATTTTTTTTTTTAAATATACCTTTAAAAGGATAGTAGGGTAAATGCGTCAGTCAACTTTAATGCAATAATCACATCATTTGAAAAAAAAAAATTTTTTTTTTTTTGAATTGCCTTGAATTTTGAAAAAAATATTGAAAAGGGTTTTGTAGTCTTTAGCAAAGATGGAAAACGAAATAAATTAGTAACACCTTTCAGTTAACCCTTTGATTACAAGCCAGGACTGGCGATTATTTTTATATTCAATCGTACCGCAATTTACAGAAATTTTCTTTGTGGAGCATTTCTTTTGAAAATATCCTAATATAAGTGTATTATTTTTCAGTAAGTGCTATGTATAGAATAAAAAATAGTCCGCTGGGGCTTATACGTCCAGACCCGTAGTCAACGTACTGCAAAAAATAAATAAATAAATAAATAAAAATGTTGATTTTACGGTATGATACTCTGACACCCTAGCTTCTAGTATTATACCGTAAAGTTAACAGTAATAAACAGTAAAATAAGCAGTAGTACATTGCCACGCATGCGCGGTAGCTGCAATGCTAGTATTATACCGTAAAATCAACCTCTCTCTTTCTTTTTTTTTTTTTTTTTTTTTTTTTTTTTTTTTTTTTTGCAGTGCGCTCAACAGCAGATTTTCATTTCCATATCAAAAATGGTCATTCCATCAAAATATTTTGTGGCAGATATTGATGTAAAAAAATTAATAAAAAGTCGCTATTAAAATTTTTATTTTTGTTATATGCAGTATTGTTTAAAATAATTGCATATATTTTATTTTTTTTATTTTTGATTTAATCTAATTCCGATATTTTGGCACGCTTTGATATACAGGTAATTCCCCAAACCTATTTGTTCCGTAAATTACTGTCGATTAATTTACTGTAAATCGAATGATGTCTTACCAATATTCAAATACCAAAACTTACTACATTTTATCCTTTTTAGATTTACATGCATTACTCCCTCCAGTTGCTGTACATAGTTTTGCTGTGCTGGTTTTGAATCCACATTGTTTATTATAGGAATGAAAGTAGTGTACAGAGTGATCCAAAAGTCATAAAATAAATAAAAATTCAATAATTCGAAAAGTATATAAACAGTAAAACGATACACGCTTCACATAAATACACAGAAAGATTTGGAGTATTTTGATAAAGGGCTAAACTGATAGATTTTATTAGAGGCCATTAATCAACGGTACACTGTAAAAAAAGGGGGCAAATGTTTCTTAATCTACGAAAATATAATATAACCACTATCAAAAATATATAATAACCTTCTCCGAGTAACCCACGATTCGAAAAAGCGTTCTTTATCTTTAGAAACCTCAGACGCCAATGTAATTTCGATATTTAAAGAAGCATTTATAAAAACAAAATTTGTTTTGCTGCCACAGATTTTCGGAAATGATTTCGAGTGGTTTTATTGATCAGTTTTTTCAAACCGTCCTATCAGTTTTTAGGATGTTATCCATTCTTAATTAAACAACTGAATTTATGCATACAAAAGTAACAAAATAATATTAGTCTTTATGTTAATGCTGTCAATTTATCCTGTAAAACATGTTTGTTGAATAGAAAAATGTTTACTTGAGAATGGATAACATCCGAAAAGCCTATTTTTCTAGTTCAGATAACTCATTAATACTCTATAAAAGTACTCGGAAACTTTTCCGAAAATTGGTGGCAGTAAAATAAACTTTATTTTTATAAATGCTTCTTAAAATTTTGAAAATTGGTTTCTGAGGCTTTTAAAGATGAAGAACTCTTTTTGTTTGTTGTTATATTGTATTTTCCTAGATTAAGAAACTTTTGTCTTTTTTTACTTTGTTCTAGTAGTGGCCACTTTTTTATTTAAAAGCGCTAAATAATAAACTTTTGTTAAAATTTCTAGTAGTGTTAATCTAAAATTAGATAACCCAAATAAATATGTTAATATAGCAACCAGCAAGAGTGGAATTATTGATGACATGCAAGAAAATTTTTTCTATATACTGGCAGATAATTTTTAAATAGTCCCTTTTTTCCTTTAATGGGCTAGTGGCTGCCGCTAATTTAGCTCTTTATTTAAAAAAAAAAAAAAAAAAAAAAAAAAAAAAAAGTGCCAAAGCTGCATTTGTCACCGACAGTTACCATTCCAGTGGTTGCTAAGATGTCCCTATTTAAATCATCATATCAACCGATATACAAACTGCTGACACATGTCTGAAACGCGACTTATTGATAGCAAATATTCCTTATAAAAAATAAAATATCTCATGTCTTTCTGCACATTTTACGGAAAATCGCCTCGTACTATACAGTCAATATTTTTTTAATTATTAAATTTTTACTTATTTTGTGACTTTACATAGTAAACGGTATTTTACGGATAGCACTATTGCGTTTGACCGCTTCCGTCGCTTTTCTCTATGATAAACAGCTGTTTATATATTTTTCTGTTTTCCTATAATTCCTCTCATTGTTATCCATTCTCTTTTAGAGATACATTTGAAAAAATAATAAACAGATGAAAGACAGATCCCATACATAATAAACAGATCCCATTAACATAATGGGCAAATATAAACAGATCCAAATGGACATAATAATAATCAGATCCCATTCTACTTTATCACCAAATTTTTATTGAGGGACGCAAAAAAGTAACATTTGAGTAGAAATTGAGTCGTTTACAATTATTTATGAAAAAAGTAAGCTTAGAGGGCCCTGCTCTATACTGAAGCAGAAAGAAAGATAAAAAAAAGTTTTATACTAATACCCAAATTTGAAACAGATGTTTGACTCTAGAGAAAGTTCAGATGCCAAAGCTTCAGATGCCAAATTTCTAATCATTCTCTGAAAACAGATGTTTGACTCTAAAGAAAATTTTAACTTCAGATGCTAAATTTCTAACCATTCTCTGAAAACAGATGTTTGACTCTAGAGAAAGTTTTAACTTCAGATGCTAAATTTCTAATCATTCACTGAAAACAGATGTTTGACTCTAGAGAAAGTTTTAAATTCAGATGCCAAATTTTTAATCATTTTCTGAAGAAGTTTTATCATTAAATAGATGTAAAATTTTGAGAGCCTGATACATTTATATTTTTAATCATCATTTCCTGATTAAAAGGAAGAATCATGCTGTTTTCATCTGTTATAGTATTGGACATTTCAAACATAATAACCTGGTTTTCGCGTACTTTATAATTTTTGTGCAGGAAATTTGAATTATAAAATTATTATTTGAAAAAATTATAAATTTTTACAGAAATTCTTTAAAATAAATCGATTTTTAGAAACTTCTAATATGTGTACTCAAAGTTTCAGCTTATTAATTTGAAAAGAAAAATCTATTAATAGATATAGTCGTGATTTCATTTATTTGATGGAATTTCTAAATGACTTATATAGCATTTTTATCATTTCTATCATCAATCATTATTTATAAAGTTTTTTTTTTAAATCTAAACTTTACATTAACAGATATCACTTACGAGACTGTCCGACAACACCCCTTATCCCCCCCCCCCGAAAAAAAAGAATCTCAATTTTAAATACTGTATAATTTCTAACTATTCACAGAAACTTCTTGTATGTTTATATTTAGGCTCATTTGGGTGACTAAATTTGTATTCTGATGTCAAAATTAGGGTCGGCATTGAAACGCGGGTTAGATAAGGCTCTTTTTGTCTCCCCCCCCCCCCTACTACGGATAAGTTCAAAGATATTTAGTCTTTTTCTTAGATATTTTGACTGTTTTAATATCACTTAAGATCTGTGTTTACCGCATATCTGATTAATTTTCGTTTGAAGACTGGATAATTGGAAGACATCATCAGAATACAAGATGAGAAACCAAGGTTTATTTTACAAATTTTAATGTATTTCAATTACATTACTTTTTTTTTTTTTTTAAGCGCTTATAACACTATCGCAGTTTTTTTTTCCCTGTGTTAATATGTGTATCCAAAAGTAAAAAATAAATTTTTAAAAAATACAATGGTGTCATGAACGTTTCATATCAAAATAAATTAAGTTGATATAATAGAAATGTATTAGAATTTGCTACCTAAACCTACGTTTATGGTCGTGTGTAACACGTTTAAACAATTTTCAAAAATAAAAGTAATCAGAAAGGTGGTAAATACACATCCTAAAATATATTAAAACAATCAAAACATCTTATAGAAATAAGATATATTATGTAATAGATACCCTGTTAGGGAGGGTGGAGGGGGTGCAAAACTTGACCCTTACTATCTACTTCCTTTTTAAACACTTTCCAACATAGTTCAAAAGTGTTTATGAATTCAGTTTGTCTTTCAATCTGTCTGTCTGTCCATCTATCTGCTCTCTAATTCGCGTAAATAAACTCGGATTCCCATACAAATTGTAAAAATATATATTATTCAGGTTTTCTGTGGCATGTTCGGCTTTGAAAATGAAGTATATAGCATGTATAGTTCGTTTATAGAGACATTCAAAAGAATTTCGTAGATTATAGTCTATGGGGAAAATCATTTGCAGTGTATATTAATGATGTTATACTATTTCAAACATATTGAAACTGATCTATATATCACTGAGGTACACTACAAGATGCTTACTGTAGAACAGGATGCGCGCAGCATTTATTGTTCATTTGCAAAATAATTCGGTTATAGTACTATCTATGAGTACTAATTGCTGGAAGTGCATTTTCTGTTGTGGTACGCATTTTTAAATTTAACTAATTCTTTTGCATATTACTTAGTGTATATAAATTCTATAGATCATATACAGGGCTGCACAAAAGAATTTGAGCACGTTTCCTTTTACTGACGGAAATTGCTGAAAGGGAATTTTCATCTGTTTTATGCGTTTCGTAACAACTAAACTTTAGCATACTATGTAGTATATATACAAATCTTTAGACAATGTACAAGACTTCACAAACGAATATGAATACTTTTCCGATTATAGATTATATTTGCTGCAATTGGGGTTTTAAATATGTTATGCGTTTTCCAAATTGTTTACTTAGATATCATATTTCACCTTAGTAAACGGGGAAGTTTTGTTTCAAGATTCTAAATGTGTTGGAAAGTGTTTCATAATCTATGCTCGACGCACGACTTTTTCTTTCTTGTTAAAATTTGCTCTCAATTTATTGGCGTGTTCCAAAGTGTATTTTATTCATATAGATTTAAAGAAAACCTAATTTCCAATAGAATGGTACAATTTTCTGTTCTGTGCGATAATTTAATTGTTACATAGTCGCTTTTTTCGACAAAATGTTTCTTGTCAGAAGAAGAGAAGTTCTTTCTTCTAAAATGCGTAATTTCATATTTGTTTTAATGATGCATTTAACTTATTTTTACATCGTATTTGTATTGTATTAAAAGTTTCTGTGTTATTTTATGGCTCTTTTATATTAATGTTGACACTTTCATGGAAATATTAACAGATAATTGATATAGAAAATATGCTGTCGTATGTTTGTTTTAGAACAGTTTTACGTTTGAATTAGAATTATATAGATAAAATGCCAATCGTGTAGTCAAAATGCTGGCTCAGGCTAACAAAACGATTGGGTGTGATACGAGGACAAATTGGTATTTATTTGCACTTATAACATAATACATTTTAGATTGGACGTAGGACAAATTTTAATTGGTATTTATTGGTATTTATTTGCACTTATAACATAATTAACATAATACATTTTAGATTGGACGCAGGACAAATTTTATGGCTAAATTGAGGAATCTAATGTTATTGCTTGCAAGGATCAATTCCATTCCATTTCTTTTTATGTTTATTAGTTGTATAAATTTCTATGCTTACTGAAGAAGAATAGCGACCTGCAGTAAATGTCTCAATATAGGAAAACGTGCATTTTGGTGAAATCCACCAACGGCTTTCCGAGCAATATTGAGAAAATTTATCACAAAAGTTAAATGTTTGTAAAAGAAATTGAAACCGACATAAGTTCATAAACTGGCATAAGAAAATATAGATCCTCAGGAAATATAAATGACGGTACTGAGAAAGTTTGCGTCATTACTTTCAACAGTCCTAGAGTAAATGAATAGTAATGAAACAACAAATTATTTGCAAATTGGCATTTGCTCAACTAGTCAGATTACATCAGTCTACAGATTGAAACAACTAATTTTTGGAACATAAACCCCGATAATTAAATTCTATGCTTTTGTCGACACTGAATATGAAAACGAAGTCCCTTTTTCTCCATCAAGCATCACATTTTTGTTATGCAACCCTGAGAAAAAAATGTGTAAAGTTTACAAAGTAACCAGGTTTATTGGCATAGGAAATTATTCAAAATGAAACTAACTAACCTTGCGTGACTGGATGAAGTATAGGACACTTATTAAACTTGCAGAATATGATTCGGATTACCACACACAACCACAACCACCAATGGCTTTAACTGCAATGACAGAGTGCGTGATTTCAAACAGTTTCCGCGAGGATGTCTTATTGGTTTAAGCGTTGTTTCTTGGTGGCGGGTGGATGACTTATTACTTTTTTGGTCTCGTTGTGGATGACTTGTTATCTTTTGGTATCGTGTGTATGACTCCTTGTTTTTTAAATTAGTAATCGTTTCTATTATATGCCAAAAATTACATAATATGTATCTTTAAAGTTACATAATAGTTCTAAATAGAAAAAGTGACGTGATGAAACACTTCCGCACATTTTCTATTTCAGTATTAAAAATACATTATAAAACCCTTGTTGACATACCTGTTCCAAAAGTCGTTGTAGACCAGTCTTCCAAAAGCTTTGCCTCTGGAAGGCTTTCTCATATTTCATTGTACTAAAATACTTTCTAAAATTTTCCCTAAAAGTCGACGACGGATTTTTGACTCAAACGTGACTTCACACTTGAGATCCCTGGAAATAGATCACAGCTTGTTGCTGCTTCTTTGTGCAAACGGGATGTGACGCGGTCATCTTTCACATGGAATCACAAAAATGAAATATAATAAATGATCGTCAATCATCCCGAAAACCATCTTTCATCTTACTCGCGTATGCAGAACTGTGGTTAAATGTAAAAATATTGTGACATATGTGTAGAAATACTGATTTGTCTTTGTAGTGTGAAAAATATTTTGTAATACAATGTGCTACAAAATGATTTGAACGATCTCAACTCATTATAGTTTATTCATAAATTGTCAAAATAAGATATAATTTCATACGTATGTAATGTAACAGTCAAAGTTTGTGGCTATCGTAAAGTTAACCCACAAATGCTCAATCTGAGCATCCTTCGCTATTTTGGACAAGGACATGTAAACTTTATCTATAGATTAGTTTCAGCAGTCACCTCATTAATGTTTGACACCTGAGCACTAATGAAATTTCGCAGTTCACGCACATCTTGGGGAGGACAAGGATTGTAGACAATGTTCAATACATGTCCCTACAGAAAACAAATCACATGTAATCGTAAAAACTTGCTGAAACGAGTCTAGATATGGACGTGTGCAGAAAAACAAAGAGTGCTGTCACACTGAGCATTCACGAGTGAATTTTACGATAATTATTGCCACTTCAATTTGGACTATTACATTATATGTGTGTGAATATTTGTTTCATTTTGACTATTTATGATTAAAGTGCAATGAATTGAAATCGTTCACATCCATTTGAAACGTGTTGTATGAGCAAACATTTCAAAAGTTTTTAAAAAAATCTATTAAAAGTTTCTTTTTATTTAATCTGTTTATCTCATATTATTTACTTTTACTTTTTAAATAAATTAAGATGTTTAACACATGACAGTAGAACCTCGATTTATCGTTTTCTTTTCAGGGGCCATCCAATAAAACGGGAAATGCGGGAAAGCGATGGATGCGGGTAAACAAATCTCTCTTTCCTTTCTTTCTCTTTTTATTTATTGATTATTGATATTGTAAAAATATGCTGTGAAACTTGTGTAAATGCGGTATATAAGCAGAGTTCATCAAGCTTCTCATTTATTATCAGAAAAGTGAAGCATTACTACGTTGTTGTATTTTAAATAAGAGATTTTCGTTTCGAAGTCTATCTTTTTATATAAATAACTAATAACATCTATGATGTTATATATTTTTAAAGTGTACGAAATTTATCATTGACATAAAGCGCCAAATATTACTTCCCTGCGCCAGCTTGCTATAAAAGGACTTGCACAAATATTTGTGAACTGAGTATAATGTATTATCAAGTATAGAAATAAGTCTTGAGGAGAAAGTTGGCGATATTCTTGATGTATTGGCAACGACAAAATTTGGTATCAATCATTAATTTGGAATGTTCCAGAAATCAAACGTCTAAACTCATAGCAGCTGAAATATCGAGAAACATTTATATTAAGTTAGTGGAATCCAACAATTTTATTTAAGCATTTACTTTCACGGTACCTGAAGATGAAGATTTCGTATATAAAATGTATCCAATGGGGGGACTGGAAAGTGTTTCACAATATATGCGTGATGCATCACTTTTCTCTCGTGTTTAATGCTAATACAAAATTCCGCTTAATTAAAAAGAAATTGTATTAGTAATTAATAGTAATTACTAAGAGTAATTAATATTTTTTAGCTGAAAGTAAAAAATTCTATATGTTCCATGAAAACAAAATTAAATTTTATTCAATTAAATTTTATTTATATTCCATTGATTTAGTCTCGTCGCATTAGTTCATGCTCGTTTCACCGCATATAAATCTATCATGTCTAGGTCTTACTATGTCTCTTTGAAAATTTATATGGATGCGCCCTGTATACATCCTGACCTACATACGGCATTATACCTAATCGATAACTTTCCAGAAGCAGCGCCATCTATGAGAAATTTTTAGAACTATTATTTTATTTGCTTAAACAAAATTTCCGATCATAAGAAGCATTTTCGTCCAAACCGCACTCTCGTCAATTGTTTGATCTTTTATTAAATTTTAAAATGTGTCAAGGACGTTTGGGACACCCTGTATATCACGTTTTCGATTTATATACATATTTATATATATAAATTAAAAACTTCGAATCCATCCATTAAAATGGTTTGTTTCTTAATCTATCTATGCTAGTATTATTTACTTTATAAACACAGAAATGATTCTGGAACGACTGAAAGGAATCAATGGATATGGAAAATCTGGGAAAGATGAAAATCTGGAAAAGATGAATCAAAGTTCTGCTAGGGGGTCGTTAACCACGTGCCCACAGGCCACTTGCGCCTGCGAAGTCTTTATAAATTTATATTCATAAATATGTACAGACATAGAAAAAAAAGGGATTACCCAGCAGTAATTCTGCTGCAAATAATCATATCAAAAGATATAGGTACCAATCGACTGAGTGGGAATAATGTCTACTATTAAATTATATGCATAAATTATGCTTCAGGAGTCGTCCACATATTAAAAATTGTACCAACTTTCATTATTTAAATAGAAACAGCCACTTTTGACACTTTATTCGAGTTCCTTGAACCAAACCAATCCGGAAAAGTATATAGTTTATGCATTTTTTCTTAAATCTTCATAGGGTTTTAAAAGAAAATATGTTAGGGGTTTATCCATAAATTGAAAAATGTAAAATTAAGATTTAACAAGAAAAAGTAACTGAACATTCAATTAGTTACCCGAAAAAATATATAGAAAAGGAGATAAAATAAATTAAATTTATATAAAATGAAGTTCCATAGAATTTTTCCGGTTACATTCTTTTTCTCTTTCGTGATGCAAAAGGCAAAAGGAGACAACAGCCCCTTTTAACCGTCGAAAATTAAAATTTCTTCATTAAACGAATGGACGTTTTTGACGACGGTGATTCTTTTATGTAAAAATGAATGTAAGTCATAATTCATATTGTTTTTGTAAATTTAGTAATAATTTAAAAAACTAAAAATGTTATTTTTAATTTAAAAACAAAATTCTGGATTATGGTTGGGTCCATTCATTCCATTTCATTAAAACAGAAATATTTCAATCGAAGGATTCTTTTGAGTAGATATATATTCAAGTTTGTCACGCAGATTTAACAGTATCATCCATAATTTAATATTAGCTTTCATGAAAATATTTTGTTTGATTCTGGGATTTTATTTTATGTTCCGGATAAGGAATTGTCAGTAGGATTCCTGAAAGTGAAAATACAATTTTCAGCTGCATTCAGTGTCACTTGGCGAAGTAAGAATCTTTTGTAAGAGCATTATCTTAAGGGCCATATTTGCATAAGCGTACAAGAAATTAAATCTAGTGTAATGTAAAAAACATAAGAGTTTAATAAATTAATACATTAGTTCCCATTTAAGCATATTTTTTATTCCATTATAAAACATTTTATATGTATACTATGGACCTATTGCGGTATTTGCTCCAATATAAAAGAAAAGTTTTACGTCTGAGTCACCTGTTGAGTGGTGTCTTGCGCAGTTCCGTTGAGGGAGGAAAAGGAATGTTATCCCTTCATTTCCATCCCATTCTTGTTGAGCTAAAGGATTTGTATTTAAAATAAATTTCATCTATTAATGAAGAAATCCTGCAGTCCTTTGTAATGCTCAACGCAAAGTTAGACTTATGCTGTCGAACATATAATTTAGAAGTTTACTCTCAACTCTGACATACATATGAACAATGCATTGTTGAAATAGTTTCTTAGATTGGTTGAAGGTGTGAAAAGTGTCCTCTGACTGTCAATCTGTAGTATGCGAATTGCAAAATAGTTAAACGGTCACGTTTAATTTGTCTTCGGGGACCAATATGAGTCATTTTTGGGTGCCATCCTGACTCACCATTTGGAGACAGTAAAGGGAGTAAAGCATTGGACAGTAAAGCATTGGAAGAGAGTGAGACTTGAGAATGTCCAGTAACTTTGAGGCATTTTGCTTTTAGTGAGCAACAACGTGCCCGCTGGCTCCCCACCAACAGACCTGGAAACTCCAGCAATTTCTTCAGCGGTGGATTTGTTATACACGCATTTGTCCATTGACAGATTGTCGACGAATTTACAGGTCTATGTCTTCTCATACCGAAAAGGAGTTCATAGTTTCGGCTGCAGTCTGATAGGCTCGGGCATAGGGGTATTGAGCCTAAATATTTTGCAAAGCTATCCATACCGCTTTTGTTCGTTCATTATTTTCTTGGCAGCCAAGTCGACAATTAGTTGCTACTATCAAATCTATAAACTACAGCTGTCCGTACGAAGGATCCACCATTGTGTGGAAGTAAATCCGAAATGTATAGGCGAATTTGACCCTGTGTTTTAAAGCAATATGGAACTTTACTTGGAATGTCCTTCTGCGCAGATGAAAACGATCGCTATTTTATCTGTTGGACAATAACTATTACTATAATTTTCAAAAATCTAATGAAAAACTTCACAATTTCACAAGACAGGACCCTATGAGAAAAGTCTGGACAGACCCCTGATTTCAATGATTGCAGATAACGTCCATTACACCTAATACTGTTCGGGTGATTCATTATCGTTTGTTAGTTCTTGAACTCTGGGCTTCTCAGCTTGGCGCCATCTTTGGTTCTGGTAGTTTAAATGCAATCTCAGTCTATGTTCCGTTATTTTATCAGTATAGTTTCTGTTATATTTCGTAGCACCATTATGTATTTAATCTTTAAGAGCACGGACGGTTTGTAGTAACATAAAAACACGGGCGGTAGTAACACAGTTTGTAGTAACATAAAAACACAAACTATATTCCACGGCTTTTTAAAGCTTAAATACCAACTTTTAATGATGTTTTTGTTTAATACAATGTCCAGCAGTAGTATAAAAATAATAAACATCCATGATTTAAAACAAAAGCTAATTTAATTAAAATAATACAACACGGACGCTTTGTAGTAACATAAAAACACGGGCGATGTACTCTATATAAGAGAGCCAACGCCTTTTAAAGCCTAAATATTAGCTTTTGGTGATATTCTTCTTTAATACAATGTTTAGTAATAGTATAAAAGTAATAAACATTAAATTTTTAAAGAAAAATAATATAATTAAGAAAGTAACTGGAATAAATTACACAAATGCTCAGTACGCCAGCAATTTCTTCAGTGGATAAAATAGTGAAAGAGAGCATAAAAAATTGCGAACTTTAACTTTAAACATTGGATGAACGCTGAAGAGTCTTTGGGTTTTTAAAGGTAAATCGTGTGTAAATGTATCCGTGTTTTTAAAGGTAAAGAGTGGACAGAGATCTTTATGGAAACGTAATCGTCAAAGTCTTCGATAACTTTATTATGCTCAATAGTATCCAGTTTTCATGACTTTGTGAATACATTTTACTGTACTTTAATTTGATATAGCTTGTACAATAGTGTGCAAAACTTTAGCAACAAACACAAAATGCTAATTTCTGAACACGTGAGTACTCAAAAGGAAATTCTATAAACAGCAAGTGTAGAAAATAGGTACTACCCTAACAGCACAGACAGTCGATGTGAAGTCTTCTTGACATCACAAATGGTCACAATTGTCAGAGTCACTACAATGAACAGAAATGTGATATATTTCATTCGTCTCATTTTTACTCTCATTTGTTACTCCACTGAACAGTCACCATGACTGCTGCTTTTTGACGAGTCACCAGGTGACTTTACAATGAAATCATCTTGTGACTCTCATGTGACTGTCATTTTGACACTCCATTGTAAAGTCATCATGATAGCTGTTCTGTGACGAGTTCCCAAGTGACAGAAAATGAAATCATCTGGTGACTTTTCACAAAGGAGTGCAATGATGACTTCACAATAGAGTGTCAATCACCGGAAAGTCACCATGCGACTTCATTGTGACATTATTTGGTGACTCATCACAATTCAATGCTCACAATGACTTCAAAGTTCAGTCTTCAACTGACAGTGACTTGAGAATCACAAGGTGACTTCATTGTAATGTCACCTGGTGACCCATCACAAAGAGACAGTCACAGTGACTTTTCAGTGTTAACAATCATTTGAGAGTAATAATGAGACAGTGAAATATTCCATGTTTTGATTCACCGTAGCGATTGTGACACTTCTAACCATGTGTGACGTCAAGGGGACTTCACATCGACTGGCCGTGCTGTTAGGGTAGTACCTCTTTTCTACACTTGCTCTTTATAGAATTTCCTTTTGAGTACTCACGTGTTCAGAAATTAGCATTTTGTGTTTGTTGCTTAAGTTTTGCACACCAGTGTATATAACGTATTTTTATTTTTTAAATAGTTAATATATATCTATCTAAAAAAATTGATCCACTTGTCTTTGTCTCTTTGCAACTTTTATGTTTATATATATTGTAAAACGGTATACTAACCTAGAAAATGCCGTTAGTAGAATCTTCTTTTTTTTCGACTGCACGCAAAATATGAGGGTAATGTTTTTGACTGTGGGCACAGTGTAGGATTGTTTATTAACTGATAAAATAGAAACTGTTGGATGAATTTTAATAAATGTATGGTACCAAAATGTTTGGCTTCGCTCCCCGAGTGCCAAAGTGTTACATGAAATTATGGAATTTTCACAATTATTGATCGCCAATCGTAATAAAATATTAATAAATAAATAATGAACAAATTAAAGAAAAAATTAGGGATGGTTCTACAAGAAATCTTACGGCTTTAAATAGTATCATAAAAAGGGAATCTTTGTGCTTTTCTTTTGTTTGGTTTCGTCCAATCTGAAGTAATTGATGTACACTGTAAAAACATTTCCGTGTATATACAGGTATTTTTATGTGAAATTTCAGTCTTTTAACGGAAACTGTCTAAGTAGAAATCGTAAATTTTCCCGGAATAAACGGAAAATTCCTATTTATACTTACTCGTTAAATGTTAAAAACGGAAATTTCCTTCCAAGACAGACAAATTCAATTTTTTATAATTGATGTTTTGGCCTATAACCAAGTCGTTGGATGTCGCCAGTTGGTGTAGGAGACAGAGCATTCAACCTCTAATTGCGAGCGCCGAGGTTCGTATTCGGATGAAAGCAAGATGATAAAAAAAGGGTGTGATAATATGCAATACAAATACCTGTTACGTGTAAATATGCATCACTATATATAATTATTATTTAGATCTTTTTCAATATTGTGCTATGCCAACATTTACTTCTAAAACAGAAATTCCCTGTCTTGAATAGCGAACAAATTCCATCTTGAAAACGGGGAATGAAAAAAAAACGGAACGCAAAATGTACCGGCAACTTTGCTGCCAGTACATTTTCCGTTTTTTCACGGAAGTTTTTATTTTATTTTATTTTTTTTTTACTCTGTAATGTCATGTGTCCTTTTCGTGATTACGAGTAAATGCTGCAATAAAAATTATTCAAAATGTAAAAAAATTGACTTATTATGAGCTATTGTAGTTATATGATACAGTTGCAATAGAATTCTTGTGTATGAGAAATACAATTAGGTGAAAATATTGTGAGATATTTTACCAGAAAATATATTAATTTATTTTCTGCTTCTAGAATATAAGTAGAAAACCGCTAAAAACAACAAATTCCTTTTGTGTGTCCATTTAAATTACATAGCCCTGGCAGTTGGGTTTCTTATTTTAAGAAATAATCATGCTTTTTCTGTCCTACGTTGGCAAGCATGAGATTCTAGACGATGCATCGTAAGATGAACTAGCCTCTGAAAAGAAAGCCTATTAAACACACCAAGGTGTGGCTTTTCTATTCTTTCGGAGGTACTTTTCTGCAAAAAAGAAATAGATACCCATTTAGACAATGATAGCTTATTCTTAATTCTTATCTAATCCCAATTTCATTTAACGAGCGATGAGTTTTACAAAAGATGAACAAAAGAAAAAAAAAGTAGCGATGCTAAGAAATACAATACAATGAGTAGCTTGATAAAACTTATGTATAAAAAACTGTTCATTTAATCCTCGATAAAATATTTAAAAATTACATTAAAAAAGCTTTAAAAGAATCGTGACGAATGTGAGACGAACAATTTCGTGGGCTGTTCAATGATAGCACTTCCTTATTCATTCTCAAAAACTTCTATATCTACTTATTACAAAAAATAATAGTTTTATAACTGATTTCAAATTAAAGGGAGGTTCGGGTCTAAAACTTTAGACATTTTTTTTTCACTTTTTGAATATATCAAACACATGCGGGGTTCTATCCAAACTTTTCTCAGAGTGTCTTGTTTTTGTGAAATTGTGAACAACTTTTTATATTTGTGAAAATCTAGTTATAATTTTGTAAATTTGAAATTATCGTTATATTCCGGTTCTTGCTTATCCATTTTTAACAAGATCCTTCATCTATCTCGAAGCTAGACAATAGGTTCTTTGGCGTCTCAGCTGTTTTGTGACAGGTCATATTTTACTTTCAATTGGTTAAATTTGAGAAAGCTTCAATTTGTTTATTAAAAGTTTTGTGAAAGGTTTATTTTTGAGACAAAGAATTTTCTGAAGGGTCCTGTTTCAGGATGAAAAGTTTTGTGAAAGGCCCTATTTTAAGATGAAAAATTTTGTGAAGGGTATTGTTTTAATTAATATGAAACATTTTGTGAAGGGTCATTTAAAGGACCCAACTTTTTCTTAAACAGATCCTTGACACGTATTTAAAATAAAATTTTGAAATTCTTAAAACTACCCGTGTTATAAACTAAGTGGCTCATTCAGATATCTTCCTCCATTAACTGATAAAATAATCAAAGCACTTCAACCAGTATAATAAAAATTTAACATTTGATTATTTGTTGGAATGATGTACTGTAGGAAATACACAAAATAATAACGAATGTTTTAATTCTAGTGTTTGTATTTTGGCTCAAAAACACCTGTATTGTAGAACAAAAATAATTGAGACAAGAGAAAATTGAAAAATAATTGATTTATAGCCGACAGCCTCAAATTTTCGCCAAGCTTGGTGATACTTGGCGAAATCGTCAATTTTGTCGACCAAAAATGTATTGCCATAAAAGAAGCCAACTTGGATATAACTGACTTATTTGGCGAAATTTTCATTCAAATTCAATATTGAAGAAAACTGGCATTGGATCCTGTATAAATCGTAAACAATTCACATCTACCACTACAGAAAATCATGAGCATATTAGGAATTACTATTGGATTACAAGCAAAATCTTTTGCGCACAGTATGGATGGAAAACGAATTACCGCGGCTGAAGAAGGACTCAGCAAACAATTGCAGAATAAGAAAGCTTAGAAGTTATGAAAGGGTGTCATGAAGATATAAAAAGATCGGTGCACAAATCTGGAATCACTAATTAGAGTTTTTATTTTTACTTTTTGTACGCAGAACTTTAAATGCGATTTTCTCGAAACATTATTTTTTGATTTTGTGGAACAAGTATCTCAAAATCAATCGATCAATTTTAACATATATATATATATATATATATATATATATATATATATATATATATATATATATATATATATATATATATATATATATATTTAGTTAAAGATTATATTTTTTCGTAGGTAGTGAACCTTTAATACTTTATGTTTATGCAAATTTACTAATTTTTAAGCAGGTAAAATTGCAAAAAAGAAAAAGTAAAAAGAAAAAAAATACATAAAAATAATATTTTATGTTAAAATGTCAAACAACTTTAATTTATCTTTAAAAGAAATAATAAAAAAAAGAACTTTCTTAGAATCACTGTCTCAGCAATTTAATAATACAGTTTAAAGATATTTTTTATTTTTCATTTTCAAAATTATTGCTGAAATGACATCCCACCGTCTGAAAATATTTTTTTTATGATTGCTATGAAGGGTAGCTTTCGTTGCTTAAATATATATATATATATTAAAATTATATTATAACAAAATATAAAAACAGCAGATTCCGATCGTCTTTAGTTTTTATATTTTAAAATGATTCACCATTTCAATTTTATTCAAAAAATGTCCTATTATTTAATAATCCAGACTTTTTTCTTTGATTTCTTCATAATTTGCGAGGGAAAGGGTTAATAATAGAATATTTGTGTCACAATACAATTATTTCTAGACCGTAATGTATCTGAATTCTTTTGTATCTGTCCCTATAAAAGAGCTATAAATGTCATGCACATCATTTTCAAGATAGAATATTCATTAATAAGTTTCATGACATATTTAATTTCCGTTGCAATTCAAGCATATTTACAAAATTTTAAGTATGAACAGACAAACGTACTTACATATAGGTGAACTGAAGTCCTAAACACTTTTCAGAACACTTAATATTTTAAATTTTCGTTAAATGCTATGCTGATTCTCAACTCAAGTGTTATACGAATGCTTGCCAGCTACGGAAACAGCAAAAGATTGTTTGATTGAATTTGTAAATGCAAAAACTAAGAAACAATGATAAACATATTTGAGAACAATTCTATATATACATACTTTACTTAGGCTTAAATTTACTCACATTTTTCCCTGAATTAAAGCCAATTTGACTTGACAATATAAATTTATGGTTGGTCTCCATTTTTTTTCCTGGAAGCCTTTAAATGTTTACCTTAAATTATTCATCATTCACACACATTTTGTTTTAGATCACGATTTCACTATGTGGAAAGTGGTGTATTTTAATGTTGGATATCGCGGTGATTTTTTCTTCTAATGTTACAATTAGGTGAAAATCATGGGTTGATTAATTTCTCTAAAGGAAAAAAAATCGACACAAATTTTATTAAACATACATTAAACATTCATATTTATGTTTGGAGGTCGTATATATAAAAACAAATTATTTTTATATAGCCCTTTAATAACGTATAGTATCTCTCTCTCTCTCTCTCTCTCTCTCTCTCTCTCTCTCTCTCTCTCTCGCTCTGTCTCTCTCTCTCTTTCTCTCTCTCTCTTTCTCTTTCTCTTTCTCTCTCTCTCTCTCTCTCTCTCTCTCTCTCTCTCTATATATATATATATATATATATATATATATATATATATATATATATATATATATATATATATATATATATATATATATATATATATATATATATATATATATATATGATTGGTTGGTTGGTTGCAGAAGCTACGCTCGTCTTTTGCACATGAGGACGAAACAGGCCAGGGCTTCTATTTAAAGTGGAATTCAACCCACTACAGACAATTATGACAGTTATACCTATACCTTAGTCGAAATTTGATGCAGGTATCGTTTGTCTAGTATCCAGCGACCTAACCACTAAAGGAGGTGATGTTCTCATTTTTTATACATAATTTAATAAGGGGGTTTTTAAGGACGATCCAAAAATTTGCACATTTTTAGCTTATTATAGCTCGTGCAATGATGGAATTGTACATGTTTTGTGAAATCTATGGTGATTTGGGAAACGGTGTAATATATATATATAACCATTAATGAAACATTACCGAAACACCAACAAAAACTATGAAATTATGAATTAGAATGTAATAATTAATTGACACACCAATAGTGTTCCCCAACACTCTGAATATAGATTCCATATTTCCATATACATAGTAAAAAAAAAATAATAATTAAATTAAAAATTGAAAAAATGAAATTTGTGGAATTTATACAGAATCTTCAGGTCCCAAATGCCTAAATTACCACAAATAAAATGTGTGGTTTCATCATCATATTAGCCATTATACATTGAACCGTGTCAGGGAGATCTGTGTATAGTGGAGAAATTTGAGTATGAATTGCAATTGTATTTCATAAAACCTAACATATATTCTTTTAGAATCATTTAACTTATACCATATGTTTATACATGTTTCTCGTTTTTCAGTGTTAAAAGTTTTAGATAGAAATTTAATTAAAATGGAATTTAACATTAGGAGTTCAAAACTTTACGAATGCATAATTCCTAAACTATTCCACCGAATGACCTTCCCGTTTGGTATCCGAAATATTTATCGAAGAATCCAAATATGATATCAAAATAGGCTGTATTGAAAATTTTAAAATTTGATACAATTTCTATATATAGACATATATATAGACTATATATAGACACTAAGCGAAATTAAGTAGAGCATTAATTAGTAGTTTAATCGATTGGTACAAGTCACAGTTTTATACGATGATTTTCGCCAAAGTTGGTAGGTGGTGATCACTTTTCCCCCAATACCTTTGACCACTTTTTATTTAACGCATATAACGCCTATTGAAATTTTCAAAGTTTGTTACAATTTCAATATGGAGACTGCCGCCTAAGCGTATTTTTTTAAGTATTAGCTGAAAGACATAATTCTCAATCAAATAGCTATTTTCGTTTTTCTCAAAGACAATTTGAAAAATATGTTCTCCTTTTTTTTTTTTTTTTTTTTTTTTTTACGACTGTACGTACAACTATCAGCTTAATTACGCTCTTTTTCTGATAATTTTTCGAACAGTATTTTAATTCTAGAATGAATCGAAAATTTGTATTCCTTTCGGAATATTATCATGACACATGGATCACAGCTACTTGAAATTTTGGAAAGTCGATGCATTTGACATAGATCACAAATACCTACGTTTATGCTGTATTGTTATGGCTATATTCTAATTGTAAAATTTGCCTTATTATATCGCAAAAATCTGCTATTAAATAAACTAAATTTTCTCATTTAAAATTAGTGTTCAGAAAAACACATAAAAATTGTCAACTATGCAGAGATATATACTTTCAACTTTTTATCGCCTTTTGTACCATACATTATACATGCCAACAAATTCTATATACAGGGTGATCAAAATATTACAAAAGAATTTAACTTTCAACAATTCAAAAGGTATTGACAGTAATACTATCCGATTTCACATAAATATCACAGAAAGACGGAGGATTTTTAATAGAAAAATATAGTGCCAGGATGCGCACTTTTTTGTCACCAACATTTAGCACCGTTCCAGACAACACACCGTCATCCTAAAAATGCCCTGATGATATCAGATAATTAATATGCTCTGGAGAATTGAAATTATCTTATAAACAGCCACATATTCTTTGGCTGTCAAAATGTCACTCCTATAGACGTCCTGTGGATAACTTTTTGTGACATTTTTTGGACAATTATATTATTAAAGAAGATGGAAATAAACGAAGGAAGAGCACCCTGACGCACATGTGCGTCAGAAAATAGAATCTACGGGATTTTCTAAGGATAAGGATATTGGATAATTCCATCTCCATATCGTCAGGATTTCCAGTAGATTGTTCTTACGGAATATAACAACTACAGAATTTATAGGATCACTGTAGAACGCCCGGAGGACGATTGTGGTTGAATGGGGTAGCAGTTCCAAAGCTTCCACCTGTCGCTATTTTATCTATTATGTGACAAGAGTTACAGCAGAAATCATTTTCGGTACTCTAAAGAGTACACTACCACATCTGACAGCTTTTCACATTAATGGTATCCGT
The DNA here is from genome assembly GCA_963931845.1 of Maratus michaelseni. Lineage (NCBI taxonomy): Eukaryota > Metazoa > Arthropoda > Arachnida > Araneae > Salticidae > Maratus > Maratus michaelseni. The sequence continues at coordinate 83,689,852 of OZ007599.1, read as the reverse complement.
TAAATTAAACAGCTTCTATCATAGATGCATTGTAAACTGTCTATGAAGCTTTACAATCTGCTCTTGCATCTGAAAGGCAACATGTTGATGGTAAATGTAATTAATTGGGCAATAAAATTTTCTCTATTAAAAAAATTCCATGTCTTTGTATATATATTTCAGTGAAAACCGCATCGTGCTACTCTCCATAACATTTTGAATTATTGAATTTATAATTTTTTGTAAATTTTGGATAACCCGCTATTTCACCCAGTTACGATGATTTTGCACAATATAAGCCTTGTTTGATAAGCAATCAGATTTATTAAATGACACCAAATATAATTTACTTGATAACACTATTATACAAAATATTATACATTTTGTTTTGCAAAAACATTTAAATGTGAGTCGGGCATATTAATAAAATGATTTTTTTAACACACTCCAACATAGCTGAAAAGTGTTTATAACTTTGCTTTGTCTTCTGTCTGTCTGTCCATATTCTAACTCTCGTAAATATACTCGGATTGCTAAGTAATTGATACATGTTACTGATATTTAATATCGCATGTTCGTTATTGAAAATGAAGCGTGTAGAATTTATGTATACAAGGACACACAAATAATTTCGTTGTCGTCTCGTGGCATTTTAAGGATGTTACATTATACCAAAAATTATGAAATGTATGTAGTTTACTTAGGTTCTCTACCAGACAATTACTGTAGAATATGGTGTGCATATCGTTTATTATTCACTTAACAGAGACACACAAAAGTCACATTTACAATACTGTTTATGAGCGTTAATTGCTAAGAGTGTGTATTCAGTTGTCATCGTATGCATTTTTAACTATTTTTTGCATATTGTAGGGTGCGTATAAATTCTATAGATCATATATAACGCTCCACAAAAGACTTCGCAAGCATTGCTATTTGTGGGCATGAATCGCTTAAGGGTACATTTTTAGTGTTATTCATTTCCCAGCAGAACTATATTTAGTATATACTGAGAGATGTTTGTAGAATATAAATAAATTTATATACAGGAATAAGCAAGGTATTATATACATTGTCGTCTGTGGAAGGAAATTCCATAAAGATCGTTTTTAGTTGTGTCATGCGTTTTTTACCTGAATTAAAGATTATTTTAATATGTAGTGCGTATAAAAATCTGTAGATTATATACATGGCTGTATAACATAATTGTGTGTATATATATATATATATGTGTGTGTGTGTGTATGTGTTATTATTGTATATATAGATTAAAATAAACGTATTTAATTTTTTTAATTGCTATATCACATCTTCGATATGGTTATAATGTTCGTTTAATTTCTTGAGCGACTGTATATATATACAAATCTATAGATCATACCCAGATCAGATACCACACAAAAGAATTCGACTCCTTTCTGGCAGATGGAAGTTTCTAACATTTGTTTTTCTAATGTGTTATGCGTTTTCTAAATAGTTTACATCTTCTTTCACCTTATTTAGCTGTGAAGTTTTGTTGCAATATTCCAGAAGTGTTGGAAAGTGTTTCATAATCTATGCTTGATGCATGATTTTTCTTTCTTGTTTTATTTTCATTAATAAATGCTTAACGATAGAAAGTAAAATATTATATCAGGCAAATGTATTACCTATAATTCAATCGAGTGGGCTCTTTGTCTTATCCGTCAATTTGATTAAAACGGATACACTGTACTTTGCACGTGACTAACGCTACGAACAATAAAATTCAAAGTTTGTTTGGTATTATAGTTAGCTATAACTTTGTGGTATTGTTTTTCTAGAAAATCAATTCCTTTTTTTAACGTTAATTCATATATATATATTACTTAAAGTTTTATATATATATATATATATATATATATTTCTGTGCAAAATTGCGCAACTATTGCATTTTTTACAACATTTTATTTAATTTGTCTTGTCCGTTCGGCTCAAATCTTGCAATCCAATTTTAACACACTTCTTGTACTACAATTGACCTAAAGTGTGATGTATTTACGGTGACAAAACAGCAATCTCTATAAAAAGAAATTTAAAATTTGTCTCCGCCACCCCTTAGGGGGCAAAACATTTTTCCAATAAGGGTACGTAAATATCCTGACGTATGTGATTACGTTAGAGCTCCTATAATAGAGGCTGACGCATCCTCGCAGATTTGGCACCCGAATTGCAGCCCAGTCGAAAAACCAAGCTAGTCAGAACCGGTTCAGCCAATCAGAACCGAGTCTTAGGCAACCCCAACTCCGGCTGCGGTAGATTGATGCTGAACTGAGCACCAATAATCCGAAACAAAATGGATATGCGTCAGCTCCTATTATAGGAGTCTTAGATCACGTACATGTCATTGATTGTTTCAGAAATAAGCTGATGTTCTTCGATTGAACCGTGGCATGGTTGGTAAATGTGTTTTGTAAATGTGTTTTTGTATTTATCCATATTTCAGTTCCGCACAAAGATGAATGGATGTGGGTTCGATCCACAAGCGAACGTTGGTCGATTTTTTTCTTCCCAGGAAGATAGACCTAAATTTGTATATCCATTTTATTTTTTCAAAAACAAACTGATAAACAATCACTCGCAATTTAATTTTCTGTTATAAAAGGTATTTATTTCAATCAATTGTCCTTCAACACTTTTTTTTTCCTTTTTAGTACATTATAATAAAAAGGCTTTCTTTTTTACTTATAATTGTTTTTATTTCTTGCCTAAGATCAATTTATAGCTTAGCTACTGCCAAAACTATTTATAAAAAATTGAAATCATTATAGTAGTTCCCGAGAAAAAGGGTACTTCAATATTTCGTTGTTCCGTATAGGATTTTGCAAATGTTATTCTCTTAAGTTTAATGACCGTTTAGAGACAACAAATGTAAAAAAAAAAAATGTACCGTATATGGATTTTGGAAATAAAAAAGCTTCACTTAAATGGATACCGTTTAGTGAGTGCTGATTTCGACAAACCACTCCTTTCCTCGATATCCAGAAAGCCATCAAAATCACATTTTGTTATCTTACTGATTACAATTATCTATAATGACGAACTTCAAACCTATTTCTTTCTTTGTCTTCTGCTTTTGTACAGCCCTCCATAAATAACAATCTAAATGGTATCGTTATATTACTGTTATTATAAAAGAGAGATTGCACCCAGTTTACCCTCTCTGACAACCTTTGAATAAATGCTATTGGTGAAGCTATTTTGGATTTGCTTCTGCTTCGGTTCTAAATAACATGAGATACTCAACTAAATTTAGAAGGTAGAGATTAAATATTTCGCGAACTTTCCTATGATATACTACTGTATTCTTTCAAGCAATATATATTTAAAATAAAAATTGCAGGGTTGATTTAGACTTTAGCATTCTTTATTGATACTGACCTTAAACCATTCCAGCAGGTCTTCAAGTGTGGGTGATTCTTTATTGATCTTAATGATGTTACGTTAATGCTTCTAAAAACACAGTTATTATGGATGATATCCATTAAAATAAGATTAGAACAAATGATAACTATAAGAACAATGTAATGATTATTATTCCCTTATTTGGAAATCTAATTTTCTAATGTTCCAATTTATTGAATTATGAGATACCGAATTATATTTTACATTTTTTTTACCGATTTAGACTGAAAGAGAATTCCATCCTTAAGTTTGTAAAATATGTTTGGACTTAGTATTTTTATTTTATTTTGCTTTTCCGAAACAAAGAAAATTAAAAGGATGCATGTCTATGATTAGATTACAAAACTGAAAAAATTTATTTCCTATAACGCATTTTTCTGTGCAAAAGGACGTGTAAATAAAATATAAATCTTGTACAAGTAAATAACGCATTAGTAAGAAAGTAATTAAGATGTGTTTACAAACTGTAATGATAAACATAGAGATGCTTTTACAAAACCGTTTAAATTAATTACAGGGTGTCTAGCCACCTGGAAAACAGAAAAGTCAGGGAAATTTATATGGGCTGGAAAAGTCAGGAGAAAGTCAGGGAAATTTATCATTTCTGAGGAAAAGTCAGGGAAATTTGAAAATTCTGGGAAAAAGTTAGAACATTTTGAACTTCCAAGAAAAAATAGAAAAAGGTTTCTTATAAAACTAAGGATTTGAAATTGCAGCGCCATTAAAATCAAACTTTGCTCTTAAGTACTGTAGATTTTTAGTTCCAGCTTCACTGAAACTTTTAACTGAATGTTGTAGGATTGATTAGGTGTTTCACTCTGCTTACCTATCATCTTTGTTTGGGAACTGAACATTTGTCAGTTTCATTTATTGAATATTTATTATTTGTATTAAAATATGTCAAAGCAATCTGTATTTAACTGTGACTGATGTGATAAAGTATTTCATCCTGATTTGACAAAATGGACAGAACTTGATGCTAATTATGTAACGAATCAGTAATTTGTGCCGCAGAATCATTTGTTAAAATTTTGCTGTCATATTCACAACTTTTAAGATTTTTTGTAAGTAACATCACAAAATCTTGATACCTGGAATTTTTTCTATTGGTATGGAAAACCTGGAAATGTCAGGGAAATTCGTTTCTGATCCGGAATAGACACACTGATTAAATTTCTGCAGTGCATTGCCAAAAAAGACAAATATTTCATAATCTAGCTCTTACCTTTCTTAAAGATTGCGAAAATTGAATAAAACCTCTTACGAGTTGCCCGCGATTCCAAAACGTGTCCCTTTATCTTTAGAAGCCTCTCGCCCCATTATATTTCCAAGATTTAAAGAAGCAATTCTGAAACAAAAGTTTCTTTTGCTGCCCGTAATTTTCGGAAACGTTTCCTAGTAGTTTCTACAATTATAAATCAGTTTTCTCTACCCGGAATATCGGTTTTTCGAATGCTATCAATTCTCAAGTAAACATTTTCAGCTGCGTAACAGAATTTATACATTCAAGAGTTAAAAAAAAAATAATAATTTTAATGTTAATGTTAATGCTGTTAATTTATCATGTTTGTCGAACATGAAAATGTTTAGTTGGGAATTGGTAGCATCCAAATAAAACAATATTTTGGGTTGAAAAACTGATTAATACACTATAAAAACTACTCGAAAATGTTTCCGAATGTTACGGGCAGCAAAAGAAATTTTGCTTTAGAAAACCTTCTTTAAATCTCAAAAACTGTATTGGTTTCGGGGATTCTGAAAATAAAACAACGCTTTCCGGAATCGCTGGTAACTCCGAAGAAGCTATATTATATTTTCGTAAATCTTAAGTCTCTAACCAACATTTATATGTCATCGGATACATCATCGTTGGATTTTCTAACACATCATTTTCATATTAAAAAATAATAATAATAAAATATGCTCACTTGATGCGAGTTTGGCATGGATACCACATTCACAATGCATAAAAACTACTTTTTACATAATAAAATAGTGTTTTAGGAAATTGACGATACTTTATTAAGGTAGATTGTAAATGTTTATTAAATAATAAGAATAAATAGTATACAAGTTTTGGCTTTAATCTTTTTAAGTAACCAATTTAAATGTATAAGTCTGAGACATGCTCACACCTGTCCGTATAGATTTGACGATAAAAATCTTCGTTAAAAGCAGCTTAAAACTTATTTTATTTCGTTCTGTGAAACTCTCTCGTTTGTCTAATTCCAAGAAAATCTTTTTAGCCCCTGATCACTTCTCCTTCATGTCTACCCAGCTGGAGATGGAGCCGTTGCTCTTTTATCAGATTTTTGACACAATCAACCAGCATGCCTGCCTAGTAACTTACATGAAGCGAAATATATTTCAATCCCGACAGCAACATCGTGACATGTTTCAGGGTTTTACAAAAAATAAAAGCTTCATACTGCCGATTTGAGCGAGAATGCAATAATTTCCATTATTAAGCATTTAGGAATATGACAAGCAACAGATTCTTGGTCGTTTTCTAACGTCTCATATATAGCTTTAAAATGCAGCCGTCACATTCTGTCAAAATAGCTTACGACAGTTGAAATGTCAAACTTCGAAAAATGTTACACTTGAACTTGAAAAATGTTTTTCTCGCACAATATCTGATTTGCAGACACTTTTTTTTCCGTCTGCAGTCACAAAATTTGCAAAGTAAATCAAAATAAATGAATGGTTGGCTAACATTTGACACAACCCTCTGAGTACTAGGCGTACACGCTGATACAAAAATGGTGGCTGTCGTAGGCGGATTTCTTTCGGAGTTTGTACGGTCACTGGAATTTGAATATCACTTGTTTTGTATAGTATTTTTTGTCTTATGTAAAAGCAGAAAAATAAAGCTATGAACGCTGCACGAAAACATTGGTATTTAAATTCAGGGGACCGTACAAACGTTTTAAAATATTTACCCTACGCCATTTTTGAGTCAGCGCGTAGGCCCAGTTTCAGTGGTTTCTGCATTTGAAATGCAGGTTGTTCGTTAGTACACTAGAAAAAAAGACAAATGTTTCTCAATCTATCTCTTATCTTGTTAAAGGTTTACAAAAATATACTATAACCTCTTCCGAATTACCAACGATTCCGAAACGCATTTCTTTATCTTGAAAAGCCACAGAAAACAATATATTTCTGAGATTTAAAGAATCAGTTCTGAAACAAATTGCTGTACGTAATTATCAGAAACGTTTCCGAGTAGTTTTCTCAACACTATATAGGGTTTTTTGGATGCTATCAATTCTCAAGTAAACATTTACATGTCCAGCAAACATAATAAGCTAACAGCATATACATTAACATTAAAATCCATAGTATTAACTTTAACATTAAAATTAACATTATTTTGTTTCTCTTCATACATAAATTCTGTGACGCAGCTGAAAATGTTTACTTGAAAATTGATAATATCCAAAAAACGTATATCCCTCGTAGAGAAAACTGATTAATACACTGTAAAAAATACTCGGTAACGTATCCGAAATTAAAAAAGAAGATTATGTTTCAGAAATGCTTCTTTAAATCTCGAAAATATATTGATTTTAGAGACTTCAAAAGGTAGGGATCGCTTTTCAGAATCACAGGTAACTTGAAAGAGATTATATTTTCATAAACCTCAAGAAACTGTGTAGCTACTGTTGTAAAGATGTAATAAATATAATTGCTATTTAATTGCCCTTTTAATTGCATTTTAACCAACTCTAGAAAAGAAAGTTTCAACATATGCGAGTTGCTTTGCAAATTGTAAGTGAAAGGATTTTCGTTTTAAATTACTTTAACAAACATTTAAGCTGCAGTTATTTTGTCCCCTGAATGTCTTAACTTTTCAGTCAGACTGGAACCGTCCGAGTGAGCCTGTTTAATTTGTTCATTTGTTATATTTACGTAAATGTAAAATTGGTTGTCCTTCGTATATAAGGGTCCAACGACTTGTGGAGAAACGTTTCTGAATTCGATCACGAGTTCCTAAATGATACGGCAGCTCGAGAAAAGATGTAGTTTAAATACTTTTACTGAAATCTTCATTGAGATATAAAAGAAAATGTGCTATTTAGAAATATATTTCCATAAATTTTGAAAAATTAAATTAAGATCTCACAGGAGAAACTTCCAGAGACATACCAGAAAAATTTTAGCATGATACAAACTAATTTTATTTAACAGAAAATATCGTATAAATTTTCTGGTTGCCATACACGATTATTTTATATGTGGTTGGAAGTTATCAGGATACGGTCTCTTTATACCAGTGGTACTCACTGCGTGCTCTGCGGGCCACAGAGTTACCGTTATTAAATATCTGTCATTAAATAAGGCGAACATTACATTTCGAAAATAGTGATGGAGGATTTCTCGCAAATAATAGTGAGTACCACAGCTTTAGACCATCGAAAAGTAAACTGTCTCTTTATCTTGAAAAATACTGATTAGAATCAACTGTAAACTTACACGACCATGTTTCTGACGACGCTCATTCTGTTTAGGTGGAAAATAGTTTAGACAATAATTGATATTTTAATATGAATTTATTAATAATTTTCATAATTAAAAATATATTTTTGAATAAAAATAATGCCTAGATCATGATTGGGTACATTCATTGTATCTGATTAAAAAAGCAACTTTTCAATCGGAAGTTGTTGTTGTTTTTTTTCTGAAGATATAAATTAAATAATTTTCATAACGAAATATATGTTTTCGACTAAAAATAAGGCCTAGATTATGATTGGATCTATTCGTTGCGTCTCAATAAAAAAGCAACTTTTCAATCGGAAGGTTTTTTAGGAAGATATAAATTAAATAATTTGCATAATTAAATATATGTTTTAGAATAAAAATAATGTGTAGATTATGATTGTGACCATTCATTCTATCTCATTAAAAAAGCAACTTTTCAATCGGAAGATTTTTTAGGAAGATATAAATCAAATAATTTTCATAAATAAATGTATGTTTTAGAATAAAAATAACGCGGCATAGATTATGATTGGATTCCTTCATTGTATCTCATTAAAAAAAGCAACTTTTCAATCGGAAGATGTTTTTTACGAAGATATAAATTAAAGTTGTTACGGTATTCAGGATAAGTGATTTCGTAATATGTCTCCACCTGCGCAAAGGAAAAGTGCAGTGACGTTGATTTTACATCTGAGTTTGAGTATCTTTGATTGCGTAGATAATATTTAACTTAAAGAAAGTTGTAATATTAAAACGCCAAGGCAGTTTTTAAGATCGACATAGATGGATCTGCGCATGCGCTAAATTAATTCCACAATTTATTTTGTTTTAGAGGAAAGTTAAACAAAGTCAGGCATGATGGCCGAGTGGTCTAAGGCGCTAGATTTAAGCCCTGGTTCTCGAAAGAGAGCGTGAGTTTAAATCCCAATCGTGACAAAAATGGTACTATATAGCATTAGTGTTGTGATAATGCATTTCAATAATGTCAGTCCAATATTTTATTTCAGGAAGAAAAGTTTATAGGATTTGTATTTTTTATCCGAATGCCTTATAATTGTTGTCAAGCATGTCACCCAAGAATATTTTTTAAAAAATACTGTTTTTTTTATTAAAAGTATTTAAATTAAAATATTTAGCATGTAATTATCGATTAAATAAATTAAAGTTAGCTACAATTTTTGGTTAAAGCTTCAAGGTAATCCCGAGCAACGCCGAGTCAGTTTGCTAGCATCTGTTAATGTCCATTACCCCCATTTTACTGCATGTGCAACTAACTAGCTACAAGGACTAAATAAGCCTTGTATATCGATTCTCACACTGTCGTTATTCGATCGGTTATTATAACATATCACTAACATATTATAACATATCACTTAGTCATAACATATGACTAAGCAAGCCAGTGTGTCGAACATTTTTCAATTTGACGAGTATGTACAATATTCAGAAATAGTAATAATAATAATAATAATCCGAATGCAAATCATAAAGCCTGTTTTAAAAGTCGTAAGATAAAGCAGTTTACACGAAAGTTCTTTGTTTATGATTTTTTATATTACTGTAATAGTTAAATTTTCTTGAGCTAAGGTATACATTATTTATTTTTAAATGAACTTTTTAAATATCACAACGAATCCCTATATTTATTTCCGTAAATCCCTTTGACATGCATTATTTATTTTAAATGCAAACTTTCATGGCTCTATTTTGAAAAAAAAAAAAAAAAAAAGTTGAATACGAATTCTAAGGCGCTCGGGGCAATATTGAAAAACACAGTTTAAAGATTCAGTGATATTGCTGTGAACGTTTTAAAAATAATGATACGATAATTATTACTTTACGAAAGTAGTGGTGCTCATCCCATAAATCCATAAATATATCATTGATGTGCTGGTATTTAGCCCACAGGAAATGACAAGAAAAGATATGCTCAAATTTAATCTAATGTAAGATCCCTAATCTAAATACAACATATTAACTTCATAACTTTACAACTTATGGTGAAAAGGGAATTAAACACTTTTTTCAGGAGCTCATCACGTGTAATTTAATGGTGGTCATGAAAATATATGTTTTCATTAATGAATACTTTATAATAATATTATAAATTAATGCTTAATATGTCAAAGTACCAAAACATGTCTTTCGCTTTTACAAAATATCAAATAGAACAAAATGTAATAGAATACTGATTGCATTATGTCTAAATAACCGATGGTCCTCTTTAGCAATGGTTATTTTATTTGTGACTAATTTATATCCCATTAACTAATAATCATTCAAAATTATTGATGTTGGGTAATCCTATATAAGTTTTGTAAGGATTTTATGACAATATGTTTGTCTGCCCAAACACTCTCTGTTCTGTATGCAATCAGTATTTCTATTATTATTATTCTAATATTTTATTTCTTCACTTTACGTTTTCTATTCACTACTAAAAGGCTTATTCGCATTAAATAGTGGTTTCAAACTGAACAAATGTATATATATAAAAAAGTAATTATTTAATCTTAAACTCAACACAGTTTTAATCTGCAGAAAATCTTCCCGGGGACTACTACTAGTCACCTATACTCAAGTTTAAATTTCAGCAAAAATATCTCTTTAAAAATATCTGAAAATGAAAATAGAAAAATAGAATTTTATATGTTCTTATTTAACAATAAAGATTTTCTAAAAAATTCTCGTCTTTCTAACTCGTGAGAGAGACTTAAAATATATTGCTCTCCCAAAATTTTACCATATTCACTATAATTTTCAGATTTTCTGTTCATATTCGATATTGGTTTATGTAGCCTTCTAAAGTTCAATATAGCTTCCCCCCGTCCCTCTACAAAGACCCTCTACGTAACAAATTCTAAATACATTGTCCTATTCGAGGGTTAGAATTTCAAGTACAGCAGTTGCTATATTTTCATTTTAATATTTTCTGCTCGTAAAATGGCATTTTATTTGTTTTATTTTAATTTAATATATATATTTTTTATTCTGTTTTAATTTTTTTTTCACATAAAAACAATATTTTTTTAGTTGTTGTTGTTACTTGCATGTGACATGTCCCATTTAATAAATCGGTCCAGAAACATCGCCGGAAGTGCTTTATTAGTTATTTTATTATCACAGCAATTTTGATCGTTATTACAAAGTTTAGAATTCTAAAAGCGAAACAACATTGAACCAGTTTTGTTTCTATTGATTGTATCTGGCTATAGCTTAACCAATATAGGCATGAAAGATTGCCTCAACAATCAGGTTCTACATGTTGCTAATATTGGTGCATTGCTGGAAGGAAATATCTTTGCAATATTACCGTTTCATTTGAAATAGTTCAAATGTTCCAATATTTCTGAAATAATAGCACTTCATTGTTAATATTTCTTGTAGCAAGCCAATATTTCACCGATATTTCTTTAGAAATATCTCCGATGAATGCAGTGTATTGGTACAATGTAACCAATATAACCAATGTTAGTTTTCATCTAGGAAAATATCCTGGAACCGTACCCTACTCTCACTTAGCCCAACTGAGTAAAAGGAATTTCCATTTCACTGAATTAACGTGCATATATATGGCTTGTTAATGATAGTGTTTTAATAATCTTGTATCAAACTTTCCGGCTACGAGATCAGGATGGGGTGCTATTCGCCTGCGTGTACCAAATATATTAACGTAGAATTTTTAAAAAAAAACTTTCGTTGAGAGATGGGCAAATAGTGTTTGTATCACGTAAGTTTCAAATTTATATGCTCGAATTTTTTGCTTCATCTGAGCCATAATTCTTCACAAAGCTAACCATTACTACTGTAAATAATAGCTAAACGTGCCTTAAAAATTCTTTATTTTTGATATTTCACAGCAGAAATGGTTATAATCATGCAAAATTTTACTTTAAAAACGGTGGAAATTTGAGTGCCAGCAAATTTTGCTGTATTTTTTTTTTTTTTTTTTGCCGCTTTGTACAATGTACGTGAAAATACTGACAAAAAGAACAAAGAAATATCTTCTTGTGTTCAGTTAAATTGAACATCACTGATTGCATAGATCTACATCTGTATCACAGTACAAGAAGACAGGGCATAATCCTGTCTTGTGATACAACGATAGGGGAGTTTCCGAACGCGTTTAACAATGACCCGAAGCTACCTGGAAGTGCTAATTCAGTATTCATGAAGACAGCAAAATAGATTAATGTTACGATATTTCGCTACATTATCGCGCCTATAGTTGCTTAAAGACACTGCAAATGTGTCACGATGGTGATAAAATTCGAAGACATATCTACACCTACCCTATTTGCTTCAATTACAATCCACTAGCATAATTAAACAGATATAGCTTAATTAAAATAAATCTATTTGTTAGCAATATTGCGACATTATCAAGAAATAATGAAAGCCGTGGATACCCGCTCATATATCACACCCAGAAAAAGGAATTGATTAAAACTACAAAACATGTTTTGTTGAGTTCATTTTGGTTGTTTTAGCAAAATTTAAGTAAAATTGAACCATTTTACTTGAATTAACAAACCATTTTTGGCTGACGATGCAAAAAATTTTTTGTTGATTCAAACAAAATTTTCATTTACCTATATTTAAACAAAAATTTTGTTTAAGTATAGGTCAATGGAAATTTTGTTTGAATCAACAAAAAAAAAAATTTTTTTTTTTTTGCAATTCCCAAAAAAAAAAAAAATTGTATCGTCAGCCAAAAGTGTTTTGTTAATTCAAGTAAAATGGTTCAATTTTACTTGAATTATGCTAAAACGACCAAAATGTACTCAACAAAACATGTTTTGTAGTTTTAATAAATTCCTTTTTCTGAGTGCATTTAAATCATTTGACCATTAATTGTTCCATATTACAAAGTTTCTCAAGGTCAGTGTAAAAAGATTGTAATTAAAGTAGCATTTTATACAGGGTGGTCCCCGATTCATGGTACAAACTTTAAGGGTTGGTACAGGACACTGTAACAATCATTTATTGTATAGGAAACCAGGGTCAGAAATCCATTTATTTAGTCAAAATTACAGGACGTCTCACTCCAAATCCGAAGTCGGTTTTCGTTCATAACTGTAACAGTAGTGAAGATATTTTAACAAAATTCATAACAGACTCATATTTGTATGAATTGCAAGGATATTGTAAGTATTTCATTAAAGTATCTTTACTACTATTAAAGTTATGAACGAAAACGAAACTTCGGATTGCAGTGAGACGCTTCGTAATTTTGACTAAATAAATGTATATCTGAACCTGGTTTCCTATGTAATAAATGTTTGTTACAGTGTCTTTTACAAACCCTTAAAGTTTGTACCATGAATTCGGGATCACCTGTATATTTATTATTTTTTATACAGCACTAGTTGAAGAAATAATATATCGAAACTTATAAGTATTGCTTTAACCCTTTATGTACCAAATTAGGAATCAATGAACATTTCGCCTTCCAAAGCATCTTTTCTGAATATTTAAAAATATGTTTGTAGATTTCTGAAATCATTCAAAAAATGTTAGAAATATTTCATTTATTAAAATGTAAATAACTAAACCAGTATTTACAGAAATTTTGTAGACTATTTTACATCTCTACCTAAATCATTTCTTGGGGATATAAACAAAAGTTAAGGAAATATACAAACGTAAGGGCGTTACATATAATAATAGAAATTTTTCAGAACTGAAACTTTCAACTAAATGTCTTTCAAAATATATATATATATATGAGCAGTTCCAATTGGAAAAAGAAAATATCCATTTAAAAATATTTTTGCTTTGTACAGTGAATAATGTTTTTGAAAGATGATAAAGTAAAGTGTCTAGAACTCATGCTAACTTGCACTACTGACAATAGATGTATTAAATGAATTTCATAACAAGTTTCTTTTAATGAAACTTTAAAGTACCGTCGGTAGATAAAGGGTTAAGGGGTAACTCCGCTTTGACGCCCTGGAATTTAAGGCTTTCTCCAGTGGCGTAGCCAGGGAGGGGGGGTCCAAATGCTCTGGGTACCAGTAATACTGTAAAGTTTTATTCGCCTTGATTATCGCAGAAAGTTCTCCGATTAGGATAGGCAAAGAAAACTTTACAAAATGAGTGGTATCCAGAGCATCTGGACCCCTATTCTGGCTACGCCACTGGCTTTCTCTTTTTTTCCCCTTTTTAAAGAAATGAAAAATGCTTATAAACATCCATTTATATTAACAGGGGTCGATGCAGGGTTTTCTTTCTTTGGGCCCATTTTGTGAAAAGTAAAAGTTATTTTTGTAAAATTCGTTATATTTTTGTGAAAAATAACATTATGTAAAAAAATATGAAATCCAGTTACTCAAATTCGAAAACAGCATTTATTAATAATAACTTCTTAAAGTCCTTCTGCAAAAGGTTTCCTTTCTGGTGAATTTTTTATGTTTGCGAATTAAATATTTTAAAATGTAACAAAATTAAAATAAATGAACAGTACATTTTTATGGAATGGAATTTTGTGAAGAGGGTGTTTTATTAAGAGGAATTTTGTGAAGGGCCCTGTTTTATTAAATGGATTTTTGTGAAGGAGCTCTAAACAGGCCCCAAATTTGGTCTGGATGGATTTTTTCATTTGTTCATTTTTTTCATGGTGGATTTTTTCATTTGTTTCATTTTTTTCAACCCTGATTAATAACTATACATCTATTAAAGTAGAAAATTGTATTTTTTAGTTGATATATTAAAAAATGACGGCTTGACAGATCATGGGCGAGAGCGCGTCAAAAATGAGGGTCAAGCGATGGACACGATAACTCATCTTAGACTTAACTTAGAAAAATAAGACAAACAAAATATTTTTTTTTTTTAGTCCAAAAGTAGTTGAAATACGTAACCGTTTTAAAAAATATGCATTTTTAGTGAAATGGCATCGATTCAAAGTAAAATAAAAGTAAATATTCATTCAATATTCAAAATTGGCGGAGCTAGGGTGTCCACCAATTTTGAGAATGCTGCTCTGGAAGGGAAAAAACGCGCCTTTTCGTTACTGTTTACCTACAGTAGCGACAACTTCTCTAGCTCTAAAATTAGCCCTTTCATTTTCGATATCGATTTTTAACTATTACAATATGATTTTCGTATACATATAGAGCATCAAAAAAGAAAAAAAAGAAAATTTTGAATAGGTTAAAGCTGTGTTACTCCTTAAGCATATAAAAATAAATTTAAGATTAAGAATAATAGAATAAGGAGCTATTGACCGAAATGTATTCAAAATAATATACCTGATTTAAACGTTTCGCACAAGTGTTACGGATTTTTGAACGCAAAACAAATTTTCTACACATTTTCTATGTAGAATAGGCGATGAATAATGTGATAGAGTTATTTCTATGTACCGCTCAATTTTTGATTTTACCTAAACACAAAGTTATGAGTTCAGATGGAGCTACACATTATCACCTTCCATATTAAAATGACAAAAAAAAATCATTTGTCATTTTATGCCTTTTTAAAATCGTAGATAAAATAGACATAATTTTCCTCACTATCTTAAAATACATTAGAAAATATATACAGGGTGCATAGGAAAGACCATTTATCCTAAAATAATTCTTAAAGGGGTAAAGCTGGAATTGTGGAACAAGTGTCTACCTATAATAACATGACTATGTGCTGTCATATGAGAGTGAATGCAACGCCCACTAATGGTAAAATTGTGAAGTTATCGACCTTATTACGAAGACTATGAAACATAGCGAAAAAAATAGTAAATTTGGAATGACGTTTTACATGTAAAAATAACTTTATTAGAAGCCCTGATATGTTAATTTTTCGATAACTAATTATTGGCTTTATATACATGACTAATTTGCTTGTAGAAGTGCGACATTATATAAGGCAGATGCATATTTACTAATAAAACTAACCTATATATATTTTTCTCCAAATTGTTCTAACGGAGCATTGATTTTGTGAAAAGTTTTTTATATTTGTGTAAAATCTGGTGATAATAATTTTGTGAATTTGAAATTATTACATTCAAGTTCCTGTTTATATATTTTTAACAAGAACATTTATGTATGAAAAAGCTAGATGATACGTTCTTTAGTGACTTTAGCTGTTTTATGACAGGTCACGTTTTAATTTAAAATATTAAATTTATGAAAGTTCAATTTGGAGATGGGAAAGTTCTGTGAAAATCTATTTTTAAGACAAAGAATTTTGTGAAGAGTCCTGTTTCAAGCTGCAAATTTATGTGATAGGTCATGTTTTAAGAAGAAAATTTATGTGAAAGGTCCTATTTAAAAAGAAAATTTATGTGAAGGGTCCTATTTAAGATGAAAATTTTTATGAGGGGTCCTTCAAAGGACCGAAATTTTTTCTAAGTAAATCTCTGGTTAATAAAAAACAATTTAAACTTCCTGATAAATTTGTTTAAAATAGCAAATATATGGTAAATAAACCATACAACACCAATCGTCCTCCGAACGTTCTACGCTAATCTTATACATCCTGTAACTGTCGTATCTCATAAGAACTATCTATTGGATATCCTGATGATATGGAGATTGAATTATAAAATTCCATTCGCCTTACAGAATCCTGTGGATTCTATTTTCTGGCTCACGTGTGCATCGAATTTCTTCATTCGTTCGTTTTTATCTTTCTTAATATACTATAATTGTCAAAAAATGCCATAAAAAGTTATCCACGGGACGTCTATAGGAGTGACATTTTGACAGCCAGAGGATATTGTGTATCCTGAATCTGATGTCCTATGGATATTTTTAGGATGTCGATGTGTTGTATGTAATAAAATTCATTCATTCGATAGAATTTATAGTATTTATTTAATGTTAAGCGCTATATTTGTTTTGTTTATGACATTTTGTTTGAACCATAACAATGATCGTTCTAAGATTTCGCCTTGCATAAAATACTATTATTACTATTATTTTAAGTTCATAATGTAAACTCTAAATTCCCATTCCCACTAATTTTCTTCATTTATGATCTAGTCATACCACATATGCCAATCATATTCAGTAAACAGGAACTTAATTTTTCTAACAATATATGATGAAAGAATTTCTGAGAATATTTTCCGGAATTAAATTCATAACTTTTCGTAGTGGTTTGAAATCCATTTTTAGCTGTAGTTGCCAGTTTGAGGCACCCTTTTATAAAAAGGAACACTTGAATTTTTGAATAAATAAGTTACATTCTTGAGTTATAAGCGATTTTTGTCTCATAACTTTATTATACTTTCCGTCGCTTATCGTGTCCAGAAATTCCGTTCAAAATTCCAACTTCGACAGTATTTTCCGAAATATCTTCTACCTTTACAGAAGAATGGAAAAAACTGTTCAAATACATAGTTTCTGAATAAAAGCACCTGCTAATTGCATGCATTTTCAAACAAAAATTAATTCAGAAATGTGTAGCCAGTTTAGATTTGAAAACAGACTTAATATAAATTTGAAATTTCTTCTTTTTTTATGCATTAAAGTTGTACTGTTCCCTTAACCCATTTTTCCGAGAATTATTTCATGAGATCCTTTGCATTTTAAACATATAACTCCTTTTTTTTTTTTTTTTTTTTTTAATCTATTTATTATTAATGCCTGGGGACGTATTTGCCATTTTTTGTTGTTATTGTTCTTGTTTATTTATTTATTTTGTAGTAGTTTGGCGACTCCTCATAAAGGCAGTTGTTTGTTTTGATTAAGATCGTTTTGTGAAAACAGCATCCGTGTGCGTGCAGCGACATCTGTAGACTATTTTACTGTAACTTTCGACGAATGCATGTGTCTTTCGGAATTTGTGGGTTTTCTGCGTTTCGCAGCAGTTTTATGCAAATTTTAGCTTTTCTGGTCAGTGAGCAATGTATTTAAGCATGTGAAAATGTGGGTATCGTTGGATTTGGTCGTATCTCACCCCAGAGGCATTCAAGACCCGTTTCTATCACCAGAAAGAGATTGCGCTCCGATTGTGAATTTCGCTTAGAGCTGAAGCTTGGTTTGGTAAGATAAATTAGATGGTTTAAGTTCAATAAAGATTTGGTGGCTACAGGCTGCTTTGATTTAGATATTTAGTCATCTTGTAGCAAAGCTGTGGAAGCCTGCGCATTGCAGCAACAAAAGTTCTGGAGTTTTAAAGTTAAGAGCTCATCTGTGCGTAAGTTAAAGTTTTATTTACTCGTCTTATTCAAGTGGTTTTTCTTATGGTGTGATAAAGTATATTTCTTTAGTGGGATTATTTAGATAGCATTCATCAGTCCGAGTTAAAATTCTGTGAATGAGACTTAACCATCGTCCTTCCCCGTAAGGTTTTAAATAAAAGTTGGTTTTAACTTATTTTCTGACTTCTTTACTGAGCTAGCTAGGATTCACCATGAACCAGCACGCCACAACTTATTTGCCTGACCGAAAAACTTCTCAATAGGAAACACCACAGTCAAATGAAGTGAAAGTTCATGGAGTAACGCCAAATCTAGTAATTAGACTTTACGCAGAAAACAAAAACTAAGTGGATAATTACAAATAAGTGACAAAATGGCGTGCTTTTACATTCCATACATCAGACATAGGCGCAAACATGGTATTCATACGGTTTAACAATTCTTTTCAAATCGCAAACTTTCGTCTTATTTAATCGAAAATTTCTTTTATTAAATATGCTACTTACTTTATAAATAATAATTATTAATAACTTAATTTATTAAATAAGGTAATTACTTTTCTAAAATATTGGTAAGAATCCTGAAAATATAGGTTAAGTGGAAATCCCGCCATGCGGATTAAATGGCTTAATCCTTTCTTCGTTCTTGGTTGTTTCATGGATTCTTATCTTAATACATACTAAAAAGCTTTCATTTATTTCTACAAAATAAACACTATTATATTGTAAATAAGGCAGTTAACTTTGAAAAGCGAAATCGGAAGACAACGGAGTTATTATGGTAACTTTTTCGGAGAAAAAAAATCTATGTATCATATGTAGATTTTTTCACTCTCACTTTTTGTAAAGTTTACTAGTGAATAATCCAACATTTGAACTTTCATAATTTTGGCTATTTAGCTATATTCATTTCAAAACGTTTTCGCTGTGATGTTGTCTTTGAATTGGTAGATTCTTTATTTCTCTATTTTTTTTCCTTAAAATAGTTTTTATTTTATTTAATAATGTTTCCTTAATATTGATTTTTTTTCAATATCTGTCCCTTGTTATTCATTTTTCTTCTGTGGTATCGTGATTGATCGGGCAATTTGAGCAGGGTAAATTCGACTTTTGCTTGCTTTACTCAAACAGAAATCAAATACGATTTACTTACATTGTGGAGTATTGCCCTTGATAACGTGTCTCGCAATATAAGTTTTCATTTGCTTCTTGTGATATTTTCACATTCTACACATAGGATTTTTTTTTTCTCTACATACTTTTATTTATTTTTCCACTTATTCCAATTTGGGAAATTTACATTATTGGATGTATCTCTATGTATTGTATTATAATTATCGGTTCATATATCGTCCATTTTAATGAGATTTAATAGTTATTATTCACAAAAGTTTTATTATATATATTTATATATATTTCTCAATAATTGACTCTTTCAACACCTTTCTTCTTTCTTGCAGCCAAGCTGCTCTTAATATGACAATATATATATTTTTTTTCAAATAACTGACTCTTTCAGTTCCTTTCTTCTTTCTCTTTCTTATTTTTCTTCTTTCTTGGCTGCTCTATGCATTCTTAGATTAATACGAAAAGCTTTTATTTATTTCTACAAAAGAAGCATTTTATTATTTTGTAAAGAAGGCGGTTTACTTTCAAAGTGAAATCGGGAGACAATGTGTTCAATTTTGGAAGATGTTTTTTCTCTCTGGAGAAAAAGTAGAACTCATCCCACCCACCAACGAGTTCCGTTGTTTGATGCTTATTAAAAAGTGAGAAGAAACTTAGAAACAACTTTCGAGTGATCTCAACCTACTATTTTATGAAAAAAAAAAAAAATAGTGGGTCACTTGTTCCTTCCTAAATGCAAATAGTCTCCTTCAAAATGCATGAAGATTGTCTTAATTTGGCGTTCCTTGACAGGGCGAAAACTCGCCAAACTTGTGCTCTTAAAATTCCAGGAGAAAGAAACCTGCCTCGGAGTGGGATTCAGAAAAGCAACTACGCCCTAGCTGCCTGCAGCGAGCCCCCGGGGTTCTCAGCATTCTTGGTCCTTTCTCTCAGGGCCACACCTGAAACCCTGAGCAGCTGTATATACCCTCCAGGTAACTTACCTGCTTTTAAGAAAATTGTTTTACCTTGCACTTATAGCGAGATTATGGCACCGCAACCGCAACTTTTCTTCTGAAGACCCAGATTTGGAGATTTCGGATTGTGAAGATGCTTTCAGAATTTCAGAATAGATTTAACTGAAAAATTAAAGCACTGAAATACTTTTAGGGATTTTCGTTGCTTTGCCTTGTATTTTTCAGGCACGGTACAGATGATGACATTTCTAAATATGTCTACTTTCTTTTCAACGGATTTATAGGGGAAAAAAAGGAGAAATTCGGTGAAACACTGAATTATGTGAATGTCTGTCTTAAAACATTTATTTATATTGCATTATCAATCAACTCCAGCGAAATTTAAAGAATTCAATTTTTATTAGAGAATTCAAACAAATATTCTTCTTAACGCGTTGCGAACAATACAGTTATCCAATAACGAGCTTTAATTTTTTCAACATAGTTTCCATTTCTTCTCATTATAATCCGTCGAAAAATGGACACCAGTCTAATAATATAATGTGACTATCACATTAAAATGACTTTTTTAATGAGCCCCATAACTGTAAAAAAAAATTCATGATTAAAAGAGTAAACAAATGCCTTTGAAAGTGTTAATATTATGGACGTGTGTTATGAGATATTCATTTATTATATATGCTATTATCCATAAAGTGCAATAAAATTTTAAATATAAAATTTTTATGGGTAAATTAAACATTCGCTTATCCAAGCATTGTAAACCTCTATTAATTGATAATTTCGCTTATATTTTTCTCCTTTTTAGGGTTACGTACTTCAAAAGTAAAAACGGAACCATTATAAGATCACTCCTGTGTCTGTCTGTCCGTCTGTCAGAGCCCTTTTTCTCGTAAACTATGGGACGTGGAAATTTATAAGGCCTTTTTACCCACATATTTTCAGATTATTAGCCATTCACAAATACCTTTAGGAAAAAATTAGGGGGCTAATTAAGTTACTTGAAAAAAAAAGTTTCCTTTTTCTATATCATGTGGGGTATCGTGTGAAAGATCTCGTAATATCGAACTCAAAAGTACTATATTTGTTTTAATTTTAAGTTTTACTGTTTCAGAGATATCGTTGAAAATGCACTGCAAAAATATGACCCCCCCCCCCCCCCCGTCCTCTATTTCCGAATGTACTGAAACTAAAATTATTTTAAAAAATTAGGGATAGTAGGAGTTTATTTAAACCTTGCAGGAGAAATATAGCGATTTTCCTACGTAACATAGTTTCCTTCTAAGCGTTTTGCCCGTATTTTTCAGTTTCCCCAAAACAACTTAAATTGACTCTACACAAAAATATTTTTAACAAAATTGTATTTTAAGATATATGTAAAATAAAGAGATATGAAGTGTATTTTAGAAATAAACGGGTAAAGAAAATTTAAATTATTTTAAATTTTACAAATATTTTTATAAAAATGCAGGAAAACGCTCAGAGGGTTAAGAAAAATGTATTTGTCTGTTACACACAAACTTTACTTTCCGGGCAGTCAGCGAGGGAATTGCCTCGAGGTATCTATCGACTCTCAGAATCATCCAAGGATATTTCATAATGATTTTTGAAAAAAAAAATATCGGTAATTAGCCAAAATATTAATTAAGTTACTTGAAAAAAAGACTTTCTTTTTATATATCGTGTAGGGTATCATTCGAAAGATCTCGTAACACCGAACTCAAAAATATATTTGTTTTAATTTTAGGTATTATATTTTCATAAATATCGTCGAAAATATACTGGAAAAATATGTCCCCCCCCCTCCTATTTACAAATCTAGCTAAACTAAAATCATGAAAAAGTTAGGGCTGGTAGGAGTTTATTAATTAATAAATAGTAATTAATAAATTTAATGTACGTAACCCATTGAGCGCGAGTTATACTCGTAATTGACCGATTTATTTAACCATAATTCGCCAAAATATGCAAACCAATCCAATAATATAATTTGATTCTGACATTATAATATATATTTTTTTATTAGTCCCGTCAATGTAACTAAGAATTTCATACTCAAACAAAATCGTATGAAGAATGGTAGTTGCAATACGTTATACAGAAAAATTAGAATACACTAAAAGCGCAAATTAGTGTACAGTCCGTGTCATAATAAAGATACACCCGCCTTTTATTCGCAGATCGTTTACAATAAAATGACAACAGTGGGTCATTAAACTTGGAATAAAGCTTCTTTCCAAATATGATTGTTTTTTTTTTGTTTTTTTTTTTTGTCTCTGTATTGAAGTTGTCTCTGTATTGAAAATTGAACCAATTGTGATTTTTCAAATAGTAACATCCATTAATAACACTTTATTTGAAGTCATTGGATCAAATTTGCCCGGAAAAGGATTGTTTATGCATTTGTTCTAAAATGTTCAATAGAATTAGAGTTGTCAAAATTTGGGTATGTTAATGGTAAATCCGCGTGACAAAATGTAATTTACTTTTTCCTAAAAAATATCACCCTATTGAGATGTTTCCTTTTTAATGATATACAATGAATAGACCCAAACATAATCTAGGATTTTTTTATTCAAAAACATATTTATAATTATGAGAATTATTAATAAATCTACATTATTTTCGCACTACATCAATCACCATAGTCAAAAACATATCTTTGTGAATTTACAACTCATTCCTATCTTCTTTATTTATTTATTTATTTATTTATTTTTTGAGATAGAAATTTTACTTTTTGACTGTCTATGTGAATAGTCATCTGATATCTTTTACACCCGCTAAAGAAAAAAAAATCTCTGAAAATAACCGGGAACATTCTATAAACTATTCTTCGACATAAAATTAGTTTATTTTAGAAATAGATTTTCGATACAATTTTTTCCGAGACTAATTAAATGGCTCTTGTTACTTTCCACCTCTAAAATCTTAATTTTATTTTTCTAAATTTATGAATAAGCCCCTAACATATATATTTTTTAACTCATAAATATGTAAGAAACACATATATAAGAAAAAACGTATGAACTTACTTTTCCGGGCTAATTTGATTCAAGGAATTCAAATATTGTGTCAAGTGGGTGTTGCGATTTGAAAAACAAAGTCGATGCGATTTTTAATATAAAGACGGTCCTCTAACCCTAATCTATGCATAAAATTTAACAGTAGACGTTATTACTAATCGGTTGGTATGAGTATCAGTTTTATATGATGATTTTCGGCAGAATTGGTGAGGGTATACTTTCTCCCACAACTATGTCATGATTTATACACAATGAATGCAATATGTTTCTTTTTTTTATTGGACCTTACAGCCTAAGTAAAATTTATTCAAATGCTCGCTTTTATTACTATAAATATCTTTAACGTTAAAATATAATTTATATCCAATGCATATGTTTTAATTACTTCTTGACAGTCTTGGGTGAGCAAGATTTAAATCAACCAATCAACGTAACTAGTGAAAACATTACCTGAAGCCGAGCGTGACCGCGTAGAAACACCCCGTTATTATGGGTTTTCGCCGAAAATTTCTCAGCTTTTTTTTTTTTTTTTAAAATATTTCTTCTCGTCCGAACGTTTCTAAATTGTTGTAGGTGATATAAATCTGGTCTACCGAGATACTCTAAAAAGATTGTGTCAAAATACGAACGTTTAGTAACTTTTAGAGTAAGAAAAACAATCTTCTCGTGAGGCGCGAAATGGCCTGCGTTCGCCGGTGTTTTTGAAAGGGTTAAAATTCGTAGTTTTTAAAACTAAGTATACTATACCGCCTATTAGAAGAAGGTTTCGATTTTAAGAGCATTTGTTTGGTTTGTCTGTATCTCTGAATGTGCTCTCTTAAGTTGCGCTTACGACGTTTCCGTAAGGGGGAAAATATTCACCCAGGAAAAAGTTCCCTTTTCAAAAATGTTTTTCAAAGAGTTAACATCATTTTTTTCGTATTGATTGCGGCATTTAAGACGTAAGAGTGCACTCTTTCAGAATATGTTTTTTATTTTAAATAAATTAAGCGGTTTAGTCGATAGAAGTTAAAACAAAATTGCGAAATAAACGCATTCTTCATTTAAATGGTTCTTCATTCTCGTTCGCTGCCGTAAATTGGGTTCTGGGCATGCTCGAGTGCTGAAAGCGGTCTCGCAAAGAAATAAATGAGTTATTGATAAGTTTTAATTAATATTTTAGTTAATTATTAAAATATTAAAATTATGAGATTCATGTGCATCGGGAGACGCTTTGGACTATCCTCAATTTCTAGTTGCGCTGGATTTCGCCAGCCATTGCATTCACACAGACACACACACAGGGCGAAACTCTCTTTTATTAATACTAATAGTATAGCTGATACATTTTGTGTACAAAAAACATAATGTGTTTTATTATTTTATATCTGTTAAAATTAATACCGTTTTACCAAATTCTCTTTCAATAAAAGTATGTCAAGATAATAAAGACCCTCAATCCATTTTCTAAGTTTTACAAAATTAGAAAGACATTTAATTTTAAAAGTCAGATTTTGTTATTTTAATTTACAATAGTGCTAATATAACTGTCTAATTCGTCTATTTAGGAAACATTTATGTTTAATTAAGCTAGAGCAACATATGATACTTAGTATCACATGTCGATCTAGCCCCGGAGTCGTTGTATAATGAAGCAAAATTTCATTTAGCAAATTAAGATTATCTTACACTAATCAAACTATGACTTACATCTTGTATCTGTTAATAGAGAACTGTTTAAAGTAATTTCCTGCCAAAAAAATTATGGGAATTATACAAGTTACACTTTCTACAGTGTGAAATTTAAAACATATCCCATTTACCCCCTGTCCCCCTTTTTTTTAAATTTTAACTTTAAATTAATTTTTAAAACATGGTTAGATTCATAAAAGAAATGTTTTCATGAATAATTGCAGACATTTTGCCGCAACTGTGCATAAAATCATGCTATAATCTAAATTATTGTTAAATACATACATGAAAATTCATTTTTTTTTATTTTGTTGTGCTTGTAAGCTAAAATTTGAAACTAAAATAGTATATTATAAGTAGTAAAATACAATCCATGATTTGGGGGTTATATAATTTGTAGTACCCTATACAGTAGTGTTTCCCAAATTTCGTACGGCGACCCGGCACCGGGCCACGTAAAAAAAGGTCTTGAAATAGTGGTGTTTTGTTTTTAGATTCAAAAAATAAATACAGAAACTGACTGGAAGTCGAAATTAAGAAATATATTATCAACTTTTCCAGCAAACCTGAAGAATATTGTTAACAATAAACAGCAACACACTTCATATTAATTAGTGTATATCACTATTTCATATTTTTGTAAAATAGTGCCTTTTTATTAAAATATTTGAACATTCTAAGTGGTCTTTTAAATCGAATTTATTTTACGAGTAGATTTATTTTACCTAAACATATTATTTTCTATAAAAATGGAGCAAAAGAATTATTAGTGGGGTCACCGCGATTGAGAGGTGAACTGGGCAGTGGGAAAAAAAAAAGTTTGGGAAATGCTGATATAGACTATAGTTCGGAATATAGATGCATAAAAGAAAAGCTATCATGAATAATTGCAGAAATTTTTCCCTTAATCTCTAGATAAAACCATGATGTAATCCAGCATTATTTAACGCAAAATTCAAATCAAAGTTAACCAACAAAATGCGTTTTGGCAATGTAATTTTCAATAATTGAGAAAAATTAATTCAGAAAAACTTACCATTATTGTTAAACATCAATGAATTTTTAATTCTGTCGTGCTTGTAAGCTAAAATTTGCCACAAAATGGAAGTATATTATAGGCAGTCCCACGTTACCTGACAAAACTCCATTTTAATCTCTTATATTCAAATTCAAAGTTAACCAACTAAATGCGTTTTGGCAATGTAATTTTCAATAATTGGGAAAAATATCCTCAAATAGAGCTTCAAATTCTAAAAATCAAAGTTGACGTAACTACAAAAAGTTGTAATATGTTATATATTACTTATTATATATTATATATTCCTATTCATTATTGTATATGACTTTTAGAGAGAAATATGATTTTATCTTAATCAATTCTTTACTGATTAACTGTTTATTATGTACTTTTTTTATGAGTGTAAAATTTCACAGTTAAAAGAGAAAGATATTCATACGTATCTGCCCGCCAACGTGTTTTAAGTGTAATGAAATGTCAAATATTACAAGAACAAAAATTTATATCTAGGTTTTTATTATTATTACAAGTACACATGAAGCTGCAAACGTGTGCATATTTTTTCTATCATGCGTTTCTCAATCATGCATATGCATGATAGCCTCTCTGAAAATATATTCTTTCTTCAAGAAATATAAATCATATCCTACATATAGAAAAGTCAAGGTCCTATATTAATAACAGAAAAAAAAAATGCATCTTAAGGATTTTTTTTTAATCAATTTTCTTTTCTTCTCTGATCTTGAAAACAACTTTACCCATAAAAATAACCCCGCTGCATCACTAATTGCTCTAAGCTTCTCCCGAAGATAAAGTAGCCGTTAACAATTCTTTGACAGTTTGGCTGCGAACTGGAAGTGACAGAAAAGCCATAATCCTCTCTTCAAAATAACGTGCAGACTCAATCCGCTTATGTGGAAATAAAAGCTGCCCGCGAGATATTAAAAAAAAATGTGTGGACAAAAGCTATTCTGAAGACGAGGAACTAAAGCTTGCTCTTACCTGGAGGAGTAGAGTCTATTTGACAAATCCATATTAATCGATACGGTCCAACTACGACATTAACTCTTCTAGGATTTTGTTTCTTCCACAAACTGTTCTTCTCGGGTTTTATTTCATGAGTAAAAATGAATTGTACTACAAGATTTAAAGGTGAATCTTCAGAATAATTTTGTCTTTGATTTGAATAGTTTAACCTTTTAGCGGGCGCGCTTAAAGTTTTTTGCACGGTGAGACATTTTTGCGGTGAGTAATTACTCTATTACAAATGCAAGGCTTTTCATAACAGTAAAAATAAACATGTTAGAAGAGCAATTATACATATGAGTACTTAAAATTTATTTTTAATATCGCTGCCGGTTGTCATAACAAAGTTTCTGAAAAATCACGTTTATCGTAAGATTCGCGACATCGCCCGCTGGAAGGTTTAGATGTTTTTCACCCTCTTTTTTCTCCGACTATCAAATAAAATATTTACCACGATGACCACCACAGAATGTGATGAAGTTGTTCTTTTAGAAGACAAATACAAAGTGTTCAGTTTTTATCGAGTCGGTTTACAATTCCCAATTGCGGCAATGTTTGTTAATTTTATACAAAAGTGTTAATTTTATGCATTTTCCATTCCAAAATGTCAAATTTTAGTTATTTTTACACGTTGAACGCCTAACTGAAAACACTAAACATGCTTGGTGGGCCATGGAGTTCATTTCAGGGTTCCGTACTTAAAAACGGAACCATTATAAGATCACTCTTGTGTCTGTCTGTCCGTCTGTCAGAAGCCTTTTTCTCGTAAACTATGGGACGTGGAAAGTTAAAATTTGGGAAAGTTATAAAGCCTTTTTACCCACATATTTTCAGATTATTAACCATTCACAAAAATGTTTAGGAAAAATGTAGGGGGCTAATTAAGTTACTTGAAAAAAAATTCTTTTTGTATATCGTGGGAAAGATCTCGTAATATATTTGTTTTAATTTTAGGTATTATATTTTCAGATATCGTCGAAAATGCATTGCAAAAATATGCTTCTCCCTCCCCTCTATTTCCGAATCTACTGAAACTAAAATTATGAAAAAAATAGGGGTAGTAAGAGTTTATTCAAGGGTCGATCCAGGCAAAATTTGGGTCCTATTTAGGATCCCTTCACAAAAATCAATTTTATAAAACAGGCCACTTCACAAAAATCAATTTAATAAAATGGGATCCTTAACAAAAATCAATTTTAAAAAATGGTTCCCTTCACAAAATTCTTTATAATAAAACAAGACCCTTTCACAAAATTCCTTTTAATAAAATAGGCCCTTTGTCAAAATTCTATTCCATAAAAACTTACTATTTATTTATTACTTATTATTTTGTGACGTTTTGAAATGTGTAATTTGTAAACAAATAAGTTCACCAGAGAGAAAAACTTCAGCAAAAGGATTTTAAAAAGTTTTTGTTAATAAATGCTTGTTTCAAATTTGAGTAACTGAATTTCAACTTTCATTACAATATATTTTTCAAAAAAATATAATAAATTTCACAAAAATAACTTTTATTTTTGATAAAATGGGCCCCAAGAAAAAAAAACCCTGCACCGACCCTTGTTATTTAAACCTTGCAGGAAAACTATAGCGATTTTCCTAGGTAGCATAGTTTTTGAGAAAAATGCATTTTTCCGTTACACACAAACTGTACTTTTGGGGTGGTCAGCGAGGGAGTTGACGGGTGCTCGAGGTATCTATCGACGCAGAATCATCCAAGGATAGTAGATAATGATTTTTGAAAAAAAAATTGTCGGTAATTAGCCGAGATATTAATTAAGTTACTTGAAAAAAAAATTATTTTAATATATCGTGTAGGATATCGTTTGGAAGATCTCGTAACATCGAACTCTAAAATATATTTGTTTAAATTTTAGGTATTATATTTTCAGAGATATCGTCGAAAGCATACTGGAAAAGTATGTTCCCTCACCTCTCCTATTTCCGAATCTGCTGAAACTAAAATTATGAAATAATTAGGGGTAGTAGGAGTTTATTACTTAATAAATTTAATATACGGAACTCTTTGAGTGCGAGTTATACTCACACTTGGCCGATTTTTTAAAAATATATAGTGGTAATAAATTATCAATAGTCCCGTTTCATAGCACTAAATTGTCTTCAAAGAAAATATTGATGACACACACATTCGTGTGCCATGGTGGTCAATGTCTTAATCATGAAAATATATTACTACTATTAAAGGTAAAAACAAACTGTTGTCACTTATTACGTACCAATTTAATGTGTAAAGGTAGTCATTATTTTTTTTACTGATATGGTCCCAATTTTATAACCATTTTTTTTTTTTAGCATTCCCTCATGTAGTTTATTATGTTTATGCATCTTGTTTATTTGAATTTGTAAACAAGTAACTCCATTAAATTATAATTAAAACTTGGATTGTCCACAGACGATAATGTATTTTACTATGTCACTTTTATTGTAAAACTTTTCATTTAAATAAATATTTAAAAAAATCATTTAACAGTAACTTTATGACTTCAAACATTACGATTAAAATCAATCTTTGCAAAATTGATTGCTATTAAAATTTGAATCGCGGTTACAATAAGTGGTTACAATATTTTTGTCTTATGTTGAAATTTAAATACTAATAATAATATAACTTATGGTATAAAATTTAAGATGCAATTCAAACAATAACTACCCCTAAAGAATAATGTATCCCAACAGTAAAATGTGGCATTGCAAGAAAGAATGAAAAGAGGAGACAAGAAAACAGAAAGATAAAGATAAAGATACAGAAAGGGGAGGAATGCGGGAATGAGGGAAAATTAATGTGTTTATTGTTATTACGGGCAGACAGACCCATAGGCGACTGTAGTAGCCATAGCGCCCTAAGCGAGATATTTTTCAGCGACAATACAAATGATATCTTCTAAAGAAATTGTTGAGTTACAACCAATTACTTTCCGCCCCTTATTTGCTGTGTATCATCCATCCCCCCCCCCCCCCCGACGTAAATTCATTTCTAATAGCAGTCCTTAAGGCTGTTCGTCAGTAAACTTTTCCCTTCGCCAATGTTAAACCTATGGGCGTAGGATGCATTCGTATATTTAAAATATCTCCTCAGAGAAATTGTAACATTTTTTTTTCCTTTTATAATGCATGTAAAGATTTTTCAAATCAGTTTGTTCGTAAATTACTTCTCGTGGCACTCAATCGTTTCAACATTTTAGCTGCAGAATTCTTTTGCCCGAAAAAGGGTAAATACAAGAATGGATGTTAAAACAGTATTGTAATAAAATATCTATTCAACATTAAAACAGCTTACCAGTTTCAGAAAAGTTAATAATGTAAGCATAATCAAATAATCATGACAATAAAATAAGCATATATAGTTAAATATAAAAATCCAAATGCACATTCATCACTGATTAATTTTAGTTTTCTGAAACATTTATATAATTGTTATTTGTTTCAATACTTCAGATTTATGCTTGGAAATTTTATCTTGCAAGTTATACAAAAAATGCAATTTCATGTCCAGAAATGAAAGACTGTTTTGATAAATCGTTAATATAATATTTTTAAATTATTAATTTAATTACTGGTTAATTTATGATTCTTTGGAGAGATGCAAGGATTAAATTAAAAATTCCATTAGGTTAATGGGAAAATAATTGCAACTTTCTGGGGAAAATGCCAAAACAAATTTTGTAGTACCGAATTTCTTCAAAATCATAACAATAAATTTCATTGTTTACATACGAATATGTACTGTGTGTTAAGGGCGTTTCCGAATTATAGGTCTACGTATTAAAGGACTGACTGTGTATATGTACTATTTTTTGATTTTTTTTTAGCTATTGCAGATGAATAATTACTTTTTTTTTTTTTTTTTTTCTCTTTGTTTTAATATTTCTTGGGTTTCAGTTGATATGTTATAAAGGGCATAATATTGTCATTTTTAGGCTTAATGCTGATAATATTTGTGTAAATAACATATCTTCACTATGAATTATACTTATGATTCTCTTCTGAAGAATCCATAAGATATTCATAGTATTTCATTTTTTATTTTTTATTTTATTAAGCTTAATTCTTGCAGTATCCTTTCCATTGAATTGCATAATATCGCTTCCTTTAATTTTTACACATGTGATTTCATTTTTAAAATATATATATATATATATATAATACAAAACACATAACAGATCTTAAATGAGGATTTGTGAGAATGTCTAAATTACCAGTAACAATATGTCCATGTGGTTAGGCATTAATATATTTTGAAAATTGGGGTTCATTGCATTTACACGTATGTGTGTCATTATGTTTGATGGTTTTTGAAAATTTATTTCTATGGAGAAGTCTAAGAGAACCTGGTGTATCTCTTGTATCTTAAAATAAATAAATAAATAAAAATCCAACCTACCGAAAAGTCAGATGGACACGGGATAGAGGTCAGGATAAAGGATAAATCTACTAATTCCCAGCGCTTCAACATTGTATTTTTAAATGCAATGTTAGACTTCCTTACGTTTTCTCTTGAAAATTTTCGTTGAAAACAAAATAGCATTTTGATGAGACCGCTTTAAAATTTTACAATACATTGTCATCTATGCAGGGGTCTGTCCAGATTTTCCTCACAAGTTCCTGTTTTTGCGAAACTATGAAGAATTTTTTATATTTGTAAAAAATCTAGTCATGATTTTATGAATTTTAATTTATCGTTATATTCATATTCCTTTTTTAATAAGCTCCTATATGCATAAAATAACTAAGTAATCGGTGGATTTTTTTTCCAACTTAGTTGTTTTGTGATAGGTCAGTTTTTATTTTTAAAACATTAACTTTGTGAAAGATTCAGTTTAGAGATGGAATTGTTTTCGAAAACGTTTATTTTTAAGACAAATAATTTTGTAAAGGGCCCTGTTTAAAGGTGAAATTTTTTTAAGGGTCCTGTTTTAAGATAACAAAAATTGTGAAGGGTCCTGTTAGAAGATGACAAAATTTGTAAAAGATCCTTTAAAGGACACTTTTTTTTTTTTTTAACAGATCTTTACTATGGATAGTTAGTTTACAATGCCTATTTCAGTTTTAATTCAATTTAATAAATAAAATCGTATTATAAAGATTTGTAAAGTTTCCGTTTGACTTAAGGCTATTGGTAAGCCAACACCCCAATTCCCCTCGTAAACGTTAAACCTGTGGGTGTGTAAATGCATTCATATATTTAAAATATCTTCTCATGAAATTAATATTTTGAACATCTTTTTTCTGTGTACTCTTCTTAAAGTATGTCTCTTTTTCTTTCTCAGTTGTCAAAATATTTCTAAAATATATACTTAATTTTATTTGAAGTGTTAATATCTTACTCACAGCTCGTCAGCTTTTAACACATAAAATATTAAATTAAGCACATATTTTAGAAATATTTTGATAACTAAATGAAAAGACATCCTTTAAAAAGAGTGCGCAGAATAAAGAATTTAAAAATATTAATTTCCTGATGAGATATTTTAAATATACGAAGGCACTCTCTGCCCATATATTTAACATTAGCGAGAGGAATTGGGGTGTTGATTGACCAACAGCCTTAACTGTAATTTCAGTACTATGTTATTGAGATTGATCTATTCATCAAGATTACATCTATAGTTCTCTAAACATTTTAAGTTAATTTTACTGTCTCACGGAAAAGTATAAGGTCTGTTCCAAAGTCACTAGATTGTATTATGTTATTTAATTTAACACACCATTTCTTAAAGCATGTTTGATTGTATTATGTTATTTAATTTAACACACCATTTCTTAAAGCATGTTTGGTGGAAATTTTATGTTTATACGAGATGAATTCTGAAAATACAAAAAGTTAAGTACTGTCGCTCATGTGTTGTGAACATTAGTTACAGTCCGGGAGGCAGAGTCACATTTTTTAAACCAATTTTAGCGTCGATGATTTTAGTATATATGGTATATTAGATGGTATAGATAGCGAAACTGTCAGTCACTGTAATTCTGAAAATACAAAAAGTTAAGCACTGTCGTTCATGTGTTGTGAACATTAGTTACAGTCTGGGAGGCAGCGTCACATTTTTGCAACCAATTTTAGCTTCGGTGATTTTGGTATATATGGTAGATTAGATGGTACATATAGCGAAACTGTCAGTCAGCTGACGCACCAGTGGGGGAGGGAAGGGGTGTGCCGTAGCAACATCCAACAGCCCGAACAATGTAAAAAGAATGGCAATCCAATTACTGATGTTACCTGGAATTAGAAACAGGCATGAGTGATCGGGTTACTATTCATTTCACATTTAAGTGGGCCGTGAGATGTTGCTCTAGCAACTCCCATCACTGCTGCGTCAGCTGACTGTCAGTTTCATTATCTGTACCATCTCAATCTATCATATATACCAAAACCATCGACGCTAAAATTGGTTCCAAAAACATGACGCTGCCTCCCAGACTATTATGTTTTTAATTCTTTAGAATGTTTTTGTTTGTTACACATTGGTATTGAATTTTTTTTTTTTTATGAAGCCTTTTAAATAGTTTTCAACATAGTTCAAATTGTTTATGACTTCGGTTTGTCTGTCTGTCCGTGCTCTAACTTGCGTAAATATAGTTGGATTGCCACGTAATTGATATATACTATTGAAGTTTACTGTAGAATTTTCTCTATTGAAAATGAAGTGTGTAGCTGTTACTGTTCGTTTACAGGGACACACAAAAGAATTCCATTACATTATGGTCAATTGAAAAAATTGTCTATGTGTCTATGTATATCATGTGTGATGTAATTTAATGACGCTACACTATATGAGATGGACTACAAAATGCTTGCTATAGACTATAGAATAAGTAATATGTATTTTTATTATTATTAAACCGCAGACCAAGCCCCTACCTGTCGGGCATTATGCCTAGCTTAACGAGTTTGTGCATTTGGCCGCGGGGCAAAATTCGCTTAATCTCCTCATAGCGGAGATCTACCTGACTAGCACCTTGGCCGTCGTAGTAGTGTAGTTTGTTTTGTTTTTAGGGATGCGCAAAAGAATTACATTACATTACGGTCTTTGGTGAAAAATTGTTTAAATTTTTCCCAAACTTTTATTTCAGTCTACTTCAAACATAATAAAATTGATATGCATCATTGAGGTGCACTGTGCGCTACAACAGGGTTTCTATAGATTATGGAATTCGTAGCAGGACTTGGGTTCGGTGGTCGGAAGCTCGCCGAGGCTCTCCTCAGGCCCCTGGCGGCGCAGCCTAGTTTTATCGTTCATTTACAGAGACACGCAAAAAAAATTCGGTTACAGAACTAACTATGAGCGATAATTGCTTGAAGTGCGTTTTTAACTGTGGTATGCATTTTTAAACTTAACACATTTTTAATGCATTATATTCTGTAGACCATATACAGGACTGCATGAAAATATTTGCACACATAAACGGTTGCGGACAGCAGTTGCTGAAAATGAATTTTTACTGCGTTATGTGTTAACATTATTTATTTAAATATCTCATTTCTTTATATAAATAAATGAAATTTCTTAACAATATTCTGCTAGTGTTGAAAGTGTTTCATAATCTATGCTTTATGCATGATTTTTCTTTTTGTTTGTATCTATCTGTATTACTGGTTAGATGAAACAATTAAATTCTAGGCAGACTAGCGTTTACACCCTTAGGGAGTACGTGCATGTGGCGCAAAATGCTAATTAATTGCTCGGGG
This sequence comes from Maratus michaelseni, assembly GCA_963931845.1. NCBI lineage: Eukaryota > Metazoa > Arthropoda > Arachnida > Araneae > Salticidae > Maratus > Maratus michaelseni. The sequence continues at coordinate 83,655,280 of OZ007599.1, read as the reverse complement.
AACTATAGTCGTGTTCACCGATTTATTTATTTTTTAAGGGGGGGAGAGGCAAAGAAGAAATTTTACCTGGATATGTATATAATATCGCCAAAATTATTCAGAAAACTTCTCTATTAGATAAGAAGCATGTGTGTGTATTTTTTCTTTTTCATAATACCTTTGCAAAATTTCAATCAATAAGGAAAACATTTTCAGTCTGATATAGTCGAATATTTTTTTATATTAGTCAATATGTAAGTTACTGAATTTCTAAACAAAGAGGAAAGTATTGTATGCGATTACAAACAAAGCAAAAAAACTTTCGCCGTTTAAAAAATGGCTTCCTTCTTCCATTCCAAATCTGAACTCATTTGCACATCATTAACTTGATGTAATAAGAAATTTCTAATATGTCTCCAAGCTTCGTATTTGAGGGCACCTAGCAAAATTTACACCCTGAAATAATCCTTAATACCTTTAATCAATAAGGAAAACACTTTCAGTCTGATATTAGCTGAATAGATATTTTTTTAATATTAGTCAATTTGTAAGTTACAGAATTTCTAAACAAAGAAAAAAGTATTGTATGCAATAACAAATGAAGCAAAAAAACTTTCGACGGTTAAAAAAATGGCCTTCTCCTTCCATTCCAAATCTGAACTGATTTACACAACATTAACTTGATGTAATAAGAAATTTCTAATATGTCTCCAAGCTTCGTATTTGAGGGCACCTAGCAAAATTTACACCCAGAAACAACCCTTAATACCTTTAATCAATAAGGAAAACAGTTTCAGTCTGATATAGCTGAATGTCTTTCTTTTTTTTTTTTTTTTTTAAATTAGTCAATTTGTAAGTTACTGAATTTCTAAACAAAAAGAAAATTATTGTATGCGATTACAAACAAAGCAAAAAAACTTTTGCTGTTTAAAAAATGACTTTCTCCTACCATTCCAAATCGGAACTGATTTGCACAGCATTAACTTGATGTAATAAGAAATTTCTAATGTCTTCAAGCTTCCTATTTAATGGCACCTAGCAAAATTTACACCCTGAAACAACCCTTAGTACCTTTAATCAATAAGGAAAACACTTTGAGTCTGATATAGCTGAACATATTTTTTTATATTAGCCTATATGTAAGTTACTGAATTTCTAAACAAAGAGAAAATTATTGTATGCGGTTACAAACAATGTAAAAAAAAACTTTCGCCGTTTAAAAAATGGCTTTCTCCTTCTATTCCAAATCTGAACTGATTTGCACAGCATTAACTTGATGTAATAAGAAATTTTTAATATGTCTCTAAGCTTTGTATTTAAGGACACCTAGCAAAATTTACTAATCAATAAAGAAAACGGTTTCAGTCTGATATAGCTGAACATGTTTTTTTTTTTTTGTTTTTTTTTTTAAGTGAAAACTTCTTTAGACGCGTTGGGCACTTTTTGAGATGGGGAAAAAACCATTGAACTCGCGACACTGTTTCTGTAACCGTCACTGTTACCGACACCTCTGTATATTTGAAGTGAAAACTTCTTTAGGCGCGTTGAGCATTTTTTGAGATAGGAAAAAAACATTGACTGTTACCGACACCTCTGTATATTTGAAGTGAAAACTTCTTTAGGCGCGTTGAGCATTTTTTGAGATAGGAAAAAAACATTGACTGTTACCGACACCTCTGTATATTTGAAGTGAAAACTTCTTTAGGCGCGTTGAGCATTTTTTGAGATAGGAAAAAAACATTGACTGTTACCGACACCTCTGTATATTTGAAGTGAAAACTTCTTTAGGCGCGTTGGGCATTTTTTGAGAAGGGAAAAAACCATTGAACTCGCGACACTGTTACCGACACCTCTGTATATTTGAAGTGAAAACTTCTTTAGGCGCGTTGGGCATTTTTTGAGATGGGGGGAAAAAACCATTGAATTCGCGACACTGTTACTGTAAGCGACAACTCTGTATATAAGTATGTACATGCATTGTGTATAGTTCCGTATGAGGTAGGGCGGGGTATGAAATGTATGAGTAGCGTGAACCAGAATTTTTAAATAATAAACTAAGCGACTTTTGAAATTCAGTTCCTAGCTGAACGAAATGAATCAATCTTTAAAGATGTATAGGGATCAGCCTAATTAGTCATTTAACGAAGGACATTGGACCCGCCGGCCCCCCTTTTACGGTGTTTTATCTAACTATACCTCGTTTCCATATCTCAACAACGGACAGTCCAGTTTCAACGCGACTTATTTCAAACACTGTAATTCACTGAGTAATGAATCTCCATAACATTAAAATAAATGTATGAGTAGTGTGAACCAGAATTTTTAAATAATAAACTAAGCGACATTTGAAAATCAGTTCCTAGCTGAACGAAATAAATCAATCTTTAAAAACGTATAGGGATCAGTCTAATTGGTCATTTAAGGAAGGGCACTGGACCCCACGCCTCCCCTCCGGGCCCCCTTTTAGGGTGTTTTAACTAAATATGCCTCATATCCATATCTCAACAACAGACAGTCCAATTTCAACGCGACTTATTTCAAACACTATAATTCCCTGAGTAATGAATCTCCATAATATTAAAATGTATGAGTAGTGTGAACCAGAATTTTTAAATAATAAACTAAGCGACATTTGAAATTCAGTTCCTAGCTGAACGAAATAAACCAATCTTTAAAAACGTATAGAGATCAGTATAATTAGTCATTTAACGAAGGACACTGGACCCCCGGCCCCCCTTTTACGGTGTTTTAACTAACTATGCCTCGTTTCCATATCTCAACAACGGACAGTTCAATTTCAACGCAACCGATTTCAAACATTATAATTCACTGAGTAATGAATCTCCGTAACATTAAAATAAATGCATGAGTAGCGTGAACTAGATTTTTTAAATAATAAACTAAGCGACATTTGAAATTCAGTTCCTAGCTGAACGAAATAAATCAATCTTTAAAGATGTATATGGATCAGCCTAATTATAGTCATTTAACGAAGGGCACTGAACCCCACGCCTCCCCTTAGGCCCCCTTTTTACGGTGTTTTAACTAACTATGCCTCGTTTCCATATCTCAACAACGGACAGTCCACTTTCAACGCGACTGATTTCAAACATTATATTTTCACTGAGTAATAAATATCCGTAACATTAAAATAAATGTATGAGTAGCGTGAACCAGAATTTTTAAATAATAAACTAAGCGACATTTGAAATTCAGTTTCTATCTGAACGAAATAAATCAATCTTTACAGCTGTATAAGGATCAGCCTAATTAGTCATTTAACGAAGGACACTGGACCTTCCTTCCTCCCCTCCTCCGTCCGGCACTCCTTTTACGGTGTTTTATCTAACTATGCCCCGTTTCCATATCTCAACAACGGACAGAATAGCGCATTAAATTAAAATTGTAATATAATTTTTGTAGTAGTCGTTTATAATAATGAACAAAAAAACACTTCATTTAAAAGTATTTCCTTACGATTCAAAAAATACACACGTAATTGTTCAAGTTTTCACTTCTGTCGGCACTCCCGGAGTGCCACACTTTTTTTTTTTTTTTTAATTAGTCAATTTGTAAGTTACTGAATTTCTAAACAAAGAGAAAATTATTGTATGTGATTACAAACAATGTAAAAAAAAACTTTCGCCGTTTAAAAAATGGCTTTCTCCTTCCATTCCAAATCTGAACTGATTTGCACAGCATTAACTTGATGTAATAAGAAATTTTTAATATGTCTTTAAGCTTCGTATTTGAGGGCACCTAGCAAAATTTACGCCCTGAAACAACCCTTAATGCCTTTAATCAATAAAGAAAACAGTTTCAGTCTGATATAGCTGAATATGTTTATATATATATATATATATATATTAGTCAATTTGTAAGTTACTGAATTTCTAAACAAAGAGAAAATTATTGTATCCGATTACAAACAAAGCAAAAAAAACTTTCGCCGTTTAAAAAATGGCTTTCTCCTTTCATTCCAAATCTGCACGGATTTGCTCAGCATTAACTTGATGTAATAAGAAATTTCTAATATGTCTCTAAGCTTCGTATTTGAGGGCACCTAGCAAAATTTACACCCTGAAACAACCCTTAGAGGAATACTGTCTCCATTGTATTTCCTTTTGTGAAACTGCTTTTATTTGCTCGAGCAAGACTTTATTAGGATGCAAAGAAATTTTAGAATAAATAGTTTGTATCGAAAGATTTTTCGAAAAGATTTTTCTAAATTTCTTCATTAATAAAGTCTTATTCGATCTCCTGCATGCAAATAATTATTCATTCTTGATCTCTAGTCCCCGTGGCTATTTGCTGTGTCTTTTTAAAGTTAGAAATGAAATTACCTTTGATATTTCAATAGCTTTGTTAGATACGTTAATTACTACCGTAGGCAACATAATAAAATCGTGAATTACCGCTTGAGTTTTTGAACGTGGGATCATTGTTTAATGTTATTCAATAACCTGATTTTTTTTTTTTTTTTACGTCGAGCTGTCTCAATTAGATGAAAGCATTCGGTAATATTTCTAGCAAATGTTACTTTTCTAGCTGAGATGTCGACTGTTTGGTTTCTTTCTTTTATGTAGTTATTTGCGGAGAATAAGCTCTGTTTGTAATTTTCGTGAATATTAGGATCTGTGAAATAACTGCAGATAAATGTATGGGAAGTTTATGTTTAAGGATACGTTTTAATTTAATAAAATCTTTTAATGAGGCAACTGTTTTTCAAATGAAAGAAACTGGATAATACCTTTAAAAAATTGGTAAGAATCATTTAGGAGTTCGAAATTTGTCAGAAAAGATTTTCAAAAAAGATTCGAAGAGTAGTTAATGCAAATACAGTCAGGCAGATTTAGGATAAGAATATTCTTTATTATAAACTAAATAAACATTCACGTATTTATTCATCTAAAAACATTTATTGCATATGCATAAATGCAGTTGTGTACAGGTATTTTATACCTGAACTTCACGTACGACTTCGAGAAGATACAGAACACACTACAAAAAATGTATATGGAACTAGGATCGTAATCAATTTTTTCATTCATAAATACATGGCGCTTCGCTCCAATCCGAATCTGCATTTTCTTCACAACTGAAAATTCTTCAAACTGAAAATTTCTTAACTAAATTTGCATTAGACTTACCTTCCTTTGTATAAAATGTAACGATATCATGAGAAGTGGCGCAAGTGACACCATCCACATCCAAAAAGCACTGAACTATACGCGTCATGTTTCAGGGCATAGTTAACATTTACCACTTTCTATATACAGCAGCAGATCGTCTTTTTACTCCAGATGGGGATAAAAACAACCGACTGTACTTTCGAGAAAAATTAATTACCAGCTCAACATCAGATGAGCAATAACAGAGCGTATATACAGGGTGTCCGAAAAGTCTGGAAACGGTCAAATAACTCGAGAAATATATATCGGATTGAAAAACGGCAAAATGGATGTTCAATATTTTTGAAAAATCTATTTAGGGATATCAAAGTTGCCCCCCCCAAACTCTGCCTCCCTGGGGGGAAAGGGGGGCAACTTTGAAATCTTAACTGATAACCCCCATTTTTATTGCAGATTCGGATTCTACGGGAAAAAATACGTAACCTTTACGTTTAACATTTTCTTCGAAACGTCGTAGATGATGTTGTAATCGAGTAAAATGCAGTGAGAATCGTTACCATTGCAATGTCTGGAAACGCTCGAATAACTCGAGAAATATACATCGAATTGAAAAACGGAAAAAATGCATGTTCAATAATTTTGAAAAATCTATTTAGGGATATCAAAGTTTCCATTTTTCTTAAATATTAAACACGTATTTTTCCGTTTTTCAATTTGATGTATATTTCTCGAGCTATTCGAGCGTTTCCAGACATTGCAATGGTAACGATTCTCATTGCATTTTACTCGATTACAGCGTCATCTACGATGTTTCGAAGAAAATGTTAAATATAAAAGTTACGTATTTTTTCCCGTAGAATCCGAATCTGCAATAAAAAATGGGGGTTATCAATTAAGATTTCAAGGTAGCCCCCCTTTCCCCCCAGGGAGGGCAGAGTTTTTTTTTGGGGGGGGGGGCAAGTTTGATATCCCTAAATAGATTTTTCAAAAATATTGAGCATCCATTTTGCCGTTTTTCAATCCGATGTATATTTCTCGAGTTATTTGACCTTTTCCAGACTTTTCGGACACCCTGTATATCTAATTCTACTTGCGAACGCTCCATTTTTTTTTTTTAAATGAAATAATCATATACTTTGAACAAGAAATTTAAATTAATTAATGAAATCAAATAACTACCACATAGAAACAATAGACGTACATAAATAATTTTATTAAATATTTTTTCTGGTTTCATGTATGTCTTAACTTCCATAAAAACAGTAGACTTGGCAAATATGCATATATGTACGCGATTAAAAAGTGTGAGCAGGTTTATAGTTTGTCCTTGACTTCTTTTTATAATAATACTTCTTATGTATTTTCTTATTGATAGGCAACGTTTACCCTTAATGAAATATAATGAAAACCGTTTTCATTATTATTTTTTATCTCAACATTTCAAAATAAATAGTTTTTTACCTTACAGGCTTCAAAATAGGACATGGTTTTTGGTAACCAATCGTTATAAGAATCATTATAAGAATCATTATAAGAAATCATTATACGAAAATCAGTTATTCGTCGTTAAATAATAAATGACGAATAACCGAACATACTAATTTCCAAATATTATTCTTAGAGGAATGTTCTTTTTCTATGTACAAAAATATGCAATAGTTCGTCTGTTTGACTGAATATCAATTAAAATAAATGCGTATAGATGAAATAATATAATTTTAAATTTGAATCTATAATGGATAAATATTATAATCAATTTATTTTGTTGCATTTACAGAAATTTAGCATTCTATATGATATCATTATGCAAACTTGGAACAAATTATGAAAACAAACTTGGTTTATAAAGTCCTAAATATATTTAATATCCAAAAAAGATGAAAAGATGATTAAATGAAATTTAAAAAAATGTCCCGATACCTTAAAAGTAATTGTAAATAGTATATAATCAATATCTACTTTTATTAAAAAAGAGTTTAAATGATTCGAAATATTTCAAAAAGATAAAATAATAATAATAATAATAATAATGCCATTCATGTTGAAATTGAGAATTGCATATTAAGAAAATTGCTCTCACATTGTATAATTTGTTGAAATTGTAGAGCTATTAGAATATGTATAAGGTCATTCTCCTAAAACAGGAAAAATGCACGTAACTATCTTACATCATTTAAAAAATAAAATATAGTTAAAAGGATTTTAATATCTTTGTCATGTTCTGGGCTAACCTACAGATATAAATAAATTCGAAAAAAAAATAATAAATGTATTAAAAAATATATCAAATGTTCAAAAGTCATTATCCTGGCTTGCAACTAGAGCCATCTATGATGTTCTAAATGTTAAATAAATTAATAATAAAACTAATTTTCATTAAAAATTAATTTAATATATTCATAATAAAGTATTTTATACAATGGGAAATAATTTAAAATAATTTCATTATTTTTTTCATAATTAAAAAATTACTAAAATGTGTGTAACTGAAAAAAAAAAAATCTTTGTTCAGGCAGATTCCTTACACTCAATATTTTCCCTACAGATGGTAGCAAGGTTTTATTTCTTACACCTATTGCAAGAACTTTTATTTCTTTAGTAAGCTATGTGAGTAATTATTCTCAGTTGGTGCCATTTTTTTTTGTTGAATTTTGAAGTTCTTTGCATTTAAGGTTATGTTTAATTTGAATAATTTTCCTGGTATCTACGGAAAAGACTAGGTGGGTAGAAAGTTGTTTATATTGCAATATAGAATACATAGCAAAGTTATCTTTTAGAAAATATATCCGTTTACTTAAAAAAAATGTAGACAGAATGTAACAGCTTCTCATTGCATCAGTTTCATCGTTATCCTGCCCATCATTTTCATGGAAAATAAAGGACAGGACAATGACAGCGAATCAAGATACTGATGCTCGTTATTTATTTGAAATATAATTATAATATATGTAAGTTAGAAAGTATAAAATCCCAATAATATTGTAATTAAATTAGAAAATTAATTTTAATGATAATTTTAAACTGTATTTAAATAAAACATAATAAATTAATGTAATTATTTAAACATTGTGTATTACATCAACAAACAAACAAATTATGTTAATATCCAAGTACTTAATTAGCTTTTAGTCCTCAGAAATTTTTATGAAACCTATTTTAATTAGCATTAATTATTTTAAAGTAATTAAATTATTTTGTTGCTAAAACCCATGTACTTTTGAAAATTTAATTTTAACTATGGTCTAAGTTAGGTTTTAATAATTTATCATAAATTAATGTATTTATTAACAACATTATATTTCATCAACAAACAAATTAAGATCCAAATATTTAATTTGCTTTTAGTCATCCGTATTTTTTATGGAATATATTTTAATTAGAATTAATTAGTTTTGGTAATTAAATTATATTGTTGACAGAACTCATGCATTAAACATTTATTCTTAAAAGATTGTTCCTTTGATTGGAATTTTATAGGAATATTAGGATTGGAAAACTAATTTCTAAAGTTTCTTCCCTTTGGATATAACATTCAGTTTGATTGATATAATATACAGTAAAAGTCTGTGTATAACAAAAACCTACTTTAAACGAAAGTTTTCCCTGATCATCTTGAAATGAATAAAGTACACTTACCAGTCTAAAACAGGAATAATCCTTTGTAATTCTATTTAAGCCGGTTTTACTATATTTTTTAAGTAATGATTGTAATAAAGTTATAATCATTTGTAAGTTCCCAAAATGGAAAGAACCAAGAAACAACCAAATGAGGATTGATTGTTAAAAAAAGAACACATAAAAAAGTGGAGATATTATTCTACATGTTATCGCCAGAATTAAAAAAAAAAAAAAAAAAAAATGATAGAAGCTGGCACATTCTGCCAAATTTTGAACGTTAATGTACATATTTTCTAAAAGCTAACTTTATGTATTCTATATTGTAATATAAACAATTTTCTACTCACCTTTTTTTTCTGTAGATGCCGGGAAAATGATTCAAATTAAACGTAACTCGAACCGCAAAGATCTTCAAAATTAAAAAAAAAAAAAGAAATGGCACTAATTCATAATATTTATTCACAAAGCTAATCTAAAGAAATAAAAGTTTATGTAACAGGCACAAAAAATAGAAACATGCTAAAATGTGGAGGGAAAATATTGAGAATAATGCAACTGCCAGGAGAACGATATTCCTTTCCGTTACACACAATTTAGTAGTTTTTTAATTGTGAAAAAAAAGTACAATTATTTTAAATTAATTGTTATTGGAAAATTAGTTTCTTTATTAATTTATTTAACATCTAGAACAACATAGATGGCTCTAGTGGGAGGCTAGGATAACGACTTTTGAACATTTGACATACATAAAATATAGTAAATTATAACACCTTGTAATAATATATTTCTTTTAAATGCTAAAAGGTGTAAACTTAAAACATAATATAGTAAAATAACTTTTATTAGATTGTTGACATGTTTCGGTTCACTCTAAGCCATTATCAAAAACAAATGAGAATATTCTATAATTGCACGGTCTTACTTACTCTCACTTACCGAAATTGTGGCTCCAGTTACTCCATGATTACAAATATGGAAATAAACAACCAAGTAAAAATAAAAATAACGTGCGTAATTTTAAAAAGTACATGAAAATTAAATGATAGCATTTCAAATAACTTCAAAGACCGTCCAATTATAGAATATTCTCATTTGTTTTTGATAATAGCACGGAGTGAGCCGAAACATGTCAACAACTAATAAAAGTTATTTTACTGTATATTATGTTTTTAGATTACACCTTTTACCATTTAAAAGAAATTTAAACTGACATATATTTTTAAAATTTACTAATATTTTATGGATTTGGGTTGTTTAGATTTGGCCGGAATCTGTAGATTTGCCCCAGTCTCTTCATACAGCAAGATTAACATAATAAAATGATTGAACCTACTGTACCATGTGGTAATCGAGCATCACAATTTAAATTCAACGGTTTTCATTAATTTAAGCTTGCATAAAATAAATATTTTTTTCCTAATTCAATCCTTCTGCTTTGTTTAGTTATTTTTAATGTTATCTAAATTAAGAATGAATATATATTCTTCTAAATATGTCTAAAATATTTTTGCAATTGAATTGCACCATTTCAGTCATTGTCCTAGTATGATCATCATTGTCCTGGCATGGAGGTTTAAAAAAAAAAAAAAAAATTCTTCCTCACAATAAACAATTTTCTGCGATGCTTGTATTTTCTTCTTCTGGTATATGGCCTACATAATAACAAAAAATATAATATATACTATACATTTATAGTACCTTTTTAAAAAAAAAAAGTTTTAATATTGAAACGTTGCCTGTTTTGGAAGAATGACCTACGAGTAATGTCGTTGATCAGTTGAAAATATTTTTTTTTTATTTCCTTGTGTAAATATGATCTATGCGCATTATTTCATACAGTAACAATTTTAACAATTCTGCGAAATGCTATCGAAAGAGAAATATATATATATTTCTTAATTAAGGAAAATATAATATAACCACGAACGAAAATATACAATAACCTCCTCCAAGTTATCCACAATTCAGAAAAGCGTTCTTTATCTTTAGAAACCTCAAAAAACAATGTATTTTCGAGAAGTGTTTCTTAATCTACTAAAATATAATATGATCACGAATGAAAACATACAATAACCTTTTCCGAGTTACCCACGATTCCGAAAAGCGTTAACTTTAGGATTTTTAAAAATACGCATTATGTTTTTCGTTGATCCTCTTTTGGTTTTTCTTCTAGTGTATCACATGATTTTACGTTTTGTTTCTTCATTAAACCTGTTGTTAACTAATGGCTTTCCTAAACGCTTTCACGCTATATATTCATAGCGTGCGTATTCATGCGTATTGAAAATACGCATTATGTTTTTCAAAGAAATCCTCTTCCTGGTTTTTACTTATGTCCGTCTATGCCTCACATCCACAGCGAGAGGGGTTAGTGACTATCTTTGTAGATCTTCCCATCCCTCGAGCTCTGGTAAAGCAAGTGTGGGTCGAAAAAACCCGACTTAAGGCCTAGGACCCGGCTCCCTCTTGGGTGTCCGGCTCCGAAGCTGTTGGGGGACTCCGGCTTGCCCCCAAGTGTAAATGTGGTGATCTCTCAAGAGGGTGGGATCCACCGCAAATCGCAGCGACCTATGTCGTCAACCACTTGGTAAAATGGGAGTGGTCAACAGGCGGCGGCGCCCCCACCGGCCGTACAGCATACAGGAACTCTCCTTATCGTACTCGTTAAAAGTTCCTCAAAACTTGGGAACGGCGGTTGATGTGCCAGCTAAGTTTTATACGTTTAGTCAAGCTTTTTTTTCGAACACTGTGAAGAAAAATACAAGTGTTTCTTAATTTACTAAAATATAATATAATCACGAAGGAAAACATACAATAACCTTTTCCGAGTTACCCACGATTCCGAAAAGCACTCTTTACCTTTAGGATTTTAAAAAATACGCATTATGTTTTTCACTGAAATCCTCTCCTGGTTTTTCTTATAGTGTATCACAACTTTCTTCATTAAACCTGATGCTAACTAATGACATTTCCAAACTCTTTCACACTATAAATTCATTACCGCATGAAAAAACATCAAGAAAGTAAGAAGACGGAAACAAATGTCTTAACGAAATCTACCACATTTACGAATTCTAACACTAAACATATTGGAAATTTTACTCAAGTTTTATAAAAATATTTAATTTTTTTTTTTTTTTAACTATTTAAATTTTTTATTGAAGTTATTTCTGTGTTATTTATATTTTATTTACTTTATGAAGAAATTTCTGGTTCTAATCGAAATATTTTTTCATTTGGTAACTGTCAAATGACCAGTTGTTGGAATATTAAGTCAATGTCGTACTGCATTGCCAGTATTTGCTTATTATCTTCTATTTAACTCTATTCAAAGCAGTTTAATACCGACATATGATACTGGTTTCGACATACAGATTTTGTTATTTTTATGTGTCCCATCAATGACGTAAAAGATTTTGAAGGGTCATTAATTAATAACAGGTTTAAAAAAGAACGCCAACATTAAGTAATGGTCACCGACAAAAAAGACACCAATATAAAATCACTAGCATAAAATCATAAAGTAGTATACCTACATATGACACTAGTTCAGATTTCTACGTGCAGATTTCGTTAGTTCATACGTGAAGTCATAAAGTTAGCAAAAAGAACATAAAGTCATGGTCACCAACATAAAGTCATAAAGTACTGCATATGATATTAGTTTCAACGTACAGATTTTGTTATTTCTATCTCTCTTACGATCTCTCACGAATAACGTAAGAATTTAAAGATGTCATTAATTGATAAAACGTTTAAAGAAGGAACACCAACATAAAGTCATGAGACACAATATAACAAAAGCGAGAAGATGATTTTAGTAAAAAAAAAAGTACGGCGTAACTGACGAAAGATCTGAAATACTAAAAAAAAAAAAAAATCAGCTAAAACATTTTTTTTTTATGCATATCAGCCCCAATTTCAGGCAGAATTTTTCACATCCATGTAGGAACTTCAAACTACAAAAGTTTAAACAAGAAAGAAAGATCATGCGTCAAGCATAGATTACGAAACACTTTCCAACACATTCAGAATAGTGTAACAAAATTCACCAATTGATAATGTGAAAGATGATATCTAAATAAACAATTTTGAAATCCAATTTCAGCAATTACCATTAATAGTCGGAAAAGTATTCGAATTATTTTTTGAAGCCCTGTATATGATTTGTATATACTACATAATAGGCTAAAAAATATTGTTCAGTTAGGAAATGCGTAACATAGTTGAAAATTCCACTTCAGTAATTTCCGTCAATAAAAGGAAATGTACTCGTATTCTTTTGTGCAGCCCTGTACAGGATCTATAGAATTTATACACACTAAGTAATACGCAAAAAATTAGTTCAATTTAAAAAACGCATTCCACAATTGAAAACACACTTGTAGCAATTATCGCTCATAGACAGGACTGTAACCGAGTTCTTTGGTGTGTCCCTGTGCATAAACGATAAATGCTATGCATACCTTATTCTTCAGTAAGCATCTTGTGTCAGTAAGCACCTCAGTGCCGTATAACATTTTCAATATGTTTTTCAAATAGCGTAGCATCATTGAAATACATTACAAGCGATTTTCTTCAAGGACCACAATGTAACGGAGTCGTGCTGTATAACCTCAGTGCTGTATAACAATTTCAATATGTTTTTCAATTAGTGTAACATCATTGAAATACATTACAAGCGATTTTCTTCATGGACCACAATGTAACGGTGTCGTGCTGTATAACCTCAGTGCTGTATAACAATTTCAATATGTTTTTCAATTAGCGTAACATCATTGAAATACATTACAAGCGATTTTCTTCAAGGACCACAATGTAACGGAGTCGTGCTGTATAACAATTTCAATATGTTTTTCAATAAGCGTAACATCATTGAAATACATTGCAAGCGATTTTCTTCAAGGACCACAATGTAACGGAGTCGTGCTGTATAACAATTTCAATATGTTTTTCAATTAGCGTAACATCATTGAAATACATTACAAGCGATTTTCTTCATGGACCACAACGGAGTCAATGTAACAGTCGAATCATTTCAAATATTATGAAAATCAAATCAAAACTTAAAAAGATATTAAAAGTTTTCTTCATTCTACTAAATCCTATCATACGTAATTAATTTAATGATATCTCATGATAGGTAATGATTCTAGGTTGCCATGGTGACTACGTCCTATTTAAGATAAAGTCATATTATTTCCGTATTACTGAATTAAAAACCGATTTTGTATACTAAAATCGTTTAATTATAACAATCCTATAATCTACCGACAGTTTTTTGCATAGATGTTTCCAGAGAAATAGATATTAAAATGGAAAAAGAGTTTAAATATGGATTTCAAGTTCTGAAATTTTCAAAGCTGGGCTTAAGTTTCCCATTGGAATTTTCAGTAAATGTCAACAAAAAATAAAATGTTACCAACTTAAAATGTTCTTATTTTATTACGGAAATTAATCATATCATAATAACAGATGAAATAATTCATTTCAGTGAAATAATAGCGATGATTTTTTTACATTGTCTTGTATTGGATGGTTGCGCATAGTATAATTTTAATGTAACAGAATTGTAATTCATTGTTTGTAAAAGTGTATTGAAACTTAATTACATAAAATAAAATTAATATCTACAATATGAAAATCTGCACATAAAATAAATTTTGCATTCCTTCATTTTTCATAAGAGTGCAACAGCTATTGCACCAAGATCTGAATATTTATAAAACTAATTATAGTACGAACGCACCTCATTTTTAACGTTTGACGTACAATTTCCAACTTATTTTAAGTGTGTTTAAGCGAGAGAAGTTTTTCCTGATTAAAAGGGTAAAATTTTATTTGAGAAAAACCAAATTAGCTAAGACCAACAGCTAAACTTATTTCCTTAACATCCCTTATCATAATGAATACGAAAGTGATTTCCATTCTAATGGAATGTTTTTTTCGATCCTCCCTGAAAAGATATGCTGGATACGCCACTGATTTGATCTTTGCAAACCCTTCAATTCTTCGTACTTTCTCTCAATGGAAAAGAATAGCAAAAAAGAAAAATTGATAGAAAGGGCATCCGGTGTTTAAGATGAGAAAGTGTGTCAGTAGGAAAAGTCTAGCTTCTCAAGCAGCTCGTGGAGGTTAGGACAGGCATGACACGTTAAAGCTAGTGAAACCTGTTCAGACTTTCTCCTTTTCTCCTTCAGAAGTCAGATTAATGAATAATATGCAAACAACATATTTTTCCGGAAGGAAGATCATGAAAGAATACAACATTTAAAGAAGAATGCTTTTTAAGTCCCACCTTCCTCGCTTTCTTTCTTCGGGGAAAAAATATTCTGAAATGCCAAAAGGTCTCCCATCCATAGGAATGACGATATATTTTTTCATAACAAAAGAAGATGTTACAAGACGTGAAAACATTTTAATTGAAGTAGTTCGAAAGTGTTTTGCGTTTTTATTTACATAAATCTTTTATCTACCTTAGAAGAATCCCGTGGATAGCGTACTCGTTTGTTGCGAAATCGTTGACATTTTTGTGAAAATTCAGTAGCTCTATTCTTCCCACCTCAAGTGGAGTGACTGTGTAATTTTTTTAGGGTGTTCCTTGGTGGACGACGAAAATTCGGGTCATTTTTCTTTAGAAATTCTTATTTGAAAGCGTCCCACCCTTATAACATGACCAAAATTTCTCTTTCTACTTCTCATCCATACTTTAAAAGGGAAATATGCAAACAACATATTTTTCACGAAGGAAAATCATGAAAGAATACAACATTTAAAGAAGAATGCTTTTTAAGCCCCACCTTCCTCGCTTTCTTTCTTCGGGGAAAAAATATTCTGAAATGCCAAAAGGTCTCCCATCCATAGGCATGACGATATAATTTTTTATAACAAAACTGTTTGTTATGAAAAGAAGATGTTACAAGACGTGAAAATATTTTAATTGAAGTAGTTCGAAAGTGTTTCGCGTTCTTATTTACATAAAACTTTTATCTACTTTAAAAGAATCCCGTGGATAGCGTACTTGTTTATTACGAAATCGTTGACATTTTTGTGAAAATTCAGTAGCTCTATTCTTCCAGCCTCAAATGGAGTGATTGTGTAAAGTTTTTAGGGTGTTCCTTAGTGGATGACGAAAATTCGGGTCATTTTTCTATAACAATTCTTTTTTGAAAGTGTCCCATCCTTATAACATGACCAAAATTTCTCCTTATAAATTTCTCTTTCTACTTCTCATCCCTACTTTAAAAAGGAAATATGCAAACAATATTTTTTTCTCGAAGGAAAATCATGAAAGAATACAACATGTAACGAAGAATGCTTTTTAAGTCCCAACTTCCTCGCTTTCTTTCTTCGGGAAAAAAATATTCTGAAATGCCAAAAGGTCTCCCATCCATAGGCATGACGATATAATTTTTTCATAACAAAACTTTTTGTTATGAAAAGAAGATGTTACAAGACGTGAAAATATTTTAATTGAAGTAGTTCGAAAGTGTTTTGTGTTCTTATTTACATAAATCTTTTGTCTACCTTAAAAGAATCCCGTGGATAGCGTACACGTTTATTACGAAATCGTTGACATGTTTGTGAAAATTCAGTAGCTCTATTATTCTTCCCACCTCAAGTGGAGTGATTGTGTAAAGTTTTTAGGGTAAAGTTTAGTTTTTAGTTCGTCCTTGGTGGACGACGAAAATTCGGGTCATTTTTTCTTTAGAAATTCTTTTTTTGAAAGCGTCCCACCCTTATAACATGACCAAAATGTCTCCTAATAAATTTCTCTTTCTACTTCTCATCCATTCTTTAAAAATGAAATATGCAAACAACACATTTTTCTCGAAGGAAAATCATGAAAGAATACAGCGTTTAAAGAAGAATGCTTTTTAAGTTCCACTTTCCTCGCTTTCTTTCTTCGAGGAAAATAACCTATAATATCAAAAGGTCTTCCATCTATAGACATGAAGATATTTTTTTCCATAACAAAACTTTTTGTATTGAAATCGATCTATATTAGACATACATACACTCTGTAGTCCAGTCAAATTAGGTTTTTTTGCCATAATAAATGCCAAGGAGATAAAAATTGGTCCAGTTGTTCATTGATGGCTACTGATGACTATGTAAAAAGTCCCCATGGATAGGAGGTGAGCGGGGGGAGGGGGGGGTAAACAAAGTATTTTTTTTTAGTTTTTTACAAATATCTCAGAAATTGTTATTTTTCATGAAAAAATTACTCAGACATAAATTAAAGAACAAAATTATCTACAAATGACAGGTATATACAGTGGAACCTCGATTATCCGTCAGTCAGAAGACCGGAGCTTTAACGGATTTCCCCCCCAAAAATCACTAAATTAATTTATGTAATGTCGCCATAATAAATTCTAAAGGGATAAAAATTGGTCCAGTTGTCCATTGATGGCTACTGATCACTATGTAAAAAGTCCTGATGGATAGGTGAGCGGGGGGAGGGAGGGGAGCAAAATAAAGCATTTTTTAATAGTTTTTTACAAATATCTCAAAAACTGTTGGTTTTCATGAAAAAATTACTCAGACATAAATTAAAGAACATAAAATTATCTGCAAATGACAGGTATATACAGTGGGACATCGATTATCCGTCAGTCAGGAGACCGGAGCTTTGACGGATTTTCTGCAAAAAAAATCACTTTAATTTCAAATTTATTTACTTAATGTCGCCATAATAAATGCTACCGTAATAAAAATTGGTAAAATTGTTCATTGATGGCTACTGATGACTATGTTTCAACCTAAACTCATGACTAAACCAACAGTTTCTGAGATATTTATAAAAAACTATCAAAAAATGCTTTATCCCCCCCCTGCTCACCTCCTATCCATGGAGACTTTTTACATAGTCATCAGTAGCCATCGATGAACATCTGGACCAATCTTTATCCCTTTAGAATTTATTATGGCGACATTAAATAAATTAATTTGAAATTAAAGTGATATTTTGGGGGAAAATCCGTCAAAGCTCCGTTCTTCTGACTGACGGATAATCGAGGTTCCACTGTATATACCTGCCATTTGTAGAGAATTTTATGTTCTTTAATTTATGTCTGAGTAATTTTTTCATGAAAAACAACAATTTCTGAGATTTGTAAAAAACTAAAAAGAATACATTGTTTAGCCCCCCCCCCCTCTCCCGCTCACCTCCAATCCATGGGGACTTTTTACATAGTCATCAGTAGCCATCAATGAACAACTGGACCAATTTTTATCCCTTTAGAATTTATTTTGGCGACATTAAATAAATTAATATTAAATTAAGTGGCTTTTGGGGGGAAAATCCGTCAAAGCTCCGGTCTTCTGACTGACGGATAATCGAGGTTCCACTGTATATACCTGTCATTTGTAGATAATTTTATGTTCTTTAATTTATGTTGGAGTAGTTTTTTCATGAAAAACAACAATTTCTGAGATATTTGTAAAAAAAAAAACTAAAAAAATGCTTTGTTTAGCCCCCCCCCCTCACCTCCTATCCATGGGGACTTTTTACATAGTCATCAGTAGCCATCAATGAACAATTGGACCAATTTTTATCTCCTTAGCATTTATTATGACAAACTGCTCAAAAATGGGCTAATTTGACTGGACTACTGTGACATATTCGTATTTGTGTGTATATCGTATTCAATAGTTTTCAGAACTTTACGCCTATGTGAGTAGGATACTTTTTAGCTCACAGGCTATCAAAGTCTGAGAGCTAATGTTCCGCAGGTTCTGTATGTACGTAACACAATAACTCTTGATAGAAATATCCGATTTGCTTCAAATTGTGTATATAGGTTCATTCTGATAAGGCGCTTCCCTAATTAGTTTTGGGATTTCATTGTTTAAGTATAAAGGGGGTAAGGGAGCTAATCCCTCTTAATTTAAATAAATGGATTTTTTATGCTGAATTATCCGATTTGCTTCAAATTTTTTATATAGGTTCATTCTGATAAGGCGCTTCCCTGATTAGTTTTGGGGGTTCATTGGTTAAGTATAAAGAGGGGAGGAACGGAGGGTAATCCCCACTTAATTTATTGTCGATTTCTTTATTTTTCGAGGGGCATTATTCTTTGAAATCAGAGTATAATATACAATTAGTGTGAATAGCCTGTGAGCTTAATGTCATCAGTTTAACTGGGCACTTTTCTTTATTCTGTTGTGTTATTATATGTTAAAATATGGTTAAATTGTGAGACTTTGTCATCACTGTACAGCTTGCAAAATTTTCATTATTTTTTCCTTTGAGCCCCTTCCATGCCTGTACAATAACAACATAACTATTATGTGTGGTCATCGAGGACTTCATCTTGATTTATGAGAGACTTGAGTATAAATTTCTTTCATGATAATATGAATACAGTTGTGATCGATTATACGGAGCTCGAATGTTACGTGAACCCAATTTTAACGAGAAAATGAGGGAAAGTGATTGGTGTAATGTTAAAATACATTGCAGAAAACTTGGTTGTTGTAACGAGAAAAACTCCAAGGTGAGTACACTCCTTGGAATATCCTTCCTGAATCTCGTACATAACGAGCAGAAATGAAAATCACCAAAAAATACCGATTTTCTAAACTTTCCCTAAACAAAATGTGTTTTTTGTGGAATATTCTGCACCTTTAATGAAATAGGGTGAAACATATAGGAAAAGATTATCATTTAATTAATGCCATTATTCCTCTTAAATGGCTTAACTTCTTTTCGAATAAACGAACAAATTGTTTTTCCCTTTCTAGTTCATTGTATTAATTTTTTTTTAAATAATGTGAATGTAGCCAAAAAAAAAAAAAATTAAAGAAAACTAATATATTTGTTAAAATACTTTATTAAGATGAATAAATAAATAGTAAGCCCGATTTCTTCAATTACTTGCACTGAATTTTTCATATTTATACATTCAGAATTAAAAAGTATGAAAATAAATATAAAGTTGCTATTACTAATTTAGTTATGGTAATTCAGAAATGAAAAACTACTCTTTTTAAAAATCAATCATTCTAGAAATTTTAATAATTTAACTGAACTTTTAGGAATTTTCTACATGTGAACTTTTACGTGTCTTCTTCGAATTGTATGTTGCGAGAATTCTGTTATGACGATCAAATATTGCGATACCTTCGTCTTCGTTATAACCCAATTACACTGTATATGCCGAATTTTTTATAGATTTTTTCGTTCAACATATATTTTCTTGTATAGATCACTTTAATTTGAGTTTCTGTTTTTTTCAAGAAAAAGTCGACTCCTTTTCTAAATATTTCATTTTTTATATCCTCTCTAGGGCGTTGATGGATCAAAAATTGCTGATGCCCGAAGCCAGCTACAATCATAAGATTTCTGGAATACCCTGTGTAGCAGCTGCATCACGATACACGGCTCCAGTTCATATCGATGTTGGAGGTTCTATATACACTTCATCATTAGAGACGCTAACGAAGTACGTTTTTTTTTTATAAGTATATAGCTTCAGTAACTCAATTAACTTATTGTTTTCAGTTATATTTTTAATACATTCGGATTACTTCAGAATTTTTAAAAGGTAAGTTGGATAATATTTTTTTAAATTATCAGACAAACAAACTTGGTGTCCAGTCTCAAAAAGGTAAACATATCAACCTAGCATTATTTTGTTTTATATTGCTATTATTTAACCGTTTTTTCTTTTTTCAGGAATTTGTCTGTATATTATCGACATGTCTCATCCATGATTTTAGAAAACATAAGAATTTTTTTGTTAAGTAACTTGCTCTATTATGTCTTTTATAAGATATTTTTTAACTTAAAACTCACTTTGAAGTTTTGAGAAAACATTATTATCCATATTTTGAAAATACAACATCTGTCCAATTAATCAGAACTTTATCCTAGTGGAGACAAGCTCAAGAACTTGTTTCTGGTTTAAATAATAAGTAGGGCTAAGAATACTATTTGGGAAGAGAATTATTAATGGCACGGCCGTCCAGTCATTTCGAAGTCATAGTGATGTTACAAATAGCCACAAGTGTCACAGACACAATGTGACTAAATATAACTTTTTTAGTTAGTCATTTGGGACTCTTAAGATCATTTGGTATCCTATGATCCGAGTTTCCCCCAGACAGTTTCAGAAGGGTGCTGCACCCTGCCTGCCCTTCGGTTTGCAAAATAGCCCCCTTCTTGCACCTCATATAAATAATGAGGAGACTTCCCCAGGAGCTCGCTTACTCCCCCCTAAGGTCAAGGAAGGGAGAAAGACGTAGATTAAAAGAAAGATAGCCTGAATTCGAACTCCGTAAATGATTGGGGTAACAGGGCTTCCTTTTTACCCGAAAATTTTCTATCTGGAAAGAAAATGAGGGATATTTTTTTCAAATCAAAATACGGAAACGAGATTCCACTCTCTTCGCGGAATATAAATACCCTAGAAAAGAAAATAGGATCTTCTTAAATTTATTGGTATTTATGAAAATTAACAGGGCAAATTAACGTGTTTTTAGAGTCTACCAGGTGTGGACGGGTCTTTGCGATCATACTCATAGGGGGCAGAGAATACGTAGAATGCTAAGGGTGATTGATTTAAATCAATATTTAAAAAAAAATCTGCTGAAATATGTATTTTTGTTTTGATTTAGATTATAATAAAATTTAAGCGACCCACATGTTATTTATTTGGATTAAAAAAAAAAAAATCTCCGCTTCTCTGAAATCTTTTTTTAAAATTCTCAATTTTAAATTTTATATTTGCAATCTGTACATATTGTTGTTTTTTTCTTCTAACTAATGATAGAACAGTATTTATTACAAAAAGGTTATCCTGATGGCATTTCCAGAACAAAAGTGGCCCAAAATTCATTTGGTCATTAATATGGCATTATTAAAAAGGCCATTATTACCCTTATATATTTCACTTAGATGCTATTTAACATGATATTGTTGTAATTTGTTTGATAAATCAATATTAATATTTA
Source organism: Maratus michaelseni (assembly GCA_963931845.1). Lineage (NCBI taxonomy): Eukaryota > Metazoa > Arthropoda > Arachnida > Araneae > Salticidae > Maratus > Maratus michaelseni. The sequence continues at coordinate 83,633,591 of OZ007599.1, read as the reverse complement.
TTTTTAAATATCTTGCAATTGTTTTATCCATGGCTGTGTCACACGCTGTAACAGCACAGAAAGGCAAAATAAAGAGGATGAATACTGTCAATCTACAGATCTTTATAGCTGATCAATTTTTGAATGAATTTTGAATGTTTTCTTTCTAACAATAGCTTGTTTCAATACTTTGTCACCAAATGCAGCAAGGATTGGTATCTTGTGGATTCTATTGACACATAAGAAAATTCACACAGAACCGAATATACCTTAAAAAATTGCTCATGAAGTAATATTAAAGTGCAAAGCTGAATGTAACTGTTTTATTGGTAGCCTTGTCACAGATATTGCAGCAAATGTCAACAGCATGCATGATGAATTAAAAAAGATGCGATTTGACTGAGATCGGAAATATATATATTTTTTTTAAATTTGCTAAGAAGAATAAATTTACTAGTAGTTTTATAACTTTAATCATGAGATTCCTAGCTAAGGCAGATGCTTTTTATGATTTTTTTTTGAGCAAAATACTGTATTCGAAATGTCTCCTTCGGAGAGGTGGAGGGCCCATTTCAAGTCAAGTTTTTGTGAAATGTCAGGTGAAAAAGCAATAAAGCAACTCTGTAGAAAGGACTATTTTCTACTTACGGTTTATAGGACATTCAAAACTTAGAAACAAAGTGGGGAATGAAAAAGCAGGAAAATTGTTTTTATTATACAAAGCCTGCTTGCATTCCAAACCCTTGAGTGTTTTGAAAAAATAATACATTTTTCATATTTTCTAAAGTATTCGTCTATTTTTCATTTCAATATATCTACTTATTAAAAGTCACCAAGGCAAAAAAGTAACAAGTAGTAACAAAAGTACAAAGTAATTTCTTTCCATTGACTTTCAATATCAGGTATTAATAAAATTAAAAATGAAAATGGAGGTGACTCTAAAATACTATTAATTGTTATATTTTTTAACTTTAATCTTTTGAGAAAAACCTTGAACATTTATGTCATATATTTAAAATAAATTGTATTAACCAATGTGTATATATGCATATTTTTATGAGAAATGCAATTTCAAAAGATTTTAGATATTTTATATATTTTACACTTACACATTTAAATATTTTTAAAAAATAGAACATATCTTATATGCTGACAAATACTATCTAATATTGCAAAAAGGAAAAAAAAAATCTGTTTTTCTTTTCTTCACATATTTTCATCAATTTAAAAATTAATTAATTTATAATTATTAGTTTTCATATGGTACTTGCATTTAAAATTAAAAAAGTCATCAAGCATTCTTGCTAAATTTATATGTATAATGTGTAGAAAAGGTAACTTTCTAACATAATAATTTAAAAATTAAAAAAATCCGATTTAAATAACAAAAAAATATATGATTTAAATGAAATAAATCCCTTTTTTTAAAAAAAACAAAATCATGATTTTTGCGTACCCTGATTTGAAGCCTTCATGAATGTTTTAAAATGTATAATATCAATGATTTTTTACTCCCAATTAGTAATTTTTAACGTTAAGACATTTTTAGAATATTTATAAGACTATTCACTTTAAAAAACAATCATTGTTTTTCCATTGAACTTAAATATTTTTCGACATCGAAGCGAATCAAAAGAGTATTTCTGAGATTTCAATTACCATCGATAGTATTTGTTTTCTATCCAAAATAAAAGTTATGTACATCTATAAATAAATCTTTTTTTTAAGGGGAGGGGCAACTTTAGAAATTATAATAATTATTTCTTTATTAAACTGGGCTAACGACTAATTATTGGCAAAAGAATATAAAACGTTTTAATTGCTTTAAATATATATATTCGTTTTTCTTATGAATTTGGTTTGTCTGTCCGTCTGACAGTGTTCTAACTCACGTAAATATACTCGGATTTTCATGTAAATGATGTTATTCAGGTTTATTATGGCATGTTCTGTATTGAAAATGAAATATGTAGCACTTACGGTTCATTTACAGGGACACACAAAAGAATTCCGTTACATTTTGGTGTAGTATCAGGAAAAATCGTTTGCGGTGTATTTCAATGATATTTCATTATTTTAAACACATTTAAAATATACATCACTGAGGTGTGCTACAAGACGCACTTACTGTAGAATTATGGTATGCATAGAATTTGTCGTTTTTTCACAAATACACACAAAAGAATTTGGCTTGAGTACTGTCTATCAAAAGTAATTGCTGGAAGTGCGTTTTCAGTTGTGGTACGCATTTTAACATTTAAGGTTTTTTTTTTTTTTTTTTTTTTTTTTTTTTTTTTTTTATACCACTTGGTGCTTTCCCTCCGCTGAGCTTAATTGCATAAAATGTTGCATTTAACTGAGGAATAAATTTTGACATATATGTGTATGATGGTATTGAAGAATTTAGAAATGTATTGTAGTGAAAGGCTGCAATTGTTTATTGAATGTATTATTCTTGATTATTTTACAAATTAAGAATAAAAAACTATTATTACATGTGTAAGAACGTTGAACTTTTCAAATTCATCAAAACGCACTTATAAAACATTTCTTATAAGAAGTTTAAAAATGTGTTTTCATAGAATAAGTTTTTAAAACCTGATATTTCTATTTCTTAATTCACTTTTCTTCTGATTTACTTACCAGATATATGCATTATGAAGATCTTTTAATAAATGGTAAAGTTTCAGTATCTGTACGTGCAGAATAAAATCCATTGACTATTGACACAATAATAATAAAGTATTTTATTCTTATATGTCAAAAGTCATTTTTCTTCTTTTTAGAATGACTTCATTATCACTACCTAAATTATTACCTGAGTTAAGTATATTAATTATTTCAATCATTTTTAAATGTCTGAGTTTTATAGATTTACTTATTTTTATTTCAAGGAAATAATGTAATTTTCGGAAACTTTTTATTTGGTGCATATAAAATTTATTTAAAAAAAAAAAATGGGGGGGGGGATGTAAGTAGGAACTTTATTTGCAGAACTAAAAGTTATTGAATATGAGTTCATACGGACTCAATCATACTAAATTATTTCATTCTCATAAACGAAAATGATCTTTTTCTTTGAGAATGATGTCAATATCACCATCCGAACTAATCTGTCAATCAATAAGACAACTTGAATCTTTCTGACACATTCACGGACTCATTTTTAAACGGAAAATTGATGGCACTTGCATGCCTGATTATTGAAGTGATTTGGAATCGAATGGTGTTTACAATCTTTTGATAAATGAATATTGTCTATCGCTATAAGTGATTGTTGTCACGTGAACAAAGGTTTTCTTCTTTCCCGCGTTGTTACGTCCTGAATGTCGATTCTAAACACAAACTTCGATAGTATTTTGTGTCTTTATCAAAAAACAGCATTTGTTTGTATAGTATCATAATAAAAGCAGCTGCCAATTTCATTCGTTTCCAAACAAAAATTAATCCAGAAATGTGTCCGAAAGTGACTCCTTCGGATTTGAGAACAGACTTAATGCAATCTTTTAACAAAATTACAGTTTTATGAATGCCAATGCAATATTTCTTGAAATATAACGTCATTTTCATTTGTCGAAGCATGATTCTGATGGGTGATTTATGATTGGGGAATTTTATGTTATACAAATATAGTCCTTTTTTATTATGTTACTTAAAGTAAGTACTTTAACAACTTATTTAACAGAAAGAGCAACAGAAGTTTACTGGCATATTTAAAATAACCTTTATTTCTAATTGCTAACATTCCTAAGCATGGTAAATTTCGTATAAATTCAGAATTGAATCTATGAATTTAACTTGTGAAATGGCGAAAGTTATAAACATGAAAAAATTAGCAAATACAAATCAAAAGCTATAACAGATAGATATATATGAATGTAATTATATTTGCGCAAAATTAATGTGCAAATTATACTTTTGATTAAAATATATTTATATACAATTGGTTAATATATATATATATATATATATATATATACGACCCCCTATATTTTACCATCTTACTTACTTTCAACTGGTAAGAAATTCGACTAGAAAGGAACAAACTAGTTTTTTCCCCACCGGAGTTCAGATCTGCTGGGAGATAAGAAAGGGTACTCTAATAGGGTTCTATTGTGGGGCGTGACCCAGCGCACCCTGGGAGTGAATCAAATAATGAGCACCCTTCTTTCTCCTCAGTAAAAAAAGCCTTTCTGCTTTTTGCATTAAAAAAATGTGCTTTCATAGTAAAAATTCACTCAATGTTGTCTTAAAAAGTGTGCCCTGACTTTTAAATATTAAAAGTGGCTTTAAAAACCAAAAGAATACCTTTTAACAATTAAAAAAAAGTGCCCTTAAGAATCTGAAAAGTGCCTTCAAAAATTCAAAGAGTGCCCTTAAGAATTAAAAAGTGCCCTTTTCTCACCAGCAGCACCCTTTCCCTTTTTAAACCTGGGGAAAACTCTGCTATGATTGTTTTTTAACAAATTATCAGATGACATCACAAGATAATCTAAAGATTGAACGCTTTACAGTTGAGAAACAGTCACAAAACGAGATATAACGGAATATATAGGGATTTAAAACCAACTCGTTTTTCACGTCACGTGATGACAGTAAGATTCGCAAGTGGTGACATCAAATATACGTCAGAGTTGCTGTATGAATTGCTTATCAGCCGTGCACGACAAGAACAATAGAAATTTGTGCTCCCTCCCTCTCAAGGTATTTTGGTCACGGTGCTATAAATGAATATGTTTCATTTTAGAAATAAATAAATGGAAGTTTAGAAGAATATTATGAAATGATCATATTTCGAGAGAGAAGGAGTCCCGATATTCGCCTCAATGACTTTTTCTAATTAATGGAAAAACCAACAAAGGAATTATACAGCGATATATAGCAAAAAAAATTTTTTTTTAATCTCCTAAACAATATTTTCTTAAAACAATATCAGAAAGATATGAAGACAACGGTGTTGTAAGTTATACGAGTCTTATATATACTTTAATTTTTTTTTTCTCGATAAGAGACTGAAGTAAAAAATAGCCTGATTGGTAAGCCGCAAAATTAAAAAAAAAAAAAACTCGCTCAAATAAATAGTATTTTATGGAGTAAATAATAGCTAAAAGTAATTAGATTTTCTTTGTCATCCCTGATTCTTAAATATACTAGGTATCCATAAAAACTGACACAGGTATTTTTCAGAAAGAATGTTTAAAAATTCATCGAATACTTATTCTATAATATTTGAATTCCAACTTTCCACCGAGGGCGGGAATAGGGACGTCATTTAGGAGAAACTAAAAGGGGGGGGCATTCCCCCCACATCCGAGATGTTTGATATTTCAGTGTATATCCGTCATCACAGATAAAATTGGAAAAAAATTCAAAAATTGCAGAAAAAGCTAAAATAACTTGTCAAATTTGATTAAAATAGAAACATTGATATTAAATAAACATTTTAAGCACAGAAATTAATAATTATCAATAACATTTGCTAAAACCTTGCCAATTCAACATTCTCAAAGGGAGGCAAACTTATCTTTAATGAGTACGTTAACTAATTTCAAAAATATATGTGAGAATTGCTGTATGAATTGCTTATCAGCCGTGCACTACAAGAACAATAGAAATTTGTGCTCCCTCCCTCTCAAAAAAGTTTTCAAAAGGCGCTCCTGGTCGGGAATAATTCAACAGTCAACTCAAAAGTTTGAAATGGAAACATACCTCAAGTTGCATATTTTCCAAAAGATCTTTACAAAAAATTATTTGTAACATTGCTCTCAGGTCATTACACTTAACGATAAGAAGGCAATGTTTCGTCTATATCCCTTTCTTTACTAAAATGACTCCCCCCCCCCCCCCCTTCCTCACACACGCACACTAATTCTTTTCATGGATGGTACATTTATCGAGAAATCTTATTTAAATCTCTTTGAAATTGTAATCGATCCTCTAATTACAGAGGCTGTTGAAAATGATTTGAAGGACAGCTAGATGCTACCATTTGATGCACACGGAATCATGTTTCCTGATTGTTGCCTGATACATTATCTGAGTTGCAGTTACCCTAAAAACTGCATTGATAGGTGCGAGTAAATCGAAAGGATAGCTTCAGATGACCTTTTCTTATGGGGATATCTAAAGTATGCAGTTATTCATTTCCTTAATTCAAGTAAGGAAGTTTATACAATTCAGCCCAGGCGTCATAAAAAAAATAATAATAAATTAATTAAAATTAAAATAATCGTGAAAAAAAAATCAATGACTTCAAAAGCTCATTCAAAAAATTTAAAAATCCTTAATTTCCATACATTATTTACTCAGCTGCTATTACTTAGAGAAATCAATTTAGTGAATTCCTTTTATCATAGACTGGTTCAGATCTGCATGACCTAGGCGAAGTGGCAGTATAAAGTTAAGAGATTTTTTTAAAAAAGATCAGAACTCTTGTTAGAATTCTGATATCTTTCTCTAAGAAAGTATTTTACTGTAAACTTGACCGTTGTAGTTATGTACATCTGTTGGCTACCAATGCTTCTCTCTCGTCCAAATAATCAGTTCAAAGAAGTCATTTCTCTACATAGTCACTAACGCTCATGAAAATTTCTTTTTTATTCATGGTGAAAAAGAATATTTCATGAAATGCATTTGATCGTTTGCTATGTTTAATACGTAACATCACTTAAATGTTCGTTCTTAAACTGGTATTATTCCTCCTCGCCTTTATAGTACTAAGTTTTTTATCCAACTTCTAAAAAATATGGGAGGAACTTATGTTGTTCTTTTATTATTGAAATCAATATAGATTCTACATGGTCTTCTTTTAATACAGCAAATATTATTTTTTCTTGGAATAGTCTTCTATCTACTGGACTCGTATTGGCTATTTCAAATGAAGATAAATTCGATTCTCATACTTTATATCACCACTGGTTTCGGAACCGTTTTCTCATGGTGTCCACATTGAAAGCTCCTTGAAAATTCGAGAATAAGGCTCTTCTACAGGTTTCTAGCCATTACTACCAGAATTTTTCGTATGCAATTAAAAATAAAACATTAAATTCCCTTTTGTACTGTAAAAAGTCTCTTACCTAAAACTACAAATCATATGCAAGAGAATAGCTAGATAATCCTAATAGTTTAAGGGATATCTGTGATTCTCCACTTTGTTCAATTAAAACAGCAAAAAAGAGGGGGAACGAAATAATGACAACATTATTGTCACAACAAGTGTCCAAAATTGCCTCAATTTCGGACAATTTGGGACACTAGTTATAATTCACTAGAATCTATGAGCCCAAAAGTTTCCTATAGGGGATCTTTAGGGGGAAAAGAAAAATTGCCGCCGGTAAAGGAGTACGTCCTCTTAACGACCGGCAATTAAGGTACGTTTGACCGCAAGTCGCTGAATTAATTGCATTTATAAGGAACTATCTATGCCACTTGTCATTTAGACGCCTCTTCTAATATCAACTAAATTTTAGGGAACCTAAAATTATCGAAAATTTGCCTCCAATGCCGATGCTAGAAATTGCCGTTTCTTCCTATTAAACGCTAATAAAATCAACATATATCCATACTTGTAGAACTCAACTTATATGCAATTTTTACTGGGAAGAAATACTTAAAAGTTTGCTACTATCAATCAATGTCTAATTTTGATCAAATGGCACTTTGTCTAATATCTAATATATTTTACTTCTTTCATTTTCTCTTTTCTGGAGAAAAAAATTGCCACATTCTTTCCCCTATCATTAAAATTAAAAATTGTGTTTGCCTTTTGTATTTAAAACGATCAAGACATTAGGAACACATATATAAAAAAAACTTCTTGCAACATAAATGTAGATTTAATCGCGTGAAATTGCATAATAGTATTTATAAATGTTACGCAATTTTTTCGAACACTATTTCCGGCTTCACAGTGATCTCAAAACTGCTGATAGGTGCCACGACACAAGGCGCCAATTCTGATAGACACGTTATAGACGCCATCAGTCATCACGACCGACGTATAGACGATCGGTAGAGAATGAAAAGAAAATAATTGCGCCAGGCGCCAAATAGAGTTCCTACGGTATTGCAGCGGTGAAATAGGAGAATTAAACATAGAGATTATGCTATATATATATATATATATATATATAACACATGCTTAAAACTCCAATTCTTGTAATATATGTTGAATCAAGTTTGGATTTTGCTTTCAAATGGAGTAATTTCGTGTTTTTATTTTTTTTCCTCAATCCCTTTTAATCATGTTTTATTTTGAACTTAATTGTTGTTTCATCGTGTATTTCTCTACATTCTGGATGTGGTTGTCCCAAATTCATATTCTTTAGCTATTTTATGACTAATATGAAGATGAAACCACACATTTTATTTGCGGAAATTTAGGCATTTAGGACCAGAAGATTCTGTCTAAATTCCACAAATTTCCATTATTCAATTTCTGTTTATATATATATATATAAATATATATATATATATATACAATGTTTTTGGTATAAAGTTCAGTATGGGTAAGTTTGGTATAAAGCTATGTTCAGTTTGTTGGGGAAATCTGTTTTGTTGTCAATTAGTTATTTAAATTTTATTCATAATTTCACAGTTTTTGTTGGTGGTTGTAACATTCATTTAATGGTTATATATATAATGATAGATATGAAAGAGTTCTTGAAATTTGTTTTACTTTCTCCGAAGACATCGTGTGGGGGTAATCCTGTGGGAACGTTCTTTTCAAATTTCTCGCTCGCATTTTAATATTTTTTTAATAGGATACCTGAGGTTGATATCTCTTGTACGTTTGTACTTTTTCGATTTTGATTACAGTTTTTTACAGGAGGATAATTTCAATTCCAGAACCAGTTCCAAATCCGGTTGAAAAGTTGTAAGTGCCCACACATAAAACAAAATCCCTGACGGCTCGGCCTACAGGCACAGGAAGATTTCGAAGACGCAGACCGTGGGGTGCTTGTTTGTTGGGTATTGCGGAAGACATTACCTTTCTGCATGTACGGCAATTGAATCCGCCCACTTCGAAACCTAACTTGTTTGCAGGTGAAGTCGGAAGGGATTTTTTTTTTTTTTTTTTTTTGGCTTTAAGGGTTGGTCCTATAAAAAACTTGTCAATATAAAAGTTTTAGATAATATTAAGAAGATTTATAATAAATTCAAGCGGATTTGATATCTTGTGAATTGACGAAAATATGATATTTTTCTTCTAAAACCCCCTTTTTTCTCCCCCTTGGGGCCATTTTTAATATAAAAAATCTGTCCTACATAAATTTTCGGCCCTTTTCCTAGAAGTAATAATAACTTTAATCGGATTCGATACGTATCATAATTAAGAAAGTATGGGTTTTTTCTGTTTTAACAAAAAGCCCCCATTTCCCCCCCCCCCCCTTGGTTTGATTTTGCCCATTAACGAACTTGACCGAAACTTTATGCCCCTTGATTTTATGTATCAGTTTGGGAGAGATTTGTGCAGAATTATTGGAGTTATCGTGTCCATAAAAAAGGTGACATAGACAGATAAATAGATAGATAGATAAAGTTTTGAACTGGGGGTGGTTTTGGGTTCTGGGAGTCATAATCGGCGTAGATCTGCAAAAATTCCAACTAAGAGGAGAATGTAATAGGTAGTATAAAAACTGTAACTAAAATCGGAAAATTGCAAACGCACAACAAATAGATATCGACCTCCGGTATCCCATTAAAAATATTTAAATGCAAGCGAGAAATCTGTAAAGTGGTTTTTAAGTCTAGAACTGGTTCCGAAAGTGAAAGTAACTCTTATTAAAAATAGCTGCAACCAAAATCTAAAAAGTAAAAACTAGCCCGGTTAGAGATCGACCTCGGCTATTCTATGCAAAAATAAATAAATAAATAAAATGCAAGCGAAAAATTTGAAAAGAACGCTCCCATTGGTTTAACATTAACTCGCTTGTGTCTTCGCGTGACTAGTGTAAGCTATTCATCTATAGAAATCTGGTTATATGGACCCAAAAAGTGACAATTTTTGTACATTTCTTACCAAAATATAGTCTAAACTAGTCGTTGGTGGAGCCACCGTAATACTTACCCATCATGAATATGCATAATATAAAATATGAAAATAAAACATGTGTAAACTATTTATAAAATGCATTGAAATTCGAATAAAATCGTGGCTTGATGACGTCATAAACTTTAAATGCTCTATTACTGAATTACGTAAAAGAAACATCCTTATAACTCCAAAATTTATAGTCCAATTAACTAACGGGTTACTGCGTCGGATTAAGCGTCTCATTTCCAATTAAAATACATCTTTGAATTGAAATTTGGATGAAATACAGGGTCATGAAAAATCGAAGAGTGTGGAAAATATAATTACAAATATCTCGGCAACTCATTATCCGATCGACTTCATTCTTTATGCAAAATTTATGTTTTTCTATTGTATTTTATAATCACTCCTTAAAATAAACAATTTCGAAAATTTTTATACACCTTTTATCAGAACGAATATTTCGAGAGTCCGAAAAAAAATAGTTCCGGATAATCGAGGTTACTGAAATTCAATAAGCTTTTTCCCACTATTACATTCTAAGTACATACCAAATTTCAAGTCTCTATCTTAATTTTTTCGGGAGATAGAGCGTTTTTTTTTTATATACCGCTAACCAGGCCCCTACCTGCCAGGCATGAATGCCTAGCTTAACGGGTTAGTACCTGGGTGCGGGGCGGAAATTGCCTGATCACAGCATGGCTGTGATCCACCTGACTATTGATTTGTTCACATCGCTGCTGTGCTTGCTCTCTTGTGATTTGCTACCGTTATCTTTGTTTGCCGGTTCAAGGTTTCTGTTTAACTTTGTTGAATTGACAGATTTAATAGGTCTCGTAATTTAGAACCTTGATCAGGTGACGAGACCCTCACCCTACTAGGCACCCCCAGAGATATAATTCACAGGTAACTTGGAGGGCTTTGCACTAGTGTGGTCCAAAATTTGGAAGGTGAAAATTTGTTGGGTCCTACCCTTCTGTTTTGTTCCAATATACTAAAAAATAAAGCAGATCAAATTTGAGAGCATTTCAGTAAAATTTAGAGGTAGCTCAATGTAATTTAAGTTTGCAATATCGTACTACAGTGGCACCCAGTGAGTAAATATCATTTGAACTGCAACTTTTATCAGATTGTTTATAAACCATAACTTTTTATCAGATTGCATCTGACATTGTTCTTGATTGTTTACATTCCCAGTAACAGAGAAAGGAATGAACAGCTCATCCAAACAGAAAATAAATAATGAGAATTATGACTCCAAATCTGGCTGCAGCTTTAGACAGGACCAAAGTTTCAGACCGAAAAGCTGTGTTTGTCGTTGCCGAAACAGTAAAGAGCTTGGGTTGTGAAGTAGATGAAGTCACTCTTAGTAGAAGTTCCATTCGCCAAGAAAGAATTAAACAGCGGTCTAAAATGTATGAGCAGCTCAAAGCCGAATTTGGAGAACATGTGAACTTAACAGTTCACTGTGATGGTAAACTCTTACAAGACCTAACTTTGAAAGAGAAAGTTGATAGACTTCCAGTAATTGTGTCTGGAAAAGGAGTCTCTCAGTTACTTTCAGTGCCCAAGCTTCCATCAGGAGACGGAGAAGGTCAAGCTGCCGCAGTATATGCGACCTTACAGGATTGGGGTATAGATGATAAAGTAAGTGCCATGTGCTTTGACACAACAAGTGTCAATACTGGTCGAATTAAAGGCACTTGTAACTTACTTGAACAAAAAATGAATAAAGAGCTGCTTTCTTTGGCATGTCGCCACCACATTATGGAATTGATTATTAAGCTTAGGATTTTCTTCATCACCAGAGGTACCACTATTTAAAAGATTCCAAGCCAACTGGAATTTTATTGACAAAGAGAAATATGATATGGGAGTTGGTAATGCAGAAATTTTGAATCAAATAATAGATATAAAAGATGACATAATTAATTTTTCTAAAATACTACTGGACAAAAATAAACAACCAAGAGATGACTATCGAGAATTTCTTGAACTTATCTTAATCTTTTTAGGGGGAACCCCTTCTCAACGAGTCAGATTTATGGCACCTGGAGCCATGCACCATGCTCGCTGGATGTACAAAGTGCTGTATAGTCTAAAAATAAGGATGTTTAGTAGCCAGTTCACCATTACTTCAAGAGAAAAAAAAGGATTGCAAAAAATATGTGTATTTGCGGTACGAGTATATCTAAAAGCTTGGATGACAGCACCATTGCCACAAAGTGCACCTTTCAATGATTTCAATTTAATGAAATCTCTGTTACAGTATAAGAATATTGATGATGAAATATTTAAAGCAGCATCAGAAAAGCTAGACAAACACCTTTGGTATTTATCTGAGGATCTTGTCGCCTTAGCTCTTTTCGACAATCAAGTGCCTCATTGCCTTAAAAGGCTCATAGTAAAGGCCATGAAAGACGTTAATTGTAAAAAAGAATCCACAAAGCGTCCTAACATTACACTTGAAACTTTTGTCGACATGAAATTTGAAGACTTTGTAACGAAGCGGTCAGCTTTATTATTCAAACAAATGTGCCTACCAGATGCATTCCTCCAAGTAGACCCAGAAATATGGGAAGATCAGGAGACTTTCTATAAAGCATTAGAAATTGTCAAATCAATAAAAGTTGTTAATGATCATGCTGAAAGGGGCATAGCCCTAATTCAAGAGTTTTGTGGAAAAATAACGTACAGTGAGACACAACTACAATAATGCAGGTGGTTGAAGAACATCGACGAACATATCCTGACTGCAAAAAACAGAGTTTGGCAGGTACTGAAAAATACATGATTATTAAAATATTAATGTCGTATATTTACTTGTTAATTATTTATAACATATATTGAATATATAAGTGTACTTTAATTACTTAGAATTCTCAGATTCTTGCCCCCATGTATGGCAAATAAATCTTTTTTAGTGATTAGTAGCAGTTGAATTCTTTAAATTGTAAATTTACAAAAAAAGGTAATTTTTAAGAGTGTTGAGCTACCTCTAAATATTAAAATTTTAAGCTCAAACTTCATAATATTTATTTTTTAACTAAAATGAACAAATTAAGAGGATAGTACCAGTAAAAAACTTAAAAAAATAATAATCGACCTTTTTTGGACCACCCTACTTGCACCCACGACGGATTTTACATGCAACAGGTGCCATTAGCGTACATAGATTTACATATTTACCATGTCTGTTGGCTTGTCACGTTCATGGTGGGTTGTCGCTGTAATGTTTATCGCCTCTTTTATGGGCTGATTTCACTTCTTGTTGTATTTGTCTCTGTCAAGACTTTTTGGCGTTTTTATAGGCTCACCCCTGTTGTGGGTTGTTTTTTGTCTATCATTCATTGGTTTTTTGTCTCTTTCTTGATATATTTTTACCTCTAGCTTGTGCTAGAGCTGATTTTCACATTTTGAATCTTGGTCTTCTTTCGAGAATTTCACTGGTTATTATGTCACTATCGTGGGTTTTGTCACGTTGTAACTTTTGTTACTGGTGGTTGTCACATTGTAACTTTTGTTACTGGTGGTTGTCACATTGTAACTTTTGTTACTGGTGGTTGTCACATTGTAACTTTTGTTACTGGTGGTTGTCACATTGTAACTTTTGTTACTGGTGGTTGTCACATTGTAACTTCTGTTACTGGTGGTTGTCACATTTCTGGATGTTGCACACTCATTTTTGTTGTCTTTGTCACTTTATCTCACCCAAGCATTGGGGATTTTTATTTTTTTTTCCCTTCGTGAATACGCTTCTTGCGATCAGTCCATTCAATCCTAATGGCTGTTATCACTGCTTTTGAATTTTGTGCAACTTGTTGATTTGTTGTTTGAGAAACTTTTCGCACTAATGGAGTGGGGCTTGTTCCGTGGCCGTTAGTCCGTCATGTATCTATGAGGCTGTATTCACTTGATGTGACAGAGATAGAGCGTTTACAGACGGACGGACGGCAATTTTTTTTTTTCTAAAAATATGTTTTTCGGAATCGCCAGTGTCTGAAACGTGTAAATCCGTCAAAAAAATTTCGATTTTCAAAACGATTACAAGACTTACCCTATACTACGTATGATGGGTAATTAAAAACATTAAATGTGCTGAAAATCGAATTTTTATTGCTTTTGTGATGTTTTTACAAGACTTTCAGCCTTTTTCAAATCACAATTTAAATTTTTTATGCATGGAATAAAATATTGGAATTTGGGTGTTAGTAACCCTCAGGTTTGGGTTACTTGGTCCTAATCTATTTTTTTCATAAAATAAGCCATTTAAATAGGCGAAAGATGAACTAGGATATGGAAATAACATACGTAGAATTATTTTAATTAAAAGAATATATATATTTAAATTTGAAATATATCAAGTTGGAAAATGCATCGAAGATACATCGTAAAATGTATGATGCTCAATGATGTTTTTTAGCAGCCTTTTATTATCTTAGTATAACTAGTCCTAATAAGAAAGAAAAATCATGCAGATAAAAACGTCTTTTCCCCAATGTCGGTTAAGTAATTTTTTTTTATATATAACACCATTTATAGTGTAAAATATCAGCATACTGACTTATTTGGATGTGTCTCTCTAAGACATTTCTCCTGATCTTATAGCATTTAAACATTATCTGCGGATTATCTGTTTCCAGGAGACCTTTTTTAATTTCGGGGGATTTTTTGTTTTCAGATCTGGAAACACATTCACGTGAATATGGACCAAACTATTTAATGAAATAAAATTAACAAAATATTAATTATTAAAAACTACTTTTAGAGTGTAATTATAATAAATTTAGTTAAAAAATGTTATGGGTTATTTGGACTGAACCCAGAAGTTTGTCCAAGTAACCTCATTTTTAGATTATCAGCACACTATTCATTACTTGTAATTTTTACACTGTTAAATATTTTTCTAACACTGTTGTTAATTTCTTAAGGACTGAATATGAAATGTGAATGTCTCTTTCTCTTGGGTGTAACTGCAGTGTACAAAGATGTGGGGGTGGAAGTTATCAGGACACAGAATTTTTTGCATATATCACAAAGCAATATACACTCAACTAGAAGAAGGCAAAAATAACTGGAACGTAGTTGAGCGGCTCCTATGCAAGGGCTATTAACTGAAAGAATATTGGTGAATCACGTCAATACCCTCAACAAAGTATACCCACGACTGATTTCAAAACTTTTTTTTTGGGGGGGGGGGGGGGGGGTAAGTAAGTAACCCGATTTTACGGTACTTTGAATGATTCGTCCACTTTTCGAAGTTCACAACCGTGTGGTCAGAAAATCAAAACGGAACCTAGAAAGGGGAAAAAGGTGACAAAACCTTGTTTTATTCATTTTGTGATGGCAATATAAGACATGGAAACTGAAAATTTCGGTCGAAAACGTAAAATATTCAAAATTATACTGAAAAATCTTTAAATTTGAAGATGAAGAACTAGTCTACGAAGAAAAAGAGCATATAAAACAATTGTGAAAATATGCCTAATGGTCTGATTCAGTATATATTAGCTTTAGCAGTAAACAATCAATTCTGTGTTTTTCATTTTAATATTTCAATACTGTTCACTATTGTTGCATATCTACTGTGAGAAGTCTGAGACCGCTTGATCGAAAGATTCCAGTAACTCATAAGATACTAAACTTTATGAACAGGATTTTTATAAAATTCATCTATCCAGAAGTTTTTAGTAATAGTACCAGGGCTTCAAAACGAAACAAAGTTTCACTAGTGCCTGTAGTTAAACAGAAAGTTACAAGTTAAACAGTGAAAATTAAAATTAGCAACTGTCTGTGAGATCATTAAGAGCAGTTAAAGGTTAACTATTCACATATTAATTTAACTGACAGGGAATTTCTGGTTTCTGTTAGTGGAACAGAAAGTGAATTCCACTACATAAAGTTTTTATAGTGGAAAAGAAACCGAAGTATCATTGGAAAAAAAAAACTATGTTATGAATTTACCAAGAAACCAAATACTCTCGCTTTATACAATGTTCATCGGCAATCTGAAAATAACCGTGATGCAGTCTCATTATAGTTTATTTGTAGATTCTCAATGCAGTTGCAAAGCAGAATTCCATTAACATTCTTAACGACACGTTGCCTTGGAATAACAAGGTTCTAACTGCTTCCATCAGTCTAGTGGGGAAAGAAAGATGTAACTTTCGCTTTCTGATAGCTTCACTATTAGCTCTGTTATTAGAACTTCGATATTAATCGAAATACTGTCTAAAAAAGTACGGGAGCTTAAATTGACTAATGTGAGTCACAAAGAAAGGTACCCAACCCTGAAATCAAAATAATTATGAGGATATGAAGGCTCATGGAAATATGCAAATACGCAAGTTTTTGTGTTGTCTAGTTCACTTTAAGGGGATAATATTTACCGGAGATATATTTTTCGTCTTTATTTTATAATTCACTAATAGTGAAAAATAAAGAAAAGGATTTAAGAAGAAAGTTCTTATTATTTTTAGTTCAATCGAATGCTAACAAAATATCAATTGATATTATTTGAAAAAAATAATAATAACGTTATCAACAATTGATATTTTGTCAGCATTTGAACAGAACTAATAAAAAGAAGTAGCTTTTATCTTGAAACTTTTTCTCCATCTCTTACTATTAATGAGTTAAAAAATAAAATCGACAAATCGGGGGTAAAAATTACCCCCTTAAAGTGAATTTGAGCAAAAAATAAATTAATAAATAAGTGTTATATATCTCCACCAGCCCTACCTATCCTCAAAGTTTCATAGTTGTTTTAATTTCCAGATTTGGGGTTCTTCCCTTGTCAATTCATGCCCATTTTGTTAATTAAAACCTTAGACAACGGGACAACGTCCATGAAAAAAAATCCCTGACGGCTCGGCCTACAGGCACAGGTAGATTTCGAAGACGCAGACCGTGGGGCGCCTGTTTGTCGGGAATTGCGGAAGAAATGACCTTTTTACGATGATGCGGCAGTTGGAACCGCCTACTTCGAAACCTAACTTGTTTGCAGGCGGAATCGGCAGGGATTTTTTTGTTTTTAATTTTTTTTTTGCTATAACGGTTGGTCCTATAAAAAACTTGTAAATATAAAAGTTTTAAATAATAATAAGAGGATTAATAATAAATTTAAGCGGATTTGAAATCTTGAGAATTGGCGAAGTTATGAATTTTTTTCTTCTAAACCCCCCTCCCCCCCCCCTTAAGGCAATTTTTATTTATATCAAAAATCTGTCATACATAAATTTTCGGCCCTTCTCCTAGAAGTAATAATAACTTCAAACGGATTCGATACGTATCATAAGTAAGAAATTATGGGCTTTTTTCTGTTTTCACAAAAAGCTCCCCCCCCCATCCCCCCCCCCCTTGGTTCGATTTTGTCCATTAACGAACTTGACCGAGATTTTATGCCCCTTGATTTTATGTATCAGTTTCGAAAAGATGCGGGAGTTGGAACTGCCTACTTCGAAAAATAACTTGTTTGCAGGCGGAGCCGGGAGGGATTTTTTTGTTTTTAATTTTTTTTTTGCTATAACGGTTGGTCCTATAAAAAATTTGTCAATATAAAAGTTTTAGATAATATTAAGAGGATTAATAATAAATTTACGCTAATTTGATATCTTGGGAATTGACGAAGGTATGATTTTTTTTCTCTTAAAACCCCCCTTTTTTCCCCCCTTGGGGCCATTTTTAATTATATCAAAAATCTGTCATACATACATTTTCGACCCTTCTCCTAGAAGTAATAATAACTTTAAACGGATTCGATACGTATCATAATTAAGAAATTATGGGGGTTTTTCTGTTTTCACAAAAAGCCCCCCCACCCTCCCCCCCTTGGTTCGATTTTGCCCATTAACGAACTTGACCGAGATTTTATGCCCCTTGATTTTATGTATCAGTTTGTAAAAGATTAATGCAGAATTTTTCCAGTTATCGTGGTCAGAAAAAAGTGACATAGATAGATAGATAGATAGATAGATAGATAGATAGATAAAGTTTTGAACTGGGGGTGGTTTTGGGTTCTGGGAGTCATGATCGGCGTAGATCTGCAAAAATTTTTCAAAATTTCCAACTTAGGTGAGAATGTAATAGGTAGTATTTCTTACGAAATCTACCTAAAAAAATAAGCAGAAACACAGTTACTTTAAGTTTTATCGCTTCAAATACTCACACATTATATACGGTATAATGTGTATGTATTTGAAGCTTATATAAATAAGCTTCAACTCATTTTATTAATAAATGAATATTATATCTCCACCAGCCCTACCTATCCTCAAAGTTTCATAGTTCTTTCAATTTCCAGATTGGGGTTCTTCCTTTGTCAATAGATGACGTCAACTCATCCATGCCCATTTTGTCAATTAGAACCTTAGACAACGGGACAACGCCCATGAAAAAAAATAAACAGAAATACAGTTACTTTAAGTTTTATCGCTTCAAATAGATCCACATTATACACGGGGTTTCTCTGATCATAATTTCTATGTCTTCAAACTCAACACACATCTTTACGTTTTTCTTAAGGAAAAACGAAATCTGTCGAAAAACTGTCGCCTGATACTCACTTTCTCTTAAAGTACTTCTGGTTTTAGAACGAACAGCTGACTAAAACATTCCTGTTCCAAATGTACAGGTGAAATCGCCATTGATTTTCAACTCACGCACTCACGTGCGTGGTTACTTGCTGCCATGTTTCTATCGTCTCCTCCTAATCTATTACTCCTGAACAAAAGTATTAATTGAAGACGCTTCTTTTTCAAGTCTTCATAAAACATCATAATCAGGAAACCTGACTTCCACTGAAACAGTTGTAAATCAATTTATCACGCGTTTCCTGTCATCGGGTCCACTTGACACGCGCAATGTTGCATTTTATTACTGTTATCTTGTATGTTCATAAAACAAATAATTTCAAATGGAACTGATTGTACTTTTTTTTTTATAGAAGTAATACGTTTCTACGCTTTTATTTAACTTAATTGGGCTCATGTATGTGAAGATGTAATTTTGGGATCGATTTTTCTTGTATGCTAGAGTTCTAGGAATTATTTAAATTCCTTATGGCAATACAATATTTTCAGAACTTAATGATTGATTAATAGATAAACTTTAATTAAACTTTGATTATACATTGAGAAAACAATTTAGAAATTTCTGGTTAGTTTAAATAATTTTCCGGCCTGATTTTTTTTTTTTTTAAATCTAATGCCACGTGACTTAACAATAAATGCTTGTTTGTTACAATAATGTAAAGTAACAATTGCAGAGATATAAAAATGTTTGTTTTTTCTGTTGCCATATCTTAAAAAGAAAAAGAAAAATTATTTTAAAAAATAATAATAATTAGTTTTCGCTTTCTACCGGGTATAAGTAAAAGCGGTAATTTTCCCTATAACAGGGCCCACGTCAACCACTAGCGTGGGGAGGAGGGGGGGGGGGTTCCAAACGCTCTGAATACCACTACTTTTGTAAAGTTTTTTTTTTTTTCTCGCCTTGTTTAATCGCTGAAAATTCTGTAATTAGATCGAAGAATATTTCTTTAAAATAGTGGTATCCAGAACATTTGGACCCCGCCCTAGCTACACCACTGCATGCCCAAATTCGCTTATTGTAACGGGCATGATTTGTAACAACATAAATAGCAATAATTAACCTAGACGTGATTTTTATGATAAACATTGAATGTTTATAGAAACGTGTTAAAAAAACTATTTTTATTTTTATTGGAAAATTTAAAAGAAAAAATCCATTACTTCGTTTGAAATCTCATATTTCACTTAATTCATTTTAAAAATATTATTCATATATGTGTAATTGAATCGGTCATTTCAAAAACTACTTAAATATATTAAAGTTTTAAATTGAGAGATTAATTTAGTTTTATAATATTTCAATTTAAAAAAATAATAAATGACATATAATCAACTTACAAATTTAAAAATATAAGAAATATTATGAGTACAAAAAAAAAAAAAAAAACTCTTAAAATTATGTTTTTGAATCTAACGTAGTTTATATTGATTCCGAAATTTTTTTGAACCTGTGTAGTTTTTTAAATGACTAATTCATTTTTTTTTTTTTGCATATATTATACTACTATAAAAACATTTCAATAGAAAATAAATGAAAAAATAGTTTGCTATAAACAATATACTAGATGAGATTGTCTTTACTTTCTCTTATTTTTTTTTATTTCCGAGGCTAAAGAGTTATCAGTAGATCTACAGTCGACCAAAAGAAAAAAAAAATTAGAACACCTTTTTTTTTTTAAATCTAAATGATACATTTTTTTCTCGAAATTGTCACAGGAAAAAACAGTCATGGCCATTCAACGGGCAATTATGTTTTTTTTTTTTCATTTTATGTTAAGAAAATAATCTTCGGGGGTCGTCTTCATACTGAAATTGTACCAAAGTCTGAAGTTTCCAATACAAACACTTATAATTTTGACATCATATTTGACTTTTACGGTAAGTTTTACCTTGGGGTACCAAACCTGGAAATCGTTCGGTCAAGTAGTTTAGAAATTATGAATGTTTGAAATTTGGAACTCCTTACGTTAAATTCATTTCTAATCGTTGCAAAACAGATTGCACTGCAGCTAGATTTTTAAGCATAACACAAACTGTTTAGCGAAATATCCTGTAATTTTAAATTCGCATATTAGGAAGCTTCTAGAAATCAATTTCTGTTAAAAAGTTTATGGGTTACAATTCATATTTATTTTTCGGAAATTAATTTGAAAAAACATACATTTTCGAAATAATTTTTTGAAAACATTACGAATTGTCACCTATATATTTTTTAACCGAAATAGATTTCAGAGTCTTCAAATATGCGAATTCAAACTTACAACTCGTTCCGACAAGTTGTTCTTGAGTTACTTTCAAAAAAACTACATGCATTGCAATGTGTTTTGCAACGATTACAAATCAATTTTACAATAGCAGTTTCAAACTTTAAATTCATAATTTATAAATTACTTGACCTAATATCTTCCCGTTTGGTATCCCAATGTTAAATATACCAAAAAAATAACCCAAATAGCATGTCAAAATTAGGTGATCGTATTAGAAATTTCAGAGTTTGTACAATTTCAGTATGAAGGCGACGCTTAAGCTTATTTTTTAAACATAAAATGAAACAAGAACGGAAAATCATGCGTCAAGCCTAGATTATGAAACACTTTCCAACACATCCAGAAAAGTGTAACTAAACTTCACCGTTAAATAAGGTGAAAAAGATATGTAGTAAAACAGTTTAGGAAACATATAACACATTTAAAAATCCTGTTTTAGCATTTACCCTCCATAATCAAAAAAGTAGTCAAATGATTTTGTGCAGCCCTGTATATGATCTATAGAATTGGATATATACTACATTAGCATGGTAAAAAGTTAGAAAATTGAATTTTAGCAATTTTCGCCAATCGATGGAAATGTACTCGAAATCATTTGTATAATATCTAAAGACTTTTGTGTACACCACATATTAAACTAAAATTCAATTGAGGTAAAAAAAACGCAACTTAAAACACACTTCCAGCAATTACCAACCATAAACGGCAATGTATCTTGTTCGTTGCGTAGCCCTGTCTACTAAATATCTTTCAGCAGAGAAATGCATAACACAATTAAAAATACCCTTAAGCAATTCAATCCCATAGTCAGTAATATTTGCGAATTACTTTGTGTACATGAGCAACAGAATTTATGCACATAATGTACTACGGAAACATTTAGTTAATCTTATAAACCCAAACCAAAGTTGAAAACGCACTTATCACACATTGACTGTAATTCTCGCACAAATACTGTAACCTAATTATTTTGTGTGTTCCTGTAAATGAATGATAAACGTAATGCACACCATACTATTCGGTGAGCAATTTATAGTGCATCTCAGTCATACATATAAATTTCATTATGTTTTAAATAGTGAAACATCATTAAATTACACTGCAAACGATTTTTCCCCGTAGAACATTGTGTAACAGAATTCTTTTGTGTAACCCTGTAAATGAATAATAAATGCTTTGCACACCACATTTTAGAAAAAAGCATGTTTTATTGCGCTACATAACTGTATATCAATTTCATCATGTTCCTAATGGCGTAACATCATCAAAATGCATTTTAACATTTTTTCCCATTGACCTAACTGAATACTTTTGACTGTCCCTGTAAATGAACTATAAATGCTACACACTTCATTTTCAGTAGGATCATGCTATAGTAAGTGTCAATGACATATAAAAATTTCAGGGCAATCTGAGTTTATTTATGTGAGTTGGAGCGCGGACGAACGACCAGACAAACCGAAGTCATAAACACTTTTCAACTAGATTGGAAAGTGTTAAAAAGATATACTTTCCAGTCGAATGATTATTTTCGGGGGGGGGGGGGTTCCTGCGGGGGTTGGGGGGGGATTTGAAGATTACAATGTATGGGGTGTTTTTTCTTTTTGATCAACTGTACTTATCTAATACTTAACAAGAAAAATATGCAAAAAGGTCTAAAAAAAAAGGGGGGGGGGGTGAAGGTGAAGAAAAAAATTAATGTTAAATTGCGATGAAATTGGGGGCAAAGAAATGACTTATTTGTTCTTAAGAAGTAAAGTTAGGCATATATTGTAGATAAAAGTTTGAATAGATAATGTTAATGCAAAGAAGACAGGAGTTATGAAAGTTTTTACTTTTTTTGTTCTTGCGCAGTTATACTCTTATTTTCATTATTTTTTAGTCTTCCAATCATAGGTAACTGGCTTAGTTACGAATATGTCTTTTAAATATTTGTTTTTTCTATCCAAAACCTCTTTAATTTCTTAAACTTTTTTATTTTACTTTACTTCACTTTTTGTTGCGACATTGCCTTCTAATACTTTACATTTTCGATCATTTTAAGTTCCCATTTTGTTCGTCTTTGTGCTACACTGAAAAAAAAAATTGACATTTTAAAAATTATATTTCTTACAATGATGTTTTTTTTTTTAAATAAAAAAAATATAAAACAACAATTTGTAAAATAAAAATAAGTAAATAAATTTAGCTTGGAAGATGAACAAGCAAAACTAAATGGTACGTTCTTTTCTTTTTTCCCAAAAAATAACCGTCAACAACTATAATGCCAACAACAAGACTTGACAGATGCGGTCGCCAAGTCGCCACTGGCAACCAAGTTTTTTATCTAGCAACCAAATTATTAAATCCGTTTTTTTTTTTTTTTTTTTTGTACAAAAATTAACCTAAGAAATGGGCACAAACAGCATTTTTTTCTCTTTTCAGGCATTTTTAATTTGGCACAAATAAGTTCATTAAATGCAAATTTTTAAATCAAAAAATCAGATTTATTTGACTAACTTCGACAGGAAAATAGACAAAAAATTGTTTTCCTGTTTTACTATTTCATTGTTGCCCCCTCATCAAATATAGGTTTTGTAGCTTTCGGCAATCAGCATTTCCTGAACATGACGGTTAATTCAGCCTTTACAGTATTTCCTTTTTTTTTTTTTTTTTCAGAGATATATAATTTGAAAAAGTTTCATTGGGAAACTTGGTTTATATTGTCTAGCTAAATTAAGCATCACTATTGTAAAGTATGCAACTATTAATTCTAAACTGTGCTTGTTATTACTTTTTTCTCCTAGAATTTTTTTGTTGGCTACCAAATTTTATCAAATTTTGTAAAGCTCTGGCTATTCATATAAATTATGACAATCTGTTTTGCTCAAGATGAAAAGACATGTAATAAAACATGTTGAATGAATGTAATACGAATGAAGAGCCGCCAACTTCTACGTTCTTTTTCAAAATCAAATAAATATATTTTGAACCAAAATATTTATTTTATAAAATGCATACTGAATATATTTAATGATATATAGTATTATATACTTATTTCATTTGTTAACTGAAAATTTTGGTTCAAATATGTTTATTTTATTTAGAAGTTGGCAGCCGTAAGAATGGTTTCCTGAAAGTTTGTTTAATATGTACCTGTGTGTGTGTGGGGGGGGGGGGGTTACTTTTAGTATAGTTTACAAGAAAAAATGAAGAAAACTCAATTCGATTTTGCGATTTTAAAAAAATGTTCCTTGTTCTAATGAGATTTTATACAGCTTATACTGTTTATTGAGACAACAAATTCTTTAGTTTCACTCAAACCAAATTAGTTCATCATTATTGAGCAAATGAAATCATATTTTAAAAATAGTCCACAATGAACACACAAAAAGTTGAATTATGTAAGTTTATTAGAAAGAAAATATTTAATGGGTAAGCGCATGATTGAGCTGAGAGAGTTAATTTACAAACATTCATTTGATATCGTCCATATGACGTAAATAGCATATACCTTTACAAAACAAAGAAACAAAAGCAAAAATGACCGTTTTCGAAAACTTGCATGCTATCTGGAAAAATCAAGAATTATGACCGTCAAGTTTGTTGTCTGGTATGGGAATTCTATGTATAAAATTAAAAATTTAACTGAAAAGCACGACTAACGACTGCTAATTTATAAGACTATAATCTTATTCCTGTTCCTACCGATTAAGAAGAGGGTTAAGTTTGCCATAACGCCTTGAAGCAACCATTGGTCCACTATATTGACACATGGAGCGCAGCCTCCCCTAAGTAGAAACCTCACACGTACTAAATTATGTAAACAATTGTGATGCGCGCGAGTTTCAATTTAAGCATTTGACGTTAAATCTTATTATCTATAAGTATACCTAAAAAACACGATTTATGGCCTTTTTTTTCATTTTTATGGGAATCATGCCGTCTATGGCAGTTATGACTGAGCAAAATTTGATGGTCATCAGCCGAACAGGAGGAGTAGCATCACCAATAAATCACTGGACTGGACGCATAAGAGTTTCGCTCGCTCAGTTCAATAAATTTATATTCTGCTAGATAATTACCATTATGTATTACATACTTTCGTAATTTATCTTATAGCACAGTGACCAAAATGCAACTCTTATCGTCATCATTGTCGTGGAAGGGGATTTGTAACCAATACACTGTGATATTAATGTGTCCCATTTTATGGAGAATTACAAATGAGTGAAATATCAATCATGTCGAATTCATATTAGAGTCACCAAATAACGGTCACTTAAGAATGCCTATGTGATAAGTTACAAAGTCACGCTTGGTCACTTTGTGAATGTCAGGTTTATGACCACATTTGTGACGTCCCATCGACATGCTGTTCTCTTGAATTCATGTTAATATCTTTAGTATTATTGTTAGTCTGTATCTTTATTCCATAATTTAAAAAAATAATAATACGAGTGTTATTGAAAAAATACTAATCAAGTCAAATATGAATATATATAGGGTTAGCAGAAAATAAGTTACCCACTTCTGTAGAATCTGGGGGAATTCTGCTTCTCCGAATCTTACGACAGTTAAACAACAGATAATAAATATATTACATTTGATAAATATAAATTACGAAAATTCCTCGAAATGTTCAAATAAGTAGCGCTATAACATTCAAATAAGTGTTCAGGGACTAATATATTTTAATGTTTAATACAACTTCACATAAATGTTTAATATGCTTGCAATAAATGCCTTGCATGCCAATATTTATTGTCAACAACTTGCTATAATCTCAAAATCATATTTCCTATAGCAAAGTGCAGTGACTCTGGCCAAATATATAAAAAAAGATGATGAAGGCTTTCCCCCCACCCTTTCATATCTACACAGATTAACTTATCTCGTAGCTTTAGAAAGGACTGGAACTTGGTCCAAAGAGTCAATTTTAGGGAATTCAGTTCACTTTTAACTATTATATTTCTTTATTTGAGTATTTTATAATGCTTTTTTGACATATTATTAAACAGTTTCATGAAAGAAATTTTTTTAACCAAGTAAACATGTAACTCTTGTGATAAATTTGAACAAATCTAACAATTAAAAAAAATGAAGAAAATTTTAAATCCACACTTCTTCTATAATTTGGAACTTTTTACAAACTTTTTTCATTATTTTCTTACAAGTGCAGGACCTGGGTTAAAAAAGTTAATTATTTTTTAATGTTAATCTCTAAAAAGTTAATTATGTCATGATTTTTTTTCTCTTAAAATATGTAAAAATTGAGCAAAAAACTCTTTTCTTTAACATTTTTATTTCTTAAAAAGAAACTAGTTATATTATTACAAATCCGATCCTTAACACATAGAACTACCGGAAATTTTACTCAAGTTTTATAAAACTATTTCACACCAGAATTTTTATTTAAAACTATGTAACTTATTCATTTAGCATATTCCTGTGAGTATGCTATTTAATTTATTTTGAAAAGAAATTTCTGGTTCGAATCGGAATATGTTCATTTGATAGCCGTCAAAATGGCGGCTCACGGTAGTTCTAGTGTTAATTTCATAAAACACACACTAAATAATGTGAATAAAAATATCAAGTAAATTGCGAAATATATGTTTTAACATACTGATGCACTGAAAATACACAAACTGAGAAAAATGAATTTAAAAATTCTAACTCTCAATTATTTGAAGCAAAATGAATGCAATAAAGAGCCTTTTACACATATTTATAATCATCCGATCTTTTTGTAACTGCGCCGGAGTACGGATGTCAAAATACATTTTAAGGAAAAATTGGAAAATTGATATTTTTATCATTTTTCGTAAAAGAAGGGTAGCAATTCCCTTAAATTTGTTTAATTGTTAGTTTTATGGAAATGTAAAATCGGTTGCATAGCGTACGTAAGGCTTTGGAGTTTCGTAATGGATGCAATAAAGAGCATTTTCCACATATTTATAATCATCCGATCTTTATGTAACTTCCACAGGGTGTCAAAATACTTACATTTTAAGAAAAGAATTGGAAAATTGACATTTTAATCATTTTTTGCAAAATGAAGGGTATCGAGTCCCCTTAATTTGTTTAATTGTTAGTTTTATGGAAATGTAAAATCGGTTGCATAGCGTACGTAAGGCTTTGGAGTTTCGTAATGGATGCAATAAAGAGCATTTTCCACATATTTATAATCATCCGATCTTTATGTAACTTCCACAGGGTGTCAAAATACTTACATTTTAAGAAAAGAATTGGAAAATTGACATTTTAATCATTTTTTGCAAAATGAAGGGTATCGAGTCCCCTTAATTTGTTTAATTGTTAGTTTTATAGAAATGAAAAATTGATATTTTCGTCACTTTTAGCAAAATGAAGGATAGCTAGTTCCCTTAATTTGTTTAGTTGTTGAGTTGTTAGTTTTATGGAAATGTAAAATTGGTTGCTTCCAGTCTTTGTAGATTCATAATGGGTGCAATAAAGAGCCTTTTCCACATATTTATAATCACCTATCTTTACGTTATTTTGCCAGGGATGTCAAAATATGTTTTAAACAAAAAAATGGAGGAAAGTAATATTTTCGTCATTTTTGCAAAATGAAGGATAGCGAGTCGCCTTAATTTGTTTAGTTGTTTGTTTTATAGGAATGTAAAATAGATTGTCTCCCTACCTACGGTTTCGGAGATTCGTGAATGTGAATTGCTGGATTCGATCTCGAGACTTATGGTTCGATTGTTAAAGGACAGCTACAAGAGTGTTTTGTCAGCTGCATCCTTTTAAGACTGCTCTCGAATCCAAATTGGCTGCTTTATGACATATTTCTGAATTTATTTCTGTTTGCATGCGCCTGAAATTGGCAGATGATCTTATTCAAAAACTATGTATTCAAACAATTTTTTCCCATCTTTCGTTAAAGGTTAAAGAACTTTCAGAATATGCTGTCAAAGATGGTATTTTGAACGGAATTTTTAGAAACAACGGCGCGGGAAAAGAAAAAATTGTTTAAGATTCGATTAATTTATCCAAAAATGAAAAACTTTATCGATTATAAATCACTTCAATAATCATGCTTGCAAGTATCATGCTTTTACGTTCAAAAATGAGTCCATAAATGTGCCAGAAGGTTTCGTGTTGTTGAGCGGAGAAAAATATTTTTTTGAGAATCGCCTTAAGTAAAAGCAGAGTTGGTTTGAATTTTTGAGATTACACGTTTAATTATCTATTAGTAAGCTGTTACATTGTTTCTTGAATGCGTAAATAGGATGTAAAAGTTTTAACGACTGCGCTACCCAGTGTTGCCAAGTTGTGATTTAAAAAAAATATCTACCATAATTCTGAATAGTAATCGTCACGTTATTTAATGACAGACATTCGGTGATAAATAAAACGAAGCTCACTAGTCGGAGAAAGCAGTAGATATTTTGAATAAAAATTTCCCCAATCTGACCAGACTTTGTGAGGTGCTTAATAAACTATTATATGGTGACTAATTTTGCGCTCATTGAATAAATTACATTACGGCTGAGCAAGCCAGTGACGCAAGCAAATAAATAGTGGAATACACCCGAGTCGGAAAATAATCTGTCTAGCACAGACGTAGTAAACCAACTAAAGGATTCTTAACCACTGGGAAATTCATGGGAAACACAGCGGCTTTGAAACCCACATATTGAATCTTCTTATTCGGAGAATCGATAATTGTCTGATTCTTCGTTGCTTCTGATAAACACTTCAAAATTATATATTTTAATCTGGGTTACAAAATTACAATTTCATTCAAAATCTTTATTGAATTCAATCTTTTATTCTTCCTTAACTTTAAGACTACCATTTTTTTTAACAAATGAGTTTTTTGGAGATCATTTCACAGCTAAAAATATGGAAAACGAATTAAATGGTCTATAAATATATGTTTGATGACATGCGCACATCTAAAATCCACTGACCAGAACGACTACCAATAAGACAATTAAAAACCAATCAGTGTAGACCGATATAAATACACTGGTCTACATGATTTTCGGAACAGATAGGTCAATGAGTATTTCATAAAGTAATTTTAATGCTGAAACAGAATATGCATTCAAAAATGCTTTATCACGTCACGTTTCCTAATTGCATATTTACAAATCCCTATTATGAAATTTTCGGCACATAATAGAAACGACTCACCCAGAACCACTAAATAATAGGCACACTAGGCGCTAATGAACATTGCTTTAACCATTGAGGGATCCCTGCGGAACCTGATTGAAATCACGCAACCTGTCAGTGCAGCTAAAGCCATTGGCGGGTAAGGTTGCGTGTGGTGATCCATGTTAATTTCTGCTATCTCAGAATGTGTCCAATACTTCTTCCAGTTATGTTAGTTAATTTAATCAATTGTCAATCTAGTGCTTTATGTTGTAATTTTATTTTAGACCGCTGACCATGCCCCTACCTGCCAGGCTTTTGCCTAGCTTAACGGGTTGATACCTGGCAACAGGGCGAGGATTCGCCTGCTCTCCGCTTGGCGAAGATGTGTTTGTTAAATCTACAGGCCGACGTGGCTTCAGTGCGTCTTATTGCTTTAATTGCTTTTTCTTAGTTGGCTGGTTGCTAATTGATTTTGGATGAGACGGTTCAGCACTGCGCAGTGTAGCGAAGTCATGCCGGACGGATGTGAGATGCTGGGATATTTACTATTTCCTCGCTGCATCGCTCATCCATACGTCATGCCATCGCTACTCGAGTTGGTCTCGTAATTTAGAACCTTGATCTGGTGACGAGACCTTCACCTGACTAGGCACCCCCAGAGGTGTAATTCACAGGGAACTTGGCGGACTTTACACCCACGACGGATTTTACATACACCGGGCGCCATTAGCGTACATGATCGCCGCGTCTGAAAAGGAATTGGTTTAAACATTTTATAACACTTTTAATACTACTCAACTAGGTGACTTGTCATTGTAAATGCTCTTTTAGACTTCCTCCGTGTGAATGAAAGTTCATTTTTTAAATTGTAATAATAATTATATGTTGGGGGAGAAGGGGCATCGTGATTTTAAACATGTTGTGGTAGAGCGGGACCAAAACAGGTTGGAAACCGCTAGATTACAGCAGCGGTAAAAAAGATTTAATATAAATTAATCTTTCGTCTGACGACTTTTAGCAAAAATTTAAATTTCTAAGATTTTTGACAGGAAGTATGGTTTAGGACAGCCCTGTTGTATGCCTAAACCAGAAGGTTGGGTTATAAGGAAGTTCTCAGCAAACGTCGAGCATTGTAGTTTCCAGAAAACTATGCAGCGATAGTTTATTGAAATGGTATTAACAGCTACAAGACCTGTAAAAAAACTATTACAGACACAGAAATTGAATAAAACAAGATTGGAATTTGCAAAAACTTTTATAGAAAATTTTAAAAATGGCATTATTAATGATTGTTTTTTTTTTTTTTTTTTTTTAAGGTGAATCAAATTTTATCTTTTTTACCCTGATGGAAATCAGTACATAAGACGTAGAAAGAACGGAAAATGTAAGGAAAATCGCACTCTTAAAAAATCATGCATTATGTTACAGTATGGGGTTGCATAATTTATCATAGAGATGATCAAATACTAACCCTGAGAGGATATTAAACACTCGAAAATATTTAAACAATATAAAAAAGCTTGCATACCCCATCATATTCGAAGTTTTCGCCCGCTTAGAGAAACACTTTTTCAAGAGTCAAGACGATAATGTTTTTGCTATACGGCGTCTACAGTAAATAAAAAAGTAATCATCTCATGTGAGTCAGCATACTTATCTATCACTTTTTTTTTCTTTTAGGTATATTGTTATAGGTACGTCTCTGATTTCATTATTAACATGGCCTGCACTCTCAAAAATGAATACTCAAATTTCAAGAAATTTTCTTCGTTTTTGACGAAACGGTTTCCTGGGAAATGCTCCGAGCAAACATTTCGTCAAATCGAGTAAATTTGCATCCTCAAAATTACGAAGAAATCAGTTTCCTCAATTTGTTTCTTTGACGAAAGTTCCAAAAAAAGGTTGGTGCTGCCATCTATCGGAGTTTTTAGAAGCATCTTTAATTGACTAGGGCAAAAATAAGATCACTTGGGATTCGATCGGATTCGAACACGCGCTGTTTAGCTTGGCAGCTAAGAGCTCTAACCACTTTGCTTTCGGGACTTCGGAATTATTTGATTTTAAATGTATTTATGGGATGTTGATGTGTGTTTATATTTTTAGAAAGCAGATTGTATTTTTATCGGTGCTGTTATACTTTCTGCATGTTTTAATTAATAAGGCTAGATTATTATTATGGTTTTTCTATGGTTAATAAATAATTAGAAAATGGCTTGATTAATATAATTTATTAGAGAAATTTCCTTTGTTCAATGAATGATTAAAATATGGTCTAATTAATTTGTTGATCAGAAATAATTAATTTTGAAGTGCATATTTTGGAGGCGAGTTCATCAATTTTAGCGGATAAGATTACTGTTTATAGAGGGAGTCAGTTATACATATTTTTAATTTGATTGTTATATGAATATATTTCTTAAATAAAAAAGAGCTCCTAAAATTGTGATTTTTTTTTTTTAACCATTGGGAAAATGTTGATGCTTTCGGTCGAAAATGGACCAAATGATGTTCGCATTTTGCTATTTTAAGCGTTTTTAACGAAATTCTGTAACTTCAGAAAAATTTATCTTTGAATAGGCGATAGAAATGCATAAAATCGTCACAAAAAGGATAGACGCAAATTATCAGATATAAAAAATAAAGTAGAAATTTGGTACATTCCTGTTATAGCGGCCCCCAAGGATGAAATATTTTTATTTCTGTTTTCATTAATATATTGTAAATTTAATACTTTCGTGTATTTTTTTTTTTTTTTTTTTTTTTTTTTAAACGATTTTGTAACAAAAATAATCTGGCCGGGAATGGGGAAACATTTTTGTCAAATATTTGAGATTTTCCATTTCATTAAACATCACTTAATTTTGAGACGAAGTAATTGTCAAAAATGACGAAATATAGCTCAAGAATTGCGGAATCGTCAAAAGTAAGAGTTTTATTTTTGACAGCGAGGAAACAGTTTCGTCAAGATATTTGAGGATTCGCGTTTCGCCAAAAACCACGTGACTCTGTGACGAAATGATTGTCAAAAATAACGAAATGAGGCCTGAGGATTGCGAAATCATCAAAATTGAGTGTTTTATTTCTGAGAGTGTGGTAGCAGTATTGATTTAAATCCAAAAGAAAATGTAT
Organism: Maratus michaelseni; assembly: GCA_963931845.1. Classification (NCBI taxonomy): domain Eukaryota; kingdom Metazoa; phylum Arthropoda; class Arachnida; order Araneae; family Salticidae; genus Maratus; species Maratus michaelseni. The sequence continues at coordinate 83,601,477 of OZ007599.1, read as the reverse complement.
ATTCTGAAATAGAGAACAAAATCGATTGTTGAAATTTGGAACTTTATCAGAGTTCAAAACCCTTATTTACAGTATATGGCCTAATAAAATATTTAAAGTTACATAAAAGAAATACATAATTCGATGACAAATAAAATGTAATTAATTAATAAAATAACGGAATATTTATATTCTGAGGAATTTTTATAAATACATTTTTTTGAATATGTATTTCGACCATTTATTCCTCATTATACTTGGTGGACAAAGATATTTTCCTTAATTTACACTTTTAAAAAATTTCCATTTGATTTCATTGAGAATTCTGTAGAAACTAGTGAATACGTTTTTCAAAATGGTGATTGTTCATTTATTTTTCATACTTTTGTCTTGTAATTTATAAATGCATAATCTACAAATAGTGAATAATCCTCTTCACAATTCTATCCGAATAAATTGTTTTGTTATTGTAATTTATTTGTCAGATAGTTGCAGATATAAAATCTCAAAATAAAATTTTCTACAGTGCGGTTTTTTTTTTCCTTGTCCTAGACTGTATATGTGTTAATGATTATTTAGTGATTATTTTATTTGATTACTTTATGTAAGCCATCTAACTTTTTTGTTATTTCTTTTTAGGCATCCAGACTCCCGTTTGGCACGAATGTTCAACGGCAGCATTCCCATTGTCTTGGATAGTTTAAAACAACATTATTTCATTGATCGAGACGGGAAAATGTTCCGACATATTTTAAATTTCATGCGGACAAACAATTTGTCTCTTCCAGATGATTTTAATGAACTTGACTTACTCTATGAGGAAGCTCGGTTTTACGACATTCCTTCCATGGTTCGGCAAATCGAACAGCTCAAAAGGGAGCGAAGCAAAAGAAAATTAGATGCCACTTGTGGGAGTTCGTCCTGTGTATCTAAAAACGGACGTAAATATCACGAAAATCAGAACAATATAAGTGATTGTGGCGGAAACTCGAATTCCGAAGATGGTCCTGGGGAATTTCAGTGCCTAGCACTGAATGTGAGTCCAGACTTAGGTGAGAGAATTGTCATCAGTGGTGAAAGAGCTTTAGTGGAAGAAGTGTTCCCAGAAATAAGCACACCTCTTATGGACGCAAGAAGTAGTGTTGCTTGGAACCAAGATTCCAAGCATGTTATACGTTTTCCTTTAAATGGTTACTGCAAACTAAACTCTCTACAAACTATTGTCAGACTTTTATACGGCGGATTTCGGATATTAGCGTCCAATGGTGGAGGTGTTGAAGGACAACAATTCAGTGAATATTTATTTGTCCGAAAATGTCCACCACTATGAAACATTCTCACGAGTTATTGAACGCTGTGATTTCACTTAATTATACACTGGACTACGAACACTTAATCACAGAATGGATCGAAAAGATTTAACTAGAAGACTATGCCAAACACAGATCCTCTTCTGTGGTTAACCATTAGGCTTCCGTAGAATAAGGTGCCAATACAGAAAGTGTAAAATATATCTTTATTGTTAAGGAAAATGAAAACTAATAATTATAAATGTTGAAACCATATTCGTTGAAATATTCCACCTTTTTGTATAAAAAAAGACAAATGTTGTAGAACGACATTCTCAATCCTAGCATCGTTAATACTCCTATTTTTTACAAAAGTTTTCAATACAAAATAAAAAATTTACTAATTAATAAAAAAAATTTGCCATATCTTTTGGATAAATCTATGAAGAAAGTTTCAAATTTTAAAGTAATTATTCTTTAAAATTAAAATAGAAAAAAAATCAATTATATACTTCAAAATTTAATAATATTTATATAAATTTATACTTTCTTTTGAAAAATATACCCTTAAAAAAGATAAAGGATTTTTAAAACTTATATACAAAATAAGCCATTGAAGACTCTAAAAAATGTTTCATATTTTAAAGTTTTTTTATATATTTCTTCTTTTTCGTCCTCTTCTCAATAGAGATAAAATTGTTTCAAGAAAACCACAATCCAAAAATAGGAGTATTCTGACATGCAACTGACGATAAATGGAGAAAATATATTAGATTCCTATACAAAATTGGCCTATAAACTTTTTACAATATGAAAAATTGTACTTAAAATCAGTTTAGGATAAGGTGACCAGAAGGTGTCCTCTTTGCTAGAGGACAGTGTTAATTTTTAAGGCATATCTAGTATATCTGATGGGATAACCGATTAGGATAACCTGACAAATCGGTTAGCTTAACCTAATTTTAATCTGTATACCCTAATTTCTGTTTTTCAAAACTGAGTAAAAGGCCTCCAAAATCAGCACTATTCTCCAAAAAAGAAGGCATCTGATCACCTAAGTTTAAGAAACTAAAGTGATTAGGATAACCTGATGATAAATGATTAGGATAACCTGACAAAACTGAGTAAAATGCCTTCAAATTTAGTACTAGTCTCTAAAAAAAGAGGACATCTGATCTCTTTAGTTTAGGAAAGTAAAGCGATTAGTATAACTTGATGATAAGTGATTAGCATAGCTGGTTAGGATAACCTGACAAACTGGTTAGCTTATCCTTATTTCAACCAATGTATCCTAATTTCAGTTTTCAAAACTGAGTAAAAGGCCTTCAAAATCAGTACTGTTCTACAAAAAAGAGGACGTCTGGTCACCTTAGTTTAGGAAACTAAAGTTATTAATATAACCTGATGATAAGTGATTTATTAGGATAACCTGACAAACTAGTTAGCTTATCCCAATTTCAATTTTTCAAAACTGAGTAAAAGGCCTTCAAATTTAGCACTATCCTCTAAAAAAAGAGGACATCTGGTACATTTCGTTTAGGAAAATAAAGTGATTAGGATAATCTGATGATAAGTGATTAGGATATCTGATTATGATAACCTGACAAACTGGTTAGCTTATCCTAATTTCAGTTTTCAAAACTGAGTAAAAGGCTTTCAAAATTTGCGCTTTCCTCTAAAAGAAGAGAACATCTGGTCATCTTAATTTAGAAAACTAAATGATCACTTATCATGAGGTTTTTAGATATTTAATTCAACAACTTTTATAGCGGCTAAAAAAAGTAAATATGACAAATAAACCTGTAAATATATTTTTACTATAAAAAAGGATTCTAGAAAAATATGCATTTGTATTTATAACTCTCAATAAATTGTTTTAACATGAATATTTTTTATGTGTTCTAGAATTTAAATAATATTTTTAAGCAAAAGTTACACTGTTAAAACAATGCTGTGGGAGTTATAAATACCTGACATTCCAAACTGCAGAATTAGTAAAATGTGTTTTGCTTTTCGTTGTCTCATTTTTAATAGATAATTATCGATTTAATCAAACTATTGTATTGCTTAAAAAAAGGAATTGTTTACCTCAGAAAAACTTATATATATATATATATATATTTTTTTTTTTTTTTTTTAAGAAAGAAAGTTTAAGTTGCTTAATGTCTAATGGCCAATTTTGAATAGAAATCCTAATTTTAAATGATTTAAATAATGTGAATTTCAATTGTTTCAATGTAAAATTTTTAGAAAAAATAATAAAAGAAATTATTGCATTCATAAAACAGTATTTTATAGAAAGTAATATATTTAACATATTATGATGTTTTACTTTTGACTAATTAATCATCTGAATCATAGGCGTCGAATTTTGGTTTCGACTATGGAGGCAAGATGTATTGTTGACTGTCAACATAACGGGATGGGGAGTCTCACATTCTACTTAATGTATTGAAATAATTTCATTTTTTTTAAAACTACTCAAATTACTTCATTAATCTTTTGATTACGGTCCAGGAACAGCGACTATTTTTATATTCAACAGTACCACAATTTACAAAAAATTATCTTTGTAGTACATTTCTCTTGAAAATACCCCAGTATAAGTGCATGACAGATATAAATTTCAAAACATGGTGTGAATCGAATTAAAAATAGTCGCTGGGACGGCATGTCCCAACCCCAAAGGATTAATTAACTAAGTAATTATAGTTTGATTTACATTGACAATTACATTAATAATTTAATTTAACAACACTTATTTTAAGTCAAATAAGCTAATATAAAGTAATTACACCCTAACCTCAAACTGTCTTGTTGGCGAACTAATAATGAATTTTTGTGTGACTGAAAGTTTACTAGTTTCCTAAGTAGAAAACAGGAAACGACGCATTTCTATCGTTTTCTGTTTTTCTTCATTTCAATTTTCAAATGCACCCGTCATTTTTGGGACACCCTGCATAACTTAGTATAATTGTAGCATTTTATAAACACATAATTAGTGACAAAAGCAGACTGAGTGAAATAAAGCACTGCAGTCCGAAAAGCCATTTTAAATGTGCAATTCATGTCTACAGCCCTAATATGAGATTTTACAATTTTACACATACGGCAAATAAACGTCACCGAATTTGATTCATCACTCTCTATGAGCTAGAGATTTCGGCAATCTGAAAATGTAACGCTCTCACACACCTGATAAAAGAATATATGCTTATTTACAATGCCTCAAAAAGATATCAGAACACAATCAGTTTTCATACATTTTTCCAAAGAAAAAAAATATTTATTTTTGATTTCTTGGGGCGTTTTTAGATCTACAATTGGGAGTAATAAGCCATAAAACTATTTTTTTTAATTATGTTAAATGACCATTCAGTTATACACGGCTTATATGTCTATACTATTTTCGATCCATGCTTAATAAATGGCTCCAAAATTTAAACTGTAATTTTTTAGGTTGACATTATTATTTAGAGCTGTTTTAAAATGAAAAGTCTGCTACAATTGACTATATTTCCACATCTTTTTTTATTGATATCATCTTCAAATACTTATTTAACCTTACTTTCGAGGTTGTGAAATGAGTGCCAATGTGCATAAATTAAAAAAAAAGTTTTTATTAAAGTGCGAAAATGAAAATTTCTAGTTTTCAAGCAGTTTGCTACACAATTAGGAAAGCTGTTTTAGAAAATTTACATTTTGTTTTTGAAACTTGGCGATTATTACTCACCTCCTAAATATTACATTATACATTAATTACATTAAATTGGAGTTATCAGTATTTGCATACTAATCTACTCCAATAACAGCAGTATTTGGTATTAATTCAATTATCTGTGAAAGAATGAATGGTAAGTAATACAAGTAATTATTTATAAAAACAATTTCGGCATTTAAAATATTATTAAAATCATTATATTTTGAAGTAGCAGTTAGGAGTAGTAATAACAAATATTAAATATGATATAATAATAATAATAATAATATATTTAATTAATCTATGCAAAAAATACATTAGCTTATACCACGAGACAGCAAAAAATCTCCATTTTATTAATTTTCAATTCTTAGTAAAGCAGAAAATAAATATTAGATATTCAAATGTCTAGAATTATTTTTAATACAGAACAAATGATTTGAAACAGACTTAAAACCGTTTTCAAATGCTCAGGACGTTTATTTTTTATTATTCGAAAACACACTTTCAAGAAAACTGTCATTCATAAAAATTATTCATCTCTACATACATGTATATATATATATATATATATATATATATATATATATATATATATATATATATATATATATATATATATATATATATATATATTACACAATATATTTTAAACAAAACAAAACGCCGTTAAAAGTATTTTAGAATTTTAATAAGAAACTGTTCTCATTTACCGCACTAATGCAGAAAAAAGGCAATGAAAAAACAAATTTAGTGAGTAACAAGAATAATAAAGATAATATATTATTATTTCACTATCTTTTTAAGAAATTTAGAGTATAAATATATAATCATGAAATTATACATCATAGGCACCGAAAGGTAGGCCCCTCCCTGTATTTTCAAATTTAACTAACTAAATTTACTTTTCTGATGATTTTTTTTCTTGGGGGGGGGGGGGGGATCTACAGACTTAAAACAATTAAATAATAAGAGGAAAATAAACTTAAGTTTTTTCATTAAAGAGTTGATGAAAAATGTATTTATCATTTAAATTCCAACATTTGTGAAGCAGGGAGGTGAACCTTTGCCCGTACATAAGAGATTGTGAGACTGGACTAGAGTCTAGAGCATCACACTAGAAGAAAATCGTTTTTTGCAGACATTGACAAAGCATTTTTCAGTATTTATCGAGTCAGTTTACAATTCCCAATCACGGCAATTTTGTTAATTATATACATTTTTAATTCAAAAATCTCAAATTTTAGTTATTTTTAAACATAAAAAAGTATGCTTTTTTTTTAATGAGTTTAGTTCAGAAGCATGTTTTTAAGTTGGATATTCATCAAACACCACAATTGCACCTGGACGCAGGTAATCCCAACGTTTATCGCTCCTCAAATGCCTACAGAAGAGGAATGCATCAACGATTGTGCGAGATATAGCCGGATGCCAAGACAAAAATGTTCAAAATTATAAAAATTTCAAACACTATACATAGGTATATAAACCCAATTAATTAAAACAATACAAAATAAGGCTCGGAATATTGCTCACAAAAAGAAACAATGATAATTTGCAACAATATAAAAAAATGGACTTGTATAATAATTTTTTTCAGCAATTACACATTTTTTATTTTCCCCTGGTTTTTCTACTTTCTAAAAATGGCTATATTTCCATCTAAAAACGGGGCAGGTGGTATGTAAGGGATGAAAACATATATGGTTTCTCATGCTGTGGAACTTATAGAACAACTCTACACAGTTGTTGCTACACCTTGGGAAAATATGTACAATTTACAGGTATGTCGTGATTTCGGCAACCATGCGACTGACCCCGTCGATCCCCTTAAGTAGGCGTCTGTCCATTCTCAGAATAGACAATATACAGACCAAATATCCATCAAATAAAAGCAGGACACTGACTAGGAAACATACTCAACTGTTACAGGGTTCCCAGCGACATGAAAAGTCATGGAAAATCTGGAAAGTCAGGGAATTTCAAAGTAGTCAGGGAAAGTCATGGAAATTAAAAAATATGTAGGAAAAGTCAGGGAATTTACAAATATTTCCTAAAAAGTCATGGAAATGGCTGGGGAAAAAGGTTTTTTAATTTGAAATCATTTCTTTTTCAGAAAAGTGTTACTATGTTTCTCTCTACATGGTGGCTCTGAAAAATCTCTCGACTCTTGTCGGTTTCCAGATCGAGAAATTCCTTCAAATTCAGTGCAGAAAAACCATAATATGTACAAAAGTTTTCTACATTTTTTAGACTTTTTCATGACATTTCACATTCTAGACTTTTTCATGACATTTCACATTCTAGACTTTTTCATGACATTTCACATTCTAGACTTTGTTGTATCTCGTATGGCATTCATTTGAAAACTGGCAAAAATGTTTTTTTTAATTATAATGTTTTATAGAATTTCATTTTGCAATTTTCTTGAAAAGTGCTTGAATTTTCTCCTGGGAAAAGAGTATAAACCCTGTTATTACGATAAAAATTTCTGATTTTTTTTTTTTATGTTGCTTGTTATTTTGTGTTATTTAAAGCAGATTTTGTGTATGCCCGTTTGGTCATGGACCCCGTGGCAGAATGTACACGACGCTGCGACAGGCGTCGCAGAGTCTTTAGGTCACCTGCAGACTAAAAACATACAGCGATGCCGAGGACGTGCTATAGCTCATACATTACCCGAAAAACGACAAATTTCGTCGAAGGATCTCGAAAAAACTGCGTATTTTGTCAAAGAATCGCGGAAAAAACGCAAAATTCATTCCTTTAAAGATTGCGAAAAATGACAAATTTCGTTGACAGATTGCGAAAAAAATGCAAATTTAGTCAAAAGGCTGTGAAAAAACGTAAATTTAGTCAAAAGGTCGTGAAAAAATGTGAATTTTGTCAAAAGGCCATAAAAAAAACATGACTTTCGTTGAAGGATCGCGGAAAAATGCGAATTTTGTCGAAGGGCTGTGGAGAAAATGGCAACTTCGTCAAAGGATCGTGTTAAAAACTGTTAATTTCATCGAAGAATCGCGAAAAATGGTCAATTTCATCGTCAGATCGCAAAAAAATGGAGAATTCTGTCAAAAAATCGGCAAATTTCGTGGAAGGATCGCCAAAAAACGGTAAATTTTGTCAAAGGATCTCGAAGAAAAAAAAACAGAAAATTTCGTTGAAGGATCTCGAAAACATGGTAAATTTCGTCAAAGGATCTCGAAAAAATGGTAAATTTCATCAAATGATATTTTTAAAAAAAGGCAAATTTCGTCGAAGGATCGCAGAAAAAACGCGAATTTTGTCCAAAGGCTAAAGAAAAAATGCTAAATTCATCTAAAGATCTGGGAAAATGGCTAATTTCGTTGTCAGATAGCGATAAAAGCGCAACTTTCATCAAAGGGCCGCGGAAAAACTTGATTTTTGTCAAAAGACTGAAAAAAAAAAACATGAGTTTCGTTGAAGGATCGTGGAAAAAATGCAAATTCCATCAAAGGGCCACAGAGAAAATGCAAATTTCGTCAAATGGCCGCAGAAAAAATGCCAATTTCGTCAAAGAATTGTGGGGAAAAAATGCTAATTTCATCAAAGGATCACGAAAAAAATGCGAATTTCGTCAAAGGTTCACAAAAAAAAATGTGAATTTTGTGAAATAGTCCCAGAAAAGATGCAGCATTCTTTTAGAAAACAACAAAGTTCTATGCTTATTAATATAGGCATAGTTTTTAATGTGAAACAATATACTGAACTAACTTTTGAAAAATCTGGTTAACCTGAACCCAATTTGCATGAATCTACACTCAGCCTGAAATCGACTCGAATAAAAAGCAGAGTTAATCCAACCTGCAACAAGAATAATTATTCCCAAGAGGGGATTTCTTCCCCTCCCCCCTCTGCTGTAACCTTTCAGAATATTTGCTGTGAATTTCAGAGTTTTTTTTACTCAGAAAGGCTGATAAGTGCTGATGCCTGAATTAATTAGCACTACAACTACAACAGCAGCAAGAATAGATTTATATGATGTATTGCAGACTATTTTTGAAAACATTATTAGCGTTGCAGACACCTGAAGATAGTTCTGTCACTGGGGTCATGGAATTTTCTTGGATTTGGTCAGGGAAAATCATGGAAAGTCAGGGAAATTGCCAGACATGTTTTGCTGGGAACCCTGTGTTAGTCGAGTGTGGTACCGTTGGAAAGTTCTTAGCATGAGAATCAAGATAAATATAAGAACTACCCGTCCGAATGCAACCTTTCAAAAAATCCGGGTCCATTTCCTTCATGAGGCCATGAACAAAAAAGCACTAAAGCGAGAAACTCCATAAGGCTATTAAGCATGAAAAAAGAAATAGGTAAGGACTTCTAACGAAATAGTGTTAGTATATTTTCGCAGTTTTTGAACTTAATGGCAGCAACGCGCACGGTTCTGCGCAGCCGGCAAGCATCTCCGCTAAGGTAGCGCCACCTACAACAACAAACAGAAACTATATATCGTCAAGCAGACGATTTGGAGAAGCAGACGAACTGGTGACGCATAGAGCAACTGTCCTACACAGACACCACCTTTGAAACATTTTTCGAGGAACGGTTTTTTTTTTTTTTTTTTTTTTTTTTTTTTGCAAGGCTATTTCGTTAGAAGTTCTTATCTATTTCTATGTTCATGATTATAAGTATAAATGACAAGAAAATGTGTAAAGTGGAATAACAGATCCTATTAATACGAAAAGTGTAATTGCGAATACTATGTTTCATAACAGAAGATGTACAGTCAGTATAAAAAACAATTGTACCCTATAAAATTCAATCGCCAAATTGTCGCAAAGAAACACAAAAATAGCCATTCGATTAGGAATTATGTCTTCTTTCAATTTATGTTAAAAAAATAGTTCTGGGGCCGTCTTCATACTGAAATTGTACAACTCTGAAATATTCAATACAAACACCCTAATTTGACAACATATTTGAACTTTTCGGTACATTATACTTTCAGATGGAACTAGTCGTTAGGGGCCACCGTAATACTTACCCATCATGGATATGCATAATGTAAAATATTAAAATAAAAATGTGTAAACTACTTATAAAATGCATTGCAATTCAAATAAAATCGTGGCTTGATGACGTCACAAACTTTAAAGGCTCGATTACTGAATTGCTTGAAAGAGGTTTTTCCTTATAACTCCAAAAATAATAATCCTATTAACTAGCGGTTTATTGCATCTGATTAAGCGTCAAATTTCCAATTAAAATATATCTTTGAAGTGAAATTTGGATGAAATACAGGATCATGAAAAATCGAAGAGTGTGGAAAATAGGATTCCAAATATCTTGGCAACTAATTATCCGATCGACTTCATGCTTTATTCAAAATTTATGTTTTTTTATTGTCTTTTATATTCATTTCTTAAAATATACAATTTCGAAAATTTTTATATACCTTTCATCAGAACGAATATTTCGAGAGTCCGAAAAAAATTGTTCCGGTTAATCGAGGTTATTTAAATGAAATAGGCTTCTTCCCATTATTACATACTAAGTACATACCAAATTGCAAGTCTCTATCTCAATTTTTTCGGGAGATAGAGCGTTTACAGACACACAGACGGACGGCAAAATTTTTTTTCTAAAAATATGTTTTTCGGAATCTCCAGTGTCTGAAACGTGTAAATCCGTCAAAAAAAATTTTTCGATTTTCAAAACGATTACAAGACTTACCCTATACTACGTATGATGGGTAAGTAAAAAGGAAAGTAATTCTGTCGAATAAATTAGGAATTATGCAGGTTAAAAGTTTGAAGCTCGTAATGTTAAATTCATTTTTAATCATTGCAATGCAGCTAGTTTTAATAGCGTAGCTCAAACTATTTTTCGGAAAGAGCTGTAATTTTGGATCCGTATATTTAAATCTTCTAGAAATAGATTTCTGTTAAAAATTTTATAGGTTAAAATTCATATTTTTTTTTCTCAAAAATCCATTTCAAAGTATGTATATTTTCGAAAATAATTTTCAAAACAAGTATGAATAGTAACCTACAACTTTTTTAACATGTAAAGATTTCTAGAAGCTTCAAATATGTGGATCCAAAATTGCAGCTCATTTTTAGTCAATTAGTTTTTGAGTTATGTTTTTAAAACTACCCGCATTATAATCTGTTTCGCAGCGATTAAAAAAGCGATTAAAAACTAAATTTTAAACCTTGATAATTTCTAAACTATTTAACCGAATGATACCCTTTTTTACATCTGAAGGTAAAATGTACCGAAAAATCCAAATAGTATACTGTCAGGATTGGGTGTTCATTTTGAAAATTTCGCAGTCTGGAACAATTTCAGTATGAAGAGGACCTTCTAAGCTTATTTTTATAACATAAATTGAAAGAAGACACAATTCCTAATCGAATGGCTGGCTATTTTCGTTTTGTCTGCGACAATTAGACGATTAAATTGTATGGGGTGTATCTTTTTTCATACCGACTGTACAGTCATGGGAAAAAAGTGAACACCCTCTACTAGCTCTGCAAAAAATTATTGTTGAAGAAAGTACTGGCGCAAAACTATTGGAAATAAAGTCTACTTTTAAATTATGTATATGACGTTTTCTTAGGAGGCCATCTACTTTTCAAAACAAACTCAAACTTTTTTTTTTCAATAGTAAGACCTAATTTTGACAAGATATTTTAAATCTGCAGTTAAAACTATGCCTAGATACCAAATTTCATGAAATTTCTACGTTTAGTTTCAGAGAAATTAATTATTTTAAAATGGGCATATTTTAGGGACTATATCCAAATTGAAGTTCGGAATTCGATTGTTAAAATACTACAGAATGTATTATTTCTTGCCAATATGACCATTTTACTCACTTAATATGTTTCGGCTGTTGTTATATACGGTAAAATCCATTTCAATATTCATTTTATGTTTACATGAGTTGAATTGTCCAATTAAAAATATATATAAGGTTATCTGTGATTAAAATAGCTTTCGAATATGCGAATGTGATTGGAATTTTATAGGTGTTTTATGATGTCTTTTTCTCAGATTTTGAATTTATTTTACTCGCTCTTTTCTAAATTTATATGTGAAGAATATCGGCGAACACAAAATTTAGAATAAAAAATACTATGAAGCAGTATAAGGAAACGATGTAGAAAAAACCCCAGATAAATTGCTTTTCAGTCTGAGTATAAATCTGAACTCGATTGCTAATTGCATATTTTTAAAACTTTTCAGCAAATACACAACACATGCATTTATAAGAAATTTTACCTCAAACATAACAGCAGAAAAAATAAATAGGTTTATTAGGCTGGAGAAGAAGCTAGAAATTCAATTAAAGGTAAAAAAAAAAATGTGTAGGATTTTTTTTTTTTTCTGTGATAGGAGTGTTTATTTAAAAAAAAAAGCTTTGTTAGTTTAAAAATAAAAGCGAAACTAATTTACATAACTGGTGTAAAATTGTATTTTATTCAAATACGATTTACGTAATTTTAATAAAAAATGTAACAGAAGATACAGAAAAAGTTTTTAAAAAAATTCTTATTCTAATCAACTATAAAATGAGTAAAATATTTTTCAAATTATGCTTTTCTGCACATCATAGACGGTCCCTTAAACCAGCCTCTTGACGTTTTTTAAGCATAATTTGAAAACTACTTGGAAGACACATTTTTAATTTTGAATGCGCATAAAGCAGAACATAATAAACATAAATGCATCAAAAAAAATTGTAGGTGGCAATTCTTAATTTTTTCCAATATCAGTTTCATAATTCCTGTTATAAAAATGAGAAATTCAACGTATATATGTTTGGGTTTTTAGTATTATAACCAAACAAAAATTTAGCACATTATGGATCATAATTTCAGAAGATATTAATAAAAATATGAAAATGTAATTTAACATTAGAAGGTCTAAAATTTGAATGTTTATAATTAAAAAACTTAACATCCACATGACTTGAAATTTGGTATCTAGGCATAGTTTGAACCAAATATTTAAAATGCTGTCTCAAAATTGGGTGTTGCTATTGGAAAAAACAAAGTTTGGGCTGGTTTTGATATCTAGATGCTCCCCTAAGCAAATTCTATATACATTATTTAAAAGTGGACTTTATTTCTAATCATTTGGTACCAGTAACTTTTCTTCTGCGATAATTTGTTGCAGAGTTAAGGGGGGGGGGGGTCCTTTTTTTCACGACTGTACATAAATGAATATAATCTTCTCGCTTGTTTACTTCTTTATGCCTAACATCATTGAAGAAACGTTCCAATATCTCGTGAACAGCTGGACTCGGACGGGTCATTCTAATATTTTTCTTGGACCACAAGGCAAGACCTTTTTAACGACATTACTTTTAATGAAATCGGATTTATTTTTATTTATATATGACGTCACGAATTAAGTTGGTCTGTATCTCCTGAACGATTTGATTCGGACGGTTATTTCGTATAGAATTTTTTTTAACCTGATAGCAAGAACTTCCTAACGGTACCACTATTGAAAAAAATCCAGGACTAATAGTTGTGTATGCTCCTTAATGAAAATGTCTAAGAATTATCTCATGTAGTGGTAATTTGCGTATAAAAATCGCATGCTCGTAGCTTTAAAAGCTTACAGATATTACAGATGACAGGATTTCTTATTATTTTGGTTTTCATCTAAGTTCTCCTAGAATGAAAGTGTAAGGTAAAATATATAGGTAAATTTAGATATGTTAAAAAATAAAGGAGACACTTTAAAGATTTATTAATAAACATTTATTAGACCTGAATCTACGATAAGCTTCATACACTAATGCAAAATACGCGGATATTATATGATTTTTGGCGTCTTCTACAGGTATTTTGATATCATTCCCACCATATATATTCCTTACATACGTGCGAAGCATATCTGGGAAAGAGCAACTAGATTAATTTATAAGTTTTATTCTAGAATTAGATCGCATACTCAAATTACCTCACATTTTAAAAATTACAATTATATACTAAGCACTGTCATTTAACATTAAACTTTTAAGCCAAATTATTGTAAACAAATGTAAAGAATGAATTAGAAAGCTGTAGATTGGATGGTTTTGTAACAGTGTGTTTTGGAAATTCATGCTTCTGCTTATAGATTTGTTAAAATATACCAGTTAAGTGATTTTTTACAGAGAGTAACCTTGGTTATCTAAAACATTTTCACGCTGAAACAATAACATACATAGTATAAACTTATGGTATAAATTAAACAATTCTAAAAATATAATGTTAGGTTTTATAAAACAAAATTCAATTTATACTCAAACTACTCCCCTATAAAAAATTACCCCGACAGGGATACGTAACATAACTATACATTTATAAAGAAATAAAATAAATGTTTTTAAAACAAGGTATAAAACTTGGCGCACCAACAACTCCGGACCAAGGTTCTCAGAACCCATATGTATATGCGCCAGACGGGCCTTGTTTATACAGGACACCACTCAGGTACATGCACTATCCAGTGCGCATCAATCCTCCTGACGGGCCAAACTCTTGACGATTGACCGCCACGACACTAATACTCATGCACTAGAGGGTTTTGCCTTATTGCTCGGGATTCACATGCCTCTGTCCCCCAGATGCTTCTGGTATTCCGGACATCCATAGGAGTGACCGGTCCTCAGGCCATAATTCTGAGTTTCCCGGACGGGCAATTGCTCTACCAGCGCCTTCGGATATGAAAATCTACAAAGATAGTCACTAGCCTGTCAGCTATGGATGGAGACGTAGATGCCGCTAGCAAGTCCGGGATGCTGTGGTAACATCTCCCTGCACGTCCTTGCTTAGACTTTAAAAGCTCCAAGGCCGAACCACCCGACCCCAAGTCTACGGAGTACACTTTACATTCCGGCCCCTTGGTTCCTGAACACCGAAGCGTTATTAGTCCTGAAATGTGACCGGTACCAAGGGTAATAACAGGTACCCCTAGCGGAGCCAGAGGAGCGCGGAAACCTTCCTCCCAAGCACCATAGTAATGCTCCCGCTCGAGAGTTAGTGGCTTGAAAATTAGTTTTGAGAAAGCCTGCTAACCCAGCCGTCGGGCACAGAAAGCTCCGACTACACATAGAACCCTGGACTGATTTTAGACTGGTTTCGGGTTCTGTTTTTGGTCTAAACGCCGCCAACTTAACTGACGAGCCTCCGGCCTGATTCTTCTTGGTCGGCCGATAAGGGAGAACAGGTCATCCCTCTCCCAAAGCAGTAATACCCGACTGCCTGCCCCTCGGGGACAAGGCGCCGCGAACTACCTTCTGGTCAACGAGGGCGCCTCCCTTTCTCGACCGAACCTCGAGATCGGCTCACAACTACTCCAGCTGCTGAGGGACCACAAGGGATGAACGATCGTGAAGAGACTAACATGGCGGGTTAAAACCCAACCCCTTATTACGCCGTCGTCTGCGCTCCACCGTCTGCCATCATCGTGCATCAATCACGCCGCTTCACCATAGACAACTAATACAATTATTAGATGTCTATGCGCCTCACGCACTGACCACATGAAACTATGGAGTCGAAAACGGTCCTTGCTCTTCAGAGTCCATTCTCGCCTCTGTCTCGCCCCAGATAATTGTGTACGTGGTCCTATCACATTAGCTAACCTTTGTCCCCGAGTCACCTTCCCGGCATAATCCGGTCACAGGGGATTGGCCTAAGAGGTGCTTTCTCCCGCAAACGCGTTTTATCCCACATTCTCCTGAAATCCGGACTTATGGGGACGGTCAAGAAAACCAAGATCGCCGGACTTATCGGCACCTCTTTCTCCGTGGGTCACCGCATGGAAGTCGTGATTTGACCACATACCTGCCCCCGTCTAGCTAAACGCTACCGCGTGCTTTGCCATGCTCCCGGTCATCTTCCGCACTTAAGCGGCCGAGTCCGGATCACCTGGAAGGGCTACCCACATTTAAAAAAAGTATACGACTAAGAACACCTGAAATTTAAAATTCAGTAATTCATTATCTGTAATAAATATAAAGATAAAATAAGTGACATGTTTTAAACGTAGCTCATGATTTTTGTATACAGTAATTTAAAAAATATTTAAGTTTTTTGTCAATAGGTGGCGCGGGCTGTCTTCTCCTGTGAGAATGTTCAAAATAACTTCAAAATACAAACCTGTTCTCCCAATTTCAAGCTGCTATGAGACTAAACAGAATAAAGAAATAAAACTGGGTGGTTTTTTCCCCAACTTTTCACTTTTGTTTCTGTGTTTTTACAAGTTGATTCTTTGGATCGAGAAAAAATGTAAATTGTAACTGTTGGATCGAAATAGATTGGTGAGGGTTGGTTATCATTGGGGTTACGATTTTGTTAATTCCAGAACAACATAAGGTCCAACTAACTATTACAGGGTAATAGTAATTGTCATTAATCTTAGGGGTGGTCGTACGACATAAATTAAATAAATGAATACCTCAAAGGTGGATAGTTAGAGTTAAGGAATAAATAAATCCCCAATTCCTAAATCCCCAATTAAAATTCATTAACCCTTAATTAAGATTAATTAATTAAGTTATCTTTCTATGTATCCCCATCGTATGAGCGCCAGTATGATAACCTACATTTATTGCATTTTAAAGGCTAACTGAGTACATTTACACACCTATTGAATGGAAAGTTATCACCAAATGCTAAATAGTCTTGCATAAATTTAAAACATTAAGAACATTTATTTTCAGAAATAATATATACAAGTAAAAGGAAATAAAACAAGAGAACAAGAAAACATGCTACTCTTTGTAGTCAGATCTATTGAAATGCAAATCAGTATTAGGAATAATTATTTTAGCTTGAAAACTCTTTTAGCTATGAAAATCATACTTAGGTTTTAATAACAGATTTCATTGTATACTTAGAAAATTTAATTCATTTTTGATTACCATTAAATATATAAGTAACTTCAAATGCATTATTTAGTTTTGTCATTACTTTTGTATTTATGAAATCACATTTTATCAATAAACTAATTAACCGCCCGGCATAGCCCGGGCCAGTGATAATGACCCTAAATAAACCTCAAATTTTTATGATTTTATAGCTTTAACTCGATTTTGTATAAATTCATGTTTCTAAATGAAAAATTTGCGAAAAATGTTGATACTTAGTGGTAAAAGCGCACGTAAGGAGAGATTTTCTTGTTTTTTCACATAGGATCGTTTCATAGTTTAAAAAAAATAGTTCTTGTTGTCCAAACTCTTTAAAATTTTTATCGGTTATAACTATAAGGGTTTCGCAGCTCGTGTAAAAATGTCGTGAAAAAAATATTGATATCTAGCTGTAAAAGAAATATGTTTTCTTCTCGCTTTTTTTTCTTTTCGCGCCGGGTCCTTTAACATAACAAAAAAAATAGTTCTTATCGTCCGAACTCTCTGAAATTGTAATCGGTTATAAATATAACTGTAGCAAAACCCTCTTTAAAATTTCGTGAAAAAATATGCATATATAGTAGTGAAAACATGAGACGAAGCCACGCCAAAACACTCCGCATTTTAGCATTTTCATCGAAGATTTCTCAAATGTTATTTTTTTTTAATACATCTACGCATTCGAACATTTCAAAATTTTTGTATGTGATGTATATCTGGTCTTCCGAGATGCTTTAAAAAGATTGTGTCGAAATACAGACGTTCAGTTACTTTCAGCGTAGAAAAAATATCGTCTACGGGAGGCATAAAGTGACCTGCAGTCGTGAATTTTTTTAAAGTGTTAAAATTCGTATTTTTGAAAACAATTGCACCGACTATTAGAAGAAGGTCTCAGCGTTAAGAGTATATATTTTGTTTATCGGTACCTTTAAAATTGCGCCGTACAGGAGCTTTGACTTAAGAGAGGAAATGTCAACCCCGAAAACGACCCTTAAAAAAAATCAAAACGTTAACAAAGATATTTTCTCATTGCGGCGTTTAAGACGTAAAAGTGTGAAATTTAAGAATATGCGTCGTCTTTTTTCTCCGTATCCTGAACGGTTAGACAGTAGTGCGTTAAGACAAACGGCCAAAAAATACAGCATTTGGTCTTTCCCTTCTGGGCACTCGGGGAAAAAAGGACTAAGCATGTGCGGGCGCACTTGCCGATTTTCCGAAAAAAAAAGAATGAGTTTTCGATCATCTTTTAATTAATATCTTGGCTAATTATCAAAAAATGTAAAATCTGAGCCTTAGGTGCATCAAGACCTGCCTTGGACTATAGTCATACAAATTTTCACACATCTGCGTGCTGCTTCGCCAAGTATCGCCAAAGTTATCAAAAATAAATCGCTATAAATGAAGCCAACTTGGTTATAACTGAATAATTTGGGGAAATTCTCATTCAAATTCAGTATAGACGAAAACTTGGATTGAATTTTCTAAAATCAGGTTCACACATTTTAGCTTCGTGTGTTTGAGTAAAATTAGCTGAATTTTAAAAAACAAGGAATAGGGAAGATACATTTTTCTCCCAGTACAGGCTGGAAAAAACTTTTTTCTTTCCATCATTGTTCTATTCATATTCCAGATACATAAAATAAATTGATATGTTTTCTGTCAAAATATCTCATAATATGTTCGCCTAATTGTATTTATCATATACAAGAATACTGTTGAAATTATATCATATAATTGACATCAGCTCATTATAAGTCAAATTTTGAACTTTTATTTATTGAAGCTTTTACTCATAATCACGAAAATGACACATGACACATTGCATCAATTACTTCAAATTGAACGAAAACAAAACAAAAGAAAAGTACAAAGATTCCATTTTTATGATATATACAATTTTTCTTGAATATTTAGAACAGTACGATTTCATGTAGAATTATTCCTTTTTTATTATTTATTATTTATTTATGAACATCTTAATATGATTGGTGATGAATTGTTAAATTTTTATAACTTCAATAAATACTTTTTAATAGCACAATCATTTATAAGCATTTTGGAGATCTCCAGTTATTCCAGCCAACATAGGTTAATTAACTATAACCTATGTTACTCGGGAGCGAAGAATACCTTTTTGGTACCGCATTTATTAAAATCCCTCCAACCGTTTCATTTTATCCTACTCCACAGTCTTACGTTGCCCACGATCAAAAACATTACCTTTCTTTTCTGCACAGAGTCGGGTAGAAAGAAATTTCATCAGACAATATTGCTAATACATTTTTTGAATATTTATATTTTTAGTTTCTAAAAGTTAAATGTAAGGTAAAGCCAGGAGAGATGGCGTGGTCGGAGAGATTGCGCACGTAGAGGTTCGGGGGAAGGAGTAGAGTGAGCGAGCAGCGACTGCAGGTAGTTGTACAACAGCAGTAGTGGAGTGTCTACTTGAAAGCGCACGTTGATTGTTTTGAGTGTCTAAGATAAAGCATTGCTATTTTGTTTTGTTTTCCCAAAGTCAGTGCTTGAATTTTCATAGCTATTCGTCAAAATTTCTATATAATGTCAGTAGTACAAAATATTTTTAATTTAAACGATTTCTCATAAGCTACTAATCTAGACAGTGTGAACACCAACGGTTCGTTTTAGTAGCGGCCATATTAAAATAAAAGACCGCGCAATCTCTCCTACCGAAATTGGAGAGTTTGCGCATCTGCTACTTAGGAGAGATGGCGTATTATTCCCATTAGTTTCCATGCTAGAAGAGATTACGCAGCTTATTGGTAAATTTGCATAAAAAAATGAAAAATGAAAATGGACTAATTTAAGTTAAACGTGTTATCAAGTAACTTAATGTTATTTTGTAATCTTATCTGGACTTGCTTTTTCTGATTATTTAATCTTTTTCCCTCTAATTAAAATTTTTTAATCGTTTTTAAAATTATTTCCTTTTTCTGATTCTTTAATCATTAGGTTGAATTATTCACTCCTAATACAATCATATTTGTTCACAAAAACCTTACAACAATGTCATTTAAGTGTAATTATTATTGTTAACAATTTAATTGTAGTTATCATTAGTAACAATCTCTCCTACCCATCTGCGCAATCACACCAACCCTGTAAGGACAGATTGCGCAAAATAACTTTCTTGGTTTTATTACAACTGTTCTATTAAATTACAACATAACAACAAAATTGCATCGGAAATGCATAAAAACAAATGAAGTAAAAATTATTCATGGATAGTTTAGCAAAAAATTAATATTTAGATTTTTTATTGTTATTCTTTTGAATTGTGCGCAGACTCTCCTAGCTTTACCTTATAAGAAGACTTTTATCCAGCATTATCTAATAAGAATTAAGGTTATGATAATAGAGCAACATTTCCCACTATATTTTTCTTTAGCATATTTCAGCGGCTCATTTTAATTGTGATTGTGAAAAAATTAATAAAAAAACAAAATGTACTTATCTCAATCCCTTATTAACAATTACAAAATGTACATCATGATCAAAAAATACATAAATATAAAATTTGTAATAATGAAGAAATTTATCGAAACTGTTTAAAAATTATCTATTTTTATTTTTATGTTTATTACAACTAACATTAAATGCTATAGTTGACTTAACACTTTTAATTTGGCATTTTAAACTTGAGTTTGACATTTTAAATCTTCTAAATAAAGTTGAAGTTTAGACCGACATACTCTAAAATCTTTTTTCAAAGACTCTAACCGTGATTATACCGGGTGATCCAAAAGTCAGGACGAACTTTAAAAATGAATAATTTGAAAACGAATCAAGATACAAAGATACGGTTTGCACCAAACTGATGGAAAAGAAACCGGGTTTTGTGTGGCAACGAAAAAAAATAGTTCTGTTGGCGACCAACAGATGGCGCTATAGTGTTTTATTGCACCAAAAGATGATTTAAAAATGAAAAAATGTTGAGAACTTACAAGTCTACTTAATTACAGTTAATTAGTACTACCGTAAATGTTCAATGTGCTGTCCATCATTCAGAAGTACAGCTGTGAGACGAGGCACCACACCGTTCACAGCATTTAGTACCATTTCTTGCGTTAAGGCAGACACATTTTGGCGGATGACATCTTTCAGTGCTGCTAGTGATGGCGGTTGGTCGCGGTACACTTTTGACTTCAAGAATTCCTACAGCCAAAAGTCACAGGGTGTCAGATCGGGAAATCTTGGAGGCAATGCGTGATTAAAGTAGCGACTGATAATGCGATCTTCCCCAAATGTTGAGCGTATCAGGCGTTTCACAGGCAGAGTAATATGAGGTGGTGCTCCATCTTGCATAAAATTGACTGTTTGGAGTGCCTGTCGCGCTTGCAGTTCAGGAATAATGTTGCTATGTAACAGTGCTACATATCGCTGACTAGTGACAGAAACTGTTTTGAAACCAGTCTGTGTGACTTCCTTGAAAAAAAATGAACCAATTATGAAATCAGCAGTGAAGCCACACCAGACAGTTTTGTTGCAAGGGTACCTCAACAAATGCATGTGGATTTTCTGTGGTCCACACTCGACAATTGTGGGTGTTAACAGCGCCAGAGAGTGTGAAATGCGCTTCATCTGTCCAAAGCAGAGTGTGAAGCCAGTCGTGCTGCTCTTCCATCTTATTGAATACCAAATTCGCAAAATCTCGGCGAGAGTCGAAGTCAGGAGGTTTCAGTTCTTGGTTATGTTGCAACTTGTAGGGATACAGTTGCAAAGTTATTCGCAGTGCTCTCCAGACACTTCCGTACGACACTCCTGTCTGCCTCGAAACTTCTCGAGCAATGCACTCCCCATATGCAGCAACCGCCGACATGGATTGCACCGTCTGCTCCACTGTCGTGGCAACAGCAGCGGCTGTTGAGGGACGTCCACTTCTTTGACGTGACGCCAAAGAGCCTGTAGCTTCAAATTTCTTCATCATTTTGTTCAATGCAGAAGAAGTTATTGGTCCTTTGCTATCTCGCATACCCTTCATGTAGCAATATGCTCGCAATGCCGCAATGGCACTTTCCGAATTTTTATCATACAGTTTAACTAAGAGGGCTTTCTCAACTATGGACAGCATTTCGATGCATACAAACTTCGACTACCATTAGCTGCTGCAGTTGCTCCTTTTTATATCGTTTGTTGCTCCTACATCAGAAATCCGACAGCGCCATCTGTTGGTCGCCAACAGAACTATTTTTTATTTTGTTGCCACACAAAACCCGGTTTCTTTTCAATTCGTTCGGTGCAAACCGTATCTTTGTATCTTGATTCGTTTTGGAATTATTCTTTTTTAAAGCTCGTCCTGACTTTTGGATCACCCGGTATTTTGTGTTTGATAGTTTCATAACCAAAACGCTTGCTTCATACAAATATGCCGTTTAAAACGGAACAAGTACTTTCCATTAACTTCATTTAATCAATTTATTTATTTATTGAAATATCTGGACATTCATTCTTAACAAATAAACAAAATATAATAATTTAATGAATGATTTAAAAAAAATTGTGGCACAGATAAGATAATCTTACGGCACACCAATGTCCCAGAAAACGCACTGACATCCTAAAAATACCCAAAGCATATCAGATTCAGGATAACCAATATCCTCTGGATGATTGAAACTGTCCCATAGACAGACGCATAATATCGTCTGGCTGTCAAAATGTCGCTCCTATAGACGTCCTGTGGATAAATTTTGCTGACGTTTTTTGGATAATTGTAGTATTAAGAAAATTGAAAATAAACGAGGAAAGAAATTTAATGCACATGTTCATCAGAAAATAGAATCCACAGAAATTTCTAAGAAGAATGAAATTGGATAATTATATTATCACATAATTATATTCTCATAATCATATTCTCAGAATAGCCAGTAGTTAGTTCGGATAACAACAACAGGATCTGTAGGATAACTGTAGAACGTCCGGAGGACGATTGCTGTTGTATGGGATGTCGCGGCACAGAGTCTAAAAATAGTTGTCAAAGAGCAAGTTCAACAATGTGCCGGTCAAAAATGAAATTGGATAATTCGATCTCCATATTCTCAAGATATTCAGTAGATAGTTATGATATATGATAACTACAGTATCTGTAGGACAACTGTAGAGCATGCGGAGGACGATTGCGGTTGTATGGGGTTGTATGAAAATTCTCCTGCATCAAATTCCGCCAATAAATGTAAATATACTCGAAATGTTTTGTGCAGCCCTGAATAGGATCTATAGGATTTATATTCACCAAGTAATATGCAAAAAATGAGTTAAATACAAAAATGCATACCACAAATGAAAACGCAGCAATTATTATTCAATAATTATCGATAGACAGTACTGTAACCGAATTCTTTTGCGTGTTCCTGTAACTGAGCAATGATTGTTGTGTACACTTATTCTTTAGTAAGCCTTTTGTAGTGCACCTCACTGATATGTATCATTTTCAATATGTTTGAAATAGTGTAACATTATTACAACACACCGCAAACAATTTTTCCCCATAGACCATAATGTAACAAATTCTTTTGAGTACCCCTATAAATGAATTATAAGTACTACACACTTCATTTTCAATACTGAACAGGCCATAGTAAACTTCAATAACATATATCAATTGCATGGTAATCTTAGTATATTTGTGTGAGTTAGAGCACGGACAGACGGCAGATAGGCAGACAGACAAACCGAATTCATAAACACTTTTGAACTATGTTGGAAAGTGTTAAAAATCTGAAGTGACTCCACTCAACTTTCTGAATTTTTTGCACTTACTTGTGCAGTAAGTAAAAAAAAAGGGGGTGGATATTTATAAATGTTTAACATAATGGAATAGGCTGGATTCGAATGCTGGACCTCCCGTTTTGAAACTGTAGACTTACCTCTGCGCAATTAACACTTGACTACTTATACTTTGTCACATTTCCTTGGTTATTTTTCCTAATAGAATCGGTCGCAAAATGGTTTAAAAATGGATTAAATACTCCATCCATCGGCCCATTTGTAAGAAAATCAATACAGTTCTTGCGACAATGGTCTCTAACGTATTCGCTAAATGGGAGCTCAATCGGAAGTACCATTTGGGAGGGATCGTGTTCACTCACACACATACACACACACAATTCATGATTACAATACTTTCCTACACTATGTGTTCGGAAAGTAAAAATTGTTTGCATAATTAAGTGTGCCCGAAAATTAAAAACTTTTCTTCTTTGTTTTACTTAGTCAAATATTTCAGATGAAAGGCTAAAATTAGAGAGAAAATTTGCCTTACTTCACAATAAATAATATCGGTTAGAAAAACTTAAAATAAAAATAGAAAACTTCATTCTGTGTGCCAATGAATATATGTCTGCGTGCGAAGTTTGACACGCATGCCGTAGGTTGTCGACCCGTGTCTTCGAGTGTCCGTATACAAATTGAAACAAGCCGAGAGCGTTTTAAAGATTACAATTTTAACAGATATATACAAAAATTTTGTCATTAAATCTGAAAAAAAATTATTAATCCTCTTAATCATCCTAATAATTTTCAAGCCTTTACTAGTGGCTTTGCAATAACACTATGACACAGGGTTGGCTTTTTGCCGGCAAAAATGTATTTTTGCCCGGACAGTGGAAAAAAGTGGAAAAAACAGGCAAAAATGGAAAAAAGTGGCAAAAATGGAAAAATGAGGAAGAGTGGGAAAATAAAATTAGCATGACACTATATATTTCAATTTTCACCCCTTGTATTTTTCACCTTAATGATTTTTTTAGAGATTTTTTTAGCTTAAAAAGTATTTATAATTAATCAATTAATAATAAATGACATGAGTAACCATAAAAATAAAACTACAAAATTTACATTTTTAATAAAGTAAAACATCTAAAGAAAGACATATTTCAAGGTCAAACAGAGCACAAAAGCATTAGTCTGTTTTTAACATTTTAACATTGCATAGCAAATTAAAAGTTTTGTGGAAGTTTCCAGAGAAAGTTTGCTTCTGATACCAGAATGAATAAAAGAAACGTTTGAAAATGTTCTTTCAACAACAGCAGAACTTGGGCAACAAATTTGCAAATGAGTAATTAGTTTAAAAAAATTCTTTGATATGTCACAAACAGGTGAAATACTTTCCCATTATTTGTGAGTTGTAACTGATTCAACAACATTAGCAGTAAAGTATGTTTTGGGGGCAATTCTTTCATGTCAAATTTTATAGCAGGAAATACGTAGTCAGGATCAATTTCTTGCAACCACTTTCGAACTTTCTCCTTTTGTTCATAGTTCAATAATTCCCTTCTGTATTTTGGGTACAATAAATATATGACTAAATGATATGGTAGAACTGCTTGGTTGAAACTTTTCTTGACTATGGCAATATGACTTTGCAAAACAGGATTCTGTACTAAAGAACACCACAAATGACAAGCATCTGCTCATGTTGAACTATTTTTAGAAGTGCAAAAAAAAAAAGTACGTTAATTGTTGAGATTAAAAATTTTAGAATGCATTTTTTAATGATTTACAAAAGAAACAGTTGATCAAGATTGTAATTTAAATCACTGATTTTAATCGTGTAATTAAAATAAAATCCTTAAAACCCTGTTTTAAAATACTAGTAATTTTTGCCAGCGGCAAAAATTGTGGCAAAAAGTATTTTTACCGGGACGGTTTTTTCCGCGATTTTTACCATGTTTCTTTCCACTTAGGCAAAAATTGGCTAACCCTGCTATGATATATAAGATCGGGGAGATTGGGATGTAAATTTTCAAAAATTTGGATATGATAGGCCTATTGATTATAACTAATAAAATTTAAATATACACTAGGTCTTGTACGGAAATTTGGCATATATATATCTTATTCTTGTTTTTAATTCGTTTAATTTTAATCTTAAATAGAAAAAAAAGTGTTACCTCCCTGTTGTCTCTAGTAGGGTAATTTGGAGGTCTTGGGACCTGTTGATGTTCAATGTATTTTTGTTCGATTAACTGGGTAATAATATTAAAACTCTATGGTAGATTTTGCACTTGGTTTTATTTATTTATTTTATATTATATTATTTTTACGGAAATTGCAAAATGTTTTTGTATAATTTTTTAGATTTTTAAAATTTTAATTGAAGAAAGCAAACGACTACAGTTATAAACTTGAAACTATGACTTTTAAACTTTTATAGTCTTTATATCAATCCACCATTGTATATTTAAAAAGAAACTTTTTGCAAACACACAAAACTTTCCAAAATTGGCCTTTTCACACTCCGATCATTTAATAAATAATAATTCGATACCATCTTGCAGGTATTCAATAACTTACTTGTCCTTGATAAGCAATATACAGCTATCCCTATTTCCTTTTTTTTTTACTGAATCATAGACAATGGTAAAGATAAACAAAATTTTAAATTCCAGTAACTAATGGAAACAGGTATAACACTAAACATACCGGGAATTTTACTTAAGTTTAAAAAAAATATTTTCCAACAGAATTTTTATTTAAAACTATTTAACTATTTTATTTAACTTATTTCTGTGTGATTTGTATTTTATGGAGATATTTCTGGTTTGAATTGAAATATTTTCATTTGGTACCAGTAAAATGACTAGTTGTTGGTATGCTTGGTGTTAAAGCAGTCTAGTGATGGTTCTGCATCAACAATTCATCGCGGAATCAATTCATCGCAGCGTCAAATCGTCTTGGTGCCAATTCGTCGCGGCGTCAACATCGTAGTACATCGTCAGTACATTGTAGCGAACACTTCATTTTCAATACCGAACATGCCATATTAAACCAACATTATTATATTTTTAATATAATTTTTAATTTGTAAAAATATTGCTATTAGGTGTTAAACTTTACTTAATTAAAAAGCATTCGAAAAAAGTACAAATCATATAAAAAATGATTAAAATATTACAGTACCTGAAAATATTCAGTAATTAAAATGAATTATAGCCAAAAGTACTGTAGAAATCATTCCGTTGGAAGCGGGATTCGAACCCACGGTCTATGCAAAGAGCCAGAGCTGAAACCAACGCTTTAGACCACTGGGCTACGCCGAGCGTACCATAAAACGTACTTCGAGCGTACCATAAAACTGAACAGTTTTAGATTTAAACGTACCTGTGTCTCACACATGCGCAAACTAGTCGTTGGGGGCCACCGTAATACTTACCCATCATGGATATGCATAATGTAAAATATTAAAATAAAAATGTGTAAACTACTTATAAAATGCATTGCAATTCAAATAAAATCGTGGCTTGATGACGTCACAAACTTTAAAGGCTCGATTACTGAATTGCTTGAAAGAGGTTTTTCCTTATAACTCCAAAAATAATAATCCTATTAACTAGCGGTTTATTGCATCTGATTAAGCGTCAAATTTCCAATTAAAATATATCTTTGAAGTGAAATTTGGATGAAATACAGGGTCATGAAAAATCGAAGAGTGTGGAAAATAGGATTCCAAATATCTCGGCAACTAATTA
The DNA here is from genome assembly GCA_963931845.1 of Maratus michaelseni. Lineage (NCBI taxonomy): Eukaryota > Metazoa > Arthropoda > Arachnida > Araneae > Salticidae > Maratus > Maratus michaelseni. The sequence goes on along the minus strand of OZ007599.1, from coordinate 83,574,147 downwards.
TCCGATCGACTTCATGCTTTATTCAAAATTTATGTTTTTACTTACCCATCATACGTAGTATAGGGTAAGTCTTGTAATCGTTTTGAAAATCGAAAAATTTTTTTTGACGGATTTACACGTTTCAGACGCTGGAGATTCCGAAAAACATATTTTTAGAAAAAAAATTTTGCCGTCCGTCTGTGTGTCTGTGTGTGTGTCTGTGTGTGTGTCTGTAAACGCTCTATCTCCCGAAAAAATTGAGATAGAGACTTGCAATTTGGTATGTACTTAATATGTAATAATGGGAAGAAGCCTATTTCATTTCAATAACCTCGATTAACCGGAACAATTTTTTTCGGACTCTCGAAATATTCGTTCTGATGAAAGGTATATAAAAATTTTCGAAATTGTTTATTTTAAGAAATGAATATAAAAGACAATAAAAAACATACATTTTGAATAAAGCATGAAGTCAATCGGATAATGAGTTGCCGAGATATTTGGAATCCTATTTCCACACTCTTCGATTTTTCATGACCCTGTATTTCATCCAAATTTCACTTCAAAGATATATTTTAATTGGAAATTCGACGCTTAATCAGATGCAATAAATCGCTAGTTAATAGGATTATTATTTTTGGAGTTATAAGGAAAAACCTCTTTCAAGCAATTCAGTAATCGAGCCTTTAAAGTTTGTGACGTCATCAAGCCACGATTTTATTTGAATTGCAATGCATTTTATAAGTAGTTTACACATTTTTATTTTAATATTTTACATTATGCATATCCATGATGGGTAAGTATTACGGTGGCCCCCAACGACTAGTTTTATTGTCTTTTATATTCATTTCTTAAAATAAACAATTTCGAAAATTTTTATATACCTTTCATCAGAACGAATGTTTCGAGAGTCCGAAAAAAATTGTTCCGGTTAATCGAGGTTATTGAAATGAAATAGGCTTCTTCCCATTATTACATACTAAGTACATACCAAATTGCAAGTCTCTATCTCAATTTTTTCGGGAGATAGAGCGTTTACAGACACACAGACACACACACAGACACACAGACGGACGGCAAAAATTTTTTTCTAAAAATATGTTTTTCGGAATCTCCAGTGTCTGAAACGTGTAAATCCGTCAAAAAAAATTTTTCGATTTTCAAAACGATTACAAGACTTACCCTATACTACGTATGATGGGTAAGTAATAAGTGAACTTTTTGTAAATCTTGCTGAAATACCTTTTCGTTTTAATATGTAGGATTTTTTTTTCTTTCTTCTATATTCATAAGAATATATTTAATTCTGTAATTTAATTCGTTTTCAGTTTTCTAATATATTTAATGTTTTGGGATGTATTGAAAAAGATTTGACTTTTCTTCGACTGATGTTTATCTGTCTGTTGTGAATCGCAGTTTAAATGACGCCCGATAAAATGGCCCGGAAGGGTACCAGAAACAAAGTGGCTTAAAATAGGGCATTGTCTGCATTCAAATAGATTTCACTTTCTTTTCCAATTCTTAATAAAACTAATATCAATAAAATATGTATTCATAAGTAAAACTGCTGGTATACAAACTAATAATATAAAAAAAAAGTTAACAAAATTTTTATAAATATTGGTCTGTTTCCGCTTCCCGTATATCTTACATTTTTAACAGCTTAAAGTAAATATTTAAAATATTCATTTTTACATTAGTCTTTAAAAGTCAGCTGTCTCTTTCAAAGAATTCTAATTCTATTATGAGAGCACGCTTATAGCATTCTTCGAGGAAATAACAGTTCTTTGCAGATTTCACACCTGGGAGTGAAGTTGATTTCATTGTATACAAGTTATTGTATATCCGCTGTGTCCATTTGTCCGTCTGTCTATTGTTTTGTCTTTGACGGAATGCATGTATTTACAGGGTGACTTTTAATTAGCCTACAAATTTAACGGAAATAACTCTTGAGTCGTTGCGCGCTACAAATACTTTTTATTTAATTGAAAAGAACATGGAAAAGGAATTTAATGGATAAGGTTTTCAAAGTGAGAACCTTCAGAGGTGATACAATAGCACAACTTAGTCACAAAGATGTCAGTAACAAAATCGAGCGTTCCTTTTTTTTTTATACTTGAAAATAAGTCAGTTATGGAACTTTTGAGACTAATAAGGTCTGTCGTCTTCTTCTTGTAAACCAAATATTTCAGATGACCCCAAAGATAGAAATCACATGGATTCTTATCTGGTGAATAAGGTGGCCAATTTTCTTATCAGATCTCTTACCATTGCTCTAAAAGGCTTAAATCGGTTTCTGAATCTTGAAGACTACTTCCGTAAAAATAGTGTCGCATTTTCACCACATAAATACCAATTTTTAATAATAAAAATATGATCTTCAGTTGAATATGACGCTTTGGCAGACATTTTCAAGATTGCGTAGAACTGACACTAAACAAATTCCTTTTATGCCCTCTCTCACTGCACGCATTCGTGCTGACATCTAGTGAGGCTTTGAGAAGTTATTGCGGTAAAGTTGTGGGTTAATTAAAAGTCACCCTCACCCAGAAAAGGGAATTGATTAAAACCCCAAAACATGTTTTGTTGAGTACATTTTGGTTGTTCAAGCAAAATTTTTAGTTGAAGCAAAAAGTTGGTTTTGTTGCATTGAGAAAAAAATATTGTTAACACTCTTACAAAATTTTAACAAAATTTCATCAATTTTACTTGAATTAACAAAATCTGTCTTTTTAATTTTACCATAATTTTGTAATTTTTAATTCCAGCAAAGTTTTGTTGCTTTTACAAAATTTAAATTGTTGTATAGTAGCCATAACTCTCTCACGTAACTCGATTTATTTAACTTATATAGCTATATAAATAAATGATTAACATAATTTTTGGATAATTAAAACTTTTTTCATTGGGACGGACCAAGGTAGTTTTAAAAATCCCCCCGCCCCATTTATTACTTTCTTCTATCTTTACAAGAAAAAACTATTGGAATCATGAAAATTTTCGACTTCCGGTTTCCGACGGGTTTTAGAAGGTCCTGAACACGATTGGACTGTTTTTAGAAAATGACTGTCAATGACTCTGTCTGTCTGTATGTGACAAAAATTTTGAGGGCACTCTATTATTTCAAGAACTAATGCACGGAATTTAATAAAACTTTATATTCAGTTACTTCCTGATATAAATTGGTGATGATTACTTTTTGGCGTAAATCGCGCCACAGGTGGCGCTGCTATGTTGCAATTTTCGCGATTTCTGCAATAGATTTGCAATTTCTCAAGAACTGATGCACTGATTTACATCAAAATACAGATTGAGTTAGACCTTGACATAAATAGAAGCTGATTACGTTCTGGTGTAAATAGACCGACAGGTGGTGCTGCTATGTTATATTTTTTCATGATTTTCACTATAACAAAATCTCAAGAACTACTGCACGGATTAATTTTTAAATAATTTTCAGCAGTGATTTACGCCTGTAAATCTTAAATAATAACCAGTGAATTTTTATCCTGCTTTTTTTCAAGCGTAAACCGACAGAGTGAAAAATGTCCCAAGCCGGGAATCGTACCCGGCTCCTCAGAATAGCACTCTGAGGTCCCAGCATACGGCAACACAGTTAATTTTTAGCTCACAGGCTATCAAAGCCTGAGAGCTTATGTGCCCGCCGGTTCTGTATGTACGTACGTATGTATGTATGTACGTAACGCGATAACTCTTGATAGAACTAACCGTTTTACTTTAAATTTTGTTTATAGGTTCCTTGTGATAAGGGGCTTCCCTGATTAGTTTTGGAGGTTCATTGGTTAAGCATAAAGGGGGGAAACGGGGGGCTAACCCCCCATAATTTAGATAAATGGGTTTTTCATGCAGAATTATCCCATATTCTTCAAATTTTGTATATAGGTTCATTTTGATAATGTGCTTCTGTCAATAGTTTTGGGGGTTCATTGGTTAAGTATAAAGGGGGAAAGGGGGGGACAACCCCCCTAATTTAGATAAAAGAGTTTTTCATGCAGAATTATCCGATTTTCTTCAAATTTTGTATATAGGTTCATTTTAATAATGTGCTTCTGTCAATAGTTTTGGGGGTTCATTGGTTAAGTATAACGGGGGAAAGGGGGGATAACCCCCCCCCCCCCTAATTTAGATAAAAGAGTTTTTCATGCAGAATTATCCGATTTTCTTCAAATTTTGTATATAGATTCATTTTGATAATGCGCGTCTGTCAATAGTTTTGGGGGTTCATTGGTTAAGTATAAAGGGGGAAAGGGGGGAATAACCCCCCTAATTTAGATAAATGGGTTTTTCATGCAGAATTATCCCATTTTCTTGAAATTTTGTATATAGATTCATTTTGATAATGCGCTTCTGTCAATAGTTTTGGGGGTTCATTAATTAAGTATAAAGGGGGAAAGGGGGGCTAATGCCACCTTAATTTAGATAAATGGGTTTTTCATGCAGAATTATCCGATTTTCTTCAAATTTTGTATATATATTCATTGTAATTAGAGACTTCCCTGATTAGTTTAAGGGGTTCATTAGTTAACTATGAGGGGGTAACGGGGGATAACCCCCCACTTAATATATTGCTGATTTCTTTATTTTTCGAGGGGCATATTTCAAATTCTTTGAAATAAGAGTATAATATACAATTAGTGTGAATAGCCTGTGAGCTCAATGCCCTCAGTTTAACTGGGTAGTTTTCTTTTTATTAATTAATTTTCTGTAGTGAATTACGCCCGTAATCCTTGAATCTCCCTTGAAACCAGTGAATTTTTATCCTGCTTTTTACAGGATTAATTCCCTGCTGAAAATGAATTAAAAATTAACTATATGTTGCCGTATGCTGGGCTTTGTATTTTCGTCTCATGTTTGCCTCAGAAATTTGCATGCTCATGCAGGGCCTGTTTTCCGAATAGTCCTGGGACGCCCGTGCTTACCCAAAGAGATACAAAGGTGCCCTCAAATTTACTTTTCAGAATAACTTTCTAAAAAAAAAAAAAAAAAAAAAAAATCAATCAGGTTAAAAAATGCATTTTTTCCTTACGAAATTCCGGTGGCTGAGAGGTTCTGCTCTCGAAGCTGGTAGACGGGAGGTGCTGGGTTCGATCCCAATCGCGCCCGTCGGCCTAATCGTTCGGAGTTTTCGTGGTTTTCTTCGAGCCGTGGATTTATCCATGCGTAAATACGGGTTAGGTTCCCTTAGAAAGACCCCCACGAAGTGCACTCCCCCCGGGCCTATATCCCAAGTGTAGATAATTGGCCGTCAATAATCAACCCAACCCAACCCTTACGAAATTCCTAACGATTTCCTTACGATTTTTCCTAAGAAACTCGCTCTTTCTAAAATGTTGCTTACTCGAAATTTTGATGGTAAAATTTCAAATTGTTGCAGCATACCAAAATTGATTTAGTAAATAACAAAGCAATTGGTAGAGGGGGTCTCAGAGTAATGTCCGACTTTCCCTACTTCTATGTCTTAAGCGGGCCCTGTGCTCATGATGACATTTTCATCATGTACTGCGGTTGCAGCCGGTCCGACATATATAAGAGTGAGAAATTTCGTGTACGGATATCGTTCCTTCTGGCTCAGTGGTTAGAGTCACAGATCGTTATTCTGAGGACCCGGTTTCGATTCCCAGCTTGGGATATTGTTCAATCTGTAGGTTTTCGCTTGAAAAAAAGTAAGATAAAAATTCGCTTGTTATTATTGAAGGATTACTGACGTAATTCGCTGCTGAAAATGAATTAAAAAATAGTTAAGTTTAGATTGGTTCTAATACAAAAAAATAATTTTAAAGTAATATTATAATTATTTATGTAACAAAAACTTTTTGTTGTTAAAACAAAGAAAATTCTTAAAGTTACACAAAACAATTGTTCTTTAAACAAAAGTTTTTGTTGCCGAAACTGAAAAGAACTCTAAAAGTAACAGATAATTATATTTATTTTGAGAAAACTTTCAACAAAATAATTTTGTTAATTCAAATAAAATTGAAAAATTTTACTTGAATTAACAGAACATTTTTTCGCTGACTATACAAATATTTTTGTTGGAATTGCAAAAAAAATCCACAATATTTTTCTTGTTGATTCAAACAAATTTTTCATTGACCCATATTTAAACGGAAAATTTTGTTGGGCCAACCAAATTTTGGTTGATTCAACAAAACTTTTCTCTGGGTGCTGTACACTAGCATTTGACATGTTTTCTGTAATATAATGCAGTTACAGAAGAAAAAGAAAAAAGTAAAACTAACGCCGCCACAAATTATCGTATTGAATAGGGAATAATGTGTACTATTAAATGATATGAATAAATTACATTTTGGAAACCCTCTCCATATTAATTTTTTTTTTACTCTCATAACCTCCCAATATAACTTTGTTTTGTCGAATTTTTTTGTTCCCCCATCCATCAATTCGTGAATGGCACAGGTGAATGTTTCCGTTGAGAATACCATAACTGACAACCTTCCCTTTTTTGCGTCAAATAAATAGTGTCCGAATCGAATGTCTCCAATTTTGAGATATTGCTACAGTTAACTAAAAGGTAGAAAGCATGAGAAAATGTAAAAATAGATGACAGTACACACAAAGTTTTTACTAAAAAATCAGTGCACTTTCACGTGTGCTCCTTTAGTTGCCTTCAGGATGTCCAATCGGTAGTCCAGTTCCAGCCATGTTCATTGTAGTAACTGTAACAGTAGCAATAGCAAATCCTCCACATCGCTGCTTCACCTTCTGTAAAATGTATCTTTCACGTAGCTCCAGAAGAAAATATCCAGTGGAGTGATATCGGGAAATCGAGTTGGCCAGGGAACTGAGCCATCACGTCCTGTTCATCAATTTGGGAAAGTTGTGTCTAAAAATTCTCTAACATCCTTGCCCCAGTGCGGAAGGGCTGCTGTTGGAAAAGAACAGTGGTGTTGTTGCATTGGTACCGCGTAAATTTGTAACATACACCCAGAAAAAACTTTTGTTGAATCAACAAAAATTTGGTTGACCCAACAAAACTTTTTGTTTAAATATGGGTCAATGGAAATTTTGTTTGAATCAAAAAAAAATATATTGTTGATTTTTTTTGCAATTCCAAAAAATTTTTTTGTATCGTCAGCAAAAAAATGTTTTGTTAATTCATGTAAAATGGTTCAATTTTACTTGAATTAACAAAATTATTTTAGTTATATAGATATATGCTATGTGTTATTTTAACAATCTATTTTCTTTTTTCAACAAAATGTATTTTGTTTGTTTAAATAATAAAATATGTTATATTACGAACTTGTTTTGTTTATACTACAAAAACTTATGTTAAATGAATCAATCGAAATATGCAATTTAAACTATTTTTAATTCATTTTCAGCAGTGAATTACGCCTATAAACCTTGAATAACAACTAGTGAATTTTTATCCTGCTTTTTTTCAAGCTCAAACCGAGAGAGTGAAAATTGCCCGAGCCGATCCCAGGTTCTCAGAACAGCGATCTGAGGCTCTACCACTGAGCTACAAGGAACGATATCTTAGTACGGCATTTCTCACTCTTATATATGTCGGAACGGCTGCAACCGCAGCACAAGATGGAAAGTGATCAGGAGCACGCAAATTTCTGCGGCAAACATGAGACGACAATACAAATCTCAGCATACGGCAACACATAGTTAATTTTTAATTCATTTTCAGCAGTGAATTACGCCTTCAAAAAGCAGGATAAAAATTCACTGGTTATTATTCAAAGATTACAGGCGTAATTCACTGCTGAAAATGAGATAGAGCTATTGCAGAAATCGCGAAAAATGCAACATAACAGCGCCACCTGTTGCGCGATTTACACCAAAAACGAATCAGCAACAATTTATGTCAGGAAGTAACTGAATATAAAGTTTTATAAAATTCCGTGCATTAGTTCTTGAGATAGAGCGCCCACAACATTTTTGTCACATACAGACAGATAGAGTCATTGACAGTTATTTTCTAAAAACAGTCAAATCGTGTTCAGGACCTTCTAAAATCCGTCGGAAACCGGAAGTCAAAAATTTTTATGATTCCAATACTTTCTTCTTGTAAAGATAGAAGAAAGTAATAAATGGGACAGGGGATTTTTAAAACTACCTTGGTCCGTCCCAATGAAAAAATATTTTAATTATCCAAAAATTATGTTAATCCTTTAATTATATAGCTATATAAGTCAAATAAATCGAGTTACGTGAGAGAGTTATGGCTACACAACAATTTAAATTTTGCAAAAACAACAAAATTTTGCTGGAATTACAAAATTATTGTAAAATTAAAAAAACAGATTTTGTTAATTCAAGTAAAATTGATGAAATATTGTTAAAATTTTGTATGAGTGTTAATATTTTTTTGTCCAAGCAACAAAACCAATTTTTTTACTGCAACTAAAAATTTTGCTAAAACAACCAAAATGCACTCAACAAAACATGTTTTGTTGTTTTAATCAATTCCTTTCTCTGGGTGTATCCAGGTAAGTGTTTACTGTCATCGATGTCCTACGACTCTTTTCAGTACACTTCCGGTTTCAAGGAATGTTTTTGTTCACTTTTTAATGCTTTTAACATCGGGTAGACATATTTTGTACACTGTTCTGAACATTCCTTGCACTGCGATTACGGATATCCTTTCAGCATACCACAGAACAGTTTGTGCTTTCTCCTGCGATGTCGCTATGTTTCCCTTTGTCTATTCGCAACAACAGCAGGTGCGTCATAGCATCAATAGAAAAAAATTTTCGCCAAACTTTAAACTTTCGGCTGATATATTCTTTAAATAGCACCATCCTACGTCAGAAATATGTTTTAATGGGAGTTTTAAATTATGGACACTTGATTAGGACACCCTGTACATTTCAACCAGAAATTTTATTTAATAAATGAAAAGAATGGTACGTAGAAGGACGGTAACATTTTATTTTAAAAATATCTTCAAATTAAGGTAGGTATATTTCTGATCTTAAAAAACTAGAAGGTAGCAGCTATGCAATACAATATTCTCATATTTTCTGAACTTAATTATCAATTAATATATTATTTTTATTAAAATTTTGATTATATGTTGAGAAAAACAATTTTCAAGTCCTAGAGAGTTTAACTAATTGTAAGGCATCATTTTTTTTAATCTATTGTAACGTGAACGTGACCCAACAATGAACTTTTTTTGTTGTTGTTACAATAATGTAAAACAATATTTGTAAAATTATCAAAATGCATTATCAAAATGCTTTTCATTTTTACTGTTGTCATAACTCAAAAAGAAATTGACTAAAAAGATTATAATCCATTAATTTTTACCTTTAATGCATGGTTTATACATCAAAATGCGACAAAAGAAGGTAAATTTTCATTTATAAAACATGAATTTTAAATTGGTCTTATGGTTAATTTTGATAATTATATATCATCATTTCTTAAAAGCGTGATTTTTTTTGTTTACTTTTAAGAATATTAATAATAATTGCAAAACAAACTGTAATGTAGATAAATTTTTAAGCATAACTCAAAAACTAGTTCTAGAAATCGTATGCCTTTCAAAAGGCTTTCATTAGAGACACGGATCCCGTCTTTCGATCAGTTAAACAGGCATGCTTTAACTTAACTAATAACACCTGTGACAACTCCGAAACACCCACTTTCATTGTGTGTTGTGTGTACCTGGTGTTGGAAACACTCGTGCTTCAGCCATTTCTACTCAGAAATGCAGTACCATCCGTGAAGTTACTTTTTCCACCAAGCATAAACTGTCTTCTTTGTAATCTCTGTAATCTGTCAACTCTCTTTTCTACCACACAGAGTGTTTTTCCTGCATAGCTAGCGACCTAGAGAAATCAATAAATGACAGAAATACATCGGCCTATAACTCTTCACCAGTTGCATTCGGACGGGTAGTTGTATACATTTCCTTGATCCCCATGGTAAGAGCTTTGCAACGACACCACTCTCGACAAAATCCCGATCTGACAGTTGGGGACCTTCCCTAGTTAGCCTTATTTAACAACAAAGTTTCTGTCATTAAATAGGACACATTTTTGTATACTAAAATAGTGGTAAGCTTCGTGTCCCGCTGGCCACAAGTTAAAGACTTCTGCTCTTAAGTATTAACCATCATTCCGCTTTTTAACACTTTCCAACGTAGTTGTAAAGTGTTTATGAATTCCGTTTGTCTGTCTGTCTGTGTCTCTGCCGTCTGTCCGTGCTCTAACTCGCGTAAAAATACTCGGATTGCCATTCAATTGATGTATGCTTATTGAGGTTTACTATGGCATGTTTGGTATTCAAAATGAAGTGTGTAGCACTTCTAGTGCCTTTACATGGACTCAAAAGAATTCCGTTACATGACGGTTCAAGGAGAAAAATCATTTTTGGTTTATTTTAATGATGTTATACTATTTCAAACATATTGAAATTGATATATATCACTGAAGTGCACTACAAGAGGCTTACTATTGAAAAGAGTGTGCATAGCGCTCATAAGTTACTTTACAGGGACACTCAAAAATTCCGCTACACTACGGTCTATGGGGAAAAATCGTTTGCGGTGTATTTCAATGATTTTAGACTATTTCAAACATATTGAAATTGATATATATCACTGAGGTGAAATTGCTATATATAACAAGATACTTATTATAAAATAGCGTGGGCATAGCATTCATGGTTCAATTTACAGGGACACGCAAAAGAATTTGGTTACATTACTGTCTATGTGCAATAATTGATGGAAGTGCGTTTTCAGTTATGGTACGCTTTTTTAAATTTAACTATTTTTTATATATTACTTGGTGTGTATAAATATTATACATCATATACAGTACAGCACAAAAGATATCGAATACATTTAGGTTTATTGACGGAATTTACTGAATAGGAATTTTTAACTGTGCTACGCATTTCCTAACTGAACTAAATTTTAACATACTACGTAGTATATATACAAATATGTAGATCCTATACAGGGCTGCACGTAAGAAATCTTTTATTTTTCCAACTATTGGGGGTAATTGTTGAAATCGGATTTTCAAATTTGTTATGCTTTTTCCAAATTGTTTACTTAGACATGGGCAGGACTAGTTGAGCTTAAGTCGAAAGGTAGGCCTCCCCGCCCAGTTTGACCTTGACCTTGTTTACTTAGACATCAAATTCTACCTTATTAATCGATAAAGTTTTGTTAAATTATTCTGGAAGTGTTGGAAAGTGTTTCATAATCTAAGCCTGACGCATAATTTTTCGTTCTTGTTTTATTTTTACCTAAGCTCTAACTGTTATATGCTGTTTAGCTTAACAGACACTTTGAAGACATGTTGATATTTTCTTGCAATTTGGGATATTGTGTAAGTGGAAGATCATATGACTGACGTTTCTTTCCGAATTATTTAAATTCTTGATCTAATTTAATATACTTGACTCATTACTTCTGCCATGGAAAAATATTTCCCTCTTATTTACATGGATTAAATTTTTTTAACAAAAAATTCAGCTTCAACAATAAATCTTCTTTCTTTACATAAAAACAGAAACTATATTTTACACATGATCTGCAATTATTATGTAAAAACAAAATCAAACGCAAAAGGGGTATAAGGGCAACAAAGCAAAATATTTTGCAATGTGGGAAGCACAAACTTTTCTAAATAATCTGAATTTGATTGAGCCATGGCATTTTATGCTTTTATTGAAGATAGACATATAACATAATCTACCTTCACAAATAACATTTAAAAGATTATAACAACCCTATCACTTTTATCTCAAATGTCTGCGAATACCATAAGTTAGACGAGAAAAAAGAATATCCATTAAATAAATGGTGCTTTTGAAAGAAGAAATAAGGCGTATGCTGACATAGCCTGTATCTTTAAAATGGGTGGAACCTTGTACTTACTTGCAGATATCAAGTCGTCTTTGAAAGGAAAGAAAAATAAATTAGACTGGTATTGTATGTTAAGATTATCGTAAAAATCAAGTCACGTATTTTTCCAAAAAAATTAATATTAATTCCATCAACTAATAATATTGTACATTGGACTGTTTCTCTCATGGTTTAAGTCCCAAAGCTTTGCAATGATGCAAGAAAACGTTTAAATGAATACAGACCAGGCGGCGACAAAAAATATTACATCTTCGAGTTTCGAGATGATTTAATAAAATTTTTAAAAAGATTATGTTGGTCTATACGATTTTTAGAACAGATAAGACAATGAGTGTTTTATAATGCTGAAACAATATCTATAATCAAATATGCCCTATCACTTCACGTTTTCTAGTTATATAACTTTAAAGATCACCATTATGTGTTTTTGGCACATAATAGAAATTATTTATATGCTCTATCAGGCTATCTTTGGATAAAAAAGTTATTTACATTTGTAATCACGCACTCTGTCAGTGCAGCTAAAGCCATTGATGGGTGTGGCTGTGTGTGGTAATCAGTATTAAATTGTGAAAATTCAGTAAGTGGCCTATACTTCTTTTACGTATGCCAGTTTACAGTGAAATGTTAAAAAATAGGTATGAAACAGAATTAAAGGCAAAGAACTTCGTAAAAACACGAAAGAGTAGTGTCTTTCTTTATCAGCTGCAAAGAACACGTGCTACCACTTTGAAAGCAGGAAAAAGACAAAAAGACAAAAAGGAAAAGAAAGAGAAAGCGACAGTTTAAAGAAAACACCCATTAAGAAGGTGGAAGGCATCAGCCAATCAGAAGAGGACACAACATAACTGAAGGAGAAATATTAAGCAAATGGAATAAAAAAACAGAGTCAGAAAAGAAAAAAGGAGTTCTGAAAAAATATATAATACATAATAAAACTAAAAGAAATACAGAAAATGAAAAATAAATTAATTAATTAATTTAAATTAAATTAAATTAAAATTTAAATTAATAAATAAAAATCAAATAAAATATAAATTAATAAATAAATTAATTAATTAATTAAATTAAAATAAAAAATAAATAAAATGAAAATAAGAAATAAATAAATAAGTGAATTTAAATTGTGAATTAAACAATTAAACATATAAATATGCATGTAAAATAAATTTAATACCAAAAAATGTCAAAAGGTTATATAGATGACCTGACAAGTTTTTCCAAGCAGCAGAGACTATAGTGAATCAGATTTTTCATTAACGATAACATCACGATTAAGATATACAGCTAAATTTTCAAGAAAGTCTAATTCAGCAGTGCAATTGACATTAAAGATAATTTTAGCATTCTGAAAATAAAAACTACCCTGTAAAAAGTTCTAAATCTTCTTTTGCCAAGCAATCTTGGCAATAGAAGATTTAGAATTTTTTGATTAGCGACTTAACAGGAGTGCTCATTTAAGCGGGTTTATGATTGGCTGATGCTTTCTGCTTTCCTTATGGATATTTTCTGCAACCTGATCCCTTCTATTCCTTATATTCCTTTCTGCCTTTCAAAAACGTTAGCACTTCTATTTTTTTTTTTTTTTCTGCGGCTGATAAAAAGATACACTACTCTTTGAAAACGCGTTCTGCATTTCTAATTTTTATGGCTTATTAAGAAGCTTTTTGCCTTTAATTATCCTAGTTTACTTAATTTCATTTTGCATCAGGTATTATAATATGAGCATATCGCGTGCGTCTGTCTGTATGCAAATTTTATCTTAAAAACGGCTCAAACGATTTTCACGAAATTTTGAATCCTGTAGTTTTCGAGCACGAGAAGACGATTGGGCTAGGCCAGATGTTCGAGAAAATTCGATTAGTGTGTCATTTTGGGTCACTATGTGTCAGGGCCAAGCTAATTATATCTAAAAGACGGGTCAAACGATTTTAACAAAATTTTGTGTCCTACCGTTTTTGAGCACGAGAAGATCATTGAGCTAGGTCACATGTTCGAGAAAATTGCATTAGTGGGTCCTTTTTGGGTCACTGCGGGTCAAGCTAATTTTATCTAAAAAACGGTTCTAACGATTTTGACTAAATTTTGTATCCTACCGTTTTGGATTTCAAGAAGATCATTGGGCTGGGTCACATGTTCGAGAAAATTCGATTAGTGTGTCATTTTTGAATCACTACGGGTCAGAATCAAGCTACTTTTTATCTAAAAAATGGCTCTAACGATTTTGATTAAATTTGGTATCATACCGTTTTCGATTAAGAGATAACCATTGGGCTAAGTCACATGTTCGAGAAAATTCGATTAGTGGATTATTTTTGGGTCACTACGGATCAAGCTAATTTTATCAAAAAATGGCTCTAACGATTTTGACTACATTTTGTATCCTACTGTTTTCGGGCACTGAAAGAACATTGGGCTAGATCAAATGTTCGAGAAAATTCGATTAGTGGGTCATTTTCGGTCACTATGGGTCAGAGTCAAGCTCATTATATCTACAAAACGACTCAAACGATTTCAACAAAATGTTGTATCCTACCGTTTTGGGGCACGAGAAGATCATTGCGCTAGGTGACATGTTCAAGAAAATTTTATTAGTGGGTCATTTATGGGTTACTGCGGGTAAAGCTAATTTTATCTAAAAAAATAACTTTAACGATTTTGACTAAGTTTTGTATCCTACCGTTTAGGATTTCGAGAAGACCATTGGGATGGGTCACATATTCGAGAAAATTTGATTAGTGGGTCATTTTTAGGTCATTACGGGTCAAGCTAACTTTATCTAAAAGTGGTTCTAACGATTTTGACTAAACTTTGCCTCCTACCGTTTTCAGGCACGGGAAGATTATTAGGCTAGATCACATGATCGAGAAAATTCGATTAATGGTTCATTTTGGATCACTACGGATCAGAGTCAAGCTAATTTTATGTAAAAAAGGCTGAAACGATTTTGACTAAATTTTGTATCCTACCGTTTTGAATTACGAGAAGGCCATTGGTCTGTGTCACATGGTCGAGAAAATTCAATTAGTGGGTCATTTTTGGGTCACTACGGGTCAAGCTAATTTTATCTAAAAATGGCTCTAACGATTTTGACTAAATTTTGTATCCTCCCATTTTCGGGTACGAGGAGACCATTGGGCAAGATCGCATGATCGAGAAAATTTGATTAGTAGGTCATTATGTGTCATTATGGGTCAGGGTCAAGCTAATTTTATGTAAAAAACGGCTAAAACGGTTTTTACGAAATTTTGTATCCTACCGTTTTCAAATACGAGACCATAAGTCTAGGTCACATGTTCGAGAAAATTCAATTTGTGGGTCATTTTGACATCACTACGGGTCAATGCATTTCAATGGGAAAGCATGAAGGCTGAAACAGTTATTAAGTTGTTGAACATTTCTCAGTAAACGAAGTAGCAAATTTGGCAACATTATGGCAACCAAATATCGCCAAATTTGGCGAAATTCTGGCAACATTGGCAAGACTTGGCGGGAAAATCAATTTTCAAGATTAGCACGGCCAAAACATATGCTTGGCGCAAAATGAAAGAATACCGCCAAATGTTCAACTTTTTGTCAATTTTTTGCGACATTTGGCGAAAAAATTAACTTTTAGAATCTGAATGAATTTTCTTGATATACTCAATAGGAGCCGAGATGCATGATTCAACCAATCAGCGCCCATAGAATGTTCTCGAAAAAAGAATTCAACCAATCAGGTCACATAGAACTGATTGTTTTAAGTTGTACAGAGAATGTACAGCTTTGAGTTGAACACAAAGCTAATTTTAATCGAGCATAGCTCGGTCTTCTCCGTTGCTAGTTTCATATGCCAATAAACTTGGTCACTTTTCAAATTTTATACTTTTCCAGTAATTTCCAGATTGCATAACAAAAATGTGATTCGTGATGTAGAAAACTGACTTTACTTTCATATTCAGCGTAGAAAAGGAGCGTTTTAATGGATTTGAGTATATTAAAAAAGCCAGCAATTTCTATTAAACACTTTAAAAGTAACATTATTAGAAATGACTGTATTATTTATAAAGGCGGATACAAAGAATTTGAGAGAAAATTTCCAAAACTTAAAGAAGGTGCTATGCCATGCATACTTCATAACGCACCTTCATATCTGTCAAATAATCCGCCAAAAATCTAAAAAATATCTATATCCTAAAACTATCTAGAAGATAGTAAATGAATATGTGATTAAAAAGGGTTCTTCATGCATGATAATTTAAGGTTTTGTATTTGCCTAAATGCTATTTTTACTATTTTCCCTGCTGTTTTAGGTTGTATTGCTATTACGTATGATTTAAAATTTTTAATTTATATAAATAACTGTAAAGTAAATTGTAGTAGATTGTCTGAATATCCTATCATTAATAATACTCAAGTACTGCGTCAATTAATGAAAAATGTTGAAAGTTTTGTAAAATCTCCTCTTTACTTACCGTATTAGATTCAGTAATTTGCATGCTAAAATTAGTGGATTCTTTTTCAGATAATTCTGATAATCTTGAGTTAATTGTAGAAGAGTTAGAATTGTTAAAAGTCCCTAAAAATAATAAGCGTTATGAATATTATTCCTTACTCTTAACCTCAACTAGTTCACTCTTCATCAGCTTACGTAATGCTTTATTATATAGTGGATATTTATTGCTTCCCAAGTGATTGTATTTTAAGAAATATTATTAGTAGTTATTCGTTATCAAAATTATATTTAGAAAGAAATATATCTTCTTTAGAAAGTAAAAAATCTTGTCTTAAAAATAATGAGCTTATAGTAAATATTGTATTAGATGAAATGTATATTTAGCCAAAATGTTTAATTTCCAAAGTTGAATCCATGTATAGTGGTGTAGTAAGAACAATCCATTAGTTCCTGACAAAACAGCTCAGATTTGTATGATGACATCTGCGTCTTCTTCTTATAAGGATGTTGTAAATGTAGTTCCCGTAGATTAAATTACAATCCTGTGATCTTAAGGAAATGATTTTACAAGTTTTATCAGCTGTAGAGACCATAGGATTTCAAATAATATCACTTATATCTGATAACAACGCCGTACATAATCGTGCATTTGAGTTACTGACTCCAGAGAAAACATTACAAGCTTTTATTAAACATCCTTTAGGTGATAAGGGGCTTCTTTGCATTATTTTTAACTCTGTATCTATGCTTAAATCCATACGTAACAACTGGTATAATAAAAACATTCTAACATTTCCAGATTTCATGTATCATGACAATGTAAAGTATATAATAATTATATTAAATGTAGAAAAACATAAGCAAGTTAAATAATTATGTTAAAAATAAAAATGATTTGATAAATGCAAATATTATTGCTAAGAAACTTAATAAATTTTAATGAGTGGAAGTGCCATATGATATGACTAATATGAATGGAGTGGATTAGGCCTGTCGATGTTGTTTGATTAAAAAGAGATGGGGATACCACATAAAAAAACGGGACACAGCAACAAATGTACTACTATCTAATTACAAACATATAGATATTATGTACAATACTAAATAAATATCAATCTTCTACTCGTATTATTAAGTACGGACACTTACTTTCGAACAAAGCATTATATTCCTCTAGCATTCAAAAACAAAATGTAAAACTTGAACCTAAAATTTTTTAATGAAAAGAGCATTAAAATGTACAGTAACTGTAAAAATTTTAAGGACAGTAAAAAAAAAAATATTTTTTTTATAAATTTCAAATCAGATGAAAAAAGTTTACTATAATGTGTATCATACCTTTGAAAAGCTAATAAAAGAGTAAACAAAATTTATCTGTAAATATTTTATTACAAAAATAAAGTAATTATTATAAAAAACACTATTTTCGTTTTTAAGGACAGCCAAATAAAAACTATACAGTAATGCAGAAGCAAATACTTAACATGTTGTGCACACCCACCATTGCTTTTAATGGCCGCAAATATTCTGTCTTTCATGAACATTATTAATTTTTGGCACAGTTCGGGACTGATTTTGTACCATTCATCTTCAATCGTAGATCTGAGTTCTGAAGCTGAAGAAAGATACCTTCCATTTTTGTAAACTTGTCTTGCTAGATCTCTCCGCAAGTTCTCGACAGGGTTTATATCAGGACTTTTGGGTGTCCATTGAAAAACTTCAATATTTTTCTTCTGTAACCAGAGTTTTGTCCTATGGCTTGTGTGGATAGGTGCATCATCTTGCCGTTAAATCAATTTTTCCCCAGCCAGAGGTTTTGCAATAGATAAAAGATGGTCAGAAAGAGTTTTTAAATATGCTTTTGAATTAACTTTTCCTGGAAGAAATGCACCCCACGCCGTTAAACGAAAAGCAGCCCCATGTCATAATGGATCCACCACCTAATTAGCGTTTTGAGAAAATGTATTTTTCTTTTCTCAAATCATGTCAATAATACTTCCAGACATCAGGAAAGTTCCATTTTTTTTTTCATCGAAGAAAATAACCTGCAGCAATTTGTCGTCCTAAGTCATCACTTGTCTTGTAAACTGTAATTGCTGGGTTTCATGTCTAGTCAGTAAAGAGGGTTTACACAATTTTTCTGTGTATTGGAAATTCCCAGATCGAGAAATTGTATTGCAGATTGTTCTCTTGCACACATTGAACCCAGTCGTTCACAAAATTTCTTTACTTGAGTATTTTTCAGTTGATGCTAACTTTAAAACTCTCCTCTCATCTCTAAGCGACAAGGCTTTTGGTCTGCCTCCAGCTTTTATATACATATATACTCGTCTTTTAACCATAAAAAAATGTCGATGACGGTTTTAGATCTTAATACTTTTTTTTCTTGCAATAGACCGACAACTCATTCCTGACAATATAAAATATTCAACAGCACCTTTTTCAAATTCAATCAGTTTACTTGCTTTTGGCATTATTATAAAATTAACAAAACTCTTAATGGAAATCGTCAGAAAAATCTCTATACACAAGGGTTTTTTACGTGCAAATCAATAAAAGTTATAAGTAACATTTTTATAAAAAAAAATAGCGGTGTCTTAAAAGTTTTTACAATTTGCATAATCATTATTATTATTTTTATTTTATTTTATTTATTTATTTATTTATTTGTTTATTTTTGCAATAAAAAGCTCACAGATACATTTTGTTGGCTTTTATATTAGTATTTCAACTTTATGGTCAACATTAAATTTCCATTTCAATTATCTCATTTTAAATTTATCAACGTTTTTACAATTTTTTGCTGTCCTTAAAGTTTTTACACGATCTATATTTCTGAGGATCATCAATCTTTTTTCCTTAATTCAGATAATACTTGTGATTCCATTTCAATAATTATTAGTTGGTGGAAAATTGTAAATTGTAAAAGTGCTTTTGCTAGTAAACGTTTTAATGATAAACATCGAGAAGCAATCACGCCAAACAGTGAAGAAAAAGTAGTGTTTTTTTTTTTTTTTTTTTTTTTTTTTTTTTTTTAATATCTCACTATTTAAAAATTTGGCGATAATCTGTGCCTATTGCTGAAGCTTTATCATCACAAACATTTCAGTCATTAATAATCACTACAAATGCATTTATTTTTAGATGATTCCTTGCTCATTTAATGCGTATAAATCTGATTATATCTTGCTTGGAAATTTTCAGAGTTTTGCACTTGAATTCCGCCGTCCCTCGTTCTAATGTATCGCCAAATGGCAGGCTCAAACTATTACATAAGTTACTTACAGCTTTTAGAAATTGAAAAAAAGCTTCGATTTAAAAGTAATATTTTAATATCTACAACTAACGTAAATATTCCTTTGTATTCACTTTTTACCTGATGAAGAAAAACCTTCGATTTTTTTCTGCAGATGAGGTTGATTGCTAATTAAATCTTTTCTCTGTTAGCTGATGATTTCAATTTAGAACATAATGTTCAAGACGTATTACCAATACCAGCGTATATAGGGGAGATGGGGGACGAATGGGACATTTTCACAAAAATATTTATTTTAAATATTTTATTTAAATTATTATCAATATTATATATCACATGTCATACATTACGTGTTTGACTACATCTTATGCACAATATTTGTTCAAGATTATTATTATACAGAAATATAAATGAAATAAAAAAAAAAGTTCTTCTATGTCCCAATCATCCCCACAGCAGGGATGAATGGGACACAAACATTTTCCTCCCCGTATTCAATGTTAAGGACTAAAAGCTGACAAAAATGCCTCCGTGGCAAAAGCTGAGAGATTATAAATTGTAATATGATCTCCAGGATTATTTGTTAGCCAATTATTTTGGACTGATCTCAGCTTTGCCTTAAAAGGCCCATAAACGGAAGCATTCAATGGATGAAGACGATGGCTACAATGAGGATGAAATGTTAAAAGAATAATTACCATAAAATATTAATTTATCAATCTATATAATATTATTTAGTTAATAAATATATTTTTCAGCATCCTCTAGGGATTAATGAGACAGTTCCATTCCTCCAATTTGAAATGTCCCAATCATCCCCATGATGCATATATTCAATTGTCAGCCATTTTGTATCAAAAATTATTTTGTCACAATGGTTAATATGCATTCATTTTAATTACCAATATTGAGCCTTGAAATAAAAAAACTACAACATATCTTAATTGTTTATATTCCATAAGATAGTTGAGTAACTTCAAATGTTAAAAAAATTACTTTTAAGCAGAGTTTTCAGGAAATGCAAATTTGAAGAAAACTGAAAACAGCCATGTGCTCTTGCTTTTGGTTCTGAAGCACACTATGGTAGTGAAATCTATGAGGATAGGAAGCAACTAAAAAAAAAAGTTTATTGCCTGAAATATTGAGAACGTCCCATCCATCCCTTGTCCCATTCATCCCCCATCTCCCCTATCTGGTAATGCAGGTATGAAAGAACTGACAATTACTAAATTCAACAATTGCCAAAATTGGGTAAAACTGTAGATGTACCTGAATATTTATTGATGCTTATAAAAGAATTAGATAGAGGTAAACTAATTATACCATCAGAGCTAGCTTTACTATCATCATCGATTCACATTATTTATTCTCATATATACTTGAAAATTTTGAAAATAAATATCTTAGTTCAGGACAGCAGATATATTAATAGTTGATTACAATTTATCATGTATCCAATTAACTAGAATTGGGATTGATTTATCAGATACCTTCAATTGTCGAATGATTTTACAGACTCATTTAGAAAATACTCTTTTGATTTCATGCAAAATGTTAAATAACTAGTAAATCTGCAGATCAGGAGCCTCAACGTCAGCTCAAGTCACTGTTTTTTAATCTCACTTTTCATATTATT
Source organism: Maratus michaelseni (assembly GCA_963931845.1). Taxonomy (NCBI): domain Eukaryota; kingdom Metazoa; phylum Arthropoda; class Arachnida; order Araneae; family Salticidae; genus Maratus; species Maratus michaelseni. Next base: position 83,552,957 of record OZ007599.1, on the reverse strand, counting down.
TAGCATCTTACAATCCGCAATTTAATTTTTTTCTATTGCATACATATTTACAGGCATATACAATTCTTCGGAGGTTTCAGAAATTAGAAACGTTAAATTAAACACGGTTTATGCAATGATATTCTGAAATTCTTATGAACTTATTCTTGTAACTTTTTAGATTAAAAAAAAAACTTGTATTAAAATAAATTCTTCATTTATGTCAATAGAATACAAAAATAATTTATTTTGCTAATAAATTATTGGAACAAAATAGTGCGTGTTGCTTTTATTATTTTTATCTTCTTTGAAATATCGTTGCTAGGCAACTGATAAATTAAAGAGAAAAGTAAAAAAAAATGCATTTTAAATTTTGTAAAAAACATGAAAATAAAAGTTTTATATTTCCGGGACAGATGCAAAAAAATTTCCAATCATTTAAACAATTAATATCTCAATTCTAATATATGTATCGTCAATTTTTCAAAATTATTGGATATATTTAAAACCTCCATATCGAAAATCAACATCCATAATTTTACGTTGAAATCCATTATTCAAATATGCGATTTCCATTTCAGTTAAAAATGAAATTTGAAAATCGTCTGCAGTCCCATAGGAAAGCATTATGATTTAAAAAGAAATGTTCTCTATTTTTCGAACGAATGAACCAAATTTAACCAAAAACTATACAGCTAATTCCGGGTATCTCACCAACATACCCACCAAAAATCAACCTAATCGGATCATTTTTACGGCAGTTATCGCGGAACAGACAGACAGACAAACAGACAGACAAACAGACAAACAGACAGACAGAAACCAAAAACTTTTCGGGTCTCAACAGTAAGCCTTCACTGACGTTTCGGCAATTATATTAAACATAAAAATGATTTGATAAAAGTAAATATTAGTGCTAAGAAATTTAAGAAAATTTAATTAGTGGTAGTGTCATTTGATATGACTAAGAGAGATGCAGTGGATTAGGCCTGTCAATGTTATTTGACTAAAAAAAATGGGTATACAACTTTAAAAAAATGAACTGGTCGCTAACCTCCTTTGGGGCTTGAAAACAGCAAAAAATTTGATTTTAAAATTTAAAGAATAAATAGCGTAAATGGGTCAGTAATGGACACCCTCCAAAAATTTTTATTTATAAAAAAAAAATAACCAATAAAAATTCAGCTGTTATTATTTTTTCCATAACTCTCCCTTGCATGATTTATAATCTGTTTTATTGGCAATCTTAATCAAATCAATCAGGAAGCAGAGGGTAAGGTTCAAGGCTCAAAGGTATAGAAAATAGGGATTTCATGAGGCCCAATCCCTCCGCATTCAAATAAAAACAATTTTTAATTCACAGGAGTTGTTAAAAATCTATTACTGCCTGTGTCTTCAATGTTTGATTAATCATCTCTAACAAGACAACTCTGTACATAAAAAATACTATAAATATTAATTACATTTATAGTAGTAATGAAATTAGTAAATCTGCAGATCAGAGACTCGAATGTCAGTTTTGCAGATTTATTTTGAAATTATTTCATTTAGTATTTAAAACATTCAAACATTTATTTCATATTTCGTTTCATTTCTTTCATATTTGTATTACTAATTACTACAAGTAATATGTCAAGTTTCAGGAAATTTAACTCTTAAGAATTATAATGGGAAATAAGATTCATGCACTTATACGCCAAAACATTTTTTTTATTTTATTTCTCCCTAAACTCCCAATTGTCTCAGTAATTTGAAAACTCTCATTTTAAGAAATTCTGCATTTTAAATCTTCTATATGAAATAATTAAAATATTGATATTGTGATAGTAACAATAATTAATTATTATAATAAATATTTTATTAATTATTGATATCCTGATTGTTAAATTTATTTGAAAATAGCTATTTTGTTTTATTAGTATGCGTTCATGAACATCTGATTCGAAAAACAATCATGAAAACAATTATTTTTTACTTTTTGTAGGATGAAATTCTGAGATTTTTATTTATTTCTGCTATTACAATGAAATTTTTATTCAAAATGGGAAATGTGTCAATGAGATGGCTTACATATTGTTGATAGATTAATATAATGTTTTTTTTTTTTTTTTTTTTTTTTTTTTTTAACTAGAATATAATAATTATAACTATTAGCTAAATATAATTTTTAAGGAAATTCTTTAAGGATGTCCAATCTATTATTGGCAAATTGCTTAAAATTGTTCTGCAGTAAAATATTGCAATAATTTATTTCTTTAACATTTGCATTATTTTATCAAAATATATATTATATAACTTGTATAGGTAAAATAAATTAGATAGAGGTAAATTAACTGTGTCATATATTATTATGGGTGAAAATGTTTTAAGTGCTTTTAGGAAACGTGTATTCTATGTTTTGATGCATGTTTTGACATTTATGGTATTTTTATATATTACTTGTATTTTTTAGTGTGTAACTTAGCAGACTTCTCAGGGTTTTATCTTTTCATAAATGTAATTACTACTGATGAATATTGGCGAATAATGTTACTTACATAATTACATTAAATACATTTACTTAGATATGTTATGCAACTTAAAATCAAGTTTGTATTGGGAGATTTTCTAATAATTAATGTATAAAAATACAATTAGATGACATTCTTCATTAAATATATTTAAAGGCAGATTATTTATTATTATTATTCTGAATATATTCTTCTGAATATATTCTTCTAAATATATGTTCAAAGTTTGGTGTCTGAATATTCGGCAAAAAAGCTGAATACGAAATAGATGCTGAATATTCGTTACTTTCGTAATAATTATAATCGCATATAACTGACTTAACATTATTTTTTATCTCTATTTTTAAATGATTAAAAAGTAGTGATAACTCTTCCCTTTGTACAAAGAACGGAAAACACTTTTTCTCTCGTCATTTCAACGCTGATTTCTCCGTCTATCCTGATCACGTGACTCACTGTTTCATTTTCGGTTCCAAGCCATAGTAAGGCTATACGTCCAGACCACATTTTCATATTCTGTGACGAGAAGTCGCAAATTATTTCTGTGGGCTTTCTTTTCCAAAGGCTATGTGGTCATGAACAAAAGAAAGGGGGGTCATCAGCAAAAGAAAGGGGGGGGGGGGTGTTAAACATGTCAGGAGTTTTCTTCGTGCTGCTTCCCCCTCTTGCAAGAGCGACGAAGATTCACCACATCAAAGAAGCCGACAAACGAGCTGCCGTCACAGTATGCTGTTTGATCCCACGTGCGTTCATACAACATTTTCACAAATCCACTTCAAAAGTTTTAAATTATTTCAATGGTATTTCTTTTCCAAAGGTTCTATGGTCATCAACAAAAGAAAAGGGAGTCTCAACAAAAAAAAGGGGTGGTGATAAACATTTCAGAGATCTCCTTTGCTGACCTCTAACGAGTAGCCGAGCTTCTGAAGACTGACCACACCAAAGTTTCCGCTAAAGCTGAACGCAGTCTGATTACACATTAAAGGTGCATTCAGAGCCCTCCTGCGCAAGTCAGTCTGAGATACCCATAATTCCTACAACTTCTCATTCTTTTCGAATCATTTTGTGGTCAGGGACAAAAGAAAGGAGAGATTCAAGAAAAGAAAGGGGTGGTGTCAACGGCTCCCGCTTTGACCTCTGAACTTTAGACATGCTAAAGAAACTCATAAAAGATGAAAGGGAGTGCTTGACCAAAAAAGAGACAGCGCCCACTTATCTGTTTGAACCTGAGAGAGCTATGATTCCGTTGGGGTAGGGGGATCTTAAAGCGATTCCCTACTGATCCGCATGGGATCACTCGATCCTGGTTCGGTAAATTCTTAGTTTTTAAAAGAGTAATTGAGGGCACAGAGGTAAGAGAGTAATAGAAAAAATCTGAAGTAAAATTTTCAGAGTTTGCCAATAAACACCCGATTTTGGGATTTTACTAAAAGAAATTTTAAAAAATCTCTCTTTCTTTAAAAATAAGTACCTTCGGAGGTGGGGGCAAAGCTGCGTTAAAGAGAAAATACAGTCTATAGATTCAGACTCCCTACATGGATATGTTATGTAAGCAAAGCTCCTTATGCTCTTTTAACTTTCACCAAGAATGTCCTTTGGGGAAGAAGGGGGGGGAGGGGAGAGTAAAAAGAAAAATAAATTAAAAACTTAACTACAGATATTTTTAAGTGAATGAAGCAAAGACGAAAAAAACAGGACATTTTTAAAATGTGAAGATTTTTCATTATCTGGCTTTTCAAAGCTAGAAGGAAGAAGGCAGAGGTGAGGCAGTAATAGGAAAAATATGAGGTAAAACATTCAGATTTTGAACACAATTTTGAATATATTTTTAAATGCTTTATTTATTCGCGGATGAGCCTTGCTGCGGGAGGGGAGGTGGGCAAAGGCTGGGTAAACAGAAAATAGTACAATCTATAAACTCTTTTAACTCAGTACAAGCATAGCTTACATATAAAGAAAGTTACTTATAATATATATATATATATATATATATATATATATATATATATATGTTTTTTTTTAACATTCTTGGTATATAGGATGATAATTGATGTAATGATGTAATGATGTAATTATTATTATTCTTGCCCGCCTCCTCCCCAGAGGCCACTCTTGGTGAATGTTAATATATATATATATATATATATATATATAAGTATATTTGCTGGCATATAAGCTAAGATGCGAGGCGATGTATGTAGCAATTTAAAATAACCTGTAGATTGTATTTTTAACCTACCCTTGACCCCCTCTCCTCCCCTCGCTGTAAGGATAAGGACCTCTTCCTTGAAGAAGTAAAACATCTTTTAAAAATCCCTTCAGTAAAATGCTTTAATTGGGCGTTTGTGGACCAAATCTCAATAATTTATCTCATATTTTTTTCTGTTACTTCCCTAACTAAGCCCCGCTTACTCTAAAAAAGCCACATAATGAAAAATCTGAGCTTTTAAAAAATTATCTTTTGTTCGGCATTATTTTACCTTCTTTAAAATCTATGTATGTAAAATATTGCTTTAATTTAATTCTCCCCTCCTTCCCCCCCCCCTCGAAGACCCTGGTAAATGTTTAAAAATTTAAAAATAATAATATATAAGCAAGTTATTTAGCGATTTGAATCCTCTGTAGATCTATGTAGCGAGTCGAGAGTCGATGTAGCGAGTTGAAAGAATCTAGGGTAATTCGGGGTAATTTGGTGCTTAATTTTCTTAAACTAAAATAAATTTTAAAAAATCAAAACTAAAGGTCTTTAAAAAGATTGAAATGTACAAGACAAACACACCACCAATCGTATATTTTGGGGTAATAAAGTGCATGCCATTTTGTACCTTTAACAATGTGACTGAACATAAGAACATATGACTGTGTATAAGAACACTGACAATTTTTTTAATCAGATAACACTTGAGAGCACTGTGAATTTTTTTTTTTTCAGAGAATATGTTTTTTAAAGAAACAGTTTGAAATAGCAATTACATGAAGAATTTTAAAGGCTTCATTGAAATTCATGATGTTTTATGCCCTTTTAAACTAAATTAAGTATAAAAAAATTAATACAACATGGTTAGTTGAAATAAAAGTTTAATACACACATTTTTTATACACCAGTGAAAGTATAAATGATAATTAGAAGATTTTAATACAGCTCAATAATATAGAGGGGTACATTTTAGAATGGATATTATGATATTTTATATAGATCAGATATCTTTTGAATAATAATAAAAAAAAAAACTTTTTCACACAATTTCCTAAAAAATAGTTATGAGCATTGTTGTACTACACAAAGGCAACAAAATTAATCACACTCAATGATATAAGCTTAGAGTGAAACATTTTAGAATGAAAATAATGATATTTTAGACATTACACAGTCTTCTGGATAATTGGCATATATAAAAAATAACTTTTCCCAACAGTTTTTTAATGAAAGGCCTTGCCATAGCGTAAACATTTTTAAACACAATTTAAGTCTCAGGTCTTACACATTTCAGTTGCTTAATTCTATCTGAATCAATCTGGAATAAAGAAGTCAGCTGTATACTTCTGAGGAATGATTAATAAACAAAATGTTAGTGACAATTAGCAATAATAATAATTTAAAAAAAACTACAGTAAAAATAAATCAATTTAAAACTAAAATACAGTGGCACCATATTATCCTGCTTTTTTTATTATTATTATTATTTTGGGTCATTCTCAAAGATGCAGAAGGAAGAAATGCAATACGTATTATAGTGTACTTTCAACATGCCAGTACAAATTTTTATTCATGCATACATCATCTCGCGTTTTCTGCGGCTTCATGTAAGTAGAGAGATATTGAAAGTTTGGAAGGTGCGTCATTTTGCACAGCTTTTGATATATTACAGAAAATATTTTTTTCTTCCTGAAAATGTGTTATTAACATGATAGGGGTATGTTTAATGCACAGCACACATGTGTAAGTACTTGTAAAATATTTTTAAAGATTCATACCATACAATAAGATTATAATAATCATAATTGAAAAACCAAATTACCCCAGCTCCAAATTACCCCGGCTTACCCTATAGATTTTATTTTATTTTCAGTCGGCCTTTGCACCAATAACCCCCCCCCCTCCCCCTTCCTTTATGAAATAAAGCACTTAAACTTCCCTCGGTTAAATGTTAAAATTGTATATTCTTGGGAAACACACAATAATTTATCTTATATTTTTCTGTTACCTCCTTAACTCTGCCCCCTCCCCTTACTTTAAAAGATCAGATATATTAAAAATCTTAACACTTCTAAAATTTCTCCTTTGTTCACTTTTATTTCATCCCCTTCAAAACCTCTGTATGTGAAGTTTTGATTTTTTTTCTTGCCCTCCCCCCCCCCCCACCCCACCCCCCCAAAAAAGCCAACCTTGGTTAAACTTTCGAAATATATGCATAAGTAGCTGTCCTTATACATAAGTTATTAATTTAATAAGTCGAAAGAATCAATATTTTTTTTTTCTTTTTAATTTTAGCACGTTTCACAAATCACAGTTCCCAGATTTGTTTAGGGTTCCGTTTTTCCCGATGCCATTTTTCTGTGTGGCATTTTTTCCGCCCCTCTATTAACTTGAAATAATTAATCTGTAATTTATTACCAAGCTATACAAACAAATTATAATCGAAGTATTATAGTCTTACATCCCGAATTACTTCCAATACATGAAAAGTAGATGAAAACTTTAGTAACATGAAACAATTACCGTATATACTCGCGTATAAGTCGACCCCCTAACTTTTAAATGCAAATTTTGCAAAAAATCAAATACTCGCGTATAAGTCGACCTCCTAAGTTTTTACTTCCATTTTGCATAAAATCAAGAAAAGATGGGAGAAAAACGTGCCCTTCATATGGTAGGACAGATTCGCCAATGCGAAAAAGTGGTAAGTAAACAAAAACAAATCAATGAAATATTTTTTTAATGATAAATTATTATTATTTGTATATTTTAAATATTATTTTATTATTCTTACACATAAAAAGCCAAAATTTTGGCAGTATTTGAAGTTGTTCTTTTTTTTTCGTTGTTTTAATTGACTTGCGTATAAGTTGACCCCCCACTTTGCTTGCCGAAAATTGTCAGAAATTTCTCGACTTATACGCGAGTATATACGGTACCCTCTATTTCTGTATTTTGTCATTATAAAGTAAAAGTATAAATATAAAGAAGTATAAATACACATTCTGAAAATGAAACAAAAAATATAAATTATATATAAATAACTAATATTATATAGTGTAACTAATAATACATAATAATATATATAATAATAATATATAATATAAATAATACGTAAATAAATATATTCAAAAAGCATATTCTGAAAATGTATGAATATAAATTCTGTAATTCTAAAGTAATTCTGTAATCCTGTATTACATGTTAAACACGCTTCATATAAAACGCTTCTCCCACTAATTTCTGCATTGATTTCTTTCCTCTTTTATTCATTTTTTTCTGAATTTCTGAAATGAAGGTCCAGAAGGTACCCGGTTTAGTTTCATTTCACATGTTTATTCAGCTCCGAATGGGATGCAAAACTAGAGGGCCAAAGTGCATTCATTATGCAGGGCCGGAGGCGGGCGGCTGAATGCCTGAAAAGCTCGGAGCACAGGGAGACAGACCGAGTGCCGGAGGCTTAGCCCGAGGCTTGGAGTTGATGCAAATGGACTTCGTCAATGCACTGACGAAGAAAATTATCCTACCCTGAAGCAGTAAATGCTTTGGGAAAAGCTCTGCTACAGCTCAGCAATAGTTATCATGTTTTCAAAGGAAATGTTAGACTGTAGAAAGCAGTTTTATGAAAAATAAAATTAATACGAAGCGAGTGTTTGGCGCTTGTAAAAGAAAACACAAATTTTGCGCACATCACATATCCTTTAACGCGTTTTTCGAATGCAAATAATTCCTATTTTTATCACGAAAAAAAAGAAGAAAAATACTAGTGTTCTGTTTTTGAGAATATAAAACAAATTTTTTTTTCTTAATTTACACTGTTAAAAATTTGCAGCAAACTGTCCAGTCATTTGACCGTAGAAAATTGTTACATAACCGTAATTTAACTCTATTCTGACCAGAATAGAGTTAAATTACGGTTATGTAACAATTTTCTATAAAATCGGTCTATTGATTGGACAGTTTGTTGCAAATTTTTAACAGTGTAGGATTTATTAATACAAGTATGTAACTGTCCCAATTGGACAGTTTTTTGAATAATACTTTTTCCAAACCAAAATTTTCTTTTTAAGATTTTTCTTGCAAATTTTCCTGAAACCGACCCCGAAGCTTATTTCTATTGCAAATGTTATAGAAATCTAACACGAAAATTATTCTCCGGAAAAACTGGTATTCAAAAAACAGATCATTTGGGAGCCCCGCTAATATGTAAAACTTATAATAGTTTAGATTCCAAAACAATGAACTTTGATAAACATTTCCAAATAATTTTAAGAAACATAACCAACATAATAAACATTTCTCTTGTTCTAAATTCCAGAAGTAATTTAAGCATCCTAGAGTTGCCAAACTTTCCTCTTTCTTTTTTTTAACACTAATATTTGAAAAGAGAAAAATTCAGTTTATTTAATAATAAATATACAACGACCGGTCACATTTGACCGGTACAAAATCAAAGTATGTCGTTTCGAACCAAAAATTTGTTTCATAGTTTTAAAATAAAAAGTTATTTTTGTCCGAACACTTAGAAATCTTAATTGGTGATAAATAAAACGGTTTTACAGAAAAAAAAAATATTGTTATCGTGAAAATATCGTGAAAAAATATTGTTATTTAGTATTAACTGTATACAAACTCTTTTTAAAATTTTGTGAAAAATATGCATATTAGTAGTGGAATCGTGAGTTCTTAAAAAAAAAAGGCACTTAATGTATGATATATATTCGGCAAGTACATAGGGTCCTTCGGTAAATTAAACTTCCCGAGCCCACCCTCCCGTTCTTTGGTGTCTTTAACTTATGTATTTTTACTTTTAAATTTTCCCGGTATCAATCAATTTTTGTAGTTTTTTTTTTTCTATTTAGAGTCTAAGGCATACGGCTCGCACGCAGGGATGTTTGAGGGAGCTCTTGGCCGCTTCAGTAACAGATACTCTGCGATAAAATGCATTGTAAATACAAATGTCTGAAATTCAGATAAAAAAGCGTCTGAAACGGGTGGTTCAATATTACGACACAAAACAGTCTTATTTATTACAGACACTTGAAACGTCTGAAATGCTGTTATATTTTACATCGTATTTTTTGGCAAGAAGTAGCCGTTACTGATTAAATTTTCAATTCGATTTCTTGAACATATATACCGGGTGGCCTGAATTAAAACACCCCTAATCTGACTTCCCTATATATCGAACTACTCAGTGTAAAGGGTTCAAATTTATGAACATACTATTCAAGACATGGGGAAAAGGATGAGGCGAAAAAAATTAGTTCTAGAAATACCGATAGATGGCGCTGTACAACTAAAATATGAAAAAAGAGAAGTTGAAGAGTTAAAGTGGATGCATCACGGCCATGGCAGATTCTGTGGAGCGATGAGGCCCATTTCCACCTCAATAGGGCAGAGGTGAGCACTCATAATTGTAACATTCGGAAAACCGAAAACCCCGGTACCTACCAAGAGATTCCACTCCAATCACCGAAAGTTACAGTTTGGTGTGGATTCACAGCCACATTCATTCTTCGACCTTTCTTTTTCGAACAGTCTATTCGCAAAGGCCACGTGACAACGACATGCATTGTGACGACCAATAGGTTCAAAATGATGCTCGAAATTTTTGTTGTACCCCATTTGCAAGAGCGGCATGTCTTGACTCAATTACCTTTATGCAAGATGGAGCGCCTCCACACGTTTAACTCCATGTACAGCAATTTTTTCGGCAACGTTTCATTCATGGCATAGTAATAAGTCGTGCGTTTCCGACAACCTGGTCATCTCGTTCTTCGGATCTTATTCAGTGTAATTTTTGGCTGTGGGACACTTAAAAAGTCTTATTTGTCGAGGGCGTCAGGTCATAACCTATGCAGACTTGAAAGAAGGTATCACTCTGCATGTGAGAATCATCTCAGTCAATCCGCAGTTGGACAAGCTGACCACCTGCAGATTTTAAATCTTCAAGAAGGGAACGATATTGAGCAGCATTCCCTGCGTCGATAAGGTGATTGTCACATGAATTTTTGGTACGTTCACATAAAATGTGTTTTTGTGTCTTTTCAAAATATGTCTAGTTGTACAGCGCCATCTATCAGTAATTTCTAGAACTAATTTTTTTCCGCATAATCAGTTTGCCCTTGTGTTGAATAGTACGTGTTCAAAATTTTAATCTTATACACTGAGTAGTTCAATAAATAGAGATGTCGGAGTAGGGTTTTAATGCTGGCCACCCTGTATATCAAACTTTAGATTCATCGGAAACGCAGTTCCGATAGTCAAACAATCTACGTCCCGACCAACCGCTATTTTCAGAAGTGTCAGTCGTCCATAACGTAAAAGGAACAACCTCCGACTGAAAGAGCCACCAACATGAACAAGGTATTTTTGGCACTGAATAAGTATAATTTACTGCAACATTCCCATAATTTATTACATAAATACTATAAAGAAAAACTGGTGGGCATACTCTTATTCTTTAGATAATGTTATGTTATTGTGTTACATAAAGGTCTAGTATAAAATTACTTAATGTCTATTAACGTTTTCTTTTTCCTAAAAGAGTGTACATTTTTAACACTCTCCAACCTAGTTGAAAAGTGTTTATGACTTCGGTTTGTCTGGCCGTATGGCCGTCTGAGGTTTGCCGTCTGTCTGTGCTCTAACTCCCGTAAATATGCTCGGATTGCCCTGCAATTTTTATATGTTATTGTCGTTATCTATATCATGTTCCCTATTTCAACGGAAGTGTGTAGCACTTATAGTTTTTTACAGGGACACTCAAAAGAATTCCGTTACATTACGGTCTATGGGGAAAAATCATTTGCGGTTTATTTTAATGATGTTACACAATTTCAAACACATTGTAATTGATATATATCACTAAGGTGCATTACAAGAAGCTTATTATGGAATAGGGTGTGCATAGCACTTATAGTTACTTTACAGGGACAGTCAAAAGAATTCCGTTACATTACGTCTATGGAGAAAAATCGTTTGCGGTTTAATTAAATAATGTTTCACTATTCTAAACGCATTGAAATTTATATATATCACTAAGGTGCATTACAAGAGGCTTACTACAGAATATTGTGTGTATAGCAGTCATCGTTCATTTACAGGGACACACAAAAGAATTCTCTACTGTCTGTTAATAATAATTCCTGGAAGTACATTTTAAGTTGCTGAACGCGCTTTTAAATGTAACTCACTTTTTTTTCTATTACTTAGTGTGTATCAATTCTGTAGATCATATACAGGGCAGCACAAAAGTTCGCGAACACATTTCCGTTTATTAACAGAAACTCCAGAAGAAGAATTTTGAACTGTGCTACGCGTTTCCTAACGAAACTAAAATTTAGCATCCTATGTAGTATATATACAAATCTATAGATCCTATACAGGGCTGAATAAAAGTATTCGGATATTTTTCCGAATATTGTATATGTTGGAAATATATGTTGGAAATTCCTGAAATTACGTTTTTACATAGGTTATGCGTTTTCCAAATTGTTTACTTTGATGTTATATTTCAGCTTATTAAACGGTAATGATTTGTAAAATTATTTTGGAAGCGTTGGAAAGTGTTACATAATCTATGCTTGACGCATGATTTTTCGTTTTTGTTGTTTCTTTGTTTCGCTTCAGGAATTTCGTGGACCACTCACTTTCATTTCCTTGCTGGTTTAATAGTATTATATGCATTCAAAGCTAAGTATTCGCAATTTGCAAACGTTTGTCTGTAGTTTAGAAAAGTATTAAGTATTATTAACAATTTTAATGTTTATCAAATTCAATCATTCAAGTTGAAAATTTTCCAATTGAGTAAAAAAGCATCTAGGTCGGGAATCAAATTCAGAATCTTTGCCTTAAATTCTCCATTCTCTTCCAATTGAGATACCTGGAACGACAACCGGCCGATACAATTCACTCAGGTCGGCCGATTGTTTCAAATTTTACAAATTTCTGTTTAAGCATTTAATTAATCAAAAATATTTTTAACATGTTATCAAAAATTCAAGCAAACAATTTTTTTCTAGTTAGAAAATGAGTTTTCGACGAGTTTAGCTCTTTTAAAAAATCCATGACGGCTCGGCCTACAGGCACAGGCAAATTTCGAAGACGCAGACCGTGGGGCGCCTGTTCATTGAGAATTGCAGAAAAAATGACCTTTTTGCCATGATGCGACATTTGAGACCGCCTTCTTCGAAATCTACCTGTGTCTGTAGGCGGAGCCGGCAGGGATTTTTCATTTTTTTATTATTATTATTTATTCTATTTATTTATTTATTTACTATTTTTTCCTTTTTTTTTTTTTTTTTTTTTTTTTTTTGCTGTAAGGGTTGGTCTTATCAAAAACTTGTCACTATAAAAGTTGTAGACAATATTAAGAGGATTTATAATAAATTTAAGCGGATTTGATATTTTGTGAATTGACGAATTTGTGAATTTTTTTTCTTCTGAAACCCCTATTTCCCCCTCCCCTCGAGGCCATTTTTAATGATATCAAAAATCTGTCATACATAAATTATAAATTTTCGGTCCTTTTCCTAGAAGTAATAATAACTTTAAACGGATTCGATACGTATCATAATTAAGAAGTTATTGGGTGGTTTATTCTGTTTTCAAAAAAAGGCCCCCCCCCCCCCCACCATTGGTTCCATTTTGCCCATTTACGAACTTGCCCGAGCTTTTATGCCCCTTGATTTTATGTATGAGTTTGGAAGAGATTTGTACAGAATTTATTTAAGTTATCGTCTCCATAAAAAATGATATAGATAGATAGAGAGATAGAGAAATAGATAGATAGATAAAGTTTTGAGCTGGGTGTGATTCTGCGAGTCATGATTGGCGTAGATCTGCAAAAATTTTCCAGAAATTCCGACATAGGGGAGAATGTAATAGGTAGTATTTCTTAAGAAATCTGCCTAAAAAATTATTTTGAACTGGGTAATTTTTGCAAAAGTGTGAATTTAAACGCAAATTAACACATTTTTTAGAGAATGAGTTTGGATTTAAATTTCTTTCTTTCTATAGCGAGTTTGACCAATACTGATTATAATAACTAAATATGGTGTTATTTTCGTGTCGGCCGGTTGTCGTTCGTAGTATTAAAGCACAAAATTAATAATTTAAAAAAAATTTAAATTTTAGAAATTTCTGTTGAAGCATTTAATTAATCCAAAATATTTTGAATATAGTATTATCACAAATTCAAGCAAACAAAACTTTTTTTAGCTAGAAAATAAGTTTCTGACGAGTTTTGATCTTGCAAAAATATGATTTTAAACTAAGTGATTTTGCAAATTGTGAATTTGAACGCGAATTAACTCCATTTTTCAGGAAATGAGTTTGGATTTGAATTTCTTTTTTTCCAATGTGAGCTTAAACAATATAGATTACAATAACTTACTGTTATTTTCAATCAAAATGATTTCCTTTTAGTGTTTAACTAGTCTCCTGGGGAAAAAAATACATTTTTTCTTCTTTTTTTTAAATTATCAAAAATAAAGAAACTTTCATTAAGTTTAAAAACCTGAAAGTGTCACATCCATGGTACTGTAACCCGACCCGAACCCGACACGCTTCAACCTGAAACCGAACCGAACTCGAAATATTTAAACCCGAACCTGGGGTGGAAGAAAATTAATCCATATTTTAATACAATTATGGAAAAGTACTCTAAAATTATGTCTCTAATATCAATTTCAGGTGTTTCAGTTTTAAATTTTAATATAGCATCTTATCTTAGAATGTATTATTTTTCTACAATTAGATAATTTATACGACAATATGTTAGTCCGACCTTTCTCTTCGAGAAAAAAAAGCGCTTAAAAAGGAAATAATTCGACGTTTTTAATAAAAAAGTGTAGGTTTGTAAAATTTCGGAGCAGGTTTGTACCTCATAACCTCAGAGCCCGATTAACTCCATATGGGGCACGGGGCTCACGTGCTATTTGGGGGGTCCTCTTTCTCAAAGTAATCTCGGGTTATAAAATAAATACATTACAACCGTAATATACGATCACATGGTGCAGTTTAAATTTTACACCATTTCTTATGTTAAAAAAAATGTGTTATTTTGTTTTTGTGATGCTAGAGTCCTAAGGACTTAAGTGTTCGCATAAGCATGTTTCACGTAATATGCAGTTTTTAGGAATTTGGCAGTTTCTTTTAAACTCATCTGCAAATACGGAGAAGTTCATCGGTGTCAAATAGGTGAAATATATTGCTAATACCAACTGTAAACAGAATTTTTCTTTAATGTGTATTTTTCAGAGAGTAAACAAAAAGCATTTTGCCCCCCCTCCCCCCTGTAACTGGACAAGTGGGGCACGTGCCCCATATGCCCCTGTTTTAATCAGGCTTGGCATATCCTCCGTCTCCCTGCCCCTTGGCTACGTCCTTGCGATACTTGAATATTGAATGTCTGGAAACTTACATTTTGTTAGTCACCTTGTTTTACACCCGAGTCCTTCATATAATGCTTAAAAGAGGCGTTGTCAGTGAAATTTTGAACAGTTGGATTGAAACAGTATTACCCCCTAGATCACTGAATTCTTTTAATGCTGCATGTTCATCCGGGTTCTTCGACATTTACCCTTGATCTATAGCGCCTTGACAGCCGCAGGGAAAAGCCCTCCTGGATTCATTACTTATTCCGCTCGCATCGGGGTCTTGTAATCATTCTTTCGGTGCCGACGCCCTCTTTTGTCTGCTCTATTGTATTAAGCTTACACCACAGGGGATCTACGGCCCTCAGGTTGGGGTGCCTCCAGGCCATGCTAACGATTGCAAATGATCACGGGGTATCAGCGAAGCTTACTGTTATTCAACTCGTCATACTGGCGACAAGATAGAAGCGAATTACCATTACGTATCCCTTAAATCCAAATACGTTTTTTATACGACCCCTCAGGTGTGTAAACTAATGTTGCGTTTTACGAAAAGATAAACCACTTGTGCTTTATGGAAGAAATTATACGTGCAGGGTCGGATTTTCGGTTAGGCCCAGAAGGCTTGGGTTTGGGCCTGGGGCCTCAAAATTTTGGGGATCTAAAATCGAATTAGCTCATTTTAAAAATGCATTTATTAGATTAAGATATGAAGTTTTCTTGCAAAAATAAATTTTAAAATTATTTATAATACTTAATAATGAGCTAAACTATACGCAAATGTTTGGAAATCACGAATAGAAAGCTTTAGTTACATACTGTACGACCTGCAAGTAAATGTCGGTCAGGGCCCAAAAATATATGATGTACCTTCGGGCCTAAATTGCGTAAGTCGTACTCTGTCCTTGCGGAAAATACCCCCTGCACCATATCTGTTCCATGCGGAAGCCTGCAAAGGAAATAAAGTTTTACTGATAATAATTTAAACATTGATTTTTCTTTTTTAACACTTTCCAACCTAGTTGAAAAGTGTTTATGAATTCGGTTTGTCTGTCTGTCTGTCCGTGCTCTAACTCGCGTAAATATATCCGGATAGTCATGCAATTGATATATGTTATTGAGGTTTACTATAGCATGTTCGATATTGAAAATGAAGTGTGTAGCACTTATACTTTTTTTACAGGGCACTCAAAAGAATGCCGAAACATTATGGTCTACGGGGAAAAATCCTTTTCAGTGCATTTTAATGATATGGCCTTATTTCAAATATATTGAAATTGATATACATCACTGAAATAAACTACAAGATGCTTACTATCGAACATGGTAAGTCTAGCACTTCTAATTAGTTTAGAGGGAAACTGAAAAGAATTCCATTACATTATGGTTTAATGTGGAAAATAGTTTTAATCATGTTACACTATTACAAACATAATGAAATTGATATCAATTAGATGCACTAAGAGATGCTATCTGTAGAATATGGAGTGGAAAGCTTTTTTCTTTCATTTACAGTGCCACACAAAAATATTCTTTTACATAATGGTCTACGGGGGAAAAACTGTTTGCAGCGTATTTTAATTATGTTACGCCGTTTGAAATATAATGAAATTGATATACATCACTGAAATATACTACAAGATGCTTACTATCGAACATGGTAAGTCTAGCACTTCTAATTAGTTTAGAGGGAAACTGAAAAGAATTCCATTACATTATGGTTTAATGTGGAAAATAGTTTTAATCATGTTACACTATTACAAACATAATGAAATTGATATCAATTAGATGCACTAAGAGATGCTATCTGTAGAATATGGAGTGGAAAGCTTTTTTCTTTCATTTACAGTGCCACACAAAAATATTCTTTTACATAATGGTCTACGGGGGAAAAACTGTTTGCAGCGTATTTTAATTATGTTACGCCGTTTGAAATATAATGAAATTGATATACATCACTGAAATATACTACAAGATGCTTACTATCGAACATGGTAAGTCTAGCACTTCTAATTAGTTTAGAGGGAAACTGAAAAGAATTCCATTACATTATGGTTTAATGTGGAAAATAGTTTTAATCATGTTACACTATTACAAACATAATGAAATTGATATCAATTAGATGCACTAAGAGACGCTATCTGTAGAATATGGAGTGGAAAGCTTTTTTCTTTCATTTACAGTGCCACACAAAAATATTCTTTTACATAATGGTCTACGGGGGAAAAACTGTTTGCAGCGTATTTTAATTATGTTACGCCGTTTGAAATATAATGAAATTGATATACATCACTGAAATATACTACAAGATGCTTACTATCGAACATGGTAAGTCTAGCACTTCTAATTAGTTTAGAGGGAAACTGAAAAGAATTCCATTACATTATGGTTTAATGTGGAAAATAGTTTTAATCATGTTACACTATTACAAACATAATGAAATTGATATCAATTAGATGCACTAAGAGATGCTATCTGTAGAATATGGAGTGGAAAGCTTTTTTCTTTCATTTACAGTGCCACACAAAAATATTCTTTTACATAATGGTCTACGGGGGAAAAACTGTTTGCAGCGTATTTTAATTATGTTACGCCGTTTGAAATATAATGAAATTGATATACATCACTGAAATATACTACAAGATGCTTACTATCGAACATGGTAAGTCTAGCACTTCTAATTAGTTTAGAGGGAAACTGAAAAGAATTCCATTACATTATGGTTTAATGTGGAAAATAGTTTTAATCATGTTACACTATTACAAACATAATGAAATTGATATCAATTAGATGCACTAAGAGACGCTATCTGTAGAATATGGAGTGGAAAGCTTTTTTCTTTCATTTACAGTGCCACACAAAAATATTCTTTTACATAATGGTCTACGGGGGAAAAACTGTTTGCAGCGTATTTTAATTATGTTACGCCGTTTGAAATATAATGAAATTGATATACATCACTGAAATATACTACAAGATGCTTACTATCGAACATTGTAAGTCTAGCACTTCTAATTAGTTTAGAGGGAAACTGAAAAGAATTCCATTACATTATGGTTTAATGTGGAAAATAGTTTTAATCATGTTACACTATTACAAACATAATGAAATTGATATCAATTAGATGCACTAAGAGATGCTATCTGTAGAATATGGAGTGGAAAGCTTTTTTCTTTCATTTACAGTGCCACACAAAAATATTCTTTTACATAATGGTCTACGGGGGAAAAACTGTTTGCAGCGTATTTTAATTATGTTACGCCGTTTGAAATATAATGAAATTGATATACATCACTGAAATATACTACAAGATGCTTACTATCGAACATGGTAAGTCTAGCACTTCTAATTAGTTTAGAGGGAAACTGAAAAGAATTCCATTACATTATGGTTTAATGTGGAAAATAGTTTTAATCATGTTACACTATTACAAACATAATGAAATTGATATCAATTAGATGCACTAAGAGATGCTATCTGTAGAATATGGAGTGGAAAGCTTTTTTCTTTCATTTACAGTGCCACACAAAAATATTCTTTTACATAATGGTCTACGGGGGAAAAACTGTCTGCAGCGTATTTTAATTATGTTACGCCGTTTGAAATATAATGAAATTGATATACATCACTGAAATATACTACAAGATGCTTACTATCGAACATGGTAAGTCTAGCACTTCTAATTAGTCTAGAGGGAAACTGAAAAGAATTCCATTACATTATGGTTTAATGTGGAAAATAGTTTTAATCATGTTACACTATTACAAACATAATGAAATTGATATCAATTAGATGCACTAAGAGATACTATCTGTAGAATATGGAGTGGAAAGCTTTTTTCTTTCATTTACAGTGCCACACAAAAATATTCTTTTACATAATGGTCTACGGGGGAAAAACTGTTTGCAGCGTATTTTAATTATGTTACGCCGTTTGAAATATAATGAAATTGATATACATCACTGAAATATACTACAAGATGCTTACTATCGAACATGGTAAGTATAGCACTTCTAATTAGTTTAGAGGGAAACTGAAAAGAATTCCATTACATTATGGTTTAATGTGGAAAATAGTTTTAATCATGTTACACTATTACAAACATAATGAAATTGATATCAATTAGATGCACTAAGAGATGCTATCTGTAGAATATGGAGTGGAAAGCTTTTTTCTTTCATTTACAGTGCCACACAAAAATATTCTTTTACATAATGGTCTACGGGAGAAAAACAGTTTGCAGCGTATTTTAATTATGTTACGCCGTTTGAAATATAATGAAATTGATATACATCACTGAAATATACTACAAGATGCTTACTATCGAACATGGTAAGTCTAGCACTTCTAATTAGTTTAGAGGGAAACTGAAAAGAATTCCATTACATTATGGTTTAATGTGGAAAATAGTTTTAATCATGTTACACTATTACAAACATAATGAAATTGATATCAATTAGATGCACTAAGAGATGCTATCTGTAGAATATGGAGTGGAAAGCTTTTTTCTTTCATTTACAGTGCCACACAAAAATATTCTTTTACATAATGGTCTACGGGGGAAAAACTGTTTGCAGCGTATTTTAATTATGTTACGCCGTTTGAAATATAATGAAATTGATATACATCACTGAAATATACTACAAGATGCTTACTATCGAACATGGTAAGTCTAGCACTTCTAATTAGTTTAGAGGGAAACTGAAAAGAATTCCATTACATTATGGTTTAATGTGGAAAATAGTTTTAATCATGTTACACTATTACAAACATAATGAAATTGATATCAATTAGATGCACTAAGAGATGCTATCTGTAGAATATGGAGTGGAAAGCTTTTTTCTTTCATTTACAGTGCCACACAAAAATATTCTTTTACATAATGGTCTACGGGGGAAAAACTGTTTGCAGCGTATTTTAATTATGTTACGCCGTTTGAAATATAATGAAATTGATATACATCACTGAAATATACTACAAGATGCTTACTATCGAACATGGTAAGTCTAGCACTTCTAATTAGTTTAGAGGGAAACTGAAAAGATTTCCATTACATTATGGTTTAATGTGGAAAATAGTTTTAATCATGTTACACTATTACAAACATAATGAAATTGATATCAATTAGATGCACTAAGAGATGCTATCTGTAGAATATGGAGTGGAAAGCTTTTTTCTTTCATTTACAGTGCCACACAAAAATATTCTTTTACATAATGGTCTACGGGGGAAAAACTGTTTGCAGCGTATTTTAATTATGTTACGCCGTTTGAAATATAATGAAATTGATATACATCACTGAAATATACTACAAGATGCTTACTATCGAACATGGTAAGTCTAGCACTTCTAATTAGTTTAGAGGGAAACTGAAAAGAATTCCATTACATTATGGTTTAATGTGGAAAATAGTTTTAATCATGTTACACTATTACAAACATAATGAAATTGATATCAATTAGATGCACTAAGAGATGCTATCTGTAGAATATGGAGTGGAAAGCTTTTTTCTTTCATTTACAGTGCCACACAAAAATATTCTTTTACATAATGGTCTACGGGGGAAAAACTGTTTGCAGCGTATTTTAATTATGTTACGCCGTTTGAAATATAATGAAATTGATACACATCACTGAAATATACTACAAGATGCTTACTATCGAACATGGTAAGTCTAGCACTTCTAATTAGTTTAGAGGGAAACTGAAAAGAATTCCATTACATTATGGTTTAATGTGGAAAATAGTTTTAATCATGTTACACTATTACAAACATAATGAAATTGATATCAATTAGATGCACTAAGAGATGCTATCTGTAGAATATGGAGTGGAAAGCTTTTTTCTTTCATTTACAGTGCCACACAAAAATATTCTTTTACATAATGGTCTACGGGGGAAAAACTGTTTGCAGCGTATTTTAATTATGTTACGCCGTTTGAAATATAATGAAATTGATACACATCACTGAAATATACTACAAGATGCTTACTATCGAACATGGTAAGTCTAGCACTTCTAATTAGTTTAGAGGGAAACTGAAAAGAATTCCATTACATTATGGTTTAATGTGGAAAATAGTTTTAATCATGTTACACTATTACAAACATAATGAAATTGATATCAATTAGATGCACTAAGAGATGCTATCTGTAGAATATGGAGTGGAAAGCTTTTTTCTTTCATTTACAGTGCCACACAAAAATATTCTTTTACATAATGGTCTACGGGGGAAAAACTGTTTGCAGCGTATTTTAATTATGTTACGCCGTTTGAAATATAATGAAATTGATATACATCACTGAAATATACTACAAGATGCTTACTATCGAACATGGTAAGTCTAGCACTTCTAATTAGTTTAGAGGGAAACTGAAAAGAATTCCATTACATTATGGTTTAATGTGGAAAATAGTTTTAATCATGTTACACTATTACAAACATAATGAAATTGATATCAATTAGATGCACTAAGAGATGCTATCTGTAGAATATGGAGTGGAAAGCTTTTTTCTTTCATTTACAGTGCCACACAAAAATATTCTTTTACATAATGGTCTACGGGGGAAAAACTGTTTGCAGCGTATTTTAATTATGTTACGCCGTTTGAAATATAATGAAATTGATATACATCACTGAAATATACTACAAGATGCTTACTATCGAACATGGTAAGTCCAGCACTTCTAATTAGTTTAGAGGGAAACTGAAAAGAATTCCATTACATTATGGTTTAATGTGGAAAATAGTTTTAATCATGTTACATTATTACAAACATAATGAAATTGATATCAATTAGATGCACTAAGAGATGCTATCTGTAGAATATGGAGTGGAAAGCTTTTTTCTTTCATTTACAGTGCCACACAAAAATATTCTTTTACATAATGGTCTACGGGGGAAAAACTGTTTGCAGCGTATTTTAATTATGTTACGCCGTTTGAAATATAATGAAATTGATACACATCACTGAAATATACTACAAGATGCTTACTATCGAACATGGTAAGTCTAGCACTTCTAATTAGTTTAGAGGGAATCTGAAAAGAATTCCATTACATTATGGTTTAATGTGGAAAATAGTTTTAATCATGTTACACTATTACAAACATAATGAAATTGATATCAATTAGATGCACTAAGAGATGCTATCTGTAGAATATGGAGTGGAAAGCTTTTTTCTTTCATTTACAGTGCCACACAAAAATATTCTTTTACATAATGGTCTACGGGGGAAAAACTGTTTGCAGCGTATTTTAATTATGTTACGCCGTTTGAAATATAATGAAATTGATATACATCACTGAAATATACTACAAGATGCTTACTATCGAACATGGTAAGTCTAGCACTTCTAATTAGTTTAGAGGGAAACTGAAAAGAATTCCATTACATTATGGTTTAATGTGGAAAATAGTTTTAATCATGTTACACTATTACAAACATAATGAAATTGATATCAATTAGATGCACTAAGAGATGCTATCTGTAGAATATGGAGTGGAAAGCTTTTTTCTTTCATTTACAGTGCCACACAAAAATATTCTTTTACATAATGGTCTACGGGGGAAAAACTGTTTGCAGCGTATTTTAATTATGTTACGCCGTTTGAAATATAATGAAATTGATATACATCACTGAAATATACTACAAGATGCTTACTATCGAACATGGTAAGTCTAGCACTTCTAATTAGTTTAGAGGGAAACTGAAAAGAATTCCATTACATTATGGTTTAATGTGGAAAATAGTTTTAATCATGTTACACTATTACAAACATAATGAAATTGATATCAATTAGATGCACTAAGAGATGCTATCTGTAGAATATGGAGTGGAAAGCTTTTTTCTTTCATTTACAGTGCCACACAAAAATATTCTTTTACATAATGGTCTACGGGGGAAAAACTGTTTGCAGCGTATTTTAATTATGTTACGCCGTTTGAAATATAATGAAATTGATATACATCACTGAAATATACTACAAGATGCTTACTATCGAACATGGTAAGTCTAGCACTTCTAATTAGTTTAGAGGGAAACTGAAAAGAATTCCATTACATTATGGTTTAATGTGGAAAATAGTTTTAATCATGTTACACTATTACAAACATAATGAAATTGATATCAATTAGATGCACTAAGAGATGCTATCTGTAGAATATGGAGTGGAAAGCTTTTTTCTTTCATTTACAGTGCCACACAAAAATATTCTTTTACATAATGGTCTACGGGGGAAAAACTGTTTGCAGCGTATTTTAATTATGTTACGCCATTTGAAATATAATGAAATTGATATACATCACTGAAATATACTACAAGATGCTTACTATTGAACATGGTAAGTCTAGCACTTCTAATTAGTTTAGAGGGAAACTGAAAAGAATTCCATTACATTATGGTTTAATGTGGAAAATAGTTTTAATCATGTTACACTTTTACAAACATAATGAAATTGATATCAATTAGATGCACTAAGAGATGCTATCTGTAGAATATGGAGTGGAAAGCTTTTTTCTTTCATTTACAGTGCCACACAAAAATATTCTTTTACATAATGGTCTACGGGGGGAAAAACTGTTTGCAGCGTATTTTAATTATGTTACGCCGTTTGAAATATAATGAAATTGATATACATCACTGAAATATACTACAAGATGCTTACTATCGAACATGGTAAGTCTAGCACTTCTAATTAGTTTAGAGGGAAACTGAAAAGAATTCCATTACATTATGGTTTAATGTGGAAAATAGTTTTAATCATGTTACACTATTACAAACATAATGAAATTGATATCAATTAGATGCACTAAGAGATGCTATCTGTAGAATATGGAGTGGAAAGCTTTTTTCTTTCATTTACAGTGCCACACAAAAATATTCTTTTACATAATGGTCTACGGGGGAAAAACTGTTTGCAGCGTATTTTAATTATGTTACGCCATTTGAAATATAATGAAATTGATATACATCACTGAAATATACTACAAGATGCTTACTATCGAACATGGTAAGTCTAGCACTTCTAATTAGTTTAGAGGGAAACTGAAAAGAATTCCATTACATTATGGTTTAATGTGGAAAATAGTTTTAATCATGTTACACTATTACAAACATAATGAAATTGATATCAATTAGATGCACTAAGAGATGCTATCTGTAGAATATGGAGTGGAAAGCTTTTTTCTTTCATTTACAGTGCCACACAAAAATATTCTTTTACATAATGGTCTACGGGGGAAAAACTGTTTGCAGCGTATTTTAATTATGTTACGCCGTTTGAAATATAATGAAATTGATATACATCACTGAAATATACTACAAGATGCTTACTATCGAACATGGTAAGTCTAGCACGTCTAATTAGTTTAGAGGGAAACTGAAAAGAATTCCATTACATTATGGTTTAATGTGGAAAATAGTTTTAATCATGTTACACTATTACAAACATAATGAAATTGATATCAATTAGATGCACTAAGAGATGCTATCTGTAGAATATGGAGTGGAAAGCTTTTTTCTTTCATTTACAGTGCCACACAAAAATATTCTTTTACATAATGGTCTACGGGGGAAAAACTGTTTGCAGCGTATTTTAATTATGTTACGCCATTTGAAATATAATGAAATTGATATATCACTGAAATATACTACAAGATGCTTACTATCGAACATAGTAAGTCTAGCACTTCTAATTAGTTTAGAGGGAAACTGAAAAGAATTCCATTACATTATGGTTTAATGTGGAAAATATTTTTAATCATGTTACACTATTACAAACATAATGAAATTGATATCAATTAGATGCACTAAGAGATGCTATCTGTAGAATATGGAGTGGAAAGCTTTTTTCTTTCATTTACAGTGCCACACAAAAATATTCTTTTACATAATGGTCTACGGGGGAAAAACAGTTTGCAGCGTATTTTAATTATGTTACGCCGTTTGAAATATAATGAAATTGATATACATCACTGAAATATACTACAAGATGCTTACTATCGAACATGGTAAGTCTAGCACTTCTAATTAGTTTAGAGGGAAACTGAAAAGAATTCCATTACATTATGGTTTAATGTGGAAAATAGTTTTAATCATGTTACACTATTACAAACATAATGAAATTGATATCAATTAGATACACTAAGAGATGCTATCTGTAGAATATGGAGTGGAAAGCTTTTTTCTTTCATTTACAGTGCCACACAAAAATATTCTTTTACATAATGGTCTACGGGGGAAAAACTGTTTGCAGCGTATTTTAATTATGTTACGCCGTTTTAAATATAATGAAATTGATACACATCACTGAAATATACTACAAGATGCTTACTATCGAACATGGTAAGTCTAGCACTTCTAATTAGTTTAGATGGAAACTGAAAAGAATTCCATTACATTATGGTTTAATGTGGAAAATAGTTTTAATCATGTTACACTATTACAAACATAATGAAATTGATATCAATTAGATGCACTAAGAGATGCTATCTGTAGAATATGGAGTGGAAAGCTTTTTTCTTTCATTTACAGTGCCACACAAAAATATTCTTTTACATAATGGTCTACGGGGGAAAAACTGTTTGCAGCGTATTTTAATTATGTTACGCCGTTTGAAATATAATGAAATTGATATACATCACTGAAATATACTACAAGATGCTTACTATCGAACATGGTAAGTCTAGCACTTCTAATTAGTTTAGAGGGAAACTGAAAAGAATTCCATTACATTATGGTTTAATGTGGAAAATAGTTTTAATCATGTTACACTATTACAAACATAATGAAATTGATATCAATTAGATGCACTAAGAGATGCTATCTGTAGAATATGGAGTGGAAAGCTTTTTTCTTTCATTTACAGTGCCACACAAAAATATTCTTTTACATAATGGTCTACGGGGGAAAAACTGTTTGCAGCGTATTTTAATTATGTTACGCCGTTTGAAATATAATGAAATTGATATACATCACTGAAATATACTACAAGATGCTTACTATCGAACATGGTAAGTCTAGCACTTCTAATTAGTTTAGAGGGAAACTGAAAAGATTTCCATTACATTATGGTTTAATGTGGAAAATAGTTTTAATCATGTTACACTATTACAAACATAATGAAATTGATATCAATTAGATGCACTAAGAGATGCTATCTGTAGAATATGGAGTGGAAAGCTTTTTTCTTTCATTTACAGTGCCACACAAAAATATTCTTTTACATAATGGTCTACGGGGGAAAAACTGTTTGCAGCGTATTTTAATTATGTTACGCCATTTCAAATATAATGAAATTGATATACATTATTGAGGTTTACTACAAGATACTTGTTATGTGCATAGCATTTATCGTTCATTTACAGGGACACACAAAATATTTCGGGTGCAGTACTGTGTCCGAAGTATTGCTTTATAAGCCATAATTGGAAGTGGGATTTTAGTAAAGAATGCATTTAATTAAATTTTTTAATGGTATGAGGTACCTATAAATGCTACAGATAATATACAGGGCTACACAAAAAAATTCGTAAGCATCACGGTGCATCAGTGTAAAGATTAAAATGGGTTTTTAATCGAGTTATGCATTTCGAACGTGAACTATATTTAGTATCCCAAGAAAGGTTTGTAGAATATAAATAAAATCATATACAGAGCCACACAAAGAACTGAAACATGGCTGCCTATGTATCATAAGTTCTGGAAGTGTGATTTCAGCGTGTATTTGCCTGAATTAAACTATACCTTAATATGTGGCGTGTATAAAAAGCTTACGGTAATATATAGGGCTGTACAAAATAATTCACGTATTATTCCGTCTATTGGTACAAACTGCTGAAGATGAATTTCCAACTGTGTTACGTGTTTCATTACTAAATTGTAGCATACTATAGAGTATATACAAATATATAAATTACAAACAGGGCTGCAGAAAAGAATTGGAGTACTTTTCCGGCTGTGAACGGTAATTGCTGAAATCTGGTTTTCAAATGTGTTTTGCGTTTTTTTTTAATGTTTACTTAGATACCTTATTTACCTTCTTAAACAGCGATGGTTTGGTATAGTATTTTGTTAGTGTTGGAAAGTGTTTCATAATCTATGCTTGGTGCATGATTTTTCTTTCTTGTTTAAGTAAGCCTTTAAAAAAATCAAATGTATTTTTAAGTTGACTAAATTGATGGTTTTTATAAAACAAGTATTTTGGAATGCTGTAATGTGTTATAATTTAGTTGTTTAGCAAATATTTTTATTAACTTTATAAAAAGAAAGGGAGCCTTATTCTGTCTCCTCCTCTTCCCGTATCTCTTTATATATATATATATAGATATAGATAGATAGATAGATATAGATATCGATATAGATATATATAAATGCAAATGCAGCTCTTAAAAATTATGAAAATGAAACAAATTAACTGAAAAACGCTAAAAGGACAATTCATATGATTGATATATATATATATATATATATATATATATATATATATATACACTATATGGCCATTAATGACCGGCAACTTTCAATTTTAGACATTTTGTCGAATATTTAAAAATATACTTGTCCGATTCTTCTGGAATTTTAGGATCCAAAAGAACAGGTTTGACTTCATATTTATCATTGTTGATTCGATAAGGAGGACAAATAGGGGACCAAAAAAAATTAAAGATAAAAATAATACTTGGGATCACTCTGTAAAATAAAATGCACCAAATGATCTATCGCTACAGAATATACATAGGCAGACATTGTACAATATGTGTATTCATTTGTGTAAGAATAGCATGTATAATAATAGAAATCTAGCGATTTTTTTAAAAAAATTAAAAAATTCTTGCATGTTTTTTTGCTTATAACATACAGGGTTTTAAACCAAATTTAACGCCAGTTTCAGAAAAATTGACAAAATGTAGTAGAAACAATATAGTGCAATTGGAATATAAATATATTAAATATTTAAGGAAATATGGGCAGTTGTATAAAATAATTTTTATCTGCGCATGCGCGAACGATAACAATGAACTTTTTGCATAATTTAATAGTCAACTCTATGGAGCAACTTATTAAAAAAAATCAGTCAAATATCGTAAAAATTCAAAGAGATATCGGCGTTAGAGTGAGCTGTTTTTTAGTTTCTCACTAAAACTCGCTGAATGATAAGGGATTTTCCACAAATTGTCATTTTTTATTTTATACTATTTTCCAATTTTTAATGATACTTTAGTTCTCTTTGAAAAACTATCCTAACGAGCTTATTCGAACAAAGAAAGAATTATCAAAATCAAAGGATCCATTCCAAAAGTATTATAACCTGGTGCAATAAAGTTTTCCAAGGCGAACTAAAGTATCAATAAAAAATGAAATATAGTATAAAAATTAAACATGACAATTTGTGGACAATCCCTTATCATTTAGCGAGTTTTAGTGAGAAACTAAAAAACAGCTCACTCTAACGCCGATATCTCTCTGAATTTTTACGATATTTGACTGATTTTTTTGAACAAGTTGTTCCATAGAGTTGACTATTAAATTATGCAAAAAGTTCCTTTTTATCATTCGCGCATGCGCAGATAAAAAATATTTTATACAACTGCCCATATTTCCTTAAATATTTAATATATTTACATTTCAATTACACTATATTGTTTCTACTATATTTTGTCAATTTTTCTGAAACTGGCGTTAAATTTGGTTAAAAACCCTGTATGTTATAAGCAAAAAACATGCAAGAATTTTTTTTTTTTTTTAAATCGCTATATTTCTATTAATATACATGCTATTCTTACACAAATGAATACACATATTGTATAATGTCTGCCTATGTATATTCTGTAGCGATAGATCATTTCGTGCATTTTATTTTACAGGGTGATCCCAAGTATTATTTTTTTTCTTTAATTTTTTTTTGGCATCTAATTATACTCCTTATCAAATCGACGTTGATAAATATGAAGTCAAACCTGTTCTTTTTAATTCTAAAATTCCAGAAGAATCTGACAAGTACATTTTTAATTATTCAACAAAATGTCTAAAATTGAAAGTTGCCGGTCATTAATGGCCATATAGTGTATATATATTTAATTAAACATTCCAAGAAAACATAGGAAAAGCTGGCCTCGCAGAAAATCACCTCAAGTGGTCAGTTCTCTGAGTACATAGCAAAGCATTACATTTCTATTACTTGTGTAAAAATAACAACGCCAATTATTACACAAATCATACCTCTGTATAAGGCACTCAAAAAAACTTCAGGGTTATTCCTTGTAAAATCAACAGATTTTGGAAAAAGAAATTTTTTATTTATGCATCATTTTTTATTTATGCTGTAAAATGTTTGACATGAATTATCAGAATAATAAGTTAGGACTCATTTGAAAAGTGCAACAATAGACTTTTATTTGTAACGACTAAAATAGATTAAAACGCCTAAAGAGGGTTTATGGAACTCAAATTTCCGTTGACGAATTGCCGTGTTTTTGCCATTTCAAACGTTAAAAAAACTTTGAAGGACTTACATTAACAAACCCATATTTTTCTTGTAACGCTTATATACAAGTAGGTTGTGGATAAATAAATTAAATGTAAAAACACTTTTTCTTAAAAAGAAACATACTTTCATTAAAATTCACAAAATAGTCAACTTATATTATAAAGCACAAATGGGTGCGTCGCTCCGAGGCTAACGAAAAAAACAGGCTACCGCGGTGCATTCCACTTACCTTTTTTTACAGACCGCTAGAGTGACGTGATGCTCTTTTCGTGCATGTGCATTGGTGCATTCGAGCATCACGTGACTCCGGCGGTCTGTAAAAAAAGATATGCGTAAAGCACCGCGGTAGCCTTTATTTTTCGTTAGCCTCGCTCGCTCAATGCTGACGTCATAATGATGCGGGCAACAATGTGGGGAAAATGGATGAATGTTGCAACAATGGAGCTATTTTTTCAATTAAACAATCGTAACGTTATTTCTATGGGGAAAATGCAAGTTTTGGGCCGACGTTGACCTCCATTAGGGATCGAATTTTAAAAAAAATAATGTCCAATTGCCCAGGAATACATATATATTCCAAATTTCAAAGCTCTACGTCAACAGGAAGTGGGAAAAAATGAGTATCAAAATTTGACTGCCACATACAGAAATGTAAGTTAAAAGAAAGTATGAAAAAAACTAAGACTGTTAATTAGTTATCCTTCGTCATTTAAAAAAATGCCAAACTTTGCAAAAATTCAAAAATTTGCTTTTTGCACCTTCAAAATACCCATATGGGACAGGTGATAAAATTTCAAATTAAAAATCGCTATTAATGTACTTTTAGGAAAAGTAAAAACCATTTTCTTAATCCAAGGGGTTAAAGAGTTAGGCTTTGAATTAACAGAACTTGATCAGCACTGAAGTAGGCTAAGTATGCAGCATATTTATTTGCCAGGAAAATTTATTTAAAGATACGCAATACGTAATGACAACTATCTACAGTTAATAAACAGAAAAATAAAAAACACTTCTTGGTCAGCTTGGAAAAACGATTAAAAAACAGTGTACAGGGTACAAACTAAAATCAGGAAACACTCAAATAATATAATTTTTGAGTAGATAAAAGTAAAGTTGTGGAACGCGTGTCCACCGGCAGTAAAACGATTATGCAACATCATAAGTGAGTAAGTCATTAAGTAAGTCACAAAAGATAATTAAATAATAACTTACAATGATATTAACTTCAAAACTATTTTTATTTCTCAACATATTCTCCACCAATATTTATGCACTTATATCGCTGTTTCATCAGTGCCCCAACACCAGCTGCATAACATTCTTTGGGTTGCTGTCTCAGCCACATTCGCATGTCACAACAAGATGACAGAAAGAGCCCTTTTTCTGAAAGTGATACTTTAGGGGACTTGTAATTTAGGTTCACACAAATATGAATCTAAAATTACTAACCACCTTAAAATATCAATTTAATTATCCATAATCTAAATTCACGGAATAACAAATTTTAGGGCTTTACACAAGGGAAAGATCTACAAATCCTCAAAATTTTTATTGTGAAGGGTTTAAGTTAAATAATTATGAAAATTACTTACTTTCTTGACCATATTGTCTTGAAGGCATTTTGCAAACTCAGATGAAAGCAACATTTATTTTATGAGAAAACAAGTATCAGTGCTACCATTTATTGGTTTTGTTCCAAATCAAAAAACATTCAGCTGTATAGATGTAAAGTAATAAATCGGTCAAGTACGAGTATAACTCACGCTCAAAGGGTTCCGTACATTAAATTTATTAATTAACTAGTATATAACCCCGTCAAAAATGACGGATTATTGAACTGACATTTTCATAATACTTCATACAAACAAACAGGAGGAAGATTTTATTATTGAAAGATTTGTATTGTAGAAAAGTACATTTTAAAAATGACAAATGATTTCTACAAATAAAAATGATGATGATGATATATATATATATATATATATATATATATACATTTACTTAGTATTACATTTCTGAAATAGTTCAACGATAGGACAAAACGTTCAAATTAAATATTAATAAATAACCTTAACCTTGTGCGAAAGTTTTTGTAAAAAAGTGTTATCAATAAGTTTCTAAACAGCTTGATTCACACATTACTCATTGTTTGATTACATAAGCAAAATTAAATGCAAATTACGTTGTACTATGTATTCCTTATATTTTAATTACGTATATAAATAAACATTTTATT
This sequence comes from Maratus michaelseni, assembly GCA_963931845.1. Lineage (NCBI taxonomy): Eukaryota > Metazoa > Arthropoda > Arachnida > Araneae > Salticidae > Maratus > Maratus michaelseni. The sequence continues at coordinate 83,521,166 of OZ007599.1, read as the reverse complement.
TACGATGGAAGCAAAATTTTAAAATCTGACGATAGATGGCGTCAATATACTGGATTGATCACTTCAAAGCCTCACTACGACAGAAATTACCGCTCTTTCTGAAAAAAAAAAGTTTACAGAAAAAATTGTTTGCAGAAATGTTGATATACATGTTTTATATGAAATAGTTTTTGAAGGTATTAAACAAAATTTAAATATTTAAAACCTTTAATATCTCTTTGATTAGTTTTTACTGTAACTTTGATGGAATAAATGAGACGATATTTTGGCTTGACTGATGTTGTTTGCAGATATTTGTAGCCTTAATTTTTCTTTAGAAGTTTAAACCTACATCTAAAAAATGTTAGATATTTCTAAAAATTATTAAGAGTGCAGTTTGAAATCCTCGCACGGGTCTACTGATATATATTATTTCTGTTGTCAACATCCCTTTTTCTACACTTTTACAAAACGCACAACAATAAATTATTTACCATTCCAAAATTTTTTAAACTGGCTTCTGACAAAGTACACTTACATTTCGTTAAAATATCTTTTTTGATTACAAATTATCAGTTAATTAAAAATTAAATCTGCATTTTTTTCAAAAATGAAATGAAAGGTTTTTCTCAAATAAATGTTGCCACAAAAATAAAATCCAGCAGTATATCGTGCTCAACAATGATATATTAAAAAAAAATAGAATAAAAAAGATAAAGTGGACATGTTTGCACGGGTTTATTAGGTGCGTTCATAATTATATAAATATGTAGCCCCTATAGTCGTCGTCCGGTTCGTCCATCTGTTCGCATATAACAGCGCAAAAACTACCCAATTGAATGGTTTGAAATTTAATATAGTATATAATAGTTGCAGAATTTTGTCGAGTTATTTCAAATTTTATTAAATTTCAAAATCCACCAGCAGATGACGTCACTATACTGGATAGATCACCTCAAATCTACGAAAGAAATCACCGCTATTTCTGAAAAAACATGTTTACAGAAACGTTGATATTCGAAAAAAGATCTACGAAAGAAATCACCTCTATTTCTGAAAAAACATGTTTACAGAAACGTTGATATTCATGTTTTATATGAAATAGCTTTTGAATGTTTTAAACTAAATTAAAATATTTAAAAGCTTTAATATTTCTTTTATTAATTTATACTGTAACTTTCATGGAATAAATGAGACGGCATTTTGGCTTGACTGATGTTGTTTGCAGATATTTGTATCTTTAATTTTTCTTTAGAAGTTTAAACCTACATCTAAAAAATATTAGTTATTACTAAAAAATATTAACCCTTCTTTGCATGAGTTTTTCTTTTACAATTGCGTTTTTTATACATATATTAAATATTAGACACCATAAATTTTAAGATAGATTTTTAACTTTGTTCAGCAACATAGTTCACGGGAAATTTACTGGATTAATATTTCTATATAAATATTGTGGTGGCGACGAAGTTGATTTATTTATTAAAAGTTAAATAAAAAGTGATGGAAATTTACATCACTATGCAATTAAGGGTTAAGAGTGCAATGTGAAATCCTCGCAATGGTCTACTGGTATATATTATTTCTGTTGTCAACATCTCTTTTTATACACTTTTACAAAACGCACAACAATAAATGATGTACCATTGCAAAGTTTTTTGAACTGACTTCTGACAAAGTATACTTACATTTCGTTAAAATATCTTTTTTGATTATAAATTGCAGTTAATTAAAAATTAAATCTGCATTGTTTTCAAAAATGAAATGAAAGGTTTTACTCAAATCAATGTTGGCACAAAAATAAAATACAGCAGTATATCGCGCTCAACAATTATTAAAGAAAAAAAAAGAATTAGAACAAAAAAGATAAAGTGGACGTCTTTGCACGGGTTTATTAGGTGCGTTCATAATTATATAAATATGTAGCACCTATAGTCGTCGTCTGGTTCGTCCATCTGTTCACATATAACAGCGAAAAACTACCCAATTGAATGGTTTGAAATTTAATATAGTATATAATAGTTGCAGAATTTTGTAGGGTTATTTCAAATTTTATTAAAAATTTCAAAATCTACCGGCAGATGGCGCCACTATACTGAATAGATCACCTCAAATCCTCGCTACGAAAGAAATCACCACTATTTCTGAAAAAATGTGTTTACAGAAACGTTGATATTCATGTTTTATACGAAATAGTTTTTGAAGCTTTAAAAAAAATTAAAAGATTTAAAAGATTTAATAAGCTTTTACAAATATTTTAACAGCAGAATCGGATTTGAAGCTTTCAAAGAGTCGTTCATTTGTGAATCATTTGAATTTGTAATGCTGAATGGCAACAATGTTCGTTTGTTTATAGTTGGGATTCCGATTTTTAATCTGGATTTTTAATTAAGAACTTAAAACATTATAATAGTATATGATATACATGTTTTATAGAAAAATATGCTGAACAGACATGATTTCAAGTAAAGGATATTATCATTTAGCTGTGATATGTTACACAGGTTTTTCATTAAGCCTAACATGGCGTTTAACTATGGTCGATTCGCAAACCAGAGTGGTCGTGCCCGGAACCGTTACAGACACTTTCTTGCCTTCGAATTTTATTATAAGTAAGATTCGCAAACCAGAGTGGTCGTGCCCGGAACCGTTACAGACACTTTCTTGCCTTCGAATTTTATTATAAGTAAGATAAACTCCTGCTACCCCTATTTTTTGTTTCAGTAGATTCGGAAATAGGAAGGAGGTGGAGCATATTTTACCAGTATGCTTTCGACGATATCTCAGAAAATATAATCCCTAAAATTTAAAAAAATATATTTTTTTTAGTTAGATGTTACGAGATCTTTCGAACGATACCGTACACGATACATAAAAATAAAGTATTTTGTCAAGTAACTTAATTAATATCGCAGCTAATTACTGACAATATTTTCGAATATCACCATGAAATATCCTTGGTTAATTGAGCGTCGATAGATACTTCCAGCTCCCGTCAACTCCTCCCCCCCCCCCACCCCCCGCTGACCGCCCGAAAAGTAACGTCCATGTGTAACAGAAAAATGTGTTTTTCTCAAAAACTATGTTACCTAAGAAAATCACTATAGTTTTCCTGCAAGGTTTACACAAACTCTTACTACCCCTAATTTTTTCATAATTTTAGTTTCAGTAGATTCGGAAATAGAGGGTGGGGCACATATTTTTGCAGTTCATTTTCGACGATATCTCTCAAAATATAATACCTAAAATTAAAACAAATATATTTTTGAATTTGATATTACAAGATCTTTCACACGATACCCCACATGATATACAAAAATAAAACTTTTTTATTTCAAGTAACTTAAGTAACCACCTAAATTTTCCCTAAACATATTTGTGAATGGCTAATAATCTGAGTGGGTAAAAAAGCTTTATAACTTTCCGAAGTTTGAACTTTCCACGTCCCATAGTTTACGAGAAAAAGGGGTCAGATAGATACAGGAGTGATCTTATAAGGGTTCCGTTTTTACTTTTTAAGTACGGAACCCTAAAAATGTAAAAAAAAAAAAAAAAAAAAAAAAAAAATTAAACAGTTTAGTTTTTATTAGGAAAAGAATAGAGGTTCACATTTGTGTACGAAGATAAATATAATTTTGTTCAGAATTGAATCATTCTACTTCAAGACTTTCAACCTATAGGTACAGATTCCCAAAATCTGGAAGGAGCCAGTGGCTCCTAAACCCAAAAACTCCAGTGGCCACATTGTGAAACAAACACATAAAAACAATATTTTTTTCTCAATTAAATTTGGACAATGGAATATTGAATCTTCCCACCATAATTGCATACAGTTTGTAGGAATAAATTTTGTAATGTAAGACCTGAATATTTTGTGAATAAACGATTCTCTAAAGTTTTTTTTAATCTATAAATAAACTTCCCCCTCCCCCCCAAAAAAGTATTTTTCATAGCTGAATATAAATGCTCAACTTAGGAAACTTGCCCAAAAAAATATGTCTATAAAAATCAAAATTAAAAATAAATATATATGAAAAAAATATGGAGAAGATTTATTTTTTTAGGTTTTAGATTTTAATAAAATAAATTTAACAATTTCTGACATTTTCAAGGATGATGGAGAAAGCTCGAATACTATAAGCCTCATTGTAATTTTTGTTGCAAGGGGATTTTTTTAAGGATTTATTACAGAATTTTTTAAATCCCTATGGAAACAAAAAAAAAATTAATTTTTGTGACCGATCGCCGATTTTCATATTTTATTATCACAACTCCTTGACGAAATTCACAATTTTTTTTCTGCAATCGATTGGGGAAATTCGCGGATTTATTTTGCGACCAATTGGCGAAATTTGCGGTTATTTCATCAGTAATTGATGAAGTTCGTGGTTTTATTTGGCGAGCAATTGACGAAATTTGCAAAAATTTTCAGTGACCGATTTCACGGAAATCGCGACCGACTGAAGAAATTTTAGATTTATTTTCATGACTGATTGGCGAATTGATTGGCGAAAATTTAAAAATAAATAAATAATGATAATTCCATGAGTTTTGCTAATTCGTGGAAGAATCGCATGCCAATATCTATGTGTACCTGTAAGAACATATCTGAAAAATCCCAGAGCTACAAATTTATTCTCTTCTCGCCACAAATTTTACTGTGTCGTGGGCTTATTGTGGCATGCCATTGACACAGAGTTCATTCGCGATGCATATCAACAGGATTTTTTTTTTTTTTTCGATTCTTCAAACGTTGCAGATTAAACAAAAAAAACGGGAAATTTGCGAATTAGTGGAAATGTGGCATTGATGTTCAATCATATTTTTTAATTATGGAGAAGAGAAAAAAGAAAAAAAGAGCTAAATATTGCTGAATTATGGAGGAGAATGCCCAGATTTCATATTTTAAAAAAAAATGGAAATCTGCCTTTCGGCGAAAAAGGGATATCCATGTAAAACACATGGCGACTTAGACATAGAAAGTTAGTCGCCAAAGCAAAAACTTTAGTCGCCACGTGGCGACTGGCGACCGTGAATCTGCACCTATATTTCAACCCCAAGAAAGCTGAACAGTTATAATATGAAAAGAAATTATTCATTTCAAAATATTTTTTGCTTTGGACTATGAATAATGCTTTTGGAACGCGATAAAGTAAAATATCTAAAACTCATTCTAAATTACATTGTTGTCAATCGCTACGCTGTTAAAAATTTGAAGCAAACTGTCTAGTCATTCAAATGTTTTTACAGAAAATTATTACATAACCGTAATTTAACTCTACTCTGACCCTATTATTGCCCATATTATGGTCATAATAGAATTAAATTACGGTTATGTAACAGTTTTGTACAAAAACGGTCGAATGACTGGACAGTTTGCAGCAAATTTTTAACAATGTGTGGTAAATGATTTTTATAAAAAGTGTTTTTATATTACTTTAGAATGCCTTTGGGACATAAAGGGTTAAAAGTGTTTTGCAATTACTTAAACAGACATATTAAAGTGATTTTTCTTTCTTTTTTTTCAACAATCAAATAGTAATCCCTGCATTAAATATTTAAACAAGAAAAACAACGATAACAATAATAATTCTAGAAATATTAATCCATTAGTAATGCAAAAATAATGCATTAAAATGAAAGATCCTCTAAAACATTAAACAATACTATTTTCAAATAGTAAAGATAATGATCGGGGGGTCGCATACCTATATATATATATATATAATTTTTTTTTTAGTACTATTTACAAACTAAAATCTTCGTTGTATATTTCTTTAACTGTGCAGGAACCTACTACGAATATCATAGTTTAAAAATAGTGGTTGAAAAAATATAAAAATATATAGGACGCTGCGACCTCTGTGTATTGGAATTAAATATTGCATACATTGCTTAAAAAATATATAACTGTACAAAAATAGTTTAAAAAAAATCTTTTTAACATATATTTTAAGGATAGTTATTGAATTTTAAAGTATATTTTTCATTATTTATTTATTTATTTAAAGAAGTCACCAAGAGCCCTGTCTACATAAATTTTATTTCTACATCTGTTAAACAATAAATAATAAGTTATGTTTCATATTATACTTTTCACTAAAACAGTGAAGAATAGTACACGTAGTTATAACTAGGGAGAAACAAACAAGAATACTTTTATTATTTTGCGTTTAATAATGATAATTTATTGTTTAAGTAACGACCACTTTTCTTTTAATGTATAAATAGGCAAATTATGTACTTTGTGCTGTCAACAGATGAACAAATACTAACAAAATGTTTTAGAAAAGTTTATTCTATTGTGGATCCATTTACATAACCCATAATTTTACTAAATAAAAGCACCTTTCATACTAGTTAAATGTAGTTGTTAAAGCATTTCTATAGCTAGCTTGTTACCGGACTTTCCATTAAAATAGTTACCATGCAGGTGGGATTGAGTCATCGTACCTTTTCCCACTTACATCCTCATTCCCATAATTCAAACAAACTGAGTAACATAATTTTGTTGTGTCTACAGAACAGACTTTTTTAATTTCAATTCATTTACAACTACATAAATCTACTCTGGTGACGCGAGTGTAGTTCAATCGTGGCAATGCTTACAAAACTCTAAGGTCAAAGCAATTTTACTATATGAATGGCCGAGAAAATTATCATATTTTCAAGAAATTAACATTTCTTACGGAAAATTAGGATTGAAATAACATAGAATTAATTTTAAAAATTGAAAAATACGTGCATACCAGAAGTATACTTATTCAGCCTGTATAAACACGTTAACAATAGAGTAGTTGTAACTCTTTATTTTTCGTAATTTCACTCGATTATGAAAATAATATTATGTTTCTGTTTTTTATGATCGTGATTATATTAATTACTCATTTACTTGCCTAAAAATGAGCTATTAAATGAAAATTGGATCGTTTTCTGAACAATGTCTGCAGGCTTTGCAAAAATATTCTTCATAACACCAAAGTTCTTTTTAGAGGTTATTATACAATTTGTTTGGGACTTTTTTTCTCTATGTTTGTTCACGCATAACTTTTGAACGTATGGTTCTTCCTTCATACTTTTATTTGTTGGAAAGGTCTTGTTCTGCAGATAGTCAGTCTCGTTTCAATATCATTAGGATCTAAAAATGATATTTTTGTCTGTCTGTCTGTTTTCATGACCTTTTTTTTATAGGCATTAACGTTTGCAGAAATTGACGAATTGTCACGAATTTTGACTAAGATATACACATACAGTACTACTTTTGTTTTTTAAAATAGACGTCGTATCGTGTCGTTTTTTCCTTCTTTTTTCTTTTTTTCTTTTTTTTTCTTTTTTTTTTTTACAGGGACACGTAACAAAATTTCACGTATCATCATCTACTGAGCATCAATATAAACTTTATTAGCGCAATAATGAGATATAGAATAAATTTCGATTAGAGTATTTCATAAAGTACGGTAACCCAATTCTACCCGATCCAGGCCTAACCTGCGGTTCGGTTCGGCTCATATTAGCAATATTTTTTTGCGTTGCAGGTCGGAGTCGAGTTGGTTTGATTCTGTTTCTTTCTGTTTAATGTTGGTTTTTGATTGTTACGGGTCGGGTTTGGTAACCCGTTTTTTAAAACGTAAGTCCACAATATTAATTAGATTAAAAACTCTATATTTAATACTCGGTTACTATCCTTTGTATCTATTAGATACAGTGACTATTTTCTGGATGCAAAATCATCTTTGGAAAGGCCAATTGTTTTTTGTTTTTTTTAGTTTTTGTGATTAAAGGCAAAAGAACATACACTTTATCCAATCACTACCTTTCGCCAAAATATCACAATATAAAGTGTACAAACTTAAACTTTGAGTTCAAATATCATGATCCAGGACCAAAATGACCCACTAATCAAATTTTCTCGAACATGTGACCGAGCCCAATTTTCTTCTCGTGCTGAAACTCGTAGAATATGAAATTTACTCAAAATAGTCTGAGTCGTTTTTTAGATAAAATTAGCTTGACCTACAGAGACCCAAAAATGACCCACTAATCGCATTTTCTCGAGCATGTGACTTAGCCCAATGATTTTCTCATGCCCAAAAACCGTAAGATACAAAATTTAGTTCCAATCGTCTGAGCCGTTTTTAAGATAAAAATAGCTTGACCCATAATGACCCATGACCAAAATGACCCACTAATCGAAAATTCTCGAACATGTGACCTAACCCAACAGTCTTCTCTTTCCTTAAAACTGTAGGATACTAAATTTAGTTCAAATCCTCTGAGCCGTTTTTAACATAAAAAAAGCTTGACCTTTAATGACCCATGACCAAAATGACCCACTAATCGAAAATTCTCGAACATGTGACCTAACCCAACAGTCTTCTCTTTCCTTAAAACTGTAGGATACTAAATTTAGTTCAAATCCTCTGAGCCGTTTTTAACATAAAAAAAGCTTGACCTTTAATGACCCATGACCAAAATGACCCACTAATCGAATTTTCTCGAGCAAGTGACCGAGCCCAACAGTCTTCTTGTGCCCAAAAACCCTAGGATGTAAAATTTAGTCTAAATAGCCTGAGCCGTTTTTTAGATAATATTAGCTTGACCCACAGAGACCCAAAAATGACCTACTAATCGGATTTTCTCGAGCATGTGACTTAGCCCAATGATTTTCTCATGCCCAAAAACCGTAAGATACAAAATTTAGTTCCAATCGTCTGAGCCGTTTTTAAGATAAAAATAGCTTGACCCATAATGACCCATGACCAAAATGACCCACTAATCGAAAATTCTCGAACAAGTGACCTAACCCAACAGTCTTCTCTTTCCCTAAAACTGTAGGATACTAAATTTAGTTCAAATCCTTCTGAGCCGTTTTTAAGATAAAAGAAGCTTGACCTTTAATGACCCATGACCAGCATGACCCACTAATCGAAAATTCTCGAACATGTGACCTAACCCAACAGTCTTCTCTTTCCCTAAAACTGTAGGATACTAAATTTAGTTCAAATCCTCTGAGCCGTTTTTAAGATAAAAAAAAAGCTTGACCTTTAATGACCCATGACCAAAATGACCCACTAATCGAATTTTCTCGAACAAGTGACCGAGCCCAACAGTCTTTTTGTGCCCAAAAACCCTAGGATATAAAATTTAGTCTAAATAGCCTGAGCCGTTTTTTAGATAATATTAGTTTGACCCACAGTGACCCAAAAATGACACACTAATCGAAATTTCTCAGACATGTGATCTAGCCCAATGATTTTCTCGTGCCCAAAACTCGTAGGATACAAAATTTAATCAAAATCGTTAGAGCCGTTTTTTAGATAAAATTAACTTGACCCACGTTGACCCAAAAATGACCCACTAATCGAAAGTTCTCGAACATGTGACCCAGCACAATAGTCTTCTCGTGCCCCAAAACGGTAGGATACGAAATTTCGTCAAAATCGTTAGAGCCGTTTTTAAGATAAAAGTTGCATATATATATATATATATATATATATATCATATATACAAAATTATATACAAAATTCAGTCAAAATCGTTTGAATCGTTTTTTAGGTACAATTAGCTTGACCCTGACCCATGGTGACCCAAAATGACCCACTAATTGAATTTTCTTGAACATGTGACCTAGCCCAATGGTTTTAAGATAAAATTTGCATATATATATATATATATATATATATATATATATATAATATATTCTAATACGAGCAAATCTTGTGTGTGGTTATATATGCAAAATTTATCTTAAAAACGGCTCTAACGATTTTGACGAAATTTTGTGTCCTACCGTTATGGGGCACCAGAAAACCATTGGGCTAGGTCACGTGTTCGAGAAAATTCGATTAGTGGGTCATTTTGGGTCATGGTCTAGCTAATTGTATCTAAAAAACGGTTCAAACGATTTTGACGAAATTTTGTATCCGACCATTTTCGGGCACGAGAAGACTATTGGGCTGGGTCACATGTTCGAGAACTTTCGATTAGTGGGTCATTTTTGGGTCAACGCGGGTCAAATTAATTTATCTAAAAAACGGCTCTAACGATTTTGATTAAATTTTGTGTCCTACGAGTTTTGAGCACGATAAAATCATTGGGCTAGGTCACATGTCCGAGAAAATTCGATTAGTGGGTCATTTCTGGGTCATTGTGGTCAAGATCTAAAAAGCGGCTCAATTTACACTAAATTTTGCATCCTATGATTTTCGGGCACAAGAAGACTGTTGGGCAAGGTCACATGTTCGAGAAAATTCAATTAGTGGGTCATTTTGTGTCATGGTCATGCTAATTGTATCTAAAAAACGGTTCAAACGATTTTGATGAAATTTTGTATCCGACCATTTTCGGGCATTAGAAGACTATTGGGCTGGGTCACATGTTCGAGACCTTTCGATTAGTGGGTCAATTTTGGGTCAAAGCGGGTCAAATTAACTTTATCTAAAAAACGGCTCTAACGATTATGATTAAATTTTGTATCCCACGAGTTTCGGGCACGCGAAAATCATTGGGCTAGGTCACATGTTCGAGAAAATTCGATTAGTGGGTCATTTCTGGGTCATTGTGGGTCAAGATCTAAAAAGCGGCTCAATTTACACTAAATTTTGCCTCCAATGGTTTTCGAGCACGAGAAGACTGTTGGCCTAGGTCACATGTTCGAGAAAATTCAATTAATGGGTCACTTTGGTCATGGGTCATTATGGGTCAAGCTAGTTCTTAAAAACGGCTCAGACTATTTACACTAAATTTTGCATCCTATGGTTTTCGGGCACGAGAAGACTGTTGGGCTAAGTCACATGTTCTAGAAAATTCAATTAGTGGGTCATTTTGGTCATGGATCATGATATTTGAACTCAGATTTAATTTTGACCGAGCATAGCTCGGTCTTCCCTGCTCGTATATATATAATTACCCACACACACAAGATTTGCTCGTATTAGAATATACGAGCAGGGAAGACCGAGCTATGCTTGGTCAAAATTAGCTTTGAGTTCAAATATCGAATGAACTATGGGATCGGGGAACTATCGGAAATATCAAATGACCAATGACCAAAATGACCCACTAATCAAAATTTCTCGAACATGTGACCAAGCCCAATTATATTCTCCTGCCCGAAACCTGTAGGATATGAAGTTTAGTCAAAATAGAACGAGCCGTTTTTTAGATAAAATTAGCTTGACCCACAGTGACCCAAAAATGACCCACTAATCAGATTTTCTCGAGCATGTGACCTAACTCAATGATTTTCTCGTGCTAAAAACCGTAGGATACAAAATTTAGTTCAAATCGACTGAGCCATTTTTAAGATAAAAATAGCTTGACCCATAATGACCCATGACCAAAATGACCCACTAATCGAAATTTCTCGAACATGTGACCTAGCCCAACAGTCTTCTCTTTCCCTAAAACTGTAGGATACTAAATTTAGTTCAAATCTTCTGAGCCGTTTTAAAGATAAAAATAGCTTGACCCATAATGACCCATGACCAAAATGACCCACTAATCGAATTTTTTCGGACGTGTGACCTAGCTCAATGATTTTCTCGTGCCCGAAACTCGTAGGATACAAAATTTAATCAAAATCTTTAGAGCCGTTTTTAGATAAAATTAACTTGACCCACATTGACCCAAAAATGACCCACTAATCAAAAGTTCTCGAGCATGTGACCCAGCCCAGTAGTCTTCTCGTACCCGAAAATGCTATTATACAAAATTTAGTCGAGTCGTTTGAACCGTTTTTTAGATAAAATTAGCTTGACCCTGACCCATGGTGACCCAAAACGTCCCATTAATCAAATTTTCTCAAACATGTGACCTATCCCAATGGTTTTCTGGTGCCCCAAAACGGTAGGACACAAAATTTCGTCAAAATCGTTAGAGCCGTTCTTAAGATAAAATTTGCATATATATATATAACCACGCACACACAAGATTTGCTCGTATTAGAATATATGATAAATATAGTAATTACACCATGTGACTTCACAGATACAACGACAGCAATAACGTAAGTTTTTTTAGGATAGCAATCGAGTGTTAAATATAAAGTACATGAGTATTCCTTTTACTGCATAAAAGATAAACTTGATATTAGAGATTTTGTTCACAGCGTGTTTTTCATAATTGCAATAAAATGTGGATTTTTTTCTTTTCATTTTGGGTATCGGATGGTGTTGGGATGGGTCAGTTTTCGGGTTGATTTAAAATGGAATTTCCGGGTTCAAACTAACCTGTTCAGAGCTCTATTGTGGATAAAAATACAGGGTTGTCACAAAAACACAAAAGTAAGAAACAATCCCTTGATTTCGGTTTTAATGTAAAAAAGTACTTGTTTGTAAATATATTTACATTACTTTTCGCAAAATCTTAGCAAAAGCAAGTATCGATAAGGGCCTGTTTATGGTGTACATGGGTTTACGGTATGCAGAGGTAGATAAACCTTTCTCAGTGCAAGTGACAAGTTAGGAAAGGAAAGGAAGGAAGTTATTACTTTCGATCCCGTATGTAAATTGAATATTTTTTTCAATGAAATTGATAATTAATTCATCGGTATTTATGTTACTACAGATCTCAAGAACACAGTAAATCTTCAATATTATGGCCAGAACAATCAAGTAATGTGAACGTGTCATCGATATTAGGTTTCTTTCTCCACCTCTGTATAACGTAAAGCCTTTCCAGTTACTTTACTCCCTTCGCCCGATTTCCGGCACTCTCCGCTCATTTCATTCTCCTACTCAAAATATTGCCACTTTTTTATAATTTTTAAACAGTGCTTTACACATTTGTTACGATCCTCATGCTCATAATTCAGACATTTACTATATTAAAGCCATTGCAACTGACAAAGATATCAACCTCCCATTATTGACTGCACTTTCTAAAATTACAATTCGCCCATATTGCGCGTCTTTCCAAATATTCTTCCCAAGCCACTGCCGCCCTTCCTTTTTTCTCTAATTCCAGTATTAGTATTGCTAAAATTCTTAAATGTTTTGACTTTAAAATAATTTTTGCCCCTACAAATAAAATCCAGTTCAGTAACCTTAATAACCCTACAGATTATTCAAATTTCTGGGGAATTTGCAGTAATAATTGTCAGTGTTGTGTATTCTATATCGGACAAACTACACGTGCTCAAAAATTTAGAATTAAGAAACATACTGTTTGTGCATGCAAACAGGGTACAAACAATTTGGTCATTGTTGGGACAATAATCATACATTTGAGATCGATTCGGCCAAAATAATTTGTAAAACCTCAACCCCTCAGGAATTAGACTTTTTTGAAGATTTCCATATTTCTAAAAACTACAATAATATCGTCAGTATTGAATTCTCTATACCTACCCCCACACACATACACACGTCACGTATATGTGCCGTTTAAGGTGCACGAAATCCGCCAATTTAATCACCAATATTTTTTTGTGCAGAAATTTTTGCCTTGCTTGAAAAGTTTTTTGCTTTTCTGGAAAAACTTCATTTTTCGAGTTGTGTCACATTAGAAATAAACTTCCTATTTCCTTTTTGCACTAATGAAAGAATTTTATATCAAACCAAAAATGCATAAAACTTTTACTGGGGAAGGCGAAAAATAGAAAAAAAATTTACCATTCATTGACAAGGGCAAAAATCTCCAGAAAGGTTGCTCAAAAGAAATTCAGGGAGGCTGAAGATGCTCTAAAAGAGTAACGATTTCTGTATGAGCCAAATAGAGTCCTGCGTAGGTTTGGGTAACCCGATATTATCACAACCAGACCAACCTCTGGTTGCTAATTGTTTTCGTTGCTGGTCGGTTTCGGGTTGGGATTTGACTGTTGCTGGTCAAAGTCGGGATGATACGATTTTTCAAAAAGTCTAGAATGCTTTTTCAGATTAAGAAAACTATATATTTGAACGTTAATGAGTATATATATATATATAGGGTGACTTTTAATTAACCCACAACTTTAAACCGCAGTAACTTCTCAGAGTTGTGGCTCTGAGAAGTTACGTGATATCTATCACAACTTCTCATTCAACTTCTCTCTTCAACTTCTCAACTTCTCACGCGACATCTATCACAAATATTCGTGATAGATGTCGGCACGAATGCGTGCAGTGAGAGAGGACATAAAAGGAATTTCTTTAGTGTAAGATTCACGCAATTTTGAAAATGTCTCCCAAAGAGTCATATTCAACTGAGATCATATTTTTATTGTTAAAAATTGGTATTTATGTGGGGAAAATGCAACGCTATTTTTACGGAAGTGGTCTTCAAGATTCAGAAACCGACCTAAGCCTTCTAGAGAGCAATGGTAAGAGATCTGATAAGAAAATTGGCCACCTTATTCACCAGATATGAATCCCTGGGATTTCAGTCTTTGGGGTCATTTGAAATATTTGGTTTACAAGAAGATGCCGACAGACCTTATTAGTCTCAAAAGTTCCACAATTGACTCATTTTCAAGCATAAAAAAAGAAACGCTCGATTTTGTTATTGACAACTTTGCGACTAAGTTGCGCTATTGTACCACCTCTGCAGGTTCTCACTTTGAAAACCTTATCCATTAAATTCCTTTTCCATGTTCTTTTTAATTAAACAAAAAATATTTGTAGTGCGCAACGACTCAAGACTTATTTCAGTTAAAAGTTGTAGGTTAATTAAAAGTCACCCTGTATATATATATGCTATCAGCAGAAGTAATATGTTTAACAAAACATCATTAAAAAGCAAAAGTTATAAAATTATGATAAATTATTAAAATTTAAATGTAAACACTTAAATTATCTATACTTTGTAATCATGCTGTAACTATTGCTTGTAATGCATATAAAAATGTTGCTAATAATTTATTGCTGCATATTCTCACTCAGATATGCAATATAACGATTTAAAAAAACATCAACACTATTTAAAAAATAGTTTTCAGATTATAAATAAATTACAAAGCATAAATTCTGTAAAATACATAAAAAACATTTGATTCTAATGATTTATTTAACAATATAGACATAAAAAATTTACATTAACCCCTTAATTTTCGCTCCCGTCAATATCACGGGCTGAAGTGTCTTTCTGTATTTCTCGTGCCCGTCATATTTCCGGGCTCAAAATTTAACTGCTGGAAAAAACTTCTCAAACCAGAAAAAATTAAACCCTTAATTCTCGCGCCCGTGATTTTCACGGGCAGTGTAGACTACTTTTCTTAAATTCAGATTGTTTGACTCCCACCAGTTTTTTTTTTTTTAAATAGTGTAATTGGCTTTATTTTCGTATCATTTTATCTGCCGTAAACTACAGTGAATATTTTTACATAAAAAAAGGGATGGCAATCAAATAATCTGAATTATAAAAAGAAAGTAGCCTACACTTATCGGGGGACGGCGCTTAAGGTGTGTTAAGAGACAGAATTCTCGCATGATGGCTTTTCTACAAATGTGAATTTGTTCTATAACATATTGTTTTTTCTGCCTTAAAAAAAACTAATTGCATATTTTATATAGAAACCTTATAATTATTCAATTTTTGTAATAAAAACATAGGTACTTTTTTGATGTTTTTTCAAATATTAAGCGACCCTGAAGGGGTTAAAGAATACAAATCTCAATAACAATGTAAAAGCTTACATTTCTGTTAAGCTGCTTTTAAACATCACTGAACTTTCTCTTCACATAATTATGTTATCTATAATAATACTGTTTTTAAACAATGCCAGGAAATTCCTCAAGGAAGCACGGCTTCCACTATTCTTTCTGATCTATATTTATATTTCTATGAAAGGAATTCATTAGGTAATAACAATGATTATGTTTACTATCGATATATAGATGATATTGTTATATTTTTTATTTTCTGACTCTAATATCACATTGTTACCTACTCAATATCCCATTCAGCTTACATTAAGTCAAAATGATATGATCAATAATGTAATAAACTTTTTTGACATAAAAATAAATCTTAATAATAAAAATAAATTAACATTTGACATTTATGATAAAAAATCTGATTTTCCTTTTAATGTAAATATTTTTACGCATTATATTCATGCTTACATAAATCTATTTATAAAAATATTTTACTTCATTACCTACACAGAAAAAATATTTCTGCTCAGATAAGAATAAAAATTTAAATATTAAATTTATCAGTAATCTTAAAGTTAAACTATGTGGATATCCAAAATACGTGGTAAATTCAATAATTAATTCATTTAAATAATTTCGTGTTTATATACATATATTTAATTAGATTGGTGTTAATATACAAAAAATAGAAACATTAGAGGAGGTTGGGTTTGTGTATATTCGCTGATATATTTTTCTATACATAATATTTAATTTAAAAATTTTTTTTAAAAAAGTCATAAACAACAAAATTAATAATAAAATTAAATTAAATTAACAGTCTGGTCATTGCTATGTTATTACTTTATATATATATATATATATATATACAGTGGCGGTCAAAAGTTTCCGGCCAGCATAAAATTTTTGGTTTATTTGTAAATATACCCATATGAAGAAGAATCTCAAAGTGATACTTATGCATTTTATTGACATAATAGTTAGGTACTTATTTATGAAATAAGAAATAAATATCAATACATTTAATTGACTAAACTAATTGCAAAAGAAAACGCATGTTCTCAAAAGTTTCCGGCCATCTTGGCAAGTTTGGAAAAAAATGGTGTTATAATAGAAAATAACAGTGATCGACAACATTTACAATTACTATTTTGTCGTCATACCTTTAGCAATAAGTACTGCGGCGCAGCAACGTGTCATTGATTCAATGAACGGTTAAAGATCGTCTATGGTAAGTTTTTTCCACTCTTCTTGCATTTTTTGGGAAAATTTTTGATGAATTGGAATATTTATAATTCCGCACTGTCACGTTCGTTCCACAGATTTTCTATTGGATTCAGATCGGGTGATTGAGCTGGCCATTTCAAAAGCGGAATTTTTGTGTGCAAAAACCACTGCTTGATGAGCTTGCATGCATGCTTTGGGTTGTTATGATGCTGAAACAAATAGTTGCGACCACAATTTTTCCTCCAATAAGGCAGCAAATTATCTTGCAAGATATCCTTATACATTTCACCATTCATCTTGCCGTGGATTTCAACTAACGGACCGACATCATTTCCAGAAAATCCTCCCCACAGCATAACGTGTCCTCAGCCATGCTTCATTGTAGGAATAACATATCTCGAATCATATCTTGTGTTTTTAGGTCGTCGGAGGTAGTGTCTGCCATCACTCCCAAAAAGGTTGGACTTCGGTTCATCGAAAAATAGTAAACTTTTCCAGTTTGCACTTGGACAGTCTTTGTGTTCCTTGGCAAACGCCAGTCGGGCTCACTGATTTTTTTTTACTTGTGAAAGTTTTTTTAACACCGACTCTTTAAGTCCTACGTCAGACAAGCGTCTTGACACGGTAGACCGACTTACTTCAGCAATATTTTCACTCCGTAAATCGCGTGATGTTGCAGCGACATTTTTATGCCTGTCATCAACTGCTATTCTCCTGAGAATTCTGTCCACACGAATAGTCATTTTCTGCAGTCTCCCGGACCGTGGCAAGTCCTGAAGGCCATGACCATCTTTATATATTTTTAAAATAACGTTCACAGTAGATTTTCCGATCGATATTTTTGCCGCAATCTAACGGGAAGATTGTCCATTTTGCGACAAACAAATCATTCGTTTAAGAACGATAATTGTTGAACTTTGTATTTTTGAATTTCAACTACTTTAGTCATGTTGATTAATTAGCAAACACGGACAAAATAACACTTTACCTATAGCAAAAACGAACGAATCACGATGGCCGGAAACTTTTGCACACGCGAATTTCGAATTCCTCCCCTTTTCATCTAGTGTCTGCAGTATCCAATAAAAATGATCATGTGGTCAGAGGTCATTTGCATATTCCCAACTTTTGCAACAATTGCGCTTCTTCTTCGCTGAAACGTTCTGGCAAAAAAATCAAAGAAACTAACTGGCCGGAAACTTTTGACCGCCACTGTATATTAATTTTATTGAATTTATTGTTCTTATGAGTTATGATTTATTCGTCTTCTCGTAATCCAAAACAGTAGGACACAAAATTTAGTCCAAATCGTTAGAGCCGCTTTTTAGATAAAGTTAGCTTGACCCAATGACACAAAAATGACCCACTAATAACTTTTTCTCGAACATATGACCTAGCTCAATGGTCTTCCTGTGCCCGAAAACGATAGGATACAAAATTTAGTCAAAATCGTTAGAGCCGTTTTTAGATAAAATTAGCTTGACCCGTAATGACTCAAAACTGACCTAGTAATCGAATTTTCTCGAAAATGTGATCCAGCCCAATGGTCTTCTCGTAATCCAAAATGGTAGGATACAAAATTTAGTCAAAATTGTTTCAGTCGTTTTTTTTTTTTACATAAAATTAGCTTGACCCTTACTCTTAGTGATAATATGCCCAGATAGACACATAAATCAAATTTTCTTGATTATGTGACCTAGCCCAATGTTCTTTCCATGCTCGAAAACGGTAGGATACAAAATGTAGTCAAAATTGTTAGAGCCGTTTTTAGATAAAATTAGCTTGACCCGCAATGGCCCAAAAATGACCCACTAATGAAATTTTCTTTAACTTTTGTCGACTAATGTCGACATCTAGGAGTTTGGTGCTGTAGACTACATTAAGCGTCGACAAAAGTCGCGTAGGCGTTCACGGCGTGTATTGTGCTCACTGTAGTGCCCGGTAATCAGTTTCTGAACCCGGTAATTCTGTCCGATAATCAGTTTCTGAATAAATCACTTTTTTGGTCAAAATATTCCGCACAGGGCATTAACCGCCCAAAAAAATTCCGCACTGAAAGGGTTAACATGTGACAGTAGCCCTCTTGTAGTCCTCTTGTAGCCCTCTTGTTGTCCATGTGACAGTAGACTTGAGCTCTATATATAACAGGAGTTCAGAATCAGCGGTCAGGAGCATGAAAGGCAAATGAAGCTTTCAAGGCAAAAGTAAAAAATAGTCCGTGTTGTCAATGTCAGATATTAGTATTCTCATTTACTAGTATCCTAATTTATGCTTTTATAATTAAGCTATGCTTATTTAATTCATGAATAATTCACTAATAATGTAAGGGAATGCGATAGACAGCTTGTTTTGCCAAGAATGCGAGCTAAAATTATGGTCACTGTATCCTTCCGCGCTGACCGCTGGAAAGCATGTTGGGCATTAGGAAGACAGATCTCCTGTTATATATGGAGCTCAGTGCAGTAGCCCAATGGTTTTCCCATGCTCGAAAACGGTAGGATACAAAATTTAGTCAAAATCGTTAGAGCCGTTTTTTAGATAAAATTAGCTTGACTCGCATTGACCCAAAAATGAGCCACTAATCGAATTTTCTCGAAAGAAAATTCCTTCAGATTCTAAAAGCCATTTTTTTAAGAATGCGTAAACTTGGCATATTCTTACATTTGGCGCCAAGCCATTGCTGATCTTGAAATTCGTTTTTCTCGCCAAGTTTTGACAATGTCGCCAATAACTTAATAACTGTTTCAACCTTTATACATTCACATTAAAATGCATTGACCCATAGTGACCCCAAAATGACTCACTAATCGAATTTTCTCAAATATGTGACCTAATCCAATGGTCCTCTCGTCCCCGAAGTCAAAATCGCTTGAGCCGTTTTTTAGATATAATTATCTTGACCCTGACCTAATTTGACCAAAATGACCCTCTAATCGAGTTTTCTCGAACATTTGACCTAGCCCAATGGTATTTTCGTGCTCAAAAATGGCAGAATAAAAAAATTTGTCAAAATCCTTTCAACAGTTTTTTAAATAAAATTAGCTTGACCTTGACCCATAGTGACGCAAATTTACCCACTAATCGAAATTTCTACATCATGTGACCTAGCCCAATGGTCTTTTCGTGCTCGTAAACGGTACGATATAAAATTTAGTGAAAATCGCTTAGCCTTTCTTTGCATAAAATTAGCTTGACCCTGACCCATAGTGACCCAAAATGACCCACTAATCGAATGTTCTCGGAAATGTTACTTAGTCCAATGGTCTTCTCGTGCTCGAAAACGATAGAATAAAAAATTTAGACAAAATCGTTTCAGCTTTTTTTTACATAAAATTAGCTTGAACCTGACCCGAAGTGACCCAAAATGACCTGATAATCCAATTTTCTCGATCATGTGACCTAACCCAATGGTCTTCTCGTGCCCGAAAACGATAAAATATAAAAATTTTGTCAATATCGTTAGAGCAGTTTTTTAGATAAAATTAGCTTGACGCGTAGTGACCCAAAATTGACCCACTAATAGAATTTTCTCGACCATGTGAACCAGCCCAATTGTATTCTCGTGCCTGAAAATGGTAGGATACAAAATTTAGTCAAAATCGCTTGAGCCATTTATTAGATACAATTAACTTGAAACGTAGTGACCCAAAAATGACCCACTAATCCAATTTTATTGAACATGTGATCCAACCCAATTGTCTTCTCGTAATCCAAAACGGAAGGATACTAAATTTTGTCAAAATCGTTAGAGCCGTTTTTAGATAAAAATAGCTAGACCCACAGTGACCCAAACATGTGACCTATCCCAATGGTCTTTTCGTAATCTAAAACGGAAGGATACAAAATTTAGTCGAAATCGTTTGAGCCGTTTTTTAGATAAAATTAACTTATCCCGCAGTGACCCAAAAATGACCCACTAATCGAATTTTCTCGAACATGTGATCCAACCCAATGGTCTTCTCGTAATCCACGAAAGGATACAAAATTTAGTCAAAATCGTTAGAGCCGTTTTTTAGATAATATTAGCTTTACCCGCAGTGACCCAAACATGATCCAATAATCCAATTTTCTCGAACATGTGATCCGGCTCAATTGCCTTCTTGTCATCCAGAATTGTAGGATACAAAATTAAGTCAAAATTGTTAGAGCCGTTTTTTAGATAAAATTAGCTTGACCCACAGTGACCCAAAAGTGAATCACTAATCAAATTTTCTCGAACATGTGACCCCGCCCAATGGTCTTCTCGTAATCCAGAACGATAAGATACAAAATTTAGTCAAAATCGTTAGAGCCGTTTTTTAGATAAAATTAGCTTGACCCGCAGTGATCCCAAAATGATCCACTATTTGAATTTTATCGAACTTGTGACCTAGCGCAATGGACTTTTCGTGCCTGAAAACGGTAGGATACAAAATTTACGAAAAATCGTTTGAGGCGTTTTTTAGTTATAATTAGCTTGACCTTGACCCATAGTGACCCATTAATCGAATTTTCTCGAACATGTGACCTAGTACAATGTTCTTCTTGTGCCCGAAAACGGTAGGATACAATATTTCGTTAAAATCGCTAGAGCCGTTTTTAAGATAAAATTTGCCTTCGCACAGACAGACACACAAGATTTGCTCATATTATAATATATGATATTATAATAGGGATGAGACAAGCTCAGACCGACACCGAGCCCGAGCCCAGTCCGACGCGGGATCGGGCTCGATTTTTATGCCAGTCTTTGGGCTCAAAGGGAAAATGGGAAAATTGTATTTATTCAAAAATTGAAAAAGAAAAACATTTGCTATTTGAAAAACAAGAATGTAGTCTAAGTTTCTTAAAGTGTTTTACAATCAATTAAAGATTAGTTTCAAAAGGAATTGAAGTGTTATTGTTGGAGTATAAGGAAAATATTCCATATGAGTATGAAGCCTTAGCATGGACAGTGTTAGTAACATAAAGAAGCCGTGGGTAACATAAAGAAATACTATAAAGAGGCCGTTGTCTGTCCTTGCTTGTTTCTGTTTGGAGTTCCTTCTTCAGAATTACTGAAAAACAGAACTCATATCTTTCTACCATAGTTGTACAATGATATTTTAAAAGAATAAGATTTGTAAATTTTGCAGATTTCTGCCAGTGATTTTGTACAGTTAGCAAATATGGCATTTTAATTTACGTTGTCATGAAGGAGTATTTAGGATTAATACTTATTTCTAGGTAAGAAGATATTTTTAAATGAGAAAGTTAATCATGCGATTTGAAATCGCCTCAATAGTCAGGTGTGCCAATTTTATGCCTTTGAGTTTAAAATTGAGGCAGAAATTGTGTCAGAAAGTCTTGCGCTGTTCAGCAGATCATTTGAGAACCACCTTAACCGAGCCCTATTTTAATAACTCGCTTTCTAATAATCCGAAATGATCGAAACGTATTCCAAATTACATAACTATCCTATTTATCACCTTCCACAGTCTTAAAGTAAATTTCTGAGTAGCACATGCTCCTCTTTTCGAATAATAATTTCAGAAATTTTTTTGAGCTCCAAGTATCTCGTGTTCTATGGGCCGGATTACAAAGGGATTCGGCTCAACTGACTCGCTCTTGTGCCCCATTTCCAACCGACAGTCAAAGTTAGTGATTTGTTGTTGAGCACTTAACCGCTACCCCCATGGCGGCCCCTCTCTCAAGATTTTTTTAACTAACTGTGCCTTATATCAATAACTGGACTAATAATGTTCCGATCTTCTCTAAAACAGCTCAATTTTGCTGCGCGCGTATCATGCCTACTATACGGTACCGTTGGCAGCAGGGACCCGTGTCAGAGGTTCATTCGGAAAGAGGTTTGTTAAGAACAGAATGATCCCCTGACGGTGGAAGGTGGAACTAAAAGATTTTCCGTATCATAGGAGCATACCCGGTATACGGTGCCAAAGCCATCGGAGACAATCGTTTTTTAAGAAGTTTAAGTTTATTACACCGTCCCGGGCAACGCCGGGTAGGTCAGCTAATATACAATATAATCATGTTCTTTGATGTAGTTTATTCGTTCTGTTACTGTTAGAAAGCACATATTACAGCTTGATTTGAAATATTTTAAATACAATTTATCTTATTTACATTAACGTCCCATTATTTCTCATTTAACAGGTGACATTCAAGAAACATAAAAAAGTAAATTTTAAGTTCAATTCTGTATAATAAATACTTTTAAGAATGCCGCGCCATTGATTACATGTCTTGTCGGATTTTTACCGTATTTTCATAATTCGGCGCCGTCTGTCTTGCAAAATGGGATAACTCATTCGGTGCTTTAATCGAAATTTCCCTCGCAGTAATCGAGGGATCGTCTGAAAAAATATAGTACACTGTAAAAAAAGACAGATATTTCTTAATCTATGAAAATATAATATAACAATGAACGAAAATATACAATAGCTTCTTCCGAGTTACCCACGATTCGGAAAAGCGTTATTTATTTTTAGAAACTTCAGAAACCAATATATTTTCCAGATTTAAAGAAGCATTTATAAAAACTAAATTTCTTTTGCTACCACTGATTTTCGAAAATGTTCCTGAGCTGTTTTAATAGTGTACTTTGCTCACGTGGAATATAGGTATTTCGGATGCTCATTCTCAAGTTAACGTTTTTCAACGAACATGTTCCATACGAACATGATAAATTAACAGAATTAACATTAACATTAAAATTAACAATATTTTGAAATCTTGCATGAATAATTTCCTAAAAACCGATATTCCGGTTTCAGTAAATTGATTAATACACTATAAAAGCTACTCGGAAACGTCTCCGAAAATCAGTTTTAGCAAAAGTAACTTTGTTTTTATAAATGGTTCTTTAAATCTCGAAAATACATCGATTTCTGAAGTTTTTTAAAGATAAATAACGCTTTTCGGATTCGTGAGTACCAAGAAAGGAGGTTTTGTATATTTTCATTCGTGGTCATGTTATGTTTTCGTAGATTAAGATATATTTTTTACCATGTACCGCACAAGGCGAGGGAAACCTTTATATATATATCATGCATATATGTATAGATATAGTATGAGTATGTGTTTCTGATTTGTATGTATGTGATACACTTAAAGGTCACTCTAAAAAAATATAAATCAAACCCATCATTTTGAATCAATTAATGGAAATTTCGAAACTAAAACTGTTCATTTGTTGTTAAATGCTTAGAAGTACTTTCAGTCGAGTCTCCCGTTTCGAAAACTACATTAATTCTATACAAATTTTAACCAATGCAATAATCAATGAACAACTCCTGAAAATTTTCCTATTTTATAAAAGAAAACATTTCTGAAAAATTTTCGGGCCCTTAAGCCTTAATTCCATACGGGACTTGACACTTTTTTCCCGCTTTCTCGAAGTTGTTTTCATTCGAGCAAAGCTCTTTCCCCTGAGGCACAGATTTGTCGCAAATTTTAATTCAGACGAAGATGAGAAAAAATTTAAATAAAGGTTTCCAAACAAAGGAAATCGACGAGTTTTAGAGACTGTTCAGTTGTAAAAGAAGCTTCCATTCCTACCCTGGGCGTTTCTGGATATAGGAAAACAGCTTCGGGCACTATTCTTTTCGAAGTCAGAGGTTCCAGCAAATGGCTTCCGGGCACCATTTTCCTTAGTCTGCTTTTCTGTGTGTTCCATTACTTCGGATTCTGTAATTAGCCTCTTTTCATTAGTTCTGTTCACCCAAAGACTTTTTCAAAAAAATTTCTCAAAAATGAATAGCTAATGGGTATGAGGAGAACTTCAGGAGAAGAGAATTGTTTCACTAAGTATGGGCATTTTTTAAGGGGAGGGGCACAACCAAGTATTAAATGTTGCCTTCGTGCTTTTCAAAGTGCATCAGTAACAAATCAAAAGAAATAATAGTATAATGCACCGATACGTGAATTTTAATGCTTCAAGAATTAAATGCTTTTTTACTGCGATTACTGATCAGTTTAATTGAATTAATTTTCTTAACTAATCAGATTTTTTTTTTTAATGAAAAGGAAGATCTTCAATTCCAATTCTTTAAGTAAGATGTATTTCGATTAAGCTAGAAAACGTAGCAAACGCATTTAAAGCACTTCATTCCCACATAAAGAACCATTTCAAAATGCTTTTCGAAGATTTTCTACATTTAAAGAAATTTAAACTTTTGTAATAATGAATTAGAATGCATGAGCATTACTGGGTATTTAAGGAGAAGTTGAAAGCTAATGATAGAACTCAAATTTCTTCTAGATAAAATGGAGATTTTTTTTTAATGACGTAAATCTCCACTTTGAAACATTTCCTTTAGAAAATATTTGTATTTTCAGCACTATCAGCTTGAAACACCCTGATGTTATTACTTAGCAATCGAGTAAAACTGCACCCTAAAAAGCAGATTAATATATCCAAAATGGAGACGTTATAAAAATTATTATATAAAATCAAATATAGGTACTTGTCCTTTTTATTCAATGTTGACTCGACAGAGCAACCAACCTCTTAATTTTATAGTTTGTTCCACTAAATATTCCCTTCCATTTTAATCCTGGAAGGGGAAATCTTCTCCGCAACGTAATCCTGTCCTTCCTAACAAACCATTCAGGGAGAGGATATCTTGTACCACGGATTTTTCGTGCACAAATATGGCTACACGTTAGTGATTCAACAGCTGAGCATGGAGTTTGTTCTCTGGCAACGAACTCAGCACCAAATCACTACTACTGGCCAAAAATTTCCTCCATAGTATTAACATTAGCGAGCGGGTGTTTTCGTCTGAGTGAAGTAGCCCCTTAATTTGCATTCAAGCTCGCCAAAGTTCGTTCTATATATACACTAGTATACTATAGGAACGGAAATTTTTACACCCTTAAAAAATTGGTGAAATGTTATGAAACTTGGGGCATAAGTGCATGGCCTTAAATAGAAGAAATAAGAAAATCAAAACAATTAGACCAAATTTATTGCCAGTATGAACATACATCATTATGAAGTGTGCCCACCATGAGCACGTATACACTCTTGAATCCTTGCAGGCATTGAAACAATAAGTTTTGATGCCTTCTTGTGGTATGTCTGTCCATGCCTGAATGACTTGTGCAGTAAGTTGTACTACAGTTTCCGCTGCGTGTCTAAGTGACCTAATGCGCCTACCGATGGCAACCCAAACATGCCCTATTGGCGATAGGTCTGGGGACTGGGCAGGCCAATCCATGATCGGAATACCTTTCAAGGCTTGTCGCGTTATGGCCGCAGTATAAGCTGGGGCATTATTCTGTTGGAAGATAGCGTTTTGGATAGCATTCCTGAAGGGTATAACAACAGGGTACATCACTTTGTCTACATATTGGTGGGCAGTCATTGTGCCTTGAACAACTACCCAGGCGGTCCTGCTGTCATAACTCATTGCCCCCAAACCATCACGCCAGGAGTTGTGCCAGGAGACCTGTGTGCCGCTCTGAAATCACACCAGGTTGAATCCTTTCTCCAACACGCCGACGGATATGTTTCCGAGAATCATTTCACCGCAGACAGAATCGGGATTCACCACTGAATACAGTTGATTGCCATTCAGTTACTAACCGTTCAGGCTAACCGTTCTAGGCAGTGCAATTGGGTTAACGGAACACATTGCATGGGGGATGAGAGTATAACCCAGCTTCAAGAAAACGGTTTACAGTTGTCCTTGTGGTTACTGTGCTCGGATATGTGCTACAGTCATTCGTTTGTCAGCATTAGCCGTCCGCACTATTTGGCGGTCCTCACGTGGCGTTGTCCTTCTCCGTGGATATGTAACAGATCTGTGGGTGCTAGAGTCTTCTTGTGTCCACTGTCTAATCACTCTCTGTACTGATATTGCACTACGTCCAGTTGGACTTTGGGCGATTTTACGATACGATGCCTCCATCAGAAACATGCCGATTATCCGAGCCCTCTCAACGTCAGAAATATGGGTGCACGAAGTTCTTACTTTACACTTTGGCATACCTGGTCATGAAACTCCCGTGGAAAAAAGAATTACGTTATTACAAAAACAGTTCGCACTAAGCTAAGAAACACAGTAAATCTTCTTAGTATATACACCCTTAAAATCCATAATACTATATGTATTGCATTTAAATGTTTTAAAGTTTAATCATTCGGACATGTTTTGGTCCAAGTTTCATAAAAGTTCACCAACTCCTTCTGACTGTAATAATTTCCATTTCCACTGGTGTATAATATATATATATACAGGGTGTCCCATTAAGACCGCCCAAACTCTGTACAGCCAGATTCCCCCCCTTGGAGTACCTAAAAAATGCTCATTGAACTATACCTCTGAGACACATAGTTTTCGAGAAAAATGCGAAAGAAAATTAGGACGTATATCCGACTACAACGAAAAAAAACTTTATTGTTAACATGAACATCGGTATTTGCATATGTATGCAGACGAAGATGCGCAAAATATCCACCGCGCATATCAAGACATGCATGCGCGTGCCGTGAAATGATGTCAAGCCGTCGTTTGAATCGTATGCAAAAGTCTGCATTTAGTAGCGACCAGGGATCTTGGAAGAATGATAATGTATTCCGTTCTTGAATATTGCGACATGTACTTTATCTTCGGTAAATGCTAGGGAGTATGCCTGTCGCTATCTATCACATGATATGATGTCATAATTTAGCATTTTTCCCAAAATTTCTTTCGCATTTTTCTTGAAAACTATGGGTCATAGATGTACAGTTCTTTGGACATTTTTTATGTACTCCAAGAGAGGAAGCTGGCTGTGCAGAGTTTGGGCGGTACTTATGGGACACACTGTATATATTAAAATTCTTTTTGCATATCATGTGGGGTATTGTGCAAAAGATCTCGTAATAGCGAACTCAAAAACATATTTCTTTTAATTTTAAGTTTTATATTTTCAGAGATATCTCGAAAATGCACAGAAAAATATGTCCCTTCCCCCCCCCCCTTCTGTATCCGAATCTACTGAAACTAAAATTATCAAAAAATTAGGTGTAATAGGACTTTACTTAAACCTTGCAGGAAAACTATAGTAATTTTCCTAGGTAATATAGTTTTTGAGAAAAACGCATTTTTCCTTTACACACAAACTTTACTTTTCGGGCGATCAGAGGAGGAGTTGACGGGTGCTCGAGGTATCTATCGACGCAGAATCATCCAAGTATATTTGATAATGATTTTCCAAAAAAATTGTCGGTAATTAGCCGAGATAATAATTCAGTTATTTGAAAAAAAAATCTTTTTATATACCGTGTAGGGTATCGTTTGAAAGATCTCGTAACATCAAACTCAAAAATATATTTGTTTTAATTTTGGGTATTATATTTTTAAAGATATCGTCGAAAGTATACTGGAAAAATACAGTGGC
This sequence comes from Maratus michaelseni, assembly GCA_963931845.1. Classification (NCBI taxonomy): domain Eukaryota; kingdom Metazoa; phylum Arthropoda; class Arachnida; order Araneae; family Salticidae; genus Maratus; species Maratus michaelseni. The sequence continues at coordinate 83,493,021 of OZ007599.1, read as the reverse complement.
GGACAAAAAAACTGCATCGCCTAGAAAAAATAACATTTTATAATGCTAATGAGTTATTTCGTTCAAATAAATTAATCTTAGTTGCTGCAAAGCAAGATAAGATATCATTCTACATTCCTATTGGATAATATACCCCTTACAAAGTATTGCGTCATCAAATGTTTAAAAATAGTGCGGGAAAAGGGAAAAATGGTCATTTGTCTTGTTCTTTAAGTGGTCAAATGACAGCTTCGTATGTTCAATTGACGCAAGAAAAAAAAATGTGTAATACTTGCTTCAGTTAAAGAAGGATATTCGATACGTGTGATCGCTAAAATAATTGGTTGCAATCAATCGACAGTTTGGAGGACGATTAAATTAGAACGTGAAACTGGTAATGTTGAGAGAAAGGCTGGATGGGGCCGAAAGAGGGTGACCACAAGTTCTGATGATCGATATCTGAAACAGATGTCTCTAAGTAATCGTCATGCAAGTGCTCCTGACTTAAAAGTCGAATTTGAGAAAGTCTGTGGGGTTAATTTAAGCGCAAGAACTATCCAAAGACGCCTTGTGGAATGCGGTTTGCATGCGTATCGCCCAAAGAAAAAGCCTTTACTTACAAAAAGTGATGCAGAAACGACTTTCTTGGGCAAAAGAGCATGTCTCATGGATAAAGGCTCAGTGTGATTCAGTAATTTTTTCTGATGAATCTAAGTTCAACCTCTATGGATCAGACGGTAAGCGATATGTTCGGAGACGTAAAAGTGAAGCTTATCATCCAGATTGCATATCGCCTACTGTAAAATTCCCAGTCAGCCAAATTATCAGGGGATGCATATCCAGCAAAAGAGTTGGACGTTTGAAACTTATTACTGGAACTGTGAATGCATCCGTTTATACCGATATTTTGGAGGAGTGTTTAAAGCCAGCTATTAAGGATCATTTTAAAGGTGCTAGAAATTGTATATTTCAACAGGACTCTGCACCCTGCCATACAGCGAAATCGGTAAGTACAATCTAACTTATTCATGAATTATTTTGCTGCCTAATTGACAAGTTTTAATCTCCATAACATTAAGGATATTATAGAATAGTAATTTTCACCCAATTTCCTCCCTTTAGGTGACGGCCTATCTGACAAAATCTGGCATTAAAGTTTTGGTATGACCTGGGAATAGTCCTAACCTGAATCCCATTGAAAATTGTTGGCATATAATGGGTACAAAAATTGCAGCTCAGAAGCCTGCTACTAAGATAAAACTGCAGGAAAGCATTATTAGGGTCTGGTTGCATGAAATTGGTCAGGATTACATTCAGAAGTTGATATATTCTATGCCGGACCGCTGCAAGGCTGTCGTCGCAGCTCGTGGAGGATCTACTAAATACCGAAGTGATCCTTATGCATGTATACACATCTAAGTATATATAATATGACTGCAGTTATGTAGAATTTACATTAACTACAGAATTCGTGCATCTATTACTTTGTTCCAAGTTTTTTTAAATATTGCATTTTTCATTTTTTTTTCATTTTTCCAAATAATCATGGTCAAATAATTTATAAATCTCAATAAAATTTAATTGAAATTAATCCTACAACTGTATTTTATTGTAAAAATATCATCCTTCCATAATACCTGTACTTGAAAAACATTATTTGCAGCGTTTTCCACTTTTTCGCAAGTGATGCAGTTTTTTTTTCTACCACTGTATGTCCCCCCCCCTACTATTCCTAATCTACTAAAACTTAAAATTATGAAAAATTATAGGTAGTAGAAGTTTATTAATTAATAAATTTAATGTACGAAACCCTTTCATCGCGAGTTATACTCGCACTTGACCAATTTTTTTCTCTTTAGTCAGCAAGGCCATCAAAGTTACTTCTCAGTTTCATTAGGGTGCATCTATATAAGACTGGCTACATACGCACAGCGAGTATTCTCAGACTGGAGTTTTTGTCCAAACTGTGGCAAACCCACATTCCAAAACTTTAATGAGTTCGATTAGACGAGTGAAACAAGGTACTAAACATTAGCTTGACGATAATGGTAGGCTCGCCAAGAATCATCTTGATTCTTAGAGATTCGTTTTGCTCAAAATCGTCTCAACCAATCCAATTTTATTTCCCGTATGTCGCCACACTTTTATAGAGGGACTCTAATTTACGTCCGTTATTTTTTTCATTTGTCTGTATCTACACTGTTAAAAATATCGTGAAAAATTACCTCTGTTTTAAAAGGCTATCTATTTTCTGACCAATGAGAACGCTTCAATGGCGTTTATGTAGCATTCTCATTGGTCAGAAAATAGATAGCCTTTAAAAACGGAGGTAAGTTTTCACGATATTTTTAACAGTGTAGAGCTCGGCCTAGTCCGAAAATTAAAAACTTTCTCCTTCACTGCGTAGTCCATTCTAGACTATTGTTTTCAGCATGCGGAAATATCCATCAAGTAGGATGCGATTGATAGGGGTCAACGTTGTTACTTTTTTTGCTACCACTAATTCCGAAGAATAATCGTTGCGGTAGATGTCTACAACATTTTTAAGAGAAACAACCTTTGTGATCTGTGATAAATTCAGGAGGTGACCCGGGAAGGGCAGTCCCTCCTGAAACATCAAAGTGTCACCTCCAAGAAATCTTCAGCTTTTCTATTTATTAATTGTCTGAAAGCGTAATTTTTTACTGGACCATCTGTGAGATTACGGATTTATAGTATACTAGCTGACTCGCCCGGCGTTGCCCGAGCCCGTGATAATAAATTTAAAAAAAAACTCAAGTTTTCGATATCAAATCGAATGACCCAAACCCTGTTGAAATCGAGCCCATAGAACCCAAGAAAAGAATGAGCCCCCAGGCGGTGGAATGTGTCCCCCTGTAAATTTAACTAATTTCCTTTAACATTAACGCGATATTTAATTTACGGATGAAAAACCCCGCCTTTCTCTAAACTTAAACACTTATCTTTAACAATAACGCGATTTTTAATTTACGGCTGTAGTGAGTAAACGTAAATTGATGCCGAAAAAGAAGATTACTATTAAAAGAAAAGGTGGTAGTTGGGGGTCTAAGGAAATGTTTAGTAGTTTATAAAGTAACTGGAGTACCATAGAAGTATGTTAAAGAAAACTGCAAGCTAATCGGACCTTTTTAAAGAATCTGCAACAAGTGCAGGAGATTAATATTCAAAATTGGTGGCAGCTGAAGTCCGAGAATTTTTTTTTTTCGTGCAGATAGTTGCTGGAAGTTCTAAGACGTTGTTAGAAAAAAAAAGCTAGTGAATTGGACGATTTTTACGGGAGCTATAATAGGGGGCCCAAAAGGGGCCAACTGATAGTTTTGAGTAGGACCCTAAGAGGAAAACATCTTAAAAGGTCCTAGTACTTAGCGCTTTAGACATTTAATTAGTCGAAATTAAACATAGGGTATAAATTAATCATCAAAATGAAATTTTAAAGAAATGCTTAAGAAAGGGCCCTAGGGCCTCAATAAAAATATGAGGGTGGTGGCCCGGGGACAGAAGTCTAAGACTTAACTTTCAAGTTATGCATTGTAATGGTTACACAATTAGGAAAGGGGGGGGGGTGGAAAATGCATGGCGCACAAAAAATTCAAGGGGCCCAAGGAACCAGAGTCCTAACTCAAATGTAGAAATGGGGGAATAACTAAATAGAGAAAACGCCCCAAAAACGAAGAAGCTCGAATTAAAAGGGGCCAAGTTATTAACATTTTAGGGAACAAAAAGTCAAAGGACCCTGTGCCGGGAGCCAGGGTCTTAACTGGAATGTAGTAATGGAGGAATAACTGAATGGAGAAAGGAGTCCCAAATGGGGGCAATTTATTAAAAATTTGGGGTACAAAAACAAAAAGGGATCCAGGGGGCCAGGGTCTTGTCCGATAAATTTTTTTGTCTTTCATGTAATAGTTGGAAGTCCTAAGAAGTTGTTAGAAAAAAAGCTAGTGAATCGGACGATTTTTACGAGAGCTATAGCAGGAGACCCAAAAGGGGCCACTGATAGTTTTGAGCAGGGCCTTAAGAGGAAGGGTCCTAATTGGAAAGTAGAAATGGGGAATAACTAAATGGAAAAAAGGCCCCAAAAACTAAGAAAATCGGATTAAAAGGGGGCAAGGTATTAACAGTTTAGGAAACAAAAACTTCAACAGGCCCCTTACCAGGCCCCAGCGGGCCAGGATCTTACCTGGAACGTAGAAATGGGGGAAAAGCTAAATGGAGAAATAGCCCCAAAAAATAAGAGGATCGGACAAAAATGGGGCAAGTTATTAACAATTTAGGCCAAAAATATTAAAGGGGTAACAGGGCGCCCGGGTCTCAAAAAATTAAAAATCTGAGCCTCATGTGCATCAGGACCTGCCTTATACTATCCGCACCCAAATTTTCAGACCTCTACGTGCGGTAGATTTTGCTAGCCATCGCACGCTGACAGACACACTGACACACACACAGACAAACAATTTTCTTTTATTAGTATAGATTCATTCACACTAATACAATGATGAATTCAGGGGTGAATATTCCCCACCCGGCGCATCAAAAGTCCGGAGAATCAAAATTTATAGGGTTTGACCTTCTATCTTGAAAAAGTAGCATTTCCCGTAAAATTACTACATGAATTCACGGTAAAATAGCCGTGAATTTACATTTTTGTAGAGTGTAATACCAAAAATTTTGCAAAGAGGTATATAATATAATTCGCTTCAATTGATAACTGTAGCACAGCAGTTCATTTTTGTTCTCAAATGTATCAAATTGGCAGGAGTTCTTATTCAGAAACTTTGTTGTCGAAAGACGTTTTCCATTTTTTGGTAAAGGCAGAAGATTTTTTAGAAAATACTGTCAAAGTCGGAGTTTTGAACTGATTACCCAATGCGCCAGCCCTAGAAAGGTAAAAAAACTTGTTGGCACGGGACACGAATAACTTATAACTCGACAAATAATTTATTTATCAAAAAATGGAAAAGTCAGATCTGCCAGTTTTATGGCTTTACGTTTAAAAATGAGTCAGAAAATGTGTCGGAAAGTTTCGATTTGTTGAGCAGGTCATTTGAGAACCACCTTAAAATATATTTAGAAATCCCTAGTGTATTCTGGGGAAACTACATACAGTTCCAATGATCATAAATATGGGAAAATGCTTTTCATTTCGCGTTAAATGTATTAGAGTAGCAATCTTTAAATTCAGTTTTCTCACTTCGTGTTTTTTCAATATATCAGTATGATCAAAATATTAAAACTTCAACATATATAATTTTCAATTAACTTACTATTAGGTAGCTTTCATTACAAAAAGCTACCTATTGCAGCCGTTCAGGGGAAAGCAGTTCCAGAAAATTTTGTTATATTTTCACCGATCATGACCACCAGACCCCAAAAATACCCTCCGTTCAAATGTTGATTTATGTATATATATAGCCATATATATATATATCTGACATTTGTCATGCTGTAATTCTCTTATTTAGGAATCGATTTGGATGTGACTGAGTATGTGTATAGGACATACCAAGGTCTCGACCGAGTTCGTTGGCCAGCTTCACCCGCCATCTTGTTTCAAAATGGCGGCCTGTTGAAAATTTTATTTTTTATTTTTTTAATTTCAAAAGATGTACAAAAAAGTATAAATTGAAAAAAAAAATGTCTTTGTTATGTGTTTCAAAATGGCGGCCAGTTAAAAAATTTTTAATTTAAAAAAATTCAAAAGTATACACAAAAAAATTATAAATTGAAACAATTGTTTCCGTTAAGTGTTAGAACGTGATACAAGGATTCTGGAATATCTTTTGTTTTGGCTATATCTTAAAAAATGGCTGAGACATGGCAGCTTGAAATTCTAGGGTGGCTGAGATTTTGAAACAATCTGATATTTGGTATACTGTAACTCTCGTATTTATGAACCGATTTCGATGTAACTGAGTATGTGTATAGGACATACTCACCCGAGTCTTGCCTGAGTTCGTTGGCCAGCTTCATCCGCCATCTTTTTCAAAATGGCGGACAGTTTAAAATTTTTAAAAATTCAAAAAGATGTACAAAAAAATTAAAAATTGAAAAAATGTTTTCGTTAAATGTTAGACTGTGATACAAGGATTCCGGAGCATTTTTTTTTTTTTTTTTTTACTGTATCTTAAAAAAGGGCTGAAGTATGGCAGTTTGAAATTCTAGTGTGACTGACATTTTGAAACAATCTGAGTTTTGTTATGCTGTAACCTTCATGCTGAAATTCGCATTCAAATTCAGTATTAACGAAAACCGGGATTGAACCTTCTATAATCGGGTTCCAAGCATTTTAGCTTCGGGTGTTTGAGTAAAATGAGTTGAATTTTTAAAAACATGGAATATGGAAGCTACTTTTTCCTCCCGGTACAGGCCGGAAGGACTTCTTTTTTTTTTAGGACGATACTTAAGGGGACTCTTCACTCACTTGAAAACACCTTCTACCTATAATGTTAAACCTATGGGCAGGTTTTTTTCGAATTTCTCGTTTAAATTTAAATATTTTTAAACGATTATTTTTAAATAGGATAGCTGAGGTCGATTTTTAATATGGCTATTTTTTACTTTTTCGATTTCGGTTGCAAATTTTTTTAATGAGACTATTTTCACTTTCAAAACCGGTTCCGAACGTGAAAGAACCTTTATTAAAAAAGTCTGCAACCGAAATCGAAAAAGTAAAAAAATAGCCATATTGGAGATCGACCTTAACGATCCTATGCAAAAAAAAAAAAAAAAAAAAAAAATCGTTTAAAAATATTCAAATTTAAACGAGAAATTCGAAAACAACCTGCCCATAGTTTTAACATTAGCGAGCTGGTGTTTTCAAGTGAGTGAAGAGTCCCCTTAAAGTCAATGCGATCTCAAATTCCCCTCGCTAATGTTAAACCTATGGGCGTGGAATGCATACGTATTTTTTAAATATCGCCTCAAGAAATTAATATTTTAACTTCTTTTTTCTATATACTTTTCATAAAGGATCTCTCTCTCTCTCGCTCTCTCTTTGTTTTCCGTTGTCAAAATATTTATAAAATGTATATAAGGGAGAGTAGGGTAAAACCGGATAGGCGGGTCAAATCGGATAACCTGTTTTCTGGCTTATAGGTGTTGCCCTGTGGACAGCACCTGTCTTAACTGCATCCCTTAGCGTCCCCTAACAGTGTGTCATCTGCTCTTGAAGTGAGTTAATCTGTGTGTCCATGCAGTTCTGTTGAAAAGAAATTCACCTCAAAAGTTTTAATTTTTCGCCATCTTTTCCGCTCTTAAAATAAATCTATACTGGCGGATTGATTTAGATAAGTAAACCACTATTTTTTATAGCTGTCACACGATATTTTGATGCCAAGCAGAAATGTGTACGTCCAGCTATTCAGTAGAATGACCCTGTTGAATTTTGGTCGTCTGATGGCGCAAAACCGGATACCGATGATTTTGCATTGAATTCTGCAATGAATTGTGTCTTCACTCAACAGGTGGTGAAGGATGGATACAATTTTCAGTCTGCAAAGATTGGGCAGATGAGGAGTGCAGCGGATTCGAGAAGTAAAAGCTGAGAAAGTCATTACATGACAATATTAAAAATTGCTTGAAAAGCTGAAAAAAGTTACCGACCTTAAAAAATATATAGATGTTTTAAAGTTTGATTCAAAATTTATTCGAATAAAGCTTCTTGTTACTGGAAGTGTAAAAACTTACTTTCTGATTAGTACCCGGTTTTACCCTACCACCAAAATTCGGAGCTATTTCAAATGGTCCTAAAAAACACCTGTTCTCAAGTAGAGAAGAATTTTCCTGTGGCAACAGGTGTAGTTTTTCAATAGCCCAGATGTCTCCAAACAATTTCGTGTGATGTTCCAATTCTTCTTCCCTTCTAGACTTTTGTCCACAAAGGAAAATAATTAGGTACCCAGTTTTACTGTACTTTCCCCTATATATATGTGTAACATTCCTCACTGTTTACCCGATGCAGTAACAATAAATATCCAAAAGTAAATTAACCCTCCCCTTGTTAATATAAGTATGTTCTGCTCCACCTGATAAAGGACTATAATTAACTGTTTTCCTTTTTATGAAGGTCAAGTTTTTTTTTGTTTTTTTTTTTTAACTATTACTTGTTAGCATTTTTACTTTAACAAGATGGAATTTTCTAATTATGCAAAAATATTTCCTCCTTTAAAATTTGTATGATTATTTTTTACTAAAATAATTGCATAAGTCTCAAAATACAACAAACTGGACTAAATAGGAATAAAAGCAAAGAGGAAATGACTTATGATGAGCTTGTGACTCATGTTTGTAATAGTGTAACAAACGCAACAAAAATATAAATAAAGGAGAAGAAATAGTGATTTATATTTGAAATTACACAATATATATAACATTTTGTGCTCAATCATATCATAAGTTAAGATCACGTCTTTCAAGCTCACAGTTGCAATGTACCCACTTTTACCCTACTTCATTTTATTTGAACTTTATTTTATCTTACTCACAGTTCGCCAGCTTGGCCAAGATTTTAACACATGAAATATTAAATTAAGCGCATATTTTAGAAATATTTTGACAATTAAGAAAAAAAAAAGATACAACCTTTAAGTAGAGTACACAGAAACTAAACTAGTCGGATGTGCCAATCCCAAAACTTTCTTCTATCTCATACAGGTTTCGTATACACTAAATAGAATCAGCACCAATTTATATCAATGTCTAACTGAATCTAAAGTTTATTAAATTCCGTGCTTTAGTGCTTGAGATAGGACTGTTGCTAAAATCATGTATATCCTACAAAATGCAGCTAAGCAGCGCCATCTGTTGGGAGATTTAGACCAAAACCTAATCAACAACAACTTATGTCAACGTCTAACTGAATCTGAAGTTTGATGAAAATCCATGCATTCGTTCTTGAGATTTAGTTATCGTGATAATAATGAAAAAGTAGCATAGCAGCGCCACCGGTTGGGCTATTTACACCACAACGTAAGCAGCATCTATTTATGTCATGATCTAACAGAATCTGAAGTTTGATGAAATTCCGTGCAATAGTTCTTGAGATATAGCTATCGTAAAAATAATAAAAAGAGTGCTATAGCAGCGCCACCTGTTGGGATATCTACACCGAAATGTAATCAGCGTCTATTTATGACAAGGTCTAACTGAATCTGAAATTTTATGAAAATGAATGCATTAGTTCTTGAGATAGAGCTATTGCTCTATCTCAAATCGTGAAAAATGCAGCATAGCAGCGCCACCTGTTGGGCGATTTTCACCAAAAACTAATCAGCACCAATTTATATCAGGGACTAACTGAATATAAAGTTTTATTAAATTTTGTGCATTAGTTCTTGAGATAGGGCGCCTACAAAATTTTTGTCACATACAGACAGAGTCACAGACAGACATTTTCTAAAAATAGTGAAATCGTGTTCAGGACCTTCTAAAACGTATAAATCCGTCGAAAATTTTCATGGATCAAATACTTTCTTCTTGTAAAGATAGAAGAAAGTTAAAAAAAAAAAAAAAAAAAAAAAAAAAGTTACAAATTTTAATTTCTCGAGGAGATACTGAATATGAATAAATTCCACGCCCTTAGGTTTAACATTAGCGAGGGGAATTTGAGATCTGAAATTTGAGGGGAAATTGAGGGGAATTAGTTCTTGAGATAGAGCTATTGCGGATATCGCAAAAAATGCACCATAGCAGCGCCACCTGTTGAGCGATTTACACCAAAAGCTAATCAATTTATATCAGGGACTAACTGAATCTAAAGTTTTATTAAATTCCGTGCATTAGTTCTTGAGATAGAGCGCCCACAAAATGTTTGTCACATACCCACAGAACCACAGACAGACATTTTCTAAAAACAGTCAAATCGTGTTCAGGACCTTCTAAAACGTATAAATCCGTCGAAAAGCGGGAGTCGAAAATTTTCATGTATCTAATACTTTCTTCTTGTAAAGATAGAAGAAAGTAACAAGTTGGAAATTGTACGTCAAACGTGACAAATGAGGTGCGTTCGTACTATAGCTAGTCATATAAATATTCAGATCTTGATGATTTTTAATTCTGTGAAATGAATTATATCGTCTGCAGATTAATTTCTGTCATAAAATAAGTATCTCGGTCGCTTGAGGATTTAAACCTCGGAAGCTCCTCTAACAAGAAAGCATCGATTTTTTTTTCTTTTAATTCAAATTTCTTAATAAATATTTTTTATTTATATCTCCTAAAGTTTTGATTCGATTTTTAAAAAAATTGAAATGTCTCGACAAAATTTTGCAAAGATAATATATCTTAAATTCCAAACCATTCGGTTGGGTAGTTTTTGCGTTGTTATATGCGGACGGACGGACGGACCAAGCGACGACAATAGGTGCTACGTATTTATATAATTACGAACGCACCTAAAAAGAGCGAGTGTTCTAGGAAAGCAAAACAATAACAACAGCAAGGGGAATACTCATTGCAATGGGGACATTAGAAGTGGTAAAGTACAGCATCTTCAATCTACTCATTTAAAATGTGCAGGTTCTGATAGAGATGGAGCAGAAGCTGCACTTAGATGGAAAATAAAAGCATTTCTGAAGATTTAGTTTAACATCGTATTTTAACACTTTGCTGTCCGTATGTCTCGTAAAAATACTTCTATTCGTAAAATGTTTAAATGATTGACACCAGAATATAGAAACAAATTTATTCGAAAATAAGTAAAATCTTTTCTTCATGTGCTTGATAAAAGGGAATTTTTCATTCCAAAATTCTGGTACCTATGTAGCATTTAAGGATTAAAATTAAGTTACTTTATGTACGACACCGCCTGTGTCTATGGGGTGTCTATGGATGATAGACGAGACCAAGAAAAGTAGGCGACTTATTCAACGTGGCGATTTATCGATGTTTTACTGATTACTAATCATTTGATTATTTTATATCGAGAAGGCTTTTATTTCGTTATGACTTTTTCTTTGAAATAAATAAAAGCGATATAAGGGAGATTTGTTTCTAAGAGTGATAGACGAGACCAAGAAAATTTGGCGACTTATTCAATGTAGCGATTTATCGATGTTTTACTGATTACTAATCATTTGATTATTTTATATCGAGAAGGCTTTTATTTCGTTATGACTTTTTCTTTGAAATAAATAAAAGCGATATAAGGGAGATTTGTTTCTAAGAGTGATAGACGAGACCAAGAAAATTTGGCGACTTATTCAATGTAGCGATTTATCGATGTTTTACTGATTACTAATCATTTGATTATTTTATATCGAGAAGGCTTTTATTTCGTTATGACTTTTTCTTTGAAATAAATAAAAGCGATATAAGGGAGATTTGTTTCTAAGAGTGATAGACGAGACCAAGAAAATTTGGCGACTTATTCAATGTAGCGATTTATCGATGTTTTACTGATTACTAATCATTTGATTATTTTATATCGAGAAGGCTTTTATTTCGTTATGACTTTTTCTTTGAAATAAATAAAAGCGATATAAGGGAGATTTGTTTCTAAGAGTGATAGACGAGACCAAGAAAATTTGGCGACTTATTCAATGTAGCGATTTATCGATGTTTTACTGATTACTAATCATTTGATTATTTTATATCGAGAAGGCTTTTATTTCGTTATGACTTTTTCTTTGAAATAAATAAAAGCGATATAAGGGAGATTTGTTTCTAAGAGTGATAGACGAGACCAAGAAAATTTGGCGACTTATTCAATGTAGCGATTTATCGATGTTTTACTGATTACTAATCATTTGATTATTTTATATCGAGAAGGCTTTTATTTCGTTATGACTTTTTCTTTGAAATAAATAAAAGCGATATAAGGGAGATTTGTTTCTAAGGGTGATAGACGAGACCAAGAAAATTTGGCGACTTATTCAATGTAGCGATTTATCGATGTTTTACTGATTATTAATCGTTTTATTATATTATCGCTTTTATTTCGCTATGACTTTTTCTTTGAAATAATTAAGATTTGTAAAAATGCACCGTAATCAAAGTTTAACCACGGCTCTAATCATATCTAGGAGAAATTTTATTTTTCCTACTACTGCTTCAAATATTTATCTTCATGATATATTTTTATTGCATGCGTTAAAGAAATTTAAACCGAAGATTTTTCTATGCGGATACTGGTAAGAACAATAAAATTATGTCATGAAGTTGCGTTGCAAGCTTGGATTTGAGAAAAGCCTTCAATATTACAAATCATTTCGATTTTAAGATTTTCTCTGGTAGAGATATTGAAATATAGATGGCAGCAGTATCCTACGAAAGTGCATTCAATAAATCCCATTTGCCAATGTTAACGTTTCCATATCAAAATCAAATAAAGGAAGTGTTTTCCGTGACCGTGACAATATTTTCTCTATTGTAAACTTTCTGATTTTACGACATTCTTCAACATCTAATTATCAGGGCCCGATCAAACCAAAGAGAGGCCCAGGGACTGGTATTTATTCGGTACACCTCTTCATATACTGCCACGAAAAAGCAAGCATTTATGCCTTAGAAAAAAGATAAGATATGAATACAGAAATACATATTTAGATAAATATATATAGAAAAATATATATTAATCTTATCCAACTCTAAAAGTAAAAAATGTAAATTATAATCTTCACAAGGTCAAAAGAGATTTTAATTATCAGCTTTACAAAAATTACATACCAAATTTGGGTGTTCCTAAAATCAGGTGGGGGTGGGGGGGGGGGAGTGTTGCCAAGTTCACTTTCACAAAAAACGGGACATCGGCGTCTAAATCAGGACTTTAAAAATACAGTAAATCCTATAAAAACGGAAACTGAATATACACTATTTAAGACATAAAAGTAGGGGAAGCCCGTCGTTACTCTGCCCCCCCCCCCCCTCTACCAATTGCTTTGTTATTTACTAAATCCATTTTTGGTATGCTGCAACAATTTGAAATTTTACCATCAAGATTTCGAGTAAACAACAATTTAGAAAGAGTGAGCTTCTTAGATAAGCATTTCGCAAGGAGAAAATGCATTTTTTACCCTGAATATATATATATATATATTATATATATATATTGTAAAAAGTTATTCTGGAAAGTAAATTTGGGGGCACCTTTAAATTTCTTTGGGTAAGCATGGGCTTCCCGGGCCTATTCGGTAAACAGGCCCTGTGCATATAACGGAACCCTGTCTTAAACGTAAAAAAATATGGTCCCCAAAGAAGAAATACCAGATATCTGCCATGGCCGAAACTAGGAGGGGGGAGGGACATATGCCCCGCGTGCCAATGTAGAAGGGGACTTCAAAAGAAAATTTAATTCGTCTTTCAGTACAAAACAAAACTAATAACGAAATTTGGACAAAAAAGTGGTGCAATCGGAAAACCCAAAGTAAAAATATATTCGTTGATATCATATTCTTTGCTTTGAACTGGGTCGGTTTTTTCATTAAGTCCCACGTAGGGGCGACAAAACAATACAAGATTAACGAATTCATCCAAGATACTTGCAATATCAATACACTGTCCCAAGTAAGTTTAAATTGGTTCTGTATTTCAGACGTTATCGTGATGACAAGATTCGTATTATATATACATATAAACGAAATGACTGGAATGGTTCGATTTTTGAAGAAACCAGCATAAAAATATTAAGATTTCTAGGAATGTATTTCACGTTTTAAAAAAGGACAATAGATCGAAAACTTCTGTTTATAAATTTATTTTAGAAATGAGGAGCCAAAATTCATGCTTGCCCCGGGTGAAAAAAATCCTAGTTTCGGCTCTGATATCTGCTAAGACCGAAACCTGTCTGAAACGAATCTTTCTCTTAGTCATTTGAAATTCCGTCTTTGTAGATTTTATTGTACAAAATAAACACAATAATCTTCTACTGTAAAATCTGTGAAAGCGGGATAGCAATGAATCGAAACAAATTCCGTTTGAACAATTATAATTGTGTGGTATTCCTTCCGTAGGAAATGTGAAGTGTTTACATTTTTAGGCGCGTTCGTAATTATATAAATAAGTAGCACCTATACTCGTCGTCTGGTCCGTCTGTCTGCATATAACAGCGCAAAAACTAATCAACCGAATGGTTTCAAATTTAATATATATAATCGTTGCAGATTTTTGTCATTTCAAATTTTATGAAAATCGAATCAAAACTTAAAAAGATATTAATAAAAGTTTCTTCATACTATTAAATCCTATCATACGTAGTTAATTCAATGATATCCCATGATAGGTAATAATTCTAGGTTCCCATGGTGATGACGTCCTATTTAAGATGGAGTCCTATTATTTCCGTATTATTGAATTTAAAAACCGAATGTGTATACTAAAATTGTTTAATTATATCAATCCTATAATCTACCGACAGTTTTTGGGAAAGATGATGTTTCCTGAGAAAAAGATATTAAATGGAAAAAGAGTCTAAATATGGATTTCAAGTTCTGAAATTTTCAAAGCTAGGCTTAAGTTTCCCATTGGAATTTTCAGTCAATGTCAACAAAAGATAAAATATTGCCAACTTAAAATGCGCTTATTTTATTACGGAAATTAATACTAACATACGATATAATTCATTTCACTGACATAATAACGATGTTTGTTTTTTTTTACATTGCCTTGTATTGGATATTTGCGCATTAGTATAATTTTAATGTAACAAAATTGTAATTCATTGTTTGTAAAAGTGTATTGCAACTTAATTTCATAAAATAAAATTAATATCTATAATATGAAAATTTGCACATAAAATAAATTTTGTATTCATTGCATAAGAGTGCAACAGCTAGTGCACTAAGATACGAATATTTATGAAACTAGTTCTAGTACGAACGCACCTCATTTTTCACGTCTGACGTGCAATTTCCAACTTGTCATATGTTTAAGATTGGATTGCGTTATAAACAAGTTCTGTTTTCAAAAGTTTTACGAAACAAAGTACAAAACCTATGTAATAAAACCAGAATCGACAGGGATCGACCCGTCTTAGCAGATAGATTTGTAAAGTTTTCCTTCCGTCCGATTCATAATAATTTTGCGTTATAGACAGTTTCTGTTTTCACAGGTTTTACTGTATTAAATTCCATTTGATGCAGACTAACAAAAAGCCTGGTACAAAAAAAAAATAATAATAATTTCTTCTTTATGAAAAATTGGTCCCGCGGGACGGGCTTGGAACTCCCGAAAATCGGGACGTCCCGCGTAAATCGGGACACCTGGAAACACTAGGCTCCAGGGCCAAGGCATCGGGTCCTACTAATTAGTATCATTAAATGTTAGAAACAATTTTATTAAATTCCTACTATTAGCTCACACTCTCTCTATACAGGGTGATTCATAAAAGATGGGCAGAACTTTAAGGGGTTATAGTACACTTAAAGACAAATAATATTAAATAGGAGACTAAGGGTCCCAGACGTATTCCCAAGGAGATAGGGGGCATTAAAGTTTAGGGTCCGAAATTTCAAATGATTATAAAACATGGAAAAATTGGTCGATTCGTTTGCGGTTTTTGCAAAAAATTTTCTTTATGCCAGTATTTTCTTGAAATAAAATTTTAAAGTTCAATTTCAAAAAATGCCGATAGGGGGCGCTTTAGACTTTGGAGTAACAAACAACTATTTTTTAACGTTATTTTTTGTATTTCTTTAAATGATTTCGAAAGCTTAGACTTAAACTTAAATTTTGATCTAAAAATCTGAGTCCTAACGAGTAGTTAAGTAGCGTAAACTGAAATTTGAAACCCTTCTCCCCCCAGAACAAAAATCAGTTATTCCCGATCTTTGTGTCGTAGATTAGGCTCTAACTACTGCCGCGTTTTGCTAAAATTATTCTTTATGTCAGTATTTTCTTGAAAATAAATTTTAAAGAAAATTTTCAAAAAATTCCGATAGAGGGCGCTTTAGACTTTGGAGTAACGAACAACTATTTTATACCGTTATTTTTTGTGTCTCATTAAATGCTTTCTAAAGCTTAGACTTAAATTTTCAGCCCAAAATCTGAATCGTTAGACGTGGTTAAGTTTCTGGGGAGAGGGGTTTGAAATTTCTACTCCTGAGCACAGTTCAGTTTACCATGTCCACACATTGTGTGCTGTGATACGAGGTAAAAAGACACAAATTAGGATTATGTTACCAAAGCATATTTATTAACATGTAATCACAATAAATGTTCAAAATTGTGACCACCAGAGGTTATGCACGCAGAACAACGGCGACGAATGGAACGGCGAACATTCGCGAAAACATCAGGCTTTTCGAGCACTTCCCCTACAGCGGCGGAAAGTCTGGCGACCAGTTCCTCGGGGAATTCAATGGGTGTCTCATACATAAGAGCCTTCAATCGTCCCCAAAAAAAGAAATCGAGGGGTGAAAGATCTGGCGAGCGAGCAGGCCAAGCAACAGGACCACCTCGACCAATCCATCTGTTCGGAAATGTGATGTCCAGATAGTTGCGGACGTCTCGTATGTAATGGGCTGGCGCTCCATCGTGCTGGAACCACATGACCCGCCGGATGCGTGGAGGAACAACGTTTAACAGGTCTGGCAGCACATGTTGCAGAAATGTGAGGTATGTTTTACCGTTGAGGCGTTCAGGAAGAAGGTACGGTCCGATTAGGTGGTCTCCGAGGATTCCTGCCCAAACATTGATGGAAAAGCGTCTCTGATGAGCATGTGGATACGTAGCATGTGGATTGACATCCGCCCATACATGTGCATTGTGTGTGTTAAATGTACCTTCACGTGTGAAGGTACATTCATCGGTGAAAAGCACAGTTCGTCCAAAATGTGGATTTAGCGCGTTCTGCTGCAGAAACCAGCGGGCGAATTCAATACGATTTGGATAATCCCCTGGAGACAGTTTCTGGACTCGTTGCACATGAAACGGGAGCAAATGTTCATCCTTCAGTACCCTCCAAGTCGTGGACTGTGAGGTATCCACCTGGCTAGCCACTGTTCGTGTACTTGTACTTGGCTGCGCCGCTACTACATCCAGAATGGCTTCTGCAACAACTACTGATTCGTCCTTTTTTGCACGACCTGCATTCGACCGGGAAGCGAGAAATGATCCCGTCTCACACAACTGTCTGTGCAAGCGCTCGAAAGTTTTGCGGTTAGGCAACCGCCTGTTAGGAAATCGCTCTCCGTACATTCGTTGTGCCTCTGCACCATTTCCATCTGCCGCTCCGTAAATTAAATGCATCTCAGCCTTTTCCTTATTCGTGAAGGGCACCATCTTCCGATTCATTACTACAGCGACTTACACTTGACTCACCGTTCAGTGGTTTTTATGCCTGAATCGTGTCGAAATTTTGCATACGTGTTCTTCTTCTTCCCCATTTGACATTTGCATACTTTCTGTTTCCTTCTTCACCCGGTGACTAGCGTCAGGAATGGAGCTTTAACGTTTGCATGAGCGACGTTTCCAACTGTGCCAGTGCCTTTATGAGTGAATTCCGACTATGCAGTCCTTGACGAAAGTTGTATTTTTGCCTCGTATCACAGCACAGAATCGTTGGGCATGGTTAAGTAGTGCAAACTGAACTATGTTCAGAAGTTGAAATTTGAACCCCCTCCCCTCGCTACTGAACCACGCTCAGCGATTCAGATTTTGAGCTGAAAATTTAAGTTTAAGTCTAAGCTTTAGAAAGCATTTAATGAGACACAAAAAATAACGGTATAAAATAGTTGTTCGTTACTCCAAAGTCTAAAGCGCCCTCTATCGGAATTTTTTGAAAATTTTCTTTAAAATTTATTTTCAAGAAAATACTGACATAAAGAATAATTTTAGCAAAACGCGGCAGTAGTTAGAGCCTAATCTACGACACAAAGATCGGGAATAACTGATTTTTGTTCTGGGGGGAGAAGGGTTTCAAATTTCAAATTTCAGTTTACGCTACTTAACTACTCGTTAGGACTCAGATTTTTAGATCAAAATTTAAGTTTAAGTCTAAGCTTTCGAAATCATTTAAAGAAATACAAAAAATAACGTTAAAAAATAGTTGTTTGTTACTCCAAAGTCTAAAGCGCCCCCTATCGGCATTTTTTGAAATTGAACTTTAAAATTTTATTTCAAGAAAATACTGGCATAAAGAAAATTTTTTGCAAAAAGCGCAAACGAATCGACCAATTTTTCCATGTTTTATAATCATTTGAAATTTCGGACCCTAAACTTTAATGCCCCCTATCTCCTTGGGAATACGTCTGGGACCCTTAGTCTCCTATTTAATATTATTTGTCTTTAAGTGTACTATAACCCCTTAAAGTTCTGCCCATCTTTTATGAATCACCCTGTATATATCTTGTTCAAATTTTCAATCGTTAATAAAATATTTTCTATTCATCCACTCAAGTTCAAATACATTTTTTTAAACTTGTAGTGGATGACACTTGATGTTAATACAGTTTTTACAAATATTAATTCATTAATTAAATTTAATTAATTAATTTTAGTTTAAATGGGAGAAAAAAATTCCTCCCATTGTTTTCATAAATGAAATGAAAGATTTGTCTCAAATTAGTGATGCCACAGAAATAAAATACCGCAACGATGATTATAAAATAATGTTCAATAAAGATAACGTGGGACATTAATGCTGCACGGGTTTATTTTATATATTTATGATTAAAAGTAGGAATTGACTTTTAAAAAAAAATTTATATTACTTGTTTTCTAACGTGGAGTAATTTTAGAATGTAACTAAGAAATTTAGAAAACGAAAAAAAAATCTGAATAATTTTTATGGGAATTCCAAATGAGATTTGTTAGTTAGAAAATCTATTGTTATTGCGCGTTAACTTTTGTGTTAATTTTTTTACTTTTCGCAACACTTTTATTTTTTCCCTTACAAATGTGCTCTATAACTGTAATGGCCAGATTTTCAAAACGTTAGTTAGTTAAAATGTCATGACAAATCTTAAAATACTATAAAAATGATTTTTACTTAACATTTTTATTTTTAGAAAATAAACTATTTATATTGCTGAAAATCCTATTTTTTAACACTTTCCGGCATAGTTGAAAAGTGTTTATGAATTCGGTTTGTCAGTCCGTGCTCTAACTCGCGTGAATATACTCGGATTGCCATGAAATTGATATATGTTATTGGGGTTTACTACGGCATGTTTGGCATGAAGTGTGTAGCATTTATGGTTCGTTTACAGGTACACTCAAAAGATTTTCGCTACATTACGGTTTATGGGAAAAAAACTGTTTGTAGTGTACTTTAATGGTCACAATATTTCAAACATATTGAAATTGATATATATCACTCAGGTGCACTTCAAGAGGCTTACTATAAAATACGTTGAGCGCAGCATTCATTTACAGGGACCACACAAAATAATTCTGTCACAGTACTCCCTATCTAAAGGACAAACGTGTCCGTGCGTAACGCTGAGGTCATATTGCGAATGGCAACACTTGACGATGAAATTTCGGTTTTGCGATTTTTGCTAATGTAATTTTTTAATTTCTAAACATCGCATATTTTCAATTTTTACACCATTATATAGGAAATAAAATCTACTTTCAAATGCAATTTGTTTGAAAACTGTATCGCAATTTACTCATTTAAATTAAATTTCAAGCATGATTTTTTTTTTTTTAATCTATCGCTATCGCTGGCATCGATTAGACAATATTAATCCGTTTGCACTTTAAACGATGTTATAAAGTTCAGCATTTGTTTCCAGCTAATATTCAATCTGGAACTTATAACTTCTTTAAGCAATAAATAAAACAGTATTTAAATAAAACTCAAATTTAACAGACATGTAATCGAAATAAGCACTTAAAACCGCTGAAATTATCATAATAATAATAATTAAAAAAAACTGCTGTAAGTAACGAAATTTTTAGTGATTTCTTCGGCAATTAACGTCTGGCACGTGGCCGATACGAAATTACCGCTTTTTACAAATTTTAAAATTTTATTTGAATATATAATTGACATATTTCATATAAAAATGCTCTTTGATGTTGTTAGGGGAAAATCTAAAAAAATATCAAATGTAAAAAATCTATTAGAGTTTTCAATTAAAAATATAGCAAATGGTTTTCACATATATTCTCTATTCCGGGAAAGCTTGGGTTGGATGCCCTAGTTAACAATAAGTGCTGAAAGTGCGTTTTCTTCTGTTGTACGCGTTTTTAAATTAAACTAAGTGTTTGCCCATTACTTGGCGTGCTTAAATTCTATAGATGATATACAAGGCTGCACAAAAGAATTCGGATATTTTTCTGACTATAGATGGTAAATGCTGAAATTAGGTTTTTAAGCGCTTTCCAAGTGAAGATTTGTTAAAGTATTCTGGAAGTGTTGGAGAGGGTTTCATAATCTATGATTGACGCACGATTTTTCGTTCTTGTTAATTTTATGAAATACACCTTAAAAATTGCGCCCCCCCCCCCCCCTCCCAAAGAAAAAGCCAGTCACTTAAAACATATAAAACACCTTGTAAATGAAACAAGGCAGTTTTTTTTTTTTTTACATACCCATCATACGTATAGCATAGGGTAAGTCTTGTAATCGTTTTGAAGATCGAAAAAAAAAAAAAAAAAATGACGGATTTACACGTTTCAGACACTGGAGATTCCGAAAAACATATTTTTAGAAAAAAAAAATTGCCGTCCGTCTGTCTGTGTGTGTATCTGTAAACGCTCTATCTCCCGAACAAATTGAGATAGAGACTTGAAATTTGGTATGTACTTAGTATGTACGGGAAGAAGCTTATTGAATTTCACTAACCTTGATTATTTGGAACTATTTTTTTTGGACTCTCGAAATATTCGTTCTGATAAAAGGTATGAAATTTTTCGAAATAAAATTTTTCGAAATTGTTTATTTTAAAGAGTGAATATAAAAGACAATAAAAAAACATAAATTTTGCATAAAGAATGAAGTTGATCGGATAATGAGTTGCCGAGATATTTGTAATTATATTTTCCACACTCTTCGATTTTTCATGACCCTGTATTTCATTCAAATTTCAATTCAAAGATATATTTTAATGGGAAATTAGGCGCTTAATCCGACGCAGTAAACCGTTAGTTAATAGGATTATCAATTTTGGAGCTATAAGGATGTTTCTTTTACGTAATTCAGTAATAGAGCATTTAAAGTTTATGACGTCATCAAGCCACGATTTTACTCGAATTGCAATGCATTTTATAAATAGTTTACACATGTTTTATTTTCATATTTTATATTATGCATATCCATGATGGGTAAGTATTACGGTGGCCCCCAACGCCTAGTTTTACTAAAATTTGGTGTTTAATTTATGGGTTTTAGCAAACGTGGTTTCTCGCTAATTTACTTTCATTGTTGCTACTCTCATACGCTTACAACTGCATAGTCGTATCCGCTATCGTCAAACTCTCGCCAAGCTTGGCGATATTTGGCTAAATATCACCAAATATTTCAATAAAAATAGGTCGCCATAAATGAAGCCAACTTGGTAATAGTTCACTAATTTTTTGAAGTTCACATTCAAATTCCGTATCAACGAAAACTAGGAATCTTCTATAATCGGGTTTTATGCATTTTAGCGTCTTGTGTTTGAGTAAATTAAACGGAACTCTTAAAAACAAGGAAGAGGGAAGCTACCTTTTCCTACTGGCACAAGTCGGAAGGACACAGTGTTCATCAAGTTGTACAATATTATTAAGCAACTACTATAGAAAGTTTCCTATCTTATTGCGTCCCAATATCTAATTCCTAAACTGTTAGTTTTAGAATTATACTTCCAATCCCCCAAAAATATTTCACATGTTATTCTCTGTCATATTAAAAGCCATTTGCATCAATAAAGTTATTTTTGTAAAAATTATAAAATTTTAATTTTTATAAGGTCTCTGCATAGCATGTTATATTTAGAAAAACATTCTCTACGCTCTAACAGGTAAAGAAGAAAGATCATTTTTGTACAACCAAAACTCATTGAGTTATACTTCAAACTTATCAGTGTAGGGAGTTCAAATTAATGAAGTAATATTATGACATATTTAAAAGTTTTCATAATTTGAGGATGAAGAACATAATTTTCATCATTTTTCAGCACTGAAAAAAAAAAAATTTTTTTAGTGCCAAGAAACATGGAAAAATTCATAAAATTCAATGCCTCATAGTAGAACATAATTTTACAAAACAAAATAACCTAACATTGTTACATGATCAGAATTTATATTTTAAATTAAAATAAAGCTCTGAAATTTTATAAAATTCAAAGTACCATAACTCGGTGGATTTTGATCGTAGAAAAGTAAAATTTTCACTGTTGTATTTGTCACAGCATAGAAATTTTTTTCTAAATATATCTTATGGGGATTCCAGGGCAGTATAAAGATTTAAAAATTGCAACTTTTTTAAAATTAATAACAGCACTATTTCATCAACACAGTCTTAATTCCTACCTTATCTTGAACACTTTTGCAATTTATATCGCCTAAATACATAACGTATCTCCAACAGGCAGGGCTTGATTATCCAAAAGGCACGTGAAGCACATGCTTTCCATCTAAAATTTAAAAGGGGCTCTAAGATGACTGTGGAGAGGGCCCTGTATTACCAATTTTCATTTTTTTACATTGTACTTTAAATTTTTTTGGGAATAGAAAGTTTGATTAATCCAAGAGGAAATCCACGCACTACTTCACGAAATTTCTTTAACAAGGAAATATGAATGTCATCAACAGGATGTTAATTAATCATATAATATCCTGATATGCCTGTTAGAAACCACCCGGGAAATTGAGCATAGAGCTATATGTGCTAAATATATCTGAAGTATATACAGGGAACATAAGAAAGCTGTTTAATGAAATATATTTGACCTCGGCTAAGCTACTCCCGGGAATAATATTAGTATCATTGGTGAGTTTTCATGAATGGAGAATTAAAAAAAAAAAAATTGCCAAATGAAAGAGGGCCCCAAAATGATACCGTGCTTCCCCTATAGATTCGGAGGTTAATCGGGCCAATAATAAAAAAAAATTTTAAAAATCCCTGACGGCTTGGCCTACGGGCACAAGTAGATTTCAAAGACATAGACCGTAGGGTGCCTGTTTATTGAGAATTGCAGAAGAAATAACCTTTTTGCCATGATGCGGCAGTTTGGACCGCCCACTTCGAAATCTGTGTCTATAGGCGGGGCCGGCAGGGAGTTTTTTGTTTTTTCCTGTAAGGGTTGGTCCTATAAAAAACCTTGTCAAGATAAAAGTTGAAGATAATATTAAGAGGATTTATAATAAATTTAAACAGATTTGATATCATGTGAATTGGCAAAGTTATGAATTTTTTTTTCTTAAACCCCTATCCCCCCCCCCCCCTTCAGGCCATTTTTAATTATATAAAAAATCAGTCATACAGAAATAATAATAACTTTAAACAGATTCGATATGTATCATAATTAAGAAGTTACAGGGTTTTTTCTGTTTTCACAAAAAGCCGCCCGTCTCCCCGTCCGATTTTGCCCATTAACGAACTTGACCGAGATTTTATGCCCCTTGATTTTATGTATGAGTTTGGAAGAGATTTGAGCAGATTTATGGAAGTTATTGTGTCCATAAAAAAGTGATATATATAGATAGATAGATAGATAAAATTTTGAACTGGGGGTGGTTTTGGGGTCTGAGAGTCATGATCGGTGTAGATCTGCAAAAATTTTTCAGAAATTCCAACATAGAGGAGAAAGTAATAGATAGTATTTCTTACAAAATCTACCTAATAATTAAGTAACACCTTTCTCATGGTGCCATAATAATTTTTTTTTCATATATCTTATTTTATAGAGCATCATAGAGATAAAAATACATGATAATCAAGTGCTGTAACACCAAGAAGTAAGCAGAATAACAAAGACTTATGTTTTCTAACTCTTTTTAACACTTTCCAAACTAGTTGAAAAGTGTTTATGACTTTGGTTTGTCTGGCTGTCTGGCCGTGCTCTAACTCCCGTAAATATGCTCGGATTGCCTTGCAATTTTTATATGTTATTGTCGTTATCTATAGCATGTTCCCTATTTCAACTGAAGTGTGTAGCACTTATAGTTTTTTTACAGGTACGCTCAAAAGAATTCCATTACATTAAGGTCTATGGGGAAAAATCATTTGCGGTTTATTTTAATGATGTTACACAATTTCAAACACATTGAAATTGATATATATCACGAAGGTGCATTACAAGAAGCTTAATATGGAATAGGGTGTGCATAGCACTTATAGTTACTTTACAGGGACAGTCCAAAGAATTCCGTTACATGACGTCTATGGAGAAAAATCGTTTGCGGTTTAATTAAATAATGTTACACTATTTTAAATGCATTGAAATTTATATATATCACTAAGGTGCATGACAAGAGGCTTACTACAGAATATTGTGTGCATAGCAGTCATCGTTCATTTACAGGGACACACAAAAGAATTCTCTACTGTCTGTTAACAATAATTCCTGGAAGTGCGTTTTAAGTTGCTGAATGCGATTTTAAATTTAACTCACTTTTTGTCTATTACTTGGTGTGTATAAATTCTGTACATCATATACAGGGCAGCACAAAAGTTTGCGAACACATTTCCGTTTATTGACAAAAACTCCAGAAGGAGAATTTTAAACTGTGCTACACATTTCCTAGCTAAACTAAAATTTAGCATCCTATGTAGTATATATACAAATCTATAGATCATATACAGGGCTGAATAAAAGTATTCGGATATTTTTCCGAATATTGTATATGTTGGAAATTCCTGAAATTATGTTTTTAAATATGTTATGCGTTTTCCAAATTGTTTACTTAGATGTTATCTTTCAGTTTATTAAACGGTAATGATTTGTAAAATTATTTTGGAAGCGTTGGAAAGTGTTACATAATCTATGCTTGACGCATGATTTTTCGTTCTTGTTTTGTTGTTGTTTTGCTTTCTGAATTATAGTAATGCTGGCCAAGTTTTTCTCACATTAGATATTTATATCTCTTTTATTTAAAACTACTGAGAATTTCGTAAGTCAAAGTTTTTTAACTCTATTTCCTTTATAAATAATTTACTTACTTGAAATAAAAATTATGCATATCTATAATGAACCTCAATAAACTGATATCCTTCTTCCAAACAATCAACACCAATCTATTATTACTTACATATGTAAAAAAATGTTTTAAAATTTGTCTAATTTTTTGCATTACTTTTACGGATTATGCCTGTGTTTCTGAAAAAAGAAAGAAAATGAGAAAGAAAATCTTTTGAAAACAAAAATATGCACTTCAATTAGATTATTTAAAGCAGTGACTTTCTATTGGCGGCCACCAACACTCATTTCTGCAGTCTGCTGATCTCTTTGCAATGATTAATTTATTTTAAGTAATTCTTTTCCCTGAGAAATAAAAAGTGTTTAAATGCAAAAAAAAAAGGAAAATTCTTGCAAATTCAATTATGTTCATTTAAAGCTTAAAAATAGCATATTTTTCTACTCAAACAGGCTCCATATCCATAGAAAGTTTTATTTTGCCATTGATAATGCAACCTGTCACTCAATTTGTACAGCCATTTGTGACCGATGAACCCATAAGTTGAAAACCTCTAATTTGAGGAATCTAGAGTAAAACAGATACAATCCATATATTGTTCCATAAAGACCATAATTTGATTTGCTTATATTTTGCAGAAATTTAACTGATATGAACTTTAAATACAATAAAATCTGTCTAAGGCAGACTGTGTATAAGATGGAAATCTCCATAACGCAGAAATATTTTAAGTCCTGCAGAACGATTTCCAATGCAGTAAACTCTGAAGCAAAATATGGTCTATGATAAAAAAATTTCTCAGCCTTGATCCATTCCACCTTAAACAGTTTCCTATCTATTCTAATGAAACTTCATTTTATTTCATCCTAATCACAGGAAGGAGGTTTTCACCTTTTTTCACTTTAAGGCAATTCGCAGCGTGATGTGCAACTTAGGAGAAAAAACAGGTTTCTTCTCCTAAGATGCACTTCATGTTGCTTCTGTCGCCTCAGTGTGCAACCTGCCTTAGTTGTTTTTTGTTGTTTTACTGAGAACAAGTGTAAATATGTGTAAGATTTTCTTTCTTCAGTTTATTGCATCAAATTTTAATCTAAAGAGAAAAAAAATTAACAATCTGCTTGGTAGAAATATATGTATAAATGCTTATAATTTCTGCATACCGCAAGTAATTATGTATGATTATTTTCTTTTTTATAACAAATATAATAAAATAACTTACTTTGAGAATAAATATATATATACTTTAATTATACTATTTAAGAAAACTGTTTAAAAATAAATGGGATTTGTTGTTCCATCAAAAACATAAATTGCTTTAACCATGTACTACTGAAAGTGAACTGAACATAGTCTAATAAAAATTCAATCTGTCATAATCACAGGAAAGATATGCTTTTTCACAACTTTGAATTTATTTAAACTAATGTTTTTAGAATCAAGGAATATACAGTTATGCTCCTTAGTCCTTATTGTTGTAACTGCAAAAATGTTTCAAATGTTATTCTTCATCATACGAAAATCCGTTTTCATCAAAATAGTTATTTTTTATAAAGTTATCAAAAATTAAAAAAATTTTTATGGCCCCTGGGCTCTATAAATTATATTTAGGGATGTTTTCGCCATGCTCTGGCAAGTTAAACAGTAAAACTTTCATTCTCTTACGATTGAAACTCACCAAATTATGATACATTGAATTTTAAGAAATTTCAAAGCTTTCTGACACTGAAACAGAAAAGCATGCTTTTAGTAGTAGTGAGAACATTGACAAATAGTTTTGAATAGTTAACAGATTTAAAAAAAAAAAAAAAGAAAAGTTATTGGGATTTTCCACTGTTTTTATTCTTAGAAATATGGTCCTTTAACTTCTCTCTCTCTGGTAAAACAATTAACTTCTACTAACACCTCTAAATATATGTAAGTACTATAACAACATTTATTTTATTTTATTTTTTTATTTTTATTTTTATTTTTTTTGCTGTAAAAGTGATTTTACTTCCAACATACATTAGACTCACTTTTTTATTCAAAAAAGGGTTTAGAAAACTATTTCATAAAATAGCCTTTTTATTTATGGTTGCCTCAATTATCCAGATTTCTACATATCTGGATTATGTCCAGCACAATAGTCTGGATAATTGGAGTTTCACTAAAAATGGTTTTTTTTTTTTTTTTTTTTTTTTTTTTTTTTTTAGTCACAAAGTCCAATTTAAAAAAAAAAAAACTATGGACTTTTCCATCATCATCAGAAATGTGTTGTCCTCTTCATATTAGAAATGTATTCCAAAAAGTAGTATGGCACGCAGATGTCATAACGATAGTGGCAACAATCTGCACAATCACTTTTGCTTTAATCCCTCCTAACATCACTTTTAAATATTGTAAAATTCCAATTTTTACATCATTGAATAGGAAAAAAATATACTTTAAAATGAAATTCATCTAGCTCAATTTAGTTACTTTAATTTTCAATCATGAATTTGTTTTAAATCCATCTCAACAATTAACATTTGTTTGTTTGCTACAATAATGTAAAATAACTAGCAATAGCCAACAATGCCAACTGATTGCCTAGAGCGAAATAAAAAGAAAAAAAAGACTTTCTTCTTTTTCTTTTCTTTACATTTGATTAATTTTCCACAGTTGGGTACACTTCTAAGCATTGCCATCAAGGTTACAATGTCTTTTAGAGTTAATATGAATATTATTAAAGATTTTAAAAACATTCTTGCATCAAATCAGTTTCCCAACATGCCATTTGGCTATGGACCTGATTACAGAAGATTAACTATGAGATCAGATTAACATAAGATGCCACACTTTGGCACTAAACTGAAATTTGCCAAAAAGAAGAACAGATTTTCACTTTATGTCAAACATAAAATTAATATCAAACTAAGTTGAACTGGTTAAAAGATACATACATTGCATCAAAACACAGTTGGAATTGCATTATTCTATTTTTCTTTAGGGTTCAGGGTAGTTCCGGGTAGAAGACATACAGTTTAGAATATTTTATTTTTTATAATTTTTCTCATGACTTTTTTGGGTCATACAAGACATTAAAACTGCTTTGTATTACATTTTTAAGTTTGGCTTAGTTTTAAAGCATTTGTAGTGATCTTTTGATAATAATGAATACTTAGACTGTCTCCACCCTCTCATTCAAATTTAAACTAGAATCTGAATCATAACAAGTACACAAGCTGAAACAGAAATTTATCCCAGCTCATCTCAATTAGTTGTCACCACAATACTACTAACTAGCCAACCAAATTCTTTTAAAGATAAAATTATCCATCCAATGAAATTCTTATGATTTTTATAAATTTGTGCATATTTGCAAACTTTGGAAGAAAAAAAATAAGGGAGATTCTTTTAGCAACATTTCCTGCACTAGTGTGCAGTTTAAAAACATTACATGCTTCATGATACAGTCCTTCTAGCCTATACCAGGAGGAAAAGGTTGCTTCTTTATTTCTTGGTTTTAGAAATTTCAACTAATTTTACTGGAAAACTTGAAAGCTAAAATATATTGAACCTGATTATAGAAGATTCCTAGTTTTCATCAATACTGAATTTGAATAGGAATTTTGAAAAATTAGTCAGCTATCGCCAAGTTAACTTTATTTATGGCAACTTATTTTTGTCTCAAAGTTTGGTGATAATATGCCAAGTATTGCCAAGCTTGATAAGAATGTGACACTGGCAGACACTGTTATGTATTTTATGGTATGCATGTAGGTGAATATTTTATGAATATCAATATATTTTTTCTTTTAAATATGAAATCAGTTTATGATATGACTAGATAATTTTAAGCATATAAGAATTGTAACAATAGTTACAACAATGAAATTAAATTTGTGAGAAACCATATTCACTGAAACATAAATTAGCAGTGAACATGATTACAGAAGAATCCCTTATTTTTAATCAGCTGTCTTGTTTGAAAATCTCAGCCACCTTAGAACTTCAAAGTGCTATATCTCAATCATTTTTAATGATTTAGGCAAAACAAAAAATGCTCTTGAATCCTTGTATCAATGTCTATCACTTAAAGAAAAACAAATTTGGAATTTCTATTTTTTTTTTTTTAGTTCAAATCTTTTAAGTGGCTGCCATTTTGAATCAAGACAGCAGATCAAGCTGTCCAGAGAACTTGGTCGAGATCTTTGTAAGCCCTCTACATCTACTTCATCACACCTAAATTGGTTCATAAATATGAGTGCCATCACATGACAAAAATCATATATAATAATAATCATATATATATATATATATATATCAACATTTGAATGGAGGGTGGTTTTTGAGTCTGGGAGTAATGATCGGTGAAAATAACCAAAATTTTTTGGAAATGTTTTCCTCTGGATGGCTGCAATAGGTAGCTTCTTACGTTTTGCAATAGAAGCTAACTAAAACATGCATAAACATAAAAATTACAGAGAGACGGGTGGAGGGGGGGAATAGTTTTCTTTTTATGGATATATGTATTAACTTCCTACACAGAAAAACATATTTTATACAGCTATGTTAACAAAAAAAATAATTTAAACAGTATTTATTTTGACACTTATCACTTAAAATCTAAACAATAAGATAACTGTTATGGTCATTGCTAATATTATTTTTCAGAGAAAAATAAATTCACATCTTATTATAACAACAATGTAACAGTTGGTTTAGCCTTTAATAAAAACTCTTCATAGAATTTTTGGTCAAATTTATCATTTTTTTAGGAAACTTTATGAAATATTTTACGTATTTTTATATACTCAAGAAAAATGTAGACTAGGCAAATACATTTTTGTGTTGGATTATATAGGAATACATGTGCTTTTGTTAAGAACAGTCCAAAGTTCAATTTAGTGGCATATGAAATATCATACAATTCTCTCTATTTCTAGAGTTAGTAAAAAAATGAAGGAAATGAAAAACATTAAAACTTTATTTAAACTACAAATCTATCATCTGATTGTCATCCTCATGCCGATTATCTTTAATGACATAAGTCTGTGGTGGATAACTATCAATGTCAACAAACAGATATCTGTAAGTGTATTTCTGCCCTGGACTCTAGAAGAAAAAAAGAAATATCAATGATCATGTTTACATTTCCAGATAATACACAGTTAAGCATAAAAATTATATCCAAAACAATGTTTAAAAAAAAACTAAAGACATGGAAAATTGTTTAATATAATGGTAAGTTTTGAAAAGGGCTCATTTCTAAAAATTCGACTTTCCAGGACAAAAAAAATGTATACTTCCCAAACTATGCAAAAATCTTTTTTAAATACATTTTTCTTTTAGATTATTTATATGATATAAGCTTTTTTAATCAGCATTAATGGAGTGCCCTTTTTAGAATTGAATTTAACATGTTGACCACCGTAGTGGCATGAATCAGATAGTCAATGTTTTCAGACTGTTCTCAAATAAATCCAAACTGGCTACTTTCTGACACATTTTTTAATTCATTTTTGTTCACAAATGTATCAAATTGGCAAGTGCACTTATTCAGAAGCTGTTTTTTTTTTTCAGTTTTTTAGTAAATGCAGAAGATTTTTCAAAAAAATTTTAACTGAATTTCCAGATGAGACAGTGCTAGAAAGAGAAAAAACTGACATCTTGAGGCAGTAATCGCTTATAACTCAAGAAGTAATTCATTTATCAGAAAATGAAAAAAACAGTTTGATGACAAATCTTTTCAATAATCCTGCATGCAAGTATCAGGTTTTTATGTTACAAAATGAGTGTAAAAATGTGTCAGAAAACTTCGTATTATTGAGTGGGGAATTATTTTTTTTTTCTAGAACCAATCCTAAAAAGAGAAAATTCTGAAAATTCTAAAGGAGTCTTTTTTTTTTAAATTCACTAATCAATTTTCTAGTTATATTTAAATTAAGAGTCATTCTAAATGTTTGATGCATTTTCATAAAAATACTTGAGTGACATTGCTTAAATTGAACATACATTTAAAACATACCATCATTATCATTGAACTTGATCAAATCTTTACAATAGTGGGGCATGATTAAACCTTATTCAAAATATTCAAACTAATGAAAGCCTTTTTCATAGATTTAAATTTTCTGATGAAATATAGAGCCAGGGTATAAGTTATTATTTTATAGATCTGAGCATATTGAAATGAGTGGAGGTGGGAGGGAGACTGACAAACAGAGATAATATTTTTTATTTCTTACCAGAGCTTAACCAATGCATGTAATTTTAAAGTAATGTGATAAAGAAACTTTTTATCAACAAAATTTTATTTAACAGGCATTAAGTCTAATTAATTCCGTACAACTTCAAAAATGTATTACAAAAAAATAATAGGCCTATAGCAAAAATAATTACAACAGTACATAGAGTAACTTAAAAAGTTTTTTTCTACTACCTGAGTATACTTGTACATGAAATCCTTTTGTTGCACGAAGAATATCAAGTCGATATTCCAATTCCATTCACATGCGTTTCAGCATGCTAACATCAACAGTAGTTACAACTGCTTACTGTTTGTGAAGTTACTGTTTGGTGAAAGTGAACAGTCTCATGGAATTGAAACAAAAGATCCAAACAGTTGTAACTACTATTCAAATTTTAATTGCTTAATAGGTGTATAGCCAACATAGTGAAAAAGTACCCAAGCCGGGACTCGAACCCAGGTCATCAGATTAGCGCACTGACGTTCTACCAACTGAATCCCGCTAATCTGATGACCCGGGTTTGAGTCCCGACTTCGGTACTTTTTCACTATGTTGGCTATACGCCTATTAAGCAATTAAAATTTGAATATTATGAATGCAAGGCGTGAGAAATTTTCTCTGGAAAAATTTCCAAGTATTAAATATGAATTTAGTTGTAACTACTGTTGATGTTAGCATGGCTGAAATGCATGTGGATGGAATTGGAATATCGACTTGATATTCTTTGAGCAATGAAAGGATCTCATGTACAAGTATACTAAGGTAGTAGAAAAAAACTTTTTAAGTTATTCTATGTACTGTTGTAATTATTTTTGCTGCAGGCCTATTTTTTTTTTGTAATACATTTTTGAAGTTGTACGGAGACTTTTGGGACACCCTGTATATATATAAACAGCTTAAAAGTTCTGTCTGACAAAGTTTCTTTTTCGTTTTCAACTGAAACTTAAAAATTAACTGAAATTTGGCTTCAGTTTAATTTCAGTCAGCCACTAATTTAAAATGCCTGTATCTATATTATAAAGGACAAACGTGTCCATGCGTAACGCTGACGTCATGTTGCAAATGACAATACTTGACGATGAAATTTCGGTTTTAATGAGCCAGGCCAGACCAATAAAAATTAATAAACAGGCCAGGCCAATAATAAAAGTTAAACAAGCAAACCAGGCCTACAAAAAAATTAAGCTAGCCAAACGGCTCAATATAACAAATTTAAAAGGATCAAACTATACAGATAAAATATGAGCAATTTTCAATGGACGTGACTAGGACGAGAATAAGTATAAATGTGTTGCAAGAGCTGATGTTAGCTGAACAACATCAATACAAAAATATAGCATGTCCAGGGTGGATATCGCCATTGGACAGTTATGTTGTGTCTGAGTATGGGCTTAATTTTTTAAGCAGACTCAGCCAGGATGGGATCAGGCTTACATTTTATTCTACATACTCGGACCGGGCCAGAACTAGACTTAATGGTTCCCAGAGTGTGTCGAGCAAGCAATTTTTTTACAAAAATAGTAATTGCAATAATGAACTTTTGTTAACAGAATCTTTGGAAATATACTTTAACTCTTTATGTCCCACAGCAGAGAAATTTTTACCTTCCTTAGAATCCCGGCCAAACGCCCGAGATTTCATTCCCCCAAGAAAGAGGTAGTGGCACACTTTAGCTATTCAAATGAATGTGCTATGTAGTATCTGCCCAAAGAAGAAGCTATTGTATTACTTTTTGTTATCCAATTCCCTCTTATCCCCAATAACCATAAACCCCATAGCTTTGCTTTCCCGTTATCTTCTGCTAAGCCCCTATTCTCATTGTTTTCCTATCTACTGTTCGTTGAGCGGAATAAGCAGTCACACCCAATCCAGGTTCGAGGACTTGCACTTCACAAAAGAGAGGGAGAAATAAACAAGGCCGTCTGCCGGGCATTATGGAATCCTAGCACCTCGGACATTTTCAGTCAGTTTGGGATCTAAAGGGTTAATAAATTATAGAGAAATATTTTCAAAAATCTACCGTTTATATTATACAGCAACAAAAGTTATGATGTTTTTAACCATCTTTTTTTCTTTTATTCTAAACTACATTATTTTTTTAAATGTCTTTATTTGAATGTAATAGTCTAAGAGTCTAAGTGATCATTAATGTTGCTATTCTGTTTTCTATGGCTTGTAAAGATATAACAATCTAAAATATACTGTAAGAATTCCCCATAAATATGTATGCAGCATTCATTAAAAGAATCTCAATTGTATGTTAAGAAAACTCGGAATATTTTGTAGAAATTGAGTCAGGTCAGGCCGGGCTGTGCCTGATTTAATTGATTTTAGAATGGGCCGAACCGGGCCTTTTTTCACTGATTTTTGCACAGCCATGAACGGCAAAATCATAAATGGGCCCAACTTTTAGTTTTTACATCGGCCATGCCAGACTAAGATAGCTTTTGTTTGGGCCAGGCCTGAGCCTGGAAAATCTGTCCCATGTAGACCTCTAAGCCTAATAATACCAGTCCGATCTGGAAAGAGTGATGACCAGGCTCAGTTGGTTTCGGCATGAAAGTGGTGTTTCGGACTTACACCAATTATAATAAAAAAATATTCTTAAATATTTCGACTATACTTATATCTAATGCGTAGCATGATGTATCACAATTAATTAATTAGCTATTATTAGGAGTTCTCAAATATGTATTATCTATCCTTTCATGAGTCTATACAATAACTAACTACATTACACTTCTAACATACTTTAAAAATGCAATACTCATGAAATCTCCGATCGATCCCACTTATGTATCAAATGACAAATGGAATTATGGAAGGTTATGGAAAGAATCATGAACTCATTTTAGATAACTTGTGAACTTCTATCCCTTTTGTCAAAGCAAAAAAAAAAGAAAAGAAAAAAAAGATGCAATTTTATTAAGTCATACAATCTGCTTGAGCATAAAGTTCAAAGAATGTTTGTCAATGAGAAAGAACACTTCCAAAAATTGGATTCAATAACACATAATTTCAATATAATTGTTGTGAGATGGGAAAGAACAAACTAGTAAATATTCCATTAAAAACCTTTTACAGATGAAGAACAGAAAAGATGACTGTGATTATACCAAGAGTTTTTTTCCATTATAAAATACTATAAGTCATGAAAAAACTAACAATATAGAAAAATGTTATCTTCATAGCATCAAATATAAAGGTAGTATCTAAAACTATTCTTCTGTTATTCTGAACATTAATCTTGTAAATATCCAAATGTGTTATGGGAATAGAGACCACTCCTCTTTTAATTGGAGTCTCTTGAAGCAGCTGCTCTAATTCACATAGAATGTAGAACAAGCAGCCACAAAGTGGCAGAATTTCCCAAAACACTGGCCAAAACACAGAAATAAAACTTACAATTTGGCGTAATTGTATATCATTGTCCTTAAAATATATTTATCTCATCATAACTGTGTAAAGTAGAGGTATTATAGTTTATTTTAGCTCATACCATCAAGATGTTGAATACTCATTGTTCAAAACGATACACTGAAAATTAATCTTTTTGCAGATAATGTTTGGTATTTTATGATGAACTGCATTTCAAGAAAGATGTATCAGTAGATTTTGATCCAAAAGATGTGTATTTTAGAAAAAGCCCCCCCCCCCCAAGCATGCTTGGGGGGGGGATTTGAGTTGGAAAGGAATTGAGTTGAATTAATAGATGAAAGTAACAGCATATAATCTTACCTTTACAATCTGATAAATTTTAATTGCTACTTAAAGAAAAAATGCTGATTTATTCTTTAATTATTGTACACAATAAATGAACAAAATGGCTTGAATTTTACAGAATGAACAATTTCATATTTCCTTACATATCTTTATGAAAAAATTTGAAATCTAACTAAATTGAGTTGAATTAATAGATGAAAGTAACAGCATATAATCTTACCTTTACAATCTGATAAATTTTAATTGCTACTTAAAGAAAAAATGCTGATTTATTCTTTAATTATTGTACACAATAAATGAACAAAATGGCTTGAATTTTACAAAGTTTTATAAAATTACACTATATCAGGGTTCGTACATTTCAGGTGGAAATACCAGGGCTTGAAATTCAATTTTTCCAAGGAGAGAGGGGAGTCTCCCTCCCAACATTTTTAAATGGAGGGGAGTTTTAATGTTTGGGAGGGAGAAAAAAAATATCTTTAAACCCCACTATTATTTTACATGCTATTTAAAGAATTACATTAATGCAGACATGACAAAATACCATTGAAAAAAATAAATCAACTCAGAATGATTATGTAAAATGTTTATTTTTATTGTAAAAAAGGGAAGAAAGTTAAATTTTATATATGCAGTGTATTTTTCAAGTTCCACTAAATGTTAGGGACCCTTAACAATCAGGTTGTTAAATGAATTTCTGAATTTAGATATTATTTGATTTAGGATGCTGAAGCCTCTTTCACAAGGTAAACTTTTACTCCTTCACAAGGATTAAAAACGTTTACTCCTTTACCTCAAGGAGTAATAGTAATAAGATCTTTACAGCTCTTCTAATCTCATTTTTGTTTAGTGCTGACTCTAGGCCAATTTGACAGGGTGCAGTGACCAGTGGCTCTTACTGCTCCTTTTCGTTCTTCTCACTCTTTTTGGTTGCAGGAAAAGAAAATCTTTAAATACGTTTATTGGTCGCTGGAAAAAATTGTTAATTTAGTCAACTGGTTGAGGGAATAAAATAATGAAATTCATCTTACGCATGAACAGAAATAGATAAGGACTTCTAGCAAAATAGTGTTAATATCGATTTGCGACTTTGGAACTACATGACAGCCAGTGTACAACTGTGTTAATGTAATGCCACCTACAAACAACAATACAGATAAATACCATAAAATAAATCTATTATACCTGCCAGACGATGGCTGTCAAGCAGACAATTTGAAGAAGTAGGCGAACTAATACAATTGTCCTGCACAGACATTATATTTGAAACATTTTTCGAGAAACGATTTTCTTCATCGAAAGGCTATTTTATTAGAAGTCCTTATCTATGTTTATGTTTATAGAAAAAAGAAATCGCAAAATTCGTTGATCAGTCGTGGGAAAAAATGACGGTTTGCCAATCGGTTGCAAGAAAATGACGCAAAATTCTTCAGTCAGTTGCAAAAAAAATCTTGAAATATTTTAGTGAGGTGCGAGAAAAAAAATAGTGAATTTCATCAATCTGTCGCCAGAAGAAACCAAATAATTTACCAATCAGTTATGAAAAAATTTGCAAATGTTGTCAGTCGGTCAAGGAAAATATCGCGAAATTCGTCGATGGCTCACCAGAAAATATCGCGAAATTCATCAATCAGTCGCGGGAAAATATTGTGAAATTCTTCAGTCGGTCGTAGAGAAAAATCGTGAAATTCCTCAGTCGAACATAAGGAAGAAAATCTAAATTTGTCAGTTGGACACAGGAAAAAAACACGAACTTCGTTTTCTGTCGAAAGAAAAAATGAGAAATTACGCAAATTTCGTCGATTGATCTCGGAAAAAATGCGAATTTCGCCAATCGATAGCGAAAAAACGGAAAGTTCGTCGATCGATCGCTCGCAGAAAAAACGGAAAGTTCGTCGATCGATCGCGGAAAAAACAGAAAGTTCGTCGATCGATCGCGGAAAAAATGCAAAGTTCGTCGATCGATCACGGTAAAAACAGAAAGTTTGTCGATCAATCGAAAAAAAAAACGAAAAGTTCGTCGATCGATCGAAAAAAAACGGAAAGTTCGTTGATCGATCGCAGGAAAAACGGAAAGTTCGTGGATCGATCTCGGAAAAAATGCAAAGTTCGTCGATCAGTCGCCAAAAAAACAGAAAGTTCGTCGATCGATCGCTCGCAGAAAAAACGGAAAGTTCGTCGATCGATCGCAGAAAAAACAGAAAGTTCGTCGATCGATCGCGGAAAAAATGCAAAGTTCGTTGATCGATCGCGGTAAAAACAGAAAGTTCGTCGATCAATCGAAAAAAAAAACGAAAAGTTCGTCGATCGATCGAAAAAAAATGGAAAGTTCGTTGATCGATCGCAGGAAAAACGGAAAGTTCGTGGATCGATCTCGGAAAAAATGCAAAGTTCGTCGATCAGTCGCCAAAAAATACGCAAAGTTCATCGATCTGTCGCAAAAAAACCCTGCAAAGTTTGTCAATCAGTCACAGAAAAAACGCAATTTGTCGATCAGTCGCGAAAAAAAAGCAAAGCTCGTCGATCAGTTGCGGAAAAAACACAAAGTTCGTCGATCGATTGCGGGAAAAAAATCATGAAATTTATTGTTCGGTTGCGGGTAAATTAAATAACGCAAATTTCATCGGAAAATAGTGAAATTTTTTGGGCGGGAGGTTCCCGCCACGATATTTTTTTGGGCGGGATTTCAAAATTTTGGGCGCGAATCCCGCCCTGAATACCAATATTTTCCTATAGAAAACTTTGCCCAATTTAATTGTATGAAACTTTGCATTATTTAAGGTGAGCTTTTCTATAAGTAAATACTCATTCCCATGAATTTTCTGGTCTGGAAATTCTCTGACCCTGTAGAGGGTGTCTATGAACTCTACATTTCATAAAATAGAGACCCCTTAGTTATTTAGTAAACAGTTTTTCACTCTGACTATTAGCTTGTTTTCAAAAAAGACTCTGAAAAGCAGAAAACTGAGTTTTGGCCAAGATTTTGAGGAAATTCATCACTGAGAGGCATGGATAGAAATCAGCAATAATCTTATTAATAAACTGATGAAGTAAAAAAGAAATTTTCTCAGAAACCCTTTACAATCATGAGATAAAGATGAAGCATTAGGGATAAAGTCTGAGATACCAAAACAAAGCTGAAACAAATACATATAGACAAAATATGAGAAATCCGTTAAGTGTTGTTTCTAATCCGAATTTCATACAAAAAAGTTCTGTTTTTCTGTTATATGCAGAGCAAAATTCTTTGCCTGCTTAGAATGTTTCTGATATATTTCTTTAGTTTAGATTCTTCTTTTTTTTTTTTTTTAAGTACAATGTTTTCTGGATATTTGTTGACTAAATTTAAACTATTAAACAATGTCACTGTGATATGACAATTAAGATTTTTTTTTCATATTTGCTTATCTTGAATGCAACGTTTATGCCACGTTCATTTAGATCAGAAACATTTATCTTAGTATTAAACTAAATATTTTAGTACTTTCTAAATAACATTCTTAATTTTTTTACTTGCTTCACTATATCAATTTTAGAATGATTAGTTTGATGTGAAAACTTGCTTGAACCAGACCCACTATTTTTTTCTAATACTTTGCTTATAAATGGCAAAAATCTTAGTACAGCAAATTACTCTTATCAGAACCTTAGAGTTGTAATTTTACAGAAGCATGTTTCAAAATAGAAGTATCCAAGGGTAACATGTTTTCAAACATAAAAATTAACATAAAAAATACCCAATAACACAAACATTATTACATAATTAATGTAAAAATGAGTAGATCAATCACAAAGAGAGTTCTTTAAAAATATTGTAAAGTAAGAAAACAAATATTGGACAACATATTTTACAGTAACCTTTGGTAACCTTGCTGATCACTTGTAAGTACAGTTGATTGTATTTTTCTTTTAGGTCAAGCCTTTTAATTTGTCAATAAAAGGAGAGAGAAAGACAA
Source organism: Maratus michaelseni (assembly GCA_963931845.1). NCBI lineage: Eukaryota > Metazoa > Arthropoda > Arachnida > Araneae > Salticidae > Maratus > Maratus michaelseni. Next base: position 83,454,131 of record OZ007599.1, on the reverse strand, counting down.
AGTAGATACTCATAGGATTAAAAACTTCCTTTGTGAATAGCTATTGCAAATGATTGAAATCCAAAATTTTTTGTCACTCTTATAAAATAACCTCAATCTATAAACAAACCTTTGCAAAGTACCTAAAAGTAATGAACATTTTCAAATTGCTTTAACTGTTAGACATTTCTATTATTTAACCACAATAAATATATCTTTTAAGCTTAATATACATTTACTTTATTGGACACTAAGCAAACTTTTTACATTGCTGATCAAATACAATAAATTTAATAATGAAATCATAATAATTCATGCAATTTATCATAATTCAACAAAATAGGTATTACCTGCTTCATTTCTAAATGAACAGTGCCTTTCTTGCGACTACCTTCAACATAAAATTTCATTCTCATAAACTTTTTGTCATCTTTTTCATATTCAATATGACTAAACAACAAATAAAAAAAGCTTTTTTAATAAACAAAAAGTATGCAAGTTCTCAGAAAATACATAAAATATCAGCAAAACTTTAAATATTCTTAAGTAATTCTTAACTAAATGCAAAAAGCACAAAAATTATGTACTTTAAAAGTTTAAAATATAAGCTTCTTTATTATAAAAAAAAAATCCTTGTAAATATGAGCATCAAAATTATTAAGTTTGCTTTGTTAAATGTTGAAATAGATAAAATAATGATGAGTGGTAATAGAGTGTGTTCACATATAAGATGTATACAACTTCAAATACTCTATGTAAAAAAATATTACATAAAATGACAACACATGTACAATCTCAAAGCACATATATATGTATAAAACTTTACCTTAAAAACTATACATCTCTAACTGTGTTTATTTGGTTATTCTCATCACGATTGAAATATATTTTTTGCTATGTCCAGTATAATCAAAAGAAAGGTTTTTTTTTTTTTTTCATTGAGGATGTGTAAAATCAGTCCATTAAGGATGTATTTTAGAAAAAGGCAACATCTCTCACTGAATTCAAATAATGCATTATTCAATCCTTATTCTTCATTTAACCAAGCATTCTCAAATATGCTATGATATCTAAATGCTATGTCAATAAGACAAATTAACAGAAGATGTCATCTTCAGACAAATTTAATACCCTTAATATCACAATGTTTCTAAAATGTTGAAAACCTGGACATTTTCGTTTAATTTCAGTTATGTTTTCAAAATGTTACATGCTACTAGGGATATTCAAAGAGAAAAATTATTCCTCAGGAAGGAAAAAGATTACATTATAATGTGCAGTAGAAATGTTTTGAAATAATGATATGCTGTAATCTAGGTAAAAATCATATTGAACAATTTCTCTAAACTTAAAATTAATGTTATATAAATTTTAAAGACTATATCTGTCTACCAATGCTTTACATAGCTTCTCCAAACTAGGACATAGCTTCTCCAAACTAGCCTTTGTTTTTTAAGTGCAAGTGTATGTATGTCAGAAAATTTATATATTGCAGAAGCGGGGGTGTTAAAAAAAAGAATGTAAATTTTTTTGTACAATACAGAGCCATTTTTCCAGAAACCAGTTATCCAGAGTCATATTTCTAATCAACAAACTTCAGAATCTTTCCAGAAATCAGTGCCAATTTGACATATATAGACGGCCAAAAAATAAAGAGAACACCTTAAAAAAAAAAAAGAGAAAATCTCAACCATTTTAATCCCAAAATTGTTACAGAGAAAAATAGAAAATATCCATCCAACTGGAAATCATAAGTTATGCTCAAAAAACTACCCACATTGAAATCTGTTTTGCAATGACTACAAATGATTTTAACATTTGCAGCTCGAAAACTTTCGTAATTCTTAAACTACTGAATGGCTTCTCATTTGGTTTCCTAAGGTAAAATTTATCAAAAAATCCAAATATGATGACAAAACTAAGTGTTTGGATTGAAAATTGAAGAATTTGGTACAATTTCAGCATGAAAATGAGCCGTTAAATCTGTTTTTTTTTTTAAAGCAAAAATTGAAAGAAAACATAATTTAGCTATTTTCGTTTTTTTCTCTGTGACAATTTGAAGGTTAAATAGCCCCCCCTTTTTTTTTTTTTTTTTTTTGCCGTCAATACATTGCTTGATACATTACACCACATACATGGCATAAATTGATGTCAACATCTAAGATTTATGGAAACATTTAGGCAGCATAGGGCAGTTTGTTTTTAATGCAGAATTCTTATTTCCAAGGGATTCCCATGAACTGCCCTTCTTCTTACTCTAACTAATCTTCAATCTTGATTGGATCTGATTAATATAATAATTAATTTGAAATCAGAAACAATAGCACAGCAACATACATTCTATAAATCAAATTGGTATTGCTATGATGCCCATGCCCAATCAGTTATCCAGAATAGATCTTGTTCTGACCATTCTAGATAAATGGTTCTATACTGTATTTATAATGCTCAAAACATCAATAGTAGTCACAGTGACCACATTTTATTGTTTATGAAACAAAAAATGAAGATATGACTTAACAGTCAAAGTACAGTACAGAATAACTTTAAGTTTATTTCTTCAATACTACATAAAATTAGTGTTTAATCTAGCGCTAGCCAAATCACCAAAAAGCTAACTGAAAACACCTTTTGCCCCCAAAGCATTTAAAGGATTCGCCAAATAGTGACAGCCAAAAAAATATACATCATTTCCATTTTGTTGTTCTGCCTTTCGTAAACCTGCTGCTGCCGCATAAAAAAAAAATCTCGCACAGCCTTTGTCCCGGCAACTCACTTCAAAATTTGTCTCATCCTCTCTGTGCAAGCATTTTACAAATAGTGTGACGTCATTTGCATTAGACGTATTGAGGAAATTAAAAGAGTTTGTTTATTTTTTGTTGATGATCCCAACTTAGGAAATGAAACCAAAACGGTTCCTGAATGGAAGTTGTTCAGGCAGGTTCTGGCTACAAATAGTAAAGAAATGAAACCAGCTGATTCTTTCTTTTTTCCATAAAAATGGCATTACTGATATGTTTCTCAATGTGACTTCTTTGTACAAATTTGTAGCAACAATTCTGTTGTCTACAGCAGATTGTGAAAGAAGATTGAGTCTCGTGGATATAACAAAAACTGACTTGAGAAATAGACTGAAAATCAAAAATTTAAGTAACTTAATGATGATTAATTTGGAAGGGGAAGTTTAAAAAGAATTTCCATTTAAAAAAAGCATTTGATGTGTGATGTATGGCTAAATCTCGAAGGGTCAATCATACAGAGTGGTGTACTGTTTTTATATTGCACAATTAAAAATAATACTCATTTATATAAAAATTTTGTATAAATAAAATATTTTTTCTTGGCTAAAACTATTTCTATTTGGCTAACAGTTATTGGCTGCAATTAGCCAAAAAGCTACAAATCTCTTTTTCCTAGATTAAACTCTAAATGAATACAAGCTATTCATTTCTTTGACATATTACATGTTTTATCATTGGTACAAAAATGACACTTCTTCAGAAGTCCAAAACATCCATAATTATACATTAGAATCACTATACATTAACATTTTAATATCAAATTACAATAAATAGGACTCATAACTTTAAGGTTGGATAACTGGTTGTGCAGGTGAACTAATATTTTAAAGCTGATAAAAATAAATAAGTTTTCATAGCTACTATCAGACTCTTGGTCCTAGAAGAAACATTTATAACATTATCTTGACATGAAAGAGATAAAAATAATTCAAACAATTGACATCAGAATTTAACAAATTATTATTACTCTTTTATCAAACAAAATATACTCTACAAATTTAAAAATAAGAAAAGGGAAAAAATAATCAAACCTAACATGGCGTCGCCGTCCACGTGATGATAATTCGCCATATCCTTTAATTGGTTCTCCAAGTAAATCAGATAGTTTTTGGTCACTCCGACACAATTTTAAAGCCTCTGTATACACTGAATTAGGACTTTGGCCAGAAAATAACTCGCTTAAAATAGCATAAAACATAACACCTGAAATAGAAAATGATTTAATAATGTATATTTATTCTAATGAATTAAATTTAATAATTACAAAGAAGTTTAAAAACTCAACAAAACTGTATATATATAAATATCTTATACAGCAGAGCATTTTTATATACTATGAAAATTTTATAGGAAAGATTATCCCCCCACCCCCTCTCAATAATTACTACTACAACAAATATTTTTTTTCTCAACTTTTTAATAATTAAAAACATTACCAGCAGACCCACCCGGCATTGCGCAGGCCCAGTCCAAATCTGCTGAGAAAAACTAAGCCCAGGCCTGACCCTCAATCTAATGAGAGAAAATCAGCCTGAAACAGGCCTGCAGGCTACTCCGGATTTGAACTTTGGGCCAGACTGAGCTCTAGTAAATAATTTACTAAACACAACAATAAAACAAAAAATTAACCTAAAGTTTTAGATTGTACCCCATAAATCTTTAAAGCAACAATTACAAAAATTAATACTTTTGTTAAAAGTGCATATTTTATTAAAACATGCAATTGTTAAAAACATGAAATCAAAAAAATCATTTGAAAATAAAAGCCTGACTTACAGAGACAGACGAACTTTGTTTTTCCTTTTGTGTTCTCAGTTCTTAACTAACTTCGTTGTCATAGCAACATGATTTACTGATAAAAGTTTATTCTAGTATACTCAACCCATGGAAATTTCTATTTGGATCTTTGTTAGAATCATTGAAAATTTCTTGATCCCTTAATCTCTTTAAAAAATATATATAAATTTAGGATTTTTTTAAATACATATATTTTTTAATGATTCCCAAGGGTTTCTCCATACGGAGATATCTATACTAATAAAAGAAAGTTGTTTGTCTGTGTGATGGCTATCAAAATCTACTTCACGTAGAGGTCTGAAAACTTGGGTGAGTATATAAAGCAGGTCCTGATGCACCTGAAGCGCAGAATTTTCATTTTTAAGACCCGGGCCCCCCTGGAGTTTTGTGCCCTAAATTGGTTATTACTTGCCCATTTGTATCTGATCGTCTTCGTTTTTGGGGCTGCTTTCTCCATTTAGTTATTCTCCTATTTCTCCATTCCAGTTAAGACCCTGGCCCCCTGGGGCCTGGTACGGAGCTCCTTGAAGTTTTGTTTCCTAAATTGTTAATAACTTACCCCCTTTTTAATCCAATCTTCGTTTTTGGCGCCTTTTCTCCATTTAGTTATTCTCCCATTCCGGTCCCTTTGAACTTTTTATCAACCCCCTAAGTGTCACCCTCTCAATGCATAGCTTTAAAGTTGAGTCTTGGACTCCTCTCGGGCCACTACCCTCATATTTTTATTGGTGTCCAAGGGACTTTTTTTTAAGCATTTCTTTAAAGTTTTATTCTAATGATTAATTTATACCCTATGCTTAATTTCAACTAATTGAAGTTCTAAAGCGCTAAGTACTAGGATCTTTTAAGATGTTTTCCTCTTAGGGCACTGCTCAAAATTATCAGTTCGCACCTTTTGGGCCCCCTACTATAGCTCCCTTAAAAATCATCCGATTCACTAACTTTTTTTCCTGACAACTTCTTAAAACTTCCAGCTACTACATGAACAACAAAAAAATTTATCGGACAAGACACGGTCCCCCTGGGCCCCTTTAAGATTTCGTGCCACTAAATTGTTAATAACTCGCCCCCTTTTTATCTGATCTTCTTCGTTTTTGGGACCCCTTTCTCCATTTCTACATTCCAGTTAAGACCCTGAACTCTGGGATACGGTATAGGGCCCCTTGAAGTTTTTTTTCCTAAATTTTTAATAACTTGCTCACTTTTAATCCGATTTTCATTTCTGGGGCATTTTCTCTATTTAGTTATTCCTCCATTTTTCATTCCAGTTAGGACCCTGGCCTCCTGGGGACTGGTCTGGGGCCCTTGAACTTTTTGTGAGCCATGCAGTTTTCACCTCCCTAATTGTGTCACCCTCTCAATGCATAGCTAGCTTTAAAGTTGAGTCTTGGACTCCTCTCCTTGGGCCACCACCCTTATATTTATTGGGGCCCTAGGGCCCTTTCTTAAGCATTACTTTAAAATTTTATTCTAATGATTAATTTACCCTATGCTTAATGTCAACTAATTGAAGATCTAAAGCGCTAAGTATTAGGACCTTTTAAGATGTTTTCCTCTTAGGGCCTTGCTCAAAACTATCAGTTGGCTCCTTTTGGGCCCCCTACTATAGCTTTCTTAAAAATCGCCAGATTCACTAGCCTTTTTTTTTTTTTTTTAACAACTTCTTAGGATATCCAGCTACTACTAATGACAAAAAATTTTCTCGGACCTCAGCTACCACCAATTTTGAATATTAATCTCCTTCTTAGGGTCCTTGGTGCAGCTTCTTTAAAAAAAATCATACAAACTTGAGTTCTGGTTAAGGTTATTACCACAGGCCCGGGCAATGGTGGGTATGTCAGCTAGTAAAATATAACATTGGATGGGCAAGGTTTCAAATAGATATCAGATGATAAAAAACCTCATTTCGGCAGAATGAGGACTTTAGAAAAGAGGACAAAATTTACTTATTGGACTAAGATTGAATTTTGATTGCTTTTATGAGTGACACAAAATCACTGACAAACTTGGAAAGCCAGGAAAATATGAAAATTTTTCTAATCAATAAAAAATAACAAAAAAATTATTAAAAAAATTGAAAATATGAGAGTCAAGTGCATTGGGACCTGTCTTCATCTATTTGGAACCATGGAACTAGGAATGATTACTGGAAGGAAAACCCTATCTCTCAACACAAACCAGTTTCTGCCAAACATTTCCACAGATTTTTGACTACCTGTGTGGTATTTGACTACCTTGCAGGCGGGGCAATAGCATGGCGTGATTATCGCTGTTTGGCTTTTTTTTTTTCTCTCTCGATACTTCGCTTTTTGCTGTTATTGTTTTGTTTTGATGATGCAAGAATCAGTATGCTGTTTGAGTTCATTGATAGCACATTTTGCATACCTGGTCGGTGGATTAAAGTATTTTAATGTTTTCTAGCGATTCATTCTAAACATTTTTTGACTTATATTACATTTTATACTGAGAATTATAATTTTTAAAAATTAATATTAAAGAGACGAAGAATTCTTAATAATAATAATTTAATTTAATCAATCTATTTATTTATTATTGTATTAAAGTGATGCATTTATTTTAATTTTAGCGATAATTTTATCTTTTTGTAATTTGATTAAATATATTTTTTTAAATACTGAATTCTACAGAATTACAGAAGAACTACCCCCCCCCCCCCCCCCCCCGTAGTTTCAAAATAGTAAAAAGTTTTTGATCAATTGCTTTTATGGGCTCCTTTTATGAAGCCTTGAAACTTGAGTGTCAACGATTTTTATTAAATGATTTAAAACAGTGATTAAATCATACAAAGCAATTAACAGTGATTTTTAATTAAATCAGTGATTAAATCATGTCTGATTTAAATCATAAATTTTCTAAATGTTTAAACTGACCAAAAAAAAAAGTATTAAAATAAGATGAACAGAATTTGAAAAGTTTCTAAAAAATATTTAATATTTTTTGTATTATGTTCTTTAAGTTTAGACTTAGGCAATTTGATTTTTTAAGTACAAATGCAAAACAAACTGCAAATGATATTTGTTTGATTATTTGTGCTACAAATGAAATAAGCAGTTTTTATTAATTATGCAATCATTTACAGTTCCCTCTAGGTATTTTTTAAGGGAACAACACCCTGCCCTTTTGAAAAATTCACCCCCCCCCCCTTTTTTTTTTTGTAAATAACGAATACATTTTTACTTCCAGTTGTCAGTTTGCATGATGTATTTTGAACAAATCAAATGTTATTTTTACACATGGGGCATATATCCAATGCAATGCATACAAAGTTCATTGTGTTAAGAAATGTAAAAAAAAAAATGTGCAAAATGAATGAGAACTAAGAAACAATGCAATAACAGCAAAATATCATGGAACTAAATATATGTTATTGATTCTACTTTTTCCCCTTCTCCAATTTTATTTCGAGGTGAACTTTGAATTAGGGGCTCCTTTTATGAAGCCTTGAAACTTGAGTGTCAACGATTTTTATTAGATGATTTAAATCAGTGATTAAATCATGTCTGATTTAAATCATAAATTTTCTAAACGTTTAAACTGGCTAAAAAAAAAGTATTAAAATAAGATGAACAGAATTTGAAAAGTTTCTAAAACATATTTAATATTTTTTGTATTATATTCTTTAAGTTTAGACTTACGCAATTTGATTTTTTAAGTACAAATGCAAAACAAACTGCAAATGATATTTGTTTGATTATTTGTGCTACTAATGAAATAAGCAGTTTTTATTAATTATGCAATTACTTACAGTTCCCTCTAGACCATTTTTCACTTTTGAAAAATTCACCCCCCCCCCCTTTTTTTAAAATAACGAATACATTTTTACTTCCAGTTTTCAGTTTGTTTGATTTGTTTTGAGGAAATCAAATGTTATTTTTACACATGGGACATATATCCAATGCATACAAAGTTCATTGTGTTAAGGAATGTAAAAAAAAAAAAAAAAAAAGTGCAAAATGAATGCGAAGTAAGAAACGGCTTCGGGTTACTGGAATCGCATTATCCAGAATTCCGTGTCGGAATAATACCGAAAGTAACTGCTGATGTTCCTTCCTGTTTGTTCGTTCTTCTATGTTTGGAACCAAATTTGCAGACCTCTTTATGCAATAGATTTCCTTAGTTATTGCACACACAGAAACATCTTTCTTTTATTAACATAGATATCATTTATAAATACCATTCTGGTGTCTAAGAATTTAGAAGAGGGCAAAAATAAAGTATATGTTTTAATGTTCAAGTTTCAGTACAGTCACAGAAACATCTGTAAAACATGTTTATACTTATAAAGATACGCATTTATTCTTACATGACCCGACAAAATTTGAGTTAATTTGCTTGTATGTGTGATAAATCTTTCTATTTAACTAGTCTCTAACTGAAAGAAAAAAAGAGCTTTGTTATGATTCCTTTCCGAATATTATTTCAATGATTTTGCCACTGATGAATAATTTTCTCTTGAATCTTACCTTAATTAATGATTTTGAAATCATAAGCCAAATCTGAAAGAGCTGCCATTTTAGCTAATAAATCCACCATACTGTTACCTGTATTATCTGAATGTCCTTTGATCCAATGTATATAATTGTTATTTCACTATGTGTGTAAATGCTAATATTTTGATTTGTGAAACTTTTACTTGAAGAAGAACTGCAGAGTAAACTTTGTGTGTGCATATCCATGTAGGTAAACAAACATAAATGCAAAGAAAAATGTCTTTAACCCCTTCACACTATACGTGTCATAAGAGGCATACAAACTTTTTGAATTTGAATACCAGTAAATTTTAACAGAAATTTTTGCCTTATGTAATGGCAGATTTTTAGAAATTCAAACAGGTAAAAAAAATTACTTAGGAAAACTGGTGTCTAAAAATTAAAAGAATTGTAAAGAATGTTCTTCACGAAGGGTAAAGGGCAAAATTAGCACTAGCCACTGGCCACAGGGCCACTAAATGAAAAAAAAATGGCTATTAAAAAATTGTCTGTCAGTGGCCACCTTATGGCCACTTTCCTACAAGGAAAGGGTACTTTTTTTTTGTATTTCATCAAAGATTCTACACTGCTCAAAACAATTAAAGGATATTTGAAGTTTTATATAAAATAAAGATATAAACGAAATTTTTTTTGCCGAAAATAGAAGAAGATAATCACAAATGCAAATTTTTCTGGTTTTCAAACTGTGGAGTATGCAAATTTTGAGTTCGACGTCAAAAACGTCGCTTCAGCGGCAGCGAATGAAATTTGACTTTCAACTGGATAAAAGAGAATGAAGACAAGGATGATCGGCATTCAGTGATTGCTTTGTTTCGATGAGTACGATGTCTCAGCGAAGTCATTTGACAGATTCAGAAGCTTCGAGAATTGTTGGTAGGTTAGAAGGAGGCCAAACTCAAGCCAAAGTAGCGCAAGCCATTGGAGTGTCACAAAGTGTCATTTCCAGGATCTGGAACCATTTTTTGGAGAGTGGATGTGCAGGCCGAAGACCAGGGCAAGGTCATAGACGGGCAACAACGCCCAATGAAGATCGGTATTTAGCGTTAACAGCTCGGAGACACCGAAACTTGAACGCTACTCTTCTCCAACAACACCTTCGCTCGGCTACAGGCACCACGATTTCAACTCAGACTGTCCGAAACCGGCTCCATGCTGTAGGTCTGTATGCTCGCCGACCGATGGTATGTGTTAGATTAACATCAAGGCATCGTCACGACCGCAGGGAGTGGGCAACCGAGCATGTCAACTGGAGGAGAAATGAATGGAGAAATATTCTGTTTTCTGACGAGTCCCGTTTTTCTGTGCATCCGGATAATAGGCGTATTTTCATCTGGAGGGACCGTGGCAGTAGGAATAATCCTGCGTTTGTGCACGAAAGTGTCAGATTTGGCGATGGAGGAGTGTTGGTGTATGGTGGCATCTCCATTGATGGGCGCACTGACCTCTACATCATTTGAGATGGAGCTCTGACTGGTCGCCGATATAGGGATGAGATCCTCAGACCTATTGTAGTCCCTTACGCTGCAGCAATAGGAGATAACTTCATTTTAATGGACGATAACTGCAGGCCACATCGTGCAAACCTGGTGGAGGATTTCCTTTTCGAGGAAGGAATCGTTCGAATGGAATGGCCAGCGTGTTCTCCAGACATGAATCTAATCGAGCACGTTTGGGACGCTCTAGGAAGACGAGTTTCTGGCCGCCAACAACCCCCACAAACTCTCCAAGAACTGGAAAGAGCTCTTCTGGAAGATTGGGGCAGAATACCCCAACTCGTCATTAATAGCCTCATTGAGTCCATGCCTCAAAGGTGTTCAACGTTGCTGGCCGCCCGTGGAAACCATACCCCCTACTGAAAATGATTTTCTTTGAAGAAAACACCTTTTCTTATTCTTTTTTTCTCATATGTACAAATTGTGTTTTTTTCCTTTTGTACACAAATGCGCAATAAAATGCATTTTTTTCTGCCAAACATGTGTAATTTATTCTCATATAACCTACTATGTCTGTCGACCATGTATCAATCAGCTAAAAAGTTTCCCAGATACAAAATCCACCTAAAACTGCAATATCCTTTAATTGTTTTGAGCAGTGTACTTTTGCTGCTTGAAATATGTTTATATTAATATATTTATTTGGGCTATTTAAATTTATATTAATACTAATTGAAATTTTAACAAAAGTTTACTGTTTAGAACTTTTAAATAAAAAGGTAACTTTCTTTAAACTAGTTAGCCACTTATAAAACTGCTACTAATAGCCACTGGCCATTAATGAAATTTTCCAGTTTTACCCTTTAACGAAGAGGTTAAAGCATACCATACATAAAAGGATTTTTAAAAAGGCTTATTATTATTAACAAAATAATTTTTTTATTAGATATCTTTTTATAAAGAATATTTAATATAAAATTAAATATATTTGAAGTTTTTTCAGGTATAAACTTTTCACTATTTCATCATGATCTTTTTATTTTCATATTTGATATATTCCAATACTTTTATCTTTTTATGTAACATTTTTTTCAAAATAATTATAAATATAATAAACAAGTATAACTCAAATACTATTTTTTTTTTCAAAACTACAATTGTAAGGAGAAGATCATACATGCCTTTACATGCACACACAAACATACATATATATTGCATGCTTGCATGAATAAAATTTTATTTTTAATATATTTAATTACCTGTAACTCCAATTCCAGCAACTATAATTCCTAGGTAGCTAGCATCTTTAGTTGTCTGCTTAACTGAAAAAAAAAATACATGTCTTAAATCAACAGGTTAGAATTTAAATATTTACACTAAATTTAAATTACATGCTTATGTACAAGGTTCTATGCTTATGTAAATTACAAGGATACAAAATTTGAATTAATCTGGTAGCCCACAAAAGATTGCATCATTTACTAGTAAAAAATATTTACTCCCTTCAAACCTAAACCCCTGTAAACCTAAGCCCAAATCGCAAAAGTCAAAACGTAACCCAAAACAATTAGAGTCAACCCAATCTGCAACAGAAAAAAAAAAACAGACGAACTAAACTGCAAGTCTAGTCAGGTTCAGATAAAAATCCAGTTACTCAGCGCAATACTAAATTCTGATCAGGAGGCAGTGGTATTCCAATTTACATTTTTACTAAAATGTTATGCAATAGCTTATAAATTGTAGCGCTGGATACTAAAAATTTTTAAAGTAATGCAAACTGTGGAGCTCTTTTTCTTTCTTTATTCATATTTAAAGATAGTTACGAAAAACAAATAAATAAAAGATTGCAAAACAAAATGTGCGGCATTATATGATGATTTTTTCTGTGTTCTTGGCGTGAAAACAAATGTTCCTAAAAAACCTCAACTGGCTCTTTAAATGCTTAAAAAAAAAATTTTAGTGGAATAAAACGCATGAAAATTAGCTAAATTCTTGAGTGCCTCAAAGATTATCGCATAATATTTATCAATAAATACTTTTCTGAGTGCAATATGATATAATCAGAACCTGCTGTATCAAGAGAAGAAATACTCTATGTTGACTAACAATTCACGATTGAACACTAATGACACATAAGAATTTAAAAATAAAATGAAATAAAAATAAACTAATAAATGTCCATGATCCTCTGCCTTTTCTTGTGCAGCACGATTTATTTATTTGTGGACACCACATAATTAACATCCATTGTGGCTGATGTATCCTACTTATGCAGTATTTCTTTTCTCAAGGTAGCAAATAAAGAAGTTAATTTTTTAATTACTCCTCTGTCTGATCATACATGTAAAAGAAAAAAATCTGTTCTCCTTTTTTTTTAACATTTTAGCCTATTTCATCTTATTAGCTCTTTTTCAGGAGCTTACTACCCCTAACTCCTAGGCATACATTTCATGAATAGCGATAAGAAAAACACTTTGGAACCCCCCCCACACACACACACACACATACGCACATATTCTAATCCAGTGTTGAATTCAGACACTTTTCTACAGGAGGGATTTCTGTGGCTCGGGAGAAGGGGCATTGTAGAGTTCTGGGGGAAGGGGAATTGCACTTTTTGACAATTAAAAGCATAAAATCTCAAATCTTCCAGGGGGACATTTCAATGCTCCTGGGCCACCCCTTGAATTCAACACTGTCTAATCACAAGACATATTAGCTGGAGTGGAGGAAAAAAAAAAAGAGAGTGTGTTTCAATGTTTTTCGTGCATGAGAGGGAAAATGACATTTAATCTCGGTTCTTTTATTAAGGGGCTACTTCACTCAGACGAAAACACCCGCTCGCTAATGTTAATCTTATGGAGGAAATTTTTGAAGATATCTAGTTCGCATTTCAATATTTTTAAATGATTTTTTTTTGCATTCGATAGCTGAGGTCAATCTCTATGCACGCTCCTTTCTACTTTTTCGATTTTGATTACAAGTTTTTTTTTATTAAGATACTTTCACTTTCGAAACCGGTTTTGAAAGTGAAAGTATCCTCAATAAAAAAAACTGCAACAAAAATCGAAAAAGTAGAAAGGAGCATGCATAGAGATTGACCTCAGCTATCGAATGCAAAAAAAATCATTTAAAAATATTGAAATGCGAACTAGATATCTTCAAAAATTTCCTCCATAGAATTAACATTAGCGAGCGGGTGTTTTCGTCTGAGTGAAGTAGCCCCTTAACAGTAAGAATAAGAGAAAGATCGCTGCTTGACACACACAGATGAGAAAAAACTCATTTGCACTAATTTCTTAGGTCGATTTTTGCACCAAAATATCATTTTTAAAAAAAAAGTTGAGAGGATGGGAGATGGGACAGTATCAAAAACATACTCTCCAGATAAAATAATTTGCAGAATTTGTCTAGCCCTGCTAATGTAATAAAATTACATTAGATTCCATCAAATGCATGAAAAAACTTTAATATGTATCATGTTAAAACACACATTTTAATCGTAAAAAAATAAAATGTGTATTGTGTAATTGACAAAAAAAGCAGATAGAGATTGTTGGTACAATCATTTTAACATATTTATTGAAAAAAGATATATATCTGTCTGCAAATGATTTTTCTTTTACAGTGTGTGCACTGATGACTCTCTTTAAATCAGATTTGTATCTATTAGGGTGGGCCGAAAAAAACTTTTTTTTTTTTTGATTCACTATACCACGGAAAACTTGGCTTTAGGGTTGCTTAGTAAAATAAAAAAAAAGTGCACATATAAAAAGAATTTTTAGACATTGATAACAACAATATCATTAAGGTGGAGGGGGGGGGGGGGGTCGAGGAATGATAATGTTCGATATCATAAGGGGAGGAGGAGGTCCAAAATTACCAAAAGTTTTGCGGCAGCGCAACGCAAATGAATTTATTGAAAAGCAATAGTTTTTTTTTCTTTTTTTAAAGCTATAAAAGGAAAAAAAACCACTATAGTGAAAAATCTTTAAAAGAAAGATATAAAAATACATAATAAAAAAAGAATCAAAATTACTTCATTTGACGTGCGCAAAGCATTTAAAAAATCCTTAAATTAATGAAATCAAGTTGTATTCACTCAGTGAATGTTGGCCAGATTTTGGGCCGGGTCTTTTTTTCCGTTTTGATTCGCTATACCGAAAAAGATTTGTGTCTAGAGTAGCTTAGTAAAATGCAAAAACAAAATAAATAAAATTTTACTGCTGGTGGTAGTGAAAAAGGCCTAAAATTTGAGAAAATTTGGCCTAAAACTCGCGTTCTTTTCTCAAATTTTAGGCCTTTTACACTACCACCAGAAGTAAAATTTTATTTATTTTGTTTTTGCATTTTACTTAGTTACCCTAGACACAAGTCTTTTTCAGTATAGCGAATCAAAAAAGAAAAAAAGACCTGGTCCACAATCCGGCCAACATTCACTGAGTGAATACAACTTGATTGCGTTAATTTAAGGATTTTTTAAATGCTTTGCACTACCTCAAATGAAGTAATTTTGCTTCTTTTTAACACTTTCCAACCTAGTTGAAAAGTGTTTATGACTTCGGTTTGTCTGGCCGTCTGTCCGTGCTCTAACTCCCGCAAATATGCTCGGATTGCTCTGCAATTTTTATATGTTATAGTCGTTATCTATAGCATGTTCCCTATTTCAACGGAAGTGTGTAGCACTTATACTTTTTTTACAGGGACACTCAAAAGAATTCCATTACATTGCAGTCTATGGGGAAAAATCACTTGAGGTTTATTTAAATAATGTTTCACTATTTTAAACGCATTGAAATTTTTATATATCACTAAGGTGCATTAGAAGAAGCTTAATATGGAATAGTGTGTGCATAGCACTTATAGTTACTTTACAGGGACAGTCAAAAGAATTCCGTTACATTACCTCTATGGAGAAAAATCGTCTGCGGTTTATTTAAATAATGTTTCCCTATTTTAAACGCATTGAAATTTATATAAGGTGCATTACAAGAGGCTTACTACAGAATATTGTGTGTATAGCAGTCATCGTTCATTTACAGGGACACACAAAAGAATTCTCTACTGTCTGTTAACAATAATTCCTGGAAGTGCGTTTTAAGTTACTGAACGCGATTTTAATTTTAACTCGCTTTTTGTCTATTACGTGGTGTGTATAAATTCTGTAGATCCTATACAGGGAAGCACAAAAGTTCGCGAACACATTTCCGTATTATTTAACTCCAGACGGAGAATTTTAAACTGTGCTACGCGTTTCCTAACTGAACTAAAATTTAGCATCTTATGTAGTATATATACAAATCTATAGATCCTATACAGGGCTGAATAAAAGTATTCGGATATTTTTCCGAATATTGTATATGTTGGAAATTCCTGAAATTATGTTTTTAAATATGTTATGCGTTTTCCAAATTGTTTACTTAGATCATCTTTCAGCTTATTAAACGGTATGATTTGTCAAATTATGTTGGAAGCATTGGAAAGTGTTATATAATCTATGCTTGATGCATGATTTTTCGTTCTTGTTTTCTTTGTGTACATTTTATTTTTACCATACTCTGCCACCCATTTTTTAAAGCTTTTACTTAATAAATTATGTACAGTATTTTTTTAAGGTCACAAATGAAATAACATATATGGTTTCACTACATTATGAGTTAATTTTAAAGAAGCAAGTTAATTTTAAAATATTGCTACTAAGTAAGAAAATATCAAGAGTTTACTTTTACATTTTTTTAATTACAGATGTATGATAATTATATCTCCATGTTCCATTATCATCATCTGCAACAAACATTGAAAAGCTTATCCAAGTTTTAAAATTACAAATTGAACTGAATACTACTACATTTTAGTTTTCTTATTACTACATAAGAAAATATCAAGAGATTTATACTTTTTGTTTTATATGTTTTTAATAACAGATGTATGATAATTATATCTCCATGTTCCATGTTAAATATCATCATGTGCAACAAACATTGAAAAGCTTATCCAAGTTTTAAAATTACAAATTGAACTGAATAATACTACATTTTAGGTTTAATTCATCAATATAAGAATAGGCAAAACAAATACATTTACATGGATATATATCTAGCATAATGCTAAATATCTTTATAAGTGGCAATTGTTTCTATATTATTTAACATCAATATCTTTGCCAAAGGTTACACACATACCTTTCTGTCCCAAAGTTAGTTGAGAGGATGTATTTTCTTTAACTTCCGAAAGTGATGAATTTTCACTAGCATTACTGGATTTCCAGCGAAGCTTGACATCAGGGCTGAATAAATTGATGTATCTTGAGCTGAAGCCATTCAAAACAATAGCAAAATCTTTCATATAAGTTATTCTACAGGGATTGCATGTGGCATTTCTACAGGCACCAGACCAGGCACTGGGTGTAACACAGTGTACTCTACGCAGCATAGCTGGAAAATGAAATAGCATATAGATGGAGGATTTTATTAAAAATCATATAAAGCAAAATATGTAAAATAAATAAAAAGTTAACCAATTCCTGCAGAATTATTCAAGTTAAGTGTTATAGGGAGCAGTGCATATATAATGTTATCAAACTTTTGGTAATTTTGGCCTCCTCCTCCCCTTATGATATCGAACATTATCATTCCTCGACCCCCCCCCCTCCACCTTAATGATATTGTTATCAATGTCTATAAATTCTTTTTATTTGTGCACTTTTTTTTTTACTTTTATACGTTTGCAGTGAATATATGTATACAGATAGGAAATGAACAGAAGAAGTCAATAAAATATAACTATTATACACAAAATAACTTTATATCAAATAACATGTAAGGGTATTCCATGGTAACTTATGTTATATTTAGAATAATTTTCTTTAGTAATTTTCCTAATATAACACCAAAAAATATTGAAAATGTAATGTTGATATGATTTGTTAATTAAACCTATCCAAAGCGAAATATGGATGAAAATTACCTACCTTTAGTACTATTTTTTGAACACTGGCCATAATATTTATTATGGTAACTTACGTTCTTTTTGTCAGAAACGTAAGTTACCATAGTAAATATAATTTTTAGCGTTCAAGAAATAGTGCTAAATTTAAGTAATTTTTATCCAAATTTAGCTTTGTTAGGTTTAATTAACAAATCATATAAACATTACATTTTGAATATTTTTTAGTGTTATATTACTAAAATTACTGAAGTCAATTATTCTCAATGTAACGTAAGTTACCATGGAATGATCCCTAAAAGAGATAGTTCCTATTTAAAAGTACATTAATAATAGCTATTTGTTACATAATGCATTCAACAGTAATAGTGTCTTCTTGTACTTGTCCCCTGAGGAGGCAAGCAGAACTTCTTATCAACCAAACATGTGGACAACATTCTTTCTCTTTTCTTTACTAGAAAAATACAAGTCTCATTTCAAACATACTTCACCAACAGTGCATTATATGTGCATATAGCAAAAGAATAGAACTGCTGAACATTGGGGTATTCCATATTTTGGAATGAAATGCTTTTATAATCATTTAGTGGTTGTATTTTCATTAAAAAAAAAAAAAAAAAAAAAAAAAAACAGATTATTTCAATCTAAAAAAAATTTTGCAAAAAAAATTGACTGGATCAAAACGATATCAGAAACGGTTTCGAAAGTGAAAGTACTTTCATTAAAAAAATCTGCAACCAAAATCGAAAAAGTAAAAAATAGCCATATTAGAGATCGGCTTCAACTATCCTATGCAAAAAAAATCGTTTAAAAATATTCAAATTTAAACGAGAAATTCGAAAACAACCTGCTCATAGGTTTAATATTAGCAAACAGGTGTTTTCAAGTGAGTGAAGAACCCCTTAATGGTTAACACACAAAACAAAAAACTTGTGGTCCTTTTGATTTCATGTTAACAAGATTGGACTGTAATTAAATTATGTTTTTTTGCTAAATTCATGTGTAATTATCAACATTGGATAAAATTTTGTTTCTAACTTGCTAGGAAGTTATCCAGTTTTAATTTTATTTTACATGATTAAATGTATTTTTCTATTTAATTTCTAAATATAGTAATAATTAAAAATGCTTTATATCAGTTTTACAGTTGCTTCAATTATTATAATTTTGTAGATTAATAACTTCAATAAAGATTCTATCAAATGCATGATTGCAAACATCCCTCATGCGATGTTACGTTCGGCTGTATTGTCCACATTCGCCCGCATGCAATGTGTAATTGCCTGTGATTGCACCCATGTGGAAAATGTGTAATCAAAATAAAAGTTTTGTTTTCGCCAATCTATGTTGTAATCAGTGATTGATGTACTGACTCTGTGTCATATGCAAATTTTCTCTGTGCGACCCGATTGTTTTTTTGTTTTTTTCCGTTCACAGAGCTGTTTTTTGTGTGTGCATAACGAGTCCGTTTCTTGCGATACATGTACGGTTCCAATGCTCTTAAGGGTTTTTGCATGCGATTAGCATTTTTCTATGAAAAAAAATGGCCGTTGCCATTGGAAAATTTCGAGTTTCTGTACCTATAACCGTAACCGTGAGCACCACTTTGTTGCTGTTCCCAGAATCCTGAGCTCATACCTCTGAATAACTATATCTGAAATCTCATCTCGATCGGTTGAACGGACCAGCCGCTAGAGCTCCATATATCAGCAAAGTTTTTTATGACCACCCTGGATATCTGATCTATGTCATATGATAACACTCGAATTTATAAAGCAATTTGGATGAATCTAACTGTGTGTATTAAGCTCATCAATGTCTCGACCGAGTTCGTTGGCCAGCTTGGTCTGCCATTTTCAAACAAAATGACGGCCACTTAAGATTTGAAATTAAAATAAATATACAAAAATTAAAAATTCAAATTTATTTTTCACTTAAGTGTTAGGCCTTGATACAAGGATTCCGGAGCATTTTTTGTTTTACCTCTATCTTAAAAATCCCTGACGGCTCGGCCTACAGGCACATGTAGATTTCGAAGACGCAGACCATGGGGTGCCTGTTTGTTGGGAATTGCGGAAGAAATTACCTTTTTGCCATGATGCGGCAGTTGGAACCGCCTACTTCGAAACCTAACTTGTTTGCAGGCGGAGCCAGCAGGGATTTTTTTTTTTTTTGGTTCTATAAAAAACTTGTCAATATAAAAGTTTTAGATAATATTAAGAGGATTTATCATAAATTTAAGCGGATTTGAAATCTTGGGAATTGACGAAGTTATGAATTTTTTTTCTTTTTAAACCCCCCTCCCCACCCCACCCCCCCTTGGGGCCATTTTTAATTATATCAAAAATCTGTCATACATAAATTTCCGGCCCTTCTCCTAGAAGTACTAATAACTTCAAACGGATTCGATACGTATCATAATTAAGAAATTATGGGTTTTTTTCTGTTTTCTCAAAAAGCCTCCCCCATCCCCCCCCCCCCCCCTTGGTTCGAATTTGTCCATTAATGAACTTGACCGATATTTTATGCCCCTTGATTTTATGTATCAGTTTCGAAAAGATGCAGGAGTTGGAACCACCTACTTCGAAAAATAACTTGTTTGCAGGCGGAGCCGGCAGGGATTTTTTTTGTTTTTAATTTTTTTTTTTTGCTATAAGGGTCGGTCCTATAAAAAACTTGTCAATATAAAAGTTTTAGATAATATTAAGAGGATTTATAATAAATTGAAGCGGATTTGATATCTTCTGAATTGACGACGTTATGAATTTTTTTCTTCTAAAACAACCCCTCCCCCCCCCCTTGGGGCCATTTTTAATTATATCAAAAATCTGTCATCCATACATTTTTGGCCCTTCTCCTAGAAGTAATAATAACTTTAAACGGATTCGATACGTATCATAATTAAGAAATTATGAGGTTTTTTCTGTTTTCACAAAAAGCACCCAATCTTCCCCCCCCCCCCCCCCTTGGTTCGATTTTGCCCATTAACGAACTTGACCGAGATTTCATGTATCAGTTTCAAAGAGATCTGTGCAGAATTATTGCAGTTATCATGTCCATAAAAAAGTGACATAGATAGATAGATAGATAGATAGATAGATAGATAGATAAAATTTTTAACTGGGGGTGGTTTTGGGTTCTGGGAGTCATAATCGGCGTAGATCTGCAAATTTTTTTCAAAAATTCCAACTTAGGTGAGAATGTAATAGGTAGTATTTCTTACGAAATCTACCTAAAAATGGTTGAGATACAGCAGTTCGAAATTCTAGGGTGGCAGACATTTTGAAACAAGATAGCACATAACAATATAATAAATTATAACACCTTGTAATAATATATTTCTTTTAAATGCTAAAAGGTGTAAATTAACTATATAATACAAATTAAAATAACTTTTATTAGGTTGTCTTACATTTTTTTAAAGTACATGAACATAATAACTTCAAAGCCCATGCAATTATAAAATATTCTCATTTGTTTTTTAAAATGACTCTGAGTGAGTCGAAACATGCAAAATAACCTAATAAAAGTTATTTTAATTTGTATTATGTTGTTAATTCACACCTTTTAACATTTAAAAGAAATATATTTAAAAGAAGATAGCACATTACAAAAATCCAACGATTGATTTATGAGTTTTAGTGAACGCGATTTCTCACAAATTATTATCTTTCATTGTTGTAATCATTTTTCCAATCGCATGCATAAAACTACCGTAAAATCCCATTAATCCGCCCTTCCCAATTAAGCGCCTCCCTCCCACTTTGTAAACAAATTGGAAAATTCAAAGATTCCTGAGAAAGCGCCCTCCCCCAAAAGAAATTTCGCTGTGCACGTCAAGATCAACACTAAAAATTTTATCTCACGAGTGTTTTTTTTTTTTCAACTGATCAGAAAGACGTAACGATTCTTTGATATATCGCAAACGTGTACAAACACAAAAGTAACATACACAACTTCAGCTGTTGCCAATCTGAAAAAGCAATATAACCAAACATTAGTTTTGCTGTAAATTTATCTCCATAGCGATTTGAAGGTAATAAAAATATCAATTGTGAAAGTTTCTCATGAAATAAGTTTAAAAATGTGCATTTGATGTTGTGTGTGAAATGTTTTGACTAAAAAAGAATCTATTTTATCAAAGAATTTATAGTCGTATTTAACATTATTATGAAAACCAATCTCAAAAATTTTATCGATTGATTAATCAGTAGATGGCGCCACAGTCGAAATTTGTAGTGTATTTTGTGCTATCTTTGTGGTAGCAATGTTTTTCGTTTTGAAAATCTGGCAACAGTACCAATTCGTTCTTTATGTTCTTAATTTTTGTGATTTGTATTATTTATTTAGCATTTATAGATAAGAAATCATGATTTTTAAAAAACGGTTATTTAATCACCCTAATTTACAACAGATGGCAACACCACCTAAAATGTTACTACCGTAAAATCCTGTTAATCCGCCCTTCCCGATTAAGCGCCCCCCTCCCACTTTGTAAACAAATTGGAAAATTCAAAAAATCCCGAGAAAGCGCCCTCCCCCAAAAGAAATTTTGCTGCGCACGTCAAGATAAACATCAAAAATTTTATCTCACGAGTGTTTTTTTTTTCTGACGGATCAGAAAGGCGTGACGTGACAGTTCTTTGGTATATTGCAAATGTGTACAAACACAAAAGTAACATACACAACTTCAACTATTTTCAATCTCGAAAAGCAATATAACCAAACATTTGTTTTGCTGTAAATTTATCTCCATGGCGATATGAAGGTAATAAAAATATCGATAGTGAAAGTTTCTCATGAAATAAGTTAAAAAATGTGTATGTGATGCTGTGTATGAAATATTTTGATTAAAAAAGAATCTATTTATTTTATCAAAGAATTGACAGTCGTACTTAACATTATTATGAAAACCAAACACAAAAAAATTATCTATTGATTGATCAGTAGATGGCGCACACAGTCGGATTTGTAGCATATTTGTGCTATCTTTGTGGTAGTAATGTTTTTCATTTTAAAAATCTAGCAACACTACCAATTTGTTCTGTATGTTCTTAATTTTTGTGATTTGTTTTACAGAGTTTCTCCCAGACAGTTTCAGAAGGGTGTTGCACCCTGCCTGCCCTTTGGTTTACAAAATAGCACCCTTCTTGCCCCTCATTAAAAAAGTTAGCACCCTTCTTGCCCACCCAGTAAAATAATTAGCACCCTTCTTGCCCCTCAGTGAAAAAAGAACTCTTTCTCCTTTTTGCAACAAAAAAATTTGCTCTCATAGTAAAAATTGACTCAATGTTGTCTTGAAAAGAGTGCCCTGACTTTTAAATATCAAAAGTGGCTTTAAAAACAAAAATAATATCTTTAACAATTAAAAAAAGTGCCCTTAAGAATCCGAAAAGTTCCCTCAAAAATCCAAAATGTGCTCTTAAGAATAAAAAAGTGCCCCAAGAATCCAAAATGTGCCCTTAAGAATAAAAAAGTGCCCCCAAGAATCCAAAATGTGCCCTTAAGAATAAAAAAGTGCCCTTTTCTCACCAGCAGCACCCTGCCCTTTTTTAAACCTGGGGGAAACTCTGGTATTATTTAATTTAGCATTTATAGATATAAAATCATGATTTTTAAACAAAATGGTTATTTAATCTTTCTAATTTACAACAGATGACAACACCACATAAAATGTTACTAGTTCTAGAAAGTATTTCTGGGCATTTTCAACTGCAATTTCTCAGTGTTTTTTAATTATTTTAAATTATTAAGTCCCTTTTATTTTTCTGTTACCATATTAATGACAGATATTAGTGTTATTATTTATCTAAATGCATTCAAGTTTCAAAGCTTCTGAAATCCAGAATTTTCTATAATCTGAAATCGCCATTAATCCTGAAGTTATACAGTCAAACCTCGTTAACACGAAATCGCTTAACGCGAAATTTCGCTTAACACGAAATAATACTGAAGTCCCGTCAGATCAGTCTAGAAATCAATGTTAATTAATTCGTTTAACACGAAATGAAATTTCGGAAAATCCCGCTTAACACGAATTTTTTTTTTTTTTTTTTTTTTTTTTTTTTTGCTCTAAAATCCAAACTTGATTCCTTATGCAAAGTTTTCAATATTTTAAACTTATATGTCACATCTTTTTAAAAATGGAATTTTTCTGATAGTTTGAAAAAGAGATAAAGGGTTTCAGAAAATAGTGAACTATCGAATTCCTGACTAATCCATGCTTTTCTTTGTCCTCTGATATGCGAAAGTTTTCCCACACTAACCACATCAGCTATAGATCATCGGTCACAATGAATGTTTGAGTGAAGGAATTTCTTTTTTGAAAGTGATTGTTTCATTACTTGTTTGACAGTATTGACAGTGACATAAAACATAAACCGGATTTCTGAAATCCTGTATTTTCGGATGAAAGAAGTAACAATCCCTACTTTACCATCTGACTTACATAATTGAAACTCTGTTAGCTGTAGTTCTGTAGAATTCTATGAAAGAAAAGTCGCAAGCAGCAAGCTCATCTTTAGAAATCAAGCAAAACATTTGAAACGAAGTCAGCGATAAAGTGCTAAAAAATATCAGAAATTGCAGTAATGTATGGAATACCCAACAGCACATTCTCTACGATTTTAAAGAATCGTGAAAAGATTGAAGCGGCTTATGCCGTGAGTCAATTCGAACCAGTAAGAAAACGAATGTGTACAGGAAAGAATGAAGAAATTGAAATTGCTCTCTTGCTGTGAATGAAAGAGGCCAGAACATTGTTTTATCTGGTGCAGTTTTGTAAGAGAAAACACAGGCTTTTGCTGGTGCTCTCGTGGGAGCTATTTCACATGTTCTAATGGATGACTGATAAGATTCAAAGAGCGTCATAGAATTATCTACAATAGAAAATTGGGAAATTCTTACTTTTACGAGTACATTTGCATAAATGAATATATGCGGACTTCGATGTGATGCCAGGTGAAGAAATGTTGCATTAGCTGAAAAGAAGATGACAACACCAGACACAAGTGTAAGAAATCGACACAGAACGAAAAGTTCAGTGTAATTAAATGAATGTACCGTAGCATTGAAAACTGTACAACGTTTCGTTATGGAACAACAGGATGCTTCCCGTACTTTGTACAAATTAGATAAATTCTGTTAGAAGAGTGATTTCTGATATAAACATTTCATCTATTATTGTGAGCCTGAATATTCATCCATCCGACTTCAAGCTGGTGAAATGAAACACGTGTGCGCTGACAAAGTACTTTTCTGTTTTCTGTGAGATTCTCATTAAAGAACTTACACGTGTAACCTCAAGGGTTCAAGGCTAAATGACGTAAACTTGACTGTGTGTTTCTCTAATCCAAAAACTAATACTTCAGTCTCTGAGTAACTTTTATTTAATGCAGACCTGCTGAACAATTCTATTAAATTAAATGTTTTAACTTTTTATAGTGTGATGTAAATTTTATAATGTAAAATTAATCTTTCTTTTTCTTCAACAGTAATTAAATAATTAACTTAGAAATTATACAATGAAGCAATACTTTATTTAGAGAAGATGTTTTTTTATTTTCATCAGTGATCGAAAGAAGTTATTAAATAGTGCCATTGGATTTATAGTAAAATTGGATACCCTTACTACACCTTCGCGGATTCAAAAGGTAGGACAAACTTTCTCTACCTTTCTTTTATTATCATGAAGTCTTAAAGTGAATTTTAAGAATAAAATTAGAAGAAGAATTTATTTACCGTAGTTCTAAAAATTATCAGATTATGAGACTGAGGATTGAACACGGTAAAACCGCTCTCTAATAAGAAAAAAAAAAAAAAAAAACTATATTTTAAACAATAGAAACTATAAAAGTATTATTAAAATTAATAAAAATACAACATCATGGCTTCAAATATGAAAGAAATGTGTAGCATAGAAAAACTGAACTCCAATAATTATGCGATTTGGAAGTTCAAGGTAGAGATGCTGTTAATGAAAGAGGATTTAATCAACCAGATAACTGATGATCCGCCAAACCCCTTAACAGGCGAATGGACGAAGAAAGACAATAAAGCCAGGGCTATTATAAATTTAAGCTTAGAAGACTCACAGCTGATTTACATAAAAAACGAAACATCAGCTAAAGCTACATGGTTAGCATTAAAAACAATACATGAGCGCGCGAATTTATCTAGTAAATTATATTTGCTAAGAAAACTATATAGTATAAAACTAGTTGAAAATGGTAATATGAACGACCATATTGTTAAAATATTAGAAACCGCTGATAGGTTAAAAGCAATAGGAGAAGAGATTAAGGACTCTCATCTATCTGCACTTTTGTTGTGCTCCCTTCCACCCAGCTATGATACTCTGATCACGGCATTAGAGGCCCGGTCAGAGACCGAATTAAATCCGGAATTTATAAAAGGAAAACTAACAGATGAATTTCAAAGGAGACAAGAAAGCTCCAATTCATCGCATGAAAATGTATACAAAATATTTAATAAACAAAAACAAAACACTAGGGCATATCCAAAAAGAGAACAAAACCTTTTTTGCACGAATTGCAAAAGGAAAAACCACGTGCGACAAAATTGTTGGTTTCTTAAGAATAAAAATTCTAAGAACCAAACAAATGAAAAATACAGACAAAATTCGTCTTTATGCTTTGAAGCAAGTAATTTTACTCCGAAAGCTAAAGCAGAAAAAAACACACAAATTCAAGAGAGTAAAAGCGAAGAAAATCAAAACGAAAAAACAATGTTTCAAAGGCAATTATCATTAATCGCACATAATGAATCTAAATCTACTTGGATTGTTGATTCTGGAAGCAGTTCACATATTTGTAATGACATAAATGTATTTGTTGACATTGACAATAACAACAAAAATACTGTCACGATAGCAAACGGAACAACACTAGAGTCGCACGGGACAGGTACAATAAAATTACGGACACAATCAAATGACATAACTTTAAAGGACGTTTTATATGTCCCTGATATTCAATCAAATTTAATGTCGGTTACGAAAGCCACAAAGTATGGTTATGAATTCATGTTTAAAAATAACACCTGTAACTTATCCTATAATGGAAAAACTCTCTTAGAAGGAAAAAAGAGAGAAAATTTATATGAAATTGACCTTTATAAACCTAAGCAAGAAATCTATGTCAATTTTGCTGAACAATGCAAGAATAAAAACTGCATTGAGCTTTGGCATAAGAGATTAGGTCATAGAAATGTTAATTCAATTAAACAACTCTTATCCAACAATTTAGCAACAGGTCTAGAAATTCAAAATTGCAAACATGACATAGTTTGTGAGAGTTGTATAAAGGGAAAACTAACAAATGCACCGTATCCAAAACAGAGTGAGAACAGAGCTAAGAAGGCGATCGATCTGGTGCATACGGATGTATGTGGTCCGATGCAAACAGAAAGCATAGGAGGGAAGAAATATTTTCTCACATTCACAGATGATTTTAGTAGATTCACAATGATATTTCTTTTATCGAATAAAAGTGAGGTAGTTACCAAAGTGAAAGAATATGTAGCCATAACGAAAAATAAATTCGGTCGCACAGTTAAAGAAATCCGATCAGACAATGGGGGTGAATACACTAGCGAAGAATTAGAAAAATTCTTAAAATATGAAGGTATTCATCACCAGTTCACTATTCCGCATTGTGCACCTCAGAACGGTGTTTCAGAAAGAAAGAATAGGACTTTAGTCGAAATGACAAGGTGCCTATTATCGGAAGCGCAGCTGCCAAATAAATTTTGGGCCGAAGCTTTAAATACAGCTGTGTATCTTATAAACAGATTACCAACAAAATCACACAATTCAACTCCATACCAGCTATGGACAAACAAAAAACCGGATTTATCAAACATAAAAATAT
The DNA here is from genome assembly GCA_963931845.1 of Maratus michaelseni. Lineage (NCBI taxonomy): Eukaryota > Metazoa > Arthropoda > Arachnida > Araneae > Salticidae > Maratus > Maratus michaelseni. The sequence goes on along the minus strand of OZ007599.1, from coordinate 83,426,775 downwards.
TTGGCTGCAAAGCTTATGCTTATCTCGATAAATCCCAAAGAGGAAAACTCGATGATAAAGCAATAAAAGGAACATTTATCGGTTATGATAATAGATCAAAAGGATATAGGATCTACATTGGCAATAATAAAGTAATAAGGGCGAGAACTGTTAAATTTATAGAAAACTCTAATTCAAATGAAAACGAAAAAAAATCAAACATTGATATGAGAGAAGAATTAGAAGTTCAGAAACAACCTGAAAAAGCAGGGGGAGATTCCTCAAAATTCTTTATAGACATGCAGGAAGATAAACAAACAGACAATGAGGAAAATTTAAACAAAAACGAACCTAGAAGATCTCAACGATCAAATAGGGGAGTTCCACCCGATAGATTCTCTTATATTACTAAAATACAAAAAGAAAATATTGAACCAACAGAGTGGAAAGATATAGCGAAAATCGAAAACCCATATGATAGAAACAAATGGTACGAAGCAACTAATGAAGAAATTAATTCATTAAGAAAAAACAAAACATGGGAACTAATTGATCCACCACCTGGAATAAAAGTAATTGGGAATAAATGGGTATTCACAAAAAAATATAATGAAAATAATGAAATAGAAAAATATAAGGCACGTCTTGTAGCCAAAGGTTTTTCTCAAAAATACGGAAGCGATTATTTTGAAACCTTCGCTCCAGTAGTAACGTATACAACTATAAGAGCGTTTCTAGCATGTGCAGCGTATAAAAATTTAGATGTTAATCATATAGATATTAAGACTGCATTCCTCCACGGAAATTTAGAAGAGGAAGTTTATATGTCACAACCAGAAGGGCATGTAATACCGGGAGAGGAAAATAAAATTTGCAAACTAAAAAAATCAATTTACGGATTGAAGCAATCCGCACGAGCATGGAACATTAAATTAGAAGAAAGTTTAACTAAACTTGGTTTTGTGCAAAGCACCTCCGATCCATGTCTCTTCACACGAAAATTAAAGGAAAGTACAACATACATCATTATATATGTTGATGATTTATTAATTTCAGGGGAAACTAAAGAAATAAATGAAATAATAGAACAACTAAAAAAGGAATATGAAGTCAAAAATTTAGGACTTGTAAATTATTATCTGGGGATAAACATAAAAAGAAGTAAAGAAGGAAATTTCGCACTTGATCAAAGAAACAAAATAAAAGAACTGATCGAAAAATTCGATTTAAAGGAAGCGAAACCCTGTGATACTCCGATGGAACCCGGGTACTTAAACATAATTGATGAGGAAAATTTACTTTCTAATAACAGTAAATATAGGCAAGCTATCGGAACATTGTTATATATAGCTACAATAACTAGACCAGACATAGCCGCCGCTGTGAACATTTTGAGTCGTAGAAACGAAAAACCCAGAGAAAAGGATTGGAACGCAGTAAAGCGGGTTATTAGATATTTAAAAACAACACAAGAACTAAAACTAATTATTAGTAAAGAAAATGAGCCAATACTAACAACATATGCTGACTCCGATTGGGCAGGGGATAAAAATGACCGTAAATCAACAACGGGAAATTTATGTAAATTAGGAAATACACCAATTTCCTGGTCAACTAAGAAACAAAATTCAGTTGCCTTATCATCCGCTGAGGCTGAATACATCTCAGCAGCAACTTCAGCACAAGAGACAGTTTGGATTATCAATCTTCTAAAGGACCTTGATCTACAACAAAATTTGCCCATAACTTTATTCGAAGATAATCAAGCTTGTATAAACATGGTTAAAAATTATAAACATCATTCGAAAACAAAACATATCGATATAAAATACAACAGTATAAAAGATCTTAAGGAAAAGGGAATAATTGAATTACAATATTGCCCAACCAAAACTATGACAGCTGACATTCTAACGAAACCCCTTCCCAAACCTGACTTTACAAAACACAGAACAGATTTAAATCTCAAGAACATTTATACTTCAGAAATCAAGCAGGGGTGTTAGAAGAGTGATTTCTGATATAAACATTTCATCTATTATTGTGAGCCTGAATATTCATCCATCCGACTTCAAGCTGGTGAAACGAAACACGTGTGCGCTGACAAAGTACTTTTCTGTTTTCTGTGAGATTCTCATTAAAGAACTTACACGTGTAACCTCAAGGGTTCAAGGCTAAATGACGTAAACTTGACTGTGTGTTTCTCTAATCCAAAAACTAATACTTCAGTCTCTGAGTAACTTTTATTTAATGCAGACCTGCTGAACAATTCTATTAAATTAAATGTTTTAACTTTTTATAGTGTGATGTAAATTTTATAATGTAAAATTAATCTTTCTTTTTCTTCAACAGTAATTAAATAATTAACTTAGAAATTATACAATGAAGCAATACTTTATTTAGAGAAGATGTTTTTTTATTTTCATCAGTGATCGAAAGAAGTTATTAAATAGTGCCATTGGATTTATAGTAAAATTGGATACCCTTACTACACCTTCGCGGATTCAAAAGGTAGGACAAACTTTCTCTACCTTTCTTTTATTATCATGAAGTCTTAAAGTGAATTTTAAGAATAAAATTAGAAGAAGAATTTATTTACCGTAGTTCTAAAAATTATCAAATTCCATACGTCCCTAAAAGAAGTACTGAAGAAATATTATTGGACTCAATAACGGACTGTTTAAAAAAATGTTTAGCAAGTAAATAAATTTATTACTGCCCAAAATGATGATCAATTTGTTTTATTGTTTAATTAAATTTTCTATTTCTTATTAATTTATGATTTTAAGAACAGGCATATATTTGTAGGTTAATTCATTTAGTTTTTATATCTAACATAGATGGCGCCACTATTGTGACGATTAACACGAAATTTTGGATAACACGAAAAAAATTCGTAGTCCCTTCAATTTTGTGTTAACGAGGTTCGACTGTACTGTTTTTCTATTTTGTATATCATTTCTTTTTCAAAATGTTTTTCTTTTGTCACTTTATTAAAATAATGCATGATTTGTGACTAGAGTTGTGGGTTTTCCGGAAAATTTTGAAACAGAAAATTTTCTGGGAAATTTTCTAAGCCACTAAATTAATAAAGTATTGTAAAATTACACTCTTGTTCACTAGAGGCTACAAGTAAACAAAACTGGAGTATATTTTCATCAACTTTTGGTGTCCTTTTGAGATTTTCCTTTCCAACAAAAAAACAATAAGCAAAAATAAATAATTAACAAAGCATAAAAATCTTGATTTATAAGTTTTTTATCATGTATAAAGCTGAAAAGTTAAAATATAACAATTCTTTAATAACTATTACGCATATATAATGTCTCAGTAATTAATTTAAAAAATACCATATTGGACATAATATTTTATTTACTAAATTGATCTATGAATATCTGAAATGAAAACAAAATATGTTCTAAAATAACTGCATATTTCTCTACAAAAAATAAAATGATTTTTTTTAAATTAATGATGCAGACACATTTCATAAAAAAACTGTATTACTATAAAAATGTGTTAAAAGACAAAACAAATGACCAAAGTTCAAAATTTTCATTCAAAAATTTGAGGGAAAAAAATCAAATATAACATTATTTTGATAGCAATTTTTTCTACAAACCCTTTTCTAACTGTGGAAACACCAAGATTTCAAAACTTTGATGTTCTAACTTTCTGGGGCCACTCTCAGAACTGAACAGCATAGGGTAACCTAAATCAGAATTAATTAACCCCTTCAGGACCGGCGGCTTTTACACAAATTTTATTCAGTTGGCACCACTTTTTTTACAAAAGCTACCTTTACTTATACTATAACAAAAATGCTCTAATTAGAAAAAGCAAATATTACTTTTATTTTTTACTGGTGCCTGAAACAAATTCTGTATGCTCTTTAAGAGGGTGCATATATGCACCCATGGTCCCGAATGGGTTAAGTGAAGATTCTGTATCTCTGTGTTCCTTTAATAGATCATGCTCAGAATCAGAATTTGAAAGCATGACATTGTCATCGCTTATCAAATGAATATTTTGTGAAACTGATACCAGCTTCGCAGTGCGTTCATCTGTCAATCTATTTCTATTTTTTATTTTTATGCTCTTAAACTCCTTCCAATAACATCCACATGAAGCAGCTGTTGAAGGAATATTTAAAATTCTGACTGCAACCCTAGATAGTTCTCTTGTACTGCAATAATTTTTCCACCAAGTCGTTGGAGATATTTTGTTGGCAGCTTTCCAAATAATATCTCTACTCCAGAGCTTTTGTTTTGCTTGGTATTCTGCTATATCTGACATTACTGTAACTTCATTGCCGAAACGTCAGTTAAGGCTCACTGTGGAGACGCGAAAAGTTTTGGGTTTCCGTCTGTTTGTCTGTCTGTTCCGCAATAACTGCCATAAAAAGCACCCGATTAGGTTGATTTTTGATGAGTAGGTTGGTGAGGTACCCGGAATTAGCTGTATAGTTTTTAGTTACATTTGGTTCATTCGTTCGAATAATGTAGAACATTCCGTTTTAGGTCATAATGCTTTTCTATGGGAATGCAGACTATTTTCAAATTTAATTTTTAACTGAAATGAAAATCTTATATTTGAATAATGGATTGAAACGTAAAATTACTGCTGTGAATTTTTTTATACGGAGGTTTTAAATATATTCAATAGCTTTGAAAATTTGCCGATACATTTATTAGAATTTAGACATTAATTGTTTAAATTATTGGAACATTTTTCGCATCTGTTCGGGAAATATAAAACAATTTATTTTCATATTTTTTACAAATTTTAAAATGAATTTCTGTTTACTTTGTTCTTTAATTTATTAGTAGCTTAGCAACCCTATTTCAAAGAATATCACAATAATAAAATTCAAGTAACTCTCACTTGCTGCAATATTTTATTAGCAAAATAAATTATTTTCGGGAGATTTTAATATTCTACTGATATAAGTGAGAATTTATTTTGATACAAGTTTATTTTTTTATCTAAAAAGTTACACGAATAAGAAGTTCATAAGAATTTTAGAATATCATTGCGTAAACCGTGTTTAATTTAACGCTTCTAATTTCTGAAATCTCCGAAGTATGGTATATGCCTATAAATATGTATGTAATATAGAAAAAATAAATTGCGGATTCTAAGATGCTAAATAATATGAAAAGTGAGATTTAAAAACAATGACATTTAGAGCAGACGTTGAGGCTCCTGATCTGCAGATTTACTAGTTTATATCAGGAGTGTTTTTAGCAACTTCGATTACAGTTGCAATAGCTGTAATTAAATCATCTTCTGACAAATGTTGTCCACAACATCGTGGATCCAAAGAATTTGTAGCTAGTGCATTTAAGTGATTTAAGTGCATTGAGGGAAAACAGAAATTGTATCTGTTACTTAAAAACGATTTAACAGACTTTTCTTCTTCTTTGGTCAGGGGTGAAAAAGGCAATTGCTCGATTATTTTCGCATCAAGCTTTTTAAATATAACTGTAACTTCTGAAATAGCTGGTGCATCCCCTTCTAACTTCTGTATTGCTGCAGAAATGAGTAAAAGCAGGTTGTGTGCAGTCTGAACTTGCATCCAAAATATATCATTATCCAGTATCTGCTTTCGTAGATTTTGAGGCAGTGATATTGTGCCATCTATAGCTGCACATTATAAGCAGTTCTTTGTATGCAGCAAACTGTCAAAACATTTTGTTGCTGAACCCCATCTAGTTTCTGCTGGTAAAATAAGAGAACTTTTCATTTTGTTTTTCTTCCTGGATTGCCTTCAATGTGCTATTGGCTATGTGGTGATTCTTAAACAATTTGACAATTGCCTTGCATTTTGACAATATTGTTCGAATTGAATTCAAACTTAATATATGCTTTGCCAAAAGGTTTAACCCATGAGAAAAGCAGCCAAATATAAGTAAGTGAGGATATTTTACCTGTAACATTTGCCAAGCTAATTTCATATTCCTTGCATTGTCACTTATAAGGGCTATTACTTTGGAAGGACCTACTCTTTCAAACTCTGTTATCAAAATTTCTGCTACGCATTCTCCAGTATGACAAGAAGATTTTGTATTCACTGCTTTTAAGAATATTGCAAACATTATATTCATCAAAGGATTTCCTTGTATGTCAGTCCATCCATCTGAGCGCAGTGTCAATGATTCCGCTTCAGCAATTTTTTAAACCCCCATTTCTTGTAATAATTTTGTTGCCTTCATGGACTTCAACAAAATGTTTCCACACACTTGTCTTTTTCTGGTTACCTATTATTTCTGACAGAGAACAGAATGAATTTTTGTATCCTAATCTAGTGCTGTTTACATAAGGAGAATTCCCTTCATAACTGCAGCAGCCAGTACAGTGTTACTGCCACCCTCATTACTTTGTTTATCAAATAACAAGAGAAATGGGTGATTCATTTTCTGTGAGTGCTCTTTTATTATGAAATAGGGTGAATTGATTTGTTATGAGTTGAAAATTAAACAATATGACAAATCTTAAGTAAAACACAATCAAACTTAATTTTATTCATGTGGATTACAAAGTTAGAATTATAACTTGTAGTTTTTGCTTAAATGGTACAGAAATTGACTAATAAAAGAAAATATGGAAAGTTCAAATATGTCCTATAAAAAATGTACTAAAAAATTGCCTGTTTGACATTTAAAATTTTCCGGAAAAACATAGTGGAGAATTTTCTGGAAAATTTTCCATTTTGGAAAAATTTCCGCGGAAAATTTTCTTCCACACATCACTATTTGTGACGACCGGCCATTAGCATCTCCCCCCCCCCCCACCCATAAATATCATATACTACAATTTTAATACCGTGTAAGTGCCCCCCCCCCTTGATTATTTTACGATTTTCCGTCGCGTTTAGGGGGGGGGATTAACGGGATTTTACGGTAGTTCTAGAAAGTATTTCAGGACATTTTCAACTGCAATTTCTCAGTGTTTTTTAATTATTTAAAATTATTAAGTTCCTTTTATTTTTCTGTTACCATATTAATGACAGATATTCGTTTATTATTTATCTAAATGCATTTCAGTTTCAAAGCTTCTGAAATACAGAATTTTCTATAATCTGAAATCGCTATTAATCGTAAAGTTATACTGTTTTTCTATTTTATATATCTTTTTTTTTTTTCAAAATGTTTTTCGTTTGTCACTTTATTAAAATAATGCATACTTTGCAACGATTGGCCATTAGCATCTCCCCCTCCACCACCACCACTACCCATAGATATATACTACAATTTTAAAACTGTGTAAGCGCCCCCACCTGATTATTTTACGATTTTCTGTTGCATTTGGGGGGGGGGCGAATTAACGGGATTTCACGGTATATATCATATCCGTTAGCGCCAAATTCTCACAAAACTTGGCGACATTTGTCGAAATATTGCCAAATTTGGCGAGCAAAGTAAGTCTTCATAAATGAAGCCAACTTGTCTATGGCTATATAATTTGACGAATTTCTTATTCAAATTCCGTATGAACTATTCTTTTGTAATCGGGTTCTTTGCATTTTTTGCATAGCTTGCTGTTTTCGATTAACATTAGCTAAAATTTAAAAAAAAAAAGATATAGGAAAGCTATCTTTTCCTCCCAGTACAGGCCGGAAGGGCTTTTTACAAATGAAATAGTTACAGAAGTTAATTCTAATAATGGATCATTCTATAAAAGAAAAAAACTGTTTTTGGTACATGATAGTTTATTTTTGACAGAATATATTTGCTTAAAATGTTTTAGAGGTTTTACATAATAGAACACATTAAAATTAATATTTAATAAAGATTGATGATTTGTGAATTTTATTTATTACTGAATGGAGGTATATTTGCATGACTCCGTTACTTTTTACATCTAATTTCTTCTATTAGCATTTCAACTTATTTTGGGAATCAGATGCATATATTTTAATTCAATAATGTATTTTTTTTCTGAACATTCATTTACATGTAAATTAAATTTTATTATGAAAAATTTTTTTTTTTTTTTTATTATGTTTGAGGTACTGTTACAAGTATTTCTTGTATCCTGCGTTACAATAAAATTCTGTAATTATTAAAAAATTTAATTTAAAAAAAAGTTCACAGCTTCTTTTTTTTTAGATATTATTAAAAAAAATATATATATGTGTATTCTTCGGTACAATATTATTAAGGAAATTATCCCCTAAATATCCTCTTTAATAAAAAGCTATGCGTTGTTGATGACTGGGTTTTTCGCTAATCATTGCCACAGATTAATCTCGAAAAATGAAACATTTGAAGTTACTCAAAAAAATTAATAGCTCAAAAAGTATTTGTCAGAAAATTGTTAGACAAACTGCGTTTGAAAGGTAAAAAATTGTATTTTTCTTCATATAAATTTCAAATCTAATGATTATGCCATTTTTCAAATACAGTAATCCCTTAACATTCGCGAGTTTTGATTATTCGCGAACATGAAAATGCGGAAAAACTTAACATTCAAGGGAATCTGATTTGATCATTCGAGATTTTTTTTTATTAACTCTTTTTTTTTTTTTTTTTTTTTTAATTTATAGTGGTTAAAGATTATTTCCCCTGTGTTTTCTTAGTATCTATTTTCAAATCAATTTTCTGTTGTCAACTGAAAAAGGAGCGAGTGTTGTAGGAAAGCATAATACTAACAACAGCAGAATATTCAATGCGATGGTGATATTAGAGGTGGTAACGGCATCTTTAATCTAGTATTAATCTAACATGCTCAGGTTCTCGTAGAGATACAGCTGAAACTGCTCTTAGATGGAAAATAAATGGAAACATTTCTGAAGCATTTATCTGTATTTAAATATCGTATTTTAATAGTATTGTATCGCATACTGATCCACTAATACATTATCATCTCTTTGCGAATAGAGAGAGTCGAAACTATTTTATACAAAAACATATGATTTTTTTAGCTGTAATTATTTCTCTAGTCAGTTAATTTGAATTATCTTTCATAAATAGATGTCATGTTTATGAATATGTGCATACATTTAACTTCTACATATATGTTAGGCATAACGTATTATTAATAAATATAGTCTTTTATTTTTTAAATGCTGTGTCACTCTAAATAAAATTTCATAGAACGCAACTCCCTTTTTAGTGCAGAGAGATAGACTCAACATTCGACAACAAGATTTGACATTCGCGAGGTTTTCCTGGAACGTATCCCTCGTAAATGTTAAGGGATTACTGTAGTGAATTTCAAAAATTACCAAATTTTACAATGGAGTACCATAGCGAAACCTTCACACATAATAAAAAGATAATGATAACGGCAATGTGTCCTGACGTATGTATACTGATTATAGCACGAGTCACAAATAATAGTAGCCTTATTATTCTGTTAAAATATAAAAGTGAATTATGATGTCACGAGTGCATGATTTTTATTTAATTCTCGACAAATAACATATTTTAGTCTACCTCAGTGAGGCACATAAATTTGAGGAATGGATTTTGGCAGGACTTGCACTGTTAGTTATATAATTTATCAGAGATGGTTTTAATATCTCGCATATTGTTCTACTTTGCTTAATTATAGATTTATGGAGGAAAGTTTTATAATCAGATGAATCTGATTATGAAAGCTTAGCCTTTAAAAAATATTCTGCAGAATGGATTTTGATAGAACCTTCACTGTTAAAGGATGGTTATAGTCTATAACATATCGCTTTATCGTTCTTTACCAAATCCTACTGTAAATGATCAACGAAAAGAGTTTGTCCTTAACAGCCCAAATTTTGTCTGACACATTAAAAATGTAATAACGCAAAGGCGTTCGTATCGTTTTCAGAAATGCAGAAGGACATTCCAAGTAAAGGTCCATATGGTTTTAAAACACAAGGTCAAATTCAAGTTCAATGTTTCGTTTGATTAAAGGTGCGTTAAGAGAAATTAACCAGCGTAGCGGGCATGACTTGCTAGTTTTGTAATATAAATTACACACCAAGTAATGAGAAGACTATACGGCAAGCAATATAAATGTTATAGGTGAAAATAAATCATATTAATTAAAATTTTTTTGGTTTAAATTTCTGATGAATGTTTTTACGCTAGATTATTAACCATGTTGCGCTATTTTATATGCATTTTAATGTAAACAATTTTTATACATTTTAACATAAAATGTCAAGCACTTCATTCAAATTGAAAGTATTTTCAAGCATAACAAATGATGGAAATAAAAAAAATTTTATGCAGTAAGTTCTTACTTATTGTATAACTATTTTATTTAACTGTTGTATAAGGTTTTCTTGTTCATAAAAAGTTTTTTTATTAATATTCTTTAAAGGAATGCTTTATGTACAGATATCGTACGGAATATAGTATTTTAAAAGTTCAAACTTTTAACTTAAATGTTGAAAACTTTCTACTAATTAACAACATAATAAATTAAATTTAAGAACTCTTATTTGAATTTGGCTCAATAACATGAGTCAATTTTTTTTTAATTTAAGTTGCTCTGAGATTTTTGCTTCTTCTTGAGAACATAAAACTGTGACACATCAGTTACGAAATAATTTGTGTTCCTCCATAGGAGCCTCAAATTTTAAATATCATTATTGCATTAAATCCTCAAACTAGGGCGACACTTGGCGGCGACGAAGTTGGCAAAGCGATAAATGAGATTTTCTTGCTACCAGTTTGTTTGTTATGTTTCTTCCATGCCTACTGTGGTTGATTGGTTGGTTTACTGTTGTTTGTTCTGGAGATTGGATTCTATTTTGAGCTCAATGCAAAGATGCAAGAAGGTTTTGATTGGATTATTGTGTGTCAGATTTGTTGAATTACGTTTGTGGAATGTATTTTGTGAAGTTTAATGATTTGACGTTTTGCGGATGTCATAGAAGGATATTTCCTGTAAAATAATTTTAAAAAAAATGAAAGATGAGAAATATGGGTGTTACATATATATATTATTGTAGAGGCAACACTATTTTTCTATAGACGTTTTGGCAACAAAACCGTTTATTTTAATATTCGATACATGCCACTACATTTGCTTGTATATGTTTATTAATGCTAATTAAAAGATGGGTTAAATACTAACAAAAGGTAAGTGAATTTTTGTTTATTTTATTTGATAAAATTATTTCATGTATTCTAGAGACTGCTGCACGTTAAGGTTCATGCATCCAGAGGAGGGTTTTTTCGAAAAATGTACACGAAGCATACATATATGTTACTAATCGCTGCTTGTATGAGTTTCATATATTCTACAGACCGCTGCATGTTGAGGTTCATGCATCCAGAGGGGTTTTTTTCAGAAAATGTACGCAAAGCGTACATATATAAGTTACTAATAGCTGCATGTATAAGTTTCGTATATTCTAGAACTGCTGCACCTTGAGGTGCGTGCATACAGAGGGGTTTTTTTTCAGAAAATGTACACGAAGCGTACATAAGTTACTAATCGCTGCTTGTATGAGCTTCGTATATTGTAGAGAGTGCTGCACGTTGAGGTTCATGCATCCAGAGGGGTTTTCTTTCGGAAAATGTACGCGAAGCGTACATATATAAGTTACTAATCACTGCTTGTATGAGTTTCGTATATTCTAGAGACCGCTGCACGTTGAGTTCCATACATCCAGAGGGGGGGGGTTTCGGAAAATGTACGTGAAGCATACATATATTTAAGTTAATAACCCTTTTTTTTTGTAAAAATTGAAATATCCGGAGGAAATATTGCTAAAAGTTTGTAAAAATAGAAAAATACAGAGGAAAATATTGCTAAAAGTTTGTAAAAATACAAAAATACAGAGGTAAATATTGCTAAATGCTTGTAAAAATCGAAATATCCGGAAAAAATATTGCTAAAAGTTTGTAAAAATATATAAATACGCAGGTAAATATTGCTAAAAGTTTGTAAAAATCGAAAAATCGTGAAGAAAATATTGCTAAAACTTTGTAAATAGTCGAAAAAAGGAATAAAATCAATGTTTACTTTGTGAAGAAGCTTGCCGTAGGAAGAATGTGTTCTGATTGGGTAGAATTTGGAGGTTGCATGTCAAAAAAATCGCCAAATCAGGTGTCGCCCTTGTTGGAGGATTTTGCCCATTATTGAGGTTTTAATGAGTCGAATAGCGTTTTCTACTTTCTTATACATGTAATGCATTTTTAATTGAAATCAATTGCTACCTGATGACAGTCTTCTATGATTTTATTGTGCTAAAATCAGTTTTGAACAGTTAGAACAATGATTTTGATAGTTTTTTGAGAGATGATTTATATTTATCAGAAAAACCAGAAGGTTAAATTGTTACACATTTCATATTTGTTGTTTCATTTTATACAAATATAAAGAAGCATTCAAAGACACCTGTATTCATATTTGGCTATAATAAATATGTTTGGTTGCAGATGTGCTACCTAGAAATCCACTACCAAACCTACACAGCGTTTCCCTGGTCCAGCCAGCCCAAGTCTGACAAGAAAAAATAAGCACGGGCCTAGGTCTGGGCCAGTGTAATGAGAATAAAAAAAGAAAGAAAAAGTAAAATAATGACAATAAAAAGAGACCGGTGTGGTACCAAAGTCAAATGAGGGAAAATCGGACCACGACAGGCCCATGGGCCGAAACTACAAACTTAGAGTTATTTAATTTTTAAAAAGGCAGAACAAAAATCCTTACTATCATATTTTTCCTATTGAATTGACCCACAAAAAAGAGTTACCCTAAGGTAAATGACATTCCTGTTGTCATAGCAGAAGACTTTAGCGATAACGATACTTATATTAAATTATTTATAGTTATGGATAAGATACTAATAAGAAATCGACGGATTAAAAAGAAAGCAGTAAAATAAGGCTTTAAAAAAACCCAAAAAATTCAAAATCTGCGGCTCAGATGCATTCAGACTTGTATCCGGAGCAAAATTTCAGACTTCTCTGCATAGTCGATTTCCCTAAGCGCATTTCAGGAACCAAATACAAAATATAACTAAATTATTTCTTATCACTGCATGCTGTATAATACAGAATCTGAAAAATAAATCGAATTCTCTGCCAAAAACATTCCGCTGGAAAAAGAGTGCGATGAAATTTGGTAACAATAAGAAAATTGCCTTTTTAATAAATTTTTAAAATCATGTGTCAATCATAGATTATGTAACACTTTCCAACGCTTCCAAAATAATTTTACAAATCATTACCGTTTAATAAGCTGAAAGATAACATCTAAGTAAACAATTTGGAAAATGCATAATATATTTAAAAACGTAATTTCAGGAATTTCCAACATATATTTCCACCATAGGGGAGACCGGTACACAGTGAACCACTTTTTCAGTTAACATTTTTTTTCTCTTTAACAGACTGACCGATCTGTATGAAAATATTTTTGAATATTCCTTAAACCTTCTTACATCCATCATAATTTTCTCACAACATAGTTTTCAATACATTTTTCAAAAAAAAAAAAAAAAATTAAATACACTTGTAAAGTGGACCACTATTAGGTATTATCTAAAATACAATATAAATCTATTTTTCATTAATCTAATTCTTTTTTGTTGCCCCTTCACCCGCAAAATAACATAGTAATATAAATTTTGAAACAAAAACAAAAAATTAATTATATTTTGAAAATAATAACAGATTAATATAGGAACAATTGCAATTTAGTTGAAGTTATTATTTAAGTACAAAAAAATCAGCCCACATTAAAATTTGCAAATGAAATTCCAAAGTATTTATGAGTAAGATTGAGCCTGGAATTTTCAAGAAATAATTTTGGGTCTGAGAGCAACATTATGAAATCATTGACATCAACAGCAGATTCATCTACAGTTTTGGGAGAAATAAACTGATTTCCATTCAATTTGCGTCTCATGAATCTTACTTGAATAGAATCATCAACAATTAGACTACAGTTATATTTATCAAAGGCAGTAAATACAAAACAAAATATTTCTTACTATGTTAAATAAATTGTTATTTTTATTTGTTTACTTTATTTTACAGTTAAATCTACTTTAAAACAATCTTTCTTTATAGAAAATAAGCAATTATTAAATATTTTGAACATTCTGCATTACAGGAGCAGAGTGGATTGTGAACCACTGTGCCCCAGGAGTGGGTGGTCTACTGTACCCCATGTTGAAGTTCAATAAATAATCATATTAATATTGTTTATAGCTTTCTTTTAAACATATTAACTTTAAAATAAAATAAAAACAAGTATCTTAGCTTTGCAAAAAAGCTGTTTTATTTTATTTATCTACAACCTTTAATTACTAAAAAAATAAAAATATGATGATGAAAAATTTTACTTTTAGAAGCTCAAAACAACAAAGCAGGATATAATAGTTCAGTCTGAGCTAAACATATTTTCTGAAGGCTATAAATAATCATTGCAGTGCTGTTGTCTATTAGGATAGAAGAGAAGCTTAAAAAAAAATTAAATAAATAAAATATTAGGGGGTGGTCCACTGTGTCCATAGGTCCAGTGTGTACCGGTCTCCAATATACAATATTCGGAAAAATATCCGAATACTTTTAATCAGCCCTGTATATGATCTATAGATTTGTATATATACTACATACTACATAGTATGCTAAATTTTAGTTTAGTTAAGAAACGCGCAGCAGAGTTTAAAATTCTCGTTCTGGAGTTTCTGTCAATAAACGGAAATGTGTTTGTGAACTTTTGCGCTGCCCTGTTTATGATGTACAGAATTTATACACACCAAGTAATAGACAAAAAGTGAGTTAAATTTAAAATCCCGCTAAGCAACTTAAAATGCACTTCTAGGAATTATTGTTAACAGACAGTAGAGAATTCTTTTGTGTGTCCCTGTAAATGAACGATGACTGCTATACTCACAATATTCTGTAGTAAGCCTCTTGCAATGCACCTTAGTGATATACATAAATTTCAATGCGTTTAAAATAGTGAAACATTATTTACTTAAACCGCAAGCGATTTTTCTCCATAAACGTAATGTAATTCTTTTGACTGTCCCTGCAAAGTAACTATAAGTGCTATGCACACCCTATTCCATATTAAGCTTCTTGTAATGCACCTTAGTGATATATATCAATTACAATGTGTCTGAAATTGTGTAACATAATTAAAATAAACCACAAATGATATTTGCGCATAGACCGTAATGTAACAGAATTCTTTTTAGCGTCCCTGTAAAAAAACTATAAGTGCTACACACTTCAGTTGAAATAGGGAACATGCTATAGATAACGACAATAACATATAAAAATTGCAGGGCAATCCGAGTATATTTACGGGAGTTAGAGCACGGACAGACGGCAGATGGCCATATGGCAGACAAACCGAAGTCAAACCCTTTTCAAATAGGTTGGAAAGTGTTTAAAATAGGATTTCGAAGTGAATAAAATCATGTCTAGAAATACCCTCGTAACCAAATTTAATAGCTGTAGGTAAAGCCAGCCATTTGTCCAACACAACAAACACACAAGCGAACGTGCACACTATAACCTGTTATTTATTATAACTGCGTAGCAATCCATTGTGTTGCATTTCTATTTTATTAGATCTGTCGAATTTTTGGGTTAAAATACTTATCAATGCAGTTTTTAAATTAAAATGCATAAGACATAAGCAAAAAATCTAATTTTTATCATTTATTAATCTTACTAATGGTGCTATCACACGTACTCTCATATCATAGTCAATATCAGATATTTCATCCGAAACACGTTTTTCAAGAGGAAAAGCTCAAAATCGCCCGTTTGATAGATTGCCTCTCGTAATTTTTTTAAGATCTAACTGACAGTAGTTTCTATCCTCTACAATAGATGTCAGCTCGAAATCCACCAATCAGAGCTCTCTAAAATTTCAAGATGGCTACCGTCAGTAAGTCAACATGTTTGTTTAGCGTGGTCGCAAATATTGAAACCAAAAATACAGAAGAATTAAGGAAAAAGCAATATCTTTAGTAACACAGGGACCAATTATACATGAAAAGAACTTAAAAAATGTGCAGTTATTTTGAAATTAAAGAATTACATATGCATCGATTGTCTCTTCGGAGTTTGTAATTTACCACTCCCGATAAGAACTTCATTTACAATTTAAAGTCATTTATTGAGATTATTTTATTTCAATACCTTATATTATTTGCTATATGTTATAATTGTACTGTCGTAGTCACTTATTTACTTCTCAAACTGTACTAGTTTAATTACTTTCTGCAGTGTATTTGGCGTTATTTTGTACTTTTTGCCAAATTATGTCGCCAAAGATAAAAATGCAAGCAAACACGCATCAAGGTATTTTATTGCAAAAGCATGCAGCGTTCAGAATCTAAATTTTGTAGTGGAGGGGGGGGGGGCAGAAAATGTTCTTAAACTTTTAGAAAAATAAAATTTAATAAATGAAAATTTAATCTAGCAGCTATTTATAGTTAATTATATTTTACCTTCTAATAATTTTCTTTTAAAACAATCTTGATAATCTTTTTTTAAAGATATACAATTATTATACAGGCATACATATTTATTCGTAAATCGGTGGAATAGTAAAAATATATTCACCGTTGTCCGTTTATCCAATTCTGTCTGTTAGATGGTTGGCGACTTTCTCTCTAACATGGTTTATTAATGAGAAATTGCGTTTCAGAATCAGCCGGAGTGGCTGAGTGGTTAGAGCGATAGCCCGGAACGCTGTGGACCCAGGTTCGATTCCTGGCTCTGGGTAATTTTTCACTTCATGTTAGGATTATTGTATTTAATGTATGTGGGTGAGAATGTCCTTTTCAGTCTATTTTTCCTTTTTAATTATTGAATTTCAACCACCCTAAAATTTTGTCTACCCCCTCCTAGCGGTGTATAAATTTTAAACCTTTATATGTTTTTCAATTTGTTAAGCAAATTGTGCCCTTTTTTTACTTATTAATAATAAATAATGCATATACCCCCCCCCCCCCCTCCAGTTAAAATATTTTACTTCCCTTCAAAAAAAAAAAAAAAAAAAAAAAAATTATATATTTTCGAAAACAAAAATCAATTGTACCAGGGTTGCCGGCTTTTAGCCAGGCCAAAAAAAGCCGGCCGGCTTTTTTTGGTTTTAACCACTTTTAAAAAGCCGGCTTTAATTCAAAAAGGCCGGCTTTTATTAAAAAAAGTTGTTTACAGCTGATTCACATTAAATGTGCATTAATTAATTTTAATGCAATAAAAAATATTTCCTTCTAAAAAATTTATATACTCGTTGAAAAGAATAATATTAAATTAGACTGCAAGGTGGTGCTTTGAAATTCTGTATTACATAGCTCGACATATACTATACATTTTAAAGATTATATTTAATTTAACAATAACAAAACATCACCATCAAAAATGAAAAATTCTTACATATACTGCTTTTTACTTTAAAAATTATTGTGAATTAAAACTTAATAATTTATATATTTAATAAATGAAATTAGCATATATAGTACTATATATTTAATAAATGAAATTAGCATATATAATACTATATATTTAATAAATCAAATTAGCATATATAGTACTATATATTTAATAAATGAAATTAGCATATATAATACTATATATTTAATAAATGAAATTAGCATATAATACTTGAGAGCATCCATATTCAGTTAGTAATCAGTATTCTAATGTCTTATAAAAATATATTTTAATAAGTTTTTTTTTCTTCTAAGCAATTATAAAACTCATGCCAGATAAGTTTATATGATGAGATTAAATTATGGAATGATCAACGTTGAAAGAGGAATTAGGAAGAATATATAATATTTCAGGAGATTTTAGTAGATGTAAGTGTATAAAAAAAGAGAGAACAGTTAAATAAATTAATAAAACTTGTTGAAATGAAAAGCAAATGTTATTCATATTACTGTTTTTAACAGTGGAAAATGGTGTTTTTATTAAATTGCTGTATGTATGATTTTAAACTTATGAGAAATATTAAAACTTGCATATCAATAGCCCCGGTAACTGATTTGTGTGTGTGTGTGTGTGTGTGTATCAATCTGCAGCAAAACAAAATTTATTTATGACACAACAATGTCTACTACCACAAGAAATAATAGTAACTCATTAAATAAGCAAAATTTTCAATTACAAAGAAAATACAGTAAGAAGATTACAGTAATCCAGAGACAAAGTAAAATTTAGCTTTTTTTTTTAAGTACAGTATTTTTTAAGCTATTAGATTAATCTTCTAAAATCTGCAGTGCCCACTGTCATGTTGCATTATTTCTACTAGTGGGTTAATAGCCTTTAAAATTAGTTGATTAACAAAATATGTAATTAAAAACAACTGTTGTCCTATTTAATTATTTAAAGAAGTAAAACTGAAAAAAAAGTGTACATTAAATTTAATAATAAAAAATAGCTTTTATTTAAAAAATATAGCAATAGTTATGCACTGAGTATGCCTTGTTAAAATTTAGGTAACATATTTACAATTCTGACTCAAATCACCAGTCTGTTATGTGTTATTTCAATATTAATGTCTTCATTATTGAGAAATTAAGTTATTTATTAAATTCTAACTCAATAAAATGTCTTTTAAATTAGTTAAAAAATACTTAAAAATCTACAGTTTATAAATAAATTGCTTCAACGTATAAAAGCCAATTTCGGCCAAAAAAAGCCGGTTAAAACCAATAAAAGCCGCTGGCCTGGCTTTTATTAATTTTAGCCGGCTTTTTTTCAACCCTGATTGTAACGTAAAACTTTCCTAACAGAAATAGATTTCTAGAATTTTCAAATATGCGAACTCAAAATTAAAGCTCATTCCGCAAAATAGTTTTTAAGTTATGCTTAAAAAAACACTTGTCTTGTAATCTGTTTTGCGACGATCGAACATTTATTTAACATTAGGAGGTGCAAACATAAAACCTGCATAATTTCTAAATTACTTTAACGAGTGACTTTCAATTTGATACACGAAGGTAAAATTTACCGAAAAATATGATGTCGAAATTAGGGTTTAGTACTAAAAGTTTTAGAATATGTTACAATTGCTATACGTAACTTCCTCCTTCCCCCCAATAAAATTTATGTACAGCATTATTATTAGATGTTATTACTAATCTATTGTTACTTGTGAGATTTTTATACAGTGATTTGTGGCAGAGTTAGTAGAAGATATAACCCCCCCCCCTCCCCTCCAGGACTGTACACAATATGTATAAAAATAAGGATTGTGTTTTTGAAACGAAAAATATCAAAAACTCATTTAAACTTTCGAAAAATGATTAAAATCATCAAAACCAAGGAAGAAAACACTTCAAAAGATTGGAAACTATATCTAAATTCTATTACGTATTTCAATTTTACATTACATTCAATATGTAACATGAATTACATTTAAAATATGTAAAATATATTAACTAAAATGTCATAATAGTGATTTTGGCAAAATAACTAAAACTTAATTTAAAATCTTTCTTTGCATTACAGATTTCGGGTTAGCGATAAAGTGCAGTTCCAATACATGTGACAAAAAACTAGTTTTAATATTCTATTTTTTTTCTATATCACTTAATACTAATAGTTGAGAATTCTTAATATTTACAGGTAATGAAAAACGTAAAGTGAAGATATGGACTCTATAATTTAGAATTTTTATGTTATATTAGCGAGAGTATTGTTTTTATAATCTTGGAATTTGAAGTAAAATGATCACAATAATATATATATAGAACAGACATGAAAAGAAACTGCAATGTATAAAATGTTAGTACGCGATAATGCTTCCGTTTATCAATCGATCTCTACACTAGATATTAAAACACCTGCTGCAATTACTCGCCAAATGTTATGCAATCTCCTTACATTAGCAGATAACTTTCAGTAGGGAAAGTAACCCTAGTTGCAGCGTGAAAGTGCAGCTCCAAGAAATCGAGAGGCAATAGTGTATACTTCATATCGTATGGTATTCCGTGTGATAACAGCTTTAGACCTTTGAATCGGCATAAGATTCTTTAAAATTGATCAATTAGTTCTCCAATTTTTGAGCATTGAAAGATTGGCTGATTCCGTGATTCTCCCGGGTTTTCCCTGCTTTCTCAAAAACCATTTTAGATATTAGAATGCGAAAAACTGCAGATTGTACTTATAATTATCTATTTTAAATCTTAGACCTTTCAACCGCCGGCCGACACCGTAAGATTCCTTAAAGGTCCCCTCCCAAGTTTTTGAATAGGGGAGACCGGTACACACTGGACCTATGGACACAGTGGACCACCCCCTAATATTTTATTTATTTAAATTTTTTTAAGCTTCTCTTCTATCCTAATAGACAACAGCATTGCAATGATTATTTATAGCCTTCAGAAAATATGTTTAGCTCAGATTGAACTATTTTATCCTGCTTTGTTGTTTTGAGCTTCTAAAAGTAAAATTTTTCATCATCATATTTTTATTTTTTTAGTAATTAAAGGTTGTAGATAAATAAAATAAAACAGCTTTTTTGCAAAGCTAAGATACTTGTTTTTATTTTACTTTAAAGTTAATATGTTTAAAAGAAAGCTATAAACAATATTAATATGATTATTTATTGAACTTCAACATGGGATACAGTGGACCACCCACTCCTGGGGCACAGTGGTTCACAATCCACTCTGCTCCTGTAATGCAGAATGTTCAAAATATTTAATAATTGCTTATTTTCTATAAAGAAAGATTGTTTTAAAGTAGATTTAACTGTAAAATAAAGTAAACAAATAAAAATAACAATTTATTTAACATAGTAAGAAATATTTTGTTTTGTATTTACTGCCTTTGATAAATATAACTGTAGTCTAACTGTTGATGATTCTATTCAAGTAAGATTCATGAGACGCAAATTGAATGGAAATCAGTTTATTTCTCCCAAAACTGTAGATGAATCTGCTGTTGATGTCAATGATTTCATAATGTTGCTCTCAGACCCAAAATTATTTCTTGAAAATTCCAGGCTCAATCTTACTCATAAGTACTTTGGAATTTCATTTGCAAATTTTAATGTGCGCTGATTTTTTTTGTACTTAAGTAATAACTTCAACTAAATTGCAATTGTTCCTGTATTAATCTGTTATTATTTTCAAAATATAATTAATTTTTTGTTTTTGTTTCAAAATTTATATTACTATGTTATTTTGCGGGTGAAGGGGCAACAAAAAAGAATTAGATTCATGAAAAATAGATTTATATTGTATTTTAGATAATACAGTACAAAGTCCAAAATCCAGAATCCTCCGGACTTCAGTGATTCCGGATTTTTCCGAATTTTGGATCATTTGCAGTTTGTCCCCCCCCCCCCTGTTATTTATTTATGACGAACGCATTTCAATACTGAAAAATATTATACTGAAGCAAATTAAATATTTTAAAAAATGAATATATTTTTTAAAAAGGTAAATAAATAATAATAATTTACACCCCACCCCCATTTATTTTACTGAAATAAGGTAATAATAAAGCAAATATTTCAATACAGGAATATTTTTTTATTTTTAATTATCACAATTTCAGGAAATTTTACTTACAAAACGTAATTCTTCTGTTAGGTAATTGAATATGTCCGTTATTTTACGCTGCTTTATCAATTAGAAATCATTTGCAGTTATTAAAAAACTAATCAACCCCCCTCCCCACACACACACACACACCGATTTATTTACATCAGGAAGGCATTTGCAATGCTGTATAAAGATACACACTAATACGATATTCCAATAAAATAATATATTTTTTAAAAGGTTTAAAAAAAAACATTATTTTTTTTTATGCTCCCTATTGTTCCCATTTGATGTTCTCAAAGGATGCTGCGCACTGCCCTTTTTGTTTTAAGTGCCGATGCGCCCTGCTGTTTTTAGACGTGAAAAATGTGTCCTGCCCCTTTTCCATGTTATCTTCTTTACGTCGTCTATTTTTTTTCCCTTTAAAAATATTTTTCGTGCAAAAAAAGAAGAAAACAGAAGCTTTGACTCACATGTCATCATTCCTAATCCGCTTAACAAGCCTAGCCTGCCTAATAATAATTAAAAAGAAAAAATCTGTGCATGGTTTCTTTCTGCATAACGAAACATAGTATCTACTGAAAGCTAACGATCTCATTCCGATAACTTTCCACTTCTGAAGTTACTGACTAAAATAAACAAAACAAACAGCCAGATAATTCAATCCTTTCTTTTTCTTTTCAGTTACTCTAGTGGCCTTTTTTGTGTGGTGCTCCGATTTTGGAATAAATTATCATATTTTGATAAAATTTGGGAAAACAGCCTAATTTGCTATTATTGCAACTTGCTGTAAATTTGAACATAATTCGTCAAATAACGATGGAGATATTTTTTTATTTATTTATTTTTTATGGTAAGGAAAACGTTTTTTTCATTCTTTTCTTTAAATTACTTTTTTCTGTTTTCCTGCAGCTAAATACAACTATGAATGCGGCGCTTCCTATGGAATATTGGGAAGTCGTCAATAAAGATTATCAGACATCTATATCACGCTTCAATTTATTGATGCAATTTTCGGAGATTGCTGGGGAGGGGAGGGCGTTGAGTAAGGAATGATCGAATAAAAGCGTAAAGATATCAAATTGGAAAATATATGGAGACAAATATAACAAAAGCGGGAAAAACGATTCAGTCCAAGACATATATAAATAAATATTTAAAAAAAAAAAAAAATTTAAAAAAATTTTTAAAAAAAGCTAGTTTCCAAAATGTCCGGATTTTGGAGAATTCTGAATTTCGGATGTCCGGATTTGAGACTTTGTACTGTACCTAATAGTGGTCCACTGTACCCCGGTTGGTGGACCAGTGTACCCCGCTTTCGGGGTACACTGGTCCACTTTGCAAGTGTATATATATTTTTTTGTTTTGAAAAATGTATTGACAACTATGTTGTGAGAAAATTATGATGGATGTAAGAAGGTTTAAGGAATATTCAAAAATATTTTCATACAGATTAGACAATCTGTTAAAGAGAAAAAAAATGTTAACTGAAAAAGTGGTCCACTGTGTACCGGTCTCCCCTATTGAAAAATTGGTTGATTGTTCGATTTTCCTGGTTTTTCCCAGTTTTTTGAAAAATTACATTATTTACCGGAATGTCACAAACTGCAGATTGTAGGCAAAACCATTCCCTATCTGCCCCTGATAAGTTTAGTGCTTGAATGCAACCGTTTCTGAGCATATTCTGGACAAAGAGACAGACAGACAAAACAATTAAAATGTTATTTTTGGCTGTAGATTGTCTAAATCGAATAAACTTAGAAATAGGTGTTTTTTCTGAAAATAATGGACACACTCACATTTTATATATTAGTTTAGAAAGAGAAGATACATTTCTATTATATTTTTGGAACAAACCTTAAAAATATAATTCTTGGATTGAAATTTTTTTTTAACTGAAAATAGTTGTACAAATTGTATAATACACAAGCAGAGATCTGTTTAGGGACAAATTGGGTCCTTTAAAGGACCCATCACAATTTTTTTTATTTTAAAACAGGACCCTTCACAAAACTATTTTCCCTAAAACAGGATCCTTCACAAAACTATTTTTCCTAAAACAGGACCCTTCACAAAATTCTTTATCTTAAAAATTGGTTTTTTCACAAAATTTTTCCATCTTTTAACTGAACATTTGACAAATTAATCATTTAAAAGTAAAATCTGACCTGTCACTTTTACACATATAAAGAAAGTATATGTATTTTACATCCATATATCTTCTTAAAAAATGTATAAACAAGAACCTGAATATAACGATCATTTCAAATTCACAAAATGACTAGATTTTTCACAAATATAAAAAGCTGTTCACAATTTCACAAAAACAGGACCCTGGGGGGGGGGGGGGGGGAGTCTGGACAGACCCCTGTACACAAGTTTCAAGGAACATTAGAAAAATATAAAAGAAATAGTTTGCCCCACATAGAAAAAGATTTGCCAGCCCTGGAACTTTGGTCTAGCTACGGGCCTGTTTTGGATGGCAGACCGTTTCGACTCCCCAAATTTATTTCTGATCAGACATTTTTGGGGAAATGTTATGACATACAAGTATAAAAAAATAATTACATACATATATACAGATGAGCCACTACACAATAAAATTCCAACGGTGTCTTCAGAATAACTTTAATTTTTAAGCATCAGAAGAAATATTTATTAAAGTTTCAGAGAGTTAGAAAAGTTAAAATCCAAATAACGTAAATAAGCTCATTAAGATTGGTTAGTTGGTTGTTGGTCGATAGGAGAAAGCTAAAATTCTAGGGGATTTTGGCTCTGGAGAGGCTGGGGCGTGGATACAAATGAAACGGTTTCAGTAACAACTCGGGTTGCAGTCACAAATCCTGCCAAACGGGATACAAATGAAACGCCATCCTGCTTCAGGCGTCACAAAGTTGTGACTGTTGTCATAAAAATTTGTTACTGCTTGGAAGGCGACAATTCTCGATGCACTAGACTTCTGTTCTAGCGTACTTCTGAGGTTCAGCAGAACTATCTGATTGGCTTGTCGTATTGTCAATCAAACGAATAAGTAACAACCCACGCACGTTGTCACATTTGCTGACGGACGGAGCAAGACCCCTGTTCTGTTGAAGTAGAAAAGAAAGCAGCACGTTTTTTTCTTTTGCGTTTGAACTTAAAATAATTATCGTTCTGCGTGTTAATTTATTATACATTATAGCTTTTTTTAAAGCTCAAATATAGGCATTGCAACATTGCACATTGAAAAAATGTGATATTTGATGTATTAATACGATAAAATGAGAAAACTATATTTCAATATGTGGTTAAAATCACACTTCAATAAATAATGGATAACAATATTTTATTTTTATTCCTGGAACTGTTTTTCAGTTTTCCAGAAAACGTAATGTTTTGAGTTGACACTCTTCAAATAAGCGTGCAATATGTAAAAAAAAAAAAAAAAAAAAAAAAAACTATTATTCGCAAATTAACCAATCTAAGGGGGAACAAAAACTTGCTAGTCGGGCCCTGATCCCAATGTAATGTTAAATGACCTCAAACTGATTTTGCCTTTGAATTATACTGTTTTGCTTTAATTTTTATAAATTTGCTTGAATCATGTCAAGGCAAAACTTTTATGCTACGGAGATGTGTTATACTGCAATTCATGTTTGCCCTGGATAGAAAAAAAAGAACGAAAAATCATGCGTCAAGCATAGATTATGTAACACTTTCCAACGCTTCCAAAATAATTTTACAAATCATTAACGTTTAATAAGCTGAAAGATTACATCTAAGTAAACAATTTGGAAAACGCATAACATATTTAAAAACGTAATTTCAGAAATTTCCAACATGTACAATATTCGGAAAAATATCCGAATACTTTTATTCAGCCCTGTATAGGATCTATAGATTTGTATATATACTACATAGGATGCTAAATTTTAGTTTTGTTAGGAAACGCGTAGCACAGTTTAAAATTCTCCTTCTGGAGTTTCTTTCAATAAACGGAAATGTGTTCGCGAACTTTTGTGCTGCCCTGTATATGAAATACAGAATTTATACACACCAAGTAATAGACAAAAAGTGAGTTAAATTTAAAATCGCATTCAGCAACTTAAAACGCACTTCCAGGAATTATTGTTAACAGACAGTAGAGAATTCTTTTGTGTGTCCCTGTAAATTAACGATGACTGCTATACACACAATATTCTGTAGTAAGCCTCTTGTAACGCACCTTAGTGATATATATAAACTTCAATGCGTTTAAAATAGTGAAACATTATTTAATTAAAACGCAAACGATTTTTCTCCATAGACGTAATGTAACGGAATTCTTTTGACTGTCCCTGTAAAGTAAATATAAGTGCTATGCACACCCTATTCCATATTAAGCTTCTTGTAATGCACCTTAGTGATATATATCAATTACAATGTATTTGAAATTGTGTAACATCATTAAAATAAACCGCAAATGATTTTCCCCATAGACCGTAATGTAGCGGAATTCTTTTGAGTGTCCCTGTAAAAAAACTATAAGTGCTACACACTTCAGTTGAAATAGGGAACGTGCTATAGATAACGACAATAACATATAAAAATTGCAAGGCAATCCGTTCATATTTACGGGAGTTAGAGCACGGACAGACGGCCAGACAAACCGAAGTCATAAACACTTTTCAACTAGGTTGGAAAGTGTTAAAAATATAGCTAATACCCCTGAGAGGTAATAAAAATACTTACCATTTTAATAAGAGCTTTTCAATAAATAAAAATTAAAGTAGTAATTTTGTTTACATTAATATTACTATTTTGCCACATTTGTTTACACTAAATAAGGAACAATAAACGTTTCTCTACCTTTATTTTCAACTACAGATATAAAAAGTTTTGTAAAATAATTATAATAATAATCATGAGATGTATAAAGACTAAATAGCAGACATTAATATTAAATTTTAAACTATTATATAAATATATATTAGAAGAAATTTTTGTATTCTTATATATTTAAACTAGTCTAGTTAAAAATATTTATAACTTTGTTAAATCAGGAAGTTAAATTTGTGTAATTTGGTAACTACACTAATCTAACACTCAATCACTTAAATACATATAAACACGTAAATCAATACATTTTATAATACATATATATGTTATGTTATACCCATGTCAATTTTTTTTTAATGTAATTATGTGGTTTTAGGTTAAAGTATTAAACAGGCAGTTATTTTGGAAATCTCCCATTACTAAAATAGATTGAAATTACTTTTATTCTTTGAAATTTTACATGAAAACAGGCATGCTAAATCACTGTTTAATGTTATTAAATAATATGCAAATAATACACAGGTGCTTAGAATTATTCATTAGAAATAAATATAATGGACGTAAAACTCAATGCTTATTAAACCTGAAATCGCGTTATTCAGCTCTCTGCCCTTTCTTTAAATGTGGTAATCCATTTATAAAGTTTCACAATCAATTTATTAAATCGAGTTCGGCTAGCAGATGTACACTTTCAAAGCAGAAGCAGAAATTACACTTCTGCTTTCAAAAGAGACACCAGCTGGCCAATTAATTCAGAAATTCAATTAAAAGAAAAGTCCGTATTTCCTTTTATACTGAATACGTCTTAGAAAAGAATCACTTCAATTCGCGAAACACATGGCAGCTATGTAACTGAAAAATAACTACAAATGATGACTCTTCTTTTAATCAACTGATAATAGTAAATGATGATTCTTCTTCTATTCAGCTTATAATATTAAATATTCCTCTTTAATAGCGCAACGAAATAATTGAAAACAAAGCTTTTTAAATATCCATATCGTCACAAAACAAACTTGTCATTCGCCTCAGAGCGAGACTTGTAAACAAGTAGGAGGTTCCATCCAGCGGTAGCCGTGATTGGCTCAGAAGTACGCTAGAACAGAAGTCTAGTGGATCGAGAATTGTCGCGCTTGGAAGCGGTCGGGAGCTGTCACAAGCCGGTAACAACTCTCCGAAACGTAAATAAGCTTGTAAGCATAACACGTAATGCGGCTTTTTTTTAACAAATAGCACCAAATATTCAAGAAATAATCGTATTTAAACAGCGCCAACTAAAACCATTGTCAATATTATGTTTTTTCCCCCTTTAAACCATGTTAAAATGCGATCGATTTTATTTTCGAAAAATTTCATCCATATATTATTTAAAAGTATATTATATGAAAAGTATATTAAGTAAAAGTTATATTATATAAAAGTAAAAAAAAAGATAGAAAGAAAGTTTTTTAGATACGGAAATTGAAATATATAATATATGTAATTCACAACTTTAGATTTTTTTTTCATTTTAATTTACCAATAAAAATTTGTGAATTAAACTCTAAACAGACAGGGAAAAAATACATAATTTTCCATTTCTTACCAATAAATGATAGTTTATATTGATTTCACAAATCTATATTTATAAATATTTCATTTAAAAACCCCACAAGTATAAAATATGAGGTCTGTTTAATAATTTACTTTAAAAAATAAAATAAAACATTTAAGATGTAACAGATACAAAAATATGTTTTTTTTTAATTAAAAAAAAGTAATTAGAAAGGAAAATATTTTTTTATTAAAATTATTTCAGCAGTATAGTGACTGTAGAAAGAAAACTATTTTTAAATAACATATCAGTTTTATAAATGTGAATAATTCATATATGATCTTGATATTTAAAAAAATTTAATCATATTTATTTATAATTGTGAAAAAGTTTAATATCATACATTCCAACAAATTAATACATGTAACATATTTTCAGTAATTTTTAAGATATCATTAATAAAAAAATAATACATTTAGTATAGACTTTTCAAATTTAATGGATATATTGAATAATACTTTTAAAAATGTTTTCAACACTAAAAACTTCATTAAAGATTTTATTTATCATTTCTTATCAATAAATGATAGTTTATATTGATTTCACAAATCTATATTTATAAATATTTCATTTAAAAACCCCCACAAGTATAAGATATGAGATCTGTTTAATAATTTACTTTAAAAAATAAAATAAAACATTCAAGATGTAACAGATACAAAAATGTTTTTTTTTTTTTTTATTAAAAAAAAGTAATTAGAAAGGAAAATATTTTTTTAATAAAATTATTTCAGCATTATAATGACTGTTGAAAGAAAACTATTTTTAAATAATATTATATCAGTTTTATAAATGTGAATAATTCATATATGATCTTGATATTTAAAAAAAAAAAATAATCATATTTATTTAAAATTGTGAAAAAGTTTATTATCATACATTCCAACACATAAACCCGGTTCTTGCGAAACGCGCAATTTGTTATTTTTCCCTGACGGTTGGGAATGCACTTAAAAATGTGACAGAAGCATCATATAGCTCCTCCCTTTTTCTGACTCACCGCCTAGTCATCCAGAAATTTCCAATATACAGCAAAATTGTGTAAACACTCTTTACTGACTAGACACAAAATCCAGCGTTTACAGTTTCGAAGACGAGTGATGACTTGGGACGACCAATGCTGCAGGTTATTTTCTCCAATGGAACAAATGGAACTTAGATCTTAGATTGTCCTGATGGTTAGAAGTATTATTGTCAAGATTTGAGAAAAGAAAAATAATATTTCTCAGAACGTCAATTAGATGATGGATCCATCATGACATGGAGCAGATTTTCGTTTAACGGCGTGAGGTCACCTGCATTTCTTTTAGGAAAACTTAATTCAAAAGTTTAATCTAAAATCTGTTTCTGGCCATCTTTCACCAATTGCAACACTTTTGGCAACGGAAAAATGGATTTATCAGTGAGATATTTCGCTTATTCACAAAAACCGTAGGAAATTACTTTAGTTTCAGGAAAAAAATATTGGAGTTTTGCATTGGCCATCCAGAAGTCCTGATCTAAAGACTATCAAGAACTTGTGTGGGGATTTAGCAAGACCAGTTTACAAAAATAGAAGACACTTTTCCTCAGCTTCAGAATCACGATTCAAGATGAATGGTACCAGGGCTACGGGTTGGCTCATTCATTATCATGACGCCACAAAAGGTGGTTCCCGCGACTAGAACGTCTATAATAAAGGCTGACGCATCCTCGCAGATTTGGCACCCGAATTGGAGTCCAGTCGAAAAACAAAGCTAATGGCGGGCAACGACAACGAATGACAGTAACAGGGCCTTTTAAATACTGCAACCCCAGCTCCGGCAGATTGATGCTGAACTGGGTACCAATAATCCGAAACAAAATGGATATGCGTCAGCTCCTATTATAGTAGTCTTTTAGCCTCGACGAAAGACATACAGTGTCATTGGCACAAAACGATAGCGTCGCTTTGTACCAATCGCTGGTCGCGGCCAGCCACTATTTGTGACGTTATGAGAATGAATGAGCAAGCCCGGTATCATGTGTTGCCTTGATGGTACAAAACCACTCTGAACTGTGTGAAAAATTAATAATGTCCATGAAAGATAGAATATTTGTGCGGTCATTAAAATCAATGGTTGGTGCACGACATATTAGCTATTTGTTTCTTCACGTGTGCACGTATGTCGCTACTCTCATATAGAGACACCCTAGTTTCACCTGTTAACCTTAAAACTTAAAAGTATGAAATAATTTAATTATTTCCTGATTTCATTCTTCGAAAAGACCTACTTCATATGTTTAACTTCTTTTTGATTGGACGGCCCGATAATGTATCATGAACGCACCTTTGCTTTGGCCCGAAATGGGCGTTTATTCAGAACGCATTGGATACCTCCTTTTCTAAACATTGTTGCAAAAGTAGTCAATAATATCTTTGCTTTTCGCGCCTTTTGGCGACATTGTATATGAAGTGTGTATTGTAGGCATGGACGCAGAGAGAAAAGGACGAACTTCCAAATTTGCTTTGAACCGCACAGGATGCCATTGATGATAAGAGATGGGTAAATGTCGCTGCTGTTCATAACCCCCGTTTAAATTAAGTCATCACTATATGGTTTTTCAGCAGTATAGATGGCGCTACATTACTCAAGTTCTAGAATCCGCCGCCATACTAGGTACTCTTTTAATATCCAATATTTACATCATTTTGATAGTTGTCCTTCTCTTTACGTCCGTGTTGCAGGGTTACGGTGTTTTCATCATTGGCCTGGACTAGCCGTGCTTGTGTTTTGACAGTAATGACAACTTTTATTTACTTTTCCATTTTATGCGTTTTCTCAAAACCAGGTAAGCATTCCATAGGTACTAAATATTTATATTCTGTTTAATAGTTTATTCGATCTTTCTTTAAATCAGACATAAATGACATTTCTGAGTGTTTAACAGTTTAAATATAACTGATGCGCCATTAGATGTCATGACTTAGGGAAATGGCGGGAAGTAATCTTATAGAATTCTTTTTAAAATTCTGAGTTTATAAAATCTTAAACTAGGTGAAAATGGTAAGGAATCGATTTGAGGCATGATTTGAAAATATTTAAGTGCGCTTTCATTAAATGTTTTGTTATTTGATTTAGTTTATTGCTTCAAGCTCAATAGACGAGAACAATACTTCTATGAGCTATTTTATTGTAATTAACAAAGTTAATAATGCAAATATTTTAACAAAATATGTTCTTTTCACCATTTGTTGTAATAACGTATGTTTTTTTGTATGTTGATCTTGGTGTTCTTGTTTATGTAGGGTAAACAGGTTGATAGATGCCATGTTTATCGTCTTTTTCTTCATATAAGTCGCCAAATACAAAGTTTATGAAAAAATCGGATTTTACTTCTGTTAATATTTTTACAAATTTTCTTCAATTGAGAACGATTACCAGAAATACTTAAAACTGTCAGAAGATATCAGCAAATTCTGTAAAATTTATTTATTACATTCAAAATATCTTGTTCTGAAATAGGAAAATCAGAATATATCTGTATCTGTGCGCTGCAGTATTGTTCCTAAAACGTTAAATAAATTTGAAAATGTATGCCTTTATTGCAGTGTTGTAGTGGGTAGCTGCCCGACTGGTTAAAAAAAAAAAAGGAACAGATGTGTTACACTCACGCTAAAATGTAAACAAAAGATTGGCGACTGTTTGGTTGGCGCGATTTCCAAGACTGCGCCAAACGAATAACTTTATACAATGGCTAGGTTGCCATTAAAGGAAAAAATCCCCTAAATTTGGCGAGTTTTTTCTTTTTTTTAACCGATTAATTTTTTTTTTTTTTTTAGCGTGAGTGTAAAGCATCTAAGCCAAAAAAAAAAAAAAAAAAACTTTTTTATTGTAATCTAGTGTAAAATGTTAAATGAATTCTGACAGTTTTTGCTTTGTTGTGTGAGAAATAACATCCTTATTAATATGATCAACATAGTTCAGAATAATTTAAAATTGTAATACGTTTTAAGTAATGTTTTTCCCAAGTGGAAAAAAAATCTTAAGTTATGTTCTACATAAACATTTTTGTAGAATTTTCTTATTTAGAAAATCGAATACAGCATTTGATCCCCTTTTTCATGGTTTAGAAATGTTCTTGGTAGGATGTATAATATTCTTGTCTTGCCAATTATTAGTTGTGCAGTAGTGCTCTCAAAAAATCATGACAATGTTTCATTGAACTGTGAAAATTTCTGAAATTTTGGGCATATTTCGGAGTGTGATACATAATAAGTATTTGGAATTTGACAGTCCTCTCTCTGTATGACCGTTGGTCACTGCATAAAATACTTTGCTGGCAATTTTGTATTCAAATTTATGAAACCAGTAAGCATTAAATACCACAAGAACCACACTCTTTCTTCTTGTAAATACTATCAGGGGTCGATGAAGGTTTTTATTTCTTGGGACTCGTTTTGTGAAAAATAAAGGTTATTTTTGTGAAATTTATTATATTTTTGTAAAGAATAACATTTTGTAACAAAAGTTGCAGTTATTCAAATTTGAACCAAGTATTTATTAATAAAAATCTTTTGATGAAGTTTTCCTTTCTGGTGAACTTGTTTGTTTAACAAATTACACATTTTAAAACATCACAAAATAATTAATAGTAAGGTTTTAAGGAAAGAATTTTATGAAAGGACCTATTTTATTAAAAGGAATTTTGTGAAGGAGACCATTTTATTGCATTTATTTTTGTGAGGGGGCCCATTTTATCATTGATTTTTGTGAAGGGGCCCATTTTATCGAATTGATTTTTGTGAAGGGGTCCATTTTATCAAATTGATTTTTGTGAAGGGGTCCATTTGGAAAAAACGAATCGAAATTGAAAATATGTTGCAAAAACAAAGTACGCGGCGCTGCGACGGACGTCGCAGACTTTTTAGGGCACCTGCAGACTAAAAACATACAGTGATGCCGCGGACGCGCTATAGCGGATAAATTACGCGACAAAACGGCAAACTTTGTCGAAGGATCGTTAAAAAAAACGGCGAATTTCGTCGGAAAATCGCCGAAAAACCGCGAAATTAAAAACATTCGCCAAATTAGCGATAAACGTTTCAGTTACAGCAACCCTTACCCAGAGCGTGATCGGAGTGAAACTAGCAAACCCTCTGTCCTGCGTTTTCCTAACCCCTTGTCTTGTTTTAACCAAAGAATATAAACGAGAATACCGATACCGAAAGATATTCTTTGTCCTACCCCTAAACCAGGAGACAAAAACCAGTCTTTTAAAAGATACCTGAGTATGAATCTTCATCTCCCCCCCCCCTTTCGTTTAACAGTGCTGATCCTCCCCAAATTCTGTTATGGGCTGCACCAGATGTCAAGTAGTGCATATTTTTCATAAGCCTTCATTCAATACCCTTCCCCTCGAAATTTGCGCTTTTCTATGGCGAAATGGCTCTCGGTAGAGTATAATTTGAAAAGAAGAAAAAAATAAGTAGACTGTAGATTAGGGTCTGCACGGGCCAAAATTTCCAGGACCGGGCCAAACGAAAGCTACCTTTTCCCGGCCTGTTTAAAATCCATTAAACCACGCCTGACTCAATATCTAAAAAAATTCAGATTTTTCTTAACATACAATTAAGATTCTATATTTATGCGATAATTTTACGGTCCCTGTGGCAGAATGTACGCGACGCTGCGACGGACGTCGCAGACTTTTTAGGGCACCTGCAGACTAAAAACATACAGCTATGCCGCTGACGCGCTATAGCTGGTAAATTACGCGAAAAAACGGCAAACTTCGTCGAAGGATCGTTAAAAAAACGGCGAATTTCGTCAAAAAACCGCGAAATTCATTTAAAGATCGCGAAAAATGTCTAATATCGTTGACAGATCGCGGAAAAAACGCAAATTTAGTCAAAAGACCGTGAGAAAATGTGAATTTCGTCATAAGGCCGTCAAAAAAAACATGAGTTTAGTTGAAGGATTGCGGAAAAATGCAAATTTTGCCGAAGGGTTACGGAGAAAACGCCAACTTCGTCAAAGGATCGTGGAAAAAACGGTCAATTTCGTCGAAGAAACGACAAATTTCGTTGTCGGATCGCAAAAAACGGAGAATTCTGCCGACAGATCGCGAAAAAAACGGCAAATTTCGACGAAGGATCGCTAAAAAACGGTAAATTTCGTCGAAGGATCTCGAAAAAACAGAAAATTTCGTCGAAGGATCGTCAAAAAACGGTAAATTTCGTCAAATGATCTCGAAAAAACGGCAAATTTCGCCGAAGTATTTCGAAAAAACGGCAAATTTTGTCGTCTAAAAGTGTGTATCTGCAAAATGTTTAGGGTGTAAAATGTTCAACAATTTGTAAATTTTGCAAAAAAAAAATTAACAAATCAGTAATTTGTGCCTCAGAATCAGTTGTAAAAGTTCCACTCTCAAATTCACAACTTTTAAGATTCTTTTGTGTGTAACATCACAAAATCTCGATAACTGGATTTTTTTTTTTTTTTTTTATTGGTATGGAAAACTTGGAAAAGTCAGGGAAATTTATTGCTGATCTGGAATAGACACCCTGTTGTTTGTTTTATGAATATTTGGAATAAATTTCTTCAATGATAAAAAAATAAAAAGACAACTTTCCATATCATATTTAGCAAGACAATGTTCACTCATCATTTAATGAAGTCATTCAATTTTCAGTGCAAATCAGGTAAGTTTATCAAATTATGTTTTCTTACAACTTACATTACAAAAACTAGCAGTAATTACGGTATTCTTATGTTATTTGAGTTTCATACAGTTATATAATAAGTTATGGTGTAAATGGATATCAGTATTTTGCATCGGTAATTTTCAGGATTTTTCACCTGTGTGTCAATAATTTTCAGGGTTTTTTACCTTGTGTCACAATCACCCCTGTTGACTATGCAATTTTATCACTGATTGTTAGATTTTAATAGAATAAAATCTGTTTGAAATTCTTCTTTTTTTTTTTCTCACCAAATGAAGTATTACAAATTAAGGTGCAGCACACATGAAAAAATACTATAAGACCTTTAAAATTCTAGGACTCCGTAGAATTATTGTAAATTCCTTGGATTTTTTCTAATCATGTTTGTATAAACCCTAGTTTTATTTCAATCGCCTTTCTAATCTAAAACAGATTGTATCAGCAGTTCTTATGGATCTTTTTTGTATCAGTCCAGGGATGGGGAATTACACTCAGTCTCTCGCTGGTGGCGAGTAGATTTTTCTAATGTTGCTAGTGATTTTCTTTTAAACTGCAGGATATAAAACTATCCTGCGCCCTCGGGGGTAGCCCGCGGCACGCTTCCGACCATAACGCCCAAGCCTCTAAAGGGCTTATAACGCACCAGGACTTTGTCTCGTCCGGCACTGCGGATATAGAAAATATGCCAAAAACTTTTTATATTTTTATTGGTTGGCCCTATTTTACATTTTTACTTTCTTCTATCTATAATAGAAGTATTGTAATCTAATTTTTTTTTTCAATCTTTTTACACGTTTTAGGGGTCAGAGAACCCAAAACACATGTTTTTACAAAATGTCTGTCTGTGTGTGTGTGTCTCCTCTTTGTAACATCAAAAAATGTATGAAGTTATGCATAGAATTGAACCAAATTTCATATGCAGTAGAGTACCTCTATTCCGCAACCCTGTAATTCTCAAATGCTTGTAATCTGCACTGTATATATGAATGTAAACAAAGAAATTTAATTCTTAAAAATCGCTTACCAATAGCATTTTTTTTTTCCATTTTTCCCTCCAACTTTAATTTTACTTTTGATATATATTATCATATATCATTTAAATATTTTTTATAGTTTAAAGTGGTAGTACTTATAAAAATATTTTATTTCATTATTCATTCATATGAAAAAAAAAAAAAAAATCCTTTTAAAAATGCATTTGTCATGCACATATACTTTTTACAATAATTTGCCTAGAATATCAAAATTTTACAGTTCAGCAGGCAATTATAGGCATTTATAGACTTATTTACAATATACAAAAACATAAAACAAATGTTTTAATACCAGCAACTATTGGTGATAGATTTAAAACATATAATGATTATTAAATTATTTTTTAACTAATTCTTGCTTTATGTACACTACTGGCCATTAAAATTGCTACACCAAGAAGGCGACATGCTACAGACGTGAAATTTAAAAGACAGGAAGAAGGTGCTGTGATATGCAAATGATTAGCTTTTCAGCACATTCAGACAAAGCAGGCGCCAGTAGTGACACCTACAATGTGCTTAAATGAGGAAATTGTTCAGCTGGTTTCTCATACACAAATTGTATTTGAACTTTGTTGCCTGGTGAAAAGTTGTTGTGATGCCTCATGTAAGAAGGAGAAATGCGTATCAGCACGTTTCTGACTTTGATAAAGGTCGAATTGTAGTCTACCGGGATTGTGATTTATCGTATAGCAATATTGCTGCTTGCGTCGGTCAAGATCCAATGACTTCGCAGAATATGTAATGCCGTGCGGCATCTCAACGGCCCCCTATCACTAGCAGTCGAGAAGACAGGCATGTTATCCGCATGGCCGTAATGGATCGTGCAGCCACGTCACGAGCCCTCAATCAAGAAATGGGGTCGTTTGCAAGACAACAAGTGTCTGCACACACAGTTCGATGACATTTGCAGCAGCATGGACTCTCGGCTCGGAGACCATGACTGCAGCTTCCCTTGACGCTGCGTCATAGACAGGAGTGCCTTCAATGGTGTGATCAATGACAAACCTGGGTGCACAAATGGCGAGACGTCATTTTTTCGGATGAATCCAGGTTCTGTTTACATCATCATGATGGTCGCATTCGTGTTTCACAGCATCATGGTGAATGCACATTGGCAGCGTGCATTCGTCATCATCATACCTAGTGTGATGGTAGGGGTGCCATTGTCTCGGTCACCTCTTGTTCGCATTGACGGCACTTTGAATACTGCACGTTACTTTTCTGGTGTGTTACAACCCGTGGCTCTATCCTTTATTCGAGCCCTGCAAAACCCTATGTTTCAACAGGATAATGCCCGACAGCATGTTGCTGGTATTGTACGGCCCTTCCTTGATATGGAAAATGTTCGGCTGTTGCTCTGGCCATCACGTTCTCCAGATCTCTCACCAATAGAAAACATGTGGTCAATGGTTGCCGAGCGACTGGATTGTCACCATATGCCAGTCACTATAGTTGATGAACTGTGGCATCGGGTTGAAGCTGCATGGGCATCTGTACCTGTGCATGTCATCCAATCTCTCTTTGACTGAATGTCCAGGCATATAAGTGCTGTTATTACTGTCAGAGGTGGTTGATCTGGGTACTGATTTCTCAGGATCTATGCACCCAAATTTCTTGAAAATTTAATTACTTGTTATTTCTAGTATAATATATTTGTCCAATAAATATCATTTTGTTATCTGCATTTCTTCCTGGTGTAGCAATTTTAATGGCCAGTAGTGTATATGTTTAAGTAGTTTAAGTGTGTAATTTATTATTTTTTATTTTTTAAGCATTAATCTAAATTTTTCCAAAGTATAAATTTAAAAAAATGTAAACAAAGGTTAAATAGACATGGCCTGTAACCTGCAAAAAGTCACAAGTCTGCAAAGTGCTTAGAACCAAGCTGTGTGGATTATTGGTCTTCTGTTGTATATGTTTTTGGCTGTGGCTAGCAGGTCCCATTTGAATTTGGGGTTATTCTGCCTGAATGAGGTGCTATGATAGCGATTTTTGTTTCATTTTCATCATTGTATCATCAGAAAGCATACACAATTTTGCATATAACTGAACCAAACTTCTTCATTTATGTTTTGGACCTTGTGGCAGAATTGCGGCAACAATGTCGCAGAATAGAAAATACTTCTTGCAGAAAAAATATTCAGTAGGGAAGAATTTATTTATTTTTTTTTTTCCTTGAGAAGGAGAGAAGATCTATGCAACAGCAAACAGATCTTCTGATGTTTCAATTCTGCAGAACGATATTGGTATTAGGTGACAGAAAGTCTTCTGCGTTTAGGCAGATTTTTCTCCCTCCTCCCCCTGGAATTTTCGTTTCTGTCTTTGCTAGTACCTCCTTCACTCCCCAAACTTTAAAATTGAAAATCTTTATAATTGTTAAGTTCTAAGTTCAGCTCAGATTTTTAATATTGTTTTGCTCTAGTTGTTTTATTTCTTACTTTGAAATACTAATACATAAATATTCATCTAGCCCCCCCCCCTCCCCCCTCAAAAATTCCGTCAGGCTTCAATTTTCAGCTCAATATAGTAAATTTTATCTGCAAATTTTATGATTTTTAGAGTTTCTTCTCATTCCACAGCAACCTTTTGATATTTGTAAAAGGAAACTGGTTTCAGTCTTTTATCCCAATGCAATAAATTTTGACAAAATTCTTTTTTTTTTTTTTTTTTTTTTTGTGATCGTTTCACAATATTCACGATTCTTTTTTCCTCAATCGTTAGATGAAATTGACAGATTTTTTTCTTTTCTTTTTCCTTCTGCAATCCTTTGACAAAATTCATAATTTTTTTTCTAGCCGAACATTTCACGAAGTTTGCATTTTTTTACTGCAATCCTTTGGCAAACTTTGCATGTTTTTTACTACAATTTTTTGACGAAAATATGCATGTTTTTTTCCACAATCGTTTGATGGAATTTGTGTTTTTTTCCACAATTGTTTGACAAAATTTACTTTAAAAAAAATGTTTTGACTAAGTAATTATATTTTTTAAGGTTTCCTTGTTCTATTTATTACTTTTCATAAACGATAAACAAATCTTTTTTTTCCCTCCGAAATGTCTATTTCTCATTCTCCCCCCCCCCCCCCCCCCCCCCTGTATACCCTGCATACAAAGTTAAAATTTTTTTATAAAATTAAATTTTCCAAAGGGAATTTCCAAATATGAGGGGGGAGGGAGCGAAATATTAAAACTTTTTTGTAGTTTGGCTTATTATTGCTCTTGTTTGACTTCAGGGACTTTCTGCAGAAAGATTTTACTGTTAATAAAGTTTGTCGCAGAAAGCATAGTAGTTTTCTGCCACAGGGGTTTTTGACTATGGCCATCAGGTCCCAGTTGAAAATGGGTGGTGATAGCGATTTTCTCAATTTTTTGCAGTTTAAGTGAAGAATTTATGAATATTTTTCAATTAAATTTTACATTTAGATGTAATGTAATAGGCTAGGGTTTGTATAAAATGTTGGAGAAAATTGGCCTAAAGGTGGCACTATGATAGAGAATTTTGTTCTATTTTCGGGATGGGTGTAGCTGTTGGAAAAAAATCATTCTGAATCGCCCAATTGTTCAGCCTAGATTTAATTTGCATATTTGTAATAAGCAAAATTTTCACGTTTTTTGATATATTACCTGTTGATTAGACTTCATTGTGAAGTTTTTTACAATTTTATTATGGAATTTGTAAGTGTAATAAAAAAAAAACATGTGAGATGGAAGAAAGTTTTGGGATTAGCACGTCCAACTAGTTTCCAGTGTACCACAATGTAAAATGGAAGTAAGTTCTATTCTACACTAAACTCTCCTCTTTTATATATCTTTCATAATTTTATGCGGAAATTTTATAAAAATGTTGCTACAAAAATGCATTGTTGCTGTCGCATATATTTTGACATAATAATTTGTATGTTGCATCTTGCTGTCTAGTAAGAAAAATGCTTGGCTGGTATGATTTTCTGAAAATACCTCCATCCCCGCCTCTGTCTTCCTGCACACCCTCGAATTACTGATATTCCTTTAGTGTTGACTCTAGAAAAAAAGGGCCGCCGGGCGGAAATTTTTTAAAAAGGGGATACTATTCTAAAAAAGGACACATTTTTAGCACTTTCCAACCTAGTTGAAAAGTGCTTATGACTTTGGTTTGTCTGGCCGTGCTCTAACTCGCGTAAATATGCTCGGATTGCTCTGCAATTTTTATATGTTACTGTCGTTATCTATGGCACGTTCCCTATTTCAACTGAAGTGTGTAGCACTTATAGTTTTCTTACAGGGACACTCAAAAGAATTCCGTTACATTGCGGTCTATGGGGAAAAATCATTTGCGGTTTATTTTAAAAATGTTTCACTATTGTAAACGCATTGAAATTTATATAGATCACTAAGATGCATTAGAAGAAGCTTAATATAAAATAGGGTGTGCATAGCACTTAGAGTTACTTTACAGGGACAGTCAAAATAATTCCGTTACATTACGTCTATGGAGAAAAATCGTCTGCGGCATATTTAAATAATGTTCCACTATTTTAAACGCATTGAAGTTTATATATATTACTAAGGTGCATTACAAGAGGCTTACTACAGAATAGTGTGTGTATAGCAGTTATCGTTCATTTACAGGGACACACAAAAGAATTATCTACTGTCTGTTAACAATAATTCCTCGAAGTGCGTTTTAAGTTACTGAAAGCGATTTTAATTTTAACTCGCTTTTTGTCTATTACGTGGTGTGTATAAATTATGTAGATCCTATACAGGGAAGCACAAAAGTTCTCGAACACATTTCCGTATTATTTAACTCCAGACGGAGAATTTTAAACTGTGCTACGCGTTTCCTAACTGAACTAAAATTTATTATCCTATGTAGTATATATACAAATCTATAGATCCTATACAGGGCTGAATAAAAGTATTCGGATTACTTAGATGTTATCTTTTAGCTTATTAAACGGTATGATTTGTAAAATTATTTTGGTAGCGTTGGAAAGTGTTACATAATCTATGCTTGAAGCATGATTTTTCGTTCTTGTTTCAAAAAGGGAACACTATTCTAAAAAAAGTACCTTGTACTTGTAAAAGTACTTGTACCTTGTTCACAAAAAATATTTTGAACTTGTTTGTTTAGAGTCCCCTAATAGAATTTGCAATGTTTTCCCTAGAGTGTTCACGCAAAATCTGAAGAGTTGAAGTAAATTTGCCGGAAAAAAAATCCGAATCCGATCCAATTCCCGATTAGTTCAATTCCCATGCTCGAAATTCTCGTTAACATATTGCTAAGATTGGGACTAGGCAGAAAAACATTCACTTGCTTTCGTGCAAATGCTGATAGAAGGAAAGAAAATGGCGGATTTTGATTATAAAGAAAAGCAATTGGGTGCTGTAAAACTCTCTTAAAGGCCACGGGAAGCATAGGAAGTATTAAAAAGGGCCGCAGGGTGCATCGGAAGGTTAAAAAGGGCGCATAAAAGAAATAAAAAGGGACACCGGGTGCATAAAAGAAATAAAAAGGGACGCCGGGCGCTGCGCCCTGCTAAAATGGCTTAGAGTCAACACTATCCTTAAAGCAAGGTTCGATCCAGGCAAAATTTGGGGCCTGTTTAGGGCTCCTTCACAAAAATCTATTTAATAAAACAGGCCCCTTCACAAAAATCAATTTAATAAAATGGGCCTCTTCACAAAAATCAATTTGATAAAATGGATTCCTTCACAAAAGTCTTTTTAATAAAATAGGCCCTTCACAAAATTCTATTCCATAAAAACTTACTATTTATTAATTATTATTTTGTGTTTTTTAAAATGTGTAATTTGTAAACAAACAAGTTCACCAGAGAGGAAAACTTAAGCAAAGGGATTTAAAAAAAAATTGTTAATAAATACTTGGTTCAAATTTGAGTAAATGGATTTCAACTTTCGTTGCAAAATGTTATTTTTCACAAAAATATAATAAATTTCACAAAAATATCCGTTACTTTTCACAAAATGGGCCCTAAGAAAAAAAACCTGCATCAACCCCTGCAAAGTAAAATGCAATACATATAATAAACATTTCACTGCTGCTCAAAAGTATTTGATCACCTAATTTTATAAGAAACAATTACCCATGAAACTTTGGATGGAAAAGAGTATGTGTACGATTCAAAATCAACAAGATTATGATTATTAATGTAAGAATGCATAATGTTTTTGAAAAGTTAGGGGAAATTTAGGAACTGCTGCAAAATAAAAATTAAAACAGAAAGACTGTATATTCTGATAGTAATAAATTTTTCTGAAGAAAAAACTGCAACGTTTATGCTAGGCACTTTTTATATAGAGTTAAAGTAAAAATTATCCGATATTAACATAATTAATGTTCATAATCTTTAATCATACACATAGTCTTTCTCCTCAATATTTATAAACAGGCAAAGAAATATATCATTTTACTCGTCACTGGCGAGTGACATTTCTGACAGGCCAAGTGAATTTTTGTGTTTTTGAAAAACCACAGGCTGTAGAGATATGCCAAAAACTTTATTTATTTATTTATTTTATTAGTTAGCTATATTTTGTAACTTTTCAAATTACTGCAATGTAAACACAGTATTAAGTTGTATTTGCATTTATTTACTATGGCTCCTATTATTAGTGTACCTGTGGTTAGTGAAGTAAAAAAATATAGCCACTTTATGCTTAAAAAACTTTGAACATTTTTAAAAATAGAGATTAAACATTAGAAAAAAAAGCAATCAAAATCATGAATTTTTTAACAGATATCGGCATTCCATTGGAAAAAAATCTCAATTTATATTTTTAAATCTCAGTATTTTTATATATTTGCCATTGTGCCTTCCCCCCCCCTCCCCCCCCCCCTCCATTTTTTAAAATAATATTCAAACTTTGATTGCTGAAACAGGTTTTTTAGGCTTTAATTTCACAAATTACATTTATAAAAATGAATTTTTGCTTTATTTTGCTGTTTCAAAAATTATGTTTACTCGTTATGAATCCCCCCACCCTCTCTCTCTCTCTCTTTTTTTAGGTAGGGTCACCCGGGGTAATTCCTGGTCAAACATCATCAACATCCAATTATTATAAAAACTATGAAAGTTATTGTTTTCAATTTTTTTGTGGAATAAGCCCCCTCTGATGGTTATATAAGAAAATGCTTATTTAAATTTAAATGCACTTATAACTGAAATAATTATAATTTTTAAGTGACCAAGAATTACCCCGGAAACGGGGCAATTCTTGGTCACTTCTGGGGTAATTATCGGCCAGCATAATTTTTTATGTAAATAAAGTAGTAAAGTTAATTTCTTCAAGACTGAGTATTAAAATAAGTAGAATCAATCTTGTAAAAGATTTATTCATCGCATAATTGTAGAATAATAAAGCATAGACTTTGTTTTGGTTATAAATTATAGGTGCAGATTCCTAAAATTTGGAAGGAGCCAGTGGCTCCTAAACCCAAAAAATCCAGTGGCCACAATTGTGAAACAAACGCATAAAAACAATAGTGTTTATATGCAGTAAAAAACTAAGCAAAAAACTCAGGAATTCAAAGTGTAAAGTAATTTATTTAATATACGCACATGTACAACAAAATTTGACTGTTAAGTGTAATATAAATCTTAAATCATGTATAGTCAGTAGATAAAGTTGGGCAAGATACGGTTTTAAAAAAAATTGTTCAAAGCTAAGCAATCATGATTGCAGGGAATATTAGAAAAAAAATATTTCTTATTTTGATTTTGCCATACAAAAGTACATATAAAAGAAAATCTGAATGTGTGAGATTATTTTGCACTATAAAAATCAAAACACACTTGAAGCATTTGTTTTTCAATATATATTTTTTTAAATCACAGACTATGTAAAATTATCAGACTCAAACTGTTACGAATAGCATTGCTATTCGAGTATATTTAATAGTTTGCTATGTTAAACAGATCATTCTGAAATGTTATTAAAAAGATACTAATAAAGTTTGTTGTGTTTTGGTCTTAATTAAAAAAAAAAAAAATCGAAATTTCACGATGGTGACTGGAAATACCAGAAATTGGTCACATTTAAATCACATGGCGACTTAAACACCGAAAGTTAGTGGCCACAGCAACAAATTTAGTCGCCACGTGGCGACTGGCGACCATGAATCTGCACCTATATTATAAATACAAATTTATTTGATGTGCTAAATAATACTCTTGTACATTTTACAAAACATTAATTAGCCAAAGAATATTTATGCAGTTTTCCAACATTTATAAGCAGTATTTATTACTTACTTATCCACTGTGAATGGATTAATTAATACCTTGCAAATTTATTGGCCCATAAAATGTATATGTTTATATCTTTGATTTTATCTCACTTTGGTTTGTCTTTTTTTTTTTTTTCCCCAAGAAATTTTACACAAACTTCAATACAGATCTTTTATAATACACAGCATAACAATTAGGTTCCTCTATTTTATTATGTATATTTTTATGCACCATTTTGACATTTTGCAATGAGATAATAATATCATAGATACAGTAGTAATCGTTAATATAGTAGAAGAAAATTTTATAATCTTTTTTAAAGATTGTGATATGTCATAGTTGAAATAAAATAA
Organism: Maratus michaelseni; assembly: GCA_963931845.1. Lineage (NCBI taxonomy): Eukaryota > Metazoa > Arthropoda > Arachnida > Araneae > Salticidae > Maratus > Maratus michaelseni. The sequence continues at coordinate 83,382,630 of OZ007599.1, read as the reverse complement.
AATAATTAAAACTTTAAAAATGACACTAATCTTTGTAAAATATGTAAAAATCAAGGTTAATGTTGTTTTGCAGAAATTTGAATGCATTTTTTCAATATTAAATTTCAACCAAATGAATAATTTAGGCATGCACTTCAAAGCAAAGGGTTCAAAGTATCTTTAAGATTTTTTACAGTTTGATAAATTGTTATTTTGATAATGAAAGTGAAAATGATCGAGAGTTACCTCAGAAATTCAGTGACCAGGAATTACCCCGAGTGACTCTACTTTATTAAGAACTACAATTAACTAAAATGTGGTAAACAATGTGGTTACAGTTAACTTTACAGTTAATGCTTAAAGCATTTACCAACAATTAAATTCCCTAAATATGACAATAAAAAGGGACTAAATGATAAGAAAAACATTGACCAGGAATTACCCCAGTGACCAAGACTAACCCCAGTTACATGGGGCAATATTTGGCCAACTTCTGTAAATTATTTAAAATAGTATAAGAAATATAGAGACTATTTTTTAATAGCTAAAGTAGTTGATAATTGAACTAAAAAGAAAGAAAAGAAAAATATTTAAAATTTGAGTTGTGACAAAGATCTTTGTAAAAATGTGCCACTACTGAGACCAATGTTGTTTTACAGAAACTAAGCAAGCACTTTCAAAACAATTTTTTTTCTCAAACTAAATAAGTAGTAATTCTACAATTAAATGATAAATTTTAAAGAAGATAGTTTAGAGTATCTCTATGATTTTTTAAATTTTGGTGAGGACTTTTTCAAACACTGAAAAGTACTGTGACCAAGAATTACCCCTGAAAGTCGTTGACCAGGAATTACCCCAGCTGACTCTAGATTTCGTACGAAATACTACCTATTACATTCTCCCCTAAGTTGGAATTTTTGAAAAATTTTTGCAGATCTACGCCGATCATGACTCCCAGAACCCAAAATCACCCCCAGTTTAAAACTTTATATATCTATCTATGTCACTTTTTTATGGACACGATAACTCCAATAATTCTGCACAAATCTCTTCCAAATTGATACATAAAATCAAGGGGCATAAAATCTCGGTCAAGTTCGTTAACGGGCAAAATCTAACCATGGGGGGAATTTTTGTGAAAACAAAAAAACCCATATTTTCTTAATTATAATACGTATTGAATCCGTTTAAAGTTATTATTACTTCTAGGAAAAGGGCCGAAAATTTATGTATGACAGATTTTTGATATCATTAAAAATGGCTCCAAGGGGGGGGGGGGGGGAAGGGGGGATTTAGAAGAAAAAAAATCATAACTCCGTCAATTCCCAAGATATCCAATCCGCTTAAATTTATTATAAATCGCCTTAAAATTATCTACAACTTTTATATTGACAAGTTTTTTATAGGATAAACTCTTATGGCAAAAAAAAATTTAAAAACAAAAAAATCCCTGCTGGCACTGCCTACAAGCAGACGTGAAAGCAGAAAAAAACCCATAACTTCTTAATTTTTATGCATATCGAATCCGTTTAAAATTATTATTACTTCTAGGAAAAGGGCCAAAAATTTATGTATGACAGATTTTTGATTTCGTTAAAAATGCCCCCAAAGAGGGGGAGGGGGGAATAGGGGTTTTAGAAGAAAAAAATTCATAACTTCGTCAATTCTCAAGATATCGAATCCGTTTAAAGTTATTAATATTTCTAGGAAAAGGACCAAAAATTTATGTATGACAGATTTTTGATTTCGTTAAAAATGCCCCCAAGGAGGGGGTGGGATAGGGGTTTTAGAAGAAAAAAATTCATAACTTCGTCAATTCTCAAGTTATCGAATCCGTTTAAAGTTATTATTACGTCTAGAAAAAGGGCCAAAAATTTATGAATGGCAGATTTTTGATTTCGTTAAAAATGCCCCCAAGGAGGGGGGGGGGATAGGGGTTTTAGAAGAAAAGAATTCATAACTTCGTCAATTCTCAAGTTATCGAATCCGTTTAAAGTTATTATTACTTCTAGGAAAAGGGCCAAAAAATTATGTATGACAGATTTTTGATTTCGTTAAAAATGCCCCAAGGAGGGGGGGGGGGAATAGGGGTTTTAGGTTTTAGAAGAAAAAAATTCATAACATTGTCAGTTCCCAAGATATCAAATCCGCTTAAATTTATTGTAAATCTCCTTAAAATTATCTACAACTTTTATATTGACAAGTTTTTTATAGGACCAACTTTTACGGTAAAAAAAATTTACAAAAAAAAATCCCTGCTAGCTCCACCTACAGGCAGAGGTATATTTCGAAGTGGGTGGTCCCAACTGCCACATCATAGGAAATAGGTCTTTCTTCTGCAATTTTCAATAATCAGGTGCCCCACGGTCTGTGTCTTCAAAATCTACCTGTGCCTGTAGGCCGAGCCGTCAGGGATTTTTAAAAAATAACGTTTGTAATGCAATTCTGTTGAAAATTTCTTGATTTTGGTTGCTTTACTGTTTTTTTTTTTAAATGATTAATCTCTGTATTTTCAAAAAATTTTAAGCCTAAAGTGGTTATAAATGACCACTTGGTGGGCATTTAGTACTTGGCAAAAACGGGTTTTTTGCGCAAAGAGAGGAAAGAAAGAAAGATGGCGGACTGCATGCCGATATGCAAGCTGTTTCTTAAAGTGTTTTACAGTCCTTTGAAAATGAATTTGAAAGGGAATTGAATGGTTATTGATGGGATAATAAGGAGAAATATTGAAAATAATATTGAAATATAATAATGAATGATGGAAATTTATGTTCTACAGTAGACTCCCTTAAATCTGCATAACTTAAAACTGGGGGTTATGTAGATTTTAGAATTTTGTGGATTTCTTGTCACTGTTTTGTTTACATTTCTTAAACAATAATTTGAATTTAATATAGCACTCAAAAGTATAATGAATGCTTACAATAAAGTAAAATAAAAAAAAAATTAAGAAAATTTAAAAAACATTTAAAATATTAAAAGTAAAGGTCAAGTAAATAATTAATAATGCATAATTAAATATGTATAATGATAAGATTTTTTTCTTGAATTATTCAGTGAAACCCCCCTTATAAAGGTACACTAATAATTCACATCAAAATCTTAAAATAACAAAGTTTTCTTTCATGTTTAGCCATGCTTAATAACCAAAAAACTTGATTAATACAAAAATTATTTGGTAAAAATATTGTGATCGCTGATATCAGCAGTATCTAGAATTTTTTCAGAAATAAATTTATGCTTCCTTCATGAGAAAACATTAGTTGAATCATATGAAACAGAATTACATATTAAAATGTGTACAGAATGATATAAAAATTTAAAAAAACCCTGAAATTTTACACTTACATCTTAATTGTAAATTTCATTGTTTGCATCGGAAATGATGTGCAGATTTTAAGAATTTGTGGATTTTAGGATGACGGATTTGAGAGAGTCTACTGTATTATATTTTTTATAATCGCTAAAAGGCATAAAATAAAAACTTTATAACCATTAAAATAAGTTTTATTAGACTGTTGACATCTTTCAGCTCCATTGGAGCCATTCTCAAAACAAATAAGGAATATTCTACAATTGCACAGTCTATGAAGTTATTGTTTAAAATGCTATCACTTAATTTTTTTACAGTAATAAGTATATTATTACAAGGTGTTATAATTTGTTATACTTTTATATTCTATTATTAATGATAATTTTTCTTCTTTTTAAGGTATTGCTAGTTATGCCCGTAAGAAGAAGTGAACGGCCCAAAAATTGGCAAGTATTAAAAAAATCAGGGTTAGCTATGGGTCTTGATACACAGGTCGCTAATGATCATGCTGCGACAAAGCTAACCAAGAAAATCTTGTCCAGTTATGAGGTATTTCTGCTTTAATATTTTCATGTATATTTAAGTTTTTTTTTAATTTGAAACAAATGCTAATTAAAGCCTTAACCAGATTAATGTGCGTGAGTCTATGCATTCATGTGTGATCTGCCTTACAAATGTTTGTGAAATATTTAAACAATATCACGATTTTTTTTATGCATCCCTTCTTCATTTCTTTGTTTAAAGTTTAAATCATGTGTTATAAAGCACTCTCAGCATCACAGATGTATATACAGTACAAAATCTGAAATCCTCCAGACCTCAGTGATTCTGACTTTTGTACTTTATCGAATTTTGTATCATTTGCAGTTTGTCAAAGAAGAAAAAAAATATTAATCTATCACCCACTTCCTCCATTCCGTGAATTATTTACCTAAGGAAAGCATTTGGAATACTAAAAGAAGATAATACTAAAGCAGATATTTGAATGGGGGAATACAGGGATTGAATGTCAGAGTTGGATGGCAGGATTTGCGCCAAAATTTTGAAATCCTGCCCAAAAAACTATCGTGGGCAGTAGGTTCTCACCAAAATTTTGCGACCGGCTGACGAATTTCGTGGTATTTTCCCACAACTGATCAGCAAATTTTGCAGGATTTACCCACAACAGATAGATTCGCAATATTTTTCCCAGCTACCAATTGAAAAATTTTGCAATATTTTCCGTGACTGATTGGTAAATTTCTTGGTTTCTTGCGACAGATTGATGAAATTCAGTATTTTTTCCCTGCATCAAACTGAAAAATTTCGCAATTTTTTCCTGCGACTGACTGACGGATTTCGCAATATTTTTCCTAGACCGATTGACGAATTTTGAGATGTTTTTCCCATGACAAATCTAAAAAATTCATGATATATATATTTTTTTCCTGCGATGGATTGATGAATTTCATTATTTTTTTCTACAATCGATTGACGAATTTCACACTTTCTTATTTTGATAGATTGAAAAATTCAAAATTTTTTCCCTGAGTACGTCAAGAAAATTTTACAATTTTTTCCCACGACTGACGAATTTTGCAGTATTTTCCTGATGAATTTTGCAATTTTTTCCAGCGACTGATTGACGAATTTTGCAGTGACCTATTGATGCATTTCATGATATTTTACTGCGACCGATTGGCGAACTTCGGGGGTTTTTCTCACAGCAAAATGACAAATTTTGTGATTTTTTTTCTTGCGACTGATCGATGAATTTCGCAATTTTTTCCTTCGACCGATTGATGAAATTCATGATTTTTTTTTCTTTTATTGGCCAATGGATGTATTTCACGATTTTTCTTTTTTTTTTTATGGCCAATGGACAGGACATATTTCACAATTTCCCCCCCGTGACCAAAGAAAGAAAAGAACCAAAAGTTTGTCATGTAAGTGGCACTGAGCTCTGTGCCCTGCCAAATTGGCCTATAGTCAGCACTAAAAAAGAATGAGATTAGAAGAACTGCAAAGATCTTGTGGTACACATGAAACACATTTTTTCCCAAACGCCAAGGTCCAAGGAAACTATTTTGAAACAACAAACTAGTTGATTCTTGCAATTCACAGAAATTAGGACTTTTCACAATTTAAAGTCAACCTACATATCTTGTGTAATAGAAGAAATTAATCAACGGTTTTCCTTTCAAACTTTGAACACAGGTTTAAAATTTTAATGCATAGAATCTAGTTCAATCAAAGAAAATTTCAGGGATTCTGGTTTTGGTTATATTTTATAAAGAATATAACAGCAATTTGGTTCAGAAATAAATATTGATGATGTCATCACCTCAAATATGCATTGTTCATGCAAGTATTTAAAAATGAAGACATTAGATTTTGCTGAAGTTTTCTGAAAATTATTTCAAAAAGCATAACCATAAGTTTCCTATAATTTCCAAAGTTATAATAGTTGCTCTTGTGCCGTATGTCAGAAGTGTACCTGGTAAAAAAGGCTTCAGCACCCAAAATCAAATAAATCTAAATTCAGAAATTCATTAACAACTCAATTGTTATGGGTCCGTAACATTGGTGAAAGTTAAAAAATAGATCTATATATAAAGCTTGACACTCTATTTAAAAATAAAAATAAACATTTTGCACAATTATTCTGAGTTGTTGATTTAAGATTTTTCAATGGTATTTTGTCATGTCTGTATAAATGCAATTCTTTAAATAGCATGTAAAATAATAAAAATAGTTTAAAGACTTATTTTCTCCCTTCCAAACAGTGCAATTCCTCTCCATTTATAAATGTTGGGAGGGAAACTCCCCTCCTAGGTAAAATTGAATTTCAAGCCCTGGAATATGTTTTGTAAAAAAAAAGAAAGAAAATCTTTTATCATACAACAATTTTTTATGCGATTTTTAACATTTTCGTTTTGCAGTGATTTTTCCACTTTAGTAAAAATAATCTGATTTCAATCTTTTAGCCCAATATATAGCAAATATTGACTTGTTTTCAATAAAGTTTATTGGGAATTCATACAGCAATTTTTGAATTTTTTGTGCGATTTTGAGAGTTTTTACACATTCCATGGTGTTTTTTACATTCGTTAAAGGAATTCAATTTAAAGCTATTAGCCAAGTACTAGGGGGCTCAGCCCCCTACTCGCTAACGCTCGCCAACCCCCCGTGAATTGCGAAGCAATTCACATTGAGACCGCTACGCGGTCACAGCTCCCTTCGCTCGCTCGCCCCTTTTTTTCAGCAATTCTAGCCGGAATAAATTTTACCATAAAACATTTGAACATATGAAATTGACAATTTATTTTAATGTAAAAAAGTAATTGAAAACCAGTTGAAAACCAAACTGAAAACGCATTTAGTTGGCGCTACTAATGAGCATATAAATCATTTAAATACTATGAAAAAAGGATCTTTTGTACAGCACGACTTAAATTCATTAGAAAAAAAAAAACTACGTGATAGGAAGATAGTTTGTTTGTCATTGTTTAAATTTCGTTCGACATTTTATTGTTCCAAATCTAATTGATTATAGATTTTTACAAAATGAATTATTTTTTACTTCATCAATACAGCAACAGATGGCGGTAGGTGATATCTGGTCAGTTGATTTTTTTTTTCTCTGTCTTTTGAGTGAGTGAAATTCGTAAATGAATTCTAAATAAGAGTTGAGAATTCATTTGAAATTAACGATATTGCTCATAATTTAAATGAGGAATCATCTCAGATGCTTTGAATTACGTACATGTTATTTTATTTTTAATAATTGCTAGTTTGAGTTTCATTCTATGGTTTCACTGCTCGCACACTGACCGCCATATTGAACGGAGGTGGAGCTGATCTAACACAATCTAGTTTGCTCATTGGTCTGTGCTCTGGAAACTACAGTCGTTGCCAAACCATAAGTTACAAATTCAGCCTTATTTTCGCGCCACGTAAGACAAATATATAGATAGATAGTAAATTCGTGATTTTTGAATTTTTAGTGATTTTTTTTTAATGCAATTTATTTGCATTTTTTCATGTTCTATGGTGATTTTTTGTCATTCGTGAAAGAATTCTGGTTACAGTTTTTTAGCTGTTTCTAAGGAAAATGCATGAAGATATGGTTTAATATTTTTTGTACTTTGATTTCCAAAGCCAATGCAGAATTAGCATGGCCAGAAAAAAAAAAAAAAAAAAAGTCTCAAAGTTGAGTGTTGGAAATGAATTTATTTGATATGGTTAATATTAATATCCACCTTCCAAAAGGAAAATGAATGTAGACATTATCTATTTTGATCAGAAATGCTTATGCCGATCTTTAAACATTGCAGATAAAAGTGTAATCTCCAAAACTGGTTTGGAAAAGATTTTTTTTTTGAAAGAGTTAATATTTTTTTAAACCAAAGACATTATTTTAAAGGGAAAAGTATGCTGGCTATTTTTCATTTTTCTGTACTTCAATTAGTTCAGCAGATATAGAGCTTTGAAAAACAAACAAACAAACAAAAAAAAAAAAACCCCACTAATTCAAAGTTTCTAAGTTAATTTTTTTGGAAGGTTTAACATACATATTTTTTTTAATGGATTGCGACATTAAAATGCTTAAAATACATAGATGTGGTTTGATATTGTTTTTTCTGTATTTTGAATAGTTAAATCGATGGGGGCTTCGAAAGATGCAAAAAAAAAAAAAAAAAAAAGCCATTTTTGCTCATCAGATTTTCTCTGCTTCACTTTCTTCAGAATGCAGTCAAAAAGCTTCCAAACGTGAACACGTGCCATTTTGTGATGTTCTTTATGATTGTTAATTAATATCGTGGCTAATTATCAAAAAATGAAAAATATGAGCCTCAGGTGCATTTGAACCTGTCTCCTCCAATTCTCATCCAAATTTTCAGACCTCTATGTGCGGTAGATTTTTCTAGCCATCACACACACACAAACATCTTTTATATCAGTGGAGAAATTATATGGGACACTCAGATTTAGAAATATTGTGGTAAGGGGAAGATTTTTACAAGTGATCTCTGTGTACAACTAGGAGTGCATTTTACTTTTTAAAAAGCCAGGGTATATTTTGCTGATTTTAAAAAGGGCAGGGTGCTGCTTCCTCAAATAATAGCCTAGAGTAAAGGTTAAAATTCAATATTTGCATTAGTAGCCCGTGGCCGGTAGAGGCTGTACGTTTAGTAGCCGTCACTACTGTCAAGTTAGTAGCCACTTATTAGTGTGGTTTGTATATTTGAATAGTTTTACAAGTAATATTTTTAAAATATGAATATTACGAAGACATCTTCTCAAGTATATAAAAGTATCACAGTAGAACTTTACTTCCCCCCCCCCCCCTCCCCCCCCCCCCAAAAAAATTCTGCAATTGTCTGTTTGCCGACAATTGCAGTTTTATTTCGGGTTTGTTTGACGAAAATCACTATTTTATTTCGCATTTGTTTGATGAAAATCTCTGTTTTATTTCACTTTTGTTTGACGAAAATGACGGTTTGATTTCATGTTTGACAAAAATCTCTGTTTTATTTCACGATTGTTTGACGAAAATCGTGGTTTATTTCGCGATCATTTAACGAAAATGGCGGTTTTATTTCCCAATCGTTTGACGAAAATCATGATTTTATTTTGCTGTCGTTTGACGAAAATGGTAGTTTTATTTAGCGGTCCTTTGCAGAAAATCACAATTGTATTTCGCGATGGCTTGACAAAAATCACCGTTTTATTTCGGGATCACTTGCCGAAAATCGTGGTTTTATTTTGGGATTGCTTGCCAAAAATTGCAGTTTTATTTTGCCGTCATGTGACGAATAGCACTGTCTTATTTTGCGATCGTTTGGCGAAAATCAGGGTTTTATTCTGTGATCGCCTGACGAAAATCGTAGTTTTATTCCACTATCACCTTACGAAAATCTTAGTTTTATTCCACTATCGCCTTACGAAAATCATAGTTTAATTTCGCGATCGCTTGCTGAAAATTGCAGTTTTATTTCGCTGGGGTTTGACAAAAATCACGGTTTTATTTTACTATCGTTTGAGGAAACTTGTGGTTTTATTTCGCGATCGTTTAACAAAAATCGCTGTTATATTTTGTGATCGTTTGCTGAAGATTGCAGATTTATTTCGCATACGTTTGAAGAAAATCACGGTTTTATTTCGCGATCGTTTGACAAAAATCACGATATTTTATCACGATCATTTGACGAAAATTGCAGTTTTATTTCGTATTTGTTTGAAAAATATCACCGTTTTATTTCACGATCGTTTGACAAAAATCGTGGTTTTATTTTGAAGTCCCTTGTTGAAAATAGTGGTTTTATTTCGCAATCATTTGCTGAAGATCGCAGATTTATTTCGTGTTCATTTGAAGAAAAACACGGTTTATTTCGCGATCGGTTGACAAAAATGATGATATTTTTTCGTGATCGTTTGACGAAAATTCCAGTTTTATTTCATGTTTGTTTGACGAAAATCACGGTTCTATTTCACGTTTGTTTGACAAAAATCACAGTTCTATTTCGTGTTTGTTTGACGAATATCACGGTTTTATTTTGCGTTTGTTTGACGAAAATCTCCATTTTATTCCGCGATTACCTGATGAAAATCATAGTTTTATTCTGCAATGGCCTGAAATTGGAATTTAATTTCAAGATCGCTTACCGAAAATTGCAGTTTTCTTTCGCCGTCCTGTGACAAAAATCACAGTTTCATTTCGCGATTGTTTGACAAAAATCGCGGTTTTATTTTGCGATCGTTTGATGAAAATCGTGGTTTTATTTCGCGATCGTTTGACGAAAATCGTGGTTTTATTTCGTGATCGTTAGCTGAAAATTGCAGCTTTATTTCCCGTTCGTTTGAAGAAAGTCACAGTTTTATTTTGCGATCGTTTGACGAAAATCGGGGTTTTATTTCGCGATCGTTTGACAAAAATCGTGGTTTTATTTCACGATCATTTGACAAAAATCGTGGTTTTATGTCACGATCATTTGACGAAAATCGTGGTTTTATGTGGTTTTATTTCACGATCATCTGATATCTGATGAAAATCCCGGTTTTATTTCGTGGTTTGTTGCTGAAAATCGTGGTTTTATTTTGCAGTCACTTGCTGGAAATAGTGCTTTTACTTCGCCGTTACTTGCCGGAAATCGCCACTTTGGCAATCAGATGCATAGCATAACGTCGCCAATTTTTTACATTTAGTCGCCTTGTGACCGGTGGCGACCGGGAATTTTAACCTTTAGCCTAGAGGAAACACTATCCAATGTGAATTCAAACTGCTCAAACTCAATTTATACAGTATTTTTAAGGAACCAGTTTAGCATATAAATCAAAGACTACATGTTATTTTTTCTTTTTATAAACAAACTATATGGTATTTATCATACATATCGCAGGCAAAAAGAATCTTTTTAGAAAATTCTAGTTCTTGAAGCTTGAAAGGGTGATTTCATTGGTGTAAATGTCATTAATAGAGAATTGTTGATAGTTTCATGATTAGACTTTAACCATAATTAGGTTCACGTTTACTTGCATTTTATGCATAATTCCCAAAAAATTCATGACAGATGACTCTCATATTTTACAATTGCATACTCGCAAATTGACCCACTCCTCAATTGAAATATATAGCTATTGTCTTCTCTCTCTTTCTTACCAACAATAAAAGCAATTGAGAAATGGTGGATTGTTTTAGTTGCTGAGTTAGAAGAGAAAAAGTATTCCAAAAATTCAATTGTAACCTATATTTATAAAGGATTGATTTGTTTCAGTTTTTATATTTTCTAAATGTAACTCAACCTTCCAATGGTTTATTGGAAACACTTATCAGCGTTGATGCCTTTGAGTATGTGTGACAAAATTGTATCTGAAAGTTTTGAGAAAATGAAAAATAAACAAAAATTATATTATGTCTCTAATTACAGCACCCAATTGCATGTATGCATGCAATGTGTCGATGTTCTAATAAATATACAGGATTTTTTAAAATTTATTTGTTGAAAACTGACTTGTAATTTTTCTAAGTTGACTCTCATTTTCCTGTTGACTGACTCATAAACTTTTAACTGTAATACAAAGCGCTGCATGATATATTTATTTTTTTAAAGTGCTCAAAAATATTTGATGTGTTGCAAAACTTAGTTCTTTGCTTTATTTTATAGAGCCTCTTGCGCAAAAGTTGCCGACTCACACGAAGCTGCGTACGCAGGCACAATCTTATAGTCGGCTCTAAAGTAAGCATATCAAATATTCTTATGATAACAATTAAGTTGTTTCTTTTTCTTTCTTTCTTTGAAATTTTTTTTTTACTTAAGGTTTTATATCTACAGTACTACTATGTTGTGGTATCAATTACTTTGTTTTTTATCAGTCATCTGATGACATTTGGTGACATTATGATGTACAAAATTATCATAAATATCACCAATTCATATTATAAAATAGCAGCTATTTAATGAATTTCTTTCTCATTAAAATAAAGTTTCATGTATATCAATGTGATTAATGAAATCACTAGACTTAACTATATCTATTGCAACTTTTGCAGTATTTCTTAGTTTAACTAACCTTGCATCATTATCAGAATGGTAATTATAAAGTAGTTATTCAATAACACTGCATTTACTCATTTTCTCCTTTTTGTTAACAATTTTTTTAAAAATAGATATCAAAATGAGTGGGTGCAGGAAATTACCTCCTCAGGGGTAGTATTTTTCCTGAAATTATAAAAAAACGTCCTGAAATGTCCTAAAATATGATAGTCTGTCCTGAAATTTTGCAAGTTTGTGCTAAATTGGCATTCGAAATCACCAAATTGGACATCAAAATGGCAAACTTGCGCAACAAAATATTTACTGTGATCATAAGTGCAATGTGTACGCAATGTCAAGTGCTTTTGATGCATGTTTGTTCTGCTATAGATAATGTGTATGTGACGTCAGTGTAGGCAGAATCTGGTGTGCCTACAATGAGTTGATAGGTCAATGCTCTGGAATGGATGTAGAAATTCCTATGAATGTGCAGTAGGTACAAAAACAAATGCCAGACAACCAGCCGAGATATTAGAGTGGATACTTACAAGTCAGGAACTTTCAGTTCTTCAGAGAGAACTTTTATTTTTTTGATAAAATTTTCAGTATAATTGTAAATTACGATTGGCAACAACTACTCTTTGATCTTAATCTCTGCTTATTTTTTACTTTGATTTTGGCCATTTCTGAGATCAGTGCAAATTTTTACTAAAATTTGTGCATGCATGGTAGGAGAGGGTTGTGTGAGTATCTTTTTACAGATGCATAATAATTACAAAAGTCGCGATTTTCATAAATCTATTGTTAAAAATAGTGATTTTCGTCGATTTGTGACAAAAAAATCGTGATTTTCAGTGATCGTTTACAAAAAATTAAATTATTCTTTATAAAAGTTTGTATAATTAAATCTATTTTTTTTAGAAATTTTATCAACAAATTTCCATTTATCAAGCAGGAACAGGTAGTCTTCATAAAGTGTTGTATGGTTATTCATATATACATGTAGAAGTTCTTGTTATCCAATTATTGTGGAGTGATACTACATGCCGGATGAGTATCGTATAGTGGCATTGAGCACCACGTGCGTTATCAACGAGGCCTATGCACATGGCGTGGATTAAACACTAATTTAAGCGTACTGCTGAAAAATGCAAATAACCAATTCAAGTTCACAAATCGCTAAAGAGTTCTCTCAAATGGTCTTGACGAAGTTTCACTTATAAAAAGAACGGATATCTCTTACCATGATTGCAGGAGCATGCTGGACCCGCGCGATCATTGTTGATGTCTTTAGTCATATATCGATGTTACTTGAAATCGTACACAATGTGTGCGACGAATTTATATATTATGAAGACAGAGGTCATTTCATTAAGGTTGAATTAACTAGTTTATTAAAATACTTATTTAAAAGGTAAAGGGGGGAATCCTAGTGACGGGCATCACGAAAACGAGAGCGATCCGACGACCGACCACTCTACTGCACTGAACCAACGTAACTGCCGATCGGCGCTTCAAAACTACCGGGCTTCCCTACGCTTGGCGGCGGAAACCGGAAGATCGCCAAACAGTGAATGAAAACGGCGTGCGCGCTCCGCGCCAACAAGCGATACGCTGTTCCGCTGGTACAAGATGCGCGCGCAATCCATGGCTGTGCCGGGAAGAAAGAGCGGCAACCGCTACGGTGAAATGAGAAGCCAAAGATGGCTAAAACGTGGTTACTGAAAACGGGAAAGATACGCGACGAAATAAATAGAAAAATACGGTCGTCGTGACGTAAGGTCAAAACATGAACGAACCGTTGAAAATGATTAAAAGAGGCGTCAAAAGAAAGATAAAAATATATGCCGAATAAAGGAAATAAAAGATTAATTAAATTTTAAATGAAAATTATTAAAATAGTTAACTTATAGAATTTAATGAGCGCAACCACGTGTAATCGCAAAAGATCGCGATTGAGATTAAAATATGTCGTTTTCTCAACACGACATATTACACCCGGACAAACGGAAATTTGAAAAAAAAATGCCAAAAGAATACCTATAAAATGAATAGGAAAAAAAATTGCAAACCGTAAGAAAAAATGGGAAGAGTACTCGCCACCAGGAAATACATGGGGTTAACAAAATGACTTACAATAAGTCATATCATAGACAAACAACCTATTATAAATTTAATACATATTAAAGTATATTTTAAATAGCATATAAATGATTAATCAATGATGAATTTCCAAAAATTACTGCAATAACATATGATTACATACACACACTACGTGATAAATGTAGTACATACTCTACAAGTGAAAAAAATATATAGCTCAAAATTAGCATATTATTATGCTACCTACTGGCAACAATAATGAAAAGTTATGTATTCAATACTCAAACATTACGATATACCAATATCAATAGTAAACCATGTTATAAAAACAAAATAAGACATATAACACAAACCATTACTAAAAGATTACTGCAACACAATATTGAGAGTGAGTGTATGTACAGATTGTAAAAATGTATGAATAGAACCAGAATACGTGTCAATTAAAGTAAAAGTTTAGTATGTAAATGTAAGAAAATTGACAGAACAATTAGTTGAACTTAAAAATGAAAAGTGGTGTGCAAAATGTCAAGATCACATGTACTTCAACGACTGAACAGGAAAACAAATGTAAATAATGTAAATTTTATACACTGCTCAACTGACACTTGCATGAATTATGCCACAAAAGTGATAAAGAGTATAGTTGAAAGCATGCAACACTTGAATAGGAACTTAAGAGTTCAAGTACAATGAATGTACAGCAAAAATATAATACACGAGCAAACTCGCGTTGAAAACCCTGAATGATAAATAAATATATATAACTATACAGTGTAAACCCTGCCAAGATTATATGGAAAGAGCTGCAATGAACTCAACAAAAAATTAAGTATTGAAAATACCCTGGAAAACATAGAAAGTAATATTGAGTTGATTGAAAAAAATGTTAGAATGAAATTCATAACAGATGTAAAGTTACAGTATAGAATTGTGAAAATGAAATACATAATAAAATTATGAATTTATCAAGTTTAATTAATGAATTTTACCAAATATGTGTGAAACGTGTGTGCGTAAAAGAAATGTTAAAGTATCGTCATTTTAAATCATTGATTATATGCTGTAAAAAAACAGATTTTGCAAATTTTTACCATAAATGGATTCTACCATTTTTTTTGCAAAACAAATGTTAACTTCACTTTAGTGAGATTATAGCTATAGCAATGTATTTATATAAATGCATAAGATATTGAAAGAAGGTAATGAAATAATTGCATGGTAAATTTTAAAATATTTCATATTTGTAAAATGAGTGTACACATGTTTGAAAAGTAAATAGCTAGCATAAAGTAATTAATTAGGTACCATAAATCAATATATGTATATACAAAAAATTTTATCAAGCGCTTAGTATAAAAATACATAGGACAAACACAAATCAAAATGAAAAAGGACGGGGAAAAAATAGGGAGCTTGGAATTTAAGAGTTGCAACTCATGAGTAATTAAGGGTTAAGGAACTGGGAACACAAATAACACTTGACAAAAAAAATACCAAAAATTGTAATGAAAAAAATCTGTCGAAAAGACAGGTGCCAATCAAAAAGTAAAAAAATATTGAAAAAAATGTATACATGACAATATTTTGTCTTACTTGTTTTGCATGTCAAAGTTGACATATTTGTTACACCTTTTCAAGTATTGAAAAGAAATAGTTGAGAAAAAATTATATTTACAAATAAAAACACAAGTATGGTTATGACTTTAAAAAACTTGTAAATTTACAGATGTTCTCAGCAACCACATCAACAGGGAAATGTTTAAAAATTGAAATTTTAGAGAAAAAACTTTTAAATGAACTATTTTAAGACAGTTCTCAATGAAGATGAAACAGTTCTTTACTTGAAGTGTACACAAAATGAAAAGTCCAAATAGAGAATGATATAGTTCATATGAACAAGATTACTACAGGATTTACATTGAAGAACTAGATGTTATCACTAGATTGAAAAACTAGATGTGCATATATCACTGCTGTTATGGATAAAGGTAAGGATTTAAATTTTTGATGTGTAATTATCTGACAGAAATCAACAAATGTCAAGAGATTTATCTTGACAGAACCACTCCATTGGGTTCTATAAGAGATTATCTGCCAGGCATAGCAATTATGAAAAAAAATATTGATGTGAATCACTGAACTGTAAATAGCTTAAGTTGTATACTTGGTGTTTAATCGAAGACGTACATTCATGATATAATATCGCAGCGCTTCACAATTTTTCGCAAAGGCTGGATGGTTTATATTGAAGTTGTGTCCGTGTAACCGATTGCTATTGATGCAATTGTTGCACCGTGGAGGTTTTGAACATTTCTCTTCGGTACTGTGGTGTTCACTGCACCAACCACATATTTTATTTTTATTGCATGATTTTGCAAGGTGATTAAATCCTTGACATTTGAAACATCTTGTGATACGAATAAATCTTTTAATTGGATATGCTTGATTATTGATTTGAAGAACTCTCTTGCTGGTTAAAAATCTGGAAATGTGAAAAGGGAGTTCAATTAAGTAATTGTAGTTATCAGAATTTTTACGTGGGTAAGTTTCAATGAAATTGATGGATGGGATGGGTTGGTCAGTAGAGCTGGATATGGCTTCGATGATGTCTGTTGTATTAATATCAGGTTTTAAATTGTAAATCATAACTTTGGCCACTTTTGATACGTTTAAATTAAATGAACAGTCCATCATGGTTTTAGAAGTAAATGAACAATTAATTGAAGAATTTAAGGTGTATTGATGTGGGGTACTACACACATCCAAGTCATCACAAGGATGAAATTTCTCTGTTTGGGTTGAATTGCAGGAAGTATTTTGTTGTATGGGTAAACTGGTGTCTTCTACCTGAGTAGATTTTTCACAAGTGCTTACAGTGGGTGTTTCCTTCTGTTTCTGAAGCCTTCCAATGAGTTTTTTGTTGACCTCTTGGAGGTTTTCTTTATCTTTAAGTACTTGTTCAAATTCTTTCTTCACATTGGCAAATAAATCAAAAAAGTCTTGGATGTCAAAATTTATCAATTTTGAAATTTCACATGTGAGTTGTGTCAAAGCTGGATTCTCTTGAGTACTGTATTGACTAATAGAATATTTTATTGACTTATCAAGCCTTTCAGGAAGATCTGACAACATCATTTCAAAAAATTTGAACTTTGGTGCATTCTGGCAAGGAGTGCTCAAATCTGGAGCAGCATTAAAAGACATTCTGAGTTGTTAAATAAATAAACTTTAAATAATAATATGTTTGAAAAAAAAATTTGATTGGCTTTGAGTTACGTTGCTCAGGCCTGTAGTGAAAAAATTTTGGCGACGTCACAGGATCCAAAAAGAAATATAGTTGTTTGTGGGAAAAAAAAATCTTGATATCAACTTAAATGTAAAAAAATTCTTCAAAGATAAACTTCATTTTATCAATATAAAATATTTTTTTGTTATCTTGAGAAATTCCACTGTTACAACAATCTTCTTGTCACAAAAAATGTAAATTCACTAGTATAATATTTTTAAACACTTGGAAAAATATCTTTTTTTTAATTTGAAAAACGATCTTGTAATATCTTGAATGAAATTAAAATGTTGACATCGTGCAAAAATAATTAAAATATTGATACTATGCAGAAAAATTTAATAAATACTTCATGTGAATATTGTAGTTATAATTTATTTCATGTTATATTTGAGAGAAAGTGCGAAACTGACATCGGCACCATAATTTATTGTGGAGTGATACTACATGCCGGATGAGTATCGTATAGTGGCATTGAGCACCACGTGCGTTATCAACGAGGCCTATGCACATGGCGTGGATTAAACACTAATTTAAGCGTACTGCTGAAAAATGCAAATAACCAATTCAAGTTCACAAATCGCTAAAGAGTTCTCTCAAATGGTCTTGACGAAGTTTCACTTATAAAAAGAACGGATATCTCTTACCATGATTGCAGGAGCATGCTGGACCCGCGCGATCATTGTTGATGTCTTTAGTCATATATCGATGTTACTTGAAATCGTACACAATGTGTGCGACGAATTTATATATTATGAAGACAGAGGTCATTTCATTAAGGTTGAATTAACTAGTTTATTAAAATACTTATTTAAAAGGTAAAGGGGGGAATCCTAGTGACGGGCATCACGAAAACGAGAGCGATCCGACGACCGACCACTCTACTGCACTGAACCAACGTAACTGCCGATCGGCGCTTCAAAACTACCGGGCTTCCCTACGCTTGGCGGCGGAAACCGGAAGATCGCCAAACAGTGAATGAAAACGGCGTGCGCGCTCCGCGCCAACAAGCGATACGCTGTTCCGCTGGTACAAGATGCGCGCGCAATCCATGGCTGTGCCGGGAAGAAAGAGCGGCAACCGCTACGGTGAAATGAAAAGCCAAAGATGGCTAAAACGTGGTTACTGAAAACGGGAAAGATACGCGACGAAATAAATAGAAAAATACGGTCGTCGTGACGTAAGGTCAAAACATGAACGAACCGTTGAAAATGATTAAAAGAGGCGTCAAAAGAAAGATAAAAATATATGCCGAATAAAGGAAATAAAAGATTAATTAAATTTTAAATGAAAATTATTAAAATAGTTAACTTATAGAATTTAATGAGCGCAACCACGTGTAATCGCAAAAGATCGCGATTGAGATTAAAATATGTTGTTTTCTCAACACGACACCAATTATTTATTTCTATTTATTTTTTTAAAAAATTTTACATAATTAATATTATATATATATATATATAATATCTATGAATTTCAAAAAACATATCAAGTTCTTCTTAAATCTCGAAAGAGATAATTAATGATGATGGGAAGATGGAATACCACATAGCTAATAGTTTAACTAGTGCAATCATAATATTACCATAGCTTATGCTTCAATGGTAATTGGCCAAAAATACTGAAAACATGAAGAAAATTTAAAAAGAGATAAAGAAAGATAAAAAAATGAATAATAATTTGGAGTTGCTATCAATTGAATAAAAATGGATTAATGAAATATGAACCATATACAATGGAAAATTTGACAACAAGAGAATAAAATCAGAATTGGATATGAAAAAACACATGTAGATATAATCGTCAGCCTGGATGTACCCACATGTGTTTTTAAATAATAATTCAGTATTTCATAATTCTACTGGCACAGAGATGGGGAATTTTCAGAAAAACTTACCAGCCAGGATTTTTTTCACCAGCCAACAATATATAGTAACAAATTATTAACAAAATTTACACGAAATGTAAAAATAACTTATATTACAATGCATTTTTAAAACCGCAATTTTTTTAGAAATGAAATTTAGTATAAAATTAAGAAATATAGGTCAGAGGAAAGCTTAGTTTTATATAATATACATAAATTTTAGATCTTTTTATAAAATTTGCGGTTTTTTCGCGATTTTTTTGACGAAATTTGCCGTTTTCGCAATGTTTTTGATGAAATTTGCAGTTTTTTCGCGATCTTTTGCCGTTTTTCTCAATGTTTCTGGCAAAATTTTTCCGTTTTTTGGACGAAATTTGCCGTTTTCCGCATTGTTTTTAACGATATTTGCGTTTTTTGCATTGTTTTAGACGAAATTTGCCGTTTTTCGCAATGTTTTTGACAAAATTTGCCGTTTTTCGCAATGTTTTTGACGAAATTTGCCGATTTTTCGCGATCTTTTGCCGTTTTTCTCAATGTTTCTGACAAAATTTGCCGTTTTCCCCATTGTTTTTAACGATATTTGCCGTTTTTCGCATTGATTTAGACGAAATTTGCCGTTTTTCGCAATGTTTTTGACAAAATTTTCCGTTTTTCGTAATGTTTTTGACAAAATTTGCCGGTTTTTGGTGATCTTTTGACGAAATTTGCCGTTTTTTCGCGATCTTTTGACAAAATTGGCGACTTTTCTTCGAACGAATCACGAGATTTTATGTCCGAATTTTCGTATTTATGACCGATATATATATTTTTAATTTTCGGAAATCATTGCCTTAATTTTTCGGAAAATTCGGACCAGAATCACCCCTGCTTTAGACTTGTTTGTTTATATTTCCTCATAATAAAACAAAAGAAAATAGCTATTAAAGTAATAACTACTGATTAACATTTTTTTTTTCATCGCACTACACTGCATTCGCTTTTGGGAGAAAATCTCTACTGCAAGTAGTGTTGCAATTTGCAAACTCAACTCACAAAAACTGTCGACCAACACGGCAACCGGAAACAACAAATATTCGTTGCCACATTGTACAGAGAAAATTTCTACTTCGTTCCAATAACCACGCCTACCCCTGGGTATGACGCGGCTGGCAGGCCAATCAGCGGCGACTCCCGTGTCAGGATCGAAATAAAGGAGATTAATCGTGTGTTTACATTGTGGAATTTGCGTATGAGCCAGAAATGCAGCTGACAAACGTACGTAAAAGCCTCAATTGAGCTTTATCGCTGCAAACGATTAATCACAGAATAGTATACCACCAAAAACAAATATATTTAGGCTTTTTTTTTTAATACATTTTTAAGATTGCCAAAAAAAATTCACTCGCCCAGTTAGAAAAAAATTACTCGCCCAGTCAGAAAATCCACTCGCCAGTGGCGAGTAAATTGAGCAATTCCCCACCCCTGTACTGGCATATATGCTAAGATCAGTAGAATCACCCAGGTATACTGAATTATTACCAGAAAACAATTAGAAATAATAAAATGTGAAATAAAATCCGTAAAGAATAGATAAAATATTTTACTCACAGTAATTATCCATAAAACCTTATACAACACAATACTAAATTATTACCAGATAACAGTTTAAATTTTAAAATTGGAAATAAAATATATATATATATATATTTACTATATTCAGATTTTTAAAAGAACTTGTACATTTTCATCACCAACAACAATTTCAAATATCAGGAAAAAATGAACTAATCAACCTTCAATGTTTATTTGAAATTTGTTTTAATTTTTTACGTAAAGAATTCCATTTAGGGAAATTCTGTCATCTTATAAGAATTGTAAGGTGAGGGATATTTTAGTGCATATTATGAGGTTCATATTTATACAATGAAAAATTATTTATTATTGAAATTGGTCATTTTCTGTTTTATAACTAGATATCTACATTTTATGGTTAAACATCTTAATAAAAAAAGAAAACTGCCCAGTTAAACTGAGGGCATTGAACTCACAGGCTATTCACACTAATTGTATATTATACTCTTATTTCAAAGAATTTGAATTAACCAATGAACCCCAAAATTAATCAGGGAAGCACCTTATTACAATGAACATATATACAAAATTTGAAGCTAATCAGATAATTCTGCATGAAAAACCCATTTATCTAAATTAAATCAAAGAATTTGAAATAAACCCCTTGCAAAATAAAGAAATCGACAATATATCAAAGGGGGGATCATCTCCCCATCCCCCCCCTCATAATTAACCAATGAACCCCAAAACTAATCAGGGAAGCACTGTATTATAATGAACATATATACAAAATTTGAAGCTAATCAGATAATTCTGCATGAAAAACCCATTTATCTAAATTAAGAGGGGATTAGCCCTCCGTATCCTCCTTTATACTTAACCAATGAACCCTCAAAACGAATCAGGGAAGCACCTTACCACAATGAACCTATATAAAAAAATTGAAGAAAATCAGATAATTCTGCATTAAAAACACATTTATCTAAATCATTGGGGTGGATTAGCCCCTGTTACCCCCTTTATACTTAACAAATGAACCCCCAAATTTAATCAGGAAAGTGCCTTATCGCAATGAACCTATATACAAAATTTGAAGTAAATCGGATAATTCTGAATGAAAAACCCATTTATTTAAATTAAGGGGGGATTAGCCCCTCTTTCCCCCTTTATACTTAACCAGTGAACCCCCAAAACTAATCAGGGAAGCACCTTATCACAATGAACCTATAAACAAAATTTGAAGCAAAGTGGTTATGTTTATCAAGAGTTATCGTGTTACGTACATACAGAACCGGCGGGCACATTAGCTCTCAGGCTTTGATAGTCTGTGAGCTAAAAGGTACAATTTAGAATAATATATCCACTCTCCAAATTAATTCAGGAAACATTTTATGGCACTGTTTTCATCTTTATCTTCGTTCTTATGCTTTTAAGAAGGCTAACTTTACTCCTCAAAATAAAGTCAAGGAATATTTTCACTCCTTCAAAAACCCTAAATATATCGTTGTTATATACAAACTAAACTATTGATACTGTTGCCAACTGAATTTGGAATGCTGATTAGAGAGGTAATTGGGGGGGGGGGGCTAACACCTCCCCCCCTTCCCAAATTGGCATTTTTATGAGATCATAAGAAATTTTGTCCACACTACGGATGGTAGCCCTCAAACAAGCCAGTCATTTTTGTGTAAATACCCTCCTCTTATAAAGGTTGTGCACCCCTACTATAGTACATCATTATTATAATGTTGCTTCACAAACTGAAAAAAAAAATTTTTTTTTGCATTATTATTACTATATAAATAAGCCGTGTCTTTTACTTAAGGGTATTCTCAAAGATTTTATTTTATCAACATGAATCTGTCTGATACCATCATGAAATGTTTATATGTAATTGACATGCATTTGCATAAAGTAATATATGAAACTATAACATTTGCATGAAATTTGCTATTAAAATGCCAAAGAATTGAATTATGCATTTCGTTTTTCTACAAATAAGGCACATCTTAAATTATAATAAACTTCTTGAGAACCATCTTTCTTAGATTTGTTGAGTCCTGAAAGTTAGCTTAAAATGCCAACTTTGATAGCACATTCTGACAAGTCACATACAAACAATGATCACTGTAAATTGTAACAAATTTGAAATTTGATTGCGTTTTCATAATTTGTTGCAATAAATAAAATTTGCCCAACCTCCATGTATTTTTGTTTTAAAGGGGGACAATCAAGCTTAAACTTGTACTACACTATTTTCAAATATGTTGCAGGGTGGTAAAAAAATTTCTTTGTTAGTACAGTCGAACCTCGTTAACACGGAATTGAAGGGACTGCGAATTTTTTTCGTGTTATCCGAAATTTCTTGTTAACCGTCATAATAGTGGCACCATCTATGTTAGATATAAAAACTAAATAAATTAACCTACAAATAGATCCCTGCTCAAAAAATCATGAATTAATAAGAAATAGAAAATTTCATTAGCAAATTAATCAGTTTTTTAGGCAATAATTTTATTTGCATGGTAATCTTTTTTAAAAAAGTCAGTTACTGACTTTGGCTTCCATTTTCGTAGAGTACTTCTTTTAGGAACGTATGAACCTAATCTAATTTCTCCAAAGCTCGGGAAGCATGATCTTGATCCATAAGGAAACGTTGTACAGTTTTCAATGCTGCGGTAGATTCATTTATTGGCACTAAACTTTTCTGTTATGAGTCAATTTCTTCATCCTTGTCTGACATTTCAATGTTGTCATCTTTATTTTTCAGCAATTATTTCTTCGTCTGTCATCACATCCGTAGTCAGCACATTTTCATCTATGCAAATGTACTCAGAAAAAAACAATGTCTAAGAAAGAATTTCCCGTTTTTTGGCTACATATCTTTTTGCAGGCACGTCTATGATGCTGTTTAAATCTTGACAGTCATCCGTTAGAAAATATGAAATCACTCTCACCTAGAGCATCAGCAAAAGCCTCTGCTTTCTCTAGCAAAGCTGCAAAAGTTAAAACAATGTTCTGGCTTATTGCTTCTTTTATCCACCGCAAGAGAGCAATTCCAATTTATTCATTCTTTCTTCTACACATTCGTTTTCTTACTCAATCTTTTCACGATTCTTTAAAATTGTAGAGAGGACCAAATGTAGAAGAATTGTAGGTATCCCATACTTCGCCGCATTTTTTGATTTTTTTATCACTTTATTTTCGCTTAGTTTCTAAAGATAAAGCTTACTGTTTTCGACTCATCTTTCACATAATTCTACAGAGCAACTGTGAACAGTGTTTCACTTATGTTACTCAGGTAGTGAAGTAGAGATTGTCATTTCTTTCGCGTGTTCTTATCACTATCTTTTGACGAAATTTCTGTGTTTTTACCGCGATCATTTGCCGAAATTCATGTGTATTTTTAACGCGATCATTTGCCGAAATTCGCGTGTTTTTACCGCGATTCTTTGCCGAAATTCGTGTGTTTTTACTGCGATCTTTTCACGAAATTCGCGTGTTTTTACCGCGATCCTTTGCCGAAATTCACGTGTTTTTACCGCGATCCTTTGCCGAAATTCGCGTGTTTTTACCGCGATCTTCTGCCGAAATTCGTGTGTTTTTACCACGATCTTTTGCCGAAATTTCTATGTTTTTACCGCGATCATTTACCGAAATTCATGTGTTTTTTAACGCGATCCTTTACTGAAATTCGCATGTTTTTACTGCAATCCTTTGCCAAAATTCGTGTGTTTTTACCGCGATCCTTTACCGAAATTCACTTGTTTTTGCCGCGATTCTTTGCCGAAATTCGTGTTTTTTTTTTGCCGCAATCCTTCGTGTGCTTTTACCGCGATCTTTTGACGAAATTCACGTGTTTTAACTGCGATCCTTTGCCGAAATTCACGTATTTTTACCGCGATTCTTTGCCGAAATTCGTATTTTTTTGCCGCGATCCTTCGTGTGCTTTTACCGCAATCTTTTTATGAAATTCGCGTGTTTTTACCGCGATCCTTTGCCGAAATTCAATGTTTTTACCGCGATCCTTTGCCGCAATTTGTGTGTTTTTAAAGCGCTCTTTTGCCGAAATTCGTGTGTTTTTACCGCGATCCCGCGGCCTGAAAGTTGTGGACAATGGTTTAAATTAATTTCATTACTGCAGACAGAAACTGTCTGCAAGAGATTTTCTTTGTCCGGGACTATGTCGCCGTGTCGCGGTGTTTCTGCCACTGGGGCAGAAAGTTTATGAATTTTGTCAGTCTGTCTGTATGTGCTCTAAGTCTCATAAATATACTTGGATTGCCATGTAATTTATCTGTTATTAAGGTTTACTTTAGAATGTTCGATATTGAAAATGAAGTGTGTAGCATTTATAGTTCATTTTCAAGGATATACAAAATAATTCTGTTATATTATGGTCTATGGAGAAACATTGTGTGCAGTACATTTTATTAATGTTACGATGTTTCAAACATAATGAGATTGATATGCATCACTCAGGTGGACTAAAACATTCTTTCTCAGGAATATAGAATCGATAGCAATTATAGTTTGTTTGGACATACAAAAGAATTCTATTACATTGTAATATATGGGGAAAAGAATTGTTGCGACTCATTTTAATGTTGTTATACATCAAACATAATGAAATTAAAAATTATCAGTGATGCACTACAGCATGTTTTCTATATATTGTGGCATGTGTCACATTTATTGACACACAAAAGAGTTTGGTGACAGGACTGACTATGATTTATAATTGCTGGAAGTCCATTTTCTGCTGTGGTATGTAATTTAAATTTATCTAATTTTGTGTAAATTCTACAGATCATATACATGGCTGCACGTAAGAATTCACACACATTACCAGATATGGATTTTTACTGAGTTACGTGTTTTTTAAATTTCATTTTTAGATATTTAATTTTATTGTATGACAAAAATAAATTTTTTAATATTATGTTGGTGTTGCAAAGTGTTTCATAATTTATCAGGGTGCATAGCGGTCCTTACAAGTGCTTATTTTTGTTGTCAGTCACAAAAACTATTGCGAATTTTGTCAAGTCAATTGCGGAAAAAACACACGAATTTAGAAAAATATTGTGGAAATAGTCTTGCCTTGTCAATTTGTCGCTGAAAAAAATAGTGGGTTTCATCAATCGGTCACACAAAAGAATTGCAAAATTCATCAAACCACCAAGCAACTTAAATATCGAATTTTGTCAATCGTGGAAAGAATCTCTAAATTTGTGGATTGAGCACAGAAAATAATTTGATAATTTTGTCAAATGATTGCAGTGGAAAGGAATCCTAATTTTGTCAATTAGTCGCTGAAAAAAAATCGAATTTTGTTAATTGGTCGTAAAAAATATTGTGAAATTTGTCAATCGATTGAGCAAAATAAATCTCGAATTTTGTTAAATAATCGCCAGGGAAATATTGTGATTTTTTATCAAAAGATTGCAGAAACATATTGAGAATTTCATCAAACATTCGTGGGGGAAATATTGTGATTTTTATCAAAAGATTGTAGAAACATATTGAGAATTTCGTCATTTGGTTGCAGAAAACAATCATGAGTTTCGTCAATCAGATGCACAAAAAAACCCCTCACAAAATTCATCAAAAATTCGAGCAAAATAAATCACAAAATTCATCAAAAGATTGCCGGGGATCACTAATTTCATCAATTAGTTACTGAAAAAAATCACAAATTTCGTCAATCAGTCTTGAAGAAAAATCCCTAAATTCATTAAACGATCCAACAGAATTAATCACGAATTTCATCAAATGATCGTGGGAAAAAAAATCATGCTCTTTGTCAAAAGATCGCAGAAACAAATAGAGAATTTTGCTAATTGATTGTTGAAAAAATCACTAAATTTGTCAAACGATCGAAAATTAATCACAAATTTTGTCAAATGATCATTCGTCAATCGGTTGTGGAAACAATCTCAGATTTTGTCAAACAACTGCAGAAAAATAATTACTATTTTTGTCAAAAGATTGTAAAATAGAGAATTTTGTCAATCAGTCAATGAAAAAAAAAATCTCTAAATTCGTCAAACGATCGAACAAAACAAATCGCGCCTTTTGTCGAACTATCGACAAAAATAAGTTGCAACTTCCGTCAAACGATTTTGGTAAAAATCACCAATTTTGTCAATCAGTTGTGGAAAAAAAATCATTAATTTTGTCTATTGGTATTAAAAAAATTGTGAATGTCGTCAAATGATCATGTGAAAAAATTTGTGGGATAAAATTGGGAAATTCTATAAGTCACAAATCTGTTTAGGTCACAAAATTTTTCCAATTTTTTGCTCCATAGGGATAAGAAAAGTTTCTTTTATGATTTTTTGGCTGTATGATTTAATAAAGCAAATAATTTTATAACATTGATTACAATAAGTATGCGACTGTACTGGGGGGGGGGGGGGGGGTTCTCCCTACAATTTGAACTAAAGGGAAAATACCACCTCCTCTTAAATTCAATTCCTATTTCAAACCCTGAATATTATAGATATAATTGTAGACTACCTTTCCATATTTGTAGTAGTAAAATATGGATTAGTTTTCTTCCATCTTGAGCTCAGGTTCAGGTTGTCGGGTTCAGATTGAAAATTTTTTTGCCGGGTTCAGCCTGGCCAGCTCAGGACTCTAGTCTGTGGGATCCAAGATAAAGCTGAAATTATTACATTTTCCATGTTTCTTCCTTGAACGTGGGACCTGAAATAACACAGAAAAACCACCATAGTACGTAAACATTAATTCTGAGTTATGTTTACCAACTTCTTTAGTACACTATATTGCCAAAGGTGACCGGTCACTTGTGATTTTAAACGTTTTGTTAACTATCTAGAAAAATACATGAATTAACCTGAAACTGCAGGTGTGTAAACAGTATAGTATAGGTTATATATTTCTGCGAAGATTTTTTCACGAAACCCTATAGGGGACTGTCAACAAATTGAAAAAGAACGAATATCTTTTGGATAACCCTGTAAAAACTAATGTAGCAAAGGCGTTCAAACTCGAGATTATTAATAATTGGCTTAATGTAATATACTGTGTTCATTTTTATGAGGATAGTATGTATACACGTAGAGAAATTAAGGTTTTTATAAAAACAGTCCCAAATTTCGCCTAGTTTTTTGCCTATAATTTGAAGAGTTCTTAATATAAAAAAACAGTTATTTTCAGAAAATATGACAAACAACATTGTACATAACACTCCGCAATCAGAAGTAAAAAATAATAAAAATTGGATGAAAAATGAGCAGGTTTACTAAAAAATGTTTCACTGCGCATGCGCGAATGCAATCAAAATATAATATGAATAATGTATTAGCTAAGTATATAGAGCAACTTTTGTGAAAGTCTCAAAATCATAGCTTGAAAATTCTGAAAATTATCGTCGATAGAATAAGCTCGAAATCCGTTGTTCCCAAAAGGAAGCAAAAATATGAGGGGTTGTATCCAAATATAGTAGTACGTGCAATATTGTGTATTCTATCTTGGCACTAATGAACAGATATTTGATACAACCCCTCATCTTTTTGCTTCTTTTTGGGAACAACGGATTTTGAGCTTATTCTATCGACGATAATTTTCAGAATTTTCAAGCTATGATTTTGAGACTTTCACAAAAATTGCTCTATGCATATTATATTTTAATTGCGTTCGCGCATGCGCAGTAAAACATTTTTTAGTAAACCTGCTCATTTTTCATCCAATTTTTATTATATTTCAATTCTGATTCCAGAGTTTTATGTACAATGCTTTTCGTCATATTTTCTGAAAATAACTTTTTTTTATATTAAGAACTCTGCAAATTATAAGCAAAAAACTAGGCGAAATTTGGGACTGTTTTTATAAAAACTTTAATTTCTCTACAAATATACATGCTATCCTCATAAAAATGAACACAGTATATTACAATAAGCCACTTATTAATAATCTTGAGTTTGAACGCCATTGCTACATTAGTTCTTTTTCAATTTGTTGACAGTCCCCTATGGGGTTTCGGGAAAAAATCTTCACGGAAATATATAACCTATACTATACTGTTTACACACCTGCAGTTTCAGGTTAATTCCTCATGTATTTTTCTAGATAGTTAACAAAACATCTAAAATCGCAAGTGACCGGTCACCTTTGGCAATATAGTGTATACAAGGTAAAAAATTTTATTTGGAAATTATTTTTCATATTTTTGTAGAATTAGTCATCATTTTATATGTGAAATAGCTGTGTATGTGTGCACATATAAACACACACACAGAGAGAGAGGGAGTCTCCTATTTTGGGTTTTTATGAATGTATTCACACACGAGTATGTTCTCACATATTCGATTGCTGAGGATTTATATCTTGAAACATTAACCACCTACACCTTAAAGAATTGATGTGCTCCTATTTCTTCTATTCAAAGGTTGGCAAGTCTGAAAAAAAAATTGTATTCTGTTTTTCCTTCAAGATTGTATCGATTATGATGCTTATGTGCACATAAATTGGTGGTTATTTTTTTCTTTAAAAATGTGCTTATAAGCCTTATTTTTAGAACTAAAATGTTGCTACTCACCCTGTTTATGTCTGATGCATGATTTTTTATTCTTGTTTATTTTGTGGAAAAGCCAGTTTAGTTTTCCTAATGAATGATGTAAGTTAACTGTTATTTCTCAGTTTTCCTTGCATTTTGGGGGAAATTTAAATATCTGGGATTCATATCAAAGATCTTAGTTTCATATTTAAGTGATTTTATGTAGTGCCAAATTCATAAAAATGAAAACTATTTTAATACAATTTTGAATGGCATTGGAACTTTTCGGACGCCAGAATTATTGTTGCAAATTTTGATAAATTTTTTTGGCTCATAACTCCAAGGATTTATCTGATTTTTATGTATATTTTATATGTTATATCTGTTATTTGTGATTGTTGTATATGTTATATCTGCTTACATTTTCTGACGAAATAAAGAGCAATCCGTTCCTTTCAAATTTCAGTTACTATTGACATTTATTATGTCCCTCTAGTAAACTTAACTTATACAGTAGTATACAAAGCTGTAAAAAAAGAATTTTGATGCGAGCTGCTTTCTTTATCCTGCAACTTTTAGGATGGGGGGAGTCATTCCTAGAATTTTTTCATTTTTCAGAAGAGTACCTTCCTGCTGACAGTCTTCTGTAATCTGGATACAAGGACATTTGTCTATGGTTATTGGCTGAAAATTCTGAATGTGTAATGAATTTGACATCAAGCTTATGCATTTGTCATGTTAAATCCCATTGTTTGTAGACAGTTATTTTTTATAGAATGTGGTCAACGGGAAAATAGGCAAGTACTAAATGATCATGCATGAACTGTCACTAGGTACCATTGCTCGCTGTGAAACTATTACTTCAATCTTGCATCTTTGCAATTGAGACACAATATGTTTTTTCCCTTTCTTATGATTTTGTAATCAATATAAGTGTAGATCGATTTTAAAAAAAATGATTTATCATTTAAGGGCTCAAAAACAAAAAATAGAAGTATGAAGAGCAAAAAGTTATGCAAATCTGAGTCAGCATTTGAAGCCTGTAATATTGAAGTTGAAAAACCTCTGGACGTGACAGGTATGAAATCATGTGTATTTATAGCTGTTTTATATCTACTATTTTAAGTTTTTTAATGCATATTTAATATGAGTTTTGATTGTTTATTTCAGAGGATGCTGACTGCAAGCTAGCTGACAGTGATGGGGTGTATATTTTTTCCCCCATATACCGTTTGCTTGAAGGTGATTATTTATTCTAGTGTTTAAAATTGTTATCTTGAGTATATAAAGTAATCTATGTTTATGTATTGATTTCATACTTTTAATATTTCTGTTTTATATTTATGAGGATAACTGGTGGATTTTTAATTTATATAGAAAATTCTAAATTCACCTTTCCCCTTTTTCTTGAACTTTGTTCGCCTCCCCAGCATACAATGTTTAAGATCTTTGAAAAAAAAAGTGTCCTATTTGTTACTTTGTTGTGATAATAAATAAATAGTCAATCATCTAAATCCCCTCCACCAATTAAAAAAAAAAAAAAAAAAAAAAAAACTAATAAAAGAAGACTTTATTCTATGTGTGTGTTTACGACGGTTAGCAAAATCTAGTGCACCTAGAAGTCTGAAAATTTAAGTGAGGATAGTCGAAGGTCTATGCTGATGCACCTGAGTCTCAGAATTTTAATAAATAACCAAAATATTAATTAAAAACTAATCAATAACTAATCTCTTTCTATCTTTCGTTGAACAATCGCAGAATAAAATTACAAATTTTGTCAAAATATTGTGAAAAAAAAATCTCTAAATTCGTCAGACAATCACGGAAAAAAATTGCAAATTTTGTAGAAATATTGTGGGGAAAAAAATCTCTAATTTTGTCAAATGATCGCAGAAAAAAATCGTAAATTTGATCTAAGTTATGGTTTTCTGTACATACAAAAATGATAGTTAACTATTTAATATTCAAGTTATTTATTCCTGACTAGAATACATGAAACCAAACTCTACATTTGTATGAAAGAATGTTAATACAGTAGGACCCGTATTTAACGAGGAGCTCGGGGACACAGAAAAATGCTCATTAAATCCGGTCGCTCGCTAAATCCGAATTCAAGTTAATAACTAGTATGCACCTAAAAGAACAACTTACGTGAATTGCTGCTTGATAATATTTAATGAGAAGTGGGAAAATATTCATCCAAAGTTGATTGTTTGACTTAACAAAATTTCGTTTCATTTAATTTTTGTCGTAAAACATTTAATGCATTAAATGTTGCATCATCAGTATTTTTCATTGCTTCAAAACACTTCAAGATTTTGCAATGGCTTTGCAGCACAATCACGTGACGGTGTCCGAGTCACTATCACTTGCCTTTTCCTGTTCCTGCGCTTTTACCACTTCAACGACGATATCCTCAGTGGAGAGTATGCCCGAGTTTAAGACATCATCTTCAATTTTATTGTACACATCGATGTTTAAAACAAAGTTAAACTGCTCAATGTTATTTTGTTGCAAACAGACTGAGAGTCACAAGTCATCTTCATCTTCGAAGTCACCATCACTCCTGTCAATCCATTCAGCTTTCCTGTAATATTTTTGGACACAGGATTGAGTCACACTTCCCCAAGCATCTGTCACCAGGTGTACAGCATCAAGAACAGAAATTTTAAGATCCTGATCTTTTTTATTTCCCTCTAACATCATCAGAATTAATTGCTTTCTATAATAGCATTTGAAACTGTGAATAAGAACTAGTTCAAGAGGCTGTAACTCCGAGGTTGCGTTAGGCGGTAAAAAAACAAGTTTTATGTTTTTTTTTAAATTGCTGAATTCTAGAAAAGCTGTGTATTTTTCTTTTTTTTTCAAATCATTATTTCTGTAATTATTTCTCGTTTTAACAATTATTTTCCTCGTTAAATCCAAGGAAATTACAAAAATTTGCTCGCTAAAAGAGTATACTTCAATACATTTATAAACATTATACCAAGCAAAAGTCTCCATTTTCCTCGTTAAATCCGGAATCTCGTTAAATGCGGGCTCGCTATAAACGGGCTCGACTGTATGGTATAAAACTATATATGTTGACAGGTAGTTGTTTTCTTCAACTCAACTATGAAAATGCAATGTATTTATTCCAGAAAATACTGTAAAATGTTTTAACATGAGAAATTTATTAATGTATTTATTTTGTATTCAGTAGTACAATATAGTTTACAAAATTCTTGCATAAATGTTGTGAAAAATTTCAGAAATTTTACTTTCATGCCTATTTTCTTCCTTTTTGTCATTTTCTGAGTGGTATCCTTGATAAACGACTGAGAGTTGTGACAACGAAAACTTTTTTTTCTATGTGAAAGAACCCAATGCAAAAACCAAAAAAAGTGAAAAGAAAACACATTTATTTTACAACCAGAGAACAATATTTCTGAAGTAATTTTTACACAGGCTGTAAAACCGTTATATTTATGACCATTAAAAATTTCAAAGGGTTTGGACTACAAAAGCTTTTTCTTTTTAAACTATGAAATGATACTATGTGAAATAAGAAGAAAATGCTTTCTTACAAGCACTTTTATCACTAATTATCAGTATTTTTTTGCGATTTTGTCATTAAAAATATAAATTCATGCAAAATAAGGTTAAAGATATAAAATAATACAAATTTCAGGTTTATTTAATTTTTTACCACGTGTCCTGGTAGGTCAGTTAGTAAATACATAAAACTTAACTTCTTCCTTTATTCCCACTTCAAGCACACAAAGTTCCTTAATTTAAAAAAAAAATTCCAAATTACTTATTACTTTTTTGTAACAACAAATAATCAATCATTTGATATCCTCTCTGAAATCTCCCCCTCCCAGAAAATGATAGGATTATTAGATTAGATGGGGAAAGGTGAAAATCTTTAAAAAAAAAAAAAAAAAAAAAAAAAAAAAAATGGTTGTGCTTTTTGCTTATTAAAAGTTTTGATTTTGTCAAAGATCCTATGCTTTTGAAATCTTTGTTTTTGAATTTTGCTGTTTAGGATTTTGGCGTACTGCTACAGTTTTTAAGTAACATTTTAATACTTTTAAGTTACAAAATTGTAAAATGATGCAATGTTTTAATCAGTAGCTTGTTTTTATTTATTTATTTATTTTTGTAGAATTGTTAAATTTTTGCTAAATTTTGAAAAGATCAAGTTTCCTATTCCTGCTTTTCTTTTGGAAGAGAACATTCTTATAACAATAACAATATTTAATAAAATAGGTTTTCAAAAATTTGCAGATTTATGGCAATTTTATTTTGCATAATTTAAAATATGAATTGCTTTTTTGGTAAATGCTACATTGTAAAATGCAGTTATTTCTGATTTTCAATAAACTTTGATTTCAATAGTATGGATTTTAGTTTATCTCTCCTTATGATTAATATTTTTGGCTTATTAATTTTGAAGTATTAAAACAAATTTAAATAAATTTTACATTATTCACAATCTGTTGAATTTTCTTAAAAAAATTATTTTCTTTTTTCAAGTTTTATTCAATTTTTTATGATTTTCTGTATTATTTTGTAACAAAACTCTAAAATTTGTCAGGTTTTGAGAAAATTATTGTATCCCTATTTAAATGTGTAATGAATAAAAAGTTTGTTTTTTTAAATATTTCTGAAAATATTTTAACTTAGAACACTAGTGAAAAAAATCACTATTGTATCTTAAATCTGTTTTTAGTATTAAGTCTTATGTTTAACCTTTTCACTGCCATGAACTGATATATCCGTTCATTATGTTGTCACATACATTGCAATATTAGCATTATTTAAATTAATATAATTCTATAAATATAATGTAGCTTTAAAACATTTGCTAATGATTAATACTCTCAAGGTTTATATTCATGTATGTAATTAAATTTTTTATATCATGTTTGAAATATCGATGTTTTTTTAGCATTTAAAAAAATTACAGAGAAAACAACATTACAATTTTGCCTTTTTGTTTGGCAGTCAGAGGGTTAAATAACTGGTTTATATAAAAGCATAGATGCCAACATCTCTAGAAATTCTGGAGATTTCCTGGAAATGTAGGATAAAATATGGTAATAAAGTAGAAAATACGGAAATCCACTCCAACAACAACAAAAAAATTGTGAATTTCTTTAATCAGCCACAGCAAAGAATCTCTTATTTCATCAATTGATCGCGGCAAAAAATCACTGATTTCGTCAATTGGTCATTGAAATATATCGCGAAATTTGTCGATCGGTTGTTTCAGATTCATACGATTTTACCAGAATTTAGAATTTTTTTGCCTTATTTAAATGCAGAAAATTATTACAAATCCTGAAATAAAACGAGGCATCTGCAATTTCTGCTATTTAAGTATTAAATAGAAAAATTCTATTTCAAATTGTGGTAAAAGGGTACGAACCCTGTCGTTGATAAAATTTTGGCGGTCACTCTCAGCAAAAAATCGCGAACTACGTCAGTTTGTAGAGGGAAAAAATCGCCAATCGGTTGTGAAGAATCTCAAATTTCGTCATTCGGTTACAAAAAAAAAAAAAAAATTGCAATTTTTACCAGTTTATCTCCGAAGAAAAATTGAATTTTACCAATTAATTGTGAAAAAAAATTGGGAATTTTGCCAATCGGTCGTTGAATAAAAGCACGAATTTCTTCAATCACTTGCGTCAAAATATCGTGAAATTCTTCAATCACTTGCAGCAAAATTCAGGAATTTCGTCAATCACTTTCAGCAAAAAATAGCAAATTTCTCCAATCACTCGCAGCAAAATTCATGAATTTTGTCAATCACTTTCGGTTAAAAATGGCAAATTTCTCCAATCACTCGCAGCAAAAAAAATCTTGAATTTCGTCAATCACTTGCGCCAAAAAATCACGAATTGCATCAATCATTCCCTGCAAAATGTGAAATTTGCCAATCAGTCGTTTTAAAAAAGGCAAATTTTATCAATCAGTCGCGGAAAAAATATTGTGAAATTCGTAAATTAGTTGCGAAAAATATCGTGAAATTCGTCAATCGTTGATAAAAATCGCAAATTTCGCAACTAATATTTTACTCCTGAAGAGTATCCAAAACTCCTGAAATTTAACTAGTTTACTCCTGATATAATCTTTACACTATTGGTGTCTGTGAAAGTAGATTATCAGAAATGTTTGTGTATTCTGTTAATTCTGCTGAATTCAGATTTATATGTACTCTCTATTTATGTAGCTAAATTGTGTTATTATTTAATATCTTATTCCTGTTATAATATGTGATTAATATTTTGTATGTATATATCAGGGTGGTCACAGACTACAGGCCTGCAGGTAATCCGATTGTACATGAGCCCGGCCATACCTGTGGATTAGGTCGTGTTGGCACTAATTTTTTTCATTGAGGGTTGGGTTGACTTTTAATTGATTCAAGTTCGGTTCGAAGTTAAGATTTGACTCCCTCGGGTCAGGTTCAGGTTGACTCGATTGTTCAAAGTCTTTAAATTTTTTAGATGAAAAAAGCTATATATTTGAACATTGATTGTATTCTATATGTTCATTTTTCAACATAACATATAGAATTTATATTTGAGATATAATTGCAGACATTTTGTTTTTCTCCATAACTGCGTTAAATATGGATTAATTTTCTTCCTTTTTGGGTACCGGTTGACTTACAGAATTTTCAGGTTTGGGTTTGGTTACCTGACCTGCATAGGATGCTATCAACGACTTGGAAAATGAAAAATTGGGAAATTTTGTCAATCTGGAATTATAGAAATATAAGGGAAATTTGGAAAAAATTAGGATAAAAAGTAATTTATATGCATTATTTGTTTATGATGGTAATCTGGTAGGGAGAGGGGGGGTTGCAAAATAATACAAAAATATGACTTATCCATAAGTGTTTTGATCTTTTTCAGTGACTCATTGAATTCTTGGCACCTTTTTACAGTTGGAAGATCACCAA
This sequence comes from Maratus michaelseni, assembly GCA_963931845.1. Taxonomy (NCBI): domain Eukaryota; kingdom Metazoa; phylum Arthropoda; class Arachnida; order Araneae; family Salticidae; genus Maratus; species Maratus michaelseni. The sequence goes on along the minus strand of OZ007599.1, from coordinate 83,346,539 downwards.
TGCATGTAAAATGACTTTCCAGCTTGAATAAAGTCTTTTGTTGGTTCTAATGTTGAATCAACAAGGTGGCCTTCTCGACCAAAATTCTCCCGCCCCTCGAAATTTTACTTACCTATATTTATTTATTGGAAATTTTTAAACTGCTTCATTTAAAGGAAAAAAATCACTATATAAAACATTAAAATTATACTCTAAATTATTATAGTATATTCAATGTAGTGTATTCTAATTGTATCCACTATATTAAATATACTATATTATAATTGAAAATTTAACCCCTTACATATTCTGAATGTGTAAAGCTTGAGAATTTCTCAATAAAGTTAAACAAATCTTGTAACCTCTTCAAAACCGAAATAAAAAATTTTGTTTTCTATTAACCACATTTTGTACAAAAAAAAAAAAACTTCAGAAATTTTTCTAATGTTTTGTACTCTCTTTAGGATAAATTGAAACTACAGCAATGTGCTCACAAAACAGCATGGCTAATAATTTTGTAATATTTTTGAGTATTTCTTTTCATTTTTTAAATATAGCAATTGAATGTATCTACTATTAAATGAGTAAAATTATTTATAGACAACTCAGTCTAACATGTATATGTTACATGGCTATATTATTTAATAATGTGAAAATAATAAAAATTATAATTTTTTTAAGTGATAAAGAGTGCAGTCTATATTCTGTCTGCTCACCTGTATTCTAATTGGAGAAAAAATACTAGATTTCTTCAATTTTTTAATATCTGTAAGTTGATTACTGTATTTTTCCTTTTAAGAATTGTCAAGATAATTTCTTTCTCTCTTGTCTTTTTATAGACACCTAATAATAAAAAAAATAAAATAAACCAATCATCTTTAGTCAGCTGTCGCTTTAAAAAATAAGTAATTTTAATTAGAAAGCTTCAATAATAAAACCATTTGCTGTACATGATACAAAGCATAAAACTGTTACATGATTCTGTTTATCATGTGAAGAAATTTTTTTTAATATTCACTTTACTAAATTGTGACTGTTATGTGTTGGAATGATGTTTTTTCCTACAAAATACTCATTATCAGCAAAATTTTAGCACTAACCTGGAACTATCACTTAGAGAGTTTTATTGTTTAGTATTTGTGACCACTTTGATGTACACCACTTCTTATCATTGACCATTAGCTAATTCTTAAACTGTTAGTTTTAGAAGTGTAGTTCTATCTGCGAAAATGTTTCAGATTTTGTTCTTCATTTATGAAAATTGGAAGTTACAAAATATGTTGCCTGGCTAAATTACATTTAAAACTTTCTGTGTGCTCTAGAAAGTAGAGTAGAATGGGGTAGGCCCAGTGCTGGTAAAACACCCGCCCTGATTAATTATTAAAAGAAGCAAGAGATGGCACCATTGTTCAGTATAGGAATTTATAAAAGAATACATTTTATGCTGCACAGTCGTTTCATGCAATACACGTTATTTCTTTTTGAAAAGCTGCCTATGTTTGTTTTCAAGCAGTGGAAATAATTTTTTGACGTGCATTTCAACCTATGTAAGTATATTTTTATGGGTTTTTTTTATAAAAAATGTATTGTATGGAAATATTTTGTTGTAAAGATAATATTAGTATCATGTTTAATGGCTAGTTGCAAAATAATGTGGTTGGGAAAAAGGGATAAAAAGACCAAGTGGGCGTTTTACCTTGACCTTTTTTTAATTGAATAAGTGCATTGTTTATACATTTTTCCCCCAATAATTTTATTTTCTACACTTTAAACATTTATTGAAATAAAATGTATGCAAATTCTAAGTGACTAAGAAATTCTAAGTGAAAATAAGCTATTTTTAACAATATACTTTAAATCACTAATTTCATCAAATATGTTTTTAATCTCAGTGTAAAATTGTCTGACAATTTGCCCACATTCTCTCCAAAAATAAATATTTTTAAAATATAAATGTGCTTAAAATTCCCAATAAATAGATTATACTTCACTTTTTGTGAAGACATTTTTTAATGCTTTTTATGAATAATGAATATATTTTATTTTATTAACAATTCCTATGAAGCATTTAAGACTTTCTATTTTATTTTGTAGAAAATGGTGAACAGTTACAGAAGACAGAAGAAGAAGACAGTATCATCAAACATCATTAAAGCATGCTCAACAAGATCTCAAGAATGGCTAAAGCTGAAGAGCCTACACTAGTCACGGGAAGAAATGCTCAAGCTAATGTTAAGTCTACGGGAAGGTTCTTGTGCGATTTCTCGCTCGCATTTTAATATTTTTAAATGATTTTTTTTGCATAGGATAGCTGAGGTCAGTATCCAACGTTGTTAGTTTTTACTTTTTCGATTTTTGTTGCAGTTTTTTTATAAGCGGACATTTTCAATTTTGGAACCGGCTCTGAAAGTGAAAGTACCCTTATATAAAATAACTGGAACCAAAATCGAAAAAGTAAAGACTAACAACGTTGGAGATTGACCTCAGCTATCCTATGCAAAAAAAAATTTAAAAATATTAAAATGCGAGCGAGAAATCACACTAGAACCTTCCCATAGACTTAACATTATCTTGAGCGTTTTTTCTCATGACTGATGTAGGCTCTTAAACTATTGTGAAAAAACATATGGCATTCCAAGAAAAACATTATGGTGACTCATGACAGTGAAGTCAGCAAACCATGGACAGTTTAAAATTATTGGACTATTTTTCCTTGAGAAAGAACTTCTTGAGCATATCAGAGAAATGGAATGTCATATGTTTGGTTTGACTGTATTAGATATGCAAAAGCTTGCATTTGAATTGGCAGGATCTCTGAAACTTCCTCATTCAGAAGCCTACTTCTACAAGTATTGGCAGGGTTAAAACTTTTAATAAACAAGCTGTTGGACACTTTTCTGCCATTTATAAAGAGATATTGGATTCACACAGAAGTTTAGCTTCCCTGCAAGTGTGAATGTTGATAAAACAGATATTTCAAATGTGCAAAAATCTTCAAAAGTTCTTGCAACCAAAGCAATTTATCACGTTAAAAAGATGTCAAGTGCAAAGATATTACTTTTCAGCCAAATGGCGGATTTCCACTTTTTAATTTTTTCATCCAATTCATGATATTTATCTTTTTTTTTTCGTTGCCCATGATAATTTCAAATGTTATGTTAAATTCAAAAATATTCATTAAACATAAGGGCCACTTTTTCGCAAATTTCATTTTTTTTTTTTTTTTTTTTTAAAAATTCTGCGATGTTGTTGGATTTGCGTCAATGTGTGTCGCGAATGAAGTCATAGTCAGTGGCGGCGTGGAAAAATCTGTGCCGAGAAGATAATTTTGAATCCCGCTCATTAAAATTGTAACCCTGGGATTATTCAGATAAAGTTCTTACAGGCAGGCATTAGAAATGGGCATACGATTCTTCCACAAATTAGCAGAATTCCCCATATTTTTTTTTTCTTTTCCAATTTCCGCAAAATTAATTTACCAACTGAAAATAAATCTGGAGTTCTCTCAATCAGTCATGAATTTTGTGAAAGCAGTCATAGAAAAATCTGTGAATTTGGTCGATTGTTTGCCAAATAAAACCATGAATTTTGTTAATTGCTCACAAAATAAAACTAAATTTCATTAATCACCTGCGAAAAAAATCACTTGTGATAAAATCACGAATTTCATCAATTGCTCATGGAATAAAACCAATTGTCTCATCAATCAGTAGCGAAAAAATGTGAATTTAATCAATTGATCACAGAAAAAATTGCAACTTTCGTCAATCAGTCACAGAAGAAAATCACGAATTTTATCAATCAATTGCAGAAAAAAATTGCAAATTTTTTTTAATCAATCTCAAAAAATATATAACAAATTTTGGTAGTTAGTCTCAGAAAAAATTGTGAATTTCGTCAATCGGTTGCAGAAAAAATATCGCAAATTTTGTCAAACGATCACAAAAAAAATATTTAAAAAATCTTAAATTTTATTAAAGAGCTACGTGAAAAAATAAAGTCCTTAATGATTTAATGCCACCAAAGGTCACAACGAGGCGTATAGCATTCGATCTTTCTCCATCCACAATATGAAAGTCAGAATTTGTTTTATTAAAATCTAAAAGAAAATAAAACCTCTCCATATTTCTTGCATATATATTTTTTATTTTGTGTTTTATAGACATATTTTTGTCATTCTAATAAGTAGTAAAATTCATCACTGAGCTCATTGAATCTGTTGCTGGGTCACCACAATTGATTTAAAGTGATGTGATGTAAAATTCTTCACTTGACTCATTGAATCTGTTGCTGTGTTACCTCAATTAATATAAAATACTGTGAACTAGAGAAAAATTGTTTATTTACCCGAATTTCCTGCCTATGATCTGCGGCGGCATATAATCCACAGGTTACAATTTCATGATATTTTGAAAAAAAAAAAATCATATAGTAATAATCCGCAGGTGAAATTGTCACTTTAAAAAAATTCACAAGATCCACAGGACTAACGTTCAGCTATAAGGGAGAAAAAATATTGAATCTAGTGTAAAATATTTTAATTTTAAACTTGTATTTAATATAACACTTGATAAATAAATATTAAATAAAAAATTTAAAATTCAGTGCAAAGATATATGCAATAATTCTATTACACATAAGTAAGAATAAATTTGGAAGATTTACATTATTTAGTATAGAAATTATAATTAAGTAAGTTAATTATTTAAACATATGTTTAAATGAAATATAAAATCCTTGTACCAGTTTTTAAATTTTAATATGATTCGGTCTTGATGGCTATATGCTTTTAATATATGCAATGATAGCACCATCTACTGAACTAAGAGAGAAATATCAAAAATCAAGCAAGCATCATCCCAGAATACACTAATATTATATTTCCTGATAAAAAAATATAAAAATAAATATACTAAACGAAATGATGTTTTTTAATTTAATCAAAGGACTTCATTTAAAAATTAATGCAGATTTAATAAGTTGCACTTTTTAATATTTATTCGAAAATTATAATAATGAAAATAGAAACTTACCCATTATGTTACATCACAAACTTGTACAGCAAAAATATAAATACTTAATAATTTATTATATAGATGTAAAATATTGGATACTCTTAATAGTAAAATAATTCATTAAAGTCCACCAAAATCAGAAGAATCAGAATCCAATTTTAACAATTCTTCTGGTAAATTTGTATCATTCTCATTTACATAGTCGTAGTCAATTTCATTGACTATTTTAGCCTTTTTAAATACATTTTTAATATTTTTCTCAAAGTTTGTCCCAAGCTTCTTTTATCCACTCGCCTATTTTTGTGTGTGGTGTGCGACACATTTTTCCACTATTCGTGTAGCTGTGATGTCCTTTGGCCGTCCATTTTTCCCATAAGTTTTGCCCTTTACTTTTGAATGATTTATTTGCTCCAACATTGAACGGTTGCAAAATCTATATCAGACCACCAGGTATAATGGCCAGTTCTGCTTTAGCAGATTTGCACACACTTTTCACCTTGTCATTAATGTGCACTCTCTATTAAAAAATGACTCTTTTTTTTTTTTATAAACAGTAATAGGGTCCAGGATATCATCATGTCTTCATTCATTCATCCATCCTTTTTCGATGGCTCGAATTTCCACTCCTTTTGGAAAATTTTCTTGGGTATTGTTTTTCTCTTAAATATTATCATTGGTGTTAATTTTGTCCCATCTGCCCCATGATAAAACTATAGTGAAAGCTTCTTTTTCGTGTCTCCTCATAGTTATAGAAATGCTTTCCTTTCCTCGAGAATCAACAGTATATTTCAGAGGACAATCAAAACACAATGGAAAAAAATTTGCAGATACTCCACGGCGACGTATAAATCCGCATTACAAGAAAAATAAAGCTTTTAATGTATAATTTGCAGATTATAGGCAGGAAATTAGTACTAAATAGTATGTTTTCATGCATGATGCTTTAACAGCATTAAAAGTACAGAAAATAACAAACTTGAGGAAAAATGTTTAAAGCTTTCAAAAAAAGAAGAAAAAATAAGTTTTTGTTTTCTTTCATTTATTAAGCTAGTTGAAAAATATTTTTAGTCATAAATTTTATTGTTTATAATTTATTTAGTTAATTATAAACAATGTAGTTTACAAAATTCAAGCACAAATGTTCTGCAAAATGTTGTAAATTCAGACATGCAACTTTTCCGCGGAAACGTGGAATTCTGCTTTTTTGGTGCTGAATTTTATCATTCCTAGGATCAATGCAAATATGCATTAAAATTTTAACCTTTTTTTGGATGGTGGGGGGGGGGGGGGTGAACAAAATACACCAAAAACTGGAGAACGAATAGTGGCCACCAAATTGAGTTTCTTTTTGCTCAGACCTTCTCTTTCCCCTGCCCTCTCTTCCACCTGCCTGATAGCGCGCACCAAAGCAATTAGCGATGCCGCGGACGTACTATAGCACATAAATAATGTGAAAAATTGGAGTTGGGATGCAAAAAAATAGCTCTTACGCGTCCCCTTGGACACGTAACTTTTACATGTGTAAATTCTTTAAAGAATCTTGAAATAAACACAAATTCCGTCCAAGGACTGCGAAAAAATGGCGAATTTCATCAAAGGATCGCTGAAAAAAAATCTTGTCGAGGAATCGTAAAAAAAATAATAATTTGTAGAAAAATTGCAGAAAGAAGACAAATTTCGTCAATGGGCCACAGAAAAAAAAACTAATTTCGTCGAAGGATCGGAAAAAAAAGGCGAATTTTGTCGAAGAATATGAAAAAAACAGCAAATTTCGTCGTAGGATCGCGAAAAAAATGGCAAACCGTCCAAGGATCGCAAAAAAAAAAAAAAAAAAAAAAAAAAAAAACGTGAAATTCTGTCGAAGGATCGCGAAAAAAGGCAAATTTCGCCGAAGAATTGCGAATTTCATTCAAAGGCTGAGGAAAAAACGCGAAATTCATTAAAGAATTGTGGAAAATGGCTAATTTGGTTGACAGATTGCGGAAAAAATGCAAATTTCGTCGAAGGGCCGTGGAAAAACTTGAATTTCGTCAAAAGGCCATCAAAAACATGAGTTTCGTTGAAAAATCGCAGATAAATGCGAATTTCGCCGAAGGGCCACAGAGAAAACGCCAACTTCGTCAAAAGATCGTGGAAAAAACTGCTAATTTCGTTGAAGGATTATGAAAAAACAGCCAATTTCGTCGAAGAATCCGAAGAAACGACAAATTTTGTCGTAGGATCGCTAAAAACAGGCAAATTCTGTTGAAGGATTGTGAAAAAATGGCAAATTTCATTTAAGGATCACCAAAAAACGACAAATTTCGTCGAAGGATCGCCAGAAAACGACAAATTTCGTCGAAGGATTTCAAAAAAAGGGTAAATTTCATCAAAGGATCTCGAAGAAACAGCCAATTTTGTCGAAGGATCTTGAAAAAACACCAAATTTTGTCAAAGGAACTCAAAAAAAGGCAAATTTTGTCGAAGGAACTTGAAAAAAACGGCAAATTTCATCGAAGGAACTCGAAAAAACAACAAATTTCATTGAAGGATCTCGAAAAAACAACAAATTTCATCGAAGGATCTTGAAAAAACAACAAATTTCGTCGAAGGATCTCGAAAAAGCGGCAAATTTTGTTGAAAGAACTAAAAAAAAAATGGCAAATTTTGTCAAAGGATCTCTAAAAACGGCAAATTTTGTAGAACAATCTTGAAAAAAAAATGGCAAATTTTGTAAGAAGGATCTTATAAAAAAAAAACGGCAAATTTCGTTGAAGAATCTTGTAAAAAAAACGAGAGTTTCCTCCTAAGGCCAAGGAAAAAACGTGAAATTCATCAAAGGATCTCTTGGAAAATGGCTAATTTCGTTGACACATCGCGAAAAGAACTCTCATTTCTTCAAAGGGCTGAGGAAAAACGTGAATTTCATCAAAAGACCGTCAAGGGGGGTGCGTGAGGGCGTGAAAGTTCAGGTTTTTTATTTGTGAGCTTGTACCATGTCTGTAAATTTTACTTCACACGTAATTTCCTCTTTTTTGATATTTTCTAAGTGGCATCCCTGCAAGTGGTGAATGCGGTCCATTACTGTCATCTGCGCCATGAATGCTACTGGAAATTACATTCCACCTTTTTTTTTTTATTTGCTCGTGTTAACAATTTTGATGCTTTTATGATAATGCTTTAAAAAAATACATTAAGTATGTTTAAGATTTTATTTATTAAGCAAAAAAATATTCAAATATTCATCACCCACTATTTACGCTTTCCCAACATGAAGTTTCTAAGAAAGATATTGTTTATTTAGTACTATAACATTCTCATTCTTATGTGCAAGCATTCCTTTATAATAGAATGTATCGTAATTTCAGGTAGATAAGCTGTCCTGGCATATACGGCGCAACGTGCGAAAACAATTTTTAAAAAACTGAAATTCCATTGGATATGCCGCACAAACACATAAGCCACACTTTTTGAAAGTGGTATAGTACTACTGTAGATGCCATATTGAATATTTTTGTGCTTTTATTTTAAACACCCTAAAAATTAACATTTTAAATTTAGTGCTGTTATTTCATATTTGTTCATTAAAGTTTCAAGTTAGAATAAATCTAAATTTGTTTTTTATACATGAGTATAATGTATTGCAGCAAAGTATATTAAGATGCCTTCATGCCAGTTTTCTGTAAATACATGATTCAGCAAAGTTCTAAAACTGTGATTGCCGAATCACTGTTTAGTCAATGTTCATGGTGGTCGCTCATAAGTTTGATGTCATTGCTCGTGAACCAATGACATTTTGCATGCAGATTTTGTTTTCAGGAATGGTAACATGTCCATCACCGAATCCATGACATATTTTGAGTGATTATTATTTCTGACCAGTGAAGCATTTTTAATATTGATTTTGGTTGTTTACTCAACAATATTAAATGACCTGATTTTTTTTTTTTTTTTTTTTTTTTTTTTTGTTAGCTATGATGTTTTACATTCATGCCATTCACGCATAATTAAAAAAAACTCTTATGAAAATAAAAATAGTCTCCAAAGTTTGAGGATTTTTTCCTTTAATGATAACCTAACAATTATGCTTGTAATTAAGTTATTGGTGTGGTGTGGGCTTGGAAAATACACCAATCAAAAAATCACCAAACATCGGGGTGCATGACTGTAACACATCTGTTCCATTTTTTGTTTCTGGAAAAATCGCAAATGCTTCGTATACGTTGCACCAGTAGATAAGCCACAAAAAGTAAAATTAAACTTTTAAACCTGTATAAGCCACGGTGTATCTACCCGAAATTACGGTACTATAATATAGTACACTCCCTAAAATCCACACATCGTTTGAGATGTAAACAATGAAACTTACAGTTAAGATGTAGGTGAAAAATTCAATTTTTAAAAAAATTTATGTCATTTTGTACACATTTTAATATGTAATTCTGGTTAATATAATTGAACTCATGTTTTTTCATGAAGGAAGTATAAATTAATTTCTAAGATTTTGATGTGAATTATTAGTGTACCTTTATAAGGCGAGTTTCACTGAATAATTCAAGGAAAAATGATCTCATCATTATTATGTATATTTAGTTATGCATTATTAATTATTTGACTTTGAATATTTTTAACATTTTTAAAAATTTTCTTAGTTTTAATATTTTACTTTATTGTAAGCATTCATTATAATTTTTAATGCATTGTTACATTCAAATTACTGTTTAAAATATAAACTAAACACTGACAAGAAATCTGCAAAATTCTAAAATCTGCACAACCTCTAGTCCCAAGCTATGCGGATATAAGGGAGTCTACTGTAATTGAAATATTACATCAATTAATTCTTTGAGTCCATGTTTCCTTATATTTTTTCAATGAAAAGTGGGTGTCCCAGGTTTTTGTAATCTCTGTTATGTAACCTCTGTTACCATATATATATATTTTTTTTTTCTTGTTAAAAGAGAGTAAAAAGATTGTCTTGTACACAAGACACAAATGAAGTTTAAGCAAGTAGTCATTTTGGAATATTTGTTATGAATGTTAGATACAGAACAGTGGACTAATTTGTGTTTTTCTCAGGATGGTGGGATTTTTTTTTTTCTGTAACCTCTTACCAATTATTCATCACCTTTTATGTTTTGATTTTAGAATATCTACAAATAAAATCAATTCACACATTTGCTACCACTGTCAAATAAAATGGCACAAAAAGTGGTTGGTCAGACAACACAATTTTCATGAAGTGGTTAGAACATTTTCAACTTGATTTTAGTCACAAGAGTCTCAATGCAGTAAAATTTGCAAAACAGAATGGTATTATGATCACGCTTCCTCCCACAGTTCATAAAATGGAACCATTAGACCTCATATTTTTCAAAGGCCTAAAATCATACTACTACACTGCATGTGATGGGTGGATGCTCAGTAATCAAGGCAAGAAAATCATAATGGAAACTATTGCTGGCATTCTACCACATACAATCGTGCTGCAAGTGTAGAAAATGCTGTAAGCAGGTTTGCACAGGTTGACCATTTGACCAGAACATTTTTTCTGACAACGGTTTTATAGACACTGCTCTGGGAAATCACAATGCATGCATCATTGAATATACAAGTTTCAGGTACAGAAGTTCCATACAGCCAGACAGGCCTACATTGGAAGTTCCTAGTCATTAAGATTATGCTGTTAAAAGTTCATGCGCATTGACTAGTTTAACTGAAAATCGTACAACCCCTGCAAATGCAAAGAATATCATTAATCAGTTTAAGCCAGTGCCAAAAATAAACTACAATGAAGCCAGTACTTCCTGGAAGCAACTTGAAAAATATGAGCTAATGAGGATTAAATCTTACAAAAAGAAGCAGCAATTTAATTCAAAACATGGAGAAAGAAAACAGCAAAGGAAACTGAAAGGGAATAGGATAAATATGGACGTAGTTGATAGTGACAAGGATGACTGGCTATGCCTAGTTTGTGGCAAACAATACATGAAAGATGGTAAAGAATGGATTCAATGCACTGGGGCACCTGATCAATGCATTCCTACTCCTGGATGTGTTTCATATATTTGTGTCAACTGTGAATCTGATATGGAATTGTGTGTTTCTGACGGAGATTAAACTGAAAACTAATTGTTTAATCTTTTTCAAACTTTGAAATTCATTATCTTCATACTTTTACAGGGTTCGTACGGTCCTTGAAAGTCCTTAAATTTTTAAAAAGCAATTTTTGATCCTTGAAAATCCTTACTTCTATGCCAAATCTACAAAAAGTCCTTAATAGTGCTTAATTTTATTCTCCTATTATTTCTTAATCAAGGGTAAAACTCTTCTGTGTTTCTGTGAATTTCTGATTTTTTTAAAACATTATCTAAATTCCCCCTCTTCCTAAATTTTGCTTCCCCCCTACAGTACCCAAATTTTAAAATCAAACTCTTTAATTATTTTTTAAACTTTTTACGCTCTATTTGTTATTTTATTGTAACAATAAACTAGCTGACCCGCCCGGCGTTGCCCGGGCCTGTGATAATATATATATTTTTTTTAATCAATTTTTTATTATTTTATATCTTTAACCTGATTTTGTATGAAATTATATATTTTAATGAAAAATTCGCGGAAAAATATTGATGTTTAGTGATAAAAGTGCTCATTTTCTTCTTCTTTTTATCCCAACTCTCTGAAATCTTTATTGGTTATAAATAAAACGATTTTACAGCCCATGTAAAAATTTCGTGAAAAAATATTGTTATCTAGTTGTAAAAGAAATGTTTTCTTCTCGCTTTTTTGTTTGTTTGTTTTCGTGTCGGCTCCTTTAACATAGCAATAAAATAATAGTTTGAACTCTTTGAAATTTCATTCAGTTATAAATATAATTGTATCAAAGCTCTCTTTAAAATTTTATGAAAAAGTATGCATATTTAGTACTGAAAACATGAGTTCTTAAAAAGCTTTCAACGCAATGGCCATATTACGCCATCCGTTTTTAATCAACCCTTTTCAATCCCCTAGGCTAAACAGGTGAGGACTGAACACGTTTTTTGTTTCTGAGGATAGAAGACTTTAAAAATATGCTTAAGCATGCGCAAAGAGACGATTTTCGTGTGGAAAAGAGAGTGTGAATTTGACAGAATGCGCTTTTTGCTTTAAATATATAGATAATCAATCATATAGATTTTGTTGAAATTTTATCTAAATTCCCCTCCCATTTTTTTTTCTTTGCAGTGACAATATAGTTAAATAATCATCTTAATTCCCTTTCCCAAAATTTTGAATTCCCCTCTCCCCTTCTTTCCTTTCTCTTTTGTACACTAAGTTTACAATGTTGTGTTTGTTATTTTAAAATACCTATAAGTACTAGTCTTCTAAATTTCTGCAGTGTCACATGCCAAATTCCCCCCGCCTCCCACCATTTGAAAGTTTAAAAGCTGTATTTACAAAAACAAAGGCTTGTATTAAAATAATGCATATTATAATTCAATAGTTTATAGGTCCTTATTTTTTTATTTGGTTTTGCCCCTTGAAAGTCCTTGATTTTATTAAAGTGTGTACGAACCCTGTTTTGTTTATACTTTTCATGATTTGATAATGTGTGTGAAATGTTTTTTTCTTTTCTTATTACAACTTGTATGACCTCATTTAAGCTTTGTTCATAGAAGAGTGGAATTTTTACTGTTTTACTTGTTAGAGTATGGAGAAAGTTTTTCTAAATATAACTTTTAGGACCCAGAGAACATATTAAAAATTTTAATTTTGTAACTTTTTAAAAAATAAGTACACTAGTGACCAAAATTGTGAAGCCTTTTGCAAAAACTCTTTTATTTCTAAAATTTGACAGCTCATAATGGTACACACCTAATTGTAAAGTAAAGCCGTAAAATTGTATATCAATGGAAAAATAATTTAATCCAGAATATGATGAATTAACCATTAAGAGAATATTTCTATTTCAATGGGAAGTTACCGACAAGAAAATTGAAACATGCAGAGAAAATTAGCTGTATAAAATATTCCAGTTAACTCTTGCTTGACTAAATTTTAACGTTAATTGCAGTCTTAAAACGCCCACATATGGAGTGAATCAAGTCTTATAGTTCTGTGGCTGTCTTAATATGAAACCAAGATTCAGTTATTGTTTCTGTTAGGCTTAATTGAAAAGTTGTTTCTGACAAACACATTTCTTTAGTTGTCTCCATAGACTTTCAGTTAAGTTCTGGGCTATTCTCAGGCCGTTCTCAGTTGTAGGGTGTGAAAATCTTTAAACCCTTTTTTGTGTATAGCAGCAACATGATATGGAGCTGAATTTGGTTGAAATAGAAATGCTTCAATTATCTTTGAAATGATGACATATGGAAGGCTTCAGTGTAGGTTAAAGTATCTCATTCATGTATTTTTTGGCATTGTATATTTCTCCAAATTATATAAATTATGCCCTCAGCTTTGGATTTCATTCAACATGAGATCATGACACCAACTACGCGCTTCATAGAAGGTGTAATGCACTCAGAATGTAAATCTTTTTTCATTTCTCTGCTCATCATTATCAGTGATTTGTCTTATCACTTCAAATAACACGATTCCATTATTTCTTTGTCGAGTTAACCATGCATTTTAGCACAGTTTAATAGGCTGGATACAGTTGTAGTCTAGTTTTATCATCCACTGTTGGAGTATGAACAGCATCATTTTTCTGTTTTTGTAGTAAATCACTATTTCTCCTTACAAAATGTTACAATTGATGTAATTTACATCCTAACTTGTTTTAAATACTGCCACTATGAGAACGGGGAAAAGAAAAATTGAACTGCTCAGATATAGGGGTTGTTTTTGTGAATGATGAAGGAAGTTTTTTGAAACATGCATTTCCTTTGTATTCTGAAACAAAGCTTTAGAAGCCCTTATTTCTTTAAATGTTCGAAAAATATTCAGAAAAGAATCTTGCTTAGATGGAAATTTTTGAACTGCTTGAGCATTAAAAGTTTATGACAATGCAAATAACTTTCTCATTTAGTTTTCTTGGCAATTTCAAGGAAACAGTTTTGTTACCTACTTCATCTTGAATTCGATTGAACATAGTCTTGTAAACAGTTGCTAAGTTTGGTGGTCTTCACTATATCAATTATATTTTTAAAAAAAAAAGCCTTATTTACTTGCATTCTAAAATATTAGAACAAGAAAATGTAAAAGCTGAGCAGGGTATTTTAACTAAAGTAAATGCTTCTGTAATATTTGAAGCATTGTAACTTTTGATTTCCAGAAAATTTTCAAGTTTATGATTTTTTACAGCGAAATATGAAAATACCCAATTTTGGGGTGTTTACCCTGGGCTTGGGTATATACCCAAAGAATAAATACCTACCGACTGAGTATTTACCTTTCTCACATCACTGAGTGTACCATTTCATTTTGTATATAGTGAGGTGATTTTTTTTTTGTCACCTAAACATAAGCTCCTCTACCATCAGTTGCTCTCACTCAACTTTTTCCTGTCTTTATTAGTCTTGCTTTGTGTGACTTAGACATCCCTTGGTTAATTATCTGCCAATTTTTCATCATAATTGCAGCCTTGTACATTTCTACACTTCTAAATTTCATTCAATTTCATTGTAAATTGTTAATTATTTTTATAGATCAGCATCAAAGAAAGCTATTATACATAGATTTCTTTGTCACCAATCAACTCTTTACGATGTTTTTTTTCTTTATGCTTTACTAGCTCAGTAATTGAAAAGTCAAAACTTACCAACTGGATAGTAATCCAGGGGTGATTCTGGTCCGAATTTTCTGAAAAATTAAGGCAATGATTTCTGAAATATATATATATATATATCGGTCATAAATTCGAAAATTCAGACATAAAATGTATCGGTATTTCGGCAAATGATCGTCGAAAAAAAATCAATATCGTCATTCGTTTGAAGAAAAGTCACCAATTTTGTCAAAGGATCGCGGGAAAAACGTGACTTTCATCAGAAAATCGTGAAAAAACGGCAAATTTCGTCAAAAACATTGTGAAAAGTGGCAAATTTCGTCAAAAGATTGAGAAAAAAAACAGCAAATTTTGTCAACAGATCGTGGGAAAAACGTGACTTTCGTCAGAGAATCGCAAAAAAAATGGCAAATTTTGTCAAAAACATTGCAAAAAACGACAAATTTCATCATAAACTGCAAAAAGCGGCAAATTTCGTCAAAAGATCGTGAAAAAACGACAAAGTTTGTCAACAAATCACGGGAGAAACGTGACTTTCGTCAGAGAATCGTGAAAAAACGGCAAATTTCGTCAAAAACAGTGTGGAAAACGGCAAATTTCATCAAAAGATCGCGAAAAACGGAAAATTTTGTTAACAGATTGCGAAAAACGGAAAATTTCGTCAAAAAAACCCACAAATTTTGTCAACAGATCTCTAAAAAAAAACTGCAAATTTCATCAAAAGAGCGCGAAAAAATGCAAATTTCGTCAAAGGGACGCAAGAAAAAAAAAAAGTGCCGGGAGTGGACATATATGGAGCGATATATGACCTCAAAAGTTGAAATCCTATCCTAGGCTTCATTAACTCATTGACAAATAAAATGAAATCTGTCTGGCACTACAAACATTCATGTATCCTGAATACATTCAAGTGAAAGAAAAACGCTTCGTATCATTGCAACCACGTTTTACTGCCTTTTTCTTATTATTTAGCTATAGCTTTTGATAAAATATTAATAGTTGAACAAACTGTAGTGCATGATATTCTTGATTAAATTATCAGTAATATATAATTTTATGGTATTACTAGAATGTAGTGTTATGAGCCATTAAACTTCAAAAAAAAAATTTCCCTCTAAAGGTTTCTATGATTTTAGTCACTGGTGTGTCTTGACATAAATGGATTTTTATATGATGGTGAACAAAATTGGAGACATTTTTGCAATTGAACAATATCTCTAAAACTAATATTTTGGTCAATGATAAGAATGGAAACCCCTGTACCTATGTATGCAAGTGGATATTTTACTGATAGTTTTCTAGCATAAGCATTTGTCTCATTATCCATAATTTGTAAATTGCGTATTCATATTACTTTTGAAAGTTTGCTTTTTTTAATTTCATTCTTACTAGATTTGGTATTAATTGTGATGAAGCTTAAAATAATGAAAAATATTATACTTATTTCTCTTTTTAAAGATAAAATTACAGAAGAAGAATTACCTTTATTTTCCTTTGAAGAGACATCGAAGGAAATGGATTATATCTGTGAAAACATCACTTTAGAAGGTAATTAATTAAAAATGCTTTTTAGCATATTACTTCACCCAATAATTTTGAGAAAATTTATGATAAATCTGTTTAAAAAAATTGCAGTTTCCTTTTAATATTTTTATAGGGATACATACTTGCCAACTTTTACACTTTAAGTATAAAATTTACCCTTTTTGAGCATTTTTTATACTCAGGATACTTATTTTTACGGCTTTTTTTTTTTTCCAAAATTTCTCTCATTTTTTTTATTTTTCTTCCTTTAATTAATTGATTACTTTTTAACTCGTTTCAATAATGTAAAATGGGGGTAAATGTAAGGGGATATTTATTAATATTAAAGGGAAAAGTTTGTTTGATTGTCCAAAACACCATAAGAATTTTTTTTATTTTCATTCTATGTAAAATCAAGTTATGTTTTGAATACATTTTGCTCAGATATTCTATAAAAAGCAAAATTTAAATTAAAAAAAGCTATTTATGTGCTTTTGAAATTAGTTTCTTAATGGGTGTTACAATATTTTTCATATTTCTCTCATTGGTATATCTTTAGAATACTACATTTGTCTAAAATAATAATCTATTAAGATGTGGTTCAATGTCATTTTAGCAAAAAATGCTCTATTTTTAAGAAAACAAAACACATTTAATAAAAAAAAAAACAGTTTGGCATGAGGATCTACATGTTTAGATACATTTACTTCATTTCAGTCCAAAAGTAAAATAGTTTAAAGGACATATGCACTAAAGATAGGTTACATGAGTCATACATTCATATGAAAGATTTTTTTTTTTTTTTTTTAACTAGACGTATCCTATGCACACAAAAAAAAAGGGGGAGAAAATTTGCAATTTCGGCATTACTCCTGGTCCCACAGACTGGGAGAATCTGAAGGAAAAACAATAAAAAAAAGGGGAGGGGAATTTTCTATTACAATGATATTTCGGCTTCTGTGGACTCCAAAGAGAGCAGAAATTTCCAATTTTCTTATTACCTCGGGTTCCGCCAACCCCAAAAAACAAGAGGAAGGACTATATACTAAATATAAAATATAAATTAGAGATTTCAATTAAAAACAGTTTTCATATATACTGTACACTGGATAATATATTGGTTCTGTTTAATGTGAGGTGCCTGGTATATATAGTCCAAAAATAAAAATAATAATCCAGTTTTATAAATTTAAAATTACATAGAATTGGTTTCATTCACTAATAAAAGAAACTTTCGCTGTGTGTGTGTGTGTGTCTGTTGGCGATGGCTAGGAAAATCTAGCCCACCTAGAAGGCTGCAAATTTAGATTTAGGTAGTCCAAACCCTCTCCTGGTGCACCATTACGTCAGAATTTTAATATTTTGAAAATTAAAGTAGTTATCAATTAAAAACTGATCAAAGATCACAAATAAAAAAGTCATTATTCTGAAGCTAGCTGGCGCATGTGCAGAAACCAATTTCTGTATCTTCCGGAATAGAAGAAAGAAAGCGGAAGACATTCCGTTTTTTTAAAAAGTATTTCTAAATTCGCCATGGACAAACGGCTAAAAATACCGGAAAAACCGTCTACATATTCTAAAAGAACATACTTTTACGTCTCGAACGATCTGGTTGGTTTGAAAAAATTTTACATTTAACCCTTTCAAAAAAAATAATCAAAAAGCATCGAATTCATGTTTTTTATTTTCTCCCGTTTTCCGAGCCTTGCATCTACTGGAATACAAAAGATACGGAAAACGAAGGTCACCAAATTAAAGAACTGTCTTTGTCCTTTTCAAAGCCACCTTTGGTTTTTAAAAATGCAAAAATTAACCCTTCGAAAAAGTATATTTTCTGTATGCCGTTTCGCGATTTTGGCAATTTTTAAAAATTCGCATTAGCGATTCAGAGACAGGTACGGAAAACTAAAAATACCAGACAATATCTACATTTATTCCTTTTTCGACATCTGTATTTGTTTTTGAAAAATACAATTATTAACCCTTCAAAAAAAATTCGTGCGCAGGACTCTCTTTTGCGAATTCCGATTTTCTGCTATATATTAAATCTGGCATCGGCTTTCTAAAATAACCAAACAAAAAGCAAACACACCTAAAGACATCTACGTTCTATCGGGTTTAGGCAGAAACCTTTAGTTTAAAAAATAAATCACATTAACCCTTTCAAAAACGTTTTTAACCGTAAGTCACTTTCGCTTTTTTAACTATTTCTCCTATCTTTAAAAATCCGAATTGGCATTTATAAACAAGATACGAAAAACTAAAAATACCGTGCCTAATTTATATCCCTTTGTTTTTTAAAATCTGGTATCCGTTTTGAAAAAATTTAATTTTAACCCTCCGAAAAAAAAATCCTTTCCAAAACTCACTCACACGAATTTCCTTTTTTTGGTCCAGATTTAAAAATCGGCATCAACTCGGGAAATGCAAGTACGGATAAACAGTAGACTCCAGATCATAGACACGTTCATTTTCTTCAAAATGCACGGTTGAGTTTTAAAAAATATCTACATTAACCCTTTAGAAACCGATCGATTACGTAACCCACTTTCGCGATTTCTGCTATTTTGGCAATGTTTACCCGTAGTTAAATTTCAATTGTACTAGGAAATTTGGTTAGGTCAAGTGTTCTGAAAAGGCCTCTTCCAGAACAGACTGCACCCCCTGGCGGTGGAAAGTGGAACTATAGGAGTATATCTGGTCCTATGGGATCTGATTACGACGGGGTTTGACTCATTTGACTTGATATCTATAGCCTTAAATAGTTTAGCTGCACTTTTGACCGCTAGGATGCGCTTTCCGATCTTGGGTTTTATGAGCCCGATTACAATGGGGTTTGCCTCATTCGACTTGATTTCGATAGCCTTACAGATTTCAATCATATTCGTATAGAACAGATTATTAATATTTCGGGCCTGGGTAACGCCGGGCAGATTAGCTAGTATAAAATATAAATTAGAGATTTCAATTAAAAACAGTTTTCATATATGCTGTACACTGGATAATATATTGGGTCTGTTTAATGTGAGGTGCGTGGTATATATAGTCTAAAAATAAAAATAATAATCCAGTTTTATAAATTTAAAATTACATAGAATTGGTTTCATTTCACTTCAAATTATTACAAAATTTGTCAAATGATCGCAGAAATACATATTTTCGTCATTCTGTTACTGAAAAATAATCACGAATTTTGTCAATCAGTTGTGCAAAATGTATTGTGAAATTCGTCAAATGACTGAATAAAATAAATCGCTAATTTCACCAAACGATCATGGAAAAATTGCATATTTCGTCTATTGGTTCCAGTAAAAAATTGTGAATTTTTTTTTACCGATTGCACGAAAAAAAATTTTGTCAAAAGATCACAGAAATAGGATATTTTCGTCATTCTGGCACTGAAAAATAATCTCAAATTTCATCAATCAGTCGCACAAAACATATCACAAAATTCGTCAGATGATCATGGAAAAAATTGCGTATTTCGTCGATTGGTTCCAGAAAAAAAATTGTGAATTTTATTGATCGATAACATGAAAAAATCACAATTTTTGTTAAAAGATCGCAAAAATAAAGAATTTTATCAATCAAAAAAATCACAAAATTAGTCAGATAGAGCAAAATGCAATTTTTGTCAAATAACCATGAAAAGGTCACAGGAAAAAAAAAACGTGAATTTCATCAAACCATCGCTGGAAAAAGATCACGGAAATAAATAATTTCATCAAGCAGTCACTAAAAAAAAATCGCAAATCTGTCGCACAAAAATTTGTCAAACAGTTGAACAAAATAAATATTGAATTTCGCCAAATGATAATATAAAAAATTGTAAATTTCGTTAACGATTGTGTGAAAAATCATGAATTTTGTCATCTCTTGGGAGGAGGGTGATTATTAAAAGTCCCCCACACGCACACTAAAATTCAATCCCTATATCAAACCCTGAATATTACAGATATAATTGTAGACTACCTTTCCATATTTGTATTAAAATATGGTAATTTTCTTTCATTTTGGGCTCATGTTTAAATATTTCAGATTGACAAAAATTGTTTTGTCAATTTCAACCTGACTCACTCAGAAATTTTAATCCGCGAGATTCAAAATAACTCTGCAAAAAGTATATAAGTTTAAAAAAGTATTTTAAAATCAATTTTTATAGTTTTGTAGAGTTATCATTTTATGTGTAAAGTGAAATAGGTTGTGTGTGCACATATGATTGAGAGGAGAGTCTTGAATTCTTATATATGTACAAACATTCGATTGCTGAGGATTTGTCTGTAAAACATTAACTAACCTCCACCTTAAAGGATTGGTTTGCTATTATTTATATTCAAATAATGGCAGGTCTGAATAATCTAATAAAAAAAATGATATTGTTATGTCTTTTCTTCAAGATTGAATAGATAATCTGCATCCATAAATTGGTGCTTATTTTTTCCCTAAAAATGTGCTTACAGGTGCTTATTTTTCTGCCTAAAATGTTGCTCCCCCCCCCCCGATTATTCAGTCCATATCGTGCCAGATATTGGGAAACATGTTTGTGTATTTTTTATGCACATGTTCAATTCTTTCACAGATATAAGCAAAAAAGCATATCTTCATGAAAAGCAGTCACAAGATGTCAGGCACAATGCATTCACAATATCTGGCCTGAAACAGACTATCACTTAGATGTTTTAATTGTGACTAATAGAAGCCAGTTGTAAAATTTGCAAAGAAAAATTTGAGCTTCCTGCTGTATTGTTTGAAGTATTTATTTTGATAATTTTTTATAGTGATGTTATGGTCATTTGTGGGTTATTCCTTTTGAAACAGAATTTTTAAAAGTTTGTCTACTCATATGTATGCAGCTCAGAGAAAATATTATTCATGAGAGAGAGTCTGTTCAAGTAATTAAGATATTGGACATAGAGCTTAATGTTCAATTATTTTCTAGTCACTTAATAAAGTATTTGTAAGGACACTTTAGATAACACATGTTTTTTAAGTATAACCATTCTGTTCTGTGCCTTTGGTAGCTAAGTTTCTCTGTCTCTCTCTCTTTATTTTCTGTTTGAATTATTTAGAGAGACATTGATTTATTACTCTATAATTTTATTTTAGATGATTCTTCTGAGAACAGTAATGGTCAATCTGCTCTAGCTGAACAAATAATAAGTACCAGTTTGCAGTCCAATGTAGATTATCCATCACCTGAAGAGGCAGAAGTTGCAGAAGATTGGGAACCATTTGACCCGTAAGCACTTTAGTCACATAGGAGAGAATGGAGATGAATGGGACATTTTTTATTTCATTGTGTTACCCAAAAGTATTGAATTTAGGAATACATACTTTAGCTATTACGATAGAGTATTCTCTTATCAAAACTTTAAAGATAATGTTTTTCTAAACCTACATGTCCCACGCAAGTGTGGTGCAAGCCTGTGCAACTTGGTTACAGTTTCTTTTTAATGTTGATGTAGGTATAATTTAAATAACAGCTTCGGTGCTATTTTACTTAATTTGCTATACAAGTCTATTTCTTCAATTTGAATTTTCAAATGATGATAATTCATTTTTGGTGATTTCTGCAGTGACTCACTCGCATTTTGTGTTAAACACTGTAAAGGCCTTTCTCTCTTACGAATAAAACTTTATTTTTCAGTTACTTATTGTTCTTTCCTGCATATCACACATAATCGGGAAAATATATATGTATTTTCTGATTTCTAATAATCTAAATGGCAATTTAATTGAACTGTTTCAGAGCAGTTACCATTTCTGCTGATTACTATATGCTTTTCCGATTTTTGAATCCTATTTTTGTCTTTAAAATGCATATAATCTTGAATATGTTTTCAAATGAAACTTACTGAGGTTTTCGAACACAGTTTTTCTTTTCCATTCACAGATTGCGAATATCAAACTTTCTCATTTTTTTTTTTTTTTTTCAAATTTTTTATTTTTATTTTGTTGCTGTTCGATTTTAAACTTGATCTCTTTTGCATGGATTATTTTTAGCTGACTCAAAAAAGGAAATAAAAATTCATTTAATTTCATAAATAAACCTTTTAAAAACTTTTTGTAGAACCATCTCTTGGTACTTTTGTGTAACACAAACTATTGGGCAATAGCGTCTGAAATGCATATTTTTTCTGTAAAGATTAAACATTAATGTGCTTGTTTTGGTTGGAGAACATTGTAAATTAAATTTAAAATTATAATTAAAGTATTAATTAAATTAATAGTAAATTAAATTTAAAAAAATGTAATGTAGAAAGTAGAACAGTCTTTACTTTTTTAATGCTACTTCAGGAGGGAGAAATGTGTCAAATCCTGTGATCTTAACTTGGCTCTATTGTGAAAAATATATTTTGCGCAACAATTTGTGAATGTCAGCAACAAATTACCGTAAAATCCTGTTAATCCGCCAACCCCCCTAAACATGACGGAAAATCGTAAAATAAGCAGGGGGGGGGGGAGGGCACTTACACGGTATTAAAATTGTAGTATATATTTATGTATGGTGGTGGTGGGGGGGGGGGTACTAATGGCTGATCATCGCAAAGCATGCATTATTTTAATAAAGTAACAAAAGAAAAACATTTTGAAAAAAAATGATAGACAAAATAGAAAAACAGTATAACTTCACGATTAATGGCGATTTCAGATTATAGAAAATTCTGGATTTCAGAAGCTTTGAAACTGGAATGCATTTAGATAAATAATAACACTAATATTTGTCATTAATATGGTAACAGAAAAATAAAAGGAACTTAATAATTTAAAATAATTAAAAAACACTGAGAAATTGCAGTTGAAAATGTCCTGAAGTAATTTGGAGAACTAGTAACATTTTATGTGGTGTCGCCATCTGTTGTAAGTTAAGAAGATTAAATAACAGTTTTTTTTTTAAATCATGCTTCCGTATCTATAAATGCTAAATAAATAATACAAGTCACAAAAATTTAGAACATATAGAACGAATTGGTAGTGTTCCCACATTATTAAAACAAAAAACATTACTACTACAAAGATAGCACAAATTACGCTACAAATTCGACTGTGTATCGACAATTCGATTGATCTGATCAATCAATCAATATCTTTTTTTGTGATTGGTTTTCATAATAATGTTAAATACGACTATAAATTCTTTAATAAAATAAATAGATTCTCTTTTAATAAAAATATTTTCCACACAGCATCAAATACACATTTTTTAACTTATTTCATGAGAAACTTTCACTATCGATATTTTTATTATATTCATATCGCCATGGAGATAAATTTACAGCAAAACTAATGTTTGGTTATATTGCTTTTTCAGATCTACAATGTGTTTGTACATGTTTGCAATATATCAAAGAATCGTCACGCCTTTCTGATCCATCAGAAAAAAAAAAAAAAAACACTCGGGAGATAAAATTTTTGGTGTTGATCTTGACGTGCACGGCGAAATTTCTTTTAGGAGAGGGTACTTTCTCGGGATTTTTTGAATTTTCCAATTTGTTTACAAAGTGGGAGGGGGGCGCTTAATCGGGAAGGGCAGATTAACGGTTATTTTACGGTACTATAAGAATAGTAAATGAAGGTTAAGCATAAATATGTTATAGCACCTCATTATATCACTTGTTCAGGTATATAGCTCTGTTTTTGTATATCCCAAAAAAAATAAGCTGTAGTTTAACTGACTGCATTTTAATGTAATTATATGGTAAAGATTTATTTTATTATGTATCTCTTAACTTTGCTAAGAAAGTTGTAATATCTGTATAAACTAACATTTTGAATGCCCTTTGTATTTTGCATTTGATTGTTTAATAGCAGACCAAATATAACGAGGGGCCACTGTATTACTTAATCAGTGTCCTCAGTTTCAAGAGTAGATTGAGTACTTGGAAGAAATCTCAAAAGTAGTTTTTAAATTATATATAAAAAAAAATCACATTGCAATCTGTTTTGCAAAGACTACAAATTAATTTAATGTTAGGAGTTTCAAACTTTAAACCTATGTAATTCCTAAACTACTTGACTGAATGGCTTCCTGTGTGGTACCCTAAGGTAAAATTTTCTGAAAAAACCAAATATGATCTCAAAATTAGATGTTCATATTAAAAATGTCAGAATTTGGTACAATTTAACTATAAAGACTAGCCCTAAACTTATTGTTATAACATAAATTGGAAGAATACATTATTTCCAGTATAATGGCTCTTTCCTTTTTTTTTTTCCTGTAACAATTCAAAATTATCTTATATCGTATTGAAAATATACTGATTTGAACTAAATGTGTTCAGAGATTTCATTTAACTTTTACAATTACTTACATTTGATTTGTATATTAATTTGTTTAATTTCTTGATAGGTATTATTTTATCAAGCATCTACCACCTCTTACACCAGAAATGAAAGCTCGTGGACCTGCTTTGCCATTAAAGACAAGAACTAGTCCAGAATTCACCCTTGTGTTGGATTTAGTATGTATCAATACATGTTTTGTAATTTATCTTGTTAGTCTATGAATATATAAATATTTTATGTAGATTTCATAAGAAATACTACCTATTACATTCTCCCCTATGTTGGAATTTCTGGAAAATTTTTGCAGATCTATGCCGATCATGACTCCCAGAACCCAAAACCACCACCAGTTCAAAACTTTATATATCTATATCACTTTTTTATAGACACTATAGCTTCAATAATTCCACATAAATCTACAGTGGAACTTCCATTTAACGAAGTCTCAGTGTTACACTAAAAAACTTCGTTATGAAGAAAATTCGTTAAATAGAAATTAACTTAAATTCATGAAATTTTTTTTTTGAGATATGATAAACAGGTATTGGATTCAGAAGCATTTGATTCAGTTTTAATTATGAAGCCGTCTTTTACAAAACAGTTGTGTATGGTCGATGAAATCACGTCACATTCCCAAGCTTTGGCCCAAGCTTTTATCAGCTCTGATACACAGAATCTCAAATTAATGTTTTCACTACATCGTCTTTTTTCTGTCTTTTTCGATAATGTATTTCAAGATTTTTATTATTCCTTAGACTAATGATGGAAGTTTAGCTGTATTGGCAGGAACAAAACTAACTTTGATGTTCTTCGATTTGTATTTTGAAGCACGTTCTTTTGGATGTACAAAGCAGTTGTCTATCGGCAATGGAAGTTCAGAATGATACCTGTCTGACTCTAATAGATATTTTCTGTTTCAATGCATCTGACGCCATTGCGACACCTCATCTTCTATATCATTGAAGGTAAAAAGGGGATTTTGACTTCCCCCAACTGTCAGCGCTGGAGTCTCAAAGTGGGAGAATAGTGATAACAAGTGTTTTTCTTAGTGTGAAAAAAAATTATTTTATTTAGCACCAAGCAGAATGGAAATTATTTAAATGTGTTCATTTTCATACAATTGAATCCGCTGAAATAAATTTGCATATCCTTCGAACAGTAATCGCTTAATTTAAATTCTGTACACGTACAAAAGTGGGATAAACTTCGTTATATAGAATATATTTTTCGTAATGTGGAGATTAATTTACATGCTAATGGTGTTCAAAGTCAAAGTTCTGCAGAAAATTTCGTTAAGTAAAAAAATTCGTTAAATAGGGACTTCGTTAAAGGGAAGTTCCACTGTATTCCAAACTGATACATAAAATCAAGGGGCATAAAATAATTTATTAAGTTAAAATCTTTTGTTGTATGAAAAGTTAAAGACTAACTTTATCATTGTAGTTTGATTTTATTTTTTAAATATTTTTATTACTGCCTTTTAGATAAGTGTTCTTAAAATGATAAAAAAAAAGATGATTTTGGATATACTCTTTTGTGAATGAATTATGTACTAAGCATACTGTTAGGTATACTTATTTATATTTTTATTTTCTTTAGGATGAGACGTTAGTTCATTGTAGCCTAGATGAACTTGAAGATGCTTCGTTTACATTTCCAGTGATATTTCAAGAAGTTGAATATCAAGTAAATACTACCAATGCAAAGTTTAAAAATTATGAATTTTGTTTTCCCATATGCCTAAGTTTTTCTTCTTTCAATTATTCACATGTTTACTAACTTTCATTTAGTAGCAAATTTTGATTGTGAATTGTAGGAAAGGGGGTGGAAAAATCAAACCAAATATTTTCACCTTTTACCTGTATTTCTCTTTTTTATGGCTATCCCAGTTAAAATAATCAATGAGCCTTATGTTAGTGTTGGATAAAATTTCTGTTGGATGGATTTTTCACATTTAATTATTTTACTGAAACCACTGTCAATGACAAAATATAAGTTTCAAATCCTTTTGCAAAATAATGTGAAAAAGAACTAACATGGTTTAAATTCTGAGTAGATATCTTAACCAGCTAGTTCAGGATCCTAAGACAGATAATAAAATGACTTGTTTAACCAACAATATCTATCCTGCAATTTATATTACTTTTATATTAAAAAATTTTTACCATATTTTAAAAAATATTTCAAAACACTTTAAATTTATATAATTATGTTAATAAATTGATAAAACATCATAGTAAATTTGGAAGCAAATAAATATAGGTATTGGTTAGCTCAGAACCATATAAGAGAGTAGTAGACAGTAATAGCTTAAATTATCTCTTCTTTTTCAGCATTTCTCTTATTCAGGATTGTAATTGTAGATTTTACCTGCTATGTGTACTTCTTATACAGTTCAACTTCTATTTAAGAAATTTTCTATTAACCTCTTCACTCACCTAGACCTCATATGAGGAATTTATGCCACTGGTAACTAGTGAAGTATTTCATTACACCACAATATGAAGCACAATATGAGATGCAATTTTTGAAAGGGTAAGGGGGTTCCCAAAGGTGTATTTCAAAACAAGCACTTCAAAAATGTTAACAATTTGATGAACAAAATTATTTTTTTTCTAATTTATATTCAAAGTACAGATTACTTTATTTTCAAAGTTTACAGAGATAAAATTCTAAAAATAAATTTATGAACAGTAAGCTTTTTTTACATTTGATGAAAAACTTAAAAAATATACAGAAATCTAAAAATTACCATTCTAAAATGTAATTGATATAAGCTAATTTGTAAAGCTAAAGATGATGCAAGGGTTACAGACCTGCGGCAAATGAAACTATCTGCTACAAATGAATTTTTTTTTTTACTATTTTTGCACCAAAACAAGCATTTTGTTTTTCCTTTTCTATGCCGAAATCGGATTTCTTTGCACCATTTTCTTCCCATGAATGCCCCTTTTTAATTTTTAAAAATAAAATCCACAATCTGAAATCACGATTTTTGTCAAGTGATCACAGAAAAAAAAACTGCGATTTTCGTCGGACGATCGCAAAATAAAACCTCGATTTTCGGCAAGTGACCTTGAAGTAAACTCATGATGTTCGGCAAGTGACCGAGAAATAATACTTCGATTTTCATAAAATAGAACTGCAATTTTTGTCAGACAATCACGAAATAGAGCCTCGATTTAAAACCATGATTTTTGGCAAGTAACTGTGATATAAGACTGCGATTTTCATCAAACGATCATGAAATAAAACCGTGATTTTTGTCAAACAACTGCAAAATAAAACTGCAACTTTCGTCAGACGATCGCGAAATAAAACCTCGATTTTCAGCAAGTGACCTCGAAGTAAAATCATTATTTTTGGCAAGTGACCAAGAAATAATACCACGACTTTCATCAAACGATCCCGAAATAAAACTGTGATTTCTATCAAACAACCGCGAAAAAACTGCAATTTTCGTCAGACAACCTCAAAGTAAAAACGATGATTTTTGGCAAGTGACCGAGAAATAATTCCGAGATTTTCGTCAAACTATCGCTAAATGAAATTGCAATTTTTGTCAGACGATCGCGAAATAAAACCTCGATTTAAGGCAATTCAATAAGACCACGATTTTCAGCAGTTGACTGCAATTTACATCAGATGATCGCGAAATAAAACTACAATTTATGGCAGACGATCGCGAAATAAAGCTACGATTTATGGGAGACGATCGCGAAATATATCCTCGATTTAAAACGATGATTTGCAAAATAAGATAGCAATTTTTGGCAATTGACCGTGAAATGAGACTGCAGTTTATGTCAAACAATCGAGAAAAACCTACAATTTATGGCAGACGATCACAAAATAAAATCTTGATTTTGACAAGCAACCTTGAATTAAAACGATGATTTTTGGCAAGTGACCGCAAAATAAGACCATGCTTTTTGGCAATTGACTGCAAAATAAGACCACGATCAAATGATTTTCATCAAACGACCACGAAATAAAACCGTAATTTTCATCGAACAATCATGAAATAAAACCGTAATTTTCATCAAACAATCGTGAAATAAAACCACAATTGTTAGATGATCGCAAAATAAAATCTTGATTTTCGGGAAGCGACCTTGAAGTAAAACTATGATTTAGGGTAATGACCGAGAAATAATACCGCGATTTTCGTCAAACGATCACAAAATAAGTGTGATTTTCGTCAGACGATCGCGAAATAAAATCTCGATTTTTGGCAAGCCACCTCGAAGTAAAACCATTATTTTCAGCAAGTAACCATAAAATGAGACTGCGATTTTCGTCAAACTGTGATTTCTGTCAAATGACTGTGAAATAAAACTGCAATTTTCATCAGACGATCGCGAAATAAAACTTCCATTTTCAGTAATTAGTCTCGAAGTAAAATCATTATTTTCAGCAAGTGACTGAGAAATAATACCGCGATTTTCATCAAACAATCGCGAAATAAAACTGATTTTCGTGAGACTGTCACAAAATAAAATCAAGATTTTTGTCAGAAATTGGAGAAATAAACCTAAGATTTTCAGCGAATAACCACGAAAAAGAAAACTGCAATTTTTGTCAGACGATTGTGAAATAAAACTGCAATTTTCGATCTTGAAATAAAACTGTGATTTCTGTCACATGATCACGAAATAAAACTGTGAAGTTCGTGAATTGCTGGCAAAAATAATTGTGAATTTTGCCAATCAGTGACAGAAAAAAATCATGACTTTTGTTAATCAGTTGTATTTTAAATTTCGTTGTTATGGAAAAAAATCCTTTATGATTTAAGGCCAACAAATATATAATTTTTTTATTGGAAAAATATTCAGGACTTACTTTTGAAAAATTTGATCAACCCGAAGCATTTAAAGCCATACCTGACCTGCAATGAATTAAATTTTAAAATTAGTGTTTATCGGAAGTGTGGGTCGGAATCAGGTTCCGTGACCCGAAACAGGACATTATCTACAATTTCAAATTATATTTAGGAAAATGACTTTTTCTAAGTAATTGCTGTTTTTGTTTGTGGGCACTATATCTCAAGGACTGAAATATGTAATTTGAACAAACTTCAGATTCAGTTAGACTTTGACATAAATTGTGCTAATTAGGCTCTGGTATAAACTGCTCAACAGGTGGAGCTGCTGTGCTGCATTTTTCATGATTTCCTCTATAGCTATATCTCAAGAACTAATGCATGGAATTTCTTCAAAATTCAGATTTACACTTTGACATAAATAAATGCTGATTAGCTTTTGGTTTAAATTGTCCGATAGGTGACATTGCTATGCTGCATTTTTCGCGATTTGTGTATTAACTATATCTCAAGAACTAATGCACAGAATTTCACAAAATTTCAGACTCTGTTAGACCTTGACCTAACTACATCCTTATTAATTTTGGGTGCATACTGCCCTACAGGTGTCGCTGCTATGTTGTGTTTTCACGATTTCTGTGATAGCTATATCTCAAGCTTGAATACATTGTCATTTAATTTTTGTTGCAGACGATTTGATTTATATAAAAGACTGTTTTGTGATGGCCACAACATATTAATTAGCATTACTAATGTATCCCTGACAAATATTTTAATGAGTAAGGGACGGGTTAAATTAGTTTACATTTCTTTGTTTTTTATGGCAAATGATCAACTAAATTTTTCTTGCATATTGTCAGATGATAAATGTTTAAAATATTTTGAATTTGTTTCTGTTTACAGGTTCATGTCCGTACTCGCCCTTTTCTATTTGAGTTCTTAGAAAAAGTTTCTAAGCTGTTCGAAATTATAATTTTTACTGCCTCTAAGAAAGTTTATGCTCAGCAACTTCTGAATTTATTAGATCCTGACCGAAAACTCATCAAGTAAGTTTTACAAGTAAAATTCATAATTTTTTTCTTATATTTTTCTGTTATATAATCCTTAAGATTTTTAACTCCTTTTTCATTATAGAAATTTTAGTTTAAATTGGTTATTCTAATGTAGTAAATAAACTTGTGAAACAAATTGTGTGACTATGAGAACCACTAATGTTTTTAAAAATAAACTTGATAAGTAAAACTTAACCCAGTTTTTATTTTTACATCCATTGTATTCTCTCCTTAAGGTTCTATAACCTAATAATGTAACCTTGGAATACCTTTTTATAGATTTTTTTTCTTTTTCATATTTATATCTTGTAAAAATCTGATTTTATTTTTACAGGAATTTAGAAAGCATTTTTAGAACCTTGAGATGAATTTTTTGTTTATATTTTTTGCATTTTGTTCGGATTTATATGACTTTCACAAGCTCAAAGTTCGTATTATTCATAGTTTTTGATGAAAAATATGCAATTTCTCCTAATTTTACCTCAATTATTTATATGAGCGCAATCGTGCAACACTTACTTCTTTACATATATTATAAAATTCATCAAAATGTACAATATATGTAAAAATAAAAGTGTCGCAAAGCTGCACATAGTAAAATATTAAAAAAATATATTAAAAATTGAGGTAAAATTGGGAGAAATTGTGTATTTTTCATCAAAAACTATAAATAATGTGAACTTTTGAGCTTGTGTAAGTTATATAAATCCGAACAAAATGCAAAAAATATTGTTGAAATCATACAGGATAAACTTTCTAATAGTAAAAAGTTAAATAATTAAGTCAGTATCACAAAATCAAATTTTAGTCTTATTTCATAGGCCAAAAACAGGGCTTATGGACCCTGATCCTTTTTAAAACTGTTCATATGGCTTAAATATATTGTCAAGTATGTGTAAATATAGATATGTATGAAGGGTGTAGATGCAAAATTCACAATCTCCACTTTTAGAAGATGCAAAAAACTGATTATTATGAACAAACATGATACATTGGCACAATCACAAAAAAATTGTGCCAATATATCATGTTTATTCATAATAATCAGTTTTTTGCAGTTTCTAAAAGTGGAGATTGTGAATTTTGCATCTACACCCTTCATATCTTTGCTTCCCTAGAATATTTTTAAGACAGCATTTTTTTAGTGATGAAAATAGCTGAATTAAGCTAAAAATTAAATATTTAAAATTGTTTAATATCATGTATTAAAGGCATTATGACCTAGGCTCCTATTTGGTTTTATACAAGTCCTTATAAAATAATTTTGTCCTTAGAAAGTGCTTTAAAAGTCCTTATTTTTACTTCTGAAAAAAGGCAGGAACCCTGTATGTAGTGAAACATCTATGATTATTTATATGATAGAAAAAGTATGAGATTTGATCCCATTATTGCATAAAAGTGTTCAAATATTTTTCATTTTCAGTAGCTATTTTTTATCTTTTAGTTGTAGAGATATAATATAGTTATGCATGTGTCTCAAAAGTTTTTTGTATATCACCTCAAACTTTTTAATCTGTTTATTTTATCTATATTGAGGATGTTTTAGAGTTTCTATGACTGTTTTGAATAATTTTGAGATTTTTCTTTTTGTATGTTTTGAAGTTTTCCCTTTGTTTAGATTCCGATTGTATCGTGAACACTGTGTATGTATAGCTGGCAACTATATTAAAGATTTAACAGTTCTCGGACGGGACCTAGCTAAGACCATTATAATAGATAATTCTCCTCAAGCATTTGGGTATCAGGTAATTTCATTATCAAATGTTGAAAAATTGTCATTTCATAAAAACTTTTGATAAAATAGTTTTGTTTTGTTTTTTTCAAAATTTTCTGTTGTGAGAGGTGTTTAATTGATCCCCATATAAAATGTAGGTGTAAAATACAGTCAAACCTGTTAAGACAAAATTTTTAAACATTACATTTCACTTAAATTCCAAATAAATACTGTTAAGAAACTAAGAATTATTGATTTTATTGTTTAACTAGCTCATTTGCCTGGTCCTGTGAAAAAAAAAATATATATGAAAAGCAAAATCACTTCATGAAACCGTTCCTCTAGTAACCTTTTTGTCTTTCGGAAATTAAATGGACATACGGACTCCAAAGCAGAAGTAAATTCAATATCACCCCTTGAAATGTCTGGATCATTTGATTCAAACTGGATCAGTGAAGTTACCGTCTGATTTTTACAAAATCTGCATTTTCAGAATCTGAAAAATAAACTATTTTATTTACATACTGTGAGTTTCGAATCATTACCTTCAATAGTTTTCTTAATACTTGAAGATGAGTGAAAATGGGACTTTCGTTGTCTAGGATTATCAAATTGGTAACTTTCTTTTTTGGTTTCGATAAAAGTAGCCATTTCGGCACACACACAGAAAAATCTTTTAATTCCACCACCAGGGAGTGCATTCAGTTCTAAATGAATTTCTGAAACATGTCCCCGCTGCCTACAGCACCGTATAGCAGGCATGCTGAGCACAAGTTGCAAAATCTTTTAGTTTCAATTTCCACCACCAGGGGTACAAAATC
This sequence comes from Maratus michaelseni, assembly GCA_963931845.1. NCBI lineage: Eukaryota > Metazoa > Arthropoda > Arachnida > Araneae > Salticidae > Maratus > Maratus michaelseni. The sequence continues at coordinate 83,313,638 of OZ007599.1, read as the reverse complement.
TATATCTTACTTAGTTATCTATATCTTAATTAGTTCATGTTAAGTTGAATGAACCAATTCCCATTGAAATCAGGCCCATAGAACCCGAGAAAATAAATCTCCACCCTGGTGACTAATGTTCAGAAATAGTGGTAACCAAGGGCTGAAAAAATTATACTGGAGTTTATTTAGTACCTGGGGGAACTGAGAAGAATGTTAGAATAGGTTTAGTTTGTTATAGGACCAATATTAAAAAAGTACTGATTTGGTAGGCAGGGGGGAAGGAAGGAGGTTTCGATCAGAGCATTAACATATTTAAATTGACTTTTTTTTTTTTTTTTTTTTTTTTTTTTTTTAATTATGACTTTAAATTAACGACCTTTAACATTAAGAATTAGGGTTAACATTTGAAACAGAAACAAAATGCTTTTTTTTTTTTTTTTGACATGCAAATACAGTAAGTTATCGTTGCCAATTTCTGAAATTAAATACATAAATGACATCACGTACATGAAAAAACTCTCAAAAATCATATAAAACAAATCACAAAAAGTTCACAAATCTCTGTTTGAATTCAGAATATTTTTTATTAAAAAGAGGACAAAATTTACTATAGCAATCAGCTGATGACCTTTTCATCTGCTAATCGCAATTGCTTGGTTGACTTCTAGCCATGCCTACAATCCTCTCAGCTACCAATCACAACTGCCCTCCAACAGTGTTTCACTTCCAATGAATGATTTGTGACATTTGAAACAAAAATGCTACAAAACATGAAAAAATGCATAAAAATTGAAATATAAGAAATCTAATAAAAAAAAATCCAAATTGGAATAATTAATAACCCACCCTTCCTTTGTTTTTTCGATTTTTTTTATCTTTAACGAATTATCAACCCTCTCCAAGCTTAAAAGATGAAAATAATGATTTTGAATATCACTGAGGCGAAAATGGAGGCAACCAATCAAGCATTCTGATGAAACTTTCTTGGTGGTGAAGGTAAAAATTAAAAATTCGCTGCGCGAATTCTGAATAAACATTACTGAAAAGATGGCAAAATTTACGATATTGGAATAAAAGATTGGAACTGAATTATTATTATTAATGTTCGTAAACATCTGTGTGTCTGTCTGTCTATGCATCTGTACCCGGATAAAAACTGCAAGCTAAGCTCACAGCGAAGCGCTTTTGTAAAAAAATTCAGAAAAATCCGGACCTTCAAAAGTTAGTTTCGAAGAAATATGCCGTTAATTAAGAAAAAATATCAATTAAAAACCCCCGAGAAAATTAAGCGAAATTGAAACAAAAAAGCACTCTTTCGAAACCAGCCTGTGCATGCCCAGAAGCGCTTAATCCACATGTTCCGTAAAAAGGAGGAAAGCGCGAATCGGACGGTTTCTTTTTACGATTTTCTAAACTCGCCGAAGGTGAATGGACAGAAATATGAAAAAACCGTCAACATATTCTGGAAGGACGTACTTTTACGTTTCTAATGATCCAGTCGGTTCGAAAAAATTTCGATTTTAACCCTTTCAAAAAAAAATCAAAAAGCGTTGAATTCATGTTTTTTATTTTCTCCCTTTTTCCAAACCTCGCATCCACCGGACTACAAAAAATTTGGATAAACCGATTTCACCAAATAAAAGACCGGACTTTGCCCTCTCCAATGCCACCTTCGATTTTAAAAAAATACGATAGCCTCTCCCAATCTCGGTGACTATTTATTTTATATAAAAGAGAAATACAAAGGACATAGAGTAATCTGCATTCGGATGCACTGATTATAAGATACCTTACAATCACATGGTAAATGAACATATCTAAGTAAATGAAAATTCTTTGAATGCTGATAACGCTGAATATAAAATTAAGTAAATATATTATAAAAGAGAAATACTAATGATATAGAGTGATCAGCATTCAGATACACTTATTAGGAGATATCTTACAATTACACAGTAAATGAACATGTATGGGTAATGAAAGCTCTTTGAATGCTGATGTCACACAATGTAAAATTAAGTAAATGAAACAATTCATGACTCAATGAAGACTTAACTAGGGTTTAATCTAGAGCTAGCCAAATAGCCAAAAAGCTAACTGATAGCACCTTTTGCCCCCAAAGCATTTAGTGGATTAGCCAAATAGCAACAGCCAAAAAATATATATCATTTCCATTTTGTTGTTCCTGCCTTTCGTAAACCAGCAGCTGCCGCGTGAAAAATAAATCTCAAACCGCCTCTGTCCCGGCAACTCACTTCAAAATTTGTCTCGTCCTCTCTGCGCAAGCATCTTACAAATAGTATGACATCATTTGCATTAAACAAGTATTGAGGAAATTAAAAGAGTTCGTTTATTTTTTGTTGATAATCCCAACTTAGGAAATGAAACCAAAACGGTTCATGAATGGAAATTGTTCAGGCATGTTCTGACTACAAGAGGTAAAGAAATGAAACCAGCTGATTGTATTCTTTTTCCATAAAAATGGCCTTACTGAAATGTTTCCCAATGTGACTTGTTTGTATGAATTTATAGCAACAATTCTGTTGTCTACAGCAGACTGTGAAAGAGGATTGAGTCTCGTGAATATAACAAAAACTGACTTGAGAAATAGACTGACAATAAAAAATTTAAGTAACTTAATGTTGATTAATTTGGAAGTGGAAGTTTGAAAAGAATTTCCATTTAAAAAAGCATTTGATATGGGATGTATGTCCAAATCTCGAGAGGGTCAATCTTACAGAGTGGTGTACTGTTTGTATATTGTATAATTACAAATAATACGCATTTATATAGAAATTTTGTATAAATAAAAGTTTTTTTTCTTGGCTAAAGCTATTTTTATTTGGCTAACAGTTATTGGCTGTAATTAGCCAAAAAGCTACAAATCTCTTTTTCCTAGATTAAACGCTACTTAACTAATTGAGGTTAAAATAATAATTACTATATAACAGTCAAATTACAGAAGTGATTTAATAAAAGAAAACATACTATTTAGTTTATTATAATTTTCCTTCAATTTGTTTGTGTTTGAAGGATTTAGAATTATTTTTTGCAAGTTTACTCTTAATGTTTGATTTTATTAAAGGCAAAATAATTTGGCATAAGTGGGCAATTTCCAAAAATATAATGTGTGATGTCCACCTTGCTTTTGGCACAAGGACAAAGTGGGGAGCTACGTTTTTTTATTTTAAAGAGGTAAGCTGGAAAGATGCCATGCCCACATAACTGTATTCTTACAGATAAATTTGGGATTAACATTTTTTATTATTCGTTTAGTATCTAAGCCTTTTGTGGAGGAATCCCAAAGTGACTGCCAATCAGAAATAGTTTTGTCTTTGAAGGCTTTTTTAATTTTGCTGGTTGGGTATTTAAGGGAAATGATTTCGTCGAAATGATCAAGTTCCACAGCATTTTTAATAATAAATCCACAGCATTTTTAATAATATCTAATTGATCAGCTCTTTCATTTCCCAGAGTACCAATGTGTGATTTTGCCATACAGAAAGCTCTAGAATGGTTTGCTCAATCTAAACAAAATAATGTTTTAATATTAACAGCTAGATGCTCTTAAACTGCCTTTTCCCCGTAATTACTTAATATTAAATTTCTTTAAAACTCTACTGTCCATTTCTCATAAAACAATTTCTATATCCTGGTTCTATAGGCTGGATCACGATAGGGTATACCTCATTTGACTCGACATCTATAGCTTTAACGATGTCAGTACCCGAGGTTCGTATAGAACAGATTGCGTCACATGGTGGTGGAAGGTGGAACTAATGGATATTGCATGCATCTCCGGTGTCCATCCCCCCACCTTGCCCCACAAAGGGGGGGGTACTTTTCTAAATTTTGTACACATTCATTATGTGGTATATCATTGGAAAGGTCTGTGACCGTTTAATCATATTATGCAGCGCATGCGCAGCACGACTGTTATACGGTGCCGCAGCCAGTGGGGACCTGAGCCGGAGATTTGTTCAGTTAGAGGTTTATACTATTCGATGTGTAAGTTAAGAGATTATCCAATGCATGCATAGCACGACCAGTATACACTGGCGAAGGCAGTGGGGACTCGGGTCGGATGATCGTTCGGTTAGAGGTTTATACTATTTGATGTGCAAATTAAGGGATTATCCAGTGCATGCGTAGCACAACTGGTATACGTTGCTGAAGGCAGCAGGAACCCGGGTCGGAGGTTTGGTCAGTTCGAGGGGGACGTGAGCCGGAGGTTCGTTCGTTTCGAGGTTTTATACAAATGGAGAATTCAAAAGATTCGAGGTTTTATAAGATTCAAGGCACCGATGTAAATTAGGAGGTCGCTAGCGGGCGAAGCCAGCTAGTTTGTACTATTAATGTTTACGGAAAAGCAGTTTCGATACCAAAAAATTCAGAAAAATCGCGCCACCCCCAAGTTACGCTCACTAAGAAGTCCGGCCTCAATTAAGAAAGCTATTAATTAAAAACTTTGTTTTAATTACTGGAAAAGAAACCTATTTAAGAAAGGAATTCATCTTTTATCAAAACCGCAAGATTATTTTCGAGTTCTCCTTAGGCTTGCCAGACAATGTCCGGTTTGCCATGGAGGAAATTAAGCAATAAAGTCAAGTGGAGGTTTTTAAGTCGACTCGCATCTCAGAAAGTTTTGGGCCTAAAAAATCGGAATTTGGATAGACAGACGCAGAAAAAAAAAATTATTTTCAGAAATTCGAAAAATCTTTTCTCTGCGATATATAGAACAGAAAAAATCCTTTAAAAATTGATCGATAAAAAAATTCCTTTTTTTTCATTCGAAAGACAGGTGCAAATTTATTTTATTTCCGCTTGAGTGACAGGAGATGCAGACATATGGCACCGGCAAAACCACATGATTTTTTATAGTGGAGGTTTTAAAATGAATGTTAAACTTTTAAATGATTAAATTTTTATACATCCAGACGTAAAATTTTTCGCAGATTTCAAATATGTCCATTTCAAGACTGTGTCTACATTGGTTGCCGAGTTATTAATTATTATTTCATTCATTGGATCATTTCTTTAAAACTTTCTTTTCAACACGTTCTGAAGGCACAATTTAAGCAATTGTCACGTTACTTTTTATACTCACATTTTAAAAGCCCCCCCTCCCCCAAATCTCAGACTCTAAGGGGCGTAAACATTCCAAACTTTTACAGGAAGATGCAAAACAAAATCAGCTTTCAGAAATTCTAAAAATTATTTGTATATCTTAATTACAAGCTGAGATATTAATTATTATAAATGGTTTATTTCTATTATATGCTTATTTTAAAAGGCAGTCATATGCTGTTGTGGAATGTGGAACTAACAGACCACAATTTCATTTAAAGTAGGAAATCTAACAATGCGATCTGTTTAAAACTTTAAGATAAAAATTATAGAAAAAGAATAGCGCATCACATTTTTTTTGGGGGGGGGGGGGGGAGCAACAAAATTAGGAAATATAATAAGGTGATCTGTTTGAAACTTTACGATATTTTATAACACATAACATAAATTTTAAAAATGAGGCCGCGCAAAAATCAAGGGAGGGGAGAGCATGCTTTGCCAGCATGGGCAGGGGGGGCACTTTTCTAAATTTTGCTGATACCCCTCATGTGATATATCGTTGGAAAGGTCTGTGACAGCTTAATCGTATTATGCATCTCTAGTGTCCATCCCCCCCCCCACTTTGCCCCCCAGTTCTTTTTTCACCACCAGGGGGGCACTTTCCTATCTGGTTCTATGGGCTGGATCACGACAGGGTATAGCTCATTCGACTCGACATCTATAACCTTAACGATTTCAGTGCCCAAGTTTCATATTGAACCGATTCTGCCACCTGGTGGTGAAAGGTGGAACTTGCAACGGGAATCCAAGCCGGAGGTTCGTTCAGTTAGAGGTTTATACTATTCGATGTGCAAATTAAGGGATTATCTGGTGCGTGCATAGCACGACCGGTATACGGTGCTGAAGGCAGCGGGACCCAGGTCTGAGGTTTGTTCGGTTTGACCTAGTCGGAGGTTCGTTCAGTTAGAGGTTTATACTATTTGATGTGCAAATTAAAGGATCATCCGGTGCCGAAGGCAGCAGAGACCCAAGTCGGTGGTTCGTTCAGTTAGGGGTTTCCACTATTCGATGGGCAATTTAAGGGATCATCCGGTGCGTCCATAGCAAGTATAATAGCATAGCAAATATAATAAGGTGATCTGTTTGAAACTTTACGATATTTTATAACACATAACATAAATTTTAAAAATGAGGCTGTGTCAAAAATTAAGGGGAGGAGAGGAGCACATTTTGCACACACCCCCCTCATGTGATATATCGTTGGAAAGGTCTGTGACTGCTTAATCATATTATGCATCTGAGGTGTCAATCCCTCCATTTTCCCCCCAAGGATGGCACTTTTCTAAATTTGGCCGATACGCCGCATGTGATATGTCATTGGAAAAGTCTGTGACAGCTTAATCATATTATGCATCTCTGGTGCCTATCCCCCCTTTTTGCTCCCCAAGGGGGGTACTTTTCTAAATTTTGCACACACCACTCATTTGATATATTGTTGGAAAGGTCTGTGACCGCTTAATCATATTATGCATCTCCGTTGTCCATCACCCCACTTTGCCCCCCTCAAGGGGACACTTTTCTAAATTTTACCGATACCCCTCATGTGATATATCATTGGAAAGGTCTGTGACCGCTTAATCGTATTATGCATCTCTGTTGTCCATCTCCACACTTTGCCCCCAGTTCGTTGTTCACCACCAACGACCGGTATACAGTGCCGAAGGCAGCGGGGACCCAAGCCTGAGGTTTGTTTGGTTTGATGTTTGCCATATTCGAGGTTTTCTACAATTCGAAGCCCCGTTGTAAATTATGGGCCTGCTAGCGGGTGAAGCCAGCTAGTACCTATTACTAATGTGGAAAAATTGCAGCAAAACATGAAAAAATCCTAAAAATCGCAAATAAAATTTAATGAAAAATTACAAAATCTGGTTTTGAGTTGCACAACTACATACATGGAAGTACCTTCCCACCAAATTTTGTAGCTCTGCATGCAGCGATCTCAGGTGCTATAAGTAGCGAAACTACTGTAGTCAATACCTTTTACTGTAGTTTGTAGTGTAGCACGCTACATTTTGAACAATGTTGCGAGTAGCGCGATACAAAAAATCAGTAGTTTGTTCCGAGAACCAACGCTACTTCAGGGGGAAAAAATGCCATTCTGCAAATCACATGGTCGAAATTGCTTCTTTTGTGCAGACTTTGTTCTAGTCAACAATTTCAGATTCCCAGTAGCAAATATCAGCTGCAGTGTATAGCAGCGCATCACATGAAGTCATAGATTTTTTCCATTGATACTTGCTGCTGAAATCAAGTATTAACCCACCAAATGAATTAATTTTCTTGTTGGTAACACTTGTCTATTGACTCGTTATTAGATCTTCATGGTTTAACACCAGGTTTCTTATTATTCGGAATATCTCTATTTACTGATTTATTTATTGTTTGCATTTAGTGTTGTTTTTCTGCAATTTTCTAGATTATAATATCTTAATTTTGCTGCGAAATTTGTTAAGTGTGTATAAACTAACGTTTTGGAGACAAATACAAAACATATTCGTGTATGTTATCTTTCTTAATTTTTTAACGCCCTTGGTTATGTCACATTTATTTAAGTCCTGACAGACTTGATATAATGAGTGGTCACTTTATTATTTAATCCGTGTCTTCAATTTCTAGTCTAAATTGAACACTTTGACAAAATTTGAAAGTAGCGAAGTAGTGACTACTTTTGAAAAGTAGTTTGTAGTCACTACTTTTTAAAACAAGTAGTTGTAGTTGTAGTTAACTACAATAAAAAAGTAGTTTTTCCGACCCCTGAGCAGTCTCTTCAGAACACAGCCCATAGACAGACAAACTTGCTTCTTTATTATAGTTAGAGATAAGAACTTGAAAGTGTGAACTGTTAAAACAAGTACAGTAAAAGCTCTGTTATTTCTCATTCAAGTAACCACAAAAATTCGGAGAGCTCCTTTATTCTATTCTATGATCTTTCCATAAACTGTTGAAAAATTTTTACTGCATTTTAGGAAGTTTACCGTTTAATGCTATCACAGTGACTGATTTTGTGTAAAACAAATGTATGTGTATGTTCATGACAGTGAATGGTATAAAAAAAATATATAGCATAAAGAACTGTCTACAGCTTGATAACACAGAATAGCTAATAATTAAAAATAGAATGAAAGGTGTACCTTTTCTTTTCCTTACTTTTTATTAAAAAGAATAATTGATATCTCCATAGTTAGTTGTCTTATTGCATTCAGCGAATTCAAATAATAAATTAGGCTGCTTACCAAACATCTATTAAAATACAATAACATTTCAGAAAATTAGAACTCCCTGCCTCCCCCCCCCCCTTCAAAAAGAAAAAGTTCCCTTTCTGAGTCACTCAAAAAAAATGTGATGACTGTTTGTAGTTTGTTTTTATCGTGATAGAAGAAGTCAGTGTTATCAGCTTGCATCTGATAATGTTCTTAGCTATGCAGAAAGGATTCATTATTACAGTGGGGTTGTGGGGCTGCTGCATCTGTTCTTGCTCTGCGTGGGGCAGGTATAATTGAGGTAATACAAGTTAATCAGGCAGAACTTAATTTTCCAAGCGTCCACATGCTTTTACCGGAAAGGAAGAAAAAAACAGCAAAGTTTTTTTTTTTAATGTACATGGTGCAAAGTTGATGTTTTAGGAAAAGAGCAGGGTGCAGCGCCTTTGAAAAATGTATAACAGGTGCACTAGTTGGTTAGTTGACTTCATTAGTTTTGTTATTTCCCATGTTGAGGTTTACTTAATTAGCGCAGAAAGTAAGAGCAGCATCTGTCAATATCTTAGTCCTAAATTAAAATCATTGTGAGATATCCAATTATAAATAATGTAACATCATAAAAGATTAATAAATAAATTTAGAAATTACATCTTAACACAAAATATTGTTTAATTTTTTTTTTTTTATTTGGTTAAAATAACTATCAAATGCAAATTTAAAAATAACAAAAGAATTATTTGATCAACATCCTGACGCCAGCAAAATAGACAAAAAATAAATCATTTTCCTGTTTCACTGTTACATCGATGCACCCCTCCCCATCTTCTTTCATGACAGATTTTGTAGCGCTGAACTATCCAGACATTTCAAGTATCTGGCAATCAGTGCTTCCAGGGCATGCCGGTTAGTTGAACTTTTACAGTAAATTAAAAAGAATAACTAAATCTGTGGGGTAATCCATTAAGGATCATGGCCTACAGTGCCCATCACTGTTTTCACTGAATTCATAACATGTGATAAATTGTTAAGATGTATGTTCTCATTAAGATTTGTTATTGAACTCCATTTAAGAACCATTTTTAACTCCATTTAAGAAGTTTCATTTAAGAACTTTTTTAGTCGCCCAAGAAAAATATTCTTAATGAAACAGATTTTCTGAGCTGTTTCTATATATTCATGATTTTTTTGTTGGGGCGTTTTTGAGTGATGTTTATGATTTAAGAATTTTTTTAGTCGTCCAAGAATCTAATGTTTTTCTTGAACTTTACTTTGAATAAAATGAAAACATTCAGTAAATAATTATTAAATCTTAATCACCTGAGAACGGATTTTTTTTTCCAAATTTGTTTCTTTTGTCACTTTATAGAATGCATATTTTGCGACGATCGGCCGGTAGCATCCAACCACCACCACCATCCATAAATATCATATAATACAATTCTAATACCGTGCAAGCCCCCCCCCCCCCCCTGGTTATTTTACGATTTTCCGTCGCATTTAGGGGGGCGGATTAACGAGATTTGACGGTAATTATTAAATTGTTTTAATAATTACCGTCAATTACCGGTTAATAATTACCGTTTTAATAATTACCCCCCCCCCCCCCCCAAATCATTTGACACTTATTTTTTTTAAAGCTATTTGCCGATATTTGCATTCCCCAACCCCCCCCCCCCCCGTTTTCTCACATTATGAGTTTCATCAGAAAGTAAAACAATAAATAAATATGAATGATTTGCGGAGCTGTTTCAAAATAATTATAAAGAATAAGTCTTTAAAAATGTAAAATCAATGTTATTTCTGGCCGAGTTTTTTTTTTAAATAATTATAAACCATTTTAATTTGTAAGCATGTTGTAAAAAAATCACCATTTGTGACAAATTTTGTGTTTTATAAGAATCGCCCAAGAATGGACATGCAAATTTATGTTGTCATCGCACTCTTTATAATTATTTTTGTTGAGGGTTTTTGGGCGATGTGATTGAATTTTTGATAGAAACAGCTCCGCAAATCATTCATATTTACTTAATGTTTTAACTTGCTGATAAAACTCATAATATGTGAGAAAACAGGGATTTTTTTTTTTTAACTTCATATTTACAAATTAAATTGTGGAAGACAGAATAGGTTTGTTTGTGTAGAGGTTTGTGTCTGCTGTTTTTAATAAAGACAGTTGCATTTTTCCCGCGACCCTTTCACGAAAGTTTTTTCTGTGAACCTTTCACAAAATCTGCATTTTTTCCACAATCCTTTGACGAATTTCGTATTTTTTCTGCGATCCTTCGATGAAATTCAAGTTTTTCCTGCAATCATTTGACGAAATTTGCTTTTTTTGTGATCCTTTAACGAAATTCGTGTTTTTCCACATACTTATGTCGAGATTCATGTTTTTTCAGTGATCCTATGACGTAATTCGTGTTTGTTTTTTTTTTCAGTGATCCTTTGACGAAATTCACATTTTTCCTGTGATCCTTTGGCAAAATTTGCGTTTTCTCCGCAATCCTTTGATGAAATTCGCATTTTCCGTGATCCTTTGATGAAATTTGCTTTTTTAATGATCGTTTGACAATATTCGTGTTTTCTCTGCTGCCTTTTGACGAGATTCATGTTTTTTTAGCGATCCTTTTACGAAATTCATGTTTTTTCAGCGATTATTTGATAAAATTCGTGTTTTTCTTGCGAACCTTTGACGAAATTTGCATTTGCCAGCGATTCTTTGATAAAATATGCTTTTTTCTATTATGATAGGGAAAAGCGGATTAGGATAGGTAGATAGGGAAACCCCATTATCAGATCGGGACATTAGATGTAATTAAGAAACATTTGTATATTTGTAATAATTAGCGAAAATGGCGAGATAAAGGGGGTGGGGTGGGAACGACTTTTTATTAAATATCACATTTATTCTACATCAACTTCCTCTCACCACCAGGGGGTGCTTTGCTATCTCTGTTTCTATGGGCTGGATCACAACGGGGTATGGCTCTTTCCACCCGACATCAATAGAGCTTTCTGATGTTAGTTTGGATTTTCACCACAGGGAGCGCTTTTGTATCTTTGGTTCTATGGGCTGGATCATGACGGGGTATGCCTCATTCGACTCGACATCGATAACCTTAATGAATTCAGTTATGTTCGTATAGAACATATTGTGCTCCCTGACGGTGGAAGGTGTAACTAAAGGATTTTGCAGCTAACTCGGGTTCTATGGGTCACATCACGACACGGTTTGGCTCCTTCGACACAACATGAATAGAGCTTACCTATTTTAGTTCTGAATTTCACCACCAAGGGGTGCTTTCCTATCTCTTTCTATGGGCTGGATCACAATGGGGTATGGCTCTTTCCACTTGACATCGATAGAGCTGACTGATTTTAGTTCGGATTTTCACCACAAGGGGTGCTTTCCTACATCTGGTTCTATATGCTGGATCACGACGGGGTATGGCTCATTCGACTCTACATAGATAGAGCTTTTCGATTTTCACCACCAGGGGTGCTTTTCTATCTCTGGTTCTATGGGCTGGATCATGAAGGGGTATGGCTCTTTCGACTCGACTTACAGTAATATATGGGAGTGTGTATGGCACGCCCAGTGTTTGCTGTCTAAGGTAGTGGGGCCCCCAACATTAGATTTGTTTAGTAATAAAAAAATGTTCAACACTGATTTCAGGTACATTTAAGGTTGTGTTGGCACGGGCAACGCCGGGCGGGTAAGCTAGTATAATAATAAATACAATAACACCTGTAAAAATAAAATTCTCCATTGAACAGAAACATTCCAATGTCCATTTCCATGAAAATAATCCAATGCAATTTCATGTGCTAAGATGGAAAAATCTGTCCAACCAAATCAGAATTTTTACGGTTTCTTACAATTTCGTCTTAGCAGGTTTTACTGTATATATTAAAGGAAAAACACTACTTCAGTATTTTTAATAGAAATATTCATTGTTTACTGAAAATAGTAAACCTACAATGACAGAACCCATCTATAATGGAAAGTAGCATTAAAACGGTTTCCCAAAACATATTTTCTCCCGCTCAATGTCCCAAAACTTTCTGACGCATTCATAGACTCATTTTAATACTTAAAATTGCCAGTCACAATGATTGAAATATTATGGAATCAAATAGCGTTTTTCATATTTCGATAAATATATTACACCTTGAGTTACAATCGAGTGCTGTCTTATGACGATCCTTCCATCACTATCGCGTCTGGAAATCTGGTTCAGAACACCTATTTTGACAGTATCTCCAGAAAACTCTTTTGCATTTAAAGAAAAAAAGAGAGATGCTAATTGATTTCTGATCATGAGTACCTGCTGATTTTATGCGTTTACGAATAAAAATCAATAATTAAAATTATATTTCATAGAAATACTTTATCATTCCTTAAATATAGCTACAACGAATATTTCATTTTACTATAAGCTTCTCTTCTTTTTACAGTAAAATTATGAACAATTTTAAGTGATTAAATGTATAATTAATACTAAATTAACCTAATTAAAATCCTACAAGAGAAACAAACATGTCTTGCCTCCCTATTTCTTAGATCCATGATTCCTTAATGTTTTCCTTCTTTTTTAAATATGTGCATGGAAATTTTAATATTTTTTTGGTCAAAATAAGTTGTACAAGTTTCTTTTTATGCAATCAGTTCTGCTGATAATATTTGAAAAATACATACAAAACTTCATATCTATGAGATTACAAAAGAAGTGTAATCCCTAAAAGAATAAACTGTCTTTACGTGAATGAACAGATATTTATGAAGCCAGTACAAAAGTAACGAAATGACTGAAAGAACACCTGTATGTCCAAAGTCCAAACAAAAACTCTCATCTTTAAGCATCAGACTATCCAGCTCCATGAATCATGTGAGAGCTGTTGCAAACCATACATATTCGTTACTGAGTAACGGGTATTCTCTCTGACTCGAAGTACCGAATCGTTTCATGAATGGAGATGGATAGATTGATGCGAAAAGATCAGTGTTTGTGGTTGGGCTTGAGACTCTGAGAATTTGGTTTCAATTCTTCCGTATCAGTATCACATACGGGATGTTCATTTAATCCTTTTGCTACTTTAGCACTGGCATAAGTAAATATGCGAGTAAGGGTGGCATTTGCAGTTTGTTTCATTTAATTCTGCAGAGCATTGATGCAGTAACGAGTCGTATTCCAAACGTATCAGAGAGAATACTCGTTACTCAGTAACAAATACATATGGTTTGCAACAGATCTAATGGGCCCTGAGGTGTAATACAGTATATGTCCTGGTCAGGTGGTCAGCCTAATGTGAGACCCTCAGGGTTTAGTTCCCAAGCAAGCTTGGTACTCATTTTATCGACCCTGAAGGGATGAAAGGTTGAGTGAAGCTTGCCGAAAGTAATCTTTAAACATTGGAAGAAAAAAGTTTACTTATGGATGTATTCTGTTTAAAATTGAGTTAAGTCAGAACTGTACCTAGCAGAAACAAGAGGTAGTGTAAGAATTTTGCAAGGTTAGTAATTCTCCCTTCCCGCTTCCTCAACACAGTCACTTTTCAGTAGTATTTTCATGACATACATATATAACAGTGATGCCGCTAGGTTTTTGAAATACTGGGTTCCTGTGACACAGTCACTTCCATAAAACTAGGTCCTTTATAAAAATTGAGTCCTCTTTTGGAAATAAGACAGATTTAATGTATTTTATACAAAATATGCCTCTTTTGCGATCTTTCAACAGAAAAACTATGCATCTTGAAAGACCCATAAAAATTATATTTATGCATCCCTTCTCCAATTTTTAACACTTTCCAACCTAGTTGAAAAGTGTTTATGACTTCGGTTTGTCTGCCGTCTGTCCGTGCTCTAACTCCTGCAAATATGCTCGGATTGCTCTGCAATTTTTATATGTTATAGTCATTATCTATAGCAAGTTCCCTATTTCAACGGAAGAGTGTAGCACTTATACTTTTTTTACAGGGACACTCAAAAGAATTCCATTACATTGCGGTCTATGGGGAAAAATCACTTGAGGTTTATTTAAATAATGTTTCACTATTTTAAACGCATTGAAATTTGTATATATCACTAAGGTGCATTAGAAGAAACTTAATATGGAATAGTGTGTGCATAGCACTTATAGTTACTTTACAGGGACAGTCAAAAGAATTCCGTTACATTACGTCTATGGAGAAAAATCGTCTGCGGTTTATTTAAATAATGTTTCCCTATTTTAAACGCATTGAAATTTATATAAGGTGCATTACAAGAGGCTTACTACAGAATATTGTGCGTATAGCAGTCATCGTTCATTTACAGGGACACACAAAAGAATTCTCTACTGTCTGTTAACAATAATTCCTGGAAGTGCGTTTTAAGTTACTGAACGCGATTTTAATTTTAACTCGCTTTTTGTCTATTACGTGGTGTGTATAAATTCTGTAGATCCTATACAGGGAAGCACAAAAGTTCGCGAACACATTTCCGTATTATTTAACTCCAGACGGAGAATTTTAAACTGTGCTATGCGTTTCCTAACTGAACTAAAATTTAGCATCCCATGTAGTATATATACAAATCTATAGATCCTATACAGAGCTGATGAAAAGTATTCAGATTACTTAGATGTTATCTTTTAGCTTATTAAACGGTATGATTTGTAAAATTATTTTGGAAGCATTGGAAAGTGTTACATAATCTATGCTTGACGCATGATTTTTCGTTCTTGTTTGCTTAAATGATGCCCTATAGCACATCCTCAGCATCACTGAATGTATGTGGAAAGGAAATGATATATGTAGGAGGGTGGTTCAAAAAGTAAGGTAACAAGCACTCTGGGAGAAAACATTATTCACAAATTCAAAGATATATACACAACATAGTTAGTCACTGGTACATATTAGTTCTCCGCATAGTCACTATGGTTGTCACAACATTTGCTGCATCAGTACACCAACATATTGAAGCTTACATACACCAACATATCGAAACTTACATAGAAGAAATCAGCGTCAAGGTTGTGAGGCCACATCAAGATCGCTTGTTCATCGGTTCTGAAATGCCAACGTCCCATGTTCTTCAATGGACCGAAGAGATAGAAATCTCTTGGTGCATGATGATTTTATTGGGTATTAGATGATTATAGAACTAGAAAAATGAAGATTTTCTGATATTGTTGTCTTCTTGTCTTTAATTGAGATAAAAGCAGATTTTTATTTGCATTATATTTAAATGTTACTATTATGAGTTATTTTCATAGTTTAAGAAATGCCTTTGGCTTATGCAGGTGATACCAAAATAGAATTTCTGCACTGCTGCTCTTTGTATTTTAATAGAATTGTTAGTAGGCACATAAGTTCAGCCCCCATAATTTTTCTCTACAGCATTTCATAATTTTGATATTTAATGATGGCGTGACATTGGAATTTGTTGAATGTATAGTATTCTGAAAAACACTAATATTTTTTTCTTTATATCATTTAATATAGTAACTTTCTTTTAATTTTGTAAGCCTTGCCATTTCATATACTTTTTTTCTTTCTAGCTAGAGAATGGGATCCCTATTGAAAGCTGGTTTGTCGATAAAACTGACAACGAGTTGATGAAACTGGTACCTTTTTTAGAGAGCCTTGTTTATTTAGTGAGTCTTTTTATGTTTATTTTAGATTATTTTGCCAAGTTCATTAGTATTTTTTAGGGAACAATATAATATATTCTAATTATTTAAAATTTTAAGCACAGCAGTAAAAGGTTGAATTATGGCTGAATGTCCAATGAAAAAGAGTATGGATTATGAAATCTGCTAAAGATCATGTGATGCTGTTAATACTTACAAAAAAGTTCCTTGTTATTTTAAAAAAGATGAAGCTGCAAAGATCACTTTTACATTTGGAGAAACAAACAGAAAAATCATGTGTTCATTTAACATGTTAACCAATTTCTTCCTCTGAAGTTTTCTTTCTTCCTTTTCCAGCAGGGTTTGCCCATTGACTACAAATGTAAATGAACAGCGGACTCCTTTCTTCTCTTCCGAAAGACTTGAAGAAAACATCTTTCACCTTTCATCGCCAAAAAATGGCGAAAGTGTGCCGCTTTCTGGCGGTAATCCCTTTCTTGGCAACTCTCTGTTTCCGTTCTCGTAATAAAAGAAACAGGTCTAAAAACGAAACCAGGGTTCGCACAGACTCCTTGGAAACTCCTTAGAAATGAAGCGATATTGCTGCCGAGGGGGGAAAAATCGTGATTGTAAAATGCACAGTAAATCCTTTAGCATTGATTGGTTAGGATAATCTTATAGCAGGGCTCCCACTAGGTCCGTTTTTCAATTATTAGGTCCATAAAGTCTGTTTTTCAACACTGTACTTTATTGTAAATTTTATCGATGTTTGTCATTTAGCCAAGACTCTCGGAAATATTGCATTTTTCGCAAATATATCCCAAAAAATACCATCAAATCGATCGCGGAAAAAATTAATAAATTTTGTTAAAGGATCGTGAAAAAACTCTAATTTCTCCAACATATCGCAGAAAAACTCTAATTTCTTCAAAAGATCGCGAATTTCTTAAAAGACTGCGGAAAAAAGCAAATTTTCTCAAAGGATCACGAAAAAACGCGAATTTTGTTAAAAGATCGAGAAAAATGCGGATTTCCTCAAAAGATTGCAAAACACGCGAATTTCCTAGAAAAATTGCAAAAAACACGTAAATTTCGTGAAAGGATTGCGAAAAACATGTGAATTTCATCAAAGGATCAGGAAAAACATGCGGTTTCCAGCAAAAGATCTCGAAAAAAAACGTCAATTTTGTCAAACGATAGAAGCAAAACACAAATTCCCTTAAAAGATAGGGCAAAAATGCAAATTTCCCCCTGAAGATCGGGAAAAAACGTTAATTTCCCCTCAGAAGATCGTAAAAAACATGTGAATTTCCTCGAAAATATGCGACTTTCCTCAAAGGATCGCAAAAAACACACGGTTTCCATCAAAAAATCGCGAAAAAACATCAGTTTCATCAAACGATCGAAATAAAACGTGAATTCCATTAAAAGATCACGAAAAAAACATGAATGTCTCCCAGAAGATCACAAAAAAACGTAAATTTACCCCCAGAAGATCGTGAAAAAAATGCAAATTTCCCCCAGAATATAGCGAAAAACACGCGAATTTCCTCAAAAGATCATGAAAAATGCGAATTTCCTTGAAAGATCGCAAAAAACACGCGAATTTCCTCGAAAGAGCTTAAAAAACACGCGAATTTCGTCAAAGTTTCCCCTTTAAAGAAATTGATTACAGCTGTTCTAAAAGTATAAATTCAAAACTTGTTATATTTTTTCTTGTATGTTGCATTTTTTTTTTTTTTTTTTTTTTTTTTTTTAACCTTTTAAAATTTTCTTTAAGATGTATCATGTATGTGATATACATAATAAGTGTTTGACATATCTCTGTTTATATGACCATTGGTCGCTGCATAAAAAAGTTGATCGTCTATTTTGTATTTAAACTTACAAAACCAGTAAGCAATATTTTGTGAATACTGTGCAATTCCAGCACTAACAATTAGATTCTAATAGAGTAAAATTTGTTTTTGTCTCCAAATTTGGCATTAAAAATTGGAGTGTGCATACCACATAATGATGCAGCACATAAAAGCAACAACAAATGGCAAATCCTTAACATTTTTTGGACTCCTTGGATTTTTTTTTCCCCAACTCTGTATGAACCCTGGAAACTGAAACTTAACTAGAAAAGCAATGTATCGCATTCACCAGGAAAAAAACAGTTTTAGCATTTTATTTCAACTAGTCTACGAGTCTTTTCGAGTCAAATCTACACCCAATCAAAAGATAAAATTGGAGTAGCCAATTTATCTTGTATAATAATTTAATTTATATTAAATACATTTTTTATTTTACTTTATGGTTTGTAATTTCAAAATTATCCAATGGACAAGACCGATTTTTTTCTCTTTAAAGAGGAACTGGCACAAGAAAAGTTCTGAGGCCCTAATTTATTTTGTAAAAGAACCAGGAAAAAAAAAATAGTTTTACCTATTGGGTGGCAATATTTTTGCTGATCAAATGATGCTGATCAAATGATTTCTTTATTCAAATGATAAAAAAAGGACGTGGGATCGGACAGTGCCTGATTACCCACAGAGTACACTTCCACCAATAAAAATTTTTGTTTTTGTTTTTTACTTACTTATTTTATTTCATTTTGCATGAATAGGGCATTTTGATAAGATGAAAAATTCTATTAAATTTTACTGGTGGAGTAGTGCCCTGTCGTCGTCAGTAGTCAGGCCCTGGGACTGCATGCATTATATACATCGCATTCCCCCCCCCCCCCCTGTTTGATTTCTGTTTGAAAAGCAAAAATTTGACAAAATCATTTCATACAGTGTTGAATTCATGAGTGGATCGGTTGTGAATCTCCCCCTCCTCCATCTAGAAGTGCAAGTTGCAAGAATACCTCCCTGAGAAAAATGCCTGAATTCAACACCGATTTCATGAATTATCAGAATATTAATTTCATACCTGACATTTTAACGTGATAAATTTCATGGAATAACTGAATATTTTAGAAATATAGAATAAAATATTTTAGGAAAATGTAAAATAGGATGGAACACTCTCTTTTCTTTTAAGGTTATTCTGAGATTCAAAATGCATACTTTTCAACACATTCCTGAAATAACTTTTTATTTATTACATTAAATTCAGCAGGCATTCTTTTTAACATAAGAAATAGAAGTGTATTTCTCATTCATCATTATGGAGTTGATAAGGCAGCCAAGCTAGTAAAAGTGTATCGCCATTTATGATTTTACAGGTATTAC
Organism: Maratus michaelseni; assembly: GCA_963931845.1. Classification (NCBI taxonomy): domain Eukaryota; kingdom Metazoa; phylum Arthropoda; class Arachnida; order Araneae; family Salticidae; genus Maratus; species Maratus michaelseni. Next base: position 83,294,495 of record OZ007599.1, on the reverse strand, counting down.
TGATCATGGTTCATGTTTTATTATTTTTTTTTAATCTAATCAATCAGATTTTTTTTTTAAACCATACCAGCATATGTTAATATTATTACATAACTTACATGAATGATTAAAAGGTAACATTTTAGGCTATCAAAATATTTTATTACACGGAATCCATGGAAAATTACAAACCAGTTGTCAAAAATCAATTTAACCTTAAGTATTTTAATTAAAATAAAAATAACTGTAGCACATAAAAAATAAACAATTTTGGAAGCAAAATAAGATGTAACTTTTCATTTTTGTTAAAATGCTAGTGCAGAAAAATGAGTTTAGCAGCTTTATCAGTTTCTAAACGATTCTTATTTTTTAATATACCAAACCAAAATCAGAAAACAATTGTTCTACTGAAGCAAATGAAGCTATTGCAGTAAAAAAAACGGTTGATCATGAATTCTATAAGTTTCTAAGTATCATCCTTTTCGATAACTGTAACATGTGCCTTCTACCCGGGCATGAAATTCTTCCGCGGTTTTCCGCTTTTTTGTCATTTTTCTCTTTTTTCCGAAAAACACGAAATTCGTCAAAGGATCGCAAAAAAAAAAAAAAAAAAAAAAAAAAAAAAAACATGAATTTCATCAAAGGATCACGGAAAAAACGCATATTTTTCAAAGGATAATGTGGAAAACGCGAAATTCGCCAAGAGTTCGCAAAAAAATATTGTGTAAAAAACACGAAATTCGCGAAAAAATCCGAAATATCCTGAAAAAAACACGAATTTCGTCCAAAGATCGCCCAAAAACGCTAATTTCGTCAAAAAGATTACGAAAATAACGCTAATTTTGTCAAAAATTGCGAAAATAATGCTAATTTCGTCCAAAGATCGCGAAAATAATGCTAATTTCGTCCAAAGATCGCGAAAATAATGCGAATTTTGTCGAAATATAGCGAGAAAACGCGAATTTCGTCAAAAGCATCGCTGAAAAAACACGTATTTCGTCAAAGGATTGCTAAAATAACACGAATTTCGTCAAAAGATAGCGAAAAAACGCGAATTTCGTCAAAAGATCGCGTGTAAAACGCAAATATCTTCAAAAGCATCACTGTAAAAACGCGAAATTCACCAAAAGATCGCGTGTAAAACACATATCTTCACAAACATCGCTGTAAAAACGCGAAATTCGCCAAAAGACTGCGAAACAAATACAAAATTTAACAAAAAACCGCAGAGAAAATGCGAATTTCGTCAAAGGATTGCTAAAAAATACTGAAATTTTCTCAAAGGATTGCTGGAAAAGTGCGCATTTCTTCAAATTTTACTGCATTGGATTAAAAAATTGGTACCAGATTTCTTTTAGTAATATAGAAAATTCTCATATAGTAATATAGAAAACCACAAAATTACAAAACAAATTAAATTACAAAAAATCCAAAAACTGGCTCAAGCTGACTGGAATCTGGAATAACCATGCACTGATTAGTTGGTGCCACTGATAATGTCCTTAGAAAATCTATTTAATTCCTTAAATACTTATTTTTTATTTAAAAAAGAGCGGGAACACTGGTCTATCATTTTTTTTAAGGTGTTTGCAATTATTAGCATATACTTGATTTGCTGTTTCAAGAAAAGTGTCTTACTATTTTCAAAATTTCAATTAAAAAAAGGTTAAAGCCAATGAAAGATTTTATTAATGTGCTGTATCTTGGTAAAATAACTTTTTTATTAGAGTCAGTAAATAATTTATTTTTAATTTACTCAAACCTAAATTGATGTAATAAATATATATATATTAATGGCAATTATAATATTTTTTGCGCTTGAAATTCATTACTATTATTGTTGAAACGTATTCGCGCAGTTTTCAGCTTTTTTGTCAATTTCATCCCTGCTTCCACCATTCTAAAGGACTGAGTTCTTTCACTATATTAGATTCAAACAAAAATTCATTGGTTCAGATTTTGCTTCGAACTTTAATATAATAGGCATCACCAAAGTAGAATATTTCTCTTTAACCCTCTGACAGCCGAACAAAAGGGCAAATTTGTAATGTTTTCTCTGTAATTTTTTTTTTAATTACAGATAAAAATTTTTAGACAGACTACAGATTTTAAAAACACATGAATTTCCCAACTATATATAAAAAACTTAATTACGTGTATGAGTATAATCCTTGAGATTATTAATCATTACTCGATGTTTTAAAACTGCATTATATTTATAGAGTTATATTAATTTAATCTATACTTCAATTGCAGTGAAACTTACAGCATAGTGAAAGGATATATCCGTTCAGGGCTGTGAGAAGCTTAAGAAACAATAATGCTGACATTTTCTCAGAGCTTGTTAATTTCTCTCCTGCATAACCGGAGATCCAAAAAGTGGGATAAAAAATGTGTTGGGCTTAATGCTTGCTTGTAACAGACATTGAAATCTTTTACACATACTTCATTCAATGCTGTTTTTTTTCTCTAAATCTTTCCATAAATGAACTGCAATGGAATATTGAACCATTTATTATTTACATGTACACAAGGACGTAATGAGATCTCTTCATAAATATTAATAAAAATACTTTTGAATGATCTATATTTATTCTAACGTTTTCTATATCTTCGCAGAAAGTATCCATGTTTTTGTATTAAAAAATTTACATAAGATTTAGATATCTTTTAATAGGTAAATATATGGAATAATCTTTTAACATTTTTCTGCTGAGATTCTCTATTTTTAAATTAGGATTTTTATTCTAAAGTGTGATATTTGATTTAAATAAAATTCAAAAAGCATGGATTTTGAGTTCTCAGTCTCTCCCACTCTTTAAATTTACAGTGTATTTTTATCGAAACATAATATTTATTACAAAACATCTTTACCTAAATTTGAAGTAATTTTTTTTTTAATTTATTAATCAATGATTTTTTTTAAAAATCAGTTGATTTTAATCACGATTTAAATCATGATTAAAATCAAGCTGATTTAAATCAACAAATCCTGGTTATCTGAGTATGTTTAAAAAATATATGTATAAATGTATAGAGATTAAATTAGAACTAAAGATGCATTAGCACATAGCTTTTCAAAAGCTTTTTATGGAAGTTAATACATTTAAAAATTTTTTTGTTTTATACAATGCCATCTGTTTGTTTCAGAATGAAGATGTGCGACCTCACATTCGCCGAAAATATCACCTCTCCAGTTTTTTGCCTCTTGATTAACTATGAGATATACATATGTCATACATTTTAACTGGCTTTTTATTTCATCTATATATTATGTTATGTATAAAGTCATGTTTTTGTTTTATATGATTTGAATAGATTGGTTGTGTAATTACAAATGTATAAACTGTTAAATGTACATAACTTAGAGCAAGTGTATATATTTGTACAAAAAGTTTTTTGTACAAAAAAAACTAAATTTTGTATACATATATATATGTATGTATCTGTAAACATACATATTTAGTTTTTGATTTATGATTGCATAAACATTCTTTGCAAGAACGAAGATTTATGTTAATTTCTATTTTAAGGAAATAATATGTAATGCTTTTTTAAATTTTATAATAAATTTTTATCCCTTTTGACTAAATTAAATTTATATTTTTATTTTAAGCATACATTATGTTTAAATAAACCATTGATGAACTATATAACAAGAGTGTGTGTTAAGAGGCCACTTCACTTGCACAAAAACACTGACTCACTAATGTTAATCCTGTGGGAGAATTTTTTTAATAATATCTTGTTTGCATTTTAATAATTTTAAATGATTTTTGGATTGTATAGCTGAAGTTGATCTCTACAAAGGCTGTTTTTACTTTTCAATTTTGTTTATAGGTTTTTTTAATAGGATACTTTCACCTATGGAACCAGTTTTAAAAATATCCTCATTTTCAAAAAAAAAAAAAAAAAAAAAAACCTGCAAACAAAATCAAAAGTGTAAGAAATGACCTTTACAGAGATTGACCTCAGCTATCCAATGCAAAAAAATCATTTAAAAATATTGAAATGCAAATGAAATTCTTTTAAAAAGTTTCTCCCATAGGATTAACATTAGCGAGTTGATGTTTTTGCATGAGTGAAGTATAGCCTCGTAATGCTCTATTAGAAATACTATAAGAGTTCTTTCACATCATAATTCTAATGGAAGCTCTAGGCCGTTTATTATAAATAAGACAAAGTTTGTCTATAAAGTTCCAGGATTGATGTAAGTTATAAGAAACAAATAGTGGAATTATATTTAACAGATATGTCAATATTACAGATGTTCATAACTGTTTAAGGGAAACGTATGAAAATTTTTTACCTGGAAGAGAAGTTAAAAGTTGTAATTTCATAGATTAACATAAGTTATATTTTGTTTTTTCTCGATGGATTAGAATTGCCATATTTCTAAATTTGTCATGAATTAACAAAAATGGCATCCAGTAATGGAAATGCAAAAAAAAATATTCCAAATCTGTTCTTGCTTAGTGTACTGATATTATGTCTAAAGTATTTCTATGTAAGAAGAAGCTCTTCCAGTCAACTTTATAGCTACCTCCATGCCACATTTATCTTCTCTGAGCTTGCTGTCAGTGTTAGTATGCTTTCCTCACGTGATTTTGTAGTCCTCTAAAATCCAGTGTTCATTTTGATGTAAATAAGGGAAATCAAGGTTAACAGATAGGTTGAGGCCCATAAAACAAATTTAATATAGTTAGTGATTTCATCAGTTATATATACATACATATACAGGGTGTATCAAAAAAACCTTGACGCATTTTAAAAATTTACAAAACAAAATATATACAAGATAGAAACTAGAAATTCATGTATGTGTTACCTGAGATATTACAGTTTTTTTAATATCGTTAATAAATTTCAATATGTGCACCTTTCGTGACATGGGGAACATCTAGTCTATAATCTTATCTCGACCCATGTGCATTCGAACATCGATTGAGTGACACAGATTCCCAAATTCTAACGTTGTGCCGATTTACTTCACCAGAATCATAGTAAACCGCCACCAGAATCATAGTAAACCGCCACAACGTCTCAATTTAGGGATCACACATGGGCCAAGATAGATTATCGACTAGATGTTCTCCATGCCACAAAATGTGCACATATTGAAATTTATTAACTATATTAAAAACAACTCTAATATCTTAGGTAACACATACGTGAATTTCTAGTTTCTATCTTGTATATATTTTGTTTTATAAATTGTTTAAATGTGTCAAGGTTTTTTGATACATCCTGTATATGTTTCATATATTTAACATATCGTGAATTAAAGTAATTTTTTTGAAAAAGAGAAGGAAAGGGTACAGCCAAAAGTAAATATTGAAAGAAGCAAAGTATCTTACTTCTTGGTCACGGATCCGCATTGTTAGCTCTATAGTTGAAATGTTCATTTTCGGAACTTACAGATGCAGATGTGCGTCCGCTAGTGTCTGAAATAAGCAATGTAAATTTTATTTGTTTTCATTCTTTTACTCCCTAAAACTAAAAGTATTTCGAACATTAGATCATAATATGCATACTTTGACCTGTAAAAAACAAAACTACTGTTCTCTATAACGAAAAAACTGTTAATTTTTTTAGTGGATTTCAATATTTTGATTGGAGAAAATGATCAGGTGTGATCACATTAACAATTATCCCTTTCAGGAGCAAGTAATTGTGTTTCTGTAATGTTGAATTCATACCAGAGTTTTCAAAAATAAAGAAATGCAATTTTACATTTTTTTTAAAACAAAGCTATAAAAGTAAAAAAAAAAAAAAAAAATTATAAAAATTCTGGTACAAATTTTGATTAAAATTGAGTGTTAAAAAATATCCCACACTGCACTTTTAAGGGGATAAGAGTGTTAGAGAGTGATAGTTCACTTCTATGATGTGCTGTTTGAACAAGAACTGATTCAAATTAACAGAAGTTTAAAACCTTGCATTGGTTTGCAAACAAAACAGCCACCTTTAAAAATAAATAATAATAATATCTAATACAGTGTTCAGTTTTCACCAGTCTATCTAAAACTATAACATTCTTTATTCCTAATTATTCTGCAGCAATCGAAGAAAGTTTTTAATACCACTGTTAACTTTGTGAAATAATTGTTAACTTGTGGGAAAGGGGGGGGGGGTGTATCATCTGTCACAATCGAAATTAGAAAACAAAAATCATTAATAAGATCAAGTTCTTGCAAACTTATATTCTACATTGTTTTCCTATCAGAAAATGCAGCATAAAACAATGCAAAATTTTCTTTTCCAAATTGCATGAGTTGTATCTGTACATATGATCAGCTCAAGTGGTAACATCCTAAATGTAATTTGCTAGCCTCCATTCCCTATATCAGAATGTTATCTGCCATTTATAGGATCTGCATGCCAGTTCAATGTCCAACATGTGGATAATCTTGTTTTTCTCCCTTCAAAAGAGTTTGAATGCATCTTAAAGGTAGAATAACTGTTTTCAAACCTTGAACTAGAATTTTACACATGCATAGCTGCCAACTCTCTTGTGTTTTGAGTACACTATTTCCGAATAAGAATATTTGTTTTATTTAATGACAAATTATACGATGAAATAAGACAGATTTTATTCAGCCATAATACTCAAAAATATTCTATTCATCAATTTCAAACAATGCTGAATGCTTATCAGAAAACAAACTAATCTAACTATGCTGAAACAAACTAACATTCGACTTAATTAAATTTAAAATTTATGAAATTTATGCTAAACATTTTTTTTTTCTAATTTTAAATAAAATATTTTGGAAAAAATAATAAATAATAAATAAATGAATAATAAATCATTATTTGCTTAATCAACATCTCTATAACTTTTTTTACCTTTGTTATATGTATGCTGGTTCTTATGTTTATATATATATGATTTATTGTTATATAGAGTTGTGCAAGGTGACATCACAAACAGGTTTTTGCTGCTGCTGTAGGACAGATATCGGTACCTTTATCAATGCTTTTTCTACTTGTGTGTCCTACAGCTTTTTCAATGTTTTACGGTAAAAGTCACATGATGTGAACTGCTCAATTAATAAAACAAAGCTACGTACCATAAATAATAACTTCATACTTAGTGTTTTTATTATATAACTGTGATTATCTAACAGTGGTTTTATTATCTAATATTTTTATAGTGTTAAAACACATCCTTATGTCATCCACCACAAAAAAAAAAAATTTAATCTTGGTATCGCAACAAATTTTGTTTCTTTTCATGTTTCTTGTGACAATCAAGGCGTAAATCCATTATTTTCCAAATTGGCAGGTTTCCAAGCCATAATTCCCCGATTTTGTAACAATTCTGTAGTCATGGCAAAAATTTGTATCAACAGTCTGGAGCATATAACCGACATAGCAAAATGTTCAGGACGAAAAACTACTAATTAGGAAAAGCCAAATAAGACGAGACGCTTTATCACATATAGTAAATTCACAAGATCTATCCCAAGAAACTAACTATGTTGATTTTAAAAGCAAATTTCTGGCTTATTTTCCAAAACAAAGCAAGTTTGGCTTCCAGACAGCAACAATTTGCAAATTGTTCTATGCTTGAAGGAAATCTGGCAAATGTTTACACACCCAGAGTGACAGATTTCACACAAAAAGTTTTGGAAATTAAATTTTTATGCAGATGTAAAAGCTCTATTTCAGCAAACAAAAGTTTTTAAATTCCTAGAAGGTTTACTTCCTACATTCAAACAACAAACACTAATGAAAGACCCCCAAATAATCCGAGAAGCATTACATTTTGTTGAACTCTTACAATCGAATTCTTTTGAATCAAATTCATCTGGAAACAAGCATTTCAACTAACAATTTGCAGAGAACCCTCTCCAGTGAAGAATTACATAATTTTTTAATGCCACGCACTAAAGACTAACAAAACTGTTGCATCTTTAGCAAAACAATTAGATAATATAAAAATTAATCTCCCAAAAATAATACAAACAACATCCTTGTTCTTTCCAAAATACAAATTATAGAATGTATTCGTAAAATGTTCCCTCACAAATGCCTTTTTAACATGCAAGACAGATCTATAGAAAATTTTACACAAAAATGTTTCTCCTAGAATATTTCTTCCTGCTTCCCATCCTGTATTCATTATCATAAGCAAAATCACTTGTCTGAGAATTGCTTTTATGCGTCAAATGTATCAGGCCATTTCACATTGAACCCTGAAAATAGTGAACAACCTCACAATTCCTTTCATTTTTCACCTCAAATGGGAAGATTTAATAATAGATTGCCTTTGAATAGGAATAGATTCAGAAATCCAAATCCCCAAAATTTAAACAAACAGGAAAACAGTAAACAAAGTGTCAACAACTGTTTCCCATTTAGAAAATAAATTTATGATACACTTAGAAAGCCACAGAATATTGGGGGAAAATCCAAAATTACTACGCAAGCAATTAATTCACAAAACTTGACTTTAAAAAAATATATAAATTACCTGCCAGCTACGGATATAATATTCGCATGATTTAAAGTTCAAAGTTTAATCTATTCTGGTGCATCTGTGACATTATTAGAACTCTCTGTTTTTAAAAAACAACATAATCCTGAAATCGAAGTTTCAAATATAGATGTAAATATTACATTAATATCGGGAGATAACCTTGATGTTTCTATATTCTTATTATAATGGGCACTGAACATATTAAGCATAAAATTTATAATGTAAAGAATGCTTTAGCACCCCAATATAAAGATAGGTTATGATATATTAAAATCTCATAAATTTAAAATATGTGCTGGGCTTCACAGCTGCATCTCAAAAGTAATTTTAGAAAAGAGTTTTCCCAGCACTATTCGCACATACAGAAAAAATGTAGAAAATGTTTGTGCATTGTTTTATACTTTAGACTATCTATAGGTTGGTAAGTATGCATCTCTCAGTATTTTCCTGTTCTTCAAAATGTGTTCAGAGCTTGGAACTTCTTAGACGAACATTGCAAATCAATGAAAAGCAGTTGTAGTGTTTCTAAATTGATCACTCAATAGTTCAATCTATGTCTTTGTTCTAAACAAAATTATTCTGTAGAATCATATAACAAAAATTATTGTATCATGAAGCTTCTTTACTCTAGAAAGTTACTTTTGGTGCTAATTTATCTCGCTTTTTTAATTTTGAAGGCATATGATGCTTTGAAAATTTTAGTTGCTTTCATAAGCTTTGAATAATTGGTGCTGTTTTCCTATTTTTATTTCAAGTATGCTATAACTAAATTTACTAAACCTTCTCTTTTAAATTAGTGAATCAATCAATTGATAAAATGAACTGTGCGCTCTCAATTTATATAATAATTTAAACTAGACATGCTCATTTCTTTCTAAGTAAGAATTAAATGTTAGAATGAATTATCTATATGGTAATTTAAAGCACCCACATTCATTTCTTTGAGTTATTTCATAATTATTGTTTTCCTTTTCATCCTATTTCTCCTGTTATGTATATTACAGAAATGATTCTCCATGTTAGATTTTTTTTTAAATATTTGTGATGTTAAAACATGAGTAATGTCAATAGAATTAATTGGCAAAGTTCTGTTTTATCTTTTTAACAAACTTATTGATATGTAATTATGAAATTATCTTTTATTTTAACCGCATTGATTAAAAAAATCATGGAGTGTAGGTCAAAAGTTTTTTTCCTTTCAAACTGAGTGATAAGTTCCAAGCCATGAGTCAAACCGGAAACCATTTGGCCTTATATGCCAATGTTCTCCCAACTGAGCTATTCTGGACAACACAATTCATGCCAAAAGATCCTAGGCTTGACTCTTGGCCTGAACACTCAGTTGGAAGTTTAAAAAATAATAATAACTTACACTCAGATTTTTATAAATTTATTGAATGCATTTGCAAACACAATATGACATAAACAGATTACACTATAAAAATGCTATTTTTTGATTAAATTTTCAAAATAGCTTTTTTTATGGACAGCTTGCCTTATGTATGCCAGTTTTAATATCTCAGGCAGTGTCCATTATAATTTATTAACACGTTGGCAGACACTTGCACCTATATCCGTCAAAGTGAAGTTCACTATGTGGCATGACGGCAATAGCCGTCCAAAACGAAACGGTCGTTTTTAGACACTACGGCTATAGCAGCATAAATGTGCATTTACCGGCGTACAAGTAGAAGCCCAGTGTCATGTTTTAGAGACAATTTTTTAGGTTGAAGTTCATTTTTCACCTGTTATACGAGTTGCAGCTTCAGTATGCACGTGCAGGGTGGCTAGTGGTCAGGGAAAAATACAGTAAAAAAATAATTACCAGTATATTCTTATAGAAAAATTCAAATTGATTATTTGATCGAATAATCAACATAAATTATTCTATAAGAATATACTGGTGTTTATCACGTTTTTTGACTGTATTTTTCCCTGACCACTAGCCACCCTGACGTGGTTGTGAAGGGAGTAGTGCAACCTAATTAAAAAGGTGCTGAATTAATCAAAATTAAGTTTATTTAAGCAGAAAGAGTAAAACTATACTTCTAATATTCTAAAAATTACAAAAACATATAGTGTCAATTTTCAAACTTCACTTGTTCCTACTGTCCGTCAATGTGTTAAGTTTTTCAGGAATTAAGGATAACTGCATAAAATTTCTTGAGCAAAATTAGCACTCCGGTATTTCATTCCCTGAAGTGTATTAATAGTGAAAGCAAGAATGGCGAAGAAATTAGATTTTGTTATACTGATGATTTATATGAAATTTTAATCTGTTAATATGTAAATGAATTTGAAACTTATCAAACAAAAAAAAGGGGGGGGGATGAAAAACTCTTAATAGAGGCAGAACTAAAATACTATAATTTTAATTCAGTGGTCAATTTCATTGTTTTGATCTTATGACCTCCAAAATTTATAAAAACTAGCAATGTATAGGCATAGCTGCCAACTTTTACGCTTTTTTCCTACTACTAAAAATTAATTGAAAGTTTTGCTTTATTGAATCACATGATTTCGATGTTTAGCAAGGTAAAATTTACTTTAAAATTTTAGTTGTAGGAAAAAAGCATAAAAGTTGGCAGCTATGTATATGTATGCTGGCAAATGTGAAAACACATTCTCAATATACATGATTTTTCAAGAACTGTTTGAATATTCTTCAATGTTTTATATTGCTGGGATTTTCTATTTAGAAAATAAATATTTAATCACTAAATTCACTAAAAAATACACTAAAATGTATGGGTGATTTTGTTATTCGTTACTGTAATTGCTAAATATTTATTAACAATATAATTTCCGTAATATTTAAAATATAATTGCCGTTTGTAGGTTAGAAACCTTCCTTCCATTAAAAATATAAACACCACAATGCCCATAGTAAGAAAAATATTTTGTTATTAGCTTATAATTTTATTTCTATGTTTAGTTATTTTAGCTTATTCACATACATGTATTCAAAAGTGATACAAGCATCTTGTTATATTCAGTGTATTTTTTTGTAATTCATGTCAGCTCAAAAATATTTTTTAATATTTTACAATAATGCTCTGTTATAAAAATAAATCATTCTAAAGGAGAATAGTATTTTGGGCGTATATAAGACTCTGTGGCTTTTAGCATATAACCAGTGTTTTTCATATACCATTTATATGAAAGAAGGCAATAAATATAAATATTTTGTTTGTATATTTTCATGTATTATACTCGATAGATGAATAGCTTGCTTATAGAATTTTTAAAATGTGTGTTGTTTATTGTCTAATTCAAATTTCATATCTGTCAACTTACTATTGTGATATGATTTAGTGTCATCCACCATCTGTCATTTTTTGTAACATTTAAGTTATATCTGATGTGATTTTAATGCACAATATATTCATCATTAAGTGTTAACATGAAAATTGAGCTTAAAATTTCATCTTTTTTGCTTTAAATTAACTTTTTTGGACAATTCAATTGTAGATTTAATTCTTGTTTACTTAATTCTTTTTCCATTGGTGTTTATTATGGTTGAAATATGAAAAGGGTGGACTGTCCAAACACTGCAATGAATGAAATGTCACTGCTGCTGCTGAAAATGCTTGCTGTGAAAAAGATACGTAAGCTGGTTAGGACAAACTGAATTTTGTATGTATCATCACACATATCGTTCACCTACAAGAAAAAAAGATACAACTAAAAAAAAAAATCATTTTGCATATTATTGCACTAATAGGTCTGCATACCTGCCAAGCTTTACGCTTTAGGCATAAAATTTACACTTTGATGCTCCGATTACTTTTTTTTACGCTTTTTCTACTATTTTGACAATTCTCTTTATTTTCGTAGAAAAATGCATTTTTTATTCAATATTCTCTTTAATTTGAGTTTTATTACTTCGTATTTTTATGAAAACGTAACATAAAAGAAACATTCTCTTAAAAATGCGATATTTGCAGCTACTGTTGTATAAATAAACACTGCGATCGTGGCGAGATTGATCGGTTGATTGATTTCTTGCGGTTGCTTCTAAAACTGTAGTTTTTCACCCTTGATTGGCTAAACAGCGCATCAATTCAACGTCATAGTTTTCTAGGCGTGGTTTTCCTTTTTCTCCGTCCTTACCGGACAAGCTCAGTTCAACTCAACTCTTGCTTTCACTGAACGGAGATTTTGAAGAAGCATGCGGACGGATTCGTGTTTATGTGTATCTCGCGTTATATCTGAATTTGTGAAATCTTTGCTGTGATCATGGCTACATCTAAAACAAAAAAAATAACTTACCAAGTCTATAAAGACAGTTATACTAAGGAGTTTCCTTGTATAAAACCATCCAGGAAAGGCCCGAAGTTCGTTTACTGTGATTTTTGCAGTAGCGATTTTACAATTTCGCATGGAGGCAAATATGATATTTCTCGACATATTTTGAAGGACAAACATTTGGAAAACGTCAAATTAGCCAATGTTAGCGAGAAGCAAAAGCTGAATAATTTCTTCAAAGAAGACGATCAATCAGCTGTTATGCGGGCTGAACTATATTTTACCCGATTTTTAGTGGAACACAACGTTCCTATTGCTGCAGCTGACCATGCCGGACCGTTATTTCGGAAGATGTTTCCGAAATGTGATATTGCTAAGCAGTACGGATGTGCCCGCACAAAAACTACTGCTATAGTTAAAGAAATGGCACCAAGTGCTATTGACGACCTGAAAAAGCAGATGCAAATCGGACCATTTTCTGCCGCCTGCGATGGAAGTAACGACTTGGACTATAAATTATATCCAGTCGTCATTACTTATTTCAATCCTACGGAAAATCTAATTGAAAATAGCTTGCTGTCTATCCCAAATTTAATTGGCAGTGGGACTGGTGAAAATATCAGTGATTTGATTCTGAAAGAATTCGAAAGAATGAACATTCCGTTTGAAAATTGCCTTTCTTTTATGGCAGATAATGCATATGTTATGCAAGGCAAAAAAAAAAGACGTGATTGCTTTTTTAAAGCAAAAAAATGAAAATCTCATATCTTTAGGCTGTGCATGCCATTTAATAAATCTTGCTGCTGAAAAGGGTGCATCAGCTTTGCCAACACATATTGATGAAGTTCTCGTGGATATTTTTTATTATCTTAACAAAAGTTCTAAACGTAAAGAATCATTGAAGCAATTTCAATTATTGCATGATAAAGAAGCAAAAAAAATTCTGAAACATGTTTGTACTCGCTGGCTCTCTCTAGGTAGAAGTGTGGCACGTCTTATTGATCAGTGGGATCCACTTTTGAGTTTTTTCACAAGTATGGCAAAATCCCAACTAAATAAAATACCCAGTAATCTCTCAGCTTACAAAATACCCAAAAAAAAGCCTAGTAGTGTGAAAGTTGCAGAAAATTCAAGTAGTAGCACATCCAATGACATTGTTGATATGAAGTCCGAGCATGTAATCCAAAAAAATGATTCAATTCAAGGTAGTTCAACCAAACGGAAAATAAGTAGTATTGTTACAGATGCTACATCATCTAAAAAACTTAAAAAAGAAGGGAAATGCCAAAATGAGCCTGATATTAATAAATCTACAGCAAAAGCATCAAAAATTTTGTCTAAAGAAGAAAAAATTTTCATGTTTTTGTCTTCTGTAGAAATGAAAGGATATGCTCACTTTTTATTAAATATTATTCCAACATTTGACAGAGTGAATGTCACCTTACAATCTGCATCTCCCTTAATACATAAACTGCAGGAGATATATTTAGAGTTGTTAAGAGAACTTTTATGCAGATTCATCAAGCCGTCTGTGATTATCAAAAACCCAGATCTCTTTCAAATAAATTTTCAATCTAAGGAAAATCAGAAAGAACTGAACGAAATAACAGTAGGAAGTTCAGCCAAAGATGAAATTCAAAAACTCGGTGCTAAAAAAAAGGAATACTTTTTTAAATAATGTTTTGATTTACCACATTGCAGCGTGTGATTATATAGTGAAAAAATTCCCTATAGAAAATGTTGTCTTAAAGCATGCTGCAGTGGCCGATTTAAGCAGGTTAAAGGATTTCACATTCGGTTCAATTAAATTTTTTTTAGAGCTTTTTCCATGCACACTGAAAATAAAATCAGACCAATCTAAAAATGATGCAGTGGATATCATTGAAAATCAATTTTGTAGTTTGCAAGTCGATCCACTTGTATCCAGTTTGAACCACTCTCAACGCATGGATACTCAATGGGTTGAGATTGGCAAAATCAAAGGTGCCACTGATCTTCCAAAGTATAAAGAACTTTCGGAAGTCATGTTGGCTATCCTGCTAATTCCGCACAGCAATGCAGAATGTGAGAGAATATTTAGCATCGTTAAAAAAAAAACAGAAATGAGTTCAGAAGTGGACTATCAAATGAAACTTTGGAAAGTTTGATAATTTTGAAAACGCACAAGAGGCTACCATGTCACGAATACACTTTCAGCAGCAGTGAGCTAACTAATGCTAAAAAGGCTACTGCTGCATCTTTAAAATGTGAAGCCCAAAATTCTTCCTGCTGATTTTGTTGTTTTTTATACATAAAATTTCTAAAAATAAGAATGTGTAGTTTAATATAGTAATTTTTGTAGTAGTAAAATTTTAGTTCTAAATAATTATATGAAATTAACTATTTACCATATGAATAATAATTAATAGTATTCATTTGAACTTAAAAATTTATCTGTTTTATTTTAAATAAAATTAAAAGTTTTTAAAAAATGTATTGTATAATGTATACAAAAGGTATTAATATAATATGAAAATAACTGTCAATTTATCATATGAATAATAATTAATAGTGCTCATTTTAGCTTTCTGATTTTTATAAATAAAATGTGAAGAAAACGTTATAATATATATATATATATATAACAGTTTATAAAATTTAATGCTAAATAATTATAATCTGAAATTAATTTTAAGTGCATCATATAAATAATAATAAATTAATATAGCAGCAATATATTGAACATAATTTAACAGGATGTCTACCCACCTGGAAAAGTCATGGAAATTTGAAAATTCTAAAAAAAAAAAACGAAAATGTTTCTTTTAAAACTAAGGATTTGAAATTGCAGTCCCATAAAAATCAAACTTTGCTCTTTAAGTACTGTAAATAGTATTTCACCTGTTGTGCAAATCATTTTGTTTACCTTCTTTCAATTCTTTGCAACTCAGAGATCTTCAGTTCCAGCACACTGAAACTTTCTACTGAATGTTGTAGGACTGGAGAACTGAACATTTGTTAGCTTAATTTATTGAATATTTATTATTTGCATTAATATGTCAAAGCAATCTGTATTTGACTGTGACTGATGTGATGAATTTCATCCTGATTTGACAAAATGGATAGAACTTGATGCTAAAAGTGTGTATCTGGAAAATTAGCATGTAAAATGTTCAACAATTTATAAATTTTGTAAAAACTTATGTAACATCAATAATTTGTGCCTCAGAATCAGTTGTGAAAATTCCACTCTCAAATTCACATCATTTAAGATTTTTTATGTGTAACATCACAAAGTCTCAATACCTGGAAATTTTTTTATTGGTATAAGAGATTCATTGCTGATCTGGAATAGACACCCTGATTTATCTATGATCATTTGAATTTTTGAAAGGTAAATTCTTTATTATATATTTTTTTCATTGAATTTTCACTAACATTGATTTTAGCTTTATGTATGCTATAATTTACATTGTATTACTATTTCTTAAGAGTTAACTAATTAATTAACTATAATAACTAATTTATTAGCATAGAATGTTATTTTTTAATCTTGTTTGCACATACAAAAAGGACGTTGTTTCAAACCTTAGAAATATGTCGTTCGCGTGTTTGTTTTACACCTTGGAATTTTTCTAGGTTGGCAGGTATGGGTCTGTCTGACTAAGGTGTTACAAAAAAAGTGTCATAAGTGTAGTTATCCAGAAAACCACTAGATTACATTATGTCACTTTTCCACCACAGAAAATGGACAAATCATGTAATGAGATAAATTTACACAATCCTCCCTATCTCTTCTATATCTTGATTCTTAAGGGTTTTAAGCTTTTGCAGCTGAAGAGATAAGTATTTAGTCTTATGTTATGGTAAAAAATAATGCAGATCTTCTTTTGCCTCACCTGTGAAATGTAGTATTTTTTTAGTTGTGTCACTTTTCTTGTGCATGAGTGATAATATAAGATGTGTT
Organism: Maratus michaelseni; assembly: GCA_963931845.1. Taxonomy (NCBI): domain Eukaryota; kingdom Metazoa; phylum Arthropoda; class Arachnida; order Araneae; family Salticidae; genus Maratus; species Maratus michaelseni. The sequence goes on along the minus strand of OZ007599.1, from coordinate 83,277,837 downwards.
GCATTTTTTTCTGATATGCAGTATTGTTAGTGGTTTAACATTTAATACAAATTAATGAAAAGTAGATATACCAATCATTGTAATTTCTTTTTATAATATTAAAAAAGGTATTTTGTTAATATGATTCAATTTCCTTTGTCTTTACTTATTATGGCAATAATGTTACTGTAAATAAAGGGAATAAAGTCATTACATAATGCAAAGCGTTATCATCAAATGTTGACAGGTGTGAAATTTAATTGTAGAGTTTAGCAGAAATTCTGTACATATATGAATCAAGAATGTTTAAGTCATGTTGAATGTATATAGATTATGTAAATACATTGCAGAGCATCTATGCATTTAATACTTCCCCCTCTTCTAGATGTGTGTGTGTGTCGATATTTTTAAATTTATCGTGATATTTTTGCTGTGATAGATATTTCATTTTACAAAACAAAGCATATTTCAGTTTATAAAATTCATTTAATACACTATGATCATTTGATGTCACTGTAAGCTAATTATATGTTGAAAAGTAACAGTAGATCTTTAAATACTTAAAGCAAATTGAATTTATCTGGTAGAAGATTTTATATGGAGAAAATTTCATCAACTTGTGCCAAGCTTGCCCATATACTGGCACAGATTAAATTAAACTTTGTTTTCTGTAATATTGGTGATTGTCTCCTTAAAAATAATATAAACTTGGTATAAATCTAACTTTAATCTATTGTGAATTTTGTAAAATAAGATAATTATTCGGGTATTTCATTGATATGTTCTGAATCTAACTAAAATTTATACATGCTTAAAAAAATTAAGATATATAAATGAATTAAAGAATGCTAAATCTGTAGTTTTTTGTTGTTGTTATCAATTAAATTAGGTTTATAAGTGTTTGTATAAAAATTCTAAAAAAATTCCCTTTTATGCAATTTGGAATTACCTTTGTTTAATTTTTCTGTATTGGGGGTTAATATTGCTCTTCTTAAAGACAATTATTTTGTGGGGGGTTTTACCAATTTAGCCTAATCTTGATAATTTTTTATATCATCAAAATTATAATTTATTCACAAAATATTTTGTTCTGTGATTCATGGAGGGAAGAGAATTAATAAACACTAATAATCCAACAAATTTTTAATTTGTTAACCATTGTTATATGCTAGTTTAAAAAATATCCTGTGGGAATTTTTTAGATCATTTCAGTGATAAATTGCTCACAAAATTTTTTATTCTCTTCACCATGGAAGAAGAAAAAATATATACTGTTTAATCCTAAGCCTGTTAATTTTTTATATTATTTCATTGATAATTCACTTTCAAAATATTTTGTTTGTACTCTAGAAAATGGAATGGAATCCAATAAATGGTAAATTTGATCAATTTTTACACGAGCTGATTAAAAAATATAATAATAATAAAACATTGTTACCTCTAAAATTTTATGTTGTTTCATTGATAACTTACTCAAGTGCTGCACTGAAACAATGTTAAATGCAGTTCCAATTATAGTTGAAATAACGGTAACAGTCAGTAGGATAACAGTAGTCACCAATTTGTGTCAAAGCACCAAATGTGGTAAATTGCTTATTTCATGTAGACAGTCGTAGTAGTAAGATTGTTTCTCTTTATGAACAGTTTGTTTCATTTGCTTTACATCTATTACTGCTACTCTTAATCATTTTTTAATTATTGGTTTCTTACTCTGAATCACACACCAGGGTGGCCAGCCAATCTTAAAGTCAGGGAAAAGTCAGAGAATTTTGATTGAAACATGAAAATGTCAAGTAATTTTGATTGACACTGGGAAATTCCAATGCAAGTTTGAAATTCAATACTCATAGTATGATTTTTTGAAAGAATATTACAAAATTTATAAAAGAGGATGTTTTTAAAAAAAATGCGTAATCTCTAACCAACAATGATATTTTTCAGAGTAGATAAATCTATTTTTAGTAACAACTTTTTTTTTTTTTTTTTGTGCTAATCAAGCAAACTGTAAAATTTTATTGTATAATGGATCAGTTTAGTTTTATAAAAGTTTATATATATATATATATACTGCTCGAAACAGTTAGGAGAGCAAGAAAAGAACTGAAAAGAACCATGCGAGACTGTTATGCATGGGCATAAAATGAAGAATACACGTTTATCAATGCACAATACAGAAAAAAAGATGCAAAAATATTTGTAAGGGAGCTTTAATTCTTTGAAACGATAGAAAGAATGTGAAAAGATGGTTTAGGGCAACAATTTGGTTACATGTAAATGACATAAAAAGTATTGTTTAGAAATGATGCAAGATGTTTAATATGGCATGTGGTCCCCCTTGAGCAGCTAAGACTGCTGCACACCTGTTTTCCATGGATACGATGAGGTTGTTGATAAGACTTTGAGGAATACTGTTCCACTCCTCAAGAATTGCAATCTCCAAGTCCCAGACAGTAAAAGGAGGCCTTGGTCTCGCTGCAATGCATCGTCCGAGTGTGTCCCTAACATGCTCAATCGGATTCAGGTCAGAAAAGCATGCTGACCATTCCATACGCTGTATTGTTTCAGCTTCAAACATGTTCTCCACAAGATGAGCTGTATGCGGTCTGACATTACCATGCATAAAAACAAAGGAATCGCTAAGGGCTGCAGCGTAAGATACGACATGAGGTCCCAGTACCTCGTCTGCATACCTTTGGGCCGCCAAAGTGCCATTTCGAATGATATGCAGGTCCGTACATAAACCTATGCTGATTCCAACCTATACCATCAACCCTCCTCGTCTGTAATATGATCTTTCACGAAAGAATGTGGGGTTATTTTGAGTGCCCCTTTCTCTCCATACCAAAACATGTTGCGGTCACACTCCAGACTGAATTGGGACTCGTCTGTAAACAGCACTTGATGCCAATCACATTGCCTCCAATCTCGATGCTCAGCAGCCCAGCTTATTCGGGCCGCACGGTGGCTTGAAGTCAGCAGAATACAGACCATTAGCCTACGTGCATAGAGACCACGCTGATGAAGCCTATTCCAGACTCTTTGGCTGGACACCCTTCGTCCTGTTGCCAGGAGCAACTGCCTTTGTAGCTGAATATCATTTTCTGTTCTGTCTCAATGAGCTGTTAACAGGATATATTGGTCGTCAGTTACTGTGGTAACACGTGGTTGACCTTGCCCTGGTCGACGTCTAACATTTCCCATAACACAGTTTCTTGGAATCGATTCCACAGCCTTGCAATGACACTTCTTGCGACTTCAACAGTGTCCACTACACTTCGTTGTATTTGCCCGGATTCAAGTCTCTTGATAATACGCCAAACCATGGATTCCAGTAAATCACGTTGTTGTGACATTTTCAAGTCATCTTTTCTTAAATCCAAAGCTGAGCAATTGAATTTCACAACTGAGACAGTGAAACAGATGTTTCTTCGAAATCCTGATTTCTGCACTTAACTCCTTTTTCTGGTTTTTGACGTCATGAATTTTGATTTGCATATGAAGTTTTCTTCTGTTTTCTGCTACACTTTAAATTATGGATGTTTTATTTTACGTTACTTATTGGTGTAAGTATTTACATAATTTCATTAAAATCATGTGTCCCCTAATAGTTTTGAGCAGTGTATTTAAAAAAAGTAACATTTTTCAGAAAAGTCGCTTGTGAAAGTAAAGTTAAATGACATAGAAAAGTCAGGTAAAATGAAAAAGTTCAAATGCTGGCCACCCTCATCACTATGCTTATGATTTTCTTAAACTTCTGCTGGAGCACATTGTTGTAAAAAGTACAACATTCACATTCATCTTGTACAAAGTCCTTGGTAGAAGGTTAATAATATATGAAAATTTAGAAGCATCTAGAAAATATTTTAGTAGAATTATAATAACTTAAGATTTTGAATAGGGAATGATAAAAATGATGATAAAGGCAGAGATGTTGTTTGTTATGGATTCTCAGAAATTGTTACATGTTTTATTTGTTACATTTGATACACACACACACACATTTTGTATGTATTTTATTGTAATTGTTATTGTCATGAGTACTTTTAATTATTCTTTATTTCTTAATTTGAAATACTTTATTAAGAGTACAAACATGACAATTGCCTGTATTTTCCATTATGTTAGTTCTGCATTTATGCATAAAATTTGCTTTTGAGTTTGTTAGATTTAACTTTAAAAGTCAATCATGATACTGTTGTTCATTATCCATTATTTTAGAATATAACAAATTTACTGTATTTTTATTCATCCAAATCTGTTGTACTGCTGCGAAGAATGAAATAAGATTATGTTCATTACAATTTTGTTTCTTTTGTGTGTGTGTTTATAGATCTGTGTATATTTTCTTTTTGTCTTGTCATTAACACTGCAGTGCTTCCTAACACCAGCATGGTATGCTGTAAGTGTTTGCTGATTGTGCCAAGATATATTGTAAAATTAATGCAAGAGATTAGTTTTACTTTGTTAGTACAAATTAATTTACTTTATGAAGTTTGTGGCAAATGCATATACTTGTCCATTGAAACATTCTAAAAAAAATCCTAAAAGAAGCTTTTAATTAAATGTATTTGCTTAATTGTTTAGTTGTCAGATTATTTTATTTTAAATGTTTTTTTAAGAATCTTAAACTGATGTAGTTGGTAATAAATTGAAGAAACTTTGTTTGGGACCATTTTTATATAGGTTCCCTTATTTGCGTGATTCATATGTGAGTGTGCTTCAGATTGTGATTGATAGGTATTAGGTTGTACATTATGTACTTTTGCAATTTTCTTCCTTTGTGCTTTGTGATATTTTGTTTTAAAGAGTTAACATCTCTTTACAACATGTAGTATTTCAAAACAATCAAATTTCGATCTCTTTATGTATGAGATTGCTTCTCAAATCAGGGTTTTTAATGAAAGAGAATATTTCTACATTTAGTATATATCAAATAAGAGATATTAATAACATTTATTTTCATTAAGATTAATGTGCAATATTTATATGCTATAACATTTTTAAATTCATTTTTCTATATTTAGATTGGTTGCTTGAATATCTAAAGTTGAATGTTTTGATTTTTTTTTTTTTTATATAACTTGAAATGAAACCCTATATATTTGAAAACTCAGTGAAATTTGTTCCTGTTCATGTTTTTAAAATTAATGGTTCAAAGGATAAAATTTTACATGTTGAAGGTGGGCATAATCGGGCATGAAAGTTGATTAAAGTATATCACAAATTTAAAAATGATTCCATTTATTATTGCATCAAATTATTGTTTTTATGTTAATTATTGTGTTGAATTAAAACAATATTAATTTTAAATCATTAATTATATTAGTTAAATTAAAATTATTGTGCTGAACTAATTAATGGTTTTAAATTAAGATTGTGTATATGTTAATCATAATGGTTATTGCATTAGTCTAATTAATGAATTTAAAAACTGGCTACTTTTTGACACATTCCTGAATTTATTTTTGTCAGTAAACATGGGAAATTGGCAGGTGCTATTATGCAGAAATTATGAAATTGGATTGTTTTTTCCATTTTTTGATAAAGGCAGAGGATTTTTTAGAAAATTCTCTCAAAGTTGATATTTTAAGCTAAATTTCCAGTTGCAACAGTCTGATAAAGTTATGAGACAACAACACTTGTAAATCAAGATGTAATTCATTTATCAAAAAATGGACATTAGATTCCAAATCTTTTTAATACTCATGCCTGCAAATATACTTTTTTCATTTAAAAGTGAGTCCATAAATGTGTCAGAATTTCTTGGGGAGGGGGGGGGGTAGAACACCCTTAAATCTGAAACTGCATACATTGTTGGACAAATAATCCGTATAATTGGTTTTAAATGGTTATTACCCTATAATATTTATATTTTCAGAACTCAATTGTTGTGGGAAAAGACTGTTATACTTTTTCATGAATAATACATTTCAATATATTTAAACACTTATACAGTTTAAAGAAATAAAATTTTTCAATGATTAACATTTAATGTTAGTTGAATGGAATTTGGATATTGCACTTTCTCTGTTTGTTTGCAGAATGTACTTTAATTTGATTATTGTTATGCATTAGCTGATAAATATATATATACCTTTAAGATTTTAATTTACCACACTAATAGTACAACAAACTATTGCTCAAATATTCAATTTATGTAATAAACCTCCTCAGTCCTGTTGTTGCCTGTAGAAGACACTAAACGACATGCTTTAAATTAATTTAAATGCTTCTAGGTTTGTAAAAATTACTTCTAGACCTTTTCAATAGATGGGAACATATTATAAGCACTGATTTATCAACTGAAACATGTTTAGTGTTTTACAGTCATTTGAAAATGGCTTTTGTGGTCTCTGTTAATGTTGGCCTTAGGACTGAGGAGATTATTGATCTCGACTTACATTCATTATTAAGAGATATCTAGCATCTGTAATGATTTATCGAATATTACAACTTTAATAATTAACTGAACTTAATAAATAATTTATATTGTTTGTAAAGTGCTCAACACCTTCATCTCTCACAATACATTGTGAAACAACAACATTTTTGTATTCAAATAATCATAACATATGGTTTCCGAAAAGTCTCCTCCCACCCTGATTACAAAATGTATTTGTATTTGCTGTACATAAGATAGACATGTGAAACTGGTGTCAAAATATTGGAAAACATGTGGGGTTTTTTTTCTTGCAGGTTTCTGTAATGTGGCTCTGGTGTGTGTAGCAGTGTCATTGTCCAGGAAAGCCATGTACAGAGAACTTGTTGACCATCAACATCAGTTGAAAGGGTGGAAGAAGTGGGATAGTCTTTTGTGCAAAGTTCCAAGAAATCAGTGAATTACAGATCCCAAAAGGATCTCATGATACCAGGGGACATACTGAGCTTTTTCCTAATTTGTGAACATTTCTCATTTCCTGAACACTGACACTGCTTCTCTACAGCCATGTTGCGGAAACCATCAGTAAAAAAAAATTATGCCACCATTTTGACATGTCTATCTTGTATATAGCAGATATGAATACATTTTGTAATCAGGGAAAGACTTTTTGGACACCCTGTATTAATGTCTCCCTATGTCTCAAGTATAATAAAGACTGGGGGCTACTTTGAAAGATATGAGATTTTGATCTCTTATGTTTATTTACAGTTTTAAAATACAGTAAAACCTGTGAAAACAGAATCTCTAAAGACTAGAGACAACTTCCATTTTTGACATATTTAATTCCATCTTAGCAAGTATAATCATATGGTATTATTTTTGTCAGAACTATGCAATTTTTATCCCTTATAGACAAATTCTGTTTTTACAGGTTTACTGTATATACAACAATATTTATTCCCATTAAACAGATACTCTTTTTCCATAGCTGGACAATTGTTAATTATTCTTTTTTCAGTTTTTTTAATGAGAAAGGGGAGAAAAGCCTGAATCATTAGACACCAGTTTCACATTTGTATCTTGTATATAGCGGATATGAATGCATTTTGTAATCAGCGGAGGGCTTTTCGGACACCCTGTATTTATTTCCTATGTATGTACTGCCTCAGGTGTAATAAAAGCTGGGGTAACTTTGAAAGATGTCCAAGATGTTGATCCATTATGTACATTTAGTTTTAAAATACAGTAAAACCTGCAGTCCAAACTGGTTTCAAACAGTGTAAATAATTGAGCAAATACTGTGCTGCCTAACCCTCATCATCATCATGTTGTCAAGAATTGAAAGATCTGCTCATAAAATCTAATTTTGCACTGCTGATAAAAATATTCAAATTTTCTCTAATTTATAGGAAATTTCAGTGCTAGATATCTTTCTCCATTCCATTGTTTCCATCACTGTAGATAATTGTTATAATTTTTATACAAAAGAAATACATAATATTTTAATTCTTTTAGCAAAACTAATAGAGAAATATAGTTAAGGTGTTCTATTGCTCTTTTAGCACTTTAAACATGTTACACGTATGCTGTTTAAATCATTAAAAACCCAACTTAAACTTTATTATGTGTGTAAATAGTTGCATTTATATATAAACTTACTACTCAGGGGTATTATCATTATTCTGTTCCTCCCCATTTGATATTTTAACATTTTTTTTCTACAGTCAGCATTTAAAGTTGTTTTTATGGAAAAAGAAAATGTGAATGAAATGACATTTGCTTGGAAAAATAACTTTCATTGAAATTTTAAGATATTTCAATCATTGATGCTGAACTTAAATTGCATTTTTATATTTTGATGTAGATTTTAATCAAAAGTGCTCTCCCATATTTTATATATTAAAAATATTAACTGACAGTTATATTTGAATTATTTTCAATTGTTGCAATATAGAGTGCAAAATTTCTGTATTTGTTGTAATTGCACATAATGTAATGTTGAGAAAAGAGCATTTGTTCTATTTGAATGTTAAAGAAACATTTGATATTATGATCTGTTTAGTTATTTTAGAAAATAAACATGTTGTAAATAATGGTTTGGTCTTTTCCTTTATTACATCTTGGTTATAATTCTTATGCTTTTTACTAGTAGAATGTAAAAAAAAAGTCAGGCTGCACACTGAGCGACACAAACAACTTGAAGCATGTCTTAGGAGAAGAAACAGGTTGAAACAAAAAAGAATCCTGTTTTTTCCTAGTAGAGGTCTATTCAAATTGAGTCAAAACTCAAAACTGAGATATCTAATTTTGCCTAACTATATGGTTTTACCATGCTTTCCTCTAATTAAAATTGATAAATTATAATAAATGAATTCCAAATGTCAGTTGCCAGAGAAAGTACAAATATATATATACCAACATTTGGCTAGCTATCATTTTTTCATAATTTAAATTTGAAAATTTCATCTGTTATCGGTATTTGATTTTACTTTGTTATCACTATTTTCATAAACAGAGGCCACAGAGACAGGAAATTTTTTTATTTCATTATACCACAATTTATAAGCAATGTACTTCATATTAGTCCTGCATCAGGTCGGGTAACTCGGGGGGGGGGTTCCCCTCTTAACCTGACCCACAGTTCAGTTGAGTTGGAGCTAATTTTTTGTATTGTAGCTCAGTTTTGAGTTTTGATACTTATGGTCACGAATAAGTCTTTATATGTTTATTTTTGTACATAAAAGATAAAATTGATATTTGAGATATGATTGTAATAACTACTATGAAAATTACTGCTTCAAAATAGCAGTGCAATGCAGTAAAATATTTCCTATTGCTGCGGTCTCTGCATAAAGGATTATAAAGAAATATATTTTAATAAGCAAACAATACACTAATAATGAGATTATTGTGATAAAATTTAATATTTGCAATGATTATGCTTGAAATTTAATCCCTATCAAAATACTATGTTATTTATCCGGTCATTCTATGTCAACCTCAACTCACGAGTTAGGCCTTAACTGTCTGTTGAACCTGAAATCCAATTCACTGCTAACTGAACCAGACGAAATGGAAATCAAAACTCAAGTTGACAAACTGAACCTTGCTTCTGAGCTTGGGTTATTCAACCATGCATGCACAGATGGTTGAAGCAAAGATGGCAGTTGTTTTGAATTGTGCTTTGAAGTATATTTTGAAACCAACATTGTTAGTGATGCAGTAAATAAGCGAAATGTTAATTATAAAAGAAGTTAATATGAAAGAATGCACATTACTTTTCATTCTTAACCCTTTTTGGACATTTTAGCTCTGTGAATTCAAGATTATATTAATTTGTGACAATGCTTCTTTCAGCTTTCATGGCTTTGATATTTGGTAGTGCCATCTACCGAATGCTAATAGAAACAAATGTTCTTGCACCAAAAGTTTTGGGTATATGATTCAAATCTTTATTTTATTTTTTTAAAGAATAATAATCAAAAAGAAAAATAGTTATTCTTGCATCTCAGTTTTACCCCTACACTTTACATTTGTTTCAAGCATACAATCATAGAAGCATTTTTTAAGTATTCATTCACTTTTAATACATAAATAATAATCTGTTAAACTATCATATACCATAATAAATAATTTGAACTATATACAGTAGAACCCCTCCAATCTGAACTAATTAGAACCTGTGCCTGTTCAGATTATATAAAATTCGGAAAACGATGTGTGCTAAAAAAAAAATGTAAGTTATAAGTATTCAGTAGTACTACTATCTCTTGAATTATTTTATTCGAAAGCAATAGAAAGAAAATGTCTCCCTTTTCATTAGAATAATGGATGTTCTCCTGTATGAAGTGACGTTTCATTCCATGAAACTCGTGAGTCATGACGGCAGAGGCTAAAGAATAGATTTTTTCTTTCTTCCTCCACATGAAATTCAACCCTCAATTTTCCAAGAAATGAATCTCTCACTTTCTTACTAGCTCATTCCCGTATGAACACACATCTCCCTGACATGTCATTCTCTTCTGTAAAATCGAAATCGCTTGTTTTGTGTGGATTGCATTAAGTTTATTAATTAATTTTAATTCATATTTTAAGAATTTCAATTATGTAAAATAAACGGAAACATAGTGTGTGCTCACTAAAAGAAAAATTAGATGTACTAGCACATTTAGACAAAGGTGAATCGGCCACAAAAGTAGCTGCTGAATTTGTCATCGGAAAAGCAACAATTAGTGACTGGGAAAAGAATCACAGCTAAATTGAACAGTTTAGTTCAGCGACATCGGAAAGCACACTTTAAAAACTTAAAACATTGAAAGTGTCACATTATGACATCAACAGACCTTATGTTTATGAGACGTTGGCATAATATTGCTTTTCATCATTTTGTCTGACAATTTTTTTCACCCCAAAAGATGGTAAATGTAAATGTGATCCTTGAATTATTGCATTAGTTTCTTCAATGGGTACAAAATTATGCATGCTGAAAAAAGTACTTTTTTGTTTTTGGTACAATATTTCAATCTTTTCCGTTAATCTGTTCGGATTAACGGGAATTTCCTATTAGTGGGGTTGTACTGTACTTTTTAAGTTTAAAATAATTTTTGTTTGAAAGAAAAATTGGAACAGATGCTTTACACTCACGCAAACATATAAACATAAGTTTGGCGAGATTTTCAAGCCTGCGCCAAACGGATAACTTAATATAATGGCTAGGTTGCCATTAAAGGAAAAAATCCCCTAAATTTGGCGACTTTTTTCCTTTTTATAACCGATTTTTTTTTTTTTTTTTTTTTTTTTTTAAACTGGGTGACATCATAGTATGTCATCATAGCCGAAAAATTTTCAGAGGATTTCTTGAAATTTTTCGCTAGCAATTTTTCAGACATCTTCTAAAATTATACAAGGAATTAAAAGAAACCTATTATAAAAATCTACACAAAAAGTGGCTTGGTTCAACACGGTGGCTTCTTGTATGCAAGGAAAGGGCATATTTACAAACACTTCCGTCAACTAATCTACCTACTACATTTTTGCTTTAGCACTCTGAAGGAATTGTCATGATGGTATAGACCAGCATTTCTTAAACTGTGATCTGCGGACCCCTGGGGGTCTGCGAGCTTACGGCCGGGGTCCTCAAGCTTAGTGCTAAATTCAGATTTTTTTTTCTCCTGAATTAATTTCCGTTGTTCTTTTAGGAGAGTTTTTCAGGTCAAGAGCTTCTAGTCTAGACTATTAATAAGTATAAAACACCAAATCTTCCGAGGGAGACATGTCAGTGCTCCAGAAATGGAATGTCCTGCTCTCTTTCCTGGACAACAGTTTGAATTCGTCAATACGCAAGCCAAAATTTTTATTGAATTTTTTTTTTCTTTCTCCCGTTCATTTTAAAATTGATAATTTTTCAAGCTGTCATAGTAGCAATCGCATAACCATGCGGTCTGTTTATCGCTGCAAGAAAATGAAAGGAAAATTTGTTTTTAACCCTCCGACCACTTATCCCGTGATTTCCACAGGCAAGACATTTGTCGAAAAATTTATATAATACACAATTTTTAAAGCAATTTTGTTTTTAAAATTCCGCAGTCAAAGGGTAAAATTTCAAATGATAAATGTTGTACATATTTCAAATACATGATGATTTGAAATATGTAATAAGATACATATTGGTCGAAAGGATTTTGAAAAAAAATTAAGGAGTCTAGAGGATTAATAAAGATTCTCCATTAAAAAGAAATTCTAAAGATTCACTTAAGCAATGTTTTATAATTAATGGTGATTTAAACAAAATAGAAACATTTATTTTTAAATTTCTAAACAAAAAATAGAAACTATGAACTTGTGAATTTAAAAAATACAGTTTTAAAATCTACAAAAAATACAATTTCTTCCAAAATTAAGAAATAATTTTAGACATAAAACAAGCTTTACAAAAATCATAAGCCTTTTACTCAAGAATTTTTATTTAAAAAACAATAGGATGCACGGGTGAGAAATTTGTTTTTAAGAGGTAATAGAAGTCGGTGCTGATTTTTTTCAAAATCATTTGAAAAAAATGCAATATTGTTACAGCCATTGTAATTTTTAAATGCACTGCTTGTATTTTAGTCTCTCTTGTTACATATTTACATAGTTCGACAATATGTTTTATTTAAGATATGGATGAATGATGAGAAAGGTTGGTACATTAAAATGTAAAGATGAGAAGGAGTTATATTTTGACAATGAGGATTCAACACCTCAGAACACAAATAAGAAAATATTGCCAAGGCAAAAGCGTTAGTTCCTTGAATAACGTTTAACATTTGGATTTACGAGCACCTATATTAATAACGAGGAACAGTCAGTCTATTATTTGTAACGATATACTGTCAAATCAATGTATGAGGCCAGCAAAACTCCGAAGACAAACTAAACACAAAGAGTATGCAAACAAACTAAATTACTTTTTTTAAAAGCAAGTTAAAAGAGCTGACAGCAGGTCAGAAATGAAATGAAAAGACCACAACTGGTTCCAAGAACGCAAAAGCCGTTTTTATCTCATATCAGGTATCTCTGATGGTAGCAAAGTCTGCAAAACTTCACATGATTTCAGTGAATTTAATTCTACCTGCTTCTAAAGTAATGATCACAACAATGATAGAAGAAAAAACATCAAAGGATTTAAATTTTATTTCATTATCTAATGATACTGTTACGAGAAGAATCACAGACTTGTGTGACAATTTTGTGAACCAATAGAATGAACGTGTAAAAATTACTCATTTTTTCACATTGCAATTAGATGAGAGTTTGGATATAATGTTAATTTGATAGTTTTTGCTTGTTATGAATTTGGTACTAAGATATGTGAAGATTTTTGCAAACTCCTTCCAACTCACACAAGTGTTGACCTATTCGCATGTTTAGACAGTTTCACAGAAGAAAAAGAAATAAACCGGTCAAGATGTATTGCAATAAGTGCAGATGAGGCTTGAGCTATGACTGGAACTGTTAATGATTTGAGGTTTGATTAGATTCGTTGAAGCTAAAACACCATATATAATTTGAATACACTGTTGTATTAACAGTGAGCCTCTGTTTTCCTGAAAATTCTTGAAGATTTGAAGACTACATTCAACGAAGTTGTTTCAGTAGTAAATTTTATCTAAACTAACTAGATTTGATATAATTTACTACTGAAACAACTAATTTAACTTGAATTATACACCAAAATTTTGTGAGAAGAAATTGGGAGTAAACACAAGCAGCTATTTATGCATGCATTAGGTGGCTGTCATGAGTAGAAATGCGATTTAAAAATTTGAATGTTTCCACCACGCGATGAAGTAAGATTGTTTTAATGGACTCCACAGGGTGGCTACTAATAGCTGTTACAAATATTTAGTCATTTTATTTTACAAATATAAAAAAGAAACTAATAAATACACCAATATGATGAACATCAGAGATGAAAGTTTTCCTGAAAATAATTTTACTCGAACCGACCGCAATCTTGCTGATTGCCACTAAGGCTGCTACAATCGTGACTTACATTATACACGGCCTGTTCATAACGTTTAAAACATCACATAGAGTGGATCATTTTTATACAGTGATTGGTGCAAAACAGTGGGCGTGCCGCTTGGCACCATTCGCAGTGTAAATGTGATCCACTCCATGTGACATTTTAAATGTAATGCACCGGCCGTGCATAATGTAGGTTGTGCTACAATACGAGCTGACTCATGCCGCCATTTAATTGCCCGTAGGAGAAGAACGATTGGCCACGACGTTTCTAGCCGCGTAGCCAACAATTGCTGATTGGTCTAAGTGGGCAATAAAACACTTGATGATGCAGCCTGTATTATAATAGCCCTAGTCTCCACAATGTAAATGCAGCATTATCGTCCTCTAGGAGGATAGAATAGCAGGAGTTGATATAAATGACATCACTTGAAGCCGTTGCTACCACCTTTGCGCCCACCATATTTGGCCACATCTTGCACTGGAGCACGGCCGGTTCATGACGTTTTAAAACGTCACACGGGTGGATCGAGGCTAACGAAAAAGAAAGGCTACCACGGTACTTTACGCATATCTTTTTTTACAAACAGCGGGAGTCAAGTGATGCTCGAATGCACCAATGCAGGTGTATGAAAAGAGCATCACGTCACTCTAGCGGTCCGTAAAAAAAGATAAGCGGAATGCACCGCGGTAGCCTGTCTTTTTCGTTAGCCTCGGGGTGGATCATCTTTATACGGTGATTGGTACAAAGCAACGCGCCCATCGTTTTGTGCCAACCGCCGTGTAAAGATTTCCCACTCCGTATGACGTTTTAAAAGTCATGAACCGGTCATGTATAACGTAGGTCGCGAGTCAACAAACATTAGTTTGGCAACAAATTTTGGCTTGGCAAGATGCTTGGTGATTTATTTTTGTCCAAAATTGTTTGACAAATTTAGTTTATAAATCGGCTTGCAATATGAAGCCGGTTATTGTTCAAATCATTAGGCCTAAGGGCGGATCTCATTGGACAGAGAGGGGCTGCACGTGGAACAAGGGCTGGATTCATTGGACGAGGAAAGGTTTTCAAAGCAAGCCTTAGTTGTTTGGGCCGACTTTAGACTTGCATTTTCAGCATCATGCCAAACGTAAACAATTCAACTCTATTTATTCTCTGAACTCTGTGGTGCGGACGCAAGAAATACCTGCCCTTCTTTCATGACTCCTACTGTACACATGAGTTCAGGCGATCTGATTGGTCTACATTAATATGTATATTATATGATTGGTCTACGTCGCTATGACAACTCCAGCATTAATAGTTAAGGTACCGCGCCTAGAATAAATAGTGTAGAAAACATGAAAGTACTAAAAAATTGAATCCAATAAATGTACAACGATGCTGAACGATAAGAGGTCGATCGCAGCGACATCTGCTAGCCCTTTTCAATGCGACTTTTAGCATATTTATTTGATAAATTACAAGTAATATTAATAATAATCAATTTGCAGTATCATGTATGCATGCTGCGGAACTAATTCATATTTGTACGTGCATTAGAGATTCAGAAATTTGTTTGAATAAATATTTCCGTATTTTTATCTTCTTTTTTTTTTAGTAATAGGCTAAAGCTGTCCGGATTTTCATTTTCTCATTTTTGCAAAATCAATTTTTTTTACTTTCTATCTATAATGGAAGAAAGTATTGCAATCGAAATTTTTTCGACTTCCGGTTTTCGATGGATTTACACGTTTTAGGGGTCACAGATTCCAAAAAACATGTTTTTACAAAATGTCTGTCTGTCCTCATTGTATAGACGCTTTCAGTGTGACGTCAGGGTACGTTCAGCGACGGCGCCCTACAACCCCAGAGAGTGACTCTGTCACGTGAGGTGCTACAGCCCCTAACACTCCTACAAAGCGAGGGTGAAGAAGGGTGATACCGGTTCTGAACGGGATGGGGTAATAGCGAGGGTAATAGGCAGCAAAACAATAAACAAATATGGCAGACGTTTTCGCTGATTTTCTGAAATGAAACATAACGTATTATTTATACACCAAATTTAATGTTTTGTGGCAAAATTTTTGACTAAGATTCTCACGATGGAGATAGTGCTATTATTTTTTAAAGTAAATAATTAAAGAACAGTGGATTACCAAATTCATCTGGATAAAATTGCAAGTTATATCAAATTATTAACGATGTTGTTTCCTTGATGAGTTTTGTGATTAATTATTTTTATTTTACATGTTTAAGCATGGCGTTATTATAGAATTTTGAAAATGAAAACTTTGTTGATATCGCACTTGTGATTTTCATCTAGTACAGCGAAGATTTTTCTTATACCTCAGATAAAGATAAACTTCGTCTCCTGCCTTATAATTTTATTGATAGTTTCGTTTTAATTTGAAATTAAGACTACATCTGAGGTGCTGTCTTAGACACCATATAACATGACATTTGAAAGAAGAATTTATTTTGTCAACTGGAATTCAACATATTTTCTTTGTAAATATATAATGTATTTGTATTGATGCAATAAATAATTTTTGTTTAATTTTTTTTATTTCATTTACTTTTATTCATTCTGTATATTAAAGGATTGATCTGTAATGTTATATTTAAATAAAGAAATAAACATGTTTATTATAAATAGTAACATTTATAATATATTAAAACTTCATACTTGACAGCTCAAATAATAAAAAAAAAAAATGCATGCTTGTTTCAATTTTAGTATATAATATCTTGAATGATATCAGGTTCAGGATAAAAAATAATATTGATTAATTTAAAGTAAATCATGTTAGATTTAATAGAGAAGCAAATTATCTTGAATATAATACTTAATATCTTGATTCCTATTTTTATGATGTCTATGCATATCAATTATGTATATTCATATATATTCAAAGTACAGCTGTATATATGAAATCTTTCATTATTTTAAGATAAATTGAACGTATTACACTTTATTTAAGGTACAAATACTATATTATTTGTTAAAAGTAAATTTTGATACAAGCTTCGAGAAACTAAAAAGAAAATTGAATAGAGTTCTTTGATAAATTAGAGAGTGTTCTTATAAGAAATAGAATTTCTTGTAAAGGTATCTCTTTTTTTGTTATTAATGTCACAGTTAAAAGCATTCTTGATAAATATTTACACAATAATAATGGTTTTTGCAATATTATCTTGTAGTAAAAATGTTTTAAAATCTGCTTAATTTTTTGAAATTTATTAAAATTTTGTGCTTTTATTTAAATATTGAATAGCAGAAAGAATTTCATTTTTCATTTTTTTTTATCGGACATTTATAAGTAAGATAATTATTTATTTAATGTTATTTAAAAATATTTTCTCTTTTAAAGAAATTCTGTTGCAGAAACAGTCTACTCAAATTGAATTAATAACAGACGTCCAGAAGATTTAACCCATTTATGCCTAGTGTCCTAATTCTGGGACGTTTCAGTAAAAAAAATCATGTTTTCCAAAAAATAAACTTATTGACATCAAACTTGCTTAGAATTAATCTCAAGATTTTACTTTTCAAAAATGAACATAGGTGGCAACATATTTTAAAGAAATTTTTCATCTTTTGATGTGTTAAGGCACATATGTCATATACGCAACATATAGGGGAGACCGGTACACACTGGACCTATGGACACAGTGGACCACCCCCTAATATTTTATTTATTTAAATTTTTTTAAGCTTCTCTTCTATCCTAATAGACAACAGCACTGCAATGATTATTTATAGCCTTCAGAAAAAATGTTTAGCTCAGATTGAACTATTTTATCCTGCTTTGTTGTTTTGAGCTTCTAAAAGTAAAATTTTTCATCATCATATTTTTATTTTTTTAGTAATTAAAGGTTGTAGATAAATAAAATAAAAAAGCTTTTTTGCAAAGCTAAGATACTTGTTTTTATTTTACTTTAAAGTTAATATGTTTAAAAGAAAGCTATAAACAATATTAATATGATTATTTATTGAACTTAAACATGGGGTACAGTGGACCACCCACTCCTGGGGCACAGTGGTCCACAATCCACTCTGCTCCTCTAATGCAGAATGTTCAAAATATTTAATAATTGCTTATTTTCTATAAAGAAAGATTGTTTTAAAGTAGATTTAACTGTAAAATAAAGTAAACAAATAAAAATAACAATTTATTTAACATAGTAAGAAATATTTTGTTTTGTATTTACTGCCTTTGATAAATATAACTGTAGTCTAATTGTTGATGATTCTATTCAAGTAAGATTCATGAGACTCAAATTGAATGGAAATCAGTTTGTTTCTCCCGAAACTGTAGATGAATCTGCTGTTGATGTCAATGATTTCATAATGTCGCTCTCAGACCCAAAATTATTTCTTGAAAATTCCAGGCTCAATCTTACTCATAAGTACTTTGGAATTTCATTTGCAAATTTTAATGTGAGCTGATTTTTTTGTACTTAAGTAATAACTTCAACTAAATTGCAATTGTTCTTGTATTAATCTGTTATTATTTTCAAAATATAATTTTTTTTGTTTTTTTTCAAAATTTATATTACTATGTTATTTTGCAGGTGAAGGGACAACAAAAAAGAATTAGATTAATGAAAAATAGATTTATATTGTATTTTAGATAATACCTAATAGTGGTCCACTGTACCCCGGTGGGTGGACCAGTGTACCCCGCTTCCAGGGTACACTGGTCCACTTTACACGTGTATATATATATTTTTTTTTTTTTAATGTATTAAAAACTATGTTGTGAGAAAATTATGATGGATGTAAGAAGGTTTAAGGAATATTCAAAAATATTTTAATACAGATCGGTCAGTCTGTTAAAGAGAAAAAAAATGTTAACTGAAAAAGTGGTCCACTGTGTACCGGTCTCCCCTATACATGTTGGCGCGATTGCAACAAAATAACAATTTTATGCCTTACATGGTAACCCGGTTATTTTTTATTTTAATTCTATAAATTATTTTTATTACGTATATCAATATTTATTTATATCAAACTATCATTTATTTATCTTTATTTCCTTTTTAAAAATATTTCATTTATAACTTCATTTTATTTTTATACTGAAATAAAAAATCACGTGCTATTATTGCATGCTATTTGTAACTAATATTAAAAAACAAAGTTTTCGACAAATTGGCGGTGGAAAAAAATCGTGCCAACGTGGTGCATATGATATATGACACCTGTGCCTGTGTTAATTCCACAATTGATACTGATTTTAACTAATTGAAATATAGCAAGGCAAAAAAGGTGAGCTATTTTTTAAATTAAAGCTCCACATGTATATATTTCATGTATGCGTTTGAAAATACATTAATATAAAACATGTATTCTTGAAAATTCAGATTTTTTTAATTTAAATCAAGCTAATGACGTTTTACATAGTGAATGGCATCATGTTTTCTCCCATTCTTCTGTGATATTAAATATTTAGATTTTTTTTTTTTTTCAAATATGAACCATTTATTTAGCTATAAAACCTTTTTAAATACATGTGTAAGATTAATATGCCTTTTTCTTTGTGAATGTGGGTTTGTTTTTTCCTTATAATGAAAAATTGTGCAGCTAGGATCTTTGTCAGGGAGGAGTTTTAAATTATTATTACTCAGAAAAAGTTCAAAAATACTAAAATGTTTTTAAGAATAAATTGTTAATGAAAACTTGACATATACAAAACCAACGTAAAGAAAACCACAAAAAGTTGGTTTTCAGTGTAAAATGAAAAGTAACTAAGTGATAAACAAATGTTCTGAATGAAAAATTCAAGAACAACTTGCATGTTTATGATGTGTGTTCTGTTTTTATTGATATTTTCACTGAGAAAGGGGCTCCTCTTATGAATTCTTCATAAATGTGTGCACTAAACTTATTTTGGCAATTGATAGGTACTTTGGGTAGGTGATTCCTGATTACTTCAGACTTTGCGTTGCTTTTTACACTTATGTATTTATCTTATCAGTTCTTTTTAGTGTTCTTGAAGTGTTTTCTACTTCTTTATTGCCCCCTGTGTGCCACTGAAATTAAAATGCATTTCGCTGCGGCATTGAAATTAAAATATTTACTCCTAACATTCGTTTTAAGAATTCCTAACCGTTTCATAATTTATTGAGTTGTAGCAGGCAGACCCTTTGGGAAGCCTAACAAATGCAGAATATTAGAAACAATCAGGTATGATGGCCTTCATCCTTACATAGTTGTTAATGAAACGAAGGTACGATGTGCTAACTGTGGAAAGAAATTCGCATGAAAATGTATAGTTGAATTACATGAAAAATATTTCCAAGAATTTCACAGCAAATGAAATTTTCTAAATATATCAATGTTTTCTTCCTTTACATTTTTTTTTCTAGCAAATTTAATATCACATTTTGTATCGTTTGAAAAAAAAGGCCCTTGTTATTACCCATAAAGGAACAATTTCATTGTTTTACATGTTTATATTTTATAATAGCCCCATGACATCTAAAAACCAACTCAATAAAAAGTGCATGTAGCCCAAATAAATTTAGCATTCAGCTGTTTCATGGCTTCATAAAAGGATGTCAATCTTCAATCCTCAGGACAAAATAAAAGATGTGAGAAACAGCAGTAGTAATATCACATATACTTCGCTGCTATTGTTCCTTCACGGAAGAAAGGTCTCCTGTTAGGAAGCCTTGAAACAGCTGAATGCTAATTTTTTTCCCTCTCTATGTTACTTTTTCACGTTATGTATTCATCTTAACAGAATATTTTGTGCATCTTATAAAATTTGTAAATGATCTGAGAGGAGTTATTCCCCCTCCCCCCCCCACACACACACCGTACTTAAAAGGAAGTCTCTAAGTGCAAACTCACAAAAAAAAATGTAATTACAGAATATTCTTCTCACAAGGATATATATGTTTATATATAAGGTGAAAAGCCTCTCTCACATGATGCAGTAGAGAAAGGAAATGACAAGTAAATGGAAATAATTTTTGGTACTTTTATGTTAGCCAGGTGCAGGTGATAAATTGCCAAATATTGTTCCCATCACCATTATTCGTATTGCATTCATTTCATTTAAAATAAAAACTTTTTACCCATTTAATTTAAAACATATAACTTTCATTTAAAAACAAACATTTAAAATACATGCCTTTCACTAACTTTATTATTATTTTTTAAGTACCACAAACAAAAATATAACATGAAAGCATTGCTTCCAATTTATTCACATGCAAAATAAAAGCTGCTAATTGGTGAGAAGAAAAAAGTGCTACTGGTGAGATTTGCATCCTGCTAAGATAAAAGTACCAATTTTTTTAATACAGAGCTACAGAAAGGGTAATGTAAGCACCCTCAATTGGTGATATCAGATATCATTACTAATGCTTTGAAGATGATCAAAAAGAAAAAAAAAATTGCAGAAGGTGACAAATAGTGTTGTTTTTATATACTAGAAATGTAAATGATGTACTATTCTCAATGTAACTACTTTCACATATAAATTTGCAAGTAGGTATTATTCACAAAAAGACACTTTTCTGTTATATTGGCTTTGGCATTTCTGTTTTAAATGTTTGCCACAGTTCAGGCTTCAGAAAGTGAATTATTGCAAAATGTTATAATCAGTTATATAAGCAAATCTGATGAACTTTTATGCTTTTTTTATATATGTATTTATAAATACATAAACATTATATATGTATATATTATATACAGATTACTTCTGTTTGTATATAAAAATATGTAAATGGCTTCCTTAAATTAAATAAATTGTATAAATATTGAAAAAATTGCTTGTGTATATGAAACAGTCATTAGGTTACCAGAAAATATGCATGACAAATTTAAACATTTGTACAGACTAAAATATTAAATTTAATAAGCAGTTCCTTACTTTTTTTATTCATGAAAATATTTTATGGAATAGTCTGGTTCTAGCAGAATATGAGGGGAAATATTTTCATGATGATATAATGAGGGGAAATATTTTGAAACTTTCCAAAAATATTGATGAGTAATTTCACTCTTTGATATTTTCTCACAGTGTGAAAATGATTCTAAATGGGTAAAATATTTGTTGACATGAGTAATGGCAAACACTACTTCAAAATAAATTGTTAAAAATTGAGAAATTCATTTTTATTCTATCTGATATTCAAGGGAGAAAAAAAAATGTTAGAATTCTGTTATTTGAAATGTAATTAAAAAACATATTCCACAATAAGTTTAAATGATAACAAAGAAACAATTATTATTGAAAAATCAAGAGTTTATTTAAACATTTACAGACATATATCAACAACTATTACAAGTGATGAATGCGGACCTATCTTTCTGGGTATTTGTTGAGGAGAGAAGGTGGGGTTGGAATAGATTTTATCTTTTGGGTGGCTGAATGTAAGCTGCATACTGAAACAACCCTTTACCTCCCCCCCCCCCCTCCTTATACATAAATTACACCCAGAGTATTTTTACTCCATGCATAGACTGTGTTCTTTGGAATGTTGGCCATAAAATTTTTCATCAAATACAACTTTATACTTTGTTATAAAAAAAGTTTGTGACTTTAATCAATATAGGAGCTAGAAAAATATTTTGGAGGGATGGAGATTCAAACTTCAAACATAGTGTTACTATATTCAATATGGTTTAATAAGTATAGTGTAGTGTATTTAATACAGTGAAACTTACTTTTAAAAAAAATTCAAAGTTTAAACATAGGTTTGTAAAATTTCAAAAATTAACTTCGCACTTGCATGCAGGTAATATGTTTCATGATACTAGTAATATATTAGGAAATTTAAGATTTTTAATCTATGATTTATTTTGAATTCAATTGGAAGATAATTACAGTTACTAAAAACTGCAGGTTCCTAAATTCATTGAAAATTTACTTACTAATTTTAGATTATGGTGAAAAACTAATAACTCAAAGCGCAATTAAAATATACATATATATTCATTATTTAAAAAAAAGAAAGAAAAAATTAATGTGAGCGTATTTAAAATTTAAAAAACTTCATTGCATGACTAGAAGTAAACATTTTTTTTAATAAACTTTGCTGTATACTTAGGGGTTGATGCAGGTTTTTTTTTCTTGGGGCTCATTTTGTGAAAATTAAAGGTTATTTTTGTAAAATTTATTATATTTTTGTGAAAAATAACATTTTGCAATGAAAGTTGAAATCGAGTTAATCAAATTCGAACCAAGCATTTATAAACAAAAACCTTTTTAAATCCTTTTGCTGAAGTTTTCCTCTCTTGTGAACTTGTTTGTTTACAAATTACACATTTTAAAACATCACAAAATAATAAATAAATAATAAATAGTAAGTTTTTATAGAATGGAATTTTGTGAAGGGGCCCATTTTATCAAATTGATTTTTGTAAAGGGGCCCTAAATAGGCCCCAAATTTTTCCTAGATCGACCCCTGATACTTCATTAGAAACTAAGCAAATGGACTTAAATACAAACTTGTCTTATTTATTTAGCAACTATTTCTCTACTGGTATTATTTTATGTAGATGAAGGAAAAACGAGCGACACAATTCGTAGCTCCGGGTGAACTACCATTCTAGACAGGGCTTAAATTCTTAGAAAAAAAGTACTGCCCTAATATTCTGCATTACTAACACCTGTAGCGTACCCCCGCTCCCATCTGCATATCTATATTTCATACATTATTTTCAAAATTTAAAGCATTATTTTTTTACTTAGCAAAATAAATATTTTAAATACAATCTGCATATACCTAGCTATCAACTATTCCACTTTTTAGTTATTACTACTTCCAAATAGAAACCTTTGCCTAATCTTAATGTTGATTAATTGCAGAATTCTGCAATTAAATAAGCTCAGGATTAGTGAATATCGGAATATAGGATTTGTGAATTCGGAAATAGTGTTAACACAAAAATGAATAATTCGCAGCTATGCAGAATAGAAAAAGACTATTTCTGTTTACTCTTTATTCTGATCAAAATTATTTGAAATTGAAATAAATAAAATTTTGAATTTAAGACAGATTGCGCTCGTGCCTGCCCAAACCTGAAGACTGATATAAAAATAGAGCCTGTTTTACCTTTATCTCTTATGTGAGCAACACATTATGTCACTAATAAGTATTTTGATACAAAAGATTGGAGATGGGAGGGAAAGGAAAGGGTAATTTAGGATTCATTTTTCGGAAGCATTATTGCACTGGGCTCTAGAGCACAGTGTTTATGAGCTCCGGGGAATTCTGGCCAATATTTAAATATTTGCTAAAAACAGAGAATAACAGTACCAGAGCTGAGCTCCAGTGCAAATTAAGCCCTGGTTCTAGACAAGAGGAAAGGAAAATAAATTATTTTAGAAGAGGAGAGGGAGTTTCTTTTTGGTGATCTGAGAAGAAATTTCACACAGTTCCATCCAATGAAATCATAACTATTTTTTTTTCATGCTGACACATATTTGAACTCTAGGGATGCATAATTTAATAGGGAGAATAGTGATTTGGCCAAATACAAAACATTTGGCTGTCACATAAAGAATTTATTTTTTGTCTGAAAGCATGATGTAAAAGCATATAAAACAATACTTGTATCAAAAGAAAAAAGTGCTAATTGACATTTAACAAAAATATTCTGCAATTATTCATCTATAAAATAAAAAGTATATATCTGTAATATTTCTTTACAATTAGATTATCATATCAGCTTTTAAGATTTTTTTATTTATAGTACTAAGATTAATTTATTATTTCACAAAACTACCCTTACAGTTTAGGAGTTAAAACGATAGTAATATTTACATTGAAATCAGATCCAAAAGCTTTAACTGTGGTGGAATTGATCATCCACTATTACATAATATCTATATGGAAGAAATTTCTACCCCATACAAATGATAAAGTAGAAATTGGCTTATTTTTTCCAGAAAACCACTAATAGCGACAAGGCTGTGTTCAAATAGTAGTAAAAAACACTATATTTTTCAAATGCATAAACATAAACGATAAAATAAAAAAATTCAAAATTTTAATCAAACACGATAAATGTGAATTTTTATACAAATAATTTTTTGTGTAAATGTGAATACAATTTTAACAGAACTATTCAATCTTGTCTGAATTCTAAATTTGACATTCGGCTAAATATTACATTCCACCAAGTATTCGCAGCATCTTGAACTACTTTTAATACTTTTTACAATTACTTTTCACAATATTAATCTTATTTAAAAAAAATAACAGAATGCATAATTTATTTTGAATATCAAGATGTCTCAATAAAGATAATACATGAACATAGATATCTCCTTACGTTTATGAGATAATATAATCAATGTACACATCTTGAAAACTCAAAAGTTTCAATCAACTTGTTCAAGAGAAAAAAAAAAAAAAAAAAAAAAATCTTATTATTTTTAAAACGCAAGATTATATGCAAGATTATATGCAATTTATATTTTATTCTGGTGCCCCGAAAGTGAATGCAAGTCAGGATAGTGCTAAATAGTATGAGATTTGAAGCAATACTGAAAAAAAAAAAAAAAAAGTTTCAATCAACTTGTTCAAGAGGAAAAAAAAAAAAAAAACCTTATTATTTTTAAAAAGCAAGATTATATGCAATTTATATTTTATTCTGGTGCCCCGAAAGTGAATGCAAGTCAGGATAGTGCTAAATAGCATGAGATTTGAAGCAATGCTGAAAAAAAAAAAAAGTTTCAATCAACTTGTTCAAGAGGAAAAAAAAAAATCTTATTATTTTTAAAAAGCAAGATTATATGCAATTTATATTTTATTATGGTGCCCCGAAAGTGAATGCAAGTCAGGATAGTGCTAAATAGCATGAGATTTGAAGCAATACTTAGGAAAACAGATAATTAAACGCTTTGAACTTTGACTTTGAAGGGAGGTGGGCTTTGAGACCTATAGCTACAAGGCTGTCGTCTCGAATGATCCATATACATTTATTTATTATTCACAGAAACATATACATGAATTCTACAATTACATACATCTTGACGAGATAGTACAAGGAAACATGACAACACAAGAGACACAACCTGGGGGTTCCACACAAAGTGTGTGTGCAATGGAACCAGTGGGAATTGAACCCACAACCTCCTACACTCGCAAGCGATTAGCGGCGTGGTGCCTTAACCACTCGGCCACGGAGGCCCCCAATTAAACGCTCATAATATATACAAGACAAGTGTAAACAAACCAAAAAACCCCCCACGTGATCAAATCACCCTTTCAAAATCTGAGGGTGATACGAGCCACTCGGTGTAGCACTGACTGTCGTTGCTGAACGCTATCCCGGAGTGGCACTTATCACGTGATATCGGTCCTGAACGCAAACCCTACTTTCGGGGTTGTAGGAGTCACTCGGGGTGCCGTCGCTGAACGTGCCCTCAGTCATGATGTTTTGCTTGGATACTGACTCCAAACAAACGGTTGCTATGTTTCATTTCTTATAAAATATAAATCGTAGAAAATATTACCACTGCACATAATGTATTAAAACACTTTGCCGTGAGATATATTTATAAGATATCGGTATAATATACAAACATAATAGAAAATACAACATAGAAACCGTTTGTTTGGAGTCAGTTTCCAAGCAAAACGTCATCATTGACGTCACGACTGAAAGCGTCTATTATCGATAGAGTTGCAAAGGCTAGAATAAACCGGGGTTTTTTGGAATAAACCGGGTTTTTTGGGAATAAACTAGGTCTTTGGGGAATAAACCGGGTCTATTGGAAATAAACCTGGGAATAAACCGGATTTTTGCAACTCTAATTATCGAAAAGTGTAAGAAGTTATGTTTCAAATTGAACCATTTTTTTTCTATGTTTTTGGCTATGGCCAGCAGGTCCCACTTGAATTTGGGGATATTTCGACGAAAGGGGGCGCTGCGATCGTGAATTTTGTTCCATTTTTACATCCATGTATCATCGAAAACTATGAAGTTATGCAGATGATTGAACCAAATTTTTTGCATATGTTTTTTACTATAGCCTGCAGGTCCCAGTTGAATTTGGGGATATTGCGCCTGTAGGGGGCGCTGTGATAGCTATTTAAAGATTTCAAATTCAAAAAGATACACACAAAAAATTAGAAATCCTAAAATTTTTGCGTTAAATGTTAGGCCTTGATCCAAGGATTTCAGAGCATTTTTTGTTTTGCCTCTATCTTAAAAAATGGCTGAGATATAGCAGTTTGAAATTATAGGGTGGCTGACATTTTGAAACAATACAGCAAGATTCCTCCATAAACGGGTTTAATTTATGAGTTTTAGTGAACATGATTTCGCCAAATTTTCGTTCATTGTTGTAACCATCGTTTCAACTGTATATTCACTATATTTGTACATTCGCCAACGTCAAATTCTCGCAAAGCTTGGTGGCAATTGCCGAAATATCGCTAAATTTGGCAACAAAAATACGTTGTCGTATATGAAGCCAACTTGGCTATGTCTGTCTAATTTAGCGATATTCTCTTCAATATTGACGAGAACTGGGAATGACTCATCTGTAATAGGGATCCGCGCATTTTAGCTTCGTGTATTTTCAGTAGAATTACCTAAAATCTCAAAAACAATAAATAGGGAGGCTATCTTTTCCTGCCGGTAGAGGTCAGAAGGACTTTTCGTAGTTTAGTATAATACATCGCCTGCTCGCATCCAGCTCGGCGATTCGCTAGCTGCTGACGTACAACAGAATGACGAAAAATATTGATTATTTTTTGGCGGTGTGATAGAGAATTTTGAAGCATTAACATGTATGAGATAGAAGAGAGTTTTGGGATTGGAGCATATCCGACTAGTTTTCCTTTTATTACTGAAGCGATTTAGGAACGATGATGTATAGTTATTTTCTTAAAAGATATTCTTCAACTTATTTTATGAACCACTTGATTATCAACTTATAACTGCTCATATGATATTTACTGTTGAAAAGAGCTAGCAGATGTTGCTGTGATCGCCTTATGATCTTACAGCATCGTTGCACATTTATCGTATACATTTTTTAGCACTTTTTAAAGCATTAGTGGGATATAGAGTTGCAAAAATCCGGTTTATTTCCAATAGACCCGGTTTATTCCCAGGTTTATTCCCCAAAGACCTAGTTTATTCCCAAAAAAACCGGTTTATTCCAAAAAAACCCGGTTTAAACCGGGTTTTTTCTAGCCTTTGCAACTCTAGTGGGATAGCCGGTTTCCACACTATGTATTGTAGGCGTTGTACTTGTAGTTAAGGCAAAAATGTAGTAGCAGATTCATTGACGGTAGTTTTTGTTTGTAAACATGTCCTTCCCTTATAAACTTGGCGGCAAATTAGTTCACCTATGAAAGAGCTTTCCTAGAGTACCTCTCTTAGAGACTGGCGACATACGTACGGTAGCCCGATATCCCCAAATTTTGAGACAGTTTCCACAGTTTTGATTTACAACAATTACTACATTTTAAGAAGGTAATACATTTGTGGCGTTTAATAAAGAATAAAGATTTGAAGTTATGAAAATTTTAAATAAAGTCCTGTTATGGAACTTGGTTACCCTAGACATACGGGCATTAAAGTTTGTTTGTCCAGAAGAATTTTTGATAAAAATTTGGCGAGCCTATCAATATCACCAAGTTAATAATTGTTTACTTTTTAAACACCTCGTTCAAACTAGAGCATTTAAGTTACTTAATTTTAAGTCATTTTATGTGAATGCGCTCCAACACTGCAGTAATGCATGAAACAATCAAGTTTAGTTCCTGGTTGTCCGATACCAAAAGGTTAGTTTAGATTCTTAAATGATCTAGTGTGTACGTAGTATAAATTGTTTAACGGAATTTTCAAGCGAATAACAGCAAGTTGACATAGTATACCGTGCTGTAGTCGTAAAAAAAGAAGGTATACGCTATAGGCAGAGGATATAAAGAAAGGGCGAGGCTGTCGAAAAAGACAGGCTGCTGCTCTAAGGCTCCTACAATCCGAGCCGACTAACGTCGCCATTTAATTGCCCGTAGGAAAAGAACCATTGGCCACGTCGCGTGTGCAGCAATCGCTGATTGATCTAAGTGGGTAACAAAATGCTTGATGATTCAGCCATATTAGCCAGTATGCTTCGCGTTCGTTTCCCTTCGGAACGCTAGAGTCAGGTGATGCTCTTTTCGTGCCCCTACAATCATGCTTTTCCAGCACCTGCGTCACGAAAACAGCATCACGTAACCAGGGCCACACTAGATACCGGGCTTGCTCATTCATTATCATGACGTCACAAAAGGTGGCTAGCCGTGACGAAAGACATACGGCGATTGGCACAAAATGATGGACGCGTCGCTTTGCACCAATCGCTGGTCACGGCCAGCTACTATTTGTGACGTTCTGAGAATGAATGAGCAAGCCCGGTATCTAGTGTTGTCTTGGCGTAACTCAAGCGGTCCACGTGTAACGCAGTGCGGCAACCTGTCTTTTTGTCCGCCTCGAGGAAAGTGCAACTGACAACACTGTTGGAAAAATTATTGTTGGATACCTGTCTGTTTTTTATGACTCCTACTGTTCTTGAGAATTCAGGCGATCTGCTTGACAAGTGTCTCGCGGCAGACATCACGCTACCATAATTAGATTCCTGCCCTTTTACATCTTTAAATATGATTTGCTTAAAAAAGAAGTATTTGATAATGTTTCACTGAAATGAAACTTTAAATATCAAAAGGCGCTTTAATGTAAAATTTTAAGCTCATATTTTCATATTTAAATATGTATTTTATTTTATTAATAGAAATAAATCTAATTGTTATTATTGAATTTATCATGAAAAATATAAAGCAACCGATAAAATATTTTTAAATAAAAAATAATTGAAATAAAACTGAAATAGAATATTTAACCTATAAAACATTTTAAAATTAAGATCTAGAAGAAAAGTTGGAAATAAAAAGAAGACGTGAGATTCATACTCATGCTAAATAGACTCAAACGCATCGGTCTAACGGTCTAACCATTCAACCACCAAACACATAGCCGTTCAGCAACAAAACATAAAAATAAGTAGGCAAATCTGTGATCTGAAGGCAGGAATCCATGGAGATAGAAATAAGAAGGAGAACAGTGAAGATAGGCTTTCAAGATCACAACTTGGACCGGGAATTAGTACCCAGTTTGTGGCGCTGGTGCTCCCAAAGGCCGGTCATGTGACCTGTCAAACATGACAAATCGTCTGCTCTTCCTGCATTTTGGTTTAGAGCATGGTAAAGAGATAGAGGGCGCTACACTTCCTAAAGGCCCAAAAGACCAGAAACGCCGCCATACTAGGTACCGCTTTTAGTTCCATAAGTAGAAACATTATCTTTGTTCTCCTTCTCTCTATCTCCCTGCAGGAATCTAAGCATGGTCACGTGATGTCTACCACGAGACACTAGTATCTGCTTGTTCTACATCTACGATCTGATTGGTGTGTCAATATTCGTTTGTGATACGATTGGTCTATGTCGCCATGACAATTACTTCAATGACGACTAAAGCAAAAATGAAGTAGGTAGATTGGTTGACGGAAGTATTTGTTTGTAATTGTGCTCTTTCCTTATACAGTCGAGAGCATACGCTATAACTTTATTTAAGAAACAGAGGGTAAACAGAGCTTCATACCCTTCACAACCCTGATAGTTTGAACAAAAACTTCCAATTTGAGCTGCGCCTTGTACGTATGCTGTCATTATCTTATAAGGCACTCTAGTTTTTCTTGTTTTGTGCAAAAGCCTCTCGATCAATCAAATCTTTCTGTCCGTATGTCAATACTTTCGTATACATTCATTCAAATTTTAAGAATAAAAGTGCATGTTTTTGTTTTTAAATTGACGTTATCATTTTGGAATCCTTGAGGTTAAATACACGAGTCGAAATGTATATCTAGAACTCAACGAACTAGGATGTCATTGTTTACTTGCGGCGTGGGGAGACCACGAGTTGGCTAGGGCGGTTGGAATATTATCACCCTGGTCCACTTTCTGAATTTATCGGTTCTGCTTTTAAAATATTTGTGTCAAGTAAAACTTAGTTAAGAAATTTTTTATTTGCAATAAAATTTATTTTATAAATGTGCATTTGTGATTATGCATTGTACTGCATTTATCAGTGCTGCAGCTATTGTTTAATTTAATTTAATTGTGAGCATACATCAGACTTGTTTAAGTTTCGGCAAGATGAGGACAGTATAGACACAATGAAATAGATATCACTAAAGATTACAGACGAAAACTCCACAAACTGTGTGTGATGGAATCACCTTGAGTTGAACCAGGGCTACACTAGATACCGGGCTTGCTCATTCATTATCAT
This sequence comes from Maratus michaelseni, assembly GCA_963931845.1. Classification (NCBI taxonomy): domain Eukaryota; kingdom Metazoa; phylum Arthropoda; class Arachnida; order Araneae; family Salticidae; genus Maratus; species Maratus michaelseni. The sequence goes on along the minus strand of OZ007599.1, from coordinate 83,246,679 downwards.
GCCGTTACAAATAGTGGCTGGCAGCGATCAAAGACATACAGCGATTGGCGCAAAAAGATGGGCGCGCTGCTTTGTGCCAATCGCTGGTGGCGGCCAGCCACTATTTTTGACGTCGTGAGACTGAATGAGCAAGCCCGGCATCTAGTGTTGCTCGGGTTGAACCCAAGGCAGCACAACCTTGGCTGACGAGCGTGTTTATGCCCGCGACCGTGGAGAGCCTAGCTAATGTTTTGTGCAAGTGCAACATTCTTGCAGAATAAAATCGAATTCCTGCCATTTATTTAGAAAGTAGAAGGAACTTTTAAACCGTGAACAATCATTAAAACTGCGACAAACTAAAGCAAATATAAACAACTTTAACATTTTAGTCTTTATATAACATATTTTGGGAGTGTTTTATGCGGCAAATCCCTCCCACCCATTCGTTAAGCTAGTGCAATTTTTATTTCTTTTTTTCTTCTGTGAATAAAAAACATACAAATCATGAAGTGTATTTGAAAGATTATTTCTGTTTTTAATTCGCAATTCAAACAGTCTATCGCAGCAAGCGAAAGATACAGGCTACGATACTCCCATAGCCATAATCCTTAAATGTCATATGTGTCTCTTGTCACATATGTGATCAAGATAGGCTGGTTTCCACCATTTGTCGAACTAAATTTAAATATCTAAAACTTTCAAACGAATTTATAACAAATAATGATTTCAATCGCATTTTCCCATTAGTTTAAGGGACATTTTTCTGTACAGACAGCTCCGATTAGCGCCGTCTATAGACCCTTTTAATCACCAATTGATGCATAGCTGGTGAATTGGTTCATTAATCTGAATTTAATGCATATGGGCTGATTCTGTGAAATTCGCAATTTTTAAACCATGCATATATGGATACTTTAAAATGAATTAAGCAAAAGGCAGGGTTAAAAAAGTATTACGCACAGAGAATTAATTTCTAGCATTTTAAAAACTGCATTTATTACAAAACAGGTGTATTTTATGCAATAATTCATGATTAAAAGTGTCCACTCAGGGCGTTAAATTGGAGCTGTCGTTACCAAATAATCACCGCTCACCAGATAAAGTGTTATTGAAATTAATTTTACAATGCTGTAGTCATAAAAACAACAACAACAACAACAAAATAAAATCATGCGTCAAGCATAGATTATGAAACACTTTCCAACACTCCCAAAATACTTTAACAAACCTTTGCTGTTTAACAATAAATAAGATACCTAAGTAAACATTTTTGAAAATGCAAAACACATTTGAAAACCAGATTTCAGCAATTACAGGTCATAGCCAGAAAAGTACTCTAATTCTTTTGTTCAGCCCTGTATATAATCTATAGATTTGCATATATACGCTATATAGTGTGTTAGAATTTAGTTTAGTAAGAAAACACATAACACAGTTGAAAATTTACCTTCAGCAGTTTCTACCAATAGACGGAAACATATTTGAATTCTTTTGACAGCCCTGTATATTACATTAAGATTTTTATACACGCCACATATTCAGCTAAAGTTTAATTTAGGCAAAAACACGCTGTAAACTACTGAAATCACTCTTCCAGAAATTAACATACATAAGCGGCCATGTATCCAGGATTTTTCTCCATAGACCATAATGTAACGGCATTCTTTTGAGTGCACCTGTACACGGAGTATAAGTGCTACATACTTCATTTTCAATACCGAGCATGCCATGGATACCAAACATGCCTCAATAACATCTATCAATTGAATAGCAATCCGAGTATATTTACGTGAGTTAGAACACGGGCAGACGGCAGACAGACGGAAAGACAGACAAACCGAATTCATAAACACTTTTCAACTATGTTGGAAAGTGTTAAAAAACAGAGGTATAGCTTTACTTGAGAAATAGAGCATATACCAAGCTTCTTAAAAAATCCACCATTACTCCCTTATTCCTCCACTACAGCCTTGATTTATTATGAACTCGTTTGAAAGTTTAAATATTTTGAATTTGGATAATTTTTACATTTTCATCTAACACAGAACACTAATGTCATATGAAAGATGACACTGTAAAAAAAAATAAACAAATAAATAAAATAAAAATATATCCAATGGCGATGAGCTTAAACTTTCTCGCACCAGATGGCGTATTTAAGTGCTTGAATTGAATTGGTAATGTGTTAAGATGTCTGAATATGTTTCTACACGACATTTAAAAAATTACCATAGCCCAAGTATTTTTTTAATTTGAAAAAATCAAAGTAAATAAGAAGCATAAATAATAATGAGTGTAAGAAAAAAATCTGAATGCTGTAAATATTACAGAAACATGCAACTATTTACGTTTTGTCCAATTTTTACAGTTCGTAATTCATTCTTTGCGATGGCATTTTGAAGTTTGTTTTTCCAGTCTGAAATCAATAGAGCACGGGCACGGTTACAAATAAACTGTCATTTTCACTGTTTGGATGGCGAAAACTCCGTTGTTCTTCATTTGTTGTCATTTAAATCCAGAGCAATCTTCTCAAAATGTATTTTTGTTTTTAATCAGACCACGATGTTTTTCAGCAAAATCCAGTCTTGTCCGACTAAGAGCTCCTATACGCCAGCGAAGTGATGACGTCACTGTAATGGTTGCTGGAGACAAGAAGTTTCGGTTTCCCATTGAACGTTAATGTAAGCAAAAAATAAAGTCGTGTTAACAGTATTAATAAATTTTTTTAAGAAATTTCTGTTACAGTTTTGCTAAATCTTAGGTAAGGCATTCATATGCATTCAACAAACTTCTGATTAAGTGCGTCATTTTTTTTTATTCATCAAAAGAAAAGATAAACCTTCATGGAGAGCATCAATGGCGGATGTTTTGAATATTTGAATGTAATTTTTAAATGTTTTTAAGGTTTTAATTTCTTTTAGTTGATATTTCTATTACTCAGGCGTACTCTATGTTAAGTTTCATCTGAGTTAAATTATGTTTCTGCTAGGGTTTTTTTTTTCTTTCTTTTCTTTTTTTTTCTTCATTTGGTGTCTTATTTACATAAATTTCTCTGCTGAATCGTAAAGCAAGGGTCATATTTTAATATATTTTACTTGATATTCCTGCCGTTTAAATGTATTTTTCAGTCGTTTTCATGTTATTTGTGTTTTTTTTTCTTAATTATTTTACTTGATTACCGAAAATGTCTATATTCAGTTGTTTACTTTCCTAGTATTTAATAAAATTTTATAAAGATAGTCAATCTTCCTGCATGTAATTATGCGATGACCGCGCAAAAAAATATAATCCAGTAACTATGAAGAATCATTTGATAAAATTATCATTAGTGCTCTAGCTGTTAAAAAAAAAAAAAAAAAACAGCAGAAACAAATTTCAACTAAGATGAAACTTAACATAGAGTACGCCTGAGTAATAGAAATATCAACTAAAAGAAATTAAAACCTTAAAAACATTTAAAAATTACATTCAAATATGCAAAACATCCGCCATTGATGCTCTCCATGAAGGTTTATCTTTTCTTTTGATGAATTAAAAAAATGACGCACTTAATCAGAAGTTTGTTGAATGCATATGAATGCCTTACCTAAGATTTAGCAAAACTGTAACAGAAATTTCTTAAAAAAAATTATTAATACTGTTAACACGACTTTATTTTTTGCTTACATTAACGTTCAATGGGAAACCGAAACTTCTTGTCTCCAGCAGCCATTACAGTGACGTCACACTTCGCTGGCGTATACTACAGGCTGAATCATACCGCCATTTAATAACCCAACGGATCACGATCAAAAACCAAGCTAAAACCGGTTAGCTTGCCGTAGTAGTGGACGGCGAGTGACAATGACAGGCAAACACCTGCTTGGGCGGTTTCCTATTGATGAGCTGGGTTGCAATATGGCGGTTATTTTGGGCAACAAGATGGATATGCGTCACTTTCCCTTATAGGAGTCTTATTCTGACTATGTTACATGTTTATCTGACGCTTCCCTTCCCCTTTGTTCTTGCAAAATAATTTAAAATATTTAATTATTTTTATTTCTGTAGCATAAAAAGTCTGTCCTATTTGTTGCTTTCTAGTTATAATAAGTCAATAATCAATCATGCAGATTATCCCCCCCCCCCCTCTCGTCAAAATTTACGCTTCCGCCTTTCGCCCCCCCCCCATCGTACGGAGTTTCATATCTTTAAAAAACTTAACAAGCTGCTCTATTTGTTTCTCACTAATAACAATAAATAAATAATACTCTAAATTATCCCCATCCCCAACTTCCAAAATTTATGCTACCCCCTTTGTCCCTCCCCACACCATACAAAAAATTTTTAAATATTTAAAAATCTTTGAACTTATATAAAAAAAATCTCCTTCCGCATTTGTTGCTTTCCAGTGACAATAAATAACCAGTCATATAAATTATTCTCCTATCCCCGAAATTTCTGTTTCCCCCTTTGCCCCCCCCTTCCAGCACGCAGAGTTTCAAGTCTTTAAAACATTTTATTAAGAAAAAAAAATCTCCACCATTCTTTGTTCACTAATAAAAATAAATAAATAATCATCTAAATTACTGCCCCCTAACATCCCAAATTTACGCTTCCCCCCTTAACCCCCCCCCCAGCATACAAAGATCTATAATATATTTTAATTTTTTTGTTTTTATATAAAAAATCTTCTGTTCTATTTATTGCTCTCTAGTGGCAATAAATAATCAATCATATAAATTACCCCCTTATCCCTGAAATTTCCGCCCCCTTTTGCCCCCTCTCCAACATACAGAGTTTCGACTATTTAAAAATCTTCATTTAAAAAAATGCTACATTCGTTACTCACTAATAAAAATAAATAACTAATCATCTAAATTAAGCCTCTAACCTCGCAAATTTAGGCTTTCCCCCTTTGCTCCCAGCTTACAAAGGATTGTAAAATATTTGAAATCTTTATTTTTATATAAAAAAAATCTTCTGTTCTATTTGTTGCTCTCTAATGGCAATAAATAATCAGTCATATAAATTATCCCCTATCGCTAGAGTTGCAAAGGCTAGAAAACCCCCGGTTTAAACCCGGGAATAAATCGGGGTTTTTTGGAATAAACCGGGTTTTTTGGGAATAAACTAGGTCTTTGGGGAATAAACCTGGGAATAAACCGAGTCTGTTGGAAATAAACCTGGGAATAAACCGGATTTTTGCAACTATACCTATCGCTTAAATTTCCGATCCCCCCCTTTTCCCCATCCCTCCAGCATACAGAGTTTCAATTATTTAAAAAAATGCTACATTCGTTTCTCACTAATAACAATAAATAAATAATCATCTAAATTACCTCTGACATCCCAAATTTTTATTTAAAAAATCTTTTGCCCTATTCATTGCTCTGTAGTGACAATAAATAAATAATCATTCATATAAATTATTCCCTTCCCCTGAAATTTCCTTTCCCCTTCTCCCCTCTCGCATACAAAATTTAAAATCTTAAAACTCTCTATTTAAAAGAAACACTCCCGTATTCGTTGCTAATAACAATAAATAAATAATCAGTCATCTAAAATATCCCCGCGCCTTTCTACGCCCCCCCCCCCTCGCGGCCTGTTCCGAAATGGCATACGATTTAAAATATTTATAGGTCTAATTAAACAAATATTCGAAAAAGCACAGATAAATAAAAGTACAGAAATACACTTTTATTAGAGAAGAGTACACTGGATCACTGAGATCCATATATAACTAGGATAGGGATGGTTTCTGCCACCCAAATAACCCAGCAGCTAAAGCGTGACGTCACATGCCCGTGCTCCGAGGTTAGCGAAAAAGAAAGGCTACCGCGGTGCTTTACGCGTATCTTTTTTTACAGACCGCGAGTGTCACGTGATGCTGGAATCCACCAATGCAGGTGTACGAAAAGAGCATCACGTCACTCTAGCGGTCTGTAAAAAAAGATAAGTGGAATGCATCGCGGTAGCCTGTCTTTTTCGTTAGCCTCGCCCGTGCTCGAGGCTAACGAAAAAGAAAGGCTGCCGCGGTGCTTTACGCGTATCTTTTTTTACAGACCGCGAGTGTCACGTGATGCTGGAATCCACCAATGCAGGTGTACGAAAAGAGCATCACGTCACTCTAGCGGTCTGTAAAAAAAGATAAGTGGAATGCATCGCGGTAGCCTGTCTTTTTCGTTAGCCTCGCCCGTGCTCGAGGCTAACGAAAAAGAAAGGCTGCCGCGGTGCTTTACGCGTACCTTTTTTACAGACCGCGGGAGTCACGTGATGCTCGAATGCACCAATGAAGGTGTACGAAAAGAACAACACATCACTCTAGCGGTCTATAAGGAAAGGGCATGTTTACAAACAAACAGTTCCATCAACCAATCTACCACTGCATTTTTGTGGCAGCTATCATTACAGGAAACGTCATGGCGACGTAGGCCAATCATATCATAGACCGGTTTAACATAGACCAATCAAATCCCTCCATCTCATGTGTACTGTAGGAGCCGTAAAGAACAAACAGGTTTTTCTCCCAAACCAACAGTAGTTTAACCAACAGTGACGTCAGGTGCCCTTTCCTTATAAAAAAAGATAAGTGGAATGCACCGCGGTAGCCTGTCTTTTCCGTTAGCCTTGCCCGTGCTTAAATTGTTAGAAAAACTACCCATTATCAGAATCTAAAAAAAAACTCAGTTTAATTAACTAATTCAGCTTTGTAGTTTTTTCAAGTTTTAAATGCACTAACCTGAGCTTTTTCCACAAAAGGTTAAATTATTACCACCAGAGGGCGCATTGAAGTGTTGGAATCACTTTCTGGATAAATTTTTAGTTTCTGACATTATGAACTTAGTTTGATTTTCACGTTTGGCAACAATAAGTTTTGTATTCACGTCTGGGGACCCTAAAATGAGCGACATTCCACATAATGCGCATGCGTCTGGACAGAGGGTCACATGACATTTTCAGGCAACCTCTGGCATCTTGGCAGCATAGATTGGCTTGGCATAATTTATTTTTCTACAATACAAGTAACCCTTCGAACGCGTTTAGTTGGCGATATCCCATTCTCATTCATTTGTAGCGTTGTATTTAGTGTTCCTTGTTGTCTCGTTCCTCTGTTTCTGCTGTGAAAATGTAGCAATTTGAATAAAGTAAGTTTTAAAATATTTATTATTTATGATAGTAGTTTATACTTCTACTTATAAGGTTTTCTGTTGGAAAAATGCATTTTCTAAACCTATACATCGATCGAAATGATAGTTGCATAAGGAAAAAAAATGGCTAATCGCGGTTCATTATTGTATACTTACTTTTAATGAGTGACTAGTTTTGTTTGACCTTTATTGCATTTCTTACTAAGATTGCTGGTTCTCAGTTTAATACATACGTAAATATTTAACCCCGTAGAAATTAATTTACTAGTATCTGTCAAATATAAAAATTCAGCATTTTATAAATGCTACTTTTTGCAAAAAAAATCTACTATCGTGATTATTTAGTACTGTGCACCTTTTTACATATTTTATAAATGTAAAAAAAAAAAAAAAAACACTGTCGGGATTGTGTACTTTTTTAAATTTTAAAAATAATTTGCATGATTAATATTATAGTATCGGAGCGTCACTTTAAAAATAAGCATAGATTATATTTCTAATGAACTATTTCATGATATTGTGTTCTTTCAAACTTTTATATTGTTTTCTTTTTCCTTTTTAGTGACAATTCCTGCCTACCACCATTGCAAGCATCAGCACCAGCAACTCCCAGCATATTAATTGAATGAGTATTGTCTTTGCTATATGGTCTGATAGTATTTCATGTCGTATCATTGATAATACTTGCTCAATTATACACCTAGTTCTGTTCTCAATACATCCTAATTCAATGTAGCCTGTGAAAATGAATGCCTGTGGAATAAATAGTGAAGAATGGAATCAACATTCTACTTCAGCATAAAAGGTATAATTTTGTTTAATATTATTGTTGATTAAATAATCTGTTATTTCAAGTTTCTCTTTTAAAATAAAAAAAAAAAATCGGTGAAATTTACCTGAAAAAAAAAAACAGCATTTCATCGAATACTTTGAGTCGCTATTTTGTTTTATCTTGTTTCTAAACAATATTTACAATTGATTAAAAATACCTAAGGAGTGTTGTTCATTTTTCAAAGAATTTAAGCCAAAAATACACAATTCTTCATTTTCAGAGATTTCTTTGTTGTAATATAACATGTTAGAATGATGCTTATCAGTTTGTTAAATGTTTTGGTGTAAAACCATTAATATATGAATAAAATGCCTTGCCTTTAGCTGATTATATCATGTGTTGTTCTGCTAATGACCTTTAAAAACAAAGGTAAATATAGATAGATAGAGTAGATGTACCAGTAATGGGCAACCCTTCAAAGTTTTTGGTTTATAGAAAAAAAATAACCAATAAAAATTTAGCTTTCTATTTATTTATTTTATTTTTATTTTTTTCGCAACTTCCCCTTGCATGCTTTATAATCTATGTTACTGTTGACACTATTAATCAAACCAATCAGTTGGCAGAAAATAATGTTTTGCAGTGAAAGCTGGCTTCAATTATTTATATATTTTTTATTTTCTTGCAAAAATTATATGCTTTTACTTTGATAGTGATAGAAAACTTCGAATTTTATATACTAACGGTCATTTACAATATTTATTTGTAAAGTTTTAGGACCCGTGTCTATTGCTGAAATGCTTAATTAGTTGATTTCCAGTAATGGACATCCCCATGTGGATATTTCTAAAAGTGCAATTTCTGTAATAGTGCTTAAAATCTTTAAATTTAATGGAACAGCTACTTTAATTTGGATTTTTAAATTATACTTACCAGAATGTATTATATATATATATAGCTGCTTTTAATTAATTTCATGTAACTAATAAAATTTTTAATGTTGCAATGAAATTAAGGTTTTTTTTAAAAAAAACCATAACTTGCATATTTAATAATCTGGCAATCAATCAAACCAGTCAGGAAACAAACAATGTTTGAGAACATAGGAACAGGAGGAGCTCATGGTGATCAAGCCCTCTCCATTTAAATAAAGACAATTTTTTAAGTCGCACAAGTTTTAAAATTTTATCACTTTCTATCTTAAATGTTTCATTATTCAAATCCGCACATTAAAAAAGTGTAATTTTAATTAAATTTATATTAGTAGTAATGAAATTGGTAAATCGGCAGATCAGGTGCCTCAAATGTCAATTGTACAGCTTTATTTTGAAACCATTTTATTTAGTATTTAAAACATTCAACGCAAGGGTTGTTAAATGCCCGGTTTTTTTCAGAAAAAACCCAACCCTTTGGGTTTTATCAGGGATTTTATATGAAAAGAGGTGGTTCAGAATGTTTGAAAAAAAAATTTACTTACTACTAAATACAATTTAAAGTAACTAATTGATTACAAAAATATATAAATCAATGACAATAATCAAAATTATGCTTTGCTTTTAGATAAATTGATTATTAGTAATAGTTTTAATAATGAAATTATTAAAGTACCATACTAATACTAGTGCTGAATCAGAACTTTTAATTTAAACTAATATTTTGTTAAGGAACCTTTATTCAGAGTTTCCCCTAGACAGTGTCAGAAGGGTGCTGCACCCTGCCTGCCCTTTGGTTTACAAAATAGCACCCTTCTTGCCGCTCATAAAAATAACTAGCACCCTTCTTGCCCCCTCAGTAAAATAATTAGCACCCTCCTTGCCCATCAGTAAAATAAGTGCTCTTTCTCCTTTTTGCATTAAAAAATTTGCTTTCATAGTAAAAATTGACTCAATGTTGTCTTGAAAATAGTGCCCTGATTTTTAAATATCAAAAGTGGCTTTAAACACTAAAATAATACCTTTTAACAATTAAAAAAAAGGTTCCCTTAAGAATCTGAAAAGTGCCCTTTTCTCACCAGCAGCACCCTGTCCTTTTTTAAACCTGGGGGAAACTCTGTTTTATTCATTTTAATTGAAGTGATTGCCTATATGTAATAAATATTTTCTCTAGTAAAAATTCATTCTGAAACATTGATTAATGATGGATTGCAAGATTTTTTTTTTCTTTTTGAGTTGTTTGCATTCCAAAATGTGTTGCTATATTCTTTCTTAGGCACAGTAAGTAACATTTCCTCAGTCCGAGGTAAATAGGAAATTTTGGTTTTTCCTTGGTTTATGTTGTTATTGAATTAAGTTGGGTGGTAGTTTATATTTAATTAATCAAAGTTTTTTGCAATTGAAACTGGATAGAACAAAATTTGCAGAACTGGAAAAAAAATATTTGCTGTAAAGTATTTTTTATTATAATTAATTAATAGAATAAACCAAATAATTCTACATGTCTACGTCATTAAATTAGGATTCTCAGCATATGTAGTATTTTGTTACGAGTTTAAATTGTAGGATTATATATCAAAGTATTTATTTTAATGGGAAAAAAATTAGTGTTTGTGATAGTTACACATACTTATAGAAAATTAAGTTACAATTATTTGTTTTAAAAATTGTCATTGGGAGAATTAAGACATTTTCTTTCCCTTGGTGTGGGGGGTGATAAACTTTACGACTGGTGTACTGACATTTAAAAATATATTATCTATGTAATTTAAAGTTGAAATTTTGAAAAAACCCACCCGGGTTTTTTGGGTTGGGTTAAATCGTAGCAACCCTTATTCAACGTGCAATATCATTTATTTCATATTTGTAATACTAATAACTAATTACTACGAGTAATGTATCAAGTAGTTTAAAAAGTTAAGACTGTAACAAATAATGTGAATTATGATTTCAATGCATTAGTACTCTAAAACTTTTTTTTTACTAACACTTCTAAACATTCCATTGTCTCGATAAATGTGATACTTTGAAATTTAATATTTCACCTAAAATAATTAAAATATTGATAGTGACAATAATTTAAGCAATGAATTATTCTCATATATTTTATTAGTTATACTATGGATATCCTAATTGTTAAATTTATTTGAAAATGACTTTTTGTTTCATTAGTATGTTTTCTTGAAATTCTGGTTCTAAATACAATTAGAAAAACAATTATCTATTACTTTTTGTAGGGTGTCAATTACTGGAATTTTGGGTGTTTTGATTTATTTCTGTTACAATTAAATTTTTATTCACATTGGAAAATGTAACTATGAGAATGGTTAAATATTGTTGCTAGATTAATATAATAATAAAAAAAAGAAAATTGGAATATAATAATTATAACTATTATTAATTAAATATAATTTTTAAAGAAATTCTTTAAGGGTGTCCATTACTGGCACATCTATCCTATATACCCAAAAAAATTAACAAACTGAGATGTACAATTTTAATTAGATATTCTTAATGAGCACAAAGAAAAATTTATGCATATTTCAATAATTCTGGGGATTTTTTTTTTTCAGTGCATAAAAAAAAAACTTGCAAAATAAAACACTTTTTCACATGTGAAGATGACCTTCACTTGCATTTTTATATTGTTCTGATGTTTTCAAGCTATTTTTTTTCTTACTTAAGGCAGGAATAACCATTATATGACCTATTGAAAATATTGAAGAAAAAAAAAACTTAATTTAGATTAATTTAAAAAATGATTGCTAAAAACTACCGGTTTTCATGTTTTTATATGCAATAGTATTTTATTATGTACCACCGAGACAATCAAAAGATCACAATAAATTAGACTATGACAGCAAGAGTTATATATATATATAATTTTTTTTTGCAGAGATTTAATCAAAGTTAGCTCTTGGAATAGGTGGTAAAATAAACATTAATAGGATTATGATCAAGCCCAGTAGTAGAAACAGTGCAGCATGGCAGTGGATGCTGTAGATTACTTTGTAGCTAGCAGAATAATCTTAACAACTTGAAAAGAATTCTGGGCTTTAAAAAAAAAAAAGAGACAAAAAGTAAATTTTATGTTCACTTGCCTTTCCTTTGAAAGTACAAGATTTTCTTATTTTATGGGTTACTTTGATTTCTTATGATAGTAAGCTTGGTTCAGCATAGTAGATAGATACATTTTGGTTTGCTGCAGATTGTCACAGAAAATTTGAAACTGGAGAGGTAAAAAAAGAAAAAAAAAATGGTCTGAACCAGGGTTTGGTGATATATATAATATATCATGATAGATATCTGATATTTGTTTTCAAAATATCATGATTTTTTATATTAGGGGTCTGTCCGGATTTTTCTCACAGGGTCTTGTTTTTGTGAAATTGTGAACATTTTTTTTATATTTATGAAAATTAGTCATAATTTTGTGAATTTGAAAATATAGCTATATTCAGGTTCCTGTATATATCCTTAATGTATAAAAAAGGCTAAGTAATTTGATGAATTTAATTGTTTTGAGACATGTCAGATTTAACTTTAATGATTAAATTTCTGAAAAGTTCAGTTTGAAGGTGTAAAAGTTTTCTGAAAGGTCTATTTTTAAGGTGGAGAATTTTGTGAAGGGTCCTGTTTTAAGACGAGAATTTTTGTTGAAGGGTCGTTATAAGGACTCAAAAATTTCCTAAACATATCCCTGATTATTGATATTTTCATACATTAGATATTTATTTACAAAATATTGTGCATGATTTTTTTAGTCAAAACAAGTGTAAATGAATTTTTAAAGCTGTTATTGACTGTGTCGTTCTGCAGATAAAGAACTTTTGCTCTGGCAGTGACTTTTTTAGTGGAAAAAAATGTATACTACAGTAGAAGATCTTTATAACCAAACTTAAAAACACGAGGTTGTGCATTATATAGAATTTTGCATTATATAGATCACATTTCACACATCACTAAGCATACCTTGTGAACATGACCAAATATGTCTGTAATATATCAAAATATAGTACACAGGGTTGTTCGATTTAAATCAGCTTGATTTAAATCGTGATTTAAATCAAATGATTTTTTTAAAAAATCTGATTTAAATCAATATTTTTAACATTGATATTTACAAGCTGAATAAGGATTAAATTAATGATTTGTGTTCAAATAAATGTCACCATTCATGTCCAGATTAAAAATTACCTTTTAATAATGTTAAATAAAAGTTTTATAAGTTGAAAATAATTATTTTATAAAAGTAAATGCAACACTACATTCAAAATATTATTTACCTGTAGTGCATCACAAAATAAATACTGATATATATATATATATATATATATATAATATAAATGATCTCTCATTTTTAAACTTTTGTCTTTCCTAGATGATCACTTCATTTTTGCAAGTTAGATATTGAAGCTAAAGTTAAATATATTCAATATAATAGTATTTTCAGTGAGGAGTTACTTCCTCTAAAGTAGATTATACATGATTCACAAGTTTGTTTTATGTTTAGTTGCTTAGACCTGGAAATTTCAATATCCCATATGTTGATGGGAGATGTATTGATCATATTATATGATCAATACAAGGAATAAATTGTAACATAATAAATATTTAGACTGTTTGTCTAACATAGAATTATAAGATTCCGGTTTCATGTTTCTTCTATAACTGAAAATTCTTTAATCCCTGTGACTGATCCCTTTGCCTTTTCCTTTTCTAGAATTCATTGCTTACTGTAATGGAAAATAATATATGTTATTATACCTTATTTTTAAGCTAAACAGCCATTTCTACTGTTAAATAAGCATGATTGATTGCTGTAATTGTCAATAGCTGACGGCTAGATAACATTGACAATTGATAGCTTCGTACTTTTAGTTATGTGATTACCTTGTCTCTTGTAACTGTTTTGTAATTATTAGTATAGTGTGAAACACAAGTTGGGACAAGAATATCATTTACTAATACTAGGTACAGTACAGAGAGCTTTTTGGATACATTGATAATAAGAAAAATGGCTGGCAAAAAGAAAGATCCAATATAGCTTTATTTTACAGGAGAGAGAGAAAAAAAAACTATAACTGGAAAATGTGTGAAAGCAAAATGCAAATCATGTAGTGTAAAAATGGTGAAGATTGTAGCCAAAAAAAAAAAAAAAAAAAAAAAAAAAAAAAAAAAAAACAGAAACTTACAGTCTATATGATAAAGATGACATTAGTGAATCTGAATCAGTTGAAATCAGGATTGGCTTTTTGCCGGCAAAAATGTATTTTTGTCAGGACAGTTTGACAGACAAATATTGGCAAAAACAGAAATTGGTCAAGATTGTAATTAAATCACTGATTTTAATCTGTTAAAATTATGATTTAAACATTGAAATCATGTAATTAAAATAAAATCCTTAAAACCCTGTTTTAAAATACTAGTAATTTTTGCCACTGGCAAAAATTATGGCAAAAAGTATTTTTGCCTGGACAGTTTTTTTCCACTTAGGCAAAAATTAGCCAACCCTAGTATATTTATACACATATATATTTAGCATTGTTTGCTGCATTTATTATGTGACTAGATATTATTGGAGTAATACCTTAATGAAAATTTTAATAACTTAAATTAACTAGAAATTTATACACACAACACACATGGGTATATCTTACCTATAACAATTTAATAGAATAATATGATTTTAAGTTTTAAGTAAATCTGAATTTATTTGCAATAATTTTTTTTATTTAAATTATTTTGAATTTTTATCTTGGAACTGTAATTAAATTAAATAGAAATGTGTAAATCTATGCAGAAAAAATAAAATAAATACATACACAGTACAGAAATAATATTAATAAAAAAAATCTGATTTAAATCAAAAAAATCCGATTTAAATCAAATAAATCCGATTTTTTTGATTTTTTTTAAAAAATCGTGATTTTTATCAACCCTGATAGTACAGTATCTTTATACTGCAGTCATTGGGGCCAAGAGTTGTGCATATTGATTTTAGATAATATAGATCATTTCACACATTGTTAAATTTACTTTATAAACATGTTCTAAATATGCCTGGACCAAATCATTCATTATAATACTAAAATTTTTATTGTAATAATATCAATTTTTTCATTAAAAAGTTCTGAAATAAGATGATAACAATGAATAAATGTATCAAATTTAATCCTCTGCAAATTAGCAATTTTTTTTACAATGTGGAATGAATGTGCTTCTTAACTGCAAAATTCATTGTTTACATCTGAGAAGCTGTGCGTTATAAAGATCTTCTACTGTATATACTAGTCTCCAAGGTTTATGTTTGAGGTTGAATTTTTAAATGTAGAAATTTACAGCTTCATTAGGAATAATATTTTCTGGTTCAGTTTAATTTAAACTAAACAATAGGTTAAGGAATGAAAAAGCAAAAGCAGACAAACTTACATTTATATTCAAATTTTCAACAAAACAAATTATTTTGTATTTAAAATTTTGTTTTATAAAACATAAAATTTTCTCAAAACTTGATGCTAAATCCTATAGTTTTTTTTTTTTTTTTTTTTTGGGGGGGGGGGGGGGTGTAAAATGCAAATTGTGTCTGTTTTCAATTAATTGATCTTCAATTTTGTTACATAAATGAAAAAAAAATACATTTTGAATATTGTTTTATTAAGTTTTCATGCTAAGTGCAATATGTTTCAGTTTCTAATTTATATTGAGTATGTAAATGTTTATAATAATCAATAAATTGACTATTTTGAAAATATCAGATAGATATAAAAAGTATCGGATATTTTTGTTAGTTCAAAAATATATTTAACCCTGGTCTGAACAGGGTTTCATAAATCTTGTATTTTATATGTACAGGCATGTAGATTCATTTATTGATGGAATGGAAGAGCTAACTTTGATTTAATCTTTTTATTTAAAAAAGAGTAACTTTTCATAGTTTAATTAATTGTGACCTTTTTACTTTCTTTTACTTGTTTTCTAATAATTGCATATAAAAATGCAAAAACTGGTAGTTTTATAGACAAATGTATGATAAACATGCTTCGGCAGATTTTAAATCGAAAAGTTATTTTAAGAACTGTTTGATGTTAAAGTCAGACATAGTGGGGGTATTTTTATTTCAATATTTTATTCGAATATTTATTTCATATTTTGAAAAAGTTTTTTCACCTATTGTTACCAGAATTTAAAAAGTACAAATAATTTGAAATATCTTCCAGTTGAAAAATATAATTACATGTGAATATTAAAACAGAAAGAAAACTTTAAAATAATCAAGCTATTTACATGCAAAAAGCATTAAATGGTGAAAATTATTTAAAATGTCATATTTAAAACCATTTTCATATAGTGTTTCTAAATACAGTATTTTTAATCGAAATATATATTTACATTTGAGTTTTGAAAAAGAAAAGAAACCATAAAATTATTAAATTGTTACATACAAAATCCATTTAATTGCGAAAATTACATCATTTTAAAACTTTTCTTATGGAAATTATTCAGGTGACGTCACAGGAGAATCACGTGGAGTGCAAAAAGGTGTCTAGTTCCTTTGTTTACATATTTCAGCACTTGATGGAGTATAAATACATATAATAATGTATGTGCATATAATACTTTAGATATATTTTAAGTAGGAGAAGGAAATTAACTTGGAAATAGTAACATACAAAATGTAATAAAAGAATACAGCTTAATGCTTTGGTTATTTCACAAGCAAAGAAATAAATGAAGGGTTAAAATCACACGAATTTCGAAGCACTTCAAGGCATTGTAATTACTCTTCACTCCATAAAAGATATGCAAAAACAAGCAATAAGAATGTAGTTCATCATCTGAAGATGACAGTAAGTAAAATATAAAAAGTAACATCCTTTTTATACAACTCTGATGTAGGAAAAACTATAGGTGATATTGCATTTAGATATTTTTTTTTTTTTTTGCATGGTGTTTCCATTAGGCTCTTTAAATAACATTGTATATGTTCCCTACTGTCAGAAAGGAATGATCTCTATATTTAAATAATAATTTGCTTATGTTAATGATTTATAAAAATTTTCCAGAAAACTGATGTTTTATGTCATAATCAAATATATTAAAAATGTTCATAAAAATAAAATAAAAATGCTTATAAAAAATAACTTTTAATTTTTATGAAATAATTTGACTATAAAGGATCCTTTACAAAATTCTTCATCTTAAAACAGGACCCTACACCATTTTTTTATTTCAAAACAGCACCCTTCAGAAAAATTTTCACCTTTTAAACAGGACTTTTCACTTTTAAACTGAACTCTTCATAAAATTCTTTGCCTTAAAAGTAGATCTTGCATAAAACTTTTCCATTTCCAAATTGAACCATTTAAAAGTAAAATTTGAGATGTCATGTTTCCATATATAAAGAAAATATATGTATTTTACATACGTATGTCTTTAAAATGTATAAACAAGAACCGGGATATAATGATCATTTCAAATTCACAAAATGATGACTAGACTTTTCAGAAGAAAAAAAAGATTGTCTGAAAATTTTGGACAGACCTCAGTGTTATCTAACTATATAGAATTTAAATTGACTTCACAAGGTCAGTATTCCTGGTCCTTAAGTCAGTAACTTTCGTAATACAGCATTTGAATATGACTGATTGCTCTATTTTCCATGACAACAAAAGGATGAATTGGGGAGGATAGATCATAGATGTCCTTGAGAAGCCAATTGAAATTATATGGAGTATAGATGAGTCAAGGGTACCCGCAAGGCACGGCAATTGCCCCTCCCTGGACTCCAGTCAGATTTCAATTCATTCAGTATTTCAAACTTTATTGTGATGACAAGATTTGTATTAGATAAAAAAAGTAATCACAATAGGTTAACCCTTAAGATTAATATACTTCCTAACAATTATTTCATATTTTAAATTAAAATTAAGGGCATTGATTGAAAACTTCTCTTAATAAGTTTATTTTGGAAAGAAAGGTGTGGGGGTGGAGGGCAGAGAATAATGTTCAAGGACATATGAAAAAGAGGGGCTCATTGATCTGAAGCCCTCATAGTTGTTCATCTATTAATAAAATTTATGTGTACTTTTATAGTGTTAATAAATATTTTTTACTCCATAAATATTGTTTCCTTTATTATTTTGTCGGAAGTTGGAAACCTATTTGCAAATAGACGGTAGGTACTATTAATTTATATAATGTAATTAAAAAAGAAGACAAATTAAACATTTATATAATAAAACAGATGAAGTACATTTGATTAAGGATCTAGAATTTCTTTTTCTTTTCAAATATTTGATATTAAAATATCAGTTACTACAGCAATTTAAATTAATATAAATATTAAAAAATATTTAAAATATGAAAAAAAAATGTGAATTTCTAGAAATTTATAACTTGGCATTTTTCTAAACAAAGTTTATTTTTAAAACTAATTTAAGAGAAGAAAATCCATATACATATTCTTAATACAGCCTTTGTTTACGTTACCAGTACATATTTTAAGATTATGTCAGTTGTCACCCATAACTGGTGCCGCACTTTAGAGTAAAATTGACTTCTATTTTCTATATGGAGAAACAGTGAAAGTGTTAAGCATTTAGTATTATGGAGATAGTGCTTAAAAAGGAGTTCAGGGTTTCCCTGATCTGATGGAAAAAAAACCAAACTCTTTGAATTCTTCATTTTAAATAAAAGCAGTAGAAGTTTATTTTTGGATTTTTAATGTGTTATTTGTTATACTTCTGATTATGATGATATGATAAAAATTGCCTTGCACATGGGGTTCTGATGAAAAACTCTTAGTTAATTTATTTCATGTTTATATTCATCATAAATAAAATTGCAACCTTTGCACTGGCTGCAGGCACTCTGTTCCAAAATCTTGCCCCTCCCTGGATTTTGTTATGAAGGTGTTTATGGGCAGGGTGGTTTCAAATAAACATAGTAAAATAAGGAAAACGAACCTTGTGTTTGGTACCTCTATGCTACAGGGGTCCACAACAGACAGACTGTACTCATCTAGAGAGTCAAACTTCCAAAAGACTTTTACGTTAACTCCTAATCACTCTTTGGTTAAAAGATCAACTTCTAAGCTCCTGGCATATTCTGAGGTATGGTTTTACCTCCTTGAAATAATATTATTTACTAACAGTCTAACTCGAAAGATGCACCCATGGATGCAAGACCTTCAGTCACAGGACTGATTTCAGTCTTGGAGATTTTTTTGTGTGACTGATTGTACATTTTACTTTATTTACTTGAATTATAGCAATTTTACTCTCAGGAATTTTTAATCGCTTTCTTTTATTGCAAGAGATCAATTTTTAGCCATAATGCAAAACATAGAAATCCTCTAAACCATTTTCATTTGGTTATTCCTAAAAGTTTTCAGTCTTGGCATAGATGGATTTCTTGCACCCATGGATGCACCATAATGACAAATTTTCTGATGTTGTGTGTTATGATGTCACACAAAGTAGGTTATAACAAATATTCTGTGGTATAACTCCATTCTCTTAAATTAGATGGAAAAATGGAGTAAAGATCTTTCGTATTCCCACTAGAACCACCAACATAACGGCGTACCAAAAGAAAGCAGAACAAAGAAGTGACATGACCCCATGATGGCTGTAGAGGTATGCAGTGGTTGGACAATAGGTCTGCACGAGCTTAGCCTGCAGACTCGGGTTGGGCCAGGCTTCTTATTTCTTCTTCTCTCTCCCAAACCCCTCTGAGCCTATTTTGGGTTGGCGTTTTATTTATTTTTATAAAAATGAAACTGTGAGGTCTAATTTAATGCCTCCCCGTCTCTCCCCAGCGTACAAATATTGAAATTTCAAAAACGCTAGAAATTAGCTCTAATTTTCTCTGGTTTCGGTATCACGCTGCTTTAACCCTTTCAGTGGCAAAGTATTCCTGTTGCTAAAATGTTGAAATCATTCATTTTCACCATAATTTAGAAACAAATTTATTAGGAAATAAGTAAAAACCTTTCTTCACGCTCATTAAAAAAAACAAAATTTTATTCCAAAAGCCTTGTGTCAGTATGACATTTAGGAATTAAAATTAAGTGGGATATATATGTCCCACTGCCCTTCAAGGGGTTAATTGAAATGCAAAGGGAAGAAGTGTAGGTAAGAATAAAAATAGTTTATAACTGTGTCAGAGAATACCAGTTGGTGTATTTTAGTAAGAGTGGTTGTAACAAATTTTATTATCATCCACATTCAATATAATTTATGTTGTCACTAGTAGAGTGCCTTAATAAATAGGATAGTGGCAACATATGCAAAGGCGTATGCTGAGATTGGAAATTTTTGTTAAAAATATTACAACCCACATTCCAAAACTTGACAGTTCTTGCCATGATTAGACAAGACTTGTCCATGTCATGTCAGCTAAGGTTGTATAGAAATAAACACCAAAAGATGTGAAGGATACTTGAATTCTGCTGCCTTGATTACCACTATACAGTCTTTTTCTGAGATATACCTGCAGAGACGCGGCTGTTGCTATTTGTGGGTAATGTCCTGTGAAACAAGGGTGCCTCTATATGAGTGTGCAACATATCCTATATATATAAAATCCTAATGAAACGATTTTATGAAATGACTAGCAAGTGATTTGAATATACGAAACGAATTTATGAATGAAACTTCATGGTTTGTAAAACAATTTTGTTAAATAGAGATATAGACAGAGAGAGTGAGGAGAGATAGACATATACAAGGAGATAGATACAGAGACAGAACTAGAAGGCGATAGAGAGACGGATAGAGAGATGCACGGATGTAAAAAAAATAGAGGAAGATAAGAGAGCTAAATATGGACAGAGAACTAGAGAGAGTTAGATAGATAGCTCTAAACAGTGACATAGTCAGGGTGGGGGTCAAGAATCCAGATGCTCTGAATACCACTAATTTTGTAAAGTTTTCTTTGACTTTTCTAATCAGAATACTTTCTGCGATAATCAACGCAAAGAAAACTTTGCATTATTACTGGTATCCAGAGCATTTGGACACCATCCCTGGCTACAGATAGAAAGAAACAGGAAGATACATTGATAGAAGGAGATAGAGTGAGATATAAAGAGATAGAGGGCAATAGCGATAGAAGGAGATATACTAATAGATAGATATAGAGAGAGGACTAGAGGAAAACAGAGATATAGACGGTGATAGGTAGATAAAGTGATATAGGTAGAGGGGAATATAGTGAGAGATAGATATGGAGAGAGAACTAGAGGAATATAGGCGGTGATAGGTAGATAAAAAGGATATTGGTAGAGGGGAATATAGTGATAGATGGAGAGAGAACAAGGGGGCGTTCGAGAGATAGAAGGAGATATAGTGATAGAGAGATATGAAGACAGATAATGTCAGAGAAATAGAGTGAGATATGGCGATTCAAAGCTAGATACGGAGAAAGAACTAGAGGGAGATATAAATGGAGGTAGAAGAAGATATAGCGGTAGACTGTGACAGGGATATAGAGAGAATTAGAAAATAGAGGATAGAGATAAATACAGATAGAGAAATATATGGAGATAGAAAGTGATAGAGAGAGAACTAGAGGAAAATAGAGATATAGACGGTGATAGGGAGAAGGAGATATAGATAGATGGAGAGAGAACTAGGGAGTTACAGAGATAAAGTGATAGAGAAATAGAGAGTGTGAGATAGAAAGAAAAAGAGAGATAGAGTAATAGGTGGAGAGTGAACTAGAGGGAAATATATAGTGAGAGGAGCTGGATATAGAGATAGACAGTGATAGAGATATAGAAAGATAGAGTGATAGATATAGAAAGATAGAGTGATAGATATAGAGAAAGTTAGAGAAATAGATGGAGATAGAGATAGATAGGCGGAGATAAGGAAATGGACATAGAAAGACAGAGAAATATGAATATAGATGGAAAGATGATACTTAGAAAGAGAGTCAGACAAAAAATTCCGGAGATTGGCGCAGGGGGCAGAGTCTCCTAGTCCTAATGCGATATAAAATTTAATCGATTGAGATGACTTTGGGAAAAACGAATCCCAAGCATCTTAGAGAGCCTGCCATTATCGCCAAACTAATTGTTGTTAATTAGTCTGACTCATCTAATAGAACTCGTCCAGACGAGAGTTGACGAGTTCTGGGATATAAGTTTGCAATAGTTTAAACAAAAACTTCTGTCTTAACACGTGTCTTGTGCGTATGTCCCCAGTCTCATATAGATGCACCCTAGTGAGATAATTCAATAAACATTAGCTTGGTGAAAACGGCAGGCTCGTCCATAGACATTTTATGTTTAGGCTGAGCATGGCAACACTTAAGTCTATATCAGCTGTAATAAAACATCAGTTGTGCGTTACAATTAACTCTCGTATTTACCCTCGACCTTAAATACTGGCTAAGCGCGAATGGCTCAAATAGTATTCACGATTAATCTGATTGGACTTCAGCTGCGATCATGTCAAATCAGTTTAATGGTGAATATCATTTGAATGTTCGACCGAGGTTTTCGCGCTAACCGGCAGTTGAGGTAGATGGTGAATATGAGCGTAACTGGATTAGATCAACGATCTAATTTCAATAATGAAAAACAAAACTGATAAAACATCTGCACTAGGGTTCCTCACAGAGTGGTGACATTCGAGAATTAAAATTTGATTGGTGTAGACAATTTTGGACAAAAACATAGTCGTCAGGTAACGTTTGTTGATATCTCACTCATTTAATCGAACTCCTTCAGAGATTATCTCTACGTAGCGTTGCAAAACATGAAAAAAACGGGTTTAATTCCGGGAATAAATCGTGTATTTTGGGATATAAATAAAAAAATTCCCGGGAGTTTTCAGAAAGTTTCAGTTATAGAATAATTTAATTTACAGCTGTTATGCAACTGTAATAGATCTGTATTCACAATTTTTTTCATATTAATGATTGACTAATAAAAATATTTGCGATAACTAATGTAAACAAAACATAAATACAGAAATATTGCACAGTTCACATGAAAACTAACAAAATGTACGCTTCAGCAGCAAAAATGTTAAGAAAAATTAAAATATCAAATTATTTATAAGTAAAAAATGAGAGAGAGGCAGATCTCGCCTGACATGAATATAAGCTCCTGTTTGACATTTGACGGCGATTGCTTTGAGACCTATAAGCTACAGGGCTGTTTGTCTCATCATTCCTGTTATCAAAATCAGCCAATGTAAACAAAAATAAAATAAACCAAATTAAAAGAACTCAATGCAAAAATACAATGCAACTCGCAAACAAATCAATATAGAAGAATATTTGAAGGAGTGTTGCTTTGAGACCTATAGCTACCAAATATGCGGGTTATTTTCAACTTTATCTCCAAGTTATGGATTGTTGGCTGCCATAATTTGGACAAAATATTCAGTCTGAGAATGTAGTCAGAACGCGACTCTCTTATAGAGGCATCCGATCTTCATCAATCGCACATTTCGACTAACTGTAGTTAGGGTGCCTCTATAACATAATGGTGGCATAAGGGAAAGAAAACTTGTTTAGCCAAAACGATTGTGGACAAAAACGAATCGCCAATATCTTAATGCGTCTGCCATTATCGCCAAACTATTGTTTGTTGGCATGTCGAACTCGTCCCGGTGAGTTTCGCCACGCTCTGGAATATTGTTTACCACACTTTGGACAAAACATTTGAAACAGCCATTTTGCTGTTAGAGATAGTGAACCAGTCTAGTCAGTCGTAAAAGAGAGCACAAGATGTAAAATTCAAAGTCAAATTTATTAAAAATTTAATTTGGCTAGGACTTTGAGAAAGACACCACTAAATTTTCATTATACCAAGATAAATTAGCTTCCCCAAAACTTCAATCAACGAAATACAACTTCAAATGTCAATTATAATGAACTCAAAAACTTAACTTTTACAGCTTTGAAGACGTAGCAAACCAAGATGCTTTCAGCCAGACTTGATCTCCAATAGCCGAACACTGATTTCAAGATTTCCGCCTAGGGTACGACTAAAAATGGCACCCCGAAATTAACTTTATTGAATTAGCAGGAAATATGACAATAAACCCTTACCCACTGTTATAGAGAAGTTGCAATCAGCTGATCAACCATTGTACTTCACTTGGAGGTCAGGGTACTTCCACCAATCAGAACTGCCTATTTGTAGTGTGTGACCTCCAACATGACGTCAATTGCAACTGCCCTATTCTCCTTTCCAGCTTCGAATTAGATGAGCACGATTGCCGGATCTCACAATAACTCACAAAGAGTAGAAACTCCACCCAAGTTCCAATTTCCCAACGCATTCCGAAGCTTAAATATTATTTAAAACATCGATTGACCAGATGTGAAAATTTGCATAAATATCGATGAAAAGCAGAAACTCATAAGTTCCGAGGTTTTCACATTCATTCGTCGAAAGTTAAAGAAAGTAGCCCTGATCAGTACCGTAGCGAAAGAAAATTTTTGGGGGGCAAAAGGCAAGATTGGCCGACTCAAAAATGTTTCAAATCCGACTAATGTAAAATAATCAATCTGTCGCATTATTTCTTAATTAATAGTTTTTACAATTAATTTTAACTGATTAATTATAATTGATAATTAAATATAAAATATATGATTTTGTATTCCTAAAATGTTTCTTAGATATAACTCAGTAATCATTTAAAAGATTTACCAAGAACTTTACTGGTGAAAAAAAAAAAGAAAGAAAGAAAATATGTATTGATAAGAGAAAATCGCACAGTTATATTTGTGAAAAACACATTTGTTTAGAATGATAGAGTGAAGTGAACCTGCATGTTATGCTGTCGCGAGGATAGTAATTTAGTCTTTTTTAGTTTGTATCGGTAAACATCTAACCAAAGGAGCCGAGTTTACAAAAATTTCAGTAGAGGCACAGACATTTCGGCGCCGACAGGACAAATCAGTCTCCTCCCTTTCTATAAGTTTCAGAAATATATTATTGTGAAAGTCGGAAGTTGTAGAATTCCGACAATGTACAGTTCAGAAAATTAGTGCAAAACTGGATTTGCAGGATTATCTGGAGATCATAACAAAAGACTTTTATCTACACCAGACCTGACACATTTTCTGTATCTATCCCTAGTGGTCTGGGTCTGGAAAGAATTTTGCTTTACATGTCAAAGAAAATACGTGTGAAGATTTGTCTTATAAAGAAGATATTTTCTGTTACTGATTGAATATTTAAAAAAAAAAAAAAAAAAAAGTAAGAAGTTTTTAGGTATTAACCCCTTGAGGACGAGCGACACGTATGCGTGACGCATAAGATGCTCAGAATCCTCGATTATTCCCACCAGTTATTTTTTAGTGGAAGCTTTGCCTTATGTAATCCTAGCATTGCTGCGATTCAATTAGGCAAAAATTTCTGTTTTGAAAAACTGGTGGTAAAAGATTAAAAATTCTGTAAAGGACGCTCGTCGCGAAGGGGTTAAATGTGAAATGCACGGATATTTTTTTTAATTTATTCATTTTCTTTTTTTAAATAGTTTTAAAAAAATTTCATTTTTATTTTCCAAACGTTCCTAAAACAGTTCCAAAGGGCGTAAACATCATATCGTTGCTAGAACCTACTATGTATCAAGTATAAAATTTCTTAAGTGGCTATCGCATTCGGTCGACCTAGTTTATATATTGATAGTTTATATCTATGTAAGTTGCGAGTATTACTGTAGGACAAATTTCTGATATTTTCAAATCAATAGATCAGATTCATTTTTCCCCCTATTAGCCTATGTATCGACGGCCGACTTAGCTTTTCCATGTGTGAGTAAGGTATAGTATATGTCCAACATTTCCGGCTCTGCAGACAAGATTTATACATGATAATTTTTTTTTCAGTGGGTAGGCTGACTAGCTATTTATGTGATTCGAAATTGTGACAGAACACGTGACTTTCATACCGGCTGACCAGATAGATCAATTGAAACCATTACTTTTTTTACTCATAACCTATCTATTGACAGACCGACTAGCTTTTGCCATATGATTGTAAGGGTGTAGTGAAATGCATTCTGAAGACTTGAAGTCCTGCCAACCAGAATTTTTCCGAATTGTTTTTTTTAATTGGCCTACTGACATACTACAGAGACACTAATTAAATCTGCTGATAGGCCGACTGAATCCTTTTACCAAACATTGGGGTGGCAGCTGCCCCCCCTGCCCCTCCGCTCGCTACGCCCCTGGCCCTGATCAACTTTACCGCACATGGACAATTAGTGGACAAAGACTACGTTCTCATTCAAAACTTCGCCTATTCTTATGTCGACACATCATACATTTTTAGCCTGAGATATAGTGTGGAAATCAGCCAACCAAAATGTGCTAAAAAAATTTATCCCATAAAAGTTGAACGATGCTGAATGATAGATGTCTATCGCAGCGATATCTATTAGTTCAAACGTAAACATTATATAAGGATTCAATATAAAAGGCATTTCGGCCAGTGAACAAGCAGATGTCGCTGCGATCGACATTTGTCCTTCAGCATCACTCAATATTTATGGGATTCATTTTTTTAGTACTTTTTAAAGCATTATTGGAATAGCCTATTGCCACACTATATGTTCTAGACGCTGTACCTGAGCATCCGCCGTGTCCGTGTGTGTATGTCGCCATTGTTTTATAGTGACATCCTAGCTGTAGTTGGGAAACAACATTCATAATTGACAACAAGTACCAGGCCCACAAAGCATCGTCTACTTCTAAAAGGTCTATCTTAATTAGGATGTCTTTATATGAGAGCAACGATTTACACACAGTGCAGATGCTCATACTATGCTTAGACAGAGGTTCTTGTCCAAACTTACATTCCATGGATTCCAGAACTTGCTGATACCGTGACTAACAAAATTAGAGTTGCAAAAAACCTGCAGTTTTTGAGGGACGGGAATAAACCCGTGAATTTTTGGGAATAAACCTGCAATTTTTGAGAATATTGGAAATTTTGAAGGAGTTTTGAAAATAAACAAAACTAATCATTTTTCAATTTCAATGTTTTATTTTCAAGAAATTTCAGGCACCGTTTTGAAAAGTTTAAAATAGGTTTTTCATTAGGAATTCATAAAACTTAGGATATTGCGCTTTAAGTTTTTATAATTTATTATAACTCATTTACTTTACAACAATGGTGGCTGTGAATTGGTAAGAATTTGAATGTTTCTTTAAAAAATAAGATTGTTTAATTTTTGTTAGCTGGTATATTTTCTACTCAGGCATATTCTATATTAATTTTCTTGTGAGTTGCACTGTATTTTTGCATTGATTTCTTTTAGTTTTGTTCGTTTTCTGTTTTGTTTACATTGTTTGAATCGGAGAATAGGGGTGATGTTTATATTCATGTCAAGCAAGAAGAATCTGCCATCTGCCTCGCCCTTTTTATTTATCGACTGTTAAAATATCAACTTATGTTATTTTAATTTCTCTTACTTAAAATTTCTGCATCTCAAGCATGTATTTCGTTAGTTTTCATGTAAACTGTGCTATTTGTCTGTATATTTATGTTATTGGTTTTGTATACATTTGTAAAAAAAAAATTTGTTTGCAAATAAAAAAATTCCATGTCTAAAAGCTTCTGAAAACTGCCGGGAATTTTCAATATTTCCCTCCCAAAAAACCCGGTTTATTCCCGGGAATAAACCCGGTTTTTTCCACCCTTTGCAACTCTAAACAAAATACATGGCCGGTTCATGACTTTTGAAACGTCATGAACCGGCAGTGTATTTCATTGGTCGTGCCGGTACACGGCTGATCGAATTAAGACAAGTCAACGAATAAGAGCTTGGAGGCAGGTCGTACGTCGCCAGGAGAAAGATTGTATGCGACACGGAAGGAGATATTCGTATTAAACCGAGACCAACGAAATACCGTCTGATTCATGACGTTTAAAACGCGGATGTCAAGGCGTAAATCCAAATGCGGACTGTGCCGTATTCTGACCATGGCCTGGGATTTCATTTAATATAAATTTTTAGATCCCAGTTGGCGCCATTTGTCTTTCAGCCGTGTGTGGATCAGTTATAAAACAGCAAAGAGCCTTTTTCAAGGCTGACCAACCCGAGCTAACTCTTGAAAACCTCCACTTGGGCTAGGCAATAGCCTGAAGTGTCTGAATCAAAATTAGTGGGCAATATGGCTCCCTAAAAGGTTCTTTGTGTATTGTGCTTCGGTTATTGGTCCTCTAGTGTACCAGTTGTTACAGCTTTGCAATTACTCTTGGTAACTTACTCACTTCACCTCTTCCAATTTTGTCAAATCCAGACTTAGACTTCTCTACGAAGTGTAGGGTAGAGGTCTGCACGGGCCGAAATTTACAGGCCCAGGCCCGGCCCAATCCGTACAAAAAACTTTAGCCGAACCGGTCCGGTATAAAAGCAAAATGTTTGGCTCGTACAATTTCTTTTGGCCCGGCCCGTCCGGTATAAAAGCTAAAATCTTGGCCCAAACCTGCTCCCGTATAAAAGCTAAAAGTTCGGCCCGAGCCCCGCCCTGAAAGAGTGAAGACCAGACCTGGTGCAAGTCTCGTGAATGAAAACAGGCCAGTGGTCGTGCAGACCTCTAGTGTAGGGCACCATAAAAGATTCTTGGATGCTTCATGCCAGTAGCGCAATCTGGGTTTTAAGCGCGCAGGGCAATTCAAAAATTTGAAATCCCTTTTTAGAGGTTACTGTAGTTCCTTATATTATAATTTAAAAAAAATAACTAATTAGAGCTCTTAAAAGATTTAGCGCGCTGCGAAACTTTTGAGACCGTACAAAAATCCAACTTAAAGTAACACCGCTTTTCGAACTTTCCTCTTACAATTTTGATTTTGTACCCCCAGAGGCCTGCGCGGATCGCGTTCTCCCGACCCAAACACGAAAATTCCATTGGAAGTAAAACCGAAACCCAACAAAAAAATCTTTATTCACCTGTAACCGAGACGAAAGAAAATTAATTCATATTTTAATAGATTTATAAAATGTAGTCTACAATTATATATCAAACAAGCAGGCTAAGCCCACTGCACTGGTCCATTTTACAAATGAACCTTAAATCAAATGAAATGGTGAATTCGACCTTGTATTTTGAAGTATGCTTAATACATTGTCCCATGCTTAATACAATGCGAACGCCATTGCACTATTATATTATCTGATGCGTTAGACAAAATTCGGGCTATTAAGAAGCAATTCCCTTTTATTTGATCATTTATAGTAGAGTTTGGAAGAGAAATGTGGCCTTTATGTCCAATAAAATGTTCTCTAGTCACCACACTACTAAAAAAAGAGAGCATTACAATCATTGAAGAGATTGACCATTGAACTTAAATAATGTTCGGGTTATCTTCATACGCGTACTTCTCCGAGGTTATAAGGAAAGGGCATGTTTACAAACAAACAGTTCCATCAATCAATCTAACACTGCATTTTTGTCGCAGCTATCATTGCAGAAATCGTCATGGCGACGTAGGCCAATCATATTATAGACCAGTTTAACGTAGACCAATCAAATCCCTCCATCTCATGTATACGGTAGGAGTTGTAAAGAACGAACAGGTTTTTCTCCCAAACCAACAGTAATTTAATCAACAGTGACGTCATCTGTCCTTTCCTTATAGACACTGAGTGGCCAAAAAATTAGAGACACCTCTTATTTGAAAGTAAACCAGACCGACAGTGATGTACAATGACTTAACAACGCAGAATTGCTTATATAAAGAACTCTCTGCTTCGTAGGACGTAATAAGCACGGACGTTACTGTAAAAATGGGTAAGACGACAGATTTAATTTGACTTTGAACAAGGGATGATCGTCGGTGCAAGAAGAGTTGGTGAAACTACGACTTTTTTAAGATTTTCTCATCCAACAGTATATGGAATGTTTACTGAGTGACAGTTGAAAAAAAAAACTTCAAGCGATAAGCACCATTCCGGTCGAAAAAGGTTGGTGAACGAGAAAGGTGAAAGGCGAGCAGCACGTGTAGTTCGCAGCAAGAGAAGGGCAACAACACGTCAATTACAGCTGAAATCAGTGCAGGTGCATCACAAAGCATATCCCAACGCACAACAAGACGGACTTTGCAAAGGATGGGCTTTAGCAGCAGGAGACCATGAAGAGTGCCTTTGGTATCACATAAAAATAGGAAAAGACGCCTGTTATGGGCAAAGAAACAACGAAATTGGTCACTTGAGTACTGGAAAGCCTTGAGTAGCCTGGTCCGATGAATCTCGTTTCCTGCTCCATCATGCAGATGGCAGAATCAGAATATGGCGCAAACAGCACAAATGCATGGACGCCTCCTGCCAAATGACAATTCTTCATTTTGGTGGCGATGGAATTATGGTGTGGGGAATGTTTTGCTGGAGTACACTGGATCCGTCGATATATGTGGACACAACTCCGAACAGCACAGCTTGACTCAACGTCGTTGCCGATCACGTGCACTCGTTTATGGCCACAATGTTCCCTTATGGAGATGGTCACTTTCAGCAGGACAATGCACCTTATCACCGCGCTCGATCGGTCTTAAATTGGTTGGAGGAACATCAGAGTTTAGTCTGCTTCCATGGCCAGCTTTGTCCCCTGAGCCCTGACCTCAATCCTATTCAGCATTTGTGGGACAAAGTCGAACGCCTCTATCCAATCTGACCAAACTTACAGCTGCCATTATGTCAGCATGCGTCAACATTCCTCTGCAACTGTATGAGCAACGTGTTGAGTGCATGCCAAGAACAATATCGGCTGTGATCAGAGCTAAAGGTGGACCAAATCATCATTCGATCAAACTCATTTGATTACATCAGATACATTTTTATGTTTTTTCATTTTCGATGGAGGTTACTTGCAGCGGCAAAGCGTTCCAGGTTGGCGCTCCTTAAGCACTGCATTAACGTGACTAACTTGGTGATAATGACAAACTGGCCTAGATGCTTGGCAATTCGTCCTAAATCGTCATAGCCAATCAAATTTTATTTCACGTATGTCTCTATTCTCTTACAGAGGCACTCTAGTCCAAATCTTCATAGCCAGTATCGTTAAATTCTGGAATGTAGATTTGCCATAGCTTGTACAAAAACTTCAGTCTGAGCATTCGCGCTGTGTGTATGAGACCACTTTCTTATACAGGCACTTTACATCTGATAGATAATATTTCAGATGTTTGATTGGTCAACAGGATCTTGAATATCTTACTTTTCAGTATAGCGCTTAGAGGATTAGGGTGCTCGAGATGACAATGGCAACATACGGAATATAAAATTTGATCGGTTGCGACGGTTTTGGACAAAAGTGAATCGCAATCATTTTAGAAATTATAGAGCTCAGTGGTCTGTTCATGACGTTTAAAAGTTACAAGGAGTGGATCATCTTTACACGACTATTGGTACAAAGCGGCGCGCCCATCGTTTTGTGTCATCATCGCTGTATGTCTTTGGTCGCGGCCAGCCACCCGAGGCTAACGAAAAAGACAGGCTACCGTGATGCATTCCACTTATCTTTTTTACAGACTGCTAGAGTGACGTGATGCTCTTTTCGCACACTTGCATTGGTGCATTCGAGCATCACGTGACTCCCGCTGTCTGTAAAAAAAGATACGCGTAAAGCACCGCGGTAGCCTTTCTTTTTCCTTACCCTCGCAGCCACCATTTGTGACGTCATGATAATGAATGAGCAAGCCCGGTATTTAGTGTTGCCCTGCTATTAGAAGAGTGGGACAAGTTGAAAACTTAACCTTGGCGATTCGTCTTTGTCCAAAACCGTGTCAACCAATTCCATTTTATATCCTGTATGTCACACCTTTCATATAGAGGTTATTTATTGCGCGCAACTTGGAGTACATGTGCGAGTGTAGTTTTGCAAAACACAGTTATGGAAACCCTTTATTATTATCAGGGTTACACTAGATACTGGGCTTGTTCATTCATTATCATGACCTCACAAAAAGCGGCTGCGAGGCTAATGAAAAAGACAAGCTACCGCGGTGCATTTCACTTATCTTTTTTCACAGACCGCTAGAGTGACGTGATGCTCTTTTCGTACACCTTCATTGGTGCATTCGAGCATCACGTGACTCCGGCGGTCTGTAAAAAAAGACAAGCGTAAAGCACCGCGGTAGCCTTCATTTTTCGTTAGCCTCGAGGTGGCTGGTTGCGACGAAAGACATACAGCGATTGGCACAAAACGATGGACGCGTCGCTTTGTACCAATCTCTGGTCGCGGCCAGCCACTATTTTGTAACGTTTTAAGAAAGAATGAGCCAGTCTGGTGACTAGTGTTGCCTTCTTATTATGCACATTCAATTTAATCTACGTAATATGTTGGTAGTAGAAAAAGGCAATTCTAATAACATGATTTTTTTAAACAATTGTATGTCGTAAACTAAAAAATGCTAAATTGAAGTAACTCTTTTCTTTTCAAAATTACTTATTCGTAGCTCTTCCTCAATGCCTTCAGTCAATACGATCCCCAATACCCGATGCCGTATGACCGATGTTGGCCTTGACGCACCCTTTACGAAAAGTTAGCTATTGCTTCTGATCCAGAAGACTCGTCGCACGACTCCAGGAAGAGACGGGATCTCAGCCAAACTTCTGCAGGGTCTCCCTAGAGAGTACAGGAAAGTTACTGGCTCTCTACAACAACCTTCCCATCATAGTTCCTATTCGCAAACCAGGGAAACCAGCCCATTTCACATTATCTTATCGTCCAATTGAACTGACGGCTGTCTGCTCCAGTCTTCGAACGCCTTATACTTCATCGCCTTGTTTACTGGGCTGGCAATAACATATTTCATGCTTCTCACTATGGCTTTATGCCGTTTAATTATTGTACATCGCTTCTCAGTAAATTCTATGATGACATCTCTAGTGCTCGTAACTCCCGTCAAGCGGCCTTCAATATGCCTAGACATCCGGTTGGCATATGACTCAGTTTGGATCAACGGGCTGATTTAAAAACTCGCTGTTCTTGGCGTACGGGGCAAGATTAGACGCTGGATCGCACATTTTCTGACCTGATCGCTCCATCTGCGTCCGCTGGAAGTCAGTCTACTCCAATAGTCGGCAGTGCAAGAGAGGCGGGCCCCAGGGAAGCGTCCTCTCCCCGTTCTTATTCATGGTTTTCCTCCAACATATTTTTGAGATCCTAGAGTCCATATCCTGATCCTCTTATACACGCTGGGAGAAGACCCCTCAGCATGCACCTTTGCAAAGCCATAAAACAGCATAGACATGCTGCTATTACAGTGCACTGCTTACCACCTTTCCGTTTCACCGGACAAAAGCGTCGCCATCGATTTCTTTCGTCACCGACCGATCTTTTGTTTCTACGGCCATGCTCTGGGGTACGACGCTCAAGTGGAGCCCTGTAGAAGACATTTTAGGAGTACTATTCAGTAGATCCCTCTTTTTAAACCACCATTTCTCATCCATATGAGCTAAGACTTTTAAGAGGTTAAATTATTTGAAGGCGGTTGCCTCGTTTAGTCATAGTGTAAACAGCGTCCATATGTTGAGCTTGGCCAATTCTACTGTTTGCAACTGCCTAGAGTATGCCTGCCATCCCTTTTTGTCAATGGACTTTATCCATATCACGTCATTGTGGGTAAAGAGAAGAAAAACACCAATAGGCGTGCAGAACATTTTAACACAGCTTCCGCTTTGTCCAATGAACAGTCTTTTTCTGAAGGAAATTACCCTCAGAGGTGGGGTTGTTGCCACTCGTGGGTAAGGTCCATGTCAGTCCATCCTCTCTCATTAATCACTACAATGCCGCCCACCATATTGCCACTGGTCTTCCAAAGTGTACGCTTATCCCACTCCTTCGCCGTGAGGCGAATGCCACTTCCATGGACAGCCGGATCCATTGTATGACTCAGTTTCCTTGTTTGCCAGCTGTCCCTTCCAAACAGTCCATTTTCGGCCCATTCTGCTACCGGGTTTCGAAACCTCTCTGCTGATCCCCTAGCTCTATAGGGGCCGTCCATAAATAATGTCACGCTTGGAGGGGGGGAGGGGGGTTCATGAAATTGTGACAAGAGGGTTGGAGGGGGTAAGAAGAAGTGTGACATCACACATTTTGGTTAAAATAAAATCATTAAAATCAGCAGATCAAATTTTGAAGTTATTTTGAAATCACCAGAATTTGGGTGTATTTTCTAATCGGACTAAAACAACTTTCATGTGATTTGTTTTCACTTATATTCCTTTCTTTAAAAAAAATATATAAATATTTTATTACTAATTGTATTACTTTATTGTATATTAATTATGTTTTTGTCGTAAACCGTAATCTTATTTTATACAAAATAATTACACGAATAATTTGTATTGTTATGCTCAGAAATGTCATTAAAACTTATACTTAAAGTTGAAAAATAAAATTTGAAACATGATCTATAATGTAGTGCTTTGTTTCTGAACTCCAATTATATGTCTATATAATATAGCGTGACATGTGACAAGGGGGGGGGGGTATGGTGAAGTGTGACACTTTGTGACTAAGGGGGGCAGGGGGATAAAAAATATTGAAAAAAAGTGTAACATCATTTATGGACAGCCCCATAGGGCAGTTGCGAGGCTAACGAAAAAGAAAGGCTACCGCGGTACTTTACGCGTATCTTTTTTTACAGACCGCGGAAGTCACGTGATGCTCGAATGCACCAATGCAAGTGTACGAAAAGAGCATCACGTCACTCTAGCGGTCTGTAAAAAAAGATAAGTGGAATGCACCACGGTAGTCTGTCTTTTTCGTTAGCCCCGAGTTTGGACCCTGTGACATCAGAATCATTATTTTATGCATGATATTATCCATGTATTTTTCGTTAGCCTCTGAGCAGTTTGAATTGACGTCAAGCGTACTCACCACTGATTCAAGGTTCTTGTGAATCCAAATGAGTTATCTACAGGGAAATAACCCCACAGGTGGGCTCTTCGGCCAAGGAGAACATCGCCACCTGCGTATCCTTCCCTTGCACCCAAGCAGTTGATGAAGGTCGTTACAATAGCAGAGCCTATGTAAAGAGGAAGCTTCCACAGAACACTTGGGGACCATACCAGAATTCTCTAGAAGCTTTGGGGCTGGAAACCCAAGAGTGTGCCATGCCGTAGGCCGTAAACAAGAGAATTAATACATGCTCTTGCAATACCGACGGCTTCGAACGCAGGTGCATTGGGTAAATTTGAGCTGTGCCACCAGGTGCCGGAGATAACCTGTCAGGCACGTCAACTGCCGTACCCAAGTTCTAAGAAACTCAGGGGTGATTCTGAGTAAAAAAAAATTCCGAAATTCAAAACAAATTTTCTGAAAGTATACAACAAAGGGGGAAGGGGAAATCCACTCCCGGCATTAATTATGTGTTTTTTTCGCACCCTTTTGACGATTTTGCGTTTTTTCGCGATCTTTTGACGAAATTTCCGGTTTTCCGCGACCTTTTCATGAAATATGCGGTTTTTCCGCGATCCTTTGACGAAATTTGTCGTTTTTCGCGATCCTTTGATGAAATTTGTCGTTTTTTCGCAATCCTTTGAGGAAATATGTTGTTTTTTCGCGATCCTTTGACGAAATTTACCGTTTTTTCGCGATCTTCTGACGAAATTTGCCGTTTTCTCGCGATGCTTTGACGAAATATGCGTTTTTTCGCATTCTTTTTTTTTTAAATTTGACGTGTTTTCGCGATTTTTTGACGAAATATGTGTATTTTTTCGCGATCCTTTGACGAAATTTGCCGTTTTTCCCCAGATCCTTTTTCGAAATTTGCCGTTTTTTTCGCGATCTCTTGACGAAATATGCGGTTTTTTTAGATCCTTTGACAAAATTTGGTGTTTTTTCACGATCCTTTGACGAAATTTGCCGTTTTTTCACGAACCTTTGCTGAAATATGCAGTTTTCCGCGATTATTTGACGAAATTTGCCGTGTTTTCACGATCCTTTGACAAAATATGCTATTTTTTCGCGATCCTTTGACGAAATTTGTCGTTTTTTCACGATCCTTTGACGAAATATGCGTTTTTCCTCGATCCTTTTTCGAAATTTGCCGTTTTCTCGCGATCCTTTGAAGAAATGCGGTTTTTCCGCGGTCCTTTGACGAAATTTGCCATTTTCTTCGCGATCCTTTGACGAAATTTTCAGTTTTATCGCGATCTTTTGACGACATTTACGTTTTTTCGGCGATTCTTTGACGAAATTCAAGTCTTTTTTTCGTAATCCCTGGACGAAATTCGCGATCCTTTGACGAAATTTGCGTTTATCCCGCGATCCTTTGACGAAATTGAATTTTTTCGTCGACCATTTGTTGAAAAACGCGATATATTCTATGTCCGAATTTATGACAGATTTTTTTTTAATTTTCGGAAATGACTGCCTTAATTTTTCGGAAAATTCGGAACAGAATCATCCCTGGAGAAACTTTTAACGAGCACGACCAAGAGAGTTCCTGTATGCTCTACGGCCGGTGGACGTAATTCGCGATCCTTTGACGAAATTTGCTTTTTTTGCAATTTTCTGACGAAATTTGCGTTTTATCGCAATCCTTTGACGAAATTTGCGTTTTTTGCAATCTTCTGGCGAAATATGCGTTTTCCCCCGATCCTTTTTCGAAACTGGTTTTCGCGATCCTTTGACGAAATATGCGGTTTTTTCGCGATCCTTTCACGAAATTTACCGTTTTTTCACGATCCTTTGACGAAATATGCGTTTTTTCCCGATCCTTTTTCGAAATTTGCCATTTTTTTCGCGATCCTTTGACGAAATATGCGGTTTTTTCGCGATCCTTTGACGAAATTTCCAGTTTTTTCATGATCCTTTGACGAAATATGCGTTTTGTCCGCGATCTTTTGACGACATTTACGTTTTTTGTACCAAATGTGTGGTTCCTTGGCGATTTTTCTGCAACCCGTTTAATTACTTTCGTTATCTCCTTTCCCTGAAAAGACTATAGATATAAATTTTTTTCCACGGTCTGTAAAGCCATTATATTTATAACTGCTGAAAAATTTATAGAATTCATACAACAGGGGTTATTAGGATGTCTTTATATGAACTAGCAAAAGATA
Organism: Maratus michaelseni; assembly: GCA_963931845.1. Lineage (NCBI taxonomy): Eukaryota > Metazoa > Arthropoda > Arachnida > Araneae > Salticidae > Maratus > Maratus michaelseni. The sequence goes on along the minus strand of OZ007599.1, from coordinate 83,209,820 downwards.
AAACTGGATCTGTGCGCCTGTGAACTTCATCGCAAATTTACAATGTTTTACAAACACGAGCAAATTACAGGGACTAAATATAACAATACCATGAGTAAAAATTGTGGATACGGTGCGGTTAATTCTGGCATTTCGCATCGCTATTCGAAAACCATTGAGACAAAAAACAATTGAGTCTACATCTGCGATCGCTAGATTGATACATGCTCTAACGTGTGTGACACACTACGTCACATATGTAATCGCTTTAGTAGGAAAGGACGCAAAGTATTGGTATGGGAGAAAAAGGAAAACCCAATTTAAGCTTCGATTTTTTAGAAATGCTCTTCCGTTGAGCACCGGAACGCAATGTTTATGAGTTCCGGTGAAGTCTGACCAATATTTTAACATTGACTAAAAACAAAGAAGTATCAGCAGGGGGTTAATCCAAGCAAAATTTGGGGCCTATTTGAGGGCCCTTCACAAAAATCAATTTAATAAAATGGGGACCCTTCACAAAATTCTTTTTATTAAAATAGGTCCTTTCACAAAATTCTGTTCCATAAAAACTTACCATTTATTATTTATTTATTATTTTGTGATATTTTAAAATGTGTAATTTGTAAACAAACAAGTTCACCAGAGAAAAAAACTTCAGCAAAAGGATTTAAAAAAGTTTTTGTTTATAAATGCTTGGTTCGAATTTGAGTATAACTGGATTTCAATTTTCGTTACAAAATGTTATTTTTCACAAAAATATAATAAATTTCACAAAAAACCTTTACTTTTCACAAAATGGGCCCCAAGAAAAAAAAACCTGCATCGACCCCTGATCAGAGTCGAGCTCCGGTAAGCTATCACGCAAATTAATCGCTGCTCACAGGCATGGATCTATAAGTCAATGAATTTACAATCAGTGCTTTTTTCCTCCGAGGGACAGGATGCAGTACCTCCCCGAGAGCAAGACGTCGTTGCTACATTACCAACAAATGAAATACAGTCTTTAAATTTGTGTACAGACCCTCTACGAAACAAATGATTCGAAAGAAATACTGATTGCGAAAATCTGTTCAATCACAATAAAAAAATAGCTTTTTATAACTTTAAAGTACTTTATTTTAATTCTTACTTTTGCAAAGATTTTTCCTGGGTACGCACATAGCTTGGTCTTAGATATAAGTGACAGAAAAAACCTAAAAAAAAAAGCTGTTTGAAACTGAGAGATACTTACAAAGTGTATATTTTATTTTTTCCTGGAATTCGATGGTCTGCTAGTGTTTTGAACATGGAACAAAGACAGAAATGCAATTAAGAAACGGCCCAGTGTATACTATATCAGTACAAAAACCCTTAACGGATTAAAAGTTGTGACGCAGCACTTCCTTTTGGCTCTATGAATTTTAAATATGGGTCTTAAAAGCAATGATATCAAATTTAAATGACGCTATTTTAATAATTTTTTTTAAATCATAATTTTCTTTTTAGTTTTATTTATATTCACAGGTGCAATTATTATCTTAATATGAAAAAAAATATATAATTTATTCGCTGATGCTTTTTCATTCACATCTCTCATGAATTCAAAATATGGGTTTTAAAAGAAATGATATCAAAATTTGAGTGACACCTTGACGTTTATTTAGAAGGATTGTTTTAAAATTAAATTTAAATTATTTTTCGTTTGTCTTCTAAAGTATATTTACACATACAAACAATACTTTTAATTTTTCAATACACTGTTAAATATATTACTTTCACTGAGCCTATATTATATATTGAAATGTATTTATTTCAATAAACTGATTTATGTTTTGTGCCACGCTATCCCAAATCATAAGTAAAATTTATGTAAATGATTATTTTGCGTCATATTATCCACTTGCATACATTTCCCTTTGTTTGGATACTATGACACAAAATAATCATTTACATAAATTAATCATTAGAATAAAATTTTAAAGAAATACTAAAAAGACCCCTTGGACCCCAATAAAAATATGAGGGTGGTGAACCAGGGAGAGGAATCCAAGACTCAACTTTTAAATTATACAGCGAGAGAGTAACACAATTAGAAGGATGAAAATGCATGGCAAAACCCATTTGTTCCATCTTCCTCCGCCAAAGGACGCAATCTTTTCTATACAAATCTAGCTGAACATTTTCAGGCTGTCGATTCAGAGTCAAATGAGCCATACCTCGTCGTGATCGGTCCCATAGAACCCGATAGGAAAGTGCCCCTAGTGGTGAAACTTGGAACTAAAATCGATATATCCTGTCGATGTCAAGTCGAATGAACCAAACTGCACTGTGATGGGACCCATAGAACTCGAGATAGCTGCAAAATCTGTTAGTTCTACCTTCCGCCGACAGGGGGCACACTCTCTTCTATACGAACATAGCTGAAATCTTTGAGGCTGTCGATTTCGTGTCGAATGAGCCAGACCTCGTCGTGATGGGGCCTATAGGACCCAAGATAGGAAAGCGTCCCCTGGTGGTGAAACTTGTAACTAAAATCGATATATCCTGTTGATGTTGAGTCGAATGAATCAAACTGCATTGTGATGGGACTCATAGAACTCAAGTTAGCTGCAAAATCCGTTAGTTCCATCCTCCACCACCAGGGGGCACACTCTGTTCTATACAAACATAGCTGAAATCTTTGAGGCTGTCGATTTCGAGTTGAGTGAGCCATACCTTGTCATGATCGGGGCCATAGAACCTGAGATAGGAATGTGCCCCCTGGTGGTCAAACTTGAAACTAAAATTGATATATCCTGTCAATGTCAAGTTGAATGAATCAAACCATGTTGTGATAGGACCCATAGAACTCGAGTTAGCTCCAAAATCCATTAATTTCCCCTTCCATTGCCAGGGGCGCACTCTCTTCTATATGAACCTAACTGCCCCTGGTGGTGAAACTAAAATCAGTAAGTTCTATCGATGTCGAGTCGAATGAGCCAAACTGCATCACTATTAGGAATGCACAACCTGTGGCCCGTTGGGTAACTGGTGGCCTGCAGAGACCATACATGCCAACCTATCCAAAAATTTCGAATTTTCTTAATAATTCGTGAGAAAAATTTGCAAATTTTGTCCATAGATCATAGGAAAATATGAATTTCATCGATCAGGCGCATAAAATCATGAATTGCATAGACTGGATGCGAATTTTGTCAAATGGGCATGGAAAAATCAAATTTCGCCATTTTGTCGCTAGAAAAAAAACACAAATTTCAATAATCAGTCAACTGAAACTAGAGATGCCAAAATCGGTAACTGCGGAGTTGTAAATTTCGTCAATTACTCAAAAAAAAAAAAAAAAAAAATCTTGAATTTTGTAAACTAATTGAAAAAACCCTGCAAATTTTGTCGATAAGGTACTTAAAATCGTGAATTTCATGGATCGAGCAGCGAATTTCATCGAATGGTGTGGAAAGATCGCGAATTTCAACCAACAGTTGCGGAAAAAATTTGCAAATTGTTCATAGATCATAGGAAAACATTATGAATTTTGCCTATCGGGTTTGCAAAATTATGAATTTTATCGATAGGCATGGAAAATCGCAAATTTCGTCAATTGGGCGTGGAAAAATCAAGAATTCAATCGAATGTTTGTGGAAAAATTTAACTTTCAACAAACGGTAAAAAAAAAAAAAAAAAAAAAAAAAATTGCGAATTTTGCCATTGTTTAGAGAAGAAAAATTGTGAATTTCATTAATTGGCCGATGGAAACCATATCATTTGAAAATCATGAATTTCGTCAATCAGGCATAGTAAAAACATGAATTTTGTGGATCAGGAGAAGGGAAATCATAAATTTTGTTGAACGCATGCATAAAAATCACGAATTTTGTTTATCGGGCATGTAAAAATCAATACTTTTGTCAAACAGATGCATAAAAATCAAGGAAGTCATCAATCGGGTGTGTAAAAATCTTGAATTTCATCGATCAGGCGTGTAAAAAATCATGAATTTCATCGATCAGGTGCATAAAAATATAGGACAAAATTGCCATTCGCCAATCGGCGAGTAATACTGAAAATTTGGCGATTGACTTTACTGCCACCACTGATCAAACTTAACAGTCACAATTGTCAATTGCGATGATTGAATGGAAAAAGATTTTTTCCCCACTGTCACTCGACAAATTTCGAAACAATTTGGCGAATTTCACGATTTTTTTCCCGAAATTATTTGACGGATTGTGATTTTTTTTCTCAAAGCCATTCGACGATATTCAAAAAAATTTCCCCCCGTAACCAGTTGTTGAATTTTGCAATTTTTCCACTATCAATGAATTTTATGATTTTTCTGCTATCGATTGATGAATTTTGCGATTTATCGACTATCGATTAATGAATTTCATGATTTTTTCCATGATCGAACAAATTGTGCACTTTCTTTCCGCTGATGTTCAACAAATTTTGCACTCTATTTCCGCTGCGGTTCGACAAATTTTGCAATTCTGTTCCGCGATTGTTAGACAAATTCCACTATTTTTCTCCCGAGATCATTTGACGAATTTTGTGATTTTTTTCCCCCGAACTTATTTGACGAATTTCTCTAACTTTTTCACGACAGTTAGACATAATTAATTTTTTTCCTGCAATACCAGATTTCTTTCCCGAGACCATTTGACAAATGTCGCAATTTCTTTCCCGACACTATTTGATGAATTTCGCCATTTATTTCACAATCATTTGAGAAATTTCATAAATATTTTATCAAGTATTTGTAAATTTGTTATTGGTCAGTGCTGGAAAACACTGGCGAGTAAAAAAAAATCCATGTACGGGCCAGTGGCCACTGAGTAAAAAAGTTGAAACCTATATATAAAAGTTGAACCTATACATAAAAATCATGAATTTTTTAAATGGACACGTAAAAATCACAAATTTGTCAAGTAGCCGCATAAAAATGACAAATCCATCTAGTGGGTGCATTCTTCCAAATTTGTAACTGAACAGTGCTGTATGTATGGATAATGCTAATTATCCCCCCCCCCCCCAACATCTCCCCGAAACAAAATTATCTCTGTGCTACTGATGGTGGTCCTCGACAACTCAACCATTTTTTAAAGTGGCCCTTCACTTAAAAAGATTGTGCCCCTCTACTATCAATTAACAATAAATTAACCTATCGCTTGTGTCATGTATTCATGAGCGGTGATTGTGATGCAAATTCTTGTTTACAAGAATAAGACTCATATTAGGTATTTTATTATTTATTTATTGTTTGTTTACTTATTTTGATTTGATTTTCTTGTCCTTTTAGAAATTGACTTTAGATTGTTACTTAAATGGTAAGATGATTGTCAATTACCTGTTTTATCGATAAAAAATTATACAAGGTAAGGAAATTGCATTGTGCCGAGTGAATATTTAGGAAGTCTTTTAAAAACCGCAGGCTAAAGATTTGTTTTTTACTTGTTAGCTATATTTTGCAACTGTCCAAATTACTGCAATGTAAATATAGTATGAAGTATTATCCTACACTAAACTTTCCTCTGTTGTATAGCTTAATTTTATTGGAAAAAACCCCTGAAAATGTATTGTTGTAGTAATGAATTACTTTTGCAGTTGTGTAAATTCTGTCATAACAATTTTCAACTAAGGGAAATCTTACATTGGACATTTAATCACAGTATTTTAAATAAGAAAACTTAAAATATTTGCAAATTAAAGAAATGAATGAGGAGATTTTGTTTAAAATTACATCTAAGGATTTTTTTTTACAAAAAATGCAAAATTCGCCAGTCATTCGGGAAATTATCACAAAATTCTACTAATAAAATGGGACTGTAAACAAACCGGTTCAAAATGTGTCCTTTTTAAAAATTAAATTCCATCCCAGCGACCCTTAGAGTCCACTACAGAAAAACCTTGTATTAAATGCTTTTTATTTAAAAATAGGGTACTTAAATGTTAGTTGAGCACTAGCTGATCGACAAATTTTTTTAAATCTCGCCAACCCTTTTTTTCTAACCAATTTTTAACATAAGCTAATAAAGTATAGCCAACATTTTAACATTGCTATATAGTATCTTAAAAAACTTACTTAAAAATAGTTAAAATATAATCTTAATAAAATACGTAAACACAAACATATCAATACAAATAACAAAATCTCATGTAATCAGGTATATTAATGATTAGGCTTAGTCAATAACAAAAATGTTAAAGTAAGCCATAACATAAACTATAGAAACATTGTATTTCATAATGAAAACATCGTATCTAATTTTATATACATAAAAGTGAAAACTTACGTTATATAAATACCCTATATAATATACCAAAGTTTCATCACAATTAAACGTATTTCAATCACACTGGAATAAAAAGTTTTAGTTATTAAATTTGTGTGAGGTGAATGATGGGAAAGAGTTGCAACTGAAATGATGCCAAATGAAACGAGATTTGGTGAATTATCACTGGCGCCCCCCCAAAAAAGTACCAAAAACAGTCTTGTAATTTGAAAGTAGGTTCTGTTTACACTTTTTTGTCTTTTGACAATGATGTTTTGAATGTTATTTAATTATGCTTGAAAGGTTTTTACTCAAAGCCATTACAACAGTGTTTTATTTTTGCCGATTTTTAAAAGATTCACTGGCCATAATGCAATTTTCTTATATCATTTTTAACGATAAAACAGGTGACTATTGACAATTATCTCACCATTTACGTCACTAAATCAAAAAACAATTTCTAAAAGGACAATCTAATCAAAATAAATAAACAAACAATAAATAAATAATAAAATACCTCATATGAGTGTTATTCCTACAAACAACATTCGTGAATACAATATTTATATCTACTCTACTACAATAACGAGTGATTGGTTGGTTAACGGTGCTAGTTTTGTCTTCGCTCAGCAATAATAACTAAGAAATGGAAAATCTTTTAATCCTTTGAAAATCGAAAGCTTATTATAAATAACAGTAAAATTGAATACATATAATTAAAAAATATCTCGTCATATTAAAAAATGAATATAAATAGTTTTTCGATAAAATGCAAATTTATAATTTCGAAATATTTTCTTATAAATGGTAATTTAATATAATACATATGTATTAAATATTAGAAGTGTATAATTAACTGTTTTCGCATTTAAAAAAAATTAATAAATTTACTTCCTACATGCAGAAGTTTTTAACTGTATTCGTGAAGTGATTATTTCGCATACGTTGATTGCGGAAGAAAAAAGGAGTAAAAAGTGTAATGATAAGTCTATGGAAACACGTGAAGGAAAAGAGTCCGATTTTAAAACTGGATTATATAGAAAACAAGAGTTTTCCTACGTTAACGCAAAACCACATTCGCTTAATCTAAAGCCGATTAATATATATTAATTTTTAAAAAATCGCCCGAGCCATTTTCGAAATAATTTTCAAGGGCCTTACATTTACCCAAATTTAGTTAAAAATGGACTTCCAGTTCTTATAATCTATTGCATGTAGAAATGTATAAATTTCAGGATAGAGTTAGGCCATAGATATAAGACTAATGTGAAAAAATCGAAATGGTATACCTCATATTTACTGAGATATTAAATGTCGGCGTTTCGATTTTCCTTTGATGTCCTGCTATCTGTATATATGAGAGTGACAAAATCTTCAGTTTTGGGCTTTCGGTTTTTCGCTGCGTCAATCGAGAAACTGTCGTCTCTCATGATATAACTCAAAGCGTCTCTGTGGCAGTATATGACCTTCTTTTACAATAAGACATCTTGACAAAGTGACGCAGTCCAAATAACCAGTTTTAACCGATGAATATGCGCTTTCACAGTTTTATGTAGAATTTTCACCGTTTAATTGAATCACATTGGATTTAACAAAGCGGCAGATTCCGTCAAGGCAGAAAGGCCAAAAAGTTTAATTTTAACTTTAGTTTTGATTCATATAAGCAAAAATTATAATAATTTCTTTAGCTCTGCCCCCCCCCCCCCTTCTCACCCTTGGCTGCGCCACTGCACATTACAATCAAAAATAAAACAACAAAAGCAATTTTCTTGCTAACTTAAATTTTTAAAAATAAACCAAGTATACTAAATCTTTGCAGCACATCCCAGTTATTACAATCACATTTAGTACTACTTTTCATAACAGATACCCTTATAATATAATCAGTCTTTAATTTTAATACAATAAAAACTATCCTTATAATTTTTAGTGTAAAATAATATTGTTAACCTGAAAAAAAGTAGACAAAACATAAAACATTGCATTTGTTTAATCATCGTGAGTTTTTCTTTTTGCATATAACATGCAATATAAAACATAGAGTAGTGATATAACATTCATTAAAAAAAAAAAACCTCATTAAAATAAATATAATAATCTCTAACTATATAATTTTTATGACATATGGAATAACTATTTAATAACTGTATAGTTTTTTAAAAGTTATTTTTTATATATAAGTTAATTACAGTTATTAAATAATTAGTTCGTTCTTTGTCAAATTAATACTTAATGAAATGACTGACATGTTTAATTTATGAGCTTACCTGTGTCATAAATTAAATGTGCCAGTCACACATTTAATTTATGACACAGTATGACTGACACATGTGAATATGAAATCTTCCCTTATTTATTTTTTAATTGAATCTCAATCATATCAAATTGTGATATGCAGCTGAATAACAAAAAGACTCCTGAAGTTAAGATATTTTCAAATTACTTATTCATAATCTTATTGTTAGTAATTCTTTTTGCTTATATTTTATATTGTCAATTTAATTGATGTTTTTATATTTTTCATATGTAAATAAAAAATTTTAAATTTTAATTTTATTGAATCATTTGGAAATTGGATGACCTAACGTGGATTTATATAAATGAACATACTATACACATAAATATGTGAAGAAAAATACTTAGACTGTAACACTGAATTTTATTAACAGATGTGATAAGAAGTACTGTGCAGTAGTTCTGAAATTGTTGAAATACTGAATTAGAATTATTGAAATATAAATTAAATACACTAACTCCTCGTTATATCACACATTCAGCTATTTTGCTCTTTTTTAGTTGTCCCTGATAAATTTCTGGTTTGCTGATAAAAGAATATACGGAATAGTCAGCAGCATTTCTGTATAAGCAGAAATTATTTCTGCAGTTCAAAAAGATAATAGTTCTATGGCCCAAGAAGAGAATGATGAAGAGGAAGTATCTAACGAGGATTTAGTAGCTTCGATGACAGAAGCTGTTCAGTTTCTTGAAAAAAGCATATGAAACTTTCGAAACGTTGATATCCAAGCATATAAATGAAATGCAATTAGTTCATTTTAGTTCTTTAACTTCCAGTGGCAAGAAAATAAAAAACAAACAACTCTGGATACTCATTTTCAAAAAATACTATACATGTAAGTAAAAACATATACTGTATGTGTACGGATTTGTATTTTTTTAACGTTTGACCAGCTCATTGTGTTGAACTTGTAGCTTCTTTGAACAAGTATTACATCGAAATATAGTAGTTTAATTTAGGGTTCTTTATTTTTCACTTATAAACACTCTTCTCACTCCCTTCGGTTTTTCATGCTTTTCTCTCATCTCCCAAGTAGCGCAATATATATCGAGGGGCTGTTGTATAAATTTTAATGTTTTAAATAGAAATATTTTTAAAAAGAAAAAATATATATTTTTAGGAAGAAATAGATACAATTTACATTTCAATGATTATTTTTCTCTTGAAAATGCTACTTTTTATTTCCTAATATTGATAAAGGTGATTTTAATTTGGATGATTGGAGTTTGATTAATGCATTGAAAAATAAATAAATACATTTTTGTACTTAAGTATGCCTTGTTAAGTACAGTACAAGAAAATTGAGCCTATACAACTAAATCCTATGTTAAATAGAAAATGAAATACAATTACAAAAGAAGGTGTATCTAGTAAAAAAAAAAATTCTACAGTACATAGTGATTCCATCCTAGCAGCTTTTATTGCAATTATATTTGACAATTAAAAACAAAAAAAAAAAGTTCTGTTTTAGGCACTGTTATAAGCTTCTGTGTACATAAATTAATTAGATAAGAATAATGATGCTATCTGATGAGGAGACTGGAGCACAAAGATTCAATGTACTTTTCACATTTAAGATAATTAATATTAATATTTTGCTCTGCAATTTTGAAATTTAAAAAAACAAGATTCATAAACAAAAGCTATTCAGTGAAATAAAAAGGTAGTCTTGAAAAACAGTTTTAAAATTCTGATTACATTAATGTTCTATTTTGATAAAGAGAGAAATTTTTCAGGAAAAGAGAAATTATGGTTATAAAACTAATTTAATAAGATTTTAAGTTAAAACATAACTCATAAAACACTTCTTGAAAGCTGTAGCTTTCGTTTTCAGAGAATAAGAAATATTTAAGAAGAGAAAAATTTATTAACTGTTCTACGTATTTGTTTATACTAGAAGTAATATGCATGATTCTCAGCCAACTTTATAAATCTGATACTAAATTGAAACATGAATTGGATACTTACTACTGTTCATTTAAAAAATTAATTTTTTATCAATAAAGTTAAGTTTTTACTGTGTTTTATCAAAGCTTAAGCCAAAGTTAAAAAATAAAAACTTATTTTGGCCCTTTTGTTAACTGGGTGCAAATCTTACCAAGCACCCCCTCCCCCTCCCCTTTTCAATAGCAGCTTTTATGTATTGTGTGTGTAAATTAGAAACAATATTTTGATGGTGAAATAAATTATTTTGGTTAATTATATTGTTTCTTCTTCTTCTTCTTCTTTTTTTTAATGAAATAAATTAAATGAAAGTTGTGTACTTTAAATGGTATAAGGTGTTTAGACTTTAAATGAAATACATGCATTAGAAATATTGATGATGGGAACAACATTTAGTGATTTATCACCTATACCCAGCTAAATTAATAACACATTTATTTCTAATGAAACAAAAATCAGAATTGAACATAAATTACTTTCTTAGTCCCTGAAGAGGTAAACACAATTTCATTTTAAAAAATTCAAATAAAAGGAATTAAAACACTGACATCAATTACTACTGGTATTTAACTTTTAGATACCTGATAAATACAATAATTTATTTTTTACACAATAATATATTTCATTTAGATACTTTTGTAAACAGCTTGTTTTCATTACTTAAGAAGGAAAAATAAACAAAAAAGAAATTGACACATGTATTTAAATATTAAAAAAAATTCTTATTTGGCGAAAACATGTGAAAATTAATTATATATATTAAGAAAAAAAAATTGTCAACTATTACAAATATCCAAGCTGATTTTATTTAATTAAACATTCAAGACGAAATAATGATTTACATTTTTTTCATTGTTAGTAGTACATGTTTTATCTAGAAAAGAGTGCTGTAATCTATCTAACTGCATTAAAATATGATGATTAGAATTAAGCTTGGTTCCAAGCATTTTGAAACATTTTTGGTAAATTCAATATTTTTCTCTAATTTGTCAAAACAAAATATTTTGAATAATTTTAAATTACCAATGGTAATAAATTACACACTTAAAAATATAGGTACATTTTTAAAAATAATAATTTATTAATTTTTGTGTTTTTAAACATCACATCAACAGTTTAATGCCTAAACAGAAGACTTATTTGTTTATTTATAACCTGATTATCAGATTTTATGAATTATCTTCTATGTTTTTAAATGATTTGCATGCTCATTTCCAACCTGAATAAAATGAGAATAGAAAGCATTAAAAATAGGTGTGGTGTTACAATTCAGATTAAAAATAGTTTTTCTACTACAAATAAACAAATTTATTGAAATCTAGTATTTTTTTGTTCAAAATTAATTATTACTACCTTAAACCAAGAAATAAATAAACCTTTAGTGTTAAAATAAAGAATGTGTTAAATAAATTTTAAATATGTCAAAAAATAAACAAATCTATGATGTTATAGAATACTAAATGAATTAGAATATTAACATAAAACCTATTGCAGACATATAATTCACAATAAACACTACAGAACTCAAATAAATACTACAGGAATCCAACCATTAAATATGAAAGTTATTCCGAATTGCAAGGAAATAATTTTAAATGTACGTATAACAGAAAAGCTTGCATTCTGTGTCATATTGTTTGCTGAAATTTAAATTGAAATATTATTTGAATTCATACCGCAGTTTTGTAAACAGGTCTGAATATTTACAGAAAAGTTTAACATATGTACTAAAACACGAATAACACAATAGTATAAACTGTATCGCTCAGACTTAATGAATATAAACATAAAAATGGCGAATAAATTTTCTTTTAAACAGGTATTAGCGTTTCTTCAAAAGATTTTTAAATATATGCTATATGCTTTTAAATAGAATATTTATTACACGTAATGATTAATAATTTTATAAGAAAAATAAGGCTTTATAAAATGCTTGCTAAATACAATCAAACACTGATTCAATTACTATAAATTATAAAATGAAGTTTAACATAGCCGTATCATTTTTAAAAAATCAAAACAAACATAAGTAAAACATAAAATTGACAGCGATTAGCTGCCAAATATTGCATTCGTATATTTTCTTATTCACTACAACTGTTTGCTAAATTGCACGCGATTTACCGCCAAAAATGGTAATACCTCGCTGGAATCAGGCTCTGAATTCCCAGAAAAGGTAACTTCTGACGCATGCGCATGAGATGGAATGACGCTCATTTTAGGCTCTCGTATTCACGTCTGCTCTTCGCCGATGCCGGAATTCGAGTGTATATGCGCGCGCATCGTAGATTTAAAAACAACTATTTAATTGAAACTTATTATAAGTGAGCCGCATATTGCTGTGTTTGTTCTTCGCGGGAAAGTTGTTCAAACTTCTCTTATGAGTTTTGTGATGTTTTGATTTTTGTTGCGGTCAACAGGTGTGTGGAGTGTATCACTATGTCGGCGAACAGAAGAGAAAGGGAAAACAGTTCCAGTGCTCTGGGTTATGAGCACACGTTGGTAAGTTTCGATAAAATACTATTTTTGTGAAAACTATTTAAATTAGAAAATGACTACTTTTAATACGAAACATGCCTTTTCCTGTGAAATATTTTCTCCAAATTAATTTCAGTTGGTGATAAGTAAACAGTATTAAACTAGCTACAAAATATTTTGGCAGGTTAAATGTACAAATAAAACACGGGAATCATTTAAATAGGTGAAATTATGGTTTATTGATTTTAAAATGCGACTAAAAATCCCGTTTATTTCGAAGTAAAAAAGTTACAAAATAAGGAATAATTTATTTTCAAATTAGTATTGCAATCAGATGCACACCGAGCACATTATTTTTTTTGGCATGTGATGTAAGCGATAGAAAAAGTTCTCTTGACACCAGGCTCTTTTTTGAGTTCAAAACTGATCATGAGTTATCGTTTACCTGCAGTTATTGTGTAAAATGTAATAAGTTTCATCACCAATTTCTTCATTTGTTCAGTTCATGACTGCATCTAAAATGTAAAAAAAAATAATAATAAATTAGTCGTAAATCTTTTAAAGTTCCATTTTACTACAGTTAAGCATGTATTGAAATATTTCAAATTAAATAAAAGTTATTGAATTATGCAAAATTTTTACTATTCTATTTTCTGTTCCTAGTAATTTTATAAAAAATTCCAAAATGAGTGCTAAAATAGCCTGAAATTTATGTGGAATTTTTAAATGCTTTGACCCCTGCTTTATTTATAATTTACCACTGATATCAAAATAATCAAAAGTAATGTTTACTCTATTGTAACTTTTAAAAATCAAATGACTTAGTGTGTACACTTCACTCATTAATTCACAATCTTACAATTCACTCATTCTCATTTGTATTTTTGTTTTGATATTCAAATTAAATTACAGTTATATTTCTCTTTAAATATCACAATAGCCACTGATGGATCGGGGGTGGGGGCACTGGACTGGAAAGATTAAATTTCCGTTGCATGCATGTAGTTTTGAAAATTATTGGTGAGGCTAAGCTCCTTTATACACAAATTTGTATATGGGTATCACTTATATGGATCTAATACCATTTAATATTGCTTATTGAAGCCTTTTTACTGAAGTTGAACATATATAGATAATTAAACGAATCACATTTGTACGTGCTATGTAAGTATAAAATAGTAATGCAATGAATAGTGGTTTGGCCGAATATTTGGCCAAGTTATAGCCAAATATTCGGCCTATTCCGCCGTCGAATATTAATTGATAAATTCTGATTTAAATCAAAATACTATTATATCGATATCTTCATATAGTTCTTATTAAACACATTCAGCCTTAAAGATAATTAAAAACAAAATTTAAATTAGTTTTAAACATTTTATTAAAACTAAACAAAAATATTTAGCCTTTAAATAGTAAAACATTTTATAAGAAAAAGCTTACAGTGATTATTACAATATACTTCACTTTGATAAATCACTCTTAGATAGAAATGAATGTCCAACTAAGCTGGTGCAAAACAAATTCTGCTGAATTTCCCAAGTTATCATGACTGGCAAGGAAATATTTATTAGCTTCTGCCAGCAGTGTGTATAGTGAGCGTTTGTTCTCAGAGGAAGGCATTATATATGAAAAAAAGCACAACTGGCTTTTGCCTGAAAATGCAGAAATGTTATTAGTTTTATTGTTATATTTGCATCACAACATGAAATTATTTTGTAAATAAATGATAGTGTATATACGTTTTTTTATGCAACTTTACTGTACTTGGAACAGATGTGTTACACTCACGCTAAAATATAAACAAAAGATTGGCGACTGTTTGGTTGGCGCGATTTCCAAGACTGCGCCAAACGAATAACTTAATACAATGGCTAAGTTGCCATTAAAGGAAAAAATCCCCTAAATTTGGCGACTTTTTTCTTTTTTTTAACAGATTATTATTTTTTTTTTTTAGCGTGAGTGTAAAGCATCTAAGCCCTGTACTTTTATAATTATATTCCAGAAATTGAATAAATATTTTAATTTCTTTAATGTGTAATCAGGGGTCAATCCAGGAAAAATTTGGGGCCTATTTAGGGCCCCTTCACAAAAATCTATTTAATAAAATGGGCCCCTTCACAACAATAAATTTGGTAAAATGGGCCCCTTCACAAAAATAAATTTGATAAAATGGGTCCCTTCACAAAATTCTATTCCATAAAAACTTACTATTTATTATTTTGTGATGTTTTAAAATGTGTAATTTGTAAACAAACAAGTTCACCAGAGAGGAAAACTTCAGCAAAAGGGTTTAAAAAAGTTTTTGTTTATAAAACCTTGGTTCGAATTTGATTAACTGGATTTCAACTTTCGTTACAAAATGTTATATTTCACAACAATATAATACATTTCACAAAAATAATCTTTACTTTTCACAAAATGGGCCCCAAGAAAAAAAACCTGCATCGACCCCTGGTAATACTTAAATATAATTCAATCATTTATATAATGTATGTAAAATTTAATTTAATAAATTTACCTGAAATTTTTAAATAACAATTATTTTTCATGTATTATACGTTAAGAAAATTCAAATGATTATTAAATTTATATTTAATATTTGAAATAAAATTGTATTATAAATTTAATAAACATTTAAATTTCCTTAATGCGTAACACATAAATATAAACCTATAGGTATGTTATTTAAAATATATCAATTGATATTATTTATTATAAATATAAATAATTTTGTTTTAGTATTCGGCTGAGCTATTTGTCCGAATACTGTATTATTCGGCCAAACCGAATATTTGTTGCATCCCTAGTATAAAATATTACAACATTGTAAAAATTCGAATATAAGTCCTGTTTATAAAAAAAATTATACATTCGCAAATTGTTTATAATAAAATTACAACGGAAGTTGAATTTGAATGTCTTCTTTCAGAATATTAATTTTTTTTATTTTTGTCCTTTTATATGGTGAGGCTAAGTAGGTCACTCCGTTTTACACAAATTTGTACATGTGTGTCACTTCTATAGAGATCTATTACCATTTAAAGTTTTTTTTTTTTTTTTTTTTTTTTTTTTAAACTGAACAGAACCATATATAATAATTAAATTAATCACATTTGTACATGCTATATTAAATATAAAATATTAAAACATTGTAAAAATTCGAATATACAGTCCTGTTTACAAAAAAATGATACATTCACTGTTATTCGCAAATTGTTTATAATAAAATTACAACGGAAATTGAATTTAAATGTCTTCTTTCAGAATATGAATTTTTTCTATTTTTGTTTTTTTATATGATGAGGCTAAGCTGGTCACTCCTTTTTACTCAAATTTGTACATGTGTGTCATTTATATAGATCTATTATACCATTTAAAGTTTTTTTTTTACTGAAACTGAACAGAATCATATATAATTAAATTAATCCCATTTGTACGTGCTATATAAAATATTAAAACATAAAAATTCGAATATACAGTCCTGTTTACAAAAAAATGATACATTCACTGTTATTCGCAAATTGTTTATAATAAAATTACAATGGAAGTTTAATTTGAATGTCTTCTTTCAGGTTGTGAATTTTTTCTATTGTTTTTTTTATGGTTTTCAGCGAGGGGTATGATTTAAGAAAGGTAGGGTATGGCAATTGTCCTTCCTCCGAATTTCAAAATTTTTTTATTAGCATTCTGTTTTTTTAAATTTGTTATAAATTGACCATTTTCATTTGTTTTTACTAACATATTAATAATTGCATGTAAATAAATTATAACATTAAAAATATGCATGAAAAATTAATGCAAGAAAAATTAACAAAAAATCTGGATTTACTATGTTGAACAAAATATTTTTGCCACCTCCAAACAAAATCTGAAATGAAGCTACAAGAATTCAAACATTTAGCATTTTATTTTAACTAAAAAGGTAGAACCCAAAAATATTTTTGTGTTTATTTGTATAATAAAAGAGAAAGAGAAAAAAATTACTAAAGACAGGTGCATTACAAATTTTATAAAATGTTAGAAAATCAAAAATCATTTTTTCTTCTTATATTCGAGGGGAAAAAAAAGAGTATCTTAGAAATTATTGGTTGGGAGCCCATACAGCTTTACACCTATGATTACCAATTTATAATTTTAAATTAATATCTGAATAACAATTTTTGCTACTTAATGACATGCATGGCTTTTTACGAATATTGTGGAGTGCATCTCAGATACAAATAGGGCTGTCAAACAATTTTTGTATATTTTTAAGATGCAGGTTTTTCGGCCTTGAAATCTTTGTCATTAAACACAGAGATTGCTACAATTGCTGACATTTAACTTCAGAGTTTGAAATTTATTTTTTTCCTAGGAGAGGAGTCTTCCTAACAAACCATTTAGAAATGGTGGGGAGTTGAAATGTTTGGGAGAGAGAATAAAAAAAAATCTTTAATGCCAATTTTTTGTTATTTTTTATGAGCTATTAAAATTAACCATAAATATTAAAACATAGCAAATTTTTTTTGAAAGAATATAAGTCAGTATTTCAGTATAATAAAGCTAAATGTATATTTTCATTTAAAGAAAACCAAACTTTTATGTCTATTTTCAAATGTAATCAAATGTTAAGTGACAGTAACAATTTAGGTTTCATTGTTTATCTGGCCCTCATTTCATTAGTGGCCACTTTCCATTGCTTCTCCCAATTGATTGTTGTTCTGTGAAAAGCAGTTTCCCCAAAAATTGCTGAAATTTCACAGGCAGGAGGGTTTCACCTGCTAGAAGTGGATCCAGCAACTCAGTTAAATCAGGGTTTATGTCTTTTTATTGAGGGGGGGGGGGGGAGGAGGTAGAGGGGTCATATCTATTCATTAAATTTTTTATATATATTAAGGTTGTTTTCAAATCCAAACTGGCTTTTTTTCTGATACATTCACATTTACTGAATAATTTTCATTCATAAAGCATAGAATTTGCTGGTATATTAAAAAATATGAAATTTGTAGGATTTATTCAGATATCAAGAAAGCAGTTTTTCCCATTTTCTTATAAAAGCGAAGAAACTTTCAGAATGGGTTATCAAAATTTGCATTTTAAGCCTGTTTGTGGGAATCAATAGATTTGTAAGGCAGATTTGCAACCGCAAAGCCAGGGGGGACTTTAATTTTTTTTGGTGGTGCTAATTCACATACCCTTTTTCTTCCACTTCAATAAAAAATAAATTTAGATAGATATAGAGGGCCAGTACTCATGCCTATCGAGGGATTTGATATATAGATTATAAATTAAAAATAATTAATTTTCCTAAATTTTAAAATCTATTAGAGGAATAGTTTTTATTTATGTGTTAAATATATATGCCTATATCTATTCAAGGCTTTGGGATCTTAGCGGAAAACAAATAATTAAAATAAATATAATATTAAATCTTTTAGCGGAAGATCTGGTTAGTTTTTACCATAATAATAATAAATACCTTTTTAGGGTAGAAAATATCAGTAGTTCTGGCTGCTTGACATTTAAAATACCTTTATCATGAATAATAATAAAACACTTTGTCTAAAATGTTTCTTCATTAGTTTTCAGCACTTTTTATGTATCTCTATCTTTTGAAAATTTTAAATTGTTTGCAATAAAAAGTTTTAAAATATTTTTAAAGTAATAGATATACTATTGTAATAAAATATTATAAGAGGGTTCAAGAAAGTGTTACGGAATATGGCCTTCTTTGTAGTAAAATTCATTATGAAGGGATAATTAGTTACAATTTAAGTTGTATCACATTTTTAGGGAAAGAGCATTGTTTGATTCATTGGCGCTTAAAGAGTAGTAATGTCTACATTTTATATGCTTTCATGTGAAAGTCAGTCTGTGAATGTGTCAGAAATATTTGTATTGTTAAGCCTGAGAAAAAGTATTGGTCTACAGAAATGTTCTTTATTCAGCGAGGGTCATGACCCCTTTGACTTTCCCCTTGGGTTTGTCCTTGCCATCTGCAAAATTCTTTTCGGTGGGTGTGAATCCACTGTCCCGCCCTGAATGTCTCTGTGAAGTATTCATCAGAATTAGCAATACAATAGGTATGTGGTCATCCCAGTATCAGAAACAGGTCAACATGCATTGACTGCTGCAGATTATTTTAGACCTTGAAGATTAATCTAACAGTTAAAAAAAAAAAAAGTAAGCTTGGCTTAAAATTTTTTCTTCTAAAATTTACTTTATCTCTAAATTTATTCTATTTATTACATCAACGTATTATACCGGGTGCACCATAAGTTCGTTAAAACTTTAAAAATCATTTAAAAGAAACAAATGAGGCTTAAAATTTGTGGTTTGCAGAGATAGGGGTAGAGAGTGATCAGATTTTTAAAAATAACTAACCAAAAAAAAAAAAAGGTTTAAAAAGAATTACCGATAGATGGCGCTGGCATGCATAATAAGAAGAAAATTTATGCAAATAAGGCTGTCAGTACAACACCTCAATGCATATAAATTCTTCATTCGATGGTAGTAGTATGCTATCTTTACCAGATCAAGCATTGTTGGTTAAGCCCTTTTGCAAGAACGGGGAATCAGCAACCGGCACATTGGGGCGATTCCACAGTCACGTGTGGGACATTTAGATGAAATTTTTAGCTGTATTTTTCTATTTACCAATTTTTTGAGGCTGAATTTTTTAAATGTGCAATTGCGTGATGAAAGTACACAACTTACTTAATTATTAGAAAGTAATCAATTTCTCAAAAAAAAAAATTTATTATTAAGATTTTTAATTAAATCTATCTGTCACGTGCGGGACATGCAAAAGGACACAACTTTTCACTTTTCCTCCTTGTAACTAAAAAATCTGTGAACTTTTTACAACACTGTCACCGTAGTATTTTTTTATCATAACTTCATGATTGCTATCATCTATTTTTATATAGTTTAGGAAAAAAAAATTAAACATAAACCAATAACAATTTTTTAGACAAATGTCACGTGTGGGACACCAGTGTCACGTGCGGGACATCGTGTGATTTTCTTAGACATTTTATCAAATTCAATTGTTAAATATTGAGTTATACAATGTTCACTCTCTTTTAACTATTAAATTATTCAATCATGTACTGATTACATGTCAGATAAATGATAAATAGGCATTTTTTCCATTTTTAGTATTTTTATTACTAACATATGTAAGTAGTATAGATACAAACATACATAAGTAAAGGTACACCTTTTAAAGTTAAACTAAAGCAATAGAGTAACACAAATAATATAATTAAAGTCTTGTACTTGTAACGTTTTTGTTTTGGCCAGCTTTTAAAAGTCTACAAACTTGTAATAGCCTCGACTGTTGACAACAACTGGTGCTGAGATACATTTTATGATTTCCTCTCGTTTGTATGGAATTGCGTCAGGAGATTTGGGCCACCTAAAATAGCCTTTGATCTTTGATTCTTCCATGACATTGACAGTAATTTGATCAATACCATCTATTTTGGTTATTTCACCAGGATATAGGGTGCCTTCATAATTTACGGCAACCCACTTTCCACATTCAAGATTTTCTGCAGGATGAACTATATTTCCAAATTTGATGATATCTGTTGAAAGGGAATGGGTCCGACAGCTAATGATATCACCCTCTTTTATCTCAATCATATGAAAGCCTGATATACCAGGGATTGAAATTACACAATCCCAAGGATTTTTCTGTGTTATTATCTCTTGTATGCGTTGTTCTCCGATATAGAAAATTTTTGTACTAGACACAAGTTGGCTTGCAAGATCTGCAAAATTCTTTGCTGACTGAACAATGTGCTTCTCACCCTGGCTCATCATCTTTTGGCGCACAAGTCTCTTTACATTCCCTCCGACCCCATCAACGACACCTTTACCATGGGCAGTAGCAAAATATTTCCATGAAAATTGTAATTCAGGGTACTTTTTAGATAGGTAACATAGAACTTTTGTCATAAACTTATTTTTAAATTCAGAAGCAGGTCCATCGCTCCAGATGACTTCTTTCTTTGTTTTTATGTGACCATTTTCAGATGAACGAAAAATTTCTTCATAAAGAAACTCTATGAAAACAAATATGGTGTCTTTATCTTTATGTGATGTATCAGAACATATGAGGTATGTTTGGCACTTTCCTCTTTGAAATACTGCTGCTGTAAATAAGAGTACACTTGATCTTGACCATAGTGCACTTTGCACTTCATTTTGGTATTCACATCCAAAAGACATGGCAAAATCTATCTGTAAAATTCGAGTAGATTCTTCTTTTTTGTCTTTTTCAAAATCTGAATGTTGTATTCTTTTCAGATTAACGTGAGACATCATTTTAGGCAAATCCTGAATCAACATTTCAAAAAGTTCTCCCACTTCACATTCTTTAGTTACAAGTTCAAGTCTGTTGTCCCTCTTTTCCCACATCTTCCATATTACAAGATTTTCTGGGTTGTCAGGAGTTTGTAGTAACTTACCATCGCAACAACTACTACAATTATTTTGCCAGCATTCTGAATTAAGAGTAATATCACATAGGATGTTTTCCCAAAATTCATTTGAATATGCGTAGTGTAAGGCTTTGAGTTTATAAAATATATTTTCATGTATTATGCACTTGCACTGTTCTGTTGGGGTACTTTTAAGTAAAAGAACATTCTTTGGTCTAAGGGAACAGAACTTTGAAAATCCAATTTCAAAGTCTGGATTTTCCTCTTTAAAAATAAAAAAAGCTTCCTTTAAAAACATAGTCAGATAATGTTTTTGTAGGACTGACTTTTTTCCTTCCTGCCACACAGTCATGATATCTTTCATACCTGGACAAGTATAAACTATATCTGAACGCAAGTAAAAATCAACTACTTTGGAAAAATCTTTACGATCTGATATGTTTCTGTTCATTTCATCAACTAATGGAAGACCTACACGCTTAGCCAATCCACTCACAACTGCCTGTTGTTTGCGAGGGGATTTCGGAAGTGACTTAACCGTCCTCCAAATTGCCTTGCCAAGGGACTGAGGACGCATATATGGGGAATAAGTAGCATCCGGGCCAGTTGAAGAGCTAGGACTGCACGTAGGTGTAGTGTCTTTTGTGTTTTTCTTATTTTTTTTCTTTTCCCTTTGAAGTTTTTTTCTTTCTCGTTCATACCTTCTAAGATCTTCTAGCTCTTTGTCAGACATGTGCTGCTTCTTATATTTTCTTAGCTCTGATATGCGTCTATTTTCTTCCTTTTGATAGTCTGGATTTTCCTTCTTTAACTTTTCTCTCATTTTCTTCATTCTGGTAGCGCTGGAAGTATGGCTTACTTTGTCCGACATTTTTTCTTACTGAAACAAAATAGAAAATCTACAGCTTTATTTTATAAAATATGTAAGTGAGTTTTATTATAAAACATAATTAGTGAACATGTGATGAAGCCAAATGACAAAAAAGATTACATTACATCCTCCTGCATAATGCATAATGTGGGGTTTATTTACTATCAAACCTTTCTAAGCCTAATCATTAGTCTGCTATTTTAAAAGTTACAATACAGAAATTTAATTGTAAACATATTTATTAAAAATGATGATTTATGTTTATTTTCTTTTTAATGATAAAAATTTCATGAGTTTTAGGTGGTTAAATGGTTATTCTACACCTGATGTCCCACACGTGACGTCACGTGTGGGACATAATAAAATGGGCTATAGGAACTTCTAAAATAGTAAAAATTATTTTTTTAAATTGAAAATAGTTTATTTACGTTTAGGTAACTTATAATCTTGCATAGCTACAAGCTAAATTGCTTGGTTCAATAATAAATATTAAAAAAACACTAAATGGTGTCACGTGTGGGACAATAATTTTTAATAACTTTAGTATATTTAATTTAGCAGTTTATATTGAGAATTAAATATTGAAAGAATATGTTTAATAGATGAGATACTTACATTTCACACTGCAATAGTAATAAAGTCTTCAACTGTAACAGTAAAATAATATGAAGCTTTCAAAAATGACAACTTTTCAACCACATGTGAGCAAGTTGATGGTGGCCATATTGGATTCAGTGTTGCCACTCATATGGTGACAAATTCTGAAAAATACTCATGGATACTAGAAATTTAGACTCTTAAGAAAATATATTAGAAGTTTTGAGAGAAAAATTAATTTTTTTTTTTTTTCATGAAATGTCCGGTTTTTCATGGAATGCCCCATTGCGAAAATTTCACAAGGCAAAAGGACTCAAGACAAAAAACGGGGACTCATTTCACGTGCTGGGATACTAAAGCTTGTTAGACTCTTCGGAGAAACGGATCGTCCCGATGTGGAAGGTCCTCCTTTACATCTGTTTCATATTATGCATGCCAGCGCCATCTATCGGTAATTTTTGAACCACAACTTTTTTTTGTTATAAAAAACAACTCGACTTTCTTCAAATTCCATTCCTGCAAACCACAATTTTTAGCATAATTTGTTTCTTTTTAATGAATTTTTGAAGTTTTAACTAACTTATGATGCACCTGGTGTTTTCTTTGTAAATACAAGTCAAATTTTGCATATTTTATGGGTTACTGTATGATACATAAGCATTGTTAGGTTGCAGATAAATTTTGGACTTTCTGCTACTTGGATAGTCATATTATATTAGGCAATGGTTATGTGTATCTATCCATATATATATAAAGGGAAGTCTTTTCTATAGCATGCAAACAAGGATGGAAATTATGTCAATTATTTCATTTGTTCAGATGTAAAAAAGTGCATTTTAGAAATATATTTAAAATCGTTATAGCTTGTTAAGTTGGTGCTAGGTACTATTTGTTTTTCAACATTGTCTGTGCATGCACTTGCTTCCTATGATCCTGTAATAAGGTAAAGACTAAGAAAACTTTAAAACTTGAGCCTTAAATACTTTATTTATAATGTTTGAAAAATTTTTTATTATAGAAAGTTAAAGGGATAATAAAGATAAATTATTTTATAATTTATTTGAACATGTTTATTAATATTTAATCTTGTTTATTATAGATTAAAAAATAACCCCCATCTTCTTTTTTGTCAGCTATTGTGAATACTGCTGTTTTTATATGGGCTTTAAATTATAATACTCTGATCTGCCGTAAAACATGCACATTCTTCCTCTTCACTTTAACCCTTTTGTACACGACAACCTCATATCGCTCACTTGGATTAAAAGTGATACAACTCAAAATACTATTATTACACTGGAGAGGCAAAAGAAGATTGACATTTTTTATTTTTAATGTAAGATAAAACTACAGCATGTAGCCCTGCATGCAGCTGTAAAAGCAAGAGTGAAACCCTTAAGAATCAAGACTTAGAAGAGATAGGCAGGATTGAGTAAATTTATCCTCCCCATGCTTTGTCCCATTCTGTGCAGGCAAAATGGCACATAGTGTAATCTAGCGGTCACCTGGATAACTGCACTTATAACCTACCTACACTTCTTCTACAATTTTGAAAAAAAATTTCCATGCTTTTCTTACAAGTGTGTCTGTTCTGTAGCACTAAGGATCAGATTTCCATAATATATATATATATATATATATATATATATATATATATATATATTACGCTATCGTACGTGGCACAGAAATCGCGATTATTTGTTAATTGTTTAACGGCAACACCTGAAAGAAACGCATCTCATTGGTTATTGTGTAAAAATCCTTTGGCAGAATTTAGGCTAGGTCATTTTTTACATTTAACTGTTTGGTGCTGCCATCTACAGGATTAAAAGCGAAACAAGCAATGATTTTATTGATTATAGTGCAAATAAATTGTAATTATAATTTATCAACATTAACAATTAAATAAGTATATTTTTATACATTTTCATTTGAAATATTAATTTTTGTAAGCATTTAATATTTATAATTAAAAAAATACATTTAGCAATATAAAATTAAAAATGTAAACAAAGCAATGATTTTTAAAAAGGGATTTTTAGTAAAAAGGGAAAATTAAGTGTAATAATTTTCCCTGACCGTTTTATTTTTTAAGTTTTAGCTCATTTAATTTTTTTCAAGTTTTTGGTATAAATAAATATTATTCAGTCCTTTTTTTTTATGAAGCCCACTCCACTGTTATATTTTTCAATGACAGTCTGCCCGGGCAACGTCGGGCGGGTCAGCTAGTGATAATAATTAATTTAAGAAAAAAAAAATGTCATGGCATATGATATGTAAAAATGACTCTTAATCTTGAAAAGGGTAGTAAATCTGACACAGGTTGCCAAATGTTTGATTCGGTTACTTTTCAGAAAGTTTGTTTATTTATTCATAAAATTGTTTTATACAAAAATCAAATATATAATATTTTATAATTTTATCACAAAGTACAAGGTCTTGATGCATGATTTTTTTTTAAGGATGACTTTTTATAAATTTTTAAGGCATAAAGCCAATTATACCCACCTTTTCAGTTTAAAGGTAAAAAAAAAAAAGGATAAGGGGATAGGGTTCACATTTTTATTTTTTAAAAAAATGAACTATTTATGTTACTGAAAATCCAATTCGTAATTTTCTGAAATGCATCTTAAAGATCGTAAAAAAGAAAAAAAATATTGAAGAAAATAGCGAGCCAATTGGAAATTATTTGTTGAAGTTTTAGCATTTTGATCATATTCAGAGTTTCCCCCAGACAGTTTCAGAAGGGTGCTGCACCCTGCCTGCCCTTTGGTTTACAAAATAGCGCCCTTTTTGCCCCTCATAAAAATAATTAGCTCCGTCTTCTTGCCCCCTCCAGTAAAATAATTAGCACCCTTCTTGCCTCTCATTAAAAAAAGTGCCCTTTCATCATTTTGCATTAAAAAATTTGCTTTCATAGTAAAAACTGACTCAATGTTGTCTTAAAAAGAGTGCCTTGACTTTTAAATATCGAAAGTGGCTTTAAAAACTAAAATAAGAACCTTTAACTATTAAAAAAGTGCCCTTAAGAATCTGAAAAGTGCCTTCAAGAATCCAAAAAGTGCCCTTAAGAATAAAAAAAAGTGCCCTTTTCTCACCAGCAGCACCCGGCCCTTTTTTAAACTTGGGGAAAACTCCGGATACTGATATATTGAAAAAACACAAAGTGAGAAAAATTAATTGAAAGTTTGCAACTCTGATTCATTTAAAGGGAAATGGATACAGTAGAAAACCCTTTTTCACATATTTATAATCATTGGTTCTTTACGCAACTTCGCCAGAATATACTAGGGATGTCTAAATACGTTTTAAGCAAAATATTGGAAAATTGATTTTTAAGTCACTTTTCGCAAAGTCCCCTTAAAAGGGGCTTAGTGAAAAAAAAAAAAAAAGTATCTTAAATTACTTACAGAGGTTAAAAAAATGGTATTTTAGTCTCGCTGGCCTATGAGGGCTAAATGCAGATTCGGATTCAAAACATTTTTTTTTTTCTTTTGGAGTAATTTTTTGTTAAAAGAAATAATAAAGAAATCACTTTTGTTGGGGACATTTATAAACGCGAGGCCCGAAAGGTGTTGCATCTGTCACACACCTTTTATGTCCGATCCACTTGCTTGTTTAGGGTACTGGCTACTAGACAAAAGGTGCCAGGTTCGAATGCCGACTCAGACATAGGTTGTAGCAGGGTTCGTTGATTTAATCAACTGATTTTTTTTAAATCATTGATATTGCATCAATCTTTTTAAAAAATTTTATTTCAAATTTAGGTCAAGATATTTTGTAATAAATATTATATTTTGACAAAAATACATTGTAAATTTAAAAAGTGAGAGAGACTGAGAACTCAAAATCCATGCTTTTTGAATTTTATTTAAATCAAACATCACACTTTAAAATACAAATTCTAATTCATATACAAGAATACACAAAGAAATTCGTAAGTATTACTGACTATGGGAGTGAATTGCTTAAGGGTAATTTTTGATTGCGCTATGAATTTTCCCGCTGAACTATATTTAGTATACTAATACAGTAGAATATAAATAAATTCATATACAGGGCTACACAAAATAATTCAACTATTTTTTTGATTATGGAATGTAATTGCTAAATCTTGATTTTTAAACATGTTACTTGTTTTCTAAACTGTTTACTTACATATGAGGGGGTCGGCGTCGGGGCAAGAAAGTGTTAAACCAAAAGTGTTTTTGGTGAAATTTTGGTGAAAAGTGTTTTTGGTGAAATAAATCAAACACTGAAATCTGTTGCTTAATATTGTAAATTATAATATCCTGCATATAATTTGCTTCTAAAGTTAATTGGTGGCAGCATATGTCCCACGTTTCGTTTATGCCCTCAATGAAGATAGCTAATTTACAAGGAACGTAATAGTAATATCCTTAAGGTAATGCTATATTGTTACTTTTAATATCTCAAATGTGACTAAGACGTTGGCGAAAAAATTTTAGGTTATATATCTTGATTTGAGTATTTGATCCAATTTTCAAATTGAGATATCTCAGAAGTTCAAAAATATGGTTTAGCACTCTCTTGCCTCGACCCCCTCGTATCTTCTTTCACCTTATTGAAGGTGACGTTTCGTTACAGCTTTCGGGTTGTGTTGGAAAGTGTTTCATAATCTATGCTTGACGCACGCGTTTTCTTTCTTGTTTCGAATGTAATTGAATTTCGAAATCCGTTTAAGAAATTCGACTTCTTTCTTCCGAACAAGTTTCTCGTTTGCACGTTACTGCATACATAAAGTAGCCCCGAATTTCTTTCGCCAGTTGTCATCATGTGGAAGTGTTACTGAACAATAGGAAATGTTGGTGGAAAAGAATGCGTTTTCGATACCACTGTTTCGCTTGTCCGCTTGACCGTTATGTCAACGGAGTCCGTTGACATAACGGTTTTCGCGATTTAATGCTGTTTGCAGTGTCGGGGTTTTTCCACCTCAGCAGTTTTAGTCGCAGTCTTTACTTATCGCGCTGTTTGAACTCCTGTAATCTTTATTATTATTACTATTTTAATTTTAAATTAATGTTTCACTATAAAGGGCTCTCTATTAACTCTAGGAAAAAAAAAAAAAATTAGAGAGTGAGTCACACACTTTGCAAGATGTTACTCCCAAATGGTTAAAATGTGATATTGTTTGTTTGGATATGCGATTTTTCGAGTTATGACATTCTTCCGTTTAGGCTGTTCTCAAATCCAAAGGAGCTACTTTCTGACGACCTAACGGTTTTCGCGATTTAATGCTGTTTGCAGTGTCCGGGTTTTTCCACCTCAGCAGTTTAGTCGCAAAGTCTTTACCTATCGCGATGTTTGCACTCCTGTGATCTTTATTATTATTATTTTAATTTTAAATTAATGTTTCACTATTATACAAAGTGCCTTCTATTAAATCTGGGGAAAAAAAAAAAGTAAAAAAAAAAAAAAAAAAAAGTCCTTCCGGCCTGTACCGGGAGGAAAAGGTAGCTTTCCTATATCTTCGTTTTAAAATTTTAGCTAATGTTACACGAAAACAGCAAGTTAAAATGCAAAGAAACGTTTACAAAAGATACGTTAATACTGAATTAGAATAAGAAATTCGCCAAATTATTGAGCAATAGCCAAATTGGCTTCATTTATGAAGACTTATTTTGGCCGCCAATTTTGGCACTAACGGATATGAATATATAGTTTTATGCGTATGATTGGGAAAATTATTACAACAATGAAAGAAAATAATTTGCGAGTAATCGCGTTAATGTGCTGTTTTGTTTCAAAATGTCAGCCACCCTAGAATTTCAAACTGCTCTATCTCAGCCATTTTTTAAGATAGAGGTAAACCAAAAAATGCTCTGTAATCCTTGTATCAAGGCCTAAAACGTAATTAAAAAATAATTTTTAATTTTTTTGTATATTTATTTTAGTTTTAAATATTTAAATGGCCGCCATCTTGAAACAAAATGGCGGACCAAGCTGGCCAACGAACTCGGTCGAGACATTGGTTAGCTTAATACACACAATTAGTTTCATCAAAATTGATTTATAAATACGAGCGTTATCGTATGACATAGGTCAGATATATATATATATATGGATCTATCTATATATATATAAATCAGCATTTGGACGGAGGGTGGTTTTGGGGTCTGGGGGTCATGATCGGTGAAAATATATCGAAATTCTCCGGAACTGCTTTCCTCCGAACGGCTGCAATAGGTAGCTTTATACTTTTTTGTATTGAAAGCTACCTAATAGAGAGTGAGTCACACACTTTCCAAGATGTTACTCCCAAATTGTAAAAATGTGATATTGTTTGTTTGGATATACGATTTTAGGTAGATTTCGTAAGAAATACTACCTATTACCTTCTCCCCTATGTTGGAATTTCTAGAAATTTTTTTCAGATATACGCCGATTATGACTCCCAGAACCCAAAACCACCCCCAGTTCAAAACTTTATCTATCTATCTAACTTCTTTATGGACACAGCTTAAATAATTCTGCCCAAATCTTTTCCAAACTGATATTATAAAATCAAGGGGCATAAAATCTCGGTCAAGTTCGTTAATGGGCAAAATCGAATTAAGGGGGGGGGGCTTTTTGTGAAAACAGAAAACCCCCATAAATTCTTAATTATGATACTTATCGAATCCGTTTAAAGTTATTATTACTTCTAGGAACAGGGCCGAAAATTTATGTATGACAGATTTTCGATATCCTTAAAAATGGCCTCAAGGGGGGGGGGATAGGGGTTTAAGAAGAAAAAAATCATAACTTTGTCAATACACAAGATATCAAATCCGTTCAAATTTATTATAAATTTTCTTAATATTATCTACAACTTTTATATTGGCAAGTTTTTTATAGAAAAAACCCTTACAGCAAAAAAACAACAACAACAAAAAAAACAACCCTGCCGGCTTCGTCTATAGACACAGGTAGATTTTCGAAGTGGGCGGTCCCAACTGCCGTATCATGGCAAAAAGGTCATTTCTTCTGCAATTCTCAATAAACGGACGCCCCACGGTCTGCGCCTTCAAAATCTACCTGTGTCTGTAGGCCGAGCCGTCAGGGATTTTTTTATTTTAGAGTTATGACGTTCTTCCGTCAAGGTTGTTCTCAAATTCAAAGGAGCTACTTTCTGACACATTTCTGAATTTGTTTTTGTTCCGAAATTCATTAAATTGGCTGATGTTCTTATTCAGGAACTATGTAATCGAAAGGCGTTTTCCATTTTTTGGTAAAGTCAAAAGATCTTTGAAAAATTACTGTCAAAGTGGGCGTTTTGAACCGAATTTCCATTCGCGACTGAGCGGGAAATGCGAAAATCTTGTCACGTGACAAAAATCGTTTACAACTCTAAGTAATTTATTTATCGAAAAATGGAAAACATGCTTCGATCCCAAATCGCTTCAATAGTCAGGCCTGCCAACTTTATGCAGTTACGTCTGAAAATGAGTCCGAAAGTTTCGCGTTGTTGAGCAGGGAATTTGAGAACCACCTTAAGGCTGTTAAAGCTGTGTTAAGGCTCAATAAAATATTTTTTCCCGCTCAATAACGCGAAATTTTGACACATTCACAGAGTAATTTTTCTAGAGAAGAAGGCGAAATTTGTAGGCATGACTGCCGAAGGGATTTGAAATCGAATAGCTTTTTTAATTTTACTATATTATATCTCCAATCATAGTCGATTGCTTCCTGATAAGTCTTTCCCTGACTGAGGTGTCCCAAAAATTCGCCTAAAACTGCCACCATTTTCTGAAATATGCTTTGCCTGTATAGGAAAAAGAGAAACGCTATTCGACTTTCTAGTATCTGAATAAGAATACCTGCAAATTTTGTTAATTTAAAAATAAAAATAAAAGATATTTCGTAAATGTGTGAGAAAGGTAGCTAGTTTGGATTTGATGAAGCTATATGTTCTACTCGAGGCAAGGCAAACTCATTCTGAGTACCTGATGTGCCACAAATCGGACCATGTTTAAAAAATTCATGAAATAAATTAACAAATTGTGGTATCTGAATGCGGTTTGTGCCGTAAGACTTGTCAAAGAGTCGATTTCTTTTTGCGTGTCAAAAGAAAAACAACAACAACAAATAAGTAGCTCATAAACCCATGATTAAGTTCAGATTAAAAAAATTCAGTGCCATGGCTCTTTCTGGCTCTTTGGGTATTTTGTCTTCCCCCCCTTCTTCATCGGTCCCATTTTTGGGTGCCTTAGTTAGCTCTCCTTCCCATCCCTATTTCCGTTTCTATACTGGTGGCTTCTTTCTTGAGTTATTGCAATTTTCCGGTTTAGACAGTGTCTCAGTACCTGTAATACTTATATGCGCAAACTTGATATCCATGGTATCGTCTAACTCTGAACTGTTGGGTCAAGCTTTATTCTGGTGTTCTTTGGGACCTAGGACCTTTAGTTTCCGTGCTATGGGGGTTTTTAACTTCAGGTTTTCGGCCTTTTCAAACTCTTACAGTAGTCTCTGAAATATATTTTTAGCTTTTTGCTCCGATGCGCCATTGATGTATGTCCACTATTAAGCTTGAATCGCTCAGATATTTATTTAAGGTATAGAAACAAGAATTTTTTCTTGAAGCTTTCCCCATCCCCCTCCATGACCTCCCCCACCCTTTTTTCTTTTTATCATTGCTAGGCTTCTTTTAAGTTCTTTAACTTTTATATAATTTTAGTGAAGATCGGATAATTTTAAATGTTTATTGAGCATTTTACCCCATCCATATATACGTGTCGCTATTGCATAGTGTATATTTCTTTAATCAATATCTCAGTTCTATGGGTTCGATCCTCAAAGAACTTGGACCATTCGTCTTAGTTTGTCTCCCCTCACACACACCATTTTAGGTCTGGTTCTCTCTGCATGAGGACGCTGCTATTTCCTGTATTGCCTTCTATATTGTCTTCAACTCTCATTTTCGACGTCTTTTCGGAGGATGAAGCTTCACTTGAGCGCTTTGGCTACTCTTGGCTCTTCTTGGAACCTTAAACAAGATCTCCAATGTTTAAAGAGGTGATGTGAAACAGTTAACGAAACTAGTCAACTTACAGCGAAACTAGTTTTTAATGGCGATTCTAAATAAAATCGGATCGGATATCGGATAAGAATAACAATTAATTGACTGGAGACATTGATAAAATACTTGATACTATCCATAAAATGGAGTTGTCCATTCCATACTATCGATAAAATCGATAAAACACATCGGTATCTCCCATCGCTACTTCAGCTCTCCTTCTGAGTGACTCCCTGTGTTACATTAATTAAGCGACTTTTTTTTTTTTTTTTAAACTTAAGTTTATTTGGTTCATAGAAATAACCTCGATGGCTCCAGAACGCATCTGAACGATTTATTTTAAAAATCGTGAAATTAGTTATGTCCCGCACGCGACATTTAATTTTAACGTAAAAATCGGAACTATTGGCAACCATGAATGAAAATAAAAGTACATTTACACCATTTTAAGTCTGTGTTTCTCAACTCAAACTTTCATTTAGTTTTATCTTTTTAACACCGGCCAATCCAAAGAAGACGTAGGGGAAAGTCGGGTAGCCGCGGACATTTCAATTTTTAAGAAATTCAGAGTGTTGCGTAAATAAAGAGTTATTGTAAATGAACGCCCTATAGAGTCGAAACAAATAACAGTTTAATTGCGCGTGGGCGCAGAGTAAGTTAGTCGTGAGTGAGTGTCAATTTTCGTCAATAAATTTTCGACAAAACGAGACAGAATGCATCATATGCGGAGAAACATTTGAAGAAGCCTGGATTCAGTGCTAGGAATGCAAAGACTGGGCCCATGAAGATTGTGCTTATATAGATGCACCGAATTTTTATTATAATTGTGATGTTTGTAAGGCCAAAAAACGGTTGGGTCACCATTGATTAATATGTCCGGGGCTACCCGCCGTTTCTTGTGACGCCAAAAAAAACAAGGCCAAACTATTTTCAGTATATTTCGTTGAATAATTCGATATTATTAGCAATGTTTAATTAAAATCATTAAAGAAGTTCGTAATTTTATTTTAAGTATAAAATAAAGACAGAAATTTCATTCATTTGTTTTTTATTTGCCAAGTGTCCGGGGCTACCCGATCTTCCCCTAAGTACATTGAATAGCCATTTTAAGTTGAACGTAGAACTGTGCTTTGGACAAATATATTCAAGAATACACAGAAAATGTCCTTTAACAACTGGTATATATAAAATGAAGGAAATAAGAAAGAAAAATATGAAAGGATATATATTCGGCGGAACAAGAACGTTCGGAGGTTGTTTTTCTGGTATTTGTATACAAAATTAAATAATGTGAACAACGTCAGGCTTAAATATAGAATTAGGATTAAATGCATTGTGGATATGTTTTTCCAAATAAATTTTATTGTTTTATTATTTTTTCATATTTGCTTCTACTATTATTTCTTCTATACCGCACAATCATGCATAGTTCTTATTTTAACTCTCGCACAACAGTCCGGATTTCGTTGCGCGAAACAATTATTAAAACTGTATTTGGAAATATTTATTAAATTTACTTATTTTTGTTTTTATAGTTTATTCTATATTTCATATTAAATAAATCGGATATATTTCATGATTTCATATTAAATAACCACAAAAAATTATTAAAATTTAATATTTTTGCATATAATATTATTTTCTGTTACATATAAATGAATATAATCTTTTTTGATGAATCAACACTGATTTGGTTTGCGCAATTCATTGAGGGTTTATCAAGCAAATCGAGATCTCTTGCTTTTATTATTTATTTTTTAATAATTCATTTATTCCTCAGGTAGCAATGCCACGTACTTCAAAATTTGAAATCGAGCTCTTTATACTGTAAAGAATAACATAGTATATTAATATGTGAAAATATGTAGAATGTTTTGTACGTTAATATAATCTTAGAAATTTACCATTTCAAAGATAGTCAATCAAAAGCCACTATAAAAAAATTACCGATTTAATAATAATAATAAAAAAAATATATTTTTAAATTTATTTTTATGAACAATTCACCGAAACAATATTTAAAAAAAATATTGCGGAAAAAGCAACAGAACAAACCAGAGCCGTACCAAGTACTCGGTATAACTCGGTACTCGGCCAATTTGCCAAATTTTAGCCGAGTAGTTCTAAGAATTTCATTTTTTAAGCATTATTAAAGACAAAGGAATTTATAACTGATTTGTGAAAAGTTATTCGAATATAAATGTATAATATATGCAATTATTCATAAAAACAATTTACTTGGTATATAAAAATTTCTACAAAATATAGAAATGTTATAAGAAAAAAAAAAGTAACATTAATGCAGATCAAAATTTAGTTTTACATTAAAGCAAATAAAAATATGTCATTTTTAAAACTAAGAAAAGACTATGATTTTGAATAAAGAAACAGTTTGTAGAAATAGAAAATACAATAAATGAAATTAAAAAATATTTTAATAATTAAATTTATCATCAAAATTATGGTGCGAATACCTTGTTCTACATTTTCAGGAGATAAGTACTCGGCCAATACCGAGTGTGCAGTGTAATTCAATGATGTTTAATAATTTGCAGTGTAATTCAATGATGTTTCACTATTTGAAACATATTGAAATTTATATGCATTAATATAAATTGCTCTCTTAAAAGTATGGTGTGCATTGTGTTTATCGTTCATTTACAGGGACACTCAAAAGTTATCGATTACAGTATACGTGCGATAATTACAGTCTATGTCAGGGTTGGCAAAAACCCGGGTTTTTTCAGAAAAAACCCAACCCAGTGGGTTTTTTCAGGGTTTTTGGGGTTTTTTCGGGTTTTGGGGTTTTTTTCAGGGTTTTTTCGGGTTTTGGGTTTTTTTTTCAGGATTTTTTCGGGTTTTTTCAGGGTTTTTTCTGGTTTTTTCAGTGTTTTGAGGATTTTTCTTCTTGCCGTTCTTTGTTTGTTTTGTAACAACTATATAATTAATGGGATGAAGTTTTAAAAAATAAATGTTAATACTTTAATAAATTTTATTTAATATATTATTTAATTATAATTATTTAGAATTTTTATTCAATATTAAAAATAGTTTAAAAATTTGTAATGATTTTAAAGACATTTTATGGCTGAATTGAAAGAAATTTTTTAAAGTCAAAATAATTAAATTAATAGTCTAAAATTTTGTTTATTTCTCTTTTATAGATAAAAATTAGATTTAAACCGTGAATCATTTACTTTTGTTTTATTAAAATTTTCTTATGTAATAGAATTTTATCAAATGTTTGGAATTATTGCCCTACTAGGGGGGGGGGGATGAATTCAATTTTAAACTATCTAAATTGTAAGCATAAATTCCTAAATCTTCCAGAGATCTTGATGTACGGGAGGGGGAGGTGGTTGCATCTCAATAGCACAGAATAGCTGCATGTTGTGCCATAGTCTGCGATCACCCATCCTTCTGCTTTTGGCGAAATTGGATAAGGAGGCTTGGGGGGGGGGGGGGGGGGAAGTATAAACAATACAACTATCTCAAGAATAAGAAATTATTATTTTTAAAGAATTATTTAACAAAGAACTTTATATTACATTATATTTTAAATACTATATTTACGTAAGAATATTTTATAATTGAATTTGTTTGGATCATCAATACTTTAATTGGAAAATGAAAAAAATATACTCCAGTGTATCTTTCTTTTGTTTTATTGATGGATTTTTATCAGGTCAATTTTCTTTTCCCCAGCTGGCTGCTGATGACTGAGATTTAATTAAAGTTTTAAACTGCAAATAGAAATAATAATAATTAAAACAAGAACTAAACGATACTTTTTTCTTTTCCTTACTTATTTAAAAAAAAAAAAAAAAAAAAAAAAAAAAAACTTTTAACTATCCGATTGTGTTTAAATTTTCAGCAAATTCAAATAATAATAAATTAGGCAGCTTACCAAATTTCTATTAAAATACAATAAGTTTTCAGAAAATTAAAATCCCCCCCCCCCCCCCCAAAAAAAAAAAAAAAAAAAAAAAAAAAAACTATTACTATCTTAATCTTGCATCTGATAATGAATGTTCTTAGCTGTGCAGAAAAGATTCATTATTATGGTGAGTTGTGCTGCACTATAATACTATTTCACTAAAGAAAGTGAAATGAATCAATGATCTACCCTTTATGTTTTGTTCAACTTAATTTAGTTTTATGCTTAATATATTTTGAATCATACTAAAATACTCGTGCCTCTAATTTTTAAGAATTGATTGAACCCCCCACTGTTTTCGCCATATTGACAAATAATCCTGATTTTTAATTGTTTATATAATTTTACTTGTATTTTTTTTAAGATAATTATTTTTCTCTGTGAATTTTCCAAGTTTGTTTCAGATAGAGCAATTATGCCCATTTAGAATTTTCTGAAAACTATATTTGTGACATATAAAATGTATATTATGTTTGGTTTAAATTGATATATTTATTATTAGTTAGATAAGTGGAATTTTAAATAAAGATTTTGATAAAACCCACTTGGGTTTTTTCAAGGGTTTTTTCAAGTGGGTTTTTTCGGGTTGGGCAAAATCAAGCCAACTCTGGTCTATGTGTGATAAATGCGTTTTCAATTTTAGTTTGCGTTTTTAAGGTTAACTAATTTTTTTCATATTACGTGGTGTGTATAAATTCGGTTGATCATATACAGGGCTACCCAAGGGAATTCGTAAGTATTACAGACTATGGGAGTGAATTGCTTAAGGGCAGTTTTTAATTATGTTACGCATTTTCTTGCTGAACTATATTTAGTAGATTAATATAAGTTTGTGGAATATAAATAAATTCATATACAGGACTACGAAAAGAACAAAATACACTGCTGTTTACGGTTGGTAATTGCTGGAAGTGAGTTTTAAGTTGCCGTATGCGTTTTTTACCTCAATTAAATTTTAGCTCAATATGTGGTGTGTACAAAAGTGTTTAGATAATATACAGGGCTGTACAAAAGATTTCGAGTGCATTTCCATCGATTGGCGGAAATTGCTAAATGTGAAATTTCTAACTTAACTAAATTTTATCATGCTATGTATTATATATCCAAATCTATAAACCATATACAGGGCTGCACAAAATAATTCGACTACTATTTTACAATGGCAGGTAATTTTGAAAACTATTTTTCAATGTGGTATATGTTTCCTAAACTGTTTACTTATATATCTGCTTTTACCCTTTTTAACGGTGAATTTTCGTTACTACCCGCATCAGTGTTCTTTTTTATACACAACTACTCAGTAGCAACTTACTCGGTACACCACTAGAAGAATCAACAGTAAATTACTGGCGAATTTTAAACTATCATGAATTATGTTCTTTTATCCATCCAAGGCCGTAGCCAGAAAATATTTCGTAGGAGGATTTAGTGCCCAGAATTTTATTCTTGTCTTATTTTAGATTTGCTTTTTACTAATGGAATAGAGGCAATAGTTAAGTTGTGAATTCAATTTATTATAATTACATAAGAAAATTTAAGCTTTTTTCATCGCAAATAAAATTACAATCTTACTTAAATGCTTCGTATGTGACGTTTAGTGGCAACCAAATTTATATTTAAAATTCTGTACAGAATTTCTGTCGGGTATTCGGGGTGTACAGTCGGGTATGTCGCGGTGAATTTTTTATGAAGGTGTCGGGGGCTAAGCCCCATTTTTTTAAACTTCTGAGACATATCAGTTTGAAAGTTAGATCAAATACTCAAATCAAAATATATAACAAAGTTTTTTTTAACCAATTTCTTAGTAACAACTTTAATGATATTACTATTACGTTCTTTGTAAATTAGCTATCCTCATTGGGGACAAAAACGAAATCTGGGCTGCCGGAAACAAATAATACGTAGGATTTTATAATTTACAATAATAAGCAACATATTACAGTGTCAGATTTGTTTCACCAAAAATGTGGCTTGGCACTTTGCTGCCTCGACCCCTTCATATGTTTTCAAAGGGTTTTTTTATTGCCAAAACTGTCTTTCTAGTAGCATACGTCGTAACAGATAAATTTGTGGATACTTTAAATGACTGGCATTACATTTTTTAAGAATTTGGAAGAAACAAGTCTGGCGATCTGTATCAAGCTGTTGTAGATATTTTATTTTGACATTCTGCTTTTACAGAGTCCTGCTTTTACAGAGTACTATTTCAAAAAATTCAAATGAATTTTGAAGATTTCTAAGCACCTGTAATTATTTTGTCAATTAACGGAGTCAAACTTAACGATATGCTAGCTCAGAATTTTAACTTGACTGATAGTTAATGGCATGTAGTAGTTATTTATAGTCATCCTGACAGAAATTTCGGAAGAGGATCAAACCCTGGTAATCTCTCGATAGCTACGGTCTTACTTCCATGTATTTTCTTTTAAAACCTCTCTAACAATGTTGCACATATGACAGAGTTTCCACAAAGTTAAAAAAAGGCCAGGGTGCTGCTGGTGAGAAAGGGCACGGTTTGGATTCTTAAGGGCCTTTTTTGATTTTTAAAGGCATTCTTTTTAATTTTTAAATGTCAGGGCGTTCTTTTCAAGACAACATTGAGTCAGTTTTTACTATGCAAGCAACATTTTTTGGTGCAAAAAGAGAAAGGTCTTTTTTTTTTTTTTTTTTTTTTAGTAAAGGCAAGAAGGGTGCTATTTTATAAAACAAAGGGCAGGCAGGGTGCAGCACCCTGCTTAAACTGCCTGGGGAGAAAACTCTGCATATGAATAATTATTTATGTTTTCCTTTATCATAGTTTTGAATGTTTGGGTCATATTGAGTTCATGGTACTGTCTATGTAACAAGAGATTTCTTTCCCTTCCAGGCTTTGTGAGTTGTAGAGCACATAATCTTGAAGCGTAGAGTACCATCTTTTGGTACATGGAAAGTACTACTTGGTCAATATAATCCAGGTCCCCGAAACTTTAAAAACTATACTAAAGAAAAACACTGCTCATGTATGCAACAGTGTTATATGAAGGTCTTGGAAGAAAACATATGTAAGGCTATAACATAATTTATGATGGTTTAAAAATCATCAAAGATGTGGATGTGTCGGATTTAAGATGGCCGGGATTAAAGACGCTGTATGGTACTCAGTCTTCCTGTTTTTCGTACACTGTTTGTTCCTATTTTTTCGTACTTGCCGCCCTATCTCCCATGGTTTCAACTTTAATGTTTATTGCAAATAGGTATGTCAAATACCCTGATTGCGTAGATTTTATCCGGAAATTCCGTCTGATTTCAAAAATACGGGAAGAATTTGTAAAACTTTGCATTTTACGAGTATTAATAATTTTACATTAAATTCAACGGTTTAGGACAACAACAACAACAATAATAAAAATACAGATAACATCTCTTTAACCTTTTCAAGAGTATGTTTTTTCGTTGCATTGCGTACCATGGGAGTCAAGTTTTTTTTTTTAAAGTTGTTCTACAACCCGCAATTTTTTGAACTGCAGTACCCCTACATGCTAACTATGTTGAAAATATCTTTAGAAAGAGTGAAGTGTACAAAGCAAAACATGCCTTTTTTAGGGACAAATTCATAAGAGAAAGAAGGAATTTTGGTCAATACCTAGTAAAGCTATTAAAAAAAAAAAAAAAAAAAAAAAAAAAAAAAAAAAAAACTAGGAAACATTAAATTACGCTTCAAGGGGTAATTTGGTATCATGTTTGTAACCACTGCCGCACCACAATCGTGTATTTTGGGGTAATAAGGTTCATAATTTTTTTTTTTTTTTTTTTTTTTTTTTTTACCTTTAACAATGTGCTATTCAGGACACTGATAATTTTTAAAAAATCAGATAACATTTGAGAGCACTGTGAATTTTTCTTCGAGAGCATATGTTTATTGGAGCGACAGTTTGAAATAGCAATTACATGAAGAATTTTGAAGGCTCTGTTGAAATTCATAATGTTTTATGCTCTTTAAAAGATGTCCTTTCAAACTAAATTACCCATTAAGAAAATTAATGCAACATGGTTATTTGAAACAAAAGTTTTAATACACACGTTTTTTATACATCAGTGAAAGTATAAATGATAATTAATAGGTTTTAAATACAATAACTCAGCTCAATAATATAGAGGGAGACATTTTAGAATGTATATTATGATATTTTAGATAGCATACCTTGTGAATAATAATAATACTAATAATAAACTTTTTCAAATAATTTCTTAAGAAATAGTTATCAATATCAACATTGTTGTACCTACACAATAAACATGTTTTTTCGTTGCATTGAGTACCATGGGAGTCAGGTTTTTTTTTTTAAATTATTAAATTTTTATTTAAGTTCTTTAACAACCCGCAATTTTGTGATCTGCAGCGCCTCTGCATGCTAACCCTGTTGAAAATATTTTAAAACATTTTAAATAGATGGCACTAGCTTCC
This sequence comes from Maratus michaelseni, assembly GCA_963931845.1. Classification (NCBI taxonomy): domain Eukaryota; kingdom Metazoa; phylum Arthropoda; class Arachnida; order Araneae; family Salticidae; genus Maratus; species Maratus michaelseni. Next base: position 83,169,572 of record OZ007599.1, on the reverse strand, counting down.
TGAGTACAACGTAATATATACGTTTTTACTCTTCATACAGTACCCCACCAAATTAATTGAAAATGAGGCACCAATTTACCCTGATTTATTCTACGGGTATACTCTCTGAGTTAAACAAAACCCGTATATATACGAGTGTACTATTTAAAATGTTAATAAAAAAGATATTTGTGAGTATGCCTGTGTGTATGATGTCTGAAAGCAGACCTAAAGTCAACACTAGGGTAATTCGAACACCTATTATTTAAATAGTTCAGGTATTTAGTCTTCCCGTATCTACGACCTAATGCCGTTTTAGTATTTTGAGTGCATTAAGGGTCCTCTTCACGCACTTGAAAACACCCGCTCGCTAATGTTAATCCTATGGGGCATTATTTTTCTAATATCTCGTTTGCATTTGAATATTTTTAAACGATTTTTTTTTGCATTGGATAGCAGAGATCAATCTCTATTTCCGCCGTTGATTACTTTTTCGATTTTCTTTGCGGATTTTTTTTTTAGGAAGATACTTTTACTTTCGAAACCGGTTCCGAAAGTGATAGTATCTTCGTAAAAAAATCCTCAAAGAAAATCGAAAAAGTAATCAACGGCAGAAATAGAGATTAATCTTTGCTATACAATGCAAAAAAAAAAAAAAAAAAAAAAGTTTAAAAATATTGAAATGCAAACGAGATATTAGAAAAATAATGCCCCATAGGATTAACATTAGCGAGCGGGTGTTTTCAAGTGCATGAAGAAGGACCCTTCACTTTACACTTCAGTTTATGTGTAGTTTGTTGATACCAGTCAAAAGTAACCATAGTGCCACCAACTGAGCTAAACGAGTTTTTACAAAAAATTTTGCCTAACAAATTCTTAAATTGTTCATTTATCCTATCCGTTCCGGTCGGCCTTGATTGATATATCGCTTATTTCTGCTTGAAATGATTTAAGTCTAGCATTTTAAAAAGTTTCAGAAGTACAACTCCTTCAAGGCTGTCGAAGGGGGGAAGCTTCTAAACGCTTGGTTTCGTCTTATTCAACATAAGCTATAAATCTGTATCAATCGCAATTGCCCGATGTTAACTTGCCATGAAAGAAAACTGAGTCATAACGCGTTGAAGCGTCTCTTCCATTTATTTGCTTTATTTATCTGAAGGAAAAGTCAATTGTGAAACAAATGGAAGTTGAAGAAAATTTTATTCTATTTTTTCAATGATGTTGAGATAAACCAAAATAGAAATCTGCTAGCAAACCAATATTGGATATATTGAGGCCCTATATTCTCCAATTTTGCAGTTACACTAGTTTACAAGGGAGAAAATAATTTTCGGAACAGCAACAGCAATAATTGAATTTTATGTTTTTGTCGACTCTGAATCTTGAGATGAAGTCAGTTTTCCTCCATCATGATCACATTTTTGTAATGCAATATTGAGCTAGGGAGCCGTCTCCATATTGAAATTGTAACAAACGTTAACATTTTTAATAGGAACGCCCAATTTTGACATCCTATTTTGATTCTTCGGTAAAATTTTACCTTCGGATCCCAAATGGGAAGTCATTCGGTAGAGTAGTTTAGGAATTATGCAGATATAAAGTTTGGCGATGTAAAAATTCTGTATGCAGATTATGCAGATGTAAAAATTTTGGAACTTTTGGAATGTACGCTATATTTAACCAACCTATTATACCTTCTGATATTTAACCAGCGTACATCCCGGAAGTTACAGAATTTTCCTCATTTTCGCACTCTTGATGATGGCCAGGTTCTGGTCGAAAGCGCTCGGGACTCCGAAGATTTTAACATCTATAGAAGGGTTTTAATTTTTTAAAACCTTTATTTCATTTTACACCTATTTTAGTAATATATAATAAATTGTGATTCATTTTGAATGTTTTCATGTTTTTAATTTGTATGAGAAAGTGAATTTAATGTTCCAACATTAGAAAAAAAAAAAATTCTATATATTTGTTGATAATATATTTCTTATAGAATTACTGCAAAGGTATTGTTAAACATAATGATTTTAGTTAAGATGCGAAAGGAAAGTGCAGTATGTAACATAATTTTTGAAATAATTTCTTTCACTTTTCAATAATCAGATGACTGAGCTTTATCTACCTCCTTTAATTAAGGCATTATTTTAACCAAGATGACTCATTTTATATATATATACAGTAAATAGGGGGTTACTTGGTTCCTAAGATGCTACTTGGACCTAAAAACAAATGAAGTGTTTTAAATCAGTCCTTGGATCTGCTGTTTTGAGATTATTGTCGTGATTCACCAATATTCTATAGCAGCCATACTCAACCTTTTTTTCTCGCGGGCCGCAAACACATGTTTGCGACGTTAGGCGGGCCGCAACACTCTTAACAAATGATAAACAAGAACGAAAAATCATGCGTCAAGCATAGATTATGTAACACTTTCCAACGCTTCCAAAATAATTTTACAAATCATACCGTTTAATAAGCTAAAAGATAACATCTAAGTAAACAATTTGGAAAACGCATAACATATTTATAAACATAATTTCAGGAATTTCCAACATATACAATATTCGGAAAAATATCTGAATACTTTTATTCAGCCCTGTATAGGATCTATAGATTTGTATATATACTACATAGGATGTTAAATTTTAGTTCAGTTAGGAAATGCGTAGCACAGTTTAAAATTCTCCGTCTGGAGTTTCTGTCAATAAACGGAAATGTGTTCGCGAACTTTTGTGCTTCCCTGTATAGGATCTACAGAATTTATACACACCACGTAATAGACAAAAAGAGAGTTAAAATTAAAATCGCGTTCAGTAACTTAAAACGCACTTCCAGGAATTATTGTTAACAGACAGTAGAGAAATATTTTGTGTGTCCCTGTAAATGAACGATGACTGCTATACACACTATTCTGTAGTAAGCCTCTTGTAATGCACCTTAGTGATATAGATAAATTTCAATGCGTTTAAAATAGTGAAACATTATTTAATTAAACCACAGACGATTTTTCCCCATAGACGTAATGCAACGGAATTCTTTTGACTGTCCCTGTAAAAAAACTATAAGTGCTACACACTTCCGTTGAAATAGGGAACATCCTATAGATAACGACAATAACATATAAAAATTGCAGAGCAATCCGAGCATATTTACGGGAGTTAGAGCACGGCCAGACGGCAGACAAACCGAAGTCATAAACACTTTTCAACTAGGTTGGAAAGTGTTAAAAAGGGATAAATAATAGCTAACAAAAGTAGTATAACAAATCAATATAATACCAGTGGGATCAAAAGTTTGTAGCGGAAGAAATGACCAAAAATATTTGAACACCACCATTTCTAAACAATAAACTTCGTGGCAGATTTCTATTATGAATTTTATAGAAATAGGCCACAAAATTCGTTGTAGTGTAAAACAAGTTTAGTGCCAATTTTTTTCTGAGACAAACGTTCAACACTAAAAAGCAGTATTAGCTGTATAATAAGTATAAAACATTATAATATAACATTGCAAAACTGTCAAGTTAAAAAAAAAAAAAAAAAAAAAAAAAAAAAAAAAAAATTCTCTAATAAACCAATCTTTTACTCAATTAAAAAACTTAATTTTCTTTTAATTGTAGAAATATATACTGCAAATCTCATTAATTTGGAACAATGTTTGATTAGAATTGAAGATTATGAAATGTATGCAACACTATCGCACAAACAAGACTACATGTAAAAAGAATTTTAAATCAGTTATAAATAAATGGACATATTTTGTCTTCCCACGAAAATATATAAAACAAGTCTTAAATACCTCTTATGCTTATCTCAATTAATTTTATACATGAATTAATGATTATGTGCCTTGGGCTGCACATAAAAGGTCGCCGGGCCGCAGGTTAAGGATGCCTGTTCTATAGTTAACAGCGCTAAAACTCTGATTTCGTACTCTGATTAAAATGAGTTTTCGTCTCATTTTAACTCCTCTGATGATGACTATAGTGTTTAGCTAAAAGTGCTCAGGATATTTTTGCCGTCTGCGTTTTTAACATCTTAAGGGTTTTAATGTTTTTAAACTTTTGATATTGTATTTGCACCTATTTTAGTAACGATTAAATTGTGAAACCAATGTACACTATATTGCCAAAGGTGACCGGTCACTTGCGATTTTAGACGTTTTGTTAACTATCTAGAAAAATACATGAGGAATTAACCTGAAACTGAAGGTGTGTAAACAGTATAGTATAAGTTACATATTTCCGCGAAGATTTTTTCACGAAACTCCATAGGGGACTGTCAACAAATTGAAAGAGAACGAATATCTTTTGGATAACCCTGTAAAATCTAATGTAGCAAAGGCGTTCAAACTCGAGATTATAAATAAGTGGCTTATTGTAATATACTGTCTTCATTTTTATGATGATAGCATGTATACTCGTAGAGAAATTAAGGTTTTTATAAAAACAGTCCCAAATTTCGCCTAGTTTTTTGCTTATAATTTGCAGAGTTCTTAATATAAAAAAAAAAAGTTCTTTTCAGAAAATATGACAAATAACATTGTACATAATACTCTGCGATCAGAATTTAAAAATAATATAAATTAGATGAAAAATGAGCAGGTTTACTAAAAAATGTTTCACTGCGCATGCGCGAATGCAATCAAAATATAATATGCATAATGTATCAACCAAGTATATAGAGCAGCTATACTCAACCTGCAGCCCGCGGGCCGCATGTGGCCCGGATACCTTTTATTTTCGGCCCGAGATACATAATCAATAACCTCTATTTATTACATTAATTGAGATGTGTATAAAAGTTTTTAAGACATTCACTATTCTTTTATATATTTTCATGGGAAGACAAAAACTGTCCTGTTATTTAAAATTACTAATTTTAAATTATCTTAAATACCGTTTTCTTAGTCAAAAGTTCTTTTTACACGTAGTTCTATATTTGTGCTACAGTGGTGTATACATTTCTTAATTTTCAACTCTAAACCAATATTATTTCAAATTTATTACATTTCTACACTCAAAAAAAAAAAAAAAAAAAAGCTTTTGTATTGAGAAAATGATTAATTTATTAAAGCAAATCTCCTTATTTTTTTTTTTTAGAACATGGAATTGCTACATTGTTATATTATTACGTTTAACTAATTACGTTTACCGTGGGAAAAAATAGCCGCAAAATGTTTTATACCACTATTTGTACATCATTTGAAATTGAAATCTACCACAAAGTTTATTGTTTGAAAATAGTGGTGTTAAAAGTTTTGGTAATATTTCTTTTTCGACAAACGTTCAATCCTACTGATTATATTAACTTTATTATATAGGTTCTTTATATATTACTTAAAATTTTACTTAAAATTTTACTATTTAAATTACCCCCTTTTTTACATTATAATATAATTGTGTTGCGGCACGCCTAACGTTCCAAACATATGTTTGCGGCCCGCGAGAAAAAAAGGTTGAGTATGGCTGATATAGAGCAACTTTTGTGAAAGTCTCAAAATCATAGCTTGAAAATTCTGAAAATTATCATCGATAGAATAAGCTCGAAATCCGTTGTTCCCAAAATGAAGCAAAAAGATGAGGGGTTGTATCGAAATATAGTAGTACGTGCAATATTGTGTACGCTATCTTGGCACTAATCAACAGATATTTGATACAACCCCTCATCTTTTTGCTTCATTTGGGGAACAACGGATTTCGAGCTTATTCTATCGATGATAATTTTCAGAATTTTCAAGCTATGATTTTGAGACTTTCACAAAAGTTGCTGTATATACTTAGCTAATACATTATGCATTTGATTGCATTCGCGCATGCGCAGTGAACAATTTTTTAGTAAACCTTTTCATTTTTCATCCAATTTTTATTATTTTTAAATTCTGATTGCAGAGTATTATGTACAATGTTGTTTGTCATATATTCTGAAAATAACTTTTTTTTTATATTAAGAACTCTGCAAATTACAAGCAAAAAATTAGGCGAAATTTGGGACTGTTTTTATAAAAACCTTAATTTCTCTACGAGTATACATGCTATCCTCATAAAAATGAACCCAGTGTATTACAATAAGCCTCTTATTAATAATCTCGAGTTTGAACGCTTTTGCCACATTAGATTTTACAGGGTTATCCAAAATATATTCGTTCTTTTTCAATTTGTTGACAGTCCCCTATGCGGTTTCGTGAAAAAATCTTCGCGGAAATATATAACCTATACTATACTGTTTACGCACCTGCAGTTTCAGGTTGATTCCTCATATATTTTTCTAGATAGTTAACAAAACGTCTAAAATCGCAAGTGACCGATCACCTTTGGCAATATAGTGTATTTACGTTGCGTATTTTAACTTATGAAGGCGAATATGACTTTCGATATGTAGAATTTTCTGTATGTATTTAATTGAATTTATAAGCGTTTTTAACACTTTATAACATAGTTGAAAAGAGTTTATGTATTCGGTTTGTTTGTCTGTTCGGGAACCAGTTTCGAAAGGGAAAATACCTTTATTAAAAAAAAAATCTGCAACCAAAATCGAAAAAAAAATGGCCCTAGAGATCGATATCAGCTATCCTATGAAAAAAAAAATCGTTTAAAAATATTCAAACGAAAAATTTGAAAAGAATCCTCCCATAGGTTTAACATTGACTTGCGAGTTTCTTCGCGTGACTGAAGACTTCCTTCACACAAATGCAAGGTGTCCGAAAAAATGTATGAACTATTCGCTAATAACTGACACTTTCCTCTTTTTGTTTCAGTTTTAAGTAACTTGAAATAATGATTGAAATCAGACTAAGCTTTCATCGAAGGAAATTTATCGCGAAGTGTTACTGGAAGTTCTTAAACGTAGTGCAGAGGCAGTTTAGGAGAGAGTTTCAAACAGATCATCCTACGTGACTTACAATCGCTAGAATCAGAGATAAATTTGAAACAGATGAAACTATTCAAAATGTTCACAAGCAACGTTCGGGAAGACTGCGGTCATCAATAACTCTTGGTACCTACGTTGAAAGTCCGCGGAAATCTGTTCGACAAGCGGCTGGCGAGGTAGAACTTTCAAAATCAAGAAATCATCGCATTTTAAAGCGCCAACATTGGAAAAGTTATATTTCAAGGTCAGTTCACGCTCTCAAAGAAGATGATCCGGACCGGTGAGTACAGTTGTATATACATTTTTTGGAACACCCTGTATATCCCACCTTAGCAGATATGCCAATATTTTCCGGAGTAGTAACATAAAATATGTTTCCCCAGTTACGATTTAACCGTTTTTTTAAATATACGTTGTTATAGCAGAGGTTTTTTTTTTTTTTTTTTTGCAAGTTCCTCCTTTAAATTATGGTTACGATTTTGCGTTTTAAAATGTTGGAAATACGTTTCTCTGTAACATAGTTAATTTCCAATATTAGGTAGCATGTTGTACCAGTAGTATGAATAAACGCAAATGGAAAGATGTCTTTGAAGTTTCAAGCTGCAAGGGTCGATCCAGGCAAAATTTGGGGCCTATTTAGATCCCTTGCACAAAAATCTATTTAATAAAACAAGCCCCTTCACAAAAATCAATTTGATAAAATTAGTCCCTTCACAAAAAATAATTTGATAAAATTTGTCCCTTCACAAAAATTAATTTGATAAAATCGAACCCTTCACAAAATTCTTTATAATAAAACAGGGTCCCTTCACAAAATTCCTTTTAATAAAATAGGCCTTTTCACAAAAACCTATTCCGTAAAACTTGCTATTTATTAATTATTTATTATTTTGTGACATTTTAAAATATGTAATTTGTAAACAAACAAGTTCACCCGAGAAAAAAAACTTCAGCAAAAGAATTAAAAAAAAGTTTTTGTTAATAAATGCTTGGTTTAAATATAAATGCTTGGTTCAAATTTGAAAAACCGGATTTCAACTTTCATTACAAAATGTTATTTTTCACAAAAATATAGTAAATTTCACAAAAATAACCTTTATTTTTCACAAAATGGGCCCCAAGAAAAAAAACTTACATCGACCCCTGAGCTGGTAAACTGAAACGTTCATTATGTTCTTAATAATAAACGGTAATTTTTCGGGTTCGTTACGTACCTAAACCTAAAGCGTTCATTATTGTAGTTCCATTTCACAATTCGAATTAAGTGTATGTTAATAACAAATGACTTTTTAATCATTTAAATTGTGTATAGAATTTTGGGAAACACCATGCAAATAACTTTAATTTAAGAAGATTAAAATATGCTTCTTTTGTCAGAGTCCCCTTAATGAAATGATTAGCGAAACTGTGATTTGTTTTGATGAGTGTTTTGAATCTATCGCGGATGGATTTTTCTACTATGAACGATTTAACCGTTTTTTTAAATATATTTTGTTAAAGCAGAGGTTTTTTTTTCTTTTTTTGCAAGTTCGTCATTTAAATTATGGTTACGATTGTGCGTTTTAAAATGTTGGAAATACGTTTCTCTGTAACACAGTTAATTTCCAATAGTAGGTAGCATGTTGTACCAGTAGTATGAACAAACGCAAATGAAAAAGTCCTTCCGGCCTGTACCGGGAGGAAAAGGTAGCTTTCCTATATCTTCGTTTTAAAATTTTAGCTAATGTTACACGAAAACAGCAAGTTAAAATGCAAAGAAACGTTTACAAAAGATTCGTTAATACTGAATTTGAATAAGAAATTTGCCAAATTATTGAGCAATAGCCAAATTGGTTTCATTTATAAAGACTTATTTTGGTCACCAAACGTGGCGATATTTCGCCAAATGTCGCCAATTTTGTCGCTAACGGATATGAATATATAGTTTTATGCGTATGATTGGGAAAATTATTACAACAATGAAAGAAAATAATTTGCGAGTAATCGCGTTAATGTGCTGTTTTGTTTCAAAATGTCAGCCACCCTAGAATTTCAAACTGCTCTATCTCAGCCATTTTTTAAGATAGAGGTAAACCAAAAAATGCTCTGGAATCCTTGTATCAAGGCCTAAAACGTAATTAAAAAATAAATTTGAAATTTTAATTTTTTTGTATATTTATTTTAGTTTTAAATTTTTAAATGGCCGCCATCTTGGAACAAAATGGCGAACCAAGCTGGCCAACGAACTCGGTCGAGACATTGGTTAGCTTAATACACACAATTAGTTTCATCAAAATTGATTTATAAATACGAGCGCTATCGTATGACATAGGTCAGATATATAAATCAACATTTGAACGGAGGGTGGTTTTGGGGTCTGGGGGTCATGATCGGTGAAAATATATCGAAATTTTCCGGAACTGCTTTCCTCCGAACCGCTGCAATAGGTAGCTTTATACTTTTTTGTATTGAAAGCTACCTAAATGTCTTTTGAAGTTTCAAGCTTGTAGAAAACTGATCCGTTCATTACGTTCTTGACAAACTGTTATTTTTCGGGTATTTACGTACCTAAACCTAAAACGTTCATTATTGTAGTTCCATTTCACAAATAGAATTAAGTGTATGTTAATAACAAATTACTTTATAATCATTTAAATTGTGTGTAGAATTTTAAGAAACACCATGCAAATAACTTTAATTTAAGAAGATTAGTACATGTTTCTTTTTTCTGAGTCCCCTTAATGAAATGATTAGCGAAACTGTGATTTGTTTTGAATCTATCGCGAATGGATTTTTCTACTAATGCCGTTTGAATGGAGCTACTTTTAGAACGCGAAAGTTTCTCCCCTCGATCATTTACAAAGTATATGTTTGTTGTCAAAAACTTAGAACTTGTTTATAGAAGTCATTGTGTAAAAAATTTTCTGCTCCGTTTACTTTCTTTTCTTCTCTTTTCGTTTTCCCCATCGTGTTCTAGTTCGGAGAGTAATTGGGTCCAACAAAAAACGAGTCCATTTTCAGGCTTTAGCCCTTTCAGGGGCAAAGGATTTCTTCTTGTAAAATGTTGAAATAATTGAATGAAACCAGAATTTGCGAACAAATTCATTTGAAAATAAAGGCTCTTCTTCACGTAAAGTGATCCTTCACTTATACGCGATACACGGTAATTATTTTTCGGTACCAGTTTCTTTTTACAGTAATTTTCTCCTTATTTAATTGCAGAATTTATAAATCAAATTGTGCTGTTTTAAAATAGTGGTACGAAAACGTAATTACTGAACATCGCGAAAAAGTGAGAGGTCACTGTATATTACATTCTCAATAATAATAATAATTCGTTAAAAAACGTAAAAAGTACATGCAGCAAGTTGCCGGAACACCCCTGTGATTGAAAGATATTTTTCTGCTATTGGAAGAATTTTCGGTATTTTGACTAGAGAATTTCGGGAAATTTTAAGTTTCGGTTAGCGAGTTTTTCGTATTTTTAGAGGGGAAAAGGACATACGGAAGAATTCCGTTTTTAATACGAAAAAGTACTAAGCAGCACAGTTGCCGGAACATGCCCTTGATTAAACAAAAAATGCAGCTTTAGATTGGAGGATTTCAGGGAATTTTTTATGTTAGTTTGGGGAATTTTCTGTATTTTTTTTGGGAGGGGAGGGGGAGGCAAACCAAAGCGGGCGTTTTCGCGTTTTAACGAAATATAATAACGAAAAAATCCGTCCAATTTACGGATTTTTTTGAGAGTGTATGACAGCAAAATTTTATTAAGTTCTGGCTACCATTTGGCAGTCTGGAATTAAAGTTAAGTGTTCGCACCATGGGAACACCGTTCTTGAAATGCATGGTTAACTATTCCTATGGATGCTTCTTAGATACAGGTTTCTCCCCCTCGCCGATCGCGAAATCCCATGGTTACCTATTGGAAAATTTAATTAGCTGATAAATAATTACCTAATATAAATATCTGAATACGGTTTTCACCATCACAAAATAGACGTCAGATTCGTTGTAGCGTTTTTAAAAAAGGTCTCCTTTTGAATTTTAAGCATTTAATAAAACCTTGTGAGCGTTGAAATTTCTACTTATGGAAGTTTATTTTAGAAATAACGATGTGAAACCGCCCAAATGATAAATAAAACTTTGGTGTGAAAAATTAACTCAGTATTGCAAGCAATTTATATTAACTGCTGAGTTGGGAGAGAGAAGCAATAAATAAAATCGTCCTTTAAAGCCCGCTGTATAAGTAACATCGACTTTTGGGAATGTTGCAGATATGCAACATGGTGATACAAAGGGCTAAAAGCAAATTATTCAAAAGAAAAGAAATTAAAAATATTAATGCTCTGATGAGAAATAAATATCGCCAACTGTTGAGATCTATAAGCAATTTATATTAACGGCTGTGTTGGAAGACAGCAGCAATAAATAAAATAGTCTTCTAAAGCCCAGTGTATAGGTAACATCGACTTTTGGGGATGTTGCAGATATGCAACGTGGTGATACAAAGGGTTAAAAGCAAAGTATTCAAAAGAAAAGAAATTAAAAATATGAGATTATAATATATTATAGATTATAAAAATATATAGATTATAAAAATTATATAAATTATATAAACTTATACAGATTATAAAAATATGAGAAAATATGAGTTCTGATGAGAAATAAATAAATAATTGCAAAAAAGAGAATGCATTCCAATTTTATAGAATTAATATTAGAGGGGTATTTGAGATCTGATTGATCAACAGCCTTAATGAATTATTTGAGTAATTTTTGGAATGTCTAACGTTAGTATACATAATTAGTATTTTTATCATTAACGCAACAAGTATCAAAAATGAATGTTTTAAGATTCATCTTACATTGACTCTTTCTTTATATCGCAGGTTTTCGAATTCTGGAACTGGAACCACATACAGGGCTTTGGCAATTTCTTATTTAATGTTTAAGTAAATAAATTGAAGGTAAATGTGCTGTAAAACTGTTATTATATGATATTCTGTTGACTGCCAGTCTGTTATTCGTCAGGTTTGGGCTATTGTTTTCTTTTCCTTTCTCCGTTTTATGGTGTGTTTTATTAATGAAATTGTATGATGGATTGTTGAAAATGTATTTTAGAAGTAATAAAGATGATATTGCTCATAACGCTTCTATAGTTTATTTGATAAGCACATTCATCTTGATATTGCACATTTGATAGGCGCACTCATTTATTTGATAAGTATTCATAATGCTTCTATAGTTATTTTGATAAGCTCATAGGCGCATTCATTATCCAGAAACAGTTCGTCCAGATTGCATTTGATAGTTTAAAAGGTACTACTTGACCCGCACGGACCCGTGATAAAACCTTAAATGAACTCCAAATAAAAAAAATACTGATAATTAGTGATAAACGTGCCCGGAAAAAAACATTAAAGAAAAAAGCTTTTGTTGTCCAAACCCTTTGAAATTTTTAATGGTTATAAATATAAAGGTTTTGCAGCCCGTGTAAAAATTACGTCACAAATATTGTTATCTGGTTGTAAAAGAAATATGTTTTCTTCCAGGGAAAACGACCCTTTTTCAAATTCTGTAGAAGGGGAGAACTCCCCCCTCCCATTAAGGAGAAGTATTTCCTAGCGGTAAGGTTGCGAGCAGTGCAGGCCAATATGCGAGCTGTTTTTTCCCTAGCGCTCTTGATTCTTAATTCTATTTAATTTTTTATTCACCGTTCAAAAAAAGTTGAGGCATGCGCAGTAAGGTCGAATTTGCACTGAGAAATTAAGACTTTTGCTTCTCGCTTTAATATATAAAATTTATAATTGTTTTCGTTTATTCTCCAAATTTTCATCCCATAAAATTTATTCTGAAAATATTGTCGCCTCACACAAAACATCTTAATCTTGTGAAAAAAAAAATCATTTCATTTTAAGTATCTATTTAATGTGTTTAATTAATTTATGAAATAAAAGTTCTGATGCTCGTATTAATCGGAGAAAACTTTTATTTTGCTATTTGATAGGAATATAATAGTGATTTATCTTATACTTATTACTTACTTGAGGTAATGTTATTCCTCAAATATTAGTATAGCAGTGTCAGTATTTCTTTAAAAAAAATGAACGGATTTGAAGAAAGTGAAAATAAGGTTTCAAATTTAAAACCATAGCAGTAAGTCAATATTGTTTGTTTTGGCGATATTGGCAGAAAATATTTCTTCAACATTGGGCTGTTTACATTTTCAATATTGGCAGCAAATATTGCTCTAACATTGGAGTGTTTGCATTTTCAATATTGACAGCAAGTATTGCACCACCAACATTGACGTATTTACATTTTCAATATTGGCAGCAAATATTACTCCACCGACATTGGAGTGTTCACATTTTCAACATTGACAAGAAATATTTCGCTATTCCGTCGCCCATATTTTCAATGTAAAGCCAATTTTGTGGCAATGTTGGCATTTCATTGCAAATATTTCAAATGTAAGTTTACCAATATCGGTATTTCATGGGAAGTATTTGCGATAAATTCAATACTGGCACAAAATCAGGGCTTGAGTAAGACGTTTTTGTGCCCCGTGTGCTATCAGATTTTGTGCCCCTGTAAATTGGTTGGTTGGTTTCTGATCATATTTTACGCAAAAGTAATTCAAACCATGCACCTTTTAACCAGTATAGGCTGAGAATTCTCCTACAACGCAAGATCACGTCTGTACAAAATTTGCTTTTCTGTATTAAAAAGTTGTTTCACTGAAACTTCCCGATTGCTAAATCCCATGTTAACCTATGGGAAAACTTGGAAGTGCAATTACTCATTACGTAATATAATTATTAATCAGAAAGTAGACGTCAGATGCCGACGATGTACTTAAAAAAAAATATCTCCTTAAACTTTTAAGTACTTAAAAAAATCCGTACAAAGTTTGAAATTTCCACTTGATGAAATTTATCATCTTCTTAAAAGTACTTACTATAATTAACGTTATAATATAATAATAAAAAAACCAGAAACCAGTGTCTCTAAAGTTAACTCTGCTAAAGTACGATTCGGCTAAGGTGAATTTTCCAAATAATCTGATTGCCTACAATGCATTATAAAAAGAGAGTAGATAAAAAAAAAATGCATTCTGAAATCTGCGGTACATTTGCTGCATTTAAAAAGTTTTCACATTATTAAATTCTTAAAGTTCCTATATATATACATTATAGAAAATTTTAGTGCCCCATGTGCCGGTGCGATAGTCTCGGTCCCTGCACACAATATAACCAATATTGGTTAGTTACAAGGGCACCCAGTAAGTTTAATAACTATTAAACTTTTTATCATCATTTCAGCTTAAAATTCCATTGTATTTTGTACGTTTATGTTTTTGCACATGATTTCGATTTAATATGTCTGAAAAAAAAAAAATGAAGGTTAATAATGTCGCCGAAATGAACTGTTATATAAAAAGTATGCAAAAATAGACAAATTTAGAAACGCGGAAGACGTCAGCATAATGTTTCTTGAAGAATTTAAATACAATAATTCTTTTATATTCATGAGCATCAGTTTATTACTTACGCCTGAAACATTTCCTGAATAAAAATTTGATACACTTGTTCATGTAGAAATTTTTCTTCGTGTTATGAAGCTTTCGATAATAATTTAGCAAATTTAATAACGTTATTTATTAAAGCTAAGAGGCTTAACTGTAATTGTAAGTCATTTAGAAAACTGTCTGTTAATAAACATTTTCCAGCTGATGAAAATATGACTGATTTAAAGTTATTTGAGCCGCTGAGTTTAATATTAAGGCAAGTCCATTTTTCAAAAAAAAAAAAAAAAAAAAAAAAAAGTTAACGCTAAATTTTATTACAAATTAACAAAAATTTATGTTTTTAATCAATTCACAATAAATAGCTTTTAATTTCGGTATAAATTTGTTACTAGTCATTTATTAGGTCAACAGTATTGAAAATGAGGCAAGTTTAATTTGAATAGAATTATTTTTTAGATTGCTTAATATTAACAAGCACAATCAGAATTTAGCAGTTCTACTACAACTGTGGTGAATTTGCAACATCGGTAACACATTGTTTTACCATAATTTATAATTATATACTTACAACTTATAAGTGAATATTTTCCCACTTTCTCCTATAAAATATATATATTTTTTTTTTGTTTTATTGTAACTTTTCTAAAGAAAAATGAAATAAAATAAATAAGTAAATAAAGTAAAATATTCATTTTTTTATTATTTTAATTATATTCCATTTAAATAAAATGAACGTTTTCAACAAATTATTACTTTTGAAAGTGATGGGTGCATACCCAAACCATGATTGTACAGCTAACACGGATAACTATTATTGCATATTAAAGTTACATAAAATTAAAACCACAAAAGTATATAATATTACGGGTCGATCCAAGAAAAACTTGGGGCCTATTTAAGGCCCATTCACAAAACTCTATTTAATAAAACAGTTCCCTTTTCAAAATTCCTCTTGATAAAACAGCTCCCTTCACAAAATTCCATTTCATAAAAACATACTCTTCATTAATTATTTTTATTTTGTTAGATATTAAAACGTGTCATTTGTAATAAAACTAGTCGTTGGGGGCCACCGTAATACTTACCCATCATGGATATGCATAATGTAAAATATTAAAATAAAAATGTGTAAACTACTTATAAAATGCATTGCAATTCAAATAAAATCGTGGCTTGATTACTGAATTGCTTGAAAGAGGTTTTTCCTTATAACTCCAAAAATAATAATCCTATTAACTAGCGGTTTATTGCATCTGATTAAGCGTCAAATTTCCAATTAAAATATCTCTTTGAAGTGAAATTTGGATGAAATACAGGGTCATGAAAAATCAAAGAGTGTGGAAAATAGGATTCCAAATATCTCGGCAACTAATTATCCGATCGACTTCATGCTTTATGTAAAATTTATGTTTTTTTATTGTCTTTTATATTCATTTCTTAAAATAAACAATTTCGAAAATTTTTATATACCTTTTATCAGAACGAATATTTCGAGGGTCTGAATAAAATAGTTCCGGTTAATCGAGGTTAATGAAATGAAATAGGCTTCTTCCCATTATTACATACTAAGTACATACCAAATTGCAAGTCTCTATCTCAATTTTTTCGGGAGATAGAGCGTTTACAGACACACACAGACACACAGACGGACGGCAAATTTTTTTTTCTAAAAATATGTTTTTCGGAATCTCCAGTGTCCGAAACGTGTAAATCCGTCAAAAAAAATTTTTCGATTTTCAAAACGATTACAAGACTTACCCTATACTACGTATGATGGGTAAGTAACAAGCTCACCAGAAACGGAAACTTTAACCAAAGGACTTAAAGAAGTTATTATTAAATGCTTGGTTTGAATTTGAGTAGTTGGATTTCAGCTTTCTTAACAAAATGTTATTTTTCACAAAAATATAATGAATTTCACAAAAATATGATAAATTTCACAAAAAACAGTTTTACTTTTCACAAAATGAGCCCCAAGAGAAAAAAAAAACCTGCACTGACCCCTCTAATAAGTCTGATGGGTTTATATATATTGTGAACTATTTTTATTCCAACCATTCAATATTTAGCAATAACAAAAATGGACTTTCTAAAACCAATGACTCATTTATGTTCACAAGGGGGACTCTGTATCCACCATTTTTCGAAAAATGGCGAAGATATCAATTTCCCATTTTTTTTTTGTGCTAAAAATATGCTAAAACGTTCGTAATATATTCGGAAGAAGTCCCGTAAAGATCTGATATATTTAAAAATAGGCGAAAAAGACTTTTTTTTTTACCGCATCCATTTACCTTTAACCCTTTCAGGGACAAAAATGTTGAAATAAATGACACCGGAATTTACGAAAAAAAAAATATTTGGAAATAAGTTAAAGCTATATTTGACATGCATGATAAACGGAAAATTTTATATCAAAGTTCTGGTACTATTGTGGCATTTCGGAATTAAAATTAAGTGGTTTCATAAACGTACCACTGCCCTTGAAAGGGTTAAATGATATACACTTGCCATCTTTAAATCCATTTTTCTCAGCTTGTATTTTTTCAATGTATCAGTATGATCAAAATGCTACTTCAGCATATATTTTTAGATTTTTTTTTTTTTTTTTTTGAAATGAATTATCCTTATTTATCCATTTTAGAAAATTAAGGATATGATTTTCAGTGTGTTTTTTAAAAAAATGTTCAGTAAATAGTCATTTTTACTGTATTTTTACATTATGTCATGACATTTTATTTATTTTTTCTTAAACTAATTAGCCTTTTGGAAATCTGGTCATTTCAGTTATAGAGCACACTTGTGAGAAAAGTATATAACTTTTTGCGAAATGTTCAAAATTGTAGAACTGTGGCTTAAAATTCTTAATTAAAAGAATATAATAATAATTTTCAAATTTTTACTATATGAATTGAATTTTTTCTTGATTAAATTAAATCATTTCCTTTAAAAAAAAACAATAATACGGCAGAAAGGTATTATACTCAAATAATAATAAAAAATATAGTTGAAAAGGTACAGACCCCCTGCCCCCTCCCACTAAGTTGCGTTTATACATTAACTCTGTTAGGGGCAAAAATAACTTTGTTTCTAAAATGTTGAAATGATTGATTGCTACCAGAATTTACGAACAAATTGATTTGAAGATGAATAATTTTTTTTCGCGTACACTATAAAAGCAAAATTTTATTCAAAAATTCTCTTACAACTTTAACAACTGAGGATTAAATTTAAGTGATATATATATATAATATACTACCGTCCTTCAAGGGGTTAAAACGCATATTCAAGAGATCAGAAATGTATGAATAAAAAAAAAATCTTTATTTTTTTAAACAATAAATGCTTTTCTTCACGTACATTATAAAAGGAATATTTTATTCAAAAATTCTGGTACAAGTTTTTCAGTTTGGGGTTAAATTTAAGTGGTATAAATAACGTACACCGCTCTTCAAAGGGTACGCAATTAAAAGGTTAAAAAAAAAAGAAAATTCCGAAAATTGAGACTAAATTTTGAGAGAAATTCTTTAAACTCTCAGACGTTGGTTACGATTACGTGGTTATTTGAAAACAGCTGGACCAAAATTCGTTTGAATATTATTGAGTAATTAAATAGTGGATTTTGAATGCGAGTCGTTTTTGAAGGTCATTGTTAAGGTAACTTAACCAGAAGAAATCTTTAGCGTGGGGTTCTTAAAAAGGAAGTATGGCGAGCTTCTTACTGATTCTGAACATTTAACATTTGAAGATTCAGAAGGGGTCAAATTACTGTTGATGATCAACTGTTAGCATGAAAGGGTGCCTTCATTTATATATATATATATATATATATATATATTTTAATGAAATACAAAGGATGTGAATTATCACTTTACTAAACAGCGTACAAGCATTAGAGTGAAAAAATGTCCAGACGGGGTTCGATCCCGGATTCCTTGGTATAGCGCACCAAGTGCTTTACCAATTAAGCTATCCTGACGACACCCAGTCTAGCTTTCAGCTCTGCTGAAAAATTAATTAGTGTATATATTTTTTAAGTTAGTAAAATGGAAAATGAAATGGGTAATACGACTAACTTTTGGCCCCCGAGCAGAGCCAGATCAAGCCAAAGAGAGGCCCAAGGCCCTCCTACCTATACTGCAACAATAAATTAAACATTTTCTATGTCTTAGAATACAGATAAGTATATATAAATGCATATTTAGAAAAATCTCTCTCTATATAAATAGACGTGTGTCCCCCTATATTTCACTTTGCAGCCACAACTACCCAGCGCAGACCACTGGTGTTTGTGTGTGGTAGTAGTCTCGAGTCCCCCATCGTGCACTATGGTGGTTGCATGTCCGTAGCTGTGGGAGATATAGTGGTTGAAAGTGGTCGATCTAGGGCATTTTCATATTTCGACCAAAGTGTTCCAAAAAATGTTTGGAATCTCCTTCAACGGGAATGGGTTCATTCAACTGAACATGAACTCATTAAGATATAGATAAGATGATTTCGCGCCCCCTTGCGGTGGAAATAAAAGCTAAACGATATTACAGCGCGTGCGTAGCGGGGACGAGTGCCGGAGTTTCTTTCAGAAAGAGGTTTAATTAGAACAGAATGCGCGCCGAAAATGACAAATTTTGATCAAAACCGCAAAGGAAAGTTATTGATTTCCGGGCAACGCCGGATGGATCAGCTTGTGTATATATATTTTTAACTCTCAAGGGGAAATATAACAATGAGCAGCTCGATACTACATTATTTTACACCAAATTTCAAAATCTTGTGGAGCTGCAAATATTTCACTATAACGCATATAATTTATATATATGCGTAGTATATTTTTAAAAATTAAATTGTACAACAGACTGTCAATCCATTCCTATAAAAAGATTTAATGCAATGCAAATAGAATTAATTTTAATTTATATTAAGGACTTTTTCACGTCACATTTGAAGTACATGTGTTGTGTTTGTGTGTAAATGTTTTGATTCAGTCATAACTGATTGGTAAGGATGTCACACGAATTGTCTTGGGTTCAAGTGCTGGCCTGGACACCTTTTCACACAGTTGGAGGGAAAATGTCAATTCCTATGATATCTTTACCAATCTGTATGATTAAATTAACATTACTGAAGTAAAGTGTGAAAATTGTAAAAAAAAAAAAAAAAATAAATAAATAAAATAAACAGTGGTCTGTGAAACCGCTAAAAGCAATTAAAGGTTAAACACTCAATTTACACTGTAATTTGATTAATTCAAAATGCCGTTTAATTGAAATCAGGCAATTCGAATTTACATTTCACATTATACACCTGTATAATAAATTAATAAATTTAACAAAAAAAAAAAAAAAAAAAAAAAAAAAAAAAAACAGTACCCAGTAATTATTTGATGACTTGTAGATAGTAATACTGTGCAACGCCAGATGCGAAAACTAATAAAACTGTGCTAATTTAGCCAATTTTAAAAACATTTACACGTACACGTGCATATAATGACTGGATAGTATTTTTGGTATATTTAAAGTATTTTTGGGTGCTTTTTTGTTATAGCGCCCTCCGCGATTACAATTACGCCAAGGTTGCGGTTTAGATTTCACCAAAGTAGTCACCAACCTTATATATACAGAAAAATGACTGATGGATTTTGAAAGTAAATTAAAAAAAACAAACAAACACCAAAAAAAAAAAAAAAAAAAAAAGAAAAACGGAAAGCGATAGAAATGTGTCGTTTGCGGCCTTATGTTTAGGAAACCAGGGAATTTTGTCCCACCAATTTGTAAATTTAGTTAACATTTTCGCCAAAAGATGGCACTGCAGGTATGCGAGAGCTGCAGATAAATTGAATCCGTCACATTTTCATTCCGTATTTTGCTACGCAATCTGTTCGTGAGTGCTTTTGAAAGAGTATACACTATTGATAATGGTTTATTCGTTGGTACAGTGGATATTTCTTGTTTTGGAGTATCACCGCTATTTTACAAAGTCACCTTTTGGCGAAAATGTTAACTAAATTTGCAATTTGGTGAGATAAAATTCCCCGATTTCCCAAACATAAGGCCGCAAACGAAAAATTTCTATCGCGTTCCGTTTTTTCTTTATATTCACTTTCAAAATCCATCAGTCATTTTTGGGACACACTGTGTATACATCATGTATACGCCATATACATATGGCAATATATAAGGCATATATTGTCATATATATGTTATATATATATATCATATATAAGTCCATATATACGTCATACATACGTTTTATATGTCATAAAATATCGCATGCTTCATACATGACTCAGCATCATATATGTCATATAACTTTGCGATTGCGGTACATCTCGGTCGCTTGGCGAAGTGTCTATTTTTGTGACTCACTCGAATTTAATGTATCAAAAATTGCAATTTTTTTTCTGCTGCGTCACTTTACGAAATAAGTGTACAATTTTATGCCAGGATGAGGAGTAGTAATATTCCTCTGCTGGTAAGAAATGAAAGAGGTGTTAGTTCTACTTTAATAGTTTCAATAGTTAGTTATCCTTCTCTGCAGTACAGTGGCTGAGAGGTTGTGCTCTCGAAGCTGGTAGACGGGAGGTGCTGGGTTCGATCCCAATCGCGCCCGTCGGCCTAATCGTTCGGAGTTTTCGTGGTTTTCTTCGAGCCGTGGATTTATCCATGCGTAAATACGGATTAGGTTCCCTTAGAAAGACCCCCACGAAGGGCACTCCCCCCGGGCCTATATCCCTAGTGTAGATAATTGGCCGTCAATAATCAACCCAACCCTTCTCTGCAGTATTCAAGTAAAGTAATTAATTAAATTTTAATGAAGTAGCTACGCTTCATGGATTAATCGATAAAAATGGAAACTATGTAATCAATTCTTAGGAAAGCTTGACACACATTTAGATCCTAATTGGGACAATGTATTGTCTTGCCATTATCTTGCATGAGTTCTTTAATCAAGTATGTAGCTCTTATAATTCATTTACAGGGACACCCAAAATAATAATAAAAAAACATGCAAAAGTTGTCGCCACAAAAACTTTCGAAATATAATCAGGACAGTGCACTGATCTTACAAGTATTGTGTATAAGTTCGTTAATCAAGTGCGAAGGGCAGTCAAAAAGTTCCCGGAATTTCGTTGTAACTCTTTATTACCACAATATAGGTACGCATTTACTTAATCTCTTTCAAAGTAGGCTCCGTTAGAGTACAGACACTTACTCCACCGCTCCTGCCATTGCTGGAAACAACGATGAAAGCCCTGTTTTGGTATCTTCCCAAGTTCAGCCTTCGCGTTAGTTTTGATGTCTTCTACGGTGTCAAAATGGTTACCTTTGAGGCCTATTTTGATCTTGGGGAAGAGCCAGAAATCTGATGGTGCTAAATCCAGTGAGTAGGGAGGCTGATGGAGGAGTGGAATGATCATTTCTGGGAGCCACGTCTGCACAACAATCGATGTGTTTGCAAAAGTGCGAAAAAGTGCAGGCCGCGGTATTTCACCAATCTCGGCTGCTGTTCAGCTTACCTTGATCACATGTCAGTTTGAAAATTTGTTGAAACCAACCTATCTTGATTACGTGACAGTCAAGAGGGTATCGGGGCCTGTCACTTTCGTTGGTGCGGTTATTACCACTACTGATGCTTTGGTGTTCGGGGAAAAAGCAAATGCAATTTTTTGCATGAAGTGTCAAACAGAATTGCTGCTACGCTGACCATTACATATTTCCAAACATCAATAACTTAAGTGACATAGCTCCAAAATATTAGTTTCGCATATTATTGCACTAATAGGTCTGACAACAATATTCAGGACTTTCTTTTGAAAATTCGGATCAGTCCGATTCCGACCCGAAAGAATTAAAACTCATCCCGAAACCGACCCAATGCAGGACTCTAACACACACTTAATAGATGTAGTGAGTTATTGTCAGTGTTAAGCATTATGGAATATTAATAGAAAAAAAAAAGATCGCAAAAAATGATTAAATTCAGCAATATATAACGGTAATGTGTAGAAACATTCAGTAGTAAATGAGACCCCCACACTTATGCTGAATCACGGAAACATGAAGCAATTGATGCACGTATTGTGTTATGAATTCGGCTATATGACATCTTTCTTCAAATATTTGAAAGCAGAGTTTAGGAGTATTTAACCCGAGAGCACACATGTACACGTATGCTGTTACCCTATAAGGTGCATATGGTTTTTACATTTGTCACCGTTACTCTGCAAAAAATAATCTTCGACTTATTTTATGGCACAATTTGTAATAATTGTATGCAATTAAATAGGTCGACGATAATTATTTGGAAATATTGGTGGCAAAACTAAAACCTTATGTACCCTGGGTATTTCATGGCATACACATGCACGCTGTGCTTCCGGGTTAAAAATCTTCGGCTATAGTTGTAAAAGGTTTTTTTTTTTAAGCGCAAGAGTACGGTCTCTTATAGATACTTCCAAAAATCTTTGTTGCATTAAAAACACACATCGTATGCTTGAATATTTGAAGCTTAATATTTTAGCTACATTATTCAAGAGCTTAATTTTTCCTTGATAGAAAGGAGGATAAAAATTTTATTTATTGTAAAGGTGTAAAGTGAAATGGCGAAAAAACATGCATTTTATATACATTAAAGGTATTTTATAAAAGCAAAATTTAAAGAAATAGTAAGATTAGTTAAGACATTTTTATAATGCTATTACATTAAGGGGCATATACTACTGTTAAATCTTCATAAAATTATATTTTTCGAAAAAAAAAAAAACCCCATATATATGAAGAGCAATATTTTTGGACATAAAAACCCCCATAAAAAAAACTTTCATAATTATGCTTGTTAAGACTAAAAATGTGTCAGGTTTTCTCAATGTACGTAATGATTAAAAGAATACTTTAAAGCGGTTTATCTCAAAATATTAAAAACATGCTTTTTTTCTAAACTGCGCGCAATATTCTTCTTGAACTGTATTTATTATTTTTACATGCAGTATAGATTACACCTGAAGACTTCACCTAAAGCTGTATATATTTTAGCAAAATTTATGTTTTTAAAATGAAGTTTGAAAGTATTGCATTTTTTTTCTTTTATGACTGGATTAATTTACAACTGTAGTTTCAGTCTGAAGATATAGATATAATGTATAAATCCGTGAAGATTGCATGTCAGAATATTAAATAGTTCAAGAGAAATCTTGCGCGGAATAAAAAAAAAAAAAAAAAAAAAAAAAAAAAAACACATTTTTAACATTATGAGTTAAACCATTTTAAAATATACTTTTAATCATTGCTTACATTGAGAATGCTTGACACGTTTTTAGTCATAATTGTCGTAATTATGCAATTTTTTTGTTCGACTTGCTTTAAAATGGTCAGAAAATAGAACTCTTTCGCATGTATGTCCCCCATAATAATCAAAAACTTCCGTAGAAATGAAGACTCTTCCAGTCTCGAGAGGGCAAATATTGATTTGGTTGTTTATCGAGCCATGATAATCTCTTTGTTCAATATCCTTATCTTAGACATCCGATCCCAAAAAGTGAATACGATCGAAAGGTAGATTTCCTTTGCTATTATTTGGCCTCCTTTTCCATCCGTAACTGATGAACATTTTGTTCACAGGCACGAGGCCGTTTTATGCATGTGTGATTTGCTACATTGAAGAGGAGTCACCAGTTTTAAACCTACAAAGAAAAAAAAAATCTATTTTGTTTTTTATATTTAAAAAATATAGGGTTATTCAAAATGAATCATCCGATTTCAAAATGCTATATTTTTATAAATGAACGACACAGAATGATAAGTAATACATGGCTGCAAAGGGAAAAAAAAATGAAGTTTTTTTTACAATTTAGTTACACGTATAATGTCAAGACGGTATGTAAATTCCTTAAATTTTCGGGGTTGAAATATAATTGTGCGTTATACGTCGGACTATACGGTCATTTTATTGGCAAAATAGTAGTTGGAGATTGTTATGATCATTTTATACATATCTGTGAAAAAGAAGTGATCTGTCTGCAAACGATTTTTTTACTTTATAGTAAAGTCCAGCGCGAGTCGGGTTGTTACGGACACGAACCCAAAAATTCTACTTAAAATCAACCCGAAACTTGACACGAACTCAACCAAAAAAATTTTGTCAACCCAAAATCGACCTGAACCCGAAGTGAAAGAAAATTAATCCATATTTTAATACAATTATGAAAAAGAAATGACGTCTTAGCCTAAGTGTTGAGTGGGTAGAATGTCAACAGACTAACACAACTGTCAAATATTTAACAAACAATTTATTAATTAAACAGTAAACGGATCTTGGTTATATATTATTTACAGGATTTGATCATGATTACTACAAAATCATTATGAAGAGTACTCTAATGCACAAGTTTATATCACTTTCAACAGGGCAAGTTCACGAAATTGATGACAAGAGGCCGTTGATAAATTGTGAGAGTTCTCAAATTGATCAGATTTAATTCAATTTGATAATCATTTTTGAGATCATCATTGGGTTTTTAGAACAAATGAATCAAATGAAAAAAATTCCAATCATTCATTTTTGAGATCAGATTGGACCCTCTCATCTGAGACTCCCAAAGATGATGAATGAATAAAGGGGGAGATCAGAGATGAGGAGCATATAGCCGGCGAGTGATGTTTCTTGGAAGTGCTTGCTCTCAAGGGAGATACAAGGAGAAAGAGAAATTGATAGCAGCCCCAGTTGCTGCAGAGATATTTAAATCCAGGTTGGACTTGAGAAAGTAGCGGTTTTTTTTTTTTTTTATACCGCTAACCAGGCCCCTACCTGCCCGGCATGAATGCCTAGCTTAACGGGTTAGTACCTGGGTGCGGGGCGGAAATCGCCTGATCACAGCATGGCTGTGATCCACCTGACTATTGATTTGTTCACATCGCTGCTGTGCTTGCTCTCTTGTGATTTGCTACCGTTATCTTTGTTTGCCGGTTGAAGGTTTCTGTTTAACTTTGTTGAATTGAAAGTAGCGGGTTTATCCTGAGCCCTAGTGAAAACATCAGTTTTTTTTCGAGTGAATTGTGTCCAGTTTACAATTATTATCCAGATAGAATATCGATTAATTTAATCTGCCCCAGTCGCAGATTTGTTTCTGAGAATATTCAGCAGAACTTTGTGAGCGTTCAGATCGCTCCGTCATTTAACTCTTCTGAGCCGAGAAGTGCGCCTAGATCGCACCGACCCGAAAGAGTCAAAACCCAACCCGAAACCGACCCATACCCAAAACATTTAAAATCAACCCGACCCGAAACGAAAAAGAAGCGCGTCAGCCCGACCCGATGCAGGACTCAACTTTACAGTGAGCGGCAAGCAGCAAAGTTTTCAGAAAAGCGGATGTAAAGTTTAAAAATCAATTGGAGTCTTTGTTAAAGTATCAATTTCAAATTGATCTAGTTTCTAATTAGAGTGTTTTCATGCGGTTTATTTTGTTCGGTTCCAAATTGTATAAATTTTTAGAAAATATGAAAAAAAAAATCGATTTTTTGAAAGTTTAAAACTGATGACTCTCCTTGAAAATAAGATTTAACAGAGCAACACCCCAGTATATACACTGCTCAAAACAATTAAAGGATATTGCAGTTTTAGGTGGATTTTGTATCTGGGAAACTTTTTAGCTGATTGATACATGGTCGACAGACATAGTAGGTTATATGAGAATAAATTACACATGTTTGGCAGGAAAAAATGCATTTTATTGCGCATTTGTGTATAAAAGGAAAAAAAACACAATTTGTGCATATGAGAAAAAAAGAATAAGAAAAGGTGTTTTCTTCAAAGAAAATCATTTTCAGTAGGGGGTATGGTTTCCACGGGCGGCCAGCAACGTTGAACACCTTTGAGGCATGGACTCAATGAGGCTATTAAAGACGAGTTGGGGTATTCTGCCCCACTCTTC
This sequence comes from Maratus michaelseni, assembly GCA_963931845.1. Classification (NCBI taxonomy): domain Eukaryota; kingdom Metazoa; phylum Arthropoda; class Arachnida; order Araneae; family Salticidae; genus Maratus; species Maratus michaelseni. The sequence goes on along the minus strand of OZ007599.1, from coordinate 83,143,288 downwards.
CAGAAGAGCTCTTTCCAGTTCTTGGAGAGTTTGTGGGGGTTGTTGGCGGCCAGAAACTCGTCTTCCTAGAGCGTCCCAAACGTGCTCGATTGGATTCATGTCTGGAGAACACGCTGGCCATTCCATTCGAACGATTCCTTCCTCGAAAAGGAAATCCTCCACCAGGTTTGCACGATGTGGCCTGCAGTTATCGTCCATTAAAATGAAGTTATCGCCGATTGCTGCAGCGTAAGGGACTACAATAGGTCTGAGGATCTCATCCCTATATCGGCGACCAGTCAGAGCTCCATCTCGAATGATGTAGAGGTCAGTGCACCCGTCAATGGAGATGCCACCATACACCAACACTCCTCCACCGCCAAATCTGACACTTTCGTGCACGAACGCAGGATTATTCCTACTGCCACGGTCCCTCCACATAAAAATACGCCTATTATCCGGATGCACAGAAAAACGGGACTCGTCAGAAAACAGAATATTGCTCCATTCATTTCTCCTCCAGTTGACATGCTCGGTTGCCCACTCCCTGCGGTCGCGACGATGCCTTGATGTTAATCTAACACATACCATCGGTCGGCGAGCATACAGACCTACAGCATGGAGCCGGTTTCGGACAGACTGAGTTGAAATCGTGGTGCCTGTAGCCGAGCGAAGGTGTTGTTGGAGAAGAGTAGCGTTCATGTTTCGGTGTCTCCGAGCTGTTAACGCTAAATACCGATCTTCATTGGGCGTTGTTGCCCGTCTACGACCTTGCCCTGGTCTTCGGCCTGCACATCCACTCTCCAAAAAACGGTTCCAGATCCTGGAAATGACACTTTGTGACACTCCAATGGCTTGCGCTACTTCGGCTTGAGTTTGGCCCCCTTCTAACCTACCAACAATTCTCCAAGCTTCTGAATCTGTCAAATGACTTCGCTGAGACATCGTACTCATCGAAACAAAGCAATCACTGAATGCCGATCATCCTTGTCTTCATTCTCTTTTATCCAGTTGAAAGTCAAATTTCATTCGCTGCCGCTGAAGCGACAATTTTGACGTCGAACTCAAAATTTGCATACTCCACAGTTTGAAAACCAGAAAAATTTGCATTTGTGATTCTCTTCTTCTATTTTCGGCAAAAAAAAATTTCGTTTATATCTTTATTTTATATAAAACTTCAAATATCCTTTAATTGTTTTGAGCAGTGTATATATATATATATATATATGCGCGCCTTCCTATAATATCATTTCTAATGCAATGCTCTAATTCTACGATTCCTATTTCGCTGAAAAATGATGGATGACTTTGAAAACACATATGAAAAATTAGTAAATTGTTAGACATGGGAACAAATTTCACAAAGATTTTCACAATTTCTCAGATTTTTTTATTTATTTATTTTTTTTTTTTTAAACATGGATGCAAATTAAGCTTTAATCGTTGTTAGCGGTCTCACACTCTGTTTTTTTTTTTTTCAATTTTCACAGCTTGACTTCCAACTTCCGGATTAACTACAGATACTAGTGAAATTTTGGTTCGTTTGCAACCCTAGCTTCAAAATAGACGAAATTTGATTATAAACGGTGTAAACGAGGAGTTTATATGTCTGTGAAACGTGAATTATCTAGTGCAGAGTAGCTGTTTTCTTTTTTAGAAGAAATTGTAGTAAACGTTAACTTGACACTCCACGCCTGAATGTTCACCAGTTTCTCCCCCCCCCCCCTCTCACCGTAACACCATTTTGATAGTGAATGTAAAGTCATAAATCGACGTAAAATTACATAAACCTAGATTGATATTTATCAACGGTTTGTTTCAAAAATTAAAACTTAACAATGGTATTTGGGAAACAGCTGAAATAAACGTTCCCCACAATTTTTCACAAATATTTTTTTTATGATCAGTTTTGCGATTTGTTTGTCACCTAAGCGTATGCATAGCCCTGTACAAGATCTAAATAAAGACAGTTCATCTTCAGAAAAATAAATATAAAATTAAAAATAGTTTTCAAAAGCACATACGCATAAGCATCTCAATTTTTATCTAAAAAAAAAAAAAATAATAATGCCTAATATTATTACTGCAATTTTGTGGTTTTCCAAAACATGTCCGTTACAATATGTAAATTTGGCGTGGGTCCAGATTATGAAAAATTCGCAGCATTTATTAATGCTCGGTAGACAGCACGAACTAGTGAATTTATTATTTTTTTGTTCACGACGTAGCAACATGAAGGGTAAAAAAAACATTTTTAAATTACTCCAAATGTTACATTATTGTAACAAACAAATATTTATTGTTGATTCACGTAGTAATAGATTTAATTTTTTAAAAATGTTTGTTTAATTTCTTTTTAAGATATGGCAGCAGGAAAGAAACAAAGCATTATTTAAACTATTTCTTCAGGATTTCTAAATTGTTTTCTCAACGTATAATCATAATTTTACTAACATTAATTTATTAATTAATAACTAAATTCTGAAAATAGGGTACTGTCATAGGGAACACACAACGGTACACAACTTCTAGAAATCTAGCACAACAGGAAGCAGGTGAAAAATAAATTACAAAATTCTATCATTACATAAATGAACGAAAGTTAAGTTAAATAAAAGAGCGTAATAAACAAACATGTTGTTATACCTATAAATTTACCGTAGTTACTGTTACCGAATAGTTATTTTAAATTATCCTTCTAAATTTTTCCGGCCTTCACACATGTTGAAAATGCAATTTTTTATCCCTTCCCAGATTTATGTTGTAACGAAACGAGATTTCATTTCTTTTTCTTAGGGGCGTGTTCAGAAGTTAGCTGTCTGCAAGTTGTTCATAATATATCCGTCGTCCTACGAAATGCAAATAAATTTTGCCATTAGCACGTGTCAATGACATTCGAGTTAATAAAAGGAAGGCGATTTAAACTATGAACGTCTCGTCTCAAAAACTGAGCTGGATATTTTTCTTGAATTTACTGGGATTTTCTCTTCCCACTACTGTTGCCAGGTCCACGGTAGTCCTGCATCGGGTCGGGTCGGGTCGAATTGACGCTCGGTTCGGGTCGGGTTGACTTCTACTTTATTGCTGAGGTTCGGGTCGGGTTGACTTCTACTTTATTGCTGAGGTTCGAGTCAGGTTGACTTCTACTTTATTGCTGAGGTTCGAGTCAGGTTGACTTCTACTTTATTGCTGAGGTTCGAGTCGGGTTGACTTCTAGTTTATTGCTGAGGTTCGAGTCGGGTCGGGTTGACTTCAACTTTATTGATGAGGTTCGGGTCGGGTTGATTTCTACTTTATTGCTGCGATTCGGGTCGGGTTGATTTTCATTGTTGCGGGTGAATGTTGGTAATATATATTTTATATTCCGAGAGAAGAAAAAATGGTTCTTAACTGTACCGTAAAAAAAAAAAAGAATAATCTATGATATCATTTCTTATATACATTTTATTTCTCTTGCAGTAAATTGAATACATACTCATTCATATTCGAATACGTATTTATTTTCCTCTTAAACATAGTTCTGCTCTCAAACTTTTTATGAAAATCCCAACAATCCGACTTGCAAAAAAACCAAATCTGACCCAGAAGAATTATTCTAGAGTGAATCCGACCCGCAGAAAGAAAATTAGAGACAACCCGACCCGATACAGGACTCTATTCAACGATTCCGAGGTGTCCGCTATTGAGAGGTTTTACTATATTTGAATATTAAAGAATATAGATATGTCCATTTTTCTGTATAAAAGATAAAATTGGTATTAGAGGTATAATTGTACATTACTTTTCATAATTGCATTGAAACATGATTTCCTTTCGTTTCGGGTTCGAGTCGGGTTGCGGGTTGGAAGTATTTCGTGTTCGGGTTGGGTGCGGATTGAAATATGTCTGGTTCGGGTCGGGTTGCGGATTGCCAAAAATTATTTTGTTCCGTTTGCGGGTTGATGAATTTTTTTTGTCGGGTTGCGGGTTGACTTCAAATTGAATTTTCGGGTTCGGATCGGGTACAACCCGAACCATGCAGTCCACGGTCACAAAAAGTGGGACAGGGAGTCAGAAAAAGCAGGACAGTGGCTTTTATATCGGGCATAAAAATACAGTAAATCTTATAGAAATGAAATCTGTCTATAATGGAATCCCGTGTTAAACGTAAAAAGTCCATGGTCCCGATGGTACCATACAAATCTAACCGTAAAGACGGAAACCTGTCTAAAATGGAATCTTTCTCGGTTCACTTCAGACTCCGCTTTAGTAGACAACTAATCTCATAGTCAAGCAACTAATCTCGTGTGAAATCTCATTAGGGAGATTTCGCACGAGATTTGTTGCACGAATTGAGAAAACTTCATATAAAATTTCATACACAAGATGCTTATGCAATCCAGATTAAAATTCTTGACTTTCTTCTGGGACTTCAAAATCTAGGGACGGACATGGCTACTATGCCTAGGCTATAACTATGCCCTATCCCCACCCGCAGCCAATTTGCTTAACTTTGTTTTTTATCTTAGTAAATTATGTTAAAATTTATTAATTGCAGAAAAGATAAATATGAACTTTTTTTATATTTGAACATTTTAAAATGGAATTTTTGTTATATTATAAAACTTCATTAAAATTTTTCTATTCTTTATAACTTTTAATTTTCAAAATGAGGAAGATGGCAATGCAAGAGAATACGGAAAGGTACATTCTTTTTCTACGCTAAATGTAACTAAACGTTGGTATTTTAACACGCTCTTTTTGCATGTTCTTAGTACACTCCATTTACATCACCTATAAAAATCGCGAAACATTCGGGCGACTAGAAGTATTTGAAAAAAAAAAAAAAATCTGCAAAATTTTTGCTCAGTACGTGAACACACAGGAGGCTTCGGCTCATGTTCTTATGACTAAATATCCATATTTTCCCACGAAGTTTTTACACAGGCTTCAAATCCATTATATTTATAACTAATAAAAATTTCAAAGAGTTCGGACGATAAGAACTATTTTTTGTTATGTCAAACGACCCGACCCCCCAAAAAGCAAGAAGAAAACACAGTTCTTGTACAACTAAATATCAATATGTTTTCACGAATTTTTCACACAGAGCGTTATATTTATAACCGATAAAAATTTCAGATAGTTTGGACATTAAGAACTATTTTTTTAAAACTATTAAATGACCCGGTGTGAAAAAAAAATCTTACAAGCACCCTTATCACTAAATATCAAAATTTTTCCCGAATGTTTTACACAGGCTACGAAAACATTATATTTTTAACTCATAAAAATTTCAAAGAGTTTGGACAATAACGAATATATATATATATATTTAACATTAAATGTACTCGACGACCTCCCTCCCTCCTTTTTTCGGCATACTTTAAAATGGCGCATTGGCTTAGGAAATCAAAATACGAAGAAAAGGAAAATACCAAACCACATGTACGTTCATATTTCTTTCCAACGATGCAATCAGTTTTTAAAAAAATACGAATATTAACCCATTGAAAAAAATTAATTTCCGAAAGTTACTTTTGGGGAATTTAGTCTTTTCTCCACAGGATTTCGATGTGAAAAAAAAAGTGCAGAAAAACACTGCTTTTTTACAATTAAATTTAAATATTTTAGGACGAAAATTATATACAGGCTTCGGAAACATTATATTTATAACTCATAAAAATTGCAAAGAGTTTGGACTATAAGAAATATATATATTTTTAAAGGTTAAATGTATTTAAATGAAGAAAAAAAAGGAATATATACATATAGAACAACGCTTTTTGCAAGCTCTTTTTACTTAGATTTTCGTTTAAAATATAAAATCATTCAACATTTATTTTAGGTATATTTAAGGCTATTATCACGGGCCGGGGCAACGCCAGGCGAGTCAGCTAGTAAATATTAAAAGAATTTACATAGTCATGATAATGGGACTTTTAAGTTGTTTTAAATGTAGATCCTTCGCCTTGTTTTTCCCAACAAAATGCAATACTTAAATTTCCATACGCTTTCATCAGATTAATAAAACTTGCTGTATTTTGTTTTTTAAGAAAAAGTTTTACTACACTGTCACGTTTTGGTGAAACATGATTGTTATATCAACACAATAAAAACATGAGCAATAAAAATATTTAATTGAGTTTGTGCGGTAAAAAATACATACTTATCAGTTTTCTCCGGGTACAAAATAGTTAAAAAAATGGTTTGGATACCAAACCCTAGGGCTCGGTCTCTAGGGTTTGGTTTCCAGGGTTCAGTGGTATATATCAATGGATATATATCGTGATATATATCAATGGATATACGGGATTAGCATAAATGAATGACATGACCGGATTAAAAAAAAATATTTTTTCAAAACTGTTACACATATTATAATAAGTGATATAAGAAAATAAAGAAAAATATTCCAAGTCTTCTATTAGTTACAAATGTTCGATGTATGAACATGAACCTTTTGTAACACGACAGACATTTAATTGCAATCAAGCTCGTTCAGCACATTGTGCAGTTTTAAACTGTCATCAGTTTTTAATGCAGCACTGAGGAATTCTTTAAGTTCTTTGAGTGGTTGTGGCAATGGTGGTTCACAAATAAGATCCTTAATGAACCCCCCCCCCCCCCCCCCAAAAAAAAAAAAAAAAAAATCACATGGCGTAAGATCCGAGGATCTTAGTGGCCATGTGAATAAGAATAAATCATCGTTACCCACACATCCAATCCATATATATTTGATAGTTATTTTCAAAGTATTGTGTATGATTTTTTCAGTCAAAACAAGTATAAAACGATTTTTCAAATTTTATTGACTGTATTGTTCTGTAGATAAAAAACATTTGCCTGTGCAGGGAATTTTTAGCCTAGACAAAAAAAATCCAAGCTTTACATTTGAAGTTGAGGTTTTAAATTACAAAGAACCAATAATTATGTGAGACAATATTAACTTCTAGAACAGCCGTTGAAAGATAAACTGTTTAATTTACATAATCATTTACAGCTTCATTAGAAGGATTTTTTTCTGGTTTTGTTTTAGTAAATGAATTTCCGTATTTTTCAGTACAATTTCTGTATTTTACGGATTTTTTTTTTCTTTTTGCTGTGTAATAAAAAAAATAAATCCCACAGTTTTAGATAAGATGAAAATTTAGCATTATCTGTCAGTCTCAAATCCATATTTTTTGACACATTCACGAAATCATAACTGTAAAGAAAAAAAATCCGTTGATTGCCAGTACATTTTTCGTATTTTGACGTTTTTTTTTCCTCCGATGAAATGATTTTGTAACTGTGCCAGAAAGTATCTGAGAATATCCTTGACAGATAATAGTGCTAAAATGTTACTTAATTTGTCGTTTTTGACAAGGCTTTAGGATTTTTTATATTTTTACACTGTAAAAAGAATATCCGTATTTTGACAGTACAATCTCCGTAATTTTACGGATTTCTTTCTTTTTCAGTGTTTTTCAAAATTCCTTGACAGATAATAGTGTTAAAATTTTAGTTAATTTGTTGTTTTTGATACGGCTTTGGGATTTTTTTTTCACTATAAAAAAAATCCGTATTTTGACAGTATAATTTCCGTAATTTTACAGATTTTTTTTTTGCAGTGTTTGTGCAAATTTCCCCCCGAAAAAATACTAAAATTGTCCTGGCAGTCAACGATTTTTTTTTTAAATTTTTTTTTTTACATTGTTCAGTTGATTTTTAGTATTCTAAAAGGCGGATTCACTGTGGTTCTGGTTTACTATAACTCTCCCAGTTACTTGAAAAATTTTTATTTCAATGAAATAAATAATGTAAAATTGCTTTTTAATGAGGTGTCAAATACAGGAAAAGGAACTGTCTGGCATTTTACGAAATGGTTTCGCGCGTCCGTCCAATTTTGTCTCGTTGAATTCATTTTATCATCTGTCTCTGTTAACCGAATGCTCTGTCTTCATTCATGGTTGTCACTGTTTAGCATATTTTTCACTGAGTGAATTATTGGTGTCTACTGTACTGAACTACTTCTTGAGCGTTCTACATAATTACGTAGATCTTTTCTCACTATAAGGAATTTTACTATGGCCCATAAGGAAGTAGTGATTTAAGGAATTTCAAAGAACTAGCCGTTTTCTTAAACTATGCCAGACACTGCTATTTTCAATCATTTTGTCATCGCGTTTTCTTTTTTTTCTGTAGGACTCTAATGAGGAAGTTTAACGTCAATGGTTTTTGACCACTGTAACATTCAACAAGTTATTTTTGTATTATTATTTGTTATACAGAATATAATATTATTATATTATATATATTATATATATTATAGCTGAAATGGGGGTATTTACATCCATGTTTGTAAGTTTAAGGCAGTTCTCAAAAAATATTTTTCACCGCTCAACAATTTCCGTAATTTTACAGATTTCTTTCTTTTTCAGTGTTTTTCAAAATTCCTTGACAGATAATAGTGTTAAAATTTTAATTTGTCGTTTTTGATAAGGCTTTGGGATTTTTTATATTTTTACACTGTAAAAAAAATTCCGTATTTTGACAGTATAATTTCCGTAATTTTACGGATTTTTTTGCAGTGTTGGTGCAAATTCCCCAGCCCGCCCCCCGAAAAAATACGGAAATTGTCCTGGCAATCAACGGATATTTTTTTTCACTGAGTGAATTATTGGTGTCTACTGAACTACTTCCTGAGCGTTCTACATAATTACGTAGATCTTTTCTCACTAAAAGGAATTTTACTATGGCCCATAAGGAAGGAGTGATTTAAGGAATTTCAAAGAACTAGCCGTTTTCTTAAACTATGCCAGACACCGTCATTTTCAATCATTTTGTCATCACGTTTTATTTTTTTTCTGTAGGTCTCTAAATGAGGAAGTTTAACGTCAATGGTTTTTGACCACTGTAACATTCAACAAGTTATTTCTGTATTATTATTTGTTATAGCTGAAATGGGGGTATTTACATCCATGTTTGTAAGTTTAAGGGCATATACCTTAAACATATACCTTTTGAAATCTTTCTACTGCCAGTGAAAAGAGGTATTGTTTCGAGTTCTCATAACCTTTTAAATACTTATTGAAATTACACAAACCTCTGTAATAGATTTACGCCATATTTCAGGCTTTATAAAATGTAAAAATAAACACTTATAATATAATAATTTTAAAAAATTCTGTTAATATTTCAAAATTTTTCACATGATATGTCCCAAACCACACGATAACTTAACTTAAAATGAATATATATGTACATAAAACTTATGCTAAAATGACCTTTAAACTCTATTTCATAGAATGAATTAATGATACATAAATTCATTGAAAGAAACTATTTAAAGTTCAATTAAGTTTGAAAAATAAGAAAAAATTGAAAAAATAATTAATTAGTAATTAAAAATTAATGAAGATATTTAACTATCCCAATAATATTCATTCATTCTATAAAATGGAGTTTAGCGGTCATTTTAGCATCATAAGTTTTATGTTCATATATTAAGTCTAAGTTAAATTAGACCCTATTTAAAATAAAACGTCGATAATTCGAAAAGTATAGACAGCAGCGCGACGCGGTTTTCACAGAAATCCAATTTTTTTTATAATGAAAATTTTACAGTCAAAATAGTTACATTTGCCCTCAACAAATGGTGCTTTAATTTTGTCAGTAATTAATACAATGGTGCAGCACAGATCGCCACACACGGATTACTGGTGTATTGTAAAAAAGAGAAATGCTTCTTAATATAGAAGAAGGTTAACAAAAATATAATATAACCTTTTCTGAGTTACCCATGATTCCTAAAAGCGTTCATTTATCCCCAGAAACCAATAGAATCTGATATTTAAAGAAATATTTCTAAAACAGACTTTTTTTTTTTGCTGCTCGCAATTTTCGGAAAATTTTCCGAGTAGTTTTTATTGTGTATTAATCGGTTTTCTCAACCCGGTATCAACACGAAATATCGGCTTTTCGGATGTTATCCATTCTCAAGTAAACATTTTCAGCTGCGTAACAAAATTTATACATGTATAAGACTAACAAAACAACGTTCATTGTTAATTTAGCATATTTGTTTGTTGCTCATGAAAATATTTACTTGATAACATACGAAACTCTGATATTCCGTGTTGATATACATTGAGAATACTGATTAATACACTGTAAAAGCTATTCGGAAACGTTTCCAAAAATTACTGGCACCATAAAAAGAAAAGAAACCTTTAAATCGCATAAATCTATTGATTTCTGAAGATAAAGGGACGCTTTTCGAAATCGCGTGTAACTGGGAAGAGGTTCGATTATATTTAATTTTAGCCAACCTTGCTTAGATCAAGTAACATTTTTCTCTTTTTTTAACAGTGTGTCAATAATGAGAATTGCCGATACTCTGCATAACATCGAACAGGTTTTCTGCTGCAATTCCTGTCATGAAATGGTTTAAATAGCGACCAAGAAGTTACTTTGGAACTGCTAAAACGCCAATTGCCTTGACAAATACAACTATTCTGGCAATAATTTTTTTTTCTGAAAATATGGGTGTGCATTTCAGTAAACACAGCATCGTGCTCTACTGTGCATACTTTTGTATTTATTTATTTTAACTTTTTCGGTTGCTTTTAGATAGCCCAGTGTATGTTTAATGTATTTTTATTAATTTGCATTACAATTTTTCCTTTTCTCAAGTTTCAAAAATTATCCTCCCCCCCCCCCCCCCTACTTCAAAGTGAGTTACTCCTTAAAAGATTTTCGAACCCAAACACGAAATGTTTACAATATTTTGCAAATAATAATTTAAAAAAAAAATCCCCGACGGCTCGGCCTATAGGCACAGGTAGATTTCGAAGATGCAGACAGTGGGCGCCTATTTATTGGGAATTGAAGAAGGAACTTTTTGCCACGATGCAGCAGTTGGGACCGCCCACTTCGAAATCAATCTGTGCCTGTAGGTCGAGCCGGCAGTGATATTTGTTGTTATTATTATGATTATTTTTTTGCTGTAAGAGGTGGTACTATCAAAAACCTGTCAACATAAAAGTTGTAGATAATATTAAGAAGATTTATAGTAAATTTAAGTGGATTTGATATATTCTGAATTGGCGAAGTTAAGGATTTTTTTCTTCTTAAACCCCTATTTTTTTTTGCCCCTTGAGGCCATTTTTAATGATATCAGAAGTCTGTCATACATTAACTTTTGGCCTTTTTCCTCGAAGTAATAATAACTTTAAACGGATTCCATATGTATCATAATTAAGTTTTCCTGGGGTGGTCATCCCTATCCCTGTATCATAATTAAGACGTTATGGGTTTTTATTTCTGTTTTCAGAAAAACCCTCCCCCATTTCCACTTCCTTGGTCCGATTTTGCCCATTAATGAACTTGATCGAGATTTTTTGCCCCTTGATTTTATGTATCAGTTTGGAAGAGATTTGTGCAGAATTATGGGAGTTATCGTGTCCATAAAAAAGTGATATATAGATTGATAGATATATAAAGTTTTGGACTGGGGGTGGATTGGGGTTCTAGGGGTCATAATCGGCGTAGATCTGCAAAAATTTTTCAGAAATTCCATCATAGTGGAGAATGTAAGAAGTAGTATTCCTTACGAAATCTACCTAAAAAATAATTTTCAGAACTGAAACCGCAATAATTGAATTTTATGCTTTTGTCGTCGCTGAATCTGAAAATGAAGTACGTTTTACTCCAACAAGCATCGCATTTTTTGTTATACAACCTTCATCTTATGGGAGTGCCTCCATATTGAAGTTATCTCAAACTTTAATGTTTTCAATACGAACAGTAATTTTGACATCATATTTAGATTCCTCCATAAATTTTACCTAGATGGAAAGTCATTCGGTAGAGTAGCTTAGAAAACATGCTCATGCAAAGTTGGAATTCCTAATTAAATTCCTTTTTAATAAGTGTAATGCGGGTAGTTTTTTAAACATAATTCAAAAACTACTTGGGTAAATACGGGTTAGGATCCAAAGACCCCACGGAGGGTCTATATTCTATGGTCTATAGATCCAAAGACTCCACGGAGGGCCCCGCTGGTCTATATCCCTAACGCAGATGTTTTTATACAATACAGTACAGACTTATCAGTACCGAAAATCGTGTAGACTACTGATACTTATCTCTACATGTATAAAATTCTCACATTTATAAGGAGGATCGAAATAAAGGAACAGCATTTTAATTTCGCTATAAAATATCACGCATCTTTAATGTGTTTTTCGCGATTTCAAAAATCAATTTAAAACACTAAGTTTTATGTTTCGAAAAAGATTACATTATTTACACAGAAGAAACAAAAAAAAATAATCTAAATATCTGAAAATTCCATACATGCGTGAGAGAAAACATTTTCATGAATGTGTCAGAAAGTAGCATTCTTTGACTTGAGAACAACAGCTTTGAACATTTTTTTTTTCAGTCTTTTGAAATCTCACCCAAGAAAAAGATTCCAATGTATCTCAACCCTTTCTTGTTTTGTAATCAATTTCTGTTTTTTAGTTTACAATACATAGTTTTTTCGAATATTAATTTAATAATTTATACATTAAAGTTATATGGCCATATTTCTTTCTATAAAGGAACATCATTTTAATTTCGCTATAAAATATCACGCATCTTTAATGTGTTTTTCGCGATTTCAAAAATCAATTTAAAACACGAACTTTTATGTTTCGAAAAAGATACATTATTTACACAGGAGAAACAAAAAAAAAGATAATAATCTAAATATCTGAAAATTCCATACATGCGTGATAGAAAACATTTTCATGAATGTGTCAGAAAGTAGCATTCTTGGACTTGAGAACAACAGCTTTGAGCATTTTTTTTTTTAAAGTCTTTTGCAATCTCACCCAAGAAAAAGATTCCAATGTAGCTCAACCCTTTCTTGTTTTGTAATCAATTTTTTTTTTTTTTTTTAAGTTTACAATACATAGTTTTTTCGAATATTAATGTAATAATTGATACATTAAAGTTATATGGCCATATTTCTTTCTATAAAGGAACAGCATTTTAATTTCGCTATAAAATATCACGCACCTTTAATGTGTTTTTCGCGATTTCAAAAATCAATTTAAAACACGAACTTTTATGTTTCGAAAAATACACAGGAGAAACAACAACAACAACAACAAAATCTAAATATCTGAAAATTCCATACATTCGTGAGAGAAAAACATTTTCATGAATGTGTCAGAAAGTAGCATTCTTGGACTTGCGAACAACAGCTTTGAACATTTTTTTTTCAGTCTTTTGAAATCTCACCCAAGAAAAAGATTCCAATGTAGCTCAACCCTTTCTTGTTTTGTAAAAGTCTATCAGTCTTTCGTTTAGCGTTTCTCGGTAAATTTTATTCTTAGTTCTCGACTTTCGTAAGGTTCTTATCTAGCTGGCGTTTCTCCATTCAAATATGTTCTCGTGATTATCTACTTTTTTAGTGAGAGCTTCATTTGGATTATCTTGGTGGTAATGTATCGCCCGATCTAAAACGAAACACTATAAATGAAACGCTATTCCGTACTTACAAAAGACAATCTAGAAAGATAAAATTGAAAAACCGTAATTTGAATACTTAAAAATAAAAAATGTAACCTTCCAATGGGCGCGCTGTTGCAATTTTTACGACAAACGTTTTTTTTTTTTTTTTTTTTCAGACCTTTGTTCTCAGAAATGGCACTGAAATAAAAATTAAAATTTTACCACTGATATGTAATGTATAATTGCTCTTTTAACATGCCTCTTATTAGTGTTGGGAAAAATCTTGCATTTTAAATAGCGTAAAAAATATGACCGCTCGTACTGAGAAACATGACACTTTCAAATCTGAGTAAATCGATGTTTTCATTTTGTTCTGAAACTTTTTGTTTCAAATAGGACGACCCAATGCTTTTAATTCTGAAATATCAGAAATACTCAGAATATTGAAACATGGACTACCCAAAACTGAGCACATAGAGGTCAGTTCATACTCATTTTTGAAACATGGAAATACTCAAAAATGAACACATAGAAGTCAGTTCATACTCATTTTTGAAACATGGACATACTCAAATAGGAGCCCATGATGTTTTATTCTTGAGTTTTCAGAAACGAGTATATACATGTTTCAAACTTGAGTCATTTTGATTCGGAGCTATTTTGACTATGCGATATACTAAGATTTGAGTATTTTTTTCTCCGTTTTGAAAATGTCGTTTTTAGAGTGCGTGCAAAAAATTTAAGCGCTCCCGCTGAAAGGTTAAATTTTTCAATAAGATGGTGTAGCAATTGAAAAAATCTGGAGTGACTTCACTCAACATTTCGAACATTGGTATAATGTCTCCAAAAAATACAGTGTAAGTTAAAATGATTACCCTGATTACAAATGACAGTAACTTCGTTGTAAACAATGATCGGTAGAAACACTCTAAATACGTCATAGAAAGAAGCTCAAAGTTTTGTTTGCATACTTCATAACAGTTCCATGTGGCTCCTTTAAGTCATGCACAAAGCATTCATGAAATCGACAAATCAATCCGTTTTGCGCCAGATATTGTGAATAATTTTTGTTATCAGTCAATCATTTTGACTTACCCTGTAATATATATATGTGTGTGTGTATATATATGCACACACATACTGTCGGACCTCTATTTAACGAAGTCGCTGAATCCAACAACAGAGTTCGTTATATGGAAAATTCGTTAAATAGAGAGTCACTTTTTAAAATACTTTAAACTACACAAGGATAAATTCTAAATTCATAAATATTAAATATCAAATAAGAAAAATAATTCATTACTACAGATTTTCTTATAAATTAATTTCCATTCATTTTAGAGGTTTGAAACTTTTTTTAATGAATAAAGTAAGCATTTGTAGATAACACGAGAATAAAACAACATTTCTGTTCAGAAATATATTTCTAGTTTCGGAAGATAATTGTGCACTGAAAATTAGTTTTTTATGATATAACCGTACTTAATATAACGGAATAATTTTAGGGACCTTGTGCCATTAAACCCTATACAACCAACCAACCTACTAGAGTAATATTAAGCATGTATGGACACACGCGTCCTTCATTAATGGCTGAAAGTTTCTTTTGTTTGAGAATGTTTTATTTTCTCTTATAATATATCTGTCATCTGTGCAATGCTGCAAAAACCTGTTAAGGCCTATTTTCTTTAAATTGTAATTTACGCGGGATTGCTTCAAATGATTTTAACATTTTATCGTGCGAAGGTTTGTCGATGTCAGCCTGATGATCATTTGCGTCTTCATCGTCTTCGTCTACGTCGCGATGTATTGTTGTATTGTTTTTATTACGTTAGATGCTTAGGAGGAGTCTGTGCATGATAAAAAATAGTTAAGTTCATAGGGCGTCATAAAATGTGTAACAAAAAAAAAAAAAAAAAAAAAAAAAGAAAAAGAATAACATATATAATTTGTAGAAATGGCATGCAATTGTAGAAATACTAATTGAATTTTCTTTTAAGTTGCTAAATCAGGCGTGAAACCAACAGAGTGAAAAGTTTTTATGCCTAGATTAGATTCGAACCAGTGTCATTGGTATTGCGCGTCAATGCCAATGAACCTGGTTCGATTCCAGGATTGGACACTTTTTCACTCTGTTAGTTTCACGTCTGATATTGCAACTTAAAAAAATCAATTAAGAAAGAATAAGTTTTAAATTTCCAGACATATTTTGAGAAGTAGGGAGAATAAAACTTTTAGATAACAAGAAATATTTCGTTAAATATAGAATATACTTCGCTATTTGGAGGTTATTTTACAAACGAATGCGTAAAATATTCTTGATTCGAAAAAAAAAAATCGTAAAATAGAGGAGTTCGCAAAATAGAGATGCGTTCAATAGAAGTCCGACTGTATATAAATTTCTGACAATCGAATTCAATTGAATCTGTTTGATTCGAATACTGGACTTTCTGTTTTTAAAACTGGAGACGTTACCTCTGCTCTACTAATGCGTGATTACATCACCTCAATATTTTTCACTTACACTATGTCACATTTCCTTGAGGATTTCCCCTATAGAATCGGTTCCAAAATGGTTTAAAAGGGATTCAATATCTAACCCGTCGGCCGATTTGTTCGAAAATCTATAAAGTTCTTGCGACAGTAATAACACATTCGCCAGATGAGAGTGATCGTGTTTACTCACACACACACACACACACACACCACACACATACACAAATCATGATTACAATACTTTCAAAATACTATGTGTTCGAAAAATGAAAATATGGGAGACAGTTGAAAAGTAAAATTTCTGTATATCTCCAAAACTAATAATAGGAATAAGCTATAAATTTATGTAGCTCTGTTTTTATCGAAGCTGATTCTTTTTATGTAAAAAAAATGTAGGTCATTATTTTTTTTTTTTAACATTAGTGTATTAACAATTTTCATGACTAAAAACATGTTTCTGAATCAAAATAATGACTAAATTGGGTTTGTGTCCATTCATTGTATATCTTTAAGAAACATTTAATTCGGATGATTTAATGGGAAGATATAAATCGAAATTCGTCACGTGGGTTTAACATGAGCATCCTCAAATTTTGATTACATCTAACTGTATAAAGAGTTAAGACAAAATGCATAAACTGTACACATTTCTTGGCAAATAAAGTGTCAAAAGTAGGTGTTACCATTTGGAAAAAAAGTTGGTACAATTTTTTATATGTAGACGACCCCTTACGCAAAAAATATGTTCGAAGAAAGACATTATTCCCAGATTGGTAAATTTATTTTTCTTTGATGTAAATCGCTGAACTGTGAGTGCCAACTCAACATAGTTAATAGCGATTTAGAACCGATCAACACAGTGATCAGAACACCGTGAACTAAGGTAATTCACTAACTAGCGCTGCAGCCATGACGGCCAAGGTGCTAATCAGGTGGATCACCGCCATACTGCGATCAGGCAAATTTCGTTCCGCGGCTAGGTACACAACCCGTTAAGCTAGGCACTATGCCCCCTGCCAGGTAGGGATCTGCTCAGCGGTATAATAATAATTCATTTTTTTTTCTACGGTAAATGCTGCTCAAAATTCCAAGCGGTTGTGCGAGTTTTTTTCCCCTAAATTTCCCGTGATTGTACACTGTACCACATCCCCTGTTAAAATGGTATGTCTAGTCTTTATACAGTACCCCCATAGAATGTTTGGATCGTTTGCATTATCGTTTTGGAGCGTTTATTTCTTTATGGATTAACACCATTTTAACGCTTTGAAGTTTAGTTTTTTCGGGATTTTTTTTGAAAGAAATGGGAAGTGTTTATAAAAATCCATTTACATTGATTTATTATGCCTATATTAAAGTAGAAAACCATGTATTTTTTAGTTATAATATATTAAAAAATGGCGGTTTGACAGCTGATGGGCGTGAGCGCTTCGAAAAAGAGGGTCAAGCGGTGGACACGTGACCTCATCCCAGATCAATGCAACAGAATTAATTTTCTTAGTTCAAAAACTAGTGAAATACGTACCTTTTTTTTTTTTTTTTAAAAAAAAAAGGGCATTTTTACTAAAATGGCATCGATTAAAAATAAAATGTATGTTTCTTACCTCAAATTTCATTACTTAAAGTTACACAGAACAGTGAGATATCAATATTCGAAAAAATCTAGGTGAAAATATTCGTAACCTCTGTTACAGACAAAAAGTTGCACTTATCATATTTATAAGATCAAGCAGCCAAACAGTACTCTTTTACCAACGAGTTTAACAAATGTTCTTAGCCAAGTTAATGCTGTGTACTCACCAAAATATGTTTAAGAAGAATGAATAAAATAATGACCCTGTCAACTTTGCCACTAAATTATATATTTTATACTTGAAACTAAAATAAATAAATAAATAAATAAATAAACAGAAAGGTAAACTCACAAAGTTTGGAACTCACTATACCAAAAGTAGTAGACACCTGACTTTTAGGGATTGTTTGGCCATTTATTTTGAATATATAAATAATTTGATTACATGATTGTCAAGACCTACTTAACCCCTTGAAGGGCGGTGGGATATTATATATCCCACTTAGTTTTAATCCCCAAATGCTACAATGGCACTAGAATTTTGGAACAAAATTTTGCTTGTTACGTCCAAAAAAGATTTACTTATTTTGAAACTTTTGTAATTCCTGATGTCATTGAATCATTTTAACATTTTAGCAGCAGAAGTACTTTGCCTTGAAAAGGTTTAATTCAATGATTGTTTTATTCTTATATGTTAGAAATGATGTTTATAGTTTATTACATCAAAATATGTTCTTAATTAAATGACTAAATAGCTACTTTTAAAGAGCATCCTTTGCAACCTAAGTTACTTCTGCGTAACTTCTGTTACCAAAGATAACAGAAATTACACCCAGAGAGGGGAAAAAAAGAGAACACTCTTCTTTTGGTTTACCTGGCAGTTCGAACGTTATCAAAAATTCTCACGGCGCACCTAAAGTCTTCTCACGGCACACCAGTGTGTCGAGACACACTGATTGAGAAACACTGCTATAGATAATATCATCCTATATACACATGGACAGTTTTAGGCGTATCCATTGAATGGGTTTTTTAAATCTTACGATCGTCACGAAAATTCTACTTTAAAAAAATGCAGCACAAAGTTTGATTGCACTTGAGAAGAAGGCTGATAATACAAATTGTTTTAGTCATATACCCGGTTCTAGTGAGAATTTCTCAGTGTTTTTTTTTTTAAATCTTATCAAAATCCTTTACAGAATAAACATCAGAAACAATCTCTTTCCTTTTTCGATTTTAGAAGATCGAAAACACGCGAAAGCTAGTGTTAAACCAATGACAGCGGTCTTTTAAAATTAATAGTTTGCATTTCAATATTTTTAAGTAATTTTTTTTTGCATAGGATATTTGAGGTCAACGTCTAACAGAGTGCTTTCGAACTTTTTCAACTTTGGTTGCAGTTTTTTTAGGACACTTTCGGTTCCGAAAGTGTGCTCAGAAAGAAAAAAAAAAACTGCAGCCAAAATTGTAACAGTACGAAAGACTAGATAGATTAGATATCCTATGCAAAAAAAAATTAAAAATATTGAAATGCAAAGGAGAAATTTGAAAATAAATGTTATAGGTTCAACATTAGCTTGCGAGTGTTTTCGAATTGCTTGCGTACGCTCTTAAGTTACCATTTTTCATTGAACCCATTGCGAAAGAAATGGTGCAATATTTCCAAACTAAGGAATTAAAGCAACTCATTATTTTGTTTAAAAAATCTATTCATCCGTCCAAAAAAAAAAAAAAAAAAAAAAAAAAAAAAAAAATCTAAAGATTGAGTTGTAAATGAAACATTGCAATATTATATAGGAATGGCAACTAGAAAGTTTAAAACAAGATTAAAGGAGCATATGGCAGATATCAAATATGACAAAAGAACTTCCGCTATTGCAAGACTACATAGGACCGAGACCTTAAAAATTGATTTTAAAAATAGTAAAATAATTTATCCATCAAGACTTTATTTCCCATCTATTATCCGGGAATCAATAGAAATCTATATGCATAACTAGAACATATGCAATGAATCCGCCTTTTTTTAATTACCTAAAATTTGACACGAGGCGTTTTGCAATTTAAAAAAAGCAATAAGGAAATATTAAATTTCGCGTTTACAGTTGACTATTTTTAAGCACCTGCTTTTATTACAAATATGATCTCGTGGTTTATATTTTTCAAGTTTATTTTTAAAAATTTTGCGAGACTAGTTTGTTTATCTTGTAGATCTTAATAATGGCACCGTTTGTGCTTTCGAAACATGTCGATCATTATATTAAAAGGTTTTTATAAGCCTTCTTGTGTTCGGTTTCATCACTTAAGCACTTACATTTGTATTTTAATGAAATCTAAAGGTTAAATGAATTAATTAAATAAATAAAAATAAGTTGTACTTTTGGAATTTTTGCGATTGTTATTCAATTTTTACAGGGTGGTTTTATTTTATGAAAATAAAAATGTATTTTTCAAATTTTGGCTGGGTGTTTACAAATCTTTTCTGATCAGCTGGGCATTTATTTATCTGGAATACAGAAGCAACAATTTTAAAGGTCAAACGAATTAAATAAATAAAAAGAAGTTGTACTTTGAAATTTGTACTATTCTTATTTAATTTTTACAGGGTAATTTTATTTTATGAAAAAAAAAATA
The DNA here is from genome assembly GCA_963931845.1 of Maratus michaelseni. Taxonomy (NCBI): domain Eukaryota; kingdom Metazoa; phylum Arthropoda; class Arachnida; order Araneae; family Salticidae; genus Maratus; species Maratus michaelseni. Next base: position 83,123,142 of record OZ007599.1, on the reverse strand, counting down.
TATTTTTCAAATTTTGGCTGGGTGTTCACAAATCTTTTTTTGATCAACAGACATTTATTTATCTGGAATACAAAAGCAACAGTTTTAAAGGTCAAACGAATTAAATAAATAAAAAGAAGTTGCACTTTGAAATTTGTATTATTAGTATTTATTTTGTGAAAATAAAAATTTCTTTTTTTAATTTTGGCTGGATGTTCATAAGTATTTTCTGATTTAAGGACTTTTAGCTGAAATATAGAAGCACGAATTCTAAATCCTTTGTAAAAACGGGCGTCGATGTTTTTTGTCACGTGGACGAAATTTGGCAGCTGTGGTTGCTTTCTTTTGTCTCCTTAACTGTGGTATTTTATACGTACTTACGTAGTTTTTACGCGAGACCTGAAATTAGGTGGATTTTAGCCATTAAGTTCAGCAAGCCTCTGTAAATCCGTCACTCGGCCTTTTTTTAGCCCCAGGGCCTCGAAATTTGTGTTCCAAAATAGACTGTGTACGAAGTTCTTTACAGGAATTGTGGATTCGTTTATACGATTTCTTTGATCTGCATTCGAAAGATATACCTAGTGTTTCCAGGTTCAATTTTCAAAAAAATCACTTTCAATCCATCGTTTTAAATCTATGTGAATTAAAACTATAACGGCCGAAAATTTTACTCAAGTTTTATAAAAATATTTTACACCAGAATTTTTATTTAAAACTATTTAACTTATTTTTCCGTGGTGTATATCTCACATTTTTATGAACAAATTTCTGATTCGAATCAAAATATATTTATTTGGTACCTGTCAAAGTGACCGCTTTGGTCGTTCTAGTGTTAAACTAGTAAATTTGCAGATCAGGAGCCTCAACGTCCGCTTCAAAAGTCATTGTTTTTTAATCTCACTTTTCATATTATTTAGCATCTTACAATCCGCAATTTTTTTAATATTAAATGCATATTTATAGGCATATAAAATATTTCGGAGGTTTCAGAAATTAGAAGCGTTAAGTTAAACACGGTTTATGCAATGATGTCCTGAAATTCTTATGAACTTCTTATTTATGTAACTTTTTAGATAAAAAAATAAACTTGTATTAAAATAAATTCTTCATTTATGTCAACAGAATACAAAAATGATTTATTTTGATAATAAAATATTGCAGCAAAATAGTGCGAGTTACTTGAATTTTATTATTTTGATATTCTTTGAAATAGGGTTGCCAAGCAACTAATAAATCAAAGAGCAAAGTAAAAAGAAATGCATTTTAAAATTTGTAAAAAGTATGAAAATAAAATGTTTTATATTTCTTGAACAGATGCAAAATTTTTTCCAATAATTTACACAATTAATTTCTAAATTCTAATGAATGTATCGGCAAATTTTCAAAGCTATTGGATATATTTAAAACCTCCATATCTAAAATTTAGTATTAGTAATTTTACGTTGAAATCCATTATTCAAATAAGCGATTTTCATTTCAGTTAAAAATGAAATTTGAAAATCGTCTGTATTCCCATAGGAAAGCATTATGACATAAAAGAAATGTTGTATATTTTTCGAACGAATGAACCAAATGTATAACTATAAAAACTATACATCTAATTCCGGGTACTTCACCAACATACCCACCAAAAATCTACCTAATAGGACGATTTTTACGGCAGTTATTGCGGAACAGACAGACAAACAGACGGACAGCAAAAACTTTTCGCGTCTCCACAGTGAGCCTCAAGTGACGTTTCGGCAATAACTTCAGAGGGAATTAACTAAAACATAGTTAGTCTTTGAAATAAGGAATTTAATGTTGATTAATTGAGAAAGTCCATTTGAAAAGTCCATTGGAATCCATTTGATTTTGAAACTGGGGCAAGTCCATTTTGTGAAAAATATAAGTTAGAAAATTTACGTTTTTAATCAATTCACAATGAATATATTTTAATACCAGTATAAATTTGTTACTAGACATTTTTTGGGTCAACGATATTTCAAATGCATTGATTTTGAAAGTGAGGCAACTTCACTTTGAATAGAATTTATTTTTTATGTTGGATAATATTAACAAGCACAGTCAGAATTTCATCTTGAATACTTTAAAAATCTTGATTATCTAATTTAAGAAATATAATTATAAGCATACAACTTATTACAGCGTATTTTTTCTCATCACTTTTCCCCATAAAATTAAATTTGTTTATTGTAACTTTCTAAAGAAGAACGGAATACTGAAATAAAATAATTAAGTAAATAAAATAAAATAATTAAGTAAATAAAATAAAATGTTTAATTTTTTGCTATATTATAATTATATTTCATTCAAAGAAAATCAACGTTTTCAACAAATCATTACTTTTGAAAGGGAGGAATGTCGATTGGCGCATACGAAAATCATGATTTTTTCAGCTAACATGGATAATCATTATTGCATATTAAATTTATATAAAATAAGACCACAAAAAATGTAAAATAAGTATATTACTGCTTACGAATATTTGTATATTCATTTCATAAAATATCTAGAAATAACATGAATTAGACTTTCCCTACTTTCTCAATCAACCGGTCAGTTATGACCAAGTTTACGAGAATTAAGCAATATTATTTTGATTTTACCTTCTACTTATTTGCAACACAGCAAAAATTCAAACTCATTAACTAAAGCATTTGGCCCGTTTGCTACTTAATACCAACATTATAATGTCGACTTGTATAATTTCAACAAATCCTGAATTTCAAGCAGTAAAATGTTATTTATATAGTTACCAGTTTCATTTAATCATGAATTATACTTGCGTTTCCGAGAAAAATAATGGTTTAAATCAACAATATATTATATAAATACTACACTAAATTCTATGCAGATCTGGGATTAATAAAATATATTTTTACTCATTTCTTAGAAATCCACAGGTTTTTCAGATTTCACGCAGAGTAGTAGACCAAACGAAATGTAAAAAAATTACGCATTATGGAAAATCGGTACATTTGGCGTCCGTGCAGCTGTTCCGCGGGACAGGTCTTTTGGAATCTCCAAGACATGGGACACCTGGCAACACTTGATTAGAGTCCTACATCGGATTGCCTCCAGTTCCCTACCGTGTCCAGTTTACCCGATTTAATAACTGTTTACCCAATTTAATAACTGTTTACCCGATTTACATAACTGTTAGAAAATAACAATAATTTGCAAATATTACATGCAGTCTAGAATCAATGTTAAAGCAACACTGGCATTTGGTATGAAACTTTTTGTTCCTCTACCGATTGCCGGTGCATCGGGTCCCGACCTGATTCTCGGGTCTGGTTAACGCTAATATTTTTTTACTGTGGGTCGGGTTGACTTTAATTGTTTCGGTTTCGGATATGACTCATGTGCATCTGTTCGCGTTGGCCTTTTTTTTTCAAAAACTAGTCCAGAATATTTTTTCAGAGGAAAAAACTATTTTTGAACATTAATCAGTAAACATAAGTATGTTTATTTTTCAATATAAACGATAAAATTGATATTAGAGATATAATTGTAGCCTATTTTTCCATAATTGTATTAAAATATGGATTAATTTTCTTCCTTTTCGTGATCGGGTTTAAGTATTTCGGGTTTGGGTTGAAGCGTGTCGGGTTCGGGTTGGGTCCGTGCAGGGGTCTACATTATATTATATACCCCTCTTGTTATGATTGATGCGAAATGGTTTGTTTATTCTATTATAGTTGGAGATGGCGTTGCCCGGTCTAATATGAGGAAAGGCGGGATAGAAAGATGAAAAAAGCCAGACTACTTACTTCTGAACCAAGACATACAAATACAACTTAGTTTTCTTTTGTCACATTCAATTTAAATGAATTAAATAATCTATAAACTTTGCAGAAAAACATATCTTATATTTAGAGTAATTAACAATGTTTGTATGTCAATCAACGTTGACTAATGATGCTTAACTATCATTATTTTTTAGAACATACCTCTCTGTCAGCTGCAATGCCGAAAAAAATCAAACTCTAATTAAAGATTAGGAATTCTTCCTTATTGATTAACTACAGTTATTGTAAACGAAATGCAACGATTCGGATGAATTCTGGTCGTCCGGGACGCCAAACATTAAGAGGCGGTAAATACGCAATAAACAGAGTTATTCTAAATGATGGACCCATTTTCAAAAAATTGTACTTATTAAAGTACAAATCCAAAATGGACAATGTTTATACCAATGAAAAGAGGAAGTTTCAAAGTTTTTTTTAGTCATTATAAATGTTCAATGTGTCCACCTTTTGCTGCATGGCAAACATCTACGCAATAGCCAAACTCGTCCCACACACGAGAAAGCGTATCTGCGTTACTGAGTGCACGGCTTTCAAAGCGGTGATGGTTCCAGTGGCGGCCGGTAGAGGTCGCGCGGCAATAGGCCGCGATTTCGTTTCACTGTCAGTTGTAAGTGAGATGGATACTGTGGAGCACAAGGTTTTCTGCGTTCTTAAGTTCGCAAGAAGTGAGCAAACTGTGGACACATTGAACATTTATAATGTCTTAAAAAAAAAACTTTGAAACTTCCTCTTTTCATTGGTATAAAAATTGTTTATTTTGGATTTGTACTTTAATAAATATAGTTTTTTGAAAATGGGTCCATCGTTTAGAATAACCCTGTAATTCATTAAAACTTAATAGTGTCTTTAGAAGCTATCATGCGTAAGGGCGATGGGGAAAAAATCTCTCCCGGGCCACCGTGCTGTGTCTATACTAAAGTCGTCCCCGACTAATATTATTCGGATATCTGGAATATTGTTTTCCTGTATTTTCGATCTTTGAGTGATCGAACTTTAAAAATCTGATTCATACCAAACTATGTCACTGAATCAAAGCTTTTTTTTAGCCGAATATTTTACGTTTCTGAAACTGATTTTAATAAAAGTGAACTATTTATAGGGTGCTCTGAAATGTACTGAACGTGTTTAAAATTCGATGACAAGTAACTGGTGACAACTAATGCAGTTATTCTTACATCAGAATAATATGTAAAGTCGGAAATTTCTTTACTACGTTCCCTTGTTATAGTTCCAAGTATCACCGATAGATGGCGTTGCAGTGTCTCTAACTGCAATAATGCTAATAAAACTTTTGCAATTTCACAACGCAAACCCCTTATTGTGTGTGCATGTGGTTGCGCGCATGTGTGTGTTTTACAGCTAAACATAATGAAGGACAAAACTCAGTGAACTTTAATCTATCTTTATACAATAGTTTGAGCGTTCTAACAATTTGACACAGTGCAACGCCATCTGTCGGTAATATTTCGAACTATAACAGCGAAACGTAGTAACGAAATTTCCGACTTCGCACATTACTCTCCCTCAAGAATTAATAATTTACGTGTAATTGAATTTAACCCCTTGAAGGGCGTTGGGATATTTTTTATATCACTTAATTTTAATCAAGATTTGTACCAGAATTTTTTAACAAAATTTTACTTTTATAACTGTGGGGAAAAATAAAATTGTAAAATTGCAATTTCTTGTTTTCAAATAAAAATTTTCGAAAATTCTGGTTTGAATTCAACATTACAGAAGCACAATTATTTGCCTCTAAAAGGTTTAAAGAACCTTCAGTCTGTTTTAGGTATAGGTGCTTCAAGGGTTACGGATTTTGAATACCACTATTTAATAAAAATAACGCCTTATTAGCTCCTACGTAGAATTCTGCGTTGAATCTGCGATTACATAAAGCAAAGAAAATTAAAAATAGTGGTATTCAAAATCCGTCACCAGTGTTGAATTCAGACACTTTTATCCGGGAGGGATTTCTACGGCTCTGGGTGGGACATTTCAATGCTCCGGGGGGAATTCCCCCCCCCCCCCCCGGGCCACCCCCTGAATTCTACACTGTTCGTAACAATGTGAATTCAACACTGTCCATCTATGGTTTTAGGACATCGTGTAGTTTTTATTTTATTCTTCAATATTTTGACTAAGAAAAATATTGATTGAAAAATATTGATATATTTTCTTTAAGAAAATATTTTTATTTAATAAAACTATTTAGCGGAAACAGAGTCTTTCGTACTTGGATAGTTTTTCCCAAATATGAAATAGGATTTTAAGAATGGTAAAACAATTAATCGATATTAAAACGAAAGGGACTTTGTCTGTTGGATGAATTTATTTCGGACTCGTCTGTGCTGACGCATTTCCTGCTCTTCCTTCGTTGATATGCATTTATTAGGAGCTTTTCTCTCTCTAATCGGTTTCATCAGTTAGATTTTATGTTTCCGGATGCATGTTAATTTGATTCGTCGAATTTGATGAAAATTATGTTTATTAGGATGTCAGAATGGGTAGAATTATGGCAACATTTCAGTGCTCGGGAAAAAATATAGGCGCAAAATGTCATGTTACAATAATGAAATAATTTAGAAGCACAAAATAGGGCCGCAAAGGAACGAAAGCGAAAGTAAATTATTTTTTAAGTATATTACACAGTGGTTTTGGTGATCTGGGACGCAAAAATCTTAAACAAGTACGAAAAATCATGCGTCAAGCATAGATTATGTAACACTTTCCAACGCTTCCAAAATAATTTTACAAATCATTACCGTTTAATAAGCTGAAAGATAACATCTAAGTAAACAATTTGGAAAACGCATAACATATTTAAAAACGTAATTTCAGGAATTCCCAACATACATTTCCAACATATACAATATTCGGAAAAATATCCGAATACTTTTATTAAGCCCTGTATAGGATCTATAGATTTGTATATACACCACATAGGATGCTAAAGTTTAGTTTAGTTAGGAAACGCGTAGCACAGTTTAAAATTCTTCTGGAGTTTCTGTCAATAACCGGAAATGTGTTTGCGAACTTTTGTGCTGCCCTGTATAGGATCTACAGAATTTATACACACCAAGTAATAGACAAAAATTGAGTTAAATTTAAAATCGCGTTCAGCAACTTAAAACGCACTTCCAGGAATTATTGTTAACAGACAGTAGAGAATTCTTTTGTGTGTCCCTGTAAATGAACGATGACTATCACTATTCTGTAGTAAGCCTCTTGTAATGCACCTTAGTGATATATGTAAATTTCAATGCGTTTAAAATAGTGAAACATTATTTAATTAAACCGCAAACGATTTTTCTCCAGAGATGTAATGTAACGGAATTCTTTTGACTGTCCCTGTAAAGTAACTATAAGTGTTTTGCGCACCCTATTCCATATTAAGCTTCTTGTAATGCACCTTAGTGATATATATCAATTACAATGTGTTTGAAATTTTATAACATCATTAAAATAAACCGCAAATGATTTTTCCCCATAGACCGTAATGTAACGGAATTCTTTTGAGTGTCCCTGTAAAAAAACTATAAGTGCTACACACTTCAGTTGAAATAGGGAACATGCTATAAACGACAATAACATATAAAAATTGCAGGGCAATCCGAGCATATTTACCGGAGTTAGAGCACGGACAGACGGCCAGACAAACCAAAGTCATAAACACTTTTCAACTAGTTTGGAAAGTGTTAAAAAAAGCATTTTTACGATTTGGGCTTAAAAATACTCTAGATTTTTTTGAATAAAGTGACACGAACCACATGTAAATAAAGTGATTAGATTTAAAGATAAACAAATTTTTATTTGTACTGATTGTGATTGCCGCGTCCTCTTCCACTATTTCAATGTGTCATATTTAAATTTAAATTGATATATCTAAATTTTTATGAAATATAACGTTATGAAACATACAGTGATTTTTAGTTACATATTCTTAAAAATTTTAGGTATTTTTTGTTTTAAGATAAAATAAATAAATGAAAAAAAATTCGCCGTAGGGAATTATAGAGGAAAAGGTTCAAATGCCGGCTGCCACTTTTATTTTCAATCTAGATCCTACAATTTTGAATGTTAGTGGAGGAAAAAGTCATGGTAGGATACCTTGATAAGTTTTACATCTTCTTAGGAAGAAAAACAAATTTTCTGTTTATAAAAAGAAAAATTCCCAAAGTCTAAAAATTTTCAATTTTGAAAATGGGGTCTGAATACCGGCTACCTCAGTTAAAAAAAAAAAAAAAAAAAAAATGCGCTGCGCTTAGTTTTTAGGCCTACTTAGTTCTTAGTCTACTAGCCGGTATTTGGACCTTTTCCTCTACTGTTTTGAAAAATCCTTTTTATTTTTGAAAATTATTAAAAATTTTAAAATAAATAAATTTTTCGTAGGAAAAAGTACTCTTAAACAACAAAAAGCAAAAAACAAAAAACAAAAAATTCTCTCTTTTAAAAATTATTAAATTTATTAAAAGAACTACTTTTGTAAGTACTGAGGAGGACAAATTAATTTATTCTTTTCTATATTCAAAACTGAAAAAAGTAGGCATAAAGAGAACATACGTCTTTGAGAATGTATATCAAATTTTAAATATTGGTAAAATAAAATTTTTTTATTTAAAGAAATTAATATCTATTTAAAAAAAAAAATTACATATGGAGACTAATATAATTATCAACATACATTTTAGCAACAAAGAAGCAAAAAATATTAAGTAAAGACAAAAAGTAATGGAAACTATACTTCTGTGTAAGAAAATTCCTACTCGCAGATATCTGGAAAAAACGTATAATGTTTTACAGAAATCGATCTGGGATCCCTGTTTTTAATTTCGGTTTCTTTTTCAAGAAACTTATTCTTTGAATGACAATAATAATAGATTAACATGCCTTACCTAACTAAGCGAAAGCTGGAGAGAAAAGGTTTGTAGTAGAGATGATGTAATCTTGCAATTGCTGATGCATCGATGCTCTATTAAGCTTGTGCTGTGAACACCCACTGCTGGATTTAGAGGCGTATTACCTTAATGGGATTCTTGGCGAATCAAGCGTCTTTACATTTCCAGTTGAGAAGTGAGGATCTATAAAAATCATTTACAAAGGCAAATTTTACATAATTTAATTAGCATTTTACAATTATTTTACAATCAATTTAATACAATTGGTATTCGTGTCGGACTCTACAAAGTTCGATTCCAGGAGATTTGAAAGGCCAGAACATAACTTCTACAGGAAGTCACAGACTTGCAGTCCACATCCTGTGCCGTTTGAAACACATTTCAAAACTGCATTGGCTCTTAAAATATTAGCTTATAAGATTTTAGGCATACTTTGTTATTTAGACGCTAAGATTTAGTTATAAAGAAAAGTCAGGCTAAATTATTAGTCAGATTTAGTTATTATGAAATTTTAAACAGTCAAGTCATTGGTAAGTGTGCATGAGTGATATATTCCTGTCATGTACTTGGAATGAACTAAATAATAAGATTATGGGCTTCCTGTTTCTAATCGGTGCGAATCCCCTAGTCTGCAAAATAATATGAAATAAGCACTTAGTAACTTTGGCCATAACAGCTTTTGCTCTATATTATAGCTTAGGGATAGGAAACCGCACTTTCAACGGATGTTTGCCTAGTTTCCTGATAACATTGAAAGCCTACTCAGCCTGGTAGTTAAGATGTTTGTTACAATATGAGAAGCTTGGACCGACGATACCAGCGCAGTTCTGGACGAGGGTGACTGTGCAATGTTTTCTGTGTTTTCCGTGTACAGTAATGATAATTCGGATCACTTTCCCTTCAAAAGCCCTCCCTGACGACATCTCACTCATAGCAATATGGCCAACGCAGTCCAATGCTTAACTAAATCTCATCTCACCCCGTCCTATTCCTGTTTCTAAACAGAGCTAACTTTACAAGTAAAATTTTCCAATGTTTTGAACGTTGTCAGAAATAAGAACCATGATTTATTCTAGATAAAATAGTTCTCCTAAATCATACTAACGTAATTAAAGTACGGAAAATTATTGCGTAGGCATGTATCCATGGACTCACGTATTAATGCCGCCCTTGTTTCATACTAATTACATGTCTAGCATCGTAATATTATTCAAAATAACCCTAGAAAAAATAATGAAAAGATGAATCAAAATGGTGTTAAATAAAAATGAGTTGCAATAAATAAAAAAATACGATGAAGAAAATACATAGACGCTAAAAGATTCTAATTAGCTGTCATTATTTTATTGAATTACTACGTGGGGGCTTCTGAAATGATTTGAGAGTTTTAATGATGCTTGTTCGGGCGTCGGGAAACCTTGGAGTCGGTCGATGACATATGATTTACTTTCGCTCAAACCGATCGGTGTTATTAGATTTAAAAATCAGCCGCCTCTCTCTTCCAACGCATACTTGACTTCGCTGCTTGTTTTCATTGTTTTCATTCATGAGTCTTTTATGTTGACAACCAGTTACTCGCTTCGTGACATAACTTTCTTTTTTTGCATGTTTAAATGATGATAACATTGATGATGCTAATGAGTATAAACATTAATGGTGGTCCACTTGGCGATTCGTTTGTCTAGAGACATACAGTGTTGTAGAGACTTGCACCGGGTCAGACATAGCCCGACTTAACCGAACCAGCGCCGACCCGACCCGAACCGCGTTTCGTAAAGAGTCGGCTTCGGGTCGGGCTGATTTTAATTATTTTGTATTTGGGTCGGTTTCAGGCTGGGTTTTGACACTTGCGAGTCGGGTTGGGCTGACCTAATTTTTTAAAAGAAAGTCCAAAATGTTTTTTGCAGAAGAAAAACTAAATAATGAATATACATATGTTCATTTTTCTACTTAAATATGCATTAAAATAGGGATTGATTTTCTTTCATTTCGGATTGAAATGTGTGGGGTTTAGGTCGGGTTTCGGATCAACGAAATATTTTTGTTGTTGGGGTTTGGTTTTCATGGGCCCGGTATAACCCGCCCCACGCAGGGTTCTATACTAATTGTCAGGTCCACTGTCGCAGATAGAGGGATATATAGATAAAAAAAGAAAAAAAGCTGGACAATGGCTGCTAAATCGGAATTTGAAATTATAAACGGTTTTCTATCATTGTACTGAATTTATGAGAAGTAAACTCTATATTCTAAGTGACACAGCATTTAGTTGATTCTTCTAAACAATCTTTGGATTAATTTACAATATTTGCAGAGCAAAAAAATGGATCATGAATGGAATTTAAGCAATATTACATTTACATAACATAAAACTTTAGTAAGATAGCAAAACTTAAACTTTCTACCTATGCATTGGCAATTTTCTTTAACTATATTATATTTATGAAACCGTATTATTATATCGGAGTTTGAAACAATAAAACGTGTTCCGAATCGTCCTTATTTTTATTTGTTTGTCAGTTTGTCGCAAATTAAACGTCTCTTTAAAAATATAATACTCTTAATGAACTATTTATTCAAAAACTCACTACTAAAATCTATAGAGATGAAGCCTTTATAATTGAAAATATGTTACTTATATGTCTTAACATTTTCAGTCTTTTAAGCGCTTTTCAGGGATGTTTTATATGGCTATCGATTATTTTTCGTTAGTATATTTTGCATTACGTTGCATTCCACACAGACTAACGAATAGCAGGGTACGAGCAGAAAAAAAAGAGAATATTTACATCATGAAAAATAGGGACTTTTGACGTCCCGCATAGTGATTCCGTGGGACGGGTCATGAAACTCTTGGAAATCGGGATACCTGACAACACTTATTGTAAGCACTGCAGCACCATTATGCACCTTTCTTATTTCAACATTACTGGTATTCGGATTTACCTTTATCGATTGCAAAATATTTTTTAATGCTTGGGACAACTTTGGATATACATCTTTTGTCTTCAGATTTCACGACCAAATTATTCATTATCAAAAGTCTTTTGAGATTCCCGACGGAAAAAAGAGGTCAAATAATTCACTATTTAACATATGAAAAAAAAGGTGTAGTAATGAAAATGTGGATCAGAAAGAAAAAAAAAATCATGCGTGATGCATAAACTTTGACACACTAGTCAGCATTATTCTAAAACTACAATTTCGTTCATAAAAACGATATGCTTGACTTCATTCACGAATCGTTAACAATAAAATTACAATACAAAGCGAAGTTAATCTGTTAAAATGTTCGCTAAAGTATCTTCATTGTTGTTAAAGTTTTGGTTTCATCGTTGTAAAAATTCCGGGTTTGACTTGGGTGAGAAGGTGTACTTTTTACTTAATAAAAGGATTGCGTATGAGTTCAGCACGGGTCTGGTTATACCCAACCCCAACACGAAAATTTTATTTAACGTCACCCTAAACGCGACCCGAACCTGACAAAAAAATTCTTTAACCCAAATCCCGACCCGAAGCCGAAATGGAAGAAAATTGATCTATATTTTAACGCAATTATGGAAAAATAGTAAAAAATTATATCTCTAATGAGAATTTCATATTTTATGTTGAAATATGCACATATATCCACTCATTAATGATCAAATATGTAGATTTTTTTCATCTCAGAAAATATTCTTGGCTTTTTTGAAAAATCGAGTCATTCTGAATCAAACCCGACCCACAACAGAAAAAAAAATAGCGTCAATCCAGCCGGATTCGTGGTTCGGGTTGCTAAAATATCTTCCATCATGAAGGATATTTTAACGAACGATTCATCGTTTAACCTGCGGTTCAGGTTCGGGTAAAATTGGGTTACCCGACTTGATGCAGGCCTCTAATTGCGACCCTCGTTTCCGATGTAAAGATTGTTCATCTTGATGGGTGCTATCATCCCTCTTATTTTATTGAAATACAGGGTTAGCATAAAGTAAGTTACCCATTTCAAGAATATACTCTTCCGATTAAGACGAAATTAAAGTTAGAGGTAATACAAAAGAGGCGCTTGTCGGTTATTAAATAAAAATATTTAGCTGAAAAATTTTCCGAAAGGTAGCGTTGTAGCAGGCCAAAAAAAAAAAAAAAAGAAGTTCAATAGGCTTATACATTTTAAACATTTATATGAAGACATATCACATATTGGGTATTAACTCTTAACTTACTGTCATAGAAATTGTTGCGTAGCTACCGTGAGGGGTCTGCCAGACCACTTGATCGAAAGATGAATACAAGGCTCGTTTAACTCATAGGATACTGTTTTTGTACTAAACTTTATGTATAGGATTTTTACAATCAAAATTCACCTATTCAGAAGTCTAGTACTAGGGCTCCAAACGAAACAAAATTTCATTAGTATCTATAATTAAACTGAAAATTACAAGTAAAGCTGTGAAAATTGAAAAAAGCAGCGGTTTGCGAGACCGTTAAAAGCAGTTAAAGATTAATATGCTACAATAAGTGCTCAATATAGCTTCATTGCCAACAACGTGTTATAATCGAAGATCATATTTTCCTATCTCTGCCAGATCTGAAAAAAAAAAAAGAAAGCATTGGTCGCTATCGCTATGTTCAAAATATTCGGCAAAACGTATTGCACTCAGCTATTGAAAATATGGTTTTGCCATTACAGCATGTTACAGACAATGATGAAACACATGAAGAACATATAACAGAGCATTTATTGTAGCGTATTAAACATTTTCTGAAGGCAATATTGGAGGACATTAAAATGTGTAACCTTATTAAAGGTTTATTTGCGTGTTTCAATGTGAACATTCGGAATTTTTTTTTACTAAAATTTTTTATTTTTTAAATGACAAGCGCATTATTTGAATCATTAGGAGTTTTAATATCGTCTCAATCGCAGCTGTATAGAACTTACTCCTAAAGAGTCTTGCACGTATCGGGCCCATCCGAAGCCAACACACAAAAAAATCGTCAACTTTGAACGGGAACGAAAAGGAAGAAAATGAATCGATAGCTTAATACAATTAATGGAAAAATGGTCTACAATTATATCGCTAATATAAATTTTACCTTTTATGCTGAAATATGAACATATATATTCATTAATGTTCTTCAAATATATAGTTTTTTCATCTGAAAAAATATTCTAGAGCTTTTTTAAAAAATAGGGTCAATCCGGCTCCCAAGAGTCAAATCCTAACCCGAAATCGATCCAAAATTGAAGCAAGTCAGTCCGACCCGAACGAAAAATCATGCGTCAAGCACAGATTATGTAACACTTTTCAATGCTTCCAAAATAATTTTACAAGTCATTACCGTTTAATAAGCTGAAAGATAACATCTAAGTAAACAATTTGTAAAACGCATAACATATTTAAAAACGTAATTTCAGGAATCTCCAACATATACAATATTCGGAAAAATATCCGAATACTTTTATTCAGCCCTGTATATGATCTATAGATTTGTATATATACTACATAGGATGCTAAATTTTAGTTTAGTTAGGAAACGCGTAGCATAGTTTAAAATTCTCCTTCTGGAGTTTCTGTCGATAAACGGAAATGTGTTCGCAAGCTTTTGTGCTGCCCTGTATAGGATCTACAGAATTTATACGCACCAAGTAATAGACAAAAAGTGAGTTAAACTTAAAATCGCGTTCAGCAACTTAAAACGCACTTCCAGGAATTATTGTTAACAGACAGTAGAGAATTCTTTTGTGTGTCCCTGTAAATGAACGATGACTGCTATACACACAATATTCTGTAATAAGCCTCTTGTGATGCACCTTAGTGATACATATAAATTTCAATGCGTTTAAAATAGTGAAACATTATTTAATTAAACCGCAAACGATTTTTCTCCATAGACGTAATGTAACGGAATTCTTTTGGCTGTCCTTGTAAAGTAACTATAAGTGCTATGCACACCCTATTCCATATTAAGCTTTTTGTAATGACTTTTGTAAAGCTTTTTGTATACGAGCAGGGAAGACCGAGCTATGCTCGGTCAAAATTAAATTTGAGTTCAAATATCATGACCCATGACCAAAATGACCCACTAATTGAATTTTCTCGAACATTTGACCTAGCCCAACAGTCTTCTCGTGCTCGAAAACCATTGGATGCAAAATTTAATGTAAATTGAGCCGCTTTTTAGATCTTGACCCACAATGACCCAGAAATGACCCACTAATCAATTTTCTCTGACATGTGACCTAGCCCAATGATTTTATCCTGCTCAAAACTCGTAGGACACAAAATTTAATCAAAATCGTTAGAGCCGTTTTTTAGATAAAATTAGCTTGACCATGACCCAAAATGACCCACTAATTAAATTTTCTCGAACATGTGACCTAGCCCAACAGTCTTCTCGTGCCCGAAAACCATTGGATGCAAAATTTAGTGTAAATTGAGCCGCTTTTTAGATCTTGACCCACAATGACCCAGAAATGACCCACTAATCGAATTTTCTCTGACATGTGACCTAGCCCAATGATTTTATCCTGCTCGAAACTCGTAGGACACAAAATTTAATCAAAATCGTTAGAGCCGTTTTTTAGATAAAATTAATTTGACCCGCGTTGACCCAAAAATGACCCACTAATCTAAAGTTCTCGAACATGTGACCCAGCCCAATAGTCTTCTCGTGCCCGAAAATGGTAGGATACAAAATTTCGTCAAAATTCGTTGAACCGTTTTTTAGATACAATTAGCTAGACCATGACCCAAAATGACCCACTAATCGAATTTTCTCGAACATGTGACCTAGCCCAATGGTTTTCTGGTGCCCCAAAACTGTAGGATACGAAATTTCGTCAAAATCGTTAGAGTCGTTTTTCAGATAAAATTTGCACACACACACACACACACACATATATATATATATATATATATATATATATATATATATATATATATATATATATATATATATATAACCACACACAAGATTTGCCCGTATTAGAATATATGATATCAATTACTATGTGTTTGAAATTGTGTAACATCATTAAAATAAATCGCAAATGATTTTCCCCCATAGACCGTCATGTAACGGAATTCTTTTGATTGTCCCTGTAAAAAAACTATAAGTGCTACACACTTCAGTTGAAATAAGAATAATAAATGCTTTGCACCCCATATTCTACAAAAAGCATGCTTTAATTATATATCAATTATCTTCATAATTATATATCAATTATCTTCATAATTATATATTAATTTCACCATGTTTCAAATGTCGTAGCATCATCAAAATGCACTTGAACCGATTATTTCTCATTGACTGTAATGTAACGAATACTTTTGACTGTCCCTGTAAAAAAACTATAAGTGCTACACACTTCCGTTGAAATAAGGAACATGCTATAGATAACGGCAATAACATATAAAAATTGCAGGGCAATCCGAGCCTATTTACGGGAGTTAGAGCACGGACAGACGGCAGACGAGAGACGGCCAAACAAACCGAAGTCATAAACACTTTTCAACTAGGTTGGAAAGTGTTAAAAAATTAGAGTCAACCCAACCCGATGCAGGGCTCTATTCCAGAGCCTTTTGAAGTGGATAATCCTGTAGTTTATGAATACTCTGTACAATTTCACTTTACTTATTGTACATTTTGTAAGTGTAAAGACAATTTGTAACTTTAGAAACGGTTCTTTTTTTGTTTAATATATACCATATCTCGAGTTTTAACGAAATTTAGTAATATGACAGCTTTCTGGAACAGTCGGTCATGTACTTTCTCCGTATGTCAGGTATTATCGCAGAATTTTCTAGCTTTCACGACCGACTTTCGTAACCTCTATTTCTCGTTTTACATTTTGACCTAAAAATTTATCGATGTGATTTTTAAGTGTACAGCAGTTTTTTTTTTCTTGTTTTGTGATGCATCGATTCGATAATAAATTATGAATCACGATTGAGAAGATTTAAAAAACGATAGCAAGATAGTGACAGGACTTGTAGTAAAGGATACGCGGTGATATACAGTACACACCTTCTGAAATTTGTTTTTAAAACTCCGTATACCCCTCTGTTTTTCAAGTAAAACTACATATCAAATTTGCTCAGAAAGTAATAATTCTGTACACGGAAATAAAGTTCCGTGAATGTTACTTTCAAGTAATAATTTCTAGGAAATTATTACTTGAAAGTAGCTAGTCAAACCAAAGCATTTAAAGTAGCTATCATCAAATAAATTTTCAACACAAACGAGCAAACAAACAAAACAAAAAACAAGAAGGAAAAATCATGCGTCAGCCGTAGATTATGAAACACTTTTCAACACATTCAGAACAGTGTAACGAAACTTCACCGCGCTTAATAAGGTGAAAGATGATGTCTAAGTAAACTAGTCGTTGGGGGCCCGTAATACTTACCCATCATGGATATGCATAATATAAAATATGAAAATAAAACATGTGTAAACTATTTATAAAATGCATTGAAATTCGAATATAATCGTGGCTTGATGGCGTCATAAACTTTAAATGCTCCATTACTGAATTGCGTAAAAGAAACATCCTTGTAACTCCAAAATTTATAATACTATTAACTAACGGTTTACTGTGTCGGATTAAGCGCATTTCCAATTAAAATATATCTTTGAATTGAAATTTGAATGAAATACAGGGTCATGAAAAATCGAAGAGTGTGGAAAATAGGATTACAAATATTTCGGCAACTCATTATCCGATCGACCTCATTCTTTATGCAAAATTTATGTTTTTTTATTGTCTTTTATATTCACTTCTTAAAATAAACAATTTCGAAAATTTTTATAGCCTTTTTATCCAAACTAATATTTCGAGAGTCCGAAAAAATAGTTCCGGATAATCGAGGTAACTGAAATTCAATAAGCTTCTTCTCATTATTGCATACTAAGTACATACCACATTTCAAGTCTCTATCTCAATTTGTATTGGAGATAGAGCGTTTACAGACACACAAACAGACGGACGGGAATTTTTTTTTTCTAAAAATGTTTTTCGGAATCTCCAGTGTCTGAAACGTGTAAATCAGTCAATTTTTTTTTTCAATTTTCAAAACGATTACAAGATTTACCTTTACTACGTAGGATGGGTGAGTAACAAGGTCAAACCGGGTGGGAGGCCTACCTTTCGGCTTATGCTCAACTCGGCCTGTCTAAGTAAACAATTTGGAAAACGCATAAAACATTTGAAAACCCAATTTCAGCAATTACTATCTATAGTCGGAAAAAATATCCGAATTATTTTGTGCAGCCCCGTATATGATATACAGATTTGTATATGAACTACATAATATGCTAAAATTTAGTTCAGTTAGGAAACGCATAACGGAGTTGAAAATTCCCCTTCAGCAATTTCCGTCAATAAAAGGAAATAAACTCGAATTCTTTTCTGAAGCCCTACATATGATCTATAGAATTTATACACTCCAAGTAATATGCAAAAAGATAGTTAAATTTAAAAATGCGTATTACAAGTGAAAACGCACTTGTAGCAGTTATCGCTCATAGACAGTACTGTAGCAGAATTATTTTGTGTTTCTCTGTAAATGAACGATAAATGCCATGCACGCCTCTATACAGTAAGCATCTTGTAGTGCACCCCAATGCTGTATATGAGTATCAATATGTTTAAAGTTGTGTAACATCACTAAAATACATTGCAAACGATTTTTCCAATAGGCCATAATGTAACTAAATTTTTTGAGTGTTCCTGTAAATGAACTATAAATGCTACACACTCTATTTTCATTACCGAACATGCCATAGTAAACCACAGTAACATATATCAATTACATTCCTATCCGAGTATACCAGTATTTACACGAGTTAGAGCACGGCTATACAGATAGACAAACAGAAGTCCTAAACACTTTTTAGCTATGTTGGAACGTGTTTAAAAAATCCATATTTATATTAAAAAAAAAAAAAAAACTTCAATTTTTTTTTTGGTCATTGAAATGAATTTTATAGGTGAAAAATACGACTGTTTAATTTCGATATTTCCTGAGAGGGGGGGAACATTCTGAGTATGACATTTTCTTTATCCTATTCCCTCTGTTTTTTACGACTACGACACTGATGAAGAGAGCACAGCTAAACAATCTGAAAATCTCATCATATAAGCAGTATCTAGTAGCCCGGGAGGGAAGCAGTATTTTCTGAAGTTCTTGATAAACCAGCATATTTTATTACATTTTTAGGTGCGTTCGTAATTATATAAATATGTAGCACCTATATGGTCTGTCCGCATATAACAGCGCATAAACTACCCAACCGAATAGTTTGAAATGTAATACTATATAGAATTGTTGCAGAATTTTCTCGACTCATTTCAAATGCCATGAAAATCGAATCAAAACTTAAAAAGATATTAATAAAAGTTTTCTTCATTCTATTCAATTCTATCATACGGAATTAATTCAATGATATCCCATGATAGGTAATGATTCTAGGTTGCCATGGGGATTACGTCCTATTTAAGATGGAGTCATATGATTTCCGTATTACTGAATTTAAAAACCGAATTTATACTAAAAATTTTTAATTATAGCAATCTTATAATCTACAGACAGTTTTTTGGATAGATGTTTCCGGATAAATACATATTAAATGGAAAAAAGCCTAAATGTGGATTCCAAGTTCTGAAATTTTCAAAGCTAGGCTTAAGTTTCCCATTGGAATTTTCAGTCAATGTTAACAAGAGATAAAATTTTGCCAACTTAAAATGTACTTATTTTATTACGGAAATTCATCATATCATGTATAATAACAGACGATATCATTAATTTTTTCATTGAAATAATAACGATGATTTTTTTACATTATCTTGTATTGGATATTTGTGCATAGTATAATTTTAATGTAACAGAATAGTATTGTAATTAATTGTTTTTAAAAGTGTATTGAAACTTAATTTCATAAAATAAAATTAATATCTTTAATATGAAAATCTGCACATGAAATAAATTTTGTATTCATGCATTTTTGCATAAGAGTGCAACAGCTATTGCACCAAGATATGAATATTTATAAAACTAGTTATAGTACGAACGCATCTCATTTGTCACGTTTGACGTACAATTTTCAACATGTTTTTTTTCGTCTAAGATCAATTTAGAAATATGTAAATTTTTGCATTAAAAAACACACACATTTTGAATTTCCAAAAACCAAATTTTTATTATTTTTATTATTATCACTTTCCAACAAAGTGGAAAAGTGTTTATGAATTCGGTTTGACAGTCTTGGTCGTCTGTCCATGCTCGAATTGCTATGTAATTTTTATATGTTTTTGAGGTTTAGTATAGAGGCTATCTTATAGAGTCAAAACGTTGCTAGAAATACAGAGTTTATGCTTAGAAATTAACTGTGAAAAAGTGTTCGACTTTCTGTATATTTAGATTTCTTCTGCTTAAAAGTTTTTAAAGATGTTTAAAAACCTTTAATAAACCTTTAGTATAGAAGGCTATCTAATAGAGTCAAAACGTTGCTAGAAATACAGAGTTTATGCTTAGAAATGAAGTTTGAAAAAGTGTTCGACTTTCTGTATATTTAGATTTCTTCTCCATAAAAGTTTCTAAAGATGTTTAAAAACCTTTAATAAACCTTTAGTATAGAAAAGTTATCTAATAGAGTCATAACGTTGCTAGAAATACAGAGTTTATGCTTAGAAATTAACTGTGAAAAAGTGTTCGACTTTCTGTATATTTAGATTTCTTGTCCATAAAAGTTTTTAAAGATGTTTAAAAACCTTTAATAAACCTTTAGTATAGTAGGCTATCTAATAGAGTCAAAAAGTTGCTAGAAATACAGAGTTTATGCTTAGAAATGAAGTTTGAAAAAGTGTTCGACTTTCTGTATATTTAGATTTCTTCTCTATAAAAGTTTTTAAAGATGTTTAAAAACCTCCAAATCAAAGTATAAATTCGTAATTTTTGTATTTTACCTATTTGTTTCGAAGTTGTTGGCAAAACTAGTTTCCATTTCACCAGTAGTTGTTACTTTTCAAAACTATCCGGTATGTCTGTAAAGTTTGTTTACGTGTAGTGCTCTTCGACCCATTTTTGTAATGTTTACTGTGTTTCACGACTGAAAAGATTAGGTCAAGATCAAGGTTTTCAAAAAATTCTGTCTGCCGGTTTACTTTGCTCCAATTCTTTGAAGTCATTAAATAAACAATATTGTTTCCAGTGGAGAAATCTCCTAAACTGACGCATAACTTTTAATTTCTTTTTCAGAATTAATTTTTGATACGCCGAGTGTTTAAATAACAAATTTATAGGCAATATTTCGACCTGGTCTTGAAATCTGAGATAACTTATTGTTGCTTTATTTGCATTACAGAGATGTATCGTTTGGAAGTCAATAAACGATATTGTTTTGAGTGGAAAAATCATCGTGAATGAGCAAAAACTTTCATTTTCTTTCTCAGAATTATATTTCGGTATGTTGAGTCAATATACAACAAATTTATAAACCGATATTTCGACCGAGTCTTGAAATCGGAGACAGCAAATTGTTGATTTTCTGTTTTTTTTTTTTTTTTTTTTTTTAATTAGCTTTATTGAGAGATATCACTCGGGAATCATTAAACAAACGGTGTTGTTGTGATTGGAAAAATCGCTGTGAATGAACAGAAACTTTCATTTTCTTTTCAGAATTATTTTTTGGTACGTTAAGTGTTTTAAGCAACAAATTTATTAACCAATATTTTGATCGGATCTTGAAATCGGAGACAACAGATTGTTGATTTTTTTTTTATTTGTGTCATTGAAATATATCACTTGGAAGTCATTAAATAACCAATATTGTTTTGAGTGGAAAAATCTCGGTGACTGAGCAAAAACGCTTTTTTTTTTCAGAATTATTTTTGGTAAGTTGAGTGTTTAAATAATAAAATCCTTTTAACCATAATCTTGAAATAGGAGACAACAGATTGTTGATTTTTTTTTTTTTTTTTTTTTTTTTTGGTGTGTGTCATGGAAATATATCACTTGGAAGTCATTAAATATTATTTTAAGTGGAGAAATCTCGGTGACTGAGCAGAAACGCTCTTTTTCAGAATTATTTTTGGTACGTTGAATGTTTAAATAATAAAATCCTTATTAACTATAGTTTTGAAATCGGAAATAATAAATTGTTAAATTTTTTTATGTGCATTATTGAGATATGAAATGAAATAAGTTTTAAACACGGTCCTTAAAACTAATTTCGATTAAAATTTTTTTTTTTTTTTTCTCTCCCCGTCCCCTTTTTTGCATGGTATTTTTTGCGTAGGCAATAAATTCTTACTCGTACTTCTTATTCGTATTAATAAATTCTTATTGGGTGATACTTCTTGTGCAATTATTTAGAAAAAAAAAAGGATACGCTGGGAACGAAGTGATTAAGTGCAGGCCAAATGTAAACACCTATGAGCTAAACTTATCAGTATACTTGTAACAAATAAATAAAATTTCAAGCTGATGCTGTATTGTAAAGAAAGTTTTCTTTTAAAGAGTAGGAATAATAACAGATGAAAATATTGCTTTTGGACACCGTTTTGATTTCCTTTTATATCAATTAAATATTATTAAGAACTTTTTTGAATACATACAGACCTTTTAAGTATTTTGTTATCATAAAATGCATTACATTGGTAATGCATTGTATGATAACAAAATACTTAACATTTGTGTATGTATTCAAAAAAGTTCTTAATAATATTTAATTGATATAAAAGGAAATCAAAACAGTGTCCAAAAGCAATATTTTCATCTGTTATTGTTCCTACTCTTTATAAGAAAACTTTCTTTACAGTATAAAAAAATTTCCGATTATAAGAAAAAAAAAATCCACAAAGAAAAGAAAAAGTTTCTATTGTACACAGGAATTTTTTCTTTTTTCAAGATTAGTTTAATGACTGATTCGTATGTCATTTTCGTATTTTATTCCGTGTTGGTTTGGAAAAGTTTCCTTACCGATAAGGGCAACTGGAATTCAGTTTCCTACCGGAAACTTTTCTGAATTTTTTTTTTACAGTGTATGACTTCTAGTTTCTACTTAACTGCTATCAGAAATCTGCCTTTCGGGTTCGATTATTAGCACTTTCCAACCTAGTTGAAAAGTGCTTATGACTTCGGTTTGTCTGGCCGGATGACCGTCTGGCCGTATGGCCGTCTGGCCGTCTGTCCGTGCTCTAACTCCCGTAAATATGCTCGGATTGCTCTGCAATTTTTATATGTTATTGTCGTTATCTATGACACGTTCCCTATTTCAACTGAAGTGTGTAGCACTTATAGTTTTCTTACAGGGACACTCAAAAGAATTCTGTTACATTGCGGTCTATGGGGAAAAATCAATTGCGGTTTATTTTAAAAATGTTTCACTATTGTAAACGCATTGAAATTTATATAGATCACTAAGATGCATTAGAAGAAGCTTAATATGGAATAGTAGGTGTATAGCACTTAGAGTTACTTTACAGGGACAGTCAAAATAATTCCGTTACTTTACGTCTATGGAGAAAAATCGTCTGCGGCTTATTTAAATAATGTTCCACTATTTTAAACGCATTGAAGTTTATATATATTACTAAGGTGCATTACAAGAGGCTTACTACAGAATAGTGTGTGTATAACAGTCATCGTTCATTTACAGGGACACACAAAAGAATTCTCTACTGTCTGTTAACAATAATTCCTGGAAGTGCGTTTTAAGTTACTGAACGCGATTTTAATCTTAACTAGCTTTTTGTCTATTACGTGGTGTGTATAAATTCTGTAGATCCTATACAGGGCAGCACAAAAGTTCGCGAACACATTTCCGTTTATTGACAGAAACTCCAGAAGGAGAATTTAAACTGTGCTACGCGTTTCCTAACTAAACTAAAATTTAGCATCCTATGTATATATACAAATCTATAGATCATATACAGGGCTACATAAAAGTATTCGGATATTTTTCCGAATATTGTATATATTGAAAATTCCTGAAATTACGTTTTTAAATATGTTATGCGTTTTCCAAATTGTTTACTTAGATGTCATCTTTCAGCTTATTAAACGGTAATGATTTGTAAAATTATTTTAGAAGCGTTGGAAAGTGCTACATAATCTATGCTTGACGCATGATTTTTCGTTCTTGTTTTTAATTTTTGTGTTAAATTACTTTTCAGTTAAGAAAATTAAAAATAGCTATAAAAATGGCAAAAATTAAATTTACTGAAATTTAACGAATAATAGTTATTTCCTCCTCTTTAATATAACAATAGGCTATCTTAGAATTGTTGAAGACGTTTGGAAAATGTTGTATTATGATAGGATTAAATACACTGACATAACTTTCCAGGTTTAAAAAGGGACAGGGTACTGCTGGTGGGAAAAGAGCACTTTTCATATTCGTAAAGGCACTTTTCAGATTCATAAGGGCACTTTTTAAATTTGCAAGGGTACTTTTCAGAATCGTAAGGGCACATTTTAGATTTGTAAGGGCAATTTAAGAACACATATTAGATTTGTAAGGGTACTTTTTAGATTCGTAAGGGTACTTTTTAGATTCGTAAGGGTACTTTTTAGATTCGTAAGGGTACTTTTTAGATTTGTAAGGACACTTTTTAGATTTGTAAGGACACTTTTCAGAGTCTTACGACTCTGAATACGACTCTGGCGCTTTTCAGATTCGTAAGAGCACTTTTTAGATTCGTAAGGGCACTTTTTAGATTCGTAAGGGCACTTTTTAGATTCGTAAGGGCACTTTTTAGATTCGTAAGGGCACTTTACAGATTCGTAAGGGCACTTTACAGATTCGTAAGGGCACTTTACAGATTCGTAAGGACACTTTACAGATTCGTAAGGACACTTTTCAGATTCGTAAGGGCACTTTTTAGTTTTGAAAGGACACTTTTCAGATTCGTAAGGGCACTTTTTAGTTTTGAAAGGACACTTCAGAATCGTAAGGGCAATTTTATGTTCGTAAGAACACATTTTAGATTTATAAGGCCACTTTTAAAAATTTTAAAAGTATAATTTTTGAAATTTAAAAAGTGTAACTTTTTGAAAATTAATGGCCGGACAATTTCATCCATATAATCTTAATTCCTACCTTATTTTGAACATTTTTGCAATTCATATTGCCTACTAATCCAACAGGTAAAAAATTAAAGTGCGTTTCAATATTTTTGGACATCTTGTATACTTAATCTTAGATTTTAATCTAAATTTGACTAGTTTGAAAAAAACATTGTTGATCAGTAGCTTTATGCAAAAATTGTCCCGTGGGGCTGTTTTTTCACTTCAGATCATACCATGGAATATTGGTTTTCTTTATTCAGATGCACAAATGTCCTATTTGTTTTATAAATATGATTACTGCTGTGTAAACGAACGCTGTAAAGACAATTGTCGTAATGATTTACTTACACACATGTTATGTAAGCATATTTACTTTGTAGTATTTTTTAAAGTTTATAGTTAGTTCAATAGAAGGAAAAAGTTCACTGTAAGCTTAGAATACTCGGAAATACTAAATGTATCTCTTTTCGAAGACGTTCTCAGAACTTTTTCATTTTTTCAGAAATAATGTAGATGTACAGAACGTCCAAAAAGTGTATTTACACTTTTAAGAATTCATTAAAAAAATAATGCTGCAGAATCTTCATTTAAAAATTTTTAAACCAATAAATTATTACGCAATTTAGAGATACAATTTGTAAATGTATATGCAGGTTTTGAAGCAAGGTATAATAATTTTATGTTTGAAAGGGTTATTTTTTAAAGAAAGTAACTCATATTATAGTCTCGTATTTCATAACGCTTTATGCTTACTCAAATATTTTCAAAATCAATGAGTTTTTGAATTATGTTTATCTTACATAAATATACTCAAGTTTTCATCCCTTCGAGGTCGTTAAAATGTGTACCAAGTTTGTTTGGGAACTAAACACTGGGGTTCTCACGTTTGGTTGACCCCTTGACCTGGACATAAGTTGTGTAGCATCTCCTGGGTCCATGACGAAGAAAACAGAGCTGGGCGCTGTAGGCCAAGATCCCTAGGGATTGTAGTGGTACAGAGTTTAGTTAGTAGTTTTGTTTTGCTATTTACTATTTAGTATATAAATATATACTTTACTATTTAGTATATAAATATACTAATCTGTGTATCTGTTTTTATGGACATGAAATATTTTCAGAATTAACTAATATTTTCTGCAAATAGGTCAACATTTCTCTTGAGTGTTTATAACTTTGTTAATGATACCTGTTTCACCGCCCCCTGAATACTATGCTTGCGCACTGACACAAAAATGGCGGCTGTCGTAGGCAGATTTTTTTCAGCGTTTGTACGGTCCCTCGAATTTGAACACCAATAATTTCTAAAACTTTTATTCTCTTTATTTTTCTGAGAGCCAATAAGTCAAAGAAAACATTTAGAAATTACTGGTGTCTAAATTCAGAGGACTGTCGAAACGCTAAAAAAAAAAAATCCTCCTACGACATCCCCTATTTTTGTGTCAGCGCTCAGGTCTAGTATTCAGGGGGCGGTGCCATTTTGCGAAATGCATACACAGATATTTGAAAATTAAGTCTTTAAATTAAATTACTCTTTAAATTAAGTCTTGTAAATTTGAAAAAATTCGGAGCAAAAATAATGGAGGGTTTTGAGTCGCTGTTTATATATAAATTTTAAAATCTAGAAGAAACATTATCAAATTAACTAGAATGCTAATTAGATGGATGTCTGGAAGAATTGCCTATGTTACAAATTAAAAATTTTACAGAAATGAGAAAAAAAAACTATTAACGTCATTAATTAGCAATCTCCTGAACACCTAGTTGAACCTAGGCCCTTCTTCCGATTTTAATGACCCTCTACTTTTGTTTTCATGCTGAACGAGTCATAAAAAAACTATCTAGGTGGGTATAGAAAGTAATAATATTATTTTTATTTTATTGTTTCATTTTTTTTATTTAAAGTCAACAGTATATTATGAAATTGCAATTTTTAACACTGGGAAATTATCCATCATTCAACATAGGTCTTTTTCCAACAAAAAAAACCCAACTTTCCAGAATTTGTACATAAGCCCTTCTTCCAGACACCCATTCAATTGGCTTCAAATTAGTTTTAAATGAGTTTATTTTTTAAATGACAGTTCAGAATGAATAATTATTTTTAGAGGAACTTTCATTTTCACTAATTATAAATTATATGACTATCTGTATTTCATAATCACCAGTAAGAAATTTCCAACCGGTTCTGTGAAGCACGGGATTCCACAATCTCGGTAGCTTCGGTAATTGGACTTTTCAACAGTCACGTATAGTCGTAAAACAACAACAATATAACAGAGGATATACGCTATAGCTTTATTTCAGAAATAGGAGACATACGGACTTCCTTCCAAAAATCCAGAAGTTATACCCACCGCTGTATACCCTCCACTACAATCCTGCTTTTCAGTTCGTCATTGTTACCAATTGGTAAACACCAATTTCAGAACTGAATTGGAAACGTCTATTTTTAAGGGAACGAAATACCGAACAGAATCTAAATTGTGATTTTTTTTTTTTCAGCTCCGGCACTGAAACGTGAGGATTTTCATTAATAATAATAAAAAAAAATCAATGAAATTTCAATTATTTAAAAGCAGAGGGGGATGATTTAAATCACGCGATTTTTTAATAAAATGATTTCAATCAAAAATATGTATACATATATTTTTACATTGTAAGCATTTCGTTTGAATTTTCTTACTTCTAAATTTCTGATCAAATCAGATGGCTTTTAAGATTTTCTTTTTGTATCTGACGTTGTAAATAAGTTTTCTCCATTTGAATTTCGGAAAATATTATTTTAATATGAAGGATGATGCTCTCAATAAAAAGGTTAGAAGAGCAATATTTCAAATTTTCACAACAGTATTTTCCACCTTCGGATTAGTTCAACCACCACTTAGAAATAAACAAATGTATCTAAGCCTGTTTTTTTATATTATTATTATTATTTAAAAGACCAAATAAGAATGAAAAATAACTTTTTGAATGTGAAATTGTCATTTTTTTTCACTAGTAATTAGTATTCGAATTTAAAATTTCTGTTTACTTCAGAAATTCGTCTAAAATTTTTAGATATTTTTTGTATATTTAAGAAATGTTGGAAAAAAAAAACATTTTTTTTATGTTTAACATATCACCACACCATCAAATCTATAAATGCATAATCATTTATATTTGTTTTTGTGCTTATTTAAATAGCAGTGATTGAAAAGTTCATTTGATAAATATCATAATTGTATATGTAAATAATGAAGAACCTGTTCTGCATTAGAGCAACTTCGAATGCTTTTTGAAGACTTAGTTTTTTCAGATGTAAGAATTTCCGCTAGGATATTAATTGAGAGGTTTTTATCTGCCGTTGATAATTTGCGAGAGTTTTGTTGACGATGACTAAAAAAGTATGATTTCATGTATTTAATTCATAGTTCATCATATATGTAAATACTAATGAAAACTTTATCATTACTCATAATAAATTTAATCATAATTTAAATAATATCATTTGCAACTTTAAATTTATAAACATTAAAAAATATATATATGGTTTTTGCCGACCCTGTTTAATCCCTTCGCGACGACCGACACATATACGCCTCGCAAAGCTACGTATAAGTTAAGCAAAATTCTTCAATTTGAACACTTTTTTTTTTTTAATCAGAATTTTTTAACTTATTTAATTACCGTATTTCAGCAGTTAAAGAAGACGAAAAATTATAATTTAAAAAATAGGTGCATAAAAATTAAAATTAGTATAGTGGATTCCCGTCGCGAAGGTATTAAAGGATACATTAAAAAACAAGCCATTGACATAATTTATTTCTGATCTTTAGTTTTCTCATAAAAAGCATGCCAAAGGTTAAATTGAAAATTATGTATACTAAAATTTATTATACTAGTATATCTACTAAACGGCAGGAAATGAATTTTCTTTCTTTCTTTAAAATTGTCCCATAATGTTGCCGTTATTACATTTGCTCATAATGACAGCCGTAAGTTCGAATGTGAAATAAATTTGTTTTTTGAAGTTTTCGATCATCCTAAAGGTTGGTACCTAAAAAGAAAGCGTTTCTATTTAAGAATTTATTTAAATATTGTAAGGAAAAAAAGTTGATTGCCAGTACAATTTCCGGATTTTTACGGATTTTTTTCTTTAATGAAACGATTTCGTGATGGTGTAATAAATTAGCAAATATGGATCTAAAGGATATCCTTGACAGATAATAGTACTAAAAGTCTAGTTTAGTGATTTGTCGTTTTCGATAAGGCTTTGGGATATATATAAATATATACACACTAACAAGAATTTCCGTATTTTGTCAGTACAATTTCCGTATTTTTATGGATTTTTTTTTTCTTTTTTTTTTTTTTTTTTTTTTTTTTTTTAGTGTAATAATAAACATAAATCTCACAGCTGCAGAAAAAAAAATAATTTAGCATTATCTGTCAAAAATATTCCTAAAACCATACTTTTTGACACATTCACAAAATCACTTTTTAGGGAAAAAAAATCCGTAAAAATCCGGAAACTGTATTGGTAATCAAGATTTTTTTTACGGTGTGGGGTCCATGTGCCAATATTACATTCATCAAAAATACTTCCCATGGAATATCAATGTTGGTTAAATATTGACTTTAAATTGGAAATATTTGTAACGAATTGCCACCGTTACAGAGATATGAGCTTTACATCGGAGATATAACCAAAGAAATGGCGGAATATTTTTTGCCAATATTGTTGCAATATTTTCAAAATACAAACACCCAAATATTGTCACAATATTTTATGCCCTTAGTGGCCAAACTATAGGAACTACAAACAATAATAGCCCAATATGGTTTTGCTTCTAAGATAAGTTCATGTGTAAAATAATTAAAAATATGAAAATTAAGAAAAAATGCATGAAGATGAATTTAGATACTTAACAAATTGATGGCTAATTTTGAGTGTTTAAGTAAAAAAAAAAAAAAAAAATACGCCAGCATAAATAAAGAATCCGTTTTTTCCATCGAAAAGGAATAACGATACCATTTCTCAATTCCTTGATATGTTAATTAATAATTCCTAACATTTCTGATTATGCTCTTACAATTTTTGATAATCTATGTCTATCTGCCTTAACTTTTAAAAGGGGGAAAACCTTTAAAATTGGAAGAGAAATGTTTGGAATGAACTCCGATACGTGTAAATTCCCTTTCTCTGTTGTGATACTAGGGCGTATTTACTCGACTGCACGCAGAAAAGGAAGGTAATGTTTTGACTGTAGATAATGGAAGATTGTATGAGATGTAAAATATGGATATATTTTTTTTCCATTGTGGGTTCGGGTTTAAGTGTTTTGGGGTTGACCGAAATTTTTTTTGTCAGGTTCAGTTCGGGTTCCTTGTTGACGTGAAATAAAATTTTCAGGTAACCTGACACGGGTTATTTCTAATCGGTAGCTATAATTGACAGTGTGGATAAAGCATTCAGCGTCTGATGCCGGGTTAAAGCTTGCAACACCCTTGCTACGGCTCCGTTCTTGGATCTAAAATTATTGAATTTTCTGAAATGAATCCTTTAATCTGACCTCACACCCCATAATTCATTTTGATTTTTATTTTTTTTTAAAAATAATAATAATAATAATATCAATAGTCGACCTATATTAGATAATAGAATATTTAAACCATTGAACAGGAGTACTATAATGTGAGTGATGTGTGTGATTATTTTTGTGTCAAAGATGCTTTTTGTAATATTATATTAATGATCATTTTCAAATCGAATGAATAAAGCAATATCTGTAGTAATGAATTTGTAGTATTGACGATAAGAATTTTGATTACATATTTGATTTAAGGAGTGGTTTCGTATCTAACGAATTGCCTACAAATTGTTGATTTGAATCTTACTATAATAATAATATAATAAATAAAACATAAATAGTATAGTTAGAATGTATTGTGGAATGATCTCGAACTTTCTCATCTATACTAATTAAAGAAAGTTTCGTCCTGTCCGTGTCTGTGTCTGCGATGGCTAGCGAAATCTAGCGCAACTAGAAGTCTGAAAATTTCGACAAGGATAGTCCAAGGCATGTCCTGATGGACCTGAGTCTCAGATTTTGAATATTTTGATAATTAACCGATATATTAATTAAAAACTCATCTCTTTCTTTGAGAGCCGGCAAAATCGCTTGCGCAAGCTCAGAACCCGATTTACGAAATGGGTGGAGATGAAGAACTAAACACGAGTTTTCGTTTGTGATATTTCGTAGTTTTAAATCTGCCTAAATCAACCAAACCGTTCGGTACAGTTAAAATGGGAAAACATATTAATAAAGATCGTACTCTTACGTTTGAAATGCCGCAATCCATTCGAAAATATATCGTTGGAAAAATATCCTTTGAAAAAAAAATTAAAGGACTGTTTTCCCGAAGGACGTTTTCCCCTTATGGCAACGCTCCTTCAGGGCGCAATTTTAGAGGTACTGACAAACCCAAAATATGCTCTTAAAACTTTTAATTGACGGTGCACTCGGTTTTAAAGAATACGAATTTTAACCCTTTCAGAAACACCGGCGAACACAGGTGACTTCGCGCCTCACGAAGACTATTTTTTTTCTACGTTAAAAGTAACTAAACGTCCGTATTTCGACACAATCTCTTTAGAGCATCTCGGTAGAACATATTTGCATCACCTACAAAATTTTCGAAACATTCGGACGTGCAGAAATATTAAAAAAATAATTAAAATCGGAGAAACTTTCGAAAACAAATGCGAAAAAGCGGAGAGTTTCGATCAGGCGTCGCTCTGCTTCGACTCATGTTTTCACTACTAAATATTTATATTTTTTAACGAAATTTTAAAGAGAGCTTGGATACAGTTTTATATTTATAACCAATTAAAATTTCAGAGAGTTCGGAAGATGAAAACTATTTTTTATTGTTATGTTAAAGGAGCCTACGCGAAAACAAACAAACAAAAAAGCGAGAAGAAAACATATTTCTTTTTGAACTAGATAACAATCTTTTTTCATTATTTTTACACGGGCTGTAAAACTGTTATATTTATAAAGGATAAAAATTTCAAAGAGTTCGGAAAACTATGAAATGACCCTACGTGAAAAAACAAGAAAATGTTTTCTTACGAACCCTTTTATCACTAAATATGAATATTTTTTCGCGAATTTTTTTTTTAAAAATATAATTTCATATAAAATCATACAAACTTGAGGTTTGTTTAAATTTATTATCACGATTCCGGGGAACGCCTAGCGGATCAGCTTTTAGATAATAAATAATTATATCTGTATAAATAGTGTATTTTAACTTAACTAATTTCTTTCTTTCTTTTTTAGGTAAGTGTTAATTACTGTCTTCTTTCCTATTCATGGGTGAGTTTGTAAGCAATTATAAATTCAGGGGAGCCCGAAGGGGCATTCCCCCCCCCCCCCGTGGAGCTTTAAAGTGTCCTTCCTGGAACTCCATAATGTCCCCCCGGAGCTACAGAAATCCCTCCCGGAGATACAGAAATCCCTCCCGGAGAAAAATGTCTGAATTCAACACTGGTTGGTAAGCAAATCACATAAATTAAAATATATTCTCATTTTATTTTTAATTGACTTGTAAATTACAGCATATCTCTTTTAAATCAGCCTTAGACAATTTGCGCTTCGTGTTTGTTTTTAACACTTTCCAACCTAGTTGAAAAGTGTTTGACTTCGGTTTGTCTGGCCGTCTGCCGTCTGCCGTCTGGCCATCTGTCCGTGCTCTAACTCCTGCAAATATGCTCGGATTGCTCTGCAATTTTTATATGTTATAGTCGTTATCTATAGCATGTTCCCTATTTCAACGGAAGTGTGTAGCACTTATACTTTTTTTACAGGGACACTCAAAAGAATTCCATTACATTGCGGTCTATGGGGAAAAATCACTTGAGGTTTATTTAAATAATGTTTCACTATTTTAAACGCATTGAAATTTATATATATCACTAAGGTGCATTAGAAGAAGCTTAATATGAATAGTGTGTGCATAGCACTTATAGTTACTTTACAGGGACAGTCAAAAGAATTCCGTTACATTACGTCTATGGAGAAAAATCGTCTGCGGTTTATTTAAATAATGTTTCCCCATTTTAAACGCATTGAAATTTATATAAGGTGCATTACAAGAGGCTTACTACAGAATATTGTGTGTATAGCAGTCATCGTTCATTTACAGGGACACACAAAAGAATTCTCTACTGTCTGTTAACAATAATTCCTGGAAGTGAGTTTTAAGTTACTGAACGCGATTTTAATTTTAACTCGCTTTTTGTCTATTACGTGGTGTGTATAAATTCTGTAGATCCTATACAGGGAAGCACAAAAGTTCGCGAACACATTTCCGTATTATTTAACTCCAGACGGAGAATTTTAAACTGTGCTACGCGTTTCCTAACTGAACTAAAATTTAGCATCCTATGTAGTATATATACAAATCTATAGATCCTATACAGGGCTGATGAAAAGTATTCGGATTACTTAGATGTTATCTTTTAGCTTATTAAACGGTATGATTTGTAAAATTATTTTGGAAGCGTTGGAAAGTGTTACATAATCTATGCTTGACGCATGATTTTTCGTTCTTGTTTCGTTTTATTTTGATCTCCTGTACATCGGTAGTAACAGTAATAACAGAAGGACTTGGAAACGAAAAGACCGATAGAACACCTATAAAGTTTGGTGCCGGGTGCCGTCGCACCACTCTTGCTTCAGCCCTCTGTATTTTGTGCCTTATATTCTTACCGAGACGAATCTACATGGTAATTAAAAATAAACAAATAAAATATAAATAAACAAATGAATATGGAGAAACCAAAATTCACAGATAGTACATACCAATAACTTTCTGATAAACATAAATTGTTTCTAATAATAAAACACATACACACTTATATATATGTAATATGTATTGCTTTATACTTTAAACGAAAAAATGTCATTTACCATGATGCTGGGAATTTCCGCTTTGATTACATTTGATAAATATGCAATTTTATTTCAAAATTTTTCATTTTACAACAGTATTAATTAATATTTAAGTTAAAGAAAGAATGAAGACGTGCAACTATCCAGAAGATGCAAGTTATAGATTCTTAAACATTTTTATTGTTTTGTTGCCGAATTGTGCTACATTTTAAATTTTGATTGACACTGTTAGTACTTGTCAGTGAGGGGGAAAAAAATGGCAACAAAATAACTTTTTTGGCCTGTAGCTGATAATTTGTTTGTTTCACATTTTCAAACATGTATGGTATACACATAAGATTTTAGTTTTATGTAGACGGTTTGGAAATAGGAATTCGGTTACACGTTTCCCTCGATAAGTGCGGTTAATGATCCTGCGATATTACCGCACTATTCAAAACCGTTCTACTCAAACATACATTCAGTGGGGAAAAACTACAATGTACCCACAGCTAACTTTCCTAAAATTCGGTATACATAGATAAACAATATAATTATGTACTACGATGTACTAATTATGTACTTATTTTTTATGTTTATTGTTGGAAATACACGCTGCAGCTTGATTTGAACTTTTAAAATAAAATTTATCTAATTTACACGAGCTTCCAGTAATATTAATAAGCTAATATTAATGAGCTAATCTAATTTGATAAGTGACAATGAAGAAACATTAAAAAAGACGGTTTTAAGTCTAATTCTGCATAACAGAGACCTTTGTCCGATTGTCGCGTCATTGGTCGCATTTCTTGTCTAATTTTTGTTTATTTTTCCCACTAACTGAAACCACGTAAGGCGAGGGGTACCTGCATTTTTTAGAATTATACTGCATAATTTTAGATATGAGTATTTAGGATATAGTGATGATTAGTTTTTGTCATTAGTTTTTGTCTCATGAATTTTAACTGAAGATCTCTTTCGTTATTTAAAGATAATGATATTTTGAAGATTGCTAATCTTCTGCCTTTTATTGTGAGAACAGCAGCA
Organism: Maratus michaelseni; assembly: GCA_963931845.1. Lineage (NCBI taxonomy): Eukaryota > Metazoa > Arthropoda > Arachnida > Araneae > Salticidae > Maratus > Maratus michaelseni. Next base: position 83,088,436 of record OZ007599.1, on the reverse strand, counting down.
AACTTTTAAGCATTAAATTATCCTGCAATGACATTATACACTTATTTACAAATGTTCATTTTATCTCGAACTTTTAACATTAAGTTCATTGAAAGAATACATGTCATTATGAAAAGAAATTGAAGCATTCTATCAAGCCAAAAGGTACACGAATGTTTATTTTGCAACTTTGTTTTTAAAGCTCTATTCTAAAATTCTGTACTTGGTAATACTTGTAACATTAATCAGAAATAATTGGGAAAACAACAAATATTGATTAATATTTTTTTTGCTTCCCCACGATTTAAAATATTGCTACGTGTCTGATTAATATCCATGTTTTACATTGATTCCAAAGATTGATAAACTGATGAGCGACATTTTTTTTAAAAATTTTATAAATAACTAGTTTATGTCCAATATTCAAAATATTTCAACGCGCTTGTTTACCCTTTGGTAAATATGAAAGATTGTTACATGAACATTTTCATAGAAAACAGGATACTTTCTCATTTAATAAAATTACCACTGTTGTCAATAGACAGTTTTTTTATTTTTTTGAAAAAGTTTGCTTGTAAAAGAAAAAAATTGCACAATTTAATTTTAAAAGATAGGTGAAAAAAAAATGAGCTGTAGTATATAAATTCTTACCTGTTGTTTATACTTCGTCAGCGTTTTGCGAGCACTCACTTGGGCGTAATGAAAAGAGCAAAACAAATAAGTCAATCTAAACTAAATCAAGTCATTCTACGTCTGCAACAGCTTCATCATTTTGTTTTCATTTCTTTTGTTTCATATCTGTACATTGGATGACATTAAGAGATTCTTTGTCTTTTCTTTAAGTAGGCTACGTATCCGGCAACCTTCCATCTTTCGTTTCTAACAATAGAGGGCGACTGAAGACCTAGAGCAAGTTGGCCGTCGACTACTTAGTAATTCTTGATAAACGTTTAAGAACACTCTGTACTCACTTTCTACCATATCATTGTCCAAAGGGGTCGATTAATATTTAATAATAAAGAGAATCTGCTCTAATATTCGGCGTCTTCTCCTTCCTGCAAGCCGCATTTTAATGTTCTGCTTTTGAGTTCGAGATATTTTTATCATTTTTGGATGGGTGACAATTCTAGCCTCCTGGATCAACTGCCGAACTTGTTGGGGGAAAACATTGTTCTTTAGTACTGCAAAGCTTTGTTTTTAAGTTATGATTCTTATTTTCTTTCGGATGCCTCCACGCAATATCGCACACAATGCTTGCTTATTCACTGATGCACACTCTGCCGCGTTGCAATGAACTTTGCAAGGGATTTTCAATTTCCCCCTATTTCTCGAATCCTCTTTATTCACTGGTTAATTATTAGTGATTAGGACATGCTAAAGTCTCACTTTGTAGCATTAAGTGCATGGTTTATTTCCCACGGCGCCTCGAGTTTAAGAACCTTGCTGAGGGATGCTTTTGGTCGCAACCCTTTCCATTGTCAGAGGGAGCGCACCAATAATTAGTGGACTCCGACTTTAGCTCTGCATTTTCTGGCACCAGGCTTTGTGTTGGGTATACATTCTCTCCTTGAGAAGGAAAAAAGTTCCGGCAGTTGCTTGCTTACTACGTTGCTTCAAAGGTGAAGGTAACTCATGCTCAGTTTAAAGCTGTTAAAGTTAGACAATGGGACTCGGCTGGATGCGGTAGATAGTGCTCAAGCGAACACCTCGAACTGGATAGTACTAGTGCTGCACAAAGTTTTAATCATAATCAGCTTTCAAAGCGGGATAATGCAGAAAAATGTTTTTCTAGAGGATAGTGTAAGTGATTTGTTTGGTGTGTTGCTTTGACTTTGATAATTATTTGTAATTTGAGTTGCACCAGTTGTGTCATTTAATAACACTGACTGTACGGCTCTTGCATGAATTAATCTAGCTTTCAGTTTTCATGCCCACATTTTTCTGTCATGCGCTTCATACGCGATTCATTCCTGGCATCGCTTACCCACGCAATATTGCTTCTTCTTATAGAATGCATTTCAGCAAATTGCATACATCGTCTCTGTGTGAACTACAACGAGTGACATTTCAGAATGTTTGAAAATATATTCGTCACTGTTTTGACAGGAAGGTTAAAACATATCACGCACTTATTTCTAAAATGACACAACTAAAAAAGAAATGTGATTTTTAGTATGTTCATATGAGTGAATCACAAACATTTTGAGAGCATGTTTAAATACCTTTAAAAATGGTCGAATTGGAACACTTTCATAATATTTCGCTTATGATGTTATACAACCCTACTGTTTACAAATCTTCAGATAACTGAGTACGATGAGTCTTATATTAAAGTAAATAAGTTGTTTTTGACTCTAGATATAAAACATTTTGTATTATTTCCTGATTCCTTTTAAATAAAAAGCAAATTGTTTTCATGCTTGAAAATGTCTTTCGCCTTTTCTGAAGAACTTCATTTTTCGACTTGTGTCACTTTAGAAATATGCTTTGTTGATATCTAGAGTTGGTCCATTACCACGAAAGACCAGTTCATTTTCAGTTTTATTCCTTAATAGATAAGTTTCCTACGTGTAAATAATTACTTTTTTTCGTGCATAAATTGAATTTCATTTGTTCGGATCAATATTTCGATAATTGCAAAAGTAAACTTTTTCAGCAAATAGATATATTTTTTTCATGCAAATGAATTTTCCTATTGGTTGTTTTGTAGGGTTTAAATTTTTTTCTGATAGATATTTTTTACTTGAAAGATAGAATAAAACTATGACGCAAACCATTTGAACCAACCATACTCAACCTGCGGCCCGCGGGCCACATGCGGCCCACCGACTTTTTGTGTGCGTCATCCATATTTATAAAATTCTGAGATGAGTATGGAAACTGGTTAATTGTGCTCCGGTCTCAGTTCCCCTCCTCCCCGCTACTCTGTTCATAATTCATCTTGAAAATACATTATTATATTATGTTTTATTATTATTCACTTGAAAAGTCTGCGTTATTATATTATTATATTATGTTTTATGTTTGTTATCTAGCTAATACTGATTATATTAATTTCATAATTTCATTATATACCTTGTTATACTACTTTTGTTATCTTGCTATTAAATACATTTGTGATTATATAACATTTATCACATTAACACGAAAGTAATAATATGTTGCAACCTGCCTACCGCAACAAATATGTTTGCGGCCCGCTTAATGTAACAATCATATGTTTGCGGGTCGCAAGATAAAAAGGTTGAGTATGGCTGATTTAAACCGATAATTTCTAGGTATTAAAAATTGTTTTCATCCACTAAATGATTTTATTCGTAGGATCGTAGGAAACTGTGATAGAAATTAATAAGTTAATTTTATATTCTACAAGTAGTGGACGACATTATACTTGCATGATAATCATTGCCTTTTCGTTGAAAATGTTTCGGGAAACAAATTATTAGTATATCAGATATTATTCTTGCCTTTATTCCACTATCGCATTTTGACTGAAGATATTTTGAGCATAGCTTTTCGAAAATATAATGCCATAAAGTCAAAGATTTTGATGGCTTTCCCTCCTCCAATTTTATTATACTACGTATAAAATACTTAAATTTTCCTACCAATATTTTTCATTTTGAAATATAACGTAATATATATATTTCTGTGTTTCCTATGCACATACTTGTTTACGGAACAAATAATGTATTCTTTAGCGTTTGAGGACGTAAAAAGTGAATAACAAGATTGTATGCATATTCAAGTCTAAGATATTGTTAAATAATATTTGATTAGTTTTTCCTTTTATAATTTATTTAAAAATCTGCTAATATTATAGGTTAAATAATAGTGATTGAAATAATTGAAATAAACCTAAATGTAAGCCTTTTTAATGCTATGTATACTTAACCTGCATATTTTAACAATACAATTTTCAAATATTTAAACAATATTAAATTAATTATGCTAATTTTTCTTCATTTTTCTATTTTTAAAAATCTTTATTTATGCTTAATTTATTTTTAATTAATATTTTTCTTTGGCCATTTAGAAATACTTAAAACATTAAATAAGTTATAGGTATGTTTATAATGTTTTTACGCACGTGTCTATGTTTATTTGTGTTGCCATAGAAATAGACTGTATATATTTATAGGTTACGATATCTGATATCTGTTTCTGCTTTTGCAGTTCTATATTTAGATACAATCATACTTCTTATCAAAATATCAATGACATCGGGTCATTAAGAATGGAATTTTAAAATAGGTCGACTGTAAAATCTTTTTGCACAAGGAGCATTTGCAATTTTTCCTTTAAATTTTGATCATTTTATAGGCTGAAGCCTCTTTACACACATCCTTTTTTTTCTGTCACTAAAACTATTTTGTGTTCTTTCTTACTGTTTTTTTTTTCATTCGCCTCTTCTTCTTCAGCTGTTGTTCTAGCAAAATACATCCCCGTTCTTTGACGTAGAAGGCTTCTATTATTAAAAGACCGAAAATACAACAAAAAGTTTTAAAGAATTAAAACAAACGTTTCTAGTTTTAAGGTTTTTGTTCTTTATTTGTAATTCAGTCTTATTTAAAATTGGTAAAATATTGCATGGATGAGTGAATTTGCGCATTATTGATTATACACTTTTTTGCGTGTCTATTAACAAAACGAGAAAAGATTGGTAGATATTACTGAAAGGCAAGGTCGTCTTGAGTCATGCAGAGAGGCCTGGCTGTTTTGAGGGCCCCTTACTTCTGTTCTTGCATTAACATAATTTAAAAATATGAATATTATTGCATTTTATTTGAAACATTTGGCTATAAATGCTTGCTCAAATTTCGCTGATCTAGATCGCTTTTCCTTGCATTTTTTAATCACATTTTAATGTTACTAGAGTCTATTAAAATAAAAGGAATTTCTTTTCGGTTTCTAAAGTAATTCTTACATGAATATAATAATATGATAAGACGGTACTGATTAATTATAAAACGGAACTGCCGAAAGGAAATACATATATCAAAAAAGATAAATTCAAATTGGCAAAATATTGCATCAATATCGGGGCTAGAAATTAATTTTCTTTTAAGAGAGAATCTCCCTACCAATATTTGTAAATGCTGGAGAGTGGAACTCTTTGGGAAGGAGAAAAAATATCTTTAACCTTACATTAATTTTAAATAATCATAAGGATTATTACATGACAAAGTATCATTCAAAGAATGTACGTCAACAATTCAGAAAAAATTAACCAAATATTATGTGCCCTTCACTATTGAGTTTTTCTTCAGTTTTTGTGGTATTATTTTCATAGTGTTCATTGCATTGCTTCCACCTCTTAATCATTGTTTCAACAAAGCGCTTAATAAAAAAGAAAAGGAAAAATAAACGAAATTTCTTGGGCGGGATTTCGAAATTTTGGGTTTGAATCACCCATCCTGCCCGAAATTTCAGGCACTGAATATCCAAATTTACACACAATTATTACTGATTCTGACGACTATTTTTTAAAATTATTTTTCCTACCACTATTTCAAAAGAACAATACACTGGCGGATATATATATATATATATATATATATATATATATATATATTTACGGTATAATACTAGCATCCTAGCTGCCAGTATTATACCGTAAACTTAACAGTAATAAACAGTAAAATAAGTAATAAAAAATATTTTTGTTTACTTCCAGGTATAGTTTGTAGATAATTATATTGCCTTTATTTTAGTAAAAGAAATATGTAAATCCGTTAATTTTTTCAAACCTTTATAGCAACAGCTCCCTTTAAGAGCAAACTTGTCAAAAAACTTCAATTTTGAATTCGATTGCCGATATCATTTTAAAATACACAGTTAAATTCTAATGGAATATTGAATGTATAATGTATATTAATATGGTCCAACCTGACGACGGCAAATGCCTCTAATTTTTAAAATATATCCTCATCTCAGAAATTCTGGTATTAAATAAGGTGAAGATTACTATTAAAAATTAGTGGTATTCCACGGGCGTATGTGCATGCATTGCAGAGTATTACTGCTTATTTTACTGTTTACTACTGTTAATTTTACGGTATAATACTGGGAGCTAGGATGCCAGTATTATACCGTAAAATCATTTTTTTAAATAAATATTCGAGCTAGATTATTGTTGTTTAGGAATAGTGGTAGAAAAAAAAAATAGTCGCCAGTGGCAACTTTGTTATATGTAATATTGATTAAAATGGTTATTTTTAAACGCTCGTATATATAGTAACAAAATATTCGATGATTATTCAATCAATAGAAGCAAAATATATTTATTTATAACACAATGATTTTATAACAACCTTTAAACACTTTCTCTCAATATAAATGATACATCGCCCTGCGCATTATACATTAAATAAAGCAGTCATTAGAGGGTCATAAAGTAAGAAAAGTATTCATCAAATGGGGAAAATATTCCATTTTTCATTTTTGAAATATTTAATATACCTGGAAAAGGATGTAATAATAAGATCATTTGCGTGAATTTTGTATATTCCACCGAATAATAACAATAATTATATTAATAATAGTTAGTAATAACAACAATAATAATTATCCCCGGCAGAAAAAAAATGTTTATTTGAAAAGAAGCTGAATACGGATTTAAAATATTTAATGTTGGAAGTAATTTACATTAATATTAAAGAAAATAAATTATTTTATTCATTTTTTTATTTTAAAATTCAGTTACGTTGTAAGTATTAAGTTTATTTTCCCCTTTTTCTTTATTCCAAAAATGATGATGGTGATTATTGAATTATAAAATATGTTTTAAGCTATTACAGAAAGTGACATTACACATTTTTGTGGTAATATATTTAAAAACAAAAATAGAAATTTAGTTATATATTTTTTTCATTTGCAGCCAAACTTTGACATACCAAACGTTAGTCATATATGTATAATTGTAGATATAGTATATTTTTTATAATGATTTAAAAAAAAAAGCGAAAATCACAATATCGAAGTTGTGAATGCACACAATTTAACGCAGGCATTACTATTTTACTACTTTCGTGTTATTTTCTTTTGAAATCGCAATAACACTAATATTTTTACCTCTTTTATTGAAATGCGACTATATTGTTTAAGCTCAAAGGGGACCAGTAAGGTGTGAAATGACAAAAATTGACTGAAGTTCAATCGTGGATTAGGAAGCCACGATTTTAGACTATTACTTCCTGTTGCATTTGTTTATTTATATTTTATAGAAAAGATAAATATAACTTAAATTGTAAAAAAAAAAAAAAAAAAAAAAAAAAAAATATTGTACGACAAAATTATTCTTGCAAAACCAAGGATTTGTTTAGGAAGTAATTGGGTCCTTTAAAGGATTCTTCACATTTTTTTTTTCATTTCCAAGCATTCACAGAATTTTTCATTTCAAAACAAAGCCCTTCACAAAACTTTTCACGTTAAAACAGGACCCTTCACAAAGTTCTTTGTCGTAAAAATAGATCTTTTCACAAAACTTTCCTCTCTTCATACTGTACCTTTTCACAAATTTAATCATTAAAAAGTAAAATCTGACTGTCACTTTTACATATATAAAGAAAATATGTATATTTTACATACATATATCTTCTTAAAAATGAATAAACAAGAACCTGATTATGAAGATCATTTGAAATTAACAAAATTATGACTAGATTTTTCACAAATGTAAGCTGTTCAGAATTTCACGGAAACCAGGACCCTTGGGAGAAAAGTCTGGAAAGACCCCTGACACGATTTTGAAGTCCAGGCTCCATATGTTTGAGTCGTCATTTCTTCTTTATACTGCTTATTACGCTGTATCTCAATTATACCTAAAACAACAACAAAAACAAAAAATGCAATTTAAATAAATAAAATAAAAGATTTAAAATGCATAAATATTAATCATATTTTCTGTTAGAACTTAAAAAAAATGCTTTTTTGGTTTATTTTTCAGTTATAGTTTGTTAGAGAATTTTATTGCCTTCATTTTAGTAAAAGAAACATGTAAATCCATTAGTTTTTACAAACCTTTTATAGCAACTGTTCACATTAACCGCGAACCTGTCAAAAAACTTCAATCCTGAATTCGGTTTATCATTTTAAAATACACAGTTAAACTCTAATGGAATATTGAATATATAATGTATGTCAATACGGTCCAACCTGACGACGGCAAATGCCTCTAATTTTTAAAATAAATCCTCATCTAAAAAATTCTGCGATTGAATAAGGTGAAGATTACGATTGAAAATTAGTAGTATTCCAAGGGCGCCTGATTTGGACATCCCTGGTGTATAGACGTGTTAGAAAGGCAATTTGTTTTGTAAAAATAGAAATAGCGATAATGAACTTCTGTTAACGGAATCTTTGGAAATAAACTTTAATAAATTACAGAGAAATATTTTCAAAAATCTGCTTTTTTTTAAATTATAATCTTCAAAAGTTATGTTTTTAACCATTAACCATCTTTTTTCTTTATTTTAAACTACATTATTCTTTTTTAATAAGTATTTATTTAAATGTAATAGTCTAAGAATCTAAGTGATGATTAATGTTGCTATTCTGTTTTCCATGGGTTGCGAACATATAGTAAATTAAAATATACTGTAAAAATTTCTCAAAAATATGTATGCAGTATTCTTCAGCAGAATCTTAATTGTATGTTAAGAAAAATAGGATTTTTTTCTACAAATTGAGTCGAGCCAGACCGGGCCTGATTTCATTGATTATCGCACGGGCTGGGCCGGGCATGAATTTTGTAAACCGGGCTGGGCCGGACATGAATTTTGTAAATTGTTTTTTAATGGTTGTTAAGAGATAATTGTTGTATAATAATTTAGAAATAATATTAATTTTTATATTTACAAGAATGTTAATGTATTTTATTGGTTACCGTCAAAGTTAACCATAAAAAAACTTAATTGCAATCTTGGCCCTTTTTTTTTCCATTTAATTTAAGGATTTTTAAGAAAGGCCGCAAAAACCCTTCATAGTAGAGCATATTGTCATCTACGAACATTAAAATTGAAACATAATTTCAATCCCAGAAATTAAAAAAAAATTGAAAACATGCAAATATACAAATGGAGGAGGAAGAACGTGTTACCTCGAATTTGCTATCTTAAAAGCATTTAAGGGAAAATACTTGTATAATATACAGGGTGAAGTGGTGAACTGTTTTTGACATTAAATTTAAGATAAAATTTTTTCGTACTAAAGGTACCTGAATTCTGCCTTTTTAATGTATTTTTTCCTGCGAATTCACCCTTAAATTTTCTTTTAAATGATTTTACTTTTTAAAAGTGTACAAATTGGGAAAAAAAAATAAACATTTCAAAATGTGTACAATTTTGATCGCCACTGTAATTACGACACATACGATCTTCGATAAGCACAGTAAACATATAATATGGAAGAGTTATTACCTAATGATTTAAAAACTGGCTGCTTGTCAGGAAAAGATACAGTAATGGCGAAAATCGTGGACAAATTTTGAAATTTTCATGTTATCCAAATTTGCAGGCATATAAAAAATGAAATATTTCTTATAATGCGAATACGAGGGTTATTTTTAAAGTAAGGTCTGTTTTGCAATTACAATAAATACTAAGTATATTTAGAAATTTTATTTTTTTAGAAGATTCTTTATATTAAAAAAAAATCTACATAGTTTCTATGTCTGTTGAAACATTTGTCATAACGCCCCACGAGTTTTTGTAACACTTCCTCGTTGAATGCCGTTGCATATGAGGAAAGCCACACTTTAACCGACGTTTCGACTTCTTCGTCAAACTTTGACCGCCGAGAAACGATTTCAGGTCTCGGATAAGGTAATAGTCATTCGGTACAAGGTCAGGACTGTATGCAGGGTGCTCAAATTTCTCCCATCCAACAGATACAATGAGTGATTGTGTTTCAGCAGCAGTGTATGAGCACTTATTGCATTGGGACCATACACTTCACAAATCTGGCGATGAATATCCGCTGCTGTCATGTTTCTTGCTGTCGAAAACCGGATTACTGACCGTATTTTACAGTCGGCGGGATGATCAATCGGCTTGAACATGTTTATCGCTCACTGTGAAGCAACACGCTGACACCGAAGGTGCACTTTTGAGGTCTACTGTAGCGCAAGGGATGCTGGGAGTCTGCACGCATGGATTTTGCTGCAAGCGCTCGAGATTTAAATAGATATTTGCTAACAGACTTTACTTTAAAAATAACCCTTGTATTTGTTATTTAAAGAAAATTTTGCGTAAAAGAAAATAATGAATTCAAAAGAAAAAAATATATCTTAAATTAAATCTCAAAATATAATTTCAAAAAGTGTCTTCAATTTCGGTTTCCACTATAATGTTCTGGTTTTCAACCTTCAGATATACAGATACACGCATTGCAGGAGGTCAGAAAAGTTTTTTAATGCCCGAAAATTTTTCTGATTGATAAATGATTGGCATATGTTACATTTATGTAGCTAATACTGATAGCTTTGATAAAAAGTATCTAAACACGAATTAATGTGGCATTTGGGTTTGACGACATAAAAAAATCGAATGTGTACCGCAATCAACGATAGAGACAAGCCACGATACTTCCACTTCTTTTGGCTGTCATATGATCAAGATAGGCCGGTTTCGTGGTTTCCCTCGATTGTCGAACTGCCATGTGATCAATATTTGTGATAAGTTCAAACCAAAACAATAAGAGTACGAAAGTATAAAATTCTTGTATCTTGATTTGTCATTCGTTGATTCTACTGACATTCGAATTTCATTGCGATGCGAAGATTTTTGCAAGCGTTAGGTCGCGCTAAACTCATACGTAGCTGTCAAATAACGCATTAAAATTTTGAGATTGAAAAAATAAAGCATGATTAAAGCGTACTTCAGTCAATAATACATTACTGACGATAATTTGTTAGTTTTCTACTATGCAATTCTTGCGGAAGATCTTATGAAATATTCTAACGACCATTTTTAATAGGGAATATAAATTTTTAATTTAATAACGTAGTTACATTTGTAGAAATCCGTATATGCTTACGAATTCTCGAGTGTGGAAATTGGTTAAATTATAGTGTTATAAGAAATTATAGAGAATATAGCTCTATAATTATAATTAATTGGATATTTGCTTGAGAGTGAAGGCCAAGGATTTCTGAAATAAAAGGTATATTTTGTCACGAAGAAGTTATATCTGTTGGCCTTGCTAATTTTTCTTTGCTTAAAAATTTAATGATCTTTAAAATAAACTGACTGTGCAAAGTAAATTAATGGCATAGAAGCCCAAACAATGGTTCCAAAATAAAATTTAGGCTTTGATGAGAAACTAAAATTTTATAAAATAATATGGTTGGTACTCTGAGAAAAAATGACACTTTTAATTCTGAATAAATCGATGTTTTTATTTTGTTATGAAATTTTTTGTTTCAAGTATGACGTCCCAATGCTTTTAAATATGACGTCCCAATGCTTTTAAATATGACGTCCCAATGCTTTAAATTCTGAAATACCAGAACTACTCAGAATATTGAAGCATGGACATGCTCAAAATTGAGGACATAGAGGTAAGTTCATACTCATTTTTGAAACATGGACATACTCAAAAATGATTAGAATCACTTCAAACTCATTTTTGAAACATGGGAATACTCGAAAATGAACACATAGAAGTCGGTTCATATTCATTTTTGAAACATGAACATACTCAAATAGGAGAACATGATGTTTTATTCTTGTGTGTGTGCATGTTTTCAGAAATGAGTATACACATGTTTCAAACTTGAGTCATTTTGATTCGGAGCCATTTTGACTTATGCGACATACTCAGATTTGAGTATTTTTTGCTTAATTTGGAAAATGTCATTTTTAGAGAGTATGGATTAGGAATAAATGCAAAATGATGATTTTGAAGATGCTAATTAAAAAAAAAATATATATATATAATAATGATAAAAATATTCATTTATTTATTCTTGGCTGACTAATGTCATGATCGGACTTTAACACAATTGCTGATATTATTTAAAAATTGTTTCTTTGAGTAATTTTCTTTTCCTGTGTTATGTTCTGTATAGCCTTGCAATAACTCCTTCTTTTTTTCAACTGGATTTCTAAAATATTATTTTGGGATTTTAGTCAGCTAATCTTTTACTTTAGTGTAGGTTCAGTAGGTTAATAAATTTTCTTTCTATCTTTATTTGAATGTCGTTGATTGAAAAGTGCAAATATTACTAATAATCAATGATATGAAATTCTACAACTTATTTAGAGGTATATTTATCGACATTTTCTCTGACTTTTTTTGTTGTTGTCGAATCGTGCTAGTATAATAACAATACTAATGGTCGCTGGTTTCAATTAAAAACAAAAGGTTACTTCCAAATTATTTATATACACGAAAGATTATATACCAGGGATCTGTCCAGACTTTTCTTCTAGGGTCCTGTTTTTGTGAAACTGTGAACAGCTTTTTACATTTGTGAAAAATCTAGACATAATTTTGTAAATTTGAAATGATCGTTATATTCAGGTTCTTGTTTTTACATTTTTAAGAAGATATATGTATGTATGTAAAATACACATATTTTCTTTATATATGTAAAGTGACAGTCAGATTTTATTTCATTTCTAAATGATTAAATTTGTGAAAGATTCAGTTTGAAGAGGGAAAAGTTTTGTGAAAAACCTATTTTTAAGACAAAGATTTTTGTGAAGGGTTCAGTTTTAAGGTGAAAAGTTTTGTGAAGGGTCCTGTTTTGGGTTGAAAATTTTTGTGAAGGGTCCTGTTTTGAAATGAAAAAAATTGTGAAGGGTCCTTTAAAGAACCCAACTTTTTTCCTAAACAGATCCCTGTATACAATTATATTTACATTGCTCGAAGAATTGTAGATCCAGCGAACGCATCATAGGTCCGTATAGATCGCCAATAAACGAACTAATGACGAATATTAAAATGTTGCCAGGTAGCACTATTCTTTGAGAATTTCGTAAACTTGCAACAGAATTTAGATGTTATTAAAAAAAAAAAAAAAAAAAAAAAAAAAAAAAAAAAAAAAAAAATCTGTGAACAGTTAGTTGTATGCGATACAAAAATATTTTCTTCTTTATTCGTTAAACTCGATAGCCCTTGGGATAGTTTTTAGATATACAACATCAATCGTCATTTCACTCGTTATTTATGATCTATTTTTTGATTTAATCATCCATTTTCCAGGAACGAACACTTTACGCTAGTAAAAAAAAAAAAAAAAAAAAAAAAAAAAAGTTTGGATATATATATATATTTTTGATTACCATTGTAATATAACGCTTTTGATGCTTTTTTCCATAGAAATCAGTTGCTTCAGATCCATTTTTATCTGTAACGTGGTACTACGCAAAATAACTACTTGCGTGACATGCCGCGTTTGTCCTATTTCGTTAGCTTTAAAAACGAAATTAATTCACGTATGAGCATAAAATATGATATGCGTCTAAAGAAAAATGTGATGTCATTCAAATATACCCGTGACAATAATTTGTCGTAAGTTCTTTGAAGCTGCGGCGAGAACATTCCTTTATGGATTTTCGCTAATATAAAGAATTGTGAATAAAAAATTGATATTCAATAAATAAATAAAATTAGTCAGTGAATAATAAAGAGCGTTGTTCGTAGGGATTTATCCTGATTTGAAAATATTTTGTCTAGTATGTAATAGAAATTCAGAAAGTATCATTAATAGTTTAATAGTGCTTTTAATATTTGCAACACATGTTAGTGTATTTTATTAATTAGAATCAAAGTTCATTATTAAAAATTCAATTGTACTTTTCTTTTTTCTCTAATTTCGGGATTTTTTTTTTTTTTTTTTTTTTTTTTTAAAGCAAGGATTAAACAAAGTATGCAACTTATTAATAAGCTTAGTAATGTATACAAATTTATTATCCTAAAAAGATTAAAATTTCTTCGATCCTTTTTTTGCTTTTGCTTATCAATTTTTACTACTTTACGGTATATTCGGACGTATTACGCGCAAACCTTTCTTTGCAAAGAAATCGTAATCAGATACGTAGCATGAAAATAAAATAAAGACTATTATAATGTAAAATAAGTAATGCGAACATAAAATAAAAAATTGGGAAATGCGAAACGAGAACGTATCATACGTACAATCTTCATTAATCACTTGTGCATTAATCGCGAGTGTGATTCGTGTAAAGTAAACCACGGCTCGCAGCGTTCCTAAAATTTTCTCACTTTTCTACCACTATTTTAAAACGACAATCTTTACTGTAGACTTCTATTGCAGATGTTAAGGGATTACATACGTTTTCGGTGGCGAAAAATTGACATATTTTGGAATATTTTTTAAAGGAAGGGTGTAAATTGAATTGAAAAACTAATAATTCCACGTTGTTTTTTATTACTTTAAGTATTTGAAAAATGTATTTTTTTTTTTTTTTTAAATTTCGGCACATATTACGTCGGAAATCTGCAGCCGCTTTGACCTGTACCAAAATGTCCGGGGTCGATGGGCAGCATCCTAACATCGCGTAGAAACCAAAAATATTAAAATATCAGTTTCTTTTTGTAAAATAACGTTGCAGCTAAGGGCTCAAGTTTTTGAATTTTTGAAAAATAAGAAAATTCAGCTATTTTGAAAAAAAAAAAAAAAAAAAAAAAAAAAAAAAAAAAAATTCATTTTTCCTGTTAAATTTTTTACTTTTTATTGGAAATATACAAAAAATAAAATTTTCAAAAAAATAACTCGATGGCCCTTAGACAATTTAATTATGCGTAGATAAGCGCATTTTTTATCCAAAAATGTAAAACATTGTTCAAGTTATCATGCTGCCCATGTGGAAAAACGTGGTTTCCAGAAAATCGCGTTTAAAGTTTTAGAAGAAAAATATACTGATATATTTTTTTAAAACTTATACACTTAATTTGCTATTCCTGCGCCATACTGTGGACCCTCCTGTGCCATCTGCAGCTTCAATAAGAGAGTAGGATCTTTAGTAGAATCTTTTCGAGGAGCTTGGTTTTATTGATCGTGCGCGCGCTTACATTTTTGCTCATGTCTTTCTTAATAATTAAGATATCACTTTAAATCTTTTTTCCATAATTCTACACACTATAAGAATTTAATTACCGTCAAGAAAAGAAAAAAAAATTGCTTTTTTTTATACTTGAAATTCTATGGAGAACGAATAGGACCCCTTAAAGGAATCTACCACGAAAATTTTTGATTTGAAACTGGAGATAGGAAATGTAGAAAATTTAGAAACGCTGTGAGTCCTGGAGTAAACTTTGTCTTGCGAATCAATCACCAGTGTGACTCGTTGTAAGTAAAATATACCTTGTGAATCAATCACCAGCGTGACCCGTGATTAATGCACAAGGGGTGGTGTTAAATAATCATTCTATGTGGATCAATCACCAGCGCGACCCGTGATTAATGCACAAGTTGAGGTGTTAAATAATCATTCTAAGTACATAACTAATTTAAATAAATAAAACCAAAAAGGGTTAGTGTAGGAATCACAATTTTTATGTTCATCTTTTAATAATTTTTAATCTGACATTTTTATACCCGGCATATATAACGTGCTTATAAATTTAATGAATTCTCTCGTATCAAAAGTGCGCGTTATACGCCGGAAAATCCGGTAATTGTTATCCTTTCGTTTTCACTTTGGTTCTTCTCTAACTCGTCGAAATAGATTAGGGAATAATGACGTATAAATGTATATTCTATCAATTTTTGCATTATTTAATTTTAGAAGATATTTTATAGGAAATAAAAAAAAATGGAGTAATTTTCACGCGAAAAATGTGAGAATTTGGAATGACGGCGTGTAATTTTATGTCAATCCAGATGTATTTGATATTTATTTTCAACTGCTATTTAAAGCGAGACTTAAATTTGGCTCTATACATGGGAAAAAACATGTTCTAATTATTTTATTTAAATTATATTTCAGTCTCTAAAAACTAGTAACAAGTCTTGTTAGCACTGTATTTGATCACCAGTAGTATACACACATTTTCACTTGACATTGAAAAAAATAATCTAAAACACCCAATGAAAGTAGTAGTTTCAATGTAGATTTTAAACATGTGCAGATATGATTTATGATAAAAAAATGTCATATATAGTTTCACTTAATATTTTTTATAAAAATCATAGAAATCCTACTACTCTGTTGTTAACTGTAATATATTTTTCTTTAAGAATATGTAAAAATTTCCCAATAGGATTATATGCGGTTTAAAAAGAACACTACAATCTATTCAAGCTACATTATAATTTACATATGATTAATTTTTTGTTTATTAAAGTATTATCCCATCATAAGGATTACAAATTCTTGTGCTATTCTACGCATGTAAGATAAATAAAAGCTTTTTTTTTCTTCCAAAACCCGTGTTGTCAGTTTTCCTATTTTTTATAAAAATGTGGGAAGGAGTCATTGAATGAATACATAATACATAATGGAAAAAAAAATATATAAATTTCTCAACTTTCATGTGTAGTCTTACAACATTGTGGATGGATCACGAGAATTGTCGTGTTTTCTCTACTGACATTTGTTACCGATCACGAGAATTCTCGTAGTAACCTTCCCACACTTAGGTAAAGCTATTGTTTTTAGTAATAATAAAACAGCTGGTCTGCAATATGTTAAAGGTCCCGTTTTATTGTTATTTTTTAAATATTATTATGACTAAACTTAAATGTAAATCAGAAATCTCTTGATCCGCAAACTATGTAGTATATATAATTCCCATTATTTACGACAATAAAGTAGACCAGATATATTCGTTATTAACGTCTATTGTTATCATTCTCTAGTGATTAATCTGAAGAATTGTAAAAGACATAAAGGATGCTAAGTGAGGCGGCCGGTAGACAATTAGAGAAGCGTTTGGGGATCGTGGATTAATTTCACTTTCAGTAACACATATTTTAATTACATTACAACAAAGTGAGTTGCCAGTAATCTTATATATTGAAATCTGACTGCATGTTTGTATTATTTCACATCTACGTCTCTGAGAATATGACGAATTGTTGGCTGAAATGGAGATAACTTATTCGTATGGATCCAAAGATGTTATAATAAATTCCGAAATAGTATTTTCTTATTAAATTTTAATGCAGTTTTTGTAAGGGTAGCAATTATTGTGTTGTACAGTATTATATATCATCGTTGTTGAAAAAAAGGAAGACACATATAAATAACGGGGCTTGTTATTTTTTTTATTGATGCTATTTTCTCATTAAAAAAGAAACATTTTTAATCTGAAGTGTCGCATGTTCACAGGAATTAAAGAAAAAAAAACATAGATTTCGAATTAATTATTTCTCAATTATTAATCTATTTACAAATAAACAGATAAACTCATGCAGATTTCATGATTTAATGTGCATTTTATTCTGTCCTTTGTATTTAATTAAAATCTAAGTTTATACAGATATATGTCCCACCCTTGACTTACTCCCCTGGTGTTTTTAGTAAGAGCTTTTGTTTAGCTTTTCCTCTATTGCAGGCTCGTGGATAGGCGCTGCGGAAATGCAGCACCCATTCCATATTATTAAATAACATTCAATATAATGAGTCTCTTTCTCTTTAATTATTTCTTTATACTTGTGCATTATAAATTCCTCAAGCGTATTATCAATAGTTATACCGTAGTTCATAAGAATATCTTAGTTTATTGAATATCAAGTACGTGTTGGTTGGAGTAGGTCACCCTTTTGTTGGTGACGTCAAAGGAGTCAGGACATTTAGTGGAAGGGCTTTATCAAGCGGGTGTTGGATAAGCACTGTGGATTTTACAGTTCCAAATAAACTTTTTCTGCTAGAGATACTAACAAACCTATGGTACTACAATAATTTTCAAGGGTTAGCGCTATATTTATTTAGAGTAGATTGGTAAACAGAGTAGAGCAAAAGTATATCAAATTTGATGCAGATATATTTCTGTGATGTCTTTTCGTTTCAAGTTAATTGTTAATGTTTAAAATTGCGTTTCAAAAGTTATATATTTTCATTTATTTTATGTTTTAACGGATTTTCTTGAAAAATGTGAGTATTTACGCTAATATTTATTTAACCGGAGCTTATAAAAGTGTAATTTTTAAGCCATCATAAAGTCTATAGGAAAGGAAGCCCTTTCTAACGATAGTTATTGAATTTGCCTTTGTAAATGTACAATTTTTTTTACACAATATTAAAATAATAACTTAAAAGTTTTTCCACACAGCACCCCTACCGATTTTTGCTACAAGCCGCAACTTCTTTTCCTTATAAAAATTTTAAAATTAAAATATTTACTGACCACCTGAAACATAACACATTTCTAATGTATATTCGTATAATAAAAATTAAGAGGATAACTTAAATTTTTCTCTGGGGTCATTAAATATCCTTATACCCTTTATTCACCCATTTAGAGAAGTGTAATAGTGTATTGATCATTAATTCTATTAAATCGACTTATAGAATATTACAACAATAGCTAAGACGAAAGAAAAGTAATTTTAATAATTAGAGTCAGGTGGGGTGGAATGGGTATAAAAATACAAGTTTTTGAAATGATTATGGAATCATTCCTAAATGGAAAGGAATTTATAGAAAGTAATACTAACGATATTTGGTTTGTCCAAATATCAAAAAATTTGGTGCGCCTAATATCGAAATATTCGGCTAAACCGAATACTTAAAATACCTTTTAAAAAATATTTTTAATAGTCTTACCCAACTTTTGCTTTTAACTGTCAATTAATAAAGATATTCAGAATAATTAAGAAATAGAATAATATTTAAATAAAAGCGAATGCTTTTACATTGTTTATTTATTGTTTGAAAAGTGACACTTAAAAAAATTAACCATTAATGATGTACAAATGCAAGCTTCTGAATATTGTCTCTTAAATAATCTGCTTCATATTTTTCACAAACAGGATGTTTCTAAACAAAACGGAACAGACTTTCAGGGATGGTAATAGGTATCAAGGCAGACAATTTTTGTCCAGGAAACCAGGATCGCAATCCACTTATTCAGTCAAAATTGTAGTGTATCTTACTTCAGGTCGGACTTGGATTTTTGTTTGCTACTAGACTTGTAGTATAAAAGTTATATTCAGTGACGGTTGAGAAAATTTCATACATACATATATAATTCATACATAACAACCAAAAAACAGAAGCCTTGAAAAAATAATAAAAGAAAAATCCTACTAAATGCAATAGACTGTATAGCACACTATCCAAAACATTAAGAATTGATAAGATTGACCCTCCTGGTACTACGTTTTGAAATTTTTATGAGTGTTTTTAGTTTTGCATGCACCAGAAATTTAATAGTGGCTTCTTTCTATGAGGCATCTATTTCATTTTATGTATTAAGGTTAAATTATTATTTTTTTTTCTAGTTTGGAAAACTTAAAACTAAATACGGAAACAGAAAAGGTGCATTCAAAAAATATCCCAATGGTACTAGGAGCGTTTTCTTTTACCTCATTAAAATTCATTTTTAATTTTGAAAATGTGAATGTATAATC
Organism: Maratus michaelseni; assembly: GCA_963931845.1. NCBI lineage: Eukaryota > Metazoa > Arthropoda > Arachnida > Araneae > Salticidae > Maratus > Maratus michaelseni. The sequence continues at coordinate 83,068,911 of OZ007599.1, read as the reverse complement.
TTATTTTGCGAGTTTTTTTTTTTTAAAAGTTCTATTCTAATCTTTTAGAAATTTAGTCAAATTTAATCTTGGAAACATAAATTATATTCATTAAACCTTAATATTAGCCTACGGTTTTGCCTCATAATGGGAATTGCATAAATATGAGAAAGTAATTGGGTTGATGCAAGAGTTCGTGCCGTGTTTGTAGTGTCGAACGGTAGAAAAACTAAAGACGGATTTTGGACAGGCGCAAAATAGAGTTGCAGCGCGGCTGCCGATAAGTTAATCCTGCGTTTTTTTCTTCTTTCGATCAAGCGGTCTCGGATACCGCTCACAGTAGGTATGCGACGATTTCTGTGACAGTAGTTAAAAGTTAAATATTTTTCATATTTTCATAACGTATCTCAAAATTTTTGTTTAATACATAACATTCTGTTACCGTAACTGAGTATATAATTCCTTAACCATTAGTTATATACATATATTTCCACTTACAAAAATGGTTAAATATTTATCTTTATTTGGGTTAATCCATACATGTATGTTATAGAATATGTAAACCGTTTATCTTTTTCTAAAGTTATATTTTGTACGTTAAGAAACAACTAATACTAATATAACAAATAATGAAAATTGAAAATGAAGCATCTAAGCAGAGAAGTGGCGGTCATAAAGAAAATTATTCAGAAACAAATTACTATATCAGCCATTTGATTAATTGATAAGAGTAAACTATATATTACTATTAAACATATGAAAGTAAAAATTCCTTATCTAATTTATAAGAATAAAATGTAAAAAAAAGGGTAACATCTTATGCTAAACTATATGTTAAAGGGTAAAACTTGATTTAAAAGCTGACAGGAAAATAATCGGTTTCGTTAATTTTCAAAATCAAGCGTAGTTTTAATGAGAAGTGTGTTTCATAATCTGTAAATCAGTGTATTACGAATTGCGTTATCATAATATTTGTTCGAAGTGACTTTCTTCTGCAGAATTCCACCCATTAAACAAAATGTTTATGCAGTTTCACTCTATTAAAGTAACATTTTGCGCACTTACGTGTTATTTGAATGAGGTACGTACGTAAAAATTACATTTGAAGGTTAAGTGTCGGATGTTATGAATTTGCATGTGTCAGCGGTTTAGGATATACATAATATATATATTTATTTATTTAGAAAAAAAAAATGGGATACAGAGAACGTAACAAATTTTTACCACGTTTTTTTGAAAACCGTGTGATTTAGATTTTAGTAACCGTCGTTTAAATGAATCACGTTTGTGCACATAAAAATGATTCTTGGAATGGATTATTTTCATAAAGGAAACCAGCTTCATTGGGGGCCGATCATGAGCTTCAGTGCTATACAAATGCACAAAGGTAAAAAATAAAGGTCTAAAATAATATTGATTTCTATTTTGTTCCATATGATTTGAATCATAAAACATTGATTCAGTTAGCCAGCGACTAACTTGATCGATTTCTATAATATGCTGTTCTGTAAAATTTTTTCCCGTTTAAACACAATGAAACACCTATACAGTAAGCCAAAGTAATACTGTTTTTGATCTTCTAGTGATTGCATGTACTTTTGTCTGAAAAAGAAGAAATCACTATTTCGAAACATGTTACTTTTTCTGTAGTTTTAAGAAGTTTTGAATTTTATGAATAAAACTCCCTGTTTCAGTTAGCTCATACTTTTCGATATTCTCGATATTCGAGTTGTATCGCAGCCAACGGAAGAGTCCGGCCGCGATGCTTCTGCGCCTTTTTGGCTGTCACGTGATCAAGATAGGCTGGTTTTCACCAACTGGTGCACTGCTATATGATCAAGGTAAGCTGAAAAGCAGTCGAGATCGGTGGAGTACCAAGGCCTGTCTCTTTCGTTGGGTAAAAATTGTTTGGAGAAAAAAGTGACACAATTCAAAGTATCTGAATTGAAAACACAATGTACTCTCTAACAACATAATTAACATTTGTCTAAATTGCTTCAATAAATATGTCGTTTTAAAATACCTATTGTCATTATTATTAAAGCAATTAGGGTATGATATTAGATTTAATCATTAATTGAATGTGTCAACGGCATACGATGCAGTACAGAATATTTCCTATCCTAATCGCTACTTTTCGATTTTGTCAAAGAATTCAATCTGCACTGGAATTTGAGCACAGATATTAATTAACCTTATATCGCGTCTATCGGAAAACAATCAAATAAATGCAATATAACCGAGGGCATTAAAAAAATAAGAACGATGACATAACTCTCCCAAAGTTTTAGATTATACACATGGTACAATTTTAGTGAAATTAAGAGAAAACGTTATATGTGATATAATAAACATTTATATATAGTTACACAAATAATGTGATTAACCACAACTTGTTTAATTTTTCAAGAATCATGAAAACGGAGCTGTATATCTGAACAAGCGATATAAAGAGGGGCTCTTATTGTACATAACATATTTATGCATAAATCATCCACTGATAAATGATGTCATACCATTGCTTTCCTAAACACTATAGCTGAGTTTTTTCGTTGACATTCATAAAGTGTTGCACAGAACGAATTTTGCACAAAAAAAAAAAAACAAAACAATTTACGATCACGTGATTTAAGGAACAACACATTTTTTTCTCCTGAAATAACGGTAAAAGTAGCGTCAGTGCATTTACATTTTTCAAAATATAGCGCACTACACTACAAGCTATTAGAAAAGTAGCGGTTGCTGTTAGTTTCTCTACTTGTAAAGCGAACAGGATTCAGTTACTTTGTTGCTGCTGTATGCAAAAACTGATTTCAAGATATTTACATCCCACTGCTGTATTAATGGCTTGGGAATAGTCCAGACCTTAATCCAATTAAAACTCTATGCATAGCCGACAAAAGAAACGTTAGTCGGAAGCAATCGAGCAGTAAAATCTAATTAATATTAGCAATAATTAAGTCTGATTTCATATTATAACAGCTACAACACTAAGAAATCTTGGTTTACTGCATGGTAAGGTTTTGTAAAACTGTAATTAACCGTAAATTATACGCAACTAAATATTAAATGACTTTGTAAGAATTTTTGTTTGGGTAATTTTAACCATATTTTTCGTTTTTGTTTTCTTCCAACCGCTATAGATGTAAAAAATATCCTCCAGAAAATTATTGCATTATACCTATTGACAGTGGTCGGAAAAACTACTTTATTTTTATAGTGAACTACAACTACTTTATCGAAAATGTAGTTAACTACAACTACTTGTTTTAAAATGTAGCGACTACAAGCTGCTTTTCAAAAGTACTCGCTACTTCGAGCTTTTGTCAAAGGATTTAATCTACACTTGAAATTACGGACACAGATTTAAGTAATACAATGGTCCCTCGTTATATCGCGTTTGTCGGTATACAATCAAACGTTAAAGGAGATAACATACAAGAAAATGTTTTATGTTATTCTCCAAAAGGTTAGTTTTAGCACATATTACTCGTTATATGCCGACCAGGGCAATTTCATATTAATATTCTGTCATAATATCACAAAAATAAAAAATCTGTAAATAAAGCAATTGCAAAAGAAGAAACGTGGCATTAAAACCTGATGATCTAATACTAAGTGAGTAGACACGAGTTTTCAGTAAAAAAAAAAAAATCTTTGATTTGGATTTTGCTACCTGGATTTACCAGCAAGTGTCAATGGAAAAATACACGACGTCATATAATGCATTTCTAAACGCTGCAGCTGAGTTGTCGACATTCACAAATTGTTGAGTAGAACATATTTTGCACAAACGAAGCAAGTTACGACTAGGCGAATAGAAGAATGGCTCATTTCTTTCCTGAAGTGGCGTTAAAAATAGAGCTAGTGTTCGCTGCAAACTACGTGTTTTTTGTATCGTGCCATTCACTGCACTACATTTTCAAAATGTAGCGCCGCTACACTACAAAACAACGGAAAAAGTAGCGACTACCGCAGTTTCGGTAATTGTAGCGCGCTACTTTCGATCACTGCTTATTGATATATACTTTCATGTTATTACTCCAAATTAAATATTGGTATGTAAGTTACCAAACTTAAAAAATACAATTCTTCCAAAAGTTTTCTATAATTTTTGGCTTTTATTTGTGGGAAAATTTTAAGGTTGCATAAAATTCACCTTAAAATGATGCACAATTTATGAAATTTGGAATTGAAGTTAATTTTGAAAAAAATGATTATACGCTCAAAACGAATGTTTCAAGAGATATCGCAAAACTTCTGCACCATGGTATAGTTGAGTATTAAGTGTAGTTATTTATCTATTTTTCGCTTATATTTACATTTTGAATATTTCTGAATGTTTCTAAAATTTGGCATAATAATAAAAGAAAAAAAAAAACTGAATTATTTCCCTTTTTTCCCCCGTAATGTTACCGTTGTAGCAAAACAGTATTGGGACATTATTGGTTGTATTGGTCATGTTTTAACCAACCTTGGCATGAAAAATTACTCCAAAATTTGAACGCTTACATTTTGCCAATATTAGCAAGAAATATTTCCGATGTAAAAACAATATGGTCGTTTCATTGACAATATTTCCAATGTAAGCCAGTATTTTTGAAATAGTGACTTTTCACAGCAAATATTTCTATTGCAAAGACAATATTTAACCAATAGTAATTCTCCATGGTTTTTCATTGGTACAATATTAGTTGATGTTAGGCATTGTAGCATATATGCCGAAATAGCTCTTGTAGATGAGTGCCTGACGTAGCGATTGGATTTTGGCAATTTTAGTGGCACGTTGCCTGTGCCAACAAGCCTTGGACCAGGGATTTTGGGAGTCACCAACTGACAAAGGTCATTTTAAAATTACCCTTATTAGATTATACTGTAATTTTCATTTGCAAACTGATTGGCTGTCCTCAGGTCCAGTAATTTTGGGAGTCACCAATTGACTTAGGTCATTTAAAAAACGCCCTTATTAGATTATATTTCAATTTTCATTTGTAAACGGATTGGCTTCAATAAGCATTAAATTTACTTATAAAACTTAATATGCCACTAAACTACGTACAAATGTTGGCAAGATGCGAATACTCAGCTATAAATGCATACAGTAGTACCCATAATTACAATGGTGTTCAAATAAATGAGGGTGAGTGGGGCTGGGGGGAGCGAAATTAATGAATCGCCTTTCGCCCCAGATTGTGTAAGTCGGGTTCTGTAATGGACAAATGTTATAAAAAATGTTTGTTTTTCAACTGCATGGGCAGAAATAGTTTGTAACTACATTGGCGTTGTTCAATCCTCTAGTAAAGAAAAGTTACCTTGCAAGTAAGTGTGCGTCAATGAACTAAAGGATAAAAAAATGGAGTCGAATCCTTAACAAAAAACAACGTATTTGCAGAGACAACGCCATACCCCGAAGAGATAGATGACACGGAAACTGGCAGAAGTAAGAGACAAAAAAAGATCAAGAGGAGAAAGCAGGTTCCATTCTAATAAATAGAGCTAGATAAATTAAATGGGAGGGAGTTGTTAGCGATGCTGCTTGGAATAGAATTTTCTAATAAAATGATTCACTTATCAGTTAAGGGGTCGCTGTACCATGAAAATTGTATTTCATTGCACAAGCTCAAAACCGTATTGCTTTCAAAGAAATTGATTTATTTCAACATTAAATGCACCAGGAATGCTTTATTGTACGGGCATCCGTTACTATACGAGTGCAGTCACTTTATATCAAGTGGATTTTATGTGTCAACTAAATATCTGTTGACCTTTGTTTTAAAGATCGTTTGTGTACAGTGCGCAAAAATAAAATCATGTCTGCCAAATTCTACGCTTTTTTTTTTTATGTCAAACATACTTGAACCAGAAATTTTACTTCATATATAAAACAAAATATGTACAACTCCTCATTAAACAAATGTAGCACACATTTTATTAAATAAGTTTTTTTGTTCAAAACACGTTTATATGATTTTAAAAGCGTAGAAATTGGTAGCTTATGTAAAAGGAAAAAAAAGGTATCGTTTAAACCAGAATTTTTTTTAACCTTTTTTATTTCTTTCCTGGCACACTCAAACCCATAGTTTAAATTTTCACAGGACACTTCAATCCATAATTAAGCTTTCGCGGTAGGTACACATAAATTATGATGATGAAGAAACGTATAAAAGATATATACCTTTGTTTCATATGTATATTAATAAAAACATATCTATACTTCATTAATTGCTAAAAGGTGTTACATAAGTAAAAATGTTTTATATACAAACTGTCTCCAGTCTCCATGTTTCGGCTTCACCGAAGCCAGTTTCAAGACAAATGAGAATATTTTACGGATGTACGCGATCTATAATGCCATGATTTGAAACGACATCATTCACGTGTTTTGCATTCTCTCTCGGATTACTCACGTTATGTATGTTCTTTTATTTTTACTTTGATGTTTATTTTCATAACCATATTTTGTAACCATAGAGTAACTCAACCCATAATTTTGGCCCGTTAAATTATGCTGTATCGTTACATAGTTTATTTTCACGTGTTACAATTTCAATGGTTTATCTTATAATGGATGGATAGTAAAGAGTGGATTCAAAATTCATTTTGCTATAAATTATTTTATTATAAAATAACATGAGTAATCTGAGAGAGAATGTGAAAAACGTGCAGGATGGCGTTTCAAATCATTGTATTTTAGATCTTGCATCTGTAGAAAAATTCTCATTTGTCTTGAAAATGGCTTCAGTGAAGCCGAAACATGTAGACAGTTTATCTATTAAACTTTTTTTTATTGTTTTATTTAACACCTTTTAGCAATTAATGAAGTATATTATCTTTGAGTGATAAGATTTGTCATATATTATCATATGTAATTATAAATTTGCTGAAATACATGGAAACGTACTTAGAACAAGGAATTTTTCATGTAATTCAGAGTAATAGTGTCGAGTGCAGAAACGTGAATACGCACTTCAAAATTTGTGTCCAATTTCAATGGTTTAAACTATTCAATTTCATATCCTGTTTTAAACCTTTTCTTTTAACAGCAATAACATTTCTCTAAAAGTATAGCAATAACTTTATCTGAAGATGTGAGAAGATTTTCATTTTTTTTCGCATACTCACCATTATAAGTACAATGTAAAAAAAAATCTGTTGATTTTATAGAAAAAAACTGTCTGCCAGGACGCCAAGTAAAAAAATATTTATTTTACGGAAATAGTCTGTATTTATTACGAACTTGCGAACAAAATCTGTTAAAATAACAAAGTTCGTAACAAATACAGATTATTTCCCTAAAATAAACAATTTTCTACTGGCGTCCTGGCTGACAGTTTTTTTCCTGTAAAATTATCAGATTTTTTTGTTTACAATGTATTGAAAAATCGAAATAAACTTGAAATCCAGTATCAATGCACAGACCCTCATCACAAAGTAAATAAAATAATTTAAAATGTTTCATTAAAATTTTATACTTCCATTAATTTGTAAAATCCTTATAGAATTTGACATGGTACACCTAACATTCTCTTACGGTACATAGGCTGAAAACCTTTGGTTTAAACGCATATATATTTTTTCGAAATGCGTATATGTGTGTGCGTTTTGTTTGTTTGTTTCTGTCATAAATTATCATCTACGTATTAAAATTATGTCCAAATTTGAAAAGTTCCGTAGAGACACGATAATCTCATTACATATTACTTACCCATCATACGTAGTATAGGGTAAGTCTTGTAATTGTTTTGAAAGAAAAAAAAAATTTTTTTTGACGGATTTACATGTTTCAGACACTGGAAATTCCGAAAAACATATATATATATATATATATATATATATATATATATATATATATATATATATATATATATATATATATATATTTCCGTCCGTCTGTCTGTGTGTGTGTTTGTAAACGCTCTATCTCCCGGAAAAATTGAGATCGAGACTTGAAATTTGGTATGTACTTAGTTTGTAATAATGGGAGGAAGCTTATTGAATTTCAGTAACCTCAATTATCCGGAACTATTTTTTTCGGAATCTCAAAATATTCATTCTGATAAAAGGTATATAAAAATTTTCGAAATTGTTTATTTTAAAGAGTGAATATAGAAAACAAAAAATATAAATTTTGCATAAAGAATAAGTCGATCGGATAATGAGTTGCCAAGATATTTGTAATCCTATTTTCCACACTCATCGATTTTTCATGACCCTGTTTTTTATTCAAATTTCACCGTTAGTTAATATAATTATCAATTTTGGAGTTATATAGATGTTTCTTTTACGCAATTCAGTAACAGAGCATTTAAAGTTTATGACGTCAGCAAGCCACTATTTTATTCGAATTGCAATGCATTTTATAAATAAGTTTACACATGTTTTATTTTCATATTTTATATTATGCATATCCATGATGGGTAAGTATTACGGTGGCCCCCAACGACTAGTTTAAGTTTAGCATAGTAAAAAAATTGGAAATAAAATTTTTCAATAACTTTCTATGATTAATTAGTGCGATATAAATTATTGAAAAATAAACCAATTAAAGTTAAAGAGCAGCATCGATTATTTAGACATAATTCGAACAATAATTTATATATTTTGCTACCCTTTTTTATATAACATTTCGTAAAAGCAAAAATATAATCCACATGCATCTTTTGGATTAAACTGTTTTTAAAATATTAAATATTAATTAAGAATGCGATTATTAAAATATCATAAATAGAAACATACTTTTTTGCTCGCCATTTGAATTTGCATGGTCGAAAATGCAACAAAATAATTTTCTTTTCATATTGAGGTTTTTAAAGTTCGTATAAAATAAATATGTACATGGTCCCTCAAGAAAATTTAACTATAACAGTTAGAAAATCATGAACAAGAAACATTCGTGGAAACAGCTTTATCCTACGACTTTTACCAAGAGTTATGATTTGGACTCGGGGTTTTCCTTCTTTTTTTTTCGTACTGTACTTCTATAAATACAATTTTTACATCTTTTTACCCGATTGCTTCCAGAAAAAGAGGGCAATGTTCTTGACTATGGACATTGTAATATTTTTTATTCGCTTATAAAATGGAAAACGGGTTAATGGATTCCAATAAATGTTGTACCAAAAGTTTTGTCTTCACTCACCGAGTGTCATGCGTTTTAGTTATGTAGTCTATGTTTCCAGGAATAACGGATATCTCGAAATTATAAATGGTTAGCACACCCATATTATATATTTAGTATTTATCAATAATAGTTAGATTTCAAGATAAACATAATGCCATTTTCATCGGCACAAATTTTCATACATACTTTTCATATTTGCAATCCATGTAAATTTTAACGCGTTATAGGTTATAAATAAGTATATTTCCAGAAAAAATTGACATTATGTTTACCAGCGAGAACTTTCCATACGATTTTTTTTTTTTTTTTTTTTTTTATACTCCATGGGTACCGTGGTGACGAACTAATTTCAGTACCGCCAGAGTCAAAAGTTCCGAAATTTATGTCATTTAGACGCATTCTTAGAAAAAATATTTCAGTTTATCAATAAAAATTCTCGCTATAAAAAAGTCTATTTATTTGAATTTAAAAAAAAATTGTGAAGTTTTGAAAATTTAACAATTTTTCATCGCCAATCATAGTAAAAGATTTATAAATAGACATTAAAAAAAGGGGGGGGGGGAATAGGAATGAAACATGAAATCATATTGCTTTGTTGGAGTAATTTGATTATATTATAAAAATGGAATCTTTGTGTTTTTCTTTTGTTTTGCTATTGTTTAATTTGAAGTAATGTAATGCATTCTTCGCAGGTGGGTTTTTTATTACTAATAAATTGTTACTTGTCTTCATACTTTGAAGTATCTCATGCATTTATCCCCGATTCGTTGTTATTTGGAACAAATTATTCTTCAAGCAGTGAATACTTGTCTTCGCATTTACACAGTGAATGTTTTTTCTGCATTTTCCAGTAAAATCTGCCTGAAGATTAAATGTTTTCGACTGTCCGCTTTTCTGCTATTTCCAATTAATTTCTCTGGTTATCTCGAAAATGCCTAAACGAGTTTTCACTACATATCTTTTTTACTTTGATGTATAGGGATCCCCCCCCCCCCCTCTAAACAAAACGCTAGTGGGCATTTAAAAAATCCATATGCTAGTAAGACAAGTGCAAAAGGCTTTTTAAAATTACCAGGTGCAATACTAGAGTCTGCTAGGTTAGCGGCTAAATCAGCGTAGTGATCGGAATTCAGAATAATGTCCAGAAACGCGCATGCGTGTGGTAAGTCAATACAGTGTGTTTCCCAGATGAGTGTTATTCGTTATCAAAGTTCATTTTTCCAACAAGAAATCTCTCAAAATAAGTGAGAAATAATAATTTAGCGCAAATGTATTGTTATAAACACTTCCAAGGTTTGCACACTCCTTGGGATTTCTAAGAAGTCTGGCACTACTATTAATGATAAGAAAATTTTTGTTTAATTTTTAAACACGGAATTCGTAACCGCCTCGTTTATTAACAGAATTTGCTACATTTTTCTGCAGTTAAATAAGGCGAAAAAAACTGTTAAAATTTTGGGATAGAACTGTGCGAACCCCCCACTTCATATTTCTTGGGGGAAAGTCTTGAATTTCAAGGCGTCAAAGTGGTGTTACACCTTAACAAACATCAGTTAAATTCATTGCAATTCAAAGCTATTTGATTAATTTTTTTAATTTATATATTAATCACTAGAGATTCTTTTTTTTATCTAATTGTATTTTCTTTAATCCGTACATAATTATTTAAATTCTAAGCATTGTCTAAAATGCTTGTTGGATTAATTTGGCGTTGTTGTGTCAGCGCGTTGATTTGTTAGTTTATGATATTTAATTAATTTAATTATTATTTATGACTTTTCGTTGATTATCTCCGACAATTTGGAAATATTAAAAAGATCTTCTGAAACAGTTCCTCTTTCTGAAACAAAAGATGGATTATTAGCGGGCAATTCTTTATTTGATTGTATTTTCTGTAATCCATTACAGGATTTCAAACTTGTGCAAATAATTATCTAAAATACTTTTTGAATTAATTTGGCATTGTTGTGCCAGCGCGTTGATTTGTTTGTTTATGATATTTAATTAATTTAATTATTATTTATGACTTTTCCTTGATTATCTCCGACAATTTGAAATATTAAAAATAACTTCTGAAACAGTTCCTCTTTCTGAAACAAAAGATGGATTATTAGCGGGCAATTCTTTATTTGATTGTATTTCCTGTAATCCATACAGGATTTCAAACTTGTGCAAATAATTATCTAAAGTACTTTTTGAATTAATTTGGCGTTGTTGTGTTAGTGTGTTGATTTGTTCCTTCATTGATATACTCATCCGTTTTTTGAAAACCACGTTTTTCAAAGAATAAAATTCTTTTTAGATTCATCTTTGAAATTTCATAGAAAATAATCTCTAAGCAAATGTTCTAAAAACTTACCGCGAAATATTTTCTTCGGAAAAATGGTATTAAAAAAAATATATCAGTGGGAGCCCTGCATTTGTTCATTATCTCCAACAATCTTGAAATATTAAAAATTACTTCCGAAAACAGTTTCTCTTTCTGAAATATAATATGGATTATTATCGTGCAATTCTTTGATTGTAGTTTCTTAAATTTATATAGGATATAAAGCTGGTGCGAAAATAATTATATAAAATAATTAATTTGGTGCTGATGTGTTAGTGCGTTGATTTGTTCATTTATGACATTCGTTCATTATCTCCAATAATTTTGAAATATTAAAAATAACTCCTGGAAAACTATTTCTCTTTCTGAAATACAAGATTGATTATTAGCGTGCGATTGTATTTCCCTAAATCCATTCAGGATTTAAAACTTGAACAAATAATTATCTAAAACTGTTAATTTAGTGCTGATGTATTAGTTCGTTGTTTATGTCATTTGTTCATTATGTCCGACAGTTTGAAATATTAAAAATAACTTCTGAAAACAGTTTCTCTTTCTGAAGTACAAGATGAATGATTCTTTATTTGAGTGTATTTTCTGTAATCCGTGCCGGATTTAAAACTCGCGCAAATAATTATCTAAGATGCTTATTGGATTAATTTGCGCTACTGTATCAGTGCGTTAATTTAGCTATTTATGGCATCCATTTATTATTTCTAACAAATATTATAAATAACTTCCGAAAGCAGTTTCGCTTTCTGAAGTACAAAAGGGATTATTAGCGTGCATTTCGCTTTTCCTTAAACAATGAATAGCTGACTTCTTCAAAGCTGTCCTGATTGGTTAACGGACTCCACCTTCCGGATTTCAATATTCAGATGATATTAAAATCTATTCAGTGACTAACTACATTTGCGTAAAAAATTGCAAAGTAAAATCATTTCTTTTTCTCCAATGTTAACGTAAATTTCAAAATTCGCGTGGTTTTGAATAGGGTGGAGTTTCTGTATATTTTATGATTGTCGGTTTTTAAAAATTTATTTCCATCCCAACCTTGTTTTTATTTTAATCTTTATTCAAATATTTTGACTTAGAGTGTCTGGATTACAAAAATATAGACAAATTGCTCTTCTTCTTTGAGTGTGTGTGTCTTTCTTTTTTTCTTTTTTTTTCTTCCATTCTTTTTTTTCAGTTATCGATCAACTATAGCAAAGGATATATTTTTTAAATTTTGATTTTTTAATTAAGACTATGTTCAGCATAATGTTAAAAAAAGCGCATCTGTTTTTAATCTGACACGCAGTTATTAAAAAATAATAAATAACTGACATGAAATTGAATTTTTTTTAAAAATTCACGTGTTAATAGATCTCATTACTAATTTGAGAACATTAGTGATCTAAAATTCCAAAACGGATGCATGAACTTGTAATATGTACCAATAAAGAATTTAGAGATTCTTGAGAATTTTGAGCTAAAAATTCAAACACTTGGGACATTTTAAAGATGTATAGACTGCGAAAAAATTATTTTGAGGAAAAGGCATTTGAAATGTATTATGGATATGCTATTTCCATTACTTAGCCTTAGAAGTAAGAAAACACGCTTTCTATCAAGTATATGGAAATATATTTGTATTTTTAAAATTTCAACAAGAAATTTTAACAATACAAAAACAAAAATTCGTACTTGAGATCGATGTTATGCTCATTTCAAAGTTCACAGTTCATTATAAACATGCTCATTTTTCATTTCAGTCAGTTTATTTACTCTAATACAGGGTAGTGTCCTGCCTGAAAATTCTTTTTAAAGTTACCCCGAACCGAACCGGAAAATAAAAATCGTTAACCCAATCCCAAAATGGAAGAAAATGAATCTATAATTTAATACAATTAAGGAAAAATAGTCTGCATGGGCTATTTGCGTTGCCTATGAAAAAAATATATTTCTATTAAAACAGGTGGCCTCGACATATTGGCGATATTTCCAGATAGATTTTACTTCTGTTTCTGATTTCTGAATATCTTTGATTAGAAAATACAAGTTTAGGTGCATTTACATGATATATCCGCAAGAAAACTCATTTCTTTAGGATTCAGACGTGGATTTGCATCCAATTGTATTCAGAAGGAAAATGAGAAAACTCCCAAAAACTTCAGAAAAGAAGTTTGGTCGGAGAACATTACTAGTGATCAAATACAGTTGGATAAAACCATATTTCACAGTGTAATTATTTGTTAACCCGTAACTGGAGAGGAGAGCTATAAGAAGGTATAAGAGGTACAAGAAGTAAAACGTAACAGGAGAGACGTGCAGCCAGTCTCAGATATATAATTTATTTATAGATGATCCAGTCTAGCTTCTATATTTAAATATTAGTATGAAATTGTACAGATGTGTACATTGAATATTCAACACGCGGCAGAAAAAAAATCAATTTTCAAAGAAATTTCGCACAAGACATTTCAAAACATTGTGTCGTCTTCATAAAAAAAATTCAACGGGCTCAAGCTACAATCACACGTACTATTCTATAAGGTTCTGCATCGGGATCGGGTCGGGTAATCCGATTTTACCAGAACCCGACTCTCGGGTTGAGTCGAGTTGTAGCTAATTGTTTTCGTTGTGGGTGGGTTTGTGTTGAGTTTTCATACTTACAGGGGGGAGGGGGGGAGGGGGGTCGGGTTTGGGTAACCCGATTTTTCGAAATTAAGTCTAGAATATTGTTTCAGGTGATAAACTATATATTTGAATATGAATGAGTTTTTACACATTTTTTTTCTGCATATTAGAGATATTTTTCATAATTGTAGACTATGATTTTTTCATAATTATTTTAAATTATAGATCAATTTTCTTTGATTTTGGGTTTCGGGTCAACAATTTTTTGTTGGGTTTGGGGTTGTGTTGAAGTAGAATTTTCGGATTCTGGCAGGACCCTATATCTTATTATAGGCATTTACAGATATTTTCCTTATAAACAGGTTTTTCGAGAAGAAAACGGTCGAAAATACACCATGTTATAGTGTACCCCTTCGTAACTTATCGCTGTCTGTATCTCCTACGATAGATATCAGTTCGAATTTCACCAATTACCATTGGCGTAGAGTTTTGAAAATTATTGGTGGGGCTCATCTGGAGTATAACTCTTTTCCACACAAATACGTGTATGTGTGAGGAGATCGATTGCCAATTTAACGTTGCTTTTTAAATTTCCTTTTAAAGAAATTAAATAGAATCATATATTGTTAAAGAAATCACAAATTAAATCAAATGTTTAGACATTGTACAGTCCAGTCTATGAAATTATATACTTGCTATTATTCGCAAGTCATTTATAATAAAATCACAGCAAAAGTTGACTTTGAATAAAGTCTTTTTTTTATTTTTAAATATGGGTTTTGTTTTCCTATTTTAATTTTAATATGGCCTTTCGGGTGCAAAAGTTCAAATGTTTTGCATTTTATATTAATTTTAAAAATAGAGCATAAAGTAAAAAAAAAAAAAGAAAAAAACCCTAGTATCGTTTATCCCGGTAATAAAAGAAATAAAGAAAAACAAGTGGGTTAGTGTGATCGAAGATCGCTCAAAGGGTTTCGTTTAATATTCCTTTCAAAACACTTTATCCTTTCTTTAATAAATACAAATAAATTTCATTTAGAAAAAAAAAAAAAAAAAAAAAAAAAAAAAAAACTCGTTTTTTATAAAGTAGAAATTTACCGGTCTATTTTTTTCGTTTTTTTTTTTTTTTAGTATCCAAACCAGCCCGATAGCGGGCGAAGCCGGCTATTATATTCTGTCATAATAATATCTGTGACGCGGACTAAATGCGATATAAACAAAATAATTTTAAAATTAAACATGTTGTACACCTTCAAAATGTTAAAATATGCGAATATTTCCATAATCGGATTTTTATCATTATTCAGTATGTTTCTCAAACTCATATATTTACTATTCTCTATCACTCATATTGTTACTCGCTTTGTATTGTTCTCAAACATCTGGAAAATTCGTTAAACTTCCAATATGATGTCAGATTTTCTTTTTAATTCTCTAATGACGTGATATTAATCTGCTTTGTGTACATACACATACTCATACTCCTTGTATTATTGAGAAATCTGTGAAAATTTCCGCTTTATTACCACTATGACGTCAATCATTTTTATTTCATATTAATCTTTTTTCAATTGGTGAAACTTTTATTTCATTTTCATTTTTCACGTGAAAATCGTCTGATAGAAAATTAATTATTGTAGAAAGAATTTCATCGTGGATTTTTAATTTTTGGCATCTGCTGTAACGAAAAATGTTTAAATTTAATAGGAAAAGGCTGTTAGAATTTTGTTTTTTTATCTCTATTTATTAAAATAATACGAATTTTTCAAATTTTAATATTTTGAGCTCTTTATAGCTGATATTCAGCTATATACACAAAGTTTCAACTCTGTAAGTTACATAGTTTCTGAGAATGGCTCTGTGACAGACAGACAACGGAGCGGGAGTAATAGGGTTTCGTAAGATGAACAAAACCCTAAAAAATTGTAAAATTCAAGAAAAATTTATCTGCCGAAAAAATACCTATTAAAAAATCCTTAAAACATTAGAAAATCAAAAAACTAAAATCTTTTTTTTATATTAGAGGAAAAGACCTCTAATATAAATAAAAACCCTTTACAAATTATTGGTGGGGCTCGAGCCCCACGAGCCCATATAACTCTACTCCTATGCCAATTACAGCTCTCTAAGAAGAGTTGTTCTCAGTTATCCTGCTTTATACTATACTTTTTAAAACAGTTAGTAGCGATTACTTGCCAGATGTTTCGCGTGTTACATACATTTGCGGATTCCGTTCATTCTTGAAAATAACCCCACTTGCAGCGCGAAATAACCGCTTGAATGAAGCGGGAAGCGAATATTTCAGGGGCTTTAAACATAAAATGGTCAAATGCTTCGACCAGTAAAAAATGACTTCATAAAAATACATTTTTATTCACAAAATTGAAAAAAAAATGTATAATTGCTTCAAAACAGGACCTAGTTTTTCACTGACGTTATGTGTTTAGGGTCTCGGATCGTACAATAGCACGTTTGATAGAAAATGTAGTCGACAGTGGGCGGTCTCAAACACCACACGTCAACATTTATGCGTTAGGGCTGTTCATTATACCCCAGACAGTTTCAGTGGGGTGCTGCGCCCTGCCTGTTCTTTGGTTTAAAAATTAGCCCCCTTCCTGCTCTTCATTCATAAATAGCGCCCTTCTTGCCCCAGAATCAAACAAAATTGTACCCTTACTGCCTTAGTTTTTACCATGCAAGCATTTTTTTTAATACAGTCTTAAAAAGTTTGTTCTCACTTTTAATTATTAAAAGTGCCTTTAAAAATATGCTTAAGAATAAAAAAAGTGCCTTTACGAATCTAAAAAGTCTCCTTAATAATTAAAAAAGTGTCCTTAAGAATCTAAAAAGTGCCCCTTTTTCCACCTATAAACATCCTGCCCTTTTTTAAACCTGTTGGTAACTTTGTATACACTATTAACTGCTAATTTTAACGCATCCGGGTCTAGTGTCCTATTAATAAAACATGTCTTCACATTGACTATTTTTTTGTCTCGACATTTGTTTTTTGCAGATTTTTTATTATGGCTTCATTTATGTTTCATCACTAAGTAATAAAGAGACCAGAAAAAGTTCTCTTAAATCTCTTAACACTGCTGGTGATTCTTTTATTTCAAACATATGTTTCGCTCGTTAAATTTAAAATAGGAGTTACTTTTCTGGAAAGAATATCTAATTTATAATAAAATATATAAAATACTAGAAAGTTGTGTTTGCTTAATCCTGTTGTAATAAGCTATTTTCCAAATGTCTTCAAAAATTCTTCCTTAGCCTACTGACATATTAGAGTACACAAAATAGCTATATTGTTTAGATTTCAGTAAATGATATATTCGTTAAATTTCAGTAAACCTTAATTTTTGCGATTTGGAAAGCTACTTTTAATTTTTTAAACGTAAAAGTATTTTTCCGCCCAAATTAAAATACAACTGCGGATCCGAAAGGGTTAAATACGAGTTTCACTTATCAAACAAACTCCGCGTCGATGTCGCCGAAAAAAATAATTTTCGCTTTTAAAAAATTTCTTCATTTCTTAAATTTTACTATCTAACGTAGGAAATAATTAAGAAATGCGATTTTTACTGAATTTTTTGTCGAAAGAAATTGCTGATAATGTCGAAAAAATTTGAAGTCTAATCTTTGTAAATATTTTATGTTAAATCATCTGGAATTTGCGTGGAATCAGTTTGCGTAGAAATGATTAAACAGTGTGGAACACAACTTAATATGAATTCTTTTGACAAGAATGCTTTTGGATAAAGCGGAGCTACGAGTCGAACCTTTATTTATGATGAAATGAAAACCGAAAATGAACCAAAATTATTTTTTGAGTTCGGGAACTGAACCGAAATCAATTCACTGTTTCGGAACTGAGCCACAAAAACTGTTTTATTTTTTAGTTTTTATCTCTAACTTTTTGACACAGGTATCAAAATTAAAAAGAAAAAAAATGTATACTAACACTAATTAAACTGCAAAAAATGCAAATATTTTAACCAAGATGTACGAAGGAGCAGTCAAACACAGCAGTTTCCGACTCAATTGTTACGTAAACCACCCCAAAGTTTCACATTTTTTCGCGGTCCACCTAGTATGTAGTTACATAGAGCCCTTTGTCTATCCTATGTGAAAAGGTGGACTTTTGCCCAAAATATACACAAGAACCATAATAGGTAATATTACTCTAAAAGGGAAATACTCAAACCCTTATTTTACTACGTAAAGAGAAATTCGTTTATAAACAAATTTATTATAAAATTACAATTTAAAAGTAAATTGAATTTATGACATTGTTTTGGACTAGCGGCCGAGTCTGTACTAGAGGTCTGCTTTGGCCGAAATTTCCAGGCCCGGCCCGTTCATATTTTCGCAGTTCAAAGGCCGGCCTGGCCCATGCAAACATCAATAAAATTAGACCCGATAAATAAAATCAGACTCAATAACATCAATAAAATTAGACTCAAATTCTACAGAAAATTCCGATCTTTCTTAACCTAAAATTAAGAATAATGCCTACATAGTTATGCAAAAATTTTACAGTATATTCCAGACTATATGTACACAAGCCTTATAATACAGAATAGCAACATTAATGATCACTTACGCTCGTATTCATCACCTACCCCAACTCCCGGTTTAATGCGAATAGCTCGGTCGAACTCTTAAATGAATGATGTCAAATCAGATCCAATCAGATTAATGGTGAATACATTTTGAGCGGTCGACCGAGGTTATTGTGCTTAACCGGGAGTTCTTGTAAATGGTGAATACGAGACTCTTAGATATTACATTCAAATAAAAACTAAAAAAATTTTATGTATCTAGAATAAAAGGAAAAATGGTTAAAAAATCATATTTGAAATATTTCTCTGTAATTTATTAAACTATATTTCCAAAGATTCTGTTAGCAAAAATTCATTATCACTATTATTTTTACAAATAAAATTGTCTGCTTTACATGTTCTGGAAACATTTAAGGCCAGATCCGACCTGGCCGCGAGATTACAAACCAACAAAACTTTGTGACCTTGGCGAGATAAAACGCAGTGAGCCAAGAGCGCTAAAAATCTTCACACTGTACCCTTACTCCAGTAACCCATTTGTTTACAGGGGGAAATGCAGTTTCAATTAACTTTTTTTGTTCGTGGAAGAGAGTGCAGTAAAAGAGGTAACACGATCAATTTCATTAAAAAAAAAATAAAAAAAAAGTGCTGAAACAATTAATAAAGTTCTATGAGGAAATTATGATCACTAATGTCTTAATTAAAATACCCGGGAAAAATGTTTACAAGTTATTTTCATGGTTTATTAAAATCTCCTATGCTGTCTAATAGCTAGAGGACTGTTTGTCACTGTTTTTTAAGTGCATGTCCTGCATAGATAACTTGCATATCATACCTATACCTATTTTCATTTTAAAAAATGGCAGGATGATTATCCAGTAAAATGCCATGACGTGTTGTCTCATGTTTTTATGATTGTATGTTCATTAACCCCTTAACTGTGTAGCCCGAACTCAGTTCGGGCAAGAACAGTTTGCTTGTTTTGTTACTAAAAGCTTTTGCACACCAGTAATTATTTAACGCAACCGTCGCTTTATTAATCGGCAGACCTTTTTCGATTACACAAAGCAAATATTTTAGTACGGAAAGAGTGGTGTATTGTGCCTATTTTTAGTTTAGGGTGTCAAAATACCTCCCACAGTTAAGGGGTTAATGATTTGTTAAAAAATTACGAGAAAATGTTTTACAAATTTCGTTTAAATAGAAAAACACATTTGTTCGTTTATTAAAATAAAATGCAAGTTAAACAATTGCCAAAATATTTTTGTTAACAATGATGGGTTTTTAAAGTTATTTTTAAAAAGAAAACATTTTAAAGAGCATACAAAAGTAATATTAATTTTTTTCGAAGTGTTATCTTTATTATTAACTCCATTTATCACCTAAGCACTACGATGCACAAGACAATATTTAGTTTATTGTTGTACGTTTTATTTAATTCATAGTTTATAAGACAATTTCTCCAATTTTATTTTAATTGTTAGTACGTGAAAAGAATTTAAAAAAGTCCTTCCGGCCTGTACCGGGAGGAAAAGGTAGCTTTCCTATATCTTCGTTTTAAAATTTTAGCTAATGTTACACGAAAACAGCAAATTAAAATGCAAAGAAACGTTTACAAAAGATTCGTTAATACTGAATTTGAATAAGAAATTCGCCAAATTATTGAGCAATAGCCAAATTGGCTTCATTTATGAAGACTTATTTTGTTCGCCAAATTTGGTGATATTTCGCCAAATATCGCCAATTTTGTCAATTTTGTCGCCAATGTCGCCAATTTTGGCGCTAACGGATATGAATATATAGTTTTATGTGCATGATTGGGAAAATTATTACAACAATGAAAGAAAATAATTTGCAAGTAATGGCGTTAATGTGCTGTTTTGTTTCAAAATGTCAGCCATCCTAGAATTTCAAACTGCTCTATCTCAGCCATTTTTTAAGATAGAGGTAAACCAAAAAATGCTCTGGAATCCTTGTATCAAGGCCTAACACGTAATTAAAAAATAAATTTGAATTTTTATTTTTTTTGTATATTTATTTTAGTTTTAAATTTTTAAATGGCCGCCATCTTGAAACAAAATGGCGGACCAAGCTGGCCAACGAACTCGGTCGAGACGTTGGTGAGCTTAATACACACAATTAGTTTCATCAAAATCGATTTATAAATACGAGCGTTATCGTATGACATAGGTCATATATATATATATATATATATATATATATATATATATATATATATATATATATAAATCAACATTTGAGCGGAGGGTGGTTTTGGGGTCTGGGGGTCATGATCGGTGAAAATATATCGAAAATTTCCGGAACTGCTTTCCTCCGAACGGCTGCAATAGGTAACTGTATACTTTTTAGTATTGAAAGCTACCTAAAAGAGTATATGCGATCAATCATTGTGACTATTTCACTTTAAGAATTCAAATTATTTTGAATAAAAAGAGTTCTATATTGTTATAAAAAGTAAATTTCTGAAACAAATATTTCAAAAGACAATCACAAAAGTGCTTCAATAACATTTTCTTTAAATGTCGAATGTTCTATATCATGAAAGAATGAATGTTATGAAAGAATGAATAATATGATCGTTAATGATCATGATTGTTTCTAAATCTATGATGATCATTAATGACAACAGTTCTTTAATAATATTTACTTTAAATGTCAAATGTTCTATATCATGAAAGAACGAATGATATGATTGATAATGATGATTATTGTTTCTAAATGCTGTGATATTAAATATCTTCATCACAGATTTTTTTTTCAGTCCCTTAATTTATCTAATTTGCAAATCTCATTAAAAAACTGAACAAGTTATCCTTTTTACCCATGAATGCAAGAATTATGTTTTCTAGTTACAAAAAGTTATATTGTCCTTGATCTATCAGACAATCTCAAATATTGATTTTAATTTACAAGTGATATTTTTATTATTAGCTTACAGCATATTAACCATTATTGCTTAAATTACTTCACTATAAAATGTATTTTATGAAAGAGAGCACTCATTCATGCACCTGAATAGAAATAAAATATTGCTAAAATACAAGGTTCAGCAATCTGAAAAACGAATATAATCGTACAAAATACTGAATTTAGCTAAGTTTTTAATTTAGAATAAACTTTAAAAAAAAAATATTATGCATACAAAAATTATTAATGTGTTATGTGTTCTTATCCGGTTCAAAATGAACTCTTTTGTTCCTGTTCAGTTGTAAATTTGATACATTTTTTATTATATATAATATAAATGGTCGTTAGCTGACAACTATATATATATTTTGAGTGGCAGAGGTGTACCCCCTCCCCTCCGCACTCTGACCGTGCATACAAAATGTATAAGGTTTTGGTTTGTGTTAGCATTTTTTACAGCAAAATTAATCAATTTAACACTTTTTGATATTAAATACTAAGTTTATGACGTCCACAACTTCCTTCCAGAGGCAATTCGACTTTTAACAACAGTTCTAATTAGTGTCAACATTTTTACCGATTGGTCGCTTTTTAGCATCAGCTTTATCACCCAAATCCATTTTAGAACATTTTGATAAAATACGGGCTTTACATTTCTGTTTCAGAATTACGATTTTAGAAAAGTGAAAAAACAAGAAAGGTGTAAACAAAACAAAATACTATATCAAAAATACAGAATACTACTAGCTAAAACCAAATTTTCGTTCACAACTTTAACAATAATGAAGGTATTTTAGCGAGAATTTTGTCATATTAACTTTGCTTGGATGAAATGTGATGACATCATTGAAAGTAACTGAATTTTGGTCAGTGACACAGTATATATATAAAGTCTGTCAGTTGCATTTTGAATAATGGAATGTCTAGCTCAGTGTTTTATAGAAATGAATGGTGGAAATTTTCAGCAGTTCTCGTTATGTGTATCATATTCCACAGATCTCAAAATGAGTCTTTTGAAAATATCGTTACAATATCATCATTATTGTTAAAGTAACAAACAAAAATCAAAGTTCGGCCTGGAGTGAGATACACTATATATTTGACTGAAAGTCTGTTCTATTTTGTGGAAAACACCCTGCTTATAGAAAAGTTAGAAATTAGTTATTACCAGACAATATTCAGGAACTTTCATTTGTACACCTTTAATTCCTATAAAAGTCGCCATTAATGGTTAATTTGACCTCTAAGCTCCCTGTGAATTATACCTCTGGAGGTGCCTAGTCAGGTGAGGGTCTCATCACCCGATCAAGGTTCTAAATTACGAGATCAACTCGCATAGCGATAGCATGACGTAAGGGTGTGATGCCAAGCCCAGGTCCATACAAAAAAAAAATAATAATAATAATAATAAAAAAATAACACCAATTAGCAGCAAAACAAAAATGGGAACAAAACAAAGACATCCACATAGCTGTCCTACCAGCAATGGCCAGCCGCTATGCGCCGCGGTGCCAGGCACTAGACCTGTTTAAACTAGGGAAAACCTGGCAGGTAGGGGCCTGGTCGCCGGTCTAAAAAAAGTACTACTTTTCAAACAACAAATAATGTAAAAGCATTCTCTTTTATTTAAATATGAATTCTATTTCTTAATTATTCTGAATATCTTTATTAATTCACAGTTAAAAGTAGGAGTTGTGTAAAGATTTTAGAAATATTTTTAAAAGTTATTTTTAAGTATTCGGTTTGACCGAATATACGGCAGACGGAGTGTTTTGATATTCAGCCAAACCGAATATTCGGTAGTATGGCCGAATACCGAATAGATACCGATATTCGGTGCATCCCTAAAAATACCATTGTTTTTATAGAAAATAATTTTATTATTATATCTTTTTATAATCTATGATACTTGCTGGGGACGAAGTAGCACAACGAAGCCAGTTGTGAACAAAATTTCGCGACGCCAGTTAAGGGTTAACAGAGTATCTTTTTCAGAAAGTTGAGTTTTCCAGACACTTTTGTTTTAATGAACAAACTCACTGGGGTATTGTGACAGAGCTTGTCAGATGCAGAAAAGTATCTCGTTTTGAGATGGATTAATGCTACTGCTACACTGGAAGCTTTTGTGAATTCTTTTTCAGTTGACACCCGCTAACAGGTGCTTTTCCTCAAAAGTTAAAACGGCGCAATCCTTTTCTCTTTTTCATTCACAGATTATGTGTACATTCATTTCAAATAATTTTTTACTAAACAAAATTTGTTAGTAGAGTCATTCTGGTATGTAATTGGAATTGTAGTATGTACAGGATTAGCAATAAACAGGTTACACACTTCCGAGAGCTCTAGAGTGCGTTCTACTCCTGCGAATTTCACGACATAGCTGCAGATTATACAAATGATACATTAGTCGTTTTTAAATAAAAATTTTGTAGTAACACTTCTGCGGTATTCAAACTAAAAATTTTCTATCACAATTAAGTCTGCAAATTTTAATGAGCGCGTGAAAAGAGTTTTTAAAGTTGATTCATATATGTATTGCTTATAATTTGCCCTCTCGTCTTGAGTCAGCGATAACTGATAATTATAAACAGTGAAGTTATAGCAATAATTAAACAGGGTCTCATTTGAACCAATACACCTCAAATCGATGAGTAATGTTGAAAATTCCCGAAGGAAGAAACGATATTTTAGAAATACCGATAGTTTCGGTCCCGGCCGAATATTCGGCAGTATTTTCGCCGAAACTAAGATTTTGGGCCGTAACCAAATATTCGGTCGAACTCTAGTACTATGTATGTATTCCCCGTATGAATAATCATAATGCGATTTAATCACGAAAACATAACTTTCTTTAATTACGCATTGAGAAATGCCTTTATTAATGAATGTAGTGTTAAAAAAACGTTGTTTAAAAGTCCATGCGATTTATAACATCGCTTTACACCAACGAGAGTGTCAATATCAGGGTTGACATTTTTTAATTTCAGCTTAAAGACGCTAAATACATGAAGTTTAAAGAAATACAGTCTTTTCTCGAAGTTGCTTATCTATATTTCTTTCCTACTTTTTCCTTTAGAAACGTAACATATTGTGTTCGTTTTGTTTTTAAAGCAGATACAGGGTGTCCCAAAAAGGAGTACCTATTTTTAAAAATGAATAATAAACAAACGAATAGAGTTATTGAATAAATTCTTGCAGGAAACGGTTGTGTGAAGTCTGGAATTTTGTTTAGAGTACTTTATTATGTTAGTTAAAACTCTTACCGACAGATGGCGCTGCGGCTACTGCATTCATCAGAAATAGTTGAAAATTAAATGACAATATTTTCAATATGTCCTCAATTCATCACAATAACATGCCGGAGTCTTAGAATGAACTTTCACTGACCACGTCTGCTTCTGTCTGGTCTTCACGCATGCTCCGTTTGTTCATATAGCCACCAAAATGTGCTGTAGCGCCATCTGTCGGTCAGATTTTGAACTATCATAATAACGTGTTCTAAACAAAATTCCAGACTTCACACATCCGTTTCCTGCAAGAATTTTTTTAATAACTCTATTCGTTTGTTTCTTATTCATTTTTAAAAATAGGTACTCCTTTTTGGGACACCCTGTAAAATTAGTAATATATTTTTGATTGACTAAAAACTAACAATCATTTCGCATCCTATCAACACACTGACCGAAAATTCTATTTGAAGTCATCCCGAAAAATGACAATATTAATCGTTGATCCGAAATACGACAAGAACCCGGCAAAATAATTTTCGTCGATCCGCAACCCGACCCGATTCGACACACTGGAACCCGACCCGAAATGAAAGAAAATAATTCTATATTTTAATGCAATTATGGAAAAGCAGTCTAAAATTATATCTCTTATATATCCATTATATCTTTTATGTTATGAAATGGACATATATATATAGTATATATACATATATACTCTTTCGCACAAAAATTACTTTTTCATCTGAAACAGTATTCTGGACTTTATATTGGAAAATTGAATCAACCCAAACACGACTCGCAAAAGTCAAAATCCAACCCGAAACTGAAACAATGAAAGTCAATACGAAACTGAAACAATGAAAGTCAGCCCAACCCAGAAGACAAGTAAGAGTCAATACAACCCGATCTGAACCGCGAGTCGGGTTGGGTTCCGGTAAAGTAAGGTTACCCAACCCGATGCAGGACTGTAGTCATGACCCATAGTTTGGGAATTGCTATGGTTAGAGCATGTATATATGAAAATTACTCCTCCCGGATGATCGGTTTTCTGAAAACTTTTAAATCATATTAATTTGTTAGTACTTATTTACTATGCTGCTTTTCGCCCCTGCAAAATGTTCATGTGCCAGAAAATAATTTTGTACCTGCCACATATACCGGGTGATTCTAAATAGATGTAATGGCGATTATCTCCTATATCGCTGAGGATATATATATATATATATATATATATATATATATGCTTCCAACAACAAAAAGTATACAAATAAAGTATAGTTTTAGTTTAGATTTTGTTTTTCATGGGGCTGTATACGTTTTAAAAAAGAAGATTTAGTTTTTATATGCGCCTCCTTTTCCTATAACTTACATTTAGAAAAATGTTGCTCTATGTGATAAAAAATAAATCCCATTCTTTTACGACTAAGATTTACCGAATTATGATACTTTGAATTTTATGAATTTTCAGTGTTTCCTGTCACTGAAAACGGAAATAACGTGTTTTCAAATTACAGCAATGTTTATCCACGATTTTATGCAAGAAAAATAATATTTTGCCACTGTTCGAGAGTTAAAAATCATGAGACCACTTCTCTTCTATATATTCTGATTCATCATTAGTACTTTGAAATTTCTGTAAATTGTCAAATCTCTCGGGTATCGGGGGGAAGTTGCCATTCTTTAATTACGTCACACTTTAAGAGGAGGGGTTCCACAAGATGTGACAGAGTGTGACCTGGGGATGTGTGGGTTGTTAACACATTGTTAGTTTAATAGCTAACGTCACAGGTATAATATGAAACAGGTAGCATATAAAAAAGTAATTCCAATGTTATTTTAATCAAAATTAGTTATAAATAACTGTTACACAAAATGTGACGTCGCAGTAAGGGCAGTGAAGTCACTCGAGGGCATGGGGCTGCATATATATTAAAATACGAAATTTAGTTTTTTATACGCCCCCCTTTTCCTGTAACTTGTATTTCGAAAAATATTGCCCTATTTGTAAGAGGTAGAGGTGGGAGTGGCCAAAAAGCTACGAAATGTGTGTGACATAATATTTGGATGACCCCTCAGCGCCGTGACAACATTATTTGGCACTCAGTGTTGTGAAAACTTTTGTTTCTTTTTTTTTTAACGGTTGTCTCAATGTATTGGCAGTCAGAACAAATTACAGAATCTTGTAAAACGTACCATAAAATAATGAAAACTATTTTATTTTAGATTAGATCTAATAAAAATTTTAGATCTAATTAAATTAGATCGTTAAAATTATATATTTTTAAAATTAGATCTACCAACAGTCGTTAAAAATCGCTTCGCTTAGAGCACATATTATATGAAAATTACTCATCCCGGATGATCGATTTTCCGAAAAGTTCTAAATCAGAGTTGTAATATTTATTTACTATTTGATCTTAAAATTAGATCTAATTGAATTTTAACGACTGTTGGCAGATCTAATAGTGTATTACGAATCATTTGATTGAGTATTTGCAGATAAGAGTCTCAATAGATTGTATAAATGTAGAAAGTTCTTACTTTAGAGAACGTTAAATTGAAGTTAATGTGCAAAAGTATGTTAATAACTGTTATAAAATGTATCCTGGAAATAAAAATATTACTGAACTTGTATTTGATAATCAAGAAATCATAAGCGGAAGTAAAATTTTTCTGGAAATGCCGTCAATAAACCGTGTCAATGCCGTCGTAAATCAGTTTTAATAGAAACATTTTTTGTCACAGAGAGCATTTTGCACGCCTATTGCGTATTTCTAAAATGACACAACTAAAAAATGTTATTTTTATTATATTAATATAAGTGAATCACAAAGATATTTCCTCATCTGCCATTAAAAGTACATTGAAATATCTTTAAAAATGACCGAATTAGAACGGTTTTATCATTTTTCGGTTATGATGTTATACAACGCTATTGTCCACAGCTACACATATTAAGATAATTGGGTGAAATCTGAAATGTAGCTCTTATTATAATATGTAAGCTGTTTTTGACTCTAGATATAAAAATTTATTATTATTTTCGAATCCATTTTAAGTGAACTTTTTTTTTTTAATGCTTGGAAAAAATGTTTTTCGCCTTTTCTGAAAACCCTTTTTGTTTTTCCGAGTTGTATCATTTTAAAAGTAAACATGCGATATGTTATTTAACTGAACAGCAATTTAGGAAAATATTAGAAGATAATTTGCGTTTTCACTTTTAAAATTAAGGCATATTTTTCAGCTTAAATAAATGACTGGTTTCTTCATTTCATTAAATGACTTATCTATTAAGCTATTAAACTTTAGTCAGCTAAAATTAATGCATTAAATTCACTTTTACGTTTTAAATGTCAAATAACAGCTCTTTGAATTACGAAGTTGTGATAGTTTATTGCTAGCTAAGTAAGTGACATTTGAGATAAGTTTTTTGTCTCAAGAGTTTACAGTTTTGATGGCTGAGATAGGAAGTTATGAAGAGTTTCTTATCTGATGGAACTCGCAGATTGATAGCATGTCGTTGTTACCTTAGATACTTCAAACCGTTAAAAAACGAAAACAAAAGAAAAAAAAAGACATACTTTTGACATACATAACATCTTTGACCTCATTTTATTTTCAACAAATATGACTGATAATATTAGTCTACAAATTGAAACTGCAATAATGGAATTTTATGCGTTTGTTGACGCCGAACCTGAAAATGAAGTCGGTTGTCTTTCATCATGCATCATATTTTTGTTATACAACTTTGAGCTTTGGCAGTATCCATATTGAAATTATCACAAACTTTGAAATTTTCAATAAGAACATCAATTTTGACATCATATTTGGATTCCTCTGTAAATTTTACCTTCGGATGCCAAACGGGAAGTCATTCGGTAGAATAGTTTAGGAATTGAGGGGGTCGGGGCAAGAAAGTGCCAAGCCACATTTTTGGTGAAATAAATCTAGCAATCTAGCACTGTAATCTGTTGCTTAACATTGTAAATTATAATATCCAACATATAATTTGTTTTTAATGTCACTTGGTGGCAGCCTATGTGACAGGTTTCGTTTTTGCCCAGATGTTTATGCCCCCAATGAAGATAGCTAATTTGCAAAAAAGTAATCGTAATATCATTAAAGTAATGCCATATTGTTACTCAGAATATCTCAAATGTTACTAAGACATTGGCGAAAAAACTTTAGGTTATATATCTTGATTTGAATATTTGATCAAATTTTCAAATTGAAATATCTCAGAAGTTCAAAAATGTGGCTTTTCACTCTCTTGCCTCGACCCCCTCAATTATGCAGATGTAAAGTTTGGAACTCCTAATGTTAAATTCCTTTTTAATAATTCTATTATTTTTTTTAAATTGCAAAGCAAACTGCAATACCGGTAATTTTTTAACAATAACTCAAAAACTACTTGGCGGAATGTGCTGTAATTTTGGATTCGCACATTTAAAGCTTATTGAAATCTATTTCTGTTGATTTTTTTATAGGTTACTATACACATTATTTTCGAATATTAATTTCATAAGGTATATCTTTAAAGTTAAACAACTAGAAAACATGACGTGATAGAGCATTTTTTATTACATTTTAAGTTTCAGCATTAAATAACTTCATAAAACACTCATTGGATTATCTGTTCTGATAATAGTTAAACCAGCGTCACACGTTGTTCTTATGCATTTCGCTTGGTTATGAAATTTATAAAATTGCTGAAGCTCAGGATCAATTAGAAATTTGTAGTCATCAAGTATTAATTGGAGCTTGATGAAAAAACGAAATTTAAAATAAATAGGGCGCATATGTGAGGCTTGTTTTTTGCTCGTTAAAACTGGTGTCTCGTTAAATCCGAACTCGTTATAAACAAGTTCGACTGTAAAAAAAACTTTTCGAAGAGGATATTTTTCCATTGAATTTGAAACTTTTCACAGTGATCATCCGATTAAACTGGTTGCAAACGAATATGTATAAATGCACACACACACACACAAACACACACAATAACAAACAAACAAACAAAAGCTTTTTAGCTTTTTAATTTCTAGGTAAACAATCTTTAAATTTTGCATATTTCCGTACAGTTGCTACACGAAAATATTCCTTAAGACATCCTTCACACAAATGCAGAGAAAAAATTTGTACATAATTTATTCGCTAATAACTGACACATTGTTCTTTTCGTTTTAACTAACTTGAAATAATGATTGAAACCAGACTAAGCTTTCAGCGAAGGGAATTTATCGTAAACTGCTACTGGAAGTTCGAAAACGTAGTTGAAGTGCAGAGACAATTTAGGAGAGAGTTTTAAACAGATCACCCTACGCGACTTACAATCGCTAGAATCAGAGATAAGTTTGAAACAGATGGAACTGTTCAAAATGTTCATAAGCAACGTTCGGGAAGACTGCGGTTATGAACAAACCCCGCAAATGAAAATATGTCTTTGAAGTTTCAAGCTCGTAGAAAGCTTAACCGTTCGTTACGTTCTTAATAAACGGTTATTTTTCTCGTTTATTACGTACCTTAACCTAAAACGTGAATTATTGTAATTCCATGTCACTATTCGAATTGAAGTGTATGTTAATAACAAATTACGTTATAATCATTTAAATTGGGTATACAATTTTGTGAAATACTCTGCAAATAACTTTAATTTAATAAGATTACAATATTTTCTTTTTTCTTATGAGAATATATTTAAAAACGAAACCAGTGAGCTGTCATTATAATAATCAAATCGTTTGATCAAGATTTTCTGTTGAAGCCGGTACATTTTTGTAACTTGAAACTTTAAAGACATCTGCTACCAGAGATCTCTTTAAGAAGAATTTGGGTCCTTTAAAGGACCCCTCATAAAATTTTCCATCTTGTATCCTTTACAAAATTTTTCATCTTAAAACAGGACCCATCACAAAATTTTTCATCTTAAAACAGGATCCTTCACAAAATTCTTTTAGTTAAAAATGGACTTTTCACTAAACTTTATATATATAATTAAAATGAATTCACATGTGTTCAAATAAATGTAAAAATATAAGCTAAAAAATATTAAACGCGAGAGTGAAAATCCCAAAACAATATCTAAATGTGATATGGAATCGTCAGAGAAGCCTTATATCCACAATATCTTTTTAATATAAATTATAAATGCAGTAGAATGTTGGTTCTCGAATGCCCCAGTTGGCGAACAATTCGGCTTTCGAAAAAGAAATTCGAGCGAAATTTGATAAGATTCTCTAACAGTGAAAGTGTCGTCGTCAAATCGAGCGAATGAACAAACGTAGCTAAAAAAAATATGGTTATTGGGCGCAAAGCGCACATACATGAGGTTCAGTGATCGCAGCATTACAGAAATTCGCGTATTTTGAAATTCTTGTACAGTGGTGTTGCTGAATTTATTGATATTTTTTGTTTGTTTGTTTTCATGGGCGCGAATTGTATATAGATGTGATATAATGCTCCCAGTGCTAATGAATTTCACGAATTTTGCTATTCAAAAACAGCGAATTAGCCCTTTTTATCCTGACGGTACTTATAAGTACCACTTTAATAAAACACCTATATATTCGTAATATGACCGTTTTTCCTAACAGTATTCACAATGGCACAAAGAGTGTATTTCTGACAGCAGGCAGGAGATGGCAAATTCAAGCACATATCCTCTTTCGTTGCATTGTAGGGATTTTACATTTGCCACGCTACATTCGAAATCCATTTTGCAATATAATTGACATGCATGTTGTTCTTCATTTGAGTAATTTTAGTGGTTTATTACCGGTTATTTAGTACTATTATTTTCTATTGTTTTCTATACTCTGCAGGTGAACATTTCCTATATTTTATTTGAAGTTTGCTATTTGAAATTTACTATTTTATTTTATATCATAGGGTAAAAAAATTATGGTGGTTACAGTTGCATAATTAACCACTAAAACACTATAAAAATTATTTTCCTCTTTCCTAAGTTTATTCTGCACCAAAACTTATCCAATGATGCAAAAATACAATTAAAAAGTAGCTGGAAAATTAATTCAGGATATAAAGGGTTAACGTAATGATCCTAATAATGATATAACAAAAATAAGAATAGAAACTCTCTTCAATTCCAAGTCATCCAAAGTCTCATCTGTAAAGATATGGGTACAACATTTATTAAACTTTTAATAAAATATAAATTTTTCATTGTATCCTGTAACGTGTTTTCATATTTTACTGTATTGTATTATAGTACAGTGCATTGTCTGAAACAGGTAAATATAAGTAGTAACCTGAACAGTGAAAGCCAAGTATTTTCATTCATTCTTATGGTAAAATTTGATTCGTTTATCGAACAACTCTTTTTTGGAACGAATAGAGCCGAGGTATCGTTGTCCTTAAATCAAATATTGTGCATCTATTGATTACAAAAAAATTAAATTGATTACAAAAAAATAAAAGAAACTTCTCATTTATCAGGAAAATTTCGTGAATCAAGTTTCGTTTTCTGGCTAAGCGAGATAAAAAAAATTTGTTCTTTTGATCTGGTGATGCCGTATTTCTCTATCTTCGATGACATAATTCTCCTGAAATGTGAGCCACATATGAATGATAAGATGAAAATCGCCATGTTTCACATAGTGCCAGTTGTGAACCTAATCAGTTGTTATCATAAGTGATATAATCTCTCTTAGTTTAGAAAGCTTAACTAAATGTTTTTAAAAAGATTTTACAGATATGTTAGCAAAAATATTTAGTTCTTTTTTGATGACCAAAGTTTTTTAAACCTCGTATAAAGGTTTTAAATTAATTTAAGCTATATTTTTATTTGATCTTGAAAATTTTCTGTCCTTATTCGAAGTTGGCTAGCTATTATATAAAAATCGCAATCGAATATTTTCCTAATATTGAATTCTTAATACAGATATATATTAATAAAGAGGAGCTATTTATAAGTTAACAGATATTTTATACTTGACAAATCTACTTTCAATAAATGACAGTGAATATGATTTTTTTTTTTTTTTTTTTTATTGGCAAGATTGTTAGCCTCTACAAAGGTTTGCCCCGAAATGAATACAATTTTCTGAAAAATTAACTGAAAAACTATTAATTTCTTTTACGTACATTTATAAATAAATAATTTCCCATGGAATTTATTTCCTAAAATGTCTTCTTAATTTAGAACATAAAACCCCAAGATGGTCACATTTACGTTTGTTTCAAGTTCATTTACAAATTTCTAGAATTATTTGTTCGAATTCCTTATGCTAAAATTTTCAATTTATGAGTTAAATTTTGAGACTCTAACTTTTTATAGTTATTTGTGATAGTAGTTTCCCACAATTGCTTTCTAAATGATTAACGCGTCTTATTGGTTCTTTTCTGGACACTCATGTATCCCAGCATTCCTACTCTTTACTCCATACCGCTCGACATCGGTATAGTTTAATTTTCTTCGTCCGCTGTTGGAGCCGTATGAACAGCGCCTTTCTCAGTTTTTAGAATAAATCATTATTGCTCCTTATAAAATGCTGTTATTGATGTGCTGTACACTTTGTATTACGTACTACCACTACTAGAACAGAAAGAAAACTTTCTTCTGCTTTGGCACTGGTAGAACGTTCTTTTGCGACTTATGAAGAAAGAATTCTTTCTAAACCCGTTGCGTTAGCTTCTTTTTATTGTGTATTTCAGAAGTGTCTTTCTTTCTATTATGAGACTAAACTTTAGAAGTTATTTCTTTGATGTTCTAAAGATATTTAGAAAATCTCTCTCTTAAATTCAAACTTTAAAATAATTTGAACATTAAAGGATTAAATTGAAATATTACAATCCTAAGATAATGAGCATTGACAATTGTGGCATTGCTGTGACAAGTGTGTGGTAAATATGCTATTATTCTGTGATATAACATTTGTCATCAAAACGTGAATAACATACAATTTTACTAATTTACTTAAATTGAATTTATATGCATCTCATTCATTTGAGAAGATTTTTTTTTAAGTCAATATAAAAACATTTTTTTTTCACTTAAAAATCCGCATTTTATTGTATTTTGATTTCGGTAGAACTTTTTATTTCTGTCATGGTGGATTTTATTTAACTCGTGTACTCCACAGTAGTGTGAATTCGCACCAACCAAAATTTAAAATCGTCGGCATTTTTTAAAAACATGCTTTCATTCATTAAAATTTTTCTTAAACTAAATAATTTTTTATAAAAATAAATATCACAGTTCGATTCCTCATTAAATTTCGTATAGGAATCATGTGTTATATTTCATTATTACTACACTGCTGTCCAAAAATTAAGGGGCAGTGACTGCACGTTTTCGATTTTTACACGGTTTATCGAATATCTACTGAAATTCTTGATGAATTCTCCTTGAACTTCGAGGATGTAAAGCACATGTTTGACTTCAAGAACAGTAGAAACAGTATATTGCAATTAAAAGATATATTGATTATTTGATTAATATATTGACAAATTGGGGAGAAAATCCAATAGGAGGATAAGGGATTCCCTCCCCACTATATTGCCGATATCTTTCTGAGTTTTCACGATATTTGACTGGTATTTTTTTGTATGAGTTACTCTATACAATTGACTACCAAATTATGAAAAAAACATCTTTGGTATAGTTCACGCATGCGCAGTTAAAAATTATTTCATACAAATGCCCATATCTCATCAAATATTCAATATATTAATCTTTTAATTGGAGTATACTGTTTCTACCGTTCTTGAAGTCAAACATGTGTTCACATCCTCGAAGTTAAAGGACAATTCATCAAAAATTTCAGTAGATAATAAACAAACCGTGTAAAATGCGAAAGCGTCCGGTCACTGCCCCTTATATTGGCCAGCAGTGTATATTGCCAACAAAGTTATACGCATTTGAAGTTACAGAATCCCAAATAGTATTAGTGTGGAGTGCGTGGGTTCCGAACCGAAGTGTGGAGTCCACGGATTAATTAGCAACAGATGGAAATACACATGGTGTCCGGCAATCTGCGCTGCATACAAACTTGGAGGCAGTAGATTATCATATCATCATTTTTTATATTTATTCATATATTTAATATCATCTGATTACGACGTCGTATAATTCAGAAAGACAGAAATACGTTTCCTTCAGAAATACATACGGCAACCGGCTCGTCGTCTGATAGTCACCGTATTAAACATATAATGGCAAGAAGAGTAACAAAAATTTTAAGAAACTTTGTACAATTTACACAATTACTGGGTAGGAAACATTTAGTAGTTTTTGCTTCTCTTAAGATCACACGAAATTGTTTGGATACGACAGGTTTTATACAGACTGTGTATCTTCGTAGATAAACATTTTTTTCACCAAGTTATTTCTGTATACGAAACAGGATCACAATCCATGTATTAAGTCAAAATTACTCAGAAAGGTCATCACATGTATTTCGTATTTATACCATAACAAGTGAGCGTTATGCGGTAATTATGCTGAAGTTTTATGGTTGGTGTAAAACCGATCACAAATAGCTTCTCTAAGAATCTCTCTCTCTCTTTAATATCATTTCTTAAAGGGAAATTCTACCGTAAAACTTTAAGAAAAAGTTTTGCATTTTTAAATTTTTTGTAAGTGTATGAAATATGCCTTCAAAATCATTCCACTAAATATATAATATAAGTCTTGACAATCTCCCTTAGCACCATCATTTCGATATCTGGCATAGTGACTTTACAACTGTATTTGTTGTTGTTCACCCTCTTTAGATTGTTTTATTACAACTTTTTTTCCCTTCAGTCAACCGATCTTCATAGTATGACTTTTGCTACTATTTTTATATCTCCTATTATCGCCGTGCCACGATAACAGAAGCGCTACCTCCACGCTATGATTTACAATTGTACTCATTACTTTTATGTTTCATAAAAACTGAAGATCATTGCGCAAATCTCTCCTTAAGATATCTTTATTTGTTCTTAGAAAGCATGTACCTGAAACATTTTCAAGATTTTCGTCTAATATCATCAGAATGATCCAAAGTTCGCTGTCACTACAGATAAAATTCGTGCCAAACATCTAAAATTCATTTTTCGAGCTTAAGTCTTGTTATCAGTCAGATCGCAAATTGAAATGCATCCGTATTTTCCAAATTTCTCCCCGGGAAAATCAGATTTTATCTTTTTTTTTTTTTTTTTTTTTTTCTATAGGCTCTTCTTGAAGGATGTGTCTGTCTTTTTTGTTTGACAAAATATTTCTAAAATACAGTTTTATTTCAAATGTTAAAATCTTTTTTACCATTCGTCCGCTTCACTTAAGATTTTAACACTTAAAATATAAAATTAGATATTTTAGAAAAATAAAAAAGAAAGAAACATTCTTCAAGAAAAGTACACAGAAAAAGAAGTTGAAATTTTTGAAAAATGCGGATGTATGGTATGCTTATAGATGTAAACCTATAGGTGTAATACCTATATATACCTGTATATAGGTGTAAACCTATAGGTTTTTCATTAGAGAGGGGGATTTACGATCTGACTGATGATGACAGCTTTCAAATGACGAAAATTGACTAAAGTTTGATCGTCTATTAAGTACTCTGTAATTAATTTAGACTCTCATTTCTTTTTTTTTTAATTTACTTATTTATGTTTTATAGAAATAAATAATATTTATTAAATAATAATCATAAAAAAAATAACAAAAGTTTTAAAATTGTCAAAATTAATCTTGCAAAACTAATTTGCCACGATTTTGAAGTTCAGGGCCATTTCTTCGAGTCACCATTTCTTCTTTACGTTGCTTATTTCGTTGTTTCTCGATTATACCTGAAACAAAACAAAAGAAAATTAAAGAATAAACTAAAAAAAATATATAATAAAAGAATTCAAAATCCATAAAAATTTATCATATTTTTTCTTTAACATAAAAAAAAAAAAAAAAAAAAAACGGTGCGTTAGTGTAGACATCATAGCCAAAATGTTTATTTTTTCAGGTGCATTTTGTGGAAAATTTCATTTCCTTTATGAAAGAAAGAAAGAAAATCCATTAACTTTAAAAGTTATCGTGGCGAAACCCTTGAAAAATAGTGCTTCGAGATAAGTTTTGCTATTGGGCGGCTTGACATTTACGGCTCCTACGACCGTAATTCATAGGAATTTTCCCATCGGACCAACCGTAGGACATTCTTAAAGATTCAAAGATTATATATACAGGATCATCGAAAAAGGTGTCTTTGATTTTAAACATAAATTGCGCGAGAAATATGCAATCAATCGGTACAAAGCCAACGGGAAATTGTAGAACATCTGAAGGGGTTTTGGTTTTGGTAGTGGTGATTACGTTGACTTTGATGTGACTGCGCGCATGTACTGACGCCACTTCGTGACGCGATACCATTTCACTCATCAGTCAGTTCACAGCAATCATGGTCAAAACAACTTAAAAACATTGTTTATGCTGGAAAAATTCGGGATCTGCAGCAATTAAAAGAGAGAATTTACGCAGTAATAGCGACTGTAACTCCTGACAGGATTGAGCGTACCTTGGAAAGAGATCAACTACCGCTTAGATGTTTGTCTAGCAACAGGGATTATTGAAGTTTGAAGTAGTGTAAAAAAAACAAAAAAAAAAAAAAACTTGAAGATATTTTTTAATCTAACAGTGTAAAAACAAATGGTTTATCTTTATTAAGGCTTTAGTTATTTTAATTCGAAATCAGGGACAACTTCATCGATGACCCGTATATAAAATAAATACATTTTCATCATTTCAAACTTTCCTGGTCCCCTTAAAAATACGATAACTGCCAATGCTTTGTATATTTAAAGTTTTTATCATTTGATAGCGATTGATTTCAACGCAGATGTTGCTAATTTCAAAATGGTTCACGCTAGAATATCCCATTACCTTACTTAGATCGGATTGTTTCGCAGCATTCCTTTACTATCATTCAAATAAAAAAATGCTTTAAAATGAATGTATTTGTGCGATAGAGTTGAAGAACGAATTTAGATTTTTATGACTAATATAATATCCGTTCGATACCCTTTTAAGAAACTTATGAATTAATTTAAAAATCCCTTTTTTAAAGGGAATGCCGGTGTAACGACCGTTAAAGCAAGATCAGTTTTGTAGGTTTTAGAACAAAAAAATATGACAATATATTTTCAAACGGAAATTTAAGTTCGATTGGACAAACTTTAAAAAACAAATTCCATAAAAATAAAATTAATCTGATCACCAGGAAGCTGAGAACCGGAAAATATAGCTGTCTCAACCACAGGTGGTAGTTAGTGAGCACTGCTGTTTGATATTGATGATTCTTAAATAAACAAAAAATGGTCTAGAAATTTTAAACTGAATGTAGAAATCTAGAAAAGCATTGTTTTTCACACATATAAAATTATTACTATTATTATTTATTTAAACTAAAATTTTGGAGGGGGGGGGGGGAGGGGCGGAATGCAAAAGATTTTCTTAGAAATTTTCTTTTGCTTTTTATGTTTGTCAAAAACGTAATTTTTCAGGACATATCTAGTGATTCAGCAGATAAGTACATGTAGCGTTACTCTATATTTGAAGTCGATAGCTTAATTACTAACATTTCTATAATGCTCACCAGCTCAAAAACATCATTTTCAGGGAAATGTATTTTAAAGTTTTAGAAGTGGTATTGGCGCTTCGGTAGACGGCAAAAACAAAAGTTCGTAAACACCGTGTCTTTTTGTTTTTAAATTGAGTGCTTACAAGGGGCCGGCGCGCACTATGACGAAGTTCGTTTTTTTACAGACATTGACAGCATGTGGGAAAGACCAAACTTATGTTTCAAAATGACTTGTTATGTATTTTTTTTTCACGTAGAATCGACTATTGCCATTGAAAATACTAAAATATTGCAACTATAATGCTTTTTTCGAGTTTTATTCATATATTAATTCTTTTAAATGAGGTTGGTGTAGAAGCATTCTTTTTACGCGGACGTTGATTCAATTAAACACAAAGTTGAAGCTGGGCGCAGGCAATCACAACGTTCTCGCCCCTCAAATGCCTATAGAAGAGGAAATGTACTAACGATTTTGTGGGATAGAACGGGATCTTGACTTTACAAGTCGAAAATATTGAACATTAAAGACATTTCAAAAACCACACATAGGTATCGAACGCAATTAATTGAAAAAAAAAATATATATTTTAGGCTTAGAATATGTCTCACAAGACGAAATAAAAAATCCTTTACAACAATATTTAAAATTTGACTCGGATAATATTTTTATTTTTGCTACTTTTCCGACATTTTTCTTTCATAAAACGTGGCTAGACGGTACGAGACATTCTCATTCATTGGGACTTGCAGAACAACTATACATAGTTGACGAACTTTCTGAAAATACATGCAACTTTCAACTATGTCGTAGAAGTTCGTCGTTTCGGAACACTTCGCGGCGTCGGAAGCGGACAGAAACGTAAGTTTTTTAGACTAAAGAAAAAAAAATGATTCTTTGAAGGTTTTACAATGGTATTTACCTTCAAAGTAGTACAATGCAAGAATTTACGAAAATCGCCATAAGAAAAATACTTGCCATTACAAATTGTTCATACTTATCATCCTCATCTCCTGTAGAATCTGCTAGCATAATTTTTGGTATTGGAAGTTTTATTTATTTATTTATTTTATTGCGTACATTATTTTTAAATACTCACTTGATGATATCGCTGCGCATGTGCATTTAGTTTCTTTAATTAATCACTATGATAGTCAATGAAACTTTTGTCAGAGCTTTTTCAAATCTGAAAATGCTAAAAATTTTACACATTTATTTTAAAAGAGAGGTATACAGAATGTTCATCATTAAAATTTTTCCCGTTCCGTATTGTTCGCAGTTGCATCAATGGCATAACGCCAATGCCAAGTTCCTGGTTCGATTCCCATGATTCATTCACACTTTTCACTTACTTACATTCATGGGATAAATAATTGTTATACACAATGAGAAATATTACATCACATTGTTTTCAAGCTTATTTCTTAACTTTCTGAAACTCCGGAAAAGAAGGAATCTTTTCAGCTAATTATATAGTTTTTTAGTCTAGGAAAATCTTACAAATTTTTATTTGAGATATGTCAGAAACAGCAATAAATGTTAGAAATAATTCCATACATAAAATTATCAATATATTTTACAGACTATTTATATATGAAAAAAAATAATACTAATGAATTTACGGAGGAGGAATTTCTGTAAAGAACTTTCGTTGTTACTTTTTGAATACGTTTGCATTTGTTATGATTGCATAAAAGTTCATAAAAAATAGACATGCTAAAAACCCAGCTAAAATCCATCGCTGGTACAGGCAATTATGCTGACTTATTTTTTTTTTTCCTTTACGGAAAGGCTTAATGAAAAATATGAAATATTCTTGAAGTACCTCCTGAAATTTTGGTTTTGTATTACAACTAGAAAGCTGTATCAGTTATAATTTGAGCCAATAATTATTGATCACTGTGCCTCATAACTGAAGGGAAAATTTCTGTAGTAGAGGACTAACAATTATTAGTCTAACAATTATTACAATACTATAATTGTACATTTTAAAATTGTATGCATGCGCTTGTACTTCTACTTATAAGAGATTATTTATAGAAATCGTCTCTAATTAAAAATCGTTCCACTCTCGGTCGATAAATGACGAACCACAAATGGTTTTTAATAAATATAAACTCTATTGAATGCAGTTCCTATTTTACTGTAGTTTAGGCGTCTTAACCTGACATTGCACCCTTCTTACCATATGTGGAACAACCGATACTATTGTCCACATAATAGTAAATAAGCGAAAGGCAGCGGTACAGTCTGTCTCGAAAATTTGGGTACAACCAGAAAATGTCGCTTGTTTAATAACAATACAAAATGAAGCAAAAACATATTATTTACTTATTAGATTCTGTAAAAATATTCAAATAAATAATATCAAAATTAATAAATGGGTATATTATCATAAATAAAAAAAAAGAATCATAAAAGTCTAACTATACAGTGTCTCAAAAGTTTAGGCACAATGAAAAAAAAACCTTATTTAACACTTTTACATGATGTTATTTATTAAAAGTATTTCACTAGTTCCGGATAAATTCAAATAATCGTGTTTCTATTGAATCAATTAGTTTTTGAAATATTATTGTTGGCAGAGAATACTATGTATTTCAATGACCACTTTTAGTTGTTTAGTAGAATCATATTGCTTCCCATTCTTGTACACTTTACAGATTAAGATACCTTAAATCAGCCATACTCAACCTTTTTTTTCTCGCGGGCCGCAAACATATGTTTGTGACGTTGTGCAGGCACACACTGTATAATAATGAAAAAAAAAAAAGGTAATTAAAACAGTAAGATAACAAAAGTAGTATAGCAAAGCATTCTAACAAAGTTAATACTGTCAGATCAGTAGGGTTGAACGATTGTCGCGAAAGAAATTTTACCAAAAATTTTAACACCACTATTTCGAAACAATATACTTTACGATAGATTTCTATTGTAATTGTTGTTGAAATATGGCACGAAGTTTGTTGTTTGGAAGTAGTGGTGTAAAACTTTTTTGGTGCCATTTTTTGTCACACGAAAAACTTTGAACACCAATAAACAGTATTAGCTATATAATAAGCAAAAGACTTAATAATATAATAATGCAGAATTAACAAGTTCTAAAGGGAAAAAAAATCTGATCTTCTTTAATAAATCAGTTTTTTTTTTCTCATGCAAATACTTTTATAATTTTTTTAAATGCAGAAATATATAGTGCAAATTTAATTAATTTGGAACAATGTTTGATTGGTGTTGAAGATTAAGAAATGTATACCGCACTGTAGCACAAATAGGACTGCATGTAAAAAGAACCTTTGCCTAAGCAAACAGCATTTAAGATGTTTCAACATAATTTTAAATTAATTATCAATAACAGGACAGATTTTGTCTTCCCATGAAAATAGATAAACAGCGAAGGTCTTAAACACCTTTTATGCACATCCCAATTAATTTTATATGGATTAATGTTTGTGTGTCTTGGGCCGCACATAAAAGGCCGCCGGGTCACATGCCGCTCACGGGCTGCAGGTTGAGTAAGGCTGCTTGAAATGTTCCCAATTGAGACAAGCTTAAAGCTAGCAAATAATAACTATTTCATACTATGTGAGCATTGTCGTGCTGAAATCTCCACTCAGGACCTCCTAAGATATCACCAAATGGAAGTAGATGTTGCTCCTATGGCTCTTGATACTTCGTTGAATTTTGTTTCCATGGAGAAATGCCAGGGAGGTTTGACCATTAAAGCCAATTTCTCCCCAAACCATTAGAAACTTTGCCGCCTTGTCTTCTACTGAATAAAGTACGTGGCTGTTTACCGAGGTCATACCAGTAACAATTCCAGCCATCAGGATAATCTAGATTCCACTTATTTTTGTTGCTGAATAATACGGTGAGTCACTTGTTCCCGCACCATATGTACTTTCGAGCACATGTCCATTCTGGTCTGTTTATGGTGTGGTTTTAGGCGCGGTTTACAAGATATGTTTTTTAAAACAATGTTCTTGCAGTCTCTTATGCGTCTGTTTTCTGTGTCCTTTGGGACATCGAGATTATTTTTAATTTGCCTTATTGACATATTTTGCTTTCACACCAATCTTCCAATATCTTGGTCAGTCTGAACACTTGTTACACGTGTGGCCGCCCGCATCTTGGTTTTCGGTCGAAATTCTTATTCCTAGCAAGTACTCTGCATATCCCTCGCTTTAAACCATTTAATATTCTAGAAATTTCAAGAATGGGCAAATTTTTCGATTTCAACTGAAATATCTTTAAAATTTTCTCTTTTGTGAAATCCGTAGCTTTCGGCATCTTAAATAACCAATGGAAATTGAATAATTGCT
The DNA here is from genome assembly GCA_963931845.1 of Maratus michaelseni. Classification (NCBI taxonomy): domain Eukaryota; kingdom Metazoa; phylum Arthropoda; class Arachnida; order Araneae; family Salticidae; genus Maratus; species Maratus michaelseni. Next base: position 83,026,249 of record OZ007599.1, on the reverse strand, counting down.
GTTACAGGATACTGCTCAGGGAAAACGGTCGGTTGGTTGAAACCAATCCAGCAGTTGTTAACACATAATTCTCTTTCTAATTTTATTATATGTTAGTGTGTGCCCAAACTTTTCAGACAGACTATCAGAGGAATGTGAAACAATGTGGAAACATTTTAATACACACATAAATTACCAGATATCAGCCTGCTGGAAGCACTGGGTAGTTGTTAATTTTTCGTTTCTTCATTGCTCTGCAGTGCTTTTTTACAAAAAATCAAATTTCAATAAATATCATTTGTGCAGAATTTCGAATGTAAATATATATATATGTGTGTGTGTGTGTGTGTGTGTGTGTGTTGGTAAAACTGTGCTAAAAACATGTATCTTTTTCGTAAATTTAATGCCAAATAGTAGTGATAATGCATAGTGGAGCGCAGTCAAAAATCATATGGAACGCAATAAAGAATATTTTTCGTACTAAAATAATTTTCCCCACATTCTAGACCATAAATGAAAAAAAAAAAAAATGCATTAAAATAAAAAATCGTACTTCGTCGGGTTAAGTATTCTATCCCAAGTTATATTGTTTAAAAAAGGGTAACGCGTCACTTCTATTTCACGAAATTATTGACTTGTCGGGAAAGTCATGACCCATTAATGGTAAATTGTACGCAGTTTGACACCCTAAATCCTTTTAGTACTCTTCCCGTTATTTAATCGTAACATTTCTGCGATTAAATAAGCCTAAGAATACTATAATGATTTCGTGCTGCAAACAGATTTCATCTAGGCATATATTAAAAATGAAAGGTTTCAATTTTAAGTGTTTCTTTTTTCGATTTATGATAGTTTATGGTCTTTCATTTTTTTCGATATTTATTTTTTTTTCATTCACTTCTGACCATTGGTTGTAAATTTATCAACAAATACACTATATATGGCAAAAAGTCACCGGTCACTTTCGATTTTAAGCATTTTGTCTAATATTTAGAGAAATATTTGACTAATTCTTCTGGATCTTCAGGGATGTAAAGAACATGTAACGCTATATTTTTTAACGAAGGTTTGGTCACAAGCGCAAATATAGGAGACCATCAACAGTATGAATAAAAAATAATATTTGCGATTGCCCTGTAAATTAAAATTCTCCAAATGAACTGTGTCTACAGCACATGGCTATGTGAGCGCTTTTCAACATTTGTGTTCATTTGTATAAAAATTGCACGTGTTTATATGGAGATATAAAATTTTATTTAAAAGATTCAAGAAATTTTCGCACGTCTCTTTGTTTAAGAGCCTACGCTAGTGATCCGAAGAAACTCGAACGCTAATGTTAAGTCTGTGGGAAGGTTCTTGACAGATTTCTCGCTCGCATTTTAATATTTTTAAATGATTTTTTTTTGCATAGGATAGCTGAGGCCGATCCCTAACGTTGTTAGTTTAACTTTTTCGATTTTGGTTCCAGTTTTTTTATTATTATTTATATAAGGGTACTTTCAGTTTCAGAACCGGTTCCAACCGGTTCTGAAATTGAAACTGTCCGCTTATATATATATATATATATATATATATATATATATATATATATTAAAAAAAAAAAAAAAAAAACTAAAATCAAACAGTAAATTGAGAAAGATGTCGTCCATATTGTTAGCTGAATTTCAGCTGCTTTAAAAAAATAGCTGGATGAAATGGGATTTTCCACAAATTGTCATTTTTTATCAACTGATTTCCAACAAAGAAGTATGTATTTAATATATGTCCGCGTACGCGTATAGCTTTTGGATGGATACATCGATTTTGATATACATATTTTTTTAATGGGCTTATTCTAATGATTCTTCCAAGATAAACCAAAACATAAAAATAAAAAATAAGAAAATGACAATTTGTGAAAAATCCCTTTTTACCCAACTACTTTTAGAAAGCAACTGAAATTCAGCCGTTATCTTTCTGAATTTTTAGGATATTCGACAGGCCTTTTTATATGAGTTCTCTTATTATAGTTGACTGCTAAATTATGCGAAAAAACTTTTTTATCGTTCGCGCATGCATAGTTAAAAATTATTTTTTACAGATGCTTTTATTTCATTAAATATTGATCTTGTTTCAATATGTTGTTTTTACTTTACCTTGTTAAATTACCTGAAAGTGGCGTTTACATCATTATTTTAACATGTTTAGCCGCATTATCACCCAATTTTCAAAATGCCTTTTATCAATATTGACACTGTTCCTGAACACATTTCAGTTCATATTTAGAGTGTTTACATGTATTCATGTACTCACATTTTAGTGTATATTTAGAGTGTTTATATTTAGAGATAGTGTAATGAGAATTTGTATTTAGTGTAAATACGGCATGGGAAATGAAATGAAATAAAGAAACATGGGATATCGTATTGAAATTTTCATTTAAAAATAAATATTTATAATTTTTACTACAACAGAAATGTAAAAAATCTCAAACCAGGGCACTTTGGAGCCAACCTGCTTTCCTCTGCAACTTTTAGAATTAGAGTTATGACTATTGTTCGATTTTTTTTCTTCCTCTTTTGTCACACTGTACTTAAGAGATATCAACTTGGAAGTTTTCTAATCATTAGCTATTATTTCTGTGAATCATTTATGCGACTGTAACAGTTTTGATTACGTTTACTTTCGGTTATACGCTTTACTAATCGAGCGTGCGAGTTTAGCTTATAGTTTTCTGTGTGCGATCGTAAACAAAATCCTTTAAGGTTGTTCCCGAAAATTTATTTTTCCAATAAAAAGGAAAGTTTTTGTTACAATTGCAAAACTATTTTCATTCCTATACGCGTGAAAGTTTCAGACTTCTTCATTCGGATGTCAAAGAATAGAACATTTTTTTTTTTTCATATAAATGTTACATCTTCATTCTTCAATATATAATCTTCTTTATGTTGACATTTTTATCTTTGAAAATTATTTTAAAATATGAATTTTGGTAATATGGATATATGATGAAAGGATCAGTGTCCATAAGCCGTGTTTTTGGCCCATGAAATAAGACTAAAACTCGATTTTGTTATACTGACTTAACTATTTCACTTTTTAATATTAGAAGGTTTATCCTGTACGATTTCAACAATATTTTTTGCATTTTGTTCAGATTTATATGACTTACACAAGCTCAAAGTTCGTATTATTCTTAGTTTTTGATGAAAAATACGCAAATTCTCCTAAATTTACCTCAATTATTTATATGAGCGCAATCGTGCAACACTTTCTGCTTTACATATTATAAAATACATCAAAATGTACAATATATGTAAAAATAAAAGTGTTGCAAAGCTGCGCTCATAGTAAAATATTAAAAATTAAGGTAAAATTAGAAGAAATTGCGTATTTTTCATCAAAAACTAAGAATAATACGAACCTTGAGCTTGTGTAAGTTATATAAAAACGGACAAAATTGCAAAAAATATTGTTGAAATCGTACAGGAAAACCCTTCTAATATTAAAAAGTGAAATAATTAAGTCAGTGTAACAAAATCGATTTTTAGTCTTATTTCATGGGCCAAAAACACGGCTTATGGACCCTGATCCTTTGTTCGATTATTTGGAACCTGAATAAGAATATTTGAAAATTTTAAGCATGTGCAGAGATTTGAATTTGTCAATAGTGTTAGATATTATTAGTTAAAGTGTCAAATTTAGAGTTTCTGATAGATCACCGACACTTAAAGGTCTGAAAAAAAAAAAAAGATGAATTACAAGAATAACCAATTACATGTGTATTAATTACGAAACTTTTTGCTTTATTTTATATGTGTGGTTAAATCACTTTTAAAGTGTATATTTGAATATGTTATACATATCCAGTGAACAATATCGGTATAAAAAATATCATTCGAAAAGGTATCAGTTTTAATTTACTGGAAAGTCAGAGTTCGAATTTAAGTGAATATGTTTCAGTGTTATTTTTTCTTTTAAATCTGAATTGCTTTCTGATGAATAAGCTTGATTAGGTGAAGATTAGAGATCTGCACGGGCCGGGCCAATGCCCGAAGCCCGTACTCGGGCCGGGCTCGGGCCTATTTTTCTTCACGGCACTCGGGCCGGGCCGGGCCTTTACTTTTTTCCTGAAGGATAAGGCCGTGCCTTAAATTATTTTTTCCGTACAGAGCCGGGACTGGTTTCATTCTTCCTAGTCTTCACGCCTCAAAATTTTTAGTCCTGGTTTTGACCCGTATGAAAATCATTGTCTCGGCGTGCCTGGTCCGTTCGAAGGTCAGTAAAATAAGATCTGGCATAAAAATCTTTTCAAAACATTCATACATTTTTAAATCGCCATTATTTTATAATTAAACATTAAAATTTATTCTTTTTAAAGAATAGTAGATTTATACACTTATTAAAATATGGCTAAATTAAAATATAGTAAAACGCGTGAAAAAGAACCTGCTTATGACGGAATCCTGTCTTAAATTGAAAAATGTGTTGATCCATTAAAAATGAATATACTAATATGTAAGAAAAGAGTATATAATACATTTACACCTGCTAAGAAGGCAAATTGTCTATAACTCATTTTTTTTTCTTCCCTATGCAATTCCATCTTAGAAGATTTTACTGTATAGCATTTTTCTGATTTTTAACACTTCAATAAATAGAATATGGATTAACAATATTGATAATAACTTAAACACATACATACAACAAATAGAGATTTTAAAAAAAAATAAATATTCCAGCTTGCGGCACCTCTATAAAAATGAAGATTATAAACATGAAAAAAAAAGGCTAAGATAGAAATTTTTGGTTAGATCTCCTCGTACGAGGCAAATTTTTAACCAAATCGACGTAAAAATTATGTTTTGTAGAAATTCACTCGGGCTGGGCCGGGCTCGGGCCGAGAGTTTAACTTTTTTCCGGGCCGGACCGGGCTCGAGCCAAACTTTTAACTTTTAAATCGGGCCGGGCCAGATTTTTTGTATGGGTCGGGCCGGGCCCGGGCCTGGAAATTTTGGCCCGTGCAGACCTCTAGGTGAAGTTATTACAACATTCTGAGGGCCGTGTTTAGGGGTGGCAAATTGGACAGGCTGGCTAAAATTTTATAATACATTTACCAAAAATTGAGGTGCATTGCTATTAAGCCAAACATATTGTCTTATATGTCTATTAATTGCGCTTAAAATATTAAGATAAGGCTTTTCTCAGTTCAAAATACAGACATAAGACAATCATAAGATATCTTTTCATTGCAAAAAAGTTTATTGTCGCTGCCTTGGAAATTAAAAAAAAAAGAAAACTGCCCAGTTAAACTGGCGGCATTGAGCTCACAGGCTATTCACACTAACTGTAAATTATATTCTTATTTCAAAGAATTTGAAATAAGCCCTCGAAATATGAAGAAATCGACAATATATTAAGAGGGGGGAACCATCCCCCGTTTCTCCTTCTTATAATTAACCAATGAACCTATAAAACTAATCAGAGAATCGCCTTACCACAATGAGCCTATATACAAAATTTGAAAAAATCGGATAATTCTGCATGAAAAATCCATTTATCTAAATTAAGGGGGGGGGTTAGCCCCCCGTCCCCCCTTTATACTTAACCAAAGAACCCCCAAAACTAATCAGAGAAGCGCCTTATCACAATGAACATATATATAAAATTTGAAGAAAATCGGATAATTCTGCTTAAAAAACCCATTTATCTATATCAAGGGGGGTTAGTCCCCCCCGTTCCCCCCTTTATACTTTACCAGTGAACCCCCAAAACTAATCAGGGAAGTGCCTTACCACAATGAGCCTATATACAAAATTTGGAGTAAATTGGATAATTCTGCATGAAAAACCCATTTATCAAAATTAAGGGGGGGGGGGTAGCCCCCGTTTCCCTCCTTTACACTTCACCAATGAACCCCCAAAACTAATCAGGGAAGCCCCTTATCACAATGAGCCCATATAGAAAGTTTGAAGAAAATCGGATAACTCTGCATGAAAAAAATCATTTATCTAAAATAAGGGGGGAGGATTAACCCCCCCCCATTACCCCCTTTATACTTAACCTATGAACCTCCAAAACTAATCAGGAAAGAACCTTATCACAATGAACCTATATACAAAATTTGAAGAAAATCGGATAACTCTGCATAAAAAAAATAATTTATCTAAAATAAGGGGGGAGTATTACCCCCCCGTTACCCCCTTTATACTTAACCTATGAACCCCCAAAACTAATCAGGAAAGAACCTTATCACAATGAACCTATATACAAAATTTGAAGAAAATTGGATAATTCTGCATGAAAAAACCATTTATCCAAATTAAGGGGGTTAGCCCCCCGTTCCCCCCCCCTTTGTAGTTAACCAATCAATCCCCAAAACTAATCAGGGAAGCGCCTTATCACAAGGAACCGATAAACAAAAGTGGAAGAAAATCGGATAACTCTGCATGAAAAATTCATTTATCTAAATTAAGGAGGAGGATTCCACCCCCCCCCCCGTTAGCCCCTTTATACTTAACCTATGAACCCCCAAAACTAATCAGGAAAGAGCCTTATCACAATGAACCTATATACAAAATTTGAAGAAAATTGGACAATTCTGCATGAAAAAACCATTTATCTTAATTAAGGAGGGTTAGCCCCCCCCGTTCCCCCCTTTATAGTTAAACAATCAATCCCCAAAACTAATCAGGGAAGCGCCTTATCACAAGGAACCTATAAACAAAATTGGAAGCAAAACGGTTATTTCTGTCAAGAGTTATCGCGTTACGTACGTACATACGTACATACATACATACATACATACATACATACAGAACGGGCGGGCACATAAGCTCTCAGGCTTTGATAGCCTGTGAGCTAAAAAGCACCGTCTTTACTGGCGCGGTCGCATAAACATCGCATTGGCCTTGTGTTACAATAAATTATTGTCTTCGACTGACTTATGTTTTCTTTTAGGTAGATTTCGTAAGAAATACTACCTATTACATTCTCACCTAAGTTGGAATTTTTGAAAAATTTTTGCAGATCTACGCCGATCATGACTCCCAGAACCCAAAACCACCCCCAGTTCAAAACTTTATCTATCTATCTATCTATCTATGTCACTTTTTTTTATGAACACGATAACTGCAATAATTCTGCACAGATCTCTTCGAAACTGATACATAAAATCAAGGGGCATAAAATCTCGGTCAAGTTCGTTAATGGGCAAAATCGAATCAAGGAGGGGAGGGTGGGGGGGGGGGGGCTTTTTGTGAAAACAGAAAAAACCCCATAATTTCTTAATTATGATGCGTATCGAATCCGTTTAAAGTTATTATTACTTCTAGGAGAAAGGCCAAAAATGTATGTATGACAGATTTTTGATATAATTAAAAATGGCCCCAAATGGGGGGGGGGGGGAAAGGGGGTGTTTTAGAAGAAAAAATTCACAACGTCGTCAATTCACAAGATATCAAATCCGCTTAAATTTATTATAAATCCTCTTAGTATTATCTAAAACTTTTATATTGACAAGTTTTTATAGGACCAAACCTTATAGCCAAAAAAAAACAAAACAAAACAAAAAAAACAAATCCCTGCCGGCTCCGCCTGCAAACAAGTTATTTTTCGAAGTAGGCGTTTCCAACTCCCGCATCTTTTCGAAACTGATACATAAAATCAAGGGGCATAAAATCTCGGTCAAGTTTGTTAATAGGCAAAATCGAACCAAGGGGGGGGGGGGGGGGATGGGGGGCTTTTTGTGAAAACAGAAAGAAACCCATAATTTCTTAATTATGATACGTATCGAATCCGTTTGAAGTTATTAGTACTTCTAGGAGAAGGGCCGAAAATGTATGTATGACAGATTTTTGATATAATTAAAAATGGCCCCAAAGGGGGGTGGGGGGAAGGGGGGTTTTAGAAGAAAAAAATTCATAACTTCGTAAATTCCCAAGATTTCAAATCCGCTTAAATTTATTATAAATCCTCTTAATATTATCTAAAACTTTTATATTGATAAGTTTTTTATAGGATATAGCAAAAAAAATATATATATTATAGCAAAAAAAAAAAAAAAAAAAAAAAAAATCCCTGCTGGCTCCGCCTGCAAACAAGTTAGGTTTCGAAGTAGGCGGTTTCAACTGCCGCATCATGGCAAAAAGGTCATTTCTTCCGCAATTCCCAACAAACAGGCGCCCCACGATCTGCGTCTTCGAAATCTACCTGTGCCTGTAGGCCGAGCCGTCAGGGATTTTTTAAATTTATATATTATAAATTATTCATACAAGCTGATGGTATATAACATACAGTCCTCTTATATCACTGCCCAATATCTAATTCCCATAGCGTTAGTTTTAGAGGTATTCATTCAGTTGCAAAAAATGTTTCAAATATTATGCCCCATCATATTAAAAGCCATTTACGTCAAAATAGTTATTATTTGTAATACATGCAAAATTTTATACGGTCCCTCGGTCCTATAAATTCTATTTAGAAAAAATGCCCCATACTCTAACTATTAAAAAAAAAAAAAAAAAAAACTTTTGTACGACCCATGGTAACAACGGAAAGACGCATAATTGTGCTGCAAAACTCTGAAATCAAAGCATCCTAATTGGATTAATTATAGTCGTTAATGGTTGGAATTATTCTTTTGTAGTGTTTTGCATGTTAGAGCATGAAGTCTGTTTTTTCAAATTTAGATTCTGGAAATCGGGGAAAAATCAGGGAGGTTTATCAATCTGGAAAACTCAAGGAATTTCGTTAAAGTACTTGAAAATCAAGGAAATTTGTCTATATGCGAAAATATTTGTGTTTTTGCATGAGACTGATTCGTCGATAAACAGGTGATATTTAAGCCAATAAAGAAAACTAAAAATGTTAATATATTTCTAAAAGATTCACATGATATGAGTTTTTAACACAAATTAAAGTGATCAGATGTCCTCATTTTCTGTAGATAGCGCTTATATTGAAAGCAATTTACCCATTTTTGAAAATTTTATGATACATTAGCATAAGCTGACCAGGTAGAGTCAGCGGGATTAGTCCAATTAGTTATCCCATCAGATATATGTCTTAGAATTGAACATTTTTCAGAAAATGAGGAAATTTTCTGGTTGCCATATATTCATTGGCAGAATGAAGTTGTTGGACTAAATTTTAAGTTCGGATTTATGAAACTCTGAACGAGTACTTCATCAATATTGTGCAATTTTTTATGTTTCCTCTTGTTTTTTTTCCAAATGAGGTATTATCAAGCTGGATAAGTGTGTTATATTAGGAAGCGGCATACATTAAAAAATACTGTATGTGTATCATTAAATAACGGAAATCAGGGAAAAATCAGTGTACTTTTTTTCGCAATTTCTGTAGCCAGCCTATTAAGAAGAAAGCGATAAATTAAGTTCATTTTTCCTTCTAAGGCAAAACTTTTAAGGAGACTCGGTAGCCTTCACTTTTCGAAAGATGGCTAAAAAATCATCTTTTCCAGTATTTTGCTTAAAACGTGCTTAGACGTGCCTAGTCCCTAGTATATTCTGGCGAATTTACGTAAAGGTCCGATGATTATAAATACGTGGAAAATTCTTTTTGCTGCATCCGTTCCCCTTTAAATTTATCAGAGTTGCAACTTTAAATTCATTTTTATCAGTTTGTGTTTTCTTAATATCGCATCGTCAAAATGCCAAAACTTCAATATTTGCTTTCAATTGCTATTTATTTATTTTTATTTTTATTTATTTATTTATTTATTTATTTATTTTTTTTTGAGCGATCCTTAATCCATTTTAGGCCAAGGTTAGAAAAAATTTAAAAACTCATTTTTTTCCCTTAGTTACTTTTTATTTGACCTATCTTTATATTTCTCACATATTTCTTGATTGTTTGTTGATTTAGAATTTACGGAAAGTTCTACTCCACTAGATATATCATCCTCACATGAATTATTTTCTATTACGTCTTCCTCACCTGTGTTCCTCCACTCTCGGATCAGGTGGATAACACCCGATTTCTGGAACATCTGAAAAATCATCCAAATATAAAATAAAAATTGTTTTGTCATCTTCCATGTAAAATAGTCAGAAAAAAAATGGTGAAAAGTAAAGAGGTGGATAATGAAAATGCTTATTGAACTGTTAATTTCTAAAAGTTCCCGCAAGATTTCTCAATAACTATTACCTTTAATAGTGTTTTCACTTATTTGTCTTGATGAAAGCTAACCTTGAACATTCAAGTTTTTGTGAATTTTAGTCAACATTAATAGGAATATGATATAGGTCGTATACGACCCTCTGACCCGATCCACTACCTTGAGGGATAAGCTTTAACACACTCTGGATGCAGTTGCCCCCGACATTTTTCCACACAAATATTACCTTGTTTTGACATCGAATTAAGAACATTAAAGTTGAATGTTCTGGTATTTAAACAAATAAAAATTAGTTTTTGAAAATTATACTATGTAAATAAATAAATTAAAAAAAAACTTTATTTGTGGTATTCCTGTACATTGAGTACAGCAGTTTATGAAGACATTTTTATCGTTTTTCTCAACATGTCTTTAAAAGACAGACATCATATTACAATCCAAATAAAACAATTCAACGCGAAAAAAATTTCAAAGTCATTGGGTCGCATGGATCAAAATAGATTAAGGAGCATTTAATAAAATTTGGAATCGGATTTTCAGTAATAGGAATGGTTTATTTAAAAAAAAAAAAAAAAAAAAAAAAAAAAAAAAATGTTAAATAGTCATTTTTACAGTATATGTTTCACATATGTCACGACATTTAATTTTTATTTTTCGTAAACTAATTAATTTTTCGGAAATACAAACCCTAGAATTATGGAATTCATTTGTGAGATAAGCATAAAAAAGTTTTAAAAAGTTTAAAATTGTAAGAGATGTAGGGTTTAAAATTTACTTAAATTCTTCCAAAGGGGGAAAAAGAAAGATTCTTCAAATTTTACCGTAAGAATTCTTTTTTTTTCTTGATTAAACCATTTAATAATGAGTCAAAAAGTATTATAAATCACTGAAATTAAAAACTTTCAAAGTGTATAGAGTTCTTTTAGTGCGTTTTTGTCTAAAGTACTACAAATTAACTAAATTTTAAATTGAGTGAATAAAACAAATTTCGATTTTCTATCCGTTCAAAAGTACCTAATGTCTTGAAAAACCAGCTGGGCCGGGGCAATCATCGAGGAAACGGGGGCGGCCCGCACCAGTTGAGTCTTATTAGAGGCTCCGAACCTCTCTATATAATTCGCAATAACATTACCTCTGTATAAAATGATATTTTTGCTCTAAATTTGTCTTTAATTTTTTTTTTCGTGAAAAAAGTTAGTACAGCAAAACCTATGAATAACGGACACGTCGGGAGCGTGGAATTTGTCCGCTATTCGGAGGTTTACTCTTTTCAGAGGTAAACATATACAAATATATAAATGTTGGGAATTGAAAAAGTGTTTGCTAAATACAGATGTTCGCTATTTGGGAGTGTCCATTATGAATAGGTTTTATTGTATTAACTTTATTTCTTACAGCGAAAGTAGATATAATTGTCGGGGAATGTATTGATTTGCGGATTCTGAAAGTAACCTTGAACGTGTAAAAAATAAATATTCAAAATATTATAAAAGATGGAATATTTTTTAATTAAAAATAATAATGCTCATTACACGTGAAAGAATTTGCATGGTATTTTTCATACATTTCGCAAGGCTGCCACTGGCGAGTATTTTGTACTTCTATCTCGCACCACTTTTGCAAAACAAAATTTTTTCACATACACTTTGACAACAGTAAAACAGTTTATCAATTCAAGGGGATTCCCAGTTACAAGCAACTCCACTCCCTGTATATGAGTAATTGTGTATCGCATCTTAAAGGAGCCATGTAGAAAAAAGTATAAAAGTAGCAAAAATGCACTGAAAAAAGAAAAAGAAGCTGTGGATTACACTGTCAACTTCAACAGCCAATCCGAAATTAGTAAGCTAGCCAATCAAGATTAGCTTGCTTAGAGCAGCCAATCAGAAATGATATGTGATTTAAGATCGAAAGAGGATGATAATAATCAGTAGGCTGAGCTTAATGAGTTAAAAAAGGATAATTTCGAATAGAAATAAGTGAGAAGATATGTTTAGCTGTTACAAAAGGAGATTCGTTCGCTAATAAGTAAAGTGAAATATTAAGAGCGTAAAGCTACCCCAATTTTTTTAAAAGGCCGTTTTCATTGCCATAAATTTAAATATAGTTAAGTAAAGTTTAGTACATGTATAAGCATTTTAATGTGCAAGAGAAATATGCTAAAAATTCATTTTTTTTAACAGTGGTGTGAATGGAGTATAAAAATACTCGCCACTGGCAGCCCTGATTTCGTAATTTATATTATAAATTATTCTATGATATATACGATTAATTTTTATTAGTTCAGTATTGCAGTCAAAGACGTTGGACCTCGCTAAGGGATTTGCCAGGGCCCTACATGACGTTGCAACCAGTACTCGCTATGTTTTGCGAAAATTAATATTCGCTGTATTGAACGACAAAAATTCTGCGATTAAATAAGGTAATATTTCTATTCGGAAAAAAGTAGAAGCTATGCTTCTCGCGGACCGCGTAGTTTAGTACCACTGTCTTAAGTGAAAATTCGTAAGCACAATAAAAGTTTAAAATTGTAAAAAAGTTTGATAGATCTTCTGAGGGAATTGAAAGATTTAGAAGCTTAGACGTGATCTTTCTGCAGTGAGGGAAATGATCTTGACTATGAAAGATGATCGTAAAACTTCCATGTGTCAAATTAGCCTTGAATTTTAAAGAAGGATAGTAAATTTAAATCTAAAATGGCTTTGTCTTTCTGTCACAAGTATAAAAATTACGACACAGACAGTAAATCTACGACAGATCTTGAATAATAGGGCAACTTCTATCAGTAACGCCCTATTTGAGAATAAATTGCCGGGATTTCTTTTACTCTTTTTTCAGAGTTAAAGAAAAGCGGAAATCTGTTTCTGATTCGTTCCCACGGCGAATGAATTACTTTGGAACAAATGCAAATCTGAAAGTCTAAATTGAATTGAATTGAAATCAAAGCATATTGAACATCCTCATTAACTTGGAATATATCCATCTAACCTTTCTTCTAATTATTTTCTAATCACCGAGCAGAACGTTCTGTTTTATGCGAAATCAATTTTTTAAATTCAAGAATGGTGCGTGACATTTCAGTCATGCGACTTTTGTTCCCATTTCTAATAAAAGTGAATTTTTAATCAATGGTTTAACTAATACGGTGAACGTTTTTTAATTCGAACTTAAGGGGTATGAACTTATGACATTTTTTCGATGTTTTCTAAGTTCAACTGTAAAAAGTAATTTTAAAAGAAATATTTTTACCAAAGTGTTTTAATGTGTTCGATGAGATTGCCTAGTCAATTTCCTATCATTTCCACCCATAAATATGAAAACGTAGCCTGTGTACTTCTATGTGATGGGTTATACGTGTATGTAAAAAAACAGGTTTGTGGTTAATCGCAAGATTTCTCAATAACTATTACTTTTAATTGTGTTTTCACTTATTTGTCTTGATGAAAACTAACCTTGAAGCAAACTGTCATAGGGATTTTTTTTTTTTTTAATTTGCATCAGATATATTAAAAAATAATTCATGCTAAAATTACCCCCATTTTTGTCCCTATAAAAATTTTTATCTTTAGAAGAATTTAAAGAATTTCAAAAGTCCCATATGATGTTTTGTTCAAAACTAATATGTGAAGGTCTACAAAAAATTTCAGGTCCCATAGCTCAAAAATAGTCTTTGAGTTATGCGCGTTAACTGACAAAAAAAAAAATAGTTTTGGGAAAACACCATTTGACAAGTCATTTAGTCACACACTTTGTTTATTTTAAGTCCAGCAACATCAGTGGGTCCCCTCCTTAGCCTCTAGCCTTGTCTGGTGCTCCATCTGCTTACGTTTATTGGCAATTCTTGTCTCCTTTGTGTTGTCTAGGCTTCGATTTTCTCCCCTAGCCATACATGCTCTATCCGTTGCATTCACATAATAAACAAGAAACTTTCCAGTAACTATTCCTAGATTTTTCAATACGTCTACTTTGCTGTTCTGTCTTGTTGAATAAGAAAGTTCAGCCTCCAGAATTGACTGGTGCTTACTTTTCTTGGCAATTCTTGTCTCCTTTGTGCTGTCTAGGCTTCGGTTTTCTTCCCTAGTCATACATGCTCTATCCGTTGCATTCACATAAAAACAAGAAACTTTCCAGCAACTATGCCGAGATTTTTCAACACGTCCACCTTGCTGTTCTGTCTTGTCCCCCTCACAAGTCCCTATTTCTACTATTTTTCTACTACAAAACACGGTTTTTCAAACATTGTTATAAATTAGACGCAGCGCTTCCCAACCTTTTTTCTTTCACGTACCCCTTGCTTAGGCTTTTAATTTCGGCGTACCCCCTATTTATCATTAACATCCACCACCCCCATCTTCCCCCACATATTATTAGAATCTTCATCTCCCATGAATGAAAATCCATTTAAAGAATTATGCATTGTTATATTTCCTATTCATTAAGGGAGCACTGTTGTTTTCAGTTTTATTTAAAGAATTAGGTTTATTTGTTATCAGAACAGGCCTTTTATAACAGCTACGCCCAGGTTCTCTTGCATTTCTAAATAATCAGATAGTTTCGAATAACTTTTATTTCCCGTAATCATCAAGTTGCATTTCAATCACAGTTGCAGAACTCTTAAGAATTCCGGATTTCAACGAGTTATCCATTTTAAACGGAAAACCAAATCATTCAAATCATAAGTAAACATTTCAAGTTAAATTTTCATTAAAGGGAAGGAAGCTTTACAATTAATATCGTTAATGATATAACTCCGCCTATTTGAAAACGAAAATAAGGGCCTGATTTTCAACACTTTTAAAATTAAAAATTAAAAACAACAGCTCTGGCGTAATTTAGACGTTTTGCAATTATTAATAAAAAGAAACAATAAGGAAAAAGTGGTGGGAAAGGAACATTGTACAATGATCAATGGAAGTTTTCGCGAAGATTGGGGGAAATATATAAGTACTCATGCAATATGATTAGCAGTGGGCGAAGCTAATGACGTTGAATTATCAATGAATTATTAGCATTTTGAGTGTAACATAGTTACACATGAGGCTAAACTTTGTAATCCAAAACTATCAACTTTTTTTTATGTGTTTTCAGTTAAACCATTTTTGTGATTACCGCCATTACCGATATTATTTTTACATACCCCCTGCAGGCCCGCCACGTACCCCCAGGGGTACGCGTACCCCAGGTTGGGAACCGCTGAATTACAGGATTCAAAGATTCATTTACATTTCGTGTGAAACCACTTTCACAGTGTAATAAAATTCAATTTACTAGATAAGTGTAGATAAACATTATTGAAGTCTTCATAAGTCTGTGGAAACATTAGCTGCACTTTCCAGGCAACCTGTTTGCAGAACTGCACTTCTTTAAATGGTTCAAGACGTCAGTAAAAACATTATTATTAGTTTATTTTTTGGATTCAAGGTAAAAACGTGTCATTTCCATGTAAAGGAAGGTTGTTGGGACCCAAAAGCCAAAAATAAATAAATAAATAAATAAATAAAATAAAAAAAATAAACGAAAATTGATTTTGTGAAGGTCATACTAAGCAATTAAAAATAACACTTAAAATGTTCAAATTATCCAAAATTCGAATTATTTAAAACTTTAATATTCGCACATTCGCGACCGTTTTTTCTAGTGTGTTTGTAACAATAAGTCCTGGTCTATGGGACATGGGAGTCACTCTATCATGATGCATTATTTATCATTATCTATCATTATTTAACAAAAATATTTTCTTTATTCCTGTATCACGTTTATATTCCAAATGAATGTATGAATTAACGATAAGGATTCTGATCATTTTATTACTTACCCATCATACGTAGTATAGGGTAAGTCTTGTAATCGTTTTGAAAATCGAAATTTTTTTTTTGACGGATTTACACGTTTCAGGCACTGAAGATTCCGAAAAACATATTTTTAGAAAATTTTTTTTGCCGTCCGTCTGTGTGTCTGTAAACGCTCTATCTCCCGAAAAAATTGAGATAGAGACTTTCAATTTGGTATGTACTTAGTATGTAATAATGGGAAGAAGCCTATTTCATTTCAATAACCTCGATTAACCGGAACAATTTTTTTCGGACTCTCGAAATATTCGTTCTGATGAAAGGTATATAAAAATTTTCGAAATTGTTTATTTTAAGAAATGAATATAAAATACAATAAAAAACCATAAATTTTGCATAAAGCATGAAGTCGATCGGATAATGAGTTGCCGAGATATTTGGAATCCTATTTTCCACACTGTTCGATTTTTCATGACCCTGTATTTCATCCAAATTTCTCTTCAAAGATATATTTTAATTGGAAATTTGACGCTTAATCAGATGCAATAAACCGCTAGTTAATAGGATTATTATTTTTGGAGTTATAAGGATGTTTCTTTCAAGCAATTCAGTAATCGAGCCCTTTAAAGTTTGTGACGTCATCAAGCCACGATTTTATTTGAATTGCAATGCACTTTATAAGTAGTTTACACATTTTTATTTTAATATTTTACATTATGCATATCCATGATGGGTAAGTATTACGGTGGCCCCCAACGACTAGTTTGTATACGCATTGGACATTGACTGTGTAAATATGATTATTGCATATATTTTTGAAAAATAATATAGCACTTAAAATGTAAAAATAACATCAATGAGCAGAATCCCCAAAAGGCGTATTTCTACGTCTTCAATCGCGAATGTGCTGAATAAAATCGAGGAAATGTAACACTGTGAACAATATCAACGAACAGGAATAATACTTTTCGTTGTTTTAAAATGACAATTTGATTACTTCGACCATTCTTTGGAAAAATTTGAAATCACGTGGCATTTCGCGAGCGCTATACTCCTAGGATGAAAAAGTTCGGAGACCAGCTTTAACGCCATCAATAAATCATATGCGTTTGGAAACTAACGCATATGATTTATTGATATTATGTGTTGCAACACTTAATCACCTTCAAAATACTCCGCTTCTGCAGCTAATGTACTGGGTTGGAGATATCAGCACGGTCTCCAAGCTTCGATCCTAGAGTAGTATTATTAGTTCTATATTAGTAACGCTTTGATATTATACGAAATGCTCGCGGGAATGCATTGTACCTCTACTCAAAATATAGACAAGATTAAAAACATTCAGTAGATGACGTCATTTCATTTTAGATTTTGACAGTCTGAACCTTGTTATTCAAAAGGGGGGTGGGGACAACGATTTTGCTGCGGGATTAAAATAAATAAATAAAATAAAAAAAAATCGTAAAATAAAAAATATATATACGCAATATTTACTTTCAGATAGCGATAAAATTAGTTTTAGTTTGTTATTATACCTTCAAAGAAATGCCTATTTTTTTTCATTGATTAACATACGCCACCGTTGTTATTTGCTAATAACCAACTAAGTATTAATAAATAAAATCCAATTTAACAGCTTTCCTCTGGATAGCTAAACATTAATATCCTGAAACTGCATTTTTCTGTTTCTTTCTCTGCAAAGTACAAGAAATTGTGCATTATGTACTTACCCATACAGTAAATGCATATAGCAAAATTCAAAATCCTTAAATTATCCGAGCAATCCCTTCTAAAATTCTTACGGTACAATATTTCTTACATTGTTTTGTATACGGCTTTTATGATAAATAAAACTAATTTTGAAATAATCAATATTTCGAATTATCAAAGTTTGAATTAAGGCTATCGGTCTGTAGTTAAAAGAAAATCTTAATCTAAGCTACTTTGATTTTTGAGCAGGATTTCAAACCGTAGTATCATCGATCCGTTTGAGTAGGAAAAAAAAAAAAAAAAAAACTTCCTTAAAAATTTACGAATTTTGGTTTAGTTCCGGTTTCTGTACTATTAGAAATGACTCCGGTTTTCAGATCAAAGTTCTGACTCTAATAATAAAACGTCAAAAAGATATACAACTATTGATTTCTAATATAAATGGACACCGGATCCCTTTCTTCTCTCCCAAGAGAGTTGAAGAAAACATCTTTCACCTTTCATAACCAAAAAAAAAAAAAAAAACGGCGAAAGGGTGTGCCGCTTTCTGGCGGTAATCCCTTTCTTGGCAACTTTCTGTTTCCGTTCTCGTAATAAAAGAAACAGACGGTGGAATTCCAGTGACAGTTTGGCGGGAAAAAAACCTGTTTGGCATAATATTCTCCCACCAGCACCTGCTGGTGGCTGGTGGGAAGGGACATGTTTTCTTCAAGAAAGGGTTGCTGATCCGGCGTCTATTTCTATGAGATGTGAATGTATACAACACTTAAACAAAACATCATCTTATCAAATACTTATTTTTCGCCCTAGGCTTATCATAATTTTACAAAGTTTTTGTTTTATAGAAGGTTAAATATAGTCATATTCGATTAACTTCCTTTCTAATGATAATGAAAAATTTACATCCTGCTCTAAAAACATCTCTTCTGGAAATTAGAGGAGAAAATAAACTGTCGGTATTGGGTTCGCTTTTAGGGTTGTTACTTTCTGAATATTTGTGTGTTAAGATGACACTGTTCATTTCATATATATCGTAATCACTTATCAGCCTCCGTTGTCATGCATTCAACCAATCATTTCTTTTGAAAAACTGAATTCACTGGTAGTTTTTCTTTATGCATGCGCAAAGTTGTCAAAACTGTCATATCTCCTAAACTATACAACATTTTGTTTGACAAAATACAATTCCAAGTTTAGAAAAATAAAATTGCCTAGTTACAGACTTAGTAACTAAAATAACCTGTTTTGTCATAAAAATGAGAGTGTTAATTGGTTAATACATATTTCCATATTTGACAGTTTAACCCTTCACATACAATTACTTACTAACTATCCCCCCAAAAACATGTTCTTGCTGTCGTTGTATTTGTGAGATCACGTGACATCATCCAGAGTTTTACACTAGAAATGTATGCTCTTTTTTTTTTTTACTTTACTGCCCGAGAAGGACTGCTCAGACTAGGAAACAAAGTCTGTAGAGCAAAGATGTCCCTCCTGGTCCTCTTTATTCAGGTATTTAAAAAAGTACATAATTCAGCCTAAGCTGATCCCGCTGGTAAGTGCGACAGGGTACAACGTGGTGATACATATAAAATGAAAACAATATTTGTAAATTTAATAATACAAAGAGCAACACAATGATAAATAAGATGATTTAAAGCACAATGAGAAAATAAAAATGAGATTCATATAGAATACCATCACCAGATGAAAATACGATGTAATGCATTAGATCAATGGCGATCCTGATTCGATGGGTAGAAATTTTATAATAGATGAAGATAATACGCATACTCTATACATATTGTGATAGTTACTTTTCTTTGTGTACAAATGCACATAGATGAGCAAAACAAAGACGATACAAAGTGAAATATATTACATAATTATGTACAGTTAGAGCACTATGCAGGTCTAAAACACACATTGGGTCATGAGAGGTCCGGGGGGTGGAACCATGTTGGAACTGTAGATGTAATCATTATTTTGCCTTTAATCACAAAAACTAAAAAAATATATCAAATTGGCGTCTCCAAAGACACCTTTGTGGTCAGAGAAAAAGGTCACAAAACAAGGTAACAAAGGTAAACAAAACAAAATTTCACTAGTATTAGTATTCACTAGTACATTATTATAATTTTTTAAAATTCATATTAACTTATATAATTCAAACTATATAAGTTAATAGTAATTAAAAAAAAATAATAATGCTTTTACGGTTCATTTCTGAAGCAGAATAATAATATCGGTTCAGTTAAACTGAACATGGAAAAAAGCAGCTGTCTGTGTAATCGCTAACAGTTAAAAGTTAATTTATTCCAGTATATAAAAATCGTAATTTAAGTTCTGACATGCCCTGTATCAAAAAGAAAAAAAAACGTTTTCGCGGTCATTTTAGGTTCTGGTTTTGAGAATTTTAGAGAGGTTGTACTAATTTGCTACTTTTATAACAAAGAATTTATTAAAATGGCACATTTTTCCCCCTCCAGAAACTTGAGCTTGGGTTCAGGCCATTGCTCTTTACAAACCTGACTCGGTTGAGATAATGCACATAGATCGCATTTTCGTTTTCTTTAAAAAACATATCGAATTTCACTTCATAAATCATTATTACCCAAAAGCGATTATTGGTTATTTTCATTGAATGTATTTCCACAGGCCGAAATTTTTGAAACATGATATGCTATTTTGATATTGAATAAAGAATAAAACTGATAATCAATAAGTTTTATATAAGCCTGGAGATAAATGGAGAGTAAAAAAAATTACAATTATGATGTAATAGTTTATCTAATAAGTATGTTCTCAATAATAATATTTCTAAAGTTAACTAAAAGTTTTAAAATTTCTAATTAACTTCTGCTCAAGTTCAGTAAATTCATTTTATAGTAAATAAATCGAGAGCTAAATAATTTGTAACGATTTTGTATATGCTTTTGAAGGAGTTTGTAAATCAAAGATAATATAATTATTTAGAAACTTCAATTAAAGGAAATAAATATTAATAAAAAAATTACCTTATATTGTATGAAAGAAATGTAACTATTTTATTTTCATAATTATATTTTAAACTGATAATATATTATAGTTAACTAGTTATGGTTTATAACACGCATTCATGTTATAAGAGCACTTGAATCAGTTGATGATATCTTTATGTACATTTCAGGTACATGGTGTAGTTTTTAAATGATGAATATCGTGCCTTTGCGTTAATTTTTTTTATGAAGATAAATTTTTATTACTCTAACATTATTTTATGTGTCCCATATATTTACTTTGCTTTTTTTTAATTTTTATTTTATGAAAATTTAATTAAAAAAATAAGCTTCAGAAAATAAAATCGTAATTAAAAATTTTGTAATAACGAAAAACCTTGAAGGAACTTGATGAACAAATTCTTGGTTGTTAAATGCAAAAATAATGTTGTAAGAACACTTATTAGTGGAGTTAATTCAATAATAATAGTGAGGGAAAATGCTGTTTCATTATATATAATTTCAACTCCGTGAAGGAGACTCAAATCCATTTTGTCTTGTTAGATATGCTTTTGTACGTGCTTTTCTAAGTTAGACTGTCGTGATTTTGCATTTTTTCAACAAGAATATTTTAAGGCTGTTCTCAAATCTAAAGCGGCTACTCTCTGACACATTTTTGAATTCCATTTCGTTCACAAACGTATCAAACTGGCAGGTGCTCTTATTAATAAACTATCTAATCGAACTGTTCTTTTCCATATTTCGGTTAAGGCAGAAGATTTCCCGGAAAATGCGGCTAAAATTGGTGTTTTGATCAGAATTTCTGGACGCGACAGCGCGGAAAGGGAATAAAACTGCCGTCCCGAGATTACAATTGTTTATAACTCAAGGTGGAATTTATTTATCGGAAAATTAAAAAAACTGTTAGATTACAAATCACTTCAATAACAAAGTGTGCACGTCTCATTTTATGTTTAAAAACAAGTTAGAAGATGTGTCAAAGTTTCGCGTTGTTGAGCGCCGGAAAATATTGTTTCTGCAATGCTGTATTTCTACTTTTTTTACTATATTCATACGAGAACCTCGTTACGGAATTCTTCAAAGAACGAGTCTATTTTTTATGTATTTATTTGGACCATTTTACTTTTGTTGAGGTACGGCATTAACAATGAATGAATATTAATTACATTGTCATCGACAACGAACTTGTGGGGAACATTTGAGGAAAATTGGTCCAATGGGTCAAAAATCGATTGCAAAATTTGACAGCTTGAATAATAATAGCTGGAGACGAAATGGCCCCACGACATCACTTGCGCACAAAAATTTCACGACGCCAGTTAATGGTTAAATAAAAGCGTGTAAAAATAATTCTATCACTTATTAATTACCATAATATTAGCATAGTCTCATTAAGATTGTCAATAAGTAGTTATTAAGTAATTAGATTAACCCATTTATTACCTATCTTAAAGCGTTCAATAATGTTTAATGATATGTAATTATAAGACAAAATAAAGATTTCATTTATAATATATCAAGTTAATCAATTTCCAATTAAATTTAATGATTTCCGAAGAAATTTCGATTTGAAACGTCATATATTTTATTAAATGAGTTTAACCCTTGTCTGTGTGAAATTTTTGTGCGAAATTGGCGTTATGGGGCCATAACAATTAACATAATTCTTTATAAAAACAATGGTATTTTTACAATGACTGTATTTGTCAATTGAATAAATCAGTAAGTATATCTCTTATAATACTTTATTATTTTTATCCGAATCTTGCTGATTGACGAAGAAATTACACGAGAAGAAAAATACGTAGCGGCTAAATAGCACCACAACACCACAGTTAAGGGTTAACATGTCATTTATTTGAGTAAATTATTGATTTCAGAAATTGGAAAATAATTTTGGTCTGCTGGAATGGTAAATAATCCCGTCGTGCGCCGTATTTCCGGTTGAAAAGTTTGGGCCTGTAAAAATCTTAAAAAATATATATTTAAAACAGTCCGCATTATTTTTGTAGTTTCATTATTTGAGGGATTTGATCCCGATATCTTCATATAGGACAGATGGAAACACCACAGTATCGTGATCATTCTTTAGCATTTTACTTTAATATTTTCCTTAACGTTTCACTGATTTGTATGTCATTTTCTGAAACTAGCTACAGCCGAATAAAAAGTTTAAAAAAAGTTCTTTATGCACTTAATCTTTAATATATTATATTGCTTATTTTCTTGAATATCCCATTGATTCGCCAATATTTCGAAATCTTCCTTTACTTCAATGTTTCCCAGGCGTACTCCCCACAAAGAAGGGGATTTGTTTTTTACTGGGGGTGGGCACTCCAGATTTGTTATTAACCCATTCTCTGTCATTTATTTTCTTTATTTTTTGAAAAATCAATTTAGATTTAAAACAAAAGTTATACATGCAAATTTTTTCAGAGATTTAGACACCTGTTTAGTTTTTACAGTTTATATGGTTATTGATGTATTTTTAAATTTTACTTGAATAAGCCTTCTTTTTCTATTCGCTCTACAACATGTCATTTGAAGACACTTTTACACATGAAACTACTTAAGGGGTATATCTAAAACTAAATAACTTAAGTACATTGAACGTCAAAAACATGAAATGTCTAAACGAGGTACTACCAACATTATAAAATCCCAAAAAGGGCAGTACTGAAGGAAATGAGTTAATATGCCCTTTTTATGATCCTAGTGCTGGCCTCATACACAGTATGATATAAACGTACATTATAAGATATACATTTTTACATTTAAAATCAGATTATACACGTTGGTCAACTGGCGATTATTGAGAAGGGAAAGCCCACTATCAGAGACGTGTATTATGATGGGAAAGCAAAATGGTTATTTAAAATTAATTAAGATGAGAATCCGGAAATCTTTTTTTTTTTTTTGCGTACAGTAAAACCTCGATTCATCGTTTCTCACAGGAACTGCTGGGAGGAACTAGACACTTAATTAAAAAGGCTGGTTACGTAATTAAAAATTCCTCCCAGATATCTGGTTACTATTAATTATTCTTTTATCAGCTAAATATGCTGCAATAAATAAATTATGATCTTAACGATCTCTAGTCAGGATTTATTTAATTAACGTTAAATCTAACGTGAAATAATTGAGTTAAAAGAATGATCTCGTTGGGTTGTTTCGGAGAAATCCTAACGTAGGAGATAATCGTTAATGACATTAATTCCTACCTGAATTAACATTATCATAAAGAAACGCTGTAAGACAAAGCCTTGAAATTATAGTAAGTAAAACACATGTTGCAAGCATAAAGTAAAAACACGAATTTAAATTTCAATATTTAAATTTATTTACAATTAAATATGTAAAAAATAAAACTCCACATCAACATAATTAAAAAATTAGTTGCATTCTCTAGGATCAGATTAATCCAATTAGTTATCTAATTAAATACTTTCAGAGTTGAATAATTACTTTCTGTTTCATATATTCAGTTATTTTTATACATTCAGTTATTTTTATAATAACAAATAGGACCATACAATTTTTTTAAATTCTTACAACTAATTACCTACCTGAATTAACATTATCACAAAAAAAAAAAAAAAAAACACTAAGATTAAGCATTGAAATTAAAGTAAGCAAAACACATGATGCAAGCATAAAGTAAAAACATAAATTTAAATTTCAGTATTTAAATTTATTCACAATTAAATCTAAAAAATAAAACTCCAGCAACATAGTTAAAACCTTAGATACATTCTCTAGGATCACTAATCCAATTAGTCATGTAATTAAATACTTTTAGAGTTAAATAATTAATTTAAAAAAAATTATTCTTTTACTTCCTTTTTTTAAATCAAAAATGTAAATGCTTTCGCATTTTATCCTTTATGAAGAAATATTTTGAATAAATAATTTTCTGGCCTTTATTTTTCGTTGTTTCTGTTTTCCTTTATCTGCGGTTACTTTCAGTGTAGGCGTAAACTCAAAACGTTCCTTTTCTGTACCTGCGGTTACTTTCAGTGTAGACGCAAAATCGAAACATTTTCTTCTTTTGGATTTTACTTTTCCTCTTTTATCTGCACTATAAAAAAATAAAACTGAAATAAAAACCATGATTTGGAAATGTGTCCTGTAAATTATGATTGTGTTGTGTAGCTATTTCAGTATTACCTTAAAGAAGTGGGACAAAATCTATCATACGTCATAGTCAGTCACCTTTAGTGGCGTAGCACAGTGTGGTATTTAGTCCCAAAACATGGCCAAAAATGATTTTTTTAAAAATCTGTTTCCTACCCTGTATATTATTCCTCAAAAAGCTTAATAGTTACTGCATCCAAAGGCGAAACGTGCAATGCGCTAGCACAACGCAGCGTGCCACGCGATCAGTCCGAAGTTGCCGTTCGCTTCCAGTGGTCCTGTGATTTTACGATGCGCTCAGATTTTAGTGTTTTAAAATCTCTTGTAGTTTATTGTCTAAACAATTTAGTGGTTGTTGTGATGGATTATTCTGTACTGGGTATGTACTTTTTACATACTACATTTACCTAATGAATATCCTGCAGATTTTTTGTCTATATGGTCGACAACTAAGGTATATAGTTAATAGTGGCATAAATAATTATTTATAATATTTAGAAAGGATTTTGTTATATTTTTAAACATATTTAAGCGATGAAAACTATTGTGTAATATGCAGTACTTACTATACAAAGGCAATTATAAAAAAATCAGCCGCCCGAAACCGCCCCCCTATTTTTAACGAATTTTTCTGTTGGTTCCTACAATTTTTTATATAAATTACTGCTATTTATTTTGGTAACAGGGCCTTCTGAATTGAGATCTATGACTCGAAATGAGTTGTATACCATCATGCAATGCTTAAATGAGTCAACATTTGATGGAAATCTTCAATTTATGCAGCAAGAATTATTGAGAAATTATTCTGAAGGTGATCCAAGGATAGCTGAGATGAAGCAAAAGCTCTCCGTTATTGAAAATCAGTTCTAACAAAAACAGGTAGCTACTCATAAAAACAAGGACAATATTTAGAGAAAACAATACGAATACAAAATTAATAAAGAAGAATTTGAAAAATATTGCTAAGAGACTGCTGAACTCTATGTGTCGCTCTATGGTTTTTATCCCATGTCCCCTACAATGCACAAGGTACTTCGTCATGGAGCAGACTTTATAAAAAAAAGCTATTCTGCCAATAGGCCAACTATCTGAAGAAGCTGCAGAAGCTCACAATAAACATATTAGGTCATTTAAATTAAACTACAGAAGAAAGTTTTCGCGAGTGGCCTGTACATTGATGTCCTGAATAGGCTTCTTTTAACTTCTGACCCAATAATAACTGTCATGAAATGCAACACAAACTAGAAAAGAAAGCCCTTATCTTCTGAAGTTTTACAACTGTTATCAGAAAGTGATATTACAAATGTTAATATTCTAGTATAACAGTAATAGTGATGAAACTGATAAATAAATGCTTTCATTGATAAATAAGACTTTATTTTACCGTTTTCACTCTACAATTCAAATAAAAAAGAAAACTGCTCAGTTAAACTGAGGACATTGAGATCACAGGCTTTTCACACTAATTGTATATTATACTCTTGACTCTCGAAAAATAAGGAAATCGACTATATATTAAGGGGGATCATCCCCCCCATTCCCCCCTTTATATTTAACCAATGAAACCCCAAAACTAACCAGAGAAGTGCTTTGTTACAATGAATATATATACAAAATTGGAAGAAAATCGTATAATTCTGCATGAAAAACTCATTTATCTAAATTAAGGGGGAGTTAGCCCCCCGCCCCCCCCCCTTTATACTTAACCAATTAACCCCCAAAACTAATCAGAGAAGCGCCTTATCACAATGGACCTATAAACAAAATTTGAAGCAAAACGGTTATTTCTAGCAAGAGTTATCGCGTTACGTACGTACATACATACATACGTACGTACATACATGCGTACGTACATACAGAACAGGCGGGCACATTAGCTATCAGGCTTTGATAGCCTGTGAGCTAATAAAAACGTAGATGTGTAGCTTTTAGAAGTATAAAATAATTTTGGCCAGGTTTTGGAATTAAATACCACACTGTGCGTAGCGTGGATTTTGAGCACCCGGGGCAAATCAAAATATTGCGCCCCTTCCTAAATGGCTACAATAGTTTTTTTTATGCTATAGTTCAGGCCTCTCCAACCTTTCAGTAAGCAGGAGCTCCCCTCAGCTAGTGGTAAAGAAGGAAGGGTGCCATTGTTAACATGATTCAAAACATGCAACAATATTATCTTCCTGTAATACATAAATATACACACGTATTATACAATGAACGTACATTGTACAGTGCTAATCATAAGACCCTTACGATTCACGAAATCAGTGAAAAGCTATTTTGAAGAAAGTAGATAAAAATCATAGTACAGGGTTATTCTAAATGATGGACCAATTTTCAAAAAATTGTATTTGAAGTACAAATCCAAAACGAACAATCTTTATACCAAAGAAAATAAAAAGTTTCAAAGTTTTTTTTTTAAGACATTATAAATGTTCAATGTGTCCACCGTTTGCTACACGGCAAACATCTACGCGATAGCCAAACTCGTCCCACGCACGAGAAAACGTATCTGCTGTTACTGAATGCACGGCAGCAGTGATACGGTTCCGCAGATCGTCCAGAGTTGTTAGTTGCGGCGGGACGTACACAGGACGTACAAGCCGTGCACTCAGTAACAGCAGGTACGCTTTTTCGTGTGTGGGACGAGTTTGGCTATCGTGTAGATGTTTGCCGGGCAGCAAACGGTGGACACATTGAAAATTTATAATGTCTTAAAAAAACTTTGAAACTTCCTCTTTTCATTGGTATAAAGATTGTTCATTTTGGATTTGTACTTTAATAAATACAATTTTTTGAAAATAGGTCCATCATTTAGAATAACCCTGTATATTGAGAATTCCACTTTTCTGAGATGGGGGAGGGGAGGGGGCTATAATTAAAACAAAGTTGTAAGGTAAAGTAGCTAGTAACCTTAATCGTGCTGATAATAAAGAAACATGCAAATATTATTGGCTTCAAAGAAAGCCCTTTTTAAAAATGGATCTTTAGTTTTAAAAAAGCTACTAATACGAAACTTCTGAAAAGGCGTCGCGTTGGACAGCTCTGCTATAGCTGTTCAGACAATAATTTTCTATCGCCCCTATAAGTATTGCGCCCGGGGTAATCATCTTCCCCCCGTACGCTATGTTTTTACAGTTTCCATTAAAAGTTCGTAATCTTGGAATGCGAAAATGAAAAACTATCACTTTAACCCTTTCAGGGGCAAAGCACTTCAATTGCTAAAATGTTGAAATGAATGAATGGCACCAGAATTAATGAACAAATTTATTTGGAAACAAGAAAAAGCTATATTTCACAAAAATAATAAACTGAAAATTCTATACGAAAATTCTGGTGCCATTGTGACATTTGGGAATTAAAATTAAGTGGTTTCATAAACGTACCACCGCCCTTGAAAGGGTTAAGAGGCCAGACACCTTAGCCTCCACAAGATGAACGTTATTTAACATAACATAATAAATATTAGTAATATTGACTTAAAGCTTATTATTCAGTAGTAGATTAACAAAAAGTCACGGCTTACTTTGGAACGTCTCACATGCAAAACATTGTAGAGAAAAAAAAAAAAAAAATCAGGAATGCATATTCACATATTAATGAAAATAAAATAAACGAAAAAAAAATTATAACTTATACATTTCATCTAAATTTAAGACAAAAAGAATTATACTTACCACAGAAACAAAATACCTTTTAAAGACTCTTGAAGATTAACACCACAACAACGGGGAAAAAAAAAAACAAAAAAAAAAAACGTGAACGCACTACTAACTTTTACAAATGCAAAAACAGAATCACCCATCGCTTTTCTATCCAAGAGGCGAATAGATTAGCCTCCTTGTCTTTCTTTCTCTCTCATTTCCATACCGACATCGCTGATACTTCAAGAGGAATCCGCAATCGTTTAATGGAACTGCATTCGCATAGATTCATATTAGTAGGAATGATCTTTATTGTCAGCACGATTATTGCAGTTCAATTTCGTTTCTATGCTTGTCAAAGATTATTTCGTGTTTCCAATGTGTTGTAACAAAAAAGCTCTATAACTTTAAAGCCATTAGATTTGGTTTTGTAGTTGATCAAAATGGTATTTTTTTTTTAATCAATGGATCGGAATCGGGGAAAATGTTTTTTTAATTTTAATATTAAAGCATGCGAGGGAGAAGAATTAGCTCATCAATTTCGGTTGGATTTGTAAGGTTGTTACAATAGCCAGGAGAGAATGTCAGACATGTTTGGTCACAGATATTCGCGCTTTTTGATGTATGATATGGATGTAAGATGGAATTTGTGACAGTTTTTCGTCGTGCAATTTCTTTGATTGTGTAAAAAGGAAATATTTTCTATCCTGCTGGAGTTTTTTTTTTCCCCCCTGATGCAAGAATTATTTCTTGAGCCATTTATTTCGTTTATTTTATTTTATTTTTTTTACTTTTTTCATTACTAATTTTATTTATTTATTTATTTATTTATTGTTAAATGAGAGCTGGAAAACTTTTTCTTTTGGTTCTCTGATCATATTTTATACAAAACCAGGAAAAAGAAACATCGCAATAGGTTTGTTTGCACAATTATTAAATTTTAAGATTACGTAACTAATTTAAAAAACATATTCAGAGACCCCACGCAAAGGTAATTTTGATATTACAAATATAAATGGCAAAAATGAAAAAAAACTTTTTTTAAACTGTCATTCATACAAATTTCAAAGGAGAGTATTTTAATAGCTTCAAAACTAAAAATCTGAAAAAGATTTTTTCGTTGAATGCTGAATTTTTAATAAATAATACACTGATGTCCAGAAATTAAGAGGCAGTGACCGATTTCAGATGTTTTGTCGAATATCCACTAAAATTCGTGAGGAAATGCCCTTGAATCTTGAGGATGTAAAGAACATGCTTGACTTCATATTTTTCATTGAAGTTTTAGTCCGGAGGACAATTAGGGGGAGGGGGCTAATAATAAATTTAATAATAAAATTATATTTGCGTTTCCCCAAGAAACAGAAAATGCTCGAAATGATCCGTCACTGTAGCAAATGACTATGTACGTCTTGTTCAACGTTTTTGTGCATTTGTGTAAGAATAGCACGCATATTCTTGAAAATGCTAACATTTCTGTGAAAAAATATATTTTTTATAGCATGCAGACTTTTCAACAGAATTTAACACCGCTTTCCAAAAAATTGTAGAAATAGTACACTGCAATTAAAATATTAATATATTGAATATTTGTGATATGGGTATTTGTATGAAATAAATGTTAACTGCGCATGCGCGAACTACAGAAAAGATTTTTTTTCATGATTTGATAGTCAATACAGTACAGCAACTCATATAAAAAGACCAGTCACCTATCGTAAAAACTCAAAAAGATACAGGCAATAAAGTGAGCTAATTGATAAATTGAGGAGAAAATCCCATATAATGGGATGACGGAAAGAGAACGCGTGAAGCTACATATATTACATATGTGATAGATTAGATGGTACAGTTGACGAAACTGCCTGTCAGCTGACGTGCCAACGAAGGGTGTTTGCATAGCAACATCGCACAGTACATGCTTCAGTGTGAAATGAATGGCAATCAGATTATTAATGTTACTACGACTTGGGGACATCATCAGTAATCAGGTTGCTATTCATTTCACATTGTAGCGGGTTTTACGATGTTGCTATAGCAACCTCCTCTCTCCCCCACTTGTTCGCCAGCTGACTGGCAGTTTCGCTATCTGTACCATCTAATCTATTATATATATGTCAAAATGTTCAACGCTAAAATTGACTGCAAAATGTAGCGCTGACTCCCGGACTAAAAGCTTAGATTTTTTTTTTAAGATTTTATTATTTCAAAAAATATGCACTGTGTTATCTAAAAGTCCAAAAAATGTCTTTCAAATATTAAAAAAACAAAAAAAAACAACCCTAAAATTTATAAAAATACCCTCATTAAAAAAAAGTCTTATAAGAGCAAAACAATTCCTAAAAATGCAATAAAAATTCAACTTTGTAGGCTCTGGGATTGAGTTACAAAATTAATAGGTTATTGTAACCTATTACCAAGCTGGTGGTACAAGGATGGAATTTGTTAACAGAAAGTAACTTTTTTTTTCTATCTTTATCTTTATCTCTACCACTATTACATTTAATCTTTATTTTCTGCCATAAATTCATATTACTACATTTGGTGTTGTCCCATGAACTTTCACATCATTTGACACTGTTGGTTCTTGCCAGACAAAACAACCAATAATACAATAATAAATGCCAAATATGTCTTAAGGGAATTATAATAGATGACAAAGGGAAAAGTTGTACGTTTATAATGCAGATATTCTCAAAAAATAATTCTCGCAACAAATGGGTTAGTATCAGTTCTTACTTATTCTGAGTTTTGTTTATGAGGTACAAAAAACATCATAATAAATCAGCCGCTCTCCGTCATGGTTAAAAAAAATTTAAATTTTCTTTAATGGCGTGTCTGACAGATATGTTAATAAATGATTACCATCACAGTGAATTTTTTTAAATTATTTTTTCTGTGTGAACTCTACTACGGTGTTAAATAATTTTTTTTTCTTAACAAGTTAAAAATGTAATTGTATTTTGGCTATATTTTTAATTAAAATAAATCTATCCACATTCTTTTTTTTGAAATATTATTACAACTGCGTCGTTCTACTTTAAGTATTTTGATTGAATATTGCTTTCATTATTGATTTTACAAATTTTGTGTGATTTTATTTTCTTTGGTAATATAGGCTATGTAATTTTATGACTAAAATTAACTGTTTTTATCGCGTCTGTAATTTTGGTATTTTAGTTTTATTTGCTCATAATTTTGGTTTTATTTCTTTAAAAGATTTTTAAAACCCTTTTTAGGATACAAAAGACTGAGATATTTATTAATTTCAAGTAATTTGTCGATTTGTTTCATTTCGAGAGGGATGTAAGAATATAAGAACACAATTATTTTAGTGATTTCTTTCTTTTCAATTTCAAAATATTGTGGGAAAGTATTATCCCATAGTCCGTTTGGTGATATACATTTATCCCGATGCTCATTTTGCACACTTTTAGTGGGTTGTTTAGTTGATTGGTTGGTCATCTTTTACACACGAAGATTAAACAGACCGGGATTACCGTTTAAAGTGGAATCCGACCCACTACAAACATCAGGCTTGAGTCGCGATTCGAATCCGGCACCTTTTTGTCTAGTAGCCAGCGCCTTAACCACTAGACTTTTGGTGGGAAGCAGTCTAAAGAACTATAAAGGATTAACGAACGAAACAGCGCCATTACTTCATTTGTCTTCATGAGTCGTTTGTAAGTTGATCTTCGAAATGAAGTGCATGAATAATTTGCCAAATATTTTATTTTATGTGACTGCATGCCTTTCTTTCTGGCCAGAGTGTATAAAATTTGTCAATATTATGTGTGTCTCTCGATCTGCCGAATGTGTAACCGATGCTTTTTCTGCAGTTGCCAAAGTTGTGAGAGACACAGCCCATTCAATGGGTGGATTACAGATTAACCAAAGTAGTGTCGCATTGCCTTGTTTAGAATGCGCCCGGCACCCCCAGGATGCATCTGGTGTACCGAGACTGATGATGATCCAAAACAAGTAGGATATTTCTCATCTCAAAGGAGTGCTCTATGTGACATGAAAGGTTGAACTGCATGATCCTTCCCTACAGTTCCTTTAGCAAGAAAATGCATTTTAGCGGTCATGCATGCTATTAGCGTGCACTATCACATCACCCTCATCTCTTGCCTTTTTTTAAATCCATATATGCTTGACATATTTTAGTGAGAATTCTATGTTTGGAATCTATATAACTTTTCAATTCTAATCTTCCTGTTTCTTCTCTAGAGGAATAGCGTAAATGCGTTAGAAAATTCTACCCTCCGCTGGGTTGATCTGGCTCTTGTGAATTTTGGAAGTTTTCTCTCAAAGTTAGTATTCAGTCAGATCAAATTACTTTAAAATTTTCCTCTTGCACCGTTTCCTCGAAAGAGGAAGAGGGTTATTATTATTTTTTTTGGTGGGGAGGAGGGGGGGGGGGGTCAGGTTGCTTTGTTCTCAATCGATCATCTTACAAGAATTGTAATTTTAGCTTTTGAATAATAAAATAAAAACAAAATTTTATTATTTTATCCCAATCATACTGATTGGTAAAGAAATCACACGAGTTGAAATTATTGAGTGAAAAAGTGTCCAGGCCAGGAGTCGAATCCAGGACCTCTGGCTTAAATTGTCAACGTTCTACCAATTGAGCTACCTGGACGACACAATTCCTTCAGGAAACATTTCGGCAATAACATCTGGCCTGTTATGAGACAGCTCAACAGAATAAGCCGCTAGTAAAGGAATTCCAACAAAAGGTAGGTACGTAAGAACACTTTATTATTTTAATTCAATCATACTGATTGTTAAAGAAATCATACGAGTTGAAAAATTTCCCACTGAGTAAAAATTGTCCAGGCCAGGAGATGAACCAAGGACCCTGGTTTAAATTGCCACCGCTCTTCCTACTGAGCTACTTGGGCTACAAAAACCTAGACATCAAAAGTAATCTGACTTTTGACCGGGACATCAAAAACTAAATCAAAGAAATCGGATTTATATGAAGTCATGTTAACTGGTCTGTTAAAAATATACTGCTGCACTCAGAGATGCCATTAAGGATTCTTCATAATCATGAAGGTTCTTTTCCCATAAAATTAAAAATATGTTCCTATTTATATCCGGAAAATCTGATCGTGTTATACATTACGGACAAAATTACTAAAAAGTTTATTTTTGAAGTTCGTGGTTCTTTTGACCCAAAAAAATTAGAGATCGGCATATCTGATTTTACTAAATAGTCAGCAAGCTATATTTTTAACTTTATATTAATAACAGAAACATAACCAAAAAACATGTACGCATTTAAGTTTAAAATCAACTAGATTTTTCGCAGTATGTTAAGAAAATAATATGTTTAAAAATCTATATCTTTTTAAGAAATAAGGCGTCAAAATGTTCATATAATTCTGCTTTTAATAAAATACTTAAAATTTTAGGGTATTTTATGTGCTTGCTGTATTTAGCACATTTTTTAATTAAAAAAAATAATATTATACGCAATGAAAGTATGTTATTGTTTAAAAATTTTTAAAGCTTTTTTTTTTTCCATTATCAGTTTTTTTTTTTTTTTTAAGTAATATTCAAATTTATCAATTCTAGGATATAAAATGTAAAAAATAATACACATTTTACTCGTTTCCAAAGTTTTACAGCTCCACGTTTCCCTTAGTAAAATTGCTACAATTATTTGGCATAGTGCGCTTAAATATCTACGAGACACTTTTCTTTCCTCCAGACTAACATCGTGTACACTCATATTTTTATAACTTAATTTTATATTCTTGTCGACCTAATTTAATTTGTTTACTTGTATATCATGATCAGCCTGAGACGACATAGATTGCTACAACCATCTGCAAATTATCCAGGATGTTTATAATGTATCTCTACATTTTCAAGAAATAGATTCGAAAACGAATTTATTTGCAAATGATGATAGAATGCTTTGAACAAAAGAAAGAATATGCATTATTTGTGCTCTTCTGTGTGTAATAAAACACAATATGGTCCGAACTGTTTGTGAAAAAGCTTTTGCATGTAGTCGGTATATTTTTAGGTTTTCGACTCTGTTGCATCACTTTACAAAAATGTATATAACTTTTAACATCTTGAAGGGCGATGGGACATATATGTCCCACTTAATATTAACTCCCAAATGCCACACTGGCACCAGAATTTTGGAAGGAAATTTGGTTTTATATCTTACGTGAGAAAAAGCACTTACTTATTTTCAAATAAGATTGTTTGTAAATCCTGGTGTTAATCAATAATTTTAACATTTTAGCAATAGAAGTACATTGCCCTTGAAAGGGAAAACAGCAGAAGCTCCCCCTTCTTCTGAAAGTATTTTGTAAATTGGTTTCCTAGACATGTTTCTCAAGTTTATGCATCAGTAAATATCTTTCAATGTACAGATCTAATATAAAATGCCTTACAATGTAAAAAAAAATATATGGACACCAAGATATAAGGGCATTTTCTGTAGGGTAGAAGCCACACCCTCAGTCAATGATTTTTGGTTAAATAAATACGAGAATTCTTGTTCCCGGTCACTAATATGTTAATGTGTTACTTTGCTATTTTATTATGTTCCGTTTACTAGGAATTTTCGCTGTAATTACTTACGATGTCTACTTTCCTTTGTATCACATTGCATATATATGTTATAACACATATGTATAGGTCTTCGGCATTTAATGCACAGTGTGTAAAATCCTATTTATATGTCTCCGGTATTTCACGAACAATCAAGAAAAAACATATTTTTATGTCTCGGGATGGTAATGTGTTAACGTATGAAGAGCTGCAAGAGTACCTCACCCCCATTAAATTCACAATCTCCACAACTTCCAGCAAATCGTAAAAACATCGCTTGCCGATGTGTATTGCCTTAGGCTTCAAACTTATGCACAGTTTGAATATGGTAGGCATGTTTGTTTATATTATAACGTAATTTTTTTCAAAAAACAGAATGCAGAATAGCAGGCTCCCGGTCTTCTTGCGGATGACCATGTGTAACCGCGTCTTGTACTTTATGCATAACATCCGGACATTTAGTGATATCGAAGATCTTCCTGAACAATCTTCATTTTTAACGCTTCAGTTCACTTGCCGTTGTGCGTTTTGTTTTTAGTAGCCTTTCTGCTGATTTTTTTCAATTTGCGGGTGAAGTCTTGTTGGATGTGTTTATACGTAATTAATCCACGTAAGCGAGTACAAACAATGGCTGTTTTTCCTTCTCTTCAAAGCATTTTATCAAATAACCTGCAAATAAACTGGACTTAGAACTTATTTCTTAAAAGTGTATACAGATTTATAAACATCCTGTACTGAATGGTTATTTACAATCTTGGCAATCCGTAAATGGTCAAGTATAATTGTCTCTGCAATGCCTATGATGCATTTCATTAACTGATAGGACCGTCTTAATATAGTCGGTTGTCCTGGGTCAGTAGATTTTTAAGGATCCCTTACCAATTAACTTATATTAATTCCTGTATTTTTCAAATAATAATCAGTCGTAGAAAGATCTTATTATCTTCTAGTTATATAAAATATAATCTGTTGATGTTCATATTATATTGTTCATATAACATTCCTATCGACCTACAACAAAAGTATCTCTATATACATGAATTTTACTTAATATGCATTAGGAAAGTACGATACTTAACACAATTCTAGGAATAGTGTCTTACAATTACTAATAATGATAATAACGGCAATAATTAATATATAGTTATTTCTATTTACTTGAATTCCCCTGAATTCTTTTTTTTTTTTACCCTTTTTTAAAAAGAAAATGTAACCCAGATTTTGCTAATCCCGTACTACTGAGTAATTCGGAGCTTTGGGCCCGGTCTAATGTTCATTTATATATGAGAGTGGCGACATACGCACACGGCGCATGCTCAGATTCGAAGTTTTTGTCTAAACCATGTCAACCCACATTACAGAAGTTGGCAATACTGGTTTGTACGAATCTGCCTACATGTAAACGTAACATTAGCTTGTCGATAATGGCAGACTCGACAAATCTGTTTTACCCAAAATTCGGAACAGATGTGTTACACTCACGCACCTATGTTTGGCGACTTTTTAATTGGCGCGATTTCCTAACCCGGGCCAAACCAATAACTTAATACAATAGCCGGGTTACCATTAAAGGAAAATATCCCCCAAATTTGGCGACTTTTTTCCTTTTTATAACTGATAAAAAAAAAAAAAAAAAAAAAAAACTGCGTGAGTGTAAGATATCATAGCCCAAAATTCTCTCGACCAATCCCATTTTATTGTCATATGTCGCCAAACTCTTAAATTAAGACACCATAGGCTCCGTTGACCCAATCGTAAACACATTACTTTAATTAGAACATACAGAGCATTGTCTAATTCTTTTTAAAAACATCACTTCATTTAGAATATTATATATACCTTTAGCTTTACTATAATTCAAAACAAAACACAGTTTTAAACACTTAAAGCAGAAAACGCTCATATTTTCTGCTGAACAACAACAAGTAAGATTGTATAAAATGATGAATTCTTGTTCTAATCTTCTACTGAACAAAGAGGAATCACCCACAATATTCTTTTATTGCCTTGGATGCCTCAACTCCAGGGAATTTTGGCATGAGCTGTTGTTCGAAGAATAAAAAAAGAAAAAAAAAGAGATTTATTTTGTCTGTAGAATAAGACTTGAAACAGAAGAACAGTGGTGATAAAACGTTTTATTTGCCACTAACGATTAATTCTGTTCCCTTTTGAAAGATATTTTTTATTCTTTTTTTTTTTTTACTTTCCTTTCCTTTCTTATCCTTTTCCTTGGGGAAGTGAACTATAACACATTATTTTTTGTTCTTTTTCCGCCGTTGTAAACTGTTGACGATACATTATGTTCTGTTTTTAACATTAAATGTTACTCTGTAGTTTTAAATATGTAGTAACATGTTCAAAACGTTGAAAGATATTAGTGATGCTTACATGAATTGTTTTGTGTAAAAAAATATTCTGTTCGCAAAACCCGACTTAGAAAATTTGGGCCCAAGGCACTTCATGAATCCCCCCCCCCCCCCCCAACTCTCATTTACTTGCCAGTTGTATAGTATTGTATACGTATAAAACTGAGTTATCACACCTTCTGACATTTCTACGTAACCCGATGTGTTGCGTTTGTATTTTATAAGATCTTTCGAGTTCTTGTGGAAAAAATGTAACTGTATTCTACATTGAAAATTATATATAATGTTAATTTTATATAAAAAAAATTATAAGTAAAGGATCATCTTTAAAATTAAAATGTATAAGTCATCAGCTAAAAATGTAATTATTATCATTTATAAATCTTAATTAGACCTTTCAATCGCCATAAGATTCTTTAAATTTGATGAATTAGTTCGAGTTTTTGAGCAAGATTGGTTGATTGATTGACTCTCCCGGTTTTCTCCTGTTTTTCAAAAACTATTTTAGATATCTGAATGCGATAAACTGCAGATTGTAGCTAGGAACATTCTCTATCTGCCCCTGATAAGTTTAGCGTTTGTTATGCAACCGTTTTTGAGCTTATTTCGGGCAAACAGGCAGACAAACAAAAAATTTTAAAATACTATTTTTGTCTATACGACATCTAAATAATCGAATGAACTTAGAAAAAGGTGTTTTTCTGAAAATCACAATCAGGCACTCAAATTTTATATGCTTGTGTAGATTAAATCTATCCGGTTTGAAAATTATCAACTAATAAGCATAATCGCATAATAAGCATAATCGAATAATAAGCATATTTTTTTAAATAAGCTAAGTCGATTTGGAGGGCCCTGAAATTCTGGGACCCAAGGCCCTTGTTGACCCCCTCCCTACAAGGACCCTTGTAGGCCTAGGCGAAAATCAGGCTCTGAATGTTAGTGTTCTCTACGGATGATCTTTAATTTTAAAAGATTAAAATCATCCGATAGTTTAAAAATATTTTTTCCTAAAAAATGCATTTGCACATTAAAACCATATCTCTGAAGAATAATATCGCGAGATTTCTTATATTTCAAAGTTAAAATAAACTATCAAGGGACAGGTAATATAATGAAGGAAGACACTGAGAATTTTTGCATTTTCTTGAGAATTTGTAAGAGCCTTTAAATAAAATGTTTTCCGATGAAACTCAGTTATGTACTACGTATGATTTCTTATGAAATTACAATTGATCAGGCTTTAACTTTTTGAAGTTTGTGTTAGAACATGCTATTCCATACACTTTTGATATGTTTCTAATATAGAACTCTAGGTTAATGCCTTTCTTGTACAATGTTCTACGAATATTTTGTAACCCATTTATTTCGCTTGGCAGTATTTACTGCTAACATATATTTTCAGGATTCGTACTACTAATTTTAAAAAGTAGCATTTGTCTTATTTAATGACAAAAATTTCCGATTAAATAAGGAGAAAACAATTGTTTTGAAATAGTGGTATTCAAAAATTAAAATGGTACGAATGTTGTGTTTGGAACCCATATCCCATACGTGGAATATAAAAGCCATAAAGATTCCTTTTGCTAGTTATTTGTACCTTTCCTCTATTACATTTAGTCTTTGTTTTCTGTTTTGAGTCTAATTATATTATATGAATATTTATTAATATTTTCTTCTATTAATAAATATTCTGATTTGGTGTTGTCCCATGAACATTTACATCATTTGACTGTCCTCTTTCCCAATGGCAAGTTTTTCTGAAAGACAAAAAAAAAAAAAAAAAAAAAAAACACAAACACTAGTCGGATGTGCCAATCCCAAAACTTTCTTCTATCTCACAAAGATTTCGCATACACTAAAATAATCAGCAGCAATTTATATCAAGGTCTAACTAAATCTAAAGTTTTATTAAATTCCGTGCATTAGTTCTTGAGATATGACTATTGCTAAAATCGTGTAAATCCTGCAAAATGCAGCATAGCAGCGCCACCTGTTGGGATATTTAGACCAAAACCTAATCAACAACAACTTATGTCAACGTCGAACTGAATCTGAAGTTTGGTGAAAATCTGTGCATTAGTTCTTGAGATATAGTTATCGTGATAATAATGAAAAAGTTAGCATAGCAGCGCCACCTGTTGGAAAATGTATACCTAAACGTAAGCAGCATCTATTTATGTCGAGGTCTAACAGAATCTGAAGTTTGATAAAATTTTGTGCATTAGTTCTTGAGATATAATATAGCTATCGTAAATATCGAGAAAAAAGTGGCATAGCAGCGCCACCTGTTGGGATATCTACTCCAAAACGTAATCAGCGTCTATTTATGTCAAGGTCTAACTGAACCTGAAGTTTTATGAAAATAAGTGCATTAGTTCTTGAGGTAGAGCTATTACGGAAATCGCAAAAAATGCAGCATAGCAGCGCCACCTGTCGGGCGATTTTCACCAAAAACTAATCAGAACCAATTTATATCAGGGACTAACTGAATATAAAATTTTATTAAATTTCGTGCATTAGTTCTTGAGATAGAACGCCCACAAAATTTGTCACATACAGACAGACAGACAGACAGACTCACAAACTCACAGACAGACATTTTCTAAAAATGGTCAAATCGTGTTCAGGACCTTCTAAAATGTATAAATCCGTTGAAAACCGGAAGTCGAAAATTTTCATGAATCCAATACTTTTTTCTTGTAAAGATAGAAGAAAGTAAAAAAAAAAAAAATCATTAATAATTATGAAAAAAAAAAAAAAGAGCTGTTTAAAATTCAAAGAATCTCAAAAACTTATTTTCGGAACAAATGGGTTAAATATCAAGTATTCAATTCAAGAGTAGAAAGAGCAGTAACTCAGATCCAGGTTTCCAAACCGCTAAATTGTTGAAGGAAACATATTATTATGTTGGAGAATGGATACAGTAGAAAAAGATTCTAACACGTCATTGCTTCCAACAAATATATTGTTTTTGGACTCTCACCAGATATTACTATAACGTAGCTATTTTGAATTAGACTTCAGGGCTGAATTTCTGAACTTAAGTATGTCTTCACCTTAAATCTCGAAAAATTATGCATTCGGTTACATTTACTAGTTGTACTTCATTTAATAACTCCAAGCCGTAGATATCATGAAAGAGTCTAAACTTGTGTTTGATTGATGAGGGATTTTACAATAGAAATACTTTTTGCTTTGTTTAATACGGACTCGGTTTTAAGATTGATTCTAAAATTCCCCAGTCAGGGTTCTTCGGTTTGATTAAAAAAAAAAATTCTTTTGTTACTCGTGTCAAAACATTATTGGTGTTGTTTTTGCTTTTTTAATGTCGCTTTCGATAGAATTAATATCCAATCACGTTTTTTGTTAAAAGTAGAGGATTTCTAGTTTCAATATGTGCTTTATATTTCTCTGTCATTTTGAGAGTATAACAATAAAAGACCAGGCATGGAATATCACAGATTAGATATTAAGCACGTAAGTAAGCGTATTTTTCAGAGATTTTTACAAGCAGAGCTTCAAATTCTGTTTTCGTAAAATCTTATCTTTTGAATGTGAATTTTCTGTTCAGAGCTTTTTGAGGGATTATCAACAAACACTAAATTAATGTCCTGTTTGCCTTTATCTTGTCAGATTTTTCTTAATTAGTTCTGATTTGAGTCCTTACTTCCTTCCTTTTACATAAATTCTTTTTAGATTTTGCCTATTAAAATGTTATTTAACGTGCCATTTTAATTTTTCTCTGTTACAAATTTAACAAAAACCGTATTATTATAGACAATGGCGAAACTATTCTATTTCGTAGCGGTCTTGTGTTTTACCAAACTTACAACAGCTTGTTTCAAAATGCTATTTCTTTAACATGGTAGATTACTTACGAAGGATTCAATAAAATAATAAAATTGATAGTTCTTTTATTTTTCATAGTATTTCCAGTAATTATTGAATCTAATCTTTTGTACATTTGCCTTAGAAATGCTATTTGTTGTGGCAGGATGTCGCTCAGAAATGAAAATTGCCATTTTTTTCTTTTATAATTGTGCAAAGGCTGTACCTAAAAGCATATTTTAGAATTTATTATCCCCGATTTTGGATTTCTGTATTAGTCAACGAATATTTATGGGAAAACGTCTATTATAAGATTCAATATTATTTAAATATTTTTTCTTATTTATAGCTTTTAAGTTGCATTTTTGGCGCAATTTACAATGATATTGTATCTTTATAAAGGCTATTTTCAAAACATTTACCATTTTACCTGTCAAAATTAATACAATCACTGTAATTATATATATCCTGCTACTTTATTTATTTTTGGAAACATTTATAAGTGTACTGTTTTTGCTATATGATACATTGCGTAATTTTGAGCACAATTGAAAGTTTTTATTTGCTTTCTATAATGTGAAATATTCTGAAATTCCCAATTTAAATCGAACAAGAACAGAAAATCATTCATCAAGCATATATTATGAAATACTTTCCAAAACTAGCGGGATATTATTAAGGAATTTCATTTTTTCATACAATGAAATGAGATATCTAAATAAGCAATTTAAATAAAATGTCCTGCAAGCACTCCCCCCCCCCCCCATAGACCATAATGTAGCTGAATTCTTTTGTGTGTCCCTGTAAACGAACTATAAACGCTACACACTTCCTTTTCAATAGTGAACATTTTATAATGAACCTCATTAACATATAAAAATTACATCTCAATCCGACTATATTTACGCGAGTTAGAGCTCGGGCCGGCGGACATACATACAAACCGAATCTATAAACACTTTAAACTATGTTGGAAAGAGTTAAAAATGTAATATCTTATGTAACTACCTGATTATCTTCATTAAAGTTGTTTAGATAAAATTCTTTCCATTGTCTATATCATCAATGTTCATCACTGTATCGTCAATGTTCAATACTGTATCATAAATGTAATGTTCTTCACTTAAACTTTCAAATTACTAAAAATACTATTAAGATCTGAACCTATTTAAAAATGTAATATCTCATGTAACTAGCTGATTACCCTCATTAAAGTTGTTTAGATACAGTTCTTTCCATTGTCTATATCATAAATGTTCATCACTGTATCGTCGTCAATGTTCAATAATGTATCATAAATGTAATTTTCTTTACTTAAACTAAGTTACGTCCTTACGCAAATATGTTTAGCTTCAAATTATTAAAAATGCTATTGAGATCTGAACCCATTAAAAACAATATGAATACGTTATTCGCTCTGTAAATTAACGTTTTATAAATGTAATATTCGATGCATAACGTAACGCTT
The DNA here is from genome assembly GCA_963931845.1 of Maratus michaelseni. Taxonomy (NCBI): domain Eukaryota; kingdom Metazoa; phylum Arthropoda; class Arachnida; order Araneae; family Salticidae; genus Maratus; species Maratus michaelseni. The sequence goes on along the minus strand of OZ007599.1, from coordinate 82,983,636 downwards.
TATGTTAATTTATCTCATAGACGCATTATAGCGTTTTTGTGTATAGATAGATCATTATTATTAAATTTTTTTTGGGTAATATTTTGATACATGATCTCTTCTTTGGACTATATGTCATGATAGCCTTGAAGCACAACCATTTGACTAAAAATACAATTAAAAAATAATACAAGAATCAAAATTTGTATTTAGTGATTGTTTGGAAGATTAATTGAAATGTGTAATGCACAAGGAACTGTTATACCATTGCAGTGTTCTAATAGTACTAATTTTTAACATTTCTTAAAAAAAAAAAAAATAATAATAATAATAATAAAAAAAAAAAAAAAAAAATACATTTCCCTTTACTATTCAGCATGAAATATTTTTAAATGCTAGTTGCTCTATGTTACCTTCTTTTTCTAAAGTGTTACCCGATGTATCCCGATTTGTTACGTTTTTTCTCCTTTGTTTGTTTTTACATTAATAATAAGTGTTCATTTGAAATGTTTTGTCATCATGTAAAATTTTATAAAATTCAAAACTTTAAAATTCTCGCAAACTTACGTAGAAAAAAAAAAAACATACGTACACTGCAAAAAAAAAAACCAAATTGTTGATTTTACAGTATAATACTGACCCCTCAGCTGCCAGTATTATACCGTAAAATTAACAGTAATAAACAGTAAAATAAGCAGTAATACGCTACCGCGCAGTTTATTACTGTTAATTTTACGGTATAATACTGGCACATGCGCGATAGCGTATTGCAGCTTATTTTACTGTTTATTACTGTTAATTTTACGGTATAATACTGGTAGCTGAGGTGCCAATATTATACTGTAAAATCAATTTTTATTTTTTATTTATTTATTTATTTATTTATTTTTTGCAGTGTAAGCTTGTTTGATAATCTAAAGAAAATGAAATAATTGCATTAAGAGCATATATATATATATATATATATATATATATATATATATATATATATATATATATATATATATATATATATAAACTTATTGCAAAAATTAACCATTGAAACAGAAATAACTGACCAAATGCAATGAAATTATTACCTATATATATACACACTAGTCGAAATGCGCAAGCTAATGTTAAGTCTATGAGAAGGTAATTTTCAAATTTCTCGCTCGCGTTTTAATATTTTAAAATGTTTTTTGCATAGGATAGCTGAGGTCGATCTCTAACGTTGTTATTTTTTACTTTTTCGATTTTAGTTCGGGTTTTTTTTTTTTTTTTTAATATAAGGGTACTTTTACTTTCAGAGCAATTAAAAATGTCAGCTTATTAAAAAAAAAAAAAAAAAAAAAAAAAGAAAATCGAAAAAGTAAAAACTAACGATGTTAGAGATCGACCTCAGCTATCCTAAGCAAATAAAAATATTAAAACACGAGCGAGAAATTTGAAAATAACCTTCCCATAGACTAAACATTAGCTTGAGCATTTCTTCTCCTGACTAGTGTAGGCTCTTAAAGGTGTTCGACAGTGAGATCTCAAATCCCCCCCTCCGCTAGTGTTAAACCTACGGGCGTGGAATGCATTCTTATTTTTAACTTATGCATAAATTATTTTTTCTCTGTGTACTCTTCTTAAAGGATGCCTCTTTCTTTTTTTAGTTGTCAAAATATTTCTAAAATATACGCTTAATTTAATATTTTATTTGCGTAAAAATCTTAGCGAACCTGACAAGCTGGTGCGTAAGATTTTAAAACTTCAAATAAAATTAAGTATACATAAAAAAAAGACATTTTTTAAGAAGAGTACACAGAAAAAAGAAGTTAAAAATATTAATTTTCTGAGGAGATATTTTAAAAATAAGAATGCATTCCACGACCATAGGTTTGGCATTAGCGAGGGAAATTTGAGATTGCACTGACCAATATCCTTAATTATATTTAAAAAGTTGTTCAATTTAGGTAACATAAAAAGAGATAATATAATTAGCCAAAAAATAATATGCAATGTTTAAGATAAATCAAATATTTTTAATAAAAAACAATTACGCGCAAGATAAAGTTTACAAAATACGAATTGAAAAATAAGAGATGTTATGTTAGAAAAAGTTAAGTTACCCCCTTTCCCCCAGATAATGTAAATTATTAAAATTATGAGACTACTCTATAGGTAGACATTTTACGATATAAAAACTGTGCAAAATGAAATAATTGCTTAACTTTGAATTCACTGTCGAAATACAGTTACTTATATCATATTTTGTATTATGTTCATAGGCTTATTAGTGAAGGTAAAGTTTGTTTTTCTTTTCTTTTTGGATCAACGTAAGAATAGGGCGACTTAAACTTGGTTACTAAAAACCATCAAATCCCAGCATTTACGTTTTGGATTATTCACAGCCGGGCTGCTGTGAACTTTTAGCTTTTAGAATACATGCATTTCAGAAATTAACATTTATTTTTATTTATTTAAAGATCTTTTACAATCTTATTTATGTCAAGTTTTGTCATTTAAATTTTTTAAAATACTGATCTTGAGATCATCGACTCAAGGGTTATTATTAAACAGCATTTTATAGTGAATGAATCTGCGAGGCATTATTATAATTTTCGAAATTTTATATACAATCCCAGCATTTTTTTAGTTACATTTATCCAAAACATTTTTTTTTGCTAAAATTTTCATTTAAAAATGTATTTTTTCCTATTTCTGCGTTTAATTTATTAGCTTAAATAAGCGGTTTCTGAAGAAAAACGATGTCACACGAATCCGTTTCAATATCACATTTATTATTTTTCTATATAAATTTGCTTTGCACAATAATAAGAAATTCATATGTTTATTCTTTGTTTTTTATTGTATACATATTCTACAGTTGATAACTTTCTTAATCTAGATGTATGGCCAGTATAAAGAGGATCTCGAAGCTTATGCAAAAGCCGAAGCTAGAAGATTAAAAGCCTTACAAAAATTAAGAAAAAAAGAAGAAACGATTAGAAAAAAAGAATTAAAAACATATCGCAGTGCTTGGCAAAGGCGACTTGCAGGTACAAACCATTTCTTTCCTCTTTCTTTCTTCCTCTTTTTTGTGAGTTTTGTTTTCTTATTACGTTGTATATATTAGAAAAACTTGTGTTTAAAGGAAATTATTTCCATATTATGATATAAATATACAAGTGATTTTATACCTATTAAAAGCTTTGTATCATATCTCACTTTCAATATAGTAATTATGAATTTATTCTAAATATAAGAAAAATAAGTAGATCCTCTCTGTATTAAAATATCCCTTAAATGCGACCGTTGCTAAAAACCGAATTTGAGGACCCCCCCCCCCCTTTTTTTTTTAACCCTGTTATCTTTTTTTAGCTTAAATTCCTTGGTTGTGTCTTTCCCTTGTTATCTGTTTATAGTCCTTAGTTTTTTTGGGGGGGAGGGGGGCGATAGTGATTAGCTATTGGTGTTTCCCTTAAAGCTCTTTTAGTTTCTGTACCTGAAGCAGAGATATTTCGCCGGAAGGGACGCTGTGGTAGTGATTTTTGTGCGAGTTTTTACCGTTGAGAATTTATGAATATTTTTCGGCGAAATGTTATATTTTGATGTAATTTGATAGGCTGACGCGGCTGAGGTTTGTATAAAATTTTGGAGAAAATCGGGCTGAAGGTAGCGCATTGATAGCGAATTTTGTTCGATTTTCGAGACGGGCGCAGTAGCTGTTGCAAAAAAAAAAAAAAAAAAAAAAAAAAAAAAAACATACTGAATGTCAATGTCACCCAAATGTCCAATCTAGGTTTAATTTGCATATTTGTAATAAGCAAAATTTTTCACGTTTTTTTTTATATACAGTATGGGACCTTAAATCCGGAATCCTGAAATCCGAAGATCCAAAATCCGGAACTTTTTCATACTGAAATTCACTATTTTATTTCGCGATCATTTGGCGAATTTTGCGATTAACTTCTGCTATTGTTTGACAAAATATGCGATTTTTTTACAAGACCTCTTGATGAAATTCGCAATTTTTTTCCCTCGATCGTTTCACGAAATTCACGATTAATTTCTCCAATTGTTTGACTTTTTTTTTTTTTCTTGTCCGACCGATTGATGAAATTTATGATTTTTTTTCACGGCCGATGAACGAAATTCACAATTTTTTCACCAATTGTCTGATCAAGTTCTCTATTTTATTTTTTAAATAAACGATTCCGCGGAAATCGCCAATCGGTTTTTAAAAAAGCAAGAAAAGCGAAAATCTGCCAAAAAGCGGAAAAGTGGCATCGCTGCATCATATTATTGTCGTTTGTAGACCCATTTTTTTGAGAGAAGACCTAAAATTCGGAAAATTCCGAAATCCGGAAAGGCTGTGGTCTCGAGCATTCAGGATTTGGAGTCCCATACTGTATTACCCGTTGATTGCACTTCATTACGAAATTTTTGACGACCCCCTCCCCCTGCCTCATTGTTTTGAAACATTTATTGACAAAAACTTGAAGTGTATAATAAAAAAAAAAATAACAAATCTGTTTTTTTTTTCTGAAGTGAACAATCCGCTTTTTGAAATGGTAAGATGTATGCGATAGAAGAAAGTTTTGGGATTGACACATCCGACTAGTTTCACGTGACGTTATTGTTACGACGTTTAATATCGACACGTTCTGTATTTTGATGCTCTTTTACAAGATTTAGACAAAAGGACAATCATACAGCAAATCATTTTCACATTGAATAGTTGTTAGCTAATAAACGACACGAACTCCAGTTTTCTTATTAAAAAAGGCCCGCGTGCGAGACGATATTTAGAACCTTTTTGAACCCTAATTTTTTTTACTTAAAAGTAAAAAAAATATACCTTTCATTCTTGTTCCGGGCCCGAAGACTCCATTGCCTAGTGTCCATTGCACCTCCCATATGGTGCTGCTTATTCTAGTGAAATAACTGTAATGGCGACTTTATGCATACAAATGTCAATGTAAATAATAAATTATTTGCGTACATTAACTAAAAAATGTCAGTTTTTAAATTATAACGTACTTTTATAAATGGAAGGAAGTGCTTGATATTTATTTTAGTGAAAAAAAATGTTTAATGATAAAAAAAAAAAAATCTCCGATATCAGTAGAATTTTTTTTTTATATAGTTCACAAGAAAAAATGACACACCTCCAAAATATTCATTGTGCGTATTATTGCACTAACATGTCTGACTTAAGTGCGTTTTGCTACAGGAAAAGTGTAGTTATCTGAAAAACCGCTAAATTACGTTATATGCCATTTTGTCACCACAGAAGGAGACAAGTTGTGTGTGTAGATAAATTTTATCAATCCTCTCTATCACTTCTACGTTTTGATTCTTAACGGTTTTACTCTTTTGTGTACGCTTTTACAACTGCATGCAGAGCTAAGTGCTGTACTTATGTGTTAGAGTAAAAAAAAAAAAAAAAAAAAAAAAAATATGCGAATCTTGTTTTGCTTCTCCTGCCAAATATATGGTATTTTTGAGTTGTGTCCCTTTTCTTGCGTGTGAGCGATATATCGTCTGTAACAATTCGATGTCAGAAAATATCAGTATTTTTGATGTATCGGCTTTCAGTATATTGAGGGTTTTCCCTGTTATTGATATTAGTGATCTTTTTTTTTTTTTTTAATTGAACGGATAAACAAATTTATTTTCAACAGTACAGAATTCCTGTAGACACACAAATGTTTCCAAAAAGGTGCAATTGAATTCAGGTTCTTAAATAGGAATAATTTTGATTTATAAGGTTTATTTTCAAAAACATATGTGAAAGAAGTCTTAAAATAAAATATGGCTTACACCTCTAATTTCAAAATAAATCAATGTGCCGGCCCGAAATGTCGATGTTCGTAACAACACCGACAGTAAAATAGTTATGCCAATATACTAGTAATTCTAAATTATATAATTTATTAATTATAATTAAAAAATATATAATTAATCTATCATCTAATACAGGGATGGCGGACCTTTTTACGTGTGCGTGCCAAAAATTCATAAGCAATATCAATCAACAACTTTTACATAAAGAGATATTGCAGCATATGTTGCTTATAAGAAACACTGGTTACTCGAATCAATCGCTTTTATGCATTAAGGAACAAAAGTCAAAAAATGCGATTTTTCTGTATATTAAAAGCAATTAATTAATCTTGTGAAATTTGGATTCTTAAATATGAATCATTAAGTGACGTGTAAGGGTAAAAAATACGAATTTTTATTTTAATAATTTTTATTAATGCAACATCTAACTTAAAATAATCCAAGTTGCTAAAAAAATTATTAATAATTTATTAATCAGCCTTTGGCTTGATGGAGAATACTTCATATACCTGGTTCATAATTTGTTATTTTTAGCAATATATGTACAAGTAAATGTGGGTACACTATTCGTTTTATTGTAGTGACATTTTTATGAAATTCATTTCAAGATTTGTAGTAGAAGTTTTGAATATTCATATAGAAATGCAAAATAATTATATGCCGAAAACGATGTATTGCATCACAGAAAAGAAATTGTTTTAATATGTTAATCAGACCTCGCAGTATATAGGAAAAAATTTATTATTCCTACCACTATTCTGAAATAATTATCTTCAAGATATATTTCTATTGCATATGTTAAATAAATTTATCCTGGAAGCATTAAACTATGTTTTATTTATTATAATAATAAAAAGGGAATTTTATCTATATAATGATTATCAGATTTAATTTTTTCGCGTGCCGAAGAAATGTCCGTATTTCTGACACGCGTGCCATATTTTCGTATCTAGGATGAAGGATCTAGCATAGTGAGAAAAAAAAACCTTTTATTTTTCTTAAACAGGAAGAGAAAATCTGAAAACAACCAACCAAGTCAGGATAAATTTTGGCATAAAAGATTTCTTTTCCTACTTTACACAAATTCATCAACTATATTTGGACTCAATCTTTAACAAAACTGTCTTCCATTGTCTTTTGATTCACTGATCTACATTCAATGTTATTTTATTTTCTTTTAATTTTAATTTTTAGTGTTTTCTAAATTAAGGAAAAACTAAAATAATCTTACCTTATATTATATAACTTTTAAAATGGGACTAAATTATAAGAATTGAACGCTGTATAGCCGGAAAAAGTTGCCACCTTTTTGTTTCTTTGGATCACTTTTATGCTTGTTAAAAGGAATTTAGACATTTGTAGTAAAAGGAAGGAATTACATCTGTTGTTTAGACATCTGTGCAGGGTGTTCCAAATTTATCTTTACAACTTTGATCCTCCATAAAACTTAAACGAAATTAGATAACAAAAATCTGTTTATTGTACAGGGTTATTAAAAATGATGTACGGTATTTAAAAAAATTATATTTTCAAAACTATTACACCTATTATAATAAGTGATATATGAAAATAAAGAAACACTTCAAGTTTTTTTTAGACGTCGCTCAACGGTGGATTGGACGTGCGTGTAAATGATGATTTACCGTTATTCACATTGCCACCAAGCGGCTCTCTCACGGCCAAACTATTGATCACAGAAAAAAACTTTTAATGCATAAAATGTAGGAAATTTTATTCTCTTTAATTTATGCATTCCCGACTTTTACTTAAAATGCTTAGTTTTAAAGTTATTTAAAAAAACAAACAGAGAAGTCCGTTTTTTATACGTTTTTTGCAGAAAAAAAAAAGTCTTCCCCGGGAAAAATTTTGTTGGCAAACCTCAGATTCGTGCTCAGCGACCCTAAAAACAGAAAGCTACTAAATATCAACACCACCAAAACTTTATTTTATTTGTCCTTTTTGAACACCTTACTGCCTGGGCTGAGCTTGATTATATTTGTCGGGTTCGCTTTACTAAAGGTTCGCACATCGAACATTTGTAACTGAAAAAAAAAAAAAAACTTTGAATGTTTTTCTTTATTCGTATATATTATTACAATATGTGTAATAATTTTGAAAATATAAATTTTTAAAATACCGTACATCATTTTAAATATCCCTGTATAAGGAACAGCAAGTTCCAAAGTTTTATGCGATGCTTCAAGAGCTCCACATGAGCACCTTTGGTTGCACGAACAACGTCGAGACGGTATGCCTTTCTCTGCTGTGGGACCGTGTACGTTAATGGGAGCTGGTGCATGTTAAATCTGTTCGTGGCTCTAAAGTCCTCCAAGTTCTATATAAGCGTTACCTCTGGGGGTGCCATTCCAGATGCAGGTCTCTCATCTGGAATTGGTTCAAAATTAGGAGACTAGTTTCTGTGTTATATGGATCATGCCAGCTGTATAGAAATAAGAAGCTGCTCACCAAACCAACAACGGTATGCCTTTTTTATGAAGCGTACTACCGGTCTCCATAAACGTCTTATTGAGGCCTGAATGGTGGGTGACGTCCGTATTTTGTTCGGAAATTCCTTTGGACTTGTGTATCTGACTTCGTCACTGTGAACCAGGCCACACACTGGGACTTTTCCTGTGGTGTAGCCATCACCAGTTATAGATCTTACTGGGTCGTAAAACGTTCTTTTTAGTACAAATAAAACTTTATGAGTGGCTGTTATACGCACACAAAACCGAACTTCGCTATCTTATTTCGTTTAGGTTTTATGGAGGATCAAAGTTGTTAAGATAAATCTGGGACACCCTGTATATTCTCACGAAGTACTAAAGATTACATAATCAAAAATATTCGAAAAAGGCTATTTAATGCATTCATTTCCTTTTAAATGATCCAGAGTTTGTGTTTTTTCAATATATCAATGTGATTGAAATGCTAAAATTTCAACATATACTTTTCAAATAACTTCCTATATTTTTATGGACGATCCTTAAGATGCATTTTATAAAATGAAGATAGGATTTTTAATAATATAAATATTTTTTTTTAATAAAAATGTTAAGTAAATAGTCATATTTACTGTATGTCATGACATTAGAAAAAAGTAACTTTTTCGAAATCTGGTCCTTACTGGTTGATTATAGAGCACCATTGTAAATACGAATTTTTTTTTCAAAAAGTTCCAAATTGTAAAAGTGTCGTTTAAAAAATTTCTTAATTAGAGTTTGGTTCCTCTGACGAAACCCTATTCGTCTCGATCCTCTGTCTGTTTGTCTATCCGTCACAGAATTCGTACTCGGAAACTGTATAAGTTAGAGACTTGAAATTTTGCATAATTATAGCTGAATAGCTCCTGTCACACGACAAATCATAAAATTATGAAAAAGTCTTATATTATTTTAATTAAATGAATTAATTTAATGACATCCGACCATTTCTGCGATTTTCTTAGATCTTAATACACATCTTAATTTCAGTCTTTTTCGCTAAGGCTAGGTGGTTCAGTGGTAGAACGTTTCTCTTCTAACCCAAAGGTTCTGGGTTCTATTCTGGATGACGGAAGTTGAAATTTTCGATTTTTACATTTCATTGACCGATGGATTAAATTAAAAGACCTTTCCAATGTTTTTGCTGTTTGAAGGGTTTCTTTTTTTTAGCTAAAATTAATCATTTAATTAAATATGCTTTTCAGATATACAAACATATACTGCTACAATTGTCTAATAAACAGTTCTTGAATTAATATGATTTAAAAATAGCTTCCTCTTGTCAACATTTTATTATTAAATTTAATGGTTCTGCCATCTATGTTCTTATTGATAAATGATAAGGATAATTATAAATTAATTATTTGGATTTATTAATTAAAGAATAAAGTATTTTGTAAGGAATATTAAGCGAAACCTTTTGTGCGATCTTCGATCACACTACCCCCCCCCCTTTTTTAAAAAAAAATTAAAGTTTTCAAATCTTGCCACAAGAATTGAATTTCTTTTTTATTAAATCACTTTACTTCATAAAACCATTTAATAATATGTCAAAAACATATTAATGAAATACTCAACTAATAAAGATAAATAGTTTAGGGTGCCTTGCCCCTTTAAGAGCCTTAATTTGCATTGGAAAGATCTGATTCGAGAATTGCTCTATGGACGTCTGGGTCATTCCACAGTATTTGGCTTCACAAGTTTGAAAAACAAGTTTTATAAAAAGTTAAGTGTAATACATCATTTTAAAGCTTTAAATCTCTTCTATTAAAATTTATCCAAAATATTATTTTCTTTTTAAAATCAAGCATCTTTAGAGCATCTTTTTGCAGCCATATAGAAAAATTTGGTCATAGGTCCCATACGTAACAAACAGCTTTGTCCCGTACGTAACAGAAATAATTAGCTTCCATTAATTAATGACGCAATTTTAAAAAATAAATTTTAAAGTTAATTAATAAAATGTATATTTCTGCTTCGACTCATTAAATTTATTTGTGAAAATATTAAATAAATTAAGAGAAAAATCGGAATTGCTAGAGGTACTTTTAAAACAATTTTTGTGATGTCCCGTACGTAACACAACTTTATTAATTAATAATATATATCTGTATTGGCTCAAACAAAAAGAAATTTCATAAGAATCTAGTTGAAGTGATATATAATGCATTAAAAATAATTGCAAACTTTCTCATTTATATTTTGATACTGAAAAAAGTACAAATATCTCAAAAATTTGCTGTGAAATGTCCCGTACGTAACACATGAATACAGTGGAATGACCCGTCTATGCAAACGAAACCGCTACATACACTGACCTTGTAAACATGCTAATTTATAAATAATATTGTTGATAACGGATGTCGGAAATAGCTATTTTCTAGAAAGCAGATGCTTTGCGTAAACAGTGGTTAGTTATGAATGTTTAGCAATATTAATGCTCAATATTTGCATAACATTAAAAATGTGAAATGGTGACGGTACAATAGTTGAAATTTAAAAACAGAAATGTTGTTATTCAGAGTACGGGAAAATAATCTCACTTTACTTTGCAAATTAGCAGTAAATATTTTTTGGAGGATTATATTTTTTAATTATTATTCTTACCCATAATATAGACACTAGAGGTCTGCGCAGACCGAAATTTCCAGGCCCGGCCCGACACATAGAAAAAAGTTCGGCCTGGCTCGGTATAAAAGTTAAAAGTTCGGCACGAGCCCGGCCCGGTGTAAAAGCTAAAAGTTCGGCCCGATATAAAAGCTAAAATCTCGGTCCCGGCCCGATCCGTACAAAAACTTAATTGGCCTGGACCGGCTCCACTGCATTTCTACAAAACATGGATTTTTACGTCGATATGGTTTAAAAATTGTCTTGTACGAGGAGTTCAGACAAAAAAAACTTATTTTAACTTTTTATTTCATAGTTATAAACTTCATTTTAAAAAACCGCCCTGAACTGCGATATTTATTTATTTATTTTTTAATGATACTCTATTTGTATGCAAATGTTTCAGTTATCATTAATACCGTTAATCCACGTTCCATGGATTGGAGACTTAAAAATCTGAAAAACACTATACAGTAAAATCTTCTAAAACGGAATCGCATAGGAAAAAAAAAAAAAAACGTTATAGACAAGATCCTTTCTTAGTAGGGACATCGTCTGTTGTAAATGCATTATATTCTTTTCGCACGTACTATTAAATTCATTTCGCATGGATCAACAGTTTTTTTCCGTTTAAGACATTGATTCCGTCATAAGTAGGTTCTTTTTCACGTTTTACTGTACTTCAATTTTATTGCCTAGAAATATTTCTACAATTCTAAAAAAAAAAAAAAAAAAAATTGGAATAATAGCGACTTAAAAATTTGCAATTTTTCAAAAATTGTTGGACCGGACCAAATATTACGGATTTTTGCACGGGTCAGGTCACGCCGCGACAATGATTTTCAAACGGGCTGTGTAGTATGAAGTTCTTGGTCGTGGTAAAGGGGATTTGATACGATGAATATTTTGATAACTAAAATCATCATTACCTTCCAAGAAATCTATAAATTCATGAGAAATGAGAATAGGCACTTTTGGAAGAATAAGCAGACATGAGTAGATGAAGGTATTTTAATAATCCCAGGTTCTATAGATATTGCACACAAGTACAGGAGAACGTTGGCAGCCCATGGCAGCGCAGGGCACCCGGGCCCGTAACACAATTCGGGAAAATGTTACATGTTAGAAGCAAGATGATTAGCGAGAGAAGAGATTGTTTCTTGTACCATGACATGAAGTCGAATGAAAATTACATTTCGCCAAAAGGTTACAATATGGCGATCATTTCTCCAAACAGAGGATAAAGACAATTAAAAATTTAGAGAACAGAGCCATTTTTGGCATAAATTATCCTAACGAATATATTGGCGGTAGCCAACATGCATGGGAATGCAAAACCACACAAATGGGGCTCGGAAAAGTTTTCGCATTCTTGAACCCGCGAACCTTAGAAATTGTTATGACTTCGATATATACGTTGGATATTTTTGGACTGGAGTTATTCAGATGCGCTTGGGAATCATTGTAATTAAAAAGGGTATGTATGAAGAAATCAGTTAGCAACAGAACTTTGTGACCAAATAAGGAGATGGCAGATGGTAAATCTTATGCTAGCTATTTGAAAGGGTAAATGTAGCGGTTTTCCTTTACATAGCACAGAATAGAAATATTTTTAGTGTAACTGAATTAAAAGTATATTAGAATAAACGGAATTTGTTACATTGAATTTAACGAAATGGTGGGAAAGGAAAATGAAAAAGTATTTTTGTAGAACAGTGAGCGTTAAAATAATGAAAAAGGGAACACATTTGGAAAGGGGAATTAAATGAGAGGGGAATAATTACTAAAATTGAAAAAATTGAATAATATATGATGCGACATCATAGGCTGGTTCGAAATTGGGCCTGCAGATTTCGGCCAGCGCAGACCTCTAGGAAGAATGAAATGCAGTCCTGGCTCGACCCAGAAAACGAAGTTAGGCACGGTCCGATCCTCCAGATAAAGTAAGGACCGGCCCGAGTCTCGTGAATGAAAATTGGCCTAGTCCGTGCAGACCTCTAATAAACGCCCTCCTTAGTGTAAAGGTAATAATTCATAAGTAGAATTGAAATTCTGAGAAGAAAGTCAATAATGCAAAAGCTTCAATAATACAAAAAAAGGGTCTGATTACTTGTGTCTTTTTCGATAACAAATTCGTCGACTTTATCCTAAATCTGTTTTCCAGAGTGCGACATTGCATTGTCATGCATTGGAAAATATATATATATATTTAGATGATAAGATGATTTTCAGTCAAACTTCATCTTCTAATTCTTCACGAATAGAGATCTTGAGTAAAAAAAAAAAAAAAAAAAAAAAAATCCCTGACGGCTCGGCCTACAGGCACAGGCAGATTTCGAAGACGCAGACCGTGGGGCGCCTATTTATTGGGAATTGCAGAAGAAATGACTTTTCTGCCATGATGCGGCAGCTGGAACCGCCCACTTCGAAATCTACCTGTGTCAAGTAGGCGGAGCCGGCAGAATTTTTTTTGTTTTTAATTTGTTTTTGCTGTAAGAGTTGGTCCTATAAAAAACTTGTCAGTATAAAAGTTGTAGATAATATTAAGAGGATTTATAATAAATAAGCGGATCTGATATCTTGTGAATTGACAAAGTTATGATTTTTTTTTCTTATCCCCCCCGTCGAGGCCATTTTTAATGATGTCAAAAATCTAGCATACATAAATTTTCGGCCCTTTTCCTAGAAGTAATAATAACTTTAAACGGATTCGATACGTATTATAATTAAAAAATAGTTTTTTTTTTCTATTTTCACAAAAAGCCCCCCCCCCCATCCCTTCCCCTGGTTCGATTTTGCCCATTAACGAACTTGACCGAGATTTTATGTCCCTTGATTTTATGTATAAGTTTGGAAGAGATTTGTGCAGAATTTTTGAAGGTATCGTGTCCATAAAAAAGTGATATAGATAGATAAAGTTTTGAACTGAGGGTGGTTTTGGGTTCTGGAAGTCATAATCGGTGTAGATCGGCAAAAATTTTCCAGAAATTCCAACATTGGGGAGAATGTATAATAGGTAGTATTTCTTACGGAATCTACCTAAAAGATTGTGATTTAGTATGGTGGTATACTCCTACCACGATAACTTGGCCGTTGACCTTGAAAACATTCCTGATGCTACGGGGAAAGAAATCGGCTAACAGGGGAAGAAAACGCACTATTTAATAAAAAACTAGTCATTAGCTTTATTTCTTACTTTTTACTCGCATTTCCTTGTGAGCTTTTGCGTCTTTGCGCTTTTTAGGTGCGTTTCTAGTTATATAAATACGTAGCACCTATAGTCGTCGTCTGGTCCGTCCGTCTGTCCGCATATAACAGCGCAAAAAACTATCCAACCGAATGATTTGAAATTTAATATATATAATCATTGAAGAATTTTGTCGAGTCATTTCAAATGCCATGAAAATCGAATCAAAACTTAAAAAAGATATTAATAAAAGTTTTCTTCACTCTATTAAATCCTATCATACGTAATTAATTCAATGATATCCCATGATAGGTAATGATTCTAGGTTGAGATGCTGATTACGTCCTATTTAAGATGGAGTCCTATTTCCGTATTACGGAATTTAAATTTTTGGATAGATGTTTCCGGAGAAATAGATATTAAATGGAAAAAGAGTCTAAAATATGGATTTCAAGCTCTGAAATTTTCAAGTTGTTAAGTTTCCTATTGGAATTTTCAGTCAATGTCAACAAAAGATAAAATATTGCCAACTTAAAATGTACGTATTTTATTACGGAAATTTATCATATCATAAGAGACGATATAATTCATTTCACTGAAACTAGTTATATAGTACGAACGCACCTCATTCGTCACGTTTGACATACAATTTCCAATTTGTTGTATATTATGCTTATTTGTACTGTGTAATCGAAAAGTTACAAAATAAATAAAAATTCAATACTAATTCTAAAAGTATAAACGGTACACTGTAAAAAAAAAAAGTTTCTTGATCTACGAAAATATAATATAACTATTATGGAAAATATACGATAATCTCTTCCGTGTTACCCATGATTCAGAAAAGCATTCTTTATCATTAGGAACCCGAGAAACCAATATATTTTGAAGATTTAAAGAATCATTTATAAAAACAAAATTTTTTTTGCTGCCACTGATTTTCGGAAACGTTTCCGAGTAGTTTTATAGCGTATTAATCAATTTTCTAAAACCGGAATATTGGTTTTTAGGGTGCTATCTATTCTCAATAAAACATTTTCAGCTGCGTAATTGAATTTATACAGGCAAGAGTAATAAAATTACATTTTAATGTTAATGTCAAGGCTGTTAATTGATCATGTTTGTATGTAAAACATGTTTGTTGAACATGAAAAATGTTTTTTTGAGAATAGATAGCAAACAAAAAATCTGTATTTATAGTTTTTGTAAAAATTCATTTTTTTTTGGTTGAAAAAATGCTAATTTTAAATAACCAATGCAATTAAAATACGAAATTTGAAGTATGCGTTAACGGTACATTAGTTTTACATCATTATCAATATTATTTGGGACTCTTAGAAACAATAGTTTTGCTAGTTTTGCCCGCAATGGATGCAACTCAAAACAATTTAATTTTTTAAAAATTAAAATTAAACATAAAAGTAATAAAATATCAGTTTGTAGAATATTGAAATAATTGTCAAAGATAGAACAGTTATTAGGATGTTAATGGTAAAAATTTCATACGTGTGTGTTTTGTAGGAAATCTGAAATAAAATTAAATGTGACATGATGCTAAATTGCACCTAAAATGAAAAATAAGACTCCTGAGACCCCTTAAACAGCGACGGACAGCAACTTTTGAACAAATACAATGCTGAATTTTGCCAACGAATTCAGCTATTCTGGCAATTTTTTTTTCTATCAAAAAATCAGATGTGTTTCTCTATATTTATGTAAAAACCGTATCGTGCTACTGTTTATTGTTTTCGAATTATTGAATTGTTATTTCTTTTGTGACTTTTGGATCACACTGAACAACCCACGAGTACAGTTACGAACCACAGAGCTGTAATGTAGAAATTTGCACCCTTGAAAGCCTTGAACAAGCCGCTATCCCCTTCACCAGAATATTTTAAAATCTTTATCTCGCCTAAGACTATTTTTCTGCAACCGCCTTTGAGTGTAGAAAACGCATCAATTTATACATTTTGCCCAAGTAATTTGAGAAAAACGGTAAAAGGTTTCCCTCATTACAACCGAGTTTCTGCAGTGCATTTTTATATTTTATTTCCTTTCACTTTTCTAGTTAAATTCGAGCTCGCTATAAACGAGTTCAACTGTAATAGCCCATTTCATCCCATGCTTTAGAGATCTGCACGGGCCAAGCCCGAGGCCTGTATCCGGTCCGGCTGGCAAAATGCAGGAAAATCTTTCAAACAGGTCGGGCTGGCAGAATAAAAACAATTTTTATAACGGGCTGGGCTAGGCTCAGGCTTACATTTTTTTCTACATACTTGGGCCAGGATTTAATTATTCCCAGAACGTGTCAAGTAGACTTTTTTTTTTTTTTTTAATAAGAGTGATAATGAATTTTAGTTAACGACGGAATCTTTAGAATTATACTTTAATAATAAAAAAAGAAAAATAATTTTAAAATCTACTTTTTTTTTAATATACAACTTCAAAAGTTGTGATGTTTTAACCACCTTTTTTCTGTAATTCTAAACTATATTAATTTTTTTAATGAGTCTGTATTTGAATATAATAGTTTAGGCGTCTAAGTGATCATTAATGTTGCTATTCTGTAATCTATGGCTTGCGAACATATATAGTCTGAAATATATTGTAAAATTTCCACATAAATATGCATGCAGCATTCTTTAAAAGAATCTTAATTGTATGTTAAGAAAAATTGTGCAAAATAAATTTCTTGTGCCATTTATGAATTGATGGACGTGGGCACAAGAAATTCGTGGAGACCGGCTCAGTATTGGATAAAGCAAAAAGTGCACGAGAAAGAGTATTGGACTAAAACGTCAACGATTATTGCCTTGATGTGCTTCCTAGACGAAAATGACATCATTTTAAGAAGAAAGCACATATGTACATAGCAAAACAAAAAGCGTGCATTTTTCCCTCCTAAAGCAGAAATATTTTTCTATGCGTGGGACAAATTTACATCATTTTCGCTCCAGTAGCTCAGAAATTAAAAGCTAAACCTTTAAAGAATGAAAAATTATTATTATTATTTTTTTTAATAACGTCACCTTTTTAAAAATATTCGATTTTTTTTCCATAAAATTTGTTTTTTGAAATTAATTTTCGAAAAAAAAAATATGTATCGTATGATTATTTTTTAAACAGAAATTGATTTTTATAAAGAGACAATAACAGAAGATTCTTCTTAGACCTTAGACCTTGAAAAAGTAAGTTTTCTCTATAGTTCGAAAACTAATGATACGAATGAGCCGTAAAAGCACTAATACTTTGTATATAAAAATTAATGTAGATCATAATTCATATTTTTAATGTGGATTTATTAATAATGTTCAGTATTAAAAACATCTTTTTGAATTAAAGATTGTCTAACTGTGCTTGGACTCTTTCATTGTATCTGATTAAAAAAAGAAAAATTTTAACCGGAAGGATTTTTGATATAAATTAAAGTTTGTTACGTGGATTTAACATTAGCATCCTCAATTTTTTACCCCTTTTACCCTATAAAGATTTAAGAATAAATGCATGTTCTTGGATGCTTTGATCCAAGGAACTCAAAATGTCGAAAGTGAGTGTTACTATTTGAAAAATGAAAGTTGGTACAATTTTTATTATGTAGACGACCCCTATTTCAAAATTGCATTCATATTCTGACACATTATTTCGAATCAAGTGAGACCTTTACTGTGAATTTATTGTAAACGATCTGCGAATAAAGTTGAGTATCCTTTTAAAAAAAAAAAAAAAAAAAAAAAAAAAAAAAAAAAAAAAAAAAAACGAACCGTATCTGAAAGTGACGATTGATACAAAGATCAAAGTGGTAAGAACACGTTATTTCATTTATACATTTTTTCCGCAATTGAAACACATTTGTTTTTGAATACAAAGTACATTATTTTTCATAACATTCCTATTCTTTAATTATATTGTACTTTTTATGTCCCAGGAATATTTACTGAATGTGATTATTTTTAAGTACACGAGTGTGTAATAAGTAGTTTTTTTTTATCCCTGCATATAAATCTGTGCCTAATAATTAAAGCTTTTTATAGTTTGACTGTAACATGTTATGTTTTTTAAATGCTTTTTATATCTAACTTTCTACTTGTTTACTCTTTTTTCTTTTTTTGCATTTAACTGTGTTTTCATTACTTACTTTTTTTTATCTTAAGTTTGTATTTAGTAATGTGATGCATTGAATATTCAATTGTTTTGCATGTATTTTTTCTCTGTAAGATAGCTTGTAATATGAAACCTGGAACTTTTAGGATACTTCACAGCATTTTGGCATCACACATTTGCTAAGTTAGGTGAAGATTGGGTGTTTCTTGCAGTTCTGGGCATCCTTACATCACTAATAAGTTTTGGCATGGATTATGCAATTGCAATATGCCTAAAAAGTATGTCATTTTTATATTTATATTTTTTTTTAATTTTTATTACATTGCTACTGCTGTGTGTCTTCTAGATAATGCTTAATGCAAAGCAGATGCATGCATGATTTTAATCAAATTGTTTATGTCTCTCTTTTAGCTGACTAACTGTAGATTTGAAAATAAAATCTAATGCTATTAAAATTAAGTTACGTGTACAACCGGTCATAAAATACAACTACACTCCATACATTTTAATTGCCAAATTGTCGCAGAGAAAACCGGAAATATTAATTGGCAGTTACGTTTTTTAAAAAATTTTCAGTGGTAATATACAAATTTGACTTCATAGTTCGATTCTAGAGTAAGTTTTAACTTTGGATACTAAACGGAAAACCATTCAGTCAAGAACTTTTAATAGGCAGGTAACGAACCCGTTGACTGGGGTTCGCTACCATTTGAGGTCCGCGGTAGCGTACTATGACGCAAGGGTTCTAAGATACGTTGAATGCAGTCAAGGCAGAGTAAATACACCATCATTACCTGGAAACCGACTTCTATTCTTTTTTCGTACACGCTCTTTTGGAAGTCAGACACAGGGGAGATGAGAGTCCGATTAGATTAAAGGCTCGTGTTTTATAGCAGTGAGCCTAGCCAGTTGGTGTATGCATTTTCAGGACGGTCCAGCGGCCGGCAGTAATTGTTTGAGCTGGTGGTAGACGGCAAAAAGCCATGCGGAAAAGCGCGCTCCTCGTTTTTGTTAGGCTTAATTTACATTTTTTCTGCTAGACTGTGCCACTGAGAAATGGGAGACTAAAAACCATCTTATTGATTATTTAGTTTTCACATGTTGTCTGGGTTTTATGACGACACCAAGTTCTGCAAACCCGGTTGCATTTTAAAACCGCAAACGAATGCAAAAAGTACTTAATCAGCAATTTTATTTCTAAAGACCAAATAATTTTGAAGCCTGAAAGTAATAAATGTGATGCTAGGAAACCAAGATAACAGGGGCAATTCCGCTTTTTAGTACAGATTTGTAAAGTTATAAAGAGAAAATGTTTTGGAGATTTTAAATTTTGAACTTTTAATTTTAATTTTAATAGGTTTAATTTTTATCCTTTCAGGCATATACAAAAGTTCACCTCGATCCGATAAGTAGTTTTTGAGTAATGCTCAAAACTGTCATAAACATCAGCTGATATAAACTGATATAAACATCAGCCCAACAGTTTGGGGGTCATATAGCCATTGAAAGAATAATTTTACTTAAAAAAAAATTAATAAATGCAACAGCGGTCTTAATTATTTTTTAGAAATTTTAAATTAGTTGATTAGCGCTTTCTAATACAAAAAATATTTTTAAATGAAAAGGATTTATTACATTTCTATTAAAGCTGAACCTTAAAGTAACGATTTTTACTTCTGAGACGACCTTTTAAACAGATCCATATTTTAATATTCTGCATATCTGGAACTAATCATAGAAACTTCGTACAGGCTTATATCTAGGCTTATTTGAGCGCCTATATTCGTATTCGGATGTTAAAATTAGGTGTTCATACTAAAAATTCGTAAGTTAAGTTTGTTACTATTTCAATATGGAGATGGTCTTCTAAGCTTATTTTTAAAATATAAATTAAAAGAATATACAATTCCTAATTAAATGTGTATTTTCGTTTTTTTTTTTTTTTTTTTTTTCTGAGATAATTTGGTAATAAAAATGTATGGGGTAATTGTACTTTTTTATTTTTTTCCTTGACCGACAGTGCATCTTAATGCTCTTTTATATAGTCAGTATTAGTCATGCGTTTTGTTGAAACTTCTACAGTATCTACTCAAAAACAAAAATAAAGCCGTGGTACTCAAACTAACTAAATAAATATTAAGGTCTACGTAGACATCTCGAAATTAGGCGCCAGAAATAAAGGAATTCTGTATTTAAAATCTTGAAGGGGCGGGTAATAACAGTCTCATTTAACACCCCCCCCCCCCCAAAAAAAAAAAAAAAAATAAAAAAAAAAAAAATAAATAAATAAAATTCTTTCTGTAATTCGACACCGAACCCGAAAAAAAAAATTCCCTTAATTTGACTCGAACCCAAAATGCTTAAATTCAACGAAACAAAGTTTATTATGTTTAACTACAACTATGTAAAAATAGTGTACAATGAGATGCCTAAGATAAATTTTGATTTTTATAAAATAAATTGAATATTATAATTATTTCTACGCTAATATACAATATTTACTCGCTTATTTTTCGCATTGTTTTGGACATTTCTTTGATTAAAACTAGGGGGTGCGAAAAGTATGCGAGATTTTTAAAGAATGCTGATTGATATTCTTTTTTTTTTTTTTTTTAAATAAAAGTTTGGAGCAACAAAATACACAGTAACCTTTGACATGAATAGAACCTTTAAATAAAGTAAAAATACAATTTATATACAATATCTTAATTAGTTCAATTTAATACAATATATATTTATGTTATATATATACATATATATAACATCAAAAATTAACATATTGAATATTTGATGAGATAACGTGATTTCCCCCCGAATATGTCAATTAGCTCACTGTATTGCTGGTATCTTTCTGAGTTTTCACGCTATTTTACTTGTCTTTTTATATGCATTAGTCTAGAGAATTGACTACCAAATCATGAAAAAAAAAAAAAAAATCTTTGGTATAGTTCCGCATGCGCAGTTATAAATTATTTAATACAAATAAATGCCCATATCTCATCAACTATTCAATACATTAATGTTTTAATTGCAGTATACTGTTTCTGCTGTTCTTGAAGTCAAACGTGTGCTGTACATCCTCGAATTTCAAGAACAATTTGTCAAGAATTTCAGTAAATATTCGACAAACCGTGTAAAAAGCGAAAGCGTCCTGTCACTGCCCCCTAATTTTTGGACAACAGTTTGTGTGTATATATATACTTTCGGTTTTTGCTGCGTCACTCGAGAAACTACCGTCTCTCATGATATATATATATATATATATATATATATATATATATATATATATATATATAGACGTGTGTGTCCTTATATTTCACTTTGCAGTCACAACTATCCAGCGCAGACCACTGGTGTTTGTGTGTGGCAGTAGCCTCGAGTCCCCCATCGTGCACTATGGTGGTTGCATGTCGGTAGCTGTGTGGGAGATAGGGTGGTTGAAAGTGGTCGACCTAGGGCATTTTCATCTTTCGACCAAAGTGCTGTAAAAAATGCTTGGAATCTTCAACGGGAATTGATTCATTCAACTTAACATGAACGAATTAAGGTATAGATAACTATGTGAGATGATTTCGCCCCCTAGCAGTGGACATTGAAACTAAACGATATTGCAGGGCTTGCGTAGCACCCCTGCTATATAATACCGTAAGCGGCAGAGACAAGTGCCGGAGTTTCGTTCGGAAAGAGGTTTGTTCAGAGCAGAATGCGCGCCGAAAATGACTGTATTTATCGAAAAAAAGAAAGTTACTGATTTCAGGGCAACGCCGTACGAAACAGCTAGTATTACATAAATTGAATTTGTGTTTGAAGTGTATTGACCTTTTAATTATATGACCCTTCAAGTTACGGAAAAAATACTAGTAAAAGTTTTGAAAACTTTGATATATTTTGCTATATTCGATTAAAAAAAAATTAGTAGAATATAAAACAGTTTTAGATTCTCTAAAAACAAGGTGCCAAACTCCATGGAATTTTCAAGGAGTCTGGCACTAGTATTTAAGTTTAGAAAATTTCAATTTAATATTTCAGTAGCACAATTCGCAATCGCCTCTTTTAATCGTAGAATTTGAAATTTTTTCTGCAATTTAATAAGGTGAAATATTCTGTTAAAAATAGTGGTAAAACTGTTCGGACCCTGTGAAATGCAATTTTTGAACCGTAATATATTTTTTTTCGGTTACCTTTCGGGTTCAGTTAAAATAAAATGTTTCGGTTCTGTTCGGTTCCAATACCTGATTTAAATAAATCGTCAAAAGATTAACTTAAAGTGTGCAGATATTACGAAAGAGTACAAAATATCATAATACCAAATTATCAAATTATTATTTTCTTTTCGTTTTAGGTTTTCCATAACTTTACAAAATTCTCCTTTTAATATAAAAAAAAAATAAACATTCATATTAAGTTCACCCCTTCTTAATCTTAATGGCAGTTTGACACCCTGACCTA
The DNA here is from genome assembly GCA_963931845.1 of Maratus michaelseni. Lineage (NCBI taxonomy): Eukaryota > Metazoa > Arthropoda > Arachnida > Araneae > Salticidae > Maratus > Maratus michaelseni. The sequence goes on along the minus strand of OZ007599.1, from coordinate 82,961,013 downwards.
GAAAGATCACTAGTCTAAACTTAGAGGCTTTATTTTATTGTTTATTTATTTATTATCCTGCTCCGGGATTGGAAAAACTACTTTTTTTATTGTAGCGAACTACAACTACTTTGTCAAAAATGTAGTTAACTATAACTACAACTACTTATTTTAAAAAGTAGCGACTACAAACTACTTTTCAAAAGTAGTCACTACTTCGCTACTTTCAAATTTTGTCAAAGGGTTCAATTTACACTAGAAATTGAAGACACGGATTAAATAATAAAGTGACCCCTCGTTATATCACGTCTGCCGAGATACAATTAAATAAATGCGACATAACCGAGGGCATTTAAAAATTAAAAAAATATACCATACAAGAAAATGTTTTGTGTTCGTCTCAAAAAGGTTAGTTTATACACACTTAGTAAATTTCTTAGCAAAATTTGGAGATATATTAAAATCTAGAAAATTACAGAAACACAACCCTAAATGCAAACAATAAATATATTTGTAAACTAAGCAATTCTGAATAATAAGAAACCCAGCGTTGAAACATGAAGACCTAATAACGATTAAATAAACAAGTGTTGGCAACAAGAAAATTAATTCCTTTGGTAGGTTAGTACTTGATTTCAGCAGCAAGTGTCAATAGAAAAAATCTATGAATTCATGCGATGTGTTGCTACACATTGCAGCTGAGATTTGCCACTGTGATTCCGATATTGTTGAGTAGAACAAATTCTGCATAAAAGAAGCAAGTTTCGACCACGTGATTTGCAGAATGGCTCCCCCCCCCCTGAAGTAGCGTTAAAAGTAGCGTCGGTTCTCGCTACAAACTACTGATTTTTTGTGTCGCACTACTCGCTACACTACAGTGTTAAAAATGTAGCGCGCTACACTAGAAACTACTGTAAAAAGTAGCGACTACCGTAGTTTCGTTACTTGTAGCGGCGTTGCTTCCTACCCCTGATCCTGCTAAAGTATTGGGTTCGTTCTTCGGGCTTGTACTTTGGTCTCATTAGGATGGCATTATTATACCTTAAGTAACAAATACTTTAAATTTTGAATCTATGTAATTCTTTTTTATTTGCCCACCTGCTTGTCTAGTGGTTAGGGAGCTGGCTACTGGACAAGAGGTGCCTTTTCCGAATCCCAATCAGGCACGGATGTTTGTAGTGGGTCGGATACCACTTTAAAAGATCTTTTTAAACCTCGTGTACAAAAGATGACCATAGTGCTATTCATCAACCAACCAGCCCTTTTATTGCACTCCATTATTCATAGGCATGACAACAACAAATATTTTTATTTTAATTAGTTTCAGTATACATAATTTGTTATTTTAATTTTGACCTCGACTATGTCAAAAAGTTAAAAGAAATAATTGATGTCACTGGCTTGTATTTTAATTTATTTTAAATTAAAATTTTATAAGTAGAATTTAAAAAACAAAATGGAAATGCTATTGCAGTGTAGTTCCAGGACAGAAAAGAAATTTCGGTTCACTTCTGAAACTGAAAGAACAGTTTAAGCTCATTTGATTTTAATTTCTTTAAAAATAAAAGGTTTTGGTTCAGTTCTGGTTCTTGTTCCTTCAGATATAAATGTTTTTTTTCCGGTATGTGGTTTAGTTCCGGTTTCGAAGTCCTGTTAAAAAGGAATACTATATTTCTATTCTTTTACTAAGCAGCAAAATGTTTTAACATTATTTCTACCACTGTGAAATGACACCTTTTAAAGTTTTGATTTATGTTTATGTTACTTGTGATTTTTAAAGCTAATAAATATAAAATTTAAGAGTTTTCAATGTTTTAAAAATAATTTGTAATTGTTTTTAGTCTAAAGATTACAACTGAGATAACCATAAATCGAAATCTTTTAAAAGATAACATTTGGCATCGGCAGAAATACAGTCAGTAGAAGATGTAATCCGCATACATTTGTTTTCGTTGTCTAATTTTATCCCCATAAAGCAGACTGCTTTTAATTAAAAATATGCCATTAAAGTTAAATTAACACTAGAACGACCGGAAATTTTAACTCAAGTTTTATAAAACTAATTCCCACCAGAATTTTTCTTCAAAACTATTTAACTTATTCATTTAACATATTTTTGAGAGATTTATATTTAATTTATTTTAAAAAGGTATTTCTGGTTTGATTCGGAATATATAATATTTCATTTGGTAGCGGTCAAAATGACCGCTCTTGGTCGTTCTAGTGTTAACGTTGTTTCTGTTGAATCGCATAACTAAGCTTAAATGGATATAAAACATAGTAAAACAAAAATCTGCATGTAAGGTATTAGATTAATGATAAATAATCTTTTTTTAATTAAAATTAAACTTTTTTTTTTTGTAAAATACATTAGACTTAGGGAGTAAGAAACATATATGAGACGAAAGTTACGTGAGTAAATATGGAGTAGATATTTCATCGAATAAAAACTTGCTCTTTATTGCAGAAAACCGAGTACCGCTAGCCGATCCATAAGATCCAAAACACAATCCAAGCCGAAAAAGAATATATATATCAGTCCATCCAACCCGATATAGGACTATAGTACCAATACCAAACAATAATTTTTGCTGGATATAATCTAAGTCCGGGAGCGTCGATTTGATTTCGGGATATAATATATACTGCCCTTTTTCACATAGGAATTACCCAAAGACTTGCGTTCTTCGTATCTCTTTCAAGAAACTTTTTAATGGATAGTAAAATCTTCATTTTTCGTAACGTGTGAGATAACAAGAGCGTCCAACGCAGAGCTAGGGCTCTTCATTAAGGCGGTTTTTGAAAAAAATATTTCTCCCCGCTCAACAACGTCAAAGTTTCTGACACATTTTCTGACTAATTTTTAAAGGTAAAAACATGACAGTTTCAGGTATGATTGTTGAAGTGGTTTCTAATCGAACAGTTTATTTAATTTTTCGTTAAATTAATTACATTTTGAGTTATAAGCTATTGTTTTATGGTGATAGTAGTCATTTTGTCCTCTCCCGCGTTTTTGCATCTGGAAATTCGGTACAAACCGCAACTTTGACAAGATTTTCTGTCTTTACCGAAATATAGGAAAAATTGTTTGATTACAGAGTTTCTGAATAAGAGCACCTGCGAATTTCTATGCGATTGCAAACAAAATTGAACATTGTGTCAGACATTAGTCAGTTTCGATTTGAGAATCGTCTTAACTTCCAAAAGGAATGTTTCAGCCTTTCAATTGATTTTGAAGTATTCTTGAATAATAATAATACTCAGACAATCTATTTAATATGATACGTCGTTGATGCAATGCAGAATTACCCGAAAGTGGAAACTTGTTTCCTTTTTGCTAATTTACAATTACTTCTTGTGAATAGTATACACGAAGACTTATCAGAAAGCCTTTACTTTAAGGCAGCCATACTCAACTTTTTTTCCACTCGGGCCGCAAACATAAATTTGCTTCGTTAGGCAGGCCGTATCACACTATATATATATATATATATATATATATAATAATGTAAAAAAATGTAGTTAAAATAGAAAAAAATACGAAGTAGCATAACAAAGCAGTGTAACAAAATTATAATTAGCTTACTATACTATGTGCTTATTATATATCTTCAGCTATATAATAAGTATAAAACGAGATAATAAAATACTGCAAAACTTCTAAAGATAATATATATATATATATATATATATATATATATATATATATATATATATATATATTTAATAAATCTGACTTTGCTCAATACTAAAACTTCATATCTTTTTAAAATGTGAAAATATATAGTTGGAATTTGATTAATTTCAAATAATAATTCATTAGTGGTGATGAAGATTAAAAAATATGTCATGCAAATAGGACTATGTAAGAAGGCTTTCACTAAGCAAATGACGTACTTTTAAATTATAAATGACTGGGAAGATCTTGTCTTCCCATTAAAACATATAAAACAAAGGTGAAGATCTTAAATACCTTTCTTCTCTTTTATAAATATGGATTAATGATTGCGTGTCTCGGGCCGCAAATAAAAGGTCGCCGGGCCGCAGGTTGAGTATGGCTGCTTTAAGGGGACTCGGTATTATTTGAACTATTTTTTTAATTATTATTTGAGTATTTTATAATATTTTGTTGACATATTATTAAATGGTTTTATGAAGGAAATTGATTTAATCAATCAAAAGTGAAAGTTTAGTAGTAAAATTTGTGTAAAATTTAACTTAAAAAAATTAAGAAAGTTTTTAACCACACTTCTACAATTTTCAACATTGTGAAAATTTTTTGTTGAATGCTTTTTTTTAGAAATGTGCTATATAACTGTAAGGGTCAGATTTTCAAAAAGTTAATTAGCTTAAGAAAAAAAAAAATTCATAACATGTGTAAATTACTGTAAAAATGATTATTTACTTAACAATTTTATTAGTTTAAAATAAACTATTTGTATTACTGAAAATCCGATCCTTTGTTTTATTTAAACCACCTTAAGGATCACCAAAAGATAAAAAAAAAATAGCCAGTGAATTGAAAAACATTTGTTTTGTCATTTAGAAATATTGATATGATGAAAAAACACAGAGAAACATGAATTTAAAGATGGCTGTTCTGATTCATTTAAAGGGAAATGGATTGAGTAAAAAGCTATTTTCGCATATTTTTAATTATCGGATCTTACGGCAATTCGTTAGAATATACTACGAATGTCTAAATTAATTTTAAGCAAAAAGTTGGAAAATTAATATTTTTGCCATTTTCTTCAAAATGAAGGATACCAAGTCCTTTCAAACAACTTAGACAAAATACCTATGGTAATTTTGCATTCTACTCTTCTTTCTTTCTTTTTTTATTCTTTGATCTCACGGAAAAAAGATATTTTTACATTAGATGGTTCTACAATGCAATGCGATAATGCATAACACGTAGGAACTGAAAACATGATTACATATAATGTCTAGACAACAATCGACTGCCACATCATTATTGCAGTAAAAAAGTAATACATAGTTCATCCATACACTATTTTTATGGTTTCATCTTTTGTTTAGCATGCAGTATAATAATTTATTACAATGTGTGCTTACAATCAATGGTTTTGTAACCGTTTGCAGGAATTTTCGAGTTCGCGACAAAAATCAAAGGTTAAACAGTTTTGAAATCATCAATTTTTCAATCGTAACAATTATTATTTTGAAAGAATACACATCTTTTGAAAGAAAGACATCTGAAATTGAATGCATTTGTAATTCTTTAATCCATCAACTAATGTTTTAAACAATTATTTTATTTCCCCCTCTATTCCTATGGATAGTTTTAATTGATACTCATATTAAAATTAAAGAGCAGTAGTAAAAGCTCTATTATCCGGCATTCAACTAACCGGGAAAATTCGGAGAACAACTTTATTTTTCTCTTCCCATAAACAGTTGAAAAATTTTTACTGCTATTTTAGAAAGTTTTACTGTTACCATTCTCAAATTATCACATCAACTGATTCGGCGTAAATTTTATAAATAAATTAATTAACCATTGCACATTAAATTTCCATACAATACCAACCATCCCCTTACCTAGCATCTACCCTCCCAACCTGCCAATTAATTTTTGAATTTTTAGCCATTTTTGTTATATATTTTTATTTACTTTTCTAAAAAAATGTATAATAATTTAATAATTATGCAATGAGTTAATTATGTCCAAACAACACCTCCCGTCCTCCATACTCTAACGTCTACCTACCCTACCCTACTATACTGTTTAATATAAATAAGACCATGGACGTACTATGTAAATTAGGTATAAATGATTTTTTTTAGAAAAACTGTTATAGTGCATCATGAATAAGTTGATTAATGATTTTAATGATTAAGATGAGACGAGCATAATCTCATTATTCTAAACATATGATTATGGATAATATTTCTGTAAATTTATAAATGAAGACTCCACTTAAAATGTTTAAATGTGACTTTGAATTGGAAAAAAAAAAATACTTTTGTCATAAATGTCAGTATTAGTTTTGTTATCAGTCAGTTTAATTTTTAAGTCTATAAAGTAATTGTATTATTAGATAGAAAGTTTTCCGTTAATTCTAATGGAATAAATTACTGAAAAACTAGATGTGTGAGAATGAGCAGTTTCGATTAAAATGCTGTCATCAATACGACGATACAAAATAATGCTACTGTTATTAAATGTGCGGTCATAATTATATAAATATAAATCTGTAAGTAAACTCAAAGTAAATCCACCTTCTGGAATTCTGACCTGTTGTAGGCCAATGATGTTATTTTGCAGAATGTAGTTGTTATAAATAATGAAATTAGTTAGTGTATAAAAATATTCTGCATCCACGTGTAAAGGAAGATTCAATTTTATTAAATAATATATTTATAATGGCATGTCGATCTAATAGACATTGTTAGATCGATCATTGAAATCAAATGTCTTTGGATTTTTTACCGATTTAAGTTCTTTGAGAATATCGACCATTCGATATTAGTTTGAGATGTTATTATCAAAACTTGGCATTAAAAGAATGGTTGTTAATAGCTTTAACTTTCACTGTTATCTTCCCGTATATGGATAAATATTTAGAGAGTGTCTGGCCTGCTTGTGCTTATGTCTGTAAAATTCATATCAGCTGTATTAGATGAAGCTGCTCTACCAGATTTACAGAGTTTTTTTTTCTAAATTTTAACTTTCCGTTGCTGTGAAAAAAAGGTTTTTAGTTAATTTTTGCTTTAAAATCTTCAGAGATTCATCTTAAAATTTTTAGAAAGAAAATTTTCTCTTAAATCTTTTTAAATCAAAATTTTTGTTGCCTATATCAGAGTTGCCAAGTCTACGGATTTTTGTACACCAGTATTTTCTTAGAGAAAATGTTGTTCTTTTAAATTGCATGATGCTCCGTTTAAACAAAACAACATTTTTTGTACTAAAATACTGGTATCCAAAAAGCCGGAGACTTGGCAGCTCTGCTATACGTTAGTCACCTCTGCTATGTCTATGTAAAAATAAGGGCAAGTGAACGATCAAAATCGTCGTTGCTTATATGAATCTCTCGTTAATCAAATAAGGTTTTTTATATATCTCAATATCACCCGGGATAAAACAGGAATCGCATTTTCCCCACTTATTAGAATCAGACATTTTGTTAAAGATTTATTGTTTATAATTATTTAATGAAAAATGTTGAAATACCAGCAAGCATATTTTTACTGTAAAATATTACGTTTACATAATATAGAATATAAAGTATAACAATTTGCTTGTTAACTTATAAAATGCTTCTTTTCCATTTCAAACTCTTCTTGGAAATTTCCGTTAATAACATTTTTCACTTCCTGGTATGATTCTGAACCGTTAAAAAAAATTTCTTCTGCTGTATTGTGCAAGTTATTTTCTCTGCTTTTATGTAGATTTCGTAAGAAATACTACCTATTACATTCTCACCTAAGTTGGAAATTTTGAAAAAATTTTGCAGATCTACGCCGATCATGACTCCCAGAACCCAAAAACACCCCCAGTTCAAAACTTTATCTATCTAACTATGTCACTTTTTTCTGACCACGATAACTGGAAAAATTCTGCATAAATCTCTTCCAAACTGATACATAAAATCAAAGGGCATAAAATCTCGGTCAAGTTCGTTAATGGGCAAAATCGAACCAGGGGGGGGGGGATGGGGGGGGGCTTTTTGTGAAAACAGAAAAAACCCTATAATTTTTTAATTATAATGCGTATCGAATCCGTTTAAAGTTATTATTACTTCTAGGAAAAGGGCCGAAAATTTATGTATGACAGATTTTTGATATAATTAAAAATGGCCCAAAGGGGGGGGGGTTAGAAGAAAAAAATCATAGCTTCGTCAATTCACGAAATATCAAATCCGCGTAAATTTATTATTAATCCTCTTAATATTATATAAAACTTTTACATTGACAAGTTTTTTATAGGACCAACCGTTATAGCAAAAAAAAATTAAAAACAAAAAAAAATTCCTGCCGGCTCCGCCTGCAAACAAGTTATTTTTCGAAGTAGGCGGTTCCAACTCCCGCATCTTTTCGAAATTGATACATAAAATCAAGGGGCATAAAATCTCGGTCAAGTTCGTTAATGGGCAAAATCGAACCTGGGGGGGGGGGGCTTTTTGTGAAAACAGAAAAAAACCCATAATTTCTTGATTATAATACGTATCGAATCCGTTTGAAGTTATTATTACTTCTAGGCCGAAAATTTATGTATGACAGATTTTTGATATAATTAAAAATTGCCTTAAGGGGGGGGGGGGGTTAGAAGGAAAAAAATCATAACTTCGGCAATTCCCAAGATTTCAAATCCGCTTAGATTTATTATAAATCCTCTTAATATTATCTAAAAGTTTTATATTGACAAGTTTTTTATAGGACCAACCATTACAGCAAAAAAAAAAAAAAAAAAAAAAAAAAAAAATTAAAAATTAAAAAAAAAAAAAAAATCCCTGCCGGCTCCGCCTGCAAACAAGTTATTTTTCGAAGTAGGCGGTTCTAACTCCCGCATCTTTTCGAAACTGATACATAAAATCAAGGGGCATAAAATCTCGATCAAGTTCGTTAATGGACAAAATCGAACCAAGGGGGGGGGGGATGGGAGGGGGGCTTTTTGTGAAAACAGAAAAAAAACCCATAATTTCTTAATTATGATAAATATCGAATCCGTTTGAAGTTATTATTACTTCTAGGAGAAGGGCCGAAAATTTATGTATGACAGATTTTTGATATAATTAAAAATTGCCTTAAGGGGGGGGGGGGGGGGTTAGAAGAAAAAATTCATAACTTCGTCAATTCCCAAGATTTCAAATCCGCTTAAATTTATTATAAATCCTCATCTAAAACTTTTATATTGACAAGTTTTTTATAGGACCAACTCTTATAGCTAAAAAAAAATCCCTGCTGGCTGCGCCTGCAAACAAGTTAGGTTTCGAAGTAGGCGGTTCCAACTGCCGCATCATCGCAAAAAGGTCATTTCTTCCGCAATTCCCGACAAACAGGCGCCCCACGGTCTGCGTCTTCGAAATCTACCTGTGCCTGTAGGCCGAGCCGTCAGGGATTTTTTACTCCTTTTTCTTCTTCGAGTTTTTGAACAGTTTTCGTTTGTAACTCTGTTTATTGTTGCTCCTTGTTCTACTTTTCCGTTACATCTTATTAAAGTAGTTGATTTTTTTTTCTTTTTAACACTGACTGAATTTCTTTGAAAGACATTATGCAAGAAGTAATTTCTTTTTTAAGAGAACCTGTTATACTGACGTCGAGAATGAAGAGCGCCGACTCTTGGGGAAAAAAGGTGTTTCAAACAATTGTAGTATCATCTTTTACGAATTTTTATGCAATTCAGAGGGAATCCCAAAATAAGATATACTGACTACGTTTTAGCAAACTAATTTGGTGCTACATCTGTAATTCTACAGCAGTGCATGCTATTTTTATTTATTTTTATTTTTTTTTATTTTTGGTAAATAGGTGTTAGAAAGAATGCCAAAAATAATGTATTAAACTCTGTTTTATTAATATATTTTTTAGACGAACTACAAGCAGTTTAATTTTGTTTTTAAAACTTTATTTTGGGAGAAATTTGAAGCGCAAAAACACCTTACGTCCTACGACTTTACAAATAATGTTACAAGCAGTTACGTAGTAACACAAAACAGGAAATATAATTATTTTTTTCTTGATTGGTCAGAAAAAAGTTTCAAACTTCTTAAAAATGAGGACGATTTTTGCTGGAAAAATATTGTTGAAGCTATTAAATTTGCCTAAGATTGATTTAAATGATTTTTAAGATCTTTTCTAAGTCAGAGCTTATAAAGAAAATATGTTTTTTATGTCAAAAATAAATAAGTAACTAAAACTAGGGCAAATTTCGCACATGTGGATTTCAGATTTCAAATTTTAAAATAATCATTTAACATAAGTCACATCACCTAAAAACACTTTTTAGACATATTAAAACACAAAACAAAAGAAACTTATGCCCAAAAGAAAAAAAAAATAGCTTTAGCACCCAATTTCCCATATGAAGTAATTGGATTAACCTGTTAACCGGGGAATAAAGTTTTGTTTAACTGATATGCCTGATTACCAAAATTCCAAGTGTGACCATTTGTCACACTTCCACCAGTAAAAAAGAAGAACAAAATTTTCCTTATTCATGGCAGTAATTTTGCATGCTTAGGGCGTTTTAATAAAACGAAAAGTTCTATTAAATTTTACTGGTGGAAGTGTGCCCGTCGGTAGTCAGGCATATCAGTAGAACAAAAGTTTATTCCCCGGTAAACAGGTTAATTCAATTACTTCATACTGAAAATTGGGTGCTAAAGCTTTTTTTTAATTATTATTCTCACCATAAAATTTTAAAAGAAACATTCATTAATTAAAAGATATCGGAGCGATAGGGAGGGCTAAAGCAATCTAGTTCCATCGGAACCAAAGCATGTTCAACACTTAACTTTTTCACTTAATATTCATATTACGATTCTTTTTTTTCTTTAACATATTGTCATATAAATTGTGCAATATTTGAGTGAAATAACCTTCTTCTTTCAGCTCGCATTTGGCTGTATCGTGATTTGGCCAGGCATCCAGTTCTACAATACCTGGCTTGGATAGCATTCCCACTTACACTAATTCTTTTCTCATCTGGTTTTGTGCATATCATTGCTCCACAAGCAATAGGCTCAGGCATTCCTGAAATGAAAACAGTATTAAGAGGAGTTGTTCTAAAAGAATATCTCACATTTAGAACATTAGTTTCAAAAGTAGTGGGTCTCACATGTTCATTAGGAAGTGGACTACCAATTGGAAAGGAGGTAAGCCTCTCACACGTAGTTTCATTTTGAGTTTCTCATATTTTCACATTTAAGAAAGATATTGGTTATGTTGAATTGTTTAAAGACAATTTTTTAAAAGATATTTTTGAATGGACTTATTTCCAGTTTAACCCTTTAAGGATGCTCGTTAATAAACTTCCCGATTCCGCTAATGTTAATCCTATGGGCGAAGGATGCATTCGTATTAAAATATCTCCTCAGGAAATTTATATTTTTAACTTCTGTTTTCTGTGCACACTTCTGAAAGGATGTCTCTTTTATCTTAGTTTTCTAATTTTTTCTAAAATATGTGCTTAATTTATAATTTAATGTGTTAAAATCTTAGCAAAACTGAATAAGAATTTAACACTTCACATAAAATTAAGTATATATTTTAGAAAATTTTTGAGAACTAAGAAAAAAAATGACGTTCTTTAAGAAGTGTACACAGAAAACAGAAGTTAAAAATAATAATTTCCTGAGGAGATATTTTAAATATACGAATGCATCCTACGCCTATAGGATTAACATTAGCGAGGGGAATCGGGAAGTTCACTGACGAGCAGTCTTAAGGTGGTTCTCAAATGACTTGCTCAACAACGCGAAACTTTCTGACAGATTTTCTGTCTCATTTTTAAACGCAAAGGCATAAAATTAGCAGGCCTAACTCTTGAAGCGATTTGGAATCGAATTTCAATTTTTTGATATATAAATTACTTATCGAGTTGTAAGCGATTCGTGTCACGTGACAACATGTGTTTCGCCTTGCTAGCAGCGGGTATTCGGTTCAAAACATCGACTTTGACAGTATTTTCGAAAAATCTTCTGCCTTTGTCAAAAAAATGGGAAACATGTTTTGATTACGAAGTTTCTGAATAAGAACACCTTGCCAATTTCAAGCGTGTCTGAACAAAAATGAATTAAAAATTATGTCTGAAAGTAACCCCTTTGGATTTGAGAACAGCATTAACATTTTTGCCCGTACACACTGCGTGCAAGAAGAGTTTGCTTGCTTCAGTGCTCAAAACTTTTGGATACCACTAATTTTTAACTGTAATCTTCGTTTTATTAAATGGCACAAATGTTTCAATTAATTACGGCGATCATTTTAGTGCGGAAAAAGTGGTGTTTTGTCGCTTTTTTTAGTTTGTATAAAAAAAAAATTAAAAAAATACTCTTTCGTGGTTAACACTAAACCTACCGCGACTAGTCCTTTGACCCGTATGCACATATGAGGGGGTTAGAATGACAGTGGAGTAAGTCAAAAATTTGAAAAATCTAGATAACCATATTTTCTCTGAACGTATATTAATTTCTGTACAGTGCCGCAATCAAATAAGTAGTAGTTCACTTAGGGAATCGCTAGAGGGCAAAACAAGTTGGACCACTTAATGAAACGGCAATACAACAAGTTTAACAAAACCCTTCATTTCTCAAATTACTAAAAATTGACTTACTCCATCGTCATTCTAATCCCTTCATATCTGAATATGTCTGCGAGAATTTGTCACCACTTTTATTAATAGTACGCTTCGCCTTATTTAATAACAGATTTATCTGCGATTAAAAAAGGCTAAAATTTCTATTTGGTAAAAGTGGGTGACAAACACTCGTAGAATTTTACAGTTTTGCTCACACGCGTGCGTCGGTTGTTTTAGCGGTAAGATTTGTTATCAGTCAGATCGCAATTTCCTCTCTGAAAATTAGAATATTTACTTTTTTTTCCTGTATGCTCTCCTTGATGGATGTTTCTTTCTTTTATATTTGACAAAATTTTGTAAAATATATACTTAATTTACATTTGAAATATTTACATAATTTAAAATATTTACTTAATTCTAAAATATTTACTTAATTTAATTTGAAATAAAACTAACTATGTATTTTAGAAATATTTTGTCAAATAAAAAAGAAAGGAACGCCTTTCATGAAGAGCAAACAAACAACAACAAAAAAAGGAATGTAAAATTTTATTTTTCCGAGGAGAAATTTGAAAAATACGGATTCATTTCAAGCCCATAGCTTTAACATTAAAGAGGGTGATTTTCAGTCTGACTGATAACAAACCTGAACTGTGTAGTATTTCTTAGATCGGTCACAGTAGTTTGCATTGCTGGCCATAAAATTGGGAGCTTAGGCCGGCATTCGCTGGTTCGATACCAGCGTGATCTTAGCGGAGTGACTGTTTAAGGTTTTCAGAGTTTTTCCTTTTCGTGAACGGCAATTCGTGTTACTTTTCTTTCAATAGTAGTTTTTCTCTTTTCTCTTTTAGTAAAGATTATTTGAAAATGAGATAGTTGTAAAATTCATTTCTGAGAACCTTTGATTTTCTTACACCAGATAGCATTATCTTTTTATAATTATTTTCCTATATCTTTTTATAAGGTCTGAAAGAGACAGAGAAAAAAAAAAGTTAGGTATCAAATCTGGTTGTTTCTTTTGCGTTGCCCTTTATTTATATTTTATAATATACATTGATATGCTTATTTTGACGTTATATCCAGTGTTCATTAGTGATATTTATTAACATTATACTTTTATTTCAGGGTCCATTTGTACATGTTGCTAGCATAGTTGCCACATTACTTAGTAAATTAGTTACTTCCTTCAAAGGTATATATGAGGTAAGTTTCAATTGTCGTTTTTATGCAATTAATATAATTTTTATCTTTACCTTAATAGCACAGCCAGGCATTACTATGACGCGTTAGAATGATCATAAGAAGTCCCAATCACAACAGTGACTAAAATGTGGCTTCTTTACTGTGTCACATTATGATTATTAAGTGACCATCATTTCATGACCCCACTATAGGAGTTACCATGATGGACTTTTTATCCATTTGAAACTTGTTACAAAATGGGGTATATCGACGTCACATTGACTTAGATATGACTCTTATTCCACGCTACCTGATGACAATAAGAGTTGCATTTTGGTTACTGTGCTAATTGTGATCTACCCTAAGAGTAGATTTCTTTTTCTTGTTTAAGCACCTGTATTCTGATTCTCTGTATGCTTGGTATTTTTTTTTAAACTGCATTTTTGAAAATACAATAATCGAGAAATCTTATTAACATAGTTTCCAAGTTACGAAATGAGCTTAAAGTTTGATTACTGTAATTTTGACTGCAATACTTTTTGATAAAAAAATATACAAAATTTGTAACTTGTCACAATTTCAGTAAAAATAACTTCTCAACTCAAAATATGAGCTTCCAAACAAATTCATTCAAAGATATCGATTTTATCTTCATACAACCAAAATCATGTGAGATTGACGGTCCTTTTAGGTGCTTAGGTTTGATTTTCTATCGTTATATTTATGAAGTTGCTATCTCATTTAACAAATGTTAACCCAATCTTTTAATTGACCCAATTTTCCAATAACCTTAACATCGAGTGTTATAGTGATCAGGAGTATGCGCACCTTTTTACCCGCAGTTCAGAAAAAGTTGTCGTTCAGTCAATGTCTCCCCCCAAAACTCAACCAGATATAGGTATTTTGCAACGTCATTTATCAAGATAGCCGACACAGCAAAATCTAGCAGGAAAATGATGAAGTGAAACCACGAGCAAGAACATATATTAAGGGGAGGGGGATTATCAGTTTTAAATCCTAAAAAAATCATTTTTTTTTCATATTGTTAAAATTTTTTTACATTTTTTAATCGAACAAAACAAACCGTATTCATGAAAATATCCCGATTAAAACCTGTTCAATTTGACATTGATATGTGTACTTTAACAAAGACTTCAATTGATTTTTAAACATTGATTTCTCTTTTCTTAAATACTGTGTTTTTGTTACTTGCGCGCTCTGTTTTAAAAAAATTGTTTTCAGGCAGATAATTTCTTCTGCACAGGTACCTACAAAATGATTTTGCCTAAAATCTCTACCTACTGTTATGTCAATTAAACGATGCAAATTTTATTTCATGCGATTACAATTTTTTTTTTAATATAATACAATAGTTTTTTATTTATTTATTTTTTTAATAATATAACATGATTATTGACATGCGCTTAAAACTGACCTGGATACATGACTGTCATATTGCTAAAATTCAAGAAAACTGTTAAATTTAAGAAAAGTGGTGATAAATGAGAACAAAATTTGAAAAATGTGGTCCCTATGAAACAAAGGTAATTTTGAGGACAAAAGTGGAAAAATAATGATTGTCTCAGCATCTCCGGATTGACTTTTGCAGAAGCAGGTACAATTCTTTGATATAAATCCTCTAAATCCATGACGGGAGCGCTTTAAAGTGTAAAGGTCGTTTTTTTGTATCCCCAATTAAAAAAAAAAAAATCCCGAGGTGTTTGATCTAGGTATTTGGATGGTCGTGCTATGACACCACCTCACCCCAAAAGTGGAAAAATGGTGATTGTCCCAGCATCCCCGGATTGACTTTTGTAGAAGCAGGTACAATTATTTGATATAAATCCTCTAAATCCATGACTAGAGCACTTTAAAGTGTAAAGGACGTTTTTGTATCCCCAATTAAAAAAAAAAAAATCCAGAGGGGTTAGATCTGGGTATGTGGATGGTCATACTATAAGACCACCTCAGCCAATCCAATGTTCAGCAAAGCAGATATCCAAATAATCGTGCAAACATTAAATATTCATCTTTCATTTGCAGCAAAGAACATTTTTGTAGATGTATTATTGCGAGAGTTCTTCAACTTTCTTATTGGTAGTTTTTGTCCCGGACATCCTGTATATTTATATGTACATTTATGTGCATGCAAAAAATTGACTGAGCGAGGACAAAGAAATATTTTGAGAACACCCTTAATAAAGGATTAGTTTCTCTACTTATGAACAGTAACATTGGCAAGTTTTGATTATTCATGAACATAAAAATTCGAAAAATATCCCTTAACAATCGGCGATTGCGTGAGTTGATTGCCTGTTGTTTATTTTATTAGCTATTTCGTTCTCGAAACTTGTAATGGGCGTTTTTTCTTCTACTCTGTGTAAAATTATCCATAAAATTTTCAAACGCCAGTTCACATAAAAAGGTGGAACATAAAAATGTTGAGGAAAGTAATGACAATCTAGTTATGTAAGAAGCTTTTCTTTTTTCAAGACTATATTATAAGCGTAAATTAAAATAGAGCCTAATAGTCTCCATTCATTTAAAATAAACAGATACACTTATGTGTAAAATTTTGCTGTTATCTACTGTATGGAGAAAAATTCTTGAGACTGTTCTGTGCACAGTAAGAAAATCCTCTTTATTACTCTGTCCCATTTTTAGAGTTTTAGGCCTACACAAGTGGGAAATATTTTAATATAAACTAGTTTGTTTTCACCCTTCTAATATAACGGATAATATTTTAAATAATTTTAGTATAAAATTAAATAAATAAATATTCTGTGATAACACATTTTCTATAAATTAAAAAAAAAAACTAAATTTTGTTGTGTTTTGGAGTTTTTATTTGGACCTTATCTACAGTTTTTTATTTCTGCGTGGACCCTATAAGCTAAATCTGCTTTTAAGAAAAAGGCTTGTTTAAATGAAACATTCCAAATATTCCTTTTCAATAAATTTTACAAACGAAAAACTAGGCCTTCTGATATTTTTCCTTATGCTTTTTAGGTGCGTTCATAATTATATATAAATACATAGCTCCTATAGTCGTCATCTGGTCAGTTCGTCTGTTCGAATATAACAGCGCAAAAACTATCCAACCGAATGGTGTGAAATTTAATATATATAATCGTTACAGAATTTTGTCGAGTCATTTCAAATTTTATGAAAATCGAACCAATACTTAAAGATATATTAATAAAAGTTTTCTTCATTCTATTAAATCCTCTCACACGTAATTAATTCAATGATATCCCTTGATAGGTAATGATTCTAGGTTGTCATGGTGATGACGTCCTATTTAAGATGGAGTCCTATTATTTCCGTATTACTGAATTAAAAAACCTTATTTGTATACTAAACTTGTTTAATTATAGCAATCCTATAATCTACTGACAGTTTTTTGGATAGATATTTCAGGGAAAATAGATATTAAATGGAAAAGTCTAAATATGGATTTCAAATTCTGAAATTTTCAAAGCTAGGCTTAAGTTTTCCATTGGAATTTTGAGTAAATGTCAACAAAAGATAAAATGTTGCCAACTTAAAATGTACTTATTTTATTACGGAAATTAATCATATCATAATAACAGACGATATAATTCATTTCACTGAAATAATAACAGTACGGACGCACCTCGTTTGTCACGCTTGACGTACAATTTCCAACTTGTTTTTTTCTTTTTCCAGCTCATTTGTTCATGAAAACCCTATATCATTCTTCCAAATGAGCATTTATTTCACACAATTAAGCTTTTTTGAAATGTTAAGGAAAATTTTAAAAACATTTCTGACAGTTATGAGCATACCAGGGTTGCATTTTATGTTCTTACAAATTACCAATAGAAGGCGCTACTGAAATTTGTCTTCAGGATATTCGTAAAATTCACATTTTTTTTTTATCTTGGAATCAGTGGCATCTAAGAAATCGTCTGCGTATTTTGTTTACAAGTGAGTGTTCTGAAGAAACAAGTGAGTGAAAAAAGGGGAAATAACTCGTGAAGGTTTCCGTTGGATGATTTTTTATGGTTTTAAGAAAGGCCTCACTCGACAAGAATGCTTAGTATCGCTTCGTGAAACTTTTGGTAATGAAGCACCATAAGAAAAGACTGTTTACAATTGGTTTGCAGCATTTCGTCGTGGCCATGCGTCCGTCAGTGATGAATCTCGTGAAGGACGACCAAAATTAGTAGTGATTCGAAACAACATCAATGCTGTGCGCAAGATGATTGAAGAAGATCGGCATGTCACGTATTGTGAGATAGAAGCATCCCTTGGCATATCACACTGCAATACATTCCATTTTGCACGAAAATTTAGCTGTTAAAAAAAAAAAATTGTTCCAGATGGTTTCCGCACAAGTTTACAGAAGCTCAAAAAGAGGCTCGTGCAAATTGGTGTAAGCAAATGCTAAAAAAAAATTCAAATTTGGAACTGCAAAATCCGTATACTACATCGTTACAGGTGACGAAACTTTGATATATTCGTATGAGCCAGAAACTAAACAACAATTCGCTGTTTGGATGTTTCCAGTTGAACCGAATCCTGCGAAAGTTGTTCGTTCACGAAGCACTTCCAAGAAAATGATTGCTTGTTTCTTCGGCCTTGCAGGACATATCGCAACCATTCCTTTAGAGGATCGAAAAACTGTTAACGCTAAAGGGTATACAGAAATTTGTTTGCCAAAAGTCATCACGGAAATCAGGAAGAACAACAAAAAACGACGCCATCATTTTTCATCACGACAACGCCAGCTCCTACACAGCACATGAAACAATTGATTATTTGAAGGATAAAAAAATCGAATTAATGTCTCATTGCCCATATTCTTCTGATTTGTTGTCTAACGACATTTTCTTGTTCCCTTATGTCCAACAAAAAATGCGTGGGCAGCGATTTTCATCACCTCAAGAAGCTGTTGATGCCTTCAAAACTATGTTTCTGAGATATCAACTTCAGAGTGGAAAAACTCTTTCAAGAATTGGTTTGAACGAGTGGAAAAGTGTATAAATCTTAAAGGCGAATATTTTGAAATGCAATAAAACAGTTTGTTCCCCAAAAAATCTTTTTCTTCCTACTTTTTGTAGAAACTTAAAAGGCAACCCTCATACAGTCATAATCCTGTTGATTTTCGGTGTTTTTCTATTGCATTAAATAGGTAAAAATATTAAAACTCTAAGCTAAATTTTCCTCTTGCTTATCTTTCTCTTTATATATAGTACATATGTGTGTGTGTGTGCTATATAGATTGTTAATTTTATTGCTGAGTTGTTTTGTTATTTTTTAAGTTTTTTTTCTCTATTTTTGGTGAATTTATCATTCACTTTTTGGTTATCTTAATATATTTCAATCGTCCTGTTTTTTAATGTGTTATAATGTGCTTAATATTGTTATTTGTAGGCCTTTTTCCGGCAATATTCGACGAAATAACTTATCTTTACTATGGATTGTGTTTATGAATATCATCTGAAGGAACCATAACTCATTCATAGTTTTCATTTTTGTATTGTCACCTCTATTTCCGAGTACTAATCTTAGCTTTATTTGTTTGTGATTAAACAAGAAGATGATTAACATGTCATTCGAATATATTAAGCTTAAGTAAACTGTTTTTTTCAATTTTAAAGCGAGAACTTTAGAATTTAGAAAAAATGCTATCTAGTCGACATAAAACACCCCGCATGAATTTTGAAGTATCGAGTGAAGCTCATTTTTGTTTTACGCTTAAGTTTTAAATTGCACGCACTATCGTACAATCTGAAATATATATGCTATTGCCTTTCGCTTGCTTGGAGCTGCCCTTTAGGGCTCCATTTAAGAATTTTTTTAAGACTAAACAGAACCCGCAAATGTAAGCAACAACCGGCACATTTGGCGAGCTGAGTGTTTTAAATAGTGATGTAAAGCCCAAGAACGGAGAACAACTATTTTTAGAGCGCTCTGATTGGTAGAATTCGGTATTATATCTAAGGTAGGAAGGACAAATAGAGATAAGTTCGTCATTGATGGAGGTAAACTAACTATCACGCAGCGTGTTTATGACCATTTTTCTCTTTTAAAAAAATGCTTATGAGGAAATATATAATATTGCCTATGATAGGATAGTATCTGTAATCACAGCTGTAGGTGTAGATCTCGAACCGTTTCAAAAGCTTTTCTTTATTGATACAGTTAGTCTAGCTTAAGACTCCTATAATAGGAGCTGACGCATATCCATTTTGTTTGGGATTATTGGTGCCCAGTTCAGCATCAATCTACCGCGGCAAGAGCTGGGGTTGCCTAAGACTCGGTTCTGATTGGCTGAACCGGTTCTGACTAGCTTGGTTTTTCGTCTGGGCTGCAATTCGGGTGCCAAATCTGCGAGGATGCATCAGCCTCTATTATAGGAGTTCTAGTTTAGCTTAATTCCGATCTATTTTAGATGAAATTGTCGAATTGCCATATTTGGCGAGCAATCGCTGTTGAGGATTTTAAATAGTAGCGTAAAATACAGGAACTTTGAACAACTAATTTTGGATAACTCTAATTGGTAGAATTCGATCTGATATCTGTCGTAGGCGATACAAACTGAATAAGTTCGTCATTGACGGAGGTAAACTAACACACGGTGCGTTTCTGACCGTTTTTCTCTTGGAAAAATCTATTTATGAGGAAATATCTGACATTGCCTATGATAGTTTAGCTGTGTGGATCTCTTCGAGCCATTTTTCAACAGATTCTCTTCATTGATACAGTTCTTGTTGCTAAGTTCTGTTATTTTTTAGACAAAACTGACGAATTCCTTCGAAAAATGCATTAAAACATTTGTGCACCAGTCGGTTATCCACAAAAAAATTCTCCTGATCCTGTTACCTCCTTAGCTATCGCAGACTGTTCTCATCGTCATTCCTTGTCACCAGGATTTCAGCTTTTGACAGAACTGTCCACTACTGGTTCTGGTGATAATTTCGCTACCAGTACTGGATGAACGTATAAAATGCAGCAAGTTGATGCAAAATTGAACAAGGTGGAAATTGTACGTCAAAAGTGACAAATGAGGTGCCTTCGTACTATAACTAGTTTTATAAATATTCAGGTCTTGGTGCAATAGCTGTTGCACTCTTATGCAAAGATGCATGAATACAAAATTTATTTTATGTGCAGATTTTCATATTATAGATATTAATTTTATTTTCTGAAATTAAGTTTCAATACACTTTTACAAACAATTAATTACAATTCTGTTACATTGAAATTATACTATGCACAAAAATTCAATACAAGGCAATGTAAAAAAAAAAAAAAAAAAAAAAAAAAATCATCGTTATTATTACAGTGAAATGAATAATATCGTCTGTTATTGTGATATGATTAATTTCCATAATAAAATAACTACATTTTAAGTTGGCAACATTTTGACTTTTGTTCACATTTACTGAAAATTCCAGCTTTGAAAATTTCAGAACTTGAAAACCATATTTAGACTCTTTTTCCATTTACTATCTTATTTCTCCGGAAACATCTATCCGAAAAGCTGTAGGTAGATTATAGGATTGCTATAATTAAACAATTTTAGTATATAAATTCGGTTTTCAAATTCAGTAATGCGGAAATAATATGACTCTATCTTAAATAGGACGTAATCACCATAACAACCTAGAATCATTTACCCATCAAGGGATATCATTGAAATAATTACGTGTGATAGGATTTAATAGAATGAAGAAAACTTTTATTAATAATTTTATAAGTTTTGATTCGATTTTCATATCGTTTGACATGACTCGACAAAATTCTGCAACGATTATATATATATTACATTTCAAACAATTCGGTTGGGTAGTTTATGCGCTGTTATATGCGGACTGACGGACGGACCAGACGACCACTAGAGGTGCTACGTATTTATATAATTAGAAACGCACCTAAAAACGAAGACAAGCGTGAGTAGGGCTCGCACCCCGAGGGTTTCTTACCGTTATGTTATATTACCGTTACGAAAAATTCTGTTACAATGCGTTATTTTGGCGTTAGCACCGATTATGAAAATTTATGAGTTTGTCACTTAACATATCGACATAGATTTATAAATTAATGATTTTCAGATTTTTCCCTTTATGTGTGCTATACCTTCCTTCGTGCCAAATTTCAAGGTTCTAAGGTCAACCGGGAGTACCCTATAGGTTTTGAGAGTATAACCTACAAGATACTTCCGGTAAACCTTATAACGCTGAAATTTTTCACGAAGGAAATTCTTATAGCACATGTAAAGGAAAAAATCCGAAAATCATTAATTTATAAATCTATGTCGATTCATTACGTGTCAAACTTATGGATTCCCATAATCAAGAATACTGATCATATATAAAAAAACAGGAAAAATTTATAAATTTAATGATTTTTGGATTTTTTTCCTTTACGTGCACCATAAGATCTTCTTTCATGTCGAATTTCAAGGTTCTAGGTCAACTGGAAGAACCCTATAGTTTTTACTCTCAAAACCTATAGGATATTTCCGTTTGACCTATAAGAGTAAAATCTATAGGATACTTCCGGTTAACCTATAACAATGATATTTTTCACGAAGGAAGTTCTTATAGCACATGTAAAGGAAAAAATCCGAAAATCATTAATTTATAAATCAATATTTACTACGCGACAAACTCACGGATTCCCATAATAGGGAATACTGATCATATATCAAGAAAAATTTATAAATTAATGATTTTTAGATTGTTTTCCTTTACATGTCCTATAAGACCATCGCATCGTGTAGAATTTCAAGGTTCTTAGTCAGACGGAAGTACTCTATAGATTTTGAGAGTAAAACCTATAAGGTACTTCCGGTTAGCCGATAACCATGAAATTTTTCACGAAGGAAGGTCTTGTAGCACATGTAAAGGAAAAAATCCGAAAATCATTAATTTATAAATCCATGTCGATTTATTACGGGACAAACTCATGGATTCCCTATAATCGGGAATACTGATCATGTATTAAAAAAAGAAAAAAAAATTAAATTACTACTTTTTGCATTTAATTTCTTTACATGTCCGATAAGACCTTTCTTCGTGTCGAATTTCAAGATTCTAGGTCAAACGGAAGTATTCTATAGGTTTTGAGGGTTAAACCTATAGGGTACTTCCGTTTGACCTAGAATCTTTATATTTATCAACACGAAAGTTCTTATTGCAAATGTAAAGGGAAAAGAAAACCGAAAATCATTAATTTATAAATCTATGTAGATTTATTACGTGACAAACTCATAAATTCCCATAGTCGGGAATTCTGATCATACACAAAATACAAGAAAAAAATTATAAATTAATGATTTTTGTCCTTTACATGTCCCATAAGACCTTTCATCATGTCCATTTTCTAGGTTCTAAGTCAAACGGAAGTACCCAATAGGTTCTGAGAGTAAAACATATAGGGTACTTTCGGTTAACCTATAACAATGAAATATTTCACAAAGGAAGGTCTTAAGCACATGTAAAGGAAAAAATCTGAAAATCATCAATTTATAAAACCATGTCGATTTATTACGTGACAAACTGAGGGATTCCCATAATCGGGAATACTGATCATACAGGGTAATTTGAAAAAGTGGGCAAAACTTTAAGGGGTGATAGAACACAGCAATACGAGCAAATTTCGTCATAGAATGTATGGTCGGAACGCAAGCGGTGAAAAGTTAAAAGGTAGTTTTCCACTGTCGCAGTTAAAGAATTAACGCAAGAATGAGAGGAGTTACTCCAGACAAAATTTTATTAACAGCAACGTAATTAGTGTACATGCTCAAAGAAATTGCTCAAAAGGTCTTCAGCCAGCTGTAATGCACGCTTCACATCTGCGGGATAGGGACAGACACGCATTTGCGAAGACACCAGGAATTTCCCGAATATTCCCGGCAACTACGGCAATCCTGGCTACTAGATCCACATCGGTATCAATGGGGCAGTCGTAGATTAGGCTTTTCATATGGCCCCACAGGAAAAAGTCCGAACGCGAGAGATCCGGCGATCTTAGTGGCCAAGATATGGGACCACCTCGACCAATCCATCGCCCTGGGAATGCTGCATATAAAGTATTCTGCAAATCCAAGGCAAAGTGTGCAGGCGCACCGTCGTGTTGAAATCACATTCTCGACCTGATGGGGGTTGGAAGCGGACGCAGAAGCTCCGGCAACACCTCTCGTAGGAATGTAATGTGTCATACCATTTACAACGCCACCTAGCGGCTGGCGCGGCCATACATTCTATGACGAAATATGCTTTTATAGCTGCGTTCTATCACCCCGTAAAGTGGTGCCCACTTTTTCAGATACACCCGGTATATAAAATGTAGGAAACATTTTTAATTAATGATTTTTGGGTTTTTTTTCCTTTACATGTCCCATAAGACCTTTCTTCGTGTCGAATTTCAAGATTCTATGTCAAACGGAAGTATCCTATAGGTTTTGAGAGTTAAACCTATAGGGTACTTCCGGTTGACGTAGAACCTTGATGTTTATCAACACGAAAGTTCTTATAGCACATGTAAAGGAAAAAATCCGAAAATCATTAATTTATAAATCTATGTAGATATATTACGAGAAAAACGCATGGATTCCCATAGTCGGCAATACTTATCATATACAAAAAATAAGAAAAAATTATAAATGGATTTTTTAATTTTTTTCCTTTACATGTCCCATAAGACCTTTCTTCGTGTCCAATTTCAAGGTTTTAGGTCAAACGGAAGTACCCTATATGTTTTGAGAGTAAAATCTATAGGGTACTTCCGTTTAACCTATAACCGTGAAATTTTTCACGAAGGAAGTTCTTATAGCACATGTAAAGGAAAAAATCCGAAAATCATTAATTTATAAATCTATGTCGATTCATTACGTGTCAAACTTATGGATTCCCATAATCGGGAATACTGATCATATGTAAAAACAAGAAATTAATTAAGAACAACAATTAAAGATTTTGAGATTTTTTGTTTCTTTACATGTCTTATGCCCTTTCTTCGTGCTGAATTTTGAGGTTCTAGGTTAAACGAAAGTATGCTATAGGTTTTGAGAGTTAAACCTATAGGGTACTTCTGGTTAACCTATAACCATGAAGTTTTTCACAAAGGAAGATCTTATAGCACATGTAAAGGAAAAAATCCGAAAATCATTAATTTATAAATCCATGACGATTTATTACGTGACAAACTCAGAGGTTCCCATAATCGGGAATACTGATCATACATAAAAAACAAGAAAATTGTTTTAATTAATGATTTTTGGATTTTTTTTTCCTTTACATGTCTCATAAGACCTTTCTTCCTGCCGAATTTCAAGATTCTAGATTAAACGAAAAGTATCCTACAGGTTTTGATAGTTAAACCTATAGGGTACTTCTGCTTGACGTAGAACCTTGATATTTGGCAAGTACATGTTATCTTATTGTCTTATAGTTCATAGTCTATTGTCTTATAGCACATGTAAAGGAAAAAATCCGAAAATCATTAATTTATAAATCTATGTAGATTTATTACGTGACAAACTCATGGATTCTCATAATCGAGAATACTGATCATAATATAAAAAACAAGAAAAATATATAAATTAATGAATTTTGGAATTTTTTTTTCCTTTACATGTACCATAAGAACTTTCTTAGTGTCAAATTTCAACGTTCTAGGTCAAACGGAAGTACTTTATACGTTGTGAGAGTAAAATCTTCATTTATTTCTTCAACAGTAGTTTAATTTAATAAGTTCGTCGATAGATAATTCCGTATCGGCGGAATTTATGAGTTCAACAACATCTTCAACCTCCATCTCTAAGTTGATTTCTCTTCCATTTTTGACAATTTCATCAATAAAGAGAGATACAGAATCACAAATTTCAGATTTTTTCTTAGTGTCTGTGAAGAAAAAGCGGCACAGTTTTTTCCAAGCATGTCTCATTGTTTGTTTTCTGAACTTCACCCCATGATTCTCGTATCACTGTGACTCCATCAGAGATGTTAATTTTCTTCCAGAACTCTTTCACTGTCAATTCTGTGACTTCTCTTTCATTCAAATTGGCAAACGAACTTCGCATATAATATGCTTTAAACGTCTTGATTATGCCCTGGTCCATGGGTTGAAGTAGACTGATGGTATTTGGAGGCAAAACGACAACTTTAACTCTTGGGTCAAAATTCGAAATTTCTGGTGAGTGTCCAGCTGCGTTATCGGTAATTAACATCAACTTAAGTTAAATTTTGGGTTAGGCAATAATGCTCTGCTTCTCCGATAAAATTTTGAATAAACCAATCTTCAAATAATGAGGTGGTTACCCAAGCTTTCGAATTCGATTTCCAAATCACTGGAAGTTGAGACTTCCAATTTTCATCCGACGGTTTCTTCTTCCACTGTTTTATAAGAGCTCATGGATTCTTTGAACGATAAATCAAGAATGGCTTTAGTTTTGCAATCTCCAGCTGCATATCTGCCAAGAAGTAGGGTTAATTTATCCTTTGATACTTTAAATCCAAGAAACGTTTCTCCTCCCGTGGAATGAAAGTTTTTATATTTTTTTCATCAACATTAAAACAGTCTTAGGGCAACATCCTTCTGTTCTATCATCTTTATATGGTTGGGGAATGAAAAAGCTGCTTCCTTATCAACACTTGCTGCATCTCCAGATGGTGAAATGCTATGGAAATTACACTGTGTTTGAATCGATGAAACCACCCGTTAGTAGTGACAAAAAATTCTTCACTCGTTCCATCTGATTTTTCCTTCAGTTTTTCAAAAATTAACTTGGCTTCATTACATATTGTATTTTGGTCGATAGGACAATTTTTGACCATCACCTGATTCTGACACCATATTATCAGCAATGATTCCGTTTCGGAAACCAAGCCGTGTCGATTGCACTGTAAAACATTTTGTGTAACGTTACTCCATAAAACTGTAGGCAGCATTGCTGCCTTCAATTTTACGGTGGTATTTAACTGATATAACCGGTGTAACATTACACAGCTCTTGTGTAAGGTTGCACCATAATACTGTGAAACATATCACAAATTTCTGTGTAAGATTACACCACAATTGCCTGTAAGCTTTCACAGCAATTGTGTGTAAGGTTACACCACAATTGCCTGTAAGCTTTCACCACACTTTCCTGGAACGTTACCCAGTATTAGGTGTACGTTTTCACCATATTTGTCTGTGCAGTTACACATATGTATGCAAGGTTACACCGTACTTTTGTGTAAGGTAACACTAATTATGTGTATACCATTTCTTTTCCACATTTTGCTTTCATTTTGCCTGAAACTGTTGCAATTTCTAAAAAATGGAGGCATATGGCATCCCTTTTCTTACCTGAAAAAAAAAAAATCATACACAATATTTAAAAAGTAAATATAAAATTGTAAATATCGAAAACAACAAACTTCATGATGCAGTACAGGACTTATTTATTATTCGGAATCCTCAGGACCGAATGTTTTTCAGATTTTGGGTCCTCCAAAAATTCGAAATCATCCCCCCCTCTCGAAATCTGGAACTTTCCAAAAACATAAAAATTAAAATTAATTAAACAATCCCATGTAGAATATAAATGCAAAACCTATGTTTTACATTTTTTTTAATTGTTTGAACAAATATTCTTGTACTATTCAATGGTAAGTAGGAATAAATAAAAAAAAATTTAAACATCTATCTAAAATAATTAAAATACTGATATTGTGATAATCATAATGTGGTTTGATTAAGAATGTTAACAATAATCCAGATAAACATGCAAGGGAAAGTAATAATTATTAGTTATTCCTTTTTTTATATATATAAACCGAACATTTCAAAGGATGCCCATTACTGGCACATCTACCCCATGTTTCATGTAAAGTAAATAATATAATGTATATTAACATTATTACAGCTCAAACATTTAAAATATTCTATATTTCGTCATAAAAATATTAAGAAAATGATAACTTACTTAATATTTAAGCTTTTTCCTTTCCTAATAGACAGTTTTCAGATTCAGAAATGGTGACCGGTAACAGCGTGCTTCACGTGTATCGTATTCATTTCTTCCTTATTCCCGCCTGCCGCCTCTGACGATATTTATCATTGCGCATGCGTTTGAAGTTCTACGTCATCTGTCATGCCTGAGGGGGGATGTTCCACAACCTTTGTGAAAGATTCCTCCAGAAATTTGAGTTTTTTAAATATCGGAACGGCTTACTCCAGAATTTGTGTGCTGTTACACACAGAAATCATGGTAAACTTACACAAATGTTTTACAGTGTGCGAATCGTCACGTATTTCATGGGTGAGCCTTCTTCACCTCGGCAATTATTCGTTCTTTATTTTTGATAATTGTCCCTACAGTCGTACGGGCTAACTTCATCTTAGAAGCTATGTCTTCATTCCTCCTTCATAAAACTTGATAACTTCATGTTTTGCTTCCAATGAAAATGTCTTCCGTTTTCTTTTTTCTTCAGATGTTGAATCACTAGTTTTTCTTTTAGAAGCCATCGTCAGAATACGACCATCGCTTCCTACTGCATGGACAAAGAGTGAGTGAATTTCGACTAATGTGTTTCGTATATACAAAATAATTTTTGTGCGCTGCGGCTTTGCGCATTCGCTTTGCGGCGGCCGGCGCGCCCTGTCCTCCTAATGATAAGATCATATATTTGTTAACACAAGGTATTTAAAATTAATTGCTGCTGTAAATTATATTCTTTAAGTCTATAGAATATTTAAAATCTAAAAATCTATTTTTTTAGGCAAAAATTCAATAGTTTTTATTTTCATCCCATCTATAAAGTTTTTATCGAATAATGCAAGTAATTTAACTTTTTCTCTCATGTCTGTCATTATCAATTTTTTCATGCTTCTCCAGATAAAATAAATAAAACAAAACACATTCATTTTCACATTTCACTATTTTTCTGTCGCCTATTTCAACGTAATATTGGGGTACATGAAAAGTAAAAGTTCCGTTTTTCCAATAGTAGTGTAAGTTGTCTTATATGTATTGTATGAATTAATACATGCTTTTGAAACGTCTCTTCATAACCTTCAAAACGTAGTATATGTCATTTGATTAAAGTGTAACCAACATGGTTTTTTATTCGATTAAATATGAATCACCATAGTTTCATCGATAGTTTTGTGCCAAATAATCGTCATTTGCGAGAAGTTTTGTTATACTTTTATAATTTAAAGAAAAGCACTGCTGAAAGTCATCGTTTACTTGTAGAAGCTTACTGTGAACATGCTTTTTCTGATAGTATGTATAGAAGGTGGTTCAGGCAATTTAAAGAAGGTTTATTCGATGTTGAAGACTCGGAACGTGAAGGTATACCGAAAAATTCATGAGCTACTGAAACTTTCTGAAACTGTTACTGGCGAAATCTACCGATGACACCTAATGCGTTTGAAGAGAGCTATTCACGAAAATCGACAAGAATGTGAGAATAGACACAATAAACTGATTTTCAACATGACAACGCAAACCACATACAGCAAGCGTCGTTAAAAGCTACTTAGAAGAGCAAGACGGGGAAGTTCTATCCCAACCTACATATTCGCCAGACATTGCTCTTTCAGATTACTATTTATTCCGGTCAATGCAGTCAGCCCTTCAAGACGTACGATTCACATCTTATGAAAGTATCAAAAATTGGCTTGACCAAATGGATCGCTTCAAAAGACAACGACTTTTTCTTCTTCAGACAGGGATTCCGTAAATTGCCTGAAAGATTGTCGAAGATTGTGTCTTCTGATGGAGCCATACTTTGAATAATCTACCACTTTTATATACTTGCTAACTAAGCATGTCATTTTAACCAAAAAACGGAACTTACTTTTGCATAAACAATAAACAAAAACACAATAAACAAAGTGAGATAAAATTCGCTCTTCTCAAAATGTTTAGTCTTAAAGGCACCTAGACACATCTAGTAGTTTTAGATTTGCCATTTACTTTTTTTATTTGTTTGTCACTATCACGTGACTATCGCGGGAAATGTCCACTTCATAGAACCAAAAGTCTTCAAAAAAGTTCTAAGTGCGTCTTAATTAAGAATGTTTTTTTTCAGGCCAGACGGGTGATGTAAGTCGAGGGGACGTAAGTCGGGGTACTACTGTATTTACATTTTAAATATGTTTAAATATGCAAATACAGTGCACTCTCTTTAATGCGTCTTCAGTTAATGAGGACAATTTCGTTTTCCCTATTATTTCCTATTTGCAATTGAGGGTGTCGGGACAAGAGAGTGTCAAGCCACAATTTTTGAACTTCTGAGATATTTCAATTTGAAAATTGGATCTAATACTCAAATCAAGATATATAACCTAAAGTTTTTTCGCCAGTGTTTTAGTAACATTTGAGATATTCTGAGTAACAATATGGCATTATTTTAATGATATTACTATTACGTTTTTTGTAAATTAGCTATCTTCACTGGGGGCATAAACATCTGGGGCCAAAACAAAGCGTGTCACATATGCTGCGTAGCATTAGAAACAAATTATATGTTGGATATTATAATTTAAAATATTAAGCAACAGATTACAGTGTTAGATTTATTTCACCAAAAATGTGGCTTGGCACTTTCTTTCCCCGACCCACTCAATTAATGTTAAAGACATCGTTTAAAGCGTACTACTCATCGGATAATGCGGACATTTTTTTCACAAACTCACCGATCAGAATCGAGACCGCTTATTTACATTATTTTTTCAAAAACAACTTTGATGTAGCCTTGGTTATTGGGAAATCAAGAAATTGTCAGTGGCAATAATGAAGAGAAAAAAACTTTTTACCAGCAAAAGCGTGAGAGGTTCAAAAATTGCTAATAGCTGTTCGTCGATATTACCCATCAAAATGTGATATGACAGACCGAATTTTCGATTGTGTCATTAAACTGGAAAATGATGTGATAAAAAGGTCAAGTAACGCAAACAAAAGTGAGAGATTACTTTAATCACAGTTAATTTATATAAATAGGGCAATTTGCATATTTTGTTTGTCCTCAGTAATTAATTTATTAACAAATTGTCATTAACTTGCATTTTAACTAAAATAACTAAATTAAAGGAAACATTGTTTGGGGCTGTGCATATATAATGCTATCGCTTTAGGGGGGAAGGGGAGTCTGGCATTCGATATCGTAACTCGTAAGATATCTCTAGGGGTGGAGGGGGATTTGTCTTTTGATATCGTTATCATTTTTGATCCGAACAAAATTTACTTTTTTTTATTAGTAATTTTTTCTTTACGTCGAAATTGTCGGTTATTATTAATTTTTAAAGTCTTATTGTCTTTATTATTATTTTAGTCTTTATTTTGATATAAAGCTATTTCATGTATAATAGTGACATTTTATTGACTTCTTCTCTTCAGTTGAATCCATAGAGTATGCGAATAATAAATGTATAACCATATCTGTATATCACTACAAACATATAAAAAGGAAAAAACAAGGAAAAATTGTAAAAATAATTTTTAGACCTTGATAACGATATCATTAAGGAGGGCGGAGGTGGGGTCGAGTTATGATAACATATGATATAGTAAGAGGAGAGGGGGTCCAAAATTACAAAAAAAGCTGATAACGTACAGTCGCTTTATTTTAGCATTAAGTGGGTTACTTATTTAAATTCTGTCGAAAACTGAATTAAATTTATTCAACGAAAGGGATTTGTGTACACCATTCAAATGTTTATATCGTTTAGTGCGGACTTTGCTAATAGACTTGCAAACTTCGGTTACGGACTTACGGACTGCAGACAAAAAATGGCCACCCTTCGAAGTTCGCATTAACGAAAGTTCACTGTATTTAATTTTTTTTTAAAACGTAAAAAAATACCAACAAATTCCCCGCAGTCTGATAGTTAGTTGGGAGGTAAAATTTCATCCAACTATATCACCAAACGGGTGAAGAGGGTGCGGAGAAAAAAGAAACTACTACAAAATGTTTCTTAGACATTTAAGTTTTCAAAAATGTATCTTTACTATGAATTTCACAATCAAGGAAAATAACATAACATAAACATTTCATAATTTAAAATAATTACATAACATAATTACATAACATTATTTAAAACTCAGCTAGATCGATTTTTTTTTTCATTTACATATCGGCAAAAAATTGTCTGAAGAATTTGATTTTTTTTTTAAAACCCATAAATACAGATACATATATTTTAAAAAAAAAACGTAGTAAACCTGAAAAATTATATTTAAAAAAATACTGTCCATTTACCCCTCGCTCCCAGTTATCTCGCTCTACTGTACTGTTTTTGTGGCTTAGCGTTACAACGGCTACATGGGCAAATTTAATCAAATTGTTTATATTTTAAACCAGAATTTTTATTTAATATTATTTAACTTATTTTTGTGTGGTGTATATCTGATTTCAAGAAATTCCTACTTCGAAATGTGTTTATTTGGCCTTGTTTTAAATTGACCGGTATGGCCGTTATAGTATTTTACATGGACGATTTTCAAATTTGAGGCACTTTTTATGTCCGGCAAAAGACTATTTTTTATTTTCAAATTGAATAATCCTGAGAGATTTAATGTTGGTTTTTCCAAAAGGTGGTAGTGTTAAGAGTTATTCATGTATGTTTCTGTAAGAATATACCTTACATATTTTTTTTTAAATAAAATTTTATCAAAGAGTAAATCTAGAAAATGAGCTGTCCTAAATGACAAAGTCAAATTTCTTGATCAAATTTAACTTATTTCAAATAAAAAATAGCTTTCAAAAACCTATGCATTTAAAAATACATAATGTAATGTAATAAATCTATAAATATCTTTAAAATTTATCTTATTTTTTTAGTGTATTTTATTTTTTGTTTTGTTTTGTCCAAAAGAAATGTCAGGTCTGTTACTGCCGTCTGTAACAAAAAAAATAGTTGTCAAAATTACTCTGTATATGGAAGCACAAGCTTTCAAGATTATTTTCATGATTCAGTAAGTAGTAAAAGCCATTTTGAAATAATATGCTGAACCTAAAAGATAATATTAACAGTTTGAATTTTTCATAAAGTGAATATTTTTTTTTATCTTGTCAGGTCTGTTACCAGCTTTGTTCAATTGAATGAGTTGAGTGCAGCGTTATTATCTGATTAGCACACAAAAAGTCACTGTGAGAAGTATATTTAAGCTGTATTATCCTAAGTCTAAAAATTGTATAGATGGTAGCAAAAGAAAAGAAAAATGTTAATTCGTCAGGTTGTAAGGATTCGGCTACTCTGATCATGTGAGTAGGCGAGGTGTTGACTGAGATCGTAATTTTCTGTCCACTAACTGTCCAAGTGCGTAAAAGTTGATCAAGGCTCTTTTTCTCTAACTTTCGACGGATGCTGTGTGAATCTCGGAAATTGTGAGTTTCTGTTTCTCATCGATATTCATGCAAATTATTTTAACTGGTCAATCGATATTTTCGATATATAAACTTCGAATTTACGTTTGGAATGGGAGAACTTGGATCGGCTCTCTCTAGCTACGAAGAAATCCTAGATCCTGCGATTGAAATAGTTGCATATGAAATATTTGCACATTTGAATAGTTATATACGCATCGTTGCTCTTGGCCTGGGACGAACGTCTGTATCAGCGCTCGCCTGGTCTGCCGTTTGGAATCCAAGTACTTACTGAATGCATCTTCCCTGGTGGCTGTCTATTGAAAACCATGAGTTCGTTTTCTTTGAAATCTTTACATTTTAATATATTTTGAGTTTTATTTTTTACGGCTTGGAGCTTCGAGTAGAAGTTACTTATTTATTTATTTATTTTGGCCTAAGGTAAAATCAGTAGTGGCCAGCTCAATTCCTGCCCGATTAAGTTTAAATAAAGTCTTTTTTTAAACTTTACCTCTGTGCTCTTCTCGTACGCCTGGATCACATATTATTGATGGCAATGGCCGTCACAAGGTCTGTTACCTGTCAGGTCTGTTGCCCGTTAAAAGTAACAGACCTGACATGTTTAAATAATACTACTTAACTTCTTATTGTCAATAGCCAAAAGTGTGGAAGCGTTATCTGTGTGGAAGTATTCAAATAATTGTGATTTTATGTTTAAAAAAAACTGTCCGGTAACAGACCTGACATTTTTTTTTTTACTTCATAGTTATGCATAAGTACCCTACAGGACAAAATTTTAATAAAAAGTTGATGCTGACCATGTAAACATGTACAAAGACTAAAACATGTAAACATGTAAACATGTAAAAACTAATGTCAATCCCAAACAATGGTTAATTTAATGTTTTTAAATTTCAAACTCCTGCCTCAAATTTCAAAATCGCCCACATGTATGGTTAAAAAATACTCATTGTATATATTTTTTCTTATTTTAGAATGAATCTAGAACTAGTGAGATGCTTGCAGCTGCCTGTGCTGTTGGAGTTGCTTGCAGCTTTGCCGCACCAATAGGAGGTACATTATACTTTAAATATGGTTAAAAACGTATATTTTATTATAGTTTTCCAATATCAGAGCTCATTTTTACTATTCATACATTCATATTATGTATTTCCACCTAAAGCCGGCTCGACGATATAAGCGCCCTTGTGCGGTTTATTTCATTATCCAATGGCTAGAAAAAGAAAAAAGTTAGTAATTGTACCATAATTCAATTACAACACATGTTATCTTCAAAATAAAATATTAATTAAATTTATACATCTTAGCGTATATACGTACTTTTTAATATTTTCCTAAATTTTATTTTTTTAAGCAATAATGTTATTTTTCTAGCTTTCATCTTTGGAAAGGATAAGGGAAGGGGACCCTCCGAAATAGGGAGGACCTTCATTCTTCAAATCAAAACAATTCTTCAAATCAAAATGGGCTGGTGTGGGAAAGATGCTGTGTCACATCCTCATTCAGAATATAAAATATTTTTGAAAAATATTAATATTTAGTATTGCCGCAAGGTCATTAAATATTTCGTAAAAATGTGAAAGTTGTGCATTTTCTAATTTTCTTGTCAAATATATAAACTACTCAAATATTATTAATATTAATTGAATTTAAAAGTATGATCCTTAAATTATTATGCTTATATATTTATAGTAAAACTATGTAATATTTATATCAAATTCAGGTTCTTTATACTTCCCCAATGACTTCAAAATTTTGAAAAATGTATGAAAGTTGGGTAATTGTAAACCATAATAATAATAAAAAAATTTCTCTTATATTTTTTACTTAACCTTTGTAAGAAAATATTATTTGAAATTTAATCAACAATAATAATGTAAAAATAATTTACTATTACAATTTACAAGCAATAAAATCACCATTTTATAGTAACAGGGCTCCCAAATGATCCTCTTTTTAAATACCAGTATTTTCTTAGAATATTTTTTTTTCTTGCAATTGTAGCAGAAACCACCTTCGGAGGTCAATTTTTGCGGAAATGTTGTAGAAACCTACCATAAAATTTTCTGTTAAAAAATATTGGTATTCAGTTGGCAGACCATTTGGGATCCCTGAGTAACGCATAGGGGAGATTAGGGAGGGATGGGAAATCTGCAGTAATGCTTAAAATAAGCTTTATTTTTAATTTATGACTCTTCCACCAGATGAAGTAATCATTGCATCATACTTGTTGTTGTAAATCTTCTTAGTTGCAAGCACCTATGAGTTTGTCAATTAAAAGACTATTTTGCAATATTAAAAGTAACTTAACTACTCAGATTTTTAATGTAAAATTTCAATCTCATTCTTTGTTGCTATCTTAATTATTTTTAATGTTTTGTAAACTCAACAATATATCTTTTATGAATGAACAGTTAAGTTAAGCCTAAAAGCTAGATACTTGTTGTAAAAACCTATTTTTTTTTTTTTTAATGCTGCTCTAAGGGAGGGATGGGACACTATGACTCAGGGAGGGATGGGATGTGTGCCATGCCTCCCAAATGATATCTCTATCCAAATAATTATGTTTGATTACATGCATTTTTTTGGTATTTTATGTTTATAAGACTATCTTGTTTTGTAATTGAATAGTGTAACAAATAAAACTTATTAGTATTTTGTAAGTTAAAAGGGAATTTTAACTACTTTCATTTTTGTACATGACACTTCTGATGAACTGATATCACTATAAATGAGCCTGAAAATACAGGAGAAATAGATTGGTGTAAAGATGAACCAAATATAGGTTTAAATGATTTTGTTTTAGTTAGATTTTTAACAAAAAAAATATAATATTGACTATGTTGTAAGAGTTGAAAGCAAAGATGAGGAAGATTTATGCTTTAGGATACTATTTATGAGAAGAAATGAAAAAGGAAATTTCATCTTCCCTTAAGAAAATGACTGTTCCATCATTGATGAACAAGACATAATTGCAAAGCTACATCTACCAAAAATAATTGGCGGCACTAGTCAGGCACAAGCAATATTTTACATTTGATTGGGATTTTACAAAGTATAATATAAGATAAAATAAATGTTGTAATTTACAATAAACCTAAGGAATGTAAATGTCACACACTCTTTAATTATTTCACCCTATTTTTGAAAATTAAATATGAATTTTATTTTAAAAACATGTCCCATCCCTCACTGACATGAGGGAGGGATGAGACATTTTCTTGTTAATTTAATTGGCTTATTAATCTAAAATTTGAATTATTATCATCAAATACATATTTTTTAAATATGTTAAAATATTTCAAGATGTTATTCTGAAAATTTCGATTTTGTACTAGCAAAAAAAAAAAAAAAAAAAAAAAAAATTGTCCCATCCCTCCCTAATTTCCCCTACTGTTTTTTGATTTCAAAAACTGGCCCTTTTTTTGGCGAGACTTCAGACAAGCTTTCATGAACCCATTGCGTCTCAAAGGACCACAAACAGCAGAAAAAGCTTCCGCAATGAGTTACACACATATTTCAGTGGCTTGTATGTGACAAGGGAATAGTTTAATCTTAGGTAAGATGTCATCATTGATTTATTACCCTTGGATTTAGGATACACTTTGTAACAATGTTATGATCTAAGAACTTATTTAATGGTGGTTCTGTCGTTGCCACTTCAGCCCTGTTTATAACATCCATAGTCTTGGCTTCAAAATGGATCTCAAGTAACTTGAAAGTACGGAAAGAATTTCTTGTCTTTCGAGTTTTTATTACTCTGCGTAGTGCCAACGATCTTACGTAATCACTATCGTCAGCCAACATGGCAATCAAAATATTTTCCGTGCGACAAATGTAACCATTTTGTTGAAATACTAGATCTATTATTGCCTTTAATTCTCTTGGTAAATATATCGTGATGATATTATTGTTTCGTGTAAATGCTCAGCTCTGTAAATGCCTGAAGGCTTAGTCTTAATTTAAAACCATACAGATGCATAAATTTTTATTATCTAATTTATCAGAATCAACACATTTTCAGACGGTTCAATTGAGGAAACGTACAGCCCAAAAGTTCTATTTGCCAATGTAAGCCATCGAAAATGCACAATTTTACCTGGATTTCTTTTGTACTATTTTTCTGGACAAGATCCGGAGGAAATTGCTTCACATATCTCCAAGAAATAGAGTTGATCTGTTCTTAATTCCTTTTTATTACTAATTTCGGCAAAGTACAGCTTATTTTCTTAAAAAGTGCAAGAGGACAAGAAACAATTCACAATATTTTAGAGATTTAACCATAAATACTGTAAAAACTTTGAGGCCCACTTGTTGTACCATCAATATGCTCAAGCAAATGGCGTAAGATAAGCTCATTGGCATCTAATTGGCAAACAAGCCATTGAAGCAGTTTTCTTTCTTTTTGTTCTAGAAATCGTATGACACCTCCTTTGTAACCTGTGTTAACTGAAGTTCCGTCACAGCTAATGGCAACAAGCTAAGTGGTATCAATATTTTTGGCAGTTAAAAAGTTTTTAATTTCTTCACTTAAAGCCTTTCCAGATTGTAAGGAGAGGTGCCGCAAATACTCAGAAGCTCGGTTCCTTTATTCAGCTAATGTTTCCCTCTAATAAAAATTTTCGCCTTGCATCTTTATGGCCATTTAAATATAAACCAAATTACTTGGTTTCTAAATCCACGGACGTATTGATTAAAGCAGATCTTTCTTGTTTGTCTTATTTTGAAAAAACAGTGTGGACTACTATAAAAAAAATGGTAATTTTATTGCTTGTAAATTGTAATAGTAAATTATTTTTACCTTATTGTTGATTAAATTTCAAATAACATATATTCTTGCAAAGGTTAAGTAAAAAATATAAATAAATTTTCTTTTTGTTTTTTATTACGCTTTACAATTACCCAATTTTCATACATTTTTCAAATTTTTGAAGTCATTGGGACAGTATCAGGAACCTGAATTTGATATAAATATTACATAATTTTACTATAAATATATAATTATAATAATTTAAAGATCATACTTTTAATTTCAATTAATATTAATAATATTTGAGTAGTTTATATGTTTGACAAGAAAATGGAAAAATGCACAACTTTCTCGTTTTTACGAAATATTTAATGACCTTGCGGCAGTACTAAATATTAATATGTTTCAAATATATTTTATATTCTGAATGAGGATGTGACAGATCAGCTTCCCCACAAAGAAAAAAAATCGCTCCACCCTACTTCGAAGGGGGGAAGGGGAACATTCATTTAGCAATAAGAAAAAAAAATCTAATACGAAACAAAATTGTATAAAATTTTCCGGTGACTAAGATTTTCATTTTCCATAATTAAAAAAATGTTTTAGAATTGAAAAAGAAAAAAAAAAATTCTGGAATATGTTTGGGTACACACACTGTACCTCATTAAAAAGGGAAACATTTCAATCGGGCGATTTTGGGGAAATTTTATTTTTGTCAAGTACATCTAACATTAGCATCCTCAAACTTTAACATGTTATAACTCTATGAAGATTTTTATAAAGGTATATAAATTATATCTTTTTCCGGCCTACTTTGATTCGCAGAAGGGTGGTGCAAATTGTGTGGAGGAATAAATTTACTCAATCCTCCCTGTCTTTCCTATGCCTTGATTCTTAAGAGTTTTACGCTTTTTTAAGTACACTGTTACAGCCGCATGTAGAAGTAAGTGAAATAGTTTTATGTTACAGTAAAAAAATGCAAACATTCTTTTGCCTCTCCTGTGAAATATACACTGAGAAAAATAACACTTTCAAATCTGTGTAAATCGATGTTTTCATTTTGTTATGAAACTTTTTGTTTCAAATAGGACGACCCAATGCTTTCAATTCTGAAATACCGGAAATATTCAGAATATGGAAACATGGACATACTCAAAACTGAGCACGTAGAGGTAAGTTCATACTCACTTTTGAAACATGGACATACTCAAAAATGATTAGAATCAGTTCAAACTCATTTTTGAAACATGGAAATACTCAAACATGAGCACATAGAAGTCAGTTCATACTAATTTTTGAAATATGGACATACTCAGATAGGAGCACATGATGTGTTTTTCTTGAGTGTGCATGTTTTCAGAAATGAGTATATAGTACATGTTTCAAACTTGAGTCATTTTGATTCGGAGCCATTTTGACTATGCGACATACTCAGATTTGAATATTTTTCGCTCAGTTTTGAAAATGTCGTTTTTAGAGTGTAGTATTTTTGAGTTGTGTCACTTTTCTAACGGGTGAGCGATATGTTAAGGGTTTACACATGTTTTCGACGGCAAAAAGTTGACATATTTTGGAATTTTTTTTTTTAGAAAGGAGTAAAATTTATTGAAAAACTAATAATTCCCACCCCCCCCTTTTTTTTTTGTTGCATCAAGTATTTAAAAATATTCTTGTTTTGTTAAATTTGGTCGCATATTGCGTCTGAAAACCTGCAGCCGCGTTGACCTCTACCAAAATATCCGAGCTCGATGGGCAGCATCCTAACTTCCTGTAGAAACAAAAAAATATTAAAATCTCAGTTTCTTCTTGTAAAATAAGATTCTAGTTAAGGACCATCGGCTCAAATTTTTTAATAATAAGAAAATTGTGCTAATTTGATTCTTTGTTTTTTCATTTTTCGTCTAAATTTTGACCTTTTTAAACTTATTGGAAAATATAAAAATTTAAAATTTTCAAAAAATGGCACGATGGCCCTTAGACAGTTTAACTATGCGTAGATAATCTCAAATTTTATCCAAAAATGTTAAAAATTGTTCAAGTTATCATGTTGTGCCCATGTTGAAAAATGTTGTTTTCAGAAAATCTGCATTTAAAAGTTTTAGAAGAAAAAAATATATACTGATGATTTTTTTTTTTACTTACACTTAGTTTACTATTTTTGTGCCAGTGGACCCTGTGCCATAATCTGCTCATTTAAAATGTTTTGGAATCTTTAGTAGAATATTTTCGGCGAGGTCGGTTTTATTGATTGTGCGCAAGTTAAATGTTTAATATTTGTATCTTAACACGTTAGTCTATATGCATGTTACAATTTTCTTAGCATGTTACAATTCTCTTGCTATCTCTATCAGTTAATTTAAAAAAAAAAATCGAAAAATGATTCTTATTTTCGCATGCAAAAGTAGTCCACACACAAAAGTATACACTAACTTTTTTTTTCTTTTTTCAACATCTACTTCATTTACGATTAGAATTTCACTAGTATATTTCAGAAAAGTTATTTTTAAAGAAAAGAAAATAATTTTTGAAATTTATATCGGGTTATGTTTCAAATGCTGATTATTTTTTCTTTTAATTTTTAGGCGTACTTTTTAGTATTGAAGTAACTTCAGTCTTTTTTGCTGTACGAAACTATTGGCGAGGGTTTTTCGCTGCTTGCTGTGGTGCTATGGTATGGCGTCTTCTTGCTGTATGGTTCAAAGATGAAGGTAATGAAAACTTTAAAATATTCAATTATCTTTGAAACTCTATAACAATTTATTTTCTAAAATTGTAATTTTTCATGCATTGATTTGAAAAAAATATATTTAGGAAAGTGTATTTTATGCTGAATTTGTAACTTTAAATGATATTTTATGTATGGAGAACAGTGGCTGACTTTTGCCTATTCCCACAAGGCATGTGTTTCCAAATTTTGAAGGGCCGCAAATCAACTATACTCATTTAAAAATTATATGAACTGTACTTGCAATCATGATATATTTAATAAATGTTTAAATGAATTATAGTGTTTAATAATTATCTAAACTACGCATAAACATTGTCATATTAGAAATACCCAGCTTTAAAAACAAATCCGATGGTCTCCGAGTCCCGACCCAACCCATCCCCCATTCCGGTGCATTGAATTTGTGCAATTTACCCGCTAAAATTTTCGGTATTTAATTCGGCTCTTAAAGAGTCCGGTCAAGTCGTGCGCCGCCGCTCGCGAATTCGGCGCTTACAACTGTATAACCCTCAAGTAAATGTGAGTGGGTCCACTCAAAATTCATGATGTGTCTTGGACCCAGGGGTGATTGTGTTCCTGTTATATAACGGAATTCCCATATTCTTTTCATTTTCAATACTGGAATTCCGGTTTTCTTTAATCAGTTACGGAGAAAAAGTAGTAAATTTCTTCATTCGGTCGCAGGCAAATATCGCGAAATTAGTCAATTGGCCGCGTGAAAAAATCGCGAAATTCTTCAGTCGATCACGTGAAAAAAGGTTTCATCAGTAAGCCGCGAAAAAAAATCCGAAGATTCGCCAATCAGTAGCAGGAAAAAATCGCAAAATTCGTTAATTGGTCGCGGGGAAAAAACAGTAAAATTCATCAGTCGGTCTCAAGAAAAATATTGCGAAATTCATCGATCGATCGTGAGAAGAAAAACCCATAAAATTTGCCAGGTAGTCACGGGAAAATATCGCGAAATTCGTAAATCCGTCGCGGGAAAATCGCAAAATTCTCCAGTCTCTCGCGTGAAAAGAAAAAGTGAGTTTCACCAGTAAACCGCGGAATGAAATCCAGAAAATCGTCAATCTGTCTCAAGAAAACCCCGCAAATTTCGCTAATCAGTTGCAGGAACAAATCGTAAAATTCGCCAGTGAGTCGCGGGAAAAAATCGTGAAATTCGTCAGTCAATCGTAAGAAAAATATGAAATTCTTCTGTTGTTCACGAGAAAAAATTCGCGAATTTCGCCAGTCGATCATAGAAAAAAATCGCGAAATTCGTTGATTTTTTGCGGGAAAAACAATAAAATTCACTAGTCCATCGCGGGAAATTATCGCGAACTTTGTCAGTCTATCAGGGAGAAAATTATGAAATTCTTCAATCGTTTGCGTGAAATTTTTTTTGAAATTCGTCAGTCGTTCATAGAAAAAAAGTCACGAAATGTCTCTAGTGAAAAAATGCGAAATTCGTCAACCGATTGCGAAAAAACTGCAAAATTCGCCAGTGGGTCACGGGAAAATGTCGCGAAATTTGTCAAGCGGTCGAGGAAAAAATCGCGGAACTTGACAGTTTTTCTGTTTTCTCCCCTGTTATAAATTGACCGATTGATTTTTTTCTGTTTTTTTTTTTAAGTACTCTTAAAAACTATTTTTTTCCTGTAAAACTCTTACTATATTTCCGAAATTAAGTATAAACCCTGATTTATTCATATAGTTTTTAGGAAAAATTTGTCTTAATCGCAAATTACCCTATTGCCTATTTTTTCTCATAAGACGAAAGACGACCAAAAAATAAACATCACATTGCATTGTGGGTAAGAACCCACCAATATCACATACCTCGAAAATCAAAGATTTGATTAAACACTAATCATTTAAATATGGGATCAAACCAGTAGATTTTTCTGTATGAGTACTACTGATAAAAGGGGATTCTAAACAAACATGTTCAAAATATGTTATTTACAGTGTCCTTTTTATTAATCTCTCCCCTATCCCCCAGCGGTTCTTTTGTTCTGAAGTCAGCACTATTCTGGATAAAATTTCTGGTATCTTTTCATAAACCCACAATCACCCCTGCTTGTGCCTCAAATTGTGTACTGCATTACAAAAGAAATCATTGGAGCTTATTGCTGGATTTTCTTTGTATATAATGTACATCAGTCGAGCTATTTGGAATGGAAATATTCTATAATTTTCCAAATGCATATTTTACCCATTAAAAAAAATTAT
Organism: Maratus michaelseni; assembly: GCA_963931845.1. Classification (NCBI taxonomy): domain Eukaryota; kingdom Metazoa; phylum Arthropoda; class Arachnida; order Araneae; family Salticidae; genus Maratus; species Maratus michaelseni. The sequence goes on along the minus strand of OZ007599.1, from coordinate 82,918,543 downwards.
TTTTTTTGCAGAATTTATTCTTTTATTTTTTATACATTAGAACTTTGTAAAAAAGGAATGACTTAGTTTTTTCATTAATGATTCAGTGATTTTATGCGTGAAATTGTACAACAGATGACACAAATATTTTGTTTATATTACCATGTAAAATCAAGGTTGCTTTACTGAACCGTCAGTGGTGAACAGGATTTCTTCTCGGGAAAGGGGGGGGGGGAGCGGCGAGAGGAGGTCTAGAATAATTCGTCGGGTTATATGTATGCAGTAAAATCTTCTACGACGGAATCGCAAGGGAGCGACGAAAAATTACATTTTAGACCTGTTTCCGTCTGAGCAGGTGTAATTGTAGGGTGTTTTATCGCCGGGACCGAGAAATTTTTCCGTTTAAGACAGGATTCCCGGATTTTGCTACAGGCAGATTCCACTTTCACAGATTTTGCTTTATTTATATCCATATTTTTGTTATATATACGGTAAAATTTATCTATAACAGAAGCCTGTCTTAAACGGAAACGTTCCATTGTCACGATTGAAGGATTATCATACAATTATATCCGGTAAGGCAGAAACCTGTCTAAATCGGAATATTTTTCTGATCTCTAGTCCCTTGCGTTTTTACTGGATTTATTGCATTATATCATCATTAAAGGATTACCATCCGTTTTCAAACCATCGCTGGATGTAGGTCTCCTCCAGACTTTTCTAATGTTTCCTGTTTATTGCTTTGGTCATTCAATTAACTCCAGCCACTTTCCTGATTTCGTCGCTCCATTTACACGAGGTCATTTTTTTTCCTTTTACGTCTCTGGTACACAACTGTAGGGTATTTGTACTCAATAACTTGTCTTCTAGCAATGTTCCCAGCCCATTTCCATTTTAACCGTTTCATTTTCTCGATGATGCTAAAAACTTTTGTCAGACTTTTTATCCAGGTTATTATTTTTCTGTCTCCTCCAGTTATGCCTAGCATACATCTTTTCATACTTCGCTGTTCTGTATGTAATATTTGTACCATCTGTTATATATATATCAGGAAAAATTTCAGGATCCTGACGAAAGAAAAAAAAAAAACAGCGTACAATTATACCTGTTTAGACGGAAATACCTAAAAAAAACTTTTTCGGTCTCTTGCAGACCGAAACCCGGTCCGTCTTGACAGGATTTACTATGTGTGTATATGTAATGGAAATATTTTAATAATTTTTAAAAATTTGGGTATTGTTTTATCAATTTCTTAATTAAAAAATTAACTTGTGTAAAATAGATTAATCTCTATAATTACATCTAATATAACAATGAAGTTACATTAATATTAACCAGTGAAGAATATTTTACAATCTCTGTGATATAAAAAAACTGAGCACATGCTGAAAAGTTAACTTTATTTAAATCAAGTTTCATACAACATGAACATTTACTTAAAGTTCACATTAAAGTTAGGTTCAAATGGTTCAGTTTATAACAGCAGTTTTCTTTTTCAATTTCTTCTCATTGAATCGAACTTCTGCAGTAATAGGTAATAATTTGCAGGATAGAGATTTAGCATAAGTCCCAATCTTGTCAGTGGCTCATTCTTGGAGTTTTTGAAATAAGATTTTATTATTTTTAGAGAAAAAAAGATCTTTCAATTTCGGCTGCAGAAATTTACAATGCAACAATCACACCCAACAAATAGTTGATGTTGGGAAAAATAGTTTAATTACAATTGTCTAAAACTGCTGAGTTTCCCTATTTCTTTCAAGTTTTGCCAATATTTATACCAATGTAAATATTCTGCCTCAAGAGTTGTTCCCGATATGCGATGGTCAGAAGTGATGTTAAATTTTTGTATTTTTTTTAATGGCATTGCACCCCATTGCAGAACATCAAAACTTTCGAAGATGCTTTCGTTCTTCCCAAAACAATCAACGAGCCCAGAAATAAAAATATCCAAGAAAGGGTGACGGAACGATTTTCTGAAATATCCTTCAGGATTGTCTTGAGATGTATTATCCCTCCTTATTTGTATGATGGCCACCTTGACTAGGAACTGTGTGTGGCTAAATGAAATTTTATGAAAGTTTTCCTTGGCAAAGGATTCTTCCTTCTTGAGCATGTCCGCAAACTTTTTAACACCATTATCGTGTGGATGTAACTGATGGATGTAAGCTTTGTAGAGTTGACATCATCAGCATGTTTTATAAACAAAGATAAATCACATTCAGGTTTTTGCAGGAATTTTGAAAGTGGCAATATAATAGGAGAATGAATTCGCAAATAACCAGTCAAACAATAAAGTTACTTTTTTCAATTCCAACCAATTGATGAAGATTTTGTGATTAATTATTGATGAAGATGATATTACTCGATATAAAATTCGTGTAAACTAGTCTTTTCAATTAAGTGTTGGCAACAATTGGTCCCATCGAAGTCTCTGTAGAAGAAATTTTATGCTTTATCCAGTTACAGTAAAATCTGTGAAAACAGAATCTCAAGGAACTCGAAACAAATTCCGTTTTAGGAAGATTTACGTCTTATAAGGTATACTTATCCTTCCATCACTGGGGCCATGAGATGCTTCCCTTTAAGAGGATTTCGTTTTCACAGGTTGTATTCTAATACAGTTAAATCTACCAAAAAGAAATCTCAAGTTCGGATAAAAGTTCTATTTTAGACAGATTTTCGTCTTCGCTGTATGGTGTTCCATTTCGTCAAAAGTTGTTTTTTCTTTTCATTTGAGACAGGATTCCGTTATAGGCAGGTACCGTTTTCGCAGCTTTTATTGGAATACATCTTAATGTTCCCCAGAGGTTTATTATAGTGTGAATAAGTTTTATTAGTTTTAGAGGATGCCTGTGAAAACATAACCTGGCTATAACGGAATACTGTCTTAAATAGAAAAAAAATCATAGCTCCGCAGAGTTATGATTTTTAAAAATCACTCGAAAGCAAAACCTTGGAATTATACCTGCTAAGACGGAAACCTGTCTAAATCGGATTTTTTTTTACAGTCACCTGCTGTTTTGTCTTAGCAGTTTTTTTTGTATCCATGATTCAGAACCATGAACCAGTTCCTCATTCGGACAGGACCTCCCCTCTTGGCTATGCCACTGTGAACTGTCTGTTTTAAAAAGGTCAGACATAGCATTTAGACATGTATTTTCAAGTGTAAGTGTGCAACTGCTTGTTAATACAAGTCCATATGTAGTATCGTAGCCCGGATTTCTTTTTTGTTGGTGCAAAAACTTGTTTCGGGTTATTTATACAGTACAACCTACTAAGACAAAATTGCAAGAGACCGGTGAAAAATTTCGTTTTAGACAGGTTGTCGTCTTAGCAGGTGTAATTAAATGGTGTTCATTTCACCGGAACCCAAGGAATTTTTTCGTTTAATTCAGAATTCCGTTATAGACAGGTTCCGTTTTAACAGGTTTCACTATATATAAATATGTATGTATATATGATATATATATAATATATACAGTAAAACATGTCATCATTGAGCCAGTCTACAACAGAATGCTCTCTTAAACGAACACATTTCATGGTCCCGTTGGAAAGAGTATCGAGGCCCGATAAACCTCTGAATCTAGGAGAATCATGGTATCATTTTGGGGCCCCCTTTCATTTGGCAAAAGTTTTCTCCATTCAGAAAAACTCACGAATGATACTAATATTATTCCGGGGCGTACCTTAGCCGAGGTCACATATATTTCATTAAACAGCTTTTATATGTTCCCTGTATATACTTCAGATGCTCAATTTCCCAGGTAGTTTCTCCGCTCGGACTGCATGTCAGCCATTCAATCACTCAGCAAACCATTCAATGTAACAGAACTAATACATAACATACAAAAAGTAGTAAAAAAGTCCTTCCGGCCTGTACCGGGAGGAAAAGGTAGCTTTCCTATATCTTCGTTTTAAAATTTTAGCTAATGTTACACGAAAACAGCAACTTAAAATGCAAATAAAACATTTTCAAAAGATTCGTTAATACTGAATTTGAATAAGAAATTCGCCAAATTATTGAGCAATAGCCAAATTGGCTTCATTTATGAAGACTTATTTTGGTCGCCAAATTTGGCGATATTTCGCCAAATGTCGCCAAGTTTGGCGAGAATTTGGCGCTAACGGATATGAATATATAGTTTTATGCGTTTGATTGGGAAAATTATTACAACAATGAAAATTTTTGTAATGTGCTGTCTTGTTTCAAAATGTCAGCCACCCTAGAATTTCAAACTGCTCTATCTCAGCAGTTTTTTAAGATAGAGGTAAAACAAAAAATGCTCTGGAATCCTCGTTTCAAGGCCTAACACTGAATTAAAAAATAAATTTGAATTTTTAACTTTTTTGTACATTTATTTTAGTTTTAAATTTTTAATTGGCCGCCATTTTGAAACAAAATGGCGGACCAAGCTGTCCAACGAACTCGGTCGAGACATTGGTGAGTTTAATACACACAATTAGTTTCATCAAAATTGATTTATAAATACGAGTGTTATCGTATGACATAGGTCAGATATATATATATATATATATATATATATATGGAGATATATATATATATATATATATATATATATATGGAGATATATATATATATATATATATATATATATATATATATGGAGATATATATATATATATATATATATATATATATATATATATATATATATATATATATATATATATATATAAATCAACATTTGAACGGAGTGTGGTTTTGGGGTCTGGGGGTCATGATCGGTGAAAATATATCGAAATTTTCCGGAACTGCTTTCCTCCGAACGGCTGCAATAGGTAGCTTTATACTTTTTTGTATTGAAAGCTACCTAAAACTCGAATAAAAAATTTAAATCAGCTGGGTGGGCATCCAAGCAAACGAGAATGCCTACGAACTAGCAAAAAAAAAAACCTGCTGAAAATCAAATAAAGGAAATACCATATCATTTCGGACAGATATCGAACCTAAAAAGAAACTTATGAGAATTAACAACTTAAACAATGGCAGTTCGAGTGGGATTATGGGGACACGGGCAGGACGACATATGAATACTTCTTAAAAGTAGACTCTCGCAGAATCATCAGCTGCAATCTACGAAGCCAAATTTACACAAATCATGGAGCATTTCCGGACTATCTACACAGGTTTACAAGTAAAGACGAACCAAATTGCTCATGCGGGAAAATGGGAACCCCCAAACATTATCTAACATCCTGCCCATTATCCCAATCACTCCATCTGATCCACATTACACCATACAACCAAAACATATGGCATAACTAACTAGCGAACAATAAACATGTACAAAGAAAAGGAAGGGCAGTGATCAGATGGTTGGCAGAAAATATACACGATATCACATTAATCAATTCTTCCTAGCAGCGAGATTCCTGATAAGCAATCTCTATCCTCGATATATATATACCCCTTTTTGGTAAGTATAATTTATTACTTTAAAAAATAGTACGCCAAAAAAATCGTTCTTTTCAGTGCTAGTGAGGATTGGGAGTCATCTATGAAGGACTGTAAATTCACCAAGTGATGAAGACTACTAACAATACAGAGTTTAATAGTGTCAACAATGTAAAAAGATGAAAAGCAAAATGCACACCTGCTCCCAAAAGTGACCATAAAAAATGCATGTTTCATCGAGTGAAAACAGCCTCATAAGCAAAAGACGAACTAACGGCCATGGAACAAGTCCCACCCCATTAGGACGCCAAGCTTCTCAAATAACTAATTAACCAAGTTGCACATAAAGAGAAAATCAAGTAGTGATAACAGCCATTAGAATTCAATGGACTGATCGCATAAAGCGTATTCACGAAGCTATAAATATAATAAGTACCCCAAAGCAATAAAAGCAAGGGAGGAAAAAGGATAATTTGAAAAAATGATTTAAAGTGCAACAACAAGGAATGTGACGAATACCAGCGACAAAAGTCACAATTTGACAAATAACCAGCGAAAATATTGCAAGTGACTTAAAACCAAGAAAGTGACAAACATCACAAGCAACAAGCGAGTGATAATAGAAAATCGAGCCACAGAGACAAGACATAACTTACCACGAGAATGTCAGAAACAACCTAATAGGGATGAGCCCATAAAAGTGGCAAAAAACCCTAACAGAAAGAAATAAACACAAAAATGAGACCAGCCCATAAAAGCGGCGATAAACATGATAGTGACAAAACACCATGACAGAGACAAACTAACCCAATAGGGATGAGCCCATAAAAGCGTCAAAAAACCCAAACACAACAAAGAGACAAGCCCATATTAGAGCCAACAAACATGACAGCGACAAGCCACCATGAAAGAGTCAAACCAGCCAAGTGGAGCGCCGCTACAAGAATGGCGCAAGGTGCATGTAAATTCCGTCGTGGGTGCAAAGTCCTCCAAGTTCCCTGTAAATTATACCTCTGGAAGTGACTAGTCAGGTGAAGGTCTCGTCACCTGATCAAGGTTCTAAATTACGAGACCAATTCGCGTAGCGATGGCATGACGTATGGGTATGCGATGCAGCGTGAAATTAGTAAATACTCCAGCATCTCGCATCCGTCCAGCGTGACTTCGCTACACCGTGCAGTGCTGAATCGAATGATCCAAACATCAATTAGCAACCGGCCAACTAAGGAAAAGCAACGTAGACAACAAGATGCACTGAAGCCACGTTAGAGGTCTGCACGGGCCGAAATTTCCAGGCCCGAGCCCGGCCCGACCCATACAAATAAAAATTCGGCCCGAGCCCGGCCCGCCCGATTTAAAAGTTAAAAGTTCGGCCCGGCCCGATATAAAAACTAAAAAGCCCGGCCCGGAAAACAGTTAAAATCTCGGCCCGAGCCTGGCCCGACCCGAGTGAATTTTTACAAAACATTGATTTTTACGTCGATTTGATTAAAAATTTTGCCTCGTAGGAGGAGATCGAACCAAAAATTCCTATCTTAGCCTTTTTTTTTCATGTTTATAATCTTCATTTTTATAGAGGTGCCGCAACCTGGAATATTTATTTTTTTAATAAATCTCTATTTGTTGTATGTATGTGCTTAAGTTATCATTAATATTGTTAATCCATATTCCATTTATTGAAGTGTTAAAAATCAGAAAAATGCTATACAGTAAAATCTTCTAAGATGGAATTGCATAGGGAAGAAAAAAAATGAGTTATAGACAATTTGCCTTCTTAGCAGGTGTAAATGTATTAAATATTCTTTTCTTACGTATTAGTATATTCATTTTTCATGGATCAACACATTTTTCAGTTTAAGACAGGATTCCGTCATAAGCAGGTTCTTTTTCACACTTTTTACTATATTTTAATTTAGCCATATTTTAATAAGTGCGTATTCTTTAAAAAGAATAAATTTTAATGTTTAATTGTAGAATAATGCCGATTTAAAAATGTATGCATGTTTTGCAAAGATTTTTGTGCCAGGTCTTATTTTACTGACCTTCGAACGGATCAGGCCACGCCGAGACAATGATTTTCATACGGGTCAAAACCAGGACCGAAAACTTTGGGGCGTGAAGACTAGGAAGAACGAAACCAGTCCCGGCTCTGTACGGAAAAAATAATTTAAGGCACCGTCTTATCCTTCAGGAAAAATTAAGGCCCGGCCCGGCCCGAGCCTTCAGAAAAAAGTATGGACCGGGCTGTGTGCTGTGAAGGAAAATAGTCCCGGGCCGGATGGGGCTCGGGCCTTGGCCCGGCACGTGCAGATCTCTAAGCCACGTCGGCCTAGAGGCTTATCAAATAGATCTTCGCCATGCGGAGATCAAGCGAATCCTTGCCCCGTTGCCAGGCAGCAATCCGTTAAGCTGGGAAAAGCTCGGCAGGTAGAGACCTGGTCAGCGGTTCAAAAAAAAAAAAAAAAAAAAAAAAAAAGCCAGGCACATCATGATGTTATATTGATTATTAACATCCTATTGATGACATTCATATTTCCCTGTTAAATAAGTTTCGGGAAGTAGTGTGTGGGTCTCCTCTTGGATTAAGCAAACTTTCTTTTCCAAAACAATTAAAATTAGAATGTAAAAAATGAGAATTAGAGGGCCTCTTCAGTCATTTTGGAGCCCATTTTAAATTTTAGAGGGGGAACCATGTGCTTCACGTGCCTTTTCGATAATCATGCCCTGAGAGTATCATACAATTATATCTACTGAGGCAAGAGAAATGTCTAATAGGAATATTTTCGCGATACCTTGCGAATGCGTTTTCACGGGTTTTACTGCGTGCTTGTGTGTGTATATATATGGGTAAACCTGTGAAAGCGGAATTCTGTCTGAAACGGAAAAGTTTCATGATTTCGACGAAATGAACACCACATAGCTGTTATTATGGAAACCTGTCTAAAATGGAACTTTTTTTCGGTTCCTTGCAGTTCCATCTTCTAAGGATTTACTGTGCGTGTACGTGTAATGGAAGTATTTCAATAAATTTTAAGAATTTAGTATTGCATTATCAATTTTTTAGTAGTAAATAATAGCTTGTGTAAAGTAAAGAAAGATCAATCTCTATAATTGTATCATATTACAATGAAGGTACATTAATATTTAACAGACAAAAAGAATTTGCAATCACTGTGATATTAAAACTGGGCACTTACTAAAAAAATTAATGGAGTTTTCTACATTCTACTGCATAGCTAAGCAGTTTTGGGGGATTTTTTTTACAATATAAACAAAATATATTGCTGTAGATGTTTTATTTTATAATTGTTTTACTTCAAACTTTCTTTTTGAATTTTTTGGACCAAGAAATTTTTTGTTGTTGTTGTTATTACAAAATGGCGGTGAAGTTAAGTCTGTGTGCCGCAGACATTTGTAATGTCTCACGCATTCCAGCAGATCTATAAATCAGAAATAGAATTTATGAATATTTTTATAGTCTGTAGGCTTGCAGTTATGGTTGGATCCGACAAAAGTAATAATTTTGTCATTTTTTGTCAAAATGGCATTTATCTGAAAAAATGGGTAGCAAATCGATATTTTTTGTCTTAAGGAGGCAGAAAAAGTAGTCTATATCGGAAAGTATTGCATATTCAGGGCTACCACTAACGACTATTGCACCACTTTCTTAAAACAAAAATATTTTACATACACTTGGACAACATGTGCAAAAGAAATATACTACCAAAATTTACGTTTTAAAAATAGTGGAGTAAATAGACTATAATAAAAAAGAAAAGTGCCCAGTTAAACTGATGGCACTAAGCTCACAGGCTATTCACACTAATTATATATTATACTTTTATTTCAAAGAATAATGCCCCTCGAAAAGTAAAGAAATCGACAATAAATTAAGGGGAAAGCGCCTTGTCAGAATGAACCTATATACAAAATTTAAAGCGAATCTGAGAATTCTGCATGAAAAACCCATTGATATAAATTAAGGGGGGGGGGGGTAGCCCGCTGCCCCCCCTTTATACTTAATTTTCCATATACTTAAAGTACATAAATTTTCCATATACTTAACCAATGAACCCTAAAACTAATCAGGGAAGCGCCTTATCAGAATATACAAAATTTGAAGCAAATCAGATGTTTCTATCAAGAGTTATCACGTTACGTACGTACATACATACATACGTACATACAGAACTTGTGGGCACTTAAGCTCTCAGGCTTTGATAGCCTGTGAGCTAAAAATACTCGCCAGTGGCAGCCCTGCATATTGTCGGTTCCAATCATAGCCACATGTATACAGAACAATGTCTAAGAATTGCATTCAGATGGACCGAGTAGTTTTTCAGAAACTGTGGGATGAGATAAAAAAAATATTTCAAGGAAAAAGTGTTTAAAGTTACTTTTTTCATTTTTTTTACTAGAAAACATTGAAAAATTTAAACTTTCTATTAATAACGATTCCGGGGCCATAAAGAACACCTTCCTGTTCCACCAACAAGGCGTTCGCCAATGTCCGTCTGAAGTTGCAGAAAACCTCCTTATGCATTTAAGTCAAGTTTCATATGATATGAAAATTTGCTAACATTAAAGTTAGAATCAAATGGTGAAGTTTATAACAGCTATTTTTTTCCCCATGTCTTGTCATTAAGAACTTCGGCAGTAATAGGTGATAATGAATTAACATTAAGTCCCAATCTCGGCTCATTCTTGGAGTTTTTGAAATAAGATTTTATTGTTTTTAAAGAAGAAAAATATCTTTCAATTTCGGCTATAGAAATTGGTAACAAGCACACGCAACAAATATAGCTGATGTTGGAAAAAAATAGTTTAGTTACAATTCTCTAAAACTTCTGGATATCCCTACTTAAGTTTTGCCGTTTTAGATACAAAAGTAAATATTCTGTCTCTATAGTTGTTTCCGATATTCGGTCGTCATAAAAGATGTTACATTTTTGATAGACTAGCGTTTTTTGGAAGGAGAACATCAAAACATTCCGGTGTTTCTGTTCTTCAACAACGATCAATGAAACCAGAAATAAAATATCCACACAAGGAAGATACAGGGCCAGCGCAACCATTGAGCAAACGGGGCGGTTGGCCAGTTGTGGCCTTGTTAGGGATCCCGAGTTTCTCTATATAATTCAAAATAAAGTTGTATCTGTAAAATAATGATATTTTTGCTCTAACTTTGTTTTTAAAAATTTTTTGTGAAAAAAGCGAGTATTAACTTCATTTCATACAGATAAAATTGATATAATTGTCCGGGAATATATAGATTTGAGGATCCTCAAAATAACCGTAAACGTAAAAATATCTTTAAAAAAATAATAATTATGTACATTACATGTGGAAAAAGTTACATGGTATTTTTCATGCATTTTATAATCTAAATTACAAATTATTCTATGATGCATACAATTTAAAAGTATTTTTTAGTGGTCCAGTATTGTAGTCAGAGGTTTGATAGGTAATTTGTCAGGGCCTTGCGCGACGTTGCACCGGCCCTGAGGAAGAAACAATGGTATCCTGAGAAGTTTTTCCAGTTTTGTCATGAGATTAACTATCCCTCTTCGTCTGATGGTCAGCTTGGCGAGGTGTGTGTTCATACACGGCCTACTCTATTATCCTGGAGTAGACCGTGGTTCATATCTGTCCTTACAAGGGGTGTAACAAGTGTGGCCGCAGATAGCCTCACTTCTAAAGAGGCCTTGCACCTGAAAAAGAAAAAAATGTATTTAATAAAATTCTCTTTATTTCGCACATTTTATCTGTTATGAAATGTATATTGTGTGTTTTAGTTACTAAACTTAACACTGAAAAAGATGTTGAATCTGCTCTGAATAGGGTAAACCCAGTATAAATGCTATTATTACAAGTGCGGTATTTTTGAGTAATGAAATCGAACAAGTTGGTGTCATTATACTCAAGATAAGCTACTGAAGCAGACAAACTGAGTTCGCTATATACGGTATTAATATTACTGGCTATAAATAAATTATACACACTTGTGATTCATCTTTTTTATTTTGAAATTTGAATATGAATTGTTAAGTTGCCGGTGATGTTGATGATTTTCAATAAACGGCAACTATTACTTCAAAGATTATTTGGAATATAACAACGCATATTTACTCTTCTGTAAAAGCTGTGTTACCTTTATGTTGCATATTTTATTGCTTAATCAAGTTTCTCTTTTTTCCCCCGTTCGCATATGTATTCTAGGTTTTTTTCTTTTTCAAAAAGATGATTATATTGGGAAAGGTAGGGGGATTATCAGTTTGGGAAGAGCAGGGCCTTGCTTTTGTTGTTTGTGTGGCCAAATAATATTGTATCAAAGTTTTATTTAGACAATGATTCTGCCTTCTTGAACAGGTCAGCAAAAGTTTGAACACCTGTCTCCTGTTTCTTGCTTACTGATTGACGCAAATTTCACAGGATTCAAATAATATCATCAGCATATTTTAGAACAGAAGACAGATCACATTCAGGTTTTTGCAGGAATTTCGAAAGTGGAAATGTCATGTTGAATAAAATTTCACAAACAATCAATCCAACAATAAAATTACTTTTTTCCAATCCAGCTAGTAGTTTGAAAGCAGTTGGTGATATTGCTCGATACAAAATTATAAAATGAATTAAAATAAGATTCACCAAGCTGTGATAAATGTGCTGTTACTGAATTCATGTAAACTCATCTTTTCCCGAAAGTGTTGGCAACAATTAGTCCCATAGAAGTCGCTGTTGATGAAGTTTTGCGCTCTATCTAGTTACAGTAAAATCTGTGAAAATAGAATAGCTAAAAGTCGGAAACACATTCCGTTTTAGACAGTTTTCCTTCTTAGCAGGTATACTTGTTAGGTTATCTTTCTGTCAACGGGATCATTAAATGTTTCTGTTTAAACGACGAATCTGTTTTACTATAATGCAGTAAAACCTGACAAGAAGGAATTACAAGTGTCTGGATAAAAGTTCCATTTTAGACAGATTTTCGTCTTAGCAAATATAAATGTTCGGTGTTATTTTTATCGAACCATCAGTTTCTTCCGTTTGAAACAGGATTCCGTTACACTGTCAGAAATGGATACTCAAATTCCACGAGATTTTCTTTGTTTTTGATGAAACTGTTTCCTGGGAAATGCTCCGAGCGAATATTTCGTCAAATCGAGTAAATTTCTTTCCTCAAAAATGTGAGGAAATTTATTTCGTCAAATTGCTTGTTCGAAAGTCTAAAAAAAGTCTGGTGGCGCCATCTATTGAGAATTTTAGAAGCATCTGTAATTGACAAGGGGAAAAATAACAACACTTTTCACAAGTCTTCAAGGGGATTCGAACGCGCAACTTTTAGTGTGGGAGACGAACGCTCTGACCACTTAGCCAGCGGGACCTTGGATGAATTTGATTTTAAATGTATCTACGGGATGTTGATGTGTGTTTATATTTTTGAAAGCAGATTGTATTTTTATCTGTGCTGTTATAATTTCTGCATGTTTTAATTAATAAGGCGAGGGCCTGATTACCGCACTGGTCAACTAGGCCACGGCCTTGGGCCCATTTGAGACAGGGGGCCCCAAAGTGAATAAAATCTTTAGATTTTTTTTCATTCTTTGATATTTAAGAAATAGTCACTTGTATAAACGTATACCTGCATTTTTCTGTTCTCTAAAAACAGCTTAACATAAGGATGCAGTAGACAGAATATTTTTTATAGGATTTTTTTTTTAAAAGAAATATTTAAGATGAAGAGATATTTAAAGTTTTATAGTAAGAAACAGCAAAACAAAATTTAGGTTAACCTGAGTTTCATGACCATTTTTATAAAAAGCAAGAAATTTTCCAAATACTCCCAAAAAACATTTCTAACTACTATTTTAGTTTGGGGAGGGCCCTTAAAAACTGCTGGGCCTTGGGTCCCGGACAAACTTAATCGGGCTCTGAATAAGGCTAGATTATTATTATGGTTTTTCTATGGTTAATAAATAATTAGAGTATGGCTTGATTAATATAGTTTATTAGAGAAATTTCCTTTGTTCAATGAATGATTAGAATATGGTCTAGTTAATTTGTTGGTCAGAAATTATAAATTTTGAAGTGCAATATTGGAGGAGAGTTTATCAATTTTAGATGATAGGGGTTAAGATTTTAACACATTACTGTTCACAGAGGGGAAATGGGTCAGTTATGCATAAATAATCTGGCCGTGAATGGGGAAACATTTTCGTCAAATATTTGAGATTTTCTATTTCATTAAAAATCACTTAATTTTGAGACGAAATGATTGTCAAAAATGATGAAATGCAGCTCAAGAATTGCGGAATCGTCAAAAGTGAGAGTTTTATTTTTGACAGTGAGGAAACAGTTTCGTCAGACATTTGAAGATTCACATTTTTCCAAAAACCACGTGACTCTGTGACGAAACGATTGTCAAAAATACCGAAATAGGGCTTAAGGATTGCCGAATCGTCAAAATTGAGTGTTTTATTTCTGAGAGTGTATAGACATGTTCTCTTTTCACAGGTTTAACTGTAATTCATCTATGTTCTCTAGATGTTACTATGGAGTGGATAAGGATACCTGTGAAAACAGAACCTGCCTATTACGAAATCCTGTATTAAACGAAAAAAACATGGTCCCGGTGAAAAAAATACCTTAAAATTACACCTGCTAAGACGGAAATCTGTCTAAAACGAAAAATTTGACCGGTCTTTTGCGATTCCGTTTTAGCAGTTTCACTGTTTTGGTATCCATGATTCACTAAATGGGCCGGATCCCGCCCCATATCGGTTACTCCACTGTTCATATAGCTATGAGTTTTAAGTGGTCATGTATGGATATGTCAAAGCTAATTAACGTATTTGCCAAGAAAATACTTTTAAAATGCTAATGGATGACTGAATATGATTTATTTTAAGCTACTTTTTATGTTGGAAAGTACTTCATTTATAAATTGTGTAAATTCTTTTCATTGTACATTTGGATTTAGTTTTACTTGTATGTATCTATCAAATCTTTAACCCTTTAAGCGTGTTTTGCCGTAACTAGAAGTCATAAACTTTAAATATTTAGAAAATACCTTAGACCTTTTTAAAATTATGAAATGTGATGTACCTTTGCCATCATTCTAAATCATGGTACTAATGATTCACTTTTTTGTTTAACCCGCATTTGCATATATGCGCGGAATTTTCATGGTCTGTATCACCAAAAGCGCATATGTAAAAATTTTTTTATAAGATTCTAACCAGAAATCATATGTAGGGAGTTAGTAAATGCCAAAATCATGGGACATTGACCCAGTGTCAGTGTCTGATACTTTTACATATGAATTAGCTTTGTACTTGAATTGCTTAAAGTCCAAACTTTTAAATTCCGTATTTTTATGTTTACCCAACTTTTATCTATCACATTAACGAAATTATATTATTAATCGTAATATCACTATCCTATCACAAACGTAATATCACTATCGAACGTATAACTATTGTAATATAGAAGCATCAATTTTCTGAAACATCAATTTCATGTCTAAACAAGAAAGACAAATCATGTGTCAAGCATAGATTATGAAACACTTTCCAATACATCCAGAAAAACTCCACCGTTTAACCCATTTTCGCTGCCAACCACGAGTAGTAATGTCAACATTCAAAATAAAAGTGTATGATAAAAAAAAAAAAAAAAAACCTGCCTAGCCACCACTATTTTAATATGTTAAAAAATGCTTTATTTAATGACAAAAACTTTGCTATTAAAGTTACCAAATATTATATTTCAGAATTTTTTGTGAGAAACTAATTTCAGTAAAAATATCGAAGACTCTGCCCACATAGTTTTGGCAGTTAATGGGTTAATAAAGTGAAACTTGATGTCTAACTAAACAATTTGGAAAACTCATAATACATTTGATAACCATATTGCAGCAATTACCATCTATAGTCAGAAAAATATCCGAATTCTTTTGTGCAGCGCTGTATATGATCTATAGTTTAATATATATGCTACATAGTATGCAAACATTTAGTTCAATTAGGAAATGTATAATACAGTGGAAAATTCCACTTAAGCATTTCCCATCAATAAACGGAAATTTACTCGAGATTTTTGTGCAGCCCTGTATATAATCTATAAAATTTATGCACACCAACTAAATTGCAAAATATTAGTAAAATTTAAAAATGCATAACACAATTGAAAACACACTTCCAGCAGTTGGTGTTCATAGACAGTAAAGTAACCAAGCTCTTTTGTGTGTCCCTGTAAATGAACGATGAATGTTAAAGCACACCTGATTCTATAGTAAGCATCTATCTTGTAGTGCATCTCAGTGATGTATATCGATTTCAATTTGTTTGAAATAGGATCACATTATTAAAATACACTGCAGACGATTTTTCCCCATAGACCATAATGTAACAGAATTATTTTGAGTGCTCGTAAACGAACTATAAATGCATGAAAAATGTGGTAAGTACTTTAAAATTCTTGTAATCCTTATAAATTTTCTAGACTTCTTGGGTTTTTTCTTCTCAAGTCTGTACGAACCCATGGCAATCCGAGTATATTTACGTGAGTTAGAGCACGGAGAGACGGACAGACAAACCGAATTCATAAACACTTTCCATCTATGTTGGAAAGTGTTAAAAAGAGAATTTTCATGTATCGCAACAGAAAAGTAATATTTTTTAAAATATGAAAATGGTGATTTAGAAAATCAATGCTGCTATTCAAGATAGATAAATGTTGGGTAAACATAAAATATTTAGTAATTTAAAAGTTGAGCTTTGAGGCTGAATTTCATCAGTGAGATTTGAAATTTCCATTTTGAGATTTGAACTATTTCCATTTTGATACAATAAAAAATATTTCTGGTGATCAGGACCAATTTCCTACTTTTCCAAATGATGTAAATAGGTTAATTAAATACCTTGCATTAAAGCATGAATAACTAACTGATCTTATGAATTTTATTTAGAAGCTGTTATTGAAACGAAATGATGATTGAAATTATATATGTATTTTTTCCCTTTTTATCAAGTAGAACTTAATGTGATTAATGAAATATACACACAAACACATATTATGCCATTAAACACCTTCAGGATGAGCGGCGCGTATATGTGCCATTTAGAGTGCACTAAATCCTTGAATTTGAAGAAAACAGTATTTCAATACAGAAATTTTCGCTTTATCTAATTATAGATTTTCGGCGATTTAAACAGGCGAAAAATACAATTTAGAGAAATTGGTGCCAAAGAATTAAACAAGTGGGTAAGTGTGATCGAAGATCGCACAAAGGGTTTCGTTTAATATTCCTTTCAAAACACTTTATAATTTATTTAATAGATCCAAATAAATTTCATTTTCCAAGAAAAAGAAAAAGGTCATGTTTTTTATAAAGTAAAAATTTACCGGTCTATTTTTCCGTTTTTTCGAATATCTGAACCGGCCCGCTATTATACTCTGTTATAATAATATATGTCATGTGGACTAACTGCGATATTTAAAAAAAAATCAATTTCAAAATTAAACATGTATAGAGAAATTCAAAATGTTAAAATATGCCAATATTTTCATAATCGGGTTTTTATCATGATTCAATACGTTCCTCAAAATCATATATTTACTATTCTCTATTACTCATATTGATACTCTCTTTGTATTATTCTCAAACATTTGAAAAAATCCGTTAAACTTCCAATATGAACTCCGATTAGTTTTCTTTTTAATTCTCTAATGACGTCATATGAAGCTGCTTTCTGTATTTACACATACTCATACTCCTTGTATTATTGAGAAATGTTTGAAAATTTCCGTTTTATTACCAATATGACGTCATATTAATCTTTTTCCAATTGGTGAAACTTTTTATTTCATTTCCATTTTTCACGTGGAAATCTTTCAATAGAAAATTAATTACTGTAGATAGAATTTTATTGTAGATTTTTAATTGTTGGCAACTGCTATAACGAAAAATGTTTAAATTTAATAGGAAAAGGCTGTTAGATTTTTATCTCTATATATTAAAATAATACGATTTTTTCAAATTTTATGATTTTGAGCTTCACAGTAGATGTTCAGCTATAAGTACATACATTTTCATGCCTGCAAGTTCTATAGTTTCTGAGAACCGGCTCTGTGACGGACAGACAATGAAGCGGGAGTAATAGGGTTTCGTGAGATGAATGAAACCCTAAAAAAGAGTAAATGATGCTCGTCGCGAAGGCATTAAAGTGCGTTATAGTGTTTCCGAAGTATTTCTAACTTTTATATTTATTTATGTATGTAAGTTTTCTTTGCATCAGTATTATTGTTTATATTTGTTTTTTTTTCTTTCTAGAAACCATTACTGCTCTTTTTAAAACTAACTTTTCTGTTGATTTTCCATTCGATCCTCAAGAATTGTTAGCTTTCGCTTTAATTGGGTAAGTATTTTTCTAATTTTAACGTTTAACAGAAAATATTTATACTACATTTTAGTAGCATGCATAATTTATGATGAATTTCTGAAATTATTTATTCTGGTAAAGACCGATTTGTCTATATACGAGTACATCATGAGTGCTTTAAAGATGTTAACATTTGCTTGATTGTGTATCAAATTGGTACTTCAATCAATATGTTTAATATTCAACTTCCATAAGCCTTTAAAAATATATTTAAATATTAATAAATATTATATTTTAAATGACATCTACAAAATGGATTTTTTTTAGAAATGTGCATTTTATTTTTGTTCCCTTAATTTTTTTTTTTTTTTAATGAAAAGAAAAACTTGTTATGTTCACTCTTTTTTAACAATAAATAAATACTGATCAAAATATTTAATTTTCTTGGTTTTAGAGCATTTTGTGGATTTGCTGGTGCTCTTTTTGTTTGGCTTCATCGACAAATTGTATATTTTAACAGAAGGCACAAGAAAATGAATACATTTCTTCAGAGAAAGTATGTATAATATTGTATTTTGTTTTCTTTATCAGTAATAAAATAAATACTTCCAAGGAATATAATTTTGAAAGAACTGTAATCTAGATGGAGACAAATAAAAGGTTTAAAATCAAATGTGAATAATTTTTTTAAATAATATACTGTCATATTAATTAAATTATATGGCAATTGTTAAAAAAATTGACATACCAGCTAGCTCACCAGAAGATTTAAATATTTTTTAAACAGAAGAAGTAATGTACCGGGTCGGGTGATTATAATTAAAGTTACAATTTCAAAAATCGATAATTTTAAAACTACTGGTCAGAATGACTTGATATTTTAGCAGAACAATTGTGAGGCAATGGAATTTTGTTTGGCGAAGGAAAAAATAGTTCCTAAATGTGCCGATAGATGGTGCTGTCAGGGGAAAGACCAAAAATGTATTCGTTAAACACAGGAATGTTGTATTGTTAACCAAAAGGGAAAAATAGAGTTCAGGGATTTACTAAAAATTTATTAGCAAAAAGACAAGAATACGTGTTTACAGCAACAACAGCAACAATGACAAAAAATGAAAAAAAAAGGCTGTATGGAACAAAGACCTTACTGATGATTAAGGCATAAGTTGTTCGATATGCCCTCCGCCTTGCTCCGCTACTACTGGGAAGTGCAAAACGGCATGCTCCACAACAGATCAGAGGGTATCTGTACTGATGCAATGGGTGTGGTGTGTGATGCTTGCCTTCAAGTTGGCTAGATTCTAAATCCGCCTTCTGTAAACTGCATTCTTCAAGTACTCCCAAAGCCAGAAATCACACAGTTTTAAGTCGGGGGAATGTGGTGGCCACGTTGTTAGAAAAAGGCGGCTCATGATCCTATCATCTCTGAAATTAGCACTCAGTAGCTGCTTCACAGGAGTAGCAATGTGCGGAGGAGTGCCATCTTGCATGAATATTGTGCGTTCCACATATTGACGTTGCTGAAGTGCCGGAAGGACATGGTTAAACAAAAGTGCTTCATACCACTTGCCAGTAATGGTGCAGGTGACGGGACCTGCAGGTGTGATCTCCTCGAAGAAAAATGGACCGACGATAAACACTGCCATTATTTCGCACCACACAGTGACCTTTTCAGACTGAAGAGGTAATGTCTGTAGCTAGAACAGATTCTCGGTCGTCCATATCCTGCAATTTTGCATATTTACAGAACCTTGCAAATGAAAGTGGGCTTCATCAGACCTCAGAATGTTCCATGGCCATCTGTTGTCCACTTCCATCCGGGCAAGAAATTGTAGTGCAAAAGATTGACGTGCTTCCAGGTCAGCAGGTAGCAACTCCTGTACATGAGATATCTTGTATGTCAGTGCAAGATGTTCCGTAGGACTTTACACACCGTGCTCTTCAGCATATCCAGCATTCAGCCAATTCCCCGTGCACTGCTGATTCCAGCAACACTGTTCTTGTAATGTTGTAGCCACATTTTCCACTGCCGCAGCTGAAACTGGTTTTCTTCCTCTACCCCATATAACGTCAAATGAACCAGTCTCTTCAAATTTAGCAATCATTTTTCACAGACTATTTGTGGTTATTGGACCCCTTTTTATGGATTGTAATGTCCGAAACTTCCTAATAGCTGTAAGTGCACAGTCATAATTCTTATAAAAAAGCTTCAAGAGCAGAGCACGATCCTTCATAGTCAGAGTCATGATAAAGCATTCAGGCAAAGAGCTAGTACTCTGCATTTTTATGGCAGCTATGTCTGTGGTGTGCATGTCACATATTAGTAATTTGCATATAGCCAGACAATGTGAACCCTGACAGCGCCATCTATCGGCACATTTTGTAACTATTTTTTTCCTTTTCAAAACAAAATTCGATTGCCACATGATTGTTCTGCTAAAATATCAAGTCATTCTGGCAAGTAGTTTTAAAATTATAGATTTTTGAAATCGCAACTTTAATTATAATCACCCAGTATTTTATCAGTAGAGTGACAATTAGCTTTTTCATTCCCTGCAGAGATGGTACTATTTTTAAATGCCAGTTTTTAAAAATGTGCATTGTATTTAATCCGTATTCTCATTGTTAGGTGTCATCTATTTAATTACATCATGCTTCAGGAGTGTTTGGGGGAGGGGTTCTACAAAATGTGACAGGAGGAGGGAAGGGGTTAACATGTAGTGGCATCACATCTAAAATATAAAAACAATTGAGTAGACAATAATTTCCAGCAGTATAAAAAAAGTTCATTAAAAAATATGTATTTTTATTTGGATAGAATTATGTATATATTCCCTTTTTCTTTCAATTTCACCAGTTTGAAGAAAAAATACACAAGATCTTAAGGATTTTATATTTATGTCAGTAGGTAATAGATTGTATATAATTTTAATTTGCATAAAATTAGCTCTAATCAGTAAATGTAATAGTTGCAGAAAATGTGATGTCACAACAAGGGGGGAAGGTATCACTCAAGTGTGACAACCTGTGATATAAGAGGAGGCAGGAGCAAAAAAACCACAAAATTTGTGGGATGTAATTAATTTACCCCTTAGGTCCCAGGCACTCCTATGTATATACTTCACAATGCACAAAAAATTGCGTGAAGAAAATTGCAAAAAATTACAGATTAAGATGCATTTTGTAATTGACACCTCTTCCTGAAGCATTCATATATATCGATGGGACGATACCATCTAAATATATATTTTTTTCTTTCTTTATCCCATCGCATGATATTATGAAGTGTAAATATTTTAAAATGTATTTTTGTGTCTCAAGTTACTCTTTTATTGAAAACTATGTGTTTTTCTACAGCCGCTTTATGTATCCTGCTATCATTACTATAGTTATATCTAGTCTTACTTTTCCTTTGGGGCTTGGACAATTTATGGCTGCTGAAGTAAGTATTATTATTAAAGTTTTGATTCAGTATATATGTATTTATGAGATTCAATAAAAGTTAACTTATTAAAAATATCAAAAGCAAATTTAGAATCCAAAATTAGGTTTCTGTTAATGTGAAATTTTTTTTTCAACTTAACATGACTTACATTAGCAAAAATTTTAAATGCTATTATTAAAAAATACTTAACATTTTGAAAATAAGATATCAGATCAAAGAAATGTTGAATGTTTATTAGCATTAAATAAGCTAGTTATATACATCTTTTTATCTTTTTGGTTTTTCTGTTGTCGTTTATGCATGCATTTTCTAAGATTAAACCTTACATAGAAATAGTGCAAGATTTAAGTGTTCATTTTGTGTTTTAAATAATTTTTGAAAAGAAAATGAAACACTTTTATGAAAATAACTAATATTTAAAAGAGAATCTTATAAATGTTTTTCATATTGTTAAATAAAATTAATTAAAATTTTTGTAAAATAAAAATTTTTATGTTTAGCATGTAATTACTGCATCATCATATTCTCCTCCCCCCCACCCCCACTCCCCTCTTTTTTCAGATTTTCTTTGTCTTTCATGGGATGTTGACTTTTTAAAATTTATTTTGTAATCAGCAATCATTTTCATTGAATGAATTTTTAATTTCATATCACTTAAACTTTAGACATGTTTAAAATATTTTGTGTTTTTATTAAAGCAGATTATCATGCACATAAAGTAGCTCAGAGTATTGTTTTTTGACACAAAATTTTGAGGATTTTAATGTTATTTCTTCTTATAGGTACGAATCTGCTTAAAGTTTTTTATGCTGTAAAAAATTTTTTGTCACTGAACATTGCTCTGAGCTGTGTATGAAGGATGCCTATCTGCTGAGCACATAGTTGCTGTACAAATTACTTCTATGTAAGGGAACTCATTTCTCTTTTCTAAATTTTCTGAGGTGAGTGTTGCTGATTACAATATACATTTACAAATACAATTTGTGAAAAGTTACTTATTATGTTTGTGACTTTTATTTTCATAAAGTAACTCAATCTTTTTTAGCCCGTTGATAACAGTGCATGCCACATGGCATGCTTTTTCAATTATGATATAAAACGAGATCAGTATTTATATTATCTATTGTATTCAGTAACTTTTATACAGAAGTTTTATGAAAGTTGTTTTATAAAAGCATTTCTGTAAAATCCAATATATATATATATATATATATATATATATATATATATATATTATATATATACATACAGGGTGTCCCAGGATTATTGGGACAAAATTTAAGGGGAGGTAGGGGGACAAGGATTCAGATTTATATAGGAACCCATGGTCGGAAACGGCTTCGCTAGACGTTAGGTGTTGTTCACAAGAGCATTGGAGGAAACCAGCGTTCTCAGGTTAGGGAATTTTCTGGCGAGAATCCCCATGGCGTGAGACCATATGCTTCCCAACATCACTTTTCAGTGAACGTTTGGGCTTGTGTGGTCGGCGACCTCTTAGTCAGGCCTTACTTGTTGCCAACACATCTAACATCTGCAGATTATCGCATCTTTTTGCAAGAGGTGCTACCAAGCTTACTTGAGTCTATGCCACAACATGTCAGAGGCCATATGTGGTTTAAACATGATGGGGCACCTCCCCATTATGGCAGATGTGTTTGTGAACATTTGAATCAGGTGTTTGGTCACCGATGGATTGGCTGTCGTGGACCAGTTCCCTGGCCACCATGCTCTCCTGATTTAAGCAGCACAGATTTCTTTCTTTGGGGTACACTGAAAAGTACTGTGTTCACAATGCCTGTGGATTCCGATATGGATCTGGTTGCAAGACTCGTCAGTGCTGCTGCGGATATTCAACAAAATCCAGGTGTATTTGAGCAAGTCTGCCAATCCATGGTCCGACAGTTTAATGCATACATCGCTAGCGGTGGTGGAAACTTTGAACATCTTTTGTGACATTTCCACATATCATCTATCACAGCACATGTAATATCTTTGACTAATAAATTATTTCAGATGATCTCAGTCTTGGGTCTCTTCATTTCTTGTACCTGTCATACTACTTTCCCATGACGTTTCTGACCATGGGTTGCTATGCAAATCTGAATCCTTGTGATGTCCCCTACCTCACCTTAAAGTTTGTCCCAATAATCCTGGGACACCCTGTATATACCGGGTGAACCAAAAGTTCATTAAAACTTTAAAAATTCATAAAAAAGGAAGAAATTATGATAAAGAAGTGCGGTTTGCAAGAAAGGGCTCACAAGGTAGTCGGATTTTTTTTAGCAGCAAAAAAATTTTTAGTTAAAAAAGTCACCTGTAGATGGTGCTAACATGCAAGAGATTCAGCCGAATTATGCATATTAATCCTGCAATAAAAGACCGGGATACATGAGAATTTCTCATTCGCTTTCAGAATGTTATCATTACTCGCTCGAGCATTCTATCGAGATTTTATCTGTCGTGGGGTTTCTGTAATTCATTCAGACATGTTGCATTCAGCTGTAACGGGCGTTGTGAGTTGCCTTAGTTGTGTCGTACAATGTTCTGAAGGTCAGGTTGAACAATTGTTATTGCAATAATAAATGGATGGAGCGTACTGTTGTCCTGTTCATTGTGTTTCAGGTCACTAGCACCCTCTACCAGTGACATTTTAAACTAAAAATTTTTTTGTTGCTAAAAAAAAAATCAGACTACCTTGTGAGCCTTTTCTTGCAAACTGCACTTCTTTATCCTAATTTCTTCCTTTTTTATGATTTTTTAAAAACTTTTGGTTCACCCGGTACATATATATATATATATATATATATATTGGATATACACACACATACCTGATGCTTTTCCCTGATAGGCTCAAGGGTTGTGCTCGAGGGGGTGTCCGGAAAGGCAAATGCCTGTCCATTGGGGGTCAAAATTCAGTTGTCATCAGGAGAAAATTTTGAATTTTGACCAGAACTGATCCAACCCACGGGTTGGGTCGTGTTGCCATTTACTTTTTTCTTTGCAAGTCAGGTTAACTAAACTAATTGTTTCAGGTTCGAGTCGGTTGATTTTTTATTCTTGCAGTTTGCGCTCGGATTAACCTGATTTTAAAAAAAATAATCCAAAATATTGTTTCAAATAAAAATCTATATATTTGGTTGTGAATGACTCTTTACATATTTATTTTTGAACATAAAAGATCAAATTTATATTGGAGAGTTATATACTATTTTTCCATAATTACATTAAATTGTGGATCAATTTTCTCTGATTGCGAGCTTCGAGTCAGCATGGGTTAAAAAATTTTGGGTTGAGGTTGAAGTATTTCAGGTTTTGGTCAAAATGTGTCAGACGAAAAATGTTTTGTCGAGTTCTGGGTGTGTCCTGCATCAGGTTGAGCAAACTGTACCTGACACAACTTGCGGTTGAGGACGGGCTGGGCTGGTGCTAATGTTTTCTCATTGCGAATTTGGTTGTCTTCTACTTTTTTCACTGCGGGTCAGACTCAAGTCAAGTTTAAATGTTTCGGATTGGGTTTTGACACTTGCTGGTCAGGTTTAGAGTCCTACATTGAGTCGAGTAACCTGTTTTACCTGAAATTTTTTTCGTTGTAGTGTCGGGTTCAGTTTTAACTCTTTCAAGTCAGGTTCAGGTTGAGCCGATTTTTCAAAAAAAAAAGTTCAGAGTATTTTTCAAATGAGAAAACTATGTATTTGAATATTAATGAGTGTAAATGTGTCCATTTTTATACACACAAGATAAAATTGTTATTAGAGATATAATTGTAGACAATTTTTCATAATTGAATTAAAATATGGATTATTTTTTTCTCTTCTGTTTCGTGTTGAGGTATATCGGGTTTGGGTCAGGTTTTCAGTTCGCTGTAAGACTTTTGTATTGATTTTCTACTTAAAAGATAAATTTTATACTACACATATAATTGTATAGACTACTTTTCCATAATTGTGTTACAATATGGATCTTTTTATCAGTTGGGGTTGGGTTCGAGTTGAAGTGTGTCGGTTTTGAGTGAAAGTCTTTTGGGTTCAGGTCGAGTTGCACGTTGACAAAAATGTTTTTGTCAGGTTCAGGTTAGATTGTAGGTCAACTAATTCTTTTGTCCCATTTGGGTCGGGTTTTGAGTTGGCTGGATATAGGAATTTTGTGTTCAGGTTGGGTATAACCTGATCCACTCAAGACTTTAGTTGCAGGTTCTCTTTAAATAAAATTTGCAGGTTTTAGTAGGATATTCTATTTAGTAACATTTAATGCTAATTTTCACAGTGACACTTCCTCTACAAAAAAAAAAAAAAACTTCCAGTAAATAAAGTATCTGATCGAAAGTCGTTATCTCTGTTTGAATAAAAGACATTAATTTCAAAGTTTGCTAAAGTGTCTAGCGACTCAAACCCCTACCTATAGCAAAAAATTAGAGTCAACCTGACCCGGATATGATCAGCTGGACAAGATGGCCTTGGCTGGACTTTGGAAACATTGGTTACTCGAACTCTGATGCAGGATTCTATACATAAGTATTTTTTTTGGTAGGGGGAAGGGAGAAGATGATCCACAGGGGCCAGATTCATAGCTGAACAGCTTCAAATCCATTCTTAGTATTTGGAATATTGCTGTGAATATGAAAATCTACACTGAGTGGCCAAAAAATTAGAGACACATTCTAATAACGAGTTGGTCCACCTTTAGCTCTGATCACATCCAATATTTTGCTTGGCATGGACTGAACAAGTTGCTGATACTGTTGCTGAGGAATGTTGGCCCATGCTGACATAATGGAAGCTGTAAGTTGGGTCAGATTGGATGATGGTGTTTCCAATCTTTGAAGTGCGTCTCACAAATGCTCAGTAGGATTAAGGTCAGGGGACTCATCTGGCCATGGAAGCAGGTTAAACTCTGAGTGAAGTTTCTCAAACCAATTTAAGACCAATCAAGCATGGTGGGAAGGTTCATTGTCCTGCTGAAAGTGACCATCTCCATAAGTAAACATTATAGCCATAAATGAGTGAACATGATTGGCAACAATGTTGAGGTAAGCTGTGCTGTTTAGAGTTATGTCCACAGATATCAAGGGACCCAGTGTACTCCAGGAAAAAATTTCCCACACCATAATTCCATCACCAGCAGCCTGAAGAGTTTTTATTTGGCAGGAGGGATCCATGAATTCGTTTAGTTTGCACCATATTCTGATCCTAACATATGCCTGATGGAGCAGGAAATAAGATTCATCAAACCAGGCTACTTTTTTCCAGTCCTCAAGTGACCAATTTTGTCGTTCCTTTGCCCACAACAGGTACCTACCTTTTCTTATTTTTCTGTGATACCAGAGGCACTTTTGATGGCCTGCTGCTGCTAAAACCCATCCTTTGCAAAGTCCGTCTTGTTTTGCTTTGGGATATGCTTTCTGATGCACCTGCATTGATTTCAGCTGCATTTTGTCATATTGTTTGACTTCTGTTGCTGCAGACTATGCATGCTACTCGTCTTTCACCTCTCTTGTTCACCAGCTTTTTTCGACCTGAATGGTCCTTATCACTTGAAGTTTTTTCTCAATTGCCACTCTCTAAACACTCGAGATATTGTAAGATGAGAAAATCCTAAAAGAGTCATTGTTTCAGAGATGCTGGCACCAGCTCTTCTTGCACCGACGATCATTCCTTGTTCAAATTCACTTGAATCTTATGTCTTGTCCAATTTTATAGTAACTTCCATGCTAACTACCTCTTATGAAGTTGGGGGTTCCTTATATAATCAACTCTGCATTTTTACGTCATTCTACGTCACTGTCGGACTGGTTTATTTTCAAATAAGAGGTGTCTCTAATTTTTTGGCCACTCAGTGTACAAGATTGTAAGCCAAATTATTGGGAGGTTTGTGGATTGGCGAAGATTCTCCCTTCCAGTAACGATTGAAATTATGAGGAACTTTTTTCTTATGTGGATTCCCCACCTAGGCAACTGCTGAGGCTTTTAGTATTATCTTAGAGTTATTTTTTCACATTGTTTCTTAACAAAATTTTTCGATTACCTGCCAAATTTGTACATTCGGCCAAAAAAGAAAAGAAGAGGACACCCATCACCGAACTATCCCAGAAAAAACGGAAATAGTCATTTGACTGGAAATTATATCTTCTTTCAATTTATGCTCTAAAATAAGCTTAAGGGGTCGTCTTCATATTGAAATTATACAGTATTTATGAAACTTTCAATACAAATACCCAATTGTTGACATCATGTTCTAAATTTTCATGAAATTTAAACTTAGAATACCAAACGGAAAGTCAGTCAGTCAAGTAGTTTAGGAATTATGCAGATTTAAAATTTTGAACTACTAATGTTAAATTCATTTGTAATTGTACAAATTCTAGTGCTGCCCTTGGATAGGCTGTGTGTGCTTTCATGCAAAGAACTTGTCTAATCAGTTACAGACATAATTATATGTACTATTATGAGTGCTTTGGTGTTATTTTTTGTAGTATAATATCAAGTGTGTAATTCAAGAACATTGCAATAATTGTTGTATTTTTTTCTGAAATAATTTTAGTTATCAAAGTGTTAACTTAATGTGTTTTTGTTCATTTATTATGAAAGAAAAAAAGAAAATGTAAAGAGACAGAGTCAATCATGGAAAATTGAATGTTTATCTGTGATAATTCTCAGTGTTTCTGTGTTTGTAAATATGGATCATACAATGGGCAACAATTTTTTTTTATTTTATCATGTAGTTGAGCAATTAATTTTTTTTAATATAAAATAGGGCTGAAATGTCTTTTTCATTTGTTTCTTTCTTAAAAAAAAAAAAAAAAAAAAAAAAAAAAAAAAAAAAAAAAAAAAAACTATTTTTTGGTTTAGTAAATATGGATATTTCTGTTTCTTCATTTATTCTAAGTTATATGCTATTAATTTTTATTTCAGCTGACTAATCATGAAGTAATGAATGAATTGTTCAGTAACATAACTTGGTCTGGCACCCAACTTGAAGTAGATGATGAAATTCTTGTTAGCCACTGGACAACAAGTTATACAAATATTTATGTTAATCTTGCCATATTTATTGTTATGAATGTAAGTGTAAATATTTATTTTGTTCTTATTATAATGATTTATTCATGTGGTCAATTATATACTTTACCTATAATATTTTACAGTTTATAACTACTACTGTATGTGCAACACTTCCTGTTCCAGCTGGTGTGTTTATTCCTATTTTTAGAATAGGTAAGGTAAATATTGATTTTTTTTCTTTTTTCAAATCGTATTGAAAAAAGCTGATTCAATAGTGAAAGATATCTTGTAATATATTATAAAAAGTAGAAAATACATAAAGGAAAATTAAGTGCATGGAAGAAGTTTTTTTTATACATAATTAATTAAATTCTGTAAATTTATTATAGATAGATGTGAGATTTTTATGTAGTAATACTTTTTAAACGTGTATAAACTTGTACCTTATAATGTAAGATTTGGATAATATTGTGATATTGAATCATACAAATTATGTATGAACATAAGTTTTTGTACATTAGCTTTTTAGCATGTGCAATTGTTAAATCTGCTTTAGTAATACAGTAATTGCTATAAAATACTAAATCTATTTGGAGATCATTTTTATAAAGTTAATTTTCTTTTTCTTTTTTTCCCTTCAAGCATTGTTATTTAAATATTTTGTATTTGCATAGGTGCTGCATTTGGACGTTTAGTAGGAGAATGTATGGCAGCATGGTTTCCAGAGGGCATACGAATGGGTGATAACATATTTAAAATCTTGCCTGGAGGCTATGCAGTTGTTGGTAAGTGTAGTTAAAATCATATATGTACAGCAGGGCATTAAATTCAAAGTCTAAAGGCAACTGCCAGACAAAAATATAGTTGTCACACTTTTACAGTTGAAAATGCAATCTGACCCTTTTTACTGTTCGTTTGCTCTTTATTGCAGTTCATTTGTCTGTAATACTTATTATCAATTCATATAAAGTACAAAAAACATTATCTACTAATAAAAATTATTCAGATTAGAGGTTTTGCTCTCAAAGCTGGTAAACAGGAGGTGCTTTGTTGAACCCATGTCATGGTCATTGGCGTAACTGTTCAGAGTTTTCCATGGTTTTCTTCGAACGCGTATAAATGCTGTGTAAATATGGGTTAGGTTCCATATACCTGGCTCTGATAATCAGCTGTAACAAACACAGTTATTCAAGTTATATCCATGACTTCATAAAAAGTTATACAACTTTTAATCAAATTATGTTTACAATCTTGACCAATATGCCGACATAAAGCAGCATTGCATTCCAGAAAAAAAAATAGATGTGCAGGCGAAATCTATTATGTAAAGTCAAAGAAATATAGAATTGAATTTAAATTAACATCTCATTAGAAGCATTTTTGCTCAAATATTTTAAAGATAGATAGAATCTCACATGTTTAGGTAATCATAGGGTAAATTATGGGATCAAGGGATGGGAAAAGCTCTCTTCTGTGCAGAAGTAGAAAAGGGGGAAATATGTGGGGAGTGATGATTATCAGTTTTTGATGAGAGAAGTAAAACAGTGCTTTGCTATCGGAATGTTACCATGTATTTCTGTATGCTGCTTTCTAGTCACCAGCCTCAAATTTCTGGTTGCCAATGGCTACTTGGCAACCAAACATTATGTGCTCTGGTGTACAGCATACACAAATTTGATAATTTTGACACTTTCAAAGTTTTTCTTTTCTGTTGCTTTGAAGCTGTTATTTTATACTTTTTACTGATGATGAGAAATCCATTTTGCTTTTTCCCTTATGTCTGAAATTATGAATATTTATCTGATTTTTAGAGTATGAATAAACTAAACATTCTGCAATAAAAAAAAGAAAATATTTATTGCAACAAATAGCAGGAAATATCCAAAAATTATAAAATAATTGCAAAATGAGCTCAATAATTTTTTAAAAGCAGAATACTATTAATACTTCTAATAAAAATAACCTCAGAGTAATAAGAGAGGATTAAGAGGTTTGAGGTAATTATAGAAAAATTTAACTACAGTAAAATCCTGATTGTAAGCCCTTCCTCAAACGTAACCCCCTCCCACTTTTAAGCAATTCTGATTTTCTTTTCCATTCCCAAATATAAGCCCCCCTCTTCACACACACGCACACACACATACACACAAATTTTTTTTAACAAAAAAATTATTTTAAAAATCCAAGGGAGAGAATTTTAAATCATTTAACTTTTTTTGGCAGATTTCCTCTTATGTTTTTATATAATGTTAATGAAATCCCCCCCCCCCCCCACACACATGAAATGTCCATTTCCCCACTGTGCTCTGCCCAACACAAAAAGTTTAAAATCTTGAAAATCTTAAATTCTTGTAACATAACAATAAGTAAAAAAATCAATCCTCTAAAGTACATTCTCCCCCAGCCTCCATCCAAAATGTATGCTTCCCCCTCCCCCCTCAGCATACAAAGCTTAAAATCTTTAAATCTCTCTAAAAAAATATGCTCGATTTGTTGCTCTTTAGTGACAAATATATAATTAGCCATTCAATTTTTCTCTCTACCCCCAAGATGTCTGCTTTCCCTCTTTGCCCCCCAGCAAAAAATCTTGAAAACTCTATTGAAAAAAATTATTCTGTCCTGTTTGTTGCTCTCTAGTAACAATAAGTAAATTATCAATCATATAAATTACCCTCCCTCCTCTCCCTCTAAAACTTACACTTCTCCTTCCCTCCCTCTTCTCTCAGGATAATACAAAATTTAAAATCTTTAAAGCTTTTTACTAAAAATATATGCTGTATTTGTTGCTGTCTATTAACAATAAATAAATAATCAACTATTTCAATTATCTCTTTACCCTCAAAATTTCTGCTTCCCCTTCTTTGCCACCCCTAGCAAAAAAAAAAAATCTTTAAAACCATTTATAAAAAAAATCTCGTCCTATTTGTTGATCTATATTAACAATAAATAAATAAGAAATCTTTTAAATTATAAACCCCTTCCTAAGAAATTCATATTTCTCCCTCATCCCCCCAGAATACAAAGTTTAAAATTTGTAAAACTCTTATTTGAAGAAATCTTCTGTTCTACATGTTGCTCTTTAGTAAAAATAAATAGATAAAAATAGATAGCCCCAAATTTTCTCTCTGCTCAAAAAGTGTTTCCAAAGTTACTCCAAAAGTTACTCCAAATGTTTTAAATTTTATGAGATGCATTTGAAGGGGGGAGGGTCTTCATGAGATGAGGTTGGGGGGAGGGACAGGGGGAGAGATTTTAGGAGGAGGGGATAATTTAGGTGGTGGATTAGGTTTACTTGTTAGTATAGAGTATTAAAGATATAGAGTATAGAGTTACTTTTAAAGTTAGTATAGAGTTACTTAAAGAACAGTATGCTTCATTTATATAAATCCAGGTTGCTGTACCTTTCACTTAGATTTAGTACCTAGGCACATCTTTGATGTAATATTCACTGGCAATGGTCCTAAAGCTTTTTTGTTCTTTTTTTCATGGGTAAAGAGTGTAAATGGGTCCTATGAAAGAAAGTACCTAAGAATACCATATAACCTCAATTCAGTCCTGCATAAACCTAAGGTTGAGGTGAAAACTTCTATAGCAATGTTCATTATAAGCAGTTGATGACATAATAAACTTCTATACACAGGCTACTAAATTTTTCATATCAGTGAGATTCCTGACAAATCATACATTGCCACTTTTCTGTTGAGACTTGAAAATCTATAAAAAATATATATACCGTATATACTCATGTATAAGTCGAAGAATGTTTGACAAAATTTGGGAGCTGAAAATGGGGGGTCGACTTATACACAAGTAAAAAAATAAAAAAAATAAAAAAATAAATAAGCGGAGTGAAATACCGGAAGTATATATTTTTTCGCAGATAATTGGTGAATGTGCAAGTCTTTTAATTAATCACACATGGGTCTAGGTTGGAGAGACAGATAAAAGTGGACAATGGTGATTGATAAAAAAATGCTCAACAATAATGTCACTTTAATTGTTCCGCACTCATTTTCTCTTGGGATAGAATTCCCTTCAATACAGGGGCATTCCTTTGAACATTTTAATCCCCTTTTTAAAAAGAGTTCAACTTGAGAATGCTTCTAGATTTCTCTCCTAAAAGTCCTACAATACAAAAAAGTACTATATTTTAGCAGTTTAAGAAGTTGTTTACCCTTGTAAATGAGGCTTGAATAGATTTTTCAAAAAAAAAAAAAAAGTAAGTAAGTAATCATTAAATTGATATGAATAGCTTTCAAAATAGTTTAAGCTTCTCCAGTTTTACATAATTATACAATTTTAAAACGTTGAATTGAAAAAAACAGTTTACTAATTTAATGAAAATTTATTATTTTGTCTTATCCTCGATTACAAATCATTTTTCAACATACTACCAGAAATGTGGTTCGACTTATACACAAAAATTCAATTTTTTCCAAAATTTTGCATAAGAATTGGGGGGGGAGGGGTCGACTTATACACGAGTATATATGGTATATGTATATATATTTAATATAGTTTTTATATACTTTTAGCTTTTACCTACACTGGGATTCATTTACCTTTAGCTTTTACCTACACTGGGATTCATTTACCTTTAGCTTTTACCTAGACTGGGATTCAGTCTTGGGAACTTTGATTTGGAAATTCCTAAAGTAACCTCTACAACCAGGAAATATTTTTTTCTTTTATTTATCTCATTTCTTCTTTTTTTAGAATTTTTTTTCCCACATCTCTTGAAAAATAATTTTGGCTCATTATTCTCTTTTCACATAAAATAAATTATGCTTTAATCTGTTAAATCAAAGGTTAGATAGCAGCTAAAATGGAAATACAATAATTACATATTATTTTTATTTTCTATAGGTGCTGCAGCTTTGTCTGGAAGTGCCACTCATACTGTCTCAACATCAGTTATTGTTTTTGAACTCACTGGGCAGATGTCTCATATTTTACCTGTGATAGTAAGTGTGCATTATGCATTTTGATAATCTAAGTTTTTGTAATTTTGTAAGATACAGGAACTAGCATTTTAAATAAAAATCAATGGACCCGTGTGAGGCTTTTGTGTTCCAATCTTTGAGATTACTTGCCGATATACATTTTTCATTCATTTTTAATTAAGGGGCTACTTTACTCACACGGAAAGAACTTCTCACTAATGTTAATAATATGGGTGAAATTTTTTTAAATATCTTGTTTACATTTCAATATATTTAAATGCTTTTTTTTTGTATTGGATAGCTGAAGTCTATCTCTATAAAGGCTGTTTTTTAACACTTTCCAACCTAGTTGAAAAGTGTTTATGACTTCGGTCTGTCTGCCGTATGGCCGTCTGCCGCCTGTCCGTGCTCTAACTCCCGTAAATATGCTCGGATTGCCCTGCAATTTTTATATGTTATTGTCGTTATCTATAGCATGTTCCCTATTTCAACAGAAGTGTGTAGCACTTATAGTTTTTTTACAGGGACACTCAAAAGAAATCCGTTACATTACGGTATATGGGGAAAAATCATTTGCAATATATTTTAATGATGTTACACAATTTCAAACACATTGTAATTGATATATATCACTAAAGTGCATTACAAGAAGCTTAATATGGAATAGGGTGTGCATAGCACTTATAGTTACTTTACAGGGACAGTCAAAATAATTCCGTTACATTACGTCTATGGAAAAAAATCGTTTGCAGTTTAATTAAATGATGTTTCACGATTTTAAACACATTGAAATTTATATATATCACTAAAGTGCATTACAAGAGGCTTACTACAGAATATTGTGTGTATAGCAGTCATCGTTCATTTACAGGGACACACAAAAGAATTATCTACTGTCTGTTAACTATAATTCCTGGAAGTACGTTTTAAGTTGCTGAACACGATTTTAAATTTAACTCACTTTTTGTCTATTACTTGATGTGTATAAATTCTGAAGATCATATACAGGGCAACACAAAAGTTCATGAACACATTTCCGTTTATTGACAGAAACTCCAGAAGGAGAATTTTAAACTGTGCTACGCGTTTCCTAACTAAACTAAAATTTAGTGTCCTGTGTAGTATATATACAAATCTGTAGATCATATACAGGGCTGAATAAAAGTATTCGGATATTTTTCCAAATATTGTATATGTTGGAAATTCCTGAAATTACGTTTCTAAATATGTTATGCATTTTCCAAATTGTAGATGTTATCTTTCAGCTTATTAAATGGTAATGATTTGTAAAATTATTTTGGAAGCCTTGGAAAGTGTTACATAATCTATGCTTGATGCATGATTTTTCGTTCTTGTTATTTTTTCAATTTTGTTTACATGGTTTTTTTTTTTTTTTTGTGGTACTTTCACTTTATAAAATGGCCTTTGTTATAGATCAATCTCAGCTATCCAAAGCAAAAAAAAAAAAAAAAAAAAAAAAAATTTAAAAATCTAAAAATAATATTGAAATGCAAACAAGATATTTTTAAAAATTTCTCTCATAGAAATAACATTACCAAGCAGGTGATTTTGCATGAGTGAAGTAGCCTCTTAAGTGGAATTTTTAACCAAACAATGTGTTGTAATGAAATGTGAATGCATTATATCAAACGCCTGTTGAAAATCTTTCATATGATACCTTATTCATTGTTGTACGTTTTGTATGTGCATAGTAAAAGAAATATTGACTTCAGAAATAATATATAAGATATTTTTTATAGCTTTAAGTAAACTCTAACAGCATGATCTTGACTGTAAAAACTACAAGGGAACCATTTAAAACTTACAAAATTGAAATGAGTATATTTTAAAACTTTGTAAAATGCTGCCATCTAGAAAGCAGTTAACAATCAATATCTAACATGTAATTAAGGTTTAAGGGCACTCAGTACCTTTTGAACTATTTTTTTTAGTATTTTATATCTTGTTGATATATTATAAAGTGGTTTTATGAAGGAAAAATGTAATTTTTGTGGTAAAATTGGAATAAAAAAAAATAAAAAAATTGAAATAAAATAAATAAATTTTAATTACATGCCTAGCTTTTTCCTTGAAAATATAACATTCAAGAAAATAAAAATGTATTGAAAATAGCCCGTTTCCTACTATTTCTTTCTACATGAGGCTTGAAGCCCCCAGACCCTATTGGCATGTAATGTTTCTCTACTCTACACTCTCTCGCAGTAAATTCATTCACTTATAATAGGAATTACAAGTGAACGCTAGAACATTTCAAGCCTCAGTCTCCAAAAATGATGTTTGAATAATTCTGTTATTTGTTATGGGCTAATGATGAACAGTTCGAAATTATGATCATAAATTTCCTTTATACCTACTAGAACTTATTTTAAATTGACTTTTGTTTATTTTAAAGAAATTCACAAAGGAGGCTTACGTGCGTATTTTGACCAAACACCCGCAAAGTTGCGGAAACCGATCCGAAAAAGGGGGGGCTTACGAGAGAAGAGGGAACAGCACAGGTGTACGCGATTCCAAGCAAACATTTTTAGTTTACCGGAAGTGCTGACGTCACTTAAGATTTGCGGATGAGAGAATCGATTTTTAATCGAAGATCAGTCTGTTTTAACCAATGAGAATGCATCTACAAATTTTAAAGGGACAGAAATTAATGTTTTGAACATTTTTTGTCATATGTATATATTTTTTTTCCTATATTCAGTTCTATCTTAACTGTGGGTGAACGGGCCCATGCCCAGGGCCCGCATTCAATCAGTAGCTATGAATTAGCCAACTATATATATATATATATATATATATATAAAATTTCTTTCTTTTTTTTTTTAATTAGTATTATTTTTTTCCTGTCAACTAAAAATTTATTAATTAAAAGTTGTGTATCAAATGATAACCCTTTGCGTATAAGTCAACAATACTTTAGATTTAAAGCGTTTGCTTTTCCATTATGGTATATTTTCACACAATTATATACATTTTTAAAAAAAAGTAAGAATAGATTAATGCATTGGAACTCCCAAAAAAGCAATCGGGCACAGGGCCCTAAAATGCCTTAAAGCTGTTCTCAAATCCAAAGGAGCTACTTTCTGACATTTTTTAAAATTCATTTTTGTTCAGAAAAGCATGAAATTGGAAGATGTTCTTATTCAGAGACTATACTATGAAATCTAATAGCGTTTTCCATTTTTTGATAAAGGCAAAAAAGATGTTTCAGAAAATACTATCAAATTTGGCGTTTTGAACCGAAATTCCAGAACGACAGCGCGAGAAAACAGGAAAAAACGGCTGTGACAACTATCGCTTATAACTCGATAGATAATTTATTTATCAAAAAATGGAAAACTCATTTCGATTCCAAATCGCTTCAATAGTCAGGCCTGCTAATATTATACCTTTATGTTTCAAAATGAATCAGGAAATTTCACATTGTGGAGCAGGTCATTTGAGAACCCTTCTAATAAAACTATTTTTATGCAGGATACATAAATATCACCATTAAATAAGCATGTAAACTTTGCTTTTATAAATCAAAAAATATTACGCTAATTAAAAAAAACGAGGTAGTACATAGATAATTAATGTAAGGGCCATAATAGCTGCAGTTTTAGAGTATATGCGGGTATATATGTAGTATAGCCATATATATATTTAAAATGAAAGCACATGAGTGAAAAACAATATTATATATATTTGCATTTTCAATCCCTGCGATTAATTTTTTTATTACTTTTTCCTTTGATTTTTATGCATGTAATTTCATTTTAACTATATAATTCGGTTATTTTTTTGCACGAACTTGAAAGTTAATTTTTGATTCAAAGAGGTATTTTATATTTCTGCCGTGCTATTTGGGGGGGGGGGGGGGTAAGGGTTTAAAACTTCTATATCCAAAGTACTTACAAATTGAGATACATATGAAAAAAACTTTATCCAAAGATAAATACAGGATTTGAAAAAAAACAATGCAAAAATAAAAAATGCACAAATATCCAGAGAAATTTCATCTTGTATTTGTTTCAAGGCTTCATAATAGGAGCTTCTTTTTCAGTGCCAAACGAATGATAGAGAAATGAGGAATAATAGCAGCAGACTGTGTTATTGTTACCCTGTTTTCTCAGTTGTTAACTTTTACATATTTATGTTTAGATATTTGTGTAGGGAGGGAAATTTTTTATAATATATTAGACAATT
Source organism: Maratus michaelseni (assembly GCA_963931845.1). Classification (NCBI taxonomy): domain Eukaryota; kingdom Metazoa; phylum Arthropoda; class Arachnida; order Araneae; family Salticidae; genus Maratus; species Maratus michaelseni. Next base: position 82,881,173 of record OZ007599.1, on the reverse strand, counting down.
AAAACTGATACTTTTATTTATGTTAAACAATTTTATTTCATACCTTGTATAATGATTTTATTCAAATGAAAGGGAACATTTTGAAAAAAATATTGTACTTTTGTGCTATTTTGGCATAATGTGAAGAATTGTTAAACATTAAATTTTATGATAATATATTTATCAATGTCTTTTAATTAGTATCTTTTTCAATATATTTAGTTGGGTTGAAAAATTCAGAATTTAAACAAACAGTATATGCTATTGAAAAAGTAGGAAAATATTTTTCAAACTTTTCTATTTTTATGTTTACATATAACTAATATCTAAGCATCAATGCAATACTTCATTTGCACTGTTGAAATTTATACAAAGTTAAAAGTTGATAATCTTGTTTGTAAAAAAATTAATATATTTGAGAAATTTATTATACACCAGGAATTAAAAAAAAAAAAAACGATATGCACCAAGGAAATCAATACCAAATTAAATATCGATATTTATTGAAAATTTAGAAGTTATTTTACTTAAAAATAAATTTCTTAGTAAAAAATAAACATTGTTAAATAATAACTTCCAGACATAAATATTTTTTTTTTCAGCTTGAAAATAATACATTTTTATTATTTGCAAACTGGTTAGTATTTATTTTCATCTTTACTATTATTATTAATTTGAGTTAGATGCAGTGCAGAGAGATTCATTTACTATTTTTTTTTAAAAGCTGATGAAATAATCTTTCAGAATTAAATGTGAATTAAATACTTTCACATAATTCAATACTCAATCATACATTCTTACATACTCTCAATCAGCCACAATGTAAAATGTTTTTAATGTGTTATTATTATTATTAACATGTTGTATTATAGTGGAGACTCACAAAACATTTTTTAAGATAAGACTTGTTTATAAATGTCAAAATTATAGTTTCAACGTTTCAAGAATTATGATTTATTCATTTTGTTAATAATTCATACTATGTAATGAGGGATATTTTTAGTTCTTCATTTTATGGTTAGAGACAAGCTCTAAAAAAGAAAATATCGAAAATAAACAATATTTAATTAATAAAAGTATCCTTACAAATTTATATTATTTCTTATGTCTGAATTTAAAAATTTCTTCTAAATTAACATCAAATACTGAACAAATTAATTCGTTACAGGTTAATAAAAATCAACTATCGATAGAACTTGTAAATTATCTAGTTGTTTACTGCAGAAAAATAATAAATTTAAATTCAACAATTCATGTGCCAACCTTTTATTCTTATGCATCATCAAATCTAATTCTTGGTGATTAGTAACGAAAATTGATAAAAATCTAATTATTAAATTATTAGAAACTGTAGTAGTTTTATAAAGGTAAACACTTATTTTTCAATGGATGTGACAGCAATTCACATGAAAAACTCAAGCAAAAACAATTCATTTTCGTCTAAACTGTCAATACCAAGATTCTAATAACAAGTCTTATCTTAATAATGACTCCTATAAAGGTTTTATAAGAGTTCTAGAAATAACGTTAAGCAGTCATTCATCATAATACAACATCAAAAGATAACATCATAACACTTAAAAACATTTCACATACCTGTATTTTAAAGAATATCCCCCTTGCTGTTTGTGTATATTCTAACTCTATGAGTAATTCACAAAATGTAATAATTATTTATTCGCTGTCAATGGTATTATTTAGTATAAATAAAACTGGAATATCAAGCCTAACATGACGCTACGTAGCATTCTCGTGTCCGCCATATTAGTTACGACTACATCTAACTTCCCGCAAATACTGATCACGTGACGTTCTCAACGCTTTGCATGTTTGCTCTGTTTCGAGAAACTAGTTAGTGTCCGCAAATTTGCGAATAAAAGGGAGTTGCGGGAGAAAAGTGTTTGATCAGAATACGCGCGTTAGCTTTTCTTACCTTCTCTGATGAGCCACACATGTTTCTTATAATAAAGTTCTTAAGAGTAATAAAGTTCTTAAGCTCTCAATGCCCTTCATTTTGCAAAAAATTATGAAAATATCAATTTTCTAATTTTTTGCTTAAAATGAATTTAGACATCTGTAGTATATTACGGGAAGTGTCATAAAGATCCGATAATTAAAATGATGTGAAAAAGTCTTTTTACTGCATCCATTTCCCATTAAATGATTAAGACTTGCAATTTTAAAGTTAATTTTTCTCAGTTTGTGTTTCTTCAATATATCAGTATGTTCTAATTGACAAAACTTAAACATATATTTTTTAATAGACTCATTATTTGTTTTTGAAATGATCCTTAAGGTACATTTAATAAAAGTAAGGATAATGTTTTCTGTTATTTGTATTACAGTTTATCTATGTATATCTTTTTTTGTAGGTGAAACAATAAACATATATAGATTCATTCTTAAGGTATAGATGCAATCTATAAATCCATGAAGATTGTACGTAAAAATATTTATTGGTTCAAAAGAAATCTTGCATGCAATTTTGAAAAAGAACATTTTCATCATTTTGAAATAAACAACTTTAAAGTATTATTTTAAGCATTGCTTACATAAAGATAATCTCACATGTTTCTTGTCACAACTAGTGTAATTATAGGACTTTTTTTATGTGGTTTGTTTTAAAATGCACACAAAATGTTACTCTTTGATATATATGTTTCTCAAAAATTCGATTTTTGTAAGATTTAAGAGTAGTATGCACTATTACATAACTATAAAATGAACAAGTTAAGCACTGATTCCAGTTTGTAATGCTTTCCTTTATAAGTCTTAAATATAAGAGAATGCTGATAACTTAAAAGTATTAAATAAATTTATAATTCTTCGAGCTTTTAATAAGATGCAGATGATTTACTTATTTGAAAACGTCTTGCTTTACAAACAGATCTATGATACTTGGATCGATTTGTAAAAAGCTCAAATTTTTACTATTTAAATGGAATTTTTTTTTCAAAACTATAATATTCATTTAAAATATTTACCTTCATCTATTTTTCAATAGAATATTTTTGTATCTTTCCATAACCAGAGATCTTTATAAATTGTTCTTACAATTTGTAAATTTTATATCCCCCTTCTCCTTTTATTTATATTGAGCACATCTTTGTAAATTGTACAATTTGAATGTATGTTTTTGTATGTTGAGATGAATAATTGCTATAACCTTTTATCATTTATTAGATTTCATATTTAAAAGTTTTAAGTTGAATAGATTTATTGTATAAACATATTATTCTCATTGCATCTTTTTTAGATATTTTCTTTTAAAAGCATTTTTATATGCAAATTATGCAATTCCTTATTTAGGTGCCTTTTTGTTTTTTAATTATATATAAAACATTTTTTACAAATAAGCCATGTATATTGTATATATAACATAACATCTTATTTCAATAACACATGCCTTTAAATTACAATTGCAAGTTTTGAAGACTAAATCGAGGTTATGGATTGAAAGACAGTGGTGGTATATGTGGGTGTTAAGGGGGAGGGGGGATTGTCGATCTTAGCCTCCTCTTTTGTTTTGTTCACCAGCCGCCAATGATAAGAACACCATAAAAATGATAACATAAACACTACAGATCCATTTCGGATCATATAAAGTGGATCCTCCATCAACTGTAAAACCACACATTGTTGATCTATTTGCAGAGGCAAATGCACAAGGTGAAGTAAACAGAAAGAGATCTGACAAGCCAGGGAGGAAAAGAAAAATTCAATTGTATGCCAAAATTTCTAATTCATAGGCAGTGACAAGTAAAATTCAATGATATTTATGTGCCACATATGTGAAATAATAAAACTTCACAGTGGAGCTTTAGACAATAATTGCACAGGCTCTTCTTATGCATTGGAGATTTTGTATGAAAAAAAAAGCTAGCATAGCTCTTGAAATGACTCTCAAAGAACTTAAGAACAGTTTAGGATAATGTATAATTGTTTTATTTTAATTTGACTTAAAACAAGAGATAGTAAATTAAATCCAATTAATCCAACAACAAAAGTAAATTTAAACGTAATTGATGAAATTAAATTTTACTAAGTGTAATTTACCACTGTTATTAATACTGTAACAATTAATTATTTTTAAAGTGACATTATTATTTTGGCATTATTGGGATTTCGTACATATATTGTTTTTTGTTATAATAATCAGTCTCCAGCTATGTGGAATTTCTAAAACTATTGTAAAACAATGATGAAATGGGTGGGATGTCACAGTAGATAAAATGTTTATGCTTTTGTGTTTACAAGATTTGGTTTTTGCCGTTTCTCATAGTCATGCTATTTTACTGTCACACTTAAAGGTTCAGAAGCAGAATTGATTGAAACAAACTCATATTCTTTAATTAATAAATCATGAAAAATTTTATAAAAAAGTGATTTGTAAAATTTAAATGAAAAATTTTCTAATTAATAAAAATTAATATTAAAATTGTGAAGTTAAAATATATTTAAGCAAAATAAGTTCAATTTACATAATTTGTCAACAAATATCAATTTAAACACTTGAAATTTCCCTACTTTCTATGGACATCAACTATAACCTAACTTATTTTAAAATATAAATATTTGTAATAAATTTGATAACACAATAAGATTCTGAAATTAAATTAATTAATATATCAAATACAACTTTTATCATTTCAGTAGCAGAATAAAAAATAAGCACAATCTTCAAAAGTATAATGCTTTTCAAATGGAGCTAATTCCATTATTTTCCAAACATTTGATTTTTCACAGCCTTGAATTAAAAAAAAGAATATTTTCCATTCCTATAATATCATTTCATGAATTCTATTTCCATTTTTTTTCAACTCAACCTTTTGTTTTTTCCCTAATGCAAGCCTAACCATCCTTTTTCAGATTGCTGTATTAATAGCTAATGCCATTGCTCAATCTCTCCAGCCTTCCATTTATGATAGCATTATACAAATTAAGAAGCTGCCCTATCTACCTTCAATCATATCCACTTCTTCTCAGTAAGTGAAATGTTTTCATTGTTTTGATTTGAACTACTTTATTTAATATATATTTTTAGAAGAATTAGATTAAAATTAGTATTAATTCAAAATTTGTCTTTATTAGAGTTTTAAGAGCATTGAATAGTTTCAGTTAATTTTAATGTTTAAAAAAATGAGGTATCAAAAAGAGCACCTCACTCAAACTTAAACTCATTCCTGCAGCACATAATAAATCGGATTTGCTGATAAAAAAAATTTCCCTAGTCAGTAGCACCAGTCAATGTAGCAGTTCATCTGTTTATGGAGAATATAAGGGATTTGAGTGACTTTGAATGTGGCATGATTGTGGTTGCCTGAAAGCCCCAGTATCGCTGAAACCACTAATTTTTTGCCTTTTCTCTTACACTCAAGTCTTTGAAGAATGGAAGCAAAGCAAAAAACATCAAGCAAACGGCAGATTATTTAGCTGAAATTCCTTGAAAATGAAAGAGATGCCAGGTGACTGACATGCATTGTATGCAGCAACAGAACAGCTACAATGCAACCAATCGCAGTACATTATGACTCGGGATTATCCTACCACATATTCGTATGCTCTACAAAACCTTTAAACATTATACAGCAACAAGATTCATCACAACATTAGTGTTGCATAGAAGGTGTTCCTAATTATATATATATATATATATATATGTGTGTGTGTGTGTGTGTATGAAAACTATGAATGATATTAAAGTTTTTTTTTTTTTTTTACCTATAGATCTCTATATAGGTAAGAGTTGTTTAACACGAATAACAATATTTCACAATATTTCTTTTAAAAAAAGAAGGGGAAAGATAAAGCATTGCCATCTGTAAAGGTTCTTTTATATAAATGCTGAACTTCTTGTTGAAGTAGATTTTCAAGAATTCATTTCTAAAAAAACAGAAAAATATCTTATTTTTATAATAGGTTGTGTATTCAGAATTTTTTTTAGATATAAGAAATTTAATGATGAATATGTTTATTTTCAGAGCTCATAATGTGTATGTTGATGATATTATGGTAAGAGAAATTGTTTATGTTTGGCAAGGAGCTACTTATCGGGAAATTAAAGGCGTTTTGAAAAGTAATAAAAGACTTCAATCATTTCCATTAGTAGAGTCATCAGGTAAGTCAATAGTGTTAATCAGAAATTACTTTGTTTTAGGCTTTTATGTTGTGTTTGCATTTGACTTGATTCTTTTGTTCAGAAATTTGTAAGAATAAGCAGTGAATCTTGTAAGAATAAATAGTCATCATCATATGCAATTTCTTTTCCTGAAAGTTACTACTGTTAGTGATATTAGTAATTTTCAGGAATCATAATATTTGTGTGCTTTTCAGTGTTTCAAAATTTATTTCAAATTTTATAGAGATATAAGCTCTGAAGGTGTTAATACTATTAATTTTAAGATACTGTACTTAGTTTATTTTTATAACTTAATAAACTTTGTTGTACTATTACTTAGAAATGTAAATTGGAAATAAATGCTTTTGTACAGTTTCTATGCAATGTGTTCTCTATGTTTGTTACTTATGAATCAAAACATACTTGTTTTTTTCTGTATCTGGTACTACCAAGTGTTTTGAATAATAAAAAATGTTCAAACTAATACATCTGCTTGTTTTGACAGCCTTTCAGAAACCTAAAAACATGCATATATTCTTAAAAAAAAACAGTGTGTGTTTGATTAACTTTTGTATAATCTTCTTCTAAAGTTACAAATTTTAATTTATTAGCCTCTAAAAATGAAGTTAAAAATACAAATTTAAACTAAACATTTAACACTCTTGCTTCTTAACTGTTTTGTAATTTTCAGTAGATATTACTTTTTTTTCTGAAAAATATTTGTAGATTTAAATTGGTTATTTATACAAATTTAAATTGTTCTTTAACAGTTTTAGCTTAAAATAATCACCAGCATAAATACCAAATTTTACATAGAAAAGAAATATTTAGATCAGAGATACCTAGTTCTAATATCACATTAGTTTTCTACAGTATAATAAATATATTTTTTTCTGTGAAATTGAAAGATCTGGACCTCTAGATCTCTGTGAGATTAAAAGAGCTCTACCATTTTTTGTTTGAAAATTTGAGTACAAAGTACATGAGGTTTGTTTATTCTATTCTTGTGTGTGTGTTTCTATGTAGTAAAAATTGAATCATGAAAACTTTATGAAAATTTGTATATAGACTAACTTAAAGGGTTCAGAATTTTCTTATTGCATGAAATTAGGATGTTTCTATTGAAAATTTTAAAGTTTTGATTAATTTTTATATAGAAATTGCTGCCTAAGCAACTTTTTAAAATATTAGTTGATAGTATTGTTATTTCAAATTGAATGGTACCAGTATCTTTTTTTTTTTAATGTTTATTTGTAGCTGAGTTAGTGGCACCTATTTATTTATTATTTATTTTTTAAATTCTTTTTTTAAAAACATGAATCTTTTTCAGAATCAATGATTCTACTTGGATCTGTGCAAAGAATGGAGTTAATGCGTCTTCTTGAAAGACATTTAGGTCGTGAACGTAGATTACAGGAAGTAGCTCGACGGCAGTCAGTTGATGAAGGAACATACAAAGCAGCTCAGGAACAGCAAAGAAGGATGTCAAGATTTGAAGTCATTCCTGTTGCAAGCCTTGGCAGAGTATAATGTTATATATTTCTGTTTGTTGCATTTTATAATGAAGTAGTTTATAAATAAACAATAGCTGAGTTAATAAGTCAATCAAAATATCTCGCATTAAGGTAAAAAAAAAATAGAAATCTGAAGAAAATAACTTTTTTTCTTTTTTGTTATGCCAGTCATCAGACGTTTTTTGTAAAGTCTTTATTTTAAGGGCAATTATAAAGAGAAAACGGTTATGTTTCATAGGGATAAGTCCATCAATTCCTTATCCATGCTATATAATGAAATTTATAAATTCATTGAAAAATATATGTTTAAATTGAATAAAAAGTAGCCTAGATTTTATTCTGGGTTTATAGTCTATTTATATACAATGTTTCAAAGGAATCTGTCAAATGATATGGAGTTGTATAGTATCCAAGCAACACATGCATTTTCAGATTTATGTATATAGTACTAACATTTAGCTTTTGCTTGTTTTGATATTTTTCCAGAATTATGTTAGTAATCTTGAACTTATGAATGGATGGAATTAATGTAATATATTTCCATATGTTTAAGCATATTTGATTAATTTATTAATCCGAAACACCAACTGATCAAACTCTCACAATAAAAGACAGTTAGTTCATATGTTTCTTCAGTATATACTCCAAAAATATTTACATATACTAAAATTAAATGTTTTATTTTGTTACTTACATGTTAATGCATTATTCTTATTGTTTATTATTTTCAGCTACAATTTACTAAAATATTTTCATAAAAAATATGTATCAAAATTGAATCTAACAAACTATTTGGAATAATATTTGAAAAGGGTAATCTGGTTTGTTGTTGCATATCCAGCAAATTCACTTTTACACTGAAGGAGTTCTTAGTTCTTAAACAATATTTTTAATTGAAACAGATTGAATATGGATTAATTTGAAGTTGTTAGTTTAAATTTTATAGCCTGATGATAAGACACAAGAATATTCTGATATTTACTATCTTACACTTAAAATTATATTTTTCTTACATAATATTTTCATTCAAATTTATTTTCTATATTTTCCTTGAATTCTGATTGATTTAATTTCATGAATTTCAGCTTATGTTTTTAAAGAAGTATGGCATAATTTTGCTTTCAGTTCTTCTTTTTAACTGACATGTAAAGAAATATGATTGCATTGAATTTTTAAATACCAGTGTCATAAAAAAATGTAAAGTTTTTCTAAAATGTAATGATTATAAAAGCATTTAGAATTGTAAAAAATGTTTCTGTTAATGGTAACTTACACAGTTTTTTGCATTGAACAAAAGAAACATTATTTTAAAATAAAGGGTAGTTTTAATCAAAATGTTCCAGTTCAGAGGACTCTGAGACAAAAAGTAATCATAACTAGGTCAAACTTCCAATAATATACATTTCAGAGCATGGAGGGAACAGAAAAGGATGATTTGAAATAGGCCAGCAGGGGAAGATATGGTGTTTTGAACAATGTCTTGTAATAAAACAATTTTGAAGTATAATGATACATATTACTTAAAATTATTATGTATTATAAGAATGTGTAAGATGTATTAAGCATATTTTATGTTACTCATAAACACTTAATTGAAAATTTTATTAATGCATTACAAAAAAAAGTCCCCCCCCCCTCCCCCGCAGGAAACTCCACAGTGTCTCCTTCCCTCCGGAGCTGCAGAAACCCTTCCTGGAGAAAAATGTCTGAATTCAATATTGCATACATTTCTTCCCCAAATAACATCCTGTCTGGCATTCTGTTTGGTATGATGTCAAAATTAGGTGTTCGTTTTAAAAATTTCGTGGTACAATTTTAGTATAAAGATGACCCCAAAGCTTATTTTTTTTAACATAAATTGAAAGAAGACATAATTTCCAGTCAAATGGCTATTTCCATTTCTTTTTTCTTTTTTTTTTTTTTTTTTTTGGGGGGGGGGGGGGGGGGACAATTTGGTGATTGAAATGTATGGGATTTTTATTTTTGGCCAACTGTACCAGCCTCAGGTTCATGAATATAATGTTGAAAGATTGTAATCTTTAAAAACATTTTATTATGGAAAATAAATGAAATAATATGTAATATTTATATTTTTTATTTTTCATTTAGTCTTCATCAAGGGGGTCTCCTCCTCCTTCACCACCAATGACACCTACATCACCAAAAAAGTCAATATTAAAGCACTCTCCTATGCATTCCCCATACTCAACTATTACATCAAGTATTGCTCATGGTAAGATGGTATTGGTTTTATATTGCTGTGATATTATTGGTTAACTTTTAAAGCATTAAGGCTCTTCATTAGTCAAATCTGAAACTCCACTCTCCAATGTTAATCTTATGAGCAAAACATTTCTAAAATATATATTAGTTTTATTTTAAGCATTAAAATCTTATTCACTGCTCAAGAGCTTTGCAAAGATTTTTACATTTGAAATATAAAATTAAGTATAAGTTTTAGAAATATTTGGTGAGTGAACAAGAAAGGAACATCCTGTAAGGAAGAGTATATAGGGGAGAAAAGTTAAAAATTTTAATTCAAGAGAAATTTGAACATTTCCAATGCATTCTAGGACCATAGGATTAACATTGAGGAGGGGAATTTGTGGTCTGACAGATAATGAGCTTTAATGACATTTTACCTGTGCAGTTATAGAGTACATTTTCTGGAAGGAATTTCTGCTGGGTGATTTGTGGAAACAATTTTGTTTTTCTGCATATTATTTATTGTAAGATATTTGAATGATGATATTACTCGGGTTAAAGAAAGAGTGAAGAAGAACTCTGGCTGAGATTTTTGGACAATGACATTCACTATTTAGTGAAAACACTTAAAGATGAAGATATTAAAAATATTGTTATGTCAATTAAGCTGTTGTTTTTATAGATATACTTCATGAAATTTCTGCTGTAAGATTTTTATTTATTAGTATATGTTTTTGTAGCTGATTATGACTTTTAATGTACAGATGCAGCATTTGCTTAGAATAAATTCATATTATGTGAAATTTAAAAAGTTGTACATTTGCAAGGCATACAACAATATATTTTACCGTATGCTTGGTATTGGGGAAATTTGATTTCATTTATTCATGGGCAAACATTAAAAATATTTCACAACAATTAATGGTGTGTATTTTAAATAAATAGCCAGGGAAATCGAAACTGAGACACAGTAAAACCTGTCCTAACATGAAAGTGTATATAACAGAATCCTCTCTTTTACAGAAAAAAAAATATGGTCTTAGTAAAAAAGATATAGTACAATTGCAATAAACAGTATATCTGCTAAGATAAAATCTGTCTAAAATAGAATTAAATTTTAACTGATAAATTGTTATTCTCATATCCCTTTTGGTTTAGTCAAAGTAGGTTTTATTGTATCTGTAAAGTTAAAGAAATATTTTGAAGTAAGAACTGCTTAATAGGATGGTAGTAAATTAGAAAAAAAGTCTCGAGGATTAAGGAAAATGCTTATAAATAAAACAGTATGAAAACTTAGAATCTTAACAATACTCATAATTCTAGGATGCACTAGTCTATGACTTGTAATCTTGGGTTTTTTGGAACTAATCGCAAAGACAGGCAAAACTACAAAATGAATGTGACCTATATTTTAAAATAAAATAAATGTTTATTATTAATTTTTAAAGGCATTAACATTCTAGCAGAACATGTGGTGATGTTTATTGTAAGACTGAGGAACAAATGAGGCATTTAAAGGCAGAGTGGTGTAAATTACTAATTTTGAAAATTTGAGCTTAAGTACATGGAGGATATCTTATGGATACATTATATATATGTATAAATAGTGGTTTAAGTGATAATTCCACAGATATTTTACCCGATAGAAAATAATTATTGCACATACTGAAGATCCTTTCATTTGAATATTTAAGGAAATGTAACTTGCACCACTCTGCCTATAAATGTTTCAAATGTAGGACTGATCAAAAAGAGGGAGAGTTAGTGCATATGTATAAATTCAATATATCATTAGCTGTTGTTAGGTGACATTATTTGCTATAGAGGTGTTAACTTGAAATATGTACTTAAATGTGGCTGAGATACACTGTTTTTATCCCTTCTAAGCAGTTGTATAATATTTGTATTCTTTATTTCTGAATGTTATTAATTTAATTAACCATTGACATTATTTCAGATTCCAGATTACGTGCCGCATTTGAAGCTATATTTCGCAAAGCATTAACATTAGAGGATGCTAATCCAAGTGAAAAGGTAATTTAATAGAACATTTCTTGAAAAAATTGTATAATTGATTTCATTTTAAAAAGTCTCAATCTAATGTATCTTTTCAGTACCTTGAAGCAACACATTTTTAAAAATATAGATTATGTCTATTTGTTAGTTTCTTGGTGTCTAAGATTGTTGTACAATTTTTGCATCATTTCATATTTGTTAATTTTTCTGTCTGTAGTTATTTTATGCATACTTGCCAGGAAAGGTTTTACAACTGTAAAGTTCATAAAAATGTGGAAAACTATTTTCAGTAGGACTTTTTAAATTGTTCATTGTTTATTAGTACATAAAAAATATTTTACAGGGTTCCAACTGTCCTTATGAAGTACTTACAAGTCCTAATTTTTATATTTCATTTTTAAGAGTCCTTATAAGTAGTTAATTTTCACTGGTAGTCCTTAAATTATCCTTATTTTTCTTTTAAGGAGGAATGCATTTTTTAAGTGATGAAATTTCTTTATGACATTTATTATCTTGCTTTCTGAATGGGCATAAAGATAAAATACAGAAGTTAAATAAAAATGAATATGATGTAATAATATTGCAATACATTTTTTTTTTGCCTTTTTTTAATGTAAGACAGTCTTAAAAAGACCTTATTTTTATTACAAACTCAGAGTAGAAACCCTGTATTTCATTATAAAGAATATATCTCGTCCTTCATGAATAATTTTATTCTTAAAAAGATGCTTTTAAAATCCTCATTTTTTATTTTAGAAAAAGGGTGGTAACATTCTTTTATTCAGAAATAATTGTTTTATAATTCTTTTTCTTTTATCCTGTTAGCTTAAATAAATGAATTTATGCTGATATATTTTATTATCATCAGAATTTGGTTAAGGTTTGTGTACAGTAATATTGAATTATTTTGCAAATATTTTATGCCATCAAATAATTACTTTGTTATTAATTTGGTTGTGCTGCCTCCCCATCCCTAGCAATTTCTTGAGTCTTTTCTAGTCTTCATAATATTTCAATACTAATATAATCTATATTACATTTAAAAATTGTAAAACTTTTTAATCAAAAGTTTTATGACAGGGGCAACTTGCCTTGTACTTTATGTTTATATGTAATTACAGTAGGGAGGAAGACAAGCTGTGAATTAACTCCATCAAAAAAATTTCAAACCCTCCTCTGACTTTGCTGACTGGTTACAGCCTTGGGAAAAAAATTATCTATTATGCCTTCAGTGTGTTGTAGTTTCATCTTTATTTGTCTCATCTCATATCAAGTCTTTGAACATTACCATTGAAAAAGTACCCTTAATTGTAAAAGAAAAAGAAAATAATAAAGATTATGCAATGTCCACAGCAATTGCTGAAAATCGATTTTTACTGAATTATGTGTTTTTTAAATTGTTTATATTGATATTTCATTGTATGGAAAAATTAAATTTCTTAATAATATTCTGCCAGTGTTGGAAAGCGTTTTCTAGTCTATGCCTGATGCATGTTTTTTGTTCTTGTTTTATTTTGCAGTCAGACAGTGGACCTCCTACTCCTAATGTTCCTAAACGTGTACAGTTGGTATGTCAATTTTCTTTTTCTTATATTTTTTTTATAACTTAATGTAAGCATAAAAAGGGTTAATTTCCATTTGATCATTTGTCACTGTCATATATTTAGAAAGAAATATCCTTATTAATTTTATTCTTGTAATTTTTGACAAAATGGTGTGGAATAATAGAAAAAAGATGTTATTGGATTTAAAAAAAAAAAAAATATTGTAAAAAATATAATGTATGCCATAATGACAAATACATCTCAATACAGAATATCAAAAACAAACAAACAAAACAGAATATTTGTTATAGGCTTAAACATAATACAGCTTATAAAAGCAAGGTGATAATATTTATTAAACATTAAAATAAAATAAATCATTTTAAAGTATGAGACTTGAGGAGATTACTTCAACATTAGAATAATTGGTACATGAACAATATGGACCATATGTCATTCATAAATTATGCTTACAAAATATGGTTCATGAACCTTTTGTGCTTCTTTCTTAGGTGAGATTAGGGAAAAGAATCTGCAATGTTATTTTCTGGTGAAATTCTGATAGTCTTTATTAGATCTTTTTTAACAGCATCTGTATGATGAGCAGCATCAGTATGTTTGCTATAAAGCATGAAACAGCTTGTTCTTGGTCAAATCGGTAGTGCTTTTGTTATCCATGATATTATGATTGGATTATTTTTAGATGATAAGTTTAATTGTCTAGAAAACCATTTTAGCCTCCTGTTTCTTTTGTAGCAGATGTTAAGGCAATCTACTCTGCTTTAGTGGTAACAGTGGCAATAGTTATTTGTTTTTTCACTTTGTCATGTTACTGCAGCTGTGGCTAACTTAGAGATAAAACATATTATTGATTTCTATCATCATGGTATCTAACAAAATCTAAAACACAATAGCTTAAAAATTCACTATTAGCTGGTAAAGAATATTTCGATTTTGTATTTCTAGAAGCATGAAGGTATCTCATGACATGTGTAGTGCACTCCTATATATTTTTGCTTCACTTGAACAATATGGATATACCAAACCTACAACAAATGTGATATCAGAATAGCTTAATTATACACTTTAAATTTCTAACAGTTGATTGGCATATATACATGTTAATTTTTTATAACTCTCATTAAATTTTAAAACTTGTTATTCATATCTGTTGGTGTTGATGCTGGTTTTGAATCATGCATAGCAATTTATTAAGAATTGACTCAATGGTAAAACCTCTGGGTGTGTAGAACCTTTTTTTCTGTCTCTTTGTATTATAATTCCTTGACATTACATGAACATATTTTATATAAAATATTTTAACCTACTCATGCATGATAACCTAACTTGAGGTTCTATTGTAAAACAACCCTCAGAGCATGTTTTATTTTTACTCCTTTATTACATATAAACCTCATATGAATTTTAATAATGCTTGTGAAGTACAGCAATAGATGACAGAACCATTTTGTTTTTTAATATTCAGTTGGAAAATTCGTCTTTGACAAATTTTTTTCAGTTCTCAACGAGAGAAGATTTTCTCAAAGAATTACTGTTCCTGAATCCACACAAGAATGTGAGCAAAAATATTTTTTATTTTCTGCTTCATGTTAATGAATCCCAATTTTAAGATATCCCCAAAACTAACTACTACTAATAGTTTTTTAGTGCATGTAAACCTCATATGAGGATTGTTTTGTAATTTTGTAACAAATTAAGTTTTTTTTAATTAAATGATATTTGTTCTTAATAATCCATTTAAAATTATTTTAAGTGCAATTTTTTTTATCCATTTAAAAATAATTCATGCATGAGGTGGTTAAATACTTGGCCTTTAACTCAGATTTTAGTCTTACAATATTAAGGATATTAGAAAAGCATAAAAATAAACTACAATAAATACAATGTTCTTACCTGTAATTTTGTAAGAAATGCAGAAATCAAAATCAGCATATGTTCATCCTAAATTCTTAAAATTATCATCATGTTTAATGTATCACAGTCTACCTGATTGCTTTAATTGATACATTCCTTTTTGGACTCAAGTAATAAATAATTCGGACTTGCCATTTCTTTGGAGATCTCCAAACCATGTCCACATAAATCTCCTTGAAGAAGTGCAACAGCAACATCAATATGACCAATATTGCAATCATAAAGGGTAGACAATGACTAACACTCTCAGTGTTTTATAGTATCAGGGTTCATATTGGTGCTTACTTTTGAATACATTGAAATCCCTCTATAGTGACCACTGTTCGTTTGCATGTGAAAATGGTCGTTAAGAGGGGTGGTTGTTTAATAGGGCGGGGTTGAATTTTGAAGTGAAATATTAGATTTTGAATCTTTAGATGTGGAAAGAGCACATGACTTAAAACATTTTCTAATGGTTTTGATTTTTACATTTCCCCATGAAAACTTCATCCAGGATACTGCATCTGATATGGTTACTTTCTTGACAAGTTAAAAAGCACAATTGAAATAATCTATCCTTGCAATTAAATATTGAAGAACTTGTCTACTGTAATCTAATTTAAATTGTTTTATTACCCCTTGATCTTACGGCTGTAATTTCAAAGTGGTGTTTGGTAGAAGCTAACAAACTTCCACATTTGACAACTCCTTCTCTTGTTTAACATGACATGAGGCATTGTCAATAAATAGAATCACTTTTCGATTCTTTAGGCAGATATTTCTATTGAAATCAACTAGCCAGTCTTCATAAATATGTTGTGTTATCCAAGCTTTTGGACTACTGTGCCATGAGATACTTGAAGGTAGAGTTCTTTTGAAACATCGTGACGTCTTAGCTTTTCCAATTATTAAGCATTTGCACAAAATGCTAGGGTTAGATGTTCTTTCACTAACTTACCACCTTTGCAGTCATTTTTCACAAATTCCATTGTCTTTCAAGGAGGCGCTTGGTAAACAAGCCTGTCTCATCCATATTAAATATGTTTCGGTCATCATAACCTTCAAGAATAGTAAGCAGACATTTCATCTAGTCATCACAATAATCATTATTTACATCAGCTGATTCCCCACAAATCTTATGACAATTGGTGTTATGTTGAACTTTTAAACATCATAACTAGCCATTGCTAGTTCTGAAATCTTCATTTCCTAATGATTGTGTAATTTCTAATGTTTTTTCTTTTAGAATCAGACCAGATATAAGAATATTTTCTGATCTTGTACATATCATTCAAGCACCATATTGTTTACTTTGGGAAAATTTTTGTTTCATTTTCTTTAGTCCATGGCTATAGTTTTCTTCAAAATTTTCTTAATTACATCCTGATTTTTTAAAATTAAGTTTGAATTTTTCCACAGTGAAATAGTTCCACTAATTTTTATTCAGACTTTCCTTTCTTGTAAAGATCTATAACTGTGATTTTTTTCATCCAAACTGAGAACAATTCTCTTAGAAGCCATGGCTTTATGAACAATCCATGAGATAACTCAATTTTTTCTGTTCACTCAGTAATCCTTCTATGCTCCTCTAAGTTGTGCACATGTAATTGCACTGCACCTGTTCGTCACATGATCAAAAGTTATCCAGTGCAGATAAATGGAGGGTGATGAATAACTTTGTTAATCCCACTAGAACACAAGTTAGGACCTTATCTCTGATTTGGCAAAATTTCTGTAACAATGTAGAGCTACACATGGAGAATAATGCACGGATGCTGGTCATTAAGAGGGGTTGATGTGGTCACTTAATAGGGGGGGGGGGGGTTTACACACAGCCACTATTTTCATTGAAACTAAAAAAACATCATTGAAGTCTGTGGGCTATATCCATGGAATGAAAAATTGATATTTGAGGGGGTGGTCTTTAAGAGAGATTTCACAGTACTACTATTTCTAAAAAGTAACTTTGACCTTACTTGTGAGATTCTGTGATTGAATAAGGTGAAGATTACTTTTTGGGAAGAGTGATCTTCTAAAGTAAGTACCTGTATGAATCCTGAGTATATAATTGGAGAAAATTCCAAGTGTAGTCAGTGCTTTTTGTTTGGAAGTCAATTTTAGCAATGTTCAGGATTTTCATCAGCATTGTATTTTATTTGAAATACCCATTAATTCTGAATAGGTGTGCATCCAGAAGGAAATGGCACAATGTAGCATTTTTGATTTCTCTTGTGTATATCTGGTATACAGGATGATTCCTTAATTCCATTTTGCCCCAAATAACTGATGATCCAAATTAGCTATATCTATGAACATGGTGTTTAGGAATAGTAAAATGGGTAGATGCTTTACAATGAAGTATCTTGCTGCACTCTCTAATGGCAAACCATGGAATTGGCATTCCTAACTAGAAAATGATACCAAGATACAGAAAAAAAGTCAATTACAAAGTGGTAGAGCATCCTTTATAAGTATGAAATGGTGTCTTATATGTAAAAATAACTGTATTAGAAGTCCTGAAATGTAATTTTTTTGTGACCAATCACCAACTTAAATAAGCCACTTATTGCATGGAGAAATGTGACATTATAAGTCAGATGTACATTTGCAAAGAAAATTAACATGTTTAAGCAAGATATAGTTTATTTTAATAAGAAATTCAAGTTAAGTATGCTCAATGTGTCCAATCCCATACTTCTGCATGCAATAAATGGTGTATTTAAGTTGGTGATTAGATATAAAACATTATATTTCAAGACTTCTAATACAGTTAGTTTTATATATAAAACATCATTTCATACTAAATCGAGGAGACTCTACAACTTTTTAATTGACTTTTTTTCCCATATCTTGTTCCATTTTTGAGTGATTTTCACCCCTAGATGTTGGAAAATAGTGGCTGTTTCCCTTGCTGCTGCCTTGGTATTATGCCTTACATCTAATGTTAAGTTTCGCCTATCTGGCAGGGTTTGCTGGGATTTGCTTTGAGTACTGCTGATTTGGTGTCTTACAATTTTGGTACGGTTATTCTTTAGTGCTGTTTTTGTGATATGAATGATAACTCTGTAGTTTGCTGCTAGGGGGTGATGAAAGGTGACCCATTTTACTATACCTAGACACTGCATTTCTCACTGTAGCTAACTATGTTTGCCAGTTATTTCAGGCAGGCAGAATTAAAGAAATACCCTGTATATATATAAAAAAATTTAAGTATATGCTACACTTTCTTAGAGGATTATTTTTTCCCTGGAAAATATTAACTTGAAATATGATCAATATCAATGGAATTTATCAAAATAAAATTTGGCCAAAATTGTTTATTTATCTTTTTAAAGCAATTTTATAAAACTTTGCTGTAATTATACTATGTAGTACTAATTGTATTTTATTTGAATTGACTTATGCTTCATATTTTTTTGTAGCCTAAAGAAAGAGTTATAGATATGTCACAAGAAGAAGTAAGTTTTTAATTTTACTTTTAAATTTATTACTTGATTATTGTTATTGTAACTATGATAATGACATTATTTTGAAATCTGTATGAGATTTACAAGCAAACAACCTGTATTATGATGGGGTGATTTGTGAATGTGAAGCTTGCATTCTTTTACATTCCAGATATGCTCAGTAGAATTAATATCCAGTGAATAAAGAGGACAGGACCACAAATACAGGGTTGATACTCCTCAAGGAAACATGTAAATCAAATAAAACTCAGGGAAATTTAATCTTAAAATAAACCTCAGGGAAAAGTCTGTAATTTCTCCCAAAACTTGAAAAAACTGTTCAGTTACTCTGGAAAAATAAAAGATCCACATTAGCCAGCAATCACTGCTATTTGCCATCCCTCATGACTTATTATTGATAGGGAAAATTTATTAAATTTAGAAATTACTCAGGAAATTTTTTTTGAGAAGATGAGTATGAACCCTGAAATAGAACTCATGTTTCATAAACACTGTCATGCAATGTGCGTTTTGTGACAGTTTTGATCCTGCTGCAAGGCTGCATTTGTACAGGGAAAGGCAGAAACCTTGTAAGTTGAAGCTTGATTGGAAATAATATTCAGACAGTCCACAACATTCATGGTGTGTTTTACAGCAATCCTAAGGCCTCCCTACCCCACGTAAATTCCCCTAAAGCATAGTACCTCCATCTTACCCTACATATGAATCATGATGCATGAATGAAACAACTGTTTGCTAGAAACATACCCACATGTGGCCATCAGTGTGATGCAAAAGGAATTGGGATTCATCAGTTCAGACAAGTCTTTTTCATTGTTTCATCATGCCTCACTGGGCACATAAATGTTGATGGTAGTCTGTTATTAAAGGCTTAATATGAAAGAGAGGCATCTGGTGGTCTGGTGCAAATTCCCATATATAACAAAATCAAATGCAGTATGTACTGAGCCACAGGCATGTTTCTATTTGCTTCATCAAGTGGGACAATCTCAGGTCTTTGAAATTGTTCATTATGCTTAGATGTTCAATATCTTGCTGTCTTCTTCCTGTTTCACCACCAGTCTTCCCCTTTTCAAACAGGCTAATAGCAGCATCTCATGATCACCTAATAAGGCATGCTGTTTTGGTAATACTCCATCTCAACATTTCAGGACACCACAATCTACTCTTTATCAAAATCATTTAACTAATCTGCCTTCTCATTATGTATACTTTTATTTGTTCAATAAAATGATAACTTGAAAAAACCTACTAACCTTTTCCTATCTGGCTATGTGCCATGTATTTCATTAAAGCAAGTACATTCCCAAAGTGGTGATCACGTTTTGACTCATCAGTATATAATATACATAATATATATATTCACACACACTGAGTTGTTCTATTAATAGGATTGCATAATTATTAAATTTTAAAAGTTCAAGGTATGAAATGAAGTTTCATACACTTCTGGTATAAATTAGATTCCAGATGTAGTCAAATTTGGATATTATTTGAATTAATTTCTTTCTGCATAATTTATAACTTTTAAGAGATAATATTGAGTAGAAACATGCAATGCTATTTTAAAATGGAATTAATAACATGAACTAAGCAATGTGGAAAGTTGTTTTTACAATTGCTGAAAAGTTTGTTTTTTAGAATAAAAAAAAATGTATTGTGTTAAACAATAGTACTTTTAAAAACATATATATATATTCCTGCCTTATTTGTGATTTCACTCTGAAACGTTTCTTTAATGTTATAATTTTTTCCCATGTTGTACTGACTACTTTAACCCCTAGCAGTTCAGAAGTCTTCCAGTTTACTTACCACTGTGTCCAAGTTAACAATCATATGAAAAGAAATATGTACTAAATATTTTAATATCAAATTTAAAAAAAATATTAATACATTTACAAAGTAATAATTTAATGCCCACTGATATTTGTATGAACTACAGAAGATGTGTCTCTCTCATTGGACCATATTCACACATTTAAAATTAAGAGGTCTTGTAAATAATAACTAACTAAAATGTATTTTTAAAAAACTAAATGCATCCAGAACACATCCAGGTTTCACTTTTCACTACATATAGGAAGCTGCTATCATTATTCTCAAAACTTTATACAATTGCTATAAAAAACCAGCAAGACTTCATAATTTCACCATCGATGAATTTCAGTTTTATAGGGAACATTTATAAACTTTATAGAGTTCCTTTATAAACTTTGCAACCACACTGTAAACGATAAACAACACTTCAGCTCAACTATTAATGAATCAAAGACTTCATAGCTCCACTACAAGACTTTATAGCATCCATATCTCACATTGTAACAACAGTATAAAACAAGTAAAATATATAAACAAGGATAAAAATAACAAAATTGTTGCTGCAATATATGCGGTATTTCTTCTAATAAGTAAACATGCTTTGCCATGTATACTGGGACATTAGACAGTTAAGGATTCATAATATGTGTGTTTCTTTATTCTTTTCATGTTTTAATATAATGTGTTACTAATTAAATTGTTTATAATCTGTTGCATTCAGTTGTATTTGATATTCTAACTATAGCTTATCTATGGCTATTGTGCTGTTAAACATATTAATTAATATTTCCATTGGAATTTTATATATTTTGTTTTATTTTTTTAGCAATTAGCTTGGGAAGAGGATCAATTAAATGCTCCTGTCGATTTTAGCAAGTGTCATATTGATCCTGCTCCCTTTCAACTAGTTGAGAGAACTTCTTTAATTAAGGTATTTTTGTATTTTTTTTCTACATTTTTACATGAAGTTTAGCTTACTTTAGATCTTCTTTTATAATAAAATAAAATGTTTATAAAGAAATGTACATCTTTAAAATTTTCCAAATTTGTTGAAGAATTTTTTTTTTTCAAACAACTCCTATATATTAGACACAGTTGAACATTCTATTTGATTTTTAGGAGTAATTTTTGTTAAGTCATTAAAATAAGTAACTTTTGATGAATTTTTTTAAAACATTTCATCTTCAACATTGGCAGTCAGCTCAAAATCTACAACTCTAAAATCTGCAAATACCTAAAATCTTCATATCATTTGCAATGTAAACAATGAAATTTTCAGTTAAGATTTGTCAAAAATAATCAAAATGGTCATGTTTTATTGATGTTTCTAAGCTGGATGACTTGTATTGATGAAATAGCAGCCACTTAGCATCTTGCAGATGAAGAAGAAAAACTCAATTTTGATTAGGCTCATGGAGATATTTGAAATTTTTTTTTCTAATGACTAAATTTTTGTGACTGAACAAGAACTGCTGAATGTTTGCAGATTGTAAGAAAAGATTTTAAAGCATAAGCTGAATGTCCTTAAACTATTATTGATCAATTGTTTAAGAAATTATTTATAACTTGTAATAGTCATTACAATTTATCAAAAATATTCACTAAATAAATGTTTTTTTAATAAATTATTTGTATTTTCATTAGATATATTGATTTTCATTAGCATTTATCAACATACAGTTATTTTATAAATATATAACTAATCTGATGAGGTTTAAAATGTAAACAAAACAATGATCTAAATTCTGCAAAATCTAGAAATCCACAAAAATCTTGATTTCAAGCTCTCTAGATATTTGAGTTTACTGTATCAGTAACCTTTAATTTTCTTTCATTATGAAATAAAATAAATTCATGTATTTGTTTGCTTTAATAACATTATATCTTTTTCATTATTGTTATTATGTTAGGTACATTCCTTATTCTCCATGCTTGGACTAAATCATGCCTACGTGACAGCTATAGGACGATTAGTGGGTGTAGTTGCATTGAAAGAGGTTTGTTTTCCTGTTATGAGTTTCATTATTACTTTTATATTGAACTTAATAGAATAGCAATAGCTTTAAATTATGAAAATAAACTAAGTGACAGAGGTACTCATTCATTTTTGTGCCTTTAAAATGTATCTAATTTCTGTACAAAGAATTTTTAGACTATCTGTTTACGTATGTTGTCTTGTATTTGTGATTGGCTGTTCTTTCAATCAAAAACATGCTGAGCTAAAGAGTTTTTTAAGCCTAAAAGATTTGTCATTTTTTGTTTAATTTTTGGGTATGTGCTTTTGAGTAGCCCTTTTCTTTTCAAGCATTTTAATGCAATTTTTCATTAATTACTTAGAAACCTGTATCAATTCGTAATTAGTTTTATGCTATTATCTGTTCATTTTTTTTGCAAAATAAAATTCATTCAAATATATTAGGGAATTTACCATTTCTTTCTGATATGTCTTTCTGTTTGATATACTGTTTTCAAGTGTTTTCTGCTTTTTAGAAAATTTTCAGTTTTCATCCCTTATATTCAGACACCATGAATTTATTATTAGTTTAGTTATTAAGTTTAGAAATTTAAACTTTGATATGCATTTTACCTTTGGCTATACTTTTTTTTTTCAAGAAATCTTAGGTTGTGAAAAAAAAAATTATTAAAGAAGTATTGCAGTGATTAGTCTTGCCTTAAAGCATAGTGCAATCCATTTAAGGAACAATGCTTTTGATATTTTGTTGAATATGAATTTTCACATTTATATGCTATGGTAATGAGAGGTAAATGTTGTTAATTGTATATTTTTAAAAGTTATTTATTAATGTATACACAAATTAAAAACATCTTTTACTTAAGCAAGGTGTCAAATACATGTAAAACAAAATTTCCAAACTTGACATGTTTCAGTTTAAAGTATAAAACCATAATCATAAGCGATGTATGTGTGCTCGACGATGTTTTTGACGATGTATGTGTGCTTATGATTATGGTTTTATACTTTAAACCGAAACATGTCAAGTTTGGAAATTTTGTTTTACATGTATTTGACACCTTGCTTAGGTAAAAGATGTTTTTAATTTGTGTATATGTTTTAGAAAAGGTGAAGTTTTTATGTTTTTAAATTTTGGAATTAAAAAACAGTTTTAACGTATTTATTAATGTATTTCTTTCAGTAATTAATTTTGCTGTGAATATTTTTATGCATATTTTAAAATTCTAATTTATTTTATTATAGCTGAGGAAAGCCATAGAAAATATGCAAGGAGGCACATTTAGTCGTAATTCTCCTACAACAGTTGAAACCTCTAGTATTCTTAACAATTCCTATGTAGCTTCAGATTTCCCCTCAGAACCTCCATCTGAAGCTCCTTCAGAAGCTCCCTCTGAACCTGAAACTCCATCTGAGACAGAAGAAAATTCTGAATCCAACAGATTTGTTTTCAATTTCAAAAATATCCGTAGGACTAGTCAGACATCACCGGTCTGATATGTATACATAATCTGACAGCCATTGGAGTTGTACATTTTATTATAAAGTGGCTGTTAATTATATTTACATGATTCTTTACATCATGTTTAACAGTCTTTCAAAGTTTTGCACAAAATCACAATTGATTTGCAAATATCTTTTTACCGATGCTTTAGTAGTTTTATACCTTCAGTTATTACTGTTGTTTCATTCTTTACTAAAAATGTTCAAGTTACAGGTGTATTCTGGGTAAAATAATTTTTCCCAAAGCATCTTTTATAAAACTCATAATTGTTCATTTCTATGTCAGTATGTATTAGTTTTAAACTGAGAGCTTGTCACTGCGTAACTCTATTGAGATGCAAACTAAAATTATTACATTCATGTTAAGGAGATTATTTTTTTTATGTATCTCATTCAATTCGTGTTTCAATTTGTTTTTACTTACTGTACAAAACAATTAAATTATGTTAAAATAAATATTGCATCACAACTTGTATATATGTATGTTGTTTCATGTATTTCATTTTTACCCTCTGCAATACTTAAACTAGATAAAAAGAAAGTGGTGAACTTTTTATGTGCTTGAATTACATTCCTGTATTAACTAAGGAAAAACTACTTGAAATACTTGCATCATTTTCCTATAATGTAAAATAATTTCTATTGTGAATTGCATTTTGTTTTACAGAAATTAATTTTAAGTCTATAAAAGTATTAGACCTGTATATAGCTTTTTATGAAATTATGTTGAAATATATTGGCTGCATTACTGTTTTTTGATTGAAAATCAGGTCACTGTTAAAATGCTATTTATGGACATGTTTATTTATTTTTATTGGAGAAGTCCTATAAATGAATAGCATTTTAGTTGTGATGAGTCAGGCTGATAATGGAGCCATGTCCATCAGTTTTACTTTTAAAGATTGTTGTTGATACTTGCTCAAATTATATATATTATGAGGTTGATAATCATGTGATTTTGTGCTTCATGTTTGTTGTTAATTTGTATTTCTAGAAATATTTTATAAGGTGTATAATAAGTGTGAGCAAAGTCATCACTGTTCTTGAAAGTTTATTATTAATTTGTGAAACCTTTTTTTTTTCTAGTAGAAGCATTTGTGCCAAATGTTTTGAACATTTTATTTTGTAGATACTTTTTTAACACACCTACTTAAAATTATTTACTATGAGCTATATAGTAATTATTACTGAAATATTATGATATAAACATTCATTTGATTGTTAACAGTGGCAGCTCACCACAAAGGGTCAGAGACGCCCAATCTTTGTAATACATAGTACTTTATATAAATTGGCTCATGTTTTCAATGTCAGCAATGATTAAAACAATACAGTAAAGTGGTTTATCTCACAATGTTAAAAATTGTGCTTAAGATTTATCTTGAACTACTTAATATTTTTACATGCAATCTTCACGAATTTATAGATTATATTTATATCTTAAGACTGAACCTAAAGATGTTCATTATTCCAGCCACAAGGAGAAATTGTATGTATAGATAAACTAAAAAAAAAATTGCTGGATTGATGCCAGGCACCTATTGACTAGCAGCCAGTACCCTAATTACACTAGACAAGTAGACAAGTACCAATATTTTAATACCACTGGATGAAAACAAAAGATTTCATTAAGAAACAACAAAAAATTTGTATAGAAAAACATACATCTAAAAAATGTTTAATATTTTGTCAGTTTCATGTGTTACTTTTTAGGAGATGCAATGAAAAACAAATTTTGTTATAAACAAAGCATTGAATTAGCTATATATATATATATATATATGCATTCATTTCTATGTTTCTCAAAATTAGATGATGTGAATGAAAACAATTTAAATATGCTTCAAAAGAAATTTTGGTGTGTTCAAGAGTACATACACATATACATGCACAATAAGTTAAAAATGAGCACTGATACTGCTAATTATGTGTACTTTCAAACTGGCAAACCAGTACCAGATAATTTGTCATATCACAACCTGTTAAAAATAATGAATCTGCAGAGAGAGATTGATTGATTTCATTGATTTTTATGACAAAACAATAGAGAAATTCAAAGTAAAAGATAATTTGAAATATAAATTCACAGCATAACTATATTAAAGTTGATATATTAGAAGTAACATTTTGCAGCAAATAAAACTACTTGCATTGCAATCAGTTTTGCAACAATTAAAAATGAATTTAACATTAGGAGTTCCAAACTATAAACTGCATAATTTCTAAACTACTTGACCAAATGACTTCCTGTTTGGTTTTCAAAAGTAAAATTTATTGATGAATTCAAGTATGATGTCAAAATTAGGTGTTAGCATTGAAAAATTTAAAGTTTTTTACAATTTCTATGTATAGACAATGCCCTAAGCAAAATTTAAGTATAGCATTAATTAGTAGATATTATTACTAATAAATTGGAACTGTCATATTTTTATATGTTGATTTGCATCAGAGTTAGTAAGGGTGATCTTTTCATCCCAGGACTGTAAATTCATTATTATGCTAACCGTAACATTTAGTACTGGGAGAAAAAAAGTTTGGTTCATGAAATTAGTTGTTTATTCATTTCACACATATGCAAAATTGGTCCCACTTCTGAAAAATAACATGAGCTGCCACTGATTGTTAATTAAAAAAATTATTTTAATAATATTGTTTATTTGCTGCTTACTTTTAATGTAATTTAAGAGAAGATTTCCAGTTAGAGATTATAGTAAATTTTCTCTAAAGCTGCATTCTTAGAGTTAATAGCACTCATTCTTCTGAGAAGCTAAGTAAAGTAATTAAATTTATTTTTTATGACAAAATCATTCGAAATACTTTTAAAAGATCAGTATGTCTTCAAAATAATTTCAATTTATGATGCTTTTGACACCTTTATCAAATGTTTTACATTGTCAACCAGATATATTTTAAATGGTTAGGTTACATTAGTTGTTGAATGATAAATTTTGTTCTTTAACTGATTAAAATTTATGTTTATGAAATATTGAAATAGAAAAATAATGATCTTTAAAAAAGTATATGTTTCCTAATCCCAATGTTGCAGAGATTAAAATAACTCACTTTGTATACCATAATGTGGGAAGACTTAATCATAAATTCACCATGATAAATGGAAATAGGGACATTGCTGAACAACATTCAATTTGTGAAGCCCTTACGTTTCCTATCACTGTGAGTGAAATATTTCATTTCTTCATTTTTGGAATCATTAGTCTTCCCAAAACATTCTGTGATCTATTTACCATTGCTAGCTTTCAAGTCACCCCACTTTATAGGACATAAAAAACAATGCTACTCAAATAACAAAAGTAATATAAATCCAGATACTGAAACATGATAAATGTAGATATTTTAATGAACCTTGTTGTTAGTGTATATGTATATATAATATCATTTTTTTATAAAACAATTTTATTCAAATAACTAAAATAATATAAATTAAAATATGATTAATATAGATGTGTTTATATATGAATCTAAATGTTACTGTTTAGAAAAATAATACTCTTTATTTTATAAAAACAATTTTACTCATCAAGATACTGAAATATGATAAAAGTAGATGTTTTTATGAATCTTAATATTAGTGTTTAAAAAAATAATACTCATTATTGTATATAAACAATTTTATTCAAATAGCAAAAGTAATATAAGTTCAAATATGTTTAATATAGATATTTTTATGGATCAAAATGTTAGTTTAAAAAAATAATACTCTTCATTTTATAAAAAACAATTTTACTCATTAAGATACTGAAAAATGATAAAAGTATATGTTTTTATGAATCTTAATTTTAATTTATAAAAAAAAGTAACTCTCTATTTTATAAGAACAATTTTATTCAAATAAAAAAGTAATAATTAATATAGTGATTAATTAAAATAATGATTAGTATAGATGCTTTTATGAATCTAAATGTTAGTTTTTTAAAACATAATACTCTATATATTTTTTAAAGTCTAGTCATAAAGAATATAAATCTCAGGTTGCTGAGTAAGATGTAAGGTCTAATATAAGGTCTTTTTTATAAAATTTTTTCATTACAATACATAATTATTGAATATCTGTCTCATCTAAATGGTGGAGGACACTAAGAAAACTTTTCTAAATTTATTTTTACCAGAATAACTTTTATAAGAAAAATAAATGCTTATTTTAAAACTAAATCTACTAATGAAGATTGAATGAGCTACTGAGTGTGTGTTTGTAAAATATGTATTTTGTTATTGATGTGCCTCATATCAAATGTAACGTTATTAATATTGCATATATGCTATTTTATTGGCTGTTAAACTTAATTTGTACTATAGTTTCTTTAAATAAATATTTGAGAGGAGAAATTTGCCTGGGTTGTTGTTGAAGAGAATATAAATTATTTATATAAATATTATATAAATATTTTGTGAATATATATATATCTATAAATATTTTGTGAATAATTTTCTGTTTAAAGTGAAAGGAATCTTAATTTCTGATATTCAATAGATGACAAGATAAGAGTTAAAGTTTCTGAGAACACAATAACATGCTAGTCTTTTTTATGTTGTTGTTGTTATAAATATTAAGTACCAACAGAGTTTAAGCATGCCTGAACATTTTCAAAACAATAAAAGGAAAGTGATATTTTCTTTATTTTTTTCAAACGTATGTGAATAATTGGAAGTGTTTAAAATACCTCAGTAAATAAATAAATATATATATATATAGTATATAAATATGCATTATAAAAGTCAATATTTCCCTGCTTTCTTGTTTTGTTTCTGGTTTACAGAGGCTGTTGTTGTTATTATTATTTTATTGATTATTATTATTTTATCACCAAAGAATAAATGGTTGGAAAATGTAACAAGAATTTTAGATTTAGAAGCATTTTCTCAAATTCTATAAAAAAGGAATATTTTCTCCGATTCTTAATCAATATGTAAACATGATCGATTGGACAATTGAACATTGCCGATTGGGACAATTGATGAAGGTTTACAAATATCTCTAATCTTATTCATATTAGTTTTATATAAATGGGACCCAACTTTGTCTCTTTCTGTTCATTTAGAACCTCCCTTTTAATCATTCTTAATATTATGTATTATCCAACTATATGATTGAATGAAGAATATAATAATATCTTATAAATATGGATCTTAATTTCTTTAAAAAGTTATTAGATATCAGATTGTGCAGTATACTGAAATAATATTAAATATGACTTGTCTGATTAGGAAATGAATAGTTTGTTTGGTTAATTAGTGCTCAATTTATGCACTTCAACTCCATGCTTGCAGTCTTGACTCTAAACTATTCACATGTTTCATTGAACATCACATGTGGCACTTCTGCAATGAATAGAATAAAGTGTTACTTGCTTAACTGTTATGAATAATGTTTCTGAAAAATATCAAAGTATTTTTTAAACTATTTGTGTTAGCAACTGAACTGAATGTTGTTACATAACCAAGCAGGGTACCTCTTTAGTCTTCTATACCCTTTTAATTCACTTACAAAAGCTTCCCAATTTGTTAATTTTATTGTGATAACATCTTTTAGAGTAGAAGAGATTACTGTATGTGAAAGCATGCCACAGAAATGTTCGTTCTGTTTCCCAGTTTTAAAATTTTGGCATTCCACCAAAGTTATCTTTTGCAGCACTCTGCCTTTTCAAATAACCAGTACCTTTAGAATTGCATCTTAATAAATACAAATAAAAGTTATATAAACTCATTCATATTGACTTTATTAATTTTCTTTTAAATTTACTTATTTTTGACATGCAGTCTAATAAGTATCTTTCCTGCAAATTTTAACAGAACATTTTGCATTTTGAATGACTGAATCTTGTTTGTTATTTCTTGAAATTTATGTTTTTCAATTTATTTTCAAATAAATTTGTTTTCTTCTAGAAATTTCTAGATTTTACATCTGTGTTCAATGTGGTGTTTAGATAGTTAGTACTTTATTATAAGGACTCCAGCTTTTATTTTCATAACCTCTATACTCATGTTTGTTCTTAGATAAATATATACATCAAGATCTGAAGCAATAAATATTGAGATGAGTAAATAACTTTAATTTCCTAATTGTTTACAAGGCTATAAAATCAAATTAGTTTGCTTATAGCTTTTTTCACATGTTATTTATTTTAAAGCAGTTTAGATTTAACACTTTGATGAGTAATGCCATATATGTGCATCCCTAGTCACATATAATATGACAAAACTAACTTGTCAAATGGTTATAATAGCTTATGTTTTATTGGCCATAGATGATCATAACAAATATTTTCAAGTTGCATTCTGCTTCTATAACATATGGGTATTGCAATGTCACTATCATCTAAATGACTTAAACCTTTAGTATTTATGGGTTACCTTTTATTATTCACGTTCAAAACACGTTTAAAGACAGGCTTGAAAATATTTTTTCTGCCAAAGAATAAAAAAGGTTAATTGGAAAATTCTCTTCTTTCAGTGCACTTCTGCAAGTTTCTCATTTATAAATTAAAATATGAGACGATTGAAATTGATAAGGAAATTTTCTTTTTAACAAAATTTTGGATTAGTCAGGAAATATTGATATTTTTCCAAAAGTCTAAGAAATTAAAATTGTTTGGTCATTAATTAGATCACTGTTAGAACTTCACTGATGAGTGACATAATGTTTCAAAGATTATTCATTTTAGTTATGCATTTCTTTTTTCATTATGTACAGGTTCTACAAAAGTAGATTATTTCTCTTTTCTTATAAACATTTAACAGTCTTAAGCTGTTAAATATTTTTGGGTAGGTTTTTACAAGTTTTGTAAATATAACATGCCAAAGCTTTTTTTTAGCATATGCAGAATTTCCATAATTCTGAAAGCAATTTCCCTAATAATGAATACCATTAATAAATGAATTTTAATTATTTTTAATGTAGGTGTAAACAGCAAATGACCTTTAATAAGCTTCCAGCTGTTATGCCTATTTTAATACATAGCTGAATGATATATTAATTTAATTATATCCACTAATCTTATAACATATGCTAAAATTTTCTTTAATTATGTGAGTATTTTAAATTATCGGATCCATTCAACTTCAGTGATAGTATTCCTAACACTATTAATGTATCACATGCCTGACTGGTATAAAATAATTAATTTCTGAAATTAAGGAGAAAACCTGCATTAATTTTTGTGAGAAGCATTTTGTGGATCATATTTATGTGTACAAAAAAATCTGTTTTTTGAATTTTGAAAATGTTCATAATTTCTGAGCTAAACCTTTTAATATCAATTCTTAAGGAAACAGCATTTAACATCCCAATCTATAATTAATATATGTAGAAAATGCTATGCACTTTATTTATGTAAATTACATTGCAATTATATTTAATATTAAGACATTACATTAACATAACATTTTATGGTGAAAATATTATTTAGTTATTTGAGTTTTTGTGCCAATAAAAGACTGTTACTTTTTAATTGATGTTGCTATCTGTGCTTCAGCTTTATGCTTTTTTATATTATGCAAGGCCTTTATATATTTAATATGTCATTCATAAATTATTAATCAATGTATTTTTTTTTTCTTCTGAAAATAAGTTGAATATTAATATTTCCTTAATGTCTTATTGTTTATGAGTTATGTCATGAGTTATTTTAGAGCAGCCAAATATGTGTGTTCATTATTGTGATACAGTGTCAGTGCTCACCTGTAATGGGAACACAAAATACCTAGCCATTATGGTATTGTTGCCTTAAGACCTCATTGCATATCAGCTTATGGCTGACTGTAGTTTTCTGATACAACATTCCAGAAGTTACTTTTTCCATCCTTCTCTGTACAATGGTCAATAAATAACTTATATTTTAGATATTTAGTCTCATTTTTTATCTGTAGTTCTTTTTCTACAATCACCCATAAAAAAAATAAGCTGTTTTATTCATCACACAGATTTCTTTAGAAATAGGCATTGCAATCACTTTGTATATATGTATTTACATATATATTTATATATATGTATCTATATATATAACATAAAACTTCTCATGATTATGTCTGAAATACTGAACCAATTCGAACCTAATTGGGATCCTGTATTGATATTGCATATGGTACAATGGGTGCATTGGATTACAATTGCATTGGTACAATTGCATATGGATTTAATATTAATATGGTACATTATTATTATTATTATTATTTTGCAATTTCTACTCTCTGCCCAACAAACACGTCATATGTGGCCGCTTTCTGTAAACATTATGGCCAAATATTTTTGTGGCCATTTGTATTCAGCCACCGTTGTATATTAACTGATGCGCCGCTACATCCGGTAGCCGTCGACTAACTGATAACGGGCGAGCGGGGAAAAAACTATTGCATTTTCCGTGCTCTGTAGCCACTAAAGTTAAATTTCTGGCCAGCATATAAAAGCCTGTCATCACCTAGAAAACAGAAGGCCAGTGTCGTCTACTTGATATAATGTTGATTATAAAACAAAGAAAACCTTTTTTCTTCACTTTTTCAACATACTTTTCGTTATTCAAAATTTGTTTTTCTATGAAAGTATATTAAGAAAGGTGCGAGTAAGTTAAGTTTGCAGCCAGCATATAAAAGTCTTTCAGAATCTAGAAAATAGAAGGCCAATGCTAAGTAGTTGATATTTTGATTATAAGATATAAAGAAAATATTTTTCAACATAATTTTCATTGTTTAAAGCGTGCTATTAGATGAAAGTATTAAAATAATAATAATAATAATAATAAATAATAATGTATATTTTATCCACTAAAATATATATTTCAAAACATTTATTTTTCTTTTCTTTTACCTATTTTTATAAATTACAAATAAAATTAATTTGTTTGTAAAGTATGTCTCAGGTGTTTCTCTAATTTCCTGATTAACAAACGCGAAACTTCCTAATACGTCTTCTGACTCATTTTAAACCTAAAGAATAAAATTGGCAGGGATCACTGTTGCAGTTATTTGGAAACATATGTTTTTTTTTTTCATTTTTGGTAAATAAATTATTTATTGCTTTATAAGCTATTTTTGTCACGTGACGTCAGGTTTTTCTCTTTTTTCGCACTTTCGTACCAGAAATTCGGTTCAAAACGTGACATTTGACAGCATTTTCTGAAAGATCTTTCGCCATTACCAGAAAATGGAAAACGCTGTTCGATTACGTAGTTTTTGAATAAGAACACCTGCTAATTTTGGGCGTTTCCGAACAAAACTGAATTCAGAAATGTGTCAGAAACTAGCTGCTTTGGATTTCAGAACAGACTTATTACACTGGATTTTTTTTTTATGAACACACTGAAATGAAAATGAACATACTTTATTTTTAATTTATATACTTTTAAAAAGAAAGCATAGTCAATAACCATTTAATAGAAAATATATTGCAATGCTCATTTGATACTAAATATTAATTTCAAAAAGCTGCAATGTTTGGACATACCTATTATATAAACAATCTAATAATAATTTGAATGTTACACGTGGATTTATTTTTGTATTTATTTTCAGTTTCAATGGAAAATATTCCTCATCTCATCAGAAAATTAAAAAAAAATGTCACTTTTAATAAACTAAAAAACATTTTATATTGAAAGGGGAAAAAATCCTTTTAATTTTAAAGAAGGTCGGACCTGAACAAGGTGCTACTAATATACAATTCACATTTACAGTTGTAACTAATTTTTAATATATGGAATTTGTTTAAAAATGTATCTTTTTCCAGGTAATGTAAAATAATCAAGCATTTAAAGAAAAAAAATATGTATATGATTGAAAGACAGGCAAAAGTTTTAGTGATACATTTCAATAAGACATCGGTTTAAAAAGGACGCTAAAATATTCTCTCCCCTCTTTCTCCACCCTTCTTTGAAGGACGCGTGGGGCACGTACGTGCTCTGCTCAAGGTCAGGGAAGATACAGAATTTCTCGGAATACACACCCTGAAATCTGGTTTTCATTTATGTTTGTTCTCTTCTCAGTTAAGTACAGTGAGTGGACCTGAGAAGATGTTGATAGTATGCGAGCAGCGAGCGGGTTTTTTTTTCCCGCAATTTCCTTAAACATTGGTAAGGTTTTATCGGTTTGTCTATTCATTAAATATTTTTGATAATCTTTTTTGCATCATTTTATTCATGATAGAATTATTTTTTAATAAAAACGCGTATTTTCATTTTGAAAAGTAGAATGGTAATTTATTTTACAATTACTTATTTCATGTGATTCACGGATACCGTATTTTATTAAAATTTTATTTAAAAATGTTCTCAAATCCAAAGGGGCTGCTTCTGACACATTTCTGAATTCATGTATGTTCGGAAACACATGAAAAAACAGGTGTTGTCATTCAGAAGACGTTTTTCATTTTTATTAAAGGCAAAAAATACTGTCAAAGTCGGAATTTTGAATCGAATCTCCAACGCTGCAGCTCCAGAAAGGGAAAAAAACTTGTAACAAAGATCACTATTTATTTATCAATTTATTTATCAGAAAATGGAAAACTCATTTCGATTTCAAATCACTTCAATAGTCTGGGATGCCAATGCTTTTACGTTTTAAAATATGTCAGAAGGTTTCGTGTTGTTGCAGGCAAATTGAGAATCACCTTAAAATAGAAAATACTAAGATTTATTTTTCTGTCAAACTTTTGTTCTTTAACGCTTTTTCAATGTATTAAATAATATTTTCCAGTAATGCATATGATTTAAAAATAATCTATAATATTAAACTACAAAAATAACCTGTAAAAATAAACTGTAATAATAAACTATAAATATAATAAACTGTAATTTATTTAAAATAATTATTTTAGCGTAATGATAATTTTTAAAGGAAAGATTCTTTTTTTCTGAGTGTGTAAAATAATTGTTCGCAAAGAAAATTGTAAATTTTAATACAATTTAGAAAAACTGGAATAAGAAAAAAAACTTTAAAAAATTCAAGACCATTTCAAATTACTGAATTCTCTTGCAAAAAGGTTAGAATATTATTATTATTATTTTAATATTTAGCTATTAAACTTTAAAGGATAAATAATCTTAAAAAACTGGTCATTCATAAACTATATAAAATCAAACTGTATTACTTTATTTATTTATTTTTTATTTATTTATTTATTTGTATTACTTGGGTGAAAATTAATATTCATGAAGTTAAAATGATGCAAAAACTTCTTTTATATTATCATAAATTAATAATGCTTTAATGAATAGACAACATATACTGGTAAAAGATTTAACAATAATTGATTTTTAAAACCAGTGTGAAACAAAAGAAAGAAAAGAAAACTAACATTAGACTTACATACACATAAAGAAAAGATTATTTAAGCATCAATTCAAATTTTATTCTATTAAAAGAATGCTTTTTAGAAGTTTATTTAAATGATAAAGTGGTTTTGCAGGATAAAAAGTACTAATAATAATTTAGGTACACTTTTCAAGAAAACTATAAATTCAACTTAATTTGATTTTTTTTTCTAAAACACAAATACTTGACATAGTGAATTAATTATTATTATTTTTTTTAATTTTATACTTTTAAAATTTATATGAAGTGCAATTATTTAAAAATGGCATAGGATATAAATTTTAAAAATATATAATTGAAAAAATAAACAAATTAATTAATTCTGTATGTCAAACATTGTGTTTTTCAAATTTTTGAAAAAAAAAATCAAGGTAAGTGAAGATATTTTTCTTGAAAAGTGTACCTAAATTATTATTAGTATTTTTCTCACGCAAAAACATATTATCATTTAAATAAACTTCTAAAAAGTAATTTCTTTTATAGAATAAATTTTGATTTATGCCTAAATAATCTTTATTGGGCAACAGTGGCTGGGTTTTGGCTAGCTTACATTAATAATACCCATAAAAGGCATTTTTGTGGGCAGTTTTGGGGCTAGATTTAATTCTTGAAAACCACAAATGGCGTGGCTACGGCGAGTTTCTGGCTAGCTTTTATTCATTATGATTTTTAATGGCCTAGCTATGGCTAGTTTCCATTAATAATTGCCATTTAAAATATAATTGTGGCCAGTTTTAGGCAATCTATTATTTATGATTAACCGTTAGTGGCCTAATTATGGCGATCTTAATTCATTTCTGGCCAATTCTGTTGCGGCCTCGTCATGGCCGGCGTGACAGTTTTTTTAAGTTGCCGTTACGGCAAACGATAGCGGCCCCTCATCTACTAGTTTGGGCCAAGGCTAACGTAGCCATCAGCGACCCGCAAGTTCTGTGTTCGTTGGGTGGTTTTTGTGATATTTCAATATTTATTTGATTTGGTAATGACAAACTACATTATCACAGAAAATCAAGGTTCTAAAATATTTATATAAATTTATTGTTTTCAAATCTCTCTCTTCTTTTTATATCTTTTTCCTCTACCCATTACAATTTTTACATTAAACCACTTGCCTATTAAAATTATTTCACAGCTCATGCTAACTTACAAAATTATAAAATGAAAATAAAACTTTATAAAAATTCTGAAGGAGAAGAAAATGGTTGGGCCAACATTGGCTAATTGTGGCCCCACAGTAAGAAATGTCTGTCTTGCCATACTATTGGCCTATGAATCATTTCCCAACAAAAGCCCAACCATTAGCTGTTCAGAAACACTCCAAATTAGAAGGGTCTTTGTGGAAACCATTGGGAAATGGTAGGCATAAACTGACCAAGATGGGCCAACATGCTGTGCTATTTGAGTTAGGAAGCTAATTGTAACCTGTTAAAATTATCATATAAAATGAAATTACTAATAAATATATCATAGTTACTTATTAACATATCTTATGTTTTTTATTTTCTTAAGTTGTTCACTGAAAGTTTATTTGTGCATTACATTTGTATTAAAAAAATTAGTTTTACTGGAAAAACTTTTTTAATTGAATGTTACTTGAACATTTGGTACAGAAATTTAGTTTTATTTAAGCACCTCAACATATTTAAAGTAGGGTAATATAATTGGCGAAGCTAGTTGCATACATTACTTAAAGGAGTTTTAACACTATTTCTTTCAATTTTATCAAATGACATCATTTAAGATTTGAACTTTTTGATTCTTAGTAGTTTTATTTATAATTTTTACATTTAAAAAATCATAAATCATTTCTTGATATACACTTATTTCTACAAATATCTGCTTCCTAAAGCAAAAGAAGCCATTAGAAACATTTTTCTAAAAAAGTATTATATTTGCATGTGTACAGAATGTCAAGTGCACTTTATGTAAACAATTTTCACGGTTAATTTCTATGTATAAATTCCATATCTCTTCTGACTTTTTAACTCGATTGGATAGTTTTCACTCTTGGCTATAGCTCTGGTTCAAACTTTCCGTGATAGAGAAATTTTTCTTTTACAGGCATATCAATTTTCCACCACATCTCTTGAGCAGTTTTCCGAAACCTTTTCAATGTTCATGGATGGTGTTTTCTTAACATTCGATTTAACAAACACCTAAGTAGTGCTAAATGGAAATTGTGGTATCACTGGTTGAGGCATGGCCTTATTTAAGCGGCTGTCACAAAAACACTGCATTATTTTATTTATTTTTAATCAATCAATAAAAGAAAACAGCACAACAAAATGGGCTTGTGAATGTACAGAACAAGGGTGGTGCTAGAGGGGGGTTCGGGGGGCATATGTCCCCCTATCGGGCATACCTACCCCCCTCTCCTCCCGCCAGGGTCAAAATTCAATTGTAGTTGCGGGAAAATATTTTTGACTTTTGGATTTCAACCCGAGTTGGGTCGGGTAGGGTTGGCACTCTTATGATACAAAATCATATATTAGTAAATTAATATACTCAAAATAACTTATTTTCTAAGTTAGATTCCTTTATTTCGGCTATAATATCTTATATAAAAAATTTATTTTAAGTCAAAAGGCAATCTGTTATCCAAGCTTTAATATATTTATTCAGGTATATGTAATATAACCATTTCCTCTCTCAGTGATTAATTTGTTCAGGCCTTTAATTGTCTGTGGTTTGTAAAAAAAAATAAAGAAAAAGAATAATGTCAGTTTATCTGTTAGGTGACCGTGTTTCCCATCTCGATGCATTTCGTTTAACTTAAATTAAGTCTTATTTTTGTTTCGGCAGGCCATCTGCTCCTGTCCGACGCAACGCTTTTTAATTTTGCTGTTTAAAAGTTGTAATTTAATATTTGATTTCGGGCCGGCTTGGGTTGAAGTATTTTGGGTTTGGGTCGGAATGCGAAGGACGAAACTTTTTTTAATCGGCCTCGAGTTGGGGGTAGAGTCCTGCATCGTGTGGGGCAAACTGAATCTGACCCAGCTCGGAGTTTGGATCATATCGGATTGACGGTAGACTTTTTGTTGCGGGTTGGACTTGTATATCTTAACTGTGGTTCGGTTCAGGTCGGTTTCGGTTTGGGTTATGACACTTCTGGGTAGACGCGATTTCTCAAAAGAATCCTCAAAATATAGCTTAAAATGAAAAACTATATACTTTTTAATATTAATTGTTTCGAGAATTATTTTTTGTTTCAAGTTGGGTTTAGGTTGAAGTATTTCAGGTTGAGATGAGGAAATAATTTTTCGTCGATTTTGGGTCAAACGAAAATTTTTTGTGGTGTTCGGGTTGGGTTTGAGGTTGGCTTTAAAAGGAATTTTTGGGTCCGGGTCGGTACAGCCCAACCTATTTTGGATGAAAAATCTATATATTTTTGAGTATGAATAATTACTTACATGTTTATTTTTCAACATAAAGGACAAAATCGATATTAGAAATATGATTAAGGACTTTTATTCCATAATTACATTAAGTTTTGGATCAATTTTATCCGATTGGTGCTTTCGGATCGGGTTGAATTGATATGTTTCAGGTTCAAATTGAAGTATTTCGGGTTCAGAGGGAAAATTTTCGTTTTCGGATCGGGTGGCGAGTGGACCAAATATTTTTGTTAGGCTCGGGTCGGGGTTCGAGTTGTTTTAAAATAAAATTTGCATTCCGCAAATTTTACTTATTACATCAGCAGGGCTCTAGTTGGGTGTAACCAGGGGTCCGAAGTAGCGTGCTACAAGTTGCAAAACTACAGTAGTCGTTATTTTTTCTATTAGTTTGTATTGTAGCGCGATACATTTAAAAAATAGTATACGGTGCCGAAAGAAGCGGGAACCCGAGCCGGTTCGAGGTTTATCATATTCGTTCGGTTCGAGGTTTATCATATTCGAGGTCAAGGGCGGTGCTGAGGGGGATCTGGGGTCCAAATTCAATTGTCGTTTGGGAAAATAATTGGACCGCGGAATAGAATCCTTCATCGAGTCAGGGAACTGTCTACGACTCGACTCGAGTCGAGACAAGTTAGTTTGTTAAAAAATGACCTGGGGTTAGTTTATAAAAAAACCCGACTCGTGGGTCAGGTAGGTGCTGACTTATTTCTTTGTACCCCGGGTTGACTACAATTGTTTCGGTTTCGGGTTGAGTTTTGCTTCTTGCGTGTCTGGCATGGGTTAACCTGATTTTTCAAAAAAACTGTGTAGAATATTGTTTCAGATTAGAATTCTGTATCCGGTCGGGTAAACCGATTTTACCTGAACCCGACCAGACCCGCGATTCGGGTGGGAGCTAATTTTGTTGTTGCTGTTGGATTCGGGTTGAGTTTTT
Organism: Maratus michaelseni; assembly: GCA_963931845.1. NCBI lineage: Eukaryota > Metazoa > Arthropoda > Arachnida > Araneae > Salticidae > Maratus > Maratus michaelseni. The sequence continues at coordinate 82,841,475 of OZ007599.1, read as the reverse complement.
ATACTTTCGCGTCGTGTTCGGGTTAACCTGATTCTATAATAAAAATCTACGTTGTTGTTTCAGATGAAAAATTAGATATTTAAATAAGAATGAGTCTTTTTACATGTTTATTTGTCTACATAAAAGATAGAATTGATATTAGAAAAGTGATTGTAGGTTATTTTTTCCTAATTGTATTAAAGTATAGGTATTTTCTTTTTTAATTTCAGGTTGGATTAGGATAGAAGTATTTCGAATTTTGGGCAGACAAAAAAGTTTGTCGTTAAAATTTAATTGCTGTAGGGGAAAATAATTTGATTTCGGAGTAAAGCCGAGTCGGGTAAACCAATTTTCCCACACACCACCCGACAGTCGGGTGATGGTTAGTTTTTTAAAAAATGACTCGAGGTTAGTGTTTTTAAAATAAACGATCCGTGGGTTAGGTTGGCGCTGATTTTTTTCTTTGCATGTCGGGTTGACTGCAATTGTTTCGGTTTCGAGTTGAATTTTAATTCTTGTCGTGTTTGAGTTACCTGATTTTTCAAAAAAGTATCCAGAATATTGTCTCAGATTAGAGTCCTGCATTGCGTCGTGTAACTCGTTTTTACCAAAACCAGACCTACCCGTTGTTCGTATCAGGTCGGGTTGAAGTTAATTTTATTCGTTGGGGGTCGAGTCACCTTTAAACATTTTGGGTTTGGGTCTGTTTTGTATAGGGTTTTGACTCTTTCAGATTGGGTTAGGGTTGACACGATTTTTCAAAAGGAAGGCGTGAATATTTGGAAATGAAAAAAACTATATATTTGAATGAATGTAAGTGTGCTAATTTTTATACAAGAAAAGAAAAAGATTTTAGAGATATAATTGTCGACTACATTTCAGTAATCGTATTTCAGTATTTGTATTTCAGTAATTGTATCAAATGATCTGATGAAAAACGAAAAATTTTCTGACACAATTTCTGGCTCATTTTTAAACGCAAAGGCATAAAATTGACAGGCCTGACTATTGAAGAGATTTGGAATCGAAATTAGTTTTCCAATTTTTGATAAATAAATTACTTATCGAGTTATAAACGATTAGTGTCACGTGCCAACACGTTTTTATCCTTTCTGGCGCTGAAGAACCAGGAATTTGGTTCAAAACGTCGACTTTGGCAGCGTTTTCTGAAAGATCTGTCTTTACCTGAAAATGGAAAACGTGTTTCGATTACAAAGTTTTTGAATAACAACGCCTGCCCATTTCATGCGTTTCTGAATAAAAATTAATTAAAATATGTGTGTGAAAGTAGTAAAAAACAAAAGTAGAAAGTAGAAAACAGTTTTAAGATATTTATTAATTTCTTTCGCTTTGGATTCAGGTTTGAATATTTCGGGTTGGGATTGAATTATTTCGAGTTGACACGCAGAGTTATTTTGTATAAAGATGACCCTAAGATACGGTACCCGAAAGCTATTTTTTTAAAAGTCGGCCGGAAATTATTTTAAATTAATGTTTTTTTTTTTTTTTTGTTTTGTTTCTTCCTTTGACGTATGCTCTGATTTTCTGAAAACAAAACAATTTTCATTGTTAGAAAGATAAGAATATTATTATAGTAACAAAGTTTGTTTTAAATCACAAAAACATTTTTCTGATTTGGAGATAATTTTTAAAAACTCGTTCTTTTTGTAAATCTTGAATTCATATTTGTCAATTATCAGTTAAAAAAACGTCGGCTTTTTTTTCGAAAATTTTAGACAATTTAAAATAAAAGAAATGTTAAAAATACTAATTAGATCAATTTTTAAACAACATCTTCAAATATATATATATATATATATAGTTTGGCTTTGTTTTTGTTCCTGATATGAGGAATTGGAGATCACATGATCAGTATTCTTGGCAAGGACTCGCAGTACGTAAATTTAGCAAACTCAGCAGTTAAATGAATCGTTTCGAAGCTTCATGCGCTCTCTTGGATATACGGATATACGAGGATATTTTGTTGGGCAAAAAGCTTGATTTGATTTGCAAGAAAAAATATATTTTGTATACATTTTAAATGTTCTCTAAACAAAAGACTGGTAAGTGCTTTTGTGGCGTTCGGGTCCAATTATAATTATCGTGTATAATACGACCTGAGCAGGACTCTAATCGATATATATATATATATATACACTGCTCAAAACAATTAAAGGATATTTGAAGTTTTATATAAAATAAAGATATAAACGAAATTTTTTTTGCCGAAAATAGAAGAAGAGAATCACAAATGCAAATTTTTCTGGTTTTCAAACTGTGGAGTATGCAAATTTTGAGTTCGACGTCAAAAACGTCGCTTCAGCGGCAGCGAATGAAATTTGACTTTCAACTGGATAAAAGAGAATGAAGACAAGGATGATCGGCATTCAGTGATTGCTTTGTTTCGATGAGTACGATGTCTCAGCGAAGTCATTTGAGAGATTCAGAAGCTTGGAGAATTGTTGGTAGGTTAGAAGGGGGCCAAACTCAAGCCGAAGTAGCGCAAGCCATTGGAGTGTCACAAAGTGTCATTTCCAGGATCTGGAACCGTTTTTTGGAGAGTGGATGTGCAGGCCGAAGACCAGGGCAAGGTCGTAGACGGGCAACAACGCCCAATGAAGATCGGTATTTAGCGTTAACAGAGTTTCTGGCCGCCAACAACCCCCACAAACTCTCCAAGAACTGGAAAGAGCTCTTCTGGAAGAGTGGGGCAGAATACCCCAACTCGTCTTTAATAGCCTCATTGAGTCCATGCCTCAAAGGTGTTCAACGTTGCTGGCCGCCCGTGGAAACCATACCCCCTACTGAAAATGATTTTCTTTGAAGAAAACACCTTTTCTTATTCTTTTTTTCTCATATGCACAAATTGTGTTTTTTTCCTTTTGTACACAAATGCGCAATAAAATGCATTTTTTTCTGCCAAACATGTGTAATTTATTCTCATATAACCTACTATGTCTGTCGACCATGTATCAATCAGCTAAACAGTTTCCCAGATACAAAATCCACCTAAAACTGCAATATCCTTTAATTGTTTTGAGCAGTGTATATACACCACACACACACACACTCATATATATATATATATATATATATATATATATATATATATATATATATTTATTACAAATTTGGCCCCCTTTTGGGTAGACCATGCCCCCCCCCCTTGTAGGGCAAATCTTGACGCCGCCCTTGGTAAAGAAAAGTTTCTGAAGAAATTCATGATTGCAGTTGGATGTCGTCAAAATATTTTAGGATACATTTTCAAAGAAGAAATTCCAGTTTTATATGGAAAAGATATGGAAAAAGTCTTCAGTTACACTTGTAAGGGATTGACTACTCTCGTCACGTGAAAAGGCGATGTTTGAATGAGATCGTAATTTTTTGTCCAATAACCGGCCATGTGCGTAAAAGATTTAGCAATGCTCTCTTTCTCTAACTTTCGAGGGATGTCTGAATCTCGGAAATTGTGAGTCACCGTTTTCTTTCAGCTATGCAAATTTTCTGGAGCTGGTCGATCGATACTGTGAAGTATATAAGCAGCGAATTTTCATTTCAGAACAGAGCTCAGGGGAGCTAGAGCAGACTTAGCTTGGGAGATTTAATATTGAGATTTAGATTGAGACTTAGATAGATTTAGCCTTGGGACCTCGCATCGAGTCTCGAGATTAATAATTGGCCTTAGTATTTTTATAGTGAAGTTCTATGCTGTTGTAAAGCTGATTTGAGCCTGCATCAGTGCTTATTTAATTTGAAATATAAAATTATTGGATCGTGAATTTGCTTCTGGATAGTTTAAGTTTAATTATCATATAGTTTTAATTTCTATACAGCTACGAGTCGTTAGCAAAAGCCTTCCGTTTGATTAATTTTGAGGAAAATCAAGTGGAGCTCGCTCAACTTCCCTACCGTTTTGTTTTAATAAACCGTTTTTGATTTTAAAAATAGACTTGTTATTTGTCTCTGCTCTACCGCACGGCCTGACATCAAAGATGGCCGTCACAAATGGCGCCCAACTTAGTGGATTAGGTAACCTTGTCAGTCCTACTGACGGTGCCTTCAATGAATGCCCACATCCGAGGGAGATCGTTCCCCGAGTTTACTTCTCCGGAAACACTGATGTCACCGAATTTCTTAACAAATTACTGGATTACATTTCTTTCAACAATATCCCGGATAAAAACAAGTATTTAGTACTAAAATGTTCTCTAAAGGGGGAAGCCTTGCTTTGGCTAGAGAACATAGGACGTTTTCTGGTGACTGATGACGCTAAAAGATTTGAACAAACCTGCTCGGAGTTAACTAAAGCATTTCCTAATGAGCGTAATGCAACTGAACTCAGGCGGGAATTCTATTGCAAACGCCAATCTATTTACGAAAAAGCATCCGGATTTTTTCTAAGAAAGCTAGAATTGAAAAACAAATTGGCACTTGACGTTACTCATAAGGAGCTAATATACATTATTCTTCCTCTCTTTTCGGTGGCAATCCAGGATTATATCGAACTCCGTGCCCCAGCAAATATGGCTGAACTCTATCAATTATTAATAAAGTATGAAGCGAGACATGAGGCGGATCACCATAGACTGAGAACCACACGTGAATTCAATGAGGGGGATAGATCTAGCAATAGATCGAGAAATTATGGTAACGAGTATAATGGTCGTCACGAAAGGTCGGAAAATGTTCGTGGTCAAGCTAATTATGGGGATAGGCAGAATTTTCAAAGAATTAATGGTGGATTAAGGAATTATGGTCAAAATTATAATAACGGTTCAAGAAGAAATGAGGGGGTGAACAGTCGCAATAGAAATGGTTTGGATAGAAGGAACGAGGTTAACCCAAGGCAGACTTGCTCATCCAGGGTTAGACAGTTAGTGGTTGGTGAAAAAGTCGTTCAGCGTAAGGAGGAAATATCTGGTAAAGCTAAGAATCGTCAGCAGTGGTTAAACTGGTAGGTGGCTGTTGTGCGGAAGGTCAGCAGTCATGGGTTAATTCTTCAAAGCCTTCTGTGATTGATTTAAACGCAATAGTAGTTAACCCAGTGGAATTACCTGAGTTGCTAATAGTTTTGAGTGGTATAGTGGTAAAAAGTGTTCTGGATACGGGTGCGGACAAGAGTTTTATATCGTTTGAGGTGTATAAGAAATATTTTTCGTATAAAAGGTTGCGACATGTTAATTTCGTGGTTCAGTCGGCTCAAGGGATACAATGCAGTATAAAAGGTCTGGTGGATTTGGATGTAGAAATACGGTCAGTTAAAGCGAAGTGGCAATTTCTAGTATTAGATGGATTAAAAACACATTGTATTGTTGGAGTTGATTTCATGAAAGATAGAGGGATGAGCCTCGATTTCTTTACACGGACATTAGAAGTAAATAATGATGAGAAAACTTATACAAACGAGTCCTCATCACTTTCAATTGATTTAAGTGAATCTGGTTTAACAAAGGGGGATATAAGCAAATTTAATAAATTTTTAGATGATTTCAGGGAAGTATTTTCAAACAAACCGGGGCTAACACACGTCTCCTGGCATGAGATTAAGACCGGTTCACATGCGCCAGTAGCAAGCAAACCATACCGTTATGATAAAGTTAAACAGAAAATTATTAATTATCACATTCAAAAAATGCTCCGCGATGACATTATTATGCCCATTGAATCTCCATACGCATCACCAGTAGTTTTATGTAGAAAAAACAATGGAAAAAGCATCGAGGATCCTGAGGCTTGGAGATTCGCTATAGATTATCGAAAACTAAATTCAGTAACCCAATATCCACAATATCCAATTCCTGTAATAGATGACATACTAGCCAATATTCAAAGTACTAAATTTATGTCTACACTAGATTTAACTTCTGGTTATTTTCAAATAGGCATGAAACCGGAAGACATACCAAAGACAGCATTTATAACGAATAATGGGTGTTTTGCGTTTAAACGCATGAGTTTCGGATTATCGGGGGCTCCAGCAACGTTCCAGAAGGCTATGGATACCATTCTGAAAACCCTTCTTGGTTTCGGAGTTCTGGTATACCTGGATGATATTATCATCATGTCTGAAACATTCGAAGAACATATAAATTTATTACGTAAAGTCTTCACATTACTCAGAAATGCGGGTTTCACTGTCAAATTAGAAAAGTGTAAATTTATTCGAAAAGAGTTAAAATATCTTGGCGTTCGGATCACACAAGAGGGCATACAAACTGACAAACAAAAAACAGATGCTATTGCGGCAATGGTGCCTCCAAAGAATTCAAAACAAGTAGTGACATTTTTGGGTATGGTGGCTTGGTTTCAAAAATTTATACCACATTTTTCGAAGATATGTGAACCATTATATGCTTTAAAGCGAAAGAGGGTTAAATTTGTTTGGTCGAAAGCGGCTCAAAATGCTTTCGAACATTTAAAAAGTTCTTTAATTTCTTCACCGGTTTTGGCTCAACCCGATAACTCTTCACAATTTGAGTTATACTGTGACGCTAGTGCAGTTGGAATTGGTGCGATGTTAGCTCAGAAAGGTCGCCCCATAGCGTTTGCGTCCAGAATTTTAAATGCAGCGGAGCGTAATTATTCGATTACGGAACGCGAATGTCTTGCGGTAATTTGGGCGTTAAACAAATTTAGATGTTTCTTCTGTTCAATCCCGGTCAAAGTGGTTACGGATCACTCTGCTTTAACAAAGTTAACGCACGGAAAAGGTTTATCATCTAGAATGGTTTGATGGTGTTTAAAATTAGCAGAGTTTAACATTGTAATTGAGCATAGGACAGGAAAGGACAATGCAGTAGCAGATGCTTTATCGAGAAATCCTCAGGAAGGTGTTGAAATGGTTGAGGAGGTTAAGGTTTGTGTTTTATCGTCATTGGTTTTGAAATCGAGAGAGCAACTCATAGATGAACAGGAAAAGGATGAGGAATTTGGTTAGCTGTATAGATATTTAACAGATGCTGAAATGGTACAAAGCGCGGACGCGCACATGTTCCAAAACTGGTCCCAGAATTTCAAAATTATCGATGGCCTTTTATTTTATTCAAAAACTGTCAATTCTCGTGAGCTAAGAGTTAACATTCTGAGCTAAGAGTTAACATTCCAGCTTCTCTTCGTAAGGCCATCTTGCATGAATTTCACGATAATCCATTAGCAGGTCACCTAGGTGTAAGGAAAACGTACGCTAGATTATGTGACTCCTGCTACTTCCCTAAAATGCGGGTAGCAGTGCGCGCTTATGTCTCCAGCTGCGACACATGCCAAAAATATAATTATAAAAATATAAGACCAGTTGGCAAATTAATTCCAATTAAAAAGTCCTTTCCACTAGAATGTATCGGAGTTGATTTAATTGGTCCTTATCCCTTAACTGGCAATAGATATAGATTCGTATTAGTAATTGTAGACTATTTTAGTAAATGGGTTGAGTTCATCCCCCTCAGAAAAGCTTCAGGCAAAATTGTAGCGAATGCTTTATTTAACGGCTTTATTTCGAAATATGGTGCACCATCCCAAGTAATTAGTGATCACGGTCCCTGTTTTATATCCGAAATTTTTCAGGAATTGTGCGCACAGCTGGAGATATCTCATTCTTTTACAGTTCCATACCGGCCACAGTCCAATATGGCTGAAAGGGTCAATAGAACTCTCATTCAAATGATTTCTTCTTTTATTGACACTCATCATTCAAACTGGGATCAGTTCTTGCAGCATTTTGCCTGTGCTTTGCGTACGGCAGTACACGAGTCCACTGGGAAAACCCCTGCAGAATTGTTTTTGGGTCGTAAGATTATAACTCCTTTTCAACAGTTAATTAGAATCTCAGGTAATGAAAACGAATATATGATTCAGGATATTGATAAGTTGGTTAAGGAAGCACAAATAAAAATGGGAAAGGCGCAGAAAAAACAAGCGCTGTATTATAATATGCGTCGGAGGGAGTTGGAGATTAGAGTTGGTGATTTTGTTTTGTTGGAAAAGCATTGGTTAAGTTCTAGTCGGCAAAAACGAGTTGCTAAGTTTGGACCTAAGTTTGAGGGACCGTATAAAGTGTTGGAAGTTAAAGGTAACAATTTAATTGTTGATGTTGACGGTTGTCATACCACGGTAAACTTGGATCAGGGCAGAGTTTATAAGTTTAGGGACACTAGCTCAAATGGTTCTCAAACGTCAGACGGTGAATCCTCTATCAGGGCTACACTACATACCGGGCTTGCTCATTCATTATGATGACGTCACAAAAGGTGGCTGACTAGGAGGAAAGACATGCAGCGATTGGCACAAAACGATGGGCGCGTTGCTTTGGACCAATCGCTGGTCGCGGTCAGCCACCATTTGTGACGTTTTGAGAGTGAATGAGCAAGCCCGGTATCTAGTGTTGCCTTGCCTCTATGCCTCAGTCAAAGACCTCTCATTCTCCTGACGTCAGTCAATCTTCTCATGCAAATAATTCTTCTAATAATAATAGTGATAACATACGCACGGAGGTGAAGCGTAAATTTCCTCAAGTTAACCGAGACAGGGTTAACCAGCCAGCTGAACAGACATTACCTAAAGTGGTTCATAAATACGGCAAAAGACAGCACCCGCATTCGATCTCGACAAGTAGTTCTAAGCCTCCAGACAAGAAGTTCATGCAGAACCCTTCTACGTGACATCGACCACAACACAAGAGACGGTTGTCAAAGTCATCGACAGACATTCCTGCCAAGAGAGGTCGGGACGGCAATCCATCAACAGATCTCGACGAATCTACCGATAGTCAACCATCTCAGAAATCATCACATCGACAGTTCCGAAGTAACTCACAAAAACGCAGCACGGACGATCTTCCCCCAACAACTAAACGACACCGGATAATTGGCAGAAAGAGAACTTTGCATTCCACTTTACTATTGTGAGACTCCCGGAAAAGACAGCCTTTTGATCCGACAGTCTTCGATCCTAGCCATCATCGAGACCCGCCTAGCAATCATCAAATGGACAAATCAGTAAGCCCGCCTAGAAGTCGTCGAGTGGAATCTACGAGCAGTCGTCGAGTGGACACTACACGAGCTCCTCCCAAAGGACGTCGCCATGGTTACAACACCCGGCTGCAGGCACGACAAGCGACAGTGGCCTCTCCTTACCAGTCTGAATCAGAACGGAGTTTCGTCCAAGGATTTTGGGGACGCCGCCAGAGTTCTTCGATGAGCCTGCAAGATTCCAGTTCTTCATTATGAAATCAGGTGACGACGTTCCATTTTTTATTCTTATTTAAAGTGCCTATATAAATGTCAACAAGTTCTATGGACTGGACAAAGCAGCTGAACTGTTATAGTTACCTTTCGACCATTGTTTGATTTTGTATCTCGGCTTCACAAGTTGTGCATTTAACTTCTGTTCAAAATTTTTTGCCAAAATTTAAGTTATGATGTCAGAGAACATCTTTTGAGTTTCACTGCTTTCATGTTCAAGAGATTGTTAAACTATTGTTTGTATAATTGTTGTATGGTTGTTCTATTAATATTTTATGTATATATTATGTGTATATTATGTGTATAATATTGTATTGTTCTACGTGTTGCAATTTAGGTATGCATTGATAGTTTATGGGTTTTTACACGCGCCGCGGCTAGGCGTGCACGTGTTTGGAGGTCAAGCGTTGCCCTTGACACGCGTGTTCTATCTGATACTTTACTAATATTGTTAATAAGTTTAACTTTCTTCCTTCGGTCGTTGTTCGTGTTCGTTTTCGGTTTAGTTTTTCGTGTTGGGCTTTCGTAAGTTATGAAGTTTTGACGGTGTTACTTGTATTTCACAGTTATGATGTAAAGTTTATGTACTGTAAAATGTTTGTTCCAGGAGGTAAAACCATCTTAATTCAGATAATCTGTTTATATAAGTTTTTTTATTTTAGTTACCAAGAAGAAGAGTTATGTCTTGAAGATTTTGTAATGTATATTTCCAATTTTATATTTTATAGAAATTGTTTTACTTTCACAGCTGTTTATAGTTGTTAGTATGTGTCCCCTGTAACCGAGCGAGTATCTACACTGAATTTTGGGGATGTTAGTTTTTGGCATGATTGAGAATTGTAAGTTTAAGAAAGGTACTTTAGTTGATAGGCAATTTGAGTTTGCACCTTTTTCGGCACTTTGTGGAATTGTTTGAGGTAAAACTGCGTATTGATTTTGGCAATCTTTGAATTTTTTGAGGAAAATTTTGTGAGATCATTTTGAGGATACTTCGTATTTAAAGGAGGTTATGCTGAAAGTTTTTTTTATCGATTTGACCAGTTTTTTGTGTGATGGGTTAAAAGTACAAAATTTTACATTTCGATTCCAAAATTTAATTTACCCGTCACATGTTGTGCTTATTTTTGACTCGAAAAATTTTTTTAAAGAAAAAGACGCTGGTCTGCTTTCAACCACCGCTTTTTCTTTCACAATTTCCGGGAGGGGTTGTAAGGGATCGACTACTCTCGTCACGTGAGTAGGCGATGTTTGAATGAGATCGTAATTTTTTGTCCAATAACCGGCCATGTGCGTAAAAGATTTAGCAATGCTCTCTTTCTCTAACTTTCGAGGGATGTCTGAATCTCGGAAATTGTGAGTCGCCGTTTTCTTTCAGTTATGCAAATTTTCTGGAGCTGGTCGATCGATACTGTGAAGTATATAAGCAGCGAATTTTCATTTCAGAACAGAGCTCAGGGGAGCTAGAGCAGTCTTAGCTTGGGAGATTTAATATTGAGATTTAGATTGAGACTTAGATAGATTTAGCCTTGGGACCTCGCATCGAGTCTCGAGATTAATAATTGGCCTTAGCATTTTTATAGTGAAGTTCTATGCTGTTGTAAAGCTGATTTGAGCCTGCATCAGCGCTTATTTAATTTGAAATATAAAATTATTGGATCGTGAATTTGCTTCTGGATAGTTTAAGTTTAATTATCATATAGTTTTAATTTCTATACAGCTACGAATCGTTAGCAAAAGCCTTCCGTTTGATTAATTTTGAGGAAAATCAAGTGGAGCTCGCTCAACTTCCCTACCGTTTTGTTTTAATAAACCGTTTTTGATTTTAAAAATAGACTTGTTATTTGTCTCTGCTCTACCGCACGGCCTGACATCAAAGATGGCTGTCACACACTTACAAATCAACTGTTGCATTTTTAGTGAAAACAAAATCACACAAACTGTGTCCCATTTGAAGAAATATCTGTAAACTTATTTGACTCTTCTCTCATGGACTTTTCTGCATTTGGCTTGTTACAGCAAACGTTAGGAAGACTGTACCCAGGAACATTGAAAAGACTTCAAAAAGCCAGCTAAGATTTTTTTTTAAAGGCCTTGATAAAAACTCTTTTCAACACTTTGAAATAAATAAATAAATAAAATCAAAAATCAAAAGCACATCATGCACCAAAGAAAACCAATAAAATGTATAAGTTAGCTCCATGGAGTGCCAAAAAAATCATTATATCGCGATATAGTAGAATGGATGTCTTATAAGATGAACTGACTCACATTTAAGATGCTTCGAAATAACAGTGATAACAGTGATTCATGTATATGAAGAACTGAAGGCCAACGAGCCCATTCACAAAATAAAACCAACTATAGTGATAACAGCGATTTCATTATGAAGGACTGATAGGCTAGGTGCTAATTCACCCAAACTACCATAATCAAATAAATAGAGATCCAACCAAGTGATAACAGACATTCTATAATATAGACGAACTAATGGCTACAACTGGCTCCACCTCTATAGTACAACAAGCAATCAAGCATGCCAATGGTGCAAAGATAACGATAATAAAAGTGAAAAATCATAGCCTGCATTCTGGTGGTAGAAATAAAATAAGATGAACTGATGGTCAACTATGGCTCCACCCCAGAATGCCACTACAACAGAGCCAACTGTGTTGCCCATGAAAGAGTCAACTATTACCAATGCAAGCAACATCAACCAATGAAAAAGTTAAACCACCAAGAAACGACAATCTCCAAATGACAGTGACAAAACACTAAAGAATATAAACCACCGATAATGACGAGAAGCATCACTTTGAATGATAGGAACAATCACGATCAAGTGACAACTCAAACTACAGTATATACTCCAGCATTTCACATCCGCCCAGCATTACTTCGCTATGCTATGCCGTACTGAATCGATCCATTTAAACATCAATTAGCAACCGGCCAACTTAGGAAAAACAACATAGGCAACAAGAATCACTGCAGCCATGACATCCTGGAGGCAGGGTGGTGCAAAATTTTAATTAGATTAACTATTGAAAACTAACGATTAAAAGTTTAATCATGACTAAAGATTGACGATTGAACTTTATCGTCAATCTTTAGTCATGATTAAACTTTTAATCGTTAGTTTTCAATAGTTAATCTAATTAACATTTTGCTCCACCCTGCCTGGAGGTTTGTCAAATAGATCTTCATTCCATTGCCAGGCATCAACCCGTTAAGCTAGGCTAAGGCCCGGCAGGTAGGGGCCTGCTCAGCGGTCTAAAAAAAGTGTGAGAGAAAATTGACATGACTGCAATAAGAAAAATTCTACTATCAGGGAAGATTTCAGAGATATAGCGAAGAGTCAAGATTATCCAATAGAGTCAAAAAGTCAGAAGAAATACCTCATAGAAATTAACTGTAAAAATCGTTTCCATAAAGTGCGACCGACCTTCTGTACATATACATATAAACAGGCATACTGTACATCGCCGATTGGCTGGGAGAGTCCGGTTTCGAAAGTTTGTCCTGGTGTTCTTGGAAATGTCCAAGATCTACTGGGAATTTCTGCGCAGAGTGAATTATCTAAATTACAGAAAATACTGCCAAAAAATTCAAATATTACACTGATAAACAAGACATTTTTTCTTGGAAAATTTTAACAGATTTAAGTAACCATACCCTTGGAAATTTAGGAAATATTCACAAAAAGGTAAAGTTGGTTTCATTTCAGAGATATCTGTGTTTAAATATATCTCATTATGTTATTTTATTGCCTTGTAACGTACTTTTTTTCTACAGTCTAATGACCTTGAAACTGAACACATATCTGCTACTTATAATACATCTAAGCGCCAATAAGATGTGTTTCGTCAGACATTGTGGTGGCATGAAAATTTTTCTTTGTCCTTTGTAAAAAATTAATCATTGTATCATTTAATTATCTGAAGAACGGGTGCTTTTAAAATGTCTCGTAAGTGTGTTAATTCCAGTGATAGTTTTTGCTATATTTGTGATGAATTTATGAGCACTATTCGCAGACGAAACATTACTTCTTTAATTAAAATTGCCTATAAACATTATTTTGGATGCGAAATTGGCGATCAGGATAAGGCATGGGCACCACACTTTTGTTGTTTGCGCTGTTCTACCCGACTTCGAGAGCGGATTAAGCGAAAGGGGACTTCAATGCCTTTCATCATACCAATGATCTGGAGAGAACCTAGATATAATTTAGAAGACTGCTATTTTTGTAGGACTCCAACAGCAGAAGGAATTAATTTTAAGGAGAAGAAGCATATTCAGTATCCCAACATCGATTCTTCTATGAGGCCTGTACCTCACAGTGGCGTGCTTCTTGTGCCACAGTCGCCTGTAAACTACAGTCTTTAAGTTGATGAACAATGCATGCCATCTTAAAGTGAAACAGAAATGAATTCCATTCCACCACAGAAATATTTGAAGCCTCATATGATAACGCAAGTAGAATTGAATGACCTAGTGCATGATTTGGGGTTAAGCAAGAATAAAGTCGAATTTCTAGGATCAAGACTTCAGGAGTGGAATGTGTTGGCTAGTGATGTACGTATTTCTATATACCGTGACAGACATGAAGACTTCATACATTTTTATGCAAAAGATGGTGAAACATCTTTTGCAACAACATTCCAAGCTTTATGGCATCTTTAGATCTATGTCATAAACAAGAGGAATGGTGACGTTTTACTGTTGCGTCTAAGGTTAGTCTAAAAGCAGTACTCCTTCACATTGGAAATAAATATAACTTCATTCCTGTAGGATATGATTCAGGGGGAAAAGAAACATATGATAGCCTGAAGAAACTATTACTTGTATTGATGTACTTACTTGTATGATGTATTTACTTGTATTGATTGGTTTTAAGTGGAAAATTTGTGCTGACTTGAAATTAATTTCTATTCTGCTGGGAATGCAACAAGGTTACACGAAATATTCATGCTTTATCTGCGAATGGGACAGTCGTGCAAAAGATAAACATTATTGTGTACAAACGTGGCCTTCTCGGAAATCCTGGTGATAAATAAGTAATTAACCAACCTCTTGTAGCATCAGTGGACATATTACTCCCGCCACTCCATATCAAGTTGGGATTGATAAAAAATTTCTTGAAAGCTCTTAATCGGGATGGTAAAAGAGACATGCGCCGCAGGCGCCCCGATGCGGGACGCACCGCACACATTCGACCACCGTTCTCAGGTCCTGAGAGACCTTTACTGCGCCAGTAGCTTTGTCTCGCTACGGCGCTACGGCCGGCCAGAGAGCCGCACCTCACTGCGGACCCTCTAACCTAGTACCCACAGTTCGATGACATAGGTCGCTAGGACAGTAACCCCACTCTGGGGAAACTCCCCACAGGACGAACCCGTGGCAAATTGACGAAGGCCACCCGCCGACCCTGACGCCGAAACCCCATATGGGGAAACGGTTCTAGGTCGTCGTGCTGCCGCGACAACTTTTGCTTTCCCACAGAGGTCGAACCTTGACTTGTTATAATCGGGATGGTAAAGCATTTGTGTTTATCTGAAACTTGTTCCCATCAATATCGGATGCCAAAATAAAAGAAAGCGTATTTGTAGGTCCAGATATTCGGAAAATTATGAAAAACGACCAGTTTGAAAGTATTCTTACGATGGTAGAAAAAGACGCATGGCTTTCATTCAAGGACGTTGTGCATAATTTCTTAGGGAATAGCAAAGCTACAAATTATAAATGTATAGTTCAAAATATGGTAAACAATTTTAAAAAGCTAAATTGTCACATGTCATTAAAGCTTCATTTCTTGCACTCTCACATTGACTTTTTCCCAGATAATATGGGAGCAATTAGCGACGAGCATGGTGAACGATTCCACCAACAAAATTCTGCTTTTGGAGTCTCTTTATCGATCGCAATGGAATGCAGCAATGCTTTCCGATTACTGTTGGCTCATCAAGAGAGAAACATTGAACATAAATATAATCGCAAAAATATAGGTACTAATGTACTCAAATTAATACACTCAAATTGTATTCAGCTGCGTAAAAGGTGTGTAAAATATGTGGCAAATGTGTATAAACAGTGTGCAAGTATACCGCTGGTAAATTTAATATTTATGTATTATTATTATGCATTATTGTACGATCTCCTAAATTGTGATATATCGTAATAGTCTATAAGTACATATCCTTCGTTAAAAAAAAATAAGAACTAAGTAAAAAATTTCTAATATCATTTTTATTTACTCAAGAGTCTATATAATTGGAATATTAGCTTTAAATTTCAGAAAAGAAAATTAAAAGTCAAATTTTGTTTATAAGTGTTATTTACAAGCTTTTAAATGATGCGTTTTTCATTGTTGTACAAATATAAAATGCTGATCAAGATCAAAGTAATAGTTCTGTGAATACTGCTGAAAGAATAACTGTATAGATGAAAAATATACATGTTTACTTTCTTCTATCTTTACAAGAAGAAAGTATTGGATTCATGAAAATTTTCGACTTCCTGTTTTCAACGGATTTATACGTTTTAGAAGGTCCTGAACATGATTTGACAATTTTTAGAAAATGTCTGTCTGTGAGTCTGTCTGTCTGTCTGTATGTGACAAAAATTTTGTGGGCGCTCTATCTGAAGAACTAATGCGCGAAATTCAATCATAGAAACTCGATAGAGTTTCTCGCCAAGCATAAGAAACAGCAATGCATTGAACCGTAAATGAAAGGAATTTCCGCCAATGGATGCCAAACGATTTTACAATTTTTTTTTTTTAACTCTGTCTAGTTTATATTTTGTGGACGGGACAAAACGGGTTTTTGACACATCTATATCTCGCGTTCTATTTATGATAGAAACTAAATTCTTGATTCTATGGAATGGGGCGTGCCATGGGACTAAGAATTCAAAAGTAAAGCAAAATCCGACGAATAGGTTTTCAGTAAATGCGATTTTAAAAGTGCTGTTTTTTGCACTTTTTAAATCTTGTTCAGACCAAAAACTGTTGACAGGGCTACAGCAATGTGTAATTATCGGATTTTTACGTGGTTTACGTTATTTGAATCGTTTTTATGAGTAGTTCGGACCTTTGTAAGTTTCATGTAAAAATATTAATTAGTTTTTGATTTATATCAGTTTAAAGTTATTGATTCCTATACTTAACATAGAGCAAAAAACTGTTGACAGGGCTACAGCAATGTGTAACTATCGGATTTTTACGCGGTTTACGTTATTTGAATCGTTCTTATGAGTAGTTCAAACCTTTGTAAGTTTCATGTAAAAATATTAATTAGTTTTTGATTTATATCAGTTTAAATTTATTGATTCCTATACTTAACATAGAGAAAAAAAAATAAATGACCCAACTCTTTTAGGAATGGTCGTATACACATGATATTAAGACATGTTATTACACTCGACCCAAGTAAGCTTCCTAATATAAAAAATCGTAACATTTAAGGTTCGTTTACAGGGTCTCACAAAAGATCTTTTGATATAGGGCTAAAGAGTTGTGTAATTATCCGATTTTTACGCGGTTTGCAGCATTTGAATTGTTTTTATGAGTAGTTCAAATGTTTAATATTTCGTGTAAAAATATTAATTAGTTTTTTATGTATACCACTTTAAAGTGATTTATTCCTATACTTAAGATGAAGCAAAAAAAATATTAAATGGTTTAACTCTTTTCAAAAAGAACGTATGCGCATGATGTTAAAATATGTTATTACAAACGACCTAAGTTAGCTTCCTATTGTAAAACAGAATTGTAGAATTTACTGTTCGTTTACAGGGTAACTCAAAAGATTTTTTAATAAGACTACAAAGTTGTGTAATTAGCGAATTTTTACGTTGAAGTACATGATTCCTGTACTTAACACAGAGGAAAAACAATAGTAAATTGCATAACTTTTGTCAAATTGGCTATATACACAAGATATTCAAATATGTTACTACATCCTCTCTATTGTAAAGCGGCATTGAAGCATATACGTTTCGTTTACAGAGTCTCTTAGAAAATCTTGATTACATTACAACCGATGTATATGTACTGAGTGAGATGTATTTTAATGATTTTACACTGTTTCAATCTCTGTAAGGTTTCATTATCTTGCTTTAAAATTTAATATGAGTTCATTTTGTCCGTCTGAAATCTCGTCGATGTTAAGCTCTAAATCTATTAAAATATAGTATTTTCATCGATTAAAAAACTGTGTTTATTTGTAAATATATAATTCTAGCGTATCAGGAATTGATTGAAATAGCGATTACAAAATTCCAACTTTACGTTCATGCGCTGAGTAATAGAATGTAAAAATGTTGCTGTCCCAAGATTACAAGTTTTGCGTTTAAATATTTGCCGTTCATCGAATCTCCGGCTATGACGAACTTAAAATGCTAAATTTCGTATACAATAGGTGATCGGTAACGAACTGTTCGGTTTACAAACAAATCGGTTAACGAACACTTTCGCGTGAGATTTTTATGTTCGGAGAACGAATACCTCACGAAACAAAGCCATGATGAAGCAATGCCGTGTTTCATATTTGCCGAGCTATACTTATTGCCTCTATTGTCAACTTTGAGAACATTTTAACAGTTGCATACATATGTCCTAATTAATTCATGGACTGCCGGAGATTGGGGACCTATATTTTAGGATCACCGAATTGGAATGAACAGACTATATGAACAGAAATCACTTTAATAGTTTTTATACTTTTGCAGACGTTGCGAATTTTATATTTTTCAAATTCTCGAAACGTTTGAGTTAAAAAACTTAAACAAATAAAAAACTTCTAAGGTGCTCAGTAATTTTCAAAAATAATATATTTAATATGTTAGTATAAAAATCCCTGTAAATTTTTATACTAATAGAAATAGGTTCGTAGAAATTTTTTTTTTGATTATTCTCGGTAAAGTATGCTCCATAAACTTATCGTTGTAGTTGACCGAAAAAAAGTGCTTCTTATTTTCCACATTTTTCTGAAATTGTAGTATTTTAATTAGTTTGTAAACTACTGTAAAATTGTCTATTTTTTTGTTTTTGAATGTATATAAACGGAAGAGTGATATAAACAAAAGAAAAAGGAAAATAAATATGTCATAAATAATCTGATGAATACAATGTAAGGAAATTAATATAAAAGTTTCCCCGCTGTTATGGTAGCGACATGTACATTGGAATAAGTCACTCAATAAATTGTATAATTCTGATGTATAATTCTGATGTATAATTCTGTTTATAGCATCACTATTATTTTTTTTGCCCCTTTCATCTTTTCTTTTCTGAATAAAAATGTAATCCGTACAACTGAAATTAAATACCTTACAAAAAGGAGTGATATCTCATCAAAAACAACTCGTTGTAAATGATCCCGCCAAGCCACAAACCTAAAACGTCAGTCACAAAAAGAAGTGATATCACATAAAAAGAAGCGATATAGAAGTGCATACTCCGAGTCCCGTGTAAAAATCTATCACCACTCATAATGTTTCCAAAGGACTCTGAGTGAGGTACAGTATGTGAAAACTGCTTGGCGACCTGCAGGCTTTTATAATGTTTGCGTTTCCTGCAATTACATATGGCTATATTATTTTTATTTTATTTTATTTTATTTTATTTTATTTTATTTTATTTATTTATTTATTTATTTATTTATTTTGCTCCCATAAAATTGTAAAAGTTGAAGCTTCTGTGTTTGCATGTCCTTTCTTATTTATGAGCTTGAAAAATCAATTTGTTGATTTTATTTACCATTATTTAAACTAAAAACAACACTCTTACGAAGAGGATTTTTTAAGTAAACGTATAAAGATTTAGAGTTTGTAATATATATATATATATATATAATTATAATATTTATAATATTTTTGAATTTCAAAAAACATATCAAGTTCTTGTAACATTCTAATTAAATCTTCAAAGAGATAATTAATAATAATGTGTAGACAGAATACCACATAGTTAATAAATTAACAAGTGTAATCATAATTTTTTGGCATGGAATGGTTTTTACATATTCTTTTCAATAATTATCTAGATGAAATTATTGATTTTCATATGATACCATAATTTAGCCTATTTGGCTCATAAATCACTTTGATTAGCTTATATATATATATATATATATATATATATATATAAACCTTATAATAAACGTTAACTAAATTGAGATATATTGCAGTAATTCTAGCGTAAGGGAATGGCATAGATCTGGGGGAAAATCCGTTCTGTCAGCTCTTTCGCATACAAAAATATTTATAAAAGTGGTATAACAAAAATATAAAATTTATTTTTCGATTTTCAAAATTGATATACTACATATATTATAAAAGCCTGCAGGTCGCCAAGCAGTTTTCACATACTGTACCTCACTCCGAGTCCTTTGGAAACATTATGAGTGGTGATAGATTTTTACACGGGACTCGGAGTATGCACTTCTATATCGCTTCTTTTTATGTGATATCACTTCTTTTTGTGACTGACGTTTTAGGTTTGTGGCTTGGCGGGATCATTTACAACGAGTTG
Organism: Maratus michaelseni; assembly: GCA_963931845.1. Classification (NCBI taxonomy): domain Eukaryota; kingdom Metazoa; phylum Arthropoda; class Arachnida; order Araneae; family Salticidae; genus Maratus; species Maratus michaelseni. The sequence goes on along the minus strand of OZ007599.1, from coordinate 82,821,729 downwards.
TTTTTGATGAGATAAAACTTTATATTCAGTTAGTCCCTGATATAAATTGGTGCTGATTAGTTTTTGGTGAAAATCGCCCAATAGATGGCGCTGTTATGCGGCATTTTTAACTATTTCTGCGATAGCTCAAGAACTAATGCACTTACTTTCATCAAACTTCAGATTCAGTGAGACCTTAATGTAAATAGACGTTGATTACGTTTTGGTGTAGATATCCCAACAGGTGGCGCTGCTATACCACTTTTTTCCTGATTTTTGCTATAGATATATCTCAAGAACTAATGCTCGGAATTTCATCAAACTTCAGAGTCAGTTATACCTTGACATAAATAGATGCTGCTTACGTTTTGGTGTAAATAGCATAACAGATGGCGCTGCTATGCTACTTTTTTCATTATTATCACGATAACTATATCTCAAGACTTTCATCAAACTTCAGATTCAGTTAGACGTTGACATAAGTTGTTGATTAAGTTTTGGTCTAAATCTCCCAACAGGTGGCGCTGCTATGCTACATTTTGCAGGATTTACACAATTTTAGCAATAGTCATATCTCAAGAACTAATGCACGGAATTTAATAAAACTTTAGATTCAGTTAGACCTTGATATAAATTGGTGCTGATTCTTTTAGGTGTATGCGAAACCTGTGTGAGATAGAAGAAAGTTTTGGGATTGGCACACCCGACTAGTTTTAATTGTGCACCTAACAACTTTACTAAATAATTTGTGTATACAACTTAACAAAATAATTTCAGATTTCGAAATGCTGTTTAAAAAAAAGAAAGCATATTTGAGTTTCCCATAAAAAAACACATTTTGCCATTTATTTTTCTGTAAACGTCTTTTAAGAATGTTCTGAAAAAAAAAATTTTTTTTTCGCGAAATTTTGTTACATTTACGGATTTACGTTTAAACGTAAAAGCATGAGACTTGAAGGCATGACTATTCTGATTTGGAATCGAATGAGTTTTTCATTTTTCGATAAATTAATTATTTTGAGTTTTAAACAATTCTTGCCTCATGATCACCTTCATCGTGCTGTGGCGTCCGGAAATTCGGTTCAAAACGCCAATTTTGATAGCATTTTTTGAAAGATCCTGTGCTTTTATTGAAAGATGAAAAAAAATATATATATCCGGCTTCACAGAACACAGCAGAATAAGAACACCCCCCTTCATTTTCGAGATTATGCCTTAGCCACATCCCAAATGACATCCCATTTCCTTGAACGGTATGGTCGCCAGGTGCTCATATGCAGCAAAGTTTTTTTTTATGACCATTGTGTATACTCTTACAATTCAGTTAAAGTATTGGAAAAGTTATCTTCAAACAATACCTGAAGTACTATCTCGCACTGCAGTTTTCATATTCTAAAAGTATCTTTCATCACAGTAATTTTCTAAAATTTGTTTAATAAGTTGATGAAACTGAAGTCTAAAATTCCAATTAACTGAATTTTCAACGGATTATTTAAATTCATCTTAATAAGTTATTCTTTACACTAATCTCCCCTCCCCTCCCCCCAATAGAGCTATATATAAAAACTTATTTATAAGCGAGACTACTCTGGTGATATGATAATAAGCAGATTTTTAAAATGCTGCTACATTTTATAATTTTTAGCTTGCTTCCGTTTCATAAATCTAATGAAACATATCGCATAATTTGCCGCTTTTCTCGCAATTATTTTTCTAAAGGTACCCACCTTTTCCGTCATTCATTTACTTCAAGTACTGACATCTTACCCGCATTAGGATGATGAATGCCGGATGATGTTTTTATTTATTTTTTCTCCCATTAATAGTATGAGATTACTTCATTGACATTATTTAGGGGTCAGAAAATTGAGGGTCATGGTCCCATTTCTGATGAAGCAACACGATTTTTACCATTCAGAAATTCATGAGTTATCCATTGAAATCGTTATCGGAAAATCTTACTAAATCTCATCGTACATAAATAATAAATATTCGAATGAAATTTTTTAATTATTTACACTGATACTACTGAGATCATTCCTTGTATTCTCCGTCTTTAAATAAATGGTGAGAAACAATAAAGAATAAGGGGAATTCAAATGTACTTAATAATAAACATCAGAATGAAAATATTAGTTCTTTATGCTGATACCATTGAGATAAATCCTTGTATTCTAAGTCTCAAACTCCGTGGTGTGAAACAATAAAGAACAAGAGAAATTCGAATGTGCTTAATAATAAATATCCGAATGAAAAATTTTAGTTCTTTATATTGACACTGTTGAGAAAATTCCTTGTATTCTAAGATTTTAAATTAATGGTGCCAATAAGCCAAGAACTACGCTGCTAAAAAAAAAAAAAAAGTGTTGATATTGCAGTATAATACTGGCAGCTGGGGTGCTAGTATTATACTGTAATATCAACACTTTTTTTTTGTAGTGTAGTAACCCGAGAGCTAGCAGGTAATTTGGAGCATGTACTTGATAAAAGCTGAACATTAGTAGTATAGTATTTCTAAGTTACCGCACTATGAAATCATTGGTCTGATAACTAGCTGGTGGTGCACTGTAAAAAATGACCAATGTTTCTTATTTTATGAAAATATACTATAACCACGAACGAAAATATAATATAATCTTCTGAGTTATCCAAAATTCCGAAAAGCGCGGTCCATTGTCTTTTGAATCCCCAGAAACCAATACATTTCCAAAATATAAAGAATTATTTATAAAAGCAAAGTATTTTTTTATGCCGGTATTATTCAGAAACGTTTCCGAAGGGTTTTTATAGTGTATTAATTAGTGTCCTCAGCCTGGAATACCTGTTTTTCGAATGTCATCAATTATCAAGTAAACGTTTCAGCCGCATAAGTTAATTTATATATGAAAGAGTGAAGAAATAATTTTAATTTTAATGTTATTGTTAACGCTGTTAATTTTGCATGTTTGTCTGTTAAACATATTTTTTGAACATGAAAATGTTTACTTGAGAATTGATAGCATTCGAAAATCATGTATTCCAAGCTGAGGACACTAATTAATACACTATAAAAACCCTTCGGAAACGTTTCTGAAAAATACGGGCAGCGAAAAATACTTTGTTTTTATAAATAATTCTTTAAATTTTGGAAATGTATTGGTTTCTGGGGATTCAAAAGACAATGGAACACGCGATTTGGAATTTCGGATAACTCAAAAGATTATATTATATTTTCGTTCGTGGTTATAGTATATTTTCATAAAATAAGAAACATTGGTCATTTTTTACAGTGTGGATTCGTGACTTACACAATTTGCAATTTGCAATTTTTCGATGAACAAAAAAAAGGTTTTTTATAAAAGCTACAATTTACATATATGAAAATGCAGGCTTTTTTAAATGTAAAAAAAAATAATTGGCAGACGAATTTGCCGTGACTAAATATATGGCAGATGTCTTCAAAGTTGATAAAAAATAATTGAAAATAAATTTTTGATAACAATAGTTACAAAAAAAAAATTATTATTATTATTTTAAATTTTTATTAAAAAATCAGTTTTTATATGTAAAAAACGAAAAAGCAGAAGAAAGATAATGAGAGCGCCTTCTAGCGGAGTGGATGAGAACTAAAATAAAAAGGAAAAATATGCTTAATCAATTACGTAAGATGTAAGAAGCACTAGAAAAAGGAAACCATCTGGCAGTAAAATAGTAAAAAGGGAGAGGAAGAGCTCCCTCAATCGGAGCAAGTTGGAACTAAAACGAATTGAAGGAGGAAATGATTGCAAATGAGAAAAAAAATTCTTATTTTCACCCTCTTGATGATGGCCAGGTTCTAGTGGAAAGAGCTCGGGACTCCGCCGAAACTTTTTAACATTTATAGAAGGGTTTTAATGTTTTAAAACCTTTATTTTATTTTACGCCTATTTTAGTAATAAATTATGATTCATTAAAATTTTTTTTCATGTTTTTAATCTGTATACGACGGTGAATTTAATGTTCCAACATTAGAAATTTTTTCTATATATTTAATAAACAATATTATACAATATTAAGATATATACAATATCAATCATATGCGCTGCTCAATTTCGCCTATTGCTGTGTAAGCGAAATTGTAAGTTGCACATAGATCTTGATGTAAGATTTGCTATAAACTGATACAAATTATATTAATAAGCATTTACACAATAATTACCAATTTCAAAAGAAAAAAAAACGAATTACAATTTTATACTAAAGTTTCTACAAATGGTTGCAAAATATCAAATTTGCATATCATGAATATTTAAAGATAAATAGCTATTTACAAAATAGCCAAGATGTTTATGAGTTGATATCAGTAACAATTCATTTGTACATCGGGCAACAAGGGATTTTAAAATTAATTATAGCGATATTCATAAGTAACCACACTTGTACTAAATCAAGCATTAATATCAATGTACATCAAAATTAATAAATCCAGTATTAATATTTCAACTGTAAGATTCAGTTCAATAAATGGATGTTTTAGCAATCGTGGAAACTAAATTTAAACTTTTCCACAAAGATTAAATAATAACTATACAGAAATTTTAATTTCAGAATTTTTTTTCCAGAGTTACAAGCAGAATTATTGTGCAGAATGAAGAGGCAACAGTAGCTAAAATTAACAGAGAAACAAATAAATTTGCATATTATGGGTCATTGAAAAAAATATATTTTATGACAGTTCTTATAAACTTTTAGAGATATATGAAAAGTGTTTGTTTAGAATATTATAGTTCTCTGTAAGCGTAATATAAGTGAACGGATACAGGAGAGTTATTTGTAAATACTTTGAGAGTGTTTTATTTTTGTTGAATTTGAATTGAAATTTCATTAGTGGACAGTTTCCGAAGATATAATGTATTGAATTTTTTGAAGATTTACTGCATGGACACAAAGCCGATTTACATTTACCTATTTTATGTAGAAAATGTGTAAGTCTGCCATGGTTGCTTAAGTAATATGCTAGGACGGGGTTCACGAATAAAATGTGGATTCACTTTGTTAAGAATAATGTAGGTATCTCTTCCTTTTAAGGAGTAGGTCCATGAGCATTTCCAATCATTGAGAGCTTTTTTAGTAAAGAAATTTTCGACTATTGAAGTTGGAATTAAAAGGTCCAGTTTTTTGTTAAATTTATTTTTAGTTGTTACATGTTTTGCGAGAGAGTCCGCTCTTTCGTTGCCTACAATTCCGACATGAGATTTAGTCCATGAAATAGAAATCTGTTTTTTAGGAATGGTTAAGAGGGTTTTGTAGATATTTTTAATTATGTAGTTTCGCGGAAAAGCCATGTTAAGATCTGCTAATGAAAATGGACTATCTGTTATGATTAGGAGGGTATTGTAGTGTGATTTTTAAACCTGTCTATTGCATTTTTTATAGTATACAGTTCCGCTTGGTAGATTGAATTTAGTTTATTGTGTTTTGTGGATAGATCATAAATAAAAATATTTTTCCTATGTTCTGTAATTTCTGAAGAGGTACCATTGTCCATTACTGAACCAGCTGTATAAATTATTATTTCGTGATTATTGGATATTTCTTGTGAATTTGATTCTAATATTTGTATGTTGTTAATCTGGTAATATACTGGGAAGGCAAATGATTTTTCATTCTGCATTAGCTTTGAATTGTCAATTGTGTCTTCTTGAAAAACTAAGTTTCTGCTTAATTTACAAACTTGATTACGGCCAAGTTCATTTCCAATTAGGATATCTATCAGTATGGTACCAGTCAATATGTTTAGTGCGTCCGTTGTACACGTTCTTCTTAAACATAGTAGTGAAGTTCTTTTAATTGACTTTAGCTTTTGGATGCCATGGGCATTAAGATGCGGGAACCAGTTATCCGAGAGAATATAAAATTTGTTTCAGTACTACACAATTATACCATTTTTTAAGAATTTTTGTTTTTAGACCTTCCTTAAAAAAGTGAAGACGTCGATAAGAATAGACGAAATTTAAGATTTTTGTTTTGATATGAATAAGATGATCTTGGAAATTTAGCTTGGAATCCAGAATTAGTCCTAAGTAAGATATGTTGTTTTTATACTTATTGTTTTACCATTAATTTTGAAAATTGAGCGTCTGTTTTGCAGTAGACTTTTGCCAAATAATATTGCTATTGATTTTTCTTCAGATATGTGCAGATTTAGACTATTGCATTGTTCATTAAATACTTTAATTCTGTAGTTTGCTGTTATTTCTAGATCTTGACGGGTGTTTCCTTCAACTATAACTACAAAATCATCGGAATATGCTGTAAGGTCTAAGGCTTTCTTTTTATAATGTTTTAGTAGATGATCGGCTATCAGGAGCCAAAGTAATGGTCCGAGGCAGGAACCCTGAGAGCAACCTCTAAATGGCCCTGAACCACTCAAAAAGACTTCCCAGATAGTGGGCATTGAATCTGTTTGAAATGTAATTTTTTAATAAACATTTTAAATATTTAGGAAGTGGAGATTGATCTACTAATTGAGATATAGTGTGCCAATTAATCGAATCAAATGCTCCTTGAATATCAAACTAAATTAATCCACAGTATTTGTTTATTACTTGTAATTCTGTTATGTTATTGATTATATGTTGTAGAGCATCTTAAGTGCTGCAGCCTTCTCGTAAACCGTATTGATCCTTATCAAGATATGATAAATCTTCCAGAAAAGTCGTGATTCTAGTTTTAATAAATCTTTCTAAAACTTTGCCAAGCATCGGCAGCAATGCAATTGGACGAGAAGATTTAAATTACATTGATCCTTGTTTTTCTTTCTGAAGAAGATAATTAGGCTCTTTTTCCAGATTGCTGGGAAGTGACCTAGTTCAAAACATTCGGGAATGACTTTATTAGATTTTTTACCATTCTTGGGTCTATATTGTCAAAGTCTGGGGCTTTTTTTTTATTAATTTGTTGGTTTGCACAATAACGTAATTCTTGAAGACTGAATTAAAATTTTTCTATTGAGTCTATTGTGAATTTTTCGTCATTAATAAAATTATTTATGGAATTTGGTGGGGCTGTTCCGTAGTGAAATTTCATCAAGTTTAGTTGGATGTCTTGGTATGTGTCGAAGTGTTCTGAGGTCTCTAATATAGAGTGGAGGAAATCTGTATTTTTCAGAAACTTCTGTTTAATAATTTTGAAAACTGTGCCGTAAGTACCATTGGTATTTTCACAAAAGGTTTTCCATTCTTTATATGTAATTTTCTTTATATTTAATTTATATTTTGCTCGTTCTTTTTTATAGCTGTCTGATATTCTATTATTTCTGGGTTTCTTTTATGTCTTTTATGTAACGCGTTTAATTTACTTCATTGATATTTTAATTCGTCTGACAAGGAAGGTCTCTTTAAAGCGCATACTCAGAAAATTTTGAAAAAAAAAATACTGATGAAGCTACTCATGTATGTAAAAAAGGAACAGTCAAAGTTAGTTGCGGAATCCCAGTAGAAAATGGGCAAAAAAATAAAATACTTTCGAGTATTTGGCGCAAAAAGACGCGATTTGGCTAGCAACACTTCATCCTCGCCAAGCGCAAACGATCGTTTGCATTTTGCGTTCAACATTTTCACTAATATTAATTTAAAATATTCTTTAAATCAGGTTAAATAAATCAGAAAACTTTTTTTTTCTCTACTTATTACCGATTGAATGATATTTTGCCGTTGTTTTATCTTCTATTCCACGACTTTTTCTAGTTTAAAGGGCGTCCCTGGTTATATAAGTAATTTTTAAGTGCATTTTAAAAGGAAAAGACCGATGACGAACGCATTCTTCATACACTTTCATATCGAAGAAGTCGTTGTTACCATAGCAACAAAACATTTTCTTAATTGATAATGTTCCAAATTGGGCATATTTTTAAGCTTGAAACAATTTAAATCAATTTAAATTTTCTTTTAAATCGTAAAAAACGATCGTTAAATTTCATACATATAAATGTGTACACAAAACTGTAATTATAAAAAGTTATTTCTTAAGTAAGTTAAACTTACTTAAACAAGTTCCGCATGAAAAAGAAGAGTATTTGACATAAAAGTGTATTTTATAATTATTACTATTATTCCATCGCCAACCGGTGATAAATCGCCAAATAAACGAAATTTTCATAATTTTTTTTACGGACGTTATATCGAGGTTCCGCAGCAATTTTTTTTATAAACGTATATACCCTTATGAGAAGAGTATTCCGTAATTTTTTCAATATTTTCTGAATATGCGCTTATGGGGACCTTCCTTGTGAGTACCATTTTACGTTTATGTCTGTTGATATTTTCTTTCTCTTCAAAGTTATGTTCATTACAAATTGGATTATTTCTTCTACATCTTCTGTCCATCTATCTAAGTTTGATGTAGTTTGAATTTCCATGAGGGACTGTTCCAGATTTGTTGCATAATTATTAAAAACTGCATTAAATTTTTTTTGAATGTCGTGTATTTTGTTTCATATCTGCATGAATGTTTTTTTATTGGTTCGGCTTCTATTTGGTATCTTATATAAAGGTGATCACTCAAAGACTTGTGGTTTTCGTCTATTTTCCACGATTGGATTAAATCTCATGTTAATAATCCACAAAGTATCATGTCAGGAGTTCCTTTTTTTATAGTCAAATTTGCTACTAATCAACAAGCTATAGCTAGCTGAAGGATCATTAGCTATATACAGGTCATTCAGGGCCAGATAGTTTAAGAACATGCCTCCTATTGAGTTATTTCTTTTGTAACCCCAATCCTTGAGATGAGCATTAAAATCGCCAGTTACAAGGAGGTTGTCACAGTTAGAGATGGAATTTGTCCAGTCCTGTAAATCCGTTTCTAGATCTCCCGATGGCTTGGAATATTGCGAACCAATTTTTATATGACATTTTACTTTAATATTGTCTGGTTGTTGTGGATGATTACTTTGCTGAAAATCTTGTACTTCTGGAGGGGAAGCTTGGGTATCTTGGAAATCTTGTTTTATAAAGACACTGTTGTTAAATTGTAAGGCTTGAATGCGGTAAAAAAGGGAATTAAATATAATTATTGCTGCTGTTTGTTGGAATGAATGGTAGAAAGACCAACCTACCGGGAGTACTGTGAAAGAATTTACAGTTTTATGATAGTCCGGTACAATTCCTATGACAATTTTCTGTTCAGCTATGCATTTTAAAAGTTCGAAGTTTTCTGAACGATAGTTATATAAATTTATCTGGACTATCTGAATCTTTGGATTTGTTGGAAATGAAGAAAAGATGAATTACTGAAAACGATATTTGAAATTTGAAGGTTGAGTTAGAACTGTGAACGTGGAGCATTATAATTTATTTCTCGATTTCTCTGATTGATTTATTTTATCTTGAAATATTGGGCATTCTGATGAATTTTCCCCGTGGTAAATGTACATTGGAACATTTTGTTTCTTTTGATTACGTTTTTTGTGCAGTAGGCACAAGCTCTTCGGCAATAACATTTATCTTCAGTGTGTCCAAATCTTTGGCAGTTATAACACCTTATAATTGGTGACTATGAGGTAATTCTACATGAAATGAAGCCTATAAGTATTTTACCTTTGCGAAGCAAATGAGTAGCTTTTGATTTTTTAAAATTTATTATGAGTTGGTAGGTTTTGAGCTGTTCCTTTGACATTTGCTTATGGATTCCAATTTCTGAAGATTGATTTATTGTAATTGTAGTTCCATCGTAATCTCATCTATCGTTATATGTTTTGGGATTCCCGATATTACCAGCGTTTTTATTCTTTCTGTGGAGAGATTTAATTCCAATAAATTCGAGATTTCTTCACTGTCTTGCAATATTTGAAAGGTCATTAATGTCTTTTCCCTTTTCTGTTTGTATTGTTAAAATTTGTTTATTTCTCGAGAGTAGGCATGTGAATTTTGGTAAATTTTTTGAGTTATGTAGAATTTCCCTTATGTTGAACATGAACATTCTTGTCATTGATCGTCTCGTTAGTAGTATTGCTTGTTTTGAGTTTTAAAAAATATTATTGTGTGTAGGTTGTTGAGTAATTACTTTTGAGTATATTAAGTTATTTGAAATCACTTGATGTTGTGGCCAAATCGTATGATCACGAGAGATTACTTGTTTTGTTGTTAGTTTTGTTTTAATTTCTTTTGTAGTCTTTTCAATATTTTCAAGCTTTTCTAATATCTGATTAGAATTTTCTGAGGTGTTATGATCCATATATTTTTTGGTTTGTTGCAGTTGAAACTCGTATTGTTCTATTAAAGCATATTTTTCTTGTATTTTTTGTTCTAAGTTAGTTTATGTTGTGTCTTGAACTTCTTTACTACCATATTCTGCAATTTTTGTTGCATGACTAATAGTTCAGTAGCTTTTTCTTCTAATTGAGTTGATAGGCTATTAATGACTAATTGCATGCTTGAGTTGTTGTCTGTGCTTTGTGTTTCAACATTCTCTTTTAATGTCATTCCCCGTTGTTGTTTCCCCTTCTCTTCTATTTTAATTTGCCTCCCTCTTTTGAGGGGTATTCTCGATATAAGTTTAAATAAGTAAGACTCAAAACACTTACTTTATGTGAGATTCGCAACTATGTATATCCGCCTTAGATATTGATTCTAAATATGTCTCTGGAAGTCTTTGTAAGACTGAGAGTACTGCAGTAAGGAAAGAACGACATAAAAGTATATGAAATAAATGGGTCATTCCGCTCTAGGAATGTCATCTGCTCTAGGGGGTCCTTGCCGGGTGTCCTAGGCTGGATGCAAAGTAATGTCTCGATACACTCAAATATCTCTTGAATGGATAAAGATTGAATTGTGGAACAGGTGTCTATCTATAATAAAATGACTATGTGCTATTATCAGAGTAGCTGAAGCGCCCCCTAGTAGCTATATGTGGAAATTCTCAACCTTATCTGGAAAAATATGAGAGATAGCAAAAGAAAAATTACAATTACAAAAGTTCAGAGCATCCTCGATTTAGCATGAAATGTTTTATATGTAAAAATAACTACATTAGAAGCTTTGATACGTTCGTTTTTCGATAACCAAACACTAGCTTAACGCTAGAGCTAACACCCTGCAGGAGTCGTATCGACACTGATTAAATGACGATTCGTACCAGAAATTTCTTCATAAAACAAGTTAAATGCAAAGAACACAGAAATAAGTTAAATAAATAAGTTAAATAGTAAATAAAAATTTTGTCGCGAAATATTTTTATAAACTTTGAGTAAAATTTCCGGTCGCTCTAGTATTAAATACGCCACTTTACTTTTCGATATTTTCAGAGCTCTTAATTAAATAATTTTTACATGTAAGACGTTATTTCATACTAAATCTAGGATGCTCTACACTTTTGTAAATGACATTTTTTCGCTATTTGTCATAATTTTAGATAGGGTCAATATTTTCTATATTTCGTCACTGGGGGGGGGGGGGGGGGTTGAAGCCACTCTCATATGATCGCGAATAGTCATTTTACTATAGGTAGACACTTGTTTCTACTATTCTAGATTTATCCATTCATGATATAGTATTTGAGTGTAACGGAACATTACTTTGCATCTAACATGGGACACCTGCCCAGATCCCTTAGACCAGTTGACATGGAATGACCCCCTATTTCATATACTTTTATGTTATTCTTTACGTACTGACGTGTTCTCAGTCTTCCACAGACTTCCAGAGAAATTTTCAGAATAAATTTCTACGGTAGATTTAGTTGCGAATCTCACAGAAAGTAGATGTTTTGAACCTTGCTTTATTTACCTTATAACAAAGAGGTTCAAAATGAAACACATGTTTTCTTGTCAATAAAAGTGTGTTCTTTCCAGTGGTACTGACGGTAATCAAATTTGAAGTGTTCCTTTTGAGATATGAGCTTCTGAAAATTCGATTGAAATTATGAAATTTTTTAAAAACTGATTTCAAAGATGAATAACTTAAAGAATATTTAAAAGCAAGGGAAAAAAACCCAACTTCTATATAACATCTTCATCTTCAATTGATTGGTAAAGTGACTAACGCTTAAAGTATTTTGCTCAGCAGTTACAAGTAGTTAAGTGAGGATTAAAGCCATCGCGACAGGCCGTATGGCCAAATAATGATTAATGTATTGATTTCTGATGTTTTATGTTTTTTAGCATAAAAAGTTGTACTAGAAAACGTATTTTCAATGAGTAAAGTTTCTTGTATCATGAGCAATAAGAGTAGTGTATATATGGGGGTTCAACATCACCTGAGTCGAGCAGGTGGAAGGTGGAAGATGCGGAAGGTGGAGGTGGAGCAGCGGTGAGCGGTGGAGCACAGGGGGGAGCAGGTGAAGGTGGCGATAAGAGCATGAGCACTGATAAGAACGGAGGGTTCGATGGGAGGGGGGGTGCGATAAGGATTTCTACTATAAGATAAGGGGATTATTTTAATTAATTTTAGTTGGGGACTTGAAAATTTTCGATTTTTTTTTCGGTTTGTGGCAAAAATATGAATTAAAAATGGTCATTAAAATATTAATTTTAATTGGAGAACTTAGACATTTTTCGAAGCAAATATTTTTTCAACGAGAGTAGGCTATTTGTTATACATGTTAGAGTATATTACAGGTGAATTTTAAAAGTCAATAATGATTTAATTAAAAATGGTCATTAATTAATTTTAATTGGAGAACTTAAGAAATTTTGGCGAGATTTTTTTTCCCTCAACGAGAGTACGCAGTTTGAATGTGCAGTAGAATGCTAGATGCGAATGAAAAATAGTAATTAAAAAGGGTCATTAATTATTTTAATTGGCGGACTTAAACATTTTTGGGGCAAACAGGCGCGTTTTAATGAATATGATACAGGTTGTGGTAAAAAATATAGGGTCCCGTATGAATTATCCTGTATTCAATTTAATAGCTCCCCCCTCCCCCTCCCCCTCCCTTTTATACCCAGAGGGGCCCTTCGATATACTAACTAATACGCACTTAAAAAAATACAGATTGGTATAAAAAGAAGAATTTTAACGTATATTTATAAATAAACAAGTATGAAAAATCATGCATAGTGGTATAATTTATGAATCACTTTCCAACATTATTGCAATATTATGTGAACGAAATATAATTTTACCAGCTAGTACATAGTTAATTAAAATAGTGAACAGATCCCCTTTTTAATAAAAAGGGGTCCTTCACAAAAATCCAATTATGCATAAGAACCCTTCCTAAAATCAGATAATTTACACCTTACCCTTTTTTTAAAATACAGCTTACACATCGATAAGTTCAAAATATAGAAATCCTTCGAAAAAAACTTTGAAAAGTTATAGATATTAAGCTACCTTCACAAAATAATATAACCTTATTTGAATTCCAACGGCCTTCACAAACTAATAAAACCCTATTCGAATCCCAGTGGCCTTCACAAAATAAATCCAATAGATTCATGTTATATTATAGCTACAAAAATACGAGAGACCTTCCATAAAAATCGAAGATCACTGTTTGAATGAAAAGGCCCCTTCACAATATACCCTCTAAAAATATTATGATTCCACAGATATTTTAAGAAATAGACTGATATTTTCAAATGAGTACGTATTCATGCGATGTGAAAATAGGTTTTACACGAATGCCTTTTTAGTTTAACGTGTAAAATATAGATTTTAGAAAAAAGATTCATGTTTTACCAAATTTTTCATACAAATATGTAAAATAGGGTAGAGCGTTACATGAAAAATAATTGAATTTCGAGTGATTATGCTTTAAAAAATATATTTTAGCATTGAAATTAAGAAAAAAAGACGGCTATCCCTTTTCCCCTCAATAGACGGATTGCTGAATCACAATGAGTCATATTAGCAGATAAGCGAAGATCTTGCTTTGACTTGATTCCTTTCTTAGATTATGAATCACTCCCGATAAGAAATACCTGACACTTTTTTTTTGTAGGCAAATGTACGAAATTAGCTATATAGTATTCCACTTATTAATCTGTTAAGTTTTAAAATGCTTCAATGAAAAATAATAACTAAGAAATAAAATTAAAAATGGTCATTAATTAATTTTAATTGGCGAACACTTAAACATTTTTGGACCAAACAGACGGGTTTTAAGGAATTCGATACAGGTTACGGTAAAAAATAGAGGGTCCCGTATGAATTATACTATACTAAATTTAATAGTTTTGTCCCCTATTTTTATCCAGAAGTCCGTTCGATATAATTTAATTTCACAATACACAATTCAAAAAGTATAGAGTGGTATAAAAAAGATACGAATGAAGAATTTTAACCAAGATCATATGACAACATTAATAAGAGGTATGGTAGAATACATAATGAATAGGTATTATTGCATGTTTCTTCTAATTGATTAAAAAAAAATATTTTAATTATTTTTGTAAAACATAGAAACGAACAATTCATGCGAACATGGGATTAGTGATACCACGTGATTTGACACTAGAGGAGATTTATTTTTGTATCGCACAAGTAAAATTTATTAAGATACGATTAACCAATCATATCTGTTTATTCATGTTCCAATTCCATACGTTTATTTATCATTCATAGGCACACGCGAGATGAGATAATTCTCATTCAGTTCACTACCAACAGCGTGTGAAGGTGATTTTATCAGTTCATTATTATTAGTTTGTGTTAAAATGGAACGAGCTATGCATTCTTCTACTTTAAGTGATCCAAAGATTATAAGTCATGTCCTATCAGCAGAATTGAGGAATCAAGACTTGGAATCTTCAGTGCTACCCAAAGAAGTAGACGTTTCTAATTATGATGTGAAATCCTCTTCATCAAGACAAGATAAGCCAAAATTATCTTATGTGTGTACTAAGTGTAGCAAATCTTTTTTGCGAAAGGACCATCTAATGCAACACTTGGTTATTCATTCAGGAGAAAAACCTTTCGTTTGTGTCATTTGTCAGAAAGCATTCTATAGAAAAGATGCTATGATTCGCCATAAATTGTCTCATTTAAAGACCCGCATGACTTATAAGTGTGATCTGTGCGCTGAAGTCTTTTCAAAAAACGGTGATTTACGTCAACACAAGAAGATTCACAAATCACCAAAGCAATATAATTGTGATGTGTGCGCTGAAGTCTTTTCAAAAAACAGTGATTTACGTCAACACAAGAAGATTCACAAATCACCAAATCACCCAAGCAATATAATTGTGATGTGTGCTCTGAAGTATTTTCACGGAAGTATGACTTATTGAAGCATAAGAAGATTCATAGACCTATCAAGCATCATGCATGTCTCCAGTGTACTGAAGAATTTTTACCGAAGGATGATTTAATTAAACATCTGAGAACTGCTCATAAAGTTTCATCTAATCCAACTCAATCTGTTGCTTTAAAGGATGCATTATATGAGAAAGTGAAGCATTTTAAAAGACAAAATGCCCTTAATGTATGCACTAATAATATCTTCGATTCTAACGAGGAAAACGATAAAGACTTTCAAACATTTTTTAATAGCGTTCGACCAGACGTTTTGAATGAACTAAATTATCAGATAGAAGTTAAAAAGTCCATGAAATGGTATGCTACTGTAAAAGTGGTTTTAACACGCATATCACAGGACGGTGATTTAGAAACTGCCAATCCCTATTTTCGTTCGAACACTATACTTGAATTGATGAATCAAAACATACCTGTGCATATCGAAGAAGCTTTCGCTAAAATTATAAACTCCTTCGAGAAGTTCACTGAACGTGGATCTAACTGGACATTGGAAAAAATATTGCATTTAGAACTGTCTACAGCTAAATGCAGCATGGTTTGAAATTTTTTGTACCTTTCTTTTGAAATATGTATACTCATGACTTGCTCTTGTAACTATTGAAAACGATCAATAAATACTATATGAGTGAAAAATCCCAGAGTGTTTATTTTAATATTTTATTTACTTATTAACTGCTCTGCATAAATTACTTACCTTTTTAGCATTTCAATTATGTTAAATACACTAAAATGTGACTAACTTCGATTTTTTTTTACCATATGTAACATAAACTACTTTTAGGATTTTGGATATATTAGATAAACAATAAAAAATTGTATAGATTTAATATTTCTAAAACACGTATATTCTAATGCATACGAGAAATAAACATTTTCATAATCTTTATATATTGAAGAAATATAAATTTTGCATACTTTATACGAACACTTGCAGTATGAGAAATGATTGCTACTATTACCCATATGAGAAAATGAATCAACAGCAAATCTTATCTGTGTGTCATATTTAACCAACAGGCTCGATCATGAGTGAATTTTGACTAGAATTAATTATTGAATGTAAAAATGATTTGTTTTTAGATCTAATATTTCTCAAGTTTAACATTTTAAAATTGTATTAAAAATATATACATAAACTAATCTTACTTTATTCACAAGCTTGCAATCCAGTCTTCAATATATGATTACATCATGAAAAAACATGCGTGGTACTTCTATTTAGCTAGTATATTATTTCAAATATATATATGTATATATATATATTTATCTTACTTAAAATTTCCAACCATATTTTACTATATTTCACCTAAATTCAACTGGATTCTTCATCACGTGGTAGATTAGTATCATCACGTGATTTGACGTCGTCACTTATCGCGGTAACATTCTAGATAAGATTCACTGATAAGAACACATTCCAATTCATATCTTCTAAAGCAAGTATACGAGTTGGTGGTAAGGTCTAGGTATGTAGATATATAGTAGGCTAGTAGTAATATATTTTAAAGTACTTTTTTTATTCTTTAAAAGAAATGGTTATTTTTTCTTTACGCAGAGTAGACAAAATGAAAACATCAAATATTAAATTTAATCTTTAGTAATACAAAGACTTACACCTACAAAAACGCATACATATTTTAAGTTATTTTCATGCAGACTTTAAGATATATCATATATGTTCTTTCTTTTACCATAACACATATGGATTTTTTAAATGTATGTCACATGACTATGTAAAGCGAGATTTATACTTAAAACCATTAATGTATGCGAATTCTTTGGTATAGCCCTGTATAGGTGCTACTCACCATATATGTATATATAGTGATATATATATATATGGTGATATATATATATATATATATATATATATATATATATACTAAAATTTGTTAAGTTTTAAAATGCTTCATTAAGTATTCAATGGAAAATAATAACTAAGAAATATTAATTGAGAAATATGCTAATGTTCGGACTTATAAAATATTTTGGGCAAACAGACGAGTTTTAATTAAATATGTTAATGAATCTAATTCAATACAAGTCGTGTTAAAATAGAGATTATAGTGAAAATATAGGATCCCCTATAATACACATTAATTATACTGCATTAATGCACTACCCCACTTATATTATCACAGAAATACCTTCGATAAAATTTAGTCTATCACTACATACATAAAAAATATATACAGAGTGCTCAGAAAAAGGGTAGGAATGAATGAAGAATTTTAACGTAAATAAAAAAAAGGATCTACAGTAAGTGACTATAAATAAATATGAAGGAAAAATCGTGCGTCATGGTATACTTTATGAAACACTTTCGAAATGGGACTATCATTAAGACTTTGAAAAACTATTGAAATATGTGAATTAGATTAAATAATTCATACTGGAAATGTATTTTTAAAAAAATTACAGATTTCGTTTCTTTCTTTTTTTTTCACTTAGATATAATTATAAGGCTTCTTTCAGAATAAGGACCTGGCTCTTGTGGAGAGCATGAAAACTAGTATTTTATTTTATCGACCTATATATGTTAAATTTGCTATACTAGAGGTCTCTAAATTTTGCATGTATGACTTCCATTATAACTTGATAAAGAATACTTAACTTACCATATTCAAACACACAATATTTATAAGGATATAGAACATTATCGTGATTTCTTTAACTTCTCTAAGTAATCAAAATCCCTTCGTCTAAACCGCACAAGTTTCGAACCCACGCGCATATAATCAGACTTGTCATTTTATAGTCACCATGCTAACTATTGAGCTTAGTGAGCCCCCAGGCTAATTTGTAGCCACCACACTAACTATTGGGCTTAGTGAGCCCCCACTTATTTTATAGCCACCACGCTAATCACACGGCTAAGTGAGGCCCCGCTTATTTTATAGTCATCACGCTAACTACTGGGCTGAGTGACCCCCAGGCTGTTTTATACCTACCATGATAACTACTGAGGTGAGTGACCCCCAGGCTATTTTATACCCACCATGATAACTACTGGACTGAGTGAACCCCAGGTTATTTAGTCACATGAATATAATTTCCAAGGTATATGTCCTAACTTGATTTAGACCATTGCCTATGGTAAGATAAAGCTGGAAAATAAATTGCTAAACTCTGTTCATTTCCCTCGAAAACTCACTTGTATTTTATTAAATATCTGTAGAAATCATCATAGTATATTAAAATTATATACATTCTTATTAGTTTATGAATCTACTAACTTATAATATCTATATGGTAACTTGGATTATTAGTATTCACACTTAAACATTTCTTTTGTAAATTTAATATGATAAACACTAACATGAGACTGACTAAACTTTTACCATTTTCATTTCAACTTAGTTTTAGGAAATTTATCTACATAGCTTAAAATTTTACTGTTTAGTAAGTCTATTATTTCAAAGTATTATTTTTTAGTTCTAATATTCAAAACATATTCATATCGTTTTACATAGTAGGTATCAAATTAATTTAAAGTCATATTGAAAATATATATACAAATACTATTCTTACCTAACACGCCAGCTAGCTAAGCACCCAACCGTCTCACACCAAGACTCTGAGAAAAGTGAATGCTTGTTCAGGGCCTTATCAGCTAATATAATCACTGATAAGATTTGATCACGTGTCATGTGACGTCACTGATTAAGTGATTATTATTTCGTAATACATAGCACATGTACTATGTTTTACGAAATAATAGAAAAATCATGTATTAATTTATCTATACATATTATACAAATCAATTAGAGGTAAATTGTTAATTGCAATTAGTAATTGGTTCTTTTATGACCTAGTCACGTGATCTCTGACGTCACTGGTGCCATATTGAATTATACCACATGGTCACGTGATATCACTTAATCAGTGACATATATATATATATATATATATATATATATATATATATATATATATATATATATATATCACCATATATACATATATGGTGAGTAGCACTTATACAGGGCTATACCAAAGAATTCGCATACATTAATGGTTTTAAGTATCAATCTCGCTTTACATAGTCATGTGACATACATTTAAAAAATCCATATGTGTTATGGTAAAAGAAAGAACATATATGATATATCTTAAAGTCTGCATGAAAATAACTTAAAATATGTATGCGTTTCTGTAGGTGTAAGTCTTTGTATTACTAAAGATTAAATTTAATATTTGATGTTTTCATTTTGTCTACTCTGCATAAAGAAAAAATAACCATTTCTTTTAAAGAATAAAAAAGTACTTTAAAATATATTACTACTAACCTACTATATATCTACATACCTAGACCTTACCACCAACTCGTATACTTGGTTTAGAAGAAATGAATTGGAATGTGTTCTTATCAGTGAATCTTATCTAGAATGTTACCGCGATCAGTGACGACGTCAAATCACGTTATGATACTAATCTACCACGTGATGAAGAATCCAGTTGAATTTAGGTGAAATATAGTAAAATATGGTTGGAAATTTTAAGTAAGATAAATATATATATATACATATATATATTTTGAAATAATATACTAGCTAAATAGAAGTACCACGCATGTTTTTTCATGATGTAATCATATATTGAAGACTGGATTGCAAGCTTGTGAATAAAGTAAGATTAGTTTATGTATATATTTTTAATACAATTTTAAAATGTTAAACTTGAAAAATATTAGATCTAAAAACAAATCATTTTTACATTCAATAATTAATTCTAGTCAAAATTCACTCATGATCGAGCCTGTTGGTTAAATATGACACACAGATAAGATTTGCTGTTGATTCATTTTCTCATATGGGTAATAGTAGCAATCATTTCTCATACTGCAAGTGTTCGTATAAAGTATGCAAAATTTATGTTTCTTCAATATATAAAGATTATGAAAATGTTTATTTCTCGTATTCATTAGAATATACGTGTTTTAGAAATATTAAATCTGTACAATTTTTTATTGTTTATCTAATATATCCAAAATCCTAAAAGTAGTTTATGTTACATATGGTAAAAAAAATTGAAGTTAGTCACATTTTAGTGTATTTAACATAATTGAAATGCTAAAAAGGTAAGTAATTTATGCAGAGCAGTTAATAAGTAAATAAAATATTAAAATAAACACTCTGGGATTTTTCACTCATATAGTATTTATCGATCGTTTTCAATAGTTACAAGAGCAAGTCATGAGTATACATATTTCAAAAGAAAGGTACAAAAAATTAAAAACCATGCTGCATTTAGCTGTAGACAGTTCTAAATGCAATATTTTTTCCAATGTCCAGTTAGATCCACGTTCAGTGAACTTCTCGAAGGAGTTTATAATTTTAGCGAAAGCTTCTTCGATATGCACAGGTATGTTTTGATTCATCAATTCAAGTATAGTGTTCGAACGAAAATAGGGATTGGCAGTTTCTAAATCACCGTCCTGTGATATGCGTGTTAAAACCACTTTTACAGTAGCATACCATTTCATGGACTTTTTAACTTCTATCTGATAATTTAGTTCATTCAAAACGTGTGGTCGAACGCTATTAAAAAATGTTTGAAAGTCTTTATCGTTTTCCTCGTTAGAATCGATGATATTATTAGTGCATACATTAAGGGCATTTTGTCTTTTAAAATGCTTCACTTTCTCATATAATGCATCCTTTAAAGCAACAGATTGAGTTGGATTAGATGAAACTTTATGAGCAGTTCTCAGATGTTTAATTAAATCATCCTTCCGTAAAAATTCTTCAGTACACTGGAGACATGTATGATACTTGATAGGTCTATGAATCTTCTTATGCTTCAATAAGTCATACTTCCGTGAAAATACTTCAGAGCACACATCACAATTATATTGCTTGGGTGATTTGTGAATCTTCTTGTGTTGACGTAAATCACTGTTTTTTGAAAAGACTTCAGCGCACACATCACAGTTATATTACTTGGGTGATTTGTGAATCTTCTTGTGTTGACGTAAATCACTGTTTTTTGAAAAGACTTCAGCGCACACATCACAATTATATTGCTTTGGTGATTTGTGAATCTTCTTGTGTTGACGTAAATCACCGTTTTTTGAAAAGACTTCAGCGCACAGATCACACTTATAAGTCATGCGGGTCTTTAAATGAGACAATTTATGGCGAATCATAGCATCTTTTCTATAGAATGCTTTCTGACAAATGACACAACCGAAAGGTTTTTCTCCTGAATGAATAACGAAGTGTTGCATTAGATGGTCCTTTCGCAAAAAAGATTTGCTACACTTAGTACACACATAAGATAATTTTGGCTTATCTTGTTTTGATGAAGAGGATTTCACATCATAATTAGAAACGTCTACTTCTTTGGGTTGCACTGAAGATTCCAAGTCTTGATTCCTCAATTCTGCTGATAGGACATGACTTATAATCTTTGGATCACTTAAAGTAGAAGAATGCATAGCTCGTTCCATTTTAACACTAACTAATAATAATGAACTGATAAAATCACCTTCACACGCTGTTGGTAGTGCACTGAATGAGAAATTATCTCATTACATGCATATTTATACGATCATATCGATATGCGCGTGTGCCTATGAATGATAAATAAACGTATGGGATTGGATCATGAATAAACAGATATGATTGTTTAATCGTATCTTAATAAATTTTACTTGTGCGATACAAAAATAAATCTCATCTAGTGTCAAATCACGTGGTATCACTAATCCCATGTTCGCATGAATTGTTCGTATAGTTACTATGTTTTATAAAAATAATTAAAATAACTTTTTTTAATCAATTAGAAGAAACATGCAATAATACCTATTCATTATGTATTCTACCATACCTCTTATTAATGTTGTCATATGATCTTGGTTAAAATTCTTCATTCGTATCTTTTTTATACCACTCTATACTTTTTGAATTGTGTATTGTGAAATTAAATTATATCGAACGGACTTCTGGATAAAAATAGGGGACAAAACTATTAAATTTAGTGTAGTATAATTCATACGGGACCCTCTATTTTTTACCGTAACCTGTATCGAATTCCTTAAAACCCGTCTGTTTGGTCCAAAAATGTTTAAGTGTTCGCCAATTAAAATTAATTAATGACCATTTTTAATTTTATTTCTTAGTTATTATTTTTCATTGAAGCATTTTAAAACTTAACAGATTAATAAGTGGAATACTATATAGCTAATTTCGTACATTTGCCTACAAAAAAAATGTGTCAGGTATTTCTTATCGGGAGTGATTCATAATCTAAGAAAGGAATCAAGTCAAAGCAAGATCTTCGCTTATCTGCTAATATGACTCATTGTGATTCAGCAATCCGTCTATTGAGGGGAAAAGGGATAGCCGTCTTTTTTTCTTAATTTCAATGCTAAAATATATTTTTTAAAGCATAATCACTCGAAATTCAATTATTTTTCATGTAACGCTCTACCCTATTTTACATATTTGTATGAAAAATTTGGTAAAACATGAAACTTTTTTTCTAAAATCTATATTTTACACGTTAAACTAAAAAGGCATTCGTGTAAAACCTATTTTCACATCGCATGAATACGTACTCATTTGAAAATATCAGTCTATTTCTTAAAATATCTGTGGAATCATAATATTTTTAGAGGGTATATTGTGAAGGGGCCTTTTCATTCAAACAGTGATCTTCGATTTTTATGGAAGGTCTCTCGTATTTCTGTAGCCATAATATAACATGAATCTATTGGATTTATTTTGTGAAGGGCACTGGGATTCGAATAGGGTTTTATTAGTTTGTGAAGGACGCTGGAGTTCAAATAAGGTTATACTATTTTGTGAAGGTAGCTTAATATCTATAACTTTTCAAAGTTTCTTTCGAAGGATTTCTATATTTTGAACCTATCGATGTGTAAGCTGTATTTTAAAAAAAGTATAAGGTGTAAATTATCTGATTTGAGGAAGGGTTCTTATGCATAATTGGATTTTTGTGAAAGACCCCTTTTTATTAAAAAGGGGATCTGTTCACTATTTTAATTAACTATGTACTAGCTGGTAAAATTATATTTTGTTCACATAATATTGCAATAATGTTGGAAAGTGATTCATAAATTATACCACTATGCATGATTTTTCATACTTGTTTATTTATAAATATACGTTAAAATTCTTCTTTTTATACCAATCTGTATTTTTTGAAGTGCGTATTGTTAGTATATTGAAGGGCCCCTCTGGGTAAAAAAGGGAGGGGTAGGGGGAGGGGGAGCTATTAAATTGAATACAGTATAATTCATACGGGACCCTATATTTTTACCACAACCTGTATCATATTCATTAAAACGCGCCTGTTTGCCCCAAAAATGTTTAAATCCGCCAATTAAAATTAATTAATGACCCTTTTTAATTACTATTTTTCATTCGCATCTAGCATTCTACTGCACATTCAAACTGCGTACTCTCGTTGAGGGAAAAAAAATCTCGCCAAAATTTCTTAAGTTCTCCAATTAAAATTAATTAATGACCATTTTTAATTAAATCATTATTGACTTTTAAAATTCACCTGTAATATACTCTAACATGTATAACAAATAGCCTACTCTCGTTGAAAAAATATTTGCTTCAAAAAATGTCTAAGTTCTCCAATTAAAATTAATATTTTAATGACCATTTTTAATTCATATTTTTGCCACAAACCGAAAAAAGAAATCGAAAATTTTCAAGTCCCCAATTAAAATTAATTAAAATAATCCCCTTATCTTATAGTAGAAATTCTTATCGCACCCCCCTCCCATCGAACCCTCTGTTCTTATCAGTGCTCATGCTCTTATCGCCACCTTCACCTGTTTCCTCTGTGCTCCACCGCTCACCGCTGCTCCACCTCCACCTTCCGCACCTTCCACCTTCCACCTGCTCGACTCAGGTGATGTTGAACCCCCATATATACACTACTAATAAGATAACAAATTTGGTTTTTTGTTCATTTTTTTGAGACTGTGAAATAGTGAACTTTTAAGAAGGACCCCAGGTGACCCAACTATATTACTTCTAACTCTGACAGTTTGCATATGTCCATCTTAGATCTATATGTATGTCCAGTATCAATTAGATAAAAATTGAAGGGTGTCGAGCAGGAAAAGTATCCAAATTTAGTCCACTTGACATGGAATGACCCATCGGGGAATAAAACAATGAAATGGAGTAAAAAGTTTATGACGCTCTGTAAAATAAGACAAATGTTCCTTAATCTACAAAAATGTAATACAGCCAAGAACGGAAATATTATATAGCCTCTTCCGAATCATCCACGATTCCGAAAACCGTTTCTTAATCTTTAGGAACCTCAAAAAACAATATTTTTTCGACATCAAAAGAAGCATTTATAAAAACAAAGTCTCTTTTGCTGTCCGTAATTTCCGGTAAAGTTCCCGAATTGTTAATACAGCGTATTAATCAGATTGTCAACTCGGAATATAGGTTTTCCGCGGATACTATTAATTCTCAATTAAATATTTTCATGTTCATCAAACATGACAAATGAACAGCATTAACAGTAATATTAAAATTAATAATATTTTGTTACTCTTTCATATATAAATTCATTTACGTAGCTGAATATGTGTACTTGAGAAATGATAGCATCCGAAAAAAACATTATTCCGGTTTGAGAAAATTGATTAATGCATTGTAAAAGCTTACTCAGAAAAGTTTACGAAAATTCCGGGTAGCAAAAGAAACTTTTTTTTTTTATAAATGCTTCTTTAAATCTTGAAAAATACATTGTTTTCTGAGAGTTAAAAAAAAAAAAAAACGCTTTTCAAAATCGTACACTGTGAAAACATCTTTAAACTACGAAAATATAACAAAATCACAAGCGAAAGCATTCAATAACCTCTTCCGAGTAAACCATGATTCCGAAAAGCGTTTTTTATCTTTAGAAACCTCAGAAAAAACATATATTCCAGATTAAAAAAAGCATTTGTAAAAACAAATCTTCCACCGATTTTCAGAAACGTTTCCGAGTAGTTTTTATAGCGTATTAACCAGTTTTCTCAAACCGGAATAGTATTGGTTTTTAGGATGCTACACTGCAAAAAAAAGTGTTGATTTTACAGTATAATACTGGCATCAGCTGCCAGTATTATACTGTAAAATCAACACTTTTTTTTGCAGTGTCTCGATTAAACATTTGCAGCTGCGTAATTGATTTTACATGCAAGCGTAACAAAATAATATTAATTTTAATGTTAATGTTAATGCTGTTAATTTAGCATGTTTGTCTGTAAACATTTTTGTTGAACATGAAAATGTTTACTTAAGAATGGATAGCATCCGAAAAACCTATATTCCGGGTTGATAAAACTGATTAATACACTACAAAAACTACTCGAAAACATTTCCGAAAATCAGTGGCAGAAAAGAAACTTTGTTTTTATAAATGTTTCGTTAAATCTCGAAAATGTATTAGTTTATGAGCTTTCTAAAGACAAAGAATGCATTTTTCGAATCGTGGGTAACTCAGAAGAGGTTATTGAATACTTTCGTTCGTTGGTATATTATATTTTTCTAAATTAAGAAAAAATTGTCTTTTTTTTACAGTGAGGTAACAACTGGGAAGAGATTGTATTACATTTTCGTTCATGTTTATATTATATTTACGTATCCTTTTTTTACAGTTCGTATTTTCTTAAAAAAAGTGTATTAGTCTAATTCTATATTTTTAAATATGGAAAAGTTCATTTCTCTGATTAGTCTATATTTGTAAGAAGGTTTATTAGACATCGGGATTCCCATAGCTCTGTTATGGCTGTCGAGTATAAGTGAAAACCTTTTACACATAATCTACAAACAAATTTACAAACTGCTTTATACTTATCTTCCCCATTAGTAGTGTTTGAAGGAAAAATAAATCAAACAAATCTTATTTATTCGAAATAGTTTTTCGGCTAGACATATTAAAATCAAAATCTGGATTAGGGGAAAGTAGTGTAAAATCAAATACCTTATTATTAGATGCTTCTTGAATACCAGAATTTCTAACACAATATAATGAAAGTTTGCGTAAATATTCTGCATTTATCCTTGTAAAATAATATCATCATAAGTATATGATTTGTTCAGCAAATTTTTATTAATAAATGCTTTTTAAAACAAGTCAAATCATCCAGTCTTCCGCCTCCAGTTGGGTGAGCTTGCATGGATATGTTAATCTTAAAGGAAATGAAAGACTTTCTTTTGAAAAAGAACAAAATATTCTATTGTAGAGCTTTAACTAAGGAACTTAAATAATAATATTTCAATTATAAGTCTAAAATTAAAATTTTAAAGACAAAATGATAATTATTTTCATTACAATCTGAGAAATTGCAGAAAAGAAGTTCAACTCTTTTTCAGTTTTAGAAAAATCCTAATCAGTCTTATCCTTGTAGTTTTGACTATCTTCTTTTCAAGCATGTTCACCGGCTCTTCAACCGTTTTTTCCCATTTTTTCCCATTTAGGATATACGCTCTTACCACCAAGTGAATGAAAATCGGAAAACAACTCGTAAAAATGCACCTGTAATACAAATAGTTCCATTGTAAGAAATAAATCGTTATTAAATATGCCACACACAATTATATAAAAAGTTTTAGTAACTTTAAATGGGCTCATATTTAGAAATTTTGAAAGCTAGCAAACAATAAAAAAAATAAAAAAAGATAAAATAAACTTTCCAATACAGAAACTACTCAAATGCCAGCATGGAGATACTGTAATGGCCACGTCTTCTTATTGTTTAGAGTTTAAGTACAGGGTGTCCATAAATAATTGCCCGGTTCCTTTACCCTCATAACTTTTGATTTAAGAATGTGCCGAAACATATTATTATATTCGTAAATTACAACTCAAAAAGTTTTTGTTTTAATAACACAAAAAATATTACATATGGGTAAAGTTGCATCTCAAAACGTTATTAATCAAATAACGATTATAATCAAATAATAATTAATATTAAAATTTTATTATATTTATCAAAAAGCTGTTAATGAATTATGAGTACAAAGTTAGATAGATAGATATTGTATAATTCATTAATAAATTTTTTGATAAATTTGATAAAATTGTAAAATTAATTATTATTTGATTATAATCGTTATTTGATTAATAGCGATTTTCAACTTTACCCATAGGTAACTTTGTTTGTGTTATTAAAAAAAAAAAAACTTTCTGAGTTGTAATTTACGAATGTGTAATAATATTTTTCGTCACATTCTTAAATCAAAAGTTATGAGGTAAGGAAACCGGGACAGTCCTTTATGAACACCCTGTATTTCAACCACTACCCGCTAGAGGAATGCTCAAATCCAGCCAAAATTGACAAATCCTGTTTCACCCGTACGGATTTACCCTACTTTCCCCTATACAAATGAAATCCGCTTTTTGATTTCATGACGCGAAAACTAAATTCTTTCATATCATTTTATAATTTTATTGTCATTTGTTCCCTATTTCATAGAGTCTTCTTCAATAAATCTTTTAAGAATAAAAGAAAATACTGCAGCCATATTATATGTAGAATTATTGTAATGCAGAAACTTTTTATTGTTCTCCTTCCAAGTGTCTTATTGTAAAGTATTGTTGAACAAAATAATTTGAGTCAAAAATAATAGTATTAACCTTTTAATATCTTTCTCCCGAGAAATGATTATAGAGTAATCATTTTAAATTGAAATAATGTTTTTTTTTTTTTTTTTTTTTTTTTTTCAAATTTGTTGATTTATATAAAGTTATATAAATCTGATTTCCGTACACTGTTAAAAATTTGCAGCAAACTGTCCAGTCATTTGGCGGTTTTTATAGAAAATGGTTACAGAACCGTAATTTAATTCTATTCGGACCATAATATGGACAATAATATGGTCAGAATAGTTAAATTACGGTTATGTAACCGTTTTCTATATAAAAACGGTTAAATGACTGGACAGTTTGCTGCAAATTTTTAACAGTGTAGAGAAGTCGCAAAATTCTATTAAAAGTTTTTATTACCTATTCTGAGTAAAATTTTCCGTTATTAGCGGACGAAAATGTGATACGAGTATAAAAATTAAAATGGTAAAAAAAAAAAAAAAAATACTTCAACCGTAAACATGCTTCGAGAGCAAGTTTTGGGAATTCCTGCTTTTAACCTTTTATGTCCTGACGGTACTTTAAAATACCGTTAGAAAAACTTGTTATAAAATTCATTTAACGTATCGATTGACATTAATGCAAATTTAGAATGAGTTATAGAAAGTTTACTTTGTTATATTTCAAAACTCTTATTCGTTGTACAAAGTAAAAATATTTTTAAATGGAAAATTACTTTTCCGTTATAACTATTCTTCTTTCTCGATGTTGAAAGACATGGAGTGCAAAGTTTTAGTTCTAAACAATGTCTGTATTTATACGCAAGACAATTATATTTGTACGTTGTCTAATTCTATAAAATATTAAACACAATGTTTTAAAGAAATGATTTAGAATAAAATTGTATATATTTGACATTAAACCGATAAATACCGATATAGTTTACATGAATCATATTTTTAATATAATATTTAGTATTATTAGTATTTAATTATTAGTATTATTAGTATTTTAGTATTTAATATAATCTTAGTTTAATATAATCTTTTTGTAATTTATTTAATGACTTAGCTGAATCGCCCGGCTTTGCCCGGGTCCGTGATAATGACCTTAAATAAAAATCGTTGTTGAACGATTTTATATTTCAAAATGAAAATCTTTCCAGATGAACCTAATGTTGGGGGACCCACTGCCTTCAGCAGCGTACACTGACGAATTTGTATCATTTTATATTTTTAAATGAAAATCTATCCAAACGAATCTAGAGATGGGGCTCTACTGCCTTCGGCAGGATACCCCGGGCGTGCTATGCACACTACACTCTGTTTTTTTTTTTTTTTTTTTTTTTTTTTAAGCGAAATCTTTCCGAATGAACTTAATGTTGGGGGACCCACGGCCTTCAGCAGTGTACACCCTCGAATTTGTATCATTTTATATTTTTAAATAAAAATCTATCCAAACGATCCTAATGTTAGGGGCCCTACATCCTTCAGCAGTCTACACCCTTGAATTTGTGTGATATTTCAAAACGAAAATCTATCCAAACATACCTAGAGTTAGGAGTACCACTGCCTTTGACAGCGTTTTGTGGGCGCTGTAACTCACGAAACACTGCGTAGAATAGGATGAAATTTCTTATGAAGTTGTATCCTTATGTGAACTAGTGATTTAGTTTGTGGGTAAAATCCTCTAAGAGAAGGTGGCGCAAATCGATGATTTGTTCGATTAACGTGATGCTTATATATATCCAGTTTATGTGCGCAGAATTCAACGAAACATCAAATTTAGAATCTTCATGATAGGAATAGATTGTCATTCAATTTTGGTTGCGGTCATCTAAGCGGGGGTGTTGAAATTCGATGATTTGTTCGAAATATACGACGCTTATATCGCCATTTTTAATGCCCCAGAATTCAAGGAAACTTCATACTTAGCATCCTGAATATGGGAATACATCGTGTAAAAAACCTATTTGCTAAATTGATGTAATTTCTTGTACTATTTAAATCATTTAATTGTTTTACTTTATATAGAAGAAAGTTTTGTGATACCACAACATACTAGTTTAAGATAGCAGGTCGTTTCTATTATGTGCCAGAATAATAGGGCATAATAGGGCATAATAGGGCTCTTTAAAGTTATATAACTAGGATAGATGGAGCATTTTCGATTACTTATTCTGTTTCAGCTTTAAAAATACTTTATAAAGAATTTATTGACTTATCCACTCTGAAAATTTTGTAGATAAGTGTAACCACACAACCCTTCTTGGTCCAGCTCATTCGGATAAAAAAAAAAAAAATCTAAAATAATGTTACTGTATTTTTTAAAAATTTCCCCCAAATTCCTATCGCCATAAAATAATAAATTTGAGAAAAAAAAAGCTTTTTTAAAATTTGCCTTTTCCATAATTTACTCTTCATTTTAGTTTGATGTCGTGTTCCATTTTGTAATGCTTTTATATTAAAATATTAATTTGAAATATTCGAAATGAAGTAAAAAAATTTGCTCTCAGACAATGTTTGATGCTTATTTATCATCTGATGTTATGATATTGGATTGAGGAATAATTCATAAGCGGTTTTCTTTAATTAAAAAAGGCACACCGAAATAAAACGTATGGCAAAATATTTTATATTATTTGAAAAAGCTTTTTTTTTTTTTTTTTGCTCTACAAGTGAGTGTACTTTGATTCTTAATTTTGATTGATGATTTTTGTGTATTTTTAGATAATTAAAATAGAATGTCAAGTAGACAAAAACTGAGCATTTTCAACAACAATTGCTTTTTGTAGTCTCCATACTCTCCAGACTTGGCTGCGTCAGATTTTCAATTGTTTTCTTCGCTTTTGAACGCTTTGCGTAGTGTATCGTTCCATAATGGCGCAGAATTGAGTTGGACGAATTCTGTGAGTCAAAACTGGGAGATTTCATCACCGAGGCATCGAAAAATTTATTGAACAATGGGAGTAAGTCGTGCAACGGAGAGTTTATTATCGAATAATTTGTTGTAATGCTTTTCTTTAAAATAAATTTGAAAAAAAAAATCTCCGCTAATAAGTTATTCATTAACCCAATATTTGCATTTAACCCTGACGAATTTATTGCTTTTAATATGCCGCCTAATTTATTATACTGAGCTCAGCTTTATTTTTATCTACAAAAATGTATTTCATAATATACATTAGGAATTTATATAAAAAAAAACATTTTGTACATACTGTTTTATAGCCTTCCTTTAAAGAAATGTCCTTTTTATTCCTTTATTTATTCCTTTAAATAAATGTATCACTAAACAGATTGGTTTCCGCTTATGTTAATAGTATATTATCGAATAATTTGTTGTAATGCTTTTGTTTAAAACAAATTTGAAGAAAAAAATCCGCCCATTAATTATTCCTTAACCCAATATTTGCATTTAACCCTGACGAATTTATTGCTTTCAATATGCCGCCTAATTTATTATACTGAGCTCAGCTTTATTTTTATCTACATAAATGTATTTCATAATATACATTAGGAATTTATAAAAAAACATTTTGTACATATTGTTTTATAGCTTTCCTTTAAACAAATGTCCTTTTTATTCCTTTATTTATTCCTTTAAATAAATGTATCACTAAACAGATTGGTTTCCGCATATGTTAATAGTATATTATCGAATAATTTGTTGTAATGCTTTTGTTTAGAACAAATTTGAAAAAAAAATCCGCTCATTAATTATTCCTTAACCCAATATTTGCATTTAACCCTGACGAATTTATTGCTTTTAATATGCCGCCTAATTTATTATACTGAGATCAGCTTTATTTTTATGTACAAAAATGTATTTCATAATATACATTAGGAATTTATAAAAAAAACATTTTGTACAGATTGTTTTATAGCCTTCCTTTAAAGAAATGTCCTTTTTATTCCTTTATTTATTCCTTTAAATAAATGTATCACTAAACAGATTGGTTTCCGCATATGTTAATAGTATATTATCGAATAATTTGTTGTAATGCTTTTGTTTAAAACAAATTTGAAAAAAAAAATCCGCTCATTAATTATTCCTTAACCCAATATTTGCATTTAACCCTGACGAATTTATTGCTTTTAATATGCCGCCTAATTTATTATACTGAGCTCAGCTTTATTTTTATCTAAAATAAATGTATTTCATAATATACATTAGGAATTTATAAAAAAACATTTTGTACATATTGTTTTATAGCCTTCCTTTAAAGAAATGTCCTTTTTATTCCTTTATTTATTCATTTAAATAAATGTATCACTAAACAGATTGGTTTCCGCATATGTTAATAGTATATTATCGAATAATTTGTTGTAATGCTTTTGTTTAGAACAAATTTGAAAACAAAAATCCGCTCATTAATTATTCCTTAACCCAATATTTGCATTTAACCCTGACGAATTTATTGCTTTTAAAATGCCGCCTAATTTATTATACTGAGGTCAGCTTTATTTTTATCTACATAAATGTATTTCATAATATACATTAGGAATTTATAAAAAAACATTTTGTACATATTGTTTTATAGCCTTCCTTTAAAGAAATGTCCTTTTTATTCCTTTATTTATAATATACCTTTATATAATATTCAATAATATATAATATAATATTCCTTTAAATAAATGTATCACTAAACAGATTGGTTTCGGCATATGTTAATAGTATATTATCGAATAATTTGTTGTAATGCTTTTGTTTAATACAAATTTGAAAAAAAAAATCCGCTCATTAATTATTCCTTAACCCAATATTTGCATTTAACCCTGACGAATTTATTGCTTTTAATATGCCGCCTAATTTATTATACTGAGCTCAGCTTTATTTTTATCTACATAAATGTATTTCATAATATACATTAGGAATTTATAAAAAAACATTTTGTACATATTGTTTTATAGCCTTCCTTTAAAGAAATGTCCTTTTTATTCCTTTATTTATGCCTTTAAATAAATGTATCACTAAACAGATTGGTTTCCGCATATGTTAATAGTATATTATCGAATAATTTGTTGTAATGCTCTTGTTTAAAAGCCGCTCATTAATTATTCCTTAACCCAATATTTGCATTTAACTCAGACGAATTTATTGCTTTTAATATGCCGCCTAATTTATTATACTAAGCTCTATTTTTATATACATAAATATATTTCACAATATACATTAAGAATTTATACAAAACCATTTTGTACAGATTGTTTTATATTTTTCCTTTAAAGATAATTTAATACTAAGTTTAGCAAACAAAATTTAAAAAGAAATAAAAACAATCGATCTGTATAACTTTATGAAAGTACAGCACACATATAATATATCACTAAAAAGATTATTTCCTCATATGTTTATAGTATTTTTTTTTTTTTTTTTTTTTAGTAATATAGAATCGAAATCTAAAACAATTTCTCCGCGCAGAAATGTATCCAAAAACATTTTTAACCAATAATATAGGAAGCGGGCGGTGACGTCATCTCGAACATGACTCGAATGTCTGGAAAAGCGTATTTCTCTTCACAAATAAAACTGAATTTAAGAGAAACACAAGTCGATCATGCTTAACATCCTTCAACTCGCACTGCTTTACCTTTTAATGACCTGTGGATCAGGTAAGTTACGGAACCATTTCGATCTTAATTTATTTTTCGGATTCAAAAGTTTTCGCGTAAAATTAAAATTTTTATGTTTTTTTTTTTTAACTTTATGTACAAAATATTATATAACCTAACACGTTGAGGTTGTTTTTCTATAATAGTAATATAATACGAGTAAACGAGGGAAAATCGCAAATACATTTAACTACATTTTAACGCTGAATTAGGAATTTTTAAATTAAATTGTTGGAACTAAAAATTGTTAAATGCATATAAAATGTGATTGTTATTATTAGTCGTATTATTATTTTACATTTCAAAATTTCTTAAATTTTATGTACAAAGTATTAAATATAATCTAACACGTTGAGATTGTTTTTCTATAATAGTAATATAATACGAGTAAACGAGGGAAAATCGCAAATAAATTCCAAATTTAATTTAACTACACTTTAACGCTGAATTATGATTTTTTTAATTAAATTGTTGGAATTAAAATTTGTTAAATGCATATAAAATGTGATTGTTATTATTAGTCGTATTATTATTTTACATTTCAAAATTTCTTAAATTTTATGTACAAAGTATTAAATATAACCTAACACGTTGGGGTTGTTTTTCTATAATAGTAATATAATACGAGTAAACGAGGGAAAATCGCAAATAAATTCCAAATTTAATTTAACTACATTTTAACGCTGAATTATGAATTTTTTAATTAAATTGTTGGAATTAAAAATTGTTAAATGCATATAAAATGTGATTGTTATTATTAGTCGTATTAATATTTTACATTTCAAAATTTCTTAAATTTTATGTACAAAGTATTAAATATAACCTAACACGTCGGGGTTGTTTTTCTATAATAGTAATGTAATACGAGTAAACGAGGAAAAATCGCAGATACATTCTAAATTTAATTTAACTACATTTTAACGCTGAATTATGAATTTTTTAATTAAATTGTTGGAACTAAAACTTGTTAAATGCATATAAAATGTGATTGTTATTATTATTATTATTATTATTTTACATTTCAAAATTTCTTAATATATGCTATTTTACGTATCGTGGGCCGATTCATGTCGATCATGCCTAATATCCTTCAGCTCACACTGCTTTACCCTTTAATGACCTGTAGATCAGGTAAGTTACGGTGCAATTTGGATCTTACTTAATTTTTCGGATTCAAAAGTTTTCGCGTAAAATTAAAATTTTTATTTATTTTTTAACTTTATGTACAAAGTATTAAATATAACCTAACACTTTTTTCTATAATAATAATATAATGCAAGTAAACGAGGAAAAATCGCAAATACATTCTAGATTTAATTTAACTAAATTTTAACGTTGAATTATGAATTTTTAAATTAAATTGTTGGAACTAAAAATTGTTAAATACATATAAAATGTGATTATTATTATTATTATTATTATTATTATTATTATTATTATTATTATTATTTTACATTTCAAACTTTATTAATATATGCTATGTCACGCATGGTGGATAGATTTAAGTGCATGTGCCAAAATCTCACAAAAAATATTCATAATGTAACGTGTCAAACTTTTATGCGAAAAAATATTACAGCGCAATGTTGTACAAGCAACACTGGTCAATAGCCACTTTCATGTATTAAAACTATAAACAAAATACAAAATGCGTTTTATTTTACTTTTATATTTATTTGGTTTCATATGGAAATTGGCTTTAATGAAATTTTGATGCGGAAATAAGATTCATATATGTGGCAGGCGCGTACTGTAATATGAAAACGAAATTTCTAATTTTTATTTTAGCGGTTTTTTATTTATCATTCATGCAGTATCTAGGTTTGAAATCATACAAACTGCATAAAAAACATATTAGTAATTTAGCAATTAGATTTTTGCTGTTGTACGCTTTATACCAAGGTCATATTTTGTTATTTCTATTAATATTACACATTGTAAAAAAAAAAAAGACAAATATTTCTTAATTTTACGAAAATATAACCACGAAAGAAGATATACAATAACCTCTCCCGAGTTACACACGATTCCGAAAGGCATTCTTTATCTTTAGAAACCCCACAAACCAATCTATTTTCAAGATTTAAAGGAGCATTTATAAAAGTAAAGTTTATTTTGCTGCCACTTGTTTTCGAAAAAGTTAAAAAGTTTCCGAGTAGTTTTTATATTATTAGTCCGTTTTCTCAAATCGGAATATCGGTTTTTAGAATGCTCTCGATTCTCACTTAAACATTTTCAGCTTTGAAACTGAATTTATACATTGGAAGAGTAAAAAAAAAAAAAAAATGCTAATTTTCATGTTTATGCTGTGAGTTTAATCGTATTTGTCTGTAAAACATGTTTGTTGAACATGAAAATGTTGAATTGATAGTCTCTGAAAAACCCATATATTCCAGATTAAGAAATCTGATTAATACACTGTAAAATATACTCAGAAACGTTTCCGAAAATCAGTGGCAGCAAAAGAAACTTTGTTTTGATAAATGTTGCTTTAAATCTAAAAAATAGATTGTTTTATGAGATTTCTAAAGATAACGAACGCTTTTCGTATCTGTGCGGGTAAATCGGAAGTGGATATTATATTGTTTCGTTCGTGGTGATATCATATATATTCCTAGGTTAAGAGCCTACGGTAGTCAAGCGAAGAAATGCTTAAGCTAATGTTAAGTCTATGGGAAGGTTCTTGGCAGATTTCTCGCTTGCATTTTAATATTTTTAAATGATTTTTTTTTCATGCATAGGATAGCCGAGGTCGATATCTAACTAGTTTTTACTTTTTCGACTTTGGTTACAGTTTTTTTTATAAGCGGGCATTTTCAATTTTGGAACCGGTTGGAACCGGTTCTGAAAGTGAAAGTACCCTTATATAAAAAAAAACTGGAACCAAAATCGAAAAATTAAAAACTAACAACGTTAGAGATCGACCTCAGCTATCCTACACTGTAAAAAATGACCAATGTTTCTTATTTTATGAAAATATGCTATAACCACGAACGAAAATATAATATAATCTTTTGCGTTATCCGGAATTTCAAATAGCATGTTACATTGTCTTTTGAATCCCCAGAAACGTATACATTTTCAAAATTTAAAGAATAATTTATAAAAACAAATTATTTTTAGCTGCCCGAATTTTTCAGAAACGTTTCCGAAGGGTTTTTATAGTGTATTAATTAGTGTCCTCAGCCTTGAATACCTGTTTTTCGAATGCTATCCATTCTCAAGTAAACATTTTCATGCTCAAAAAAATGTTTAACAGACAATCATGCAAAATTAACAGCGTTAACAATAACATTAAAATTAAGATTATTTCTTTACTCTTTCATGTATAAATTAACTTATGCGGCTGAAAACGTGTACTTGAGAATGGATAACATTCGAAAAACAGGTATTCCAGCCTGAGGACACTAATTAATACACTATAAAAACCCTTCGGAAACGTTTCTGAAAAATTCGGGCAGCTAAAAATAATTTGTTTTTATAAATTATTCTTTAAATTTTGAAAATGTATTCGTTTCTGGGGATTCAAAAGACAATGTAACATGCTATTTGAAATTCCGGATAACGCAGAAGATTATATTATATTTTCGTTCGTGGTTATAGCATATTTTCATAAAATAAGAAACATTGGTCATTTTTTACAGTGATATGCAAAAGACATAATTTAAAACTATTAAAATGCGTGCGACAAATCTGCAATGAACCTTCTCATAGACTTAACATTAGCTTGCGCGTTTTTTCGCATGACTGATGTAGGCTCTTAAGAAACGTTTGTCTTTTTATTTACAGTTCATAGCAAGATTGGTCCCATTTGTTGTTGTATTTCAGTGGCTGTTAAATTCATTTGGAGAAGTAAACCTTTTCAAATTCATACAGAAATGCAAATAGTTATACGTCGATAATATTCATGAAGGGAAAAAAAATCTAATGTGTTAATTCATGCAAAAATAATTATATTATTTGGTATAGTTTGTAACAAAATGTGATTTATTGCAACAAAGTATTTTATTTAAATTTAAAGAAAATGTATCAATGAGTAAAAAACTCTAATGAGTTAATTCATGCAAAAATAATTGCATCCTTTGGTATAGTTTGTAACAAAATGTGATTTATTGCAAAAAAGTATTTTATATAAATTTAAATAAAATGCATCAAGGAATAAAAAAGTGTAATGTGTTAATTCATGCAAAAATAATTGCATTATTTGGTATAGTTTGTAACAAAATGTGATTTATTGCAAAAAAAAGTATTTTATTGAAATATAAATAAAATGCATCAAGGAATAAAAAAAAAATCTAATGTGTTAATTCATGCAAAAATAATTGCATTATTTGGTATAGTTTGTAACAAAATGTGTTTTATTGCAACAAGAGTATTTTATTTAAATTTCAATTTTTCGTATGATAGAGAAATTGTCGTACGGGCCATCTCCGTCACGCGTGCCATAAATTCGCCATTTCTGTGCTATGTTGATTAGAAAAAAAAAGAGTCTTCCCGAACACAATGCTTTTAATGTAGGGAATTAAAACTTTTAATGTGCTGAATTTTGTATCTGTCCAATAATACTTTTAGGGATAAATAACAAATATAATATGGAATATCGAAAAAGGTAGATTTTGAAGAAATAATCTTAGCAAAACATATCCACATATTAAAAATTATACTCATTTGGATATATAATATGCAAGTCGAATTTTCATAATTTCGCATATTTAATGAAATGTGTGAAATTAGGGCTGCGATATTCTATTATTACATACCCTTCATACGTAGTATAGGGTGAGTCTTGTACTTGTTTTAAAAATAGAAAACATTTTTTTGACGGATTTACACGTTTCAGACACTGGAGATTCCGAAAAACACATTTTTAGAACAAAAAAAAAAAAAAAAAAAAAAAAAAAAAAAGCCGTCCGCCTGTGAGTGTGTGTGTCTGTAAACGCTCTATCTCCCGAAAAAATTGAGATAGAAATTTGAAATTTGGTACGGGGTTAGTATGTAATAATGAAAAAAAGCTTATTGAATTTCAGTAACCTCGATTATCCGGAACTACTTTTTTCAGACTCTCGAAATATTCATTCTGAGAAAAGATACATATACAAATTTTCGAAATTGTTTATTTTAAGGAGTATAATTTAGTGTTAAAAAATATTTTAAGGAAAATAAAAGACAATAAAAAAACATAAATTTTGCATAAAGAATGAAGTTGATCGGGTAATGAGTTGCCGAGATATTTGTAATCCTATTTACCACACTCTTCGATTTTTCATGACCCTGTATTTCATTCAAATTTCAATTCAAAGATATATTTTAATTGGAAGTAAGACGCTTAATTCGACGCAGTAAACTGTTAGTTAATATGATTATCATTTTTGGAGTTATAAGGATGTTTCTTTTACGCAATTCAGTAACAGAGCATTTAAAGCGAGGATAACGAAAAAGACAGGCTACCGCGGTGCATTCCACTTATCTTTTTTTACAGACCGCTAGAGTGACGTAATGCTCTTTTCGTACACCTTCATTGGTGCATTCGAGCATCACGTGACTCCGGCGGTCTGTAAAAAAAGATCCGCGTAAAGCACCGCGGTAGCCTTTCTTTTTCGTTAGCCTCGATTTAAAGTTTATGACGTCATCAAGCCAGGATTTTATCCGAATTGCAATGCATTTTATAAATAGTTTACACATGTTTTATTTTCATATTTTATAATATGCATATCCATGATGGGTAAGTATTACGGTGGCTCCGACGGCTAGTTTTGTTTTGCGATATCATTCCGTAATTAAATATTTCATGTATCGCATCCCTTTTGAGAAAATAAATTATTTTGGTAAAATTTTTAATACTTTGCTTGTGGATTAAATTGTACTAAAAAAAAAAAGTATAATAAAACAAAATAAATGCACTATCTAATATTTTTTTAAATCTAATTTGTGAGTAAAAGAGCCGTTTCAACGTAGCCCAATGCAATAAAAGTTATTGAATAAAATATTTTGAAAAGAGAAAAAAGAATTTTTAATTCTAGAAAACGTTGAAAATTCATATAATCCTAAATATCATAATTCGGTAAGTTTTGGTCATAGAAGAATGGAATTTGTACTGCTTTACTTGTTACAGAACGAATAATTTTTTGTTTTATATCAGGTAAAAATTTAAATTTCGTAACCGTAAAAATAACTATTAAAACTAATAACTAATAAAAATGGCTTTTGATATGATAAAAAAACAACATTTGAAACAATTTTGTGATTGGTACCATATTTCTAAAACTAACGATTTAGGAATTAGCTATTGGATAACGATAACATGAGACACACTTTATAGGTATGTCTGCGCCAGCGTAAATAATGAAGATCTTAAAATAGTTTATTTTTTTATCCTTTAATTTGCTAAGATTTGATTAGCAGCTTTTATTATTGAAGTTATATATTTTCTTTAATCCAAATATATTTTGCTCTCTCTTACGCTATGATTTATTGAGATATGACTAGTACCTTTTATTGAATGAATTATAATTTTTTTTTTCTAAAACTCAACTATTTAGTATT
The DNA here is from genome assembly GCA_963931845.1 of Maratus michaelseni. Lineage (NCBI taxonomy): Eukaryota > Metazoa > Arthropoda > Arachnida > Araneae > Salticidae > Maratus > Maratus michaelseni. The sequence goes on along the minus strand of OZ007599.1, from coordinate 82,781,801 downwards.
ATCTCCTAACCATTTTATCAACTAACACGTTGTTCTTATCACATAAAAACGCGTTTTTAAAGAGGGTGTTAAAAAATTAACTATTGTATTTGAAGAATTGTTCGGTTCTTGTAAGAGATTTTAGAAAATATTCCTTGAATCTTTCAATAAGACCCGACTGAGATTTATAGTATCGAATGCATTTCTATCAACGAGGTGAAATGACAACTTTTAAAATTTGTCAATTTTTCTTATTTTTGGTTATTTCATTTGTAATTTTTACATTAAAAAAATCACATAGATATTATAAGATGTCACCTGAAACTTTTCGGTAAACAAAGTATAAATGAAAGAATGGCAGAAATAATGCTAGTAATATTAAATATTAATATTTATTTTGCATTCCCCAAAACAGTGTGCATTATTTTCTCATGCCAGTATATTATTTTCTCTTAGCCCTCTACAGCTCATCAGAATAATTATGCTACCATCAAACTTTGAACTATTTGGGCCTACTTTGCTTCAATCCCCATCAAAGTACCGTCAAACGGGCTACTTTTCTCCATTAGAGCTTATTTTGCTCCAAGTCTCCAATACTAATGCTCTGAAAGCAATTAAAAGCGAAAACCTCAGTTAAATTCTGAATCAGCGTAAAATTTCTGACAATATTATTACAAACTTACTGTGGTGGATGAACACTCTTGCAGACACGAATTTTCACGAACTTGTACGTGAAAAATTTGCCTCTAAAATGTTCGTGTCTGCAACAGAATTCAAGTACCACAGCAGGTTATTAATAATCCTACATTGTCAAAAATTTGATTCTAATTCAGAATTTCACTGAGTATTTCGATTTTCATTCTTTTCAGAGCGTGAGTAAACAAAATGGGAGTTATGGAGCAAAGTAAGCTTTAATGGAGCAAAATAGTTTGACGATACTTGATTGTCAGATTTTTTGTCTACAACATATCTATTAGGATATTATTATTACTAATTGAACTTTCTTAGTATTTCTATTTCGCTTTGATGTTAAGTATCAGAATAGTCTTTAAGGGGAAAAAAAATCACCGAAAGAAATAGGAACGAAATTTTGTTTATTCTAAAATAAGATGAACAAACAAAAGACGAACGAACAATAAACCTATATCTTACATCTCTGTATATAAATAGTAGAGGGTTTTGAGAAGTTTTTTTTTTTCATTCTAAGAATGGGATTAATGAATAAAGACTTTATAAATTATGAAAATAAACCAAGATTTAAGGTAACAACAAATTTACTAAGCTTTTACATTATATAAAAAGTGCTAATACAACAACGGTTTACTATTTAAGATATTTATAAACGCAATGAGGGATTTTTAAGATTAAAAAAGTTTTGAATAACGTGCTTGTTAAACTATATAAATATAATTATATTTTTACACACATAAATCATATGTTTTAAGAATTTTTTATTATATTTTTCTTAGTGATTTGATTAAATTATCGTTTATTACTCTAAGACCACAGATATGATAAAGTTGAAAAAAAGGGAATATATATATATATATATATATATATATATATATATAAAATAAAACAAACAAGTAGGAAAAACCATGCGTCAAGCATAGATTATGAAACACTTTCCAACATCCAGAATACAGTAATGGAGCTTCACCGATAAAAAAGATGAAATAAGATATCTAAGTAAACAACTTACAAAACGCAAAACATATTTAACAAGAAAGAAAAATCATGCACCAAGCATAGATTATGAAACACTTTCCAACACTAACAGAATACTTTAACAAACCATCGCTGTGTAATAACGTAAATAAGGTATATAAATAAACATTTCAGAAAAACACAAAACACATTTGAAAACCAGATTTCAGCAATTACCGTCCACAGCCGGAAAAGTACTCCAATTCTTTTCTGCAGCCCTATATATTATTTATATATTTGTATATATTCTATAGTATGCTACAATTTAGTTTAGTAATAAAACACATAACACAGTTAGAAATTCACCTTCAGCAGTTTCTACCAATAGACGCAAACATACTTGAATTATTTTGAACAGCCCTGTATATTACCTTAAGCTTTTTACTCCTTACCTTAAGTTTAATTCCACAGTTCTCGGAACTGTGGGTATCTCGGAAGAGATTATTTTATAGTTTCATTCCTGGTTATATTATATTTTCGTAGATTAAGAAACATTTGTCGTTTTTTACAATCTTCATAAAAATAAATAGTAAAACAAATGTAACTCACTGAGCTTATTATTTAAAAAAAGTCGCATTTATTTGAATTTTTTGTGTCAAACACAAATATAGCAGTATAAGTTTTGACTATAATAAGTGACTGTTTATAAACAGTAATGAAGTAAATTGCTAAAAAAAATGGCAAAAACTATATTACGAATATAAATAGTTCACCTGTATCAAAAATATTATAAATAAAAGAAGTAATAATAAATTCTTACAGCTTGTTCGATATCCAGATCGAGTACAACTTTAACTTCCATCAATGAATTTTAGTCATCATTTAGTTGTATGAAGTCACTTTTTATCCATAATCGGAGTGCTTTTTTTCATAAATAACAGATTTTTTTCGCGATTTAAAGCAATAAGCTTTTCAATCAAATGCTTTTATGCTTTAATGCTTTTATTCGAATGTTTTACAAATAAGCATTTAGGCTTTGAGAATCTTTGGGGTGTGATAAACATTTTGACATTGTTGTTTGACATGACAGCTGTTAAAAATGTAGCACTGTGAAATAAAAATGTAATACATATATGATAGTTAAAAATATTTTACGTTATTTTAGGATTTATTTTTGAGCTTGTCACCACGTTTTACTTTCCTTCTTAATTAGAAGGAAATTTGATTTAAGAAGGTATGGCACTCAAGAGAAAAGTGCCGAAAAAATTTTGAATTAATGTAAATTTAATTTCAATAACTAGTTAACATTTTATATGTTATAAAACATACTTTGCATAATTCAACTGACATAAGCTTTTATTTTAAATTTGTGTTGATGACACGCTGAATTTTTTTCAATCTTCTTCAATATGTGAAGTTTTTTGGAATAGAAACGTAATGTTGTATGTTGATTATTCGATTATTCTAATCTCCTCAAAGTCATATCTGAAGTGACTTGTTAATTAAAAAGTTTCCTCAAAGATATTTACTACCATAATCACTTTAAACAATATTCTTTGACACGAAAACATTAATAAAATCAATATCCATGAACGCAATAAATGTACAATAAATAGAAATGATAAAATATAAAACAAGGAATTAAATTTACTGAAGACAATTAATCTTAGACAAAGCGTATGAAATTTTAAGTACATGAAAGAAATTTAAATAACTAAATTTACTATAAAATGTGATAAAGAAATGGCTTAAGTCACGTATCTTTTATATAATACCAGCTGTTAACCAGCTGGTATTATATAAAAGATAAAAACAACTGTAAAGAAATTTTGCTTGATAAATATATATGTAAATAAATGTAGATACATGTTCAAATTTTTAATTAAATATAAGAAAATCATAAACTTAATTAAAAAAGTGCCAATTTATATTATCCAAGAAAATACACTTATAACAACGAAATATATATATATTTTTTTAATTGTGAAATCAGGATAATGCTTTTTATGAGTTGAATAAACGGAAAGTGAGGCTGTAATGCAATTAAAGCAATGCTTAAATATTTGTATATAGCAGATCATAAAATATCTTAAATAGGCATTTAGCCCAAGTTCTGATATAATAATAATAATAATAGTAATAAAGTATAATAAGTAATAAGTCATAAATAAATCTCCATGTTGCTCTATTCAAATTTATACTATATTATTATTTCTATTCAAAAGTCAAAGAAAGAAAGTATATATCCTAAACCGGTTCCGAATCAGAAAAACACGAAAGTAGCCGGATAGACAGGGACCTCAGATGTCTTATGCACACATTTTGATGTTATTTATGACAATCAAGGACCAGGCAGGGTATGTGCCCCGAGTGCCCTGATGGCAGTTAAATTCTTTTTTCTATCATATACACCATTTCGAGTAATAAATGTTATTTAAATAAATCCATAAATTTCTGAAGTTTGAAAACCTTCTTTTTGATAAATAAAGAACAGTGAACTGATAAAAAGTATGATCGTAGGTTATAAATGAGTATTTAAACAGTAACATGGAAAAATCTAGAAACTTTTCAACGGCTACTACTTTTGTTTTTCTTTAAAAAGTTTGTTTCACGTTATAAATAGTAGGATAAAGTATAACACCAAAGTGTTAGTGAAAAATGGTGAGAAATGTTGTCGTACACTCTAAATCGTGATAGAAAATCGGAAAATTTCAAACTTTCAATTCATTTTAGTTTGGTGATGGCGTATAAGATTCTATATTTATCTTAGACAGATTATTCTTCATGACTGTAATCATTGTAAAGATCGATTTCAAAAACATTGTCTCAATTCTTAACAAAATTATGAAAATATTTTCAAAAAATGTTCATGATTTTGACAAATTTTCTTGAAGCATGTCACTAACAAATATTGAAATAAAGGCTTCTGTCAGTTGAATTACACAAAGTACGTTTTATAATATATAAAAGTTATAACTCATTATTAAAATTAAATTCATATTAATCCAATATGTTTGTCAGCACTGTTTTCTTGAGTGCCATATACTATTGATTGACATAACTTAAGGGTCATTGTTGCACTTAATTATAGAGGGTAACTTTTACGAAAGTATGAAAGATTAATTAATTTTTTTTCTGTTTTAAATTTAAATGACCCCTTAGTTAAGGCCATAAAAAATTATGCAAACCGAAGAAAAACCGTGCATTGTACATTGATTATTAAAAAAAAATAGAAAAATAAAGCAAAATTTTGGCAAATATTTCAGCATATAACAATTTTCTTTGTGGATTTTTTGTACGAAGATACTTTCACTTTTGGAACCGGTTTTGAAAGTGAAAGTATCTTCGTAAAAAAAAAAAAAAAATCTGCAAAGAAAATCGAAAAAGTAATCAACGGCGCGGCGGAAATAGAGATTGATCTAAGCTATCCAATAAAAAAAATCGTTTAAAAATATTGAAATGCAAACGAGACATTAGAAAAATAATGCCCCATAGGATTAACATTAACGAGCGGGTCTTTTCGCGTGAGGGGTGAGGACCCTTAACTTATAGAAATTTAACTGATAGAACTTTTAACTTAAAGAACTTTTAAATATACTCTGAAAGTTAATTTTGAGCTTCTATAAATTAGGAAGACCTTAGAAAATCGACAAGGATTGCATGAATTCGATATAAATAATTATTTAGATATTTCAATTTATAATTTTGTTAACACTTTTCGCACTTTTTCATTTAATGTGCATTTAATTTTAGAGCAGCTCTTGAAACACAATTCTGGTTAATTCCTTTGACCATTATGTTTCTCTTGGGTGATTTTTAAAAAGTAAGGCTATTTAGTATCCGAAACAGAAATAAATTTTATCAGTTTGTAAAAATTTTTTTTAAACATAATAATAAAAAAAAACACCACCACCACACAGTATTAGTAATAATGACACATGTTTTGAATTGTTAAAGAGATGCCAAACAATTTATTTTGCGAAAATTGACGAAAATATCAATTTTGCTTAAAATAAATCTAGACATCAGTAAATCTGACGAAATGTTGCAAAGATCCGATAATTGAAAATCTGCAAAAAAGGCTTTTTACTGAATCCAATTCCCTTTAAATGATTCAGAGTTTCAATATTTAAATTCATTTTTCTCATTTTTTTTTTTTACATATTAGCATGTTCTAAGTGACAAAACTTTAAAATATTTTTTTTAATTGACTGGCTATTTTTAATGGATGATCCCTAAGGTGCATTTCATAAATTTAAGGATGGAAGTTTCAATAATATAAATATTTTATTTCTAAAGATAAAAATGTTTAGTAAATAAGTCATTTTTACTATATTTTTATGACATTTTTTTCTTACACTAATTAACTTCTTCGAAATCAGGCCCTTGAAGCTATAGAGATCAAATGTACGAAAAGAAAAATTTTGCAAAAACTTCAAAATTGTAGAAGTGTAATTTAAAAATTTTCTTAAATTTTCTTTAAAAAATAATTTTCTTAAATTTTCTTAAAAAAATAATTTTCTTAAAATTTTATTGCAAGAGTTGGATTTTTCTTGATTAAATCATTTTCTTTCATAAAACCATTTAATTATACGTTGAAAAAGTAATATGAAATACTAAAAAAAAAAAAAAAAAAAAAGATTCAAATTAAACTGCCTGAAACAAGAACTTTGAACACATTCCATAATGTCAAATCCGTTACCATTTGTTATCATTTTACCATAGATCTAAGAATTTAAAAAATATGTTGTGATCGGAATATTGCAAAAAACAATAAAAATCAAATGTAATAAAAATTCTTAAAATAAACTTGGAATAGAAAAAAAATCAGTAAATGAAGTTAGTGTATGATAATTAATTATGTTATGTGTAAAAGTCACGACAAATAAAAAAGCAACTAAAACATTTTAAATTACATTTAGATCACTTTTCATGTTTTATAGCTATCGAAAGACAACTTTTGGTCTAAAATATATTGAATCAATTTTAAATGAGGGTAAAAAAAAAATCATATAAAATTAAATTTGTCGAGTAACGGAATTAATTTTTTTCCTGGGATTCAAAGTTAAAATTCAATTTTCATTTAACAGCAAATATTGTGATGAGAATGTGCGAGTTTGATACAAAATATGAATAGAGGAAATGCATGTTCATATAAAAACGAATTTCCTACAGTTAAGAAAGCATTAAAAAGAATCAAAATTACCCTGAAATTAAAAACGCACCCTTTTATAAAGAATTAATTCGATAAAAATAAAATTGAAATTGTACAATATGTCCAGTGTTCCGCGGCACACTAATATTATGCTGACGAAAAAGCATCTCAAAGGAATCTGTAACTTTTTGATTTTTTGCTCACAGGCTATGAAAGCGTGAGAACTAATGTGCCCGGAGGTCCTCTATGTACGTACGTAACGCGATAATTCTTGATAGAAATATCCGATTTGTTTCAAATTTTGTATATAGATTCATTCTGATAAGGCGCTTGCCTGATTAGTTTTGGGGGCTCATTGCTTAACTATAAAGGGGGAACAAGGGCTAATCTCCCCTTAATTTAGATAAATGGGTTTTTCATGCAGAATTATACGATTTGCTTCAAATTTTGTATATAGATTCATTCTGATAAGGCGCTTGCCTGATTAGTTTTGGAGGTTTATTGGTTAACTATAAAGGGGGAACAGAGGCTAATCTACCCCCCCCCCCCCTTAATTTCGATAAATGGGTTTTTCATGCAGAATTATCCGTTTTGCTTCAAATTTTGTATATAGGTTCATTTTGATAAAACGCTTCCCTGAGTAGTTTTGGGGGTTCATTGGTTAAGTATAAATTGGGGGGGGGGAATGGGGGTCTAATCCCCTTCCTTAATTTAGATAAATGGGGTTTTCATGCAGAATTACCCGATTTGCTTGAAATTTGGTATACCGGTTTATTCTAATAAGGCGCTTCCCTGATTAGATTTGGAGGTTCATTGGTTAAGTATAAGGGGGGAAATGGGGGCACTAATCCCCCTTAATTTAGTTAAATGGGTTTTTCATGCAGAATTATCCGTTTTGCTTCAAATTTGGTATACAGGTTTATCCTGTTATGGCGCTTCCCTGATTAGTTTTGGGGGTTCATTGGTTAAGTATAAAAGAGGGAACGGGGAGGACTAGTCTCCCCCTTAATTTTTTGTCGATTTCTTTATTTTTCGAAGGGCATTATTCTTTGAAATGAGAGTATAAATACAATTAGTGTGAATAGCCTGTGAGCTCAATTCCATCAGTTTAACTAGGCACTTTTCTTTTTATTATTTACTAATACCGACAAAATGCTTCATTAGGGTTAAAAATAAAAAAAAGGAAAAAAAAATATTAAATATAATAATTTTTCAGCAGAGCTGAAATTGCGTTGCTGGAAACTAATGAATATACAAAGGATGTTAATTTTTCACTCACTACACAGCGTACAACCAACAGAGCGAAAAATGTCCAGGCCGGGAATTGAATCCGGATCCTTGGTGTAACTCACCAATGCTCTACCATTTGAGCTACCAGGACAGCCAGTCTAGCATTTCACTCCTATATGTTGGCAAGGCTGCAACTTTGCAGCACAAGATGAAAAGCCATTCCAAAGCACACATCTTTAGTGGCATGCATGAGACTAAATAAACTCAGAATCGGTGAATATATATCTAATTAAATTTTCAGCAGAGTTGTCGTCCTGGTAGCTCAAATGGTAGAGCATTGGTGCGTTACACCTAGGTTCCAGGTTCGATTAGTTTTCGATCGAGGTTCGACTGTGTAGTAAGTGAAAAATTCACATCCTTTGTATTTTAATTTATTAAAATTTGTAATACATTAACATTTAAACAGATAGCTGAGCTTGACTTTTTTAAATTAGAATATTTTCTTTATTAAATAGCATTTTCGGATAGCTGTTAAAAATCTGTAGTAAATTGTCGTCATTCAACCGTTTTTATAGATAATGGTTACGTGATCATATTATGAAGCGTTCCCATTGGTCAGAATAGAGATAAAGTATGGTTATGTAACCGTTTTCTATAAAAACGGTTGAATGACTAGACGGTTTAGTGCAGATTGTTAATAGCGTAGGCATACTTTTAAATCATTTTCCAGCGATCATTTATACTTCATTTTATATTATACCCCTTTTCTTCAGGAGGCAATATTATTTCTCTAAATGAATTAAATTTAACGGAATATGTGAAATATGCTTAAAAAACTAACCCCACTGCCGTTTGTTTTGCAATTATTAAAGATATTATCATTAGAAGTTTCAAACTTTACATCTGTATAATTCCCAAACTACCCTGCCGAATGACGTCCCAAGGTAAATTTTACCGATGAATCAAAGTATGATGTCAAAATTGGATGTTCCTATTGAAAATGTCAAAGTTTGGTAGAATTTCAATATCGAGACGGCCACCCAAATTCAAGGTTGCCCAAATGCGATGCTTGATGGAAGAAAACTGACTTAATTTTCATGATTTTGTCATATACAAACAGAGAAATAAACTTCTAAATAGTGATATTATTTGACACTAAACCTCATTTGAAGGAAATCGTATAATATGGATGTTTAAGTATCGATACTTTTGTTAATTCTTAAAATCTTGATTCACCTTGACTGAAAATATTCGGGGTACATCTGAAAACCACTGAAATAGAGAATCGATACGTAACATAAAACTTTTTATTGTGTTTGTGTGTATGTGCAAGGTAAAATAGGAAGAGAATTAAAGCTCTTTCACCTGCATTGTAACACTTAATGTCAAACATTACTCTTCACGTATAATGGAAGTGTGTGTTTAATAATTTAAGAAGACATTTATTAAATGGTGTTAGACTTCACCAGCAATACATCACTGTACCTCCAAGTGATAGCACTTGCTGTGCAGATAGCATGTTATTAATGAACGGACAGATATGTTTGTTCTAAGGGCAAACGTGTTTGGTATATATAACAAAACATGACACTTTTGCATCTGATATTATGAGTAAGGGAATTTCAGAAAATCATTTACTAATAACACTAGTCCACACGATTTTTGGAGCTATTAAGTCAATAGTTATTTTATAAAGTACGTTTAATGGCGAAACAGAAAATGTAATTCAAAATGCTCTTCACGTCCCTTTTAAAATTATATAAAACTTTAAATACATAAATTATGAAATTAATATTCGAAAAATATGTATTGTAGCCTACAAAATTTTTAACAGAAATCGATTTCTAGAAACTTGAAATATGCGAATCCAAAATTACAACTCATTTCGCCAAATAGTTTTGAGTTATGCTGAAAAAACTAACCGCACTGCAGTTTGTTTTTCAATTATTAAAGAATTTAATATTAGGAGTTTCAAATTTTACATCTGTATAATTTCTAAATTACCCCACCGAATGACGTCCCATTTGATATCCTATGGTGAAGTTTATCAAAATATTAAAATGAATCGATATATGATGTCAAAATTGGGTGTTCGTACTGGAAATTTGAAAGTTTGGTAGAATTTCAATATGGAGATGTAAGTTCAAGCTTTCATAATAAAAATGCGATGCGTAATGGAAGAAAACTGACTTCATTTTCAGATTCAACGTCGACAAAGGCAAATATTGAATTATTGAGGTTCCATTTCCGAAATTCATTTTTCAATTTGCAGAATAATATATATATATATATATATATATATATATATATAAAGATATTATAACATTATAACTAGACTATATTGCAGTTAAAATAAAGAATGAAAAATAGAAACGGTAAAACTAAAAAAAAACCCTGCCTTATTGGTAAATTTTATTTACGCGTCAAAGTCTGCTAAGATTTAAAAATTAATATTAATAAATAAAATAAAAAAATCTACAAATATTTTTTTCTCTAGAAATTATCATTGTCACATTCTGCACGTAACAAAAATCTGCGAATAGGGTAGATTTTAATTTAGTCTTTTTTCAGTTTCAATATCAATTTGTAATACATGGAATTGGTATGAAAGGTTATTTCTCTTTTTAAACTGAAATCATTCACATTGAAAAAAAAATTGCTTTTAAATTTTTATTTTAAACGATTTACTTTTCCCCTATTCTAGTGCACAAGTAAAATCTGATCTGCAGATGAATTCAATTGTTAATGTTTTCAACTGATAATAAAATGATAAAAAAATCCGATTCAAGACCTCCATTAATCATCACAAGCTTAAAATGATAACCTAACGAGTGATCTGTATTTTTTGGTAACAACTTTTTGATCGTTGTCTAAAAATAATAGCACTTTGTCTCTAAAAGAAAAAATCTGCACACACACACACAATTTTTTTTCATAATTACACAAAAGTAGAGTTCGAGTGTAAAATAAAAATATTAAATACTAGCTGATCTGCCTGGCGTTGCCTGGTCCCGTCAAAAAACTAGTTGTTGAGGGGGGGGGGGCACCGTAATACTTACCCATCATTTATATGCATAATATAAAATATAACAATAAAATATGTGTAAACTATTTATAAAATGCACTGCAATTCGAATAAAATCGTGGCTTGATGACATCATAAACTTTAAATGCTCTATTACAGAATTGCGTAAAAGAAACATCCTTATAACTCCAAAATTGATAATCATATTAACTAATGGTTTACTGCGTCGGATTAAGCGTTTCATTTCCAATTAAAATATATCTTTGAATTGAAATTTGAATGAAATACAGGGTCATGAAAAATCGAAGAGCGTGGAAAATAGAATTACAAATATCTCAGCAACTCATTATCCGATCGACTTCATTCTTTATGCAAAAATGTTTTTTTATTGTCTTTTATATTCATTCCTTAAAATAAACAATTTCGAAAATGTTTATATATCGTATCAGAACGCATATTTCGAGAGTCCGAAAAAAATAGTTTCTGATAATCGAGGTTACTGAAATTCAATAAGCTTCTTCCCATTATTACATACTAAGTACATACCCAATTTCAAGTCTCTATCTCAATTTGTTCGGGAGATAGAGCGTTTACAGACACACAGACGGCAATTTTTTTCTAAAAATATGTTTTTCGGAATCTCCAGTGTCTGAAACCTGTAAATCCGTCAATTTTTTTTCGATTTTCAAAACGATTACAAGATTTACCCTATACTACGTATGATGTTTAAGTAATAATACGAAACGTAAAAATCACTCTAAAAATCGCTGCACGAAACCGTTCCTCTGGTTACTCTTTGTCTTTTGGAAATTAAATATTGATGGACCCCGAAGCGGAAGTAAATTTAATACCACCTCCTCAAATGTCTGGATAATTTGATTAAAAGCGGTACAGTTTTTTGTCGAAATTAAAAAAAAAAGGATACCGTCATTTATATTTTTGAAATTAGAAAAATAAATTACGTACATACTGTGAGTTGCGAATCAATACCTCCAACACTTTTCTTAATACTCGAAGATGAGTGAAAATGAAACGTATTTCGTTGTGTGGGATTATCAAATCGGTAACTTTCTTTTGTGGTTTCAATAAAAATAGCCATTTTCTGCGCACGCGCAGGAAAATCTTTTAGTTCCACCGCCAGGGGATGCCTTCTGTTCCAAACAAATTTTCTGACACGTGTCCCCGCTGCCTACGATACCATGTATAGCAGACGTGCTACGCACGCACTGCAAAATCTTTTAGTTCCAGTTCCCACCACCAGGTGGAGTATTCTGTTATAAATAAACCTTACTCGATTCCGCTGCTTACAGCACTGTATATTAGGCGTGCCGCGTACGCGCGAAAAATCTGTTAGTTCCACTTTCCTCGGCCAAGGGGTACCAAATCTATGTCTTAATTAATTAGCTATATCTTATTTAGTTGATGTTAAATTGAATGGACCGATTCCCATAGAAATTGGGCCCATACACATCGAGAAAATAAATCCCCCCCCCCCGCACCCTGGATATTAATGTTTATAAATTGTGTTAACCAAGGGCTGAGAAAATTATACCGAAGTTTATTTAGTACCTGGGAGACCTCCGAAGAATGTTAGAAAAGATTTTGTTTGAATCGGACCAAGATTAAATGCAAAATCTTTTAGTTACATTTTCCTCCGCCAGGGAGGATACTCTGTTCTAAACAAACCTCTTTCCGAACGATATTCCGGCACGTGTCAGCGCTGCTTATGGCAACGTATAGGAGGCCTGCTGTGCACGCGATGAAAATCTTTCAGTTCCACTTTCCACCGCCAGAGAATACCAAATCCATGTTTTAATTAGTTATCTATATCTTAATTAGTTCATGTAAAGTTGAATGAATCAATGATTTTCTCTTAACTAAAACATTTTTTTCCCCACTAACATATAGAATTTTGTTTCTTTGTTTTTTGGGAAAAATATCAGAATATTAAATAGTTAATAATTCTTTCTATGGGCAGAAAAACATAAATCAAATCATATTCAATAATAAGAGTTTTCTGTAATAGGTGTTCTGTAGGTATAGATACAAATTCACACGAACACAATTAGAAAACAATAAAATTATAAGACATTAGATATTATATAAAGTGAGAAAAAATATATTTGCACACCTGAAGTTGAAAGCCCCTGATAAGCAGATGTACTAGTCAAATGATGCAATGTAATCATCTAAACTTTTAAGTACGTTTTCATTATTGTGTATATTTAGTTCTAGAACTGTAAAACAAATTAAATCTTCTGTGTGGTACACTAAACTCAAGACTTGAGTGGCTCAATTTTGGATGCTCAATACTGGTGCTTCAGAAATTTACTAATGTCCTCTTCTGGAGCATATAGGAAGGTAACATTTTTCATTTTAATTTTTTCCAAGGAATGTATTTTGATATTTTGAATGTTTATTCTGATACATGAATACTTGGAGCAGGCTAAATCAATATATATCTTTTGGAGTTCACTAATAATTTAATGATAATTGAATTAATGCCCTTCAGTGGCTCACTACGGACACACATTTACCTTATTAATATAAGATACAAAGCAACAAAGTAAACATAAAGTGGGTGAACCAAAGGTGGCCAGTGTTCCTAAGGTAGACCACCCCTCAAAATTAGAATTAATTTAATTTTTGATCACAAAAGGGTGCTACTGCATTGTCAGTCATGTATCTGCAGTGCACGTGGCTGAATTTAAAGAGATCACCTTGATCCTCCGACATTTTATGCAGTGATTTCACTTTTGAGGAGTAGTCGTTCTAATTTCCAGGTAAGAAGTTATTTTAATTTACACGTGCTTAAATTCTTAGAACTTTGAGTTATGATGCATTTTCTGAAAGCTTATTTCTTTTTCTTAAACCCCATTTACTTCAATTCTAAGAAATTTATCAGATTAATACTTTTTCGTCGTGCAAATGGCGACCTTACGCATGTTCCAAAGGTGGCCACCTTAGAAAACAAATGTGAAAATCAGTGTAGTAAGGGTGATTTTCAAAATTTCTACTTGAATATCTGAAAAAAACTTATTACCATTTATTGTTAACACCAGAGATCACTCAAAAGAATTCAGTAACTCCCAGAAGAAAATCACTGAACTACCATGCACAAAAAGTGCTTCAATGTTTTTCCATGTCATAAGATAAGAAGGTTGAGAAGAAAAACTCAAAAGATATCAAAAGAAAGAAATGATCATCAGAGCATAATAGTAAGCAAAATAGGTTGCCGAGTATTTTTTCACATTTTAAATGTGATTTCAATACATGGGCCACCTATGGAACACTATGAAAAGTGGCGCACAAGCTACAATTTTGAAATTGTATTATAAAAATAATTAAATTTTATTTTACAAAGAAACGTATACTTCATATGTGTTAGAGATAAGTGTAACATTTTACAAACTAAAATTCAGTCACACACACCCAACCAGAAAATTATTAAAAATCCCCAAAGCTTAACTAGGGCCATCTTTGGTTCACCTACCTTATTTATTTTTATATAAAGATGGCAGTTTAAGTTATGAATAAAAGAATTGTGGTAGCTATCATCATTAATTCATTTACTTAACAAACTAGTAATGATATTTATGTGAAAATTTAAATGTTTGTCTTCCTTAAATTTATGAAAATACCCAGAGTAAATGATAGCTCATATGTGGAAGAGATTAAAGTTAAAAATAATAATTTATTCTGATCCGACGCCGGTTTGGTTCCGAAACGTTTATCAAGAAAATTCATTTAAATAATCGTGTAGCTTGTTGAGTAGTATTACTCTCACTTTATAGTTTATGATTGATTAGAGAGAAGGCTGCTCCGAACTGATTTTAAAGAAGCAGACATTTTCCACATAAGTAATCTTAAACAAACAATAAAATATACTTCATGGGATTGTTTCTTAACTTTGTTTTTTGAATAATCCTGCATTGTTATCCCCGTTAGAGTTCTGCATGGGTTGGGTTATACCGACCCAAACCCGAAAATTCCCTTTGAAGTGAACCCGAACCCGATGCACTTCAACCATATATTTTAATGTAATTATAAACAAGAACGAAAAATCATGCGTTAAGCATAAATTATGTAACACTTTCCAACGCTTCCAAAATAATTTTACAAATCATTACCGTTTAATAAGCTGAAAGACAACATCTAAGTAAACAATTTGGAAAACGCATAACATATTTAAAAACTTAATTTCAGGAATTTCCAACATATATTTCCAACATATACAATATTCGGAAAAACATCCGAATACTTTTATTCAGCCCTGTATAAGATCTATTTGTATATATACTACATAGGATGCTAAATTTTAGTTTAGTTAGGAAACGCGTAACTCAGTGTAAAATTCTCCTTCTGGAGTTTCTGTCAATAAACGGAAATGTGTTCGCAAACTTTTGTGCTGCCCTGTATATGACATACAGAATTTATACACACCAAGTAATAGACAAAAAGTGAGTTAAATTTAAAATCGCGTTCAGTAACTTAAAACGCACTTCCAGGAATTATTGTTAACAGACAGTAGAGAATTCTTTTGTGTGTCCCAGTAAATGAACGATGATTGCTATACACACAATATTCTGTAGTAAGCCTCTTGTAATGCAACTTAGTGATATATATAAATTTAAATGCGTTTAAAATTGTGAAACATTATTTAATTAAACCGCAAACGATTTTTCTCCATAGACGTAATGTAACGGAATTCTTTTCATTGTCCCTGTAAAGTAACTATAAGTGCTATGCACACGCTATTCCATATTAAGCTTCTTGTAATGCACCTTAGTGATATATATCAATTACAATGTATTTGAAATTCTGTAACATCATTAAAATAAACCGCAAATGATTTTCCCCCATAGACGGTAATGTAACGGAATTCGTTTGAGTGTCCCTGTAAAAAAACTATAGGTGCTACACACTTCATTTGAAATAAGGAACATGCTATAGATAACGACAATAACATATAAAAATTGCAGCGCAATCCGAGCATATTTACGGGAGTTAGAGCACGGACAGACGGCAGACGGCCATACGGCCAGACAAACCGATGTCATAAACACTTTTCAACTAGGTTGGAAAGTGTTAAAAAATAGTCTGTCATTATATTTCTAATTTCAATTTTATTTCTTAGGTAGAAAAATAAAAATATATTTACACATTTATATTAAAATATATAGTTTTAAATTGTAAAAAATTAAATCATACAATCAATCGAGTACAGGGTTACACTCTTATATTTTGCAGTATCACATTTTGTTTGATTCTGTTTGATTTTGTTTTATAGCAGATCAAGAACCAAAGGTACATGCATATTAACATAAAAATGGTATGAAAAATGCATTCTCATTTCGATGTTTACATTGATACAAAGCAAAACATCTTTTCCATGTCAAATGTTTAGCTTTTTAACACTTTCCAACCTAGAAAGCAATCGAAGAGCGTTTCCACTTTTCCTATAAAAGCACAGGGTCTTTCAGATAACGGTGTCAATTTTTAACACTTTCCAACCTAGTTGAAAAGTGTTTATGACTTCGGTTTGTCTGTCGTCTGCCGCCTGGCCGTCTGTCCGTGCTCTAACTCGCGTAAATATACTTGGATTGCCCTGAAATTTTTGTATGTTATTGTCGTTTACTATAGCATGTTCTCTATTTCAACTGAAGTGTGTAGCACTCATAGTTTTTTTACAGGGACAGTCAAAAGTATTCTGTTACATTACAGTCAATGGGGAATAATCGTTTCAAGTGCATTTTGATGATGCTACGTCATTTAAAGCATGGTGAAATTGATATATAATTATGAAGTGCCTTAAAACATGCTTTTTGTAGAATATGGAGTGAAAAGCATTTATTATTCATTTACAGGATCACACAAAAGAATTCGGTTACCCATTTTCTATGGGGAAAAATCATTTTCAGTCTAATTTAGTGATATTTCACTATTTTAACATAATGAAAATTATATGCATTACTGAGGTGTACTATAAACTGCTCTCTTGCTTGCATTGCATTTATTTACAGGAACACGCAAAATACATCGGTTACAGTACATGTGCGATATTTAGAGTCATATGTGTGATACGTGCGTTTTCAACTTTGGTTTGCGTTTTTATGTTTAACTAAATTTTTTCATAGTACGTGTATGTTTATAAACTCGGTTGATCACATACAGGGCTACACAAGGGAATTCCTAAGTATTATAAACTATGGGAGTGAATTGCTTAAGGGTAGTTTTTAATTGTGTTACGCATTTTCCTGCTGAACTATATTTAGTAGACTAATAGAAGTTTATGAAATATAAACAAATTCATATACAGGGCTACGCAAAGAAAAATATACATTGTCATTTACGGTTGGTAATTGCTGCGAGTGAGTTTTAAGTTATCTTTTAGCTTAATATGTGTTGTGTACAAAAGTCTTCAGATAATACACAGGGCTGTACAAAAGATTTCGAGTGCATTTCCATCGATTGGTGAAAATTGCTAAATGTGAATATTCTAACTGAATTAACTTTTATCATAAAATATATCCACATCTATTGATCATATACAGGGCTGTACAAAATAATTCGACTATTTGTTTGACACTGTAAGGTAATTTCGAAAACTGTATTTTTCAATGTGTTATATGTTTTTTAAACTATTTACTTACATATATTCTTTCCCCTTATTTAACGGTGAAGTTTCGTTACAGTTTTCTGGCTGTGTTGGAAAGTGGTGCATAATCTATGCTTGACGCATGATTTTTCGTTCTCGTTTTTTCGTGAATTAGATTTCTAGCCACTGATGTTCTCCCTGATTTTTCTAGGGCTATGTAGAAGTTCGGGCTCATTTTTGTACGCTCTGATTTTAATAACTTTGATTAATTTTTATCGTTCCCTAATTTGTACATATCAATAAAAGTGAAGAGAGTCAGAATAAAGCCAGACATTAAGTTAAAACAGTTTTTATTAGAAAGACCATGTTTTTTTAAAAAAGAACATTACCAGAACAGCGTTTCGGTGCGTTTCGACATCCAGTGCACCTCTGATGTACTAACATTACTGTAACTTTCTCAAAACAAAGAAACTTTTATAAATTGTAATCCTTTTACATCATGAATTTATAATACACCCAGGAGTAGATTGCGTTGTTATCTACCAATGAGCATTAGCGTTTATTTACTCTACAACAGAGCTGTCCAAATTTCGGCTCAGCAATATGCAATGAATGCGGTCTGGCATAGAATTGAGTAACCTACTGAAATTATGTGGCTTATGTTTGAATATTCGGAACAATATACATTTGAATGCCTATTAAGTCATTTTAGTTTCCATTACAAGAACAATTACAAATACTTTGCATGCGAAATTGCATTGAATCAAAGAAATATTATGAGGCAAATTCAATCTTTGGCATTTCTCTGGTTGTTGTGCTCAATAATTTTAAAAGCATAATAAAAGTAAAAAATTATTTTCTGCGACACTTTTACATGTTCTTTACATTGGACATTATAAATTTTCCAATTCGTTATAAACATACTGTACTAATACAGCTATTGTTACAAAAGTTTTTCCCACAAATGTGGCCCGAAGAAGCAAAGAAATGTGACACACTTGCGCTACAACTTTTTAAACAAAAAGAGTTGCAAGGTGCTATCTATGTGTAGGATTGAATTTGCTATGCAGTATGTATCTAGCACACGCAATATAGAAATAAATATACGTATGTGTTAGAGAGGGGAGGCATGCACTCACGAAGATATTTCAAAAATTGAACTTCGTCCGTGATAGTGTAAAGAGGTGAATGATCTCTGATGTATTGCGTCGAGTTTAGTAATAAATTCACGTCGTTTTACATTTTGGTCGTTATACATTTTGTTTTCAGAATGGGCATTGCTTATTTCTAAGTATTATACACCATATTTAAACTTTCATTATTGATGTTGTGATTATTATGTCATATCTGCCAACTTTCAACTAAACTTCCGTACAATACGAGTTAATTTGATCCAGGTTAAAGACGTTTCTAACCAGAAAATATATCTGAAAAAATATTTAGTTTCATGTTCTTACGTCGAACCTATCTGAATGCATTTCTTAAAAGAAATTCTGGTTTGAAGCGTGTTTAACCTCAGTTAAGTTAACCGACATTGTTTAGTGCGATGTTGTTAGGTATGTTATGGGTTTATAATGATTTTAGCTTTACAAATAACGGAACCTGAGGCCGATAAAAACGGAAATCTCATCCCTACTTCTGAAAAACAAAACTTATTTTTAGATATAAATACCATTTTTGGTTTCAGCATCCCTAGTCCCTAGTTTTATAAAAAAATAATTCAGAAGAAAGTCAAAATTTTATGTTTAGTGTAATTCATAAAAGAGTTACTTTTTCAATAGATTTGGCATCGGAAAAGATGAAAAATAAATTTAATGTTTCTATCTGTAGACATAAACAAATTAATGGCAGTGGGTGTTTACCATTTGGCTATAAAATAAAATGCATTTTGTTTAGATTACTGGACAGAAATCGAATGCCAGTTATGAGGTTATGACCCAAATACTACCCAAACTTACAGCATTTTGATAAGAGACAAATATTGAATAATATATGCGGGTAATTGCGCACCCTGTTGAAGTATGGAAAGAGCAGTGAACTAAGAGAAGTTCATTTATTTCAATATACAAGTCCAATTTCTTTAAAGGAAATGCGGGATGACCTTCTACTTTTCTGAACTCAAGGAATCATTTTTCATCGATAAATACACAGTGTCTTTTACCTTCTGCCATGAATAAATTTAGTGATTCTCTCATAAAAACTGGAATCATAAAATTGTTTATAAAAAACAATCACAACTTTCATGTGAAGGGAATCCTTCAACAGTACAAGTTTTCCTCTAGCTCGTCTAGAAATCCAATGTTAGGATCTAATCTATGGAGAAATTTAATTAGGTGATTGCTCATTTCCTTATATAAAATATGGTATTCACTAACAGAAAGTAGAATTTTGATGCTGATGTAGTGCATTTTCAAAATAAATTTTCCTACACTTGATATATTTTTAAAACCGTGATAAACTTTAAAACACTTGGGCAAAATTCCTGAAATTTTTCGTCATTTAAAAAATATTTAAAGTGTAAGAAAATAATTTTTGGAAACGCACTACGTTGGCATAGAACGTCTACTTTCTGATGATGAAAACCGTATTTCGATTATATTAGGGAATAAGTAATCAACTAATTAAATTTTCCCATACGTTAGCATTTGATTTCAAGACCCAGAGAGGAAAGGGGAAGCGCCCCCCTTAAGCTGTTAAAACATATTTATAAATTTTACAATGAAAAAAATATTTTTTTAAATTAATTTTCGATAAAAATTTAATATAAATTGTAATCTTTGGGTTTTTTAAAACAAAAATCGATTAAAAGCATTAAATATGGACGTTTACACCGTTGATTAACATACAAGTTAAAATATAAACAGTACGTAATTGTACTTGTATTTGCTAAAAGCAGTGTAAGATGAAAATATTAAAACTTAGTTAAAGAATAGAAGAATCACTCTTATCCACTGATATAGAAGAATCACTCTTATCTCTTATCCTGTAAAAATGAGTCAAAATGACTCATTCTTCCATTCCAGGGTTAAAACATTACCCGCATTGCAATCTGTTTTGAAACGATTACAAATGAATGGAACATTATGAGTTCCAAACTTTAAACATTTATAATTCCTTACTATTTGACCGAATGACTTTCCATTTGGTATCCTAAGATAAAGGATCAGAGTTCGTAAGCCGTGTTTTTGGCCCATGAAATAAGACTAAAATTTGATTTTGTTATACTGATTTAATTATTTCCCTTTTTAATATTAGAAGACTTATCCTGTACGATTTCAACAATAGTTTTGCATTTTGTTCGGATTTATATGACTTACACAAGCTCAAAGTTCGTATTATTCGTAGTTTTTGATGAAAAATACGCAATTTCTCCTAATTTTACCTCAATTATTTATATGAGCGCAATCGCGCAACACTTTCTTCTTTACATATATTATAAAATACATCAAAATGTACAAAATATGTAAAAATATAAGTGTTGCAAAGCTGCACTCATAGTAAAATATTAAAAATAGAGAGTTAAGTAAATGCATTCCTTCACGTCACTAAGAGACTTTAGGGTGCAGCAACATGTTTAACGTACTAAAATGAACGTGACTATTGCTAATGTGAATGAATGCAGTTATTAGCGGTAGGTACGTTAATTTTAGCACGTTTAAACACGTTACTGCATCCTAAAGTCTGTTAGTGACGTAAAGGAATGCATTTGCTTAACTATCTATTTTTAATATATTTTACTATGAGTGCATCTTTGCAACATTTTTATTTTTACATATATTCTACATTTTGATGTATTTTATAATATATGTAATGAAGAAAGTGTTGCACGATTGCGCTCATATAAATAATTGAGGTAAAATTAGGAGAATTTGCGTATTTTTCATTAAAAACTACGAAGAATACGAACTTTGAGTAAGTCATATAAATCCGAACAAAAAAAACAAAAAAAAAACTATTGTTGAAATCTTACAGGATAAGCCTTCTAATATTAAAAAGTGAAATAATCAAGTCAGTATAACAAAATTGAACTTTAGTAGTATTTCACGGGCCAAAAACACGGCTTATGGACAATGATCCTTTACCGAATTACTTCCAATTCAATATCCTAAGGTAAAATTTACTGAAAAAGCCAAATATGATGTGCAATTTAGATGTTCTAAAATTTACGGTTTGAAAATTTTAGCGTTTGTTACAATTTCATTATGAAGACGACCCCTAAGCTTATTTTTTAAAGCATAAATTGGAAGAATGCATAAGTCTTCGTCGAATGGCTATTTTATGTGTTATTTTCTATTTCTTCTGTGGCAAATTGGAAATAAGAATGTATGAGAACTATGTTTTCTTCCTTTTTCCTTTTGGCCACCTCTACGTTATTTTCGAACTAATAATATTCGTCGTTATCACATCATTTAGAAACATCAAATCTTATCATTAAATTTTTTGAAATTATGTCCTTGTTTCTCAGGAAATATCTTGATTTATTCTATACATGATACAAATCTCTTCAAAACATTTCCTCAACCAAGCGAACGTACATTGCTGTATAGAGGTGGGTATCCATATATTCGGTGCCCGGCAAATTTGATTTAAATTCCCTGTGAGTCAATGAAGAATGAGGCACTATGAAGTTGACAATTTTCATTACATTATTTTTCTACTATATTAGAAAATCTTTACGACTAAATCTTCTTGGTGTACAATACAACAAAAAACTCAATAATTGGTGTCCAATATAATTTTTAAGTAACTTACCGATGCCCTTATTCTTTCCGACAACCAAAGGTGTCGCATCAGTAGAAACATAAAATATTCTGTATATACATATTAATGCAGTATAATTTTATTTTCAACATAAGTTAAAAATACAGTCATAATGTCATAACAGAGAAAAAAATAATTTCAATCATCGATTGAACAACGATTATGCAACGATTGTCGATTATGCAACAACACCTCCTTTATTTACGTTCATGGACCAACTTGCTTTCTGTAGTAAACCTGCATTCAGATTCATCTAAAGTAATATTCTCATCCCTGGCAACTACATTACAAGGAAATTTCTGTTAGTCGCCGCATATCATAGGCAGAATTGTAAACAGACGCCACCACGTCCCTTGCCTGATTAGTTTTAACCCCTTCGGGACCGGCGGAATTTACACAAATTTTATTCGTTTGACACCACTTTTTCTTAAAGAAGCTAACTTTACTTAAACTATCACAAAAATGCTCTAATTAGAGAAAGCAAATATTACTTTTATATTTTACTGGTGCCTAAAACAAATTCTATATGCTCTTTTTGAGGGTGCATATATGCACCCATGGTCCCGAATGGGTTAAATAAAGAGGTTTTAACTATAAGACCTAGTCATGACTGGACTTCAAATTGACGGCCTTGCAGGGTACGCTACAAGCTTATAAATTTTCCTAGACTTTGGCCGATGCTTTTTTAAAATTTTTAATTCGCTCGCTTTTTTTAAAACAAAATAAATCATTTTTTTGTTCAAAACTGATATATTAAGTTTTGTGCCGTTGAAAATGCGTCCGCATGGCAAGTTTAGCCGTACGTTGTCGACCCCTGATTAAGAGCATGCACAAGCGGAAAAATAAAACAATAAATAGAATGGCCAAAGTCAAACCTTCTCAAAATTTACATATAATCATTCAATTTTCTGTTACCAGAAACCATTACTCATTGAAAAAAAAAAAAATCTGCTTACTTACTCCAATCAAAATTATGCTTATGCAGTATTTTGCCTAAAAGAAGGGCGAAAAGCTTTCCTTCAGAAAAAGACCCGAAAATTCTAATTAACGTCACCCCAACACCCAACCCGTATTTTATTTTTTTTTCCGTCAAGCCGAAACCCGAAATCAAAGAAAATTTATCCATAATTTAATATAATTATGAAAACTATTCTACAATTATATCTCCAATATCAGTTTTATCTTTTGTGAAGAAAAATTCATATATCTATATACGTTCATTCATATTCAAATGTATAGTTTTCATCTGAAACAATACTTTGCACTTTCGTTTGAAAAATCGGATTAACCCGAACCCGATTCGCAAGTATCAAAACTCAACACGAACCCGAAACAATTAGTGTCAACTCGACTTGCAACGAAATAAATTAACCTCAACCCGCCCTGACCCGAACTGTGGGTCGGATCGGGTCGGGTTCGGATAAAATTGGGTTGCCCAACCCGTTGTAGGACTTTAATTCTAATTGCATCTAGACTGCAACAAAAATGCGCACTTCTGCCTGAGGAATGAGGTGAAATATGTCTGTTTTTGCATAAAAACACACATTTGGAAATTTCAAGAACCATATTTTTATTAAATTTTATTGAAAATGCACTATTTGGACTGGATTTATTTCAATATTGCGCGGATTGTAGAGTTCTGCGGTACTGAACATTTCTGTGAGTGATTTCATCTGAAACTAACGAAACAGAAATCACGGTAAAATAAATATAATTGTGTTGCCCTTGTCCGACTTTTTTTAAATATATAGTTTAATTTTTTAACAAAATGGCACAATATCAAACTTAATATATCAGTTTTGAACAAACAAGTAATATACAAAAAATTAAGTCATTTCCTACTTAGGTCAAAAAGAAATTTTTTCCAGCGATCTACACACTTCGCCACTGACGGTATTTATTCCTAAATTTATATCCTGCTAAATGTCTTATATAAGAGAAATTTTTTTCTCCCATATAATAATAAAATTAATTAATTAAATTTAATTAATGAATTAATATTTGAAAAACTGTATTAACATCAAGTTTCATTCACTACAAGTTTAAAAAAATGTATTTGAACTTGAGTGGATGAATAAAACGATTGAAAATTTGTACAAAATATATAAATATATATAGGGAGAGTGTGAACTAATAGTAGGAAGGAATATATGTAGGAATATAGGTATAATATCACTGTAAAAAATTCCTGAAAAAAAAAAACGGAAATTGTACTGGCAATTTCCGTACTATTATTCCGTACTATTATTCCGAACAGACCAGTACTATTTCCATATTTTAGCGGAAAAAAATTCAGGAAATTTTCCGTGATTTCAGAAATATCCATTTTTAAATTTCCGTTTCATAACAGATATCTTCCGTATTTTTTAGAAATTTTTATAATGTTAAAATAAACATTATAGGACCAAGAAAAAAAGTGACTTCTAAAGAACAACCTAGATATATTTCTGCTTTTTCTTTTTCGCATTTCTGAGTGATTTTTGTGTAAATAACAAAACCTTGCCACGATGAGAATTGAACCTGCAATCTTCCGTATACTAAACTAGAGGTCCCGACCACTACGCCATGACTAGATATTCCGCTGTCTTAAGCGTTGTTACTTATTTTAGTCGCTTTTTAGGATGTAAAAACTAAAATTAATTAATTAAATTTAATTGATTAATAAATTAAATTTAATTGATTAATAAATTAAATTAAATTGATTAATTAATATTTGAAAAAACTGTATTAACATCAAGTGTCATCCACTACAAGTTTAAAAAAATGTATTTGAACTTGAGTGGATGAATAAAAAGTATTTTATCAACGATTGAAAATTTGAACAAGATATATAAATATATATAGGGAGAGTGTGTACTAATAGTAGGAATTGAAAAATTGATTTGTTTTGTTTAGAAAAAGCGTACGAATAAAAAAAAGCATCGGACAAAGACTAGGAAAATATATAAGCTTGTAACGTACCCGGCACAACCGTCACTTTGAAGTACAGTCATGACTAGGTCTTATAGTTAAAACCTCTTTATTTAAAACTAATCCAACAAGGGACATGGTGGAGTCTGTTTACAATTCTGCCTAAGATCGGCGACTAACAGAAATTTCCCTGTAATGTAGTTGCCAGGGATGAGAATATTACTTTAGATGAATCTGAATGCAGGTTACTACAGAAAGCAAGTTGGTTCATGAACGTAAATAAACGAGGCGTTGTTGCATAATCCACAGGGTTCCCCTCCTGTAAAATATCAAGTCGAGAAACAGTGAAGACAATATGCTCCATGGAAAAAATTACTATTTATTTTCAACGACAGAGATAGTTTAAAGAGAGGTGGCCTTCCGTTTGCAACTAAAATTTAGGTGCTTCCAGTAGGAGATTCAGAGGTGATCTAATCACATTTTCATCTACGCCAAAAACAAATGCGATCCGAGCCTATATGCGACTATTTAGAAACCACCATTAGGAAGGAAGCCATTTAATTTTTTATGCCTATGGGATACCATAATTGACAAAATAACAAAATAATAGTGCTCACGAACACACGTTAATATACGTTTAAACGTATACGTAGTTAAGCATTTGTTCCATATTATTCCTATCCAAAATCGTTACCGGGTACAATACGTTTTAAACGTATTATACGTATATTCGCGAGCACTACAAAATAATAAGTGAATTGAAACATCTACAAGCAGGAATGAGTGTGACTGGGAATTGTGGTTACAAATCCACATATATAGTATTTGTATTATTAAGTTTAAGAAAGAGCACATGGGAATTTAGTTAGATATACATTTTGTCATGTTCTGAACAAATGATACAGGATCACTGAGAAACTATTCCCAGATGTAAGCAAAACCACAAAAGCAGCTTGGAAGTTTAGATATGAATTCAGTAATGTATTTAACGGGTACAAAATTAACATTACGATAAAAGGAAAAGCTTTTTTAATAAAGTGTTTAATGCGCAAACGAAGAATTAATTTAGAAAATTGTTTAGCACACAATATTTCAATATTTAAAATAGGAAAATTTTAATTTTGAATAAAATAACCCTAAGAAAATATGAATAACGCCATATTCCCCTGAACTCAATATTCACTCACAATAAATATAAGATTTACTAAGTTTCAAAATTCACTTACGTACATAACGCTAGCGATTCAAACCACTATTAAGTCCAAGAACAAGAAAAGCTTTGTCTGCAAAACAAAAGTTAACTCGAAGCTTTAAACACAACCTAAACTTCACTAAAGTTAGCAACCTGTGGTTGCCGATCATCTTTATTCAAATTATAAAGTCAATCTTACCCAACCGGCACGTTTCACGCGGCTAGATTAACCTTTTCCTAAGTACTTGTTGAAACAGCAACTCCAATCCTTTGGCACTGGCCTTGGTCTCCGGATCATAGGACTCGACAAAGATTCGCCGATACACACTTTTGCTTCTCCTATTATACTCCACAGATTGACCAACGAAGCCAAATTTGCATAAACATACAAGGAAAAGCAATAACCGCTGTCTCCGAGAGCTACAAACACACTTAGGAAAATTAAAGTAAAAGAAAGTACAGATATTGCTGTTGCGCACATAGGTTAGTGTTGACAAAACGTCGCATTCGAAAAACTAGAATCTCTTTCTAAGAGAGTTGCGAGTCCACTACAAGCTTTCATAAAAGAAAGAGAGAGAAAAGGAAAAAAAATGAAGGAAATCGGTTCATTCCATGTCGAGATAACTTGGAAACTGGCCTAAAAAAGAAAACATTTTTTTTCAAGAAATTCGCATTTAAAGTTCCCGCAAGAAGTACCGCTCACTCGTGCATTGTGCGACAAGAATCTCTATAAATCCTACATCCTAGCTTCCAACTTTTAGCTTTTTTGTTACCACTTTAAAAAAAAAAAAGAAATCTTTTCCTTATATAATCGCAGAATTTCTTCGAGTAAATAACTCACTTAACTCGGCTCCAAATGACCCCACCGTTCATTCTACAGGAACTTATATAATTCTCTTTATCAGATAACATCGCTATAAATGGAATTCCGTGGCTTTCGATGTCTGTTTTTTTCAAATAGAAAGCTCAACTTCTTACAAAATGGGCGAAAACTCACAGCTGAAGACTCTATCCAAACTGCTAATCGGAAACTCTACTTGAAATCAATCACCTGGCTCGAATTTCACGAGAGAACTGACAAACTCGAGGGCGACATGCTTTCAAAATCCCCTGATTCCATCTTTTACCTCACTATATATAGCTATATCACAATTAAAGTTACCTAATTAACGCATAATTAAAAAAAATAATATTGACAACCAGATTCCCGGAGATACATACTTATATTGTGAAACTTAAAGAAATAATAGAATAGGTCTCATTCAAGCACAAATGTTACGATTCAGGACACCACGATTGCACGAAAAATCTAAAAACTCACATGTCCACTAGAGTACCCTTATAAAAGAGTAGCTAAGCACTCTTCCACAGCTTGTGATGTGTTAATTTTGGTTGCCAAATTTCCCCTTTGTTTTGAAATGCGCCGTACACCTTTAGTGAGTACTGTGTATCTTACCCTTTTTCAAATCTACAGTAAAGACCTATATAATTGATATCTATAACTTTTATATGGCCTACTTTTGGAAATTTAAAAAATAAAAAATATACTTAATTCTTCTTCTTTTTTTTTTCTTTTTACTAAACTGTATTTTATGGCCGATATTTATGTGCAAAATAAATGTTCTTAAATTAAATTTGTAGGTGTCGAAAAAACAAATATTTTAAAAAATAAAATAAAACACTCACTTGTTGGAATGTTTTTAGAGCTTTTATCAAAAATAATATCTTACATGTGCACTTAAAATAAGAAAATATTTAGAAAAAATATGTTTGGTCAACAAATGTATCAGTTTTCGAATATATTGTATAAAAATGTAACTAAATGGCCACTTTTTGACATAGAAAAGAATTTGAGATCCTAGAAATACAAAATATTTTCGGTCGTTTAATGTATTGCTAAAAAAAAAACGTTCTTCATGAAAGAGGAAATACCGTAAACAAGCGGTTTAAAAAATTCTATATTTTTATATGCAAATAAAACATAGACTGTAAAAGATACAAAAATACCTATTGTACATAATTGTGTAAATTGAAGACCAGATAATGAAATTCTGAATAATATTCATTACATTAACAGGGCTGCCACGGGCGACTATTTCTATATTCTATTCACACCACTATTTAAAAAAAAAATAAATTTTGTATTATTGCACATGTCGATGCGTATGTAAAATATTTTTGTTTTGAAAGAATGGTGCGAGATAGAATAAAAACTAGTCGTTGGGGGCCACCGTAATACTTACCCATCATGGATATGCATAATATAAAATATTAAAATAAAAAATGTGTAAACTACTCATAAAATGCATTACAATTCGAATAAAATCGTGGCTTGATGACGTCATAAACTTTAAAGGCTCGATTACTGAATTGCTTAAAAGAAACATCCTTATAACTCCAAAAATAATAATCCTATTAATTAGCGGTTTATTGAATCTGATTAAGCGTCTCATTTCCAATTAAAATTTATCTTTGAATTGAAATTTGGATGAAATACAGGGTCATGAAAAATCGAAGAGTGTGGAAATAGGATCACAAATATCTCGGCAACTCATGATCGGATCGACTTTATGCTTTATGCAAAATTTGTTTTTTTTATTGTTTTTTATATTCACTCCTTAAAATAAACAATTTCGAAAATTTTTATGTATCTTTTATCAGAACGAATATTTTAAGAGTCCAAAAAATATAGTTCTGGATAATCAAGGTTACTGAAATTCAATAAGCTTCTTCCCATTATTACATACTAAGTACATACCAAATTTCAAGTCTCCATCTTAATTTTTTTGGGAGATAGAGCGTTTACAGACACACAGACATACAGACGGACGGCAAATTTTTTTTTCTAAATATATGTTTTTCAGAATCTCCAGTGTCTGAAACGTGTAAATCCGTCGATTTTTTTTTTCAAAACGATTACAAGACTTACCCTATACTACGTATGATGGGTAAGTAAAACAGTCGCCAGTGGCAGCCTTCCATTAGATGTAGTCAACAAATTGAAAAATAATTTTCGGAATAGAAATTACAATAATTGAAATGTATGCCTTTGTTGACTTTCTATTTGAAAAAGTATGTCAGTTTTCCTCCATCACGCATGACATTTTTGTTATATAATCTTAAGCTTCGGGTACCATCTCCATATTCACAATGTAACAAGCTTTGAAATTTTCAATACGAACACCCAATTTCGACACTATATTTGGATTTTTCGGCAATATTACCACTGAATACCAAAAGCAGTTCAGGAATTATGGATATATAAAGTTTGGTATTTCTAATGTCAACACATTCGCATCGGGGAACGAGAATTCTCGTTTTTTACCCCTTCAGGGTCGCTTAATATTTGAAAAAAACATCAAAAAAGTACCTATGTTTTTTATTAAAAAAATTGAATAATTATAAGGTTTCTATATAAAATATGCAATTAGTTTTTTTTAAGGCAGAAAAACAATATGTTATAGAACAAATTCACATTTGTAGAAAAGCCATCATGCGAGAATTCTGTGTCTTAACACACCTTAAGCGCCGCCCCCCGATAAGTGTAGGCTACTTTTTTTTTATAATTCAGATTATTTGATTGCCACCCCTTTTTTGATGTAAAAACATTCAGTGTAGTTTACGGCAGATAAAATGATACGAAAATAAAGCCAATTACACTATTTAAAAAAAAAAAAAAAACTGGTGGGAGTCAAACAATCTGAATTTAAAAAAAGTTGTCTACACTGCCCGTGAAAATCACGGGCGCGAGAATTAAGGGTTTAAATTTTTCTGGTTTGAGAAGTTTTTTCCAGCAATTAAATTTTGACCCCGGAAATATGACGGGCACGAGAAATACAGAACGACACCTCAGCCCGTGATATTGACGGGAGCGAGAATTAAGGGGTTAGAAAAATAAACCTTGTCATCGTGAAATGAAAATTCTCGTTTTTATTCAAAAAACATCATTGACTAAGGGTTTTTACATTACAGAAAATGCATTTATATCATGTTGTCAATTTTTTTTTTATCGTAAGACATTTTATAATAAATCCGTATATTGAATGATATTTACTGATGCATAAACTTGCGAAAACTATCTAGGAAACGATTTACGAAAGTCTTTCATAAGAGGGAGGAGCTACCATTGTTTTAATGTCATTAACATTTTGCACTCCACTGACACCTATACGGTGACATACTAAGTTTATCCTGAAATGATTGATTGACACTATAATTTAAAAACAAATTTTTTTGAAAATTAGTAAAAGCTTTTATTCATGTACTTAATAAAAGGAATTTTTTCATTTTCATTCCAAAATTCTGGTGTCAATGAATCATTTCATGTTTAACTTAGTATGGCACCGTATTATGTGTCAGTGGAGTGCAAAAGGTTAAAATACCCCGATTTATAGGAAAGTTTAAGGAAAAATTGCCCGATTCGGATGTGTTAAATTACTTTTTAATACTAATTGTAAAACAAATTCTAATGTGAGTAGTTCTTTTAGCATCATAACTCAAAAACTACTTGTAGGGATGAACTGTAATTTTGGATTCGCATATTTAAAATATTAAAAATTGGTTTCTGTTAACATTTTTACTCGTTAAAATACTATTTTTTAAAAATATTAATTTAATAACTTACGAGGGGTGATCCAAAAAAAAGTTTACAAGGCAAAGGAAAAAGTATTTATTAACAATAGAAACAAGATACAAATGGCAATCAAGAGACACATCTGGCCTTTACTTTTCCACATAGTCGCCAAACCTGTTTAGGCATTTGTCAGAACGTTCGACCAACTTATTTATCCCGTCTTGGTAGTAATCAGGGCCCTGCTCATTGAGCCATTTCTCGGCAGCTGTTCTCACTGCATCGTCTGAGGTGAACCGTGTTCCGGATAAGTTTCGCTTCAACGCCGGAAAGCGGAAATAGTCACTTGGAGCCTAATCAGGGCTGTATGGGGGGTGATTCCAGACCTCCCACTTGAACCTTTGCAGCAATTCCTGAGTCTGTGGCGAGCTGTATGGGGCCTGGCATTGTAATGCAGAAGAATGACGTCTTTGAATTTCGGATGCGGCCACATTCTTGGCCCATAAGAATCGAATTACGGCTCGCACCTCTATGCGAGACCACTTTTCTAGACGTCGTGCCATTACTGTTGCTCTTAAGTGTCTGCGTACTGACGCTACTTACTCGTAGAACCGCTGTAGGACAACTAGCGCCATCTGTCAACCACCCTGGGTGGAAATATTCGCTCCACAATTATTACGTTTCAAATGCTTCTGCTTGTAAACTTTTTTTTGGATTTCTGGATTTTTCTACGTATATCTTTGAACTTATATAACAAGCGAACGTGACGTGATAAAGAATTTTCGATTACATTTTCTGTTTCAATATTAAAAATACTTCATAAAACATGCATTCACTTAACTGTTACAAAAATCGCGTATTTATTGGGTCAATTAGAGATGGGCAATGTAGTCCCTTTAACGGAAATAGTTCATACAGTATAGTTCCTTTATTACACAAATACACTAACCTAGTTCAAATGAACTAGACAGCACTTTATTTTAATAAGTATGACAATTTTTTGTTTAGTTTAAACTGGTCTTTTAATCCCATAGTTGTTTTTTAAAATATATACAAGTCATAAATTGAGTCGGAAAGCGGATCAGGGGATGGGTAAGGGCTTAAAATATCCTGAGACAAAATTTTGTTTCCCTGAGGTAATCAGGAAGCAGAGCATATCTAAAAGAAAAATCCTCGTATTAACCCCTATATTATCAAATTCAGCAACCGCAAAATTTTACCTGTAAGGCTCAGATAAATTATGAGATACAGGTTTTCAAAGTAGGGGTAAGAGACTGAATTGAAAAATCTCCGAACCTCACACCTATGTTTTAAAACTCACTATCCAGGAAACTTTCATCTATTTTGTCCTCCCACCTATGGAGATCAGAGGGGCTGATTTAAAAAGGAAATCCTCCGTATTCATTGTAAGTGTAGAATACAGAGAATTTGAATTTCTGTATGAAATTCACATCCAGCAAAATTTCATCTGTAATGCCCTGATAGATCACAGACAAAGCTTTGTTTCCCGGGGGACACTGGACCAAAATGAAAAACTCCTTTCACAACGCCTATATTCCGAGAGTCAGATTTACAGATGAACCCCTGCGAAAATTCATCTGTAAGGCCTTGTTAGATCCTGAGATACGATCCGCCCCCCCCCTCCTATGGGATCAGGAAGCTGAATAAAAAAAAAATTCTGTATTCCTTCCCTATGTACCAAAATTCACCAACCAGCAAAACGTCGTTTGTGAGTCTCTGGCAAATCATAAGATAAAGGTTCGCTCCGGATTGACAGGGAAACAGGGGACCAAATTGAAAAAAAAAACTCTGCACTCCAATACTAATAAGTTGAGAGTCATCATCTTTGAAATATTAATCTGCAATGCCTTGATAGATTGTGAAATCAGGTTCCCTTTTGGCGGAGTCAGGAGGGTGATTTTCAAAAAAAAATATCTTCCGTGTTTTGCTCTTATGTTCTGCAATTCACCAATCAGCAAAATTTCATCTGAAAGACTCTGATAAAACTTGAGATATAATTTTGTCCGTCGGGGGGCAAGGGCCGAATCAAAGAGAAAACTACGTACCCCACGCCTATATTTGAGAGTCAGAATCCTAAAAAATTATATCTGTAAGGTCTTGATTGATTCCTATATACGGTTTTGTCCACCGGTGGGTGCCAAATGGCTGATTGCTGGAAAAAATCATTGATATTCCGCCTCATGTTCTAATATTCGCCATTTAGCGAAATTTCATCTGTAACGTCCGTAATAGATCATGAGCTGTGTTCCGGGGGGGGGGGAGACACCAGAACAAATTGAAAAAACTCCTAATTTTCTTATTATATTGAGTGAATGCACTAGTAATTGACCAGTGAGGCATAAAACTGTACAAAACAAAAACTAATGCACAGATATGGTAACCTTGGTTGGTATAAGAACTAAATGTAACATATCTATCCATTATTCCTTTTTGTACAGTTTTGTATCTCACTGGTCAGTTACTGTTACACTCACTCTACTTCAGCTTAATTAAAAAGATTCCGCACATAATTAGTGATGTGGAGTGCATGCCACCCCAATGTTATTCATTACGTGTCTTAAAACGTTTAGGCATTACGTTTCTTTATTTCTATCTGAAAGCGATTCAAAAATTATGGGAAGGGCTCAAATGATCAAAATAATTCAATAATTAGGTTTATTAAAAATTGTGATATTTTTCAAAAATAATTGTTCACATTATTTATTACTATCTTCAATATAAAATAAACATTTTAATTAATTTTAAAATAATATGTTAACAATTTAGTACGTGTTTGAAACAATTTATGTGAATTTTAAATGAAAACAAAATTGTCTCGAAAGTGACGGGCTTGAGTCCTATGAAACCCTTCCTTTCTTACGCCTCTGCCATCTGATACTATTACAATGCTTCTTCTGTGTATCAATTGGGTGACTAGAAAATTCACCAGGAACTTTTGTGTTATTTTATTGAGAGCATGTGAAACATTTTTTACGAGGCATTAATAAAGAGTGTCTTTAAAAATGTATACACAATTTATTCTCTAATAACTGGAATATTCTTTCTTTCCTTTCACGTTTAACAAACTTGAAATAATGGCTGAAACTTGACTAAGCAAAGGAAATTAATCCTAAGGAAACGTAGTTGAAGTATAGAGACAGTTTAGGAGAACGTTTTAATCAGATCTTCCTCCGCAACTTACATTCGCTAGAATTGGAATTAAGTTTGAGGCAGACAACTGTTCAAAATATTCACAAACAACGTTCGGGAAGACCACGGTTATCAATAACTTTTGGTACCTACGTCGGAAATTCGCGGAATTCTGTTTGGCAAGCTGCTCGCGAGGTAGGACTTTCAAGATCAAGTAATCATCGA
The DNA here is from genome assembly GCA_963931845.1 of Maratus michaelseni. Taxonomy (NCBI): domain Eukaryota; kingdom Metazoa; phylum Arthropoda; class Arachnida; order Araneae; family Salticidae; genus Maratus; species Maratus michaelseni. The sequence continues at coordinate 82,747,359 of OZ007599.1, read as the reverse complement.
ATTTTAAAGCGCCAACATTGAAAAACCTGTACTTCAAGATCAGTTCACGTTCTCAAATATGATGATGCGGACCGAAGAATGCAATTGTATATGCATCTTTTGGGATGCCCTGTATATCCCATTTTACCAGATATGTCAATAATTTTCGGAGTAGTGACATGAAAAATGTTTCCCCACTTACGATTTAACCGTTTTATTTTTAAATATGCGTCATTTCCCAAGTTCCTCATGTAAATTATGGTTACGATTTTGCGTTTCAAAATGATGGAAATACGTTTCTATGTAACACTTAATTTCTAATATTAAGTAGCATGTTGTACCAGTACTACAAAGTAAAATTATAACAGTGAGTAGTATGTGGTGGAAAATATACGTAGGTCGTTTTATAAATGTAATGACTTTTTTGTTTGTAAAGCCACTAAATATATCCTCCGTTTTCTGTTTCTCTGTATCACGAAAAAGACTATTCACTCTATTCACAAAAATATATTTCTTTTGCAATGAATGTGAAGAATTCGGGGGTTGCAGCATTGGCGTCCGCAGGACAAAATCCAGGGGAGGGGGAATTTGGAACATATGTGCCTGTTGTCCGCTGTCAAGGCTGCGTTTTTTCTTTTGTTTTATGGATAATAAAATCAAGAAATAAATAGAACTAAGAATTTTTATTAGAACCCCATGTGTGAATCAATTATTAAACGTATAAACGTAAAAAAAAATATATATATAGAAACATTACAAAAAAGATACATTAAAACACCAAAATAAGCTTCTACAGGCTTTTTTTCAAAATAATGAATATAAACAGTTTATTATCTTTTTTCATCTGGGGGCGGAGCAACCCTAAACTCTCAGTTTAAGATATTTTTTAACACATGAACGTAGAAAGAAAAATATAACTAAAGTTTGTCTTCCACGGGGCTCGGGGGTGGAAGGGGGACGATAACTTCTTAGATCCTATATCCTTTAGGTATTTAGGTTTTTTTTCAAAATCATGAGAGAAAAAGGAAATTTAGTTAATCTGAAAATGCAGAGAGAGGCAATTGTAAGATTTATTTATCCGAAATAAATGAGGGGTTCGGATGTAAAACATGACAATTGACATTATTAAATTTCTTCTGATTTTCATGCAAAATTATTTAACTGCATCATGACATCCTTTTTAAAGTAGAAGCTTTTATAAATTTTATATAGGTGCAACGAGTTTTGTAATAAAAATTCAATAATTTCAATGAAATAAAATTTATTAGACAAAAAATGTTGCGCACAATTAACTGAACGTCCAGTCTTAATAAATCAACTGTTTTGGAGGAAGCTACCATAATCATTATGGTGGCTTCCTACAACCAAAAGTATTGGTTGGTTAAACCTACAACCAAAGTATTAGTTGTAGGTTTCTTTATTGGAAACTTGAATATTGAATATCTGAAAGCTTGCATTTTGTTAGATATCTTGTTTTGTACCAAAGCATTTCAAATATAAAATTACTCAAATAATTTTTTAAAATTTATTATTTTCTTTACAGGTTATGCGTTTCCTAACAGAGAAGATTCGAAAGATTCCAAAACATTTCCATATTACCCTTTGGAAACGAAAACCACAGATCATAGAAAACGAGATGATAATTTAAACGCCGTGAATGACTATAGAGGAATACCTCGTTATGGTTTAGATTCTCCATTCAGGGACGTTTTCATTGAAGATAAAGGATACGAATTTCGAGACCACAGAAAGAAATCCGATTCGAGACCTAAATATGACCCAGGTTGGAAATTCATCGGCTTGGGGAAAAGACCAGAAATGGATGAAGATTTGCATTATGTACCAGATTACGATAGTTCAAAAGACAGCGTTAATCCTTTTCTCGGCATTTCTACGCTAATTAATTTTGAATTCTTCAATGCAATTAAAGACGGAATAGCAGATGCTGAGAGGGAAACAGTAAAAAAGGAACACTGGTCAGGTTCTTCCAGCGGAATATCTGGTGGCGATTCCGGCAGTCTAAGATATAATAACAAATTAAATTATATCACAGGCCGACAGAGATCTATGTATGACCCCGGTTGGATGTTGACGGGTTTGGGTAAACGAACAGTTTAATACACATCATAGATATGTTTCTTTCCATTCTGTTATTCTTGTATATCTATTGTCCAATTTTTATATCATAATTTAAATAAACATTTCCTTAACTGGAGGAAATAGTTTTATTTACACAATGCAAGAATAAATTAAAAAAAATTGCCAGTGGATCCATTCAATAAATAACTACCAATTTGTTTTTAATTAAAAAGTATAAAAATTGACTCCAATGAAAGTGTTAATCTAGATTAACAAAAACTGTTGAAAGAAATAAAGAAATTAAAAATGTAACCTTGGGATTTTATTTGAGTGTAAATCACTAAATGGAAAAAAGTATTATCGGTTCAATAAAAAGTGGGTTAAAATAAATTTAAGAAAATCCTACTATTTTACAAATAAGCTAGTGTGATTGCACTAGTAGTAGATCAATACCCATAAGTTGATCATTTATATCTTAAAGAGCTTACGCTAGTAACGCGAAAACGTATTTTTTAATTTTGCGACTTTGGTTGAAGATTTTTTTTTCCGAGGATATTTTCACTTTCGGAACTGGTTCTGAAAGCGAAAGAAACCGATTTTTTGAAACACTGAGAAGAAAACCCCTCTCCTAACATCTGTTATACTATATGTAACAGTTTTTTTGTTTTAGAAAAAAAATTGCAACCAAAATTGAAAAAATAAAAAATCCCCCGAAAAGGCACTGACCTCAGATATCTTGTGCAAAAAAAAAAAAAAAATCACTTAAAAATATTGACGTGCTAAGGAGATGTTTGAAAAGGGCCTTTTCTTTTAACATTAGCTCAAGAATGACTTCGCGTTACCAAGTGTAGGTTCTTAACCAGTAAAATTTTCCCCATATGACTTTAACTGCTTTCTTTGTAGTAATTATACAGTACTTAAAACATATGATGAACAGTTAAATCACGATTTATGAAGAAATTCGTATGATTAATGATGTAGTCGGTGATCAACTACTAGCGAAGCATCACTCTTTATACTTAAATTACGAGTTAATGGCATGGCATGGCATGGCATAGGCAAATTTACAGTACACAGTTTTGTTCAGAATAAACAAGTTGGGAATTGTACGTCAAACGTTACAAACGACGTGCGTTCGTACGCACGTTTTAGAATTAAATTCATGATATCCCGTGCGTAGAACGGGTTAAACAGCTAGTTAAGTATATATTTTATGACACTGTTCATACAAATATCTTAACTAGTTATATAAATATTCAGATATATATGTATCAGCTAGTTATATAAATATTCAGATCTTGATGATTTTTAATTCTGTGAAATGAATTATATCGTCTGCAGATTAATTTCTGTCATAAAATAAGCATCTCGGTCGCTTGACGATTTAACATCCATCGGAAGCTCCTATAACAAAAAAGCACCGATTTAAAAAAAAAATCAAATTTCTTAATAAATATTTTTATTAATATCTCCTAAAGTTTTGATTCGATTTTAATAAAATTTGAAATGTCTCGACAAAATTCTGCAAAGATAATATATTTTAAATTGCAAACCATTTGGTTGGGTAGTTTTTGCGTTGTTATATGCGGACAGACAGACAGACGGACAGACAGACAGACGGACAGACAGACAGACAGACAGACGGACGGACAGACGGACGGACCAAACGACGAATATAGGTGCTACGTATTTATATAATTACGAACGCACCTAAAAACGAAGAAAATAATTGGTTGTGCATATTTTTTTGGCGAGTAATGCAAAGAAGAAGCAGTCTAGAATACGGAAATGTCACTAATAAACAACTCGTGCAGTTCCCCTATGTATACCTTATTTTAAATATATAAAGTAAATTCATAAGAAAAAACGACTAAATTATCAATTCAAATTCAAAATACATGATATATATCTATATTGACACCATGTTCTTAAATATTACTACAGTTATGGTTGTGTCCTAATTTATTCAAGCCAAATATTTAAAAAATGAAAATCTTACCTCTACGTGAATCTTTCAAATACATGCATGCTTCCATTCTTGCTATAGATGATGGTAGGGTAATAAGGATGGAGGCGAGATAAGATAGTTAGGTAAATCCAGAGCCTGATTAACTTTTGAAGTTTAGAAAAACTTTTGAACTAATTTTTGAATGCTTCTAGGGACTTCCTTTTATTTGGGAAAAGTTGTCTAAATTTTACATACACAAAAACTCAACAATACTACAAATATTATTTCCATGAGTGGCATAACATAATTTACATTTCATTAAGCAGTTTTTTTTACGGTCCCTGTATAAAAACAACATAGAAGTATGCTTAGTAATGCATATAGTTGCATTGTATATGCATTTACATGGACAGTTTCCCACCAGGATATCAGTTTGTTATATGACTGGTTAATAACCTATTGATCATACTCAGGTTTCTCGGTCATATAGCAGAACTTTCCCGAAATAGCATGGATTTTCTTTTACAGTAAGCAAACTTTTTCAAAAGAAAAGATCGATCAAGTGCGAGTTTTCTAGCGTACAAAGGATTCCGTACAATAAATTTATTAATTACCAACTGCAGTATTACAAAAAATCATTGCCAAAAGAATAATAAAACTTTGTAAAAAACTTGGAACTATTCCATGAATTATTTTTCAATAATTGCCTTCAATAACTGAATTGAATTGGAATGAAAATCGTTGAATATTTATCACTATGATTCGTATTACTTAAAACAAAGACCTTGTGCGAAGTTTAAACTTGGCACTGTGCTAAGCACACTTCGAAGGGAGGTCGCAAAGTTGCAACGCCGCCTTGGTACATGAAGCGTTTTTCTAGATAGGTTTTTAATTAATATCTCAGCTAATTAGCAACAAATGTTTATAAAATAATTATGAACAATCCTTGGATGATTCCGCGTCGATAGCTACCTTGAACGCCCTTCAACTCCCCCGCTGAGCGCAAAGTAAAGTTTGTGTGTAACGGAAAACTATGTGATGTAGGATAATCACTATAATTTTCCTGCAAGGTTTTAAGAAACTTCTCCTACCCCTAATTATTTCATAGTTTTAGATTCAGTAGATTCGGAAATAGAGTGGGGGGATATTTTTGCAGTACATTTTCGACGATATTTCCAAAAATATAATACCTAAAATTAAAACAAATATATTTTTGAGTTCGGTGTTACGAGATCTTTCGAACGATACCCTACACAACATATTTTTTTTTTCGAGTAACTTAATTAGCTTCTTAAATTTTTCCTAAAAATATTTTTGAGTGGCTAATAATCTATAAATATGTGGGTCAATAGCCTTTATAACTCTGTCAAGTTTGAACTTTTCACATCTAATAGTTTTAAAAAACGGCTGTGACAGACGGACAGGCAGATACACGAGTGATCTTATAATAGTTTCGTTTTTACTTTTTGTATACTGAACCCTAAAATAGAAGAAAATCCTCTGAAATGTAATGTAAAGATATAAAAATGGGAGGACCCTTTTAAGTCATTTTGAGCCGGCACTTGAATTTTATTGAGAAACTCGTGCTTCCCGTGTCATTTTAGTAATCAGACCCTGGCTACTGCTTGGCCAGTCTTAAAAGAAAGCTCTTGGCATGCTGCCAAAAAAAAGAGAGTATTCCGAAGGGTGGGAAGGATTGGATTAGGAGGAGACAAAGTTTAGGTTTCGCTTAACCGGAATGACCGCATGTCATTTCTTCACTAGCTGTTCTTGTACTAGTAAATACGAAACTAGCGGAATTATCTTATTCATCCCCCCCCCCAAAGCAAAGCTAGGGGAAACTTCCCTTTCATTACCTACTTTCCTATTATCAAGACTAGACTCATCTTACCTAGATCAGTCACGTGACCAGTCATTAAAGCTTGGCTCAGCAGTAGATCACTAAACAGTTCTCTAGTACGAAGCTCATTACCTCTATGTATTTTGCGACAATTAATGTTATGGATCTAAAATGAATAGGACATAAGAGATGAGACATGTTAGCAGATAAATCTACAAGCAATAATTTATTCCTGTCTGTACCCAATTATTTTTATAGCATATGACCATGTGACACCAGATACGGTGTAAAATTCTACAGTTTTGTCGTAGAAAATGCATTTTAAATAGTTTCTTTAAATTTATTAGCTGAGTGATAGCGCGTTCTAGTAACATTCTGTTTGATATACCCCAAAAGAAATTAGCACACGATGAAAGATCCAAATTTCTGGGAGGCCAAAGCAGAAGTACTAATAACTGTATCGTCCAATTAATTTATCACGAAACATTCTTCGTAGAGATATCCTCACAGGCAATCAAATAACAACCGGTGCTTCGTATTGCTATGAGGTAAAAGGGCTTTTGGCTCACCATGCAGTTTTCTGGCCTCTACCTGTACCTCGGCGAAATAAATCACTCAAGAGTGATAACCACAGAAATAATTGATTCTCATCTGCATTTAACGAAGTGATCTAGGATTAATGATATACATGAAAAATCTACGTTTTTGCATAAAAAGAAAAGCAGTATTTTCTTTAGTAATAAGAGTTGACATTTTTAAGTAGTTGACGTGTTAGGAACGTATCATAAGTAAAATGAACATTTAAGAATTATAGAACAATAGCAACAAGAACATTTTCTCCCCACCTTGCCTCATAGGTGGAGTAAAAGGTGGCAAAATAGAGTAGAGTGGATGAGGAAGAAATAAGCTAGGACTGCACAACCATTTCCCGAGAAAATATTTTGCAACCACAATTTCCGGAAGGTAATCTTCTGCTCTTTTAATCGCAAAGTTTCTGTCATTAAATAAGTCAAATTATTCTATTATAAAATAGTGGTAATTTGGTGTCCTGTGGGCCACAGCTTGTGCACCTCTAAGTTAAACTAATCTAAATCGATTCGCCATGCCAAAAAATGGGTATTTTATATATGCCTATGGTTTGATCATCTTTACGTAATATATGCATTCGTAAAGTGGAAAACTCGTTGAGCTTGTGTTGTTAATTTCCATTTTCCATCAATCGGTGCACACAATCAGTGTGTTTAACTGTACGATCTTCCACTTTACAAATGTGTCCAATATTTGAGCAGCATGCTTCTTTGTTTGATCAAATTGAATTAATTAGTTATTTCCAGAAATATACACGATTAGGGGTTAACGTTTAGGAAATTTAAAAATGTATAAAATAAACGAACAAACCAGCAAAAAAAAAGATCAACTTTTTCCAGAGGTTTATATAAAAGGCGTCTAAAATTTAGACGTCATTAAAAATACAATATTTCTGTCCGATATACTGGGTCAGTGCCGTCTTTTGAGGCTGGGGCTATGGGTATACCACTGTTTTTGAAAAGAAAACTTTGCGTTATTTAATTCTGCGATTAAATAAGGAGAAAAATATTATTCGGAGATACTGATATCCATAACCCCCTTTAGATACGGCACTGGAAAGCGAAGAGAATCAAACTCGCAAAATAATGAAAACAGAAATGTGCCATTTGTACAAAAAGTATGGAAATAAAGCTGGGTGTTTTGTCAAGATACTAAAAAAATATATTAGAGTAATTTAATTAGTTACAGTCTCGACCAATAAATATTATTTTCGGGATATAGGTTTGATATCTTATAAAAAGGGCAGCTCTGGCTGATAATGTCATTGTTCAGACAGACAGTTGCAGTCATTTTGTGGCGACAGATGCAACACTGTTGCACATTGTTGCGCTCCTTCAACCAATGTTACGCTCAACGTTTGGAGAGCACTCTATTCTGAGTCAAGCTTTTCCGCATGTATGAGCTCCCGACGTGACACGTTGTGACTTTTGACTGTGGTTGATATGTCACAAGTATATTGCTAGTAATCAGCTTGTAAAATGTCATATGACAACATATGTGTCTGCCCATATCAACATGAATGTGGTTTAATGCTGTAAACATTGGGATGATTTTTCTGATAGTTGTGCTGCTAAATGATTAGACGGCCTAATGAAAGTGTGTAAACCACTATACGTTTTCCGATGTCTTACTCTATATATGCTTGAATAGAAAAAAAATGCTCTTTGGTGGTCGAGAATGTAAAAGTATGCTAATAATTATTAGTTTCTTGATTTTTTTTTTAAAAAGGCTTCATTTTCATCCTTTCTATTAAAACAGCATCTATCTATCTTCATTAGTTTGCAAATTGATTAAAAAAATTCTGTATTTTGGATCAGGCATTATAAATGTTTAAAGAATGAATCTACATTTTCATTTAGCAGATTTTCATCATTGGAAGCGAACTAGAAAAGGCTCACTTCTAATAAGAAAATTGGAATCTTATGTAGGGGAGACCGGGGCTAGTTGGCCCATTTTTTCTTCAAAACTTTTTCTTTATTTAATTTTATTAAAATTTTAATTATTTTTTTAGTTTGGGCAATAAGTGCATCTTAAAAGCGTTACCACGTACGAAAAATTTTGAAAAATAATTATTAATAGTTTCTATATGAAGCTCAGAAAAACATCAAGTCACTGGGCCAACCTGCCCCGTCGAACGGGGTAGGTTGGCCCAGTGACTTGATAGATTTTATTTTCGGATTGCTAACGGAAATAAAAAACACACGAGCAGGGAAGACCGAGCTATGCTCGGTCAAAATTAAATTTGAGTTCAAATATCATGACCCATGACCAAAATGACCCACTAATTGAATTTTCTAGAACATGTGACTTAGCCCAACAGTCTTCTCGTGCCCGAAAACCATTGGATGCAGAATTTAGTGTAAATTGAGCCGCTTTTTAGATCTTGACCCACAATGACCCAGAAATGCCCCACTAATCGAATTTTCTCGAACATGTGATACCTAGCCCAATGATTTTCGCGTGCCCGAAACTCGTAGGATACAAAATTTAATCAAAATCGTTAGAGCCGTTTTTTAGATACAATTAATTTGACCCGCTTTGACCCAAAAATGACCCACTAATCGAAAGTTCTCGAACTTGTGACCCAGCTCAATAGTCATCTCGTGCCCGAAAATAGTCGGATACAAAATTTCGTCAAAATCGTTTGAACCGTTTTTAGATACAATTAGCTTGACCATGACCCAAAATGACCCAAAATGACCCACTAATTGAATTTTCTCGAACATGTGACCTAGCCCAACAGTCTTCTCGTGCCCGAAAACCATTGGATGCAAAATTTAGTGTAAATTGAGCCGCTTTTTAGATCTTGACCCACAATGACCCAGAAATGACCCACTAATCAAATTTTCTCGGACACGTGACCTAGCCCAATGATTTTATCGTGCTCAAAATTCGTAGGACACAAAATTTAATCAAAATCGTTAGAGCCGTTTTTTAGATAAAATTAATTTGACCCGCGTTGACCCAAAAATGACCCACTAATCGAAAGTTCTCGAACATGTGACCCAGCCCAATAGTCTTCTCGTGCCCGAAAATGGTCGGATACAAAATTTCGTCAAAATCGTTTGAACCGTTTTTAAGATACAATTAGCTAGACCATGACCGAAAATGACCGAAAATGACCCACTAATCGAATTTTCTCGAACATGTGACCTAGCCCAATGGTTTTCTGGTGCCCCAAAACGGCAGGATACGAAATTTCGTCAAAATCGTTAGAGCCGTTTTTAAGATAAAATTTGCATATATATATATATATATATATATATATATATATATATATATAATTATAATATCTATGAATTTCAAAAAACATATCAAGTTCTTGTATCATTCTACTGAAATCTCCAAAGAGATAATTAATGATAATGTGTAGACAGAATACCACATAGCTAATAGATTAACAAGTGCAATCATAATATTACCATAGCTTGTGCTTCAATGGTAATTGGCCAAAAATACTGAAAACATGAAGAAAATTTAAAAAGAGAGACAGAGAGAAAAAATAAAATAAATAAATAATAATTTGTAGTTGCTATCAAGTGAATACAAATGGATTAAGAAATGAAATATGAACCATATACAATGGAAAACTGGACATCAAGAGAATTAAATCATAATTGGATATGAAAAAACACATATAGATATAATCATCAGCCTGGATGTACCCACATGTGTTTTAAAAAATAATTCATTATTTCATAATTCTACTGGCATATATGCTAAGATCAGTAGAATCACCCAAGTATACTGAATTATTACCAGAAAACAATTGGAAATATTAAAATTTGAAATAATAAAATTGGAAATAAAAAACCCGTAAAGAATAGATAAAATATTTCACTCACATCAATTATCCTAAAATCTGTATGCAACACCTCACTGAATTACCACCAGATATCAGTTTGAAATAATAAAATTTGAAATAAAAACCCGTATATATATATAACCACACACAAGATTTGCTCGTATTAGAATATATGATAACATATCAAATGTAATTTTAATTTGGTATATAAAAGGTACAAAGGATAAGAAAAAATGTTTTGTTCAACTTAACTACTGCCTTCATCGAAATTTTTCTCATCATCACAATGAATGCAAACATAAAATATCATATCCACAGTGACATATGATTCGCGTGCCCAACATTTGCACCTGGTACATTGAATCCACCATCTCCTGATTTACTATTTTTGAATGATTTAACCTCTTCAAGGGTGGTGGTCACAAATGTGAATTTCGTCCATAGCTGGCCCTAGGCCAACATGCCCCAGATTAAATGGGCCAACTTGCCCCATATCGCCATTTTAGTTTTTGATCGTCGTATCAAAATATTCCGTCATTTAAAAAAAAAATCAGTAAGTAGAAAATAAGCTTTGAACAACGGTCTATTTAAACTGCTATTCACCAATGTCAAACTTTAATTTAGAAACAAATCAAAAACGATTTTTTATAAGTGCAAAAAAAAAAACTTACCTGTGTAAACATTTGAAAATTTGAAGTGGCTTTCGTTTGATTGCTTCTTAACGGTTGATGATGTTGTGGGTGAAAGAAGACATGATAAGACACATTTCACTTAGCTAGTAATGCTATCCATCGGATAGTTTGAAAAATATCGTGGATGGACAAACGTGCCTCTATGGCGAACATGCCCCGGTCTCCCCTAAGTGGCAGTTGAATCAGTAAAGAAAATTGTCACACAAATTCTATCTTGTTTAAAAGACTATTACACAATGCAATAAAACTCGATGAAGGTAATGCTACCGATATAAAAATTCTTAATTCTTAATGAATTTGGTATAGTTAACATGAATATGACAATAAAAAAACTGAATTGTCTACTTGTTTTTGTAATCTACAGTTATATGTACGCCTTAATACCTCTATCGCTCTATGTATTGCGTATATTGCGTGAGTTACATTGGACTTCTTAGTAAATAAAATTCAATCAGAAACAATAAATGTAAATGAATTTATCAAAAACAATAACTGTAATTATGATAATATATGTATAACTATAATATAATAACTATATATATATATATAACTGTAATTATGATGATATAATTTAATATATATATATATATTTACATTTCTGTTAAATATATATTTTTGAGATATGTATGGTCTCGTCAAGAAAAATAAAGGAGCGAAAGAGTGAAATACCACATTTTTTATTCGCAAAATTCTCGTGGTGAAAAAGGAAAATAACCATTCGAATGGGAATTATGTCTTCTTTCAGTTAATGTTAAAAGAAAAATACGTTTAAGTCTCCATATTGAAATTTTAACATATTTTGAAATTTTTTGCATTAAGACCCAATTTTGACATCATATTTGGATTCTTCAATAAATTTTATCTTTGGATACCAAACGAGAGGTTTTTCGTGAAGTAGTTTCGGAATTACGCAGATGTAAAGTTTGGAATTCCTATTTTTAAATTCCTTTTAAATTTAGTTGCATGTTAGTTCATGTTTGTTTTAAATACAATACAGGTAGTTTTTTAAGCATAAATAAAAAACTACTTATAGGAATAGGATATAATTTTGGATTCGTATATTTGACGCTTGTAGAAATCAATTTTTGTTAAAAAAAATTATAGGTTGCGATTCATATTTTTTTAAATATTAAATTCAAATAATATATATTTTGAAAAATATCTTAACTTTAGACATATATATCGAAGACATGAGCCAATGAATGTTTTTCAAGGCGATAATTGCGTTCAGTGGGTTAATTTCATACATTATTGCACACTTTCAAATCAGAAGCAATTTCATTGTTGCACAGTGTTATCGGCGAGAAGACTTGCTTGCACACATGTCAAACATTAGTTCGAATCGATATTTCGATATAAAATCTGTGGTACATGTGAAAAGTAGTTAATGGATAATTGTATAGTGTTTAAAAGAAAAAAAATAAGGTTACTTTTCTCTGTGTAACATTAACGTTTCACGTTTCATAATTTACAAATAGTACTCTAATATGTTCTTTTCGCATTTCTTCTATTTAAAGTTATATTTGCACGAAAATTTCAATTTTGATAAATTCAATATAACAAATTATTTTAGAATTAAAAAAAATGGGGTGTTGCTAAGGAAAATTTTAATGTGTGTATCAAAATAAATATGTAAATGAATCTTTATTCTACAAAATATTAACATTCTTAAATAAATCATAATTTCAGGCCTACTGATGCCTTTGATTTGATTTTATTGTAAATTATCGAATAACGGTGAATGCATCTGTTCTTTTTTCTCTGGAACTGTGACTTGTATTCCAATATATGGAGGGTTCTGAAGCCAATCAGAGTACGTCACGTTTTTTTTTTTTTTTTAAATGAGCTATGCAAAACAAGCTTGTTGGTATAAAGAAAACTTTCAGTTGTCACTTGAAATAAATCGTAGTAATAACAAAAAATAAGTGCTAGTAGGGACAAGTTTTGGTGGACACCTTTTGTAAGTAATTTTAAGTTTATTTAAACCATTTTTGTGAAAAAAAACCCTGTTAAGGTTAATTTATTATTATTTAGATATTTTTGTAATCTTTCCATTAATAAACAAATATTTGTTTCGTAAAATAATGCAGGTAAATTTTTAAACGGACTTTTTAAAATATTTTCCTCCACATTAGTTGATATACGTTGATCGGAATTTGAATTTCTAATCCTATAAAAGAAAAAAAAAAGAAAAGAAAAATATATTCTGCTAAAAATGTAAATGAAAACATACAACCTGCTTTAAAATTCGTCAAACAATTGTCAAACATATCGACAATGTCATTCATTTGCACCATAAGGCAGTTTAATATGTGATATTTCAGGATGTAAAACATCAGTGTTACACAAATCACGCTATTTTAACCATTGTGCAACAATAAAATTGCTTCTGAAGTGAAAGTGGGCAAAACTGTATGAAATTAACCCACTGAAGGTGAACATCGATGTCACCATGAAAAATGTTCATTGGTTCTTATTTCGGATATACAGATGGGCAACTTAAGATATTTTGATGTTTTACTAATTAGTAGTAGCTACTATAGTAGTAACAAATGTAGTTACAGCAGATGTAAAATAATTAACAAAAATCGATTTCTAGAAGCTTCAAGTATACAAATCCAAATTTCAGCTCTTTCCACCAAGTAGATTTTTGAAGTACGCGTAAAAGAAAAAAACTATTCACATTGCAGATTGTTTTGAAACTATTAAAATGCATTTAACATTATAGGAGTTTAAAACAGTACATCTTTATAATTCAAAAACTTCTGGATCGAATGACTTCTCGTTTGGTATCTAACAGCAAAATTTACCGACAAATCCAAATATGTCAAAAATAGGTGTTTATATTGAAAATATCAAAGTTTGTTCCACTAAATCTTTTTCTTTAACATAAATTGTATGAAGACAATAATTCTCAATCGAATGCCTAATTTTGTCTTTCGCTTCGATAATTTGGCTGTTGAATTGTACATGCTCTCTCTCTCTCTCTCTCTCTTTTTCCATCATATTTGGTGACGGTACGTGTCTCAAATCTAATTTAATAGAAATAATAATAATAATAATAATAATAATAAAATAAATAAAAGACATTTTCCCATATACACTATTTAACTTTAAATGTATCATGATTGCGATTATTTTTTTAGAAATGTATTTACATTTATTGCTTCTGATTATATTAATTTACAAAGAAGTCTAACGTAACGTACGAAATATATAGAGCGATAGAGGTATTGAAGGGTACATGTAGCTTTACTAGGGTAAATGGTATGAAGGGTACATGTAGTTCTACATTTTTATATTAAAATACAAATGTAGCCAATTCAACTGTTATTATGGTAATTATTTATGTTGAGAACATCAATTCATTAAGAACTAACTCATTCATGCCTAACTTTGTCATATGGTCACAGCATACCGGCCAATACGCTTGTTGATTGCAAACCAGTAATTTTGAAGAGAAATATTAGCTTTCTTTGTTGACGAAAACTCCGTGATAAAATGTGACAAAAAATGTGATTCTGAAAAAGTGGTGTGAAATGCAATTTTTCCATATTAAAGAGAAAAATAATTCTATTGTTAATGTGTTAATTATTTTCATATCGAAAGCATTAACTTCGTCGATTTTTTTTACACAGTTTTATTTTTCAGAGTAATTTCCTTTCGTAATAATGCCGAAGGATATTTATTAGAAAAACAAATTTTCCATATCCTTTTATTGATATTATTATACATTTGCACAGATTGAAAACGTACAGCTTGCAAAATGATTATTTGTAAACCCCAGCCTAATATTTATAAGTTTTAACAAAATGTAACTAGATATTATGATAGAAACAATTTTAATACGTTATTGTTAATATATTTTTTATTAAATACAAAACAAAATTCTGAAGCAGTCAAAAATTTTTTTTAACTGCAAAACTTTGGAAATTCTAAGCAAAAAGAGTATTTGTACACTTTGCGTACTCATGATCTATACTATTGTACAGTGTTTAATGATACAAATGAATTTTTAAAGAGTGTTGTAATAATAGTAGCTTTTATAAACCTTTTCAATATATGAAACATCGTCTAATTATATGCGGAGTTATGGAGAATGAACTCTAAAACTAAAGAAGTATCATTGGATGGGAAAGATCACTTTACTGGGTACCACAAATATGAAAATCCAACTGGAAAATTAGAAAAAATGTTCAATTATCATTTATAACTGATGGTTACATAGTCAGAAATTGTGAGAAAACTAAATGTGTTGAAAATAAACCCGTATTAAATGGCTTCAGTATATTAACATAAAAGACAAAAATGTTGTTGTATAAAAATGTTGTTGTATTTTAAGTTGTTAAAACAACTTAAAAAAAAACCCTAATGTGTCCACCTCAAAAATTTACAGAAGACCTTCTAAAATCTTTTAGTATCACGATGACATCTCAAATAATAATAAATGTTTTTCACAGTGCAAGCATAAAAGAAAGAAATTCAAGGGAAAAACTCTCATAAGTGATGAAAATTAGAAAAAAATAAGTTTGGAGTTAACATTTTCATGCGTTAATTAAGCCTTAATGGGTTAATAACCTTGGCATAAAGAGACAAACTAGAGAATTTTTGAAAAAATGTAATTTTATCTGAGAAGAGCAAGATTGAAAATTTCTTCCCACAAAGTTGTCAGCAAATATGGCGAAAAATAAAAATTAAACTTCTCTAGATCCTTAACTTTAAAACATTCTGGTGGAAATTTTATGATTTAGCGGTGTGTATAACTTCTAATAGAGTTAGAAATCTAAAATTTATTGATACTACAATCACAGCTTTAGGATACATTAACCTGTCGCGAGATAAATTATTGAGCCGTGCTTGGAAATTAGGCCTAGAGAAAACTTTCTATTTCCAGAAGGAAATGATCCCAAACACAATTCTGTGGTCGCAAAAGCATAGTTGCTTTATAATTTTCTAAGACGACTTGCAACTTTACCACAATCTACAGATCTCAATCCCGAAAACCACCATGGATGCAATTGAACACTGAAGTTTGAAAAAATAAAGCTAGTAAAAATAATTTTAAAAGTTTCTTTTGTCAAAGAATGGAAACGATAGGCACAGAATTACAAAGAAAATATAATAAAATCTATGCCATAACATCTCAAAATAATTTTAAAAGCTTCTTTCGTCAAAACATAAAAATAATAAGCACAGAAAGAATATTACAAAGAAATAATAATAAAATCTATGCCACAACACCTTGAAACAGGACATCAAAAGAAATATTAATTTGTTTTATTGTAATTAAATTTCTGCAGACAGTTGCATAATAAAAAGGTGTACAAATATTCTTTTGCATTAATTTTTTAACGCTGTCTTTTAAAATGCTAAAAATCGATTGGTGCATTTTGTTTTGGAATTCATGTAATAAAATTACATTAAAATGATGTATTACAAGTTCTTAAATTTAACTTTCATACTTTGTTAAAAATGAAAAACTTCAGGTGTAGAAATAACCATTTTGCCGACTGTATATAAACCTTATTGACTGATATTAAAATCTTTTGAAGCACTCTAAAACCTATCAATATTACGTAATTTAGTGAAATATAATTTCAATATACCAGTCAATCAAATTTAAATATCCGCACAGCCCTTTAAGAATTCGATTAAAATGATGGATGTTGTTCGAAAGCTCCAAATGCCTCAAATTCTTGAAATCAGAATTTTTCTATTTCGATCAGTTTTGGTCATAAAGGTGTAGAATATTTTTGTTCTACAAATTAACGCATGAAAATATCAAAATGGCTTTAAATTAAATTTCATTTTTGACGTTTGAAAAATTAGAAATACCAACGGTTTAAGAGTTAGCTATAACTTTAATTCAGCAATAAAATAAAATAAAATTGATCTTAAAAATTTTCTAACATTAAAAAAAATCACCTTAGTGTTACTGGAAGCGCTTTTTGGATCAAAGCCACTCCGGACCCCTGTGAACAGACATCTTAAAGCATTGAAATTGCACCTCAGATTTCCAACACATTAACAAATTTTAGACAAAATCCGGCATAAAGTTTGTGAAAAACTTCCAAATTAATGTTTCATATTTTTCAGTTCTTGGGCTCCTCGTGCTTATACTTTCGTAGATAGAAAATTTGAGATAGAAAAAGAGAGATTACAAAATTGCTTGCTAGTAATTTAAATATATCTTGTTTTCTTGCATAAAAGAAACAAGACTGTAAAAAAACGCTATTTACTTTTGCTTATCCCATTTTTGCAAATAATATTCCTGAATAGCAAATCTATCGACATTATAGAGGTGAATTTTACAAACACTATGGAAGGAGAAAAATGTTTTAAGAAGTATATTTAATTTTTTCCCAACATAAAATTCATATTTTATAATAAAACTGTTAAATTTTAACATTGATATTTTCTATATTTCGTTGTCCCAGTCAACGGCATTTTGTTTTACTCTGGAGCGGCGCTTTGGAAAAAAAAAAGTATTCTTTAGTATGTGTATTTGGAAAAAGCTTCAAAGGGAATCTTGGTTTTAATGAATCTTTGTAATAAAGAAACCTGTATTTACCGGAAATTTAAAGGAACACGTAATTTCCTGAATAATTACCAAAACCAACTTTATTTAGCTCAAAATACGAGGACGTTTTCCTATGTGTATATAAGGTAGAAAAATAAACGCATCATCTAATTTCTTAGTTTCCAACTCTCATAAATTTCTATTTTTGTAGAATGAGAAATTGCAATTATTCTGGCATAGATGTTTATAGTGAAATAATGCATTCAGGAGATGAATATTTTAAGATGCGTTACTTATGCATCACAGCAATTTACTTAATTTCAAATTTGTACAAAGACTTAAAATTTCTATTTACAATAATCTTTATTTACTTCTGGTTTAATTGTTTATACAAATGTTAATTATTTAAAATGGGAGGATTGAACTTTGTGTCGTTATATTAAGAAATAAATGAACAGTGTGAAAGTAGCACAAGTGCGCCCTTTTCTACACACATTTTTACATTTGTGTTATTTTCACATTGTCCATTTATTTCTTAAAATGCTAATTATGTATTTAAATTTATAAAAGATTTACTTGTAAGATATAAATTTTTCTGTAAAACGTTTTATATATTTATATAGGATGCCCAGCAACACCTTTAGTGATAAACGCGATGTCTAAGTATAGTAAAAAAAACAATAACAAAAAAAAACAACAACAACAACTATATGCTATGCAATGGGACCGCTTGTAGCGCCACCTAACAGTAAACCACGGAGTTAGTGTTCCTATCTCAAAAACGATACAGGATACTGGAAGAAAGCCAATTACAAAGTTGTAGAGCACCCTCTAATTAGTATAAAATGATGTCTTACATGTCAAAATAACTTTATTAGAAGTCGTTAAGGTGGTTCTCAAATGATCTGCTGAACAACGCAATCTTTCTGACACAATTTCTGACTCCTTTTTAAACGCAAAATCATAAAATTAGCACACCTGACTATTGAAGTGATTTGGAATCGAAATGAATTTTTCAATGTATTATAAATAGATTACTTATCGAGTTATAAGCGACTCGGGTCATGTGACAATACGTTTTTCTTGTTTCTGGCGCTGAAGCATCCGAATTTTGGTTCAAAACGCCAATTTTGATAGTGTTTTCTGAAAGGTCTTCTGTCTTTACCAAAAAAGTTGAAAACGTGTTTTGATTACAAAGTTTCAGAATAACAACACCTGCCCATTTTATGCGTTTCTAAACAAAAATGAATTGAAAAATGTGTCTGAAAGTAGCCCTTTTAGATTTGAGAATAGTCTTATAAATGTAAATTTTTTATATCCAATCACCAGTTTAAATACGCCACTAGTTCCTTGGATAAGTGTGGCATTACAAGGTAGCCGCAAATTTTTTTAAAAAAATGAACACAAGGTAAAATTTATTTTAATTAGAAAAATCAAGATGAGTATGCTAAATGTGCGCACCATGGACAGCAACGCATGATGCATTCTTGCATGTGTTTCGATGGTGGACAGATTTAGCATACCTAATTTGATTTTCGCATTAAAATTAACAGTACCTTGCTTAGATGTGTTAGTTTTATTAGTATATATGCATCTGACTTACCATGCCACACTTCCGAATGAAATTTGTGACGTATTAAGCTGATGATACGATATAAAAAATTACTTTCCAACACTTCTAATAACTTTTAAGTATAAGACACCATTTCATCGTAAATCCAGGTTGCTCTACAACTTTATAATTGACTTTTTTACCGTACCTCATATAATTTTCGTGATTAGAATTCTAACTCCTCTGTTTGTCACTAGGCGGCGTTGTAAGTGATCTCATCGCAGAACGCATAGTCGCTTTACCTTGACACCACGATTATGACTGTAGATGTCACCGTTCTGAAGTTAATGTGGGTGGACAGAACATTAGTAGTCACCCTGTATAATTTAAAATATCAAGATGTGAAATAAGACGGAATTTAACTCAATCAGTCAAAATATCTATTTTGAATTAATTTTATTATGCTGCATTAGAAAATAGCTGTCTAAAATAAATGAAATTAGCAAAACTATTTCCTTAGTTAAGACAAGCAATTAGATACCCAAGTTTAAAAAAAAATGGAAATACTTTCTCCCTCTAATTTGAAAAAAAAAAGATATTATCTTTAATAATACACATGCATGTATGGAATAATGTAATTTTGACACTTGCATGCGCGGAGGAAGTACTAAAAAGAAAAAAAAACTTATAAACCACGTTATAACTTTTCCGATAAAAAACCCCCACGAAACAGAATATATTTTGATCGTCCTAATAAAAACAGTGTATTAAGCTACTAGAAAATCTCTATATCAGTAAACAAATGTCAAAGATCAATTTTGAACTACTAAGCTACTATTAAAAATAAAATACTAACCAAAAGAAAACTTCCTCTTTTATGACTATTCTCAAATTCAAAGGAGCTACTTTCTGACACATTTCTGAATTCATCTATGTTCGGAAAGTGTGAAATTGGCAGGTTTTTTTAAATTCAGAAATGGAATAGTAATCGAATGGTGTTTTCTATTTTTTGGTAAGGCAGAAGATCTTTCAGAAAATACTGTCAAAGTTGGCGTTTTGAACCGAATTTCGGGGCGCAATAGCGTTGGAAAGGGGGGAAAACCTGTCGTCACGTGATATTAATTGCTTATAATTTGATAAGTAATCTATTTATCAAAAAATGGAAAACACCATTCGAGTCCAAATCGCTTCAATAGTGAGGCCTGCATGTGCCATGCTTTTGCTTTTAAAAATGATCCTGCAAATGTATCAGAAATTTTCTCGTTATTAAGTGGGAAAAATATTTTTTTGCGAACCGCCTTAAAGAAAATCGAGAGAGAAAAATGCATGTGCACAGAAAAAAAAAATTCAAAATTTCAAGGCGTATCAAATATTAATCGTTAACAAAAATAATTTCAAGGTTTTGTTCTTTAGAAGTCTAAGCTTATTTAAAACGGCACTGTTGCCATCGCCAAAATTGGAAGTAATTTGTTTCATGTATGAGGTTGAATATATTAAAATACCTAGATTATATACTAAAGAAAAATTTAAACAAAGTACTCAAAATTTAGGTTTTATTGCAATATTGTATTTCAGGTAGAGAACGGCCCAAAAGACACAAATTTTTAGTCTGTGGCAGTTGTATAATTCTAAAATGCTAATGCACACACTACTTAAACATTTAACCTTTACACAGGGGCTGTGACAGCATCTGTCGCGCTATAAGGTGTCACACTTTAAGTGCTTTTTTTTTTAAATATTACATTTTTATGAAGCGCATGTAATTTTATTAAAAACAGAGAATTAAAATAAAATTTTAATGGAAATTTAATTAACTTTTCAAATTTATGCAATATTTCGTCAAATTTTAGTAAAAATTAACGTTTATGCTAAATCTTCTATAACAAAATCTAACCAATATATTTCACTTTTTTTTCAACAACATACTACTAAATTACTTACCTATGTTGGGAAGCAAAAGATTTTCAATACCTCATAAATTTACTAACATACACCAAATTTTGTAAACACAAAATGATCTTTTAAAAAACTTTATATATTTTTCAATAATAATAGCTCTTAAATTAATAAATGCATACTTACAACCTACATTTTGCTTCATAACATACCAATAGATGAGCAGAACGTTGTGATAAAATTTTATTTCAATATCTTAAAAAACTTTTAAGAAATGACATTTTTCGTGATTTTTTTAGGTCAGTTTCAGTTTATAATTTAGGCTAGAACTTTGCTTCTAATTATCGGTGAACCAAAGTAAAGCATTTTTGGAATATTAAACGTTTAAACTCTAAGGCATGTTATAATATTCAAATTTTAATTGCTTAATAGGCGTATAGCCAACATAGTGAAAACGTACCCAAGCCGGGACTCGAACCCGGGTTATCAGTGTAGCGCACTGACGTTCTACCAACTGAACCACTTGTGAACGATACTCAGCCTCTAACTTTCTCACTATAAACTGTTGGAAAGGCTACAAACGCAGCACAAGATGGAATATTTTCCGTGAACCACCAACCCTGGGGCAAACACGAAATCAAAGGAAATCCAG
Source organism: Maratus michaelseni (assembly GCA_963931845.1). Taxonomy (NCBI): domain Eukaryota; kingdom Metazoa; phylum Arthropoda; class Arachnida; order Araneae; family Salticidae; genus Maratus; species Maratus michaelseni. The sequence goes on along the minus strand of OZ007599.1, from coordinate 82,725,808 downwards.
CATCGATAATTGAATAAATTCATATATAATACTTTGGAAAATTTTCCATAGAAAATTTCACACGCCTTGCATTCATAATATTCAAATTTTAATTGCTTAATAGGCGTATAGCCAACATAGTGAAAAAGTACCCAAGCCAACACTCGAACCCGGGTTATCAGTGTAGCGCACTGACATTCTACCAACTGAACCACTTAGGAACGATACTCAGCCTGGAACTTTCTCACTATGTTGGCTATACGCCTATTAAGCAATTAAAATTTGAATATTATGAATGCAAGGCGTGAGAAATTTTCTATGGAAAAATTTCCAAAGTATTATATATGAATTTATTCAACTATCGATGCTGGATTTCCTTTGATTTCGCGTTTGCCCCAGGGTTGGTGGTTCACGGAAAATATTCCATCTTGTGCTGCATTTGTAGCCTTGTCAACAGATCGTAGTGCGTTCCCAAGTGCTTCAGTTGGTAGAACGTCAGTGCGCTACACTGATAACCCGGGTTCGAGTCCCGGCTTGGGTACTTTTTCACTATGTTGGCTATACGCCTATTAAGCAATTAAAATTTGAATATTATGAATGCAAGGCGTGTGAATTTTTCTATGGAAAAATTTCCAAAGTATTATATATCAATTTGGGCATGTTATAAATTAAAAAAAAATACCTAAAATTTCTCCACATTTTTGCAATTATTTTTGAGCGCAATCATACAGTAATAATAATGGGGTTTTTTGAAAATGAAAGGAAGTTTCTTGAAGTTTTTAAAATAATTTTTTATTTCGAAAGTGGTTGAAAAATGGTCCTCTGGCGGCCTTTGATACAGGAATGTGCAAAAATTGAAGCGCTCCACGGTACCAGATGAATCGCGGAATCTGGTTATCTGTAACAAATCTCCCCTGCCCCCCCCCCCCCCAAAAAAAAAAAAAAACACTTAAAATTTACGACATTTTGCAGTCTTTCTCGGATGGGTTCATAAATTTTGCGATCCTGAAGAAAATGGCGGCCGTTCAAATTTCAAGTGGTCGATTTTAGACAAACATTTTCGGATTTAAATCGCGCAAAAGATATTTACAATTCGAATATTGAAAAACGCGTCTGTGAAAGGCTTCAAAATAGCATACTCTAGAAAAGCATGAAATTTTCAACCAAATTGGTCGATCTAATCACGAGTTCTACCTGGCACCGATTTGTAAAACAGGTTTAAAATTTTACAACGTTTTTACACAAACATAGATAACAGTGACAATTTTCAACTTACATATAATCATCTATACCGGGCCAATATAATGAAACCCTCCTGGACTTCCTTTTTCTCAGTTCTTTCGTTTCTACATGTGCGCCGCACACAATACGCTAAAAATGAGCCTACTATTCACTGCAAGACCAAAAGGCGGATTACTATTGAATCAATACGAATGTCAAAAGACTGGTTTAGCACAAAGTTTTTGAGGCTTTGGAGTGAAAATAAGTAAAAAAAAAAAGTTATAACATGCCTTAATTTAAAAGAATAAAAAAAAAATCGAAAATTTTCGCAAAACATCGATTTGGAGATGGGCACATACGTTAACATGTATTCTTACTGCCTCTATGAAATTTTTGTGCGCAAGTGGCATAATGATGCCATTTCGTCCACAACTAGTATTATAACTTATAGTAAACAAATAAAATGATTTTTTTAAAAATAATTGTATTTTCACATGACTGTATTTGCAAGATGAATAAATCATTTAGCATATCATTTATATACATTATTATTTTATCTGAATTATACTTATTAATGAAGAAATTACACGAATAGAAAAATACCTAGGGACTAATTGGCACCAGAACATCAGCTAAATGTTAATCTCCAAATCTCAGTATGGTTAAACATTTTCTATTTTAGTTCCAAAGATAGGTTTAAAAACCAAACATTAGGAGCAACATGTTGGAAATAGTACGACAAATGAGGCGCGTTCGTACTATAACTAGTGTTATAAATATTCAGATATTGATGCAATACCTGTTGCACTCTAATGCAAAAATGCATGAATACAAAATTTATTTTACGTGCAGATTTTCATATTATAGATATTAATTTTATTTTATGAAATTAAATTTCAATCCACTTTTTTCATACAATTAATTACAAGTCTGTTACATTGAAATTACACAATGCGCAAACATCCAATACAGGACAATGTAAAAAAATCATTGTTATTATTTCAGTGAAATGAATTATATCGTCTGTTATTATGATACGATTAGTTTTCGTAATAAAATAAGTACATTTTAAGTTGGGAACATTTTATCTTTTGTCGACATTTACTGAAAATTCCAATGGGAAACATAGCTTTGAAAATTTCAGAACTTGAAATCCATATTTAAACTCTTTTTCCATTTAATATCTATTTCTCCGGAACATCTATCCAAAAAACTGTCAGTAGAATATAGATTGTTATAATTAAACAATTTTATTATATAAATTCGGTTTTTAAATTCAGTAATACGGAAATAATATGACTGATTCTTAAATATGTCGTAATCACTGTGGCGACGTAGAATCATTACCTATCATGGAATATCATTGAATTAATTACGTATGATAGAATTTAATCGAATGAAGAAAACTTTTATTAATATATTTTTAAGTTTTGATTAATTTTCATAAAATTTGAAATGACTCGATATAATTCTTCGAAGATTATATATATTAAATTTCAAACCATTCGGTTGGATAGTTTTTGCGCTGTTATATATGTGGACAGACGGACGGACCAGACGACGACTATAGGTGCTACGTATTTATATAATTACGAACGCACCTAAAAAGCGCTTGAAAGCAGTTTTACAATAAGAATGAAGCAAAAATATGCAGCGAAAACACAAACTCTTTCCAACGGCGTTCCATACTCTCTGGAAGTAATTGTAAATATTATAAATTTCTCGTTTTGGCTTTTTTACCCAATACATTTTTTAATGTGTTTATTATCGTTCCTATAAATTTTAAGGAAAAATTATTTGATTTAATTCATTCAGGGTTTTAAAGAAGAAAGTAGTATATACATAATTTTGGACACTGTATCTTAATTTGAACTGAGTTTAACCCTCCTAAGTACCATTGGGGTCTTATTTGACCCCTTTATTTATTTATTTTTTTCATTTTCTAAATTTCGAACCAGAATTTTTTTTTTTAACTTAATAAATTAATCATAGATACATTTCGTAGAAGGAAGCTACATTTAATCGTATTAAATTTCTGGTTCGAATCATGCAAAACTAAGAAAAATTTAAAACCTGGTACTGGGAGTGTTAAGAAATATTTCTTGTTTTTCGGTAAATTATGTTTTCTAATATTCGATTTCAGAACTTTTTGAATGCATAATTTCAAGCCTATTCCTTTTACCATGTAACAGAAAAAATGCTTTCTTGAAGCAGTTAAACTGTTTTTTTAGGGGAAAAAAAAAAAAAAAAAAAAAAAAAAAAAAAAAACGACCTTAATGTACCGGCAAAATTACAATCTGCACAGATGGTAAATTTAACATTTTGCAGATAGTTTGGCGAAATCGTATATTATCCTTCGCCGTAAGGTGAAATCACAAAAAAACTATAGAAAAATATTATAAAGATTAATCTAACGTAAATATGGAAATTAATAGATTAAGGAGTATAGTGTACAATTTTTCCTCCAAGATTCTTTAACTGTTTTATTATAATTTAGGATCTATATTTACTGCTTCTCCGATTGATTTTCTTCTTAAAATGTGTTATACAAGATCAGAAACATAGGTTTATTTAGCAAATTTTAATGTATTTCAATTATATCAATTCGATTTTTTGTCGATATGAAACGCCATGGTAGTTATTTTATACATTGTGATCGGAAACCACGCAAAAACTTTGCAGAGCCAGAATCCTCACTCAGAGTACATGAAAAGTATTCAAAGAATCATGCCTCTATATCGTATAGTTTTTGAGAAAAATGGGAAAAAAAGTAAGACGTCACATCTGGAGCACCAAAAATAAGCTTTATTGAAATTCGGGAAATTGCAAAACGGATAAGAAACAAGATTTTTAAAAAATGACGATTTCTGAGGATGCTGATTCTTTTCTCGTAAAATTTACGCCGGTCATAATTTCTAAAATTTTTAACATGATTTTTTAAATTTCTATAATTGAAATGTTTTTGAATCAAAATATGCCTAGATTATGTTTGCGTCCACTCAATGTATCTTGTTAAAAAAGAAACATGTGAATGGAATGAGTTCTTGGAAGATATAAGTTAAAGTTTGTAACATGGACTCAAAATTGTACCCTATGAAGATAAAAATGCACAAACTATAACTTTTTCCGGGCTGATTTGTTCCAGGGAACTTAAAGTGTCACAACGGGTATTACCATTTTAAAATGAAATCTGGTGTAGTTTTTAATATGTAGACAACCCCTTATGCAAAACACGTATTCATATTCGAAAATGTATTTCGAGTTTGACACTTTTGTTTTGATATTATTGTAAAAGACTTGAGAACATTTTTTTTATGAAATGAACAATTTACTGAATTATTGATTTTTCCAAAGATATAGTTATTTACAATTTATCCAATTTTCAGAACTGTAATACAGTGAAGATTGAGAATGTTATTAGAGATCCTTAACTGCTTTATCAGTTTGCTTAAGATCTTTTCTTCTAAATAAAATATTGATGGAGTGCAATGATTTTAAGTAAATCATATAGCATATTTTTACAGCCATTTCAGCTTTGGAAAAAGTTTGTCATATTTATTAAGCAATTTTATAGTTGATTTCTCAGCTTTTCTACAGTACCTTCTGTAGTGGATCTACCAGGATACACACTAGACGCGGAAACAATAGACAGAAAAATACAAGGACATAAAAGAAGGTTGGGTAATTTCAAAAAATCATTACTCCAAAAGAAATTGAGGAAATGCAATAATTTTCTTTGCAAAATACGCTGCATTTCGAGATTTGCTAGATGTAACGGTTTTGCAGCCATGACCTTCAAACGGTCTATAGAAACGATAAAAGTATAGTAGTTGTGTTCAACCGTTTTCGCTGACCTGTTAGTTTGCATACGCTTGGATTTGGAAAAAAAAAATTGAGTTCTTCGTAATCCCTCTCGAGGCTGGGACAACTTAATGACATGATATCTAATCACAATAATGACGAAGTACTCAAAATAGTTTTTCAATCAAAGCGTGTGGAAACTAACGGATCATTGAAAAAGGTTGGACAAAATAGGAAAACAAAACAATAATAATTGACAATAATGATCTGACAATATATTTATTAATTGCCGAGTGCTTTCCAAAAAAAATCATTGCTTTTCATCAATTACATTTGGAGTAATGATATTTTGAAATGCATCCCACTTTTTCGATGACCCTGTATTTTACTATCAATTGTCTCCATGTCTGAAGGTCAAGGCTGCGAAACAGTTACATCTAACAAATCTCAAAGAATCGAAATGTACTTTGCAAAAAAATTATTGCGTTTCCTCAGTTACTTTTGGCGTTTAATTTTTTTAAATGTGATCAATTTTTTTTCTTTACCGTTTAACCTTGACTAAAACAAAGATCTTTCTAGAACAGGGATTGTGGACCAATGTGGGTGCGTACGACTATTTGAGCTTAGCTCTTCACCAAATAAGATTACTAACTTTTGCGTATTTACTTTAACATAAAACGTTGTACAGAACAATTGTTAGTGCTTTGAGTTCCAGTCTTAAATGCTTCTTCAGACCCCTGTTGCTTAACAAATATTCTGAATTTCTTCTACAGATATATAGCTCTTTGAAGAGTTTGAACCCAGATAAACTCCCCTCGCATTTCAATTAGTTCGAAAAAATGAAATTTACACATGCTCAATGTTTTTATTTCATTTTTTATTATTTTCACGGGATGTAATTTTAAACGTTCATATTTTTACCCGTATCTGGGTAGTTGGGCCTCCGACACAGCCCATTGTAGGCATATTTTGATGAAGTAAACACTAAAAATGTTCTACGCGAAAATGGATTTGAAAAATTTCTTTAATTTCTGTCGTATGCTCAAAGTATTCCTCTATAGTTTGTTCCTAATATTTAAATATGGAAGCTTTATTGAATCCATAAATAACTGTGCATGTCCGCACGTCCCCTGTTAAGTTTTATTGTTTCACCTCCCTAGTTACTGCTTAAATACGACCTAATAATAATTTAAATATGAATGGAATGGGCTACTTTAGGAATTATTGCATCGATAATTTCACAGAAGTTTTTCGGACAGAACTTATAGCGCTATCTTCTCCGGAGTAATGAAAAAAAAAGTAAATGCCTTTTCTCCTGTCAGTAGGTTTCATAGGGGTAATATGGTCCCAAACTCTTTTCCGTCCAGTATACTTCAGATGATATGCTTCGATTCTAAGCAGTGGTGTAGAAGTAACCCCCCCCCCTTCCAAAGGGTATACACAATAGTCAAAAGGTATGCACTAGAGCAGGGGTTCCCAAACTTTTAGTCCTACGTACCACTAAATCAAAGTTCATACTTTCGCCTACCCCAGGCATCAAATGCAATGCTAATAAAAGAAAAACTTCCCATATTTTGTTCGATTTCAAATCACCATTTTAAATAACTTTACTGTATTAAAAACCGATTTCCATGAAATAGAAATAAACTTACACATTTGGTACAGAAGAAGAGAAAATTTTCAATTGGCAGAGTTAAATAAATAATGAATTATATTATATTCCAAATAAAATTTCAACACTGAAATAACAATACCAGAAAAAAAAAGTTTTAACTTCTCCTATTTGAACAAGCTCCTCCTAATTTGACAGATTCAGACTTTACCTTCAGATAATACAATTAAAAAACATGTTTAAAACAGTTTTTCTTCTAATTAAAACTGTTTCATTGATTAGTATTTAAATTAGGTCTTTACTTTCAAATTTAAATTTTTTCCCGTATAAATGTAATAATTAAATATTACATGTGTTTAATTCTGAAAAACTGGTTGCGTGTACTGATTTCAGAGAGTTTGCTGTAACAAACAACAACAAAAAGCGTTTACAGTCTCTAATTTTAATTCGAAAATTTCCTAAGTGATAAATTCACGCCGTTTTTGATTTTTTAATAGTATGCTTGTATTTCATTTTACGTTCCAGCATCGCACTTTCGCGTACCAGTAGCCTAAGATTTGCGTACCAGTACTGGTACGCGTACCATAGTTTGGGAACCCCTGCACTAGAGAGTACACGGCTATAGTTTTATTTGAGAAACCGAGTCTACGGAGTTCCTTAAAAACATCCAGAAGGTATACGGCGTATACCCTCCATTACACATTCTAAATACATGATTTATTTCTCCGACTAAGAAAACTCCGCCCTAAATATTTCCTTTAATAACAGATTTCCCTAAACCTACAATGTCCTCCTTTGGGCGTAAATTCTCTGAAAATTATAGTATATGGGGATACATCCAATCTGAAAGTTACACGGTTCATGGAACATCCGATTTATTTCGACACTAGTAATTCAGAATTACACACCTTGCGAACATCCATTGTCAAGACTATCGACATTTTTAACATTTTGATCAAATTCGGAAATGCGAAAACATCCCTTGAATGCACTCTATCGAGCCATTTAATTCAGTAAATTGTACGACATGCCCCCCCCCCCCTCCCCCGAACTTCGCAAGGGAAAAAAATCAAACATATTTTTTAAACTTATCCAAAAATAGCTACATGAAACGATGAATTACCGAAAATTTCACACAACTGTAAACTTAATTCGTTTAAGAAATATTTTTTTCTTCAGATTTTTTTCGAATGAAGCAGTGAAAGGTATAAATACAGATTTAAAGCAATTGGAGAAGCTAATTTAATATTTATTGGCTCTTGTACACAGTCATCTTAACCTCTTGGGTATTAATCACGAGTGTGACTCGTGTAAACTAAACTAGGTCGTGCAGTTTTCCTAATTTTTTTTTCATTTTGCTACCACTATTTGTAAACTATAATCTTTATTGTAGACTTCTATTGCAGATGTTGGAGTAATCTAACATGGACATTTTTGATTTGAAATAGTGGCAGGAAATGTAGAAAAATTCAAGAACGCTGCAAGCCCTGAGTAAACTTTGTCTTCTGAATCAATCACGAGTGTGATTCGTGGTAAGTAAAATATACCTTGTGGATCAATCACGAGCGTGACTCGTGATTAATGCACAAGGGATCTGGTTAAATAATCATTCTAAGCACATAACTAATTTATATAAATAAAACCACAAGGGATTAATGGTTCAGATGTTCTTACCAAAATCGAACTTTGAAAATGTTATCAAATATATTTTTTAATTTTGCTTTATTTTCAAGAGAGATTCATGAATAATGTCTCCGGCCATCTTAAAATTAAAACATCCCACATTTGTCAAACAACTTGTAATATTGATAGTTTTTTTTACGTTGGTAAGACACACAGCATGGCTCTAACAGTCCGAGAATAGAAACAAACTTTAACAATCCAATCTTCTACAGGATTCAATTAATAATGCTTATTATAAATGGGTGGAGAAATAAACGTTCAGGAATGAGTTTATAGCTTTTAAAGAATACATTTCAGGTTCTCTCCGAGTTTCTGCAAGTATGAGAGGAAAAAAATGTTATAGACAGTGTTTACCTTCTCACTATCAATCCAGAGATTACTCGTTCACAGAGATTTAATATAGTGAATAATTCTCAATGCTTTCAAGGTTTATATTCATACACATTACTACATTTTTCTCATGTTTGAATAAAAATGTTTGTATAGCACTATGTTCCCTTGTAATTTTTTTTACTTCGCCCTTTTGCTGAACATTCAGAATGAAGACCTTTTTTCCTGCCATAATCACGAAATAATTTTTATTCACACTTGCTTGAAAATTGAAGATAATTCAGATTCCAAATAACTGAACAATTTTTGTACATAAATTCTTATGTACAAAATGTTATGTTATATATTATTCAATATATTCAACATTCGTCTAGTGTCTAATATGCGTCAGAATAAAGTTCAATGATCTAGGTTATCCGAGCAAGCATTATGGTGCACCCACAATAACTGCTTGCTTATACCCTGTTCGCACCGGATATTTAAGATATCTTAGATCGCCAATTTTGATGTGGTACCCAACCGGAATTGAATATTGAATACTTGTTCACACAGCAAAACTCTAAGATAACTCGCCGAACGTCACTGTGTGAGATTGGAACAAACATAGAATGTGCGCATGCGCAGGCAAGTTAAAACCAGCCTCAACAGCCAATGAGTTAAAGCTAGCCTCCACAGCCAATAAAAATGAGTGGCAGTGGCTGTATCTAGCAATAGACAGTTCGAACTAACTGAGTTTGTGGAACTCCATCAGTGAGTTCGGCGGTCCAAGATATTTTAAATATCCAATCTGAACGGGGTATTACACTACAAAAAATTAAGTCAGCTTAATGTTCTTAAATTGTGAACAAATAGGACGTCTTTATGTCGAGAGTAAGACTGCCCGATTTGCAACAGACAGTCAAAGCCCAGGCAATGACAGCAACTTATCTTTTGAAATATCAGAGATCATTTCTTGAAACAGCCCGAGTTTGGGTAAGCTTAAATGCATTAGATGTGTAAGAACCTTAGCTAAATTCATTTAAGTGGGTGACACGGAATTATTCACACCAGCTTAATATATATTTGCGTTATTTGAGAATGTTTTGTCTCTTAAGGCTGTTTGTTCTCAAATACAAACTCTTCTTTCTAACATCCCTGAATTCACATTTGTTCGTAGACGCTCGAAACTGGCAGGTACTCTCATTCATAAACTACGAAATCCAATAATTTTCTATTTTTCGGTAAATACAGAAGTCCTTTCAGAAAATGCTGCCAAAGTTGGCGTTTCGAACAGAATTTTCGAATGCGATAAAAGAAGCAATGAGAGGACAATCACTTATAACTCAAGATGCAATTCATTTATCGAAAAATGACAAAAACCTATTCCATTCTAAATAATTTCAATAGTTATGCTTGCAAGTTACGTTTAAAAAGGAGTCTGTAAATGTGTCAAAGTTTTGCTACGAAACAATATTTTTTAGAACACCTTTAAATCTGAGCCTTCACACAGCAAAACTTAACTTACGTCAAAACTAAATTTCTCAAATACAACGGGCCCTATGACTAACTTTCGTAAATTTTTTTACATTGAAAGTCAGAACAATAGCCATATTAGATATTAATGCCTATACATACACTTTATCACGAGTAAAGAAAAACATTATATTTTAAACCCTTGTTTTGCAAAGCAAATGATTCATTGCCTATCCAAGTAAACCGGACTTAATGTATCGGTTTTCGGTATCTAATCAAGAGTGTAGATCCAAATTCATAAATTTCTTCTTTAACCCTTTCAGGCGCGGATTACTTATGTTCGTGAAATGGTGAAATAATTGATTGATACCAGAATTTACAAACGAATTTCTTAGAAAATAAATACTTGTTTTTCTTCAAGTTTATTATAAAAGCAAAATTTTATTAAATTATTCTGGGTGCCGTTTGACAGTTTGTAATTAAAATTAAGTGGTCACACTTGTGACCACCGCCCGTGAAAGGGTTAGTCACATTCTAAGAAAAAAACATTTGATCTATAACACTTCAAGTACTTCAATATGAAAGCAGCGAAATCTTATTTACTTTTTTGCAGAAACTGAAAATTTTCAATGAATTTTCTGTCGAGTACTATCTTAAAGTTTTAGATAAAAAAGGTTTCTTGATATAGTAAGAAGGTTTATGTAAAATAACATAACCTTTTTCATGTTACCTACTATTAAAGCGTTCTTTTATCTTCAGAAACCAATAGATTTCAGAGATTTAAGGAATCATTTCTAGAACAAAGTCTCGTTTGCTGACCGTAATTCTGGGTATCAATTCTCAAAAACATTTTCAGAATTTCAAGAAAAAGAATTTATACATTCAGAAGTAATAAAATAATGTTCATTTTACGCAGTTCATTTAACATGTTAGTCTCAACATGAAAAGTTTGAGAACTGATAGCGCCCGGAAAACATATTTCTTGTTCATATCGGGTTAAGAAAGCCGATTAATACACTGTAAAAACTTCTTAACGTTTCTGAAAATTACGGACCCCAAAACAGACGTTTCAAAAATGCTTCTTTAAATCTCGGAAATCTATTGGTTTCTTGGGGGTTCTAAAGATAACGAAACGCTTTTCGTAATCGTGGCTATACTCGGAAGAGATTATCTAATTTTTCGTAAACCACCTTGCTAGCTCAAGAAATATTCCTCTTTTTAAATTAAAAGCAGTAGTGTAGTGCCAGGGGATGATGCATCATTTAACTATCAGTATTATTATGTACTAAATTTGGCCTTATTTAATCTATACCGTTCAAAGATTAAATAAGGCCAAACTTAATAGATAATAATACTGGTAGTAAAATGATGCAGCATCTCTTGACGCTACGCCACTGCTTAACCCTTAGACTCCCAGTGGGACACTATGTCCCAGCGCAACTTCAAAAATTACCACTGGACACAGCAGTCCCTGAAACGCTTGAAAACTATGTCTGCTTGTCCCAGTGGTTCTGTGGCTTTTAGACCTTATTAAAACACTGTGCTAAATTTGATTTAAAATATCCCACAAAAAAGTTGCTAATCATGGGGTTAAGGCTGTTAGTCAGTGAGATCTCAAATTCCCCTCGTTAAAACTATGGGCGTGTAGTGCATTTGTATTCTTACAATATCCCTCCAGGAAATTAATATTTGTAATTTTTTTTCCTGTGTATTCTTCTTAACCATTTCTAAGGAAGTGGGAAGTACTTTCCCAAATGTCAAATTTGTACTAGACTTTTGAATGAAATTGTGCTTTTATAATTTACTTGACGAGAAGTATTTAAATTCTTTTAAATTATTTTTTTCTTAAATACTGGTGATATTTCATCATTTCAACATCCAATCAACATAATTAATTCGCCTTATAAGGGATTAAAGGATCTCTTTTTCTTAATTGTCAAAATATTTCTAAAATACGCTTAATTTATAATTTTGTGTGCTAAAATCTTAGTGAAAACGAGTAAGATTTCAACAAAATAAAATAACTGTACATTTTAGAAATATTGACAACTAAAAAACAGGCATCTTAAGAAAATTACACAGAAAGTTACGAATATTAATTTCTTGGAGATTTTAAATATACGAAAGCATTACACTGCTACAGGTTTAACATTAGACAGGAGAATTTGAGATCTCACTGACCAACAGCCTTAAAAGGGATTTTTATTCAATGCTCGTGAAGAAACAGACAGTTTTTTTGGCAAGTACTTGTCCATTAATAATTAAACACGAGAGCTGAAAAAATAAATATTTATTTAAAAATTATTTTATAGAAGATCTTAAAAGACTCATCACAACAATTAAATAAGAACAGCACTTTTTCTGTTACAAAATAATGTGCGAATACATGCAATGCAAATCACAGATTGCAAAAACCATTTTCTAATCAAATACAACGAGAATCACAGTGTCATGTTAAGTACTTCTAGAAGCAAACAATAATATCAAACGAACTAGTTAACAAAAAGGTTTAACAAGATATTTTCACCACGAAATAATGAATTGAAGGGCTCTTGTAAAACAATGTTACTGACAAAACGAAAGTTTCGAGATATTAAACATCGAAGTTTTCTATAAAAAAAATATCTACAATTAAATCTGTTATGATCGCTTTATCCAAATCAATTTATTTGTATAATGAATATTCAGTTAATTATGTGCAACGTTTTTTTTGTCAGACAGATTAAATTAGTGTAATTATTGAATTTTAATAATAAAAACTAGTTGCACTTATCTAAAATTTACCTTTCATTATGGTGACATCTATTGAGTAATAATAATAAAAAATATTAAAAGAATGACAGGATGCAGTTAAATAACTTTACATAAAAATCCGAAAACATTCATAAGTGTCAGTTACCATGTTTTACACCCAATCAAGTAATTCAAAAACGGTTTCTTAAGAGATCGAATAAGTGGCACTGTAAATTGTCAGTAAACAAAGTCAATGTTAATGAACAAAAATGAGTTGTTTTCAGTCGTCTGTCGGAAGCAATGAATCGTCGCTCTTCAGTTCTTTCCTTGGTGCAGCCCAATGACTGTAACTTTGATTGTAATCGGGATCTTCGTCACCAAAAGCAGTAATTAAGACGTTGACAACCGTGATAAGGAAGATTAAAATAACAATTATGTTGTTTGTCACATTGGCGATATTTTGTTCTTTTCTCTTATTGATATTCCAACGTCCAACCACAACTAGAAGAATGCCGACCACGATCTGGAATTTGAAAATAATTTATTAATTTGCATGCAGACTATTAAACACTATTTAGAATTACTTTCTATTCAATTTTAAAGGTAAATGTTATTTTTATTCATTAATTGACATACTTCAAAATAAAAAAAGGAAGCGTGAAAGAATTGGGAATGAGACTAAAGTATTTAAATTTCAAACAATGAGAATAATTAAGAAAAAAAAAACACTCATAAAAAAGGAGCTAATTCAAACTCAAATTCACTTTCTTAAAAATGAGTTAAGTTTGCGTTCAAATTCAAAGTTTATCTTATATCAAATAAAACATCCTCTCAATTCAAATTAATTTTTAAAAATGAGCTAAATTCACCTAGGATTCCTTTAAAAAAAAACAAGAAAAAAATCATGAGAAAAAAAGAGGAAAGCATATATTGCTTATTTTATTAACTTTTAATGGGTGATGTCAAAATCTCTAATTTAGTATTCGAACAATACTTAAATTACTCTTATTTACTGTAATTCATACAATTTCTGTCCACCTTAAATTTTTCAATTACTGTAGTAGATTTTGACACTAAATTCTCAGTGTATCCCTCTGATTATTTTTTGTATTTTAGACAACATAGGTTTTTTTTCGTTTGTTAGGAATTCATTGAGTTTCAAGCTCAATGAATTCATTCTGCACAACACTTAAAAAACTAAATTCAACCAAAGAAAAAATGTATATTGCCTAAGGTTTCTTACGTCATAAAAAAATATAGAAATTTTATCTTTAATTTAAATTTTTTTAAAGACAGTTTCTAAAGTTGAAATTTCTCACATAGGGAAAATTCAACTAACAATGTATATGGAGAAAGAGATGTTAACTGCCTTAAAAAAAATTTTTTATAGAAAAATTAGAAAAAAAAATCACATATGACAAGGTGCGAAACATCAAGGCAAAGTTACCTAAACTTATCGAGTTTTATTAAATATCTAGTTCTATTAAATGCATAAGGAGAAAGATCTCAAGTGTACTCGACAAGAACCGGAAAATTTCAATTGAAATCAACCCAAAATCAGTCCCCACAATTTTTTTCTCAAACTTTAAACCGAAACTAGAAATGAAGAAAAATGTCATATTTATATATATATATATATATATATATATATATATATATATATATATATATATATATATATATATATATATAAAATCTACAATCATGTTTTTAACATCAATTTAAACTTTTATGAAGAAAATTAATACATACACCGTAACTTGGGGTTACTTTGACCCAAGCGTAAAATGTTTAAAATCAGTTCCGGGTGCACCACTGTGTTACTAGTTCGTGCTGTTATCTGTTAGAGTATAGGTGAACGATGCCAATACTCTCAATAAAGTAGACCCAGAACTGATTTGAGACATGCTTTTGTCTTAAATATACAAGTAGCATGCCAGGGTCCAAGTAACTTAGTAACCCCGTTACGGGTACTTATTGATCCCGAATTCATGGTACAAACTTAAGGGTTGGTACTGTAACACTGTAACAATCGTTCATTGTATAGGATACCAGGTCAGAAATAGATTTATTTAGTTAAAATTAGAAATCGCGCTTTTGTTCATATATTTAATGAGCTCTAATGATACTTTAATGAAATCCTTACAATATCCTTACAATTCATACAAAGATGAGTGTTGCGAACTATGTCTCCCCCGTCCTCCCGGTCTACCAGCTTTGAAGGCAGAACTTCTAGGCCACTGTTGTGGTGTTGACAGCTTGGGAAACATACCTTTCTGTTCTCGATAACAAAATTATGAGGGAAGAATTGAAAGTGATTTGATTTATACCCATCTCAGGACGACTTGCTCTAGATCGCTTCTAAACGCAGCTATTTATGTCGTTTGACAATTGAAAGACCACATCAAAAAAGATTAAAAAGGTCCCGCACTTCGTCTCATGTATTTCAAACCTAAGTTTGCATTTTATGAAACCTGAAGACAAGTTAAGTGCTGAAAGTGCATTATAATTTAGTCTGTGGCACCAGATGTACCGTCAGTTGTCCAAATAGAGAGTCTGGCTTAGTGTTATTTGAATGCAACTGTTGGCCATTCCCAGCACTTCTCGCAAAGTCATCCTATTTCACAAAGCAAGTAAGTGTTCAAATTGTAGTTACAATATCTTCATTATTTGTTAAAATTATGGACGAAAATAAGAGTTTGGCTTTGGGCTATATACCCTAGACTATATAAAGTAAAGAATGACCATGGTTTTCGATATAAAAAGTGTTTTGACATGTATTATTTCCGTTGAAAGTTTGTTTCATTAGTTTATAAACACCCTGTATACAGTGTGCCCACTAAAGTCCCTTACCACCCTTTTAACTTCGGAACGGCTGCTGCTATATTCATAAAAGTAGTGTCTAGGTATAGTAAAGTAGCCATGCGCTACTCAATGAAATCACCTACGACGCCACCTGGTGGAATGCTGCGGAACTAGCATTCCTATCTCGAAAACGGAAAGAGATAGGGAAAACAAGTGATTTACAAAGTTGTAGAGCATCATCGATTTAGTACAAAAAACACCTTGTGGACATTAATGCGAAGAATAGAACGGTTAAAACGCGTATTTGTTTTTTCGTGATTTCCTACGCTGTGACGTGATAAAATGATCTTAGAAAGAAAAATACAACTAGTTATTATATACATTTATTTTATATGTTCTAACTTCTCACCGTCAGCTGCAATGCATATTTGGATCCTTGTTTGAATTTCACGTTGCACACGTTGGAGCATAGAGGATGACACCTTAGCACAAGCGTCCGAAATGCGTCGTTTAAGGTCCTGCAATGTTTGTGCAGGGGTCGCATACACCTTCTGTTTCATAACTGGTTGTTTATTTCTTTCTAAGATCGTTTTGCCACGTCACAATGTAGGAAATCACGAAAAAACAAATGCGCGTTTTAACCATTCTATTCTTCGCATTAATGTCCACAAGGTGTTTTTGTACTAAATCGATAATGCTCTACAACTTTGTAAATCACTTGTTTTCCCCTATCTCTTTCCGTTTTCGAGATAGGAATGCTAACTCAGCCATTTTCCACCAGGTGGCGCCGTAGGCGGTTTCATTCATTAGTGCATGGCTACTTTAGTATACCTAGACACCACTTTTATGAATATAGCAGCAGCCGATCCGAAATTAAGAGGGTGGCAAGGGACTTTAGTGGGCATACTGTATACCATATGGAGCACGTCACAATAAAATGTTAAGTCATACTCTTCTCAGATCTACAGCTATTTTTAAAAATACGTTTGTTCCACTGAATTAAATCTTTAAAGGCATTTATATCAGTAAATAAACCTAATTTCAAAATGCTCATGAATTGTAAAATATTGAAGGAACTTCATTGACGGGAAATATTATTCAAGAAAATTTGATGAAAAATTTATTTAATGTGTCAGTTAATAGATTTTATTATTTTTTTTGCAAAAAGACAGATTTAAGAAACTTAATATAGTTTAAAATCTATTTACTAATTAAATTTTCAAGTACAGCTGTAGTTGCGCTGGAGATTACTTATATAACAAAGGATATGAATTACCGTTTACTATTCAGCATATAACCAAAGAGTGAAAAAATGTCAAGACAGGGGATCGAACCCGGAACATTTTGTATTGTGCACCAATGCTCTACCTTTTGGAGCTATCCTGGCGACATCCAGTCTACCATTTTCTCACTCTTATGTATTGACAAGGCTTCGACTTTGCAGAACAAGATGTTAATTAGCATATATATATATATATATATATATATATATATATTCAACCGATGCTGGGTTTAATTCGTCTCATGCATGCCACTGAAGAGGTGTGCTCATAGTTATCTTTGCATCTTATGTTGCAAAGTTGCAGTCGTGCCAATACGTAAGAGTGATAAACGCTGGATGTCGTCCGGATAGATCCAAATGGTAAAGCATTGGTGCTTAATACCAAAGGTTCCGGGTTCGATCACCGGTCTGGACATTT
This sequence comes from Maratus michaelseni, assembly GCA_963931845.1. Lineage (NCBI taxonomy): Eukaryota > Metazoa > Arthropoda > Arachnida > Araneae > Salticidae > Maratus > Maratus michaelseni. The sequence goes on along the minus strand of OZ007599.1, from coordinate 82,708,492 downwards.
ATTCACTCTTTTGATTATACGCTGAGTAGTAAGTGATAAATCATATCCTTTGTTATATAATTTAAAATCTTATTTTCTCAACCATTTACGTATAGACTGCTTTTATTGTTTAAAGCTATGTGATAGAAAAAATTTCCATTCAAATCTTTTCATTTGCAGATAAAATCACTTTATAGTACTTTCCGAACACATGGTGTAAGAAAAGTATTGTAATCAGGATGAGTGTGTGAGTGAGAGAACAGGATAACTCCCAAACGGTACTTTCGTTTGAGCTCCCATTGGGCGAATATGCTATACTCTTCACATTTCCTTGGTGATTTTCCCTATAGAATCTGTCGCAAAATGATTTTAAAATGTATTCAATACTTAATCCGTTGAACGATTTTTACGAAAATCTAATACGAAAATCTGTTCTTGTGACAATGATCTAAGTGATAAATATTGAGGTGATGTCATCAATCATATTAGTACACAGAGGTAACATTTCCAGTTTTAACCCTTTGTGACTTAACAACACAGACTTCGAAAATATTTAATCAGATGTTAGAATACACCATTTTAAGCATGTAAAAAAATTAGAACACAAATTATATTGACAAAAAATGTACTTTTTCGTATCTGCAATACACAGAAAATTATATATATTTCTCATAAATATTGTCAATTTTCTACTGCAAAATTCTAAAGTATACAAACTTGTCTTTTGAAAAATATCTATTTTTGGACGTCTCCAGCCTTTTTATTGACAAAATTTACGAAGTTCATTTTAGCAATAACGATGCGAAACTGCTCAAATGATAAATAAAACTTTGTCATGAAAAATTAACTCAGTATCGCCGTCTGTTGAGAATTCTATGACCAATATATATTAACTAGTATGTTGGAAGATAGCAGCGATAAACAGAATCGTCCGTTAAATCTCACTGTATAAGTAACATCCACTTTTAAGTATGTTGCAGATATGCAACACGGTGATACAAAAGGTTAAAACGAGCTTTCCAGCGTTCGAATCCACCCTATTACATTGTGTCAGAAATTTATAAAAATTTCTTTGTTTTTCTGAACAGTGTTAAAGTGTATTTTCAGTGTTCGAAAAGTCGATTCACTCCACATTTTTTACTTTTATTATTTTATAAGAATGGAGGAGGTATTTCAAAAACAATATTTTTTTTAATTAAATATTTTCGTAAATATTTTGCAAAAGACAGAATTACCGATTTAATAACATACATAACATTGTCTAACTCTCTTGTAAAATGTCCGGGATGCTGAACGAAATAGATAAATAGATAAAAATTCACCGAATTGGAGTGCTGGACATAAAATAATTGCTAGGGTGTAATAAAATTTTATTCGTAGTTTTTTTATTAACAATATTTTCCAAAAACTAAGCAATTAAAAAGAGTGATTTGCCTATTAATTAATCCACAAAGAAAAATTTTATTACACAGTGGTGCAATTTTATTGAAGAATTTAGGGAATAAAATTGTTCAAATTTAACAAAATAAATTAATTGTTGAAAATTATTTAATTTTTTTTCAAAAGGAATACAGATTACTTTCAATTACATTTTCTTCATGAACTATATGGGAATGCATATAAAATTAGTAAAAGAAACGTATAATATTTAATTATATTTAAATTTTTTTAATAGAATTGAAGATTTTGCTAATTTCATCTGTCTTTGAGAACATCATCCTGTTTCTACATGCGAATTGGTTAAACGTGAAAATTCATGCAATTTTTAGGGGAAAAAAAAATCTGAAAACGATTTTTTAGATTAATTACTGTTAACATTAAACATAACCAGAAATTCTGAAAGTTAACAACCGAGTAAAAACGTTGGATTGAGTTCACTTAAGTTTATTTTATCGTTTCAGTGAAAGAACTACTTGGTTCGATCCGTTAATTAGTCGTTTAACGAATTCCAGAGAATCTAACTTTTGCCGAACATACGAGTTAATACGTGCACCATTAAATTTTGGTTATTTTATAAATACAACAGTATATATTCTACATATTTTCGTGATTATTTTTTTTTTCAGCAGAGAAAAATTACCACAGGCTAAGGAAACAGCTATTTCCTTTGTGGGTATACCCATATTCTCGCTAAGATTTGTTAATGATTTTCTGTGTAAAGAATAAAAATATTGGCGTGAAAATTATATCTATTCGATTTTTAAATGTGGATTAAAGGCTTTAAGCAGCATACGAGTACAAAAACCAAAGATTTGCACGCGATTGGATTCGTGCCGAACTGCACGACTGACAAATTTTAAGCCTACGTTTTGTATTTAAAAAATTGCCCTTCTTTACACCTACGCACAAACTGAAAATCAGTACACATCTATTACGTAATTCATGTGCTCAAAATAACAATGCCAAAGTATAATTACCTGTAAAACCATAGAGCTGCCAATCAACACCAGGCTGATAAGGTAATAATCGTGCGTTTCTGCAGTGGCTAAGACATGCTTTAGTTGGGATGCGTTGGCTGTAAGTAATGCAATGTCCATCATACCCTGAGCAACTGTTTTCCGAGTGGCATAGATATTTGCGTCCAGTGGACATTTGTGGTCTTTCTATGAATTAAAGAAAACGCATGAGGGTTCACAGTAAATTTTTATGTAGAACTAAATGTTTTAAAATGCAAATAAAAAAAAACAATAGGAAATATTTTGAATTGTTCGCTTAACAACAGTGTAATCTACAAGTGACTCAAATATTTGAGCCACATTCGAACTAGACTCGCACATCGGATCAGGAAACTCGATTTTACCCGAACCGAACAGAGATTAGGTTCACAGTTTTTTTTTATCATTATGGGTCGGTTTTGGTTGAGTTTCGATACTTACAGGTCTGGTTAACAAGATCTTTCAAAAGGAAGTCTGCTGTTTCAGATGAAAAAATCTATATTTGAATATAAAATTTTATTTTTCTATATAAGAAATAAAATTTATATTAGAGAAAAGATTCTAGACTCTTTCTTCATAAATATAGTAAATTATAGATCAATTTTCTTTGATTTCGGGTTCGGGGTCGACAAAAATTTTCTGTTGGGTTTTGGTCAAAGAAAATGCTTTGTAGGGTTCGAGTCAGGAAGACTTTAAACAGAACTTTTAATTCTGCTTTGTTTGGGTTTGTAGTTTCGGTCGGGTGTACAGCCCAATCCGAATAAATGAATGAAAGAAATAAAAAACACCACATACAATTTAAATACCCAAATTGTCGCATAAAGAAACGAAAATAGCTGTTTGATGGAGAATTATATTCTTTTTCAATTTATGTTATAAAATGAGGTTGGCTGTCTTCATTGGATCAATATTGAAATTTTCAATGCCAACACCAAATTTTGACTACTTAGATTTTCGGAAAATTTTACTCTAGGGTACCAAACAGGAAGTCATTCGGTGAAATAGTTTAAGAATCATGCAGATGTAAAGTTTTGAACTGCAAAACATATCTCAAACTCTAGATGGAGGAATGAGCTGTAATTTTGGATTGTCATATTTGAAGCTTCTAAAAATCAATTTCTCTTAAATGTTTATAAGTTAAAATGCATATTTTTTCAAATTTAATAAATATTTAAATTATGAAATTAATATTTGAAACAACTATGTATTTCAACCTATAAAAATTGTACCATAAATCGATTTCTAGAAGCTTCAAATATAAGAATACTAAATTACAGCTCATTCTGCCAAGTAGTTTGAGTTATGCTTAAAAAACTTACTTGCATTGCAGTTTGTTTTTCCATTTTTAGAAATGAACTTAACAGGAGTTCAAAACTTTACATCTGCGTAATTCCTAAACTATTTCACCAAATGAAGGGGTCGGGGCAAGAGAGTGCGCCAAGCCCCATTTTTGAACTTCTGAGATATTTTAATTTGAAAATTTGATCCAATACTCAAATCAAGATATATAACTTAATTTTTTTTCGAAAATGTCTTAGTAACTTTTGAGATATTCCGAGTAACAATATGGCATTACTTTAATAATATTACTATTACGTTTTATGTAAATTAGCTATCTTCATTGGGGGCATGAACATCTGGGGCAAAAACGAAACCGGTCACATATGCTGCCACCAAGTGACATTAGAAACAAATTATATGTTGGATATTATAATTTACAGTATTAAGCAATAGATTACAGTGTTAGATGTATTTCACCAAAAATGTGTCTTGGCACTTTCTTTCCCAGACCCCTCAAATGACTTCCAGTTTGGTATCTTGAGGTAAAATTTTCCTGAAATTCCAAATATGTAGTCAAAATTAGGCGTTCATACTGAACATTTTAAAGTTTGGTAAAATTTCATTATGAAAACGCCCCCCTCACCTTCTAATCTTATTTATTTAACCATATATTGAAAGACGACATAATTCTCAATCGAATGGCTATTTTTGTTTCTTTCTGCGATAATTTGGCGATTAAAATGCATGGAGCACATTTTTTAGTCGACTGTACATCACCTTTCAAAATATTCAAATATATATCACACTTACGTCTAAAGTAACAACTCCAAAAACAATTTTGGAGTTATCACCACTAAAATCATGAGTTCATCATTTATTCAGCTATCATGCGACAAATGTACATTAATTCAACTTTATATTTTGCCCTCTAGATTGCATTGTGCGTTGCTTTATATGTTGCAAATGAAATCAAACCATGTTCTGCAAAAGTCACAGTTTCAGTTATAGCTTAAAATAGTAAGCAATTTTATACGAAATATGAATTCAAAAGTGTTACAATTTCGGTTGAATCACTTATGAGCAGTATTTTAAGTTAAGACCGTTTTGTTGATACGAATGAAACTGTTTTATTTACAGATGTATCAGTTTAGACAATCAACATAATTATAAATATTTTGTGAAATATTTATAACATCTTGAATTATTTTTCTTCGATATACATTAAAAACGTCCCAACACAAACGTTCCTAAATTTTTTTTTTCAAATACCACAGCTAAAAAAATTGCGAAAAACGAAATGTTTATAGTATTTTCTTTATAACAATATTGTATTTTACTAAATCTTAAAATGTATTTTTGTTTTGTGTGTGTTTCCTGCAAAACTCTGAATTTGGATTTTTTACTTTAGAAACAAATACGATATGTATAGATTCATAATTGCATTAATTATGCATAAACCGCCAACCAAAACTACTTATGTGCAACCTCAAACCAAGTTCAAAGTTCGTGTTTTACAGTTCGTCTCATTTTCTATGGTTCGAACTCTGCATTTGGATTTTTCCAAGTTTTTGGTATCCATCTGATTTTTGAATGATTAATTTACTCTCAAACGAAAAATCAGAGATTCAGAAAATTTAGTTTCAATTTATATTCTTTTGCATCCAATTCTTCATTCAATGGATGACGTTTTCCTTTTTTTTTTCTCAAAATTCGTGAGCGATTCGATTTTACGGGTTGGGTAAAATTTACCCCAAAAAATTTTCTACTCTGCACGCTAAACCAATTTAACCCCTTCGTGACGAGCGTCTTATACACAATTTTTAATCTTATAGCACCAGTGTTTTTAAATAGAAATATTTGCCCAATTTATTTGCAGATATATTTTACAATTATATAAAGGCAAAAATTTCACACTGCTAGAAAAAAAAATAGGGTATACCTCGCGCATTAGACACTTGTCGAGAAGGTGTAAAATTTTAAGTGCGCAGGATCACTTTACAATCACTTTATGAAATATCAAAATATTACATTTTCTTATAAACTGAACTCAAGATCTTTCGCATAAGTATTTATCGTTACATTTTATAAATAATAAATTAAACGAGAAATTAAACATGGCTAGAATTTCAATATTTTCGGGTCATAACATTTTTTATTTCCAAAATTTTGGTTCATTTTAAAAGATAATTGTTACATTTACAATTTGTGAAAAATTCACACACTTTAATTCAGTAGTTGTAAAGCTAGTCTTGCGCAATACAATAAGTTGTATTTAAAGATGTAATCTCATTTTAAAAGTTCAGTTTAAGGAAAACAACGCATTCTTTGTTGGATAATTTTAAGATGTAAAAGGGCAGTAAGAAATTTTGTATCAAATTATCTATACTAATAAAACATTTTGCCCGTGTGTGTCTGCGATGGCTAGTGAAATCTACCGCATGTAGAAGTCTGAAAATTTGGATGAGGATAGTCCAAGGCAGGTTCTAATGCACTTGAAGCTCAGATTTTTCATTTCTTTGATAATTAGCCGATATATTAATTAAAAACAAACGAAAATTCTTGAAAATAGTATTTTTCAAGCGCGCGTGCTTGAGCAGTTACAAATTTCAAGAAATCTCCCAGCGGAAAGGAATCAACGGTCCAGCAAGTTGTGCACCATGACACAGTAAGAAGCTTATAATAGCCCCCGGCACTGTTTGTCCGTCCTTGTGTTAAAAAATATTATAAAAAGAAGGGGAAGAAGACAGATGAGAAAGAAGAAGAAGAACTGGAAGGAAAGAGGTGATAAGTATAAAGGATAAGTATGGAAAGTAGACCGTGTACGTTAATGGGAGCTGGTGCACGTTAAATCTGTTCGTGGCTCTAATGTCCTCCAAGTTCTATATAAGCGCTACCTCTGGGGGTGCCAATCCAGATGCAGGTCTCTCATCTGGAATTGGTTCAAAATTAGGAAACTAGTTTCACAGTTATATGGATCATGTCAGCTATATAGAAATAAAAAGCTGCAAAACCGGGCTCTTGGGACAGACCAACAACAACAACAACAACCCATTATGGTTTAGTCAGTTAACGGCAATAGTACATATTTTAAATTACAAATTGTTAATTATTTAACAACCTTTCATGGGCCCAATGGACGGGTAGCCAAGTCAATTAGCACAATAAAAGTAAATTAATTTCAATAATGTAGTTAAAGTATAATTCAGAATAAGTTCAGTTTAAAGTGTAACATTCTTCTCTTCCAGGTTCCCCTTGCAGTTCCTCGTGCTGCCGGTTGGGACGAGCCAATGGCCTGCCCCAACTGGTAGCACAAGGGTTTTTTTTTTTAGCAGCAGTTTTTTTATTCATTTTATTTTTGACTGTTCGCCTCTTTATTAGGTGCAATTGGACATTGTCCGCAAAAGCTACCGGACCCGCTCTAATGGGACAGCCCACGGAGCCAGTTTTTACCAGGTGGGGTACGGTAGAAAGGCGCAGTCCCGTCAGCCCCCGCAGCGTTTTCGTCTGCCTTGCAACTCGGCCCAAAAATTTTCCCCGATGGTACGACTTAGCTATTGGCTGATTATATTTTCATTTCAGTGGTTTCATTATCTAGTTAATTTCTTTATTTAGTTTCCCTCAAAATTCTCTCCCCTTTTTCAAGCTAAGTTCAGTACCAACGTTTCGGCACTAAATTGTCCAGCCCCATTTCAACTGTCATGACGAGTACGTGGTGTGCGGCGTCAGATCTCAGAACATTTAAATTTAGGAGTGAACAACACAGAAAAATCCGGACTCAGTTGATTGGCCGAACTGGGTACTTGTCTTTGTGGACCGCCCCAATAGGGCGATCAGGCGAATTTCGCCCCAATGACCAGGCACTCAAACCCGTCAAACTGGGTCGAATCCCGGTAGGTAGGGGCCTGGTCAGTGGTCTCCAAGGAAAGGCCGAAAAGAGCTTTTTGTCGTCTTCCACAGCTTCGATCAGCTGAACTGTTAGAAATACGACAAAAAGAAAAATATCAGCAGTTATAACAAACTGTTTCTTTTATAACGGTGCAATTCGTCCGAACAAATACGGATATTAATCCTTTAAAAAAATTCTCTTCGAAAAGCGTCGTTTTTAGTGTTTTTTTTGTCCTTAGTTTCGAAGTTAGCATTCGCTCGACCGTTCGAAATACGCAAATTTTGAATTCACCACGACAAACTACGTAGTTTAAAATTTTCAACGGTGCAATCCGTTTAAAAAAATACGAATATTAATCCTCTGAAAAACACTTGGCCCTCGATACGTTGTTCGTTTGGAAAAATTCTAGTTTAAAAGTATAAATTTTTGCAAAATCGGGTTAAAAATAAAGAAATACAAATTTTAAGTTTATTTTAGGTGGTTATCATGAGTCCGGGCAACGCAGTCAGCTAGTTTAGAAAGAAAATTCTTCCATTAAATATAAAATTTTAAAATTAAAGATTTGAACACATATAAGTGAACGCTTTGTCGATTCTCGTCCATTTTAAAAATCCCACGATCAACCTATGAGGAAAAATGAAATAAAGATTATTCATTAGCGAATATATTTTTAAAAAAATCTAGTTTCACATTAAAAAGTTGACATGTAATTCCAGCGTATTACGTTTACAAAAATTGCTTTCCGAAAAAAAAAAAATTAAGGGGTAATAAATTAAAATTCTACAAAATAAAAAATGTAATAATTTAATAGTTAAGTTAATAACTACACTTAGCACTTAATAAGATTAATTCAGCTCTAGAAAATACTTGGAATTTTCCTTAGAGAAAGTAATGGTTTAAGTACAAAAAGCGGCTGGAAATTTGCCAATTATAACTGCCACTGATTATGCAAGTGGACAATGTTATATGCAAGACAGAAAAGCTTTTATATTTTCTCCATTTTGTTTGCAAGAATTGAAGACACGGGTGGAAGGTGTTACGTCAGATTTTCCTTAAATGTGATTTCATTTTATGGATGAAAACTTTATGAGGTAATCTATCATGTGATAGAGCTAAAATACCAAGATTTTAATTATCTTCAAGATATGAAACATTGTTTAATATTTCATTATTACTTACCTATCATACGTAGTATAGGGTAAGTCTTGCAATCTTTTTAAAAATCGAAAAAAAAAATTTTTTTTGACGGATTTACACGTTTCAGATACTGGAGAATCCGAAAAACATTTTTAGACAAAAAATTCTGTCTGTATGTCTGTAAACGCTCTATCTCCCGAACAAATTGAGATAGAGACTTGAAATGTGGTATGTACTTAGTATGTAATAATGGGAAGAAGCTTATTGAATTTCAGTAACCTCGATTATACGGAACTATTTTTTTCGGACTCTCGAAATATTCGTTCTGATAAAAAGAATATAAAATTTTAAAAATTGTGTATTTTAAGGATTGAATATAAAAGACAATAAAAAAACAAATTTTCTATAAAGAATGAAGACAATCGAATAATTAGTTGCCGAGATATTTGGAATCATATCTTCCAAACTCTTCGATTTTTCGTGACCCTGTATTTCATTCAAATTGCAATTTAAAGATATATTTTAATTGGAAAGGAGAGGCTTAATCCGACGCAGTAAACTGTTAGTTGATAGGATTATAATTTTTGGAGTTAAAAGGATGTTTCTTTTACACAAGTCAGTAATAGAGCATTTAAAGTTTATGACGTCATCAAGCCACGATTTTATTCGAATTGCAATGCATTTTATAAATAGTTTACACATGTTTTATTTTCATATTTTATATTATGCATATCCATGATGGGTAAGCATTACGGTGCCCCCCCCCCCCCCCCACCCCAACGACTAGTTTTATATAGTATTTAACAATTTAATTATTGTTTAATAAATGATAATAAGGTTCTTGAGAGTTTAGTACCAATATAACATTTAAAAAAATGCTTCCATTAAGAAAATAAAAAATCATGCTTCAAGCATAGATTATGAAAAACTTGCCAACACATCCAGATTCTGTAACAAAACCTCACCGTTTAATAAGGTGAAAGAAAAAATATCTAACAAGGGAACCACTTTTGGTGCAGCTCGCGCCTACCACTCAGACCTGGTGCATTTTAAAGTCCTATATTACGAAGTTTGAGAATCGATGACATTTTTCTGTTAAAATCATTTGTGATTTTACAGCAGCATAACTTTGAGAAGTTTTTTTTTTTAAGTACTTTAAAATACAAATTAGTTAATAGTAAAAATAAATTATTGAAAAAAGTTTAAAAATTCCTTTAAAAACCTACAAATTTCATTTTGAAAAAATACATTAATTCAATTTTTGGCGGCGCGACATTGGCTGTAGAATGTTTTCCGGTAACCCTGTCCGAATGTCAATCTTCTGGTGTGTGAGTGAGAAGTGATTTGGATTCGTGGCTACCGATTTGACGGCTTAACTCGCTTTTGACGTGAAATTAATAATTAAAATTGTAATAATAAAAATTGATAGTATAATATATATATATATATATATATATATATGATTTTAACAGAGAAATTTTATCAGTTCTCTAACTTTTATATATAGGTCCACGAAATGCACCCGGTCTCGATGCTAGGTGCGAGCTGCACCAAAAGTGGTTCCCTTGTAAGTAAACAATTTGGAAACGCTTACGAAAACCCAATTTCAGCAATTACCATCTATAGTCTTAAACGTATCCTATTTTGTGTAGCCCTGTAATAATCTATAGAATTTGATATATGCTACATAGTATGCTAAAATTGAACTCTGTTAGGAAACTTGTAACACAGCTGAAAATTCCTATTCAGAAATTTCCGCCCATACACCGTAATATACTCGATTTTTTTTTTATGCAGCGATTTTTCTGTATATGATCGACAGAATTTATACACACCAGTAATTTGCAAAAAAAGTTAAATTTAATTAAAAAAAGAGCATACCACAACTCAAAACGCACTTCCAGCAATTATCCTCATAGACAGTACCGCAACCAAATTTTTTTGTGTGCCCCTGTAAATGAACAACAAATGCTATGCACATACTACACTCTACAGTAACTTGTAGTGCACCTCTGTGATGTATATCAATTCAACATGTTTGATATAATGTAACATTAAATGTATGGCAAACGATTTTCCCCATAGGCCATAATGTAACGGAATTTTTTTTAAGTGTCCCTATAAACGAACTATAAATGCTAAACACTTCATTTTCAATGTAAAACATGACATAGTAAACTTCAATAACATATCAATTACATGGTAGTATGTACGAGTATATATACGAGAGTTACAGCACGGTCAGACAAGACAGACGCCCGATAACGATCCAGACGACAGATCGACGTCCAACGCTTTTCCACAATGTTGGAAGGTTAAAAATTACTACAAAAAGCATTTCTCTCAAATTTTTGTTACGTTACACTTGCATTCGTTCGTTTTTTCAATTATTCGATAGTAAAACACTTTTTAAACAACTATTATAAAATTATGTGTCGTTCGTAATTAATACATACTGAGGGATACAGAACTTTACAATCTAATATTTCACCTCGCTCTCCTTAACCCTTTCCGGCGCGGAATCAATCTGTTTGTAAAATAATGAAATAATGGACTAACACCAGATTTTACAAACTATTTCCTTAGAAAAGAGTAACTTGCTGATTTTCCCTTACTTTATAAAAGGAAAATTCTAAATATTTTTGGTGCCGTTTGTCAGTTTTGGAATTAAAATTAGGTGTCTTTTTTTGTGACCACCTCCCGCTGAACGGTTAACCCCTTCGTGACGAGCATCCTTTACAGAATTTTTAATCTTTTGCCACCGGTTTTTCAAAACAGAAATTTTCGCCTAATTGAATCTCAGAAATGCTGTCATTAAATAAGGCAAAGTTTACAATAAAAAGTTACTGGTGGGAATAATCGAGGATTCTGAGCACCTTATGCGTCAACGTATGCGTGTCGCTCGTCCCCAAGGGGTTAAGGGGACAGTGGACATTCAAAATCACGAAATTAGTCTCTAATAGTCTCTCTCTCTCACTCTCCCTCCCACTCCCTCTCCCCCTCTTTCTCTCTCTCTCTATATATACATTTGGAAAAATATGAAACTGGATGCTCAAATTTATCCGAAGCAAAAATAATTTTTGAATTCTGACGCGTCTTCGCAGAGTAAAACTTTTAGAAAACTTTTTAGAAAAAAAAAGCATAGTTATTAAAATACCTTTTTTTTTTTGCTTATACATTCAGCGAACTTTTACAAATCATGCCTACTTCCATTCTAATATATAAAAAGTATCTCATAAATAAACATTGTCATATTTTATGCAAAATGCGCATGGGGCATTTTAAAATATGAGAATTATTCGTTACTTTAAAAATTTAATAACTTAAAAAAACTATTATTTTAACACCAAATTTTGAATGTATTTCAGCTGGCCATTAACAAGTTTGGCAATTTTCAAATTAATCCATTGGAAATTGTAGGCTTTTATGTCCAATGTTCCCTTAAAAGCTAAAATTAAATAACCGAATTTCAAAAATTTCTTTTTAAATAACCAAATTTAAAATGGCGGTGTTATAGTTGAAATATTTACTTACATTCTCCAGCAACCTGGCGCACATTTTTCAACAGAACAATGAATCAGTAGTTTTGGCTCGGATCCATAAGTAATGAGACAACTTTAACGCATAAATTTGTTTTTAGAAAATAAATCAAGTATTTTTGAAAGTCTTAAGTATATCTCTAAACGGTTTCAATTGTTTTTACGCGTACGTTTATGAGCTATAAAAATGAAAAAACAAACTTCCTATATGTATAGATTGCTTTTGCAGCATCCGTTTTTGCCGGATAAACGTGGCTTCCGCAGTCAAATTAAACCCATATCAATCGTTTCAGTGTCGTATAAATAACTTTATGATGCAAAAAAAAAAAAAAAAAAAATCTTATTGATATGAGTTATCAGTTTCTTTAATTATAAAAATAGGTTAAATCAGAATTCTGAACAAAATCTAATCTGGAACAGTTTGAACAGAATACGCAGCCCCGTGACGCAATCAATGAAAGAGACAGGCCACGACACTTCATCGATCTCGGCTGCTTTTCAGCCTACCTTGATCACATGGCTGTTTGACAATAGGGAGGGCGGGGTTATAACCATAATTATTATTTGGCGATTTATCACCTGCGACAGGCTAACAGAATATACCTTAAAGCTACTCGTCAGTAAACTTCCCGATTTCTTTCGCCAATGTTAATCCTATGGACGTAGGATGCATTCGTATTTTTAAAATATCTCCTCAAGAAATTAATATTTTTAACTTCTGTTTGCTCTGTACACTTCTTAAAAAATATATTTTTCTTAGTTATCAAAATATTTCTAAAATATGTGCTTAATTTATAATTGTATGAGTTAAAATCTTAGCGAAATTGAATAAGATTTTAACACTTCACATAAAATTAAGTATATATTTCAGAAAAAATTTGACAACTAAGAAAAAAAGACATTTTTTTAAGAACAGTACAAAGAAAACAGAAGTTAAAAATATTTATTTCCTGAGGAGATATTTAAAAAATACGAATGCATCCCACGCCCATAGGATTAACATTAGCGAGGGGAATAGGGAAGTTTACTGATGAGCAGCCTTAAGTTATTAATTTATAAGTAAGTTCTAAAAATATTATAATGTTGTATCGTTATTGGAAACATACTTCTGTACATAATATTTTAAATTCTAGCCTATCAGAAAAGAAGTGAAAAATTTATTACAAAATTCCATTTTACATAAAAAAAAGTTAAATAAACGAGTACTAAATAATTGTTTTCTGTTTCATATAAAAATGCTTTTTGTGTTAGTGGACAATATATATAAAATGTAAATATATATTACAGTTTCCAGTAAGAAAAAAAAAGTTTTCATCTATATTCTGTAGTGCGGGAAGCATGGTGTTGGATACCCCATTTTTAAATGGTTAATTTATTCTCCAATTATAACTGTTCAGTTTCTTCCATGTTGAAAGACATTGAGTGGCTAGTTTCAGATGTGAAAATTTTCGATATTTTTGCCAGGCCATTGTTATACATTTTCTAATTCTATAAGAAAACTGAAAATTTAAAAAAAAAAGAAATGATAGAGTTTGAAAATATTCCACAAAAAGGCGATTCCACCGTTACGTGTGTGACTTTTAGAGAGTTTTTTTTTTTGCAAATTGAGACAAATTTGGAAGTGAAATTATTTAGATAACTTTTTTTATTGCTATTACAGGACACACACAGAATCATTTTTGTAGTGACACCTTTAGTTTAAAGTAATATATATATATTTTAAATAGTAAAGTCGTTGTTACGTGTGTGATTCAGAAAAATCACACACGTAACAATGACTTTACTATTTAAAAAAAAAAAAAGTTATTACTTTAGACTAAAGTAGTCGCTACAATAATGATTCTGTGTGTGTCCTGTAATAACAGTAAAAAAAAAAAGTAAAACGTTATCTAAATAATTTCACTTCCAAATTTGTCTCAATTTGCAAAAAAAACTCTCTCAAAGTCACACCACGTAACGGTGGAATCACCCAAAATCCTTATAAATAGTGATTTAGTTAATTTTAATATAGGAAATCTTTCTAAATATAATTGCACAAATTTTCTAACGTATTTTTAAAAAAAATCCTGAAAATCTTTTAGGTGCGTTAGGAAGGTGAAATTTTCATTAATTCATGATTTTGGGCTGTAAAGAGCTAAATTATGCATCGAAATTTACTGAACGAAATTTAAATGAATAGCTAGTATGAATTACCATAATTTCCGGCGTATAAGTCGCGGCTCAAATATCTGCTTCCGACCACATTTTTTTTTTTAAATATAAAATGCAACTTATTTCTTGTTGGCACTTATTTGAATTTATTATTTAGTAAATAAAATTTCTTGTTTGAAACAAAATTTTTTTAGTCGCGGCTTATACACCGGAAATTACAGCAGTAGCTTTAATAAACTTAAAAATCCATTAACTCATAGATACCAACATTTCAATATTCTGCAGGAATCTGACTTAATATAAATAAGTTTTGAATCAGAAATTTTATTTAAAAATAAAATCTAAGTACCACATAGAAATAAACTACGTTCCCTTAAATGCATTTTCTGGTTCAAATCAAATTTGGCCTTTTGTCAGACTCAGGAAAAATAAAGAAGTAATGGCGTCTAAATCAATTGCATTCACTTTTCATTTTTGTCAAATAATGGGAAATTCCTGAAGTTAGAGATTAATTAACAAACACTTGAAAGTAAATTCTGTATATTAATATCAATCTCTGAAGAATTGGCAAGGGTGTGGTCCAAGGTTCTGAAAAAAGTCGAATTGCAATTGTATACCGTTAAAAATCAAGCCTACGACTTATTACACACCAATTTAAATAAACTGGGAACATCTGTCGTTGGGGAAAATTTTATTCAATATTTCAACTGATAAGCATTTGATAAACAATTTTCTAAGAAATATTAACCAAACTTAACCACTTAACAGTATTGCCCGAACGCCGCACAGGCAAGAAGAGTTTGCTTTCTTCCTTACAAGGTTTTGTATATTTATACCACTAATTTTAACTGTAATCTACGTTTTATTAATTGGCTTAGCAGGCATTTTTAGATTATATAAGGCAAATATTTTGGTGCTGAAAAGTGGTGTTTGGTCCTTATTTTTAATTTATTGTGTTAAAAAACAAAAAAATCCCTGACGGCTTGGCCTACAGGCACAGGTAGATTTCGAAGACGCAGACCGTAGGGCCCCTGTTTCTTGGGAATTGCGGAAGAAATGACCTTTTTGCCATGATACGGCATTTGGGAACTCCCACTTCGAAACCTAACTTGTTTGCAAGCGGAGCCGGCAGGGAATTTTTTGGTTTAATTAAAAAAAAAAAAAATTTTTTTTTGCTATAAGGGTTAGTCCTATAAAACACTTGTCAATATAAAAGTTTTAGATAATATTAAGAGGATTTATAATAAATTTAAGCGGATTTGATATCTTCTGAATTGACGAAGCTATGATTTTTTTTCTTCTAAAACCCCCCTCCCCCCCCTTTGGGGCTATTTTTAATGATATCAAAAATCTGTCATACATAAATTTTCGGCCCTTTCCTTAGAAGTAATAATAACTTTAAACGGATTCGATACGTATCATAATTAAGAAATTATGGGTTTTTTTCTGTTTTCACAAAAAAAAAAAAAAAAAAAAAGTTCTGTATTCTGTTTTCCGTTTTTTTTCTGTTTCCCCCCCCCCCCCTTTGGTTTGATTTTGCCCATTAACGATCTTGACCGAGATTTTATGCTCCTTGATTTTAAGTATCAGTTTGGAAGAGATTTGTGCATAATTATGGGAGCTGTCGTGTCCATAAAAAAGTGACACACACATATATATATATATATATATATATATATGTATATTATATATATATATATATATATATATATATATGAAAGGATAAAAGCTAAACCCCTTTTTAAAATGCAAAATCCCTTTTTGCCCCTTTTAAAATTTTAAATTACCGTTTTAAAAAATAGAAATTTAAATCAAAACTTTTAAATGCTTTAATAATTGCATTTCAATTGATTGAAAATGCCGTCGCCCCTGTTAAATTAGTTTTCCTGCATCGCATCTTATAACTTTCAAAGATCGTTTTCTGACTCTTCATAAGAATATTTGTGCTGACGCTAACGCAATTTTAAGGTCTTGCGGCATCCGATCGGCCGATAGAGCCAACGCCTTTATTCCGCACAATCAATCACTCAGCTCGCGGCCAATTAAAATTAAAAATACGCCTCTTTTGACTTAGACGACCTCTAGCAGAAATAATGCAAAAACCTCATATTTATACCATTGCACTGCTATCAGGAGCGAACTTTTTACGATTTCCCTCATCTAAACAAATCCACGCCAATCTGCTCTCTCGGAATTGCCTCGCGATGGACGAACCTTCGATGTCCAGACAGACTTAAAAAGCAGCTCTCACGCCAATATGGGCCTGGTTTAAAAGGAATCATGTAAGAAAAAGAAATAAACCAGGTTCCATAATAAACTGAGTCTTCCTTTAAACAGAAATACATTCACTCGGAATTTAACCAAATCCCGCTTACGGCCCAGGACTACACGAATATGCAAGGGAATCAGAATGAGCGCTTTGACGTACGGAGCCGCCATCAGTCCGCGCAGCCACCGGCCCGGCCCGGCGATCAAGGACCCACCGACGGAGCAACACGCTTCGTTTCAGAAGTCGAGTAGGACAGTTCATCTCAACGGGAAAATCCCAAAAACTAAACAGTTACGTAATCTACGCCCGTCCATCCCAGCGAATACCTCCGTGAAAAAAATTCTTACAGCATACGGTGAAAGACTTACGGAATTTATCCCAAGAACTCAAAAGTACTTAATCTCCCTTCGTCAAAAGGAAAGTGAATCATTAACTTTTCTTTAATCTTGTGCAGTATTTCATTCTGCCGGCAAGAATCGAAGTGTTTTATCGGATGAAAAGTAGGTCAACTACACAGCTGTTTTCAATTTTCAAGAGCGCGCCGGTAAAGAAATGAACTCGTGACTCAGATGTTTCGGTTTCTGGTTTCTGGACTATTTGGAAAAATAGATCAGAACTGCGCTCAGCAAAAACAAAGGCCACGTGACTACGGGAAAAAGTATTTTTGTGGGCAGTGCAGGAAGATATAGAGATAAATATTTCAGTGAAATTAATTTATTATTGTTTCGCGTCGCGGGGAAAAAAAAAAAAAAAAAAAAAAAAAAAAAGTAAGAGGTAAATTTTTCATGGATTTATTTAAAGCAAAGCCGTATAAAGGTATGTACTTTTGATATTAACGTACAGAAAAAAAAAAAAAAAAAATTTTTTAAAGATCTTTTTAGTGAGAGGCAGTGGTTCTCAAACTTTTTATTTAATTTTTTATGCATGCCAAAAATAAATTAAAAAGGATTATTTTATTATGCTATTACTTGTGTGAAAACTTTAATTATTTTTAAGTCAGCTATTTAAGTTCAAATATATAATTGTTTATGTATTGTGTTTAACGTAATTTTAAAGAGATGAAAGAGTAAGAATGGTGATTTTTATGAAAATTCTTTAGTTGTGTTGAACGGATAATTACGATTTTAATGAAAAATAACATTAACTAAACCTCATATTAAAATCATTTTTCTAGACAGTTTGAAAATATTTTAGCAGAAGTGAAAATTTTATTATTATTATATTATTATAATATTTTTATTATTAAGTGTTAAACTTTTTAAAGGTGATTTATATGCAACGTACTTTATAGTTAGTGAGGTTATTTAAATTTTTTTTATTGAATTCAAGTTATTGAAAAAAAAAAAAAAAATATTAAGGTGGATTTTAATTTTAAAAAGATGATTTTAACAGATATTTAGATATAGTGTTACAAATTTTAAATAGTTTGAAAGATTTTTTCATTTTTATTCTTATGTGCTTTAATTGTGTATTATATTTCTGTGTAATTCAGTGATATTTAGTATTTATATCTATCATGAGTAACCCAACACCTCCCAAAGAAGTAGAGGATTTAACAGACAAATCAGGTGACCCCGAAAAAGAAAAAAATCAAATTTCGAGCAAAGATGATAATCCCGTTAATAATCCTGAAGAGAAAAATAATCAGAAGTCTAGTCAGGAATCTGGAGGTGCACCAGAGACATCTGGTGTAACAATGTTAGGTGGACAGACCCTGTCAGCTCAAGCTGGGTCTGCTCACACATCAGTATCCGCCAACCCAAAAACGTCAGTAGACCCCGATATCATTGCGTTTTCTCCGCAAGATGGAATGTCTTGGATACCATGGTTAGCCTATTTCGAGAGTGTCTGTATAGGACAGGGAAAAGACGAGTGCTGGAAAATTAGGCACATACAGAAGTATTTAAAGGACAGTGCACTTACGTTGTACATTAATAATTGTCTAAATGTACTTCATTGGTCCGAATTTGTCACTTTGTTTAATGAACACTACGAAATTCCCGATACCCTTTCTCTCACTGATTTTTCACGTATTAGATATAAAGTTGGAGAGGACTTGAACGAATATTATCAAAAAAAGACTAAAGTAGGCCGAACCTTAGGTTTAGAGCAGAAACTTATCCTGGAAGGGTTAACGGAGGGCTTGCCATTAGAAATGCAGAAATTAGTTATTGCAGGCAACCCCTCAACTACACATGCATGGCGTGAATTAGTTTTCAGAATTAGCAAACTGCAACTGGACAGAAAGGGAAATGAGAGCAAATTTGAAGCAAGCCCCCAAAACCCCAATCAGTATCGCCAATGGCGACCAAACCGACCTCCATATGAGAATGGACAGAATTTTAACAGGCAGTGGAACTACAGAGTTCCCTATCAAACACACCCCATTCGACCTTTTCCATCAAATCAAGCCAGAAATCCCCAAAATACGTTTAGACCGACTTCAAATGTTCCACCACGACCTAATGTACACCACCAGACCACTTTGCCGCCCTATCCATGCAAAGTTTGTCTTAATATCGGAATACCAAATGCGTATCATTGGGTGGGAAACTGCCCTTTTCGACAACAAGTGTTAGCAGTACCAACCCCTAGTCACAATATGACTTTGCCGAACCCCAACCAAGATCATAGCGCTAATGAGTCATCCCAAAATACATCTAGTAATCAATGACGATTTCTTATGTCCGGACATATACAAAAAGAAAAAGCTAGCTATAAAAAATCAAATAGAGATTGTCATAAAGTTACTTATGTAAAAAATGAAGACTCACTACCTTGTTTGATCGATACTGGGAGTTCGATTAGTGTTATTCCTTGTCATTTAGCCCATAAACTTAACCTAAAAATATGTAAAGTTCAGCAGAGTATACCAGTCACCCAAACACAACGTGTTCTTGCTTTGAAAGAAAAATGCCTTGTTAGTTTGCAATTAGGACGTATCTCTAAGAGAATTGAACTTTTTATAATTAACAATCAGTTACCTTATGCTTTGATTGGGCTACCCCATTGTAAACTATTTAGATTAAATATTGACTGTGTTAAAATGCAAATAACTCAAGATAATAAGAAAGTACCTCTCATGGACCATATTCCAACAAATACATCTCACCATACTTTACATTTATCCGAAGTATATACTAGCCAGCCAGCAATTGAAAATGCAGAGATATTCGAAGAAAATTTTGAGCCGGAGTTGTTCGAGACCACTGACCATGTGCAAAATGTTCAGTCTGTCAGAGAACAATTACCTGCTCTTCTAGCCAAATATGTCTGTATTTTCGCCAAAGATAAATATGATATAGGCTGTGTAAACATGGAACCCCAGAGAATACAGTTAACATCAGATCTCCCCGTTTCTTTAAGAGCATATCGCACTTCCCCTAAGGAAGAAGAGGAAATTAAAGAACAAATTCAAAATTTATTGCGAGCCGGTATCATTAAAGAAAGCTATTCTCCTTATTCATCACCCGTAACTTTGGTGTATAAACGTGAAGAAGGGAAGAAAACCCGGTTATGTATTGACTTCAGAAAATTAAATGCCATTACAAAAACAGATGCAGAACCCTTACCTCGAATCGACACCCTGTTAGATAAATTGGCGCATGCTAAAATTTTTTCCACTCTTGACTTAGCTAGTGGATATTGGCACATTCCTATCCACCCTCGAGACACTGAGAAGCTGGCATTTGCCACCACCTTTGGATTATATGAGTGGAATCGTTTACCGTTTGGATGGAAAAACTCACCTGCTTGGTTTAACCGTACCCTCCGCAGAATTCTTAATAAATACAAAATTGACTTTGCCTGTAGTTACTTTGATGATGTTATTGTATTCTCCCAAAATGAAGAGGAACATTTATGTCATTTAGAGACATTATTTAATATATGTGTTCAAGAAAACCTTAAACTCAAATTGTCAAAGTGTAATTTTGTGAAATCCAAAATTAATTTTCTAGGATATGAAGTTTCGAACGGTTGTATCACACCTGACAACCCTAATATAGAGACGATTAAGAAATTAACACCACCAACGAATGTAAAAGAATTACAACGTTTTTTGGGATCTATAAATGTTTATCACAAATTTATTCCAAAGTATGCTAACATTCGATACCCTCTCAACAATTTGTTGAAGAAAAATGTCCCTTATGTGTGGGACCAAAATTGTCAAAATTCTTTTGAAAAATTAAAAAATGCTTTAATTGAAAAACCAATCTTAAAGTTGTTTGATCCCAAAACACCTTGTCATTTGTTTGTAGACGCATCAAGTCATGGAGTGGGATGTGTAGTGAAACAAGTTGATGAAAAAGGAACATTACATCCTATAGCATATCACTCTAGAAATCTTCGCGATTATGAAAAAAATTATGCAATTACGGAGTTAGAATGTTTGGCGATTGTGGATGCTTTAGATAAATTTTATCATTATTTACACGGTCAAAAATTTGTCATACATACAGATCATGCGGCACTTACCTGGCTCAAAAGTGTTAAAAATTTAAGAGGACGTCTTTTCCGCTGGTCCCTAAAACTTAGTATGTTTGACTATGAAATTAAATACCAGAAAGGCTCCACTAATGTTGAAGCTGATATGCTATCTAGACAACCTGTTTCAGAAAATTTACCCCATATTATACATCTCCTTGACTTGAATGAAGTAAGAGACAATCAGAAGAAAGAAAATGTAACAATTGATGGTAAAAAGTACACTGAGATAAATGATGTTGTTGTTATTAAAAAGAAAGGTTTGTATAAGATTGTGGTCCCCATGTCTTTACGTTTACCCCTATTAGAAAAAACCCACACACAATTTGGCCACCCTGGAATTTATAAAATGATAAATTTAATCTCTCCGCAATATTATTGGCCTAACTTTAATCAGGACATTGAAAATTTTGTAAAACACTGCCACACTTGTCAGATAAACAAAAAATGTAGACAAAAAAGATTTGGCTTATTGCAATTAATGCCCCCAACAGAGATACCTTTTGAATGTTTGGCAGTAGACTCTGTTGGCGGATTTAATTATTACAATTCTACAAAAAAATATTTGCATTTAGTCGTTGACCATGCAACTCGCTATGTGTAGGGTTTTCCTTCAAAAAGTGTAACTACCGAAACTTATACAAACATTTTGAAACAATTATTTCAGATACAAGTACCAGATAGATTGTTAACCGACAGAAATGGAGCATTTACAGCTTCCAGGTTTAGGAGATTTCTTCGTAATTACAATATAAAACACAGATTGACGAGCAGCCATCACCCGGAAACGAATGGGAAAATTGAACGACTAAATCAGACTATTGTCACTAGATTAAAATGTAAAGTCAATTCCACATCCAAGAAAATACCCTGGACTAAGCTTTTAGATGAAGTCTTATATGAATATAATAACATCCCTCATTCTGTAACCCAATTCACCCCTAGCTATTTATTTTTAGGAAATTTACCATATGATCCCCCTTTACCAAATAATAGTTACTATCCCCCTGTGGAAGAAGCTAGAAAATTGGCTAAAGAGAGAACAATTGCTTACCATAAAAAGAATAAAGTCCGTTATGATGCTCGTTTCCTTCCTGTAAAGTTTAAAGTTGGTGACATTGTGATGTATGAAGAATTTCACTATCCGAATACCCGTAAATTGACTGCACCATATTCTGGCCCATACACCATTTTAAAACAACTTTCTGATGTATCCTTTGAAATTGATAAACCCAGCCCACATTTTAAGAGAAATTCCGAAATTGTCCATTCCTCCAAGTTAAGATACTACCACCCTCCTCAAAATCTTAAACTCAGCCATGAATAAACCCCATCTATCTCTTTCAGCTGTCAATTTTTTTAAATTTTTGCTTTCCTATCGTCCCCCTTACTCGTAGCATTTGGATGAGGACCCAGCTGGGCGTGTAACCTATCTCCCCAGCAGTGTAGAATGATGGTGACAGTTTAAAAGTACTGTTAGAATTTTTATTATTTTTTTTTAAATATTATAATGACGAATTGATGACACATGAAGGGGTCCTCCGCTCCGTGGCCACCCATCTTTAGCCGGACTGTTTTCCCAGATTCTCTTTCCAGGTTGAACGGAGAATCTGGCAAAACTGCTTCGCTTCCCCTCTGCAGGTGAATATCGATTACCCACTTTTCTTTTTCTGTCGTGCGAGTGGCACATTTTTGGGTGATATTCCCCTCAGAGTATTAAAACCCATATCGCACTGACCCTGCGCATGGTGAAAATTATAGCAAGTGTATATTTAGTTTTTATTAGCTGTAGTTTTCTTTTTTTTTTAAAACAACTTAGTGTTGTTTTTTCATGGATATAAACCTAAGGCTGCATCATAGAAGTAGCTAAGTCCCTAACAAAACGGAAAGGTATACGAAGAAATATAATTTGTTTTTGTTATTAGTATTTTAGGATATTTTACTGTTATTTTATCTCAGTGTGAAAATTCAATATTTCTAGAAATGCAAGCTTTTCAAATTGCATTTGAGATACAATATATTTTGTTGATAGTATTAGTGCATATTTTGTATTATTGAATATTTTATATTTTTGAATAATTTGTATTTGTGAATATATTTTACATTTTAATATTTTGTATTTGTGAATATTTTTTTTTACATTTGAACATTGTCTATTATTGAATATTTTTTACATTTGCATATGTTGTATAGTTTTCAGTATGTTTACCTGTGAATATTTTAATATATTATATAGTTTATGGTTGCAATTTGCAATTATACACAAAAGGATGTTTCCCAACAAACTATATCAAAAACTTTAAAACAAAAACTGGAAAGAAAGGGAAACACTACAAACACAGTTATGTTATGACAACTGTTATAATCAAGATATGTCGTCTCGAGACACATTATTGTTTTGCTGCAGCACCATTGAAAGAATTCCAATATTTTAGTGTAACCAATATTTTTATGTAAATTTGATATATAAATGTAAAAATAGGTCCAATTGACTTGAGAGCTGAAGTAAATACTGAAGAGCTGAAGTAAATACTGAAGAGCTGGAGAAATTACTTGAGAGCTGGAGAAAATAAGAATCTAAAAAAAAAAAAAAAAAGAAAAAAAAAAACATGGGTTAAATTCACGAGATAAGACCCACAGGTCTTGCAGGCGAGCCCTGTGGCTCTTGTTTTAGTGGGGGGGGATATGAAAGGATAAAAGCTAAACCCCTTTTTAAAATGCAAAATCCCTTTTTGCCCCTTTTAAAATTTTAAATTACCGTTTTAAAAAATAGAAATTTAAATCAAAACTTTTA
This sequence comes from Maratus michaelseni, assembly GCA_963931845.1. NCBI lineage: Eukaryota > Metazoa > Arthropoda > Arachnida > Araneae > Salticidae > Maratus > Maratus michaelseni. The sequence goes on along the minus strand of OZ007599.1, from coordinate 82,684,533 downwards.
AATGCTTTAATAATTGCATTTCAATTGATTGAAAATGCCGTCGCCCCTGTTAAATTAGTTTTCCTGCATCGCATCTTATAACTTTCAAAGATCGTTTTCTGACTCTTCATAAGAATATTTGTGCTGACGCTAACGCAATTTTAAGGTCTTGCGGCATCCGATCGGCCGATAGAGCCAACGCCTTTATTCCGCACAATCAATCACTCAGCTCGCGGCCAATTAAAATTAAAAATACGCCTCTTTTGACTTAGACGACCTCTAGCAGAAATAATGCAAAAACCTCATATTTATACCATTGCACTGCTATCAGGAGCGAACTTTTTACGATTTCCCTCATCTAAACAAATCCACGCCAATCTGCTCTCTCGGAATTGCCTCGCGATGGACGAACCTTCGATGTCCAGACAGACTTAAAAAGCAGCTCTCACGCCAATATGGGCCTGGTTTAAAAGGAATCATGTAAGAAAAAGAAATAAACCAGGTTCCATAATAAACTGAGTCTTCCTTTAAACAGAAATACATTCACTCGGAATTTAACCAAATCCCGCTTACGGCCCAGGACTACACGAATATGCAAGGGAATCAGAATGAGCGCTTTGACGTACGGAGCCGCCATCAGTCCGCGCAGCCACCGGCCCGGCCCGGCGATCAAGGACCCACCGACGGAGCAACACGCTTCGTTTCATATATATATATACATATATATATATATATATATGTATGTATATTATATATATATATATGTATATTATATATATATATATATATATATATATATATATATATATATATATATATATATATATATATATGTATGTATATTATATATATATATATGTATATTATATATATATATATATTATATATATATATATATATATATATATATATATATATATATAATTATAATATCTATGAATTTCAAAAAACATATCAAGTTCTATTCTACTTAAATCTCCAAAGAGATAATCAATGATACTGTGTATACAGAATACCACATAGCTAATAATTAACATGTGCAAACATAATATTACCATAGCTGATGCTTCAATGGTAATTGGCCAAATTTTACTCATACCAAAAGAATATTGAAAAAAGAAATAGAGAGAAAGGGGAAAAAATATATATATATATATATATATGTATATTATATATATATATATAGTTTTGAACTGGGTTGTTTTGGGTTCTGGGAGTCATAATCGGCGTAGATCTGCAAAAATTTTTCAAAAATTCCAACTTTAGGTGAGAATGTAATAGGTAGTATTTGTTACGAAATCTACCTAAAACGGACTGTTGTGAAAAGCTTGAAATGTATGACATAGATAGATAAAGTTTTGAGCTGGGGGGTGGTTTTGGGTTCCGGGATGATTGGCGTAGATCTGCAAAAAATTAAAAAAAATTCCAACTTAGAGGAGAATGTAATAGGTAGTATTTCTTGCGAAATCTACCTAAAACGAAACTTAAAGGGTTGGAGCAGTCATACTCAACCTGTGGCCCGGCGACCATTTATTGTGCGGTCCAAGACGTAAATTATTAAACCATACTTATTAAAATTGAACTGCGTAAAAAAGTATTTACGATCTTCATTGCAGTTTTATTTATTTTCATCGGAATACAAAATCTTACCTATTACTTATAATTGAAAATTATATTAAAGCATATTAAATGCCGTTTTATTAGACAAAAGTTGTTTTTACATGCAGTTCTGCTACAGTAGAACATACATTTCTTAATCTTCATCACTAATTAAACGTTCCAAATTTATTAAATTTTTATTATATATTTCTACAATTTAAAAAAAAATAAGTTTTTGCACTGAGTAAAAGACAGATTTATTGGAGAAAATCAGTGTTTTTTTTTTCTTTGGAACATGGAAATTCTGCATTGTTATATTAATACGTTTTATATTTATTATATATCCAATACGGCTTTTTAGAGTTAAACGTTTGTCGCAGAAAAAATTGTCCCACAAATATTTTTACACCACTATTTCGAAACAGATAAATTTGAGGAAAATTTTGCAATAGAAATCTACCTTGAAGTTTATTGTTTAAAAATAGTAATCTTAAAATTTTTTGGTAAAATTCTTTGTTACACTACTTATGTTATCTTTTTATTTTAATGTCTTTTTTTTACCCTTTTTCAATGTGTTGCGGCCCGCTTAACGTGGCAAACATATGTTTGTGGCCCTCTAAAAAGAAAGGTTGGGTATGGCTGGGTTGGAGGATGGATTTTTGAACCAATATTTTGTTAATAATTTAATTTAACCATCTAGCACACAGATAAAAACTTATTTTACCTTATCTGAGCAAATTCAAGCAGTGAATTAGGGCATTTGGCACAGGAATTAAAGAAACAATAACAAAACAAGTCCTTCCGGCACACTCGGAAGAGAAGCTTGTTTTTTTTTTTAGTTTTTAATACATCGTAGACGGGTAGTTTTCATCTTTTAAACAGGAAGCCCCGCCTATGAGCGTTATACGTTATTTAACAAAAATATTTCCTTTGTTCGTGTTTATATTATAAATATAAATTAATGTATATCATAATGGTATTGTTTCTAATCAAAGTATATATGTGCATAGTACTCTAATAGTAAAAATACGAATTTTGAATATGTTTTTTGAGAAATAATGTAACACACGAAGAGCAAAAGTACCGCCCGTGGGCGGATTTACACATATCAGTCAGAATGAAAAAATGCAAATTTACGTAACCCGTCTGTTAAGTGCACATATATCAGATTTAATACAAATAAGTCTCACTCTTTCCTATTTCGCTGAGAAATGTAATTTGAAAGGAAATTTTAAATTAGGCTTACCGAATGGAATTGAATGGATATGAGGCAATTGTATCAAAAATGTTTAAAATTTGTTGAAATCAATATAAAAGTCGCCCAAAATGGCTGTAATTTAACCTAATCCAAACCAATCGATCAATACCAATGAAACCTTTTGTGTGTCCCTGTAAAAGAACTACAAGAGCGAACTACTTTATTAACGAATTCATTCAAGATATTTGTAAGATCAATACATTGTCCCAATTAGGTTCGAATCTGTTCAGTATTACGTTAACGTGATGACAAGATTTGCATTAAATATAAATATAATGTGCAAACGTAGCGAGTACAATAGGTATTATTAGAACTAAAGAAATCAACCTAAAATATTCAAAGTAATTCCGTGCATATGTAAACAAGAGACAAATGAGGTCAAAAACACCAACGCAAGTGGCTTGAGGGTTAAAATATAACTTTGGAATACTAATGTAACCAGTGTTGTCATTTTGTCCTTTTTTGTAAAAAGGTCTAATATACTGAACGAAATTTGACAAAAAGGACAAAATTAAAATCCACTGAATTCACATATGTTTGGCATATAAAATTATTATGGTGTTCATGTTATTCCGTTCCTTACATATTTATTTTTTTTAAAAATCCGGAGTTTCTTTTCCACGATGTAAAAAGATAATTAATATAACATTGATTGAGAGCAATTAATAGATTTAAATTATTAAATGTTAATTATTTTGCGCTGCAACGGTGAGTCTCGCTACGCTATTCTTTGCATCAACCCCAACGGCCAACGAGTCTCGCAAATCATCTTAATTTACATAAACAATTTACATTAATTCTGTTGGAATGAAGACAATATGTTTGGTTTGATATCGGTTCTCGCTGTCGAATAGCTAAATAATCCGCCATTGGAGATTCATGTTTTTACGAAGTTCCTCTTTCCTCTTTTAACCCTTTAATCCGCTTGGCAGAATTTCCTACCAACATATTTTCAGGGTTAGTACTAGTACTTTTAAAAAGTAATATTTTACTTAATGGCAAAATTTTTCTTTTAAATAAAGATACTGGAAGTTGATTTATCGAGAGTCAGCTTTCGTTTTTGAAGCAAGAGTGGGGTTTTGGAAAACTATTCTGACATATGATTCTTGAAATGACATATTTTTAGTCATCGTTAGTAAGATTCGATACAGTTAGTGAATGTTGTTCGAACAGTGTGAAGTTTAAAATGTTATCGAGTTGTTGGTTCCTACATGAAAATAAAGCTTGGAGTGCAAAGGGTTAATCCAATTGTTACGAAAATTATCTCTCGAGATTGTTTGCATTATTTACGGTTTAGCTTTTGATTACGACTATTTTAAAGCAGTAATCTTCTCTTCATTTAACCGCTAATTACTGCCGTTAAATAAGTCAAATATTATTTTTCAAAAATAGTGGTACAAATCTTGAAATTATATGTTGGCATGAAATCTTGCTAAGCGAATTAAATGGGATAATAATAAATGTTGGCCGCAACTCACTGATATATGCTTGCTAACCTCCCACTTTTTAAAAAATCAAATAATCATACTTTGAACAAGAAATTTCACATATTTATGCTAAGAAAGAAAGATGTTTCTTTGTGTGTGTGTGTGCGCGCACCTCTCGGTGATGGCTAGGGAAATCTACCGCACGTAGAGGTCGGAAAATTTGGATGATGGACGAAGACAGGTTCGAATGCCTCTCGATTTAATGATTCAGAGTAATTAATATATTTAAATTATATTAATCCTTTGCACACCAACGCTGAGTCTCACAACGCTATTCTTTGAAACAACTTTGAAACTCAGATTTTTCCTTTTTTGATAATTAGCCGAGATATTAAACAGCATAATGGACATTGCAAAATGGCGTGCAGTTGCAGAGCCCATTTCCGAATTTCTTCAAGCAGAGAATAAGGAAGCTGTGAAAAACGTTCCTTTTTTTTATTCATTTTGAAACTGTCGCAACCACTTTCCACGTCGCAATACGAAAACACAAAAATACCCACATATTATGGGTACTTTCCCAGTCCTAACGATGTTATCTGTTTAAAAAAAATGTATTTACTCTTTCAAAGAAATATTTTCCGGACTTCGATTTAATGTTTTTTACCGCATATTTACAAGTCCGCATCCGCTTTCCGAATAGAAAAAAATTTCATTTGAAAAGATTTTTCTTTAAATATATAAAATCATTCAACACTGATTTTAGGTATATTTAAGATAATTTTCACTGGCCCGGACAACGCCAGGTCGGTCAGCTAAGTTGAATGAAATAAAGCAGATTTCAAATGACTACCACAAAACGGCAACACACATTTAATTAAATAAATGTCCTAGTTCTAAGTATGATTTCCTTTTTTAAAGTGGATGGATGGCTAGTAATGCACTGATATTAATAAATATATAAAACGTTTTTAAGAGACTTAGCAGCAGATAAAACAACTTACGTTGCATAATCTACATATGCCGCAAAAATAGCTGGATATAAAAAAATAAATAAAAGTAACACTAAACACTACTACTGTTAGAATACCACAAAAATATTAAAAAATAATAGCTTGGAAAACTAAAAATGTCCACATCAATGAAATCTGACGCTTATTGCAAACTGAAAAGCAATAAAATGTTTAGAATAAAAGGAGTGGAAGGCGACAACAGAAAATTCTACGTCATCCAACATCACAATTTATGGTCATTTGGGAGAATGTTAAATAGTCGACTTGCCAAAATACAAACTGGAAATTGTGCTCAGTATAGTCTTAACGGGTAGGCTAAGGACGCCGGGGCTTAATGCCCTAACGCTTCAAAACGTCAGGTTGTAAAAAAAAAAAGGGGGGGGGTTGTATTTTAAAAATATCAGCCGGGCGGATTTTCTTAAAAAAACAACAAAAAAACCCGGGTTTAATGGGCAGAAAACAGGAGTTTTTTTGGGGGAAAAGGAGGGTAATTATTTTTTTTTACAAATTAATCACATGCATATATATAACATTTTTTATTATGCCTGAATATATATTGATTAATAAGAACTAAAATCATATGGTTTATAGATGAAATTTATTATACAGTATGATGTGAAGTGTTTTCTTAATGTTAGCAGCTTTGACATCAGTGATGAAACAGTGGCACACCAGAGAAGCAATTGACACTTAAATAGGAATATCAGTCTTCGTAGAGTTTTTTAAGGCGAAGAATAACTTAAAATTTAGTGGTGACAATCGCCCAAATGGTGCTTCACTATTCCATCACTGGGTCACATCCACCAGAAAATCTTTTTATGAAATTTCACTGCATGAAAGTTGAAAGTCAGAGAAATTTGAAGATATTAATAATTTCAGTTAAAGTTTTGTTCCAATAAAAACTAAAAAAAAATTATGCAATGTGCTGAAAACAAAAATGGAAGTTTGATGAATGCTATCTATGATAGAAAACAAAATAAACTAGCATTTTTTTTTTTCAATTTTTCAATGAAAATATATTTTTAATTTTACAATACCTTAGAAATCTTATTCCAACTATTTCTATAATATATTCTTTAACTTAGTTATAAAATAAGGTTATAACTAACAAAAATAAAATACTACATTAAAGCATCTTTAATATATTTTTTATACACGTTTTGTTATCAATTTTTTCTGGTCTCAAAATATTTTCATAATGATTCTGTAATGTTTCTTTACTACATCAGACTCATTTTTCTTTTATACATTACTGTGAAAATACCTGGAGTGGCAAAGCCCGTACTTGTTTCTCTACTAAAATTTTACTGATTTTTAAAAAATAAACACGATACAATTAAAACTATAAAAGCTTACCGTTTTGCAGGTACTTCAACGAGCTCGAAGACGCAAGGATTGTCCGATGTATTAAACGTCCCAATCTTCCCGAACTCGCTGATCAATGTATTAAAAGTATTGAATTTAAGCTTTAAAAATTTTCCTGTCTGATTTTCCGTGATCGGGTCTGCTATCATTTCGGGCATCGCAGAAAGGCCAGAGATTCCGTGAGTAGCGGATTCCTTAATTTCCTTTTCATATATCACGACCGCCGCTACTCACGGAACAGGCGGAAGAGCGGGCCCTTCTGGGGGGCCCGGAACGGTAGTAGACCTGATTACGGAAGATCCCACCGGAAAAATTCAATAAGTTTGACATCGAACGGCGTGTCCAGGAGGGCCAGGTAGCTTAATACATCGGACTATAGCGGCGGCTTTGAGCTTATTCATTGCTCCAGCTACATGGTATAATGTGAAATAACAAAAAAATTCTTGTAAATTCCGCCAAGAAGGTAAGGTTTAGTTTTTCCAAAACTGGCTTTTTACTTTCAAATAATATCGCTGCCCAGTTAGAAACTGAAACAGTCAATGTCACTGTGCAGGACGATTTATTTTCAATTTTTCTTGTGATAAATGAATTTGAATGCAAATTTACCTACACCAAAGTGGATTCTCTATATCAGCAGTTCTCAAGAGCTCAGAGCTTGCCGAGCACTTTCCAGGAGCTGTGCAGAAAAATAGAATGAAATTAAAGATTAAGAAAGAAAAATTAGAATCGAAATAAGAAAACTAGAAATATTTTAAACGGAACAGAGGAAAGTATATTTAACTAGGTAAATTATATCCAATGCTTGGAGTATCTATAGTTGAGATTTTTTCCAACAGATCGAAAATATGCCGGAACCAGGACTCTAACCTGGGTACTTTGGTTTGTCGTACCAACGCTCTCCCTACTGAGCTATCCTGACGATATCCTGGCTGACATATTTCACTCTTATTTGTTGGACAAAGTCTGCGAACTGCAGCGCTTATTTCATTCATCCGAACTATAACTATAGCATGACCTAATTACATGGTATACAGGAATTTCCGTGCTATTTCAGATTCATCACGTAAAATTCTATAGTTGTAGCTCGGATGAATGAAATTAGCGCTGCAGTTCGCAGCCTTTGTCTAACACATAAGAGTGAAATATGCCAGCCATGATATCGTTGGGATAGCTCAGTAGGGAGAGCGTTGGTACGGCAAACCAAAGTACTCAGGTTCGAGTCCTGGTCCCGGTATACTTTCGTTCTGTTGGAAAAAAATCTCAACTATGATACTCCAACCATTGGATCTATTAAACGGAAATTTGACATTCTGAATTTTGCACATCTTCTGACAGATGACCCTGCTGCCACAAGCTCCGAAGTTCTTCTAGTGCGAAGACAAAAAATGAGCGATCTGTCATAATATCCTGAGGCTTTCAATACTTTGTGCAATTTTTACTTTACACTCTTAAAAATCTACTCTCTTCTTCTACGCCGCATCATTTTTAAGCACCATTAATTTATAAGACACAGGATAAGGGGACAGAAAGACCTAAGGGGCTTCCCAAAAAAAGGCTCTGCAAGACAAGAAGGTTGTGAACCACTGTTCTATATGATTTGGGTCTACAGGCGTAGACACTGTGACTGATACCCAAAAGAAAAGAAAAATCCTCGAACATATCTCGCCTAGGCCCAAGTCAGTTGTTAGTCAATCGACTTAATTTTAGGGACGTCCGGCATTTCTCTACTTTCCAATTTTTTCCCCATTTAATGAGTCAATCCGTTAATCATCGCTGTTTTTTATTGTCCTTCCACAGAGACCGGTCAATATAATTAAAATAAGCACTCAAAATGCAAAAATATTGTATGTATTAGTTAGAATACCAGATTACAATAAATAAAAAATTTTCTTTAAAATGAATAACTTAGTATTGCGAGAAAATCAAATATATATAAAAAATGTCAATGCAATAGTTTGCATTTTTAATAGTCAAAACATTTTCCGTCATTCGGACCTCAAAAATGGATAAATGAATATGTTCATTATTTAATTTCTTTTTTGTTCCTCCGAATTTCATATGGAGATTTTGCTGCTAAAATTTTAATTCTGGAGACTTCTTGTTACTCGGTAAATCTGCACACACAAGATTTTTCATGAAATATATGAAAATGAAAAATCTTTAAGGAAAATGCCAAATGTTGAACAACTGAGTTTCAACTGAAACACTTGTTCTCCCCTATAAGTTTAGGTACCTTCGTAACCAGCAACCCTGCCCAGATTCTTTTCTTATGGAAGCCATAGTGTTTATTGAAGCCACACAGCCAGAAGCACAACAGTAAAGAATCTCTCTTTTTAAATGAAGCCTCTTAAAATGCATGGATGCTCCCAAAACGGCGTTAACACGTTCGCTGCCAACTACGAGTATACTCGTAGTGCTGTCTACGTTTCTTCAATCTAAAATTAGTTATTCGCACCGGAAATTTCAAAAGAAGAATTTTTATTTCATGTAATCACGAAATGTCTGTAATAAAACAAAGTAAATATTGCTATTAGTATCTGGTATGAATTTAAACTTTCTAAATAAAATGAAAATTCCGGCATTTTTAGCTTGCCAGCGAACGTGTTAACTGTCAAAATAGGAATTAAAACATTTCATCATTCAGATACTATACAAAATACATTGTCAATTGCCATCACTTATTTTTTTGTACGTTTTTTTTAGGGTTTCGCTCATCTCACGAAACCCTATTACCCCCGCTCCGTTGTCTGTCTGTCACAGAGCCATTCTCAGAAACTATATAACTTAAGAGTTGAAACTTTGTGTGTATATAGCTGAATACTTGCTGTGAAGCTCAAAATATTAAAATTTGAAAAAATCGTATTATTTTAATAAATAGAGATAAAAAACCAAAATTCTAACAGCCTTTTCCTATTAAATTTAAACATTTTTCATTATAGCAGTTGCCAACAATTAAAAATCCACAATAAAAATCTTTCTACAATAATTTTCTATTGAAAGATTTCCACGTGAAAAATGAAAATGAAATAAAAAGTTTCACCAACTGAAAAAAAGATTTTGACGTCATATTTGTAATAAAACGGAAATTTTCAAAGATTTCTCAATAATACAAGGAGAATGAGTATGTGTAAATACAGAAAACAGATTAATAGGACGTCATTAGAGAATTAAAAAAACTAATCTGACGTCATAACGTATTTTTCAAATGTTTGAGAATAATACAAAGAGAGTATCAGTATGAGTAATAGAGAATAGTAAATATATGAGTTTGAGGAACGTATTGAATCATGATAAAAACCAGATTATGTAAATATTCGCATATTTTAACTTTTTGAAAGTATACAACATGTTTAATTTTGAAATTAATTTTTTTTTAAATATCGCATTTAGTACACATGACAGATATTATTATGACAAAGTATAATAGCGGGCTTCGCCCGTTATCGGGACGGTTTAGATATTTGAAAACACGAAAAAATAAACCGGTAAATTTTTACTTTATAAAAAACATGACTTTTTTTGTTGCTAAATGATTTTTTTTTTTTTGGATTCATTAAAGAAAGGATAAAGTGTTTTGAAAAGAATATTAAACGAAACCCTTTGTGCGATCTTCGATCACACCTACCCACTTGTTTATCGTTTTCTTCAGCGACGTATGACCAGCCTCAGATATTTTACTTAAAAAACTTATCTGAGTCTTAAAAAGTTGATAAATTTCAGGAGATTAAAAAAGTAAATCTTAAAAAGTTATTTAATTTTCAAGTTTTAAATGCCTTGAAGTATCAAAATTTTAGAAATTCAGTCACCTTTAACTTAAAAGAATCTTAGGCAAGCTACTTAATAATTTATAATTATTTTTATTCTTAAATAAAAATTAGAAGAAATATTATTTGAAAAGAAAATTTCAAAAACCTTTTCTTTTGTTGTCCTGCACACAAATTAATTTTTCCATTTAGACTTTTACTTTTATATTTTTATCATTTATACATTTACTTTCATATTTCCCCCTTCTGATTAATGCAATAAATGATTATATGTTTGGTCAACAGCTAGAAGTAATATTTTAGTGAAGGAAAATATAAAGGTTTCCTTTCTAAGAGTCCATGAGAGAATATGTTAATGAAGAATCGGAGAAAGTTTAGTTAATTTTTAAACAGTGCAAATTTATTTTCATACACGATACGCAGGTCTTGTATAAAAAAAATCACTTTCAATGTATTCAGAATGAGTATATTATAAAAGTATTTAAGAATTATTTTAATCTTGCATTTTTTGCTTTCAAAGAGTACTTCAATTGCAAAATTCTATTTTGTTAGATAAAAACTCATTTCTCAAACAAAGCCGTTTTTGTGTCTAAAAAAAACCAAGTTCGATGGAGGAAATTGCTATCTGCCGGGCAGAAAATTTAATAATCCGGTTTAGCAAAGTCTTTATCAAATAAACTTTTTATTTTACAATTAAACGACTCGCTGCCATGGCTCAAAATTAAACGACTCGCTGCCATGGCTCAAAATTAAAGGACTCGCTGCAATGGCTCAAACTGAAACGACTGGACAACGGAAAATACGTATACAATCCAAGCCCATGGGTTTAACATCAGAGAGAGACATCTGAGAATGCTCCGCAAATTTATCCGAGCATTGCGATACTTCACTGTTAATGGATACACTGTGTGTCATGAAATACTGAACTGCTTAAATTTATTTCATACACATTTGAAAATAAATAATTTATCTAGTTTCAGAAAAAAATCATTCTATTTAATCATTAACTTTGTATTATTTCATTCACGTAGATTTATTCAGATGAAATTTTATTTTCCTTGTATCATTTGACTTTATAGAGAAATGGGATGAAAGATGTTATTTTGCAAATTTTTAGATAAACCAAAAATTTATCCGAAATCTACAAAATTTCAATAATTAAAAATTGTTAAATGTTAAATTATTGGAATATATTTTTTTTTTTTTTTTTTTTTTTTTTTTTTACATTTGATCATTTTTAATGGCTTCGTTGCTTTAGGTGCTCAAATTCACGCAGTTTAACCTTTAAAATTTGCAATTTCAGCTCGGTCTTCGGGCTCTCACGATTATCATTCTAGACCAAGGGTTTCCAGCAACTCAATCACGAGAAACACAGCTACCAGTAATGTTGCAGAGTTATCATCGTATTTAATTGCATAATTTGAATTAACTTTCTGAGATTAAATTAGGCAAACTGTACAAAACTACTACACGAAAAAAGCGGATTACTACACGAAAAAAGCGGTAGCTCTTCAGACCACGATTAAGTTGTTGGACATCCCTGTTCTAGACGTTCTTTCAAATGATACAAGGCGATTCATAAAGACTTTGCTGATTACAAATGAACATAACTTCGTAGTGAACAACTACGAGGGTCAGTCGGAAAATAAATTTCCCCTGGCGACTGTGGAGAGAGGTGTGTATAAAAGACAAAAAATGTAATGAGACATTAAAGATAAAACATAACTTTATTTTTCCACATAAGTACCAAGTACATTGAGACATTTGTCAAACCGCTTTATAAGTTTCAAAAAGCTCTCCATGAAAAAAATCAGGGCTTTGCATACGAACGAAGCATTGAACGGCTATGAGCGAAAGACGACACAGCAAGTGAACGCGAACGTGCAAGACACCCATACCATTGGGTAGAGGTCGACCGCGATCAAGCAGATGGCGCTGTTGCAGTGCCTGCGCAGATGGCGCTGTTTGCAGTCCACAGCGCCATCTGCGCAGGCACTGCAACAGCGCCATCTGCTTGATCGCGGTCGACCTCTACCCAATGGTATGGGTGTCTTGCACGTTCGCGTTCACTTGCTGTGTCGTCTTTCGCTCATAGCCGTTCAATGCTTCGTCCGTATGCAAAGCCCTGATTTTTTCAGGGCGGGCTTTTTGAAGCTTATAAAGCGGTATGACAAATGTCTTAATGTACGAGGGTCAGTCGGAAAATAAGTTTCCCCTGGCGACTGTGGACAGAGGTGTGTATGAAAGACAGAAAATGTAATGAGACATTAAAGATAAAACATAACTTTATTTTTCCACATAAGTAGCCAAGTACATTGAGACATTTGTCATACCGGTTTATAAGCTTCAAAAAGACCTCCAGCAAAAAATCTTATAAACCGGTATGACAAATGTCTCAATGTACTTGGTTACTTATGTGGAAAAATAAAGTTATGTTTTATCTTTAATGTCTCATTACATTTTTTGTCTTTCATACACACCTCTGTCCACAGTCGCCAGGGGAAACTTATTTTTCGACTGACCCTCGTGCTTGGTACTTACGTGGAAAAATAAAGTTATGTTTTATCTTTAATGTCTCATTACATTTTTTATCTTTCATACACACCTCCGTCCACAGTCGCCAGGGGAAACTTATTTTCCGACTGACCCTCGTATAAGAAGAAATCAATTGAACGCAGTACAAAAGGACGTTCAAAGTTTGGTTTGCATATTTTATTAACTATTCTAAAACACAGCTTGGTCACACGGACAACTAAGTCCATTTTACGCCAGAAATTGTAAAGCATGTTAGTAGGCACACATGTTCCGCATGTGTATAAAGTTGTGACATTAGCCATATCTAACATATCCAAGTAACATTTCTGTAACAGTTGTAGCAGAGAAATAAATGGATCCAAAAAATTGTCTTTTGAAATCGCCCAGAAATCGTAGGCTTAGGAGACTGTGTTGACAAAGGGAATTCCATAGAACAGTTAAAGTTACGCAAGCAAAACTTTAAATTTCCTTTATTATTGTGTTCAAATGCTCTCTATTATGAAGTTATTGTCATTCGTAATCAGAGCAATCAGTTTGAATCGTCCTATATATGAAGCGGTGTGGATATTATGGGTGAAGTCACCCTCGGCATCGACAAAGTAACGTTAGACATCGACCTCAGATATCCTATATGCAAGAAAGAAAAAAAAAAAAACGCAAACGAGAAATTTGTAAAGAACGCCTCCGTTGATTTAACATTACCATGCGAACGCAGTCACGTGATTAGAGTAGGCTCTGAGAGCAAGGGTATCCCTACAACCCGTCCTACGTGGCCACAGAACTACTACTAATTGCGAATAGTATAATTCGTCCTATTTAATGACAAACTCTGCGATTAAATAAAGTGAAGGTAACTATTCAGAAATAATGGTGACAAGCGATCCGTAGACAAAAAGATCCCTGGATCAAGGCAATGGCAAAATATGGCCATATTGACATGATAGGAGCGGCATCAGACGCTATTTTTTCAATGGAAAGGTACCTAAATTTTCTTTATCAAACCAAGAAATACTACTACTTAAAAGCTTGCACAGTCAGCCCTGCTCTAGTGTGGCGAAGTGTCTTGATTTTCAGGGAACCTTTTTGGGGAACACTAAATATCGCACTTTTTTATCATGCCCAAATTTTTACGAGTTTCATGTAAATTAAAATTCTATTCCCCGCTCTTAGACGAGAGAATTCAATCCCATTTTGATCATTTTACCATTTTTTCATGAGTTTTTTTTTCTGTATTCAAATTATGCTAGTATATTAAACTAAACATTACACTTTATCATTAATTTAACATGCAGTAGAGCCTTATTTTATAATATAATATTTCCGTTATTACAATTCATGGTTACACAATATGGGTATGGGAGAAATTTGAACCAGGTGACCGAGAGATATAACCCTATAAAATAAAGTCAGTGAAAAAAGGTAATAAAAATGAAATAAAAAGAAAACTGCCCAGTTAAACTGAGGGCATTGAGCTCACAGGCTATTCACACTCATTGTATATTATACTCTTATTTCAAAGAATTTGAAATATGCCCTCGAAAAATAAAGAAATCAACAATATATTAAGGGGGGGGGTCATCCCCCTGTTACCCCCTCATAGTTAACTAATGAACTCCTTAAACTAATCAGGGAAGTGTCTAATTACAATGAATATACATACAAAATTTGAAGAAAATCTGATAATTCTGCATGAAAAACTCATTTATCTAAATTAAGGGGGGATTAGCCCCCCTTTCCCCCTTTATACTTAACCAATGAACCCCCAAAACTTTTCAGAGAAGCGCATTATCACAATGAACCGATATACAAAATTTGAAGAAAATCTGACAATTCTGCATGAAAAACCCATTTATCTAAATTAGGGGGGGGGTGTTATCCCCCTTTCCCCCTTTATACTTAACCAATGAACCCCCAAAACTTTTCAGAGAAGCGCATTATCACAATGAACCGATATACAAAATTTGAAGAAAATCTGACAATTCTGCATGAAAAACCCATTTATCTAAATTAGGGGGGGGGGTGTTATCCCCCCTTTCCCCCTTTATACTTAACCAATGAACCCCCAAAACTATTGACAGAAGCGCATTATCAAAATGAACCTATATACAAAATTTAAAGAAAATGGGATAATTCTGCATGAAAAACCCATTTATCTAAATTAAGGGGGGATTAGCCCCCCCTTTCCCCCTTTATACTTAACCAATGAACCCCCAAAACTATTCAGAGAAGCGCATTATCACAATGAACCTATATATAAAATTTGAAGAAAATCGGATAATTCTGCATGAAAAACTCATTTATCTCTATCAACACACACACACACACACACACATAATTTTTCGACACATTAAACATATAAATTTAGTAATAATGCTTGATGCGTTTTGAAATTTTTAAATGAAAGTACCATATGAAAACTAATATAAAGAAATTAATTTTTAAATTGTATGAAAATACTTTTAAAAAGAGAAAAAAAAAGATTTTAAAAGATCTTTCTTCTTGCAATAGATAGTATTTGCCAGCATATAAGACATATCCTATTTTTTAAAAACAATTTCTTTAAATGTGTAAATGTAAAATATAAAAGATCTAAAATCTTTTCAAATAACATTTTTCATAAAAATATGCATTTATATGCATTCATCAATGCAATTTATTTTAAATACTAGCTGTTTAACCCGTTCTACGCACGGGAGTTCATGAATTTAATTCTAAAATGTGAATAAAATGAATTTAATTCTTCTGTTAAAGTGTTGAGTTGTTCAATAACTATACGATTTAGAAAAAAAAAAATACTATTGTGCATTTTTTTTAATGAAACTTATTTTATGTTGCTATGACAGCAGACGATAAAACGATATCTTTGGAATAAGGGAATAAATAGAATAAAAATGTTGTTGCCGTTTGTGATAAAATGTTTTTCTTTATTTAAAAAAAATGAAATAATAAAGCGCAATTAAATAATCTCTAATTACTTGCATGCGAGGTAAAAGAATTATCGTAATACCCGCTACAGCTTGTTAGAATTGCAGCGTGGCGTCCGTAATATGCATATGTCACATTGCAGTAAAGGGGGGGGGGGGGATGCCAGGAGGAGATGTTCAAGTGTCCTTCAGAAAATGACTAATAAGGGGGACTACTATGCATCTTTAAAAATTTGTTAGTTTGGTTAAGCTATGAACTTAATTACAAATTTGGCTTAAACTATTATTCGGAAATAGTAGTAACTACTACTCATAAATTTACTTTAATATTATAGAGGGTGACTATTAAGTTAATTATAATGTTTGTGATCAGTTGCGTTGAAATCGGAAAGATAGTTGCTGAGTTATGGAAACGGGGCAGTTAGAGAAAAAAACCTTGAAGGAGGTGCCGGGGAGGAGCGAATGTTTAAGTTCACTTCAGTAAATTACTAATTAGGAGGACCACTATGCATCTTTAAAAATTCATTCGTTTGGTTAATCTAGGAACTTAATTAGAAATTTGTCTTAGACTGTTATTCGGAAATAGGGGTACCCGCTACTTATAAATTTATTTTAATGATATAGACGTTGATTATTAAGTTAAATATGATGTTTGGAATCAGTTGCACTGAAATCGGAAAATTAGTTGCTGAGATATGGAAACAGGGTACAATTAAACAAAAACCTTGAGGGAGGGGCCGGGGGGAGCGGATGTTCAAGTGCCTTTCAGCAAATGATAAATTAAAAGCGCCACTATATGCATCTTTAAAGATTGATTCATTTGGTTATGCTAGGAACTTAATTTGAAATTTGGCTTAGACTATTATTCGGAAATACTGGTAACTGTTTTCTAGAAGTACACCCTGAAGCTGTGAGTGCTGATTTTTATGATAATTTAGCAAAATGGAACTGGTTTGGAGAAGTTCGGAACATAATTACCTGAGTTCTGGAAATAAAGCACAGTTAGAGAAAAAAACCTTGAGGAAGGGGCCGCAAGGAGGCGCGCGGTCAAGTGCTCAACAACAAATCACTAACTTTGACTGTTGATATGCATAACTGAATACTGGCTCTGTACTTTTATTAAGAACATAAATTTAATTTTTACGAAAATTGTTATTCTAAAATAGCGGTATCATCTATATAAAACAGCGATTAAACGTTACGGGTGAATAAATTTTTTTTTTCAATTTGTTAAATGTAATTAGTTCAGTTGAAATCCGAGCAGTAGATTTGAATCTACAAAAACAACTTTTCAAAAGTAAAAAAAAAAAAAAAAAAAAAAAAAATTGTGGCTAAAAAATGGTGTGATATCAAATTTCCAAGCTATTATATTGCTTATTTAACTTTTTTTCCATTAAATAAGTTATCATATATATAAGTCGATTGCCTACGTATATGTTAATAGAAATAGTTTTCTCCTGTACTAAATACATCCTAACGAGTTTCTGAAAATTCAATTTTTTTCAAATTATGCATGATGGGCTTGGCGGCCATCTTTGCTTATTATTCACAAAATTCTAACCACCCAAATCCGTAGTTAAAATCCGAAGTTCAAAATTGTTATTTAAGCAAATATTTAAGAGTTTCATTTATAGACTTGTATGCTCTGAAAATTGTGTCTTAAAATAATGATGACTTATCTTAAAGATTCATCTTATGATTTATTTTTTAGAGTAATTATTAATTTCAAACTAGTAAAAATCAATTTATCAAAATATCAGTCTTATCTAATTTATCTGTCCGTACACTGTAAAAAAATTTCCGGAAGGTTTCGGAAAAAAATGGTGGCATTAGGATGCCACGTCTTTTTGCTGTTACGTTTCACAGCAAAGTAGTGAAACATTCCAATTTTTCCGAAACATTCCGTAATATATACTCCGAAACCTTTCATATCAAAATACTAAAATATTTCAGAGTCACGATACGCTTTTTTCCGAAACCTTTCAGGTCAAAATGCTGAAACATTCCAACTTTACGGGACGTCTTTTTTCGGAACCTTTCATATCAAAATACTGAAATGTTCTACTTTCACAGAGCGTCGTTTTTCGGAACCTTTTTTTAAATTCTGAAAATATTTTTTTATCAGGTAACAAAATCGAAGCTGTATAACAAAAATATATTAATCGAAACTCATGACTAAACATATAAACAATATTTGCTAAAACTGAATTCCGAGCTCGGTCTTGCGCGAATAAATAAAGTGTAAAATTGTTAATTATATTTTTAATTTCTTCTATCTTTACAAGATAGCTGTGAAAGGTAACAGCAAAAAGCCGTGGCATCTTAATGCCACCATTTTTTTCCGGAACCTTCCGGGAAATCCTTTAAGTATTGTATTCTGGAAAATTTCCGACTTCCGGTTTTCGACGGATTTATACGTTTTAGAAGGTCTTGAACACGATTTCACTGTTTTTAGAAAATGGTCTATCTGTGAGTCTGTGACTATGTCTGTCTGTCCGTCTGTCTGTCTGTATATGACAAAAATTTTGCGGGCGCTCTATCTCAAGAACTAATGCACGAAATTTAATAAAACTTTATATTCAGTGAGTTCCTGATATATATTGTTGCTGTTTAGCTTTTGGTGAATATCGCCCAACAGGTGACGCTGCTATGCTGCATTTTTCGCGATTTCCGCAATAGCTCTATCTCAAGAAATAATGCACTCATTTTCATCAAACTTCAGATTCAGTTAGACCTTGACATAAATAGACACTGATTACGTTTTGGTACAGATATCCCGACAGGTGGCACTTTTTTCGTGATTTTTACGATAGCTATATTTCAAGAACTAATGCACGGAATTTCATAAAACTTTATATTCTGTTAGACCTTGACTTAAATAGATGTTGCTTACGTTTTGGTGTAAATAACTCAACAGGTGGCGCTGCTATGCTACTTTTTCATTATTAACTCGATAACTATACCTCAAGAATAAAAGCACGGATTTTCATTAAACTCCAGATTCAGTTAGACGTTGACATAAGTTGTGGTTGATGAGGTTTTAGTTTAAATCTACCAACAGGTGGCGCTGCTATGCTATATTTTGCAGAATTTACATGATTTTAGCAATAGTCATTTCGTAAGAACTAATGCACGGAATTTAATAAAACTTGAATTTCAGTTAGACCTTGATATAAATGGGTGCTGATTCGTCTTTAGTGTATGCAAAACCTGTGGGAGATAGAAGAAATTTTTGGGATTGGCACATCCGACTAGTTTAAAAATGCAAACATTATTTTTATTCCTTTATTAAAATCATAAGTTTTTAAAAAATATAAAATTTCCTTTTAACATTTTTTTCTGATTTGATAATTTACATCTTTGCTAGAACATTCGATAAGCATTACTAAAGATGAGTATAAAGCGACGAAAAACTTCTTTTATGTGTTTTTATTTTTTTCCAAATTTTACATAATAAAATGAGAGAAATAGTACATTACACTTATTTTGCATATATCATATTTTATAAATAGGCAACATTATTTCAACTGCCCCTAAGACACAAATTTATTAAAATCATTTTGTTTATAATTAATTAAACGATAAAAAAAGACAGTATATGGTTCTATTAACGGATACAAGATTTTTTAAAACAATTTACATATAACATAGGCTGAATGATGTATTTAAAGGACATTTTAATTAAGTTATAAATTAAAGAAAATACAAAAACTTATTAATAAAATATATAAATTTTTGAAAGATAACAAAAGTTGAACATGGATTTGATTTTATTACTTATTTAAAAAATACATAAATAAATAAATAAATAAAAATACAACATTTCCTCTATAATTCCAAATGCATTAATACTTTGAAGGACACCGATATATGTCAAAAGTACAATGTTTTACAACCAGTATTTTTCTATAATAATTGTAACGTGTAAAATCTCCAAAATAGAACAGCAAAAATTTCTATTTGAAAATACTTGTAGCAAATTTATGAATTTTTTATTTTTGCGCCATGCAAACGGCATGTGTTAAAAGGTTGTCAAGAACGGAAAATCATGCGTCAGGCATAAATTATGAAACACTTTCCATCACATCTAGAAAACTGTAACGGAACTTCACCGTTAAATGAGGTGAAAGAAGATATTAAATAGTTTAGGAAACATCTATCATATTTAAAAATCCAGTTTTAGCATTTACCTTCCATAGTCAAAAATCAGTCAAATTATATAGTGCAGCCCTGTATATTATCTATAGACTTGTATATAAACTACATAGCATGATAAAATTTAATTCAGTTAGAAAATTCACATTTACCAATTTTCGCCAATCGATGGAAAAGCACTCGAAATCTTTTGTACAGACCTGTATATTATCTAAAGACTTTTGTACACACCACATATTAAGCTAAAATTTAATTCAAGTAAAAAACGCACAAGGCAACTTAAAACTCACTTCCAGCAGTTTCCAACCATAAACGACAACGTATCTTGTTCTTTGCTTAGCTCTGTATAGGAATTTATTTCCATAAACATTCCATATTACATTCCATAAAATTCTATTAGTATACTAAATATAGTTGATCATACTAAATATAGTTGAGCAGGAAAATGCGTAACACAATTAAAAATACCCTTAAGCAATTTACTCTCATAGTTAGTAATACTTACGAATTCCTTTGTGTAGCCCTGTATATGATCAACAGAATATATACACACCACGTACTATGCAAACATTTAGTCAAATCTAAAAATCCAAACCAAAATTGATAACGCATTTATCACTCATAGACTGTATTTATTGAACAAAGACTGTAACCGAATTGTTTTGTGTGCTCGTGTAAATGAACGATAAAAGCAATGCACTGCACACCATGCTATTCAGCGAGCAATTTATAATGAATCTCAGCAATACATATAAATTTCATTATGTTTTAAATATTGAAACATCATTAAATTACATCATGGCAAACGATTAACTAATTTTATTAATACCTGATATTGAAAGTCAAAGGGAAAATTTAATTTGGAACTGCCTTGGTGACTTTTAGCTAGTAGAAATATTGAAATGAAAAAAATAGACGAATTTTAGAACAGGGGTTACCAAACTATGGTATGCGTACCAGTACTGGTACGCAAAACTTTGGCTACTGGTACGCAAAAGTGCGATGCTGGTGCGTAAAATGAAATATCAGCATTATATTATAAAATCAAAAATGGCATGAATGGCACTTTTTAAATTTTTTTTTTAATTGTATTATCTGAAGGTAAAGTCTGTATCCGTGAAAGAAGTAGAAGCGTGTTGGAATAAGAGGAGTTAAAACATTTTTTTTTCAGAGTGTAATATATATATTTATATATATATATTGTACTGGTTATTTCAGCGTTAACGTTTTATTTGAAACATAATTCATTACTTATTTATGTCTGTCAATTGAAATTATTCTCTTATTCTGTACTAAATATGTAAGTTTCCTTCTGTTTCATGTAAATCGGCAATAAAGTTATTTAAAATCGTGATTTGAAATTGAACAAAATATGAGAAGCTCCACTTTTACATTTTCCCCCCTATATTAGCATTACGTTTGAAACCTGATGGTACGCGGAAGTATGGACTTTGATTTAGTGGTACGTTGGTCTAAAAGTTTGGGAACCCCTGCTTTAGAAGATATGAAAAATTTATTTTTTCAAACAATTAGGGCTTGGAATTCAAAACTTCGTATGAAAAACCAATTTTCCTCCTTTTTCATTCCCCAGTTTGTTTATAAGTTTTGAATGTACTTAAACCATAAAGACCAAATAGTCTTTTTTACCGATGCTAGTGAGCAGTTACTTTATTTGCTTTTTCATCTGATGTTTCATAAAAACTTGAAATGGACTCTCCACCATTCCGAAGGAGACATTTGGGATACAGTATTTTGCTCAAAAAGAAAATCATAAAAAGGATCTGCCTTAGCTAGGAATCTCATGATTACAGCTATAAAACTACTAGTGAATTTATTCTTAGCAAAATCATTTTTTTTTCTTCGCGATATCAGTCAAATTGCACAAATTTTTAATTCATCATGCATACTCTTGATATTAGCTGCAATATCTGTGACAAGGTTATACCAATGAAACAGTTACATTTAGCTTTGCACTTTAATCTTACTTCATGAGCAATTTTTTATACGGTATATTCGGTTGTGTGTGAATTTTCTGATGTGTCAGTGAAATCCGCAATATACCAATCTCTGCTATATTTGGTGACAATTGCACAAATAATAGGCTCATTATGGACATTTTACCAACCATCTAAACTCAAGCAGACTGTCTGGTCTTAAAGTACTTAGTATTTTTTTTTCTGCTTATAAATGTGATTTAATTGTATACCACCAATTTCTCTGCCGGTACGTATGTGGAATGTAACAAGGACGTACTAGATTCATCATATTTTAAATTCACGATGAATAAAATTAATTACTACATGAGAAATTATATATTTGTTACCACAAGAATTCACAATAGAAAAACATTCAAAATTCTATCAAAAGTTGATCAGCTATAAACATTTGTAGATTGACACTATTCATTAACTTTATTTTGCTTTCATGTGCTCTTATAGTCTGCGACACAGCCAATTGCAAGATACTTAAAAATTAACAAAAATATTAATCTATGAAACAAATTACAACAATGTCATATTAAATAGCATCTAAGTGATGCATATAATGGTCTTTGTAATAATGCTATATTAATGATCAAATGAATTTTGGGCCACTTTTGTTCTGAAAATGCCATCAGGATATTTTTTCGATGATGAATACTGTTCTCTCTGTAGTTAGAAGGGGTAAAACAACATGTACAGATTATGAATATAAAATTTACAATTAAGAATTTTAAAGAAGCATTTCAGAGAAGCAGAGAGGGATTTTTTCTTTTTCTTTCTTTTTTTTTGGGGGGGGGGGGGGGTGGGGGATTTTTTTTTTCATCATCTAAATAAATAACATGGGTTGTTTAAATTTTATTATATTCTAAATCAATGCAAAACTACATATTCCAAAAGAATAAAATTTCAATCTTGATTTAAATCAATGATTTAAAAAAAATCAGGGCGATTTAAATCGGCGTAACCTGGAATAAAGGTAAAATGAAATAGATAAAACTACTGATAAGGTATGAAACAACGAAGAGTTAGAAAATAATTAAAAAATCATATCCATATCTCACATTTTAAATAAACGACGAGAAAATTTAATTTTTACTTTAAGCTCATCAAAATGTGTTTCAGTCTATTACAGATGAAACGGCAATGCGGAACGCAGTTTTTCTTCTTAGGTGAGTTCATGACTATAATGGATATTATGACGTAACCATTGATAAAAAAAACACGAAATCTGAAAAGATTTGTGGTGGTTTTGTGTCTCATCCCTCGTCAAGTGTCCCGGACTCCCATATACAGGCTGTTTTTTGAAAATAATTCTACACGTTAGTTTTGATACAAGGTGTCTCTTTAAAGATTAGAAAATATAAATCCGATTTATTTTTATAAGATTGAGAAAGCAGGAATTTTTAAACAATCATGGCCTGCTAATTTGAAGGGAGAAAAGTAAAATATTAAAGCTTTTTCTATCCGTTAATTACTTTTATTTCACTCTAGGCAATTGGGATTTTTAAATAAAATCTTAAACGCCGTACTTTTTTTAAAATTCTTAATAAATTTATTTTTGTAAATAATTGATCTCTATGAAAATTATTTATATGGTCAGAGATGTACATTTTTAAAATTCCAACAGGAACACGAATTTTAAACTTTATGCGCATTTTATTACCATGATAACCTAGAAAATATATAGGCATAAATTCATAGATAATATATCCAAATAAATAGTATCATTCATATTTTTATACTATAAACGATATTCGATAGAGAAACAGGGACACTACCCTGAATGATAATATCTTTTAATTATTACTAACACATACCTCTTTAACCCTTTCAAGAGCTGTGATATGTTTATTAAACCTCTTAATTTTAATTGCCAAATGCCACAATGGCACCAGAATTTTGGAATAAAATTTTACGTTTATATAACTTTTCCTTATTTCCAAATAAATTTGTTAATTCCGGTGTCATTCATTCATTCCAACATTTTAGCAATGTAAGTGCTTTGGCCCTGAAAGGGTTAATATAATTGATAGAGTCCACAATCTTTCTTTCGACTTGCTTCATATAGAACTACTAAAATTATCCAAATTCCTGTAAACAGAACTTTCTGTACATTCAGATTAATTTATAAATTTCATATAAGGATTCGCTAATATTACGAGTCATCCAATTAAGATCTACACTACTTTTGAATATCGGTTTTCTGCTTTAACCTTTAATAATATCTCACTGTACAAAAATTAAAAACTCGCATTATTACTTTAATCATAGTCTGGTTAATCGAAACAATTACTGATTAAAACTTTAAAGTGATTTGTTTCAAATAGGTTGAATTTTTAGTTCCACGCACTGTTACTGTGAATATATTTAACGTAAGTTCATAAAATTACAATTATAATAGGCATTTTTGGACAGTATAGGGACAGTTCAACCACTTTTACAAAACTTACTATATTTTCGTTTGTAATGAATATAAAAAAAAATGGGATCAATACGTAAAGAAAGTATGATAACTTCGCTACAAATTTTTTTTACATTAATAAACAAAACTCCTGTGTTTGTTTTTTGAAAAGGGATTGAATGTCTCGTGTGTAGGAAATGGGAAAAGCCAGCAAAAAAATAAACACTAAAAATTTAATAAAGAATTTTGAATTATAGAATAAAAGTAAAATAAAATAGATAAAGCTACTGATGAAGCATGCAACAACAAATGGTTAGAAAATAAAAAATACACTATATACATAACTCACAATTTAAATAAATGGCTAGAAAACAAAACTAAATTTTTGCATTGATCACATCAAAATAAGTTTCAGTCAATACAAATCAAATGTCAGCTAGGAACGCAGTTATGACTATAATGAATATTATGAAGTAACCATCGCCATCGACCAAAATAGCATGAAATTTGAAAAATATATTTGTAGTGGTTCATGTCTTTTCCCTGGTCAAGTGTACCGGACTCTTAATTTTGAAAATAAATTTTTACATTAAAAAAACATTGCATATATATATATATATATATATATTTTGCATATATTAAAATTTTATGCTACATTTTACAATTTAGTCAAAAACGAAGCAATATTTTATATAAGTTAAAACTTAGTGTTACAAATTTGACACCTCCTCACTTTTCCTCTACTCCCCCCCCCCTCCCACAAAATAAATAAATAAATAAAACTCTTACATATATAACTATTATTAGGCACACTAGAGAGTACTGCTTTTAAGTATTAACCATATAAAATTTTAATATTTATTAATGGTTTTACAACTTTAAACTGTTAGTGTAGCATAAAATACAGCAGGCACTTTATGTATAAAATATTACGTAAATCCCCCCCCCCCTTTTAATATCGTTTAAGTTTTAGGTGTTTCGATATGATCATGTTTGTGATCTTTTCTATAGACTCCAAAAGGTACTTTAGCCCTTTAATAATCGAAAAAGTATTTAAATTGCCGTTTACGAGCGAATAAAAATGCCCAAGGGGAGAGACCCATGGGATCATAAACAAATTAAATATAAATAAACCTTTCGTAGTCATCAATTTGATAGCTATAACACACAACCGTCGTCAGACTGCAATTTAACGGATAATTAATTCAGTGTCTACAGAACATAAACAAAGCTAATTAATTTAGTTTGTATGCAGTTGGTTGGCACATGGAAAATTAGGATCATAAACACAAAATATACCATTGAGTAATTAAAAAATGAAAAAGTTTACAAATACTTAAGAAAGAGATATCATTTCATTGCGGAAAACATGCATTTACATTTCTTTAAGTTGTTGAATGGATTGTGAAACATGTATTGGATTTTACATATCTGATGTTTTAAAATAATAAAAACAAAGCTAATTAATTTAGTTTGTATGCAGTAGGTTAGCACATGGAAAATTATGATCATAAACACAAAATATAGCATTGGGAAATTGAAAAGTGCAAAAGTTAAATATTTATGAAAGAGATATTTCATTGCGGGAAACATGCATTACATTTCTTTAAGTTGTTGAATTGATTGTGAAACATGTATTGGATTTTACATATCTGATGTTTTAAAATAATAATGCCATTTCAAAATTAGAAATATCGGCTTACTTACATGTCGTTCTCGTTCAGTCATTGTTTTAAGAGACCGGTTCTTGAAGGTATATTTTAGTTATTAAGTACTTAAGCAAATGCCGCTTTTCTCGTTCCGAAATTGCGTTGGTCTCTCAGCTGATGTTTAAAATAAGCGCATGCGCCAAAGCCCATGAAACCTCACGATGAAAACATTCAAGCATGACCTCGCAGTTCAAGGGAATATCTGATACAGGAGGGAAATTATGGGGATTTTTAAAAACTTCTAAACAAATACTTTCGCTCTTAACTACCTTCTAATTTTAGTATACACTTCGTGAAGTGAATTCCTTTTTTATTTCATTTATTTTGTGTGTTAGAAATGTGTTTTCTGGACGTTCGGAATTTATCAATGAAGTGTTGTGGTATGAATGTTTTGTCAGAATGTTAAATGAACATTTTAGTGAAATTAAGGAGATTCGATACCAAATAAAAAAAATATTTTGCAAATAACGCCTATATTAGATTTTTTGGATCATGTTTCAATAAAACGAAATCCTTACAGATAACAAAAGGCCTTAAGATATTAATAAATTAATAAATAAATTTATTTTTTGAATAAAGGGGATAAAAAAAAATTAACAATTTTAAAATTTCTTCTTTTTTTCCAATTTTTGTATTTTAAACTAGATTTGTTTTACCTTATACTTTTTCTTCTTTATACACTTTTCAGAACACTTATTTTGTCCCCATTTTAGAACACTTTGAAAAGCGAACTTTTTGGTACAGTTTTTAGAATACTTCTGAGAACACTTCTTTTGTTCAGCACACTTTCTAGCGCACTTTTTGAAAGCGATGATTTCACAAGTGTGCTCAAATGTGCTCCCAGTCCGTTCTCGAATGTGTTCCCAAGTTTAGATTTAACAGATACCCTGAGCAGAATACTTTCGGTATACTTTCAGAACACTTTCTTTATAGCGGAGCATATTCGGAACACATTAAGGGAACACATTCAGTACACATTAAGATAACCGGAACACTTTTTTCCATCAAAGTGTTCCAGATTTGTTCCCAATGTGTGCTGGGAATTTGCAGTGTGTATATTGAATAAACCTATGAAAATCGCATATATTTAAGTTCAGATTGTTTTTAAAACAAAAATTTCAATGATATCAAAACTTCGTTATCTCTCATAGAATCTAAAGATATATTAAAAAATAATTTCAGACAGTTTGCTCAATTATTGTGTAATTAGCATTTTGATTACATAGAGAATATGGAAAAATACGAACTGAGAAAAATGAATTTAAACATTAATTTCATTTACAAAAAGATATATTAAAGTGATATACGTAAAATTTAACCATAAATCCTTTACTATTTATCAGATTGTCAAGGCACAATGTTCTAGAGATGTTAAGGTTCATTTCAGGATAAAATCTGAAATTCGATATTTTTGTCATTTTTCGTCAAAATGAGAGGTACTGAGTACTCTCAAGAACAAGTTCGAAATTGTACGTCAAACGTGACAAATTAGGTGCGTTCGTACTATAACTAGTTTTATAGATATTTATACCTTGGTGCAACAGCTGTTGCACTCTTATGCAAAAATGCACGAATACAAAATTTATTTTCTGTACAGATTTTCATATTATAGATATTAATTTTATTTTATAAAATTAAGTTTCAATACACTTTTACAAACAATTACAATTCTGTTACAATAAAATTATACCATGCGTAAATATTCAATACAAGACAATGTAAAAAAAAAAAAAATCATCTTTTTATTTTACTGAAAAAATGAATTATATAGTCTGTTATTTTGCTAGGATTAATTTCCATAATAAAATAAGTACATTGTTGGCAACATTTTATCTTTTGTTGACATTTACTGAAAATTCCAATGAAAAACTTAAGCGTAGATTTAAATATTTCAGAACTTGAAATCCATATTTAGACTCTTTTTCCGTTTAATATCTATTTCTCCGGAAACATCTAATATCCAAAAAACTGTCGGTAGACTATAGGATTGATATAATTAAACAATTTTAATATACAAATTCGGATTTTAAATTCAGTAATACGAAAATAATATGACTCCATCTTAAATAGGACGTAATCACCATGGCAACCTAGAAACATTTACCTATCATGGGATATCATTGAATTAACTACGTATGATAGGATTTAATAGGATGAAGAAAACTTTTATTAATATCCTTTTAAGTTTTGATTCGATTTTCATAAAATTTGAAATAACTCGACAAAATTCTGCAACGATTATATATATTAAATTTCAAACCATTCGGTTCTGTAGTTTTTGGGTTGTTATATGCGGACAGACGACGACTATGGGTGCTACGCATTTATATAATTACGCACCCACCTAAAAAGACAGTAACAAAAATTGAATTTGATATCTATAAAGATTTTTAAGATTATTCATCGAGTGATTTATTAAAACAACCCTTTTTTCACTTTTAACCTTTAGTCACGGTACTTTCACATAACTGTAATTGCAATTACAATTAAAAAATTAACAATGTCCGTATTAAATTACAAACGAAGATTTTTGTACTTATTGGGAGGTTTTTCCACGCGGCTTGATTTTTAGGGCATATTTGGAATTTTTTGTTTCTTGTGTGTTTAAATAATGCGCATAGAAAAAAATGTTTTCGTGGGCATTGAGTTTATTGTAGTTTTGTCTAGGTGTGTGAATATTTTCATATAAAAATGTTGATATTTTAATCTAAACCCATCCAAATTTTCTATGTACGGCGTGCACAATCAATCGGTGTTGGTGATTGTGCTTTTAATAATCATTTGAAACGAAAAAAAAAAAAAAAAAACGCGTGGATTTTTAAACTGTTGAAAATCTGAAGCAAACTGTTCAGTTTTTCAACCGTTTTTGTAAATAAAGGTTACTTGACAAAATTATGAAGCGTTCTCATTGATCAGAATAGAGAGGAATTACGGTTATGTAACCGTTTTCTATTAATAATTAAAAACAAAGAAAAAATAGCTTAAATGACTGGACAGTTTACTGCAAATTTTTAACAGTGTCAAATACATTAAATTACCTGAAAGCCAAACCCAAAATCAATAATATAAATGTAAATTTTACCAAATGGCGGCTTATTGAAGTTTGCAGTTAATTTTTGGCACTAATTTTCCATGTTTGAAACTTTTTAAGAAATCGAAATTTTTAAACATTTTAATTTTTTAAAAGTTTGCTTCCAATTAAAAAAAATCTAGTTTTCTTTGGAAAAAAAAAAAAAAAAAAAAAAAAAATTCTGGTGATAGTTTGGACGGTTTAAGTGTGAGAAGCAACACCGATTCAAAAAACTTATTTTATTATTACTAGAATAAGTAAGATCACTATAATTAAAATGTTAAACAAATTCTGAAAACGTTCGTATCAGCATAACTGAATACGACAAGAAATCTTAGTACAGTTATCTGTGAAATTTAAGAACATGCATTGCCCGGCATACTCTGTCATTCACCATTTATGACACATTATCTTTAGTACGTGATACATAATACGTGATACATATAAATTTAATTTAATCATAAAATAAATCTGACTTTTCGTTGAGAAATTTCAGTGTAGCCACAAAGTGTAGTTCCAACAAATGTTACAAAAAATTAGTTTTAATATGCATTTTTCATTTTCATTTTTAAGTCATTCAACAAAGAGATCAGACGTTCGAAATTTAGCTTAACATAGTTGAACATTCAGTTTAGAATGATTTACATTTCTAATTTTTAAAATATATTAAAATGTGGTAGGAAATGTATATATATACTATCTGCCTCGCCCGGCGTTGCCCGAGCCCGTGTAATAAACTTAAATCTCTTAAAAAACGAAACTCTGGCCAGTCTCCGATGGCTTCGGCACCGTATACCGGTCATGCTCGTACGCTCCGTAAAATCTTTTATTTCCCCCATCCACCGCCAGGGGAGCTCTTTCAGAATGAACCTCTGAGTCAGGTCCCCGCTGCCTACGGCAGTTTAGAGTAGGCGTGGTACAAATTTGGGCTATGATGTCATACACTCACGCACATTTTTTTAAAATCGGTTATAAAAAGGAAAAAAGTCGTCAAATTTAGGGGATTTTTTCCTTTAATGGCAACCTAGCCATTGTATTAAGTTATTGGTTTGGCGTGGGCTTGAAAATCGCGCCAACCAAAATGTCGCCAAACATATCTGCGTGAGTGTAAAGCATCTGTTCCCAAATTTGAGCTGGTTTGAATAAAGATGGGAACATTATTAGCCGATTTATTGAAATAAGGCACAGTTAGAGAAAATAACCTTGAGGGAGGTGCCAGGGGGGAAGGGATGTTCAAGTGTACTTCAGCAAATGAGTAATTAGGAGGACTACTATGCATCTTTAAAAATTCATTACTTTGGTTAAGCTAGGAACTTAATTACAAATTTGGCTTACACTATTATTCGGAAATGGTGGTAACCGCTACTCATAAATTTAGTTTAATGTTATAGAGAATGACTATTAAGTTAATTATAATGTTTAAAATCACTTGCGTTGAAATCGGAAATATAGTTGCTGAGTTATGAAAACGGGCCATAGTTACAGAAAAATCCTTGAAGGAGGGGCCGGGGGGGAGGGTGTGTGCAAGTAACCTTCAGCAAATAACTAATTAGGAGGATCACTATGCATCTTTAAAAACTCGTTTGTTTGGTTAACCCAGGAACTTAATTACAAATTTGGCTTAAACTATCATTCGAAAATAGTGGTAACTGCTACTCATAAATTGATTTTAATGTTATAGAGGGTGACTATTAAGTTAATTATAATGTATGAAATCACTTGCGTCGAAATCGGAAAGATAGTTGCTGAGTTATGGAAACGGGTCATAGTTAGAAAAAAAACCTTGAAGAAGGGGCCGGGGGGGGGGGGAGCGGATGTTCAAGTGCCCTTCAGCAAATGAGTAATTAGGAGGACTACTATGCGTCTTTAAAAATTCGTTCGTTTGGTTAAGCTAGGGACTTAATTAGAAAATTGTTTTTGACTGTTACTCGGAAATAGTGGTACCCGCTACTTATAAATTTATTTTAGTGTTGTAGAGGTTGATTATTAAGTTAAATATGATGTTTGAAATCAGTTGCGCTGAAATCGGAAAATTAGTTGCTGAGATATGGAAACCGGGCACAGTTAGAGGAAAAGCCTTGAGGGAGGGGCCGCAGGAGAACGGATGTTCAAGTGTCCTTCAGAAAATGACAAATTAGGAGAACCACTATGCATCTTTAAAGATTGAATGGTTTGCTTAAGCTAGGAATTTGATTTGAAATTTGGTTTAGATAATTATTCGGAAATACTGGTAACTGCTTTCTAGAAATACACCTTGAAGCTATAAATGCTGATTTTTACGATAATTTAGCAAAGTGGAACTAGTTTGGAGAAGTTCGGAACATTTTTAGCTAAGTTATGGAAATAAAGCACAGTTAGAGAAAAAACCTTGAGGGAGGGCCCGCGGGGAAGCGCGCGGTCAAGTTCTCAATAACAATTAACTAACTTTCACTGTTGGTATGCATCAACTAAATACGGGCTGTGTGCTTTTTTAGGACCATAAATTTAATTTTTACGAAAACTGTATTTTTAAAATAATGGTATTCTCTATATAAAACAGCAATTAAACTCTATGGGAGAAGCTAAATACGTTAAATTTGTTAAATGTAATTAAGTTCTGTTGAAATCAGAGCAGCAGATTTGAATATTAATAAGGGGGGATCAAATAAGCAAACAGCCGCCGCTAGGTGGCGCGCGGCAAAGTAAAACAAATGCGATATTCAATAAAAGTTGTTTAAACTTACTCCTCTCCATCCCCGTAAATATAACAAATAAACTGTTAAATAAAGTAGGTTTGTTAAGCAAAGTGGGTCCCTACTGAATCCCGCAAGAATCCTGCAGCGAATCTCTCAAACCGATGTCGTGGATTCAGTCGGATCTTGCCAAATGATGAGTTACTCTTCTGTATTAATAATCTCTATTATAATAACATATGTCATGGTTTAAAAAAAAAAAAAAAACATAAGCCCAGCTAATTATCATGAAGGAAAACGTCCCTCGAAAAATGTTTCAAACAGGTGGCGTCTGTGTAGGACAGTTGTCAGTTCGCCTGCCTAGTTACATTTTCGGTTTGTCATGTGCAGGTGGCGCTATATTAGCACGGCTGTACGCCGGTAAGTGCACTCCATATTAACACTATTTCGTTAGAAGTCCTTATCTTTGCATCGCTTTTCTGGTTTATTTAATTACTTCTGTAAAGACTCCATACAACCAACTAACCGAAGAAAAAAATCGCGTATTTTGATGAGCGTTCTGTGTGGATTTTAATTAATATTTCACTAAATAATAAAAATATTAAAATTCCTAGTCTCAGGTGCATCAGAAGAAGCCTTGGACTACTTAAATCTAAATTTTCAGGCTTCTAGGTGCGCTAGATTTCCCTAGCCATCGCCGACAGACAGACAGACACACAGAGCGAAACTTTCTTTTATTAGTATAAATATAGTTTATATTTCGAGAGTTGAGCTCTTTTTTTTCGCTAGAGATTGCAATCCCGCAAAGTGGGTCCCCGTAATCCCGCAAGAATCCTGCAGCGAATCTCTCAAACTGATACCGTGGATTCTTGTCCGCGGTATCCTGTCGGATCTCGCCAAATGATGAGTTAACTCTTTCGCGATGAATGTCCTTTAGAGAAATTTTATTCTTTTGTCACCAGCAGTTCAAAATAGAATTTTTTGCCTGATTAAATCGCAGAAACGCCGTGATTAAATAAGGGAAATTTTTCTGTTCAAAATTACTGGTAGAAATATTCAAGAATTCTGAGCATTCTGTGCATCACGTATACGTGATGGTCGTCGTGAAGGTGTTAATGAAACATAAGAAATAAAAACAAATTATGTGTGTGCTTAAGGCCGCACGGCCGAAGTGAAAACTTCCATGACGATTGTAATCGATTTGAAGTTATATACTATATATATACAGGGTGGTTTACAACTATATGTCAACAATGTAAAAGCAGGTAGAGGGGATCTAAATAAGCAGATTTCGTATAGGAATGTGGGTGCGGAAATGCAGCGTTGGGGCAGTGGAGGGCGCTGTTGAGTTCGACGCGGATGAAAGCTTTTCGCTGGCTTGAATCGCCATTCTCCGCACAGATTTCGAGCAACATGCATCGTTACATCAATGCGGAACATACCGACATGCATTTCATGCATGGGACTGCGCAAGGAAATGGAGAGGCTGCTCAAAGGATGTACTGTACATGGAGAGAATCCCGGGTAGGAATCTGCTGAATCTCCGAACATTTGAGCGCTTTCATCGGGAGTTGTGCATAAGTGGATCGTTTTATCCTTCCAGGCGTGATACGGGCACTGGAAGATTTCGCAGAATTCCTGCAGTTAGAAGAAGAGGTTTTACGCACAGTAGAGGATAGTCCTTCGACAAGCTCGAGAGCCGTTGAACGTGGGCATATTTTCAGCAGCCCCATACATAAAATGCATGTCGGAAAGCTCCGCATTGGTGTAACGATGCATGTTGCTCGAAATTCGTGCGGGGAATGGTGATTCAAGCCAGCGAAAAACTTTCATCCGCCGAACTCAACAGTGCCCTCCACTGCCCCAACGCTGCATTTCCGCACCCACTTTCCTATACAAAATCTGCTTATTTAGGTCTGCTCTACCTGCCTTTGCATTTTTGACATATAGTTCGGAACCACCCTGTATACACACACACGCACACACATACAGTAAACCCTCGATTTAACGGACTTCGGTTCAACGGACTTCGGATTCAACGGACTAATTCTTAAAAAATAAAAAAATAAATGAAAATTAAAAATAAAATAAAAATTAAAGTAGACAAAAAGTGAAAGAAAACGAAACGCCGAAAGCGCGCGCTTTGATTCTCACTGCAGCGTGGTTTTCGTTCCAAGCATGCGCAATGATACTGGCAACCTATGCGGACACGTGATCTGCTTTACGTTCTACGCATGCGCTAGCGTACCCACGATCCATTTTCGCTTCGGTTCGTGCTTCAGTTTACAAGTGTATTTTGCTACTAGTGCTATTTTGAAATAGCTTGTAATATTAAACGAAAACGCGTTAATTTATCTATAAAACAGAAACTTTAGTTGATAGAGAAGTTGGAGAGTGGTGTGTCGGTCGACGTGTTTGCGAACTATACGGAGTTAAAAAACAAACCGTTTCAGACATTTGCAAGAATAAGGAAAAACTAGTCCAGTTGTCCCTTAAATACAGCGTGGGTGATTCAAAAAGTGGCTTCTCAGTGGCGGACAGGAAATATGCAAAAGTGGCTCAAAATAAAAACCTAGAGGAGGCAGTATACAAATGATTTGTACAACAGCGGTTAAGTGGCGTCGTCGTCCGTAGTGTTGAGTTGCGCGCAGCCGCAGAAAAATTGGCGAAACATATGGGTTTAGTGGCATTTCGTGCAAGTGATGGTTGGCTTTGACGCTTTCATAAACGCCATGGTTTCACTAACAGGAAAACATGCGGTGAATCTTTAAGCGCCGACATCGAACAGGTGGAGCCTTTTTGAAAAAAGATAAAGAAACTGATAGAATCCGAGGGCCTACTTTTGAGTCAGTTATACAATACTGACGAGACAGGCCTTTATTTCCGTTCTGTGCCGGAAAATACCTTGCCCAGACGCCTGGCCGCAAGCTAAATAAGGAGCGTATTTCAGCACTCCTTTGTGCTAATGCTGATGGTAGTCATCGTCTTAAAGCAATGGTAGTTGGAAAGGCCAGGAAACCACGTGCTCTAAAAATATTATGCAACAACTGACAGTCATCTATTCTAGTTCAAAGAATGCTTGGTTCACAGGCAATATTTTTTCTGATTGGTTTTTTAACCAGTTTGTTCCTGCCGTGCGTCACTATCAAGAAGTTATGAAAATACCTTCCCACGAAGTAAAAGCTCTATTACTGCTTGATAATACTCCCTTTCACTCTAACTCGGAAAACTTAGTTAGTAGGGATGGACGAATAAAATGTGATTTCCTTTCTCCAAACACAACTTCATTAATTAAGCCGATGGACCAGGGAGTCATTGTTGCTTGCAAGAGGATTGCATTATTGCTTGCAAGAAATTCCTTGAAGCAGTAATGGTATTGTAGGAAGATGGAAATGATGCAGTAGAAGATTTGAGAGGAGCCAGAACGCTGCAAAATTTGCACACCTACAATTTAAAATCCGCTATCTTTAACTTTGCTGCTGCGTGGAGGGAGATGAAGGTATCCACACTGGCTAACGGCTGGTCAAAACTACTCAACGACGCAGACCCTGAATACGATTTTACGGGGTTTGAGATTTCGGATTTTAGGAATACAATAATGGAGGCTGGTGATGATATCCCTGAGAAAGATAAAGAACAGTGGCTCGAAAATAACGAAGCAGATCCAGGCTACCAGATTCTAAATGAGGAGGAGATCGCAGAAAGTATTCTGCATGATGATAATGAAGATGGAGATGAGGACGACAAGAAAGAAGAATTAAGCGAATTTCGACCGAAATTATCTACAGCATGGGAGCATATGGATGACGTCATTGCTTACGTAGGGGCATCTTCAGATCCCGAAGTGTTTGCGTATTACGAACACTTTAGACAATTTCGAGCTCTTATAATAAAAAAACAGCTTTCAAGCGGGAAACAACTAAAACTAGACGCCTTTTTTCAATCCAGCAGTATGGAGCAACTTTAATGTGATGTTAATAACAAAAATGATGCCTGTTCTTTTTGGGACATTGTAATTTTTTCCCATTTGTTTATTGCCTGTTCATTAATTATTATTTCTGTGCAAAAAGTGTTTCATTCCCATAAAAATTGCATATGTATTAATTCGTTGTATTTCATTACTAATATTGTATTATTAAAAGTAATGTGTTGTGTTTATATATATGTATATATATATACAGTAGTATATATGTATATACAATATATATTTATGTATATACATATATTGTATATATACAATACATGTATATACACTGTATATATTGTATATATACAGTGGTGGCCAAAAGTGTGGACATTTTTTGAAAGTTTCATGTTTTTCAACTTTGTGTGCTTGTAGAATGTATTAATTTTCACTTAAATACAAACGTTTATATATCAAATTGAAGATAATTTAATGTAGAATTTAATAATAAAAACAGTATTACAATATCTGTATTACAAAAAAAGTTATGCAACTAATAGTAAGATTTATCTTAGATTTGCATTTTTTTAAAGTGATACTTTCACAATCAATACTGAGTAGGATAACCCTTATTTTTTAAGACAGCTTCACAGCATCTTTTCATCGAGTGAACGAGTGTTTGGAGTTCATCTTTCGTAATCACATGGTGCCAAGAATCAATTATAGCTTCAATAAGTTGTCTTTTATTGGATGGAGGTTTGTTTCGTACAAGAATTTTCAAACGTCGCCACAAATTTTCAATTGGATTGAGATCAGGGCTGTTTCCTGTCCATGGTAATATATCTATGCCTTTATTTTGAAACCATGCTTTGCATACTTTTGCTGTGTGGCATGGAGCTGAATCCTGCTGAAAAATAAATGGTGCGTTGTTGGGGAAGAGATCCCTGATGGAAGGTATCAATTTTGGTTCCAGGACAGTTTCGATGTATTTTTTGGCATTCAGGCTGCCATCAATCACTTGAATTCGGCCCACACCATCTGCAGACATGCATGCCCAAATCATGACATTTGTTGGGTTTTTTGTAGTTCTTCAATGCAATCAGGATGAAGTGCTTCTCCTACTCTACGTCTCACGTATTTTCTACCATCAGTACCAAAGAGCGATATTTTACTCTCATCGCTCCAGATTACTTGCTTCCATTGATTTTCTGACCATTTAATGTGTTCTTTTCTCACTTAACTCGTTTTTCGCGTTGCTTTTGATTTAAATATGCTTTTTCCTTGGAATTCTAGCTTGTAGTCCAAATCCTGCAAACCTTCTTCTTATTGTTCTTGAACTTACTGCAATACCCGCTGCATTCATTTCACATCTAATGGGATCTGATGGAATTTTTCTATCTTGAAGGCATAGCCGTTTAATTTTTCTATCGGCAGTAGCACTTGTGCATTTTTTTCGGCCTGATTTGACCTTATTTTCCACTGATTTTGTTTTTTCGTAACGTAAACAGAACTTTCGTACACCAGAACAAGTCACTGAACCACCAACTTGTCTTGCAATTTCAGCATAAGAGAGGCCATTTTCTCTCAATATGACAATTCGGCTTCTTTTCGTAGATGTCCAATTAGTTCTTCTTGTTGATGACATTGTTTAAAATTAGTTTAATTAAAAAAAGGACTTTAAATATTCAAAAACAGCAATACTCTATTTAATTGTACTAGTACGCATCATTCCGAAAAATATTTCCACAACAATAACTCTTTTACCATCCAAATAACCTAAACTATAGTTACAGACATTTGATTGGTCCTCAGAACAGTGTTTGTGATTGGCTAGTACGCTTTTATTACAAAACACGTCCTTATTCAAAACTATTTGTGTTTGTTTGTTCTACTAAAATGAGCATAACTTTTTTTGTAATACAGATATTGTAATACAGTTTTATTATTAAATTCTACATTAAATTACCTTCAATTTGATATATAAACGTTTGTATTTAAGTGAAAATTAATATATTCTACAAGCACACAAAGTTGAAAAACATGAAACTTTCAAAAAATGTCCAAACTTTTGGCCACCACTGCATATATATATTATATTATTATATATATGTAGTTTGTACTGTAATAATATATGTAATTACAAGTACGTAATATATATATGTACTATAATTATAACAAAAAAATATTATAAATAGTACTTTGTGATTTAACAGACTTTCGATTTAACGGACACATCTTAGTCCCAATTAGTCCGTTAAATCGAGGGTTTACTGTATATATATATATATATATATATATATATAAATAATCATTTTTCAGTAAATCTCGTCATGTATATTCATAATGTTCCATTATAATTGTTTTCACACCTATTATCTTTAGATATTTAATATCTGTTCATTTTTATTCAATTGTTGGATCATAATTGATCGGGCAATTTTAATGAATAAAATTTGGCTTAGGCTTATTTATTCAAACAGAAATAAATGAAGTTTTACTTATATTTGTGGAATATTGCCCTTGATAAAATGTGCCATGATATAAGTTTCAATATGCTTCTTGTCATTTTTTCATCTTCTGCCCATTGGATTTTTTCTTCATATAACTTTATTTTTTCTATTTATTTCATTTTGAGAATCTCACATTTTTGGATATATTTCTTTGTATTTTATTATAATTATCGGAAATCAATTACATTTTACTCATATTAGTGGAATATTGCTCTTGAAAAAGTGTTCCACTATATAAGTTTCCAATTGCTTCTTGTAATAATTTTCACTTTCTGCATATTGGACTTTTTCTCTACATATCTAAGTATTTTCCCCACTTATTTTAATTTTGATAATCTTAAATTTTGGATATATTTATGTATTGTATTGTAATTATCGGTTTATCTATTGTCGATTATTTATGTGGTTTAATGGTTATTATTTACAAAAGTTTTATTATATATATATATATATATATATATATATATATATATATATATATATTACTAGCAGAACCACCTGACTTTGTTTATATATATATATATATATATATGAAGTGTATTAGTTCCCTTTTTTGTTTCAACTCATCGTCGAACTGGCTATTTTGATCCATCTTCAATTTTCCAATCCGAAAAGGCTATGTTCAAATATTGATACATGCATATGTATGTATACATTATCAGTACAAAAACCCTTAACGGGTTAAAAGTTGTGACGCAGCACTTTCTTATGTCTCTAAGAATTTTAAATATGGATCTTAAAAGTAATGATATCAAATTTGAGTGAAGCTATGTTAATAATTAAAAAAAAAAAAAAATTTTTCGTTTTCGTTTTATTTATATTCACAGGTGCAATTATTATTTTTAACATGACAAGCTATATAAAATTTATTCGCTGATGCTTTTTCATTCACATCACTCATGAATTCAAAATATGGGTTTTAAAAGAAATGATATCAAAATTCGAGTGACACCTTCTCATGAATTTAATAGGAGATTGTTTTTAAATTCAATTTAAATTCTTTTTGGTTTGTCTTCTAAAGTATATTTACACATACTAACAATACTTTTAATTTTACAATACACTGTTTAATATATTACTTTCACTGGGCCTATATTATACATTGAAATGTATTTATTTTAATAAATTGATTTATCTTTTGTGCCACGCTATGCAAAATCATAAGTAAAATTTGTGTAAATGATTATTTTGTGTCATATTATCCACTTGCATACATTTCCCTTTGTTTAGATACTATGGCGCAAAATAATCATTTATAAAAATTTTACTTATCATTTTGCATAGCGTGGCACAAAAGATAAATCAATTTATTAAAAAAAATTCATTTCAATGTATAATATAGGCCCAGTGAAAGTAATATATTTAACAGTGTATTGGAAAATTAAAAGTATTGTTAGTATGTGCAAATATACTTTAGAAGACAAACCAAGAATAATTTAAATTGAATTTTAAAACAATCCTATTAAATTCATGTAAAGGTGTCACTCGAATTTTGAAATCATTTCTTTTATAATCCATATTTTGAATTCATGAGAGATGCGAATGAAAAAGCATCAGCGAATGAATTTTATATAGCTTTTCATGTTAAAAATAATAATTGCACCTGTGAATATAAATAAAACGAAAAAGAAAATGATTTTTTTTTAAATTATTAACATAGCGTCACTCAAATTTGATATCAATACTTTTAAGACCCATTTTTAAAATTCTTAGAGGCATAAGAAAGTGCTGCGTCACAACTTTTAACCCGTTAAGGGCTTTTGTACTGATATCATTACTTTTTTGCGGTTATTGCTGAAAAATTCAATTAGTCGAAATTAAGCATAGGGTGTAAATTAATCATTAGAATAAAATTTTAAAGAAATGCTAAAAAAAGACCCCCTAGGGCCCCAATAAAAAATGAGGGTGGTGTCCCGGGGCAGGAGTCCAAGACTCAAATTTAAGGTTATGCAGTGACAGAGTGAAACAATTAGGGGGGAGGGGTTAAAATGCATGGCGCACAAAAAGTTCAAGGACCCCGGACTGGGCCACAGGAGGTCAGTGTCCTAACTGGAATGTAGAAATGGCGGAATAACTAAATGAAGATAAAGCTGGAAAAAACAAAGAAGATCGGATTAAATAATTCCGGCAAATTATTAAAAATTTAGGGAACAAAAACTTCAAGTGCGGGTCTAGGGTCTTAACTGGAATGTAGAAATGGAAAATAACTAAATAGAGAAAAGAGCCCCAAAAACGAAGAAAAACGGATAAAAAAGAAGCCAAATGATTCAAAATTTAGGGCACAAAAACATAAAAGGGGTCCAGGGGACCCAGGTCTTGCCCGAGAAATTTTTTTGTTGTTCATGTAGTAGCTGGAAGTCCTAAGAAGTTGTTAGAAAAAAAGCTAGTGAATTGTACAATTTTTAAGGGAGCTATAGTAGGGGGCCCAAAAGGGGTCAGCTGATAGTTTTGAGTAGGGCCCCAAGATGAATGGTTCTAACTGGAATGCGGAAATGGTGGAATAACTAAATGGAGAAAAGGGTCCCAAAAACGAAGATGCTCGGAAAAAAAGGAGGCAAGTTATGAGAAATTTAAGGCACAAAAACTTAAAAGGGCCAAAGGGGCCCGGGTCTTGTCCGAGAAAAGTTTTTGTCGTCCATGTAGTAGCTGGAAGTCCTAAGAAGTGGTTAGAAAAAAAAAGCTAGTGAATTGGACGATTTTTAAGGGAGCTATAGTAGGGGCCCCAAAAAGGGCCAGTTGATAGTTTTGAGCAGGGCCCTAAGACGGAGAGTGCTAACTGCAATGATGGAATTTTCACGCGCGTCCATGCTCGCAAACTACAGGGCGGCTTTTATATGAACCAAGTCCTAACGTGATACCACCCGTCTTTTTTGGAAGAAACCCATGTGTTTCTGTAAGGCCGGCACGAGCACGATCGGACACAGTCTTTTCGTCTGTTCCCTCTGGAGGTCCATACGGGAAAAGTGTTTTTCCAGAGACTACCAGACTCAAACGCTGCGTGAGCTATGTCTATATGGCTACAGACGGAAGGGCGTGAGAGCTATTATTAACGATATCCTCATGCGGGCATTAAACCGCAATTTTGGTTGCGAAGAGATGGCCGATGCACCAGAGCTCTTCGCGGTCACAGACCGTGGTTGAACTCAATTCAACCAGCTGCGTATGCCTAACCGAGTTTATATATATGCGCTCAGGGAGGAGGTTACTGCAACCTTCCGGGCTAGCTAGCGACTCCGTCTTCTCGAACAAAAACTGAAGGGCTAGTGACTATCTCTGTACATTTTCACGTTCGTAGACGTTTATAGAGTAAGGTTCGTTGAAGGTTAATTACTTAAGGTTACTAACATTCTAGACTTGTTTAAGGTTTCAACAATTGAGATCCCAGATTAACATCAGTGTCATCATTTTCTGAAAATATAATAATTGCCAACTGTTAACTTGATAATGGATTTCACAATAAAATTTTGAACATCCATATGTATAATCTGCTCAATAAATTTTTTGATTTATTTTTCCATTGCGTATTCTACAATGACCCAACTCCTTGGCAATATCTCTATCAAACGGAAATTGGACACTGTGTATGAAATAGTTTGGTTAACATGTGATTTTGATGTAGGTGGAATCATCTAAACTTGTTGCACTCTACACTTGTTGCACTCTACATTTGAAGTGTATCTTATCTCTTTTAATACACGGCCAACTTCTTCGAGTAGAACGCGTTCTGCAACATCAGATTTAGACTCCAGCTTAACTTAACACGCACTTTGCCTTTTGTTTAACATTTTCTAAAGTTCTTTTTGTCATTTCTGACTGATTTGGTGAATGTGCTTTAATTTCAGATCTTTGTATGGTGAAGA
The DNA here is from genome assembly GCA_963931845.1 of Maratus michaelseni. NCBI lineage: Eukaryota > Metazoa > Arthropoda > Arachnida > Araneae > Salticidae > Maratus > Maratus michaelseni. Next base: position 82,642,409 of record OZ007599.1, on the reverse strand, counting down.
AATGACAGAAGTCGAAGAGTCCCTTAATGGAACCAGAAAAGTTTGTAATGACGAAAATTGACTAATACAAGTTGTAAATTTCCAACTGGACGAAAAATGTCCGGGCCAGGATTCGAACCTGGGATCGCTTGGCTGAAGCCGCCACGCTCTACCACTGAGCTATCCCGGTCGAATCTGGAGGGCATAATTCATCCAGTTAACCTTATTGATCAAAGCATCTGGTCTGATATTTTAATCAGCTCAACAGAAAAGATCGCAGGTAATGGAACTCCAGTAAACGCTGCATACGAGCTGCATACTGTCTCATGCATCCACGCAGGCTCTGCACAAATATGTGTTCCACCCATGGTCCAACTTTTATACCAGTTTACATAAACACTGTACATTGCTTTACCCACATGAGCTGATTTCAAATGTGCAGTATAACTGCCCTTTGTACAAATACTGTAATGAATGAGGGCCATATCCTTGCCAAGTTTGTAAAGATAAAAAACTTAATGGTGTTCTTTCTAAACCATTTTGTGGCTTAATATTTGTAAATTTTATAATGACTTGTAAAGCCTAAGTAATACTCATTCCTCTCACAATACAAAGGTATTCCCTAAAAAAGAAATTTTCAAAATATATCTTGCTTGTTTTTGACAATCTGTGTTTCAAAATCTTTTCTAGTCGGGTAGTAGGTAAATTTTGATTTTAAACTAAACGAAATATTAGTGTTTAAAAGTTATCTAGGCATACAATAGAAAAGCAACCATTCCTAAAGAAAAGTGCGAATTGTATATGATGCCAGATTCAAAATATAAATTTGCTTTTGAAATATAAATCCAGCCAACAAATGTCTGTATATTTATTACAAATTTAAAATGTACTTTTTAAAGTGCAATATATAATACACAGATATATACACTGAAGTACCAAAAGTCATGGGATATCTCCTAATATGATATGGGACCTACTTTTGTCCGTTGAAGTGCAGCAACTTGACTTGGCATTGATTCAACAAGTCATCGGAAGTGCCCCGAAGAAATATTCAGCCATGGAGCCTGCACAGCCGTCCATAATTGCAAAAGGGCTGCCAGTGCAGGATTTTGTGCACGAACTGACCTATCGATTATGTTTCATACATGTTCGATGGGATTCATGTCTGGTAATCAAGGTGGCCAAATCATTTACCGGAATTGTCCAGAATGTTCCTCAAACCAATTGTGGATGATTTTAGCCCGATGACATGGCACATTGTCATCCTGGAAAATTCCATCGTTGTTTAGGTAAATGAAGTCCATGAATGGCTGCGAATGGTCTCCAGGTAGCTGAACATAACCATTTCCAGTCAATGATTGGTTCTGTTTGACCAGAACGCTCGGTCCATGCCTTGTAAAGACAGCCTACACCATTAGGGAGTCAGCACCAGTTTGCCACAGTTCCTTGTTGGCAACTTTGGTCCATAGCCTCATGGGGTTTGTGCCATATTCGAACCCTACCATCAGCTCTTATCAATTGGACAACTGACCAAGCAACCTTTTACCAGTCATCTAGGGTCCTACTGATATGTTCACGAGCCCAAAAGAGGCGCTGCAGCTGATGGTGTGTTGTTGGTAACGGCACTCAAGTCAGTCTTCTGTTGTCATTTCCCAACAATGACAAATTTTGCTACACCGTCCTTACGGGCATGTCTGTCGTATGTCTCACATTGATTGTTGCTGTTATTTGATACAATGTTGCTTGTCTGTTAACACTGACTACTCTACACACATGTCGCTGATCGCAGTCGGCCACTGCATTGCCCATGGTGGGAGATAATGCCTGAAATTAGATATTCTCGACACACTCTTGACACTGGATTAAGGAATGTTGAATTCCCTAACAATTTCCAAAATGAAATGTCCCATGCATCTAGCTGCAGCTAGCATTCCACATTCAAAGTCTATTATTTCCTGTTGTGCTGTCATAATCATGTCAGAAACCTTTTCACATGGATTACTTGAGTACAAATGAAAGCCCCGACAATACACTGCTCATTTGCAATTTCTTATGCGATGCTACTGCCATCTGGATATTTGCATATTGCTATCCCATGACTTGGCATTTTAGTGTATTTTTAAATGTACCCATTTTACCACACCAGACTTTATATTCTTCGTCTACTAATATACTCTGTAAAACTTTACTGAAGAGTACAGTTAAATTTGAACTTTAAATAGGAGTAGAAAAAAATAATAAGGAATAAATCTAAAAAATAAATATTCCAGTCATTATAGAATTTTTTAAGAATTTTGCCTTTTAAGCAGAATTTTATTTTAACTACTCAATTTACCTGACAGTGTATTTACTATACATCTATCTTGTATTATATCTATCCTGCAGGTGTCCCAAAAACATTGACCTAGTCTTTTATTCCTTAAATACTGATCATAGTGAGATATTATAAATTACAAAGTTACGTAAAAAAAGGTACAGAATTTTACGAAATCGAATAAAATTTTCAGGGGATTAAATTTGTAGAAATACAAAAATTTAAATTTTTATACGATCCCCGTAGAAAAAAATTCCCAATGAGTAAAATGTGCCCCAAACACAAATAAGGTCAGCATTTTATCATAAAAAGTCGCAGACATATGAAAATACATAAATGCTGACTTTACTTTTTTCCAGGCATCGAAAAGCTAACCGCTTTTCGATGCCTAGATATGAGTTCCGAAAAACCATGTCGGATGATCACGTTTGAGGGGTCGTACACAAATTACGAAAGAAAACAATGATTGCATAAATAAATAATAATTTTGCTATTTATTGGTACAAAAGTATCTAAACTATGTAGAAACAATAACTCTTCTCATGTAATGGATGCGTTTGTTGCTATTACGTGAAGCACCGATCAGACCGATCAGAGGTAGCTATTTGAATATGCAAACATTCTATGCTGTTTTAATGTTCTCTAACTGTGTCATTTCCAAGTTTAATTCTGTAATTCATCATGTAAAATTTTAAGGTAATTTTCAGGAAGCATAGTAAATTTGTAAATAAAACTAATGATAGCCATATTTTATTTGCTTATGATGCATTTCTGTGTCGTGTCATCTGCGCTGTAGCTGTAAACATTTACATTTTAATTTATGATTAACCCTCACCAACTTTGTTTAAAAATATCTCTGCTACATTTTATGTTAAAATGTTGAAATTTTGTACATGAACTTATTAGTGTACGGGGCATATTTTACTCACTGGGTAATTTTTGTACCAGAGCCGTATAAAAATTTTAATTATGTATTTTTTCAAATTTAATCTCCTGAAAATTTTAATTGATTTCATGAAATTCTGTACCCCTTTTTTATGTAACTTTGTAATTTATATTATATGTCTATAATCAATATTTAAGGAATAAAAGCCGAAGTCAATGTTTTAGGGATACCCTGTATAATTGCCTAATGAAACGATTTTATGAAACGACTGATTAAACGAATAAAACGAATGTTTAAACGAATATATGTTAATTGCGGGATTAATAGAACGCTCACGATAATGTAATTTTGTATATTATTACAGTCACCTACAGCATGTTTTTCCTAGAAGAAGCTGTATATAACATTTATAGTTATTTTACAGGACCACAGAAAATAATGCGAAAATATGAAACGAATATTTATGTTAAATGCGGGATTTTTAAAACACTGACTGTAATGCAATTTTAGTATATTGTTACAGTCACCTACAGTACTGATGGGTGATGTCGATATCTTTTATCGATGTAATCGATACTATGGCCAACTCGATTATATCGATACAATCAATTTTGTTATCGATGTCTCTAGTCAATAAATTGTTATTCTTAACATGCACCAGATCCGACTTTATGAAGAATTGACATAAAAAAATTAAGATTAGTTTTGCTGTTTGATTACTTTCGGCGTAATATGACTAATTTTGCATTAACTCCTTGGGACGAGCGACACGTATACGTGACGCATAAGATGCTCAGAATCCTCGATTATTCCCACCAGTTATTTTTATTGTAAGCTTTGCCTTATTTAATGTTAACATTTCTGCGATTCAATTAGACGAAAATTTCTGTTTTGAGAAACCGGTGGTAAAAGATTAAAAATTCAGTAAAGGACGCTCGTCGCGAAGGGGTTAACTGTTTCACGTCAACTCTTGAAACATTGGAGATCTTGTTTAAGATTTCAAGAAGAGACGGGGGAAGCCAAAAAGCTTAAGGGAAGCTTCATTCACCGAACGCCCGTCAAAAATGGAAGCTCAAAGCAATATAAAAGCCAATACAGGAAATTGCTGCATCCCCTGGCGGAGAGAATCAGAACTAAAATGGAGTAGGGCGACAAAGCAAAATGAATTCTCCAAGTGGTGTGAGGATCGGACTTATAGAACTGAGATATCGAATAAAGAAGAAATGTACACTATGCAGCATACAATACAGAAAGTTTCAGCACGCTTGGATGAGATAACAAGAACTAAAATGATGGTGGTGTTAGCGCTAAACAAATCAAGACGAACTGTCCAAGTTGTGAGGATCGGACCCATAGAACTCGAGATATTGAATAAAGAATAAATGTACGCTAAAGATCCTCTCAATACGTATCGATCATATTTACTATCCTTCAGATCGGCATTGCGGTGGATTAAGACAACATCGATTCGGCACAACATCGATTCAGCATCGATTCGACTCATCATTTGTTTTTCATCGATTCGGGTAGAATCGGTCATTTTTATTTTCGTTCAAATCATCATTGCGGTCGAATAGATACCTCGAGACGGTTAGTAGTAGTAGTATCGTTCATTTAGTTTTTCTTTCAAATCGTCATTGCGGATCGATATGATCGAGCTATCCCGTTAGCAACCTTTTAGATCGATCTTTTTAGAGCTCATTTCATTATTATTTTAGAGGCAGAGCTGCTGTAAAATTTCGTATAAGGGCCTTTTTCTTTCTAGGTTAAATTTAAATTTTTTTATTTTAAAGCTTAATTATTTGGGTTACTAGTTTATTAAGTTGTATTTTACAAGTTATTCCCTCCCCCTAAAATTTAAGGCTGACTACCTAATGGTATACTATAATAAGACACCCTACAAGTGGAGTCCATTAAATGTTTATTTTAGTTATAAAATATATATAAGGAATGGAGGGGGAGGGGGTGAGACATGAATTGAGCTGACTTTCTTGCCGGAAGGAACCCCGTTTCCGAGGCGGGAAATAGGGGAAGCGTAGGGTAAGAGTAAATACCGAGAAGAAAATAATATTAAAAGTATATAAATATATTTAAATATTTATTCTTTCGATTTTACTATTTTAGCGACAGAGCTGCTGTTAAATTTTGTATAAGTGACTTTTTCTTTCCAGGTTAAATTGTTATATTCTTAGTTTAGAGTTAGAGCCTATAGTTATTTGGGTTACAAGTTTATTAAGTTTTATTTTTCAAGTTCGTTCCCTCCCCCCCTCCCCCCAAATCGAAAACGTTCTTAATTATGGTGTTTTGAACGGGACTTTTTCTGACTTTCTTCCCAAGTCGGTTAGGAGTGAATCCCGAGAACAAAATAATATTCAAAATAAGAATGATTCGCATAGGAAACCGAGGGGTGGGGGGAAGAGGGCTAACTGTATTTTAGCTAGAATTTCTTGTCCGAATTGAACAAAACTTTAGAAGGAGGAAGGGAAGATGCCCAAGCTGCTTAAAATGAAATATCGTGAATGTGAGATGCAAATTAAGTGAGAGGAAGGGGAAAATGAAAAGTGGGGGCAAACGCCCCTTAAATCTTGGAAACTATTGCCCCTAGCGAAAATCTAAAGGCAGATTTAAAATCAATTACTTAATTGTACTATATTAAGATACCCTACAAGTGGATTCCATTGAAACGTTATTTCAGTTACAAAGTATATGTAATGAATGGGGGCGAGGAGAGAAGTGAGACATGAATTGACAGACAGACATGCAGCAGATAGCAAATGAACAGACTGCAGACAGTTAACAGGCAGACAGGAAACAGACAAACAGTAAGGAGAGTTGGCAGACAGAGATAAGACAGCCGACAGAGTGTAGACAGATAGCAGACAGACAGACAGACAACATATAGACAGCCGAGAGAGTGTAGTTAGACAGTACATAGCAGTCAGACAGACAGACAGACAGACAGCAGACAGAGCGACAGAAGACAGCAGATAGCAGACAGACAGACAGACGGATAGAAAGCAGATAACAGACAACAGATGACAGAAAGATAGACAGCAGATTGCAGATAGATAGCCGACAGAGTATAGACAGACAGCAGATGGCAGACCGGAAGACAGCATACAGACAGCAGAAAGCCGGAAGAAATACAACAGACAGGCAGACAGCATATACCAGACATATAGACAACAGACAGACAGCAGATACCTGACAGATAGACAACAGACAGCAAGCAGAGAGGAAACATACAGCAGATAGCACACAGACAGACAGCAGACTGCAGAAAGCCGGTAGACAGACAGACAGCAGATAGCAGACATAGAGACAGCAGACAGTTAGCAGGCAGAGAGGAAACAGACAGGCAGCAAAGAGAACTAGCAGACAGGCAGTCGACAGACTGTAGACATACAGCAGACAGTCCGACAGCAGAGAGAGTAGGCAAACAGAGAGAGATATGACAGACAACTGACAAAGAGCAGACATAAGACAGACAATATTATACAGTCAACAGAGAGAGTGTAGACAGTCAGACTGACAGATGACAGATGACAAGAAAGACAGACAGTAAACAAACGGACAGCCGACAGTTTGTACACTATATCGCCAAAGGTGACCGGTCACTTGCGATTTTAGACTTTTTGTTAACTATCTAGAAAAATACATAAGGAATTAACCTGAAACTGCAGGTGTGTAAACATTATAGTATAGGTTATATATTCCCGCTAAGATTTTTTCACGAAACCCCATAGGGGACTGTCAACAAATTGAAAAAGAACAAATATCTTTTGGATAACCCTGTAAAAACTAATGTAGCAAAGGCGTTCAAACTCGAGATTATTAATAAGTGGCTTATTGTAATATAATGTGTTAATTTTTATGAGGATAGTATGTATACTCGTAGAGAAATTAAGGTTTCTATAAAAACAGTCCCAAATTTCACCTAGTTTTTTGCTTATAATTTGCAGAGTTCTTAATATAAAAAAAAGTTCTTTTCAGAAAATATGACAAACAACATTGTACATAATACTCTGAAATCAGAATAAAAAAATAATAAACATTGGATGAAAAATGAGCAGGTTTACTAAAAAATGTTTCTCTGCGCATGCGCGAAAGCAATCAAAATATAATATGCATAATGTATTAGCTAAGTATATAGAGCAACTTTTATGAAAGTCTCAAAATCATAGCTTGAAAATTCTGAAAATTATCGTCGATAGAATAAGCTCGAAATCCGTAGTTCCCAAAAAGAAGCAAAAAGATGAGGGGTTGTATCAAATATCTGTTGATTAGTGCCAAGAGAGCATACACAATATTACCCGTACTACTATATTTGGATAAAACTCCTCATAGTTTTGCTTCCTTTTGGGAACAACGAATTTCCAGCTTATTCTATCGACGATAATTTTCAGAATTTTCAGGCTATGATTTTGAGACTTTCAAAAAAGTTGCTCTATATACTTAGCTAATGCATTATGCATATTATATTTTGATTGCGTTCGCGCATGCGCAGTGAAACATTTTTTAGTAAACCTGCTCATTTTTCATCCAATTTTTATTATTTTTTAATTTTGATTGCAGAGTATTATGTACAATGTTGTTTGTCATATTTTCTGAAAAGAACTTTTTATATATTAAGAACTCTGTAAATTATAAGCAAAAAACTAGGCCAAATTTGGGACTGTTTCTATACAAACCTTAATTTCTCTACGAGTATACATGCTATCCTCATACAAATGAACACAGTATATTACAATAAGCCACTTATTAATAATCTCGAGTTTGAACGCCTTTGCTACATTAGTTTTTACAAGGTTATCCAAAAGATATTCGTTTTTTTTCAATTTGTTGACAGTCCCCTTTGGGATTTCGGGAAAAAATTTTCGCGGAAATATATAACCTATATATACTATACTGTTTGCACACCTGCAGTTTCAGGTTAATTCCTCATGTATTTTTCTAGATAGTTAACAAAACGTCTAAAATCGCAAGTGACCGGTCACCTTTGACAATATAGTGTAGATATATACCACACAGACAAAGAGGTAGACAGAAACAGAGAGAGATAAACAGACACATACAGACCAAAAATGTCCGAGGGTTGACGCAGAGGGAAGATCCTTCTAGTATATACATAAATTCCTAATATAACGATTTTATAAAACGAATTTATAAAACAAATTTCGAAAAGTGTGGTTTGTAAAATCTTGACGGCAATATAATTTTAGTACGTTGTTATAGTAACCTACAGTACGAATTTCTTTGCAAATGGTGGACATAGCACTGATAGTTATTTTACAGTGCTGCACAAAATAATTCGAATACACTACGGTCTACGGGCAGTAATTACAAAAAATACTTTAAGTTAATATGGCATTGTGTTATTTGAAACTCTATGAAATTTGTATATGTTACTGAGGCTTATTACAACATTTTCTTCACTGAAAATATGGGGTGTAACCTTTATAGTTATTTTACAGGGCAACTCAAAAGAAATTAGATGCATTATACTTTCTCCTATGACTTTTATTTAACTTATAATGCTTCATGTATCTCTGTATATAACTGTATGTCTTCATCTAACTTTTCGAAAGCAATTTAAACTCATTTCCCATAAACGAATTTCGCTCAAATCTTCAGACTAAGCTTCCGCCATGGTCAGACTTATATTTTGATAAAAAAAAATTCCCATGGTAGGTGTTTTAACTCTAGTAGCACTCCTGGTGAGAAATTGCATAACTAACATTTTAAAGAGGATACTTTTTTTATGTTTTCTCATATAGCAACCATACTCCAAGTTAAAATTAGATTTGACAGACGCCCCCTAGTGAGAAATTGATTAACCAAACTTAAATAAAAATATATTTTTTTATGTTTCACTGTATGGCGGCCGTATTGAAGTTCAAAATAGGTAAGACAGATTCAACAACATTTTATTTTGCGTTTATAGCGCCCTTTGGCGGGAAATATGGTAACTAAATTTAAATAAAATTCTGTTTTATGTTTTAATGTATGAAGCCAAGTTACAAAACAGATTTGACAGATTAAACACAATTAATTTTTTATAGCGCCCTCTTCTGGTAAATAGGCTAACTAAATTTTAAAATAATTGATTTTTTACGTTTTTAATCAATTTTCAGAATATGCCTCTGACAGGGTCATATTTCTGTTTTGATAAAAATTTTCACATCATAGGTATTTTACTCTGGTTACGCTTATTTTGTTTACTGCATAACTAAAATTTAAAATGAATTTTTTAATGTTTTCTCATATGGCAACCTTACTCTAAGTTAAAGTTAGATAAGGCATATTGAATTGAACTTTTTCTTACTCCGAAAACGCCCCTTAACGAAAAATGGGGTAACCAAATTTAAATAAATTGATTTTTTATGTTTAATTTAAGAATTCGTACTCAACTTAAAGATAGGTTAGACCGATTCAACACAATATATTTTTATTTATAGCGCCTCCTTGCGGGAAATAATGTAACTGAATTTAGATAAAAATTATTTTATGTTAGTTAAAATAATTTCAGAATAAGTTTCTGCCACGATCAATGTTATGTTATGATAAAAGTTTTGCATCTTAATATATATTTTTAAAAAGAAAGAAAATAATGTCAGACCCTGTAATAATGACTGAATACGTGAATTGCGACCCTGGTTTCCTGTACAAATATTGTTAGTCCTTGACAAGTATTTTTATGCTTGAAAGTTTGACTATAAATTCAGAAACATCCTATATAGTACAGATTTATCAAAACCCTCGATATTGACCAAAGCTCGATATTTTAGCAAAACCACCAAAAGCTTCTCTTATTTTTCTTTATACGTACAAACTAAATTTGAAAATTTTGGGCAGGGCCTACCGTTTAATACAATTTCAGTTTTTTCAGAAAATTTTCTTCTTTCAAAATCAAAATAGAATTAATATCAGATACTGTATATAATAAATAGTTTAAAGTGCTCTAAAAAGTAAAAAATATTTTTCTCTCCGCCAGAATAAGAAAAGTATTTATGGATATGACATATGTTTAAAAATGAAAGCTTGGGGCGCCCAGAAAACATTAAACTATACGATTAGCTGATTTGCGGGATGCAAATTTTTGTAAGAGGTTACTTGGTAACTATAATTTGTTCTTGAATAGGCCAGGCATCTTGAATATGCCAGGTGAACCGAACATTAAACTGCACGATCAGTTGGTTGTAACTTCTGTTCATTGATTTGTATTCATCATGTTCAACGTTTTCTGAGAACCCCAAGCTTTTATTTTTAGTCATATGTCATATCCAGAATTACCTTTTTTATGCTTGCTGAGAAAAAAATTATTTTTTACTTTTTAGTGCACTTTAAATTAAATAAAACTTCGCTTTTCTTTTTTTTAATTAATTGGTCTTATTTAATAATACAGAATAATTCATTTCTGCAAAAGCAAAAAAAAAAAATTAATAAACTTTCACCAGGGACATTTAGCAAAAGATCTGAAAATGTTGTTAACAAATCCGATGAAATAAAATTATGGGTAAATGGACAATATTCCGGCTTGAGATTTAAAAAAAAGTACAACTAAATATAAATGAAACAGCAGCTTTCTGGTTTACATATTTAATTTCTAATAATGGACACCAGTCTTAATTCTAATACAAATATATAAACTACATTACGTAATTGTAAGTTAGCATGAAAACATAAAAAATTCTAAATTGAATTGGATTGGATGTTTCAAATTCTATGCATTTCCGTTAGAGCATCATTGTTGCATGGCTAATTTCCAGGTAGCTTTGTGTTGTCTATTTTCCTCAATTTATAGCCTGTTCAGAGATCTGTTCAGAGCCTGTTCAGAGAATCTACTAAGAACGATTAAAGGCTGCTCGTCAGTGAACTTCCCGATTCCCCTCGCTAATGTTAATGCTATGGGCGTAGGATGCATTCGTATATTTAAAATACACTGGCCTCCAAAAGTTAAGGTACAACCGGTTTTTTTGCGTCTAATTTGCAAATGAATGTATATAGAAACAACAAATTTGGAGGAAATGTGCGCTAAACGGTTATTTATTAATGCGACATAGAAATTTACTTAAGTTAAACGCATAAATGAAATTACAACAAAAAGCACTCATGGTGGAAAATTCCATTCTTGGAGAAATCAGTACATCGCAGTATTATGCAGTAAAATGTGACAGAAACATTAAAAAACTAGTCCGAATACGGAATATGTCCACTCTGGACTTGAATGCATTGGCGGAATCGACTTTCCATGCTCTCAATTAAATTGTCGGACACCTAAATAGGTAACGCTGACCAGACTTGGAGTAAGGCATGTTCCAGCTCATTTAATGACCTTAGAGGAGGACTTAAAGCCGCAACCTGTCTTCCAAGATAGTCCCAAAGATGTTCTATAGGATTCAAGTCTGGAGAGTGAGCTGGCCATTCTATTCTCTCCAAACTGTGATCCTCAAGATAATCCTCAACAACCACAGCTCGGTGTAGTCTCGCATTATTGTCCATTAGAATGAAACCATTGCCAATAGCACCGGCATATGGGAGCACATATGAATCAAGGGGGAATTGAGGGGCACACACACAACTGGTCGCCTTGCATAGAGACCTGTATTGTGAAGACGTCTTCGCACCGTAGTAGCGGAGATTCTTCTCCCTGATGCTGCAAAGCGGTCTGCAATGAGTTGCGGCACAGTAGTGCGTCTTCTCCTTCGGGCCGAAAGAGCTAGAAACCGGTCTTCTGCAGGTGTTGTAACACGTGGGCGGCCTGGAACATGTCTTCTGGACACAGAATCTTCGGATTCATACTGATCCCAGTGTCGTTGGACTACACTGCGAGACACATTGAGCCGTCTAGCAGTATCGGCCTGTGACAACCCCATTTCCATCCATCCTACCGGCCACCACCTTAATGAATCGGGCAAACAACTTCTTCTACACATTTCTAGACTCTACTGGCTGTTGTGAACAACAACAATAGTTCGAATACAACAAAACTTACACGCCAAATTACGAAAGTTTCGTAATTGCATATTTTTCTTTCATTCACAAATACCTATTCTTTTCTATAAAATAAAAGTGGTAGCTGTAATTTTTGCGTAATTTTTTTTAAAGCTTATTATTGTCATTCATATAAACTATGAAGTTTAATCTGACTGCCATTTTTTGTCTGGTGAGCTTCGAAAAACATGTTGTACCTTAACTTTTGGAGGCCAGGTATCTCCTCAGGAAATGAATATTTTTAACTTCTGTTTTCTGTGTACACTTCTTAAAGGATGCCTCTTTTTTTCTTAGTTGTCAAAATTTTTCTAAAATATATACTTAATTTATAATTTTATGTGTTAAAATTTCAATCTTAGCGAAAATGAATAATATATTTTAACACTTTACATAAAATTAAGTATATACAATTTTAGAAAAATTTTGACAACTAAGGAAAAAGAGACATACTTTAAGTAATGTGAACATGCACAGAAAACAGATGTAAAAAATATTAATTTCCAGAAGAGATATTTTAAATATACGAATGCATCCTACGCCCATAGGATTAGTGACGGGAATCAGGAAGTTCACTGACGAGCAGCCTTAAGCCTGTCCATATGCAAAAAATTTTAACCCCAAAAATGCTACAGCATAATCAGTAGCGCTACCTTGAATCTTGTGGACTGCTGATGCCCATGATAATACCATTGGTAGCTTTCGTCGTTCCTTTGCATGGAATTGAATTTCTTTTGGTTGATTCAGATGACTACCATTCCTCCCAAAGTCCACACGTGCAGATGGTATGCTCTTATCGTACATTTGAGCTCTTTGGTAGCTAGGCCAAGTGATTTCGGCATTGAATCCAATTGCACCATTCAAAAGCCCTTTAAGTACATCGATGTTTGATCTCAGAATAATTTTTGCTCCTTCGCATATTTTCAACTCCTTAGGTAGTACACCTGTCTTAATGATATCGGTTGGAATAATCTTATCCAGGCTGCTATTGTCCGTTCTATGTGTTGCATCTATCAGCTGATCCTCTGCTAATATTTTTAATATAGCTGTGCATTTTTCTCTCAAGTGTTCCAGCACTCTCTTGTTGTGAACATGAATTTGCTGTAGGCTAGATTCACAGAACCTTTTCAATCAAGAATTCCCCAGTCGTATCTTTGCTTATTTTATTTGCTAGCACTCCAAAATGTTCCATTCGCAGCTTTTCAACTCTCAGGGCATTCAAAATGTCTACGAATACTGTGCTTCCTTGTTGGTGCATATTTTGAGTTAATGCAACCAATGTGAACAGTCGACATAAATGTGTTGCGGGTGCTAATCTTGCAGGCTGATAAAACACTTACAATGAGCTGTGGTAACTGCATTAAATCTCCGAAAAGTAGCAAGTTAATTCTACCGAACATCTCTTTATTGTTCTTGAGCTGCTTTAAACGCGAGTCTATCATGCATAACATCTCATACGGAACCATCTAGATTTCATCAACGAACAGGAACTCAATATCTTTCCACTGTTGGCGCATCTTTCGCAAGTAGTTGACTGTCAATAGTGGCATCTGCACAATACGTCCATCCTTTTCCACTGGTAGTTTGAGCGTGCTATGCAGAGTTGATATTCTAACCAAACGTGCTGCTAAAACATTTAATGAACATGCCTTGACTATGCGTTTTCCATTGCATCGGTTGTCTTGATTCCTGGGGATTGTTGAACAAAAATGTCTTTCCATTAATGAACAGTTTCAGGCGATCGCTGTTTTCTGCTATCTTATCACGAATATTCCGTGTGATATTTATGAGTACTTCTTGTTGACAAACATTCATTGCTTGTCTTGCAATCTCAAACTATTCATTACGCATATTTGTTTCTAGTATTTGTTACTCCATTTTAACATAATCTAACTGAGCGGATTCCTGATCAAGTATTTGAAAGGCGTGAACTTGATTTAATGCATATTCAAGTTGTTGATCTCTAGCTTTAAACTGACGCATACTCGTACTCCTCTGCCGTAAACGATCTTTCCTAGCAGCACATTCTTCTCTCGCTGTACCATATGTTTCTGTCAAATTGCTTTCATCATCATATTCTTCGAGTAACTTGCTTTCTTCTCGATAAGGCGTATACTGAAGGAGCATACTGTAGTAGAAATTCTTTGGACACGTTATAATTTTATGTGTTAAAATTTTAATCTTAGCGAAAATGAATAAGATTTTAACACTTTACATAAAATGAAGTATATATTTTAGAAAAATATAGCCATATAACATATGGCTATCTGCTCTGAAATATGGCACAGAAACGACAGCTTGAACATTCATGATTGTCATTTTTCTGTTGTCAATTAATGTAATAATTCATCTTCTAGAGTGTTCAGTCTCATCTTGATCTTCATGATCAACGCTCTCTTCGCTATCATCAAATTTCTTCGCATAGTATTATTTGAATAGTATCAATTCTAGAAAACTCATATTGTTGAAGTCATAATTTGGATGATCCGGGGGACGTTTCTGATATTTTTCGAAAATGTTTATACAGTAGCCAGAAGCTCGTCCAGATTCACCAAACTTCAAAATTTTGTATCGTTGTCCGAACATTCGAGTGTTGAGGAAAATACACTTTATTGAGCTTCCACTGAGATTTAGATGACACAATCTGCATGTAAAATCACTCGCCAAAACCTGACGTTCTTTCATAATCTTGATGCAAATTTTGAAGAGCTTTTGAGATGCATCTGTCTCCCCACGTTAAATTTACTGTATTGCTTGTGCAACTGTTGAGTCCACCTGTGTTGGTTCTGATTTCGTTATGTACTTGGCAACATTGGATGCTGTCGCTACATTTGATCCGCATTGTTGAATGTCCATGTTTTCTTTCCACAAGCTGAGAAGTGTTAGGTTGTAGTTATTGACCGAGCATGTTTCAGCACTACGCATTAGCAAACAGATTCTTTGTCTATTTTGAATGTAATCGACTGAAGAATGAGCCACGATGCTAGTTTGAGCACACTCCTTTCTAGGAAAGTTGAATAAGCATCCCGACATTGAGTCATTCTTCTTGCAGGTTTCCGTGTGGCCGATGCATTTTGTGTTCATACAGCTCTGAATCTTCTGACGGCATTCGGCATATACAAACTTCATCAAGCTGTTTAATGCCTTCTGGCGTGGGATTGATTAGGTTGGATGATTCGCAATTCAGACGAACATATGGAGATGTAGACTGTTGCTATTCTGGAACTCAATTCTCCACCAGAAATCTTGCACTTTTCCTCCGAAAGATTATCGTTTGGTCTATCATCTTCAATCAAGAGTGCTCGTCTCGTATACAACCAATTGAAATCATTACAACTGAAAGTCACAAAGTATGTTCAAGGCATCTGATTGGTGCTATCAATTCGTTCAATGCTGTTCTCCAGTACGCTGCTGATACTCTCAAATTCTTGATATAGATGTGCACATCTTCAATCATTCCATTTTGACCGGCAATTTTCTTTCCACATGCTTAAATGGTGGATTTGACTTGGTAGTACTCAAACATGGACAACGTATAGAACAGGTAGTCATTGTGCTAGAACCTTATGTCGCTCCTCAGTATTCGATATTAATAGTAGTCCAATCGTGTAATCTTTACATGTCTCGAAGCTTCCTTAAGACCGTTCCTGCCGTTGGGAAAGAAATAATACCAAGTGTACTCTTTGCCTTTAGTTCATGTGTCTCGTTCACAATGTTGTCATTGGTATAACGGATAATCTCATTGACATTCCTCGATACTTCAAGTTCATTATCTACATTTATTTGTACATAATCAATTAGTACCATCACTGATGTTTACATGACAATCTATTCTTCGTGTAACAAACACATCAGTTGGTTGTACTTGCAATGGTCTCTGTAGTGTCGTTGTACTCGCTACCTCCATTGCCACTTTTTCATTCTGGTATGCTTGATGTTGACAGATAATGTCATTATTTGCATGAACATCAATGTAGTTGATTGTGCTGTGGAGATTTCGGGATCCTGTAGCTCTTTTGCAAAGGCGCACTAACTCACCAAGGGTGTCAAATTCCATCACGCATGCTCTGTCATTAGTTTCACTGAAACCTTTTACGCCACATGAATGTGAATCCATGAAGTAGTATTTGCTGTCATTGTACATTACTCCTAGTGACTTTGATGCAGCTATTAGTATTCCAGTTTGATGCTAAGTGAATAGGGTGTTGAGTACTTCTAGCAACGCAATTCCAATATTGTTACGATTAATTTTATCCTGAAGACTACCAGCAAGTTTTGCCTTTTTATCATATTCGATGTAAAATGAGTTGTCAAACATAAGAAAGTCCCTTTTGATGACATTAAAGTTGCGAATTTCCAGGTACCCACTTTGTTCTATCGGATAAGCTTGCCACGTAGAACTGTCTTAATTTTTGATAGATGATTCATCTCCGAACATGTTGTCATTTAATATGTCTGTGCCCCATATTTGAGGTGTTAGTATTGAAGCTCTAACAATATTTGCAAGTATTATTGTACAACATTTCACACCTACAAAGATTGATGTAAAGACTTCGACATTTCCCTGATGCCACGAAGCTCGAAACATTTTAGCAGTCTCATTTATCCGCTTATGTGTTTTCTTCTTCATTGACTCTCTCTTGCACTGGTTCTGGTTCGGCCACCCGAATTATGTCTTGGTTGTTGAGCTGAGCATTGTGATCAATGATAACATCCTTATACTGTGGATCGTTTGCGATTAACCATGGTAGTGCGTCATATAGTTTTGAATGTGATACTCCCGTGTAATGTTCAAGTTTTGAAGATGTTCGCTGACAACAACTATTCCTACATTCTCAGTTTATCTTAGTAGCATATTCTGCAACTTCTCGCTCACTTCAAAGTTTTCTTGAGCAAAGAGCACGGCTTGATCAATGATTCCATATTATTCAAACATTCCACCGAACATGATGACTTTCACAAAAGGCATAATTCTTGATAGTAGTCACTGCTCAGCCCGTGATAGTTGCTTGATGACACGTGGTACGATACCTGGATGTATTTTCGTAGGCTTTACGTGGATAAAATGTCTCCGGGTTAGAGATGTGAATGTGGCAGCGATGATACAAAGGAGCTCTGATTTCTGTACCTATTCAGAAAGCACGTATGCTGCTAAAACTGCTGCCGTGTTGACCGTGTACTGCCTGACTTGGTTCGAATAACGTCTCTTGGTGCATACATCATTAACCTGATCAGATAATGCATTGATGGCAGTTTCAAACGTTGATATGTCAGTGGCAGCAGCTGCTCTAACTTCAGCGTTAAGCAATGTGCAGCTTTCTAATCGTGCATTGCGTTGTTCTGAAGCTTTTGCTGCTATTTCTTCAGCTGTGTGTTGTCTTAAACGTTCTAGGCATTCTTCGTGTTGTTCTGGAGTTTTAGCTTCTCGGAGTTTTAGTCATATATTGCCTCGAACGTTTCATTCGAGCTTCGTGTTCATTTGATGTTTCAGCACTTCTCTTCTGCAATGTGCAGCTTCTCATATTCTCTAATTGCTTTTCACGCTGCTCTGATGATTGATTTTTCCTACTTTTATAGTGCTTCTCCAGTCTTAAATGATTAGTTTCTTCATATTCCTTAACCAACTTATTCCAGCACTTATACAATTTTCTTCTCCAATCGTCTTTTTCTCTATGTTGTTGATTCTTTTCCCATAATTATACCAACAAAACATGTCCGATCATGTCTGCAGCCCGCTTCCAAATAAAATGTTTGCACATTTTTCCCATTTAATGCTTTTCAAAATCGCAGCACTAGTAAGCGCTAAAATGGCGACGACTGCTGAATTTTTTCCTCATCTTCGAGAAATACGTCCGATCACGTCTGCAGCCCGAATCGAAATGGCCTTTTGATGCTTGTTTTTTTTAATATTTTTTTACTTGATGTTTTCAGTAATCTCTAACTAAATATAAAGGATTTTTTTTCTTTTCTCATATGGCACCAATACTCCAAGTTAAAAATAGATAAGGAAGATTCATCAAGACTTTTTTTTATGCCGATAACATCTAACGAGAAATAAAGTAATGAAATTTAAATAAAATTGTTTTTTTTATATTTTACTGTATAATGTTATACTCAAGTTAAAAAGGGTAGAATAAATTAAACACAATTTTATTTTATAGAGCACTCTTGGCGAGAAAGAGAGCAACTAAATTGAACTGAATTGATTTTTTAAAGAAATCTTGAGCTTCAACAGATTCAACACAATTTTATTTTGCGTTTATAGCATCCCTGAGCAAGAAAGAGAGTAACTAAATTTAAATAAAATTAATTTTTTATGTTTTACTGTATGAAGTCGCATTCATGTTAAAAATAAGTTCGACAGATTCAACGCAATTTTATTTTTTTGTAGCGCCCCGTGCCGGGAAATAGTGTAACTAAAGTTTTAAAAAATATATTTTTTACGTTCTTTAAGAAATCCTCAGAAGGGTCTTCAGACCAGTACAAATTTATGTTTTGATAAAAGTTTTCACATGCCAGGATTTTTCTACATTGGTAGTGCATCTGTTCGGAAATTACATAAGTAAAATTTTAAAATGGATTTTTTTTATGTTTTTTCATATGGCAACCATACTCAAAGGTTAAATTAGCTTGGACAGATTTATCTCATTTTTACATCGGGAAATAGGGTAACTTAATTTTAATAAAATTGATTTTTTGCGTTTTACTGCATGAAGCCGCACTCAAATTAAAAATGGGTTAAACAGATTTAACACAATTTAATTTTTTATAGTGACTCCTGGCGGGAAACAACGTAACTAATGTTAAATAAATTTATGTACTTATTTTTTACTTTTAATTGTATGAAGGGAATACTCGAGTTAAAAACAGGTAGGCAGATTCAACATAATTTTATTTTTATGCCCTTGGCAATTTTATAGGTTAACTAAATATTTGAAAATAATTTTTTTTGTTTTCGATATGAAGATTCCATACTGAGTTAAACATTTTTCAACAGAACAGTCGTTTGCGTTTTATTAATTTCTGTTCTATTGAAATACGAGTTGATTTTAGTGAATAAGGTTTATTAGCTTTTCTAACGTAGAAAATCCAGTTTGCGTCTAATATACTTTTAAGGAGAAACTTACAGCGTTATAATATATATATATATATATATATACGGATTCTTGGATATTTTCTTATTTTTTTCCATTTTTTAATGTATATTTTCGGGAATGAAATTTTTATTTATATTAAATTATCCAATCTCAATATAGAAAAGGAACTTACCATTGTTTTAGATTCAAAATATATTTTGGTTAAGAAGATATTCTAATGAGAACTTGGCACCTATTTCACTCTAATGTTTTTAATGTGATATATATTTTTTACGGGGTTGCACAATTTGTACACGTTACAAATGGGTGATAATTGTTTAAAATGTATTTAAATGACATTATAGTATTTCAAAATGAACGAAGTTCGTATATCTTATTGAGCTAACATCACGATATGTTTCCTACTAAAAATGTTGTATGTGGCATTTACAGTTCTTTTACATAACCATGAAAAATATATTATCATTTGTGGACAATTATTGTTAAGTGCGTTTGAATGTTGATTGAACAATTTACAAACACAGTAAAATTTTATCTCCTTTCTTCGAAAATTCAGATTAGTTCAATTTGACTGTATACTCATCTGCCCTTCGCGACTGTGTTCAAGAAAGATATGAAGTAACGCCAAAAGTACGCAAATGATTGCCTACTTTGCTAACATTTCATAAAATGTTTATAAATTTGGTGCTGAAATTACATCAATAAATATATATTGTCAATTTAGCGCGATAACAAGTTAATTTGCCGAAATCCTATTCAAACATTCAACACATTAACATTTACCTCTTTTGTCCGCTTTCTAAAATCTTCAATAATTGAGAATTTTTGGTCAGGAAAATATTAATTTTTGACTAATAAACATACAGGACAGACAATATCGCAAGCATAATATAAAAAAAAAGATTATTTTTTAAAATAGCATTTCCCCACTTTCAAAGATTTCATGTCCCAGGACTATTTTTTTCCAGACAAGAGGCAGTGATTACTTTGAATTTGATGATTACTTTGAACTCATTTCTAACACGAACAAAATTTTAAATTATGAATATGGTTGAATTATGAATTAGATTATATGTATTTAAATTATGAGTGCCAGCCAGTCAGGGCGTCAACTGAAAGTCTTCATTAATTATATCATAGGTATATGAAATCATCATTTTATATATTCCTTTCACCATTTTGGGGATCTGGCTCCAATGATGTTAAGCTGAAGTTTGATATCCAACAAGATTTAAAAAGGTATTTCTCTCCAGCCTGTAACTAGTATCCACAGCTTTCAGAGCACATCATTTTAGACAATGGTTCTGCATTTCCCCGAAGAACTATTTTATGAAGACACTAGTAGAGCTTCGTCGCTTCGCTTATCTGTTTTCAGAAACGGTCCTCGAATCAAACGAACCTGGATTTGGGGCCCCAACGCATTAGGCAGTGTAAACACAGGCAGGCTATCCCCGCATAGTTCTCGAGAATCATATTAACCCAAATTATTGTGATTTATTTATTTTCAGACGAAAATCTTACCAAACTAATCTAAGGTGGGAAGCCTCATTGCCTTCAACAGCGAACGCACTTTTAAAGTTAAAAGCTAGCTGAAGAATTCATGACTAGATTAGAGCAGGAATTTTCTAACGTAGAAATATTGATGGGAAGGTTCTACGGCTTTCACGATTGCAATAACGTCTATCTTGATGACATAATAACTTCATCCCAGTTAGGTTAAATTAATGATACCTTTCTGGAAGTCGATTTTCTGAAACAAAGCAGAGCCTATATTTTCGTTTCTCTCGTCTTTGTCCGAGATGAACTTCCTTGTAGGGCTGATGATACGACATTATAGGCGCTGATGTTAAAATCGCTTTCTTTTATTTGAATATTTTCTTGCATTCTTCTTATCACAGTATTTATCCATTGCGAAAGGGGATAGTGACCATCTGTGTAGATGTCCACGTCTTAAGAGCTTTGGTACAGCAAGTACGGGTCGAGAAAACCTGGCTTAAGGCCTAGGGCCCAGCTCCTTCTTGGGAGTCCGGTTCCCGAAACTGCCGGGCGACTCCGGCTCGTCCCCAAGTATAGCCCGGTGGTTTTCTTTAGGGCATCGGTTCTATCGTTTCATGCTGTCGTAGCGACCATGTCGTCAATCACTTGGGAGATGGACGTGATGCACCGGTGGCGGTGCCCCCACCTCCCGTAGAGCACACGGGACTCATCCTGGTCGTGCTCGCTAAAAGTTCTCCATAACTTGGGTACAGTGATTGTCCCGTCTTCGGCGGTGGTAGTTTTGCCACAGTATTTTATTAATTTCAGTTAACTTGTGAAGAGGTCTAGCAGTGCTGTAAAACGCCTTCACAAATATTCTGTACTAGATGCATAATCTTAGGAAAGTTTGCAGCTATTAGACTTTTTAAGGGGGACTGTAGTTTTTAACTACCGATATTTTTTCAGGACCTATTCGTACAATTTCAACCGGAATAAGATATGTCAAAGGTAACTTACTTACTTGCAAGTTACATTTCGAGGAATTTAATTTCAGATTAGTCATATTCCATTTCTTTGATACCTTTGAAATGTTTCTCAAATGCTCTTCAAATGTGCGTGACACATTGAAAATATCACTTAAGTGCACCTAGAAAAACATGAAAAAAACCTTTAGAACTGACTCCATTATACACACAAATGTTGCAGGTGCATTATATAATTTAAATTATATGATTCTGAAATGCCAAAGTTCTTCCCGGTAGTGAATGCAGTCTGTTAACTCTCATCAATATGTATGTCTACTTGCCACTAAGGGCTATTCAGATTCAAAGTAGCGAACCATTGATTTCCGAACAGAGTGCGCGGCAGCGTATTACTGCTTTCACGGCAGCGTATTACTGCTTATTTTACTGTTTAATACTGTTAATTTTACGGTATAATACTGGCAGCTGGGATGCCAGTTTTATACTGTAAAATCAACAATTATTTTTTGCAGTGTACTAGTAGTATGTCACCTATTTTAGGTAGAGAGTAGATGTAATTCAGCCAAGATAGTCTACGAAGAATTTTATGGATCCATCTTTCTCCCACACTAGGATGATAGGAGAAGCCTAAGGACTTGCTAATAATGCTATGGCGTCATTCTGTTGCATTTCTGTAAGAAATTACCTGTCTTTTCTGACAGATAATCAGAATGGTAATTACGAACCACTGTTTTTAATAGCCCGGAAAATAATTTACGACTCATTTTTGCCCGTTTTCATTGTGACCCTTAAATTCACCTCTGCATTTCAACAGTCTTTTTTAGTTTATGAATTTAATTATTCGGATGTGATATTATTTAAACATGGGATGAAGCTTAAATGCTTATGAAAAATGCTTATGTTAAAATTTAGGAATTCAGCTACATTTTAAATTCGTAATATGGAAGAGCATTGAAAAAATATCTGATTTAATTCAAATATATATCCTGGGATATATAATATGAACATGAATAAAAGCAAAGTATATTGACTGTGCATGAAGAAGAGTTATCTACAAGTACTAGGATATAAACATAGTAGGCAATGTCCTGCGTTTATGTTCCGAGATTCATCATTCTAAAAAGTTGCTTCTCATTAGGCTCCGATAGGTTCTGAGGTATAGATTTGTCACCTGGGGTATCAGGAGAACCGAATTAAAAATAATTCCTCCTATCTTGTGTTTATCTTGTGTGTATCAATGTCTTGAGATTCAATATCCTGAAATTTTCAAATTTAAGGCTCTAATAGGTTTTGATATATTATTTTGTCCACACTCCCGGGGCGAGAGGGATCAAATTTTGAAAATATCTTCTGTGTCCTATGTTTATATCCCGAAGTTCACCATCTTGCAAAATTATATCTCTAAGTCATTGATTATTTCTGAGATGTCTTTCCCCCTCCAGGGAGGCAGTGTGTCTGTGTGTGAAGGGAGGTGGAGATTCGAAAACTTCTTTTGAACACTCCGAGACCCCCACTATTGTATGAAATTTCTGCTCTTTTGTTCCAACAACTTTGGCAGTAAATATGCATAAAACATAATTAAGGAAAGCCTAATTAAAAATTGAAAGTTTGGTTCCGAGGTGTTTAAATGGACGTTTCAAGGTACTCATGTATCAAATTATTTACTGTTGTGTCTAACGGTCTCTGTGCAATCGAGATTGCACAAATAATTCCTGTTATTATATGGATGAATTAAATAATATATTTCTTCCCAGTTGTATCAAAGTTTTATACAAATAATACTTGACTGATTTTTTGTCAATATTTATTGAAATACGTTTTGTTATCATTTTTTTAATAGGAAAAATCTCAAACTTCAATTTATCTGAAGTTTACTACCCTTTAAAGTCATATTGCTTACTTTTTCTACCTTAATCTACGATTTTTATCAAATGCTCATTAATATTCATAACAGTAACTTTCACTCTCGCTAGTGGTGACATCTTCCCGTTGCTTTTCTGACGACATTTTTCCACTCCAATGCGCATAGCGGTAAAATTCTCTAACAGGGGAAAGAGAAAACAAAACTAGAGAAGGGAAAAAAGTTTTGGAGGAAGGAAAAAAGAAAGATGATTCCTCCTCCTCCTTTCATCTCTCACCAAGTCAAAAGTTGGGTTTGGAGGTCATCATCCACGACTGGTCTTTTACGTGCGGAGGAGTCCATTCTGTAACAAGGGGCGTAAACTTTTGCAACTTTTTTGCTTCTTTCCGGGACTTCTAAGAAGATGGCCGACGAAGTATGTGGGCAGTGAGAACCATCAGTGCTCTGAAACGCTGGCATCCCAAAGCAAACATGAACAACGACCGTGGTGACAGAACACTCGATGTCCGAGAGATGACAGAAATGCCGAGAACGACAGAATGCGATCAGCCGGACAAGCGTCTGTTGGAACGGGAGGTGAGCGTACTTTCATCTCGGCTTCACTTTGTTTGAAAAAACGTGTGTTTGTTTACGATCGCATTTCAGTGTTTTGACGGCAAAGGTTTCTTTTAAGAATGTGCTACCGTGTTATTATTTAGTTTAGAGCAGGGTTTATCACCTTCAGAGTTTCGCGGCACGCTTAAATGTGCACTTCAATTTTCGCGGCGCACTTACGTTCCGAATTTTAAAAAAGTGAAAAAATGCTGTCATTACTTGATATTTATTGACAAAATGATCAATCAGAAAATTTTACAAAATATTTGTTATAAAAAATTGTTAATGGAAATTTTAGAAACTTGTCTACATTAATTTATTTTCCTCTTTATTATAATTTAATGCTTAACGCAATAAACGAGTTTAACATTTTGAGCTTAACTTTTTAAATATTTTTTTTATAAAATTAAATTTTGGACCGACATACTCTTAAATCTTCTTCATAGGATTTTAGCCATGAGTGATTTTTATTTTTAATAGTTTCAATGTCTTTAAAAAATTTTCCGGCATACCAGCGCGTCGCGGAATATTAGCGTGTCACGGCACAGCGGTTGAAAATATCTGGTTTAGAGAAAATATTTTTCGTAAAGGTTGAATTTTAGCTTCTACAAACAAGACTATTTAGATTCCCAACTTGTGTATAATTTAAAAAACTTGCAATTATTTTTACAATCCTAATTAAAAATAAATACGGCATGCTATTGCTATCTTTATAATTTTTAAACTTTAACATATTACAACACTATGAGTTAAAATTCACTGTTATTGTTTAACGTGATCGTACTTTTGATTAGCATATTTTAACTGTTTTATAAAACAATTTAAACATAAAAAGAATGATTTATTTTTCGATTTTGTAAACAAAATTGGAAGCAAAGTAATCGCGAGATTGTAGTACCAGATTATACATAGATGTGTTACATTAATTTAGAAAAATGTTTTATCAAATCTCAAATTTTGAAAGTTAGTTATTAGTTTGTAAAATAACATTAAATAATTAAATATTCATTCAAACTTTTGAGATAGAGATAAAGCATTCTACACTTTGTGAATCTATTGTGTAAGCCAGGTTGTTGGCAAAAACCTGTATTTATTCTCAAAACTTTTATTTTGTATATTATAGTAAAAAATATTCAACTAACATCGGAATTATAGGCTTTTAATTAATACAATCGAGTTCTAGAGATAAAATTTCCCAAGATTATCATTAATAAAAATAGGTAAAAGAAATTTTAAGTAGACATAGGATGACAATAGACAGGTTTTATCAAATCAAAAAGTTGAAAGTTATTAATTTGTAAAAGGACATTAAATAATTAAATATTAATTCAAATTTTTGAGATAGAGATAAACATTCTACACTTTGTGAAAAGCGATTGTTTAAGTCAGGTTGTTGGCAAAAACCTGTATTTATTCTCTAAATTTTTTTTTTTTATATTATAGTAAAAAAAAAATATTCAACTGACATCGGAATTTTAATTAATACAATCGATTTATAAAATCCTTCAAGATTACCATTAATAAAAATAGGTAAAAGAAAATTTAAATAGACATAGGATAGCAATAAACATATTTTATCAAATAAAAAATTTGAAAGTGATTAGTTATTAGTTTTTAAAATAAAATAAAATATTTAGATAACTAGAACATTTTGAGATAGATATAAGCATTCTTTACTTTAAGAATCGATTGTAAGCTGGGTTGTTGTGAAAAACCTGTATTTTTTCTCTAAACAATTATTTCATGTATTATTTACCAGAATATTGAACTAACATAGGAATTTTGGATTTCAATTAATACGCTCCCCAGATTACCATTACCATAATTTTCCGGCCTATAAATCCGTGGATCAAAGAATCATATTTCGCCCCAGAAATTTTATTTAATAATTGAAGTCAAATATTTACAGCGATCTAGTAAGTTACATTTTATAAAATAAACTTTCTGGGTCGAAACATGGTTCTTTGATCCGCGGATTACAGACCGGAAATTACGGTAATAAAAACGAGTAAAAGAAAATTTAAATAGAAATATGATGGTGATAAAATTGCCTATTCTTCATAGTACACGTTAACATATGGTATCATACCAAACACTGTACCTTAATTTTGTAATGGTTTTAATGAATAACCATTTACCGTCCACGATGTTTAATATATTATCGAATTTTGGTAATTTTAAAATTTTTCATAAACAAATATGCTATAACCTTATTAATATTTGCACTTCCATTTATTGGTAGTAGAAAAATTTGATGGTAAACAGCAGAATGAAATTTAGTGAAAAACACTGAAAATTATAGGATTATTTAAAAGAAATTACTATCACCATTCATGGGTACATATTTATCCAATTCCCCCAAATTCTTACAGCCAATGAAAATAAAATGATTACTTTTTCACGTCATACGAAGTCGCTATTTTAATTTAAAAATTTGTAATTAGTTTAAAAATTTATTTTTTATTATTTTTTTTTATTTTAATACTAAAAAAATAACTTAAAATAACTTCTTTTAAAAATGTTCATGAAATTTTGAAATACAAAATTAAGAATTCGAAAATGTACCTTACTTTTTGGGATTGCAAAACACTCTGTATTTTTTAAAATAAAATTAAGAAAAAACTTATAATATATTTATTTTTTACGTCATACGAAGTCGCTATTTTAATTTTAAATTTGTTTATTAATTTTAAAATTAATTTATTAATTTTTAATTGTAATACTAAAAAATGACTTCATTAAAAAATAACTTATTTTAAAAATGTTCATGAAATGTTGAAATAAAAAATTAAGAGTGTTTGGGATTTAAAAATCTCGAAAATGTACCTTACTTTTTGGGATTAAAAAATACTCTAGATTTTTTTAGAATAAAATTAAGAAAAAACCGCATTAAAATACAATAACAGATCAAAATATGTAATTGTTTCTATATTGCATTGTCTATGGTTGTCTATACTTAAAAAATTGATAAATTTATTATGTTTTTACGTCATACGAAGTCGTTATATAAATTTTAAGCATTAAAAAACAACTTTTTTTACAAGTTTTCATAAAAAGTTGAAAGTCCGGGATAGAAAAATCTCAAAAATATACCATTTTTCTTTTTGGGATTACAAAAGACTCTAGTTTTTTTTAGAATAAAATCTCGAAAACTGCATGTAAAGTACAATAATAGATCAAAAGATATAATTGTTTTTATGCTGCACTGTCTGTGGTTGTCTATAATTAGAACTTTGATAAAATTATTACTTTTTGACATCATATGAAGTCGCTATTTTAATTAATTTTAAGCATTAAAAAAATATATTTTAAAATTTTTCATGAAATGCTGAAATACCGTATTAAGATCGTCTGGGGTACAAAAATCTCAAAAATATGCAATTTTTACTTTTTAGAAGATTACAAAATACTTTTTTTTTTTTTTTTTTTAAGAATAAAATGACACAAACCGCATGTAATAGATAATAGATCAAAATATATGTGTTTTTATATTGTAATGTCTGTGGTTATCTATACTTAAAAATTTTAATCCTTTTATCTCAGAAAGAACTTTTTGAAGATTTCTCATATTTAAATTGATATATTTAAATTTTTATGAAAGATTAAGTTATGAGACTGCGTATAATTACTTTTATTGTTAAATTAATTAAATTGTTTTCAGGATTTTTTTTTTTTTTTTTTAACAGAAAGATTTGAAAGTACCACTTTCAGTCACATAGATAAGCAGTCATATATATTATTTTATTCTATTTTATTATTTTTTTAATCGTAAAAAAATTTGAATAAATAATTTTGTAAATTTTGAAAACGAAATAATATTTATTCTTTCCCCACTCAAAAATGAATAAAGTATGAAACGCCAAAAGCGTTATTTTTTTAGAAGATATATCAAGTTTTAAATATATCTAAAATTAATTATTTTGAATTAAAAAAAATAAATTTTCAAAGTGAATAATTGAAAGTGAATAATAATAATAATAATAATATATAAAAATGAAATCACATGTGTGAAAAACTAAGAAAGAGACATTATAAAATTCAAATGAAATAATACTACAAAATTAAACTAAAAAAGATGAAAATTAAATATGAAAAACTATAAATAACTTATGAATTCATTAGAGGAGCATTATAAGTATAATTCATAGTAAAGATATGTTATTTCCTCAAATATTTATACATATGTAGATTGCTAGGGGTGAAAATGAGTGAAAAAATATTTCTAAATAAAATAAAAAATAAAAATAAATTTCGTGTCCTGAACTATACTTTAAGATCATAGTAACAAATAAGCTATGATAAATTAATATGAAAGATGATTTAAAAAAAAAATATCATTGCTGTTTTATTTGGACAAATATAATAAAAATAAAGTAAAAGACTTAATTTTTTACGGATGCTTCTCCGGTTTGGCTAAGTATTAATTTTTTCATGTGCAGGGGTTTCATATCAATCTTTTCATAATGGTCCGTTTTATTCTAATACCAGCATTTCCAACTAAACATTTTCGCGGTAGGTTTTTACAACATTTGCAAAAGAAATAATCTACGGGGTACGTTTTATTTTTTTAGAATATCTATCAAGTTTTAAATATAGCTAAGATTAATAATTTTGAATTAAAAATAATATTTTATTTTTGCAAAGAATGTATCTTTGAAAGTGAGTATGCACACACACATATATATAGTATATACATTTCAAGGGTAAAAATTAGTGAAAAAATATTTACAAATGAAAAACAATCCATGTCCTGAACCCCGTTAAGATAGTAATAACAAATGTGATATTATTAATTAACACGAAAAAAAAAAAAAAACATTTCTGTTTTATTTGGACAAATATAAGACTATCATTTCAATCTTTTCATAATAGTCCCCCCCCCCCCCATAAAAATACATAAAAATACCCTTAAAAGTCCATAAAAATACCCTTTTTTTAAATATCGGTATTTCCGACGAAACAATTTCGTGATAGCTTTTTACGATATTTGTAAAATAAATAATCTTAGACGTAGGTTTCGGCACAATTTGGAAGAACAGGAAAATCTAAAGAAGAAAAATCTAAAAAAAAAAAAAAAAAAAAAAATATTATTCTTTGGAAAAAGTGGTATTGAGAAAATAGACTTTAGGGGAAGCGCTGCATATGCATCCGAAATATAGTCTATTCCCTGAAATTGTGCATTCCCATTAGACGTGTTATTTAAATTGTTTGAAAATAACATTTTTGCTACTTACATGAACAAGAAATTTTAAGGGAATAGAAATTATAAGACGAGTACTTTTCACAGTCTTTTCTAATTCTTTTCCAAAGTTTATTGTTATGAAACCGAAACGAAACAACTGAACATTGGAAAAATATTTTGATATTTCTGTTTTCATATTAAAAAAAAATCTATTTGTCATCTTTTTAACACTTTCCAACATAGTTGAAAAGAGTTTATGAATTAGGTTTGTCTGTCTGTCTGTCCGTGCTCTAACTCCCGTAAATATACTCGGATTGCCATGCAATTTATATAGGTTATTGAGTTTTACTATGGCATGTTAGGTATTGAAAATGAAATGTGTAGCACTTATAATTCGTTCACAGGAACACTCAAAAGAATTCCGTTACATTATGGTCTACAGGGAAAAATCATTTGCAGTGTATTTTAATGTTGTTATACTATTTCAAATAAATTGAAATTTATGTATATCAATGAGGTGCACTACAAGATGCTTACTATAGAAGAGTGTGTGTACAGCCTTCATCGTTCATTTACAGGGACACAAGAATTTGGTTACAGTACTGTACATGAACAATAATTGCCGGAAGTGCGGTTTCTGTTGTAATACGCGTTTTTTTAAGTTTAACTAATTTTTTACATATT
Organism: Maratus michaelseni; assembly: GCA_963931845.1. Lineage (NCBI taxonomy): Eukaryota > Metazoa > Arthropoda > Arachnida > Araneae > Salticidae > Maratus > Maratus michaelseni. The sequence continues at coordinate 82,612,362 of OZ007599.1, read as the reverse complement.
CCTTGGTATGTATAAATTCTATAAATCCTATACAGGGCTGTACAATAGTAATCAAATATTTTTCAGACTTTTAGTGGTAATCGTGAGAGTGGGTTTTCAAATGTGTTATGCGTTTAACAAATTGAGGGGGTCGGGGCAAGAAAGTGCCAAGCCACATTTTTGGTGAAATAAATATGACATTGTAATCTGTTGCTTAAGAGTGTAAATTATAATATCCTACATATAATTTGTTTCTAATGTCATTTGGTGGCAGCATATTTCCCAGGTTTCGTTTTTGCCCCAGATGTTTATGCCCCCAATGAAGATAGCTAATTTACAAAAAATGTAATAGTAATATCATTAAAGTAATGCCTTATTGTTACTCAGAATATGTCAAATGTTACTAAGACATTGGCGAGAAAACTTTAGGTTATGTATCTTGATTTGAGTATTTGATCAAAGTTTCAAATTGAAATATCTCAGAAGTTCAAAAATGTGGCTTAGCACTCTCTTGCCCCGACCCGCTCAATTGTTTATCTGAAATTGTTTATCAATTGCCAAAATCCAAAATGTTTATCAATTGCTTAGGCATCAACTTTCACCTTATAAGCGGCAGAGTTTTGTTACAGTATTCTGAATGTGTTGGAAAGTGTTTTATAATCTATGCTTGAGGCATAATTTTTCGTTCTCGTTTTCTTGTTTTTTTAAATATTAATGCACTATACGAAATTTGACCTTTTAATTTTGTGATAATCAAAAAATTGATCAAGAATAATTCTGCCCCGCCCCCACTTTTTATGAATGAGAAACTTCGAAGTTTATTTTCCACATTTCCAAACTACGATTGAAATGTCAGAAAGATAATTTTTTTCAGTTTTTTATTTGAAACGCATACATTTCTTTTACAGATTCAAATCAATAAGATAATTCTTCAGTTTTTATTTTTTTTCATTTGAAACGCGTACATCTTTTAACAGATATATTTAACAGATACAAATACATTTTATTCGAGGCATAAATTCCACATTTTTTTTCAAGTTTTTTTTTCAAACTTTTAAAAATTGAGAGCACTTTAAATAAGTAGAAGTTTGAGACATTTTCATATCACGTAAATTTAATCTAAGTGTAATACACCATTTTTAAACAAGGTTTTCACAAGACAGATTTAAAAAAAATAATACAGAATAAGTAGAGCTATTATTTATAATTTTGTCATGATATTTACGTGATAAATTGGTAATAACATTGTGAGTTTTGAAAATTATATGTGTAAAATTGGCTAATTATACTTTAAAAATTTCATAGAAAGTGGACATTTTTGTTTATTTATTTATTTATTTATTTAACATTCTGCTGAAATTTGAACGTTAAACTGAAATGATCAAAATTTAACATATCAGCAGAATTAAGAAAAAGTGGTAGCATTATATTAATAAATACTCGAAATATATTAAAACAATGTGTATAACATTTTTGATATTTTCAAAACAAATCTTACAAACTTTTTGTGAAATTATCTAAAATGATTGTGGGGTTTTATTTAGTGACTCAAGCAAGGTTTCATAAATGAAAACGTGTCTTCCTTTTTCTTTTCTAATATTTAAAAACAAAATATAGCAAATTTTGTAAACGTGAGTTCCACTTGTTTATCATGCTGTCATTTAATCATTTTAAAACAAGAGAATTTTTATTTTCATACCCTTCAAATATTTTACGTTGATATTTTATTAGTTTTTGTCAATTTGTAATACTTTAAACTAATGAAATATTAAACTAACGACTAAAAATGATTTCTTGCTCTGTTGATATTTAGATACGGTTATATTTCCGTAAATAATAATTTAAAAAAAATACTGCAAGAATTTAAATTTTTTACAGTATGCTAATATAATATAAAAATAACTAATTACTGTAAAACATCCATAACGGACACTCCCAAATAGCGAACACATCTATTTAGCGAACACCTTTTTCATTCCCCAACACATACATATTTCTACACTTTTGTCTCTGAAAAGCGGACAAATTTCGCGGTCCCCAGATGTCCATTTTTTAGTGGTTTTACTTTATAATATTATGTATTAAAAACTCCGGTTGGAGATGTTACAAAACTTTACATTTCAGCTAAATTAAGATTCTTTTTTTTACAAAGTATAATACGTTTAAGTCTTAAACTTAAAAAGTCCTTCCGGCTTGTACCGGGAAGAAAAGGTAGCTTTCTTATATCTTCGTTTTAAAATTTTAGCTAAAGTTACACGAAAACAGCAAGTTAAAATGCAAAGAAACGTTTACAAAAGATTCCTTAATACTGAATTTGAATAAGAAATTCGCCAAATTATTGAGCAATAGCCAAATTGGCTTCATTTATGAAGACCTATTTTGGTCGCCAAATTTGGCGATATTTCGCCAAATGTCGCCAAATTTGGTGAGAATTTGGCGCTAACGGATATGAATATATAGTTTTATGCGTATGATTGGGAAAATTATTACAACAATGAATGAAAATAATTTGCGAGTAATCGTGTTAATGTGCTGTTTTGTTTCAAAATGTCAGCCACCCTAGAATTTCAAACTGCTCTATCTCAGCCATTTTTTTAGATAGAGGTAAACCAAAAAATGCTCTGGATTCCTCGTATCAAAGCCTAACACTAAATTAAAAAATAAATTTGAATTTTTAACTTTTTTGTATATTTATTTTAGTTTTAAATTTTTAAGTGGTCGCCATCTTGAAACAAAATGACGGATCAAGCTGGCCAACGAACTCAGTCGAGACATTGGTGAGCTTAATACACACAATTAGTTTCATCAAAATTGATTTATAAATACGAGCGTTATCGTATGACATATGTCAGATATACACTATATTGCCAAAGGTGACCGGTCACTTGCGATTTTAGACGTTTTGTTAACTATCTAAAAAAATACATGAGGAATAACCCTGAAACTGCAGGTGTGTAAACAGTATAGTATAGGTTATATATTTCCGCGAAGATTTTTTCACGAAACGCCATAGGGGACCGTCAACAAATTGAAAAAGAACGAATATCTTTTGGATAACCCTGTAAAAACTAATATAGCAAAGGGGTTCAAACTCGAGATTATTAATAAGTGGCTTATTGTAATATACTGTGTTCATTTTTATGAGGATAGCATGTATATTCGTAGAGAAATTAAGGTTTTTATAAAAAACAGTCCCAAATTTTGCCTAGTTTTTTGCTTATAATTTGCAGAGTTCTTAATATAAAAAAAGTTCTTTTCAGAAAATATGACAAACAACATTGTACATAATACTCTGCAATCAGAATTAAAAAATAATAAAAATTGGATGAAAAATGAGCAGGTTTACTAGAAAATGTTTCACTGCGCATGCGCGAATGCAATCAAAATATAATATGCATAATGTATTAGCTAAGTATATAGAGCAACTTTTGTGAAAGTCTCAAAATCATAGCTTGAAAATTTTGAAAATTATCGTCGATAGAATAAGCTCGAAATCCGTTGTTCCCAGAAGGAAGCAAAAAGATGAGGGGTTGTATCCAAATATAGTAGTACGTGCAATATTGTGTACGCTATCTTGGCACTAATGAACAGATATTTGATACAACCCCTCATCTTTTTGCTTCTTTTTGGGAACAACGGATTTTGAGCTTATTCTATCGACAATAATTTTCAGAATTTTCAAGCTATGATTTTGAGACTTTCACAAAAGTTGACCTATATACCTAGCTAATACATTATGCATATTATATTTTGATTGCATTTGCGCATGCGCAGTGAAATATTTTTTAGTAAACCTGCTCATTTTTCATCTAATTTTTATTATTTTTTAATTCTGATTGCAGAGTATTATGTACAATGTTGTTTGTCATATTTTCTGAAAAGAACTTTTTTTTATATTAAGAACTCTGCAAATTATAAGCAAAAAACTAGGCGAAATTTGGGACTGTTTTTATAAAAACCTTAATTTCTCTACGAGTATACATGCTATCATCATAAAAATGAACACAGCATATTACAATAAGTCACTTATTAATAATCTCGAGTTTAAACGCCTTTGCTACATTAGTTACAGGGTTATCCAAAAGATATTTGTTCTTTTTCAATTTGTTGACAGTCCCCTATGGGGTTTCGGGAAAAAATCTTCGCGGAAATATGTAACCTATACTATACTGTTTACACACCTGCAGTTTCAGATTAATTCCTCATGTATTTTTCTAGATAGTTAACAAAACGTCTAAAATCGCAAGTGACCGGTCACCTTTGGCAATATAGTGTATATATATATATATATATATATATATATATAAATCAACATTTGAACGGAGGATGGTTTTGGGGTCTGGGGGTCCTGATCGGTGAAAATATATCGAAATTTTCCGGAACTGCTTTCCTCCGAACGGCTTCAACAGGTAGCTTTATACTTTTTACTTACCCATCATACGTAGTATAGGGTAAGTCTTGTAATCGTTTTGAAAATCGAAAAAAAATTTTTGACGGATTTACACGTTTCAGACACTGGAGATTCCAAAAAACATATTTTTAGAAAAAAAAATTTGCCGTCCGTCTGTGTGTCTGTGTGTGTGTGTGTCCGTGTGTGTGTGTCTGTGTGTGTGTCTGTGTGTGTAAACGCTCTATCTCCCGAACAAATTGAGATAGAGACTTGCAATTTTGTATGTACTTAGTATGTAATAATGGGAAGAAGCCTATTTCATTTCAATAACCTCGATTAACCGGAACATTTTTTTTCGGACTCTCGAAATATTCGTTCTGATGAAAGGTATATAAAAATTTTCGAAATTGTTTATTTTAAGTAGTAAATATAAAAAACAATAAGAAAACATAAATTTTGCATAAAACATGAAGTCGATCGGATAATGAGTTACCGAGATATTTGTAATCCTATTTTCCACACTCTTCGATTTTTCATGACCCTGTATTTAATCCAAATTTCACTTCAAAGATATATTTTAATTGGAAATTTGACGCTTAATCAGATGCAATAAACTGCTAGTTAATAGGAGTATTATTTTTGAAGTTATAAGAAAAACCTCTTTCAAGCAATTCAGTAATCGAGCCTTTTTATGACGTCATCAAGCCACGATTTTATTTGAATTGCAATGCATTTTATAAGTAGTTTACACATTTTTATTTTAATATTTTACATTATACATATACATGATGGGTAAGTATTACGGTGGCCCCCAACGACTAGTTTGTATTGAAAGCTACCTAAAAATATATGACTCAATTAAATGAATGACTGCAAAAATTACATAAGTTCAAGATTTAATTTTTTCCGGAACAATAAAAACTGTTTTACACATAAATACTAGGTATTTTAAGAACTTTTCTACTTTCACGATATATTTTAAATCTTTAAATATGTATGCCAGCTATCAATTATTTGTTTTATGAGAATTAAATAAAAAACACTTTTAAAATAATTCTTGGATTTGTGTTGTTTTTGCAGTCAATGGGATTTTGTGCCTAACAAATGATACAAAAGAAAAGAAAACGAAAGAGAGAGCGAGAGAGAGAGAGAGAGAGAGAGAAAGAGAGAAAACATGTTTTTATGATGTATTTGGCAAAATAGACTTAAATCATTTACATATGTATCCTAATGATTGACATTAAGTGCATAGGTGCCGAACATTATGGATTTTGAATACCACTATTTCTGAATAGTAATATTAGCCTTATGAAATCGCAGAATTTTACGATTAAATAAGGTAAATAATGTTATTAGGAAGTAATCAAATATGCAAAATACGCAAAGCTTGACGCCTATTTTTTAAGGACATAGTCATGAGTACATAGCCATCATGTATACCATCATAGCCATCTCATGTACCATCATGTATACCATCATATGTACCATTATAGTACATAGCCATTACTCATCGTGTTCGATCACATTTTCTTGCTGTTCGCTTGTTGGCCATTGAAATACATCTTGGTAATGTCATTGACTAATGCTGCTTGTGCAATAAATGACAATTGTGAGTGGCAACGGATAAATAAACATACGCAATTTTTGTCTTACACAAGCGAGCCTATCTTCAAGGGCACAGTTGTAACAAAAAATGCATATCGAAAAAAGTGGACTTATGTAGTTTTTACAATCACCGATTCATTTTAAAAAGCTGAAACTCTTTCCTCAAATATACATATAAATTTAAAAATAATTTATAAATGATCACAAAAGGTATCTGATGAATTTTTGCATTTATTGTAAGACGTACAATTTTCATGGGTCGACGATGTTTCTTTTTTGGCTACCGCAAGAATAATTTTATTGGTAGAATTTTCTTGAAAATGTTGAACCAATCTACCCCGAATATTTTTGGAAAAATTGGTAACCAAAAAAAGTGACCACGCCAACCCACGCCTTTTCAAATATTATTAATCGAATTAAAATTTTTTAGCCATTTTATTTCAATAGCTTAGTTTTATTTTTATTATACACAAATCATTCCATCCATTCATATTCTTTTAGAATCACTTGATGAACTAAAATATAAAAGAATACATTTGAATATTAGCTTTAAATACTGGTCTAGGGTAAAATCATAATTCTGAATCTATTCCAATATATATTGTTTTTTAGAAAGTATTCAAAAATCTTTACTTTCTAGCGAATGAAAATAATCATAAATCAAAAAGTTTTGTTCTTAATCATGAGTAAACATTTTTTATAAAGATTTATATCCAAAATTTTTGGAGATATCATGTGCGGATAGGTTGTCTGTCAGGAAAAATAAATAAGTAAATTACTTAATTAAAGTTTATGAATGAAATTGATTAAAAATTTTCAAAATTATAAAATTATAAACATGATAAAGAAATGATAAATAAATCCATCATTTTTGCTAATTGAAAGATAATAAGTTTGAATAATTAAAATGTATGAATAATTTAATAAAATTTTTGTATTCTTAAGGGACACCTTAATTCGACTAACATTATTTTCATTCTTATTAAGCTCGTTAATTTTAAATATTATAAACAAATCTGCGTTAAAAATATGTTATAGTAAAAACAACTTCAACCATTGCCATATCGACATAAAGAAGTTTTTAAGGGCATTGTTTTTTTTTTCTTCAAAACGAATATTTTTCAGCTTTTGCACACGATTTCATGAAAATTAGAAGCTAGATTTTAACGAAACTTTAACATATTTTATAGTAAATGTGATTATATACGAAATAATCACAGTTTTTATCCTTCAGTTAATATTAATAAAATTACGTTTGCTTATCTTTTAAAATGTATTTTGAAATATTTTATGAAATATTTATTTTCTATTATTGAAGAAATGCATTTTTTTAAGTAGTAAATCATTTTAATTAGACACAATTTGTCAAACTGTGAAAGAAAAAAAAGCTTATACGGTTAAATTATGTTAGTGTTATCCTGCGTGCAGTGGCATCGATTCTTGGGAAAATATCTTATAACGTAACAAAATAAAAATTAAGAAAATTTTTTAAAACATGTTTGTGAGTAATTCTGACGTCATTTTGACGGTGGAAAAACTTGACCCATAAATTTTGTTTGTACTGCAATTTTGTTAACTTCAAAAAATCGCACAATTTCAATTTTTATATAGTCGAATAGGAAACAAAATGTTATTTCAAATGCAATTTGTTTGAAAACCACATCTTAATTTACTGACATTTTATGGTTTTTAAAAATAATTTACAAGTATGATTTTTGAAATCTAGCTATATCACGTACAGCCCGATGACGGAAGATTAACCCGTTTGCAATTACAACAATGTAAATAGTTCAGCTTTTGTGCCCGGCTAATATTGCAGAACGAAATTAAAACTTCATAAATAAATAAAATAATATAAATGAAACACAAGTTTAACAGACATGTAATCGAACTACGCGATTAAACCACTGAAATAATCAGACTCAAAAAGGCTGCGGTAAGTAACGAAATCTTTGGCAATTTCATTGACTAACTTCTGGCACGCGGCTAATAAAAAAGTTCGCTTTTAATAAATTTGAAAATTTTACTTGAATACATTGATATTTTTCATGCAAAATCCTTTTTGGTGTTATTATTACGCAATCAAAAAATATATTATATGTAAAAAATCTATTAGAGTTTCCAATTAAAAAAATAGTTTTCGCCTATATTCTGTAACCAGGAAGCCCGGGCTGGAGTCCTTATACCATCTTTAAAAATTGCCAAATTAGAAAGGTTTTCTTACTTTTTATGTCTGGCTTATACGCTCCTACTATCTGTAAATGTAAATGTAATTAATCCTTTATGTTAATACCAATGTGACTAATTTAGCGGTTTTTTTTTTAATTCGAAGATATCTCATGTGGCGATAAATAAATTTTCACCGTAGATATAAAATATTTTCAATTAATTTCCGTTGCATTTTTTTAAAGTAAAAAGCAATTTACTTTCATACATGAAAAGTTCTTTCGCCTTTCCTGAAAAAACTTCATTTTATCAGTTGCGTCATTTTTTGGAATGAGCCTACGATATCAATTTTCATTACAGTCTCAGGAATTGAATTTAAGGTTACTTGTAAGCAGTGTTTAAAATAATTTATTCTATATTTTATCTCTTCTCCTTCATTGTTAAATAATTTATGCGCATACTATAAACATATTTTATGGAACAATACGGTAGCGTCAATTTCAGCTAGTCACGTATTATTTTCAAAAATTGTATATCTTTAAATGTGTAATTGTAGCCTGTGAATTACTTAAGGAAGTTGAGATTTAAATAATTGAGATTAAAAAGTATTACCCTGCTGATCGCAATTTTGAACTTTAATCTATCTTTTACCGAGTCAGGTCCAGTCGTCAAAAAGAGGAAAAGGAAAAAATGAGAGAGAGAGATATCATTCCATAATATATTATCACCAAATTATCACAGGGTGATGCGAGAGGTACCATCCAACTGGAATTTGCTTCTTCTTTTCCAATACGAATGCAATTTTAGGTAGATTTCGTAAGAAATACTACCTATTACATTCTACACTATGTTGGAATTTCTGAAAATCTTTTGCAGATCTACGCCGATCATGACTCCTAGAACTCAAAACCACCCCCAATTCAAAACTTTATCTATCTATCTATCTATATATCACTTTTTTTTATGGACACGATAATTTCCATAATTCTGCACCAATCTCTTCCAAACCGTTGCAGAAAATCAAGGGGCAGAAAATCTCGGTCAAGTTTGTTAATGGGCAAAATCAGACTAAGGGGGTGGAAATGGGGAGGGTTTTTGTGAAAATAGAAAAAAAAAACCCATAACTTCGTAATTATGATACATATCGAATCAGTTTAAAATTATTATTACTTCTAGGAAAATGGCCAAAAAGATTTATGTATGACAGATTTTTGATATCATTAAAAATGGCTTCAAGGGGCAAAAAAATAGGGGTTTAAGAAGAAAAAAAATTCATAACTTCGTCAATTCAAAGATATCAAATCCGCTTAAATTTACTATAAATATTATTAATGTTATCTACAACTTTTATACTGACAACTTTTCGATTGGACCAACTCAAACAGCAAAATAAATAAATAAATAAATTAATTAATTAATTAAAATAAATTAAAAAATAATCGATAATAATTAAATAATAATATAAATAAATAAAATGAAATAAAACAAATAAATAAAAATAAAATAGGGATTGTAAAAGGAAAAAAAATCACATATTCGTTAATCCCCCGGTAAGCCGATAAAAAAATATCATTGACGTGATGAAAATGTTTGACAACCCTCAGAGATGCAGAATAAGAGTTGCATTATCAAATGCGCGCGTGTCTCAATAAAAAGAACGTCAGAATTTAAAATATAGAGTGTGGTCAATTTAATGAAACAATTCCCACACGGTTTAAATTTATTATATAAACACGGGAGAAATTTTATAGTTATTTACAAAATAATCTACAAAAAAAAAAAAAAAAAAAGACTCGTGAAAAGCGGTCAGATAAAATTGTTAAACTGGGTTTATCTCTAATCTTGATTAATTTTTGTTGGTAAAATTAATATTTAACTTCGAAATATATCTGTGCCTGTAGGCTGAGCCGGTAGAGATTTTTTTGAAATATAAGGTAGTCCTCATAATAAAAATGTTTTCAAATGGTAACACCCTCTTTTGATACTTGTTTGAGATTTTTGGATCAAAACACACTGGAAAAAGGTATCGTTTATACATTTTCTCTTAAATTTTCATTGAGTTACAATGTTTTAAAGATTTCAGGATGCTAATGTGAAATACACGTGAAAAACTTTAATTTGTATCTTCCCAGAAAATCATCGAATTGATTTTTTTTTTGAATGAGATAGAATGAATAGACCCAAATATATCCTAGAAAAGTTACTTGATTCAAAAATCTATTTATATTTATGAAAATTATTATTAAATTCATATTAAAAAAGTTATGAACCTACATTAATTTTTACATAAAATGGACGTGGGTTATCATTTGAATGTTGGTGCAATTTAAAAAATATATATGTCTTCCAATTGAAAAATTCTATACATAATCTAAAATCATACACAAATCCCTGTTCAATGGTACCTCTCATATCTCTCTGTGATTATTTGGTAATAAAATAGGACTTCTTCTTTTATGACTTATCGTGAAACGTCGGCAGTTAGAGACAGTTTTAATGCTTGTTATCTAAAACAATATTGGACCTAATTTTACAAACTTTAAAGATATGTTTAAACAACATTTTATTTAACCCTTTAAGCGTCCAAACCGTGTTTTCCCGTCACGTAAATTTTGAATTCAAAGGCTGAATTAACAAAAATTTTATATTAATGTTAATTTTTTAAAGTTTATAAGAAATATAGATATGTAAGGTTATTAAAATATAAATCCTCATACCAATTCTTTTCATATCTATTATTTTATGAGTTGTTAACATTTTGACAGCCAGAGGACATTTTGTGACTGTCTATAGAAAAATTTCAATCATCCAGAAGAAATTGGGTAGCCTGAATTTGATATCTTCTGGATATTTTAACGATGTTAGTGTTTTGTCTGGGTTATAACGGATTACCTGAAAATTTATAGACAATAGGATTATATAAGGCCAGACACAAAAAATAAAAAAAACCTTTCTAATTCGACCATTTTTTAAAAGATATTTAAACATACTTTTAATGACAGGCGGGGTCACTCATATTTAATATATAATCTTTAATTCTATCAATTAAACAGTATAATAATTTATAATCATTAATTATATCAAAATACGCTTTTTGAATTCATGCCACTTTACGAATAAGGCTATTTCCGACTTTCTTACTTAACTGATTCCTAAAATTTGTAATGTATGAAAACCGAAGACGATTGAAAGTTGAAAGGCGAAAGAAATTTTAATTCATTTGACAATACTTGTTTTGACAGCATAATGTGCGGCTCAAACAAACATATTTAAAACCAGAAATTATTTTTTAATAAATAAAATGAAATAAGTACGACACAGAAATGTGTTCAATTTTATTATACAAAAATTTCTGGTTCTAACTATGTTTGTTTTATCCAAGCGTTATACACCGGAATATACGGTAATTTAAAAATAATTTTTGAAAAACTCAAAATGTGTTTTTTCCATATTGAAATACTTATTTCTCAAATCACAATTTTTTCGATAAAAGAATTGGTAAATGATTAATCATGAACTTTAAGCCATCTAATACAAAAAATTATATTTTCCGGATATCACGAAAGTATATTACAATTGCGAATGAGGCGAAGAAAGAGCTACCAAAATAGCAACTTGGGAAACATTTTCATCGCTACTTTTTTACGTTCAGTCGTCCGTCGAGAATAAAGGCGGCTAATTTTTCATTTTCCTCTAGACCTGTTAAGGGGTCATCCATTAATAACGTCAAGCTAATTTCTTGATTTTTGTTCTATGTCACAGGCTGTTACACTCAAGTGATACCCCATAGAGTCCTGCGCAGAAACCGAAAATTCTGTTTAAAGTCAACCCGAACCGGAGTAAAAAAATTGTTACCCGGAACCGGACTCAAACCCGACACACGTCAATCCAAAACTAGCCTAAACCAGGGCTATCATATATATCAAGATGGCCTTGCCTAAATCCGAACCCGACCCGACCCGTACCTTAACGGATAGAAACTAAGTCTACATTTATTACAATTATAATATTTATTATAAAAATAATCTACAATTATATCTCTGATATCAATTTATCTTTTTGTATAAAAATGAACATATATAGGCCTCATTAATATTCAAATAATATTTTTCATCTAAAATATAGTCAAAACTTTCTCTTCAACCCGAGTCAAGCCGAACCCTATCCGAAAGAGTCAAAACTCAACTTGAAACCGACTGGAACCCGAAACATTTAAAGTCAGCCCGACCAGCAACGATAAACATAGCGTCAATCAGTTCGGTTCGGGTTCGAGTAAAATCGGGTTACCCGAACCGATGCAGTGAAGAATCTAACACTCTCCCTCTCTTGTGACGTCACTTTTCATGAAACTACTATTTTAGAGACAATTTTTTGCAAACAAAGTTATGTACGATCTTACTGACATAAATACTACAAATATATTAAGATCTTGCGCAATTTTACTTCAATATCAAGCTGTTACAATCCGAAGAAAAAGGAACAATATACTTAATACAACCTTAATAAATATACACATTTTAAGAAAAATGAACTGTAATATTGAACTTTGCAAATATATATAAATATTTTTATGTTTTAGATGTGGCGTCACAGCGTGTTCCCCCCCCGCCCCCTTGTCTCAATTGTGAACTCCTCACCCCTCTCGATGTGTGAGGAAATTAATATATGTCCCCTAAATAGGTAGAGGAAACTGAAGATTCATTTTTAAAATGTTATGTTTTGAAATGGAAAAAAAAGTATGACAAGTCGCCATGGATAATAAATTGGAGTTATTTTTCTGCTCTAGATGAAAGAGCTTACTGAAGAACAGAGCCATACTCTTTCAGCTCCCTGTTCTACCCTCTCTGTTATTGCTGCTTTAGAATGCTCCGTAACATGAGGACGGTAGCCATTATCGTGTTTCTTATTTTAACCCCGTACACTATCCGTCATTTTGTTGATATCATGTTGAGAGACTGAATGATTGATAAAACAAAAAACTCTTATTCGTGCCTCATCTAATGAACGTAAACAAACATAAGGTGCCGAGTTTTATTCATTTTCAGTGTTTTAGTAATTCACTAATTGCACTCAACAACGAATAAAAATAATTAAATGTAAAGAAAAACAAGTTGGAAATTGTACGTCAAACGTGACAAATGAGGTGCGTTCGTACTATAGCTAGTTATATAAATATTCAGATCTTGATGATTTTTAATTCTGTGAAATGAATTATATCGTCTGCAGATTAATTTCTGTAATAAAATAAGTATCTCGGTCGCTTGACGATTCAACATCGGAAGCTCCTATAACAAAAAGAGCACCGTTTTTTTTTTAAAGTTCAAATTTCTTGATAAATGTTTTTCTTAATATTTTCTAAAGTTTTGATTCGATTTTCATAAAATTTGAAATGTCTCGGCCAAATTCTGCAAAGATAATATATCTTAAATTTCAAACATTAGGTTGGGTAGTTTTTGCGATGTTATATGAGGACGGACAGACAGACGGACGGACCAGACGACGACAATAGGTGCTACGTATTTATGTAATCGAACGCACCTAAAAAACATACTTTCATTCAAATTTACAAAAAGGCAACTTATATTATAAAGCAAAAATGTGTATGTCGCTCAATGCTGACGTCATAATGATGTGGACAACAATGTGGTGAAAATGGATGAATGTTGCAACAATGGAGCTATTTTTTTTAAATTAAACAATCGTAACGTTATTTCTATGGGGAAAATGCAAGTTTTGGGTCGACGTAGACCCCCCTTAGGGATCGAATTTTTAAAAAAATAATTCATGTATTACCCTCAGGAATACATATATATTCCAAATTTCAAAGCTCTACGTCAACAGGAAGTAGATGAAAAATGAGTCACAAGATTTGACTGCTACATACATATAGAAATAGTTAAAAGAAAGTATGTAAAAAATGCCTTTTTACGAATCCCAGTGATTTTAAGGCTGTTCTCAAATCCAAATCATCTACTTTCTGACTCATTCCTGAATTCATTTTTGTTCGTAAATGTATGAGATTGACAAGTGCTTTTATTCAGAAACTGTGAAATCGAATAGCTTTTTTCCATTTTTCGATAAAGATACAAGATATTTCGGGAAATGATGAGTAGTTGTCGTTTTGAACGGAATTTTCGGCAGCTCGATAAAAGTCGTTATGAGACTATAATCCGCTTATAAATGAAGATGTGTAGTTTCATAGTTTATCGAGAAATGACAAATTGTTCGATTCCAAATCACTTCAATAGTTATGCCTGCGTGTTTCATACTTTTACGTTTAAAAATGAGTCCGTCAATGTGTCAGAAAACTTCGTGGGACTTCTTTTTATAGCACCCTTAAATAAATCTGATAGGCTGAATTTAAATATGTAAATAAATGTTTTCTACGCTGTAAAAAAATCTGTAATTTTGACAGAAAAATGTTGTATTTTTTACAGAAAAAACTGTTTTAAAGAAAAACATTTTTTTCCTGTAATAAAATGTGAATTTTGTAATTTTTACAGAAAAATGTATAATTTTTACAGAAAAAGAATGTTTTAATAAAAATATACAGATATTTTCTGTAAATAATTTTTTTTTTGCCACTGGCGCCAAAATTGACAGTTTTTTCTGTCAATTTGAGAGTTTTTTTTAGAGTGTACCCAGTATATGTTGGAATGATATACTCAAATTCCAAACGATATTGCATTGGTCAATAACAAAAATGTGAATATTTTCAGAAATTAAAAGAAAAAATAAACGTTGTTTACTATAATAATACTTATTATTATTTTTTTAACATTTTCGTGCACAGTAAAACTAGGTGCATGGGACAGGAAAATTGCATTTTATAAAGGTTTCTGTCTCGCCGGACACACCATAAATTCAATCATATTCATCATATTGTATTCTTCGGAACCATAAAATTTTCCATTTAAGACAAGATGTCGTTATAAAATCAACTACCGAGGGTGAAAGTTAACGCGTGGCGAGATTTGTGAATTTTAGCCGAAAAGTTCTAAAAAACATCTAGTTTCATGCAAAGGTGCGTGTTGTGCTTCATTGCTGCTATTTTTTTTACAAACGTACAAAGCAATTTTAAGTTCATTACAAATTGCAAATAAGATTGGTGTGCGAATTAGAGTCTAGTCCGCCCGCTAGAATAGCCATGATTCTCAGATAAATTATTTCAACAAGAAAAATGTTACATTATCCGGAATATCACAGTCATTTTTTTCAGCAATAATTAAAATTATTTAAATAAGACCTATACTGTTCAGTCCAGGCATTGCCTTTAAGTAATAACTATTACACAAATGAAAAAAAAATCATTTAACGTATTAAAATTATGCAGCGTTTTGTGCGGATCACACAATAACACTTTTTAAGCCATAATTTTGGGTCCCCACAGTCACACTTTAAAGGAATAATTAAAATTACTTAAATAGGAAATACTTTAAATAGTCATTATCGTTCAATAATAAACTCTTACACACACACAAGAAAATATCATTTGGCGTGGTAGAATTATGCACCTTTTTGTGCGGATCACACAATCACACTTTTTTAGCAATTAAATTGGAATTACTCTAAATAGACATTACCTTTCAATAATAAACTGTTACACAAGCGAAAAAAAATCATTTAGTATATTATAATTATGTAACTTTTTGTGTAAGTCACCATGGTCACATTTTTTTCAGCAATAATTAAAATGGCTTAAACAGGAAATACTCTAAATAAGCATTATCTTTCAATAATAAACTATTACATACACAAAAGAAAATTAACGTATTAAAATTATGCACCTTTTTGTGATTTCGCCATTTGCAAAGTCCGAGTGCAATAACGAGAGCTTACACTTTAGAGTTATTTGTCCCATAATCATGTTATACGAGTCTCTTCTATCCGGAAAATAAATATATTTATCTGCTTCTAGTTTTCTCCTCTATCTTCTATGTAGTTTCTAATTTTGATTGGCGCATAATTTACTCACAGACCTGAGGATGTTTCGTACGTTAAATGCTTTCTTTGAATTTTGACAAGGATTAAACAGCGCAACTTCGACATGTATATTATTTCTCTATTCTTAGATTGTTGCTCTAGTATTATTGTTGAGCACTATCATAATATTTCAGCTTTTCTATGAAATGTTAAATGAATATTATTACTGGTATTTTATTCGAAATGCTTCCAATATTATACAAAATCGTCAGCATTATCAGGTAAAAATCTGTTGTCAATGGATCCTAAATAAATTTTGAAAACTTCACTATGAAATTATTATAAAATCTTAAACAAATATTATGTCCAGATTCAGAAAATATTGTGTTGAATTTGGTTTCTTGCGAGGAAATTCCCTTTTCTATTATTTGAAGAAAGGAAAAATAAATAGAAATAAATAGAAAAACCTAAACTCGAAAAATGACATCCAATTAGACAATAAGAAGAATAGAATGGGGCACGATAAAATTTTTAAAACGTCACTATGAAAATATTATAAAATCTTAAACCAATATTATGTCCAGATTCAGAAAATATTGTGTTGAATTTGGTTCCATGCGAGGAAAAATTCCCTGAAGCCTTTCTATTATTTGAAGAAAGGACAAATAAATAGAAATAAATAGAAAAACCTAAACTCGAAAAATGACATCCAATTAGAAAATAAGAAGAATAGAATGGGGCACGACAAAATTTTGAATCTAGTACTTTTAGTAATATGATATTTGAAACGATGGTTATCATTGTAACTGCAGTAAATGCTATAATCAAATCTCAGAACGTACTTCTACCACTCCGAAACACAATCTCAGCTCTAAAAACTGCGTGTCATTGCCCTCCCTTTTTTTCATTTCTCTCTAAAACTAGATAAGTTTAAAGTAAGTACATGAAACGGGATGCTTTAAGGTCAACTTCTCAAATTAAAAACATATTTGAAAAAAGGGCTGAGTAGTCAAATTATAATTACAAAGTATGTTCGTTTCTGAAATTGCCTTCTAAAAGTACTAAGTCATTAGATATAAAGTTTAAATAATCTGTAGTAATAAGGAAATAAGTTTGTCTGTGTGTTTGCTGTGTTCTGAAGGAACCGCTGCACAGAGAGCTACAAAATTTGGTAGGGAGGTATTTGGTATATCTGTTATAATACACCTCGAAGCCCGATTTTGGATATTTTTATAAGATTTTCTTATATAATTTTATATGAGATTTTTAGCGTTTGAGTCAATAAATATAAGAGTCAATAAATATTAATATTATAGTAAGTACTTTAATCAATAAATATGCAACATGAACAACCGATCTTAATTACATGCTGAGCATTGACGAGTAATAAACAACTAAGATGTGTAAGGAAAGTTATAATATTAAATAATAACCAATGAATTTTTATCCTGCTTTTTCTAAGCGTAAACCGACAGAGTGAAAAATGCCCCAAGCCGGGAATTGAACCCGGGTCTCAGAATAGTGCTCTGAGGCTCTACCACTGAGTTAAAAGGAACGATATCCCAACTTCGGCATCTCTCACTCTTATATATGTCAGACAGGCTGCAACCGCAGAACAAAATGGAAATGGCATCATGAGCACGCAAATTTCTGCGGCAAACATCACACGACAAACAAATCCCAGCATACAACAACACACAGTTAATTTTTAATTCAATTTTATAACTAAAAATTAACTATGTGTTGTCGTATGCTGGTCTTTGTTTGTCGTCTCATGTTTGTCGCAGAAATTTGCGTGCTCACGATGACATTTCCATCTTGTGCTGCTGTTGCAGCCTGTCCGGCATTTATAACAGTGAGCTATGCCGACGGTGGGACATCGTTCCTTGTAGCTCAGTGGTTCTGCCTCAGCGCGCTATTCTGAGGTCCTGAGTTCGATTCCCGGCTTGGGACATTTTTCACTTTGTCGGTTTATGCTTAGAAAAAGCAAGATTAAAATTCACTGGTAATTATTGAAGGATTACAGGCGTAATTTACTGCTAAAATTGAAGTAATAGTATTATTTTTAGTTTATTGTTTTATATTTTTATTTAAAGTGAACAAACTTGTATATTCTGAAATTGAAATTTTTGACATTGGGTAATCATCTATCATTCAACAATAGCCTTTTTCCAACAAAAAACCCATCTTTCCAAAATTTGTAACATAGACTCTTCTTCCAGATACCCATTCAATTATAATATTAATATTAAGTATTTTAAACAATAAACATTAACATTAATATGAAGTATATAAATTAATAAATATTAAGTTTAAAATTAAAAGTGCCTTTGATCTGGGAAAAATCTGTCCTTGAAAGAGTTCTTTATTCTTTGAAATTTTGCATTGAGATGGAAAAATTATCTATATTCATTTTAGATTTTTACGTTTATATATGTGTAAACTTTTTGTGTTTAAATCATTTGCAATTTATAGTGTAAAACGTCAATTAAAAAATGTAAAAGTAGTTAGAAGAAAATATCGTCAAACAAAAACATTTACCCATTAAGAAAAGAAAACCTATTCTTTTTCACTAAGCACTTCAATTAAGCACTTTTCAGTCGCATTTTAAATCAAAATTTGAAAAGTAAATATATTAGCAAAACACTTCCTATATTGCTAGCAGAGCTCTTAAAAGAAACAAAATCGCATAGATCGTTTTCGACATGATGGCGGAGCAATTTATTTGGCCACAAAAAATGAAAAAAATATACAGACAGCAAGTTGTTACAACACCCATGTGATCGGAAGGGAATTTTTTGGTATTTGAAGAAATTTCCGTTTTTTGACTGGAGAATTTCAGAAAAAAATTGAATTTATGTTTGCGAATATTTCGTGTTTTGAGGGAAGATGACATAAAAAAATCCGTTTCTAATTACGAAAAAGTACTAGGCAGCAGAGTTGCCGGAATTCTACTGTGATTTGACGAAAATAGATCTTCTATAAAATTTCAGGTAATTTTTACATTAGATTGGTGCATTTTCTGTGCTTTGGCGGGAAATGGGCAAATCAAAGCGGCAATTTTCGTGTTTCAACGAAATATAATCAACGGAAGAATACGTGTCAATTCACGGAATTTTTTAGAGTGCATATTCATTTAAAAGAGGTGCCTTTAAGAAGGACTTTTGAAGGGAAAGTGATCTGAATTATGATTCTAATAACCACAGCCATACTCAACCTGTGGCACAGTGCAATTTTGTGTGCGGCCTGAGAAACACAATCATTAATCCATATGTATAAAAATGTGAGTAAAAGGGAGTAAATGAGTTGAGTAAATTTGAGTAAAAAAAGAGCAAAGTATGATATTTGTATATTCAATGGTTGGAATATAATAGTTGAGATTTATTCTGACAGAGAGAAAAATGCCGGTATCAGGACTCGAACCTCGGTACCTTGGTTTACCATGCCAATGCTCTTCCTGCTGAGCTACCCAGTCCAGTACCAAGGTACCCAAAGTACTCAGGTTCGATTCCTGGTCCCGGCATTTTTCGCTCTGTTGGAATAAATCTCATCTATGCTACTCCAACCATTGAATATGATTTACCTAGTTGAAAAAACTTTAATCTCTTCAGGGTGTCATTTGCTGAGTCAAAAGGTCTGCTTACATGTATTTGGGATTCAAAGGTGCATACTTTTTTTAATATTCACCACTAATCAATCATTATTTAAAATTAATTAAATTTTCAGTATATATTTTCATATTTTAAAAAGTTACTAAGCTTTTGCATTGAGCAAAAGTCGGATTTATTAAAGAAAATTTGATTTTTTATTTTATTTATTTATTTTTAAATTCTTTAGAATTTGGATATTTTGCATTATTATATTATTACGTTTTATACTTATTAAATAGCTAATGCTAATTATATTGATTTTGTTATACTACTTTTGTTAAACTATTTTTGTGATATTACTATTTTAACTCCCCTTTTTTTAGATTATTATATTATAGTGTGTCGCGGCCCACTTTACGAAGCAAACTTACGTTTGTGTCTCGTGTGAATTAAAAGGTTGAGTATGAGTATGGCCGTATGCAAAGAAAATTGCCATCCTGCTTGAATATCGCGGAATCGTACCTGTGAATATCGGCTCCGAGTTCCGTTACCTCATTTAACTGGGGGAAATGTAAAAATATTTACTTACATTTTTTATATAATTTCTATAAACTCTTTCAAAAGTATTTTAAAATATATTCTTCAGATGCTCAATAATCTATTTTATGCATGTCGGTTGGCTGTAAGTATGAAATTTATGAAGTTAATAACCAATTAATGATGCAGCGTTTTACATTAAAAATTAGTTATGGCACTCGCATTTGCACCTTTTCACCTTACAGTATTTGCTGCCATATTACACCAAATTGTTTGTTCTTATTAAGCTTCAGGAAATCTATGAAGATATTGCTGCGTTTGTTCACATTTATATATACATAACTATTTTGGGAGAGTGTGAACTATTTTGAGAGTATTCATCAGAAAATTCACCAAGTAATCATATTATTATCAATTTCTATAAAATGATACACACACTTATATTCGTATAGCTTAAAATGACTATGGGTATAATATGTTTTAAAATATAAGCAAGTAGTTTCTGGATAAGGAAAAGCCAATTATGTTTTGACTCAATCAATAAGTAGAAATTAGGCGTGACATTTTTTAAATTTAAAAATAGAAAGCTTAATTCTAAAACATAATTTGGTACAAGTTCGTTTTTTTTAATTATACTAACTGCAAAATATATGGTAAAAATGCAGGGTGATTATAAAAAACTGTCCCGATATATGAGTCCCTAACGATCATACCGTTCACAGAAACTGAATGAAATTTTGGTTTAAAGTATTTTGAGGTATGCGCTCAAGAATCATATGAAAAACAACAGTTAAATTCTAACAATTACTGTTACAGTGACAAAATTTCAAAAATCTCAAATGGCAATACCTAGTTATTGGAATATACAATTTATTGGAATGTGATCTCCATAATGAAAAAACATAAAAAAAGTTGGAACGGTACCTGTAGCACAAAAATCACTGGCGCTAGACAGACTTATAAGAAAAGTGAAAAACAACCAATAAGCAACCAAGGAAGCAACAGAAAGTAAAACATTTTATTGTTCAGTGCTATTCACCATCTGCCGTTTGCAAAGTGTCATCGTGTATGAAGTGGAAAATGTATGAAACACAATAAAATGTTTTCTGTTGCTTCTCTGTTCTTGTTGGTTGTTTTCACTTTTCTTCTTAGTCTGTCTAGTGCCGGCGATTTTCAAGCTACAGGTACCATTCGAACGCTTTTTATGGTTTTTCACTATAAAGATCACATTCCAATAAAAAAAGTGGGTGTTGCCATTTGAAATTTGCGAAATTTTGTCTCTGTAACTGTTAGAATTTAACTGTTGTTTTTCATATGATTCTTGAGCGCATACCTCTAAACCAAAATCATCCAGTTTCTGTGAACGGTACGCGATAGTTAGTGGCTCATATATCGACATAGTTTTTTTATAATCACCCTGTAGATAACCATGCACTTAAACATTAATTTACTGGGATTTTCTAAAATTCTAATTCAATTGTAAACATAGAATTTTATGAAAAATGCAAAACGGAAAAAATAAAAACTGGTAATCTTTATAATAGCGTGTTTATGATTAGCTTTGAAGTTTCAGATTCGTGTCGAAGTTGCAAAACTATGTTTTTCAGTTGTTACAAAATTCGGTAAATTTTTCTTCTAATAACCCACGTTCTTCAAAGATAACAATAGCGTTGCTAAATAAATAATTCCAGATGACCCTGAACAAATCCTCCCCCATTGTAAACTACGTTATTATTTTGCGTTGAATTCGTATACAATATATCACAATGTTGCTTAAAATGATTAATTTTATTAACCTATTTAATCCAATTGGTAGGATTTTCTACAAAATAAATATTTTCAGGATTCGTACCGCTATTTTCGAAAAGTAACATATACCTTGTTTAATGACAGAAATTTTCTATCAAAAGAAGCGAAGATTTTCATTTGGAAAGAAGATATCATATATATATTTTCATATATATTTTTTTGAGTATTTCTTTGAGCAAAAATGTTTTTTTAGTAATTGTTATCATTAAATTTGCAAGAGATGTGCACAAGTTAATTAAAAAATATCGTTAATTGTAAAAATGGCAAATATGCAAAATACGGGTATGGTTTTTGCATTAAAAAAATTTGACTTTATACATTGTGTAAAAATTTAAAAATATTTGATCAACCCTAATTGTGTTCTTTTTTAGCGAAAATTGTTGAAAAGGTGTGGTTAGAATTTGGAATGCGATCCGATTAAAACTGTTAAAGTTATGCTGTAAGAAATCTCTTTGGCATGCTGCCACAGGTTCAGCAACACCAGTTTGATTTTTAATAATAATAAAAAATATGTTAATGATGTGAAAGCTTGATATAATTAATACTTTGAAACCACTTTCCATTCCGATTCATACTCCTCAAAATAAAGAAGTAAACAAATAAATAAAAATTTAAAAAATCCGTCATTTTGGTAGGCGTCTTTAGTATAGCGTTGCCCCATAAATCTCGGAAATCGTTTAGTATCTGAGTTGCAACCCAGTGCAACCTAGTAAAAACATAATGACCCGATGCTTCTTTTAATGTAATTCGTTTCTGACATGCATTTCGATCACAGAGAAAGGTTGTTTACCCGTGTGAATGTTGTTCATCTGACGTGCACTCGAATTCAGAGAGCATTCTTTTCAACTAATTGTTGCTTACCGGATAATCAATGTACACACATGCAACCTTTAGGTAACAATCATTGTAATTTTCAAGATCTTTTCAAACCTTATAGACTTAATTTCCCGGCCTGTCGTCTGTTAACGTAGAACATAATTGCTATGACTTCTAAAATAATCCTCGTATGTTGTCATTTTCAACCTAATCAATTTATGATTAGAGAATTGGAATGTTACATAAGTGCACATACAAAGTCACGTATCACTTTGCAGTGTTTCGTGTGCAGTATTTTATTCCTTAATACACTAAGCCTTAATTTATTGACTAAATTTATTCATTTTGCCATTTAAAATGAATGAAAAAGAGACAAACAAAATTACCTCCGTATATTTTCAATCCCCTGTGAATATTATCGCTTAATAAGTGATATTCCGTTATATATTATGACAAAGGTGTAATCAGTTTTATTTAAAAATATGTGATAAAGAACAACATTGGGAAATTTTCTCATAAAGAATTGTCAATTGGCGTTGGTTTTAAATTTCTACTTTGTAATTCTTTAGTATTTAGTGTATGTATACATATCATTTTGGTAGGCGTCTTTAGTAGCGTTACCCTTAAATCTCGGAAATCCTTTAGTTTCTGAGGCGCAACCCAGTGCACAGCTGTTTGATGTAATAAAACATAATGACCCGATGTTTACAGAAGATTAAACAGGATGCTACAATTAAACTGATATGTCCTGATCCACCTTTCAAATTTAGATTATACTTAAAATTCATGTAACTCACATAAATTGAATTCTTTGTTACATCGGTCAACCAGATTAAGCTTATATCTACAAAATTTTTATTACTATTATAATTATTGTTTTGGTATACTTACAAAAAAAAAAAAAAAAAGGACGTTATGCAGGTCATTGTGTCACATCATGATTTCTCGATTTCTTCTTTTTTTTTTTTTAAATGAGTGATTGGAATTTTCAAAAAGACTGATTTTTATATAATCTAGTACGTAATACAGCAGCTTCTAATATATTCTGAGAAACGTTAGAAGATGAACACAAAAAACTCATCTTGGACACTCCCATATTTAATCTGATCACAGCGGGCAATGATTATGAAGAAGATAGTGACTGACCCCATTATCACAGAATTGTGGCATTAACTTCAGTAGGCGTTTCCTTACTTTAGAAAATACTGATTAAATGCTACACAATATAACATTCAAGGACCCTTATATAATGGTTGCCATAGCTCCAAGAAGTTTAATTAGCTTAATTTTAAAAATAATATTTTAAAGATAATTGTAAACAAGTTTTTAATAGAGATATACAGTGCAGAAATGCTTTGGATAGCGGTTTATCTGAAAAAGTTTAAATTCTAATCAGCTGACTACTAAACTAGTATGTTGTAGCCATCACAAAACTTTCTTCTACATAAATTAAATCAATTAAATGATTTAAATAGTACAAGAAATTACATCGATTTAGCAAATAGGTTTATATATATCTATTTGTATATACAGGGTGATTTAAAACTGGAGGAATAAAGTTCTAGGAGGAGTGAGGTACACCTAGATGACTCGGAATCACATAGCAAAGCAGAGTCGGAAATACAATCCTAACGAGATAGGGGGGTTGTTAGGGTCTGAATCACCGTGATAGAAAATTGACATTTAAAGGCTATAAGTTTAAAATAAGTCATGACTTTGTTGATAATGAAGTTCCCCGAAGTTTTTTGCCTACGTGCCTAGATCTTACCCTCTACAGTTTTGCACGTTTGGGGGCACTATTTATCTGCGTGAGGGCGCTTTTCGCTAGAGCTGTAGTTGGACCCGTCAAACGTGCAAAACTGTAGAGGGTAAGAACCAGGCACGTAAGCAGAAAACTTCGGGGAACATCATTATCAGGAAAGTCATGACTTATTTCAAGCTTATAGCCTTTAAGTGTCAATTTTCGATCACGATGATTCAGCTCCTATCTCGTTAGGATTGCATTTCCGACCCTGCATTGCTATCTGATTCCTAGTCGTCTAGGTGCAGCCCACTCCTCCTAGAAGTTTGTTTCGCCAGTTTTGAATCACCCTGTATATATAAACGTATAATATTGTTATGGAATCGTGAACAAGGAAGACTCTTAATGCAAAAAAAAAAAAAAAAAAAAAAAAAAAAAAAAAATATTTGCGTGTATTTAAAATGGATATATAAGCATCGCATATTTCGAACAAATCATCGAATTTCGGCCTTCCCGCTTGCAAATCTGCAACCAAAATTAAACGAAAATCTATTCCTGTTATGAGGATTCTAAAGGTGAAGGTTCGTTGAATTGTATGCATTTAAACTGGAGATAAAGTATCGCATTTTTCGAACAAATCACTGAATTTCGGCACCCCCTCTTAAATGTCTGCAACCAAGATTGAGTGACAATGTATTCTCATATTTAGGTTATTAAGCGTGAAGTTTCTTTGAATTCTGTGCATTTAAACTGGTGATATAAGCGTCGCATTTTTCGAAGAAATCATCGAATTTCGACATCCCCTCTTATATGACCGCAACCAAAATTGAATGACAATCTATTCCTATCATGAGGATTCTAATTTTGATGTTATGTTGCATTTTGCGCGCATAAACTGGATATGTAAGCATCACTAAAATGGAACAAATCTCCGATTCGCGGCACTCCATCTTGAAGGATGTTGCCCAAAAACTAATCAACACCAGTTCACATAAGAATAGAACTTTATAGAAATTTCGTCCTATTCTACACTGTAGTTCGTGAATTGTAGCTCCCACAAATTTTGTGTCACATGCAGACAGACACACAGATTCACGAACAGACATTTTATAAAAACCGCCAAATCGTGTTTGGGACCTTCTAAAACGTACAGATCCGTCAAAAACCAGAAGTCTAAAATTTTCACGAATCCAATACTTTTTTCTTGTATAGATAGAAGAAAGTAATAATAAATATTAAAAAGGGATCATGCAGTCAGCCGATATTATTTCAAAATTTGAATAAGACAGAATAAGGATCATAATTTTTTTTCTGAAATGTTGGATTAAGCATTCTGATTTTCAAGCTCCATATAAAAGCAGGGCCGTGTTGGTGAAACCTGGGATGATTTGATTTTACGTGTTTCTTTGTGGTGGCAGAGGTGTTGTTAAACTGCACAATTAAGCACTCACGATTTTTTTTTAAAGTAACAATAATTTATTAACAAAATAGATAAGGTTTGAAGTTTGCAGATAGTGACCCTATGCAGAGATTAAAATTAACTTTTTATTCAACAATTTCACTTGAAATATAAGTCGGAATTCTTTCTTCAATAAACTAGCTTAATTAGAAATTTGTCTAGACAAGTTCTTTTCACCAATACCTTGAGCTTACGAAAGTTAGGCATCGACACTGATATCCTATACAAAAAAAAAAAAAAAAAAAAAAAAAAAAACATTTAAAAATATTGAAATGCAAACGCGTAATTTGGAAAGAACGCTGCTATTGAATTAACATTAGCTTGCGAGAGTCTTAGCATTACTAGCGTAGGCTCTAATTAGTGCAATAGACAGTGAACGTAACTGACAGAGTATAGCTTTCAGTAAAAATCTTTACAAAAAAAAAAAATCTCTTAAAATTACGCCTATAGAATGATGATCACAAGCCGAGCATGGTTGCCGGTAGGAAAGAGGTCATTGCCCACTCTGGAGTTTGGAAATTCATGTAAATGTTTTGTAAAAATAATAAAATTAGTAAAAGTAAGTTTTCCTTTTTAGAGGTGGCTTAAAAGATAAAACATTAAAAGTAAAAAAAATGCAATTGTGCTTTTATTTATTATAATAAAGCATCGACTTATTACAAAATTGTCTTGAAGAATCTTTTACGTTCCTGAATTGAACTTGTTATCGCCTATGTAACCGAAGTAAACTCGAACAGTCATGCAAACAGAATGTAAATGAAATATAAGTATACCAATATACATAATTTTTTGTCAGCGATGCGCTAAAATAATAAATAAAAATATACATGCAAAGACTATAACAAATTTTCTCTGAATATCGCTATGTCTTGAACTCAGTCTCTGGGCTGAATTTCTATCGAACAAACAAGCATTTGGTCCGTGCGTGTATAAAGCACAGTTTTCATTAAGCAGAGATTCCGACATTCGTTCCAAATATAGCTTTGAAGAAAATGATTTACAAGTTGGCTACAATACAACTAACACATTATCACAATACATCATCACATGTTGATCATGGCACTCCACAAATTTCGTGAATGCACTAAAGAAACACCATAACACTTTTATTTAAATATCAGAATTATAGAAGTTATCAGAATCTATCTATCAGTACGAGAAGTTATGCTACAGTAGAGCTTCGCTATTTCGACATCCCACGGGGATAAAAAAAAATGTTGATTTAAGCGGATGTCGAATTAGCAAGATTATTTCATAATCTGAAATTTATTTTAACCCGTTAGAATCTGGCGTCCTTTTAACAGAACATGTCTTTCACTGAGTATTACTTTATCTTCACAATTTTTTGTTATAATATTTATGTAGTAATGATAATATATGTCTATACATCAATTATTATGACTTCATTTGTGGTTCAGCATTTAGTAATAATGATAAAAGTTCTCGTTACATCGTTGGTGATTCATTTATTTCAAACATATATATCACTCTTTAAATTTAAACTAAGAGGGACTTTTCAACGAATAATTTGGGATGACACATAAAAAATACTAGAAAGTTGTTATGTCTGTTTAATTCAATTGTAACGACAGTTTCCAAACATCTTTCTTAGCCTATTGTCATATGAATAGTGCGCAAAATAATTAAATTCGTTAGATTTCAGTAAATGACATGGTCGTTAAATTTCAGTAAACTTTATCTTTTGTGATTTGGATAGATACTTTTAATATTATTATCATAAAACAAATTGTTTCCAAAAATTTGAAAAAAATTAGGAAAGGGATTAATAAAATATTTTCTTTAATCCAAATCGGAACCTGCTCTATAAAATTTTCATTTAAAAAAAAATATATATACATAATGCATTATTTTTTGTAGCCAGTATGAAAAATATTATTTTTCTCTACCAGTATCATTTCAAAATGCTTTAAAAATCTTTCAATCAGAAATGACTGCCAGTTGCATGTGAATGAACTTAACAGAATCATTAAGCTACTTTTGAACAAAAAAAAAAGGAAATGATCATTAAACATCTTAAGCGTTTCTAATTGCAATAAATGTAGTGATATAATATACAATTCATTTAACATTTCCTATTTTAAACACTGAATATATTATAAAATGTTTGAAATATTTTCAGAAGACATTACATCGTTCAGTCAAGCGTACAGTGAATATGCTTTAATTTGTACAGTAGGCAAAAAGTAAAGAAAAAAAGGAACACAAACTATAGTACTAATAACTATAGTACTAATTGATACACGAAAAAAAAAGAAAGTCATCGTTTTACTTAGTAGAAGAACGTTAATTCAATTGTCATTATTTTAATATTTTAAAAAGTAATCTCACTTAATCTTCAAAATGAATTTCTCAGTGATTACATAGACCCCAAGCACATTTTAACTCACATTTAGTTCATGTGCACACGCGGAGGATATCCTGGGTGCTTCGGTGTTTACATTTGTCACCACTATTTTACGAAAAGTAATCTTTGACTTATTTTATCGCATAATTTTCAAAGTGGAGCAAGTCCATTTTGTGCAAAAAAAAAAAAAAAAAAAAAAAAAAAGGTTAAAACTGCACAAATGAACATACAATTTATATTTTTAATCAATTCCCAATAAATATCTTTTAATATAAGAATAAATTTGTTACTAATAACTTATTTTGTCAACGATATTTCAAATGCGTTCATTTTGGTTGACTTCTACATGTCTTCTACATGTCTATTACTGCTTACGAATATTTTTAAATATATTCAAATGCAAACCATTATGTACTTGGCATAAAATGAACTTGTCCCAATTTCAAAATCAACAGCTCATTTATTTGTAACAATTGTCTGTGAGTAATTAAAGTGACGGCAATTATTTGGAAATATTGGTGGCAAAGTATTGGTGTAATTGGAAGTTTTGGTGACGCACTCTGGTTATGCGTACGGTTATACCCTGTGTGTACCATTACTCTGCACATACTATAACCCTGCACGCGTGCTTCCGGGTAACTTGTTTTTCAAGATAGCGTTTCGAAAATTTGCAGTTTGTATAAATGCGGCCTGACAAATCTAATAAAAGCATAGAAGTTCGCATTGAAATTGTAAAAGTTCGTAAAAAAATAAATATGTGCACATCCTCTCAAGGAAATTTAACAATTACATTAGTATAGAAAGTCATTAAGGAAATTTTGGTTCAATCGGTTTTATCTTGAGACCTTTTGAATGGTAGCATTAGATAAAATTAAAGCAATTAATGTATTTTACGATATTCGTTTAAATATTCGGACTTTTCTCATTTACTTTAAACTTCTTTTTTGCTGAATTAGATTCCTGATAAAAGTTAGAGAAAAGCAATAAAGAAAAAAGGGGTAAAGAGAAAAGCAATAAAGAGAAAAAGGGAAAGAGAAAAGCAGTAGAATTCATTCCTGTGAATGTGACAATGCGTACATTCCGCAATTTGTGACAATGTATTATATACTCCGTGACGTGACTTATCTTGCTCTTCATGCTGTACGGTTTTAAAACTTCATAATAGCGTGTGTTTACGATGTTTATCAAATTGTTTAGACCTTAAATAATCAAGTACATCGTTACATGCATAAAATATCTCTACATTTTTTCTTCAAGGAAGAATTTATTTTGATTTATGCTACGTTTAAAGACGAAAAAAATGCAATGATCATAAGATATGGCAAATAAGGAAGAAAAAAATGATCACGTGTCCCTGCATTAAATGTTCCATTCTTTGTTTTATAAACAATGGAATGAGATTCCGAAATGGTTTTCCAGTCATTGGTCACTCGTAACCTTGACATCATCCACTTCCTACTTGATTAGTGTGATAGATTATGATTGTCGAAACTAATTTCCTAAAAATAAAGGACGTTTTTGTAACATCAAATTGATTCAAATGCTGTTACTTCAGTGATAGATGTTACTTGTGTGTTTTGTATAGTATTGTAACGACTTAAGGGTAGCGATTCAAGTGGTAGCGATGAGCCGGTAAATGACAGCTAACTTAGAAAACAATGACAAACAATGTATTGAAAATAAATACAATTTTTAGTCTTGATAATTTAAGAAGTCCTCAGAGGATTACAAAACAAAACTTTTTACAATCATAAACGAGAAATTTTCATTGCGTAAAAAAGTAAAGCAAATGTTCGTAAGATAATTAACTGAATAAATAAAGTTAACGAGAGAGCCTAGACCTCCTTGATAAGTTAGTGTCCAGCACCGGGCCGGGTGTAGAATAAGAGTCGTTTATTCAGCAAGACAGCTCCAAAAAATATTTCACCGGAGGTGACTAAGTCAACCTCCTAATCTCAATCAAAATCACTGATTAAATTTTCTGATTTTTTCTTTAACTCTTCAGCTGTTTTTTTTCTATTTTTTGGGGGAGAGTAAAATTTCCTCGTTTAGTTTTATTGTTTTAGGGGTCTGGGGGTTGGCCCTTTTAGAGTAATTTTTAGTTCGGTGCACAGATTTCGTTACCATGTGTGTGGGAGTCCTACACTGCATGCCTCTGCAGCCATCATGGGCAGTTCAACCTGCCACTTCTTTATATGAGCTCTCTCTGGCTTGTCTGTCACTTTGTTGGGCTTTCTCTTTTGCCATTCCGATATTCGGCTGTTCCTGTATGGAAACTTGGAAGGATCACACTACGATTTCTGTCCTACTTTAAGAGAATGTCACAGTATTCGACAATAACACTTTGACGTTTAAATTCATTGTTAATGATTAAACGATCAAATTTTTCGAAAGAGCTACTATTTCGCGAATGATATGACATATGTACAGAGGTGCCAAGCTCTCACTAATCTTCTGTAATATGTGGATTAATTTGACTCAATTTAACAACGTATCAAACCAGAAAAATTAATTGATGATTCTTTATTTAGTTAGTTTCAGATTTCTACATGGAGTATTTTTATTTTCATTTCATCAAAAAATTTCTGTTGCGAAACGTATTAAACCTGGGTTAAATTAACCCACGGAGGATTAGTGAGAACTTGTCACCTCAGTATGTATATTGGCAAATAATACACAATATTAAAAAAAGTATATTCAATTATTTTACTTCTATTTACAGCTCTGTTATAACTAAAAAAATTAGTATATATTTATTAAAAAAAAAAAAAAAACTTTTTAAGTTTTAGTAATCGGTAAATTTGGATAATTAACAAAATTTAAAAATTTTTATGAAATATTCTAACTTACTCATGAATTCAATTTCAAGTCCTGCATCGTATCGGGTAACCCAATTTTAGCCAGACCCGACCCGAACGGGACAGCTGATGCTATTTTTTTCTTTGCGGGTTGGGTTAGCTCTAATTGTTTCGGGTTCGGGTAGGTTTCGGATTTGAATTCGACTGTTTCATGTCGGGTTCAGGTTGATCCCAATTTTCAAAAAAGTCTGGAATGTTTTTTCAGATGAAAAAACTATGAATATTAATATATATATATATATATATGATTTTTTGCAATTCATTGCCTGTGTTTAGTGATGCTCCTATAATCTGGTTACTGATGTGCACCAATATCCTTTTTAATCCAATTGTATTTCGTACTTTATGATTAAATTTCACTGTTTTTATCTCTTTATTATGGGTAAGGTTTCTTTCCTTTTTAATATTGTTTTTATTTTTTGAACTTTAAGATATTTTCACAGGTTTTTTTCTTTGTTATGATGTGGTAGTCCCAAAATCATATTCTTTAGCAATGTTATAGCTAATTTGATGATGAAACCACGCATTTTATTTATGGAATTTAGACATTTGGGACTTTAAAATTCTGTCTAAATTCCACAAATTTCATTCATTCAATTTCATCCATTCAAATTTTAATTTAATTTCTTCTTCTTTTAAATAAGTATATGGTATCTATATTCCGAGTGTTGGGGAACACTATCGTTATCAATTAATTATTACATACTAATTCATAATTTCATAGTTTTTGTTGGTGTTACGGTAATGTTTCATTAATGGTTATATATATATGTAAAACTTTTGGGAATAATAACCATCAAATTACATAAATAAATTAACAATATAAGAAACTATAGTTATAATAAAATACAAAAAATAAAAAATAAAAAATAAATTCAAAAATGTGAGATTCTCAATATGAAATAAATAGAAAAAATAAAGTTGTAGGAAGAAAAAATCCAATGTGCATATGGTGAAAAAATGACAAGAAGCAAATTGAAACTTATATCGTGGTATACTTTATCAAGGGCAGTATTCCACAAATATAAGTAAATTGTAATTGATTTCTATTATGATAATTTATTTCCACATGAAAGATAAAATTGATATTAGAGATATAATTGTAGCCAATTTTTCAATAATTGTATTAAAATATGAATTGATTTTCTTCCATTTCGGGATCGGGTTTTGGTTTGACATCAAATGAAACTTTCGGGTTTGGGTCGGGTCGCGCAGGACCCCAATTCGATTCCCCTTTACTCGTGTATTTTATAGGTAAAAGCATTGTGCTAGCTATCAGATTCAATGATATTACCGTTCATTCTAATTCAAATATTATCATTATTTTAAAATTATTAATTAAATAAGAATGTTAATTTGAGAAACTTGTAAAATCATCTTAAAGTATTAGAAGAGATTAAAATATTATACAATTAAAAATTACAAAAAAAAATCTGAATAGGCTTAGTAACAAAAAATAAATGACCGTTTAAAAAAAAAAAAATCTAAAAATTTATTGACACTCGCCAGAATTTAAACCCCCTTCTTCTTCTTTCTGAAAATCTACAAAATGATTTTTTAACCCTGATCACGTTTTCTATGGGTTAAGGAAATTACTACAAAAGAAGTCATAAGGAAGTGTTCTGTATAAGTAAAAATATATAAGGAGGTTCTTATTATTTTAAAGAATAGCGACGGATTTTTTTTTTTATTACTGAATGAGTCCTCAATAAATTTTATTACATGAAAAACTATAAATTAATTTTATTACACAAAAAATCTCAAATTAATTTTATCTGATTTTTGAAACTCTTTGTCTGAACGTGATGTTAATAGAAAACAATGTGCGTACAGTTTTATTACATTTTTAGTAGAATTTTTCGCCTTATTTAACCGTAAAAAGATATTACACACCCTGTGAATAAACGAAGCAATTACGAATTATGCAATTTAAATATTAAATGAAAAATTGCTTATCTTAAATAGAGGTCGCATAGTCCTTGAAAATCCCAAGGTGTGTACACATCTTGGGAAAATCTCTTAGAAAGCTTTTGGTTTTCCTTCTGGGAAATATTATCAAAACAGATATGTAAATCTAATCTGTCTATCTCCCACCTACAAATCTCCCACTGAAAGTACTCTCCATGCCACTGATTTTACGTGCAGGTTTTGTGGCATCCACATAGAGCAATAGCACAGAATTCCCAGAAGGTGACTCGCTCAACTAATGACTACGTCTGATGCTGCTCGACTGACATGTTCGGATGGGAACCATAGCTTTACAGTACACTGCGCCAGTGGCCATATACCGTACTAAAAACCATACGTGATAGAAATAATCTGGTTACATACAGAGGCGTCGTCAAGGGAAGGCAGGATCACTTTACTACCAGTATTTTTATATACTATATTTGGCCTTATTTGATTCATACCGTTCAAAGATTAAATAAGGCCAAATGTAGTATACAATTATACTGGTAGTAAAATGATCGTCCCCCCCCCCCTGACGCTACGCCACTGGTTACATATTTGAATTCATCATATCAGAATTCAACCCGATTCATTTAAAAGATAGAAAACTGTTTAAAATTGGTGGTGCAGTGTTATTTGGCATATTTTAGTTACAATTCACTTGTCGGAACTTTTAAGAGGTATCATTCACCCAGTCCTGTCTCCTGTGAACTTAAAAAATCTATTAAAACTACTGGGTTAGATTAATTTATGCGAATTTGATTATGGTAAATTTATCGAAACTGATTTAAACGTCTTTTGAAATTCTATCCAACATTATCAAAACTTGTACTGTTATTTGGCTTCTGTCCAAGACAGACATTCATTCATACACACAGTGTGTTGGCATAACGTGCGCTTCATGAATGGATTTAGGTTATTAAACGGTCTTTACAACGTTATTATTGGGATGGAGTATATCATTTCTAAAAGCTTTCTTTCATAATCTCGATTTTAGCGGCATTTGGCAGATCATAGATCAGATTACTGTCTCCATATGTTCCGAGAACAGACAGTTTTAGTTTTATCTTATATCTTTTCTCTTATTTTTTTTAAACCTTTCCTTAAATTGTTTGTTTGCATTCATTATATCAAAGAAGTTTTGGGATTGTTTGTAATTAAATGTTGTACTGGTTATGTTTAAACTGTTTGAAAGAGCCATGCTATTTATTCATTGTCTTCTCAAAAGTATTTATATCTTTTAATACGAACCAACGACGTTTTCCATTAAGAATTAAGCATAAAACATCACTGTAAACTGAAAAAAAGACTATTTATTAATGTTATGCAAAAGCAATGCGTTTCTTCTAAGGGGAGCTCGCTATTCTATATTCGGTAGTCATTCAAACGTTTTTATAAAAAACGGTAATTTAATCGTAATTTATCGCTATTCTCACCAATGAGAACTTTTCACAATATGGTGAAGTAACCGGTATCTATACAAGAAGGATAACTGGACAGTTTGCTGCAATTTTTAACAGTGCAAAGAGTTTTTTTATTGTACAGTTGTAAATTTAAAAATGAACTATTATTATTATTATTAGCATTTACCGATTTTTATTTATTTATTTATTTTGAAACTCTATGGAAATGGTGGGTTAAAAATTTCTAAGATATTTGAAAAAATATACATATTACGTGTCGTTGATGTTAGAATGAAAAACAAATCTGTTAATTTCTCTAATATGGTTAACGGAGCGGTAGAAATGCGATATTTTTTACTACTTGAATAAAACATTATAAAATAGCGATTTATAATGTTACATTTGAAAAAAGATTCTCATGATAAAAAAAAAAAAAAAAAAAAAAAAAAAAAAAAAAAAAAAAAACGATATGGTGGCTAAAAAAAAGTTACAGCTTGTGACACTTTACGGAATTACTACAGTCATATCAAAGCAAGGAAAAGTTTTCCTCTCATGAAATTTCATAACAAATCAGCTAAAGAGTGTCGCATGTCACAGGTTAGAAAAATGTAACATACGAATTATAGCTTCATATAAAGGAAATTGATAAGCAAATCAAACTCTCGAAACATCAAGAAGAGGAAAGGCCTTAATGGGATAAAAATACCACGTTATGGGGACAAAGGGAGGAAAAGGATAATTATTTTTTGATGAGAAAAAATTTAATCTTGACGACCCAGATGGTTGCATATGCTATTGGCATGATTGGGAAAAAAGAAGCTAAAGAATACTTCTGTCTAAATAGATGGTTCCTCTGTTATTGCATAGGGAGCTTTTGCTTATTATGGTAAATGCTATTTACAACGAGCACCTTCCGGACAAACATTGCACATATGCCTTTTCACATAGGGCGGGCTGTGAACTACTTGTGAACGCTGCTGTTCACTGGTTGTGAACTGCAGCGCTAATTTTATTCATCCGTGCTATAACTAAAG
This sequence comes from Maratus michaelseni, assembly GCA_963931845.1. NCBI lineage: Eukaryota > Metazoa > Arthropoda > Arachnida > Araneae > Salticidae > Maratus > Maratus michaelseni. The sequence continues at coordinate 82,576,737 of OZ007599.1, read as the reverse complement.
CATTTTACATGATGCATAGGTGCCAACCTCTCATTAATATTCCGTAATATGCGGGTTAATTTGACCCGGGTTTAACATGTTTGGCACCAGAAATTTTTTAAAGAAATTAAATAAATTCAACGTAGAAACTTGAATTTGAATAAATAAAGATTCATCCAATAATTTGTCTGGTTTGAAGCATTCTAGAACTGAGTCAAATTAACCCGCATATTATGGAATATTAATGAGAGGTTGGCACCTATGCATGATGAATGTAAAACCTAGTAGAAAAATCTTTCCTAATTTCATATTGTATAGTAAATTACGAGTATAGTAAATACGATGAATAAATTAGCAAAAAACCAAGTGATCTCATATTTTCTTGCAGACTATAATTCCAGTACATTATTTTCTAAAGATCTTTTTGTTTTAAATGCATTTTGTTGATGTTATACTTTTCAAGCTTAAATATATTTTTAAATATATTGATAATAAGTTTTTCTATTTGGTTAAAAGCTGTTTGTGATTTTCTTTGCTTTATATATCGGTATACTTGCCCATTTTACTATAATAAACCTTCTTTCTCCAGTAAAATATCCATACATATAAATTATTTTCTAATTAAATGTATTTGATAGAAATATGGTAAAGTAATTTGATTTATTCCCAAAGCGACATTAACTACGAAGAGAAAGCATTTGAAAAGATGAAATATACAAAAGTTTGGGTCTTTGAAACAATTTAGAACTAACATTTTAAACGTGATATATTGATATCAATGCAGGATGGGGCATTTTTAAAACATATAATTTAGAAAATTATATTTGGCAACATATTTAAACAGCTTTAGACATATATTTTCTAAATATCTTGTTAATGAGCATCATTTCAGTTAAAGAAACAGTAAAATTCCTGAAACTGGCCTATAACATTGAAAATAAATTTAAATTTAAGAAGAATAAACACTAAAATGTGTTTAATATTTGTTCAACATGCCGCTCATTCGTTTATTGAACTGAGTCCGATTTTCAATTCTGATATAGAAATCTCGAAAAAGTTGCGAAAAAGATTAATAATGCGTCTTTTATTGACAAATTGGGTTACAGGATGTTACACTAGAAGTTACCACCAGGAAATATTGGTTTTAGAAAAAGTACATGCGATAACAACGCAAAATAATTACATGTAATATTTATATGTTTAAGAAATGAGATAATCACAAGAGGTGTTGAACTGACCTTCCAAATACAGATCAAATGCATATTCCTGTACTTTATTCTAAAAGCAACATTTTTGGGGGCTACACTGAGAAAAATGACACTTTCAAGTCTGAGTAAATCGATGTTTTCATTTTGTTATGAAACTCTTTGTTTCGAATATGACAACCCAATGCTTTCAATTCTGAAATACCAGAAATACTCAGAATATTGAAACATTGAAATACTCAAAAATGAGCACATAGAATTCAGTTCATACTCATTTTTGAAACATGAACATACTGAAATATGAGCACATAATGAACATAACTTGAGTGTAGGCATGTTGTCAGAAATGAGTATATACATGTTTCAAAACTTGAGTAATTTTTATTCGGAGCCATTTTGACTATGCGACATACTCAGATTTGAGTATTTTTGGCTCAGTTTTGAAAATGTCGTTTTTAGAGTGTGCATTCTATTGAAAAACTTTGTATAAAAGGAGGCTCGTTATCAAGGTATTTAGTAAAATAACTGTTTCAACTAACTTATTTCACCTAATATACTTTTTGTAATTAAAATCTTCCAATATCCCCACCTTGTATAAAATACTGTGTAAAAAGATGCAAAGACGTTTTTCCCTTATCTCCTTCCAGTTTTTGCATCTACGACGAGCCCACAAGCCTACATCATACATAGAATCTTGTGTATCTTGTATGACTTGCTTACTGTTGTTTCCATGTTGGAGTAGTTGTTCGAAGCTTACAATACTTTACACGGTAGGTATGAATAGTGCATGTGAGACATTCTAATGTTATATTTTTATGTCGTGAAATGACCCCAGAAAATTCAATTCATTTCCTAAAATGCAATCAATGCATAAATGACAGAAAATTGTTTTCTGTCAATTAAAAGCTAAACTCTTATCTAATAATTCCCTAACCCTTAGACGTTCTTTGGGATAATAGTTTCCTACTATTCCCTCTAAAAGGTTAACGAGTCTTATTGGTTCTTTTAGGCACGTGTGTATATCTCAGCATTCTACTCACTCTTCCATTACGATGGGAACTGGTATAGTCTAGATTTTTCGTCTGCTGTTGGAGCATAAAAAACACCATTTTTTCTCTCTCTAGAGTAGATCATTAACTCGGCCTGCTTCGACTTAATTTCTAAAAGAAGTTTATATTTCTTAACTAGCTATATCCTACAATTAAGTCTTTTAAAAGAATCTTTCATACTTGCTTATACAAAAAAGTACAATTTTCAGCTTATATGTCGGAAGTTACGGAATTAATACAAACTCTTCATAAATGTTATAATATTAATATTAGGTAAAGATGACCTAAAATGATCCTCTTAAGGGAAAAACTTGTGTAAAATAACCTAATTGTATAAATAAACTTTGGCCCTTTTCTAGTATGTTTTACACTATATTTTGCATTTTATAAACATATTTTAATAATATTATAAACACAAATTGAGTAATAAAAGAAATAGATTTTTTAAAAAGTGTTCAAAGGATCATTTTACCCTCACTAAAGGGCAAAATGATCCTTCATTTAAAAATAATTGTAAATTGTTTTTTTATCTGCAAAATAAAGGATATAAAAGTAATTATAACAATACACAAGTGTAATTCACTTCTAAAAACATACTCCATTAAGTAAATCAAGTCATGTTTCTGTACATAAAAAGATTGCAATTTAAATAAATATGAATGTGTGTGCCTATCTTACGAAAGATGTTATAAAAACTAATTTTTCAAAGAATTCTATTCAGACGCGTAACATTGCGATAGCTTGAATACCGCCATTGTTTCTTTTTTATTATCACAACTAGTTTATGTGTTACCCTGTAGATAGTACGACCTGTCTGGAAGAAAACATATGTGGATCGTTTTACCCGTTAGGATCATTTTAGGCCACCTTCCTCTACTTAGTACCATACGAATTATCTTTAAAGAATCATTAAAGATAAGCTCTTTAGTGAATTATTTCTTTCAACACTTGTTAATAATAGAGTTATTCGCTGAGAAAGTTTTTACAAAACCTTAACGACTTACTTCCCTGCATCTTACAGTTTTAAAATTAAGTTGTCTACGCCTTACAAATGAATAATGACAGTTCAATAATCAAGAAAAGAAAAATGCTGACAGATTTTGCGTCAATAATAAAACATCAGTAGAAAAACCCCAAGGTTTAAATACTTTGTAAAAATTTTAATTACGCTTATCCATTTTTAGTAATTCGGTAGGCAGTAATTGAGTGATCTTATATGATTGAGAATCGATTATCTGTGATTCATTTATCACTAGTAATTTGACGATGACTTCCACTTATTTATGAATGCTGCTTCTACATTTGGCTTGACTAATTTAAATTAATAGACGTTTATTATAAAGCTGTCTTCCTTTTTATGGAGCAAAGACAGTTTTATTTAATGTATACACACTTACAAACATATATATGTGTGTATATTATTTTTGTTTTTGCCGTTTTGGGCTTAAGAATTGATTAGAAATTAGGAAATAAAGGCATATTTTACAGTACGGCTGCACAATCTTTTTGTCTGAAATTCGTTTACAACTACAATTTGTAAAAAGTAATATTCGCCTTATTTAATCGCAAAGTTTCTGTCATTAAATAGGATAATTTTTTTTTAATTAAAAAATTTTAGCTTGGTAACCCGCGGACCAAATGTTGTGCACCGCTATTTTAGAATATATGATTTTATATATGATTAGTATATGATTAGAGTATATGATTAGAATATATGATTTTCTTGGACTAAAACAGAAATCATGTGAAATAAATAGAGCTGCTATATCATTGTCTTCTCTGCTTTTCATATTCATACAAAATCATCATTACACAATTTACTGACTATAATTGTTTAAACTTTATGGAAAACCAAATGCGAAAAAAATTTTAGATCTTATAAAATTTGAACTAGCATTATTATACTTCCTATATTTCACATTTCCGTGTGTTTTAAAGTAACTGAAAATGTAATGTTGCTTGAAAGTATAAGTGCGTGCTAATTTTTTAAAATTGAATTCTTGGTACATTGATCGAATTTTTTCGTTTATTGTAATCCAGTAATTCAACCACAAAAAATACTTATATTGCTAATTACTTTGCTTTATTACTTTATTGTCTTTATTATTTTCCTTTACAAAATGTTCAAAAAATGGGTATGAATTATGAAAAAATCGTTAGTCAAGAAAGAGATATGCGAAAATGTTCTTTTCGTAAATTAGGAATATTATATATCCTATTTCAGATTTCAACAGTCTGTTTTTCAAGCATGTTGTTATAGCACTTTAATGTTTAATTGAAAATTCTAAAATACAATATTCCGGTTTGAGAAAACTGATTAATGCATTAAAAAACTATTCGGAAACGTTTCCTAAAATTGGTGGCAATAAAGGAAACTTTTTTATAAATGCTTCTTTATACCTCGAAAATAAAGGGTTATCAGGAAAGAATAATCCGATTGCAAAATTTAATATATTCCATAATAACAAAAAGGAAATTATAATTAATATGTCATTGTAAAGGAAAAATTTTAAATTTTACTTACCCATCATATGGGGGTAAATCCATGTATGGGGTAAATCTTATATTCGTTTTGAAAATCGAAAAAAATTTTTTTACGGATTTACACGTTTCAGACACTGGAGATTCCGAAAAACATATTTTTAGAAAAAAAAAATTTGCCGCCCGTCTGTGTGTCTGTATGTCTGCGTGTCTGTAAACGCTCTATCTCCCGAAAAAATTGAGATAGAGACTTGCAATTTGGTATGTACTTAGTATGTAATAATGGGAAGAAGCCTATTTCATTTCAATAACCTCGATTAACCGTAACTATTTTTTTCGGACTCTCGAAATATTCGTTCTGATCAAAAGTATATAAAAATTTTCGAAATTGGTTATTTTAAGAAATGAATATAAAAGACAATAAAAAAACAAATTTTGCATAAAGCATGAAGTCGATCGGATAATTAGTTGCCGAGATATTTGGAATCCTATTTACCACACTCTTCGATTTTTCATGACCCTGTATTTCATCCAAATTTCACTTCAAAGATATATTTTAATTGGAAATTTGACGCTTAATCAGATGCAATAAACCGCTAGTTAATAGGATTATTATTTTTGGAGTTATAAGGATGTTTCTTTCAAGCAATTCAGTAATCGAGCCTTTAAAGTTTGTGACGTCATCAAGCCTCGATTTTATTTGAATTGCAATGCATTTTATAAGTAGTTTACACATTTTTTATTTTAATATTTTACATTATGCATATCCATGATGGGTAAGTATTACGGTGGCCCCCAACGACTAGTTTAGTTTGTAACATATTGTATCTTCATCAAAGGTTTACTGACAATTCTTTTTTGCTAAAAATCAGAGAATGGTATTACCTACCTCGATATGTTGGAAATTTGGCTTTTCCCTCAGTTGAAGGAAGATATCCAAAATTTCATTTTTCAACAAGATGGTGCACCGCCCTATTGGCATTTGGAGGTTCGTAAATTTCTAAACAGAGAACTACCACACCATTGGATTGGTCGCAGTGCAGCCGATAATTTGGTCCTACACAGCTACCCTCCTAGGTCATCTGACTTAACCCCTTGCGACTTCTTCCTTTGGGGATAGGTCAAAGATCTTGTGTTCATACCACCTTTGCCTTAAAACTGTTCCCGAATTTCAACAATGCATTTGTGATGCTTTACAAACAGTTAATAGTGAAGCATGACAAAGTGTTTGGCAGGAATTATTGGCATATAGCAATGATATTATACGGGTGACTAAAGGAAAACATATCGAACACTTGTGAAACAAAATAACGTTTTTTCTTTACAATGACATATTAATTATAATTTTCTGTTTTAATTATGAAAAATATTAAATTTTGTAATTGGATGATTCTTTCCTGATAACCCTATACAATGGTTTCTGAAGTTTCTAAAGATAAAAAACGCTTTTCGGAACCATGCGTAACTCGGAAGAGTTTATTGTATATATTCGTTCGTGGTTATATTATATTTTCGTAAATTAAGAAACATTTGTCTTTTTTTAAAGTGAAGCCCAAGTTGAAAATTTCTCTAAAAATCTGTTGAAGGCTCTGAAAATTTTCAACTTTATTGATTGAAATGTAAAATTAAACAATGAAGTATAAACATGGTTCAGTTCAGTCGTAAAAACTTACGAATGAATTTTTTTTCTCCCGCTCACACATAGTATTATACACAGGGATTTTCGACGGTCTTTTGAACCTTTTGAAGCTTTTTACAATGATTATCAGTTATATAGGGTGGTCATAAATTCTTTCCCCGATTATACAATAATTTACTGTAGAAAAACTAATATCATTAGGAATATGCTTGTTTCAATATGTTGTAAAGATATTTATGAAGTTTTTAATACACTTACTTACGTCAGTAAATTTTGATGTGAGCACCCTTAGTAGCTCGAAGAATGTCAATGCGGTATTCCATTTTTCGCCACGTAATGCCCAACGTTTGGTCTGTCACACTAGACAAAGCATCTGTGATTCCGACCTTGAGTGTTTCAATATATTTTACTGGTGTTATAAGCACTCTGTCCTTTATGTACCCACAAAAGAAAAAATATAGAGGAGTTGGTCCATCCCGTTCGATCCATCTTCCAGGAGATTTTTCATCAATGAACTCACGAACGACGGCAGAGACTGGACTAAACAACTTAAGAACATGACCTTTCCATATATATATTACAGTATTACATTCAGTGGTTATTTCGTAATAACACTTTGTAATCAGGGAAAGACTTTATGACCACCCTGTATATTCTTTAAATTGTACTTGGAATTTTTTGTCTTGAGAGAAAGTTATGAAAATACGTTTCTTGTGGAAAAATTACCGAATAAAAACTTCTTTCAGAAGTCGTTTTTTTTTAAAAAAGAAATAGTTTTCTAATCAGTAAAAAAAGTTAATATTTCATTTTTCTATACAGAAAAATTAAAAACAGCGTAAAATGCGTTAATCTTTCTGAAGATATGTCAAATTTTAATTATGGCTAAAATTTAAAAAAATTCTTTTTTTTTAAATAATTTTTAATTAATTTTTAATTAATTTTTAAATAATTTTTAATTAATTTTTTTTACATCTAAATAGGATTTTTTGTATAAATATACAATTCAAGGGAAAAAAAGCGTTAAAGATATTGAAAAAATAATAAATTACCCTATTAAATAATTACATTTCACAATCAGATTGAACAAAAAAAAATGAATTGACTCCACTCGACTTTCCGAACATTTTTTATAATACCATGGATTCCGATCAATTTCTGACACAAGTGTATTCATCTGGATTCGAACACCGGATTTCCAGCACCGAAACTGGAGGCATTACCTCTGAGCTACTAATACGTGATTACATCACCGCAAGTTTTGTCACTTATACTCTGTCATATTTCTTTGGTGATTTTCTCCATATAATCGGTCGGAAAATCGTTATAGTTTTCCTGCAAGGTTTAAATAAACTCCTACTACCATGTTTTTTTTCATAATTTTAGTTTCAGTAGATTTCGAAATAGACGGGGGGGGGGGAGCATATTTTTGCAGTGCATTTTCGACGATATCTCCGAAAATATAATACCTAAAATTAAAACAAATATATTTTTGAGTTTGGTATTACAAGATCTTTCATACGATATACAAAAAGAATTTTTTTTTTCAAGCAACTTAATTAGCCCCCTAAATTCGTCCTAAACATATTTGTGAATGGCTAATAATCTGAAAATATGGGAGCAAAAAGGCTTTATAACTTTCCCAAGTTTGAACTTTTCACGTCCCATAGTTTACAAGAAAAAGGCTCGTGAATGACGGACGGACAGACACAGAAGTGATCTTATAATGGTTCCGTTTTTACTTTTTAAGTACACGGAACCCTAAAAATGTATAATTTTGTGTTGTTGATCACCTTATTAGATAGTCATTAAATCTTTTCTTCAAATCCATGTGATAAATATATCGTATGAATCCAAATATAAACAAATATAAAGAAACTACCACACTAATATTTTGAAAAACAGACCAAAGTAACTGAGTTTTGATGAATTTTATTACCACGCTTTTCCTTCAAGGTTATTAAGTGCTAGTTTTCTAAATTAAACGGTTGTCTTGCTGAATATATTTTTACAGTCATTTTACTGTGTCAGTTTTTGAGGCTAACAGGTGTTTCTTTCAGTGTTTTGAATGGTTGATAATATTGTTTGTTGTTGTTAATGAAACCTCTAATAAACTGTCACACAATATTTTACACTGTTAGAATTTTTAAATTACGCAGTTTTTAATTTAGCGAAGGTCGTATTTTATTATTATTATTATTATTATTATTATTATTATTATTATTGTTTATTACGAATTTTTTCTCATTGAAACAAAAAAAAAAAAAAACTGTCAGAATTAAAAAAGAAACATTATAAATAATTACTTTAAATAAAAGTAGAAACAAAACATGGAAATACGTGTTAATGAGAAGCAAGAAGATTTAATTAATGTATTGATAAAATAAAAAGACTTTTTTGATTTATAATATGAAATATATTTTGTGACACGCTTTTTAGACTAAATTATTATTGTAAAAATATTTGTTACACTAGGTTAACTTATTCACTGCCTAGCAGGTGTGTTGTGGAGGGTATACGATGGAATGCGCTGTATACTCTCAGTTTTTTTTTTTTGTTGTTTTTTAAAGTTTCTCAAATAAAGTTACAGCGTATAATCTTTCCATCGTATACTCTCTGTTTTTTTTTTGTTTGTTTTTTTAAAGTTTCTCAAATAAAGTTACAGCGTATAATCTTTCCATCGTATACTCTCTGTTTTTTTTTAAAGTTTCTCAAATAAAGTTACAGCATATAATCTTTCCATCGTATACTCTCTGTTTTTTTTTTGTTTTTTTTTTACGAATAAAACACTACTGCCTAGAATTATTTTCTTATAGATGAAAAACAATAGTTCTATATATTTTTGCATATGCATCTGTACGGTAACACTTCAGCATTTAATAAAACTGTAACAAAAAGTGTAACAAATAGTGTCTTTAACTATTAATCCATTTTCGTTCTGATTAAAATTAAACCTGATTAGCAACTAACACAAAATAGGAATTGGGAATAGTATAAAGCAGTGTTCTACTATTAATAAATTCCATTTTTCGGAAAATCTACTTTTATGCCCACTTTTATAATATATTTTATAACAAACTACTTCGTTTAAAACGTATACTGAAATCGTAAATCGATAAATCTAATTACACCCATTTTTTTGTGCCATTTTTTTCATTGTAATAATTTTATTGACATATAAATTGTGATCTATATTATATTAAAACAAAAGTTTATGAGTGTCTGTCTGTCTGTGTAGACTCTCGCGCTGTGATGGATAACAACATTGGGCATGGAGACACTCTAAAGTGTACACAAGAACTTCTCAAAGATATTTTTTCAAAATTCGATTTAGATTTTTTTAAATTAAGTTTTACCACTTTGACAGCCACAGATTCTGACGATGTGACTTTTCTGGCAGACATTTACAAAGTGGTTTTTAGTGCTTATGTTATGGAGTTCACAATTGCAATGTTTGTTAATTTTTTACAAAGTGTTCATTTTATACATTTTTAATTCAAGAATATAAAATTTTAGTTATTTTTACGCGTTGAACGCCAAACTGGAATCGCTAAACATGCTTGGAGGCCAAGGTATTTTTTAATGCATGGTAATAAATTATCAATAGTCCCGTTTCATAGCAATAAATTGTCTTCAATGAAAATACTGATGACACACGTGTTCGTGTGGTATGGCGCACCGAGGAATATTTCTGGCACACATATGTGCCACATGGCAGTCAACGTGTTAAGAGATTTTTGCACTGGATTTTTCTTTCACTATTCACATTTTTGGTTCAAAATATCGCGTAATTTTAGTCTTTACAGCACAGAATAGAACAAAAAATTAATTTTCAGATATAGTTCATCTGGAATCTATAACGTAATTTATGGATTTTTAAAGATTAATTTAAAAAAAAAACTTTTATTTAAAAAATCAAACATGTAATTGTTTGCTTTTAATTTCAATAAATGTCAAACTGAAAACCATTAATTTGTTTCTCCATTTTGTTTCTTTGTACAACGCCGAGTCTCTACATTTTCCTCCTCTAAATTTTTGGAAAAACATGATAAATAATAATTATTATGAGTAAATAACTATATTATTAATAATAATGAGACTTAAGGTAAAATGACTCATTTTCGCGCAGTCTTATTCAAATTCATGTACACTGTTAAAAATCTTCAGCTTTTGCTGCAGACACACTCCACCGCTATTAGAGAAAACGGTTATTTTACTATATTATGGAGCATTTTCATTGGTCAAAATAGAGATATTCTATAAAAGCGGTGGAGTGACTATGCAGTAAAAGCTGAAGATTTTTAACAGTGTATGAAAATACACATTTTCTTTAAAAATGACTCAGTTTCAATGACGGATTTTTGCCATCAGTGCTTGGTTTATCCGTGAAAACTAAAACAATTTACCTTTGTGATGTGGGACTTTAATACGCTGAAAATAAAAGTGAAAAGTCATCTCCTTTAAACAATCATTGTTATATGCTCCATTCTTATGGATGAAACTGTCGACATACTTTTACATATGTCACATTGTTAACCCGTTGGGGACGAGCGACACGTATACGTGACGTACAAGATGGTCAGAATCCTTCATTATTCCCAACAGTTATTTTTTATTGTAAACGTTGCCTTATTTAATTGTAGCATTTCTGCGACTCAATTAGGCGCAAATTTCTGTTTTGAAAAACCGGTGGTAAAAGATTAAAAATTCTGTAAATCATGCTCGTCGCGAAGGGGTTAAAACTTTGCAGTAAACTTTCCAGTCATTCAACCATTTGTATAGAAAACGGTTACATAACCAAAATGTATTATGACTACGGGCAATAATATGGTCAGACCTGTGTTAAATTACGGTTATGTAACCGTTTTTTATAAAAACGGTCAAATGACTGGGCAGTTAGCTGCAAATTTTTAACAGTACATATTCATCCATTTAAGCATTGCATCTTTCTATGTTTAGGGTTGATGAATATATTTTTTAAATTCTATGCATGCGAAGAACGCGTTCATTGCCAGTAATAATATTAACTTTTGAAGGATCTAAATATACGTCTATAATTCTCTATACGTTATATTGCACTCAGAAATGGATTAGGTGGAAATAAAACATATAAACAGTTTATTAAAACGTTTACACTGTAAAAAAAAATTCGGAAAAGTTTCCGGTAGGAATAGGATTTCCAGTTGCCCGTATAGTACAGGAAACTTTTCCAAACCAACACGGAAAAAAAAACGAAAAAAAACGAAAGTTTTTTCTTTCCGTCAGGAAACTTTTCCTGTTTGATTCAGAAACTAATCTTTAGACACAGAATAAATTCCTGGGTCTTACGGAAATCTTTCCATTCACATAAAGAAACGTTTTGGTAGAACGGTAGAATAGACAGAAAGTATTCCGTTTTAAAAAGGAAAACTTTCCATTCACACTAAGAAATGTCTTAGTAGAATAGTAGAATAGACAGAAAGTATTCCGTTTTAAAAAGGAAAACTTTCCATTCACACTAAGAAATGTCTTGGTAGAACGGTAGAATAGACAGAAAGTATTCCGTTTTAAAAAGGAAAACTTTCCATTCACACTAAGAAATGTCTTAGTAGAATAGTAGAATAGACAGAAAGTATTCCGTTTTAAAAAGGAAAACTTTCCATTCACACTAAGAAATGTCTTGGTAGAATGGTAGAATAGACAGAAAGTATTCCGTTTTAAAAAGGAAAACTTTCCATTCACACTAAGAAATGTCTTGGTAGAACGGTAGAATAGACAGAAAGTATTCCGTTTTAAAAAGGAAACTTTTCCGAATCAGTCAGTAAACTAATCATGAAAAAATTAAAAATTCTTGTGTACTATAGAAACTTTTTCTTTGCTTTACGGAATTTTTTTTCATTATGATCGGAAAATTTTCTGCATTGTAAAGAAACTTTTGTTTTAAAGAGTAGGAACATTAACAGATGAAAATATTGCTTTTGGACACTGTTTTGATATTAATTAAATATTATTAAGAACTTTTTTGAATACATACACACATTTTTAAGTATTTATCATCATAAAATGCATTACATGTAATGGATTTTATGATAACAAAATACTTAAAATGTATGTATGTATTCAAAAAAGTTCTTAATAATATTTAACTAAGATAAAAGGAAATCAAAATAGTGTCCAAAAGCAATATTTTCATCTGTTATTGGTCCTACTCTTTATAACAAAAGTTTCTTTACAATACAGAATCAGCTTGAAATTTTATTTATTTGTTAAAGTAATACTGATACGTTTAGCTCATGGGTATTTACATTTTTTTTAAATAAGTATTTTATACAAGGAATGCTAGAGAAGTATCTTTATAAACAAGGAGAAGTCATTCTCGTAAAAGAAAAGTGTATAAATAAATAAAAAGTACACAATGAAATGGATTTTATGTTCATAAAATACATAATATACTTTTATTTTCTTTAGAATATGTGTATATGTTTCCTAGGGAAAAAAAAAAAATAAAAAAAAAATATATATATTTTAAGCGATATAAAAGAAAGTCCAAATAGTGTCCAAAACAAACCTTTTCATCTGTTGTCTGTATAGCAAAGTGGACTGTACAGAGATGCCAGCTCATTAGTGCCAGAATATACATAGGTGTAGCCAGTGGTGAAGTGTGTGTGGGAGATAATTGCCCCAAGCACTAAATATTTAGGTGATGCCAAAAACTGTTAAATAAGATATTAAAAACGGAACAAAATATTTTCAATTTGGACTGGATATTTAAAACCCACACTTATGTCATTGGGTGTAGCACAAGTGTATGACATGTTGCATGCGTATGAAGTGTATGCAACTAACATTGAAGTTTTATTGGTACTGGAAAGACTTTCTATTGCTGTATATCCAAAACAAAGGACATACAAAACATTTTTTAATCACAATAGTGACCGCCCCTTTTTAAAAAACTAGAACTTCTGTTAATTTACGCCTTAAAAAAAAAAAAAAAAAAAAAAAAAAAAAAAAAAAACCAAGCTTATGGTGTCGTCTTCGTTCTTAAGTTGCACAGAACTCCAAACTTTTCAATATGTACATCTAACTTTGACATTATATTTGCCTCTTTCGGTAACTTTTTCTCAAAGATACCAAAAGGGAAGTCGCTAGGTCAAAATGTTTAAGAATTATGAAGTTTAAAGTTTGGAACCCCTAATGTTAAACAGCTGGTGGAGTTTTTTTTATATAATTCAATACTTGACGTAATAATTTTATATTCGTATATTTTATTTGAAGCTTTTCGAAATCTATTTCGGTTAAAAAATTATAGATTATGGTTTATTTTATGGTTTAATTTATAAAAAAAATGTATTTTTAAATTAATTAAAAAATTAATTTTAATAGAAATAGATTTCTAAAAACTTCAAATATGCAAATCAAAAATCACAGCTGATTCCGCTAAGTAGTTTTTAAGTTATGCTTAAAACACTACCCACATTACAGTCTGATTTGCAACGATTACAGATTAGGAGTTACAAACTTTAAATTTTCATAATTTCAAAACTACTTGACTGAGTGAATTCCAGTTTGTTATCATAGGGCAACATTTACTGAAAAAGCCAAACATGATGCCCCAATTAGATGTATCTATTGAATTTGCTACAATTTCGGCATGAATATGACCCTCTAAGCTTAATTTTTTCAACATTAAATTAAAAAAGACAGTTTCCAGAAGAATAACTTTGTTTTTTACAGTGACAGTTTGGAGATTAAATGTTCTTTTTTGTCCCCAAATACACCCTGCGCATATGATATTTCAAATTTATCACTTTTTATACCCAATTTGTGTCACAGAGACACTTTCCAATTAGGAACATTGCTGCACCTAACTATTATAACCCAATTTGGGTGCTTTTCTGCTCTATTACACACACACACACAAAATAATAATAATAATAAAGTAAATCTAAAAACTTTTGAAGTCATGTAAATTATAAGAATATACAGAATTCAGCTAACCCTAATAAATACGTTGATGATAAACAATTATCAGAAGCCATACAATTTGAAAATGTACAAGACTTTGAACTTGAAGCTCAACTGAAAATTACATAACAAAAAGGCTCAGTAAATGAAAATCATTTTTTGTTAAAATTTAAATCAGCTATTTTTTTTTTCAAAATACAATTTTAAAATTACGCGTTTTAAAGTAAAATAACCTTTACTAAATCATTAAAATTAATAATTAGAAAAGCTCATTTAAATTTATTTGAAATTAAAAATATATAGAGAAACTCATTCACTTGTTTAATTTGAAATATTTTAATCATATATAAACAGTTAAAAATATAGTTAAAAAATGGAGCAACAGAAAATGATATAATTTGAAAATGTGAATTCTCTTTTACTTTTGAAAACAGGAAATAAAGTAAACAAATTGTCTTGTGTTATATATCATTTATTTACACTAACTTCAATTTAACAATATACTTTTTATTGACCTATTCTGTATAAAATATATACCACCTTAAATTACCCCTTTGATAAAATAAAAAGCATATAAACTCTTCATTACTAAAAGCTAAATCTTTTTGTTTTGACCAAATTTCTCGATTAAAAATCTTAAAATATAAAAGATAATGTAAGAATTTTATTCAGAAAAAAAAAAAAAATGAAATTTTAAGCATTCTATTCTAGATCTGGATTATATACAGTATTCCTTTAAACATACCTATTCCAGATTATATACACTACTCTGAAATACATACATTAATTCATTTAATGAAGTTGGAGCATATATAAAAAATACTTAAGATAATTATGATTATCTGGGTATAAATTTCAATGGATCTGAAAAAATTATTCTTTGTTATTAAAATGTTTGAAAAGAAACACCAATTTTCCAGCTTTATGAGTTCTTTATAAGCGATTACAGAGTTTGCAGTGAATTAAAGTTTGATTTTTTTAAAATTTAAAATAAAAGATACTTTTAAATCAGGTGTTTGATTTTTTAAAGATTTTAACACTTTAGTTGTTTATTAGTTTACATTTATAAGTAATTAAAATTATATTAAAAAATATATATAAACATTTCAGAGTATTACTAACCATGGAATCTTTATTTTCCGAGTCTTTCCATAAATAAATTACATTGGAATATCGAACCATTTGTTATTTACATGTGCACAATGAAGTCATGAGATATCAATATGAATAACAATAAATATACTTTTGATTGACCTATATTTATTTATTCTAACATTTTACAAATCCTCGCAGAAACCCTCCATGTTTCTGTATTAAAAAATTCACATAAGATTTGTACATATTTTTTTAACAAATAAATTTATGCTTTAATCTTTTAACATTTCTCAGCTGAGATTCTCTATTTTTAAATTAGAATTTTTATCTTTAAGTGTGATATTTGATTTAAATAAAATTCAAAAAGCAAGGATTTTGAGTGTTGTCTCCCCCAGTCCTTAAATTTACAATGTATTGTTGTCAAAAATAATATTTATAATGAAATATCTTAACCTAAATTTGAAAAAAAAAAAGTGTATTTAAATAAATCAGTTGATTTAAATCAGGATTGAAATCCAGTTGATTTAAATCAATGAACTCTGATTAAAAATTGTTAGACTACACAAGTGTTATTTAGCAATTATTTAATTTAAATTGAGATTATAGTGCTGAAATATAATTTCAATTATTGATCTAAATATTTTAAGATTTCTGAACTTTCTGTATTATAACTGATTAGATAACGTTGAAGAAATTGGCAATGAAACTATGCTTAGATTTCAAAAGATACCAAAATTTACCAATTGCTGTAAAAAAAAAGTAATTAAAAAAATTTCTTTCCAAAATCATGTACTTGCATACAATATTTTAACAAAAGATTATATTGAAGTAAAAGTTATAACACCAATCTGGTGAATCAGCTAAATAAACTTATCAAAAGCCAATTTGATAACTTAAAACCTGCATTTTATTTTGAAGAAATAAATTAAGGACTTGTGAATAATATTTATAAACTCTTTACAAATGAAAAAAGCAAAAATATGGAATATATAAGCACTTACTTACAGGGAAGTCCAGTTGCCAGTAAATATATATATATATTAAATATAAATTAAAGTAAAGATACTTTTAAAAAATATTTAAAAAATAAGGAAATTTTAAAAAATGTACACTACCAGTATTGGACATCTGTTTCCTGCTGGTGAAAGCTATATTTTGATAATTGTATAAGGGAATTTATCACCTCTTTAAAATTTCCGTAGGTTACCATGGGATTTCACAATCAGCATTAAAGGGGAAAAAATGATGCCACAGGAATATAGTAGAAAAACGTGATAATTTTACAAAATGTAACAAATAGAGATTTAGCAGACTATCAAATATTCGGCTGAGTACTAACTTTTTAAAAAGTATATTGATTACAAATTTTTTTTATCATGATTAATAACAAAGAAATAAATGTTTGTGAGTCTTTTATTCCTCAATGGCAGATCACTTAATAGCAGAATATTAAAAATTGCAAATAATTCAGAAAAAATATCTATAAAATAGTGAATTCAATAAAAAATCGGTCTTAGCAAATATGTATGTGCTATTTTTTTTTTTTTTTTTTTTTTTTTACTTAAACTTATTAAAATAAATCAAGTGCATTTAATTTACACAAACATTAAATTGACTAAATACTATTTTTTAAAAAATTTATAAATTACTCGATTTTTTCTGGCTAACAACAAAAGACAGAAAAAATAAAACAAACATTTATACTGAAAAATAAAATTTATTTTCAACAAAACTATAAATCAAAATGTTTTAATAAAACAAATTACAGCACTGTATTTATGCTATGTATATGCTATTGGCATGTATGTATTCCTTTAGAATTGATGCAGTTAGTAAAAAAGCCTGCCTAGATTCCGGCCTGATAACAGTCTTAATTAAACACCCAGTAGGATGCTAGAGCAACGAAATTGACTCAGTTGAACATTTCTCCGAAAAAGGTGTCACACCATCAACATACGAAAACACCTTGACGTCCTTTCTAACATCCTCATTCTCTAGTAGGCAAGGATGATCTGTTCTAGCTCTAAGGCGACATTGATCACTGCAGTATTATCCTGTAATAATAACAGTAATAATATTAATTTTTTTTATTGTACTAATTGCTAGTGACCATGTATATTTAAAAATATATAAAAACAGCACAAGAGCAAAGAATGATTAAGGGGACACTTCGTCTTCAGCGATAAGTATTTTTAAGAACAAAATATTTGAAAATTTTCCTTTGAATAAAGAATTCAAAATTCATAAAATTTTTAAAAAATTTAAAAATTAAGGAAATTTTTAAAAATGTACTCTACCAGCATTGGACATCTGTTTCCTGCTGGTGAAAGCTATATTTTGATAATTGTATAACGGAATTTATCATTTCTTTAAAATTTACATAGGTTACTATATGGGATTTCACAATCAGCATTAAAAGAAAAAAAAAATGGTGCCACAGGAATATAGTAGAAAAACATAACAATAATTTTACGATATGTAACAAATAGTGATTTAGCAGATTATCAAATATTCGGCTGGATACTAACTTATTAAAAGGTATATTAATTAAAAAAATTTATATATATTAAATTGGAAATAAAATAATAAAAATAAAAGTGCTCAGTCAAACTGATGGCTTTGAGCTCACAGGCTATTCACACTATTTGCATATTATACTCTTATTTCAAAGAAAAAACACATTTATATAAATTAGAAGGGGGGGGGGTCATTAGCTCCCCTATTTACGTCCTTTATACTTAACCAATAAACGTCCAAATCTAATCAGGGAAGCGCCTTATCAAAATAAACCGGTATACAACATTTGCATCAAGTTGGATAATTCGGCAGGAAAAAACTATTTATTTAAATTAAAATGGACAATTAGTCCCTGTTCCCCCTTTTTACTTAACCAAATGACCCCCCCCCCCAAAAAAAAAAAAAAAGAAAAAACGAATCAGGGAAGCATCTTATCAGAATAAACCTATATAAAAAATTTGAAGCAAATCGGTTAATTCTGCATGAAAAACCCATTTATCTAAATTAAGGGGAGGGAATTCGTCCCCGTTCCCTCCTTTATACTTAACAAATGAACCCCCAAAACTAATGCGGGAAACGCCTTATCACAATGAATCAATATACAAAATTTGAAGCAAACTAGATAATTTTGCATAAAAAACCCATTTATCTAACTTAAGGTGGATTAGCCCCTCGTTCCATCCTTTAATCTTAACCAATAAACCCCCAAAATTAATCAGGGAAGTGCCTTATCACAATGAAAATATATACCAAATTTGAAGAAAATCGGATAATTCTGCACGAAAAACCCATTTATTTAAATTAGGGGGAGCATTAACCCCTTTTCCCCCTTTTATACTTAACCAAAGAACCCCAAAGCTAATCAGGGAAGCGCCTAATCAGAATGAACTTATATACCAAATTTGAAGCAAATCGGATAATTCTGCATGAAAAACCTATTTATCTAAATTAAGGAGGGGGGGGATTAGCCTCCAGTTCCCCCCCCCCTTTATACTTAACCGATGAACCCTCAAAACTAATCAGGAAAGAGACTTATCACAATGAACCTCATACAATATCTGAAGAAAATTCGATAATTCTGCATGAAAAAACCATTTATCTAAGTTAGGGGGGATTAGCCTCCATTCCCCCTTCATACTTAACCAATGAACCCCCAAAACTAATCAGGGAAGCGCCTTATCAGAATGCACCTATATTCAAAATTTGAAGCAAATTGGATAATTCTGCATGAAAAACACATTTATCTAAATTAAGGGGGGATCAGCCCCCGTTCCACCCCTTTTATACTTAGCAATTGGACCCCCAAAACTAATCAGGGAAGCGCCTTATCACAATGAACCTATATGCAAAATTTGAAGCAAATTGTATAATTCAGCATGAAAAATCAATTTATCCAAATTACGGGGGATTGGACCACGTTCCCCCCTTTATATTTAACAAATGAACCCCCAAAACTGATCCGGGGAAGCGCCTTATCACATCGAACCTATATATAAAAATTGAAACAAATCTGATAATTCTGAATAAAAAAGTCATTTATCTAAAGTAAGGGGGGGATTAATCACCGTCCCCCTCTTTATACTTAACCAATGAACAACCAAAACTAATGAAGGAAGCGCCTTATCACAATGAAGCTAACACATGGGCTGATAAGTTCCCGGTCTAATAAAGAAAACACAACTTTTTAACAAAACATTATGACTTTTATAACTTTAATAAATAACATAACTTTAATAATAAATAATAATAATTTAATAATAATAATTTAATAAATAAATAATAATAATAATTTAATAATAAATAACATAATTTTATAACGAAAAAGCTCCAAACAGTGTTCTAAATCATTGACTCGTTGTTGTTTTTGGTCAAAAGTCAACACGCGCGGCAGCCACTTTGACAACAGCTTTTTCATAGACAAATGCTCATTCAAAATAAAACCTACACGTTTCTTGGATATCTTCAGAGTCTGAGCTATCGCCTGCAACTTCACTTTACGGTTCCCCAAAACGATTTTTTGGACTATTTTTATGTTTTCCGGAGTAACCACCTCTTTTGCGTGGTGCATCACTGGTGTCCGTACGACCATGTTTAAATTCAGCAAACCAGTCAATAATGTTTGATTTACCTGGTGCAATGTCCGGATAATGCTTATCAAGCCAAGCTTTTGTTTGAACGGTGTTTTTTCCCATCAAAATACAATTCTTGAAATTCTTGTTTATCCATTTTTTTTGTTTATCAACAAAGTTGTTCAAATAAAACCACTCTAACGATTTATCCACACGGCGAATCATCATGACATCTTTTCTGCTACCTTTTAAAGGTTCGTATTTACTAAAAAAAAACATCGGTTCGGCAATTGCAACGCCATCTGTGTGCCAGACCGGGAACTTATCAGCCCATGTGTTATATACAAAATTTGAAGGAAATTGGGTAATTTTGCATGAAAAACCCATTTATTTAATTTAGGGGGATTAGCCCTTGTCCCGCCTATATATTTAACCATTGAACCCCCAAAACTGATCAGGGAAGCGTCTTATCAGAAACAATCTATATACAAAATTTTAAGCAAATCGGATAATTCTGCATGAAAAACCCATTTATGTAAATTAAGGGGGGGAGGAAGAATCACTGTTTCCCTCTTTATACTTTACCATTGAACTCCCAAAACTAATCAGGGAAACGACTTATCACAATGAACTTATGTACAAAATATGAAGAAAATTGGATAATTTTGCATGTAAAACCCACTTATTTAATTTACGGGGACTAGCCCCGGTTCCCCCTTTATATTTAACCATTGAACCCCCAAAACTGATCAGGGAAGCGCCTTATCAGAAACAACCTAATACAAAATTTTAAGCATATCGGATAATTCTGCATGAAAAACCCATTACATAAATTAAGGGGGGATTAGTCCCATTTCGCTCCCTTTATACTTTACCATTGAACCCCCAAAACTAATCAAGGAAGCACCTTATCAGAATGAACCTTTTATAAAAAAAATTTGAAACAATTGGATAATTCTGCTTTAAAAAATCATTTTTCCCACTAAAAAGGGGTTGGGGGAATTAGTCCCTGTTCTCCCCTTTATACTTCACCAATGTAGCTACATACAAAATTTGAAGCAAGTTAGATAATTCTGCATGAAAAACCGTTTTATCTAAATTAAGGGTAGGATTGGCCCCCGTTCCCCTCGTTTATACTTTACCATTGAACTCCCAAAACTAATCAGGGAAGCGATTTATCACAATGAACTTATGTACAAAATACGAAGCAAATTGGGTAATTTTACATGAAAAAACCATTTCTTTATTTTAGATGGGGGGATTAGCCCCTGTTCCCCCTTTATATTTAACCATTGAACCCCCAAAACTGATCCAGGGAAGCGCCTTATCACAATCAACCTACATACAAAATTTGAAGCAAATCGGATAATTCTGCATAAAAAACTTATTTATCTAAATTAAGGGGGAGGAATAATCACCGTTCCCCTCTTTATACTTAACCAATGAACCCCCAAAACTAATAAAGGAAGCGCCTTATCACAATGTAGCTCTATAAAAAATATGAAGAAAATTGGGAAATTTTGCATGAAAAACCCATTTATTTAATTTAGGGGGAGATTAGCCCCTGTTCCTCTTTTATATTTAACCATTGAACCCCCAAACTGATCAGGGAAGCGCCTTATCGGAATGAACCTATATACAAAATTTGAAACAAATCAGATATTTCTGCATGAAAAACACATTATCTAAATTAAGGGGGGGGGGATTAGCCCCCAGTTCCCTCATGTAAACTTAACAAATGAACCACCAAAACTGATGAGGGAAGCGCCTTATCAGAGTGAACCTATGTATAAAATTTGAAACAAAACGGATAATTCTGCATGAAAAACCCATTTATATAAATTAAGTGGGGATCAGCCCCCGTTCCCCAATCAATTAACCTCCAAAGATAATCAGGGAAGCGCCTTATCAGAATGAACCTATATACAATATTTGAAACAAATTGGATAATTCTGCATGAAAAACCCATTTACCTAAATTAAGGTGGTGGGGGGATTAATGACCGTTGCCCTCTTTATACTTAACCAATGAACCCCCAAAACTAATGAAGGAAACGCCTTATCACAATGAAGCTATATACAAAATTAGAAGCAAATTGTGTAATTCTGCATGAAAACCCAATTTATTTAATTTAGGGAGGGGATTCGCCCCTGTTCCCCCTTTATATTTAACCATTGAACCCCCAAAGCTTATCAAAGAAGCGCCTTATTGGAATGAACCTATATACAAAATTTGAAACAAATCGGATATTTCTGCATGAAAAACCCATTTATTTAATTTAGGGGGAGATTAGCCCCTGTTCCTCTTTTATATTTAACCATTGAACCCCCAAAACTGATCAAAGAAGCGCCTTATTGGAATGAACCTATATACAAAATTTGAAACAAATCGGATATTTCTGCATGAAAAACACATTATGTAAATTAAGGGGGGGGGGGGGATTAGCCCCCAGTTCCCTCCTGTAAACTTAACAAATGAACCACCAAAACTGATCAGGGAAGCGCCTTATCAGAGTGAACCTATGTATAAAATTTGAAACAAAACGGATAATTCTGCATGAAAAACCCATTTATATAAATTAAGTGGGGATCAGCCCCCGTCTCCCCTCCCCCTTTTATACTTAGTAATTTAACCCCCAAAACTAATCAAGGAATCGGATTATCAGAATGAACATATATATAAAATTTGAAAATTTAAAATCGGATAATTCTGCATGAAAAACCTATTTATGTAAATTAAGCGGGGGGGGGGAAGATTAGCCCCCAGTTCCTTCATGTAAACTTAACAAATGAACCCCCAAAACTGATCAGGGAAGCGCCTTATCAGAATGAACCTATGTATAAAATTTGAAACAAATCGGATATTTCTGCATGAAAAACACATTATCTAAATTAAGGGGGGGGGATTAGCCCCCAGTTCCCTCCTGTAAACTTAACAAATGAACCCCCAAAACTGATCAGGGAAGCGCCTTATCAGAAAGAACCTATATAGAATATTTGAAACAAATCGGATAATTCTGCATTAAAAACCCATTATCTACATTAAGGGGGATTAGCTCCCAGTTCCGCCCTGTATACTTAATCAATTAACCCCCAAAGATAATCAGGGAAGCGCCTTATCAGAATGAACCTATATACAATATTTGAAACAAATCGGATAATTCTGCATGAAAAACCCATTTACCTAAATTAAGGGGGTGGGGGGGGGGATTAATGACCGTTGTCCTCTTTATACTTAACCAATGAACCCCCAAAACTAATGAAGGAAACGCCTTATCACAATGAAGCTATATACAAAATTTGAAGCAAATTGTGCAATTCTGCATGAAAACCCCATTTATTTAGGGAGGGGATTCGCCCCTGTTCCCCCTTTATATTTAACCATTGAACCCCCAAAGCTGATCAGAGAAGCGCCTTATTTGAATGAACCTATATACAAAATTTGAAACAAATCGGATATTTCTGCATGAAAAACCCATTTACCTAAATTAAGGGGGTGGGGGGGATTAATGACCGTTGTCCTCTTTATACTTAACCAATGAACCCCCAAAACTAATGAAGGAAACGCCTTATCACAATGAAGCTATATACAAAATTAGAAGCAAATTGTGTAATTCTGCATGAAAACCCAATTTATTTAATTTAGGGAGGGGATTTGCCCCTGTTCCCCCTTTATATTTAACCATTGAACCCCCAAAGCTTATCAAAGAAGCGCCTTATTGGAATGAACCTATATACAAAATTTGAAACAAATCGGATATTTCTGCATGAAAAACATATTATCTAAATTAAGGGGGGGGGGGATTAGCTCCCAGTTCCCTCATGTAAACTTAACAAATGAACCCCCAAAACTGATCAGGGAAGCGCCTTATCAGAGTGAACCTATGTATAAAATTTGAAACAAAACGGATAATTCTGCATTAAAAACCCATTTATATAAATTAAGTGGGGATCAGCCCCCGTTCCCCCTCCCCCTTTTATACTTAGCAATTTAACCCCCAAAACTAATCAAGGAATCGGATTATCAGAATGAACATATATATAAAATTTGAAAATTTAAAATCGGATAATTCTGCATGAAAAACCTATTTATGTAAATTAAGCGGGGGGGGGGAAGATTAGCCCCCAGTTCCTTCATGTAAACTTAACAAATGAACCCCCAAAACTGATCAGGGAAGCGCCTTATCAGAATGAACCTATGTATAAAATTTGAAACAAATCGGATATTTCTGCATGAAAAACACATTATCTAAATTAAGGGGGGGGATTAGCCCCCAGTTCCCTCCTGTAAACTTAACAAATGAACCCCCAAAACTGATCAGGGAAGCGCCTTATCAGAAAGAACCTATATAGAATATTTGAAACAAATCGGATAATTCTGCATTAAAAACCCATTATCTACATTAAGGGGGATTAGCTCCCAGTTCCGCCCTGTATACTTAATCAATTAACCCCCAAAGATAATCAGGGAAGCGCCTTATCAGAATGAACCTATATACAATATTTGAAACAAATCGGATAATTCTGCATGAAAAACCCATTTACCTAAATTAAGGGGGTGGGGGGGGGGATTAATGACCGTTGTCCTCTTTATACTTAACCAATGAACCCCCAAAACTAATGAAGGAAACGCCTTATCACAATGAAGCTATATACAAAATTTGAAGCAAATTGTGCAATTCTGCATGAAAACCCCATTTATTTAGTGAGGGGATTCGCCCCTGTTCCCCCTTTATATTTAACCATTGAACCCCCAAAGCTGATCAGAGAAGCGCCTTATTGGAATGAACCTATATACAAAATTTGAAACAAATCGGATATTTCTGCATGAAAAACCCATTTACCTAAATTAAGGGGGTGGGGGGGATTAATGACCGTTGTCCTCTTTATACTTAACCAATGAACCCCCAAAACTAATGAAGGAAACGCCTTATCACAATGAAGCTATATACAAAATTAGAAGCAAATTGTGTAATTCTGCATGAAAACCCAATTTATTTAATTTAGGGAGGGGATTTGCCCCTGTTCCCCCTTTATATTTAACCATTGAACCCCCAAAGCTTATCAAAGAAGCGCCTTATTGGAATGAACCTATATACAAAATTTGAAACAAATCGGATATTTCTGCATGAAAAACATATTATCTAAATTAAGGGGGGGGGGGGGGGATTAGCCCCCAGTTCCCTCATGTAAACTTAACAAATGAACCCCCAAAACTGATCAGGGAAGCGCCTTATCAGAGTGAACCTATGTATAAAATTTGAAACAAAACGGATAATTCTGCATTAAAAACCCATTTATATAAATTAAGTGGGGATCAGCCCCCGTTCCCCCTCCCCCTTTTATACTTAGCAATTTAACCCCCAAAACTAATCAAGGAATCGGATTATCAGAAAGAACATATATATAAAATTTGAAAATTTAAAATCGGATAATTCTGCATGAAAAACCTATTTATGTAAATTAAGCGGGGGGGGGGGATTAGCCCCCAGTTCCCTCATGTAAACTTAACAAATGAACCCCCAAAACTGATCAGGGAAGCGCCTTATCAGAATGAACCTATGTATAAAATTTGAAACAAATCGGATATTTCTGCATGAAAAACACATTATCTAAATTAAGGGGGGGGATTAGCCCCCAGTTCCCTCCTGTAAACTTAACAAATGAACCCCCAAAACTGATCAGGGAAGCGCCTTATCAGAAAGAACCTATATAGAATATTTGAAACAAATCGGATAATTCTGCATGAAAAACCCATTATCTAAATTAAGGGCCCCAGTTCCGCCCTGTATACTTAATCAATTAACCCCCAAAGATAATCAGGGAAGCAAGCGCCTTATCAGAATGAACCTATATACAATATTTGAAACAAATCGGATAATTCTGCATGAAAAACCCATTTACCTAAATTAAGGGGGTGGGGGGGATTAATGACCGTTGTCCTCTTTATACTTAACCAATGAACCCCCAAAACTAATGAAGGAAACGCCTTATCACAATGAAGCTATATACAAAATTTGAAGCAAATTGTGCAATTCTGCATGAAAACCCCATTTATTTAGGGAGGGGATTCGCCCCTGTTCCCCCTTTATATTTAACCATTGAACCCCCAAAGCTGATCAGAGAAGCGCCTTATTGGAATTAACCTATATACAAAATTTGAAACAAATCGGATATTTCTGCATGAAAAACCCATTTACCTAAATTAAGGGGGTGGGGTGGATTAATGACCGTTGTCCTCTTTATACTTAACCAATGAACCCCCAAAACTAATGAAGGAAACGCCTTATCACAATGAAGCTATATACAAAATTTGAAGCAAATTGTGCAATTCTGCATGAAAACCCCATTTATTTAGGGAGGGGATTCGCCCCTGTTCCCCCTTTATATTTAACCATTGAACCCCCAAAGCTGATCAGAGAAGCGCCTTATTGGAATGAACCTATATACAAAATTTGAAACAAATCGGATATTTCTGCATGAAAAACACATTATCTAAATTAAGGGGGGGGGGATTAGCCCCAGTTCCCTCATGTAAACTTAACAAATGAACCCCCAAAACTGATCAGGGAAGCGCCTTATCAGAGTGAACCTATGTATAAAATTTAAAACAAAACGGATAATTCTGCATTAAAAACCCATTTATATAAATTAAGTGGGGATCAGCCCCCGTTCCCCCTCCCCCTTTTATACTTAGCAATTTAACCCCCAAAACTAATCAAGGAATCGGATTATCAGAATGAACATATATATAAAATTTGAAAATTTAAAATCGGATAATTCTGCATGAAAAACCTATTTATGTAAATTAAGCGGGGGGGGGGGGGTCCGGCTTTCATAACCTGTGAGCTAAAAAAAATTCTATTACAATGATATTTCGGGTTCTGTGAACTCCAAAAATAGCAGAATTTTCAGAACATTTATGATTTATATGTTGACATTATGACTCATTTGAACATTTTTTTATTTCTTGAAATTTGCACAGTATTAACACGTGCATTTAAATACATGACAAGATTTAGTTAAAGGAAAGCACAAATATGAAATAAAATCAAATTAGATTTTTTTTTTTTGTTAGAAACCCACATACAAGATAATTTTTATATAAATTAGGATGAAAAACAATACAGAAATGTAACAAAAGCTATTACAGGTTTTCTTTTTCTTTCTTTTTTTTATTTTTAAATGAAGAATTGAAGCTTTATATTTTTAAAATAAATCCCCCCTTCCCCGCACCTCTACTGACAAAAATTCCCTGTTTGCTTTTTTTTATTCTGTTTATTTTAAATTATTAGAAAAGATTAAAAGTCATTTTTTATTTTCAAAATAATGTGAGAAAAATAAAATTTAATCAATTAAATTTGAATATACAGGGTGTGGCAGTTGAAAGCTTCTGCATGCAAGCTTTTACAGCATGAATATAGGTAAAATCAACCTCAAGGTATTAAGCATATTCTACTTTACGTTTTTCACAACTAAAATATTGTCTGATATTAAAAGACTACTGAAATTTATTTTACCATATACCATTATAAATTTCGTTATAGCACCCTGACATACATTTCTCAATTTTTTAATCAACATTATAGAATTTAATGGACATTCCTTTTTAATTGAATTTTAATACACTACAAATAATAAAATGTTAAATTGATTCTATAATAATGTAGTACCTGAAAAAAAAAGACAATATATGATTCTGATATGGCATCGAATACAGAAAAATCTCATGAATTTATTTTAAGATCATAGGTATGTTATTGATATCTTCAGTGTTGAATTCAGGCATTTTTCTCCGAGAGGGATTTCTGTGGCTCCTGGGGGCATATTATAGAGTTCTGAGGGGGGAGGAAGAATCACCGTTCCCCTCTTTATGCTTTACCATTGAACTCCCAAAACTAATCAGGGAAACGACTTATCACAATGAACTTATGTACAAAATATGAAGAAAACTGGGTACTTTTGCATGTAAAACCCACTTATTTAATTTAGGGGGACTAGCCCCGGTTCCCCCTTTATATTTAACCATTGAACCCCCAAAACTGATCAGGGAAGCGCCTTATCAGAAACAACCTAATACAAAATTTTAAGCAAATCGGATAATTCTGCATGAAAAACCCATTACATAAATTAAGGGGGGATTAGTCTCATTTCGCTCCCTTTATACTTTACCATTGAACCCTCAAAACTAATCAAGGAAGCACCTTATCAGAATGAACCTTTTATAAAAAAAATTTGAAACAATTGGATAATTCTGCTTTAAAAAATCATTTTTCTCAATTGAGAGGGGGGGGGGGGATTAGTCCCTGTTCTCCCCTTTATACTTCACCAATGTACAAACATACAAAATTTGAAGCAAGTTAGAAAATTCTGCATGAAAAACCGTTTTATCTAAATTAAGGGTAGGATTGGCCCCCGTTCCCCTCGTTTATACTTTACCATTGAACTCCCAAAACTAATCAGGGAAGCGACTTATCACAATGAACTTATGTACAAAATACGAAGCAAATTGGTAATTTTACATGAATAAACCATTTCTTTATTTTAGAGGGGGGGATTAGCCCCTGTTCCCCCTTTATATTTAACCATTGAACCCCCAAAACTGATCCAGGGAAGCGCCTTATCACAATGAACCTATATACAAAATTTGAAGCAAATCGGATAATTCTGCATAAAAAACTTATTTATCTAAATTAAGGGGGAGGAATAATCACCGTTCCCTTCTTTATACTTAAACAATGAACCCCCAAAACTAATAAAGGAAGCGCCTTATCACAATGTAGCTCTATAAAAAATATGAAGAAAATTGGGAAATTTTGCATGAAAAACCCATTTATTTAATTTAGGGGGAGATTAGCCCCTGTTCCTCTTTTATATTTAACCATTGAACCCCCAAAACTGATCAGGGAAGCGCCTTATCGGAATGAACCTATAAACAAAATTTGAAACAAATCGGATATTTCGGCATGAAAAACACATTATCTAAATTAAGGGGGGGGGGATTAGCCCCCAGTTCCGCCCTGTATACTTAATCAATTAACCTCCAAAGATAATCAGGGAAGCGCCTTATCAGAATGAACCTATATACAATATTTGAAACAAATTGGATAATTCTGCATGAAAAACCCATTTACCTAAATTAAGGTGGTGGGGGGATTAATGACCGTTGCCCTCTTTATACTTAACCAATGAACCCCCAAAACTAATGAAGGAAACGCCTTATCACAATGAAGCTATATACAAAATTAGAAGCAAATTGTGTAATTCTGCATGAAAACCCAATTTATTTAATTTAGGGAGGGGATTCGCCCCTGTTCCCCCTTTATATTTAACCATTGAACCCCCAAAGCTTATCAAAGAAGCGCCTTATTGGAATGAACCTATATACAAAATTTGAAACAAATCGGATATTTCTGCATGAAAAACCCATTTATTTAATTTAGGGGGAGATTAGCCCCTGTTCCTCTTTTATATTTAACCATTGAACCCCCAAAACTGATCAAAGAAGCGCCTTATTGGAATGAACATATATACAAAATTTGAAACAAATCGGATATTTCTGCATGAAAAACACATTATGTAAATTAAGGGGGGGGGGGGATTAGCCCCCAGTTCCCTCCTGTAAACTTAACAAATGAACCACCAAAACTGATCAGGGAAGCGCCTTATCAGAGTGAACCTATGTATAAAATTTGAAACAAAACGGATAATTCTGCATGAAAAACCCATTTATATAAATTAAGTGGGGATCAGCCCCCGTCTCCCCTCCCCCTTTTATACTTAGCAATTTAACCCCCAAAACTAATCAAGGAATCGGATTATCAGAATGAACATATATATAAAATTTGAAAATTTAAAATCGGATAATTCTGCATGAAAAACCTATTTATGTAAATTAAGCGGGGGGGGGGGGGGGGAAGATTAGCCCCCAGTTCCTTCATGTAAACTTAACAAATGAACCCCCAAAACTGATCAGGGAAGCGCCTTATCAGAATGAACCTATGTATAAAATTTGAAACAAATCGGATATTTCTGCATGAAAAACACATTATCTAAATTAAGGGGGGGGGATTAGCCCCCAGTTCCCTCCTGTAAACTTAACAAATGAACCCCCAAAACTGATCAGGGAAGCGCCTTATCAGAAAGAACCTATATAGAATATTTGAAACAAATCGGATAATTCTGCATTAAAAACCCATTATCTACATTAAGGGGGATTAGCTCCCAGTTCCGCCCTGTATACTTAATCAATTAACCCCCAAAGATAATCAGGGAAGCGCCTTATCAGAATGAACCTATATACAATATTTGAAACAAATCGGATAATTCTGCATGAAAAACCCATTTACCTAAATTAAGGGGGTGGGGGGGGATTAATGACCGTTGTCCTCTTTATACTTAACCAATGAACCCCCAAAACTAATGAAGGAAACGCCTTATCACAATGAAGCTATATACAAAATTTGAAGCAAATTGTGCAATTCTGCATGAAAACCCCATTTATTTAGGGAGGGGATTCGCCCCTGTTCCCCCTTTATATTTAACCATTGAACCCCCAAAGCTGATCAGAGAAGCGCCTTATTGGAATGAACATATATACAAAATTTGAAACAAATCGGATATTTCTGCATGAAAAACCCATTTACCTAAATTAAGGGGGTGGGGGGGATTAATGACCGTTGTCCTCTTTATACTTAACCAATGAACCCCCAAAACTAATGAAGGAAACGCCTTATCACAATGAAGCTATATACAAAATTAGAAGCAAATTGTGTAATTCTGCATGAAAACCCAATTTATTTAATTTAGGGAGGGGATTCGCCCCTGTTCCCCCTTTATATTTAACCATTGAACCCCCAAAGCTTATCAAAGAAGCGCCTTATTGGAATGAACCTATATACAAAATTTGAAACAAATCGGATATTTCTGCATGAAAAACATATTATCTAAATTAAGGGGGGGGGGATTAGCCCCCAGTTCCCTCATGTAAACTTAACAAATGAACCCCCAAAACTGATCAGGGAAGCGCCTTATCAGAGTGAACCTATGTATAAAATTTGAAACAAAACGGATAATTCTGCATTAAAAACCCATTTATATAAATTAAGTGGGGATCAGCCACCGTTCCCCCTCCCCCTTTTATACTTAGCAATTTAACCCCCAAAACTAATCAAGGAATCGGATTATCAGAATGAACATATATATAAAATTTGAAAATTTAAAATCGGATAATTCTGCATGAAAAACCTATTTATGTAAATTAAGCGGGGGGGGGGGATTAGCCCCCAGTTCCCTCATGTAAACTTAACAAATGAACCCCCAAAACTGATCAGGGAAGCGCCTTATCAGAATGAACCTATGTATAAAATTTGAAACAAATCGGATATTTCTGCATGAAAAACACATTATCTAAATTAAGGGGGGGGGGGATTAGCCCCCAGTTCCCTCCTGTAAACTTAACAAATGAACCCCCAAAACTGATCAGGGAAGCGCCTTATCAGAAAGAACCTATATAGAATATTTGAAACAAATCGGATAATTCTGCATGAAAAACCCATTATCTAAATTAAGGGGGATTAGCCCCCAGTTCCGCCCTGTATACTTAATCAATTAACCCCCAAAGATAATCAGGGAAGCAAGCGCCTTATCAGAATGAACCTATATACAATATTTGAAACAAATCGGATAATTCTGCATGAAAAACCCATTTACCTAAATTAAGGGGGTGGGGGGGATTAATGACCGTTGTCCTCTTTATACTTAACCAATGAACCCCCAAAACTAATGAAGGAAACGCCTTATCACAATGAAGCTATATACAAAATTTGAAGCAAATTGTGCAATTCTGCATGAAAACCCCATTTATTTAGGGAGGGGATTCGCCCCTGTTCCCCCTTTATATTTAACCATTGAACCCCCAAAGCTGATCAGAGAAGCGCCTTATTGGAATGAACCTATATACAAAATTTGAAACAAATCGGATATTTCTGCATGAAAAACCCATTTACCTAAATTAAGGGGGTGGGGTGGATTAATGACCGTTGTCCTCTTTATACTTAACCAATGAACCCCCAAAACTAATGAAGGAAACGCCTTATCACAATGAAGCTATATACAAAATTTGAAGCAAATTGTGCAATTCTGCATGAAAACCCCATTTATTTAGGAAGGGGATTCGCCCCTGTTCCCCCTTTATATTTAACCATTGAACCCCCAAAGCTGATCAGAGAAGCGCCTTATTGGAATGAACCTATATACAAAATTTGAAACAAATCGGATATTTCTGCATGAAAAACACATTATCTAAATTAAGGGGGGGGGGCGATTAGCCCCAGTTCCCTCATGTAAACTTAACAAATGAACCCCCAAAACTGATCAGGGAAGCGCCTTATCAGAGTGAACCTATGTATAAAATTTAAAACAAAACGGATAATTCTGCATTAAAAACCCATTTATATAAATTAAGTGGGGATCAGCCCCCGTTCCCCCTCCCCCTTTTATACTTAGCAATTTAACCCCCAAAACTAATCAAGGAATCGGATTATCAGAATGAACATATATATAAAATTTGAAAATTTAAAATCGGATAATTCTGCATGAAAAACCTATTTATGTAAATTAAGCGGGGGGGGGGGGGGGGGGTCCGGCTTTCATAACCTGTGAGCTAAAAAAAATTCTATTACAATGATATTTCGGGTTCTGTGAACTCCAAAAATAGCAGAATTTTCAGAACATTTATGATTTATATGTTGACATTATGACTCATTTGAACATTTTTTTATTTCTTGAAATTTGCACAGTATTAACACGTGCATTTAAATACATGACAAGATTTAGTTAAAGGAAAGCACAAATATGAAATAAAATCAAATTAGATTTTTTTTTTTTGTTAGAAACCCACATGCAAGATAATTTTTATATAAATTAGGATGAAAAACAATACAGAAATGTAACAAAAGCTATTACAGGTTTTCTTTTTCTTTCTTTTTTTTATTTTTAAATGAAGAATTGAAGCTTTATATTTTTAAAATAAATCCCCCCTTCCCCGCACCTCTACTGACAAAAATTCCCTGTTTGCTTTTTTTTATTCTGTTTAATTTAAATTATTAGAAAAGATTAAAAGTCATTTTTTATTTTCAAAATAATGTGAGAAAAATAAAATTTAATCAATTAAATTTGAATATACAGGGTGTGGCAGTTGAAAGCTTCTGCATGCAAGCTTTTACAGCATGAATATAGGTAAAATCAACCTCAAGGTATTAAGCATATTCTACTTTACGTTTTTCACAACTAAAATATTGTCTGATATTAAAAGACTACTGAAATTTATTTTACCATATACCATTATAAATTTCGTTATAGCACCCTGACATACATTTCTCAATTTTTTAATCAACATTATAGAATTTAATGGACATTCCTTTTTAATTGAATTTTAATACACTACAAATAATAAAATGTTAAATTGATTCTATAATAATGTAGTACCTGAAAAAAAAAGACAATATATGATTCTGATATGGCATCGAATACAGAAAAATCTCATGAATTTATTTTAAGATCATAGGTATGTTATTGATATCTTCAGTGTTGAATTCAGGCATTTTTCTCCGAGAGGGATTTCTGTGGCTCCTGGGGGCATATTATAGAGTTCTGAGGGGGGAGGAAGAATCACCGTTCCCCTCTTTATGCTTTACCATTGAACTCCCAAAACTAATCAGGGAAACGACTTATCACAATGAACTTATGTACAAAATATGAAGAAAACTGGGTACTTTTGCATGTAAAACCCACTTATTTAATTTAGGGGGACTAGCCCCGGTTCCCCCTTTATATTTAACCATTGAACCCCCAAAACTGATCAGGGAAGCGCCTTATCAGAAACAACCTAATACAAAATTTTAAGCAAATCGGATAATTCTGCATGAAAAACCCATTACATAAATTAAGGGGGGATTAGTCTCATTTCGCTCCCTTTATACTTTACCATTGAACCCCCAAAACTAATCAAGGAAGCACCTTATCAGAATGAACCTTTAATAAAAAAAATTTGAAACAATTGGATAATTCTGCTTTAAAAAATCATTTTTCTCAATTGAGAGGGGGGGGGGGGATTAGTCCCTGTTCTCCCCTTTATACTTCACCAATGTACAAACATACAAAATTTGAAGCAAGTTAGATAATTCTGCATGAAAAACCGTTTTATCTAAATTAAGGGTAGGATTGGCCCCCGTTCCCCTCGTTTATACTTTACCATTGAACTCCCAAATCTAATCAGGGAAGCGACTTATCACAATGAACTTATGTACAAAATACGAAGCAAATTGGTAATTTTACATGAATAAACCATTTCTTTATTTTAGAGGGGGGGATTAGCCCCTGTTCCCCCTTTATATTTAACCATTGAACCCCCAAAACTGATCCAGGGAAGCGCCTTATCACAATGAACCTATATACAAAATTTGAAGCAAATCGGATAATTCTGCATAAAAAACTTATTTATCTAAATTAAGGGGGAGGAATAATCACCGTTCCCTTCTTTATACTTAAACAATGAACCCCCAAAACTAATAAAGGAAGCGCCTTATCACAATGTAGCTCTATAAAAAATATGAAGAAAATTGGGAAATTTTGCATGAAAAACCCATTTATTTAATTTAGGGGGAGATTAGCCCCTGTTCCTCTTTTATATTTAACCATTGAACCCCCAAAACTGATCAGGGAAGCGCCTTATCGGAATGAACCTATAAACAAAATTTGAAACAAATCGGATATTTCGGCATGAAAAACACATTATCTAAATTAAGGGGGGGGGATTAGCCCCCAGTTCCGCCCTGTATACTTAATCAATTAACCTCCAAAGATAATCAGGGAAGCGCCTTATCAGAATGAACCTATATACAATATTTGAAACAAATTGGATAATTCTGCATGAAAAACCCATTTACCTAAATTAAGGTGGTGGGGGGATTAATGACCGTTGCCCTCTTTATACTTAACCAATGAACCCCCAAAACTAATGAAGGAAACGCCTTATCACAATGAAGCTATATACAAAATTAGAAGCAAATTGTGTAATTCTGCATGAAAACCCAATTTATTTAATTTAGGGAGGGGATTCGCCCCTGTTCCCCCTTTATATTTAACCATTGAACCCCCAAAGCTTATCAAAGAAGCGCCTTATTGGAATGAACCTATATACAAAATTTGAAACAAATCGGATATTTCTGCATGAAAAACCCATTTATTTAATTTAGGGGGAGATTAGCCCCTGTTCCTCTTTTATATTTAGCCATTGAACCCCCAAAACTGATCAAAGAAGCGCCTTATTGGAATGAACCTATATACAAAATTTGAAACAAATCGGATATTTCTGCATGAAAAACACATTATGTAAATTAAGGGGGGGGGATTAGCCCCCAGTTCCCTCCTGTAAACTTAACAAATGAACCCCCAAAACTGATCAGGGAAGCGCCTTATCAGAAAGAACCTATATAGAATATTTGAAACAAATCGGATAATTCTGCATGAAAAACCCATTATCTAAATTAAGGGGGATTAGCCCCCAGTTCCGCCCTGTATACTTAATCAATTAACCCCCAAAGATAATCAGGGAAGCGCCTTATCAGAATGAACCTATATACAATATTTGAAACAAATCGGATAATTCTGCATGAAAAACCCATTTACCTAAATTAAGGGGGTGGGGGGGGATTAATGACCGTTGTCCTCTTTATACTTAACCAATGAACCCCCAAAACTAATGAAGGAAACGCCTTATCACAATGAAGCTATATACAAAATTTGAAGCAAATTGTGTAATTCTGCATGAAAACCCCATTTATTTAGGGAGGGGATTCGCCCCTGTTCCCCCTTTATATTTAACCATTGAACCCCCAAAGCTGATCAGAGAAGCGCCTTATTGGAATGAACCTATATACAAAATTTGAAACAAATCGAATATTTCTGCATGAAAAACACATTATCTAAATTAAGGGGGGGGGGGGTATTAGCCCCCAGTTCCCTCATGTAAACTTAACAAATGAACCCCCAAAACTGATCAGGGAAGCGCCTTATCAGAGTGAACCTATGTATAAAATTTGAAACAAAACGGATAATTCTGCATTAAAAACCCATTTATATAAATTAAGTGGGGATCAGCCCCCGTTCCCCCTCCCCCTTTTATACTTAGCAATTTAACCCCCAA
Source organism: Maratus michaelseni (assembly GCA_963931845.1). Lineage (NCBI taxonomy): Eukaryota > Metazoa > Arthropoda > Arachnida > Araneae > Salticidae > Maratus > Maratus michaelseni. Next base: position 82,540,556 of record OZ007599.1, on the reverse strand, counting down.
AACTAATCAAGGAATCGGATTATTAGACTGAACATATATATAAAATTTGAAAATTTAAAATCGGATAATTCTGCATGAAAAACCTATTTATGTAAATTAAGCGGGGGGGGGGGGGATTAGCCCCCAGTTCCTTCATGTAAACTTAACAAATGAACCCCCAAAACTGATCAGGGAAGCGCCTTATCAGAGTGAACCTATGTATAAAATTTGAAACAAAACGGATAATTCTGCATTAAAAACCCATTTATATAAATTAAGTGGGGATCAGCCCCCGTTCCCCCTCCCCCTTTTATACTTAGCAATTTAACCCCCAAAACTAATCAAGGAATCGGATTATCAGAATGAACATATATATAAAATTTGAAAATTTAAAATCGGATAATTCTGCATGAAAAACCTATTTATGTAAATTAAGCGGGGGGGGGGGGGGGGGGGTCCGGCTTTGATAACCTGTGAGCTAAAAAAAATTCTATTACAATGATATTTCGGGTTCTGTGAACTCCAAAAATAGCAGAATTTTCAGAACATTTATGATTTATATGTTGACATTATGACTCATTTGAACATTTTTTTATTTCTTGAAATTTGCACAGTATCAACACGTGCATTTAAATACATGACAAGATTTAGTTAAAGGAAAGCACAAATATGAAATAAAATCAAATTAGATATTTTTTTTTTTTGTTAGAAACCCACATACAAGATAATTTTTATATAAATTAGGATGAAAAACAATACAGAAATGTAACAAAAGCTATTACAGGTTTTCTTTTTCTTTCTTTTTTTTTATTTTTAAATGAAGAATTGAAGCTTTATATTTTTAAAATAAATCCCCCCCCCCCCCCCCCGGCACCTCTACTGACAAAAATTCCCTGTTTGCTTTTTTTTATTCTGTTTATTTTAAATTATTAGAAAAGATTAAAAGTCATTTTTTATTTTCAAAATAATGTGAGAAAAATAAAATTTAATCAATTAAATTTGAATATACAGGGTGGGGCAGTTGAAAGCTTCTGCATGCAAGCTTTTACAGCATGAATATACGTAAAATCAACCTCAAGGTATTAAGCATATTCTACTTTACGTTTTTCACAACTAAAATATTGTCTGATATTAAAAGACTACTGAAATTTATTTTACCATATACCATTATAAATTTCGTTATAGCACCCTGACATACATTTCTCAATTTTTTAATCAACATTATAGAATTTAATGGACATTCCTTTTTAATTGAATTTTAATACACTACAAATAATAAAATGTTAAATTGATTCTATAATAATGTAGTACCTGAAAAAAAAAAGACAATATATGATTCTGATATGGCATCGAATACAGAAAAATCTCATGAATTTATTTTAAGATCATAGGTATGTTATTGATATCTTCAGTGTTGAATTCAGGCATTTTTCTCCGAGAGGGATTTCTGTGGCTCCTGGGGGCATATTATAGAGTTCTGAGGGGGGGAGGAAGAATCACCGTTCCCCTCTTTATGCTTTACCATTGAACTCCCAAAACTAATCAGGGAAACGACTTATCACAATGAACTTATGTACAAAATATGAAGAAAACTGGGTACTTTTGCATGTAAAACCCACTTATTTAATTTAGGGGGACTAGCCCCGGTTCCCCCTTTATATTTAACCATTGAACCCCCAAAACTGATCAGGGAAGCGCCTTATCAGAAACAACCTAATACAAAATTTTAAGCAAATCGGATAATTCTGCATGAAAAACCCATTACATAAATTAAGGGGGGATTAGTCTCATTTCGCTCCCTTTATACTTTACCATTGAACCCCCAAAACTAATCAAGGAAGCACCTTATCAGAATGAACCTTTTATAAAAAAAATTTGAAACAATTGGATAATTCTGCTTTAAAAAATCATTTTTCTCAATTGAGAGGGGGGGGGGGATTAGTCCCTGTTCTCCCCTTTATACTTCACCAATGTACAAACATACAAAATTTGAAGCAAGTTAGATAATTCTGCATGAAAAACCGTTTTATCTAAATTAAGGGTAGGATTGGCCCCCGTTCCCCTCGTTTATACTTTACCATTGAACTCCCAAAACTAATCAGGGAAGCGACTTATCACAATGAACTTATGTACAAAATACGAAGCAAATTGGTAATTTTACATGAATAAACCATTTCTTTATTTTAGAGGGGGGGATTAGCCCCTGTTCCCCCTTTATATTTAACCATTGAACCCCCAAAACTGATCCAGGGAAGCGCCTTATCACAATGAACCTATATACAAAATTTGAAGCAAATCGGATAATTCTGCATAAAAAACTTATTTATCTAAATTAAGGGGGAGGAATAATCACCGTTCCCTTCTTTATACTTAAACAATGAACCCCCAAAACTAATAAAGGAAGCGCCTTATCACAATGTAGCTCTATAAAAAATATGAAGAAAATTGGGAAATTTTGCATGAAAAACCCATTTATTTAATTTAGGGGGAGATTAGCCCCTGTTCCTCTTTTATATTTAACCATTGAACCCCCAAAACTGATCAGGGAAGCGCCTTATCGGAATGAACCTATATACAAAATTTGAAACAAATCGGATATTTCGGCATGAAAAACACATTATCTAAATTAAGGGGGGGGATTAGCCCCCAGTTCCGCACTGTATACTTAATCAATTAACCTCCAAAGATAATCAGGGAAGCGCCTTATCAGAATGAACCAATATACAATATTTGAAACAAATTGGATAATTCTGCATGAAAAACCCATTTACCTAAATTAAGGTGGTGGGGGGATTAATGACCGTTGCCCTCTTTATACTTAACCAATGAACCCCCAAAACTAATGAAGGAAACGCCTTATCACAATGAAGCTATATACAAAATTAGAAGCAAATTGTGTAATTCTGCATGAAAACCCAATTTATTTAATTTAGGGAGGGGATTCGCCCCTGTTCCCCCTTTATATTTAACCATTGAACCCCCAAAGCTTATCAAAGAAGCGCCTTATTGGAATGAACCTATATACAAAATTTGAAACAAATCGGATATTTCTGCATGAAAAACCCATTTATTTAATTTAGGGGGAGATTAGCCCCTGTTCCTCTTTTATATTTAACCATTGAACCCCCAAAACTGATCAAAGAAGCGCCTTATTGGAATGAACCTATATACAAAATTTGAAACAAATCGGATATTTCTGCATGAAAAACACATTATGTAAATTAAGGGGGGGGATTAGCCCCCAGTTCCCTCCTGTAAACTTAACAAATGAACCCCCAAAACTGATCAGGGAAGCGCCTTATCAGAAAGAACCTATATAGAATATTTGAAACAAATCGGATAATTCTGCATGAAAAACCCATTATCTAAATTAAGGGGGATTAGCCCCCAGTTCCGCCCTGTATACTTAATCAATTAACCCCCAAAGATAATCAGGGAAGCGCCTTATCAGAATGAACCTATATACAATATTTGAAACAAATCGGATAATTCTGCATGAAAAACCCATTTACCTAAATTAAGGGGGTGGGGGGGATTAATGACCGTTGTCCTCTTTATACTTAACCAATGAACCCCCAAAACTAATGAAGGAAACGCCTTATCACAATGAAGCTATATACAAAATTAGAAGCAAATTGTGTAATTCTGCATGAAAACCCAATTTATTTAATTTAGGGAGGGGATTCGCCCCTGTTCCCCCTTTATATTTAACCATTGAACCCCCAAAGCTTATCAAAGAAGCGCCTTATTGGAATGAACCTATATACAAAATTTGAAACAAATCGGATATTTCTGCATGAAAAACCCATTTATTTAATTTAGGGGGAGATTAGCCCCTGTTCCTCTTTTATATTTAACCATTGAACCCCCAAAACTGATCAAAGAAGCGCCTTATTGGAATGAACCTATATACAAAATTTGAAACAAATCGGATATTTCTGCATGAAAAACACATTATGTAAATTAAGGGGGGGGGGGATTAGCCCCCAGTTCCCTCCTGTAAACTTAACAAATGAACCCCCAAAACTGATCAGGGAAGCGCCTTATCAGAAAGAACCTATATAGAATATTTGAAACAAATCGGATAATTCTGCATGAAAAACCCATTATCTAAATTAAGGGGGATTAGCCCCCAGTTCCGCCCTGTATACTTAATCAATTAACCCCCAAAGATAATCAGGGAAGCGCCTTATCAGAATGAACCTATATACAATATTTGAAACAAATCGGATAATTCTGCATGAAAAACCCATTTACCCAAATTAAGGGGGTGGGGGGGATTAATGACCGTTGTCCTCTTTATACTTAACCAATGAACCCCCAAAACTAATGAAGGAAACGCCTTATCACAATGAAGCTATATACAAAATTTGAAGCAAATTGTGTAATTCTGCATGAAAACCCCATTTATTTAGGGAGGGGATTCGCCCCTGTTCCCCCTTTATATTTAACCATTGAACCCCCAAAGCTGATCAGAGAAGCGCCTTATTGGAATGAACCTATATACAAAATTTGAAACAAATCGAATATTTCTGCATGAAAAACACATTATCTAAATTAAGGGGGGGGGGATTAGCCCCCAGTTCCCTCATGTAAACTTAACAAATGAACCCCCAAAACTGATCAGGGAAGCGCCTTATCAGAGTGAACCTATGTATAAAATTTGAAACAAAACGGATAATTCTGCATTAAAAACCCATTTATATAAATTAAGTGGGGATCAGCCCCCGTTCCCCCTCCCCCTTTTATACTTAGCAATTTAACCCCCAAAACTAATCAAGGAATCGGATTATTAGACTGAACATATATATAAAATTTGAAAATTTAAAATCGGATAATTCTGCATGAAAAACCTATTTATGTAAATTAAGCGGGGGGGGGGGGATTAGCCCCCAGTTCCTTCATGTAAACTTAACAAATGAACCCCCAAAACTGATCAGGGAAGCGCCTTATCAGAGTGAACCTATGTATAAAATTTGAAACAAAACGGATAATTCTGCATTAAAAACCCATTTATATAAATTAAGTGGGGATCAGCCCCCGTTCCCCCTCCCCCTTTTATACTTAGCAATTTAACCCCCAAAACTAATCAAGGAATCGGATTATCAGAATGAACATATATATAAAATTTGAAAATTTAAAATCGGATAATTCTGCATGAAAAACCTATTTATGTAAATTAAGCGGGGGGGGGGGGTCCGGCTTTGATAACCTGTGAGCTAAAAAAAATTCTATTACAATGATATTTCGGGTTCTGTGAACTCCAAAAATAGCAGAATTTTCAGAACATTTATGATTTATATGTTGACATTATGACTCATTTGAACATTTTTTTATTTCTTGAAATTTGCACAGTATCAACACGTGCATTTAAATACATGACAAGATTTAGTTAAAGGAAAGCACAAATATGAAATAAAATCAAATTAGATATTTTTTTTTTTGTTAGAAACCCACATACAAGATAATTTTTATATAAATTAGGATGAAAAACAATACAGAAATGTAACAAAAGCTATTACAGGTTTTCTTTTTCTTTCTTTTTTTTAATTTTTAAATGAAGAATTGAAGCTTTATATTTTTAAAATAAATCCCCCCCCCCCCCGGCACCTCTACTGACAAAAATTCCCTGTTTGCTTTTTTTTATTCTGTTTATTTTAAATTATTAGAAAAGATTAAAAGTCATTTTTTATTTTCAAAATAATGTGAGAAAAATAAAATTTAATCAATTAAATTTGAATATACAGGGTGGGGCAGTTGAAAGCTTCTGCATGCAAGCTTTTACAGCATGAATATACGTAAAATCAACCTCAAGGTATTAAGCATATTCTACTTTACGTTTTTCACAACTAAAATATTGTCTGATATTAAAAGACTACTGAAATTTATTTTACCATATACCATTATAAATTTCGTTATAGCATCCTGACATACATTTCTCAATTTTTTAATCAACATTATAGAATTTAATGGACATTCCTTTTTAATTGAATTTTAATACACTACAAATAATAAAATGTTAAATTGATTCTATAATAATGTAGTACCTGAAAAAAAAAGACAATATATGATTCTGATATGGCATCGAATACAGAAAAATCTCATGCATTTATTTTAAGATCATAGGTATGTTATTGATATCTTCAGTGTTGAATTCAGGCATTTTTCTCCGAGAGGGATTTCTGTGGCTCCTGGGGGCATATTATAGAGTTCCGAGGGGGGGGGGGAATTGCACTTTTTGACCATTAAATCATAAAATCCGAAATCTTCAGAGGGGGTGGCCATTTCAATGCTCCGGGAGAGAGGAATGTTCCCCCCCCCTCCCCCGGCTATCTCTTGAATTCAACACTGGATGCCTTACAGAATTAAACAAATAAACAAGTACCTGAATTTAGAATAAGTTAAAAACTACTTAAAAAGCACTCTACAAAAATTGAGTTTTCATTAAGATAATATCTAAGTTAGAAATTTCTGGCACATCAAAATATTTTTTTGATTGGGGATATTTTTCTCATAAAAAATAAACTGGGCGAGAAATAAGATAATATGCATTTTATTTCAGGCTACGCAGCTCCTTAAACATGTTATTCGGTTTGATAATCATGCACTGTAAATATATGGACATATCAAATCCCAAATATTAAAAATCACATAAATTTTAGTACTTACCATTGCGAAGTTAGAACTACGTAGAACAATTGTCCAATATTTAACAACATGGCGGACATCTTCTTCATCGAAAATCTCGATTCTGTTCTGTTATCAATCACGTGACGCCACGCCTTTCATACGTCAGCAGAGAGCGAGACTGCGCAGTAAGTCCGGTGAAATTATTTTCCATCATTTCGGAAACTAATACGATATAAAAAGATTATTTTTATGACTGTAGGAAAACTTTCTGTTGTGATTCGGAAAAAATATTTTATCGGTTGTTTTCCGTATCGTAAAGGAAATTTATCTTTTACGAAACGGAAAAGGGTTGGAAATTTTTTACAGTGATACTGTTTTTATAGTTTTTTATTTAACACTTTTTAGCAATTAATAACCTATATATTTTTATATTTAATTTTGTTAAATTATTACGCGTTTTTTAACATTAGAATTTCTTTTAATTATCGTTTAATATTTTATTTTTAATGTAATATTTCTGCACATAACACATTTACTCACAAAATAATCATATGTAATATGTATACTTCATTTTATATTGCTTAGTACATGTTAAAAATCTATCCAGTCAATGCGTTAATAAATAATAATAATAATAAAAAGATTAATATGGAATCACTATTTCTCTTTACTTACATTTCTATAATTATTTTTTCAAACATTTGTGTATTACTTACTAGATATGCCTAATTGTAAAAAAAAAGTTTCATTTTACAGAAAAACCCCGTCAATGCCAGTAAAAAACTATATACTTTACAGAAATAGTCTGCATTTATTACGAAATTATGGACAAATGTTAAAATAACAGAAAGTTCGTAATAAATACAGATTATTTCCGCAAAATAAACAGTTTTTTACTGGCGTCTTGGCGAAATTATGGACAAATGTTAAAATAACAGAAAGTTCGTAATAAATACAGATTATTTTCGCAAAATAAACAGTTTTTTTACTGGCGTCCTGTCTGACAGTTTTTTTTGTAAAGTCAACAGATATTTTTACAGCGTACATCTCAGATATTCTTTACTCAAGTTATTTATTTATTACTTTTTAAAGATTCTTCGTAACGTCCTTAAATGCAATGAATAATGCATTTTTAAAACTAAACGACAAATGTAAATTTTGGAAATGAAAGAAGCTAATGACGCTCGTTAACAATAAAAAGTAGAATTTTAAGTGCTCATTCATAATGATTTTTAATTGAAGTGTTTTTCACTTTTACTAATGCTGAAATAGACAAGATTTGGTACCTTGGTTTGGTTCATGACATTTTAAGCAATTCACTTGTTAAATCAAATTATGCACATGGTGTGCAATGAATATTCAGCTAAAATTAGCGGAAAACAGCTTTAAAAATAACAAACACTTGTTTGTAAGTCAATATAGTATTTAATTTCTGTTTATATTTACTATGATTTACAGAAATCTTCTTTACAAATACTTCTCCTTTTATATGCTCATTGTTCAGTAAATTCATGCTTTTATGCGTGTTCTATCTCTTCGCCTAAAAAAAATCAAACAAATCTACTTAAGTAAATTTTAAGTCACAAGGAAAATGACTGCAAAAGTAGGAAAATTATTTAGCTTTTTACAAATACAACCTTTTTAAAATTTATTCTTTGGAAAATTGTATAAGGAAGACATGATATCACAGCTTAGCGTGTTTGTCTAAGGTTTAAGTCCGACTTTCAATGTTCAAATATTTTAGACAATTGAATGAAATTCTTGAAGCTCTGCATAAAACCTATTCTTCTAAAAAATAATCAACAAGGAAACTTTAAAACTTGTATGACTATGTAAATTTTATACAAACTGCATTCTTACAAAATAAAAATGCATTGTTTTTCCTGTAAAAGCTAACTTGTTTTACAACTTTGGTGTATATTTGCAGTATTTTTTCTGAAAACAATTAACGAATGTAATTAAAACTAGAAAATAGATTTACAAAATGTTTCGAGGTAAACCAAATCTTAAACTCACACCTGCAATGTATTTTTTAATTTTATCGTGTTCTATTAATTTATACGTTATTTACCCAAATTTAGAAGATTTTATCGTAGATTTTATCTCCTGATGCATCATTTAAGGAACTGTTTAATTGTTTCATTTGGATGTATTATCAATGTATTAATTATAAATTAGGATGTACGATAATTAATAATACATAACGCGAGTCTAATATATATCAAACATCAGCATCATAATCCGATTTTTGTCTGCTGAAATAAAATAAAATATCTCCCCTCGATGTAGGTCTGAATAGTAATTTGCCAAGCAATGATATAGCGTGTTAAAATTTTGTTTTGTTGTAAGAGTCATCACCGTTTAAGGTTTTTATTTGCCTTTAAAGTAGCACAAGATTTTTATATTTCTCTAAAACAACTCTGTATCCATATATTACTATAATCATTTTACCTGTTTCTCTTCTAAATTTACTTCAAATACCTTCAAGATGCAACAATTATAAAGACTGCAATATTTATAGGAAGTTATGCGTACCATCGGGATATTTCCTGTAGCAGTACAAAACAAATCTGGTCAATGTGCAAATGAATCATTAAATAAAACTGAGTGTCAAAGCGTCATAAGCGTTTCAAATATTTAAAATTTTTCAATTAAACTAGTGATTTCTTAATCTAGTATTTAATTTGTTTTACTCTCTAATAAATTTAATTTTAGTGTTTTAATTTTTAAAACTTTATCGATGAGAATACTTTTTGAAGAATGTCATACAGTTTATCTCCGCAAGCATTTTCAAGCAAAAGAAGTACGTAATGGATTGAGATTGAGACGTTAACACTCCGAGCGTCTGAGGGCTTTCCTGCATTTTCATAAAAATGATTTTAAAACTAATATTAATTAAAATTTTCTTTCCCTGTTTGTTTCTAAAATACAATTCATATTTCTTTATTTTACACATATCTTAAAATACAATTCTGTTAAAAATATTGTTGTATATGATTTAATAATATTGATCAATATGATGAGACTTTTTTTTAATCCTAAATACTGCCTAAATATTGTCTGGTCTTAAAATAAGTAATTGACTCACAAAAGGCAATGCTTAAACAGATTTCATACACCGAATCTTCTCATTAACACAAACAGTAACCATCTATCCAGCAAATATTACAGCATGACCTCATCCGCGCAAAAGGAGAAAAATGAGGTTTAAATATTGAATCATTTTTTTTTTTTCATATTTCATTGCCAGGAAATTTATGTTTTCAGAAATTTTACATTTAGGAAGCAATCCATTTCAATGAAGACACTTTTTTGATGGTCAAAGTTCCAATTAGTAAGGTCAAAACGTATAATTTTTTAAGAAATTTTATCTCACTGAAGGATCAATAAACCGCTTTTTTACACACTAATAAATTACATTTTTGTTTATTTTGGCAGTTTTTTATGTGTAAAAATTGTAAAATCTGGTGGCGGCATCCTCATTTTAAAACGCGTGTGCGCAGCATGCCCGACTTTGCGCGATGAAGGATTGTGCCCTGTCTGAAACACAAAAACGATACGGGTTACGAAAGCCAATTAATTGTGCGGGGTCATAAACCTATTTTCATTGAAACTGATCCACAGAAAACAAAACGACGCTTGATTTAAAATAGACCTACGTATTTGGAGTTTTTTTTAAACCTTTGAAAAAATAAATAACAATTAATTTTAAAATATTAAATAGGTTCATGGCCATCGAAAAATGATTATCTTTCAAATCTAATTAATTTTGATAATCATTTGTTCGGTTCGAACGCTATACTGCAGAGAGAGAAACGTTGTTGAAACATGACGTGTTAAGAAACATGGTTTTGAGAAAAACGTGTGAAGAAAAATAAACTTCCTTCTTCACCGCACGGTTCCGTTCAAAAGGCTGTATCTTCGTAAATACTTTTAATTATTCAAAATCGTTTCAGGAAGATATTCTACACACTTCAGGAATACAATTTTTTTAAATCGATTTTTTGGACCCCAAAAAGATAAATCTCATCTTAGCACTAGGAATATGAAGACGTTGGTTCGAATATCTAGGATTCATTACCCTAACAAGTTGACTGTATAACGTTTTCAAAAGTTCTGATTGAAAAAATAAAATGCTTCCCATATTCACAAGTCAGGCAATATAAACCTAAATACACATGCACACATATTTCGGAAATTCATGTATAATTCTTATTTTCCATCTTAAACCCCCAGTTTATTTATTTGAAAAAAAATTCTACTGCACATCTACCATGCGATTGTTCGTGCATTATTTTGGAAATTCCACATAGAATGTGTTCAAAGAGTTGGGAAAAGTAGGGTAAGACCTTATAGTCGGGTGAAACCGGATATCACAGTTTTGATACGACTTGAGCAGCCATCTAACGGCAAGTGGCCGAAATATTTAGCTGCGGGCCCGAAGATGAAGTGGTCATTACGGTATCTTGAAATTGACATTTGTGTAGTTTCTGTGTTTGAAAGTTTATTTTACCCTTCTTTATTCTAATGTTTGCTAGTTTTCAAAATACTTATATATGAATACATTTAAAGTTACCAAACCTGTTTATATTATTACGTGTAACGCATTTAATAAGAATTTATTCCCACAATGAAACTTTTGCTAATATTTATGGGCGCTATTTTTATTTATTTATTTATTATTACTATATTATTATATCATTATTGTTTTATTTTTATTGTGTTTCATTTATTTGTTCTACTTTTTTTTTTTTTTTTAATGCTTGATAGTTTCAAAATACTTGTATACGAACAATTTAAAGATACTAAAATTCTTTATGTTATTACGTGTAGTACGTTTAATAAGAATTTATTCCACACAATGAAACTACTGCTAACATTTACAGGCACGATTTTATCGTTTGCACCCCAATCAATATTATTTTGGGGTAATACCGGATATTCCGAGTGGGGCAAAACCAGATAACAAATGTCTTAGTTATAGTTCTAAAATAAAACTTTTGTTGCTTTTCATAAGAAAGTGTAAAGTGATTCATTTAGTACAGTGTTAACATTTGCATGCGTACCACCGGATGATTTGACTTTTTCTAAAAAAGCATTCATTAATAAAAATGTATTAAGTTAATTGGCTACCTTTACTGATATTATTGAATGAAGATAAGTGCAGAGTATGCACGCATAGTTTCATATATTATTCTGTTAAAAGTTGGGGTATCAAAAAGTAATTAATAATAAGGTATCCGAGTTTACCATACTTTCCCCTATGTATTTAGAGGGGAAATTGTATTTTAAAATAAGTTATATGAGAAAGATGCTTTTTATAAATCTGATAGAATTTAAAATAATGAATTTTTTTATTAAGTTACTCAGTACCTCTCATTTTGACATACAATGACACAAATGCCGAATTTCAGATTTTTATCCTAAAATAAATCTTAACATCTCTAGAACATTGAGCTAAAATTTCTTGATGATTTGATAAATAGTAAAAGAGATATGGTTACGTATCTTAATATCTCTTTTTAGGTGCGTTCGTAATTATATAAATACGTAGCACATATAATCGTCGTCTGGTCCGTCCGTCTATCCGCATATAACAGCGCAAAAACTACTCAACCAAATGGTTTTAAATATAATATATGTAATTTTGTTGAGTTTTGTCGAGTCATTTCAAATTTTATGAAAATCGAATCAAAACTTTAAAAGATATTAATAAAAGTTTTCTTCATTCTATTAAATACTATCATACGTATAATTAATTCAATGTTATCCCATGATAGGTAATGATTCTAGGTTGCTATGGTGATTACGTCCTATTTAAAATGGAGTCATATTGTTTACGTTACGCATTTAAAAATCTAATTTGTATACGAAAATTGTTTAATTATAGCAATCCTATAATCTGCCGACAGTTTTTTTGGATAGATGTTTTCGGGGAAATAGATATTAAATGGAAAAAAAAAAGTCTAAATATGGATTTAAAGTTCTGAAATTTTCAAAGCTAGGCTGGAATTTTCAATAAATGTCAACAAAAGATAAAATGTTGTCAACTTAAAATGTACTTATTTTATTACGGAAATTAATCACATCATAATAACAGACGATATAATTCATTTCACTGAAACTAGTTATAGTACGAACGCACCTCATATGTCACATTTGGCGTACAATTTCCAACTTGTTTGTAAATGAAATGTTTAAACTCATTTTTTCAGTTCGTATTTTTGCATATTTTCTATGTAATCACAATCGTCAATATCTATGTGCTTCCACAATAATTGAGCAAATTGTCTGAAATTTTTTTAAATGTATCTTTAGACTGTATGAGAAATAACTAAGTATCGATTTTTTGTACATATATATATCTGAAATTTTTGTTAAAAAAAAAAAAAAGAAATATTTTCGATTTCCATATGTTTATTCCATGTACATCCAATTATTAATTTATTTCTTCTGATCCACAATCTTTGTATCAAAAATACGATACTTAGTTTTGTAGAACGAAGTACCCTTCCTGAGTATAAAATAAAAATAGCTAGAATTAGAAAAAAAGAAAGAAAATTTAAATGTTTAAATTTGAAACAAAATTCGATTAAAAAATAATTAATTAACAATTTAAGGCCTTTATTATCCGTAATGATTTTGCTTTATTGAAACACAGTGAAAAACTTTAATATAGGTGTTATTTACAGAATAAATATTTTGGGTACCGAATCCCTTAATTATTGTTTTCTCTATATTTCAGGAGCCCCGTTATTCCAGACCCTTTCGTCCTGGTATTGATGTCAATCTGTATGCAACCAAAAAGAGCGTGGCTCAAGGAATGATGGACATAGCTCTTCTGACTGCAAATGCTTCCCAACTAAAGTACATACTCAAGGAAGGAGAAGACAGCAAGTTTTACCTCGTCAATGTCATCTGCATCGGAATATCAATAGCTCTGCAGGTTTGTATACGCAAATAATTGTGTCATATTTTGTAATAAAAGAGCATTCATTTATTTTTTGTTTAGCAAAGAGTTTTTTCCGGTACTTGTTTGTTATAGGGGTCTTGGCGGGATAGAGAGAGAAAATTTGGCAAGAGAAAGAAAAATGTCATACATATTTTCTGGAAACCTATTCACTGTTTCATATACATAAGCAATTTTTTTCAATAGTTATACAATTACTTTAACACAAAGAAGCCGTTTATCTATTTTTTTTAAATTTTTATACCGCTAACCAGGCTCCTATCTGTCTGGCATGGGTGCCTAGCTTGACGAGTTAGTACCTGGCCGCAGGACGATTTTCGCCTGATCACAGCATGGCTGTGATCCACCTGACAATAGCTTTGTTGGCATCGCTGCATTGTTCTCTATACTGGTTTGCTATAGTTCTCTTTGTTTGCCGGTTCAAAGTTTTTATTTAACTTTGTTGAGCTGGCAGATTTTAAAAAAGCAAAAATTAAGGAAGAGAAAGGAATTTGTCTCGTAATTTAGAACCTTGATCAGGTGACGAGACCTTCACCTGACTAAGCACCCCCAGAGGTATATTTCATAGGGAACTTGGAGGACTTTACACCCACGACGGGCTTTACATGCACCAGACGCCATTAGCGTGCATAGATTTACATATTTACCATGTCTGCCATATTTTTGTAATAAATATCAATCAATATAATATAATCAGAATACAGACATGCAGACATACAGACAATATTATTGTTAGATCCTGATTATATTATAACAGGACCACCTGTAGACTGAGATCTTTCCAAAAAGCAAAAATTTTTATATCTATTTTTATATACAAACAGAAATAGTTTATCTAACACATGAAATATTTTAAATCCATATACAAATAAATATACAAGTTCACCAGGTTTATTTTCATATCCGTTTATATCATTTGGCAACAAATCTCACTTTCTGAAGCCCCAATTTCGCCAAGCTTAAGAAGAAAAAAAATTCCATGACCCCTATAAAAAACAAACATCGTTTTTCCTTTTACTGCACTTTACTACTTTAGGATAATTTTTAACCTGTTATTTCGGAAAATAGTTTTCTTGCGACATAACGGGCGATGTGAGAGGTACTACATCCCACAGTTATTTTTGGTGTGCATTCACCAATATAAGACAATTTGAAACAGACAATTTCTGGTAAATTTTTCATTAAATAGAAAAAATATCTTTTGTAATATTTAAGAGATGAAATTATAGCAATGATACATAAATGTTAGAAGATTTTCGCTGATGTGTAACAATTTCCACTGGGGTGGAATACCAAGATTTTTGTTATTATAATACTTTCTCACGAAATAGATTACTTAAGCCAGTTGAATTCCCCCAAAGCCTGCTGATAGTTCCGAACAAGTGGTTAAGTGTAACACACTACCTATGCTGTGATTGGCTGTTGAATATCTGGCAATCATTTGTATACTTTTGATACAGAAGGCACGCACCAATCAGAAAACTTAATATAATGGGCGGCGATTCAATATACGCGCTAGACCAAACGCGTAATTTGTTCACATTTTAGCAACGATAAATTGACTTACAAATTTTTAAAGCGTGAACGGAAGTTTTGACCCCATGTGTATCTGCTCGAAAATTCAAGTTAGGCATATTTAAATAGTCTTCATTGAACAGAGTATTAGAATAGTTAAAATGTTTCTTAAAATCGTTAATAGTTAACGAATAGCTTATATCAGGATGAAGACAGTACTGAATGTATTTTCATGTGTGGGTATAAGAAGAATTAAGACCGAAAAGACCGATAAATTAAGACCGATTAATTAAATATAAGACCGCTGCGGAATTCGCGGAGCGCGGCGTTTCGCGTGATGGTCCTTGCTACGTCCCTTTGATACGGAGACAGTTGCAGAAGTCAGGCAGAAAGGAAAAAAAAATTATAAAAATTGAAACCGGACAAATTTAAAAGGAAAAATGAACAAATTAAACACCCCGAAATGCGGGAAGGGTTGTGCTCGGGGCTCTGAAACTATCGACGAACCCCTGCGGCTTCGAGCACTATGTTCGATCCATACATTGTTATCCATACATATCATTTTAAAGCTAAAGATTCTGATTCGCTAAGTTTCCAAAAATTAGTAATAATTTCCTCCATGTCAACTCACCCCTCTCACTCGTCAATTATACGGATGTGTGGGAGGTGTGTAAGGAATACACGTGCTGATGAGAGATAATATCATGTTTCCAATTTTTCCACATTTCTTCCTCTCGTATGCGTTTATAAGCTTCTATTGCACTGCATTATCAGGTTACAGCTCTCATAAAAATCAAAAGAGGCACTTAAAGCAACATAGTCATTTTTGATAATAGATCTCCACCTTCCAATGTTTTAATAAAATGAAGCCATGAGAGCAGAAACAACATACAGCAGTTGAAATCATGATGAGATGATTTTGACAGATTTTCTTTATGAATGCCTAATATCGTTCATTTTTTTACGCGTAGTAGACAATGTTGTATTAAAATTGTTAACGTGTACCTGTAAAAAAAAAGAAATCTATACACGATATGGCGATTATTTTTAAAAACGTAAAGTATCGTAATTTCCGGCGTATAATCCGCGGATCAAACAATCATGTTTCGACCCAGAAATTTTATTTTATAAAATGTAACTTACTAGATCGCTGTAAACATTTTACTTCAATTATTAAATAAAATTTCTGGGTCTAAACATGATTGTTTGATCCGCGGATTATACGCGGAAATTACGGTAGTATTTTGTAGCTTGGCGTCATGTTAAAATTGCGTGACGATTGGTCAAATTTTGCGAAAGTTAAAGCTTATAAAGTAAAAAGTAATTTAATGGTGGCTCAAATGAATGGGCTCAAACTGGTCTTTTTGGAAGGACAGAACCCGGTCCAGTCCGTAGCTTCAGCCCCCCCCCTCCCCCAGAAACTTGGGTTTCAGGAACACGCCCGATTTTCTTTCATACTTGTATTTATGAAATTGCCGCCCATTGTCGCGTTTTCTGGCGGTTTCAGCTACAGCTGAACACTGTAATTTTTTGAAGACATTACTAAAGGAACCGGGAGGGATACTATTCTCTACAGACTTGGTTTCCTTATCTGAGAAGTCCCTCTTAGGCAATCAAATCAAATCAAAGTAAAAAATAAAGACAAGAAAACAGACATACAGACAATATTATTGCCAGATCCTGATTATATTATAACTGAACCACCTGTAAACTGAGACCTTTCCAAAAAAAAAAAAAGGAATTTGAAAATCGGAGCATCCTTTCAATAGTTCTGCGTGGAAACGTATAAAAAAAGATAAAAACATTTTGGAAGTTGGTTAAAAAATACATGAAAACAGACATAGAGATAGGCATATCTTTTTTAGATCCTAATGATATTGCAATGGGACCATCTTCAACCTTTCCAATAACAACAACAACAAATGTATTAAAATTGGATCATCCGTTCAAGTGTTATACGTGGACATAGAAAACTACTCGGATGTGCCAATCCCAAAACTTTCTTCTATCTCACACAGGTTTCGCATACACCAAAAACGAATCTCAGCACCAATTTATATGAAGGTCTAACTGAATCTAAAGTTTTATTAAATTCCGTGTGTTAGTTTTTGAGATATGATTATCGCTAAATTCGTATAAATCCTGAAAAATACAGCATAGCAGTGCCACCTGTTAGGAGATTTAAACCAAAACCTAATCAACTACAACTTATGTCAGCGTCTACTGAGAAACTGATAAAAATCTGTGCATTAGTTCTTGAGATATATTTATCATGAAAATCATTGAAAAAGTAGCATAGCAGCGCCACCTGCTAGGCTATTTACAACAAAACGTAATCAGCATCTCTTTATGTCAAGGTCTAACAGAAGCTGAAGTTTGATAAAATTCTGTGCATTAGTTCTTGAGATATAGCTATATCGTGAAAATCATGAAAAAGTAGCATAGAAGCGCCACCTGTCGGGATATCGACACCAAAACGTAATCAGCGTCTATATATGTCAAGGTTTAACTTAATCTGAAGTTTGATGAAAATCAGTGCTGCAGTTCTTGAGATAGAGCTATTGCGGAAATCGCGAAAAATGCAGTATACCAGCGCAAACTGTTGCGCGATTTATACCAAAAACTAATAAGTTTCAATTTATATTAGAGACTAACTGAATATAACGTTTTATTAAATTCCGTGTATTAGTTCTTGAGATAGAGCGCCCACTAAATTTTTGTGACATACAAACATAAAGACAGAGTGACAGACTCACAGACAGACATTTTCTAAAAACGGTTAAATCGTGTTCAGGACCTTCTAAAATGTATAAATCCGTCGAAAACCAGAAGTCGAAAATTTTCATAAATCTTATACTTTCTTCTTGTAAAGATAGAAGAGACTAAAAATGATACAAACGAATTGAACGAACTCCCTCGGTGAAAGTCACTTAAAAGAAGTTTTCCTAACAAAAGAAAAATGTTGGATGGGAAAGGTTAAAATTCTGCTCTATAATCACACGAAGGTTATTTTATCGCTACCTTCTTCGTTGTGCTTAAACGAGGCTAAAATAAGCTGACCAGATTAAAGTAACTTTATAATTAGAATACAGTGACAGAATTTTTGCAACTACTCAATTACGGAGATACATTCCGATTCTCAGAAAATGAGGACTAAACACTTACGAATGAAGGTAAGTATCTAATTTCAAGCTTTAAAACTGAGAAATTAACACTGTCCTCGGCATTTGATCAACTTAGACTACGCCAACAAACGAGCCATAATACTATCGAGTAAAACTTACTTTGAAAAAAAAATTACAACTCAATTATTTCGCGTAAAAAAAGTAAAAATGTATGCAACTACCCTTTAGCTTGTTCCCTTTGGAGTCAAATGGCCTTATGCTTCCAGAACTCAACAGACAAATTACCACAGCTACGCGAACCGAAAATCCAAGTTTTTTTTGTTCAATAAGAAATGCTGCTTAGCATTGAATGGTGATGGAATAACTAAAAAAAATTTTCTCTTTTATTGCATCAAGGTTTTACAGTCATTATGTTTTAGTGCTATGCGGCATATTTATAATTTCATCAGTTTTGCACTGGCGCAGAGTGGTCCGGATTCCATTCGTAACACATAAAAACTATTACAAGAGTTCTTTTGTACGTTCCTTTGGATATTTTTGCGATATAATTGGATGTGATGACAGAATAAGATAATCGAAGGGATCTTCGTTAGTTGAAATAATCAAGTAATATCTAGTTGCCTGATACTGACTCAGCCATTTTAAAAAAAAAAAAAAGTTTACTTTGTAAGGTAGTCCGACCAGTTACTGAACATTAAAAGAAAAAAAAAAGATTGATAATATTTTAATAAACAGTACATTTTGGTGCATGTCTGACAATGCAAATACATGTGTTGGTATACAAATGATTAAAAATAATGAAAGGAAGTTTATATTTCATTTTTTTTTATGTTAGGGGTGTCTTAATAAAAAGCTATACGAAGTAAATGAACAGTTCTTACCAGTGAAAGCGCAAAATTTTCCAGTGAATGTATAGGCAGTAATTTAAAAACACTTAAGTTTCACACTATGTTATTTATTTACAACTTGTACAATTAAGTTATAACACGTTTTTACTGTATTACGGGTTTTTAAAACCCAGCATGATAATTAACTAGTGGGGAGTTTTTCAAACCTTATTCTATTAAAATATTTATTAATTGTTCATTCTCTGGGGGCTGTTCACTTACTGAACGGACTACCCTATATTTTTCAAATTAATTCATTTATTCTTCAGGTAGCAATGCCGTTCACTTCAAAATTTTGAAAATGAACTTTTTGTACTTTGAAGAATAACATAGATAAATATATAAGTATGTGGAAATACGTTCAATTTTTTATACGTTAATATAAACATTAAAATTTACTATTCTTAAGATAGTTAACCAAAAGGAACTATAAAAAATTTACTTGCTAATTTAATAATTAAAAACAATTAAACTTATTTTAATGAACAATTCACCAGAACAGAATATTTTTTTATATTCATTGCCGAAAAATTAATACAAAGAACATTAAATTGCAAACTGAATGACACGTCTGATACTTGATAAAGTTTTTTTTACATACATTGTTATTCTGGAGAAAAAGTATATATATTATGATTCTTTGTATGTATATTATAACTCTTAATAAAAACGCTTTCTGTTTTGTGTACATAATGCTATCTGGATGTCAAGGGATTCAAACGTATTTATAATCGTATCATTTAAATATTTGAATGATTCTGTTTGATAATTATTACTGTTTTACAAGCATTCCTACCTAAACGTATTCAAAATAGAAAACATGACAAATATTATATTAAAATTACCATTTCGAAGTATATGCGCTTTATTGTTAGTAATGCCGAAATGTAACTGTAAATACTTTTAATAATTCTTATATTTTGTAATAGTAAATATTTTTAAATAATAATAGTTCAAAGCCATGTCTCGCTTCGAAATATTTTCAGTCACTACTCTCCTTCAGCAATAGATATTGAATAACTATCTGCTTACGTATTCCATTTGGTACCATTCTTTACTTAAGAAATATTAAACAGGCAATGAACCCCGGCGAGGCTTTCACACTGTAATCTTTGAGATTATTTTCTGATACTTTATTTATTTTCATTTTTAATTAATTGCTATTTTTAAACAAACAACATGTTTTAACTAAATGTGAGTGCACTCCGTCAAAAGCCTGTTTCGTATGATAACTCATTCCTCAATCATCGTTTTGCGCTTTCTATGTGAATAAAAAAAGGGATGTTGACATCAGAAATCATATACAGGGTGATTCTGAACTCATGGGCAAAACTTTAAGGAGAGATAGAACACATTTAGATAAGCTCAAAACACCATACAATGCATGGCTGTAACTCAAGCAGTGAAGCACTACAGGACGCTTTCTGATTGCAGAGAGAATCCTGTTTTCTGCACAATATCTAATAAATGGTTGTTGATTTTATTTATGCAGAATAGTTTTACCAACTAGGATGCTAATATTGGTCAAAATTCGAAAAATAAATCCAGAAATTGCAAAGGAAGTAGCTTTATTTGACAAATAACTGAACTCCAGAGAGGTGGAGGAGTATCTTAACTTATTGAACCAAATTTTCCAAAAAGAAGTTGAAGGTGAATTAAAAATCATGGTCAAAAGTTTAAGGAGTGATAGAACACATCTAAACAAGCTGTTTTTGCCATAAAATGCATGGGCGTATTACAAGCGGCGATCCGCTAGATGGCGCTGTCATTCAACATATAAAGCACTAGTTTTTTTACACACATCGTCATTTCTACCGTGGATTGCAAAAAAGGATGGCTGATTTTTTTCTAATTAGGAAAAGCCGGACATGCATTTCATGCATGGTGCTGCAGATTGGAATGCTGTGGAAGCTCTAACTGAGTAGTAAACAGGGTTTTCTCTACAATGAAAAAGCTCCCTGTAGTGCTTTACTGCTTGAATTACGAACTTACATTGTATGGTGTTTTGAGCTTGTCTTGGTTTGTTCAATATCAACTTAAAGTTTTGCCCATGAATTCAGAACCTGTATATGATATTTTATCAGTATTCTTCTCAATTTCATTTATTATTACGTAAATAATGTTTTGTCACTTATGTAATTAATACAACTCATTAACATATTTCATGATGCAGATTAGTATTAGTATAATTTTTATGATTTTGATTATGTTTTTTTCAGTTGGTTGTTGGAGTCCTTTTAATTTTGAACACACGATACAACATCAACATGGTCAGTCATCAGTCAAGAGCAGAGCTCATCAACAATCTTACAATCATTGGAATCTTTCTCATTACTGTCTCGAATGTCTTTGTGTCTGCCTTTGGTACTTCACCGCGATAGTTATTTTCATCTGTTTTTTGCATATCTTTTGTATGATAACATTATATTCTTATGATCTTAATGCTTTTTAATGAAATAAATTTATATATTTTTATCGTCTTTTTTGTATTTTTATCATTTGTGTTTAAGTTCTTGGTAATCAAACACTCAACCTTTTAAAATGCGAAATTAATGTTGAACATTGAGAATCCAATTACCAAACTCAACAAAATATTGGCCAACATAACAATTTTAAAAAAATAATTATATTTCACAGAGCAGTAATGTACGAACTCAATATTACCAAGGCAACACTAGATACAGGGCTTGCTCATTTATTCTCATGACATCAAAAATAGTGGCTGGCCGTGACCAGTGATTGGTACAAAGCGATGTGCCCATTGGTTTTGTGCTAATCACTGTATGTCTTTCGTTGCAGCCAGATAACACCGATGCTATTAAGAAAGCCCGAGGACACTCAGAGTGACGTCACTAACCTCGGTCAAAGGATGACTAAGACTCCTATAATAGGAGCTGACACATATCCATTTTGTTTCGGATTATTGGTGCTCAGTTCAGCAAAAATCTACCGCAGCCGGAGTTGGGGTTGCCTAAGACTCGGTTCTGATTGGCTGAACCGGTTCTGATTGGCTGAACCGGTTCTGATTAGCTTGGTTTTTCGACTGAACTTCAATTTGAGCACCAAATCTGCAAGGATGCGTCAGCCTCTATTATAGGAGCTCTAAGGATGACGAACTCCGTTTATTTTCCATTCGTCATCATAACTTTCCGAGTTCGTTCCAAAACTTATTTCAGCCATAAGTTAGAGTGTACAGCGTATATCGTATATAAAACGTAATATATAAACATCCCCCCACCTTCTTTCCATGTATTTTTATAATATCGGCATATATTGGAATTATATATATATATATAATTCCTAAATATCCGAGTTTTATTATTATTAAGAATTTAATAATAAGAAAAATATACATCTAATTCGTTATTTTTTTCCTCTGCTTTTAAGTAACATTTTATTTGCTTCATGTAATCATTTCCTATTTTATAAATATTACATAGTGCCGGTAACGGGACAGCCACCATTTCTGACGTCATGATAATGAATGAGCAAGCCCGGTATCTAGTGTAGTCCTGATATTACTCGAGTAATATTGATCTCAGTTTTCAGTATTATTTAGTATTTTTGCAATATTGCATTTTTTTATATTTTGGAAATATATATTGACAAAGTCTTCAATATGTGCACAAAATTATGCTATATACAGATTAAATAGGCAGAAACGCGCTTTAAATTTTTATCTGTTGGATATAATTAGGCTATGTGCATTGCAAAAGAGTTCAAAATAAGGTAGAGAAGAAGTTAAAGAAATAGTCCTCAAAGTAATTTTTAAAAAGTTACACCTTTTAAATTTTTTACGACCTCCTTAGACAAAATTTATCCAACAGAAAAAATATTTTCCTTCAACAAGATCATTGCAGTTACAAAAAAATAATATTAATACTAATAATCCTAATATTGCACCTCTGTGTATTTAAAATGTAATGAATTATAATAAAATAAACTGGTCGGATGTGCCAATACCAAAACTTTCTTCTATCTCATAGAAGTTTCATATACACCAAAAACGAATCAGACCAATTTGTGTCAAAGTCTAACTGAATCTAAACTTTTATTAAATTCTGTGCATTAGTTCTTTAGATATGACTATCGCTAAAATCATGTAAATCCAGAAAAATGTAGCATGGCAGCACCATCTTTTGCGTGATTTACACTAAAACCTATTTAACAACTTATGTCAACGTCTAGCTGAATCTGAAGTTTGATGAAATTCTGTGCATTAGTTCTTGAGATATAGCTATTGTGAAAATCATGAAAAAAATAGCATAGCAGCACCACCTGTTGGGCATTTACACCAAAACGTAACCAGCATCTATTTATGTCAAGGTCTAACAGAATCTGAAGCTTGACGAAATTCTGTGCATTAGTTCCTGAGATATAGCTATCGTGAAAATCGTGAAAAAAGTAGTATAGCAGTGCCACCTGTTGGGCTCTTTACACAAAACGTAATAATCGTTTAGTTGTGTCAAGAACTAACATAATCTGAAGTTTCTGCATTAGTTCTTGAGATATAGCTATCGTGAAAATCATGAAAAAAGTAGTATAGCAGCGCCACTTGTTGGGCTGTTTACACCAAAACGTAATAATCGTCTATTTGTGCCAAGGACTAACACAATCTGAAGTTTGATGAAATTATGTACATTAGTTCTTGAGATATAGCTATCAGGAAAATCTTGAAAAATGTAACATAGCAGCGCCACCTGTTAGGCGATTTACACCAAAACTAATCAGCACCAATTTATGTCAGGGACTAACTGAATCTAAAGTTTTATTAAATTCCGTGCATTAGTTCTTGAGCTAAAGTGCCCACAATTTTTGTGTCACATACAGACAGAAAGATTCACAGACTCACAGACAGATATTTTCTAAAAACAGTCAAACCATGTTCAGGACCCTCTAAAACGTATAAATTCGCCGAAAACCGGAAGTCGATTTTTTTTCACGAATCCTATATTTTCTTCTTGTAAAGATAGAATAAAGTAAAAAGCTGACTTATACCAGTTTTTCGTACCATTTAAAATAATATTTCATCAGTAAAAACAGTGACCATTCTCAAACTTCCGATGGTATTCGACAGAATTCACAAAGCATTGGCAAAGGGTTTTCCCTCATCTTCAGTACATAACTGAGCTCTTCTAATAATACTTCTGTAAATAGTTTAGAGTTATTTACCACTAATATTGTTGCAAGCATTTATTATCTTTTGTGATAATAAATGCTTGCTTTTTGGGATAACGTCAGACGAATATATATTGAAAAAAAAAAATCATTATTTATCAGTAATAATCTTAAGAAGTTTTAAATCGATAAGAAGACATTTTTATATAAAATATAATGATAAATAAAAAAGATTTATCCGGTGTGATGTGAAATAATATTTGAAGGGGTTACGGTGATGCCTAGATTGTTTTTTATTGGTTCAAATTATTGCTATATCTTTCTCGTGTTGAAGTTCAAAACAATACTTTCAATTCTTTAGAAGTTATTATTTCTTTTCAGTATGATATATTTAAATGCTTCTATATTTTAAATAAAAACGAAGTTGGTTCTATTGTCTGTACTACCGGTGAAACCTAAGAAATAAAATTTAAAAAAATAGATATATTTTTTTAATTATTGGTAAATGTGTGTGAAATGCCACGCCTATTTGCCTCGATTAGAGGCTACATTTGTTACTTTCATTTCTATTCATAAATAAAATATTTATATTTGATTTTCTTTTATCATTATTTTCTCCAAACTCTTATGTACAATAAATGATGTTTATGAAGAGAAAACGGCACATGAAATTATTTCTAATATCTATAGTTATTTTTTAAAGATTACTTAAATAAGTACTGTCTGATTGTCTACATTAATCCCTTATATCTTCATGTCGCAGAAATACATTCGATACAATCAAAGGTGCGTACACTCCTTGGAATTTCCAAGGAGTCTGGCACCACTATTTATGATAAGAAACTTTCTATTTAATATTTAAATCGCATAATTAGTAATCACTTCGTTTATTCACATGACAACCAATCCTAATAATAATTGATAGAATTTTCAAAAGGTTAAACAAGCTAACATTTTCCTCTTGTAAGTTTCGAACCAAATAGATTCAATTTTTTAGTAATGATGATACACTGTCAGCAGCTAGTGACTAAAGTGAAATATTTCCAAACACTGAAGCTACTTGGTTCAAAAATTACAAGAGGAAAATGGCGCTTTGTAACATGCAACTAAACGCAAGGTTAAAAAATCAAGCTTACTTAAGGCGGTATTCAAAAAAAGTATTTTTCCACGCTCAAAAACTCAAAATTTTGAGACACATTTTCAGACTCATTTTTAAAAGTAAAAACATGAAACTTGGCAGCGTGATTTATGAAGATATTTATAAAGGACCTATGTTTTTATTTTTCGTTCAATTAATTAGAAATTGATTTACAAACAATTATTTTCACAGTACGATAATTTCTTTTTGTTTCCAGCACTATCGCTTTGAGAAATTCGGTTCAAAATGTCCACTTTGACAGCCTATTTTGAAATATATTCTGCCTTTATCAAAAAAACGAGACAATACGGACATTATAAAGTTTCTGAAAAAGAGAACCTGCCAATTAAATGCATTTTAGAGCAAAAATGAATTTAAAAATGTGTCTCAAAATAAGCAGTTTGGATTTGAATACACCCTTAAAAAAATGTATTTCATAATGATCTGACTACTTAGTAATATCGATTTAAAAGGCCGCTAAAATCTCATAAAACAGACTGATGTCATTGCTGCGAATCTTGTTTCAACTATGCAAATCACGTTGCATTTATAAAGTGTTCATCTTCGATGCGATCATTTTATGCGTCTAACATGATGGCCCAATGAAATGAGCAGGAAATTGGAAAAGTTATTAGTTACAAGATGTGCTTTTTTAGCGAGAGCAATAGCTGAAAGACTTGGATGATCCCATGGGGGTTTCAACTAGGCAAACCGAGTTGCATTTATAAAGTGTTCATCTTCGATGCGATCATTTTGTATGTCTAACATGAAGGTCCAATAAAATGAACAGGAAAAAGGCAAAATTATTGGTTATAAAGTATACGCTCTTTTAACGAGAGCAGTAGATAAAAAACTTTAACGATCCCATGGGGGGTTTCAACAATGCAACAACAAGTTGCATTTATAAAGTGTTCATCTTCGATGCGATCATTTTATACGTCTAACATGATGGCCCAACGTTAATGAACATGAAAATGAAAAAATATATTGGTTACAAGATGTGCTCTTTTAGCGAGAGCAATAGCTGAAGAACTTGGACGATTTCATGGAGTTATTTTAAGTTTTCTTAAGCTGTGTAAATCATGATGGGAATGAGTTACCTGGCCAATCTCAAAAAATCACTCCAGACAGAAAATAATTGTCGTAAAGTATATTTCGCAACAAAAGCAGACAATTTCTATGTCAAGTAGATTCATTGGTTCGTGATCTGCCTTATATTGAACAATTGGAAGGTCTGAATATTCGAAACACTTAAAGAAAATGTGACGCTGAGAATGACTGAGAGTCACAGGCATGAAAGAGTTACAGGCAGAAAGATGAAAAAGAAAGAGAGACAGGCAAAAGGTGAAAATCCATCTTTATGAAAACGATATTGGATGTTTTCAGGATTGATGCAAAAATGAAAAATATATATTGGGAGCATATAAGGGCGTGGTGCTACTCAAACCAATGAGTTTCATTACCTTCATGCACTGTAGAACTATCAGATCAAAAGTTAGCTTGTGACCCTCTTAAAATCATGTGATGATGAAACAGAAATAATGGGATATAACATTTTGGTCCATCTCTATATAAACACTTTTAGATAGTTTCGGTCAGTGTAGATGATGGGATAAAAGTGTGATTGATGAAGAAGTATTTAACTAAAAGGGGGGGGGGAGAATCTCTGCAAGGGAATAGGAAAATCTGGTCCCAAAATAGGATAAAAGTATGACAATTATTAGCGATTTACTGAGTAGGACACTCTTCTGTTGCGCAAACAGCTATTAAAATAAGGTAAATTTATAAGAATTTGTTTCCATTGAAAAGCCTAAAATGTTTTTCACCCCCTTTCCTATAAGCCATTTTCATGCCTGGAGACACAAACTTCAAAGGGCCCAATACCACATGCCTTAAAAATCTCAATTTGAACAAGTTATGTTCGCTGATGAAAATAAATTCAATTTGGTTGGTCCGGAAAAACGGGTGAAACCATTGTTGGCATGACCTACGAAAAGAGCTTGAATGTTTTTCCGAAACGGAAAGGTGCGGCGGTTCTTTGATGGCGTAATTAAAAAACAACCATAACGCTTCCATATCTACTTTAGTAAATTACCTTGACTATAATGGCGTCAACTTGTTCAATTTCACTCCTCTCAAAAATATCTCACTTGCAATAATAGCATTTATACAGGGTATACCATATTCTGAGCAGATTCAACATCGTGTTAAATTTAGTAACTAAAACACACAATGTGCAATTCATAACAGAAATATATTTCGTGAAGCAAAGTGAAGTTTATTAAATACAACTTTTTTTTTCTTTTCGGGTGCGACAACTCTTTAGACGGGTGATCCTCTACTGCCACACTTATTGCACATCCCTAAGGACGGTTCTGCACACCCACACACACACCTCGTCAAGCTAACCATCAGCCGAAGAGGAATTAATTAACTTCATGTCAAACCTGGAGAAAATTTCAAGATATCAATGTTTCGTCCTTGCTTGGCCTTTCTGGGCTCGTTAATCGTTTTGGGAAGAACAGAAACATCTTGAAAGATTTTGATGCTCTATTTTCAAAAAACAAAATAGTTCTAGTACATCAAAAATGAAATTGTTACAAAAAATTAACATATTTTTTCACGACAGGATGTCGGAAATATTTATTGAGGCCAAATAGTTATTTTGGTATCAAAAATGGCAAATCTTGAAAGAAATAGGGAAACCCAGCAGTAGTATTCCTGTTTTAGACAATTGTAGCCAAACTATTTTCTCAACATCAACGATTTGTTGCGTGTTCCATGTCACACGCAACCAGCTCCTGTAGCAATACCAAGAAATACCAGTTTCTGTAGCAGAAATAGGAAGAATTTTTTCTTCTTTAAAAATAATAAAACCTTATCTCAAAAACTCCGAGAATGAGCCGCGGACTGTATTGGAACTTTAGTTAACTCATTATCCAGTGCATTATCTTCTATTACCACAGAAGTTCTTGATTCAATAACAAGAAGTGGAAAAATAAAATAGCTGTTGTAAACATAACCATTTAATGTTAGAAAATGTTCATATTATAAGAAACTTTACTAAAAACAATAAACTTTATAGTATGTGCCCAGTTTTTAATATCACACTGATTGCAAATTATTTTCCTCTGTTAAATATTAATGTAACTTAATTGTAAATTTGATACAATTATAGAGATTGATCTAACTTTATTTTACACAAGATTTTTTTAATAAAAAAATTATAAGACCATACTAAATTCTTAAAATGTATTAAAATACGAGTACTTATATTATATATACACACTAGAGATGAGATGGACTCAGACCGTGCCTGAAACGGGCTCGGACTAGATTTTCTCCGATCTTGGATTAAAAGTTGAAACTTTATTGATTTACAAACAGAAAAAAGGGGAAAAATAACTTCCTATTTGAGAAACAAGAATGTATTCTACTTTTCTTAAAGTGTTTTGTAATCCTTTAAAAATTAGTTTGATAGAGAGTTGAATTGTTATAGGCGGGTTATAAGTAGAAATATTCTATTGGGTTCTGAAGCGTTTCCATGGTCAGTGTATCATAAAGAAGCGACGGGATATAACTTGTCTATTATCGCTTTCTGTTTGATGTCCTTCACGAGAATTACTTTTAAATAGAACTCATATTTTACTGCCATTATTGTACAATTATATTTTAAAAGAATAAGCAAAATGGAAGAAATCTGAAAAATAATTTTGATTCTTGCTGGTTTCAGCCAGTGGTTGGGTATAACAAACAACAATTTTCTATTTTAAACAGATTTTCAGGGATATGAATATCACAAAACTTTGTCATGAAGATGTATTTAAGATTAATACTTATTTTTATGTGAGAAGTGATTTTTTAATGAAAAAATTAATCTTGAAACAATTAAAAAATGTTATTAATAATTTTCTACTTCATACTTTCGGTGTCGGGCTCGGGCTCCGATGACTTTTTGGGCTCGTAGTTCAAATTGTCGGGCTCAGGCTCAAAAAGGGACCCTGAACTCATCTCTAATATACACACAGTAAATCTAATAAAGACGAAACTTCAAAGAACCAGAAAGCAGTTCAATTTTAGATATAATTATACCTGTTCAGATGTAAACCTATGTTGTTCTTTTTGTCAGGATCGTCAAAGTCTTCCTTGGAGATTAAAGTCCGTTATATATAATTAGAATATATCAGTCGTCAGAATATAAAACTAAAAAAAAAAAAAAACAGAAATGGTACAAAAGCAAAAGTAACTTGTCATGTTTGACTAAAATGGAAATAATATCATTAAATAAACACTTTAAGCAAAGAAAGTAATAATTTATTAATAATATTTTCTTTAGTTTTGGTATTTCAACACTTCAAAAGTAAGAGACATTTATCATTAATGAGTACTTTGGCTAATTAAAAAAAATTATATGTGGGAATAAAACCCGGGCTGGCCGCACTTATTGCTTCTAATTGGGCACCGCACTAGAGTATAATCTACTTTCGGCTGTTTCAGCACACACCGCAACACATTGAAATATATCAAATACTAGGTATAACATCACATTTCATGTTTTACAGAGAACGGCAGTGGTTTGTGTCATAAAATTATACAACGTAAGTTTGTGATTTTAGGACATAACCAGTTTTAATGTTATTTTCTTAAATGAATTGTTTCTTAAACTAATAAGAATTATCGAACACATAGGAAACATAATAGAAATTTCCTTGGTGTTGTTGACTTGCGAAGAAAATTTGATTCATTAATGCAAGATCAACTGAAAAAAATCAAAATAAGGAAATACACGATCATTATTTAAAATAAAGAATCAAAAATGAATTTATTAATTGGATCAAACTGCTGTACAATAAAGCACTTTGCGAATTAAAGATTCTAAGTAATTTACACAATAATTCTCGATTATATTCCCAACACCAGTAACAATGGTAATTAGATATGCAGCTGATAGTGTGTAATCAATGTTCCATCAAGAGTATGTGAATATTTCGTCAAGTGTTTCGAGGTAAGAAGGAGAAAATTTGCACAGCATGAACTTGATGCATCAACATGAACTTGACACCTAAGGAATAGATACTGAAAACAGCCGTAGGCAAGGATATGATAACGCTGTCAATGTAAAATATAAACCTTAGGAGCGCAAAAACTTCTACAGAATAGTTCGAGAACTTCATTTACATCAAATGGACATGTCACAACCACAACTTAGTTTTTAGAGACATGGCCAAGACACGCTCACATGCAAAGACTTTCTTTGGAATTCTGCAGCGTATTTACAATCTTTATTGGATTATCTACTAAAAGATAAACAGATATTAGAAAACCTGTTGTAGATCTGAATGTCAAACTCTCCCTGAAACCCGATGGGGATGTTGAATGAAGAGTGTGAAAGCTCTACGATTACCAAGCTTCTGAACTTTGTAATGCATTAGAAGAGTAGCAGAAAACACTGATGATGACCAAGGAAAAATTACTGCTCAATTATTAATCAGTGAAATTATAAATTACAAATTTCCATCCTGACTAGTTTTCTGGCACTCCTTATCTATCAAGAAAATTATGTGAGTACAAAACTTCAGACTGATACCATGGATGTTGATACCATGATTTTTTTTATTCCAAAAGCTTTTTAACGAATAAAGGCCACACAGGGTAAAAGTTTTGATGAATGCCTGATTGACGCTTGTGAATTTGCCAAAGACCTAGATGAAGTCTGTATGCAAAATTAGGAGTAAGTGCTTACACAAAAGAAAAATGATTTGATTATAAACCTGTAGATGAATCTTTGGCAAACCCAAAAACAGCTTTTTGAGTACAAATCTTAATCAAATGGTAGATAAAGCAGTTGTATACAAATTTATTTGGATTTTTCTGAAATTTTCAGGACTTGTTCAGGGGTACCATAAAGAAATGTACAGTAGATCTTAGGTGGGATTAACGTAGTGCAGCTGTCCCAAAAAAAAATCACAAAACTGTCCGATATAGATTGATACATTCTTTGCGAGGAAATGGAGGCACTAAAGTCAATTCTATCAACAATGATCAACAAAGATTCAAAATACTATGCAAATACTTGAATTATTTGCTTGCAAGATTTACAGTATTTTGAATTTTACTTATTTCGATTTCGATTTTCTAATTAATTTAAGGGTCTGGGGCATTTGGAGAAAGAAGTTTTTCTAAGATCGAAATTTATTTGAGATCATCAATTCAACAAGAACGTTTGAAGAGCTAAGCAATTACGTTCGTTGAGTGTCCAATTAGCAGGGCATTAACAGGAGAATGACTATGAGCAGTCATTTTGGCCAGTACCAAATGAATATATTTCGATTCTAATCAGAAATTTCTTCATAAAGTAAGTTAAATATATACCACATAAGCAAAAGTTAAATAGTTTTAAATAAAAATTTTGGTGCAAAACACTTTTATAAAACTTGAGTAAAATTTTAGGGATTTAGACAAAATTACAAAAGAATTTTCAGAGAAAAAGCAAGAAAAAACTTTTCTATAATAAAAGGAAATTATAATGGCTCCTTTTCATTTTCTTCTATCTATAATAGAAGAAAGTATTGTAATCTAATTTTTTGGACTTCCGGTTTTCGACGGATTTACATGTTTTAGGAGTCAGAGATTCAAAAACGCGTTTTTACAAAATGTCTGTTTGTCCACGTGTCTGTGTGTCTGTGTGACCGTGTGTCTGTGTGTCCTTTTTCTATCAACGAAAAGTGTATGAAGTTATGCATAGAATTGAACCAAATTTCATATATATGTTTTTGGCTGTAAACAGCAAGGCCCAGTTGAAATTAGAAATATTCCACCGGAAGGGGACGCTGTGATATTTAATTGTGTGCCATTTTCTTTATTGTACCATCGGAAAGTATATGAAGTTATGCATAGAATTTAGCTAAACTTCATATGAATGTTTTTGACTATGTCCGTCAGGTCCCAGTTGAAACTGGGAATATTTCCCCGGATGGGGACGCTGTGATAGCGATTTTGCGTGATTTTTCTTTTGTATCATCGAAAAATGTATGAAGTTATGGATAGAATTGAACCAAGCTTCATATGTACGTTTTTGACTATGGATGTCAGGTCCAGAGCCGTACAGAGAGACTGCGGTCCCTGGTAATAATTCCAACGCGGGATCCCCACCATAAGTATGATACCATAAAACCTGTAGACGAAAACGAAAACAACCATAGGAAAATTGCGTTTTAGACAGTTTTTTGTTTGTTTTAGAAGGTATAATTGCTGCATTGCATGGTATTTGTTTTTGGCTGGTCCTTTATTTTTTCCGTTTGTAGCACGACTCCGTAATAACAAGGCTTTATTGTATTAGAAAATAAACTTGCTGGATAGTAGTTTTTAGAAAATCTATATAGTATTTCCTTGCAATTTTATTTTTTTATTTTAAAGTATTACAGTTTCTGATGCGTTTGTAACACTTTTTCATTAAAGATTTTAAATAGAAATTGAAAATTTTGAAAATATTAATAAATTTTAATTGAATTCATCAATTCAGCGTGAATGAAAAAGTTAAAAGTATGAAAGAAATAAGAAACCTTAACATGTAAATTTTCTCAACTTTCCACCCGATTCTTGTTTACACGTCTGAAATCACCCGCGTCATTAAAACAGGGGCACCGTTTTAAAACTTTTTGAGGGGGGCGGGCGGGGGGAGGTATCTTGTTGCGTCCAGCTGAGAAGTAATAGACACAGTTTTATTCTCACATTTATTTATTAAATTAGCTAAACTACTCATTATTGATGAATGTGCTTCACTTTGAGAGAGTTGGCATAGGAAGGCTTTAGCAAACATTATTGATATTTATTAATTTTCGTGCTTAAAGTGTTTATTTAATACTAATGTTTCTATTCTAATAAAATATGACAAATCATTTTAGCTTTTGTGCATTTTTAGATTTAAAAAAAAATCTGATCTGTTATCTGTGACAACTGATACACTTCAAAATATCAAATTTCTTGAGGGGTTAATTTCACCCCTCTCCTAGCTTCTCCCAAATGGCGCCCCTTCAGTAAAAGTATGTTTCATTTTCCAAATGTTAACATTAATCGTAGATACTTAATCGATATAATATAAATGGTACCAGGAAGTACCAATATATCAAAATATTCATTATCAATTTCTACTCAGTAAAATTTAATATCTAAAAACGCCTTTAAGCACATTCCAGATAACATTTTAACCTAAAATAAAGCTTTCTAATGCTGGTTTAGGGCTACAAGAATAATAAGACACGATTTATACAAGCTAACTGCCATCTGTTTTTATTTTATTTTTTTTTTATGTTTAGAAGTTAGAATTGTTTTTGAAGAAAAAAAAATAGAACCCGTCCAGTCGTATAATATTTTTTTTTTTTTATTAATACCACCGAAACTATGTTTGTTGCAATAGACATTTTGTATATAAATCATTCAATACAACACCAATATTTTGCAACGATCTGCGCATTTTTTCAAAAGTTAGAGAAATGGTAATAATAAGTGCTATACTGAAACATTACAGTCATATGGAACGTTTTCTGTAAAAGCTGGACCAAAGTATAATCACCAATAAAAAAGAAACAAACTCAAGGTGGGTTGCACTGCTTGGAATTTCCAAAGAGTAAATTGCACCATTACCTTAAATAAGAAATCTTTGCCTACTATTTTTTCTTCAGATAAAAAAATCTTTCTGTGTTTAACCACACAATTTGTAATGTTTTTCTGCTACTAAATAAGGCGAAAAATTCTATACAAAAATTGTGGTAGAACTGTAACGCGTATCGAGCAAACTTTCATATTACTATTTCAATGAAAACTAATGTAAAGAAAAAGGAATTACTAGGTTTATATATGACAGAGAATTCAAAGTATTTACCAAAATATAGAAAACTGCTTTATTCACTCATATTAAAATTTTATTTTATTTGAAATATTTTAATCAAAGCCGCATTCAGAACTTTGTGTAAAAATAAATGCTGACTGCAATCTTTAGTTATCACTATATACGGCATGGGGAGTATTCCTTTTTAAAGTCATTTTATTTACAACAGTTATTTTGCGGATTACGCGTACGATTTCGTGAAAATTGCTAACCTTGATTTTCGCGAAGTTTTAACTATATAGTAAAGTATAGTAAATATATGCGTACGAAATAACATAATTTTTCGGTAATTCTGCTAATATTAATTAAATTATATTTGTTTCAAGTTTTTAAATTATCATAGTTTTAAAAATATTTATTTTTCATTATTGAAAGTATACGATTTTTTCCCCCCAATAACAGATCATTTCAATAAAACACTATTTCTCTAAGTATCTACAAAGTACTAATAATAATTCATGATGTTAAAAGGACTAGAAATGTTTGAAATGGCGAAAAAATTTAATTGTTATTATTTTTAATGGTTCGATAAGAAAATTCTTAAAATGATGGTCGTGGGGCCTCCGTGGCCGAGTGGTTAAGGCACCACGCCGCTAATCGCTTGCGAGTGTAGGAGGTTGTGGGTTCAATTCCCACTGGTTCCATTGCACACACACTTTGTGTGGAACCCCCAGGTTGTGTCTCTTGTGTTGTCATGTTTCCTTGTACTATCTCGTCAAGATGTATGTAATTGTAGAATTCATGTATATGTTTCTGTGAATAATAAATAAATGTATATGGATCATTCGAGACGACAGCCTTGTAGCTATAGGTCTCAAAGCCCACCTCCCTTCAAAGTCAAAGTCAAATGATGGTCGTACGAGTCGTAAACGTTGGGCCGTTCAAACCAGCGGCACCTGCGAAGTCAAATTTTTAAACTCATTTTATTCCAAACACTGTTTTTCATTGGTTTTGCTACAGCGCCTAGAATACATAATGTGGAAACCAGCTCTCCCAGGAATTCTTTAAAAAGTGCTAAAAAATTGTAGCCGATAAATGTGCAACAATGCTGTACGGAAATAGGGCGATCGTAGCGACATCTGCTGGTATCGTGGCTCTTTTTAAAGTAAGTTGCATAATATCTTTTAAGAGGATAACTACACATCATCATTACTAAATCGCTTCGGTAATAAACAAAACAAAACAAAACAAACAAAAAAGATAAAAATAAGGAATTTTTTATTCATAGAAATTTCTGAATCACTATTGTACGTACAAATATTAGACTGGGAGGCGGCAGCACAAACAATCACCTCATCGAGTTCACGGCTGAAATTCCAGAATTAGTTAAAACTCGATTCGCATATTAAAACGCAATCGGTCTGCCAAGTCATATCTTGGTGGAAAACACGTGAAAATCCGATTTTAGCGGTTGACTCGTAGGTTTACCATTGTGTTTTCCTGCACCAAAAAGTATGAAAACATGGACAACTTGGTGCAGGAAAACACAATGGTAAACCTACGAGTCAACCGCTAAAATCGGATTTTCACGTGTCTTCCACCAAGATATGACTTGGCAGACCGATTGCATTTTAATATGCGTATCGAGTTTTAACTAATTCTGGAATTTTAGCCGTGAACTCGATGAGGTGATTGTCTGTGCTGCCGCCTCCCGGTCTATATGAAATAGTTCCGCTGAACGCATACATGATACTGCAAATTGATTATTATTAAAATTACTTGTAATTTATCAAATAAATGCTACTCTTGAATGTATTTGAAAATTTGCAGTCAAAAGCGCTAGCAGATGTCGCTGCGATCGACCTCTTATCGTTCAGCATCGTTGTACATTTATCGAATTAAATTTTTTAGTACTTTTTCGTAGCCGTTTTCCACACCATTTACTCTAGGCTCTGTAGTTTTACCACGATAACTTTTGAACAAGTTAACGGATTTACATGTTTCTTTTTTTTTAATAAAGGAAATTAAATTCTCTATTCAAACTATATCTGAAAAACAAACAATTTGATTTCCAAATTATTAACATAAAATATGATCCATTTTTAGGGATTTTGAACATTTTTATTATAATATTTTTAATTTTTCACAAAGTACAATAGACAGATAACGTAATAAGTAGTATAAAAACAATGACGACTCAAAACAATGAAACCTGGACTTCAATATCGTGGGAAAATTAATTTCGCCAGATTAATTTGTCCTACATTAATAAAACTTTTGTTATTGTTTCTTACAGTTTAACAAATATTTTTTTATTTCCAAAAAACATAAAATAAATGCAAACAGAAGTAATAGTCTAAATTAATTACCGGGTTCGAAATCCACATCAAACTTCAGTCAATTTGCGTCGTTTCAAACCTTTCTGGTTACGTGAGTGTTATCCTGCATGCACTGGGAGATTTATGATTTATGTCTCTAATATTTACATGTGTTTTAAAACTATTTATGAATTAAAAGTAATAAATATTAAAAATATTCCTTAAAGTTTCCTACAAATGGGTCTAATAGTTTCAATTAACAATCTTTAAACATTGATTGACTTATGACATTTTAAAGATATTTGACTCCTTAAATTCAAATATACCAGAAAGTTTTGTTTACTTGCAATAGCAATTTTAATATTTTTATTAATTGTAGATTCCTTAGTTAACTTGTGTTAAAATTGGATGAAAAAGGAGCATCTAACCCCCGAGTTATTTGGATAGTAAAAACTGTAGCAATAATGAAGAACTAAAAAGCTTGATAATACAGGGATAATTATTAGAATATGAATTACTTGAGAATTAGTTGTTTAAAGCTCACTGACGCCGATTGTTTGACGCCTGCGTTTTTGCTATGTGCATTCTACCACTTTTTAATAAAATCTGCACTCTTTTTAGAACGTAAAATGCCATTTTAAAAACACAAATTGCACAAATTGTGCTTATTAGTTGCTAAAATCAGTGTAAAAATTGTTTTAAACTCATAAAAGAGCTAAAATCCTACATGTTTCGGCTTTAAACTTAAAGCCATCATCGGGGAAGGGGAACAACACAAACGACTACTGATCTTGTAATTTTCGACACGAGAAAATTGAAATCAACAGTATGGAAAAATTTAAATAAAATAAGCGGGCGCTCTCTGTTGCCAAAAAGCGAAAAACAAAACAATGAATTAAAAAGGGGTTAAAAATGTATCCCATAAACTAGGTATGTTGAAAGAAAAGTTATCATTACAAATATAATCTTTTCTAATTTTAATTTCCAATGATTCCCTAATGGCGGCTTTAAATGGGTTATTGAACCTATGGATAATTCTTGCTTTATCGAAATTAATTACCAGATTTAGTAATTAATTTCGATAAAGCAAGAATTATCCATAGGTTCAATAACCCATTTAAAGCCGCCATTAGGGAATCATTGGAAATTAAAATTAGAAAAGATTATATTTGTAATGATAACTTTTCTTTCAACATACCTAGTTTATGGGATACATTTTTAACCCCTTTTTAATTCATTGTTTTGTTTTTCGCTCTTTGGCAACAGAGAGCGCCCGCTTATTTTATTTAAATTTTTCCATACTGTTGATTTCAATTTTCTCGTGTCGAAAATTACAAGATCAGTAGTCGTTTGTGTTGTTCCCCTTCCCCGATGATGGCTTTAAGTTTAAAGCCGAAACATGTAGGATTTTAGCTCTTTTATGAGTTTAAAACAATTTTTACACTGATTTTAGCAACTAATAAGCACAATTTGTGCAATTTGTGTTTTTAAAATACTAGTTAACAGTGTAGTGTCCAAATGGATTCAATTGTAAAATGCCATATTGTCAAATATTTGATACACACGCAGGACTACGTGTACTCCCCCCCCCCCCCGGCTACCCGTAAGGACATTCTAGCAAATTCGGTCTTTTGAATTTTGATATTTGTTAGTTATTTTAATTTTAAATTTTTACGTAAAAAAGTATGAGTCTACTAATTTATTTAAAAACTACCCGAAGTCGCCCCCCAGGAGAGGCGGACCCCGATAATTTGTACCAGCTCTGTACCTGGTCAGGTCCCAGTTGAAAATGGGGATTTTGCCCCAGAAAGGAGCGTTGTGATAGAGATTTTTGTGAGATTTTCGGAACGGGCGCGGTAGCTGTTGAAGAAAAAATCATACTGAATCAACCAATCGCCAATCTAGGTTTAATTGTATTCGTATTAAGCAAAACGTTTCACGTTTTCTTTTTTTAGGTGCGTTCGTAATTATGTAAATACGTAGCACCTATTGTCGTCGCTTGGTCCGTCCGTCTGTCTGTCTGTCCGTCTGACTGTCCGTCCATCCGCATATAACAACGCAAAAACTACCCAACCGAATGGTTTGGAATTTAAGATATATTATCTTTGCAGAATTTTGTCGAGACATTTCAATTTTTTTAAAAATCGAATCAAAACTTTAGGAGATATTAATAAAAATATTTATTAAGAAATTTGAATTAAAAGAAAAAAAATCGGTGCTTTCTTGTTAGAGGAGCTTCCGAGGTTTAATCGTCAAGCGACCGAGATGCTTATTTTATGACAGAAATTAATCTGCAGACGATAGAATTCATTTCACAGAATTAAAAATCATCAAGATCTGAATATTTATATAACTAGCTATAGTACGAACGCGCCTCATTTGTCACGTTTGACGTACAATTTCCAACTTGTTTTTATATTACCCGTTGATTATATGAAATTTCGTCTTAGCAGTTTTTACTGTTTATGTAACTTGTAAAAAAAAATCTGGACACCCCAACCGCCGAAAAGAAGTGCTATGCTGCCACAACCATACTTATTATTTGAAAAAAGATATGATTTACAAGCATCAGTTAAGTAAAATGGTGCTGCCATCTTTCTCAAATGTTCCCAACTAATCTTTTAAATTTAATAACATTGTTGTCAGTGTAGCGCGTTTACTAAGCATAATAAATCGGAACGGACGCGGTAGCTGTTGAAAAAAAATCATACTGAATCACCCAATTGTCAATTTAGGTTTAATTGTATTTGTATTAAGCAAAACTTTTCACGTTTTTTGATATATTACCCGTTGATTATATGAAATTCCGTCTTAGCCGGTTTTACTGTAGGGGAGACCGGTACACACTGGACCTATGGACACAGTGGACCACCCCCTAATATTTTATTTATTTAAATTTTTTTTAAGCTTCTCTTCTATCCTAATAGACAACAGCACTGCAATGATAATTTATAGCCTTCAGAAAATATGTTTAGCTCAGATTGAACTATTTTATCCTGCTTTGTTGTTTTGAGCTTCTAAAAGTAAAATTTTTCATCATCATATTTTTAATTTTTTAATATTTAAAGGTTGTAGATAAATAAAATAAAACAGCTTTTTTGCAAAGCTAAGATACTTGTTTTTATTTTACTTTAAAGTTAATATGTTTAAAAGAAAGCTATAAACAATATTAATATGATTATTTATTGAACTTCAACATGGGGTACTGTGGACCACCCACTCCTGGAGCACAGTGGTCCACAATCCACTCTGCTCCTCTAATGCAGAATGTTCAAAATATTTAATAATTGCTTATTTTCTATAAAGAAAGATTGCTTTAAAGTAGATTTAACTGTAAAATAAAGTAAACAAATAAAAATAACAATTTATTTAACATAGTAAGAAATATTTTGTTTCGTATTTACTGCCTTTGATAAATATAACTGTAGTCTAATTGTTGATGATTCTATTCAAGTAAGATTCATGAGACGCAAATTGAATGGAAATCAGTTTTTTTCTCCCGAAACTGTAGATGAATCTGCTGTTGATGTCAATGATTTCATAATGTTGCTCTCAGACCCAAAATTATTTCTTGAAAATTCCAGGCTCAATCTTACTCATAAGTACTTTGGAATTTCATTTGCAAATTTTAATGTGAGCTGATTTTTTTTGTACTTAAGTAATAACTTCAACTAAATTGCAATTGTTCCTGCATTAATCTGTTATTATTTTCAAAATATAATAAATTTTTTGTTTTTGTTTCAAAATTTATATTACTATGTTATTTTGCAGGTGAAGGGGCAACGATAAAGAATTAGATTAATGAAAAATAGATTTATATTGTATTTTAGATAATACCTATTAGTGGTCCACTGTACCCCGGTGGGTGGACCAGTGTACCCCGCTTCCGGGGTGCACTGGTCCACTTTACAAGTGTACATAATTTTTTTTTTGAAAAATGTATTGAAAACTATGTTGTGAGAAAATTATGATGGATGTAAGAAGGTTTAAGGAATATTCAAAAATATTTTCATACAGATCGGTCAGTCTGTTAAAGAGAAAAAAAATGTTAACTGAAAAAGTGGTCCACTGTGTACCGGTCTCCCCTATATATAACTTGTAAAAAAAATTCTGGACGAATCAGTTAAACAAAATGGTGCTGCCATCTTCCTCAAATGTTCCCAGTTAATCTTTTAAAATTAATACCATTGTTGTCAATTTAGCACGTTTAGTAAGCATAATAAATCGGAACGGGCGCGGTAGCTGTTGAAAAAAAAAACATACTGAATCACCCAATTGTCAATCTAAGATTAATTGTATTTGTATTAAGTCAAACGTTTCACGTTTTTATTTATATATTATCCGTTGATTATATGAAATTCCGTCTTAGCAGGTTTTACTGTATATATAACTTGAAAAAAAAATTTGGACCCCCCCCCCCCCCCCCCCCCCCCCCTCTAACCGCCGATAAGAAATGCTATGCTGCTTAGACCATACTTATGATTTGAAAAAATATATGATTTACGAGCATCAGCTAAACAAATGGTGCTGCAATCTTTCTCAAATGTTCCCAACTAATCTTTTAAAATTAGTACCATTATTGTCAATTTGGCGCGTTTACTAAGCATAATAAATCGGAACGGGCGCGGTAGCTGTTGAAAAAAAATCATACTGAATCACCCAATTGTCAATCTAGGTTTAACTGTATTTGCATTAAGCAAAACTTTCCATGTTTTTTTTTTTATTATATATATAACCCGTTGATTATATGAAATTCCGTCTTAGCAGGTTTTACTGTTTATATAACTTGTAAAAAAATTCTGGACACCCAAACAGCCGAAAAGAAATGCTATGCTGCCACAACCATACTTATGATTTGAAAAAAATATAGAATTTACAAGCAACCGTTAAGCAAAATGGTGCTGCCATCTTTCTCAAATATTCCCAAGTAAACTTTTAAAATTAATACCATTGTTGTAAATTTAGCGCGTTTACTAAGCATAATAAATCGGAACGGGCGCGGTAGCTGTTGAAAAAAAAAAACCATACTGAATCACCCAATTGTCAATCTAGGTTTAATTGTATTTGTATTAAGACAAACTTTTCCCTTTTTTTTTTTATATATTACCCGTTGATTATATGAAATTCCGTCTTAGCAGGTTTTACTCTATATATAACGTGTAAAAAGATTCTGGACCCCCCCCCCCCAACCGCAGAAAAGAAATGCTATGTTGCCACAACCACAACCATACTTATGAATTAAAAAAAGAGGTATGATTTACGAGCATCAGTTAAGCAAAATGGTGCTGCCATCTTTCTGAAATGTTCCCAACTAATCTTTTAAAATTAATTCTATTGTTATCAATTTAGTGCGCTTACTAAACATAATAAATCGGAACGGGCGCGGTAGCTGTTGAAAAAAAATCATACTGAATCACCCAATTGTCAATCTTTGTTTAATTGTATTTGTATTAAGCAAAACTTTTCACGTTTTTTTTTAAATATATTACCCGTTGATTATATGAAATTCCGTCTTAACAGGTTTTACTGTATATATAACTTGTAAAAAAAATTCTGGACCCCCCCAACCGCCGAAAAGAAATGCTATGCTGCTACAACCATACTTATGAATTGAAAAAAAGTGTGATTTACGAGCATCAGTTAAACAAAATGGTGCTGCCATCTTTCTGAAATGTTCCCAACTAATCTTTTAAAATTAATACCATTGTTATCAATTTAGCTTGTTTACTGAGCATAATAAATCGGAACGGGCGCGGTAGCTGTTCGTTGATTATATGAAATTCCGTCTTAGCAGGTGCCAGGTGTTACTGTATATATAACTTGTAAAAAAAATTCTGGTCACCCCCACCCAAATCGCCGAAAAGAAATACTATGCTGCCGCAACCATACTTTACTTATGATTTGATAAAAGATATGATTTACCAGCATCAGTTAAACAAAAATGGTGCTGCCATCTTTCTCAAATGCTCTCAACTAATCTTTTAAAATTAATATCATTGTTGTCAATTTAGCGCGTTTACTAAGCATAGTAAACTATTCTTTTTGGCCAACTAATTGATGTCCAACCTGTATTAAGGGCGTCCGGTCTCCAATTCCCCTCTTCAATTTTAAACCTATGGGCGTGGAATAAGTTCGTATTTGTAAACTATCTCATCGGGAAATTAA
Source organism: Maratus michaelseni (assembly GCA_963931845.1). NCBI lineage: Eukaryota > Metazoa > Arthropoda > Arachnida > Araneae > Salticidae > Maratus > Maratus michaelseni. The sequence continues at coordinate 82,497,884 of OZ007599.1, read as the reverse complement.
TATTTTGGCATATTTTTTCCGTGCATTGTTCTTACAAGACTTCTCTTCCCAGTTTAGTTGATTCTAAAATTTATTCTTAATTTTTCTGTTTTAAGTGTTAAAATCTTAGCAAAGCTGTGAGTAGGATTTTAACACTTCAAATGAAATTATTTCAGAAATATTTTGTCAACTAAAAAATAAAATGACATCCTATAAGAAGAAGTACACAGAAGAAAGAAGTTTCAAATATTTATTTTCTAAGGAGATATTTGTAAAAAAGACCATAGGTTTAACCTTGGCGAGTGGAAATTCAGAAAATTTTATTTCGCAAGAAAGATATGCCAAAAAAAAGTTCACTTATATAATTAAATTATAAGATAATTTATAAAGAAAAAGCGAAAAATATGTTTTGAAGAATTTTATTTAGTATTATCTTTTTGTTACAAATTATAATAATTTTTTTCACTGCGATGAAGCCTTTTGTTTGTGTTGATAAATAAATGATAAAGTTTCTTTTGAATGGTTCTTGTCGAGGAAGTTTAACTGTGGGTTAAAGTGTTCCATGAAATAAAAATGTTTAAGAAACATTGATTTACCGGCTTACGACATTTCATTTCACTGCCTGTTGTACGCCTGTTGAAAATTTCGATACAATAGCTCATTATTGTTAAATTTCTGTACGGAAATATGAGTTCGGCTCAGACTTGAGATACACTGTATTTTTTACTGAAAAAGTGGATTGCGACCATGAAGCTGCGTTTATAACGCATGAGCAAGTCAGTCTATGATGGGCATCAACATGTGTCTTCCCATTCTTCTCGAATCATTTTGTGGTCATCGACAAAAGAAAGACGAGTTAATTAGGTGTTTTTTCCAGCTGACAACGACTCCCGCTCTTGATCTCTCACCTTTAGACGTGTTAAGAAAGTCATAAAAGATGAAAGATGATTATCACCAAATAAGAGACACCACTCACTTAGACCGTAGTCTGATCGATACTTAAATTCTATGGTAAATATTGTTTGTCTTGGTGTGTACTACCATCTCTCTATTTTTGTTGAAAGAATTCATGAACACTTTATAATATGTATATAAGTTAACTGGACCCATTTTAATGCCATTGGATTAAAAACTACAAGATATAAAAGCACAAATAACTATTTTCTAATAACAAATATTATACACACTTTTTTGTTCTAACAGATACAAGGCCCACCTTTTTTTAAAGAGGCTGCAAAAAACTTTTCAGGACCTAGTTTTTTTTTTTTTTTTTTTTTTTTTTTTTTTTTTTTCAAAATAAAAAAATGTGTTTTTGTACCGTTGGGAAATCCAAAAAGTGCGGGGTCTAGATACAAGACTGGCCAGAGTTATTGTTTTATGGTAAAAATAAAGGGCTTTTAGACTTTCTGGCATCTTCTGTAAGCGCGGTGTTCTATTCTATGGCCGAGCCTAAACAAATTTAGGTTTATTTGTTGACTCGTACAGTAGAAAAACATGTCAGTTTAAATTGCCAGGTTCATATATTACTCTCTAGTACTCTATTGCCTGAGGTCATATTAAATGTTGCATTTATAGCAGCCAAAAAAAAAATAAATAAAAAAAATAAAAGACACCTGGGATTGTAGGAATACCTGAATTTTAATCACCAAATTGTCCCAGAAAAAAATGGAATTAGCCATTCGTAAAAAAAGGTCTTTTAGTCTCCCTGGCATCTTCCATAAGCGCGGTGTTCTATTCTATGGTCGATCCTAAACAAGTATAGGTTTATTTGTTGACTCGTACAGTGGGGAAACATGTAAGTTTAAATTGCCAGGTTCATATATTACCCCTCAGTACCCTATTGTCTGACGTTATATTAAATGTTGCATGTGCAGTCGGTCAAAAGAAAAAAAAAGGAAGACACCTGGGATTGTAAAAAATACATTCATTTTAATCACCAAATTGTTCCAGAAAAAAATTGAATTATCCATTCGACTGGAAATTATGTCGTCATTCAATTTATGTTAAAAATTAAGCTTATAGGTAGTCGTCTTTATACTGAAACTGCATCAGACTCTGAAATTATCAACAGAAACTCTCAATTTTGTCAGCATATTTAGATTTTTCTGTAAATTTTACCTTCAGAGCCATTCAATCAAATAGTCTAGGAATTCTGAAGATTTAAAGTTTGAAACTCCTAATTTTAAATTTCTTTATAATCCTTGCAAATCCAATTTCAATACCGGTAGTTTACCCGTATGACTGCATTTACAAGGCTGCAGAAAAAAAAAATTAAACTACCTTTCCCACTATGGACGGCAATTTCTGAAAACGGTTTTTCAAATGTGTTATCTATTTTCTAAACTGCTTCAAAAAATAACTGATTGTATGTTTCTGCTAGAACGCAATCAATACTTATTCATGCTGCCTCCATTCGACTTAGTGGAGGTAGAGGATGAAGTATTGACTTCTAATATGCATAAGGACCTTTACACATTACATAAACTCTAACCTTAACCTTCAGTTATTCTTAATGGCCATCATACAGTATTATTTAGTAGTTTTAGCATAATTTATCGTTGTTCACTCTAGTATTATTATTCATTCATTATTGTTCATTTAGTCCTTACTTCTATGCATTATTATTATCTACTTCAGCATTTTACTGTATAATTACTCGGTAGTATTATTTCTCAGTATCACATAGTAGTATTATTGCTCAGTGGGATTGGTAAATTGTATTTTCAGAATTTGTATTTTTGGAATCATGTATTTTAAGAATTTTTATTTCAGTATTACATAGTATAATTATTGCTCAATATCACAAAGTATAATTTAGTAATTCGCAGTATAATGAGGTAAACAAACCTGCTGGGTGGGGCTAGTTGAGTTTAATCCGAAAGGTAGGCCTCCCCTCCCGATTTGACCTTGACCTTGTTTACTTAGATATCTTCTTTTACTTTATTAAACGGTTAATTTATTTTTTTAACGCTTTGGAAGTGTTGGAAAGTGTTTCAAAATCTTGACGCATGATTTTGCTTTCTTGTTACATACAGTTTACTTTATTTTCTAGATATTAATAAATGCAAAAACTATGATGGTGTTAAAAGCGCTTCATATCGAAATAAGTCAACTTGATTTAATTGAAGTACATTAAAACTTGTTAAACATGCATGTGTTTCTGAACTTGTATGACGCATTTAATCCTCTGACTGCCTATCCCGCGATGTCCACGGGCAAAACATTTGTAGGAAAAAAATTATAATGCACAAGATTTGAAGCAATTTCGTTTAACCCCTTAATCGTCGCGCCCTTTATGTGTAGGCTACTTTTTAAAAATTCATATTGCTTGATTACCACCAGTTTTTTAAGTAGAAATGTTCATCTTATTTAATAGACAGATAAAATAATGCAAGAATAAAGCCAATAACACTATTTTAAGAAACTGGTGGGAATCAAACAATCTGAATAAAACAGGCGTAACCTACGCTGCCCGTGAATGTCTCGGGCACGACGATTAAGGGGTTAAAAAATTCCACAGTTAAAGAGTTAAAATGAAAAAAGTCCTTCCGGCCTGTACCGGGAGGAAAAGGTAGCTTTCCTATATCTTCGTTTTAAAATTTTAGCTAATATTACACGAAAACAGCAAGCTAAAATGCAAAGAAACGTTTACAAAAAATTCGTTAATACTGAATTTGAATAAGAAATTCGCCAAATTATTGAGCAATAGCCAAATTTTAAACATATATAATTAATTAATAAACAGACATACATACATACATTCAATACAATAATCCAACATGGAGTGAAAAATTAGCCAGAGCCAGGAATCGAACCTGGGTACACAGCGTTCCGGGCTGTCTATCTATATTACCTAATACTATACATATTTCAAATACATGATTTGAAATATGTAATAATAGAGACATATTGGTCGATTACATGTTGGATGAGGCAGAGATTGGATTTTTTTTTTTTTTTTTTTTTAGGTAGCTTTCAATACAAAAAAGTATAAAGCTACCTATTGCAGCCGTTCGGAGGAAAGCAGTTCCGGAAAATTTCGATATATTTTCACCGATCATGACCCCCAGACCCCAAAACCACCCTCCGTTCAAATGTTGATTTATATCCATATATATATATCCATATATATATATATATATATATATATATATATATATATATATATATATATATATATATATATATATATATATATATATATTTGACCTATGTCATACGATAACGCCCGTATTTATGAATCGATTGTGATGAAACTAATTGTGTGTATTAAGGTCACTAATGTCACGACCGAGTTCGTTGGCCAGCTTGGTCCGCCATTTTGTTTCAAGATGGCGGCCATTTAAAAATTTAAAACTAAAATAAATATACAAAAAAAAATATATAAATTCAAATTTATTTTTTAATTATGTGTTAGGCCTTAATACAAGGATTCCAGAGCATTTTTTGGTTTACCTCTATCTTAAAAAATGGCTGAGATAGAGCAGTTTGAAATTCTAGGGTGGCTGACATTTTGAAACAAAACAGCACATTAACGCAATTACTCGCAAATTATTTTCTTTCATTGTTGTAATAATTTTCCCAATCATACGCATAAAACTATATATTCATATCCGTTAGCGCCAAATTCTCGCCAAAATTGGCGACATTTGGCGAAATAAATAAGTCTTCATAAGTCGACCAAAATAAGTCTTCATAAATGAAGCCAATTTGGCTATTGCTGAATAATTTGGCGAATTTCTTATTCAAATTCAGTATTAACGAATCTTTTGTAAACGTTTCTTTGCATGTTAGCTTGCTGTTTTCGCGTAACTTTAGCTAAAATTTTAAAACGAAGATATAGGAAAGCTACCTTTTCCTTCCGGTACAGGCCGGAAGGACTTTTTTAATTTCAAAGAAGTTGGAGATGCAAAAGTCACTGATGAGAGCTCTTAGCTGAAATGTGAACCAGATGTACGAATATGAAACTTGTAATAAACTACAATTGAACTGGCAAATAAATAAAAAGATAGCGAGGGACAAGCTTCAATATTCCCGGAGTTTAAATGGAACATTTTCCAGTTTCCAATCCTTTCGCCTTGCTTTGGCTGCATATTGACTGTGTAGAAAAATTTAATCAGCCATGCTGCTTGATCTGGTAATGATTAGAATGATCTAGGCAACGAATAAAGAATTTGCGTGCATCCAGATGTTTTATGGACAGCCTGGTTTGCATAAATCTACTACTTCATACATTGCACGTGAGAGCTCTCTATCGTTAATTTTTGGAACTACAAACTCTTTTTGTAATTAAATAAATCCTATTCTCCCCTTATTCCATTCATGCAAACCCAATTTTTTTATTTTTTATTATTTTTTTAAGTAATTTTTAATGTTGTAATTAACTTTTGAAGCTCTTTGTAATTTTGTTTTTTTTATTAATTTTGTAATTTTGTTATTTTTAAGCTCTCTGTAATTCTGGTAAATGCTTTCTGATTATACTTCAAAATGCAGGTTTTTCTTTTCAATTTAAAACCAAAATTCCTATTTTAATGTTAGAACATTTTTTTAAATGTACAGAAACATTAAATTCGAAATCAACCTTATGCATATTTGTTTGCAAAATTTGAATTTTAAATGTTTAATATATATCTAAGCATTATCTTGGATTCATGAAGAAATTTTATCACTTTAAGGTCTAAAGTGTAAACGTGGGTAGTTCATGTATACACAACTTATCATCCAGTGGATGGTGCAAAATAATGTTTAAATAAACTCTTTGCTTTAAAACCTTTCAAAAATATTCCAAAATTACTAAAATATTTTATACTATTTGTTACCTAAAACTTCATTTCCAGTTCTATAGTTTACATAACTGAAATATCAATTAACTTTTAATTCTAAACGTATGTATTCTAAAATTTTTATATATTAAATTACAGTTTTAACTGACTATAATTACGCATTTTAACTTATATTTTATTACTAGCTGATCCGCCCGGCAATGCTCGGGCCAGGAATAATAACCTTGAATATATACCTAAAATCAGCGTTGAATTGAGACATTTTTCACCGGGAGGGATTTCTAAAGCTGCAACACATGGAAACTGTGGAGTTCCGGGCGGGCGGGGGAGAATTGCTCTTCTATACCACCAGTAGGCAGAAATTTCGACTATTTACCTGACAATTTTCTCACGCCTAATAAAAAAAAGCTACCAACCACGAGGTCACGTGCATCGTCATAGTAACGGATTTTTGTGATAAAAAGGGTTACTTAGGTAACCAACGCTGGATTTTCCACTTTCTTTACTGCGTTTCTGAGGAAAAATCGTTGGTATTACTTTCTTTAATAACTAATTTAAAAAATATTTCTTATTTTTTGCGTGTGTTTTTTATTGGTTCCCGAAATCTGCTCTATATCAGAGTAGAAAATATAAGATTTGATGGATAAGGTATTAAATAGAAATTGGTTGATAAAAAACAATCTTACCATTTTCGGCGAAATGGAGACTTAAACAAAATCGCCAGAAATTCAAGAGACACTGTACGAATTCGAATAGACTATATTTAAAAGGGTAGAAAATTTACTACATCGGGCAAGGAGATTGAATTTGGATGGCTTTTATGAGTGGATCAAAATCACCGGCGAATTTGGAAGATCGGGGAAATACGCGAATCATTCCGTTCGACATGAAATAAAAAAAAGTTCAAAATCTGAGCCTCTGGTGCATTCGGACCTTTCTTCTTTAATCCAAAACCAGATTTGCAGACTTCCATGTGCTGTAGAATCTCTAGCCATCGGCAACACACACACACACATTCCGGTTTTTCTTTTCAATTTAAAATCGAAAATCCAGTTTTTATGTTAGAACATTAGTTTAAATCGAAATCAACCATATTTATATTTGTTCTCAAAATTTGAATTTTAAATGTTTAATATATGTCTAAGCATTGTCTTGGATTCCATGAAGAAATTTTATCACTTTAAAGTGTAAACATGGGTATCACACTTATCACACAGCCTTATCACACACATACACAGGTAGACAGACAAAATGTTTCTTATATTAATACAGATAAATAATATAGTGTAACATCATTTGGAAATATTTTTAAATGCAATTATTTTATTTATTTCATTTAATGTTTTCAAAAGTTAACCCCCCCCCCCTTTTTTTCGTTTAACATTTTCTACCGAAAACGTCTCAGGCATTTTCGCATTAACTCGCATTTGATGCTGAATTTCGTATGCAGTGTAATATTTTGTGTTATGAGCACACGCACAAATAAAAAAAACTTTTATGTTGTTATGTTGTCATTATTTTGTTCACAGCACATTCAATGATGCTTGGAAAATACAAGAGAAATAAAGTTAAATCAATGCATTTATTCACGGATTTACATAAATCAAAATAGAAAATCCAATCTGGGTAACATCAAATATAAAGGATAAATACATAAGGTAATTATATACACTCATGTTTGTGAGAATTGCAACACCATGAAGGAATTATGCAAATTGAATCAAACTGACAGGAAATGTAAGACTTCAATGGGCTCAGCAACACAGCGCGTGGCGTGTCCAGTGGCAACAAGTTGCTTTTTCCGATGAATCTCGCTACAATCTCGAGTACAATGATGGAAGAGTATGAGTCAGATGTTACACAGGGAAACATCTACTCCCACAGTGTGTTATCCAGCGTCATCCCGCACAAACGCCTGGCATCATGGTGTGGAGAGCTATTGAGAACAATGGTCGATCCCATGTAGTGCACATTGCGGGAAACTTCAACAGTGATCGCTACATAAGGGAAATTGTGGAGCTAGAGGTCCTCCTCCTTCTTCGACGCATTCCGGTTGCTGTATTTCAGCAGGATAACAAGTTGCTTTTTCCAATGAATCTCGCTACAATCTCGAGTACAATGATGGAAGAGTACGCGTCAGATGTTACACAGGGGAACATCTACTTCCACAGTGTGTTATCCAGCGTCATCCCGCACAAACGCCTGGCATCATGGTGTGGGGAGCTATTGAGAACAATTGTCGATCCCATGTAGTGCACATTGCGGGAAACTTCAACAGTGATCGCTACATAAGGGAAATTGTGGAGCTAGAAGTCCTCCTCCTTCTTCGACGCTTCCCGGGTGCTGTATTTTAGCAGGATAATGGCCGTGTACATGTTTCTCAGACTGCACAAGCCTTCTTCAGTGCACAGCAGCATTAGCTTCTTCCATGGCCTGTTTATTCCCCGGATATGTCTCCCATAGAGCATGTCTGGGATTTCATTGTTGGGCTACTCCCTCGTACAGCTGGTGGGACACACAGTAAGACTGAACTTTGGCTTCAAGTCAAAGTCATGTGAAATGCCATTCCGCAGGATTACATTCAATACCAGTGTAATTCAATGCCATGACGTGTACAGGCTCTCATCGCTCAGCGTGGCGGACACACAAAGTACTAATTTCCGACGTTTTTTTTGTTTTTTTGTCTTGTAAATTTGATTGTTTATATGTACCACTATCAATAATATGTGGAATACATTTCATTATTTTCTGACAATTCCTTCATGGTGTTGCAATTTTCACAAACATGAGTGTATTTTACATATTCCAATTGAATAACCTCTTTTTGAAATTCCTCTTTACATTACCGTCAACCTGGGTACGGATTTACATAAATCAAAATAGAAAATCCAATCTAGGTTACATCAAATATAAAGGTTAAATACAATATAAAGTGCATCAAATATAGCATCAAATATAAAGTGTTGATATTCAAAGGATGTGAATTATCACATTACTAATTTGTGTACATAAGTATTAGTGTATATTTTACATATTCCAATTGAATAACTTCAATGGTGTCCTCTTTACATTACCGTCAACCTGAGTGACTTTGTCTCATTTTTTGCCTCTTGTTGTCTTAATATAAAAAAAATATTGAAATTTTCATTTAAACAAATTCTAAAGTTTTTTTTCCAGTTCCAAGATATCATTTGTAATTTTTTAAATTCATATTTAGTATTTTAAAGATTTTTTTTTCAAATTATTTTTTAAAAAGCGGAACAAAGTTACCTTGGCTTGGAGTGACTTTGTCGCATAAATAAAAAAAAAGCAGTGAATAAGCCTTAAAAACTTTGTAAAATTATGCAAACTCACTAGTATGACAAAGTAATAAAACATAATAAAAAAACTACGTCATTTTGTCATAAAAAATGCAAATTTTGTATGAAAAACAAAACAAAAAAAAAACAAAAAAAAAACGAAATTTTATTAAAAAATTACCATTATGCAATACATTTAAAAACAATTAACAATAAGACATGGTAATATTAATGTTTTTCAAGAAAACAACATTTTAGATATATTCACTTATCTCAGGAGCTGAAAAAAAACATTTTATTTAGAAGAAATATGTCTATCAGGGTTAAATTTTCAGGACCTTTTACACTGTTAAAATTTAGCAGCAAACTGCCCAGTCATTTGACCGGTTTACAGAAATGTTTACTCAACCGTAATTTAGCGCTATTCTGACCGTATGATTCCGCATATTATGATCAGAATAGAAATTAATTTGATTACGGTTGAATTGAATTACGGTTATGTAATAGTTTTCTACAAAAACGCTCAAATGACTGGACAGTTTGCTTCAAATTTTTAACAGTGTAACTTATTCTTTAAAGCAGTGATTGGAATTGTACATTTTTCAGCGGCTTTTCTTTGGCTTAATACATGTTGCGGAACAACATCTACCGCTTTCTGCAGCGTTTCATTAATATAATTTTTATAATTACTGTTACCTATAGGAGATTTATATGTACGAGGCATTATTTCACTAGCTCCTGTACAAAAGATAAGAAATATATACTAGTACAAGGTTTATATTTGCAGTAAAAGCTTATATTTTTATGTTCATACTTTTAGAAAAATTAAGTATAATAAATAAACTAAATTTGTGGTGACTTTGGCCTGAGACAATCTCACCCCAAATTGTTATTCAAAATGCCGATTGTGAATAAAGTTAATGTTAATCTAAAATATCTAATTAATATATATACATATATAACAGATTTATTTGTAAAGAAAACATATTAAGAAATAAAAATAACTATTTACCACCTTACAGTATCAAATATAAATAACTTTTCCAGAAAAAGTAACCATTAAAAAAAAAAAAAAAAAAAAAAAAAAAAAAAAAAAAAAAAAAAAAACGAAGTATTGCCAAACTTTTTGTAAAACGCTGAATTAAATAATTTATGTTTAAGATACTGTTGCAATCTATCAGAATTCAGCATTAGTTTTATTGTAACAAATTTTATTTATTATATGTTTTGTCTTATCCGCGGGCAAAGTCCGGTTGACGGTACATAAAATTGTAGTATTACACAAAAATAACAGAAGTTGAAGGAAATCAGTTTTCTTTCCATCAATTCAACCTCGGGCCGCAGAGATACCACTTTTTTTATATAGATTTATTCGTCTTATTTAATAGTTGAATTATAAATCAAACTCAGGGATTGAATAATTTGAATGTTGCCGTAAGAAAATACTTGAATTTTTGCAGCCCGCATTGGGTTGTGGGAAACCCCTGAATTACATCATTTTACTTTTTGAGATTTGCTACAAAACTATTTAAATTATGCAAGATTATTAGCAACAAAATGTTACAAATTTCGCACTGCAAAAAACAATTGTTCATTTTACAATAACATACTGTTTTTACGTACAGTTTAATAATGCACTGAAAAATAAAATCGTTGTTTTTCCAATAGCATACTGTTTTTACCTACAGCTTAATACTGCTCCATTAAATAAAAAGTAAAACTGTTTTCAGTTTAGACCCACGACTGCGCAGTAGCGTGTCTCGTCTTATTTATTGTTTATTACTGTTATTTTTATTTTATACACTGGCACCCCTGATGCCAGTATTATACCGTAAAATCAACAGTTTTTTTTTACAGTGCGTTGCGTAATCCAAAATTACAAAATGTATTTTGATGTGACACAGTCTATTTCATCGAAAATTTTGATACTAAAAATAAAGTACCATATACCGTAAATCAACCTCAAACGAATAAGCTAAATCCAAAAAACATACAAAACAGCGAAAAAAGATCAATGTGAAAAACAGATAAATATATGCAAGATAAAACAGAATCATTAATGAGAAAAAAATATAATATTAGAAAATATGATTTAGAAAAAAGGCAATTCTTCCTGTCTCAACATCATTCTTCTTATCTATAGACAATTTAAATGCTCGTATTGAAGTAAACAGTAACATACAGGGATGTGTTTTAATTAGTATTAAATAGAATTTATCGATAAAAAACTGTATACTAACTATTACAAAATTTACGCGCATATTAGTAATTATAATTTAATATCACGACATAGTTTCATATATACATACAAGAATAAATTTTTCATTACATATTATTTATTTTACAATATACCATTTTAAATATATCATATCTATTTATTAAGATTCATATATAATATTAGGACAGTAAGAAATTAAACATTATTTAAAATAATAATATACAAAAAATATTTTTACCCTACTTTCTTCGGCATCTTCAGTTTACTCTTCAGTTGCCAAAGAAGGTAGAGTCAAAATATTTTTTATGACACATATAATAGTTTTAAAGGAATTACTTACCCTATCTGGAAGAAAAAGTTTAGGTATATCTTTTTCTTAAAAAAATGACATCTATGTAAGTTGTAGGTGTGACAAATTGTTTTAATGTCTGTAAATAGGTCCACTCTTCTTATAATCTTATAATTTAATTTTTTTGAAAAAAAAAAACGATATTCAGCATCTTGCAGGTATGTCAGGGATGACAAAATACAGATATTATGCAAGTTTCATGTTTTCAGCTGAAAAATCATTCAAGTTACATGAGTTCTTATCCTCTTCACCCCCTAGGTTCACATATGTGGACAACCGTTCTTTCCCGTTTATTAATGATACTAGAACATAATTGCAATTCCGATCTCTGCTTCGATATCTGAGATTCGAAATAATCCATAATACTCGTAGATTAAAATTCTTGCTCTGAAGTCAAATTGAAGAAGAGATAATTTCAAGTAATAATCAATAATATTACATTAATACTCAGTAGCGAAGAGGTTAAACATTTTCCTTTAATTTTTTGCGGTCAGTGTACACCTAATTATATATGGATTTTTTTGTTGTTGTTATGTATACATATCTAGGATTAATTAATTTTTTTCTTTACTTTTAATTTTTAAGTTCAGGAAATGAATCTCATTGTCTTTGATTTCATTTTAACTAAATTGTAGATTTTTGTGATATTTAATAGGTAATAAGTGCGTGGAGATGAATTTAACATGAAAAAACAATGATATGGTTATGTAAGTGCCATATTTTTTTAATGAACAAAAGTATACATGCACTATTAAACAACATTTTACAAGATGAACTATTAAACAACACTTATGAGAGACACTATAAAACTACATTTTACAAATCCACGATGTTGTGTAGATGCCACATTGCTACACAAGACTATACATGCAAGACTATGAACGTTCATGAATGCCTGCATAAAACAATATATGTATGTTACGTTGAGAAAAAAATTATTTATATGTGATGCACTATACACAACATGCAAGTTTATAGTAAACGTTTAGGTTTTAATTATGCCCTTTTTTTTTTATAAAATAATAGATGCAAGTCTTTATGAACGTACTATATACGAGGGAGAATCGGGAGAGTAGTTAAGTATGTTACAAATAGATATAATATATTTTTAAGTAGTAACAATAATGTGGAAGCATCATCCAGCTTTATGATATTCATTTCATTTTGATTAGGCAGCATTGGCACGCGTGCGTAAATAAATTTCAAAATGACGATGGTCTTGATGATGCGTACAGGCCTATTGACAGTTCTAACACAAGGGACAATTCGAAAGTTTAGTTGACAGCTTCTTCAACATCGACCTTACAGCCTCGACTTATCCCCAAGCGATTTCAATCTGTTTAGTTAACTGAAATAAACCTGGAGAAAACACGGTGTTTGCAAATGAAGAGTTTCAGCAAGAAGTCATAATGAGGCTGAGACAACAACCGAAATAATTTTATGCCTCTGGTATTGGGGCACTGATAAAATGATGGAATAACTTCATTAATTTTGGTGCAAAATATTTTGAGAAATAAAAATAGTTATGAAGTGATTATCACTAAATTATTATTTAATTGTCTTTTAAATTACTTATTGACTTTCCCTCGTATATAAAGAGTCTACATAACTATATAAAATACATATTATGCAGTGAAAAAAGATAATTTTATATGGGATGCATTATAAAAAATATTTTACAACTTTAAAGTGTATATATAAGGTATATATGTAACTATATATAAGGTTATGTATATGCCTTCTTGTTATAAAAGAATTTATGCAAGGCTGTGTTTGAATATATGTAAAGAGTCTACATAAATATATAAATTCCAAATTGCAAAAAATATAATATGTAGGGTGAAACCCCAGTAACTGACACTTTATGGATTCTTCCTTTTCAAATCGCTATTACAAACTAGTCGTTGGGGGCCACCGTAATACTTACCCATCATGAATATGCATAATGTAAAATATTAAAATAAAAATGTGTAAACTACTTATAAAATGCATTGCAATTCAAATAAAATCGTGGCTTGATGACGTCACAAACTTTAAAGGCTCGATTACTGAATTGCTTGAAAGAAACATCCTTATAACTCCAAAAATAATAATCCTATTAACTAGCGGTTTATTGCATCTGATTAAGCGTCAAATTTCCAATTAAAATATATCTTTCAAGTGAAATTTGGATGAAATACAGGGTCATGAAAAATCGAAGAGTGTGGAAAATAGGATTCCAAATATCTCGGCAACTAATTATCCGATCAACTTCATGCTTTATGCAAAATTTATGTTTTTTTATTGTCTTTTATATTCATTTCTTAAAATAAACAATTTCGAAAATTTTTATATACCTCTCATCAGAACGAATATTTCGAGAGTCCGAAAAAAATTGTTCCGGTTAATCGAGGTTATTGAAATGAAATAGGCTTCTTCCCATTATTACATACTAAGTACATACCAAATTGCAAGTCTCTATCTCAATTTTTTCGGGAGATAGAGCGTTTACAGACACACAGACACACACACAGACACACACACAGACACACACACAGACACACACACAGACACACAGACGGACGGCAAAAAAAAATTTCTAAAAATATGTTTTTCGGAATCTCCAGTCTCTGAAGCGTGTAAATCCGTCAAAAAAAAATTTTCGATTTTCAAAACGATTACAAGACTTACCCTATACTACGTATGATGGGTAAGTAAAATGTAAATCTATTTTCTACTTATCTTTGTTTTTGAAAGGATAGTAGAGATATATTAAAAAATATTGTTGGAAAAATTTTGAAAAAATATACATTTTGTAATAAAAAATTAATTTTATTCTTAAATATGGTCAAAAACTCCAGTAACTGACACCATTCCTATTTTGAAACACAAGTAACTAACACAAAGTGAACCAAGTGATTGACATTTTATTTTAAAAACTAAAATGCTTTAAAAAAACTTTATTCTTTATTATATAAACAAAATACATTAATATTTATTATAAAAAGTGGGATTTAGTAAATTGTGCTGCATTATTAGTAATGCCGAGTATATAGTAAGAATATATAGCAGTAATATTTAGTACTGTATTATTAGTAATGCTCATATACAATAACTGACATTTATGAACCAGTAACCGATATCTGGTGTCAGGCACTAGTCAAACAACTTACATTTTAATGGTTTTTACTACAAGATAAATTTAATTTATTATTATGTATTTTTAAACAGTTCAAATAATAAATTTCAATTTTGTTTAATATAATAAATAACTAACACCTTTGTCAGAGACAAGTGAAATGAAATTCTAGGAACCAATAACTGGCACTCCGCATTAAGCTAAATTAAATAACTATAAACCCTAAATCATGTCCCTAATATATCATATGCATCTTTAAACTAATTTCTACAAGTATAACTTTAAGAAAAAAGTTTAGGATGGTTGCATTACAAACAGATTAGAAAAACACTTCCTTAATTTTAGATATAAGATGGTTGCTTCAAAATGGCACTTTTTGTATTCTCAAAAGTTCCTTTCTCATTGTATATGTTCTTCGACCTCTACTGGTGAATAAATTGACTCTATAATAAAAATAAGTGTTTTATTTACCACTAGATGACATTACTTTGCAGAATTTTACAACAAAATTCTTATTTGAGTTAGATTTTCGCTCAAATGTCAGTTACTGGTTAGGTGTCCATAACTGGGGTTTTCACCCTGTATGCACTATAAAACACATATTATCAGTAGAAAACAGTGCACTGAAATGTAAGAGAGATGCAATATATATATATATTAAAGGTGAAATATAAAAAAAAAACATATACGATTAGGATGTCCAGTTCTCTGAGAAAATACACTCTTTTAGTTCCACGTGTTAAAAGATGCTTAATATAAAAAAATTACCTTACATGTGGCATGAAAGTTTTTAAGTTCAGGAAATTAATCTCATTGTCTTTGATCTCATTTTAACTAAATTCTAGATTTTTGTCATATTTAATAGGTAATAAGCGAGTGGAGATGAATTTAATATGTATAAAACAATGTTATGGTTATGTATGTGCCCTATTTTTTTAAGGAAATAATGTATATATGCACTATAAAACAGCATTTACAAGATGAACTATTAAACAACATTTATAAGGGACACTATAAAACTACATTTTACAAGTGCACAATTCTGTCTAGATGCTGCCTTGCTACACAAGACTATACACGCAAGACTGCCTGCATAACACAATATATGTATGGTACGTTGAAAAAATATTATTTATATGTGATGCACTATACACAACATGCAAGTTTATAGTGAACGTTTACGTTTTTATTATTCCCTTTTGTTATAAAATAAGAGATGCAAGTCTTTATGAACATATTATATACGAGGGAGAGTCGAAAGAGTCGTTAAGTATGTTAGAAATTTATATGATATATTTTTAAGTAGTAACAAGTACTTTCCAAGAATGGTAATATGTGTAAGCATCATCCAGCTTTATGATATTCATTTCATTTTGACTAGGCAGCATTGACACGCGTGCATAAATCAATTTCGAAATGACGATGGGCTTGATGATGCGTCCAGGCCTATTGACAATTCTAACACAGGGGACAATTCGAAAGTTTAGTTGACAACTTCTTCAACATTCACTTTACAGTCTCAACTTATCCCCAAGCGATTTTCACCTGTTTTGTTAACTGAAATCATCCTAGAGGAAAGATGATGTTTGCAAATGAAGAGTTTCAGCATGAAGTCATAATGAGGCTGAGACAACAACCCAAAGAATTTTATGCCTTTGGTATTGGGGCACTGATAAAATGATGGAATAACTTCATAAATATTGGTGGAGACTATGTTGAGAAATAAAAATAGTTATGAAGTGATTATCACTAAATTATTATTTCATTATCTTTTAACTTACTTATTGACTTTCCTTCGTATATAAAGAGTCTACATAACTATATAAAATACATATTATGCAAGGAAAAAATATAATTTTATATGTGATGCATTATACAAAATATTTTACAACTTTATAGTGTATATATAAGGTATATATGTAACTATATATAAGGATATGTATATGCCTTCTTGTTATAAAAGAATATATGCAAAGCTGTGTATGAATATATGTAAAGAGTCTACACAAATATATAAATTCAAAATTGCAAAAAATATAATATGTAGGGTGAAACCCCAGTAACTGACACTTTATGGATTCTTCCTTTTTCAAATCACTATTACAAAAATGTAAATCTATTTTCTACTTATCTTTGTTTTTGAAAGGATAGTAGAGATATATTAAAAAATATTGTTGGCAAAATTTTGAAAAATTATACATTTTGTAATAAAAAAATAATTTTATTCTTAAATATGGTCAAAAACTCCAGTAACTGACACCATCCCTATTTTGAAACACCAGTAACTGACACAAAGTAAACCAGTGATTGACATTTTATTTTAAAAATTAAAATGCTTTAAAAAAACTTTAACCTTTATTATATAAACAAAATACATTAATATTTATTATAAAAAAGTGGGATTTAGTAAGTTATACTGCATTATTAGTAATGCAGAGTATATAGTAAGAATATATAGCAGTAATATTTAGTACTGTATTAATAGTAATGCTCATATACAATAACTGACATTTATGAACCAGTAACTGACATCTGGTGTCAGGCACGGGTAAAACAACTTACATTTTAATGGTTTTTACTACAAGATAAATTTAATTTATTATTATGTATTTTTAAACAGTACAAATAATAAAT
This sequence comes from Maratus michaelseni, assembly GCA_963931845.1. NCBI lineage: Eukaryota > Metazoa > Arthropoda > Arachnida > Araneae > Salticidae > Maratus > Maratus michaelseni. The sequence continues at coordinate 82,480,504 of OZ007599.1, read as the reverse complement.
TTCAATTTTCTTTAATATAACCAATAACTAACACCTTTGTCAGAGACTGGTGAAATGAAATTCTAGGAACCAATAACTGGCACCCCGCAATAAGCTAAATTAAATAACTATAAACCCAAAATCATGGCCCTAATATATCATATGCATCTTTAAACTAATTTCTACAAGTATAACTTTAAGAAAAAAGTTTAGGATGGTTGCATTACAAATAGATTAGAAAAACACTTCCTTAATTTTAGAAATAAGATGGTTGTTTCAAAATGGCACTTTTTGTATTCTCAAAAGTTCCTTTCTCATTTTATATGTTCTTGGCCCTCTAGCGGTGAATAAATTGACTCTAAAATAAAAATAAGTGTCTCATTTTCCACTAGATGACATTACTTTGCAGAATTTTACAACCAAATGCTTATTTGAGTTATTTTGCTCAAGTGTCAGTTAATGGTTAGGTGTCAATAACTGGGGGTTTCACCCTATATGCACTATAAAACACATATTATCAGTAGAAAACAGTGCAATGAAATATAAGAGAGATGCAATGTATATATTAAAGGTGAAATATAAAATAAAACATGTATGATTAGGATGTCCAGTTCTCTGAGAAAATACACTCTTTTAGTTCCACGCGTTAAAATATGCTTAATATAAAAAAATTACCTTACATATGGCATGAAAGTTTTTAAGTTCAGGAAATGAATCTCATTGTCTTTGGTTTTATTTTAACTAAATTTTAGATTTTTGTCTATATTAATAGGTAATAAGCGCGTGGAGATGAATTTAATATATATAAAACAATGATATGATTACACAAATTTAAATCTACTTTATACTTATCTTTGTTTTTGAAAGGATAGTACAGATATTTTAAAAAAATGATGCAATAATACCAGTTACATTTTATCAGTTTTAATAAACATTTTAGATTTAGAAACAGTTAGAACGTTTTAGATTCACGAAAACGTCACGTTATAGATACATACGTCACACATATAGATAAATTTTATAATTTTTCTTAATTATGTATCTTTTTGGGACATCCTGTATAACTGAATGATCAATCATTGTTTCGATGACACTAATATGTTTGAAAATGCACTTCCCTTTGATTCACGAAAACGTCACATAACTGCAGAAACCAACTACATAGCATCAGTAACCTCCTTAATTCTGTATCACACATGATACAATATTTTTCTGTAACGTTCAATGTTTTAAGGAAATCGGCATCGGTTCTTCCATTTACTGATGTCATTTAAAAGCTGAAATGTCCAGGAATAGAATGGTGAATTTACATAGCCGTGGACCACATTATTTGTGAGGAATCGGGCCGGGTAAAAAAATGTTCAAAATGAAAATTATTCTAGTACATACAATAGGAAAGAACATATAGATAAAGTTTACAATTTTTCTTAATTATGCATCTTTTTGGGACATTTTGTATAACTGAATGATCAATCATTGTTCCGATGACACTAATATGTTTGAAAATGCACTTCCCTTTGATTCACGAAAACGTCACATAACTGCAGAAACCAACTACATAGCATCATTAACCTCTGTAATTCTGTATCACACATGATACAATATTTTCTTATAATTTCAATGTTTTAAGGAAATCGGCATCGGTTCTTCCATTTACTTATGTCATTTAAAAGCTGAAATGTCCAAGAACAGAATGGTGAATTTACATAGCCATCGAGCACAGGACTTGGGATGAATCTCACACTGTCTTTATTTCCCGATCGGCTTTCCTCGGCATTTTCATTTCGCCGATCCGAGTTATTTTTATTTTCGTCGGTCGTAGCGTCCTTTTTATGCCGTTCGTAGCGTCCTTTTTATGCCGTGCACCTAGCATCTTTTACCGCGAGCGGCGATGTACTCTTCCCGCACTTCTTCGGCACTTTCTTTCTTCTTGCGCGTCAGGGAGTGGCTTGTGCTTCACCACATCAGGCTCGAGGCTAAACGAAAAAGAAAGGTTACCGCGGTGCTTTACGCGTATCTTTTTTTACAGACCGCCGGAGTCACGTGATTCTCGAATGCACCAATGCAGGTGTACGAAAAGAGCATCATATCACTCTAGCGGTCTGTAAAAAAAGATAAGTGGAATGTACCGCGGTAGCCTATCTTTTCTGTTAGCCTCGATCAGGCTCCGTGAGGCGCATGAATCCGGATACGTTTACAGTTCGGAATGTGTTGATTACGGACTTTTAAATCTCCAGCTGTTCTGCTTTTGTGAATCATTTTAGAATGATTTTAATTTTATTTTTGGATGCCCCGTTAATTTCATATTTAAGCTTGGAATCTTCAGATTAAAAGGGCTGTACATACCTATTAAAGTCTATGAATGACGAATCTTGCAATCACTTGTATGAATGTATAACGGATCTCCATTTTCTAAAATATAACTGTAAAGTAGCACCATTCTGACTCAAAGTTACAGCGCTAATAATGACACTTCAGTAAATGCCATTGACGACTGTTTATTGAAGATACAAAGTGAACTAGAAAACAGTTAACTTTGATTTATAAAATGATTTATAAAAATCGGCAGTGCCAACAAGAGTTAGACTTCTGTGAACACAGACAGTTTCGTTATATTGTGAAATATCAATAAAAGTGACACCGAGTTTTTTTTATCTCTCCGAGTACGTTTTCACTACTTAAAAATGCTATAGAAACACTCACCTGTAACGGTATTTTTAGATTTCACTTTTAATGTTTTAATTAAATCCCTATTATTTTATAAAATAATTAAATATTCTTTGTTTTAAAGATTTTTTTAATACTTTAAAAAAATCTACGTAGAAAACAATTAAATTTTTGTATTAATATAACTACTAATATAAACCACATGTTTTTATTTAGTGTATCTACCGGAATTTTATCGTGATTTCAATAAAATAAATAGTTTTGGCTAATCATAAATTTATTGCACGTTTTATGATGCTTTTTACAATAATATTTTTTCAATGATTAACAATAATTTAAAAACAAATGTACACAATGAAAATTATTGTAGTACATACAATAGGAAAGGACATATAGATAAAGTTTATAATTTTTGTTAAATATTTCTTAATAATCCGTTAGTTATATTACGCGTGATTTGCACATTTAAAAAATTATAAGTTGCAAAATCATATGCCTTTGAATTTAACCCAAAAGTAACAAAGTACTCCTAATTAACTTAGCGCGAAAACAAACTTGTTTTGAAAAGTCAAATAACACTCTAATTTAAAAAAAAAATTCTATCTGTTGTTCAAATTGGTGATTTCAACATATTTGGATATCTTAAATAATTTAAAATATTGTCAGTTGACAATTTTTTAGATGGAGATACATTTTTCAGATTTGATGAAAACCCTTATGTACATTTGACAGCATATGCAAAATTCTTTGGTAAAACCATAACTATCACATAAACTAGAAGTAACTTGAAGTGCACAACCACTGGTCCGAGGGCTAAAAAGTGACCACTATTATAGTAAAGAGTAATTTGCCTCAATAACAAAAATTTGACTATTAAATAAGACACTGCTAACTTTATGGAAGTTGAGTTTCAGGCAAAAAGGTTGTGTAGCCCTAACATAAGCTATCTACAGATAATCAGTATATAATTTAGGAAATTTAATACAATATAAAAAACATTTCATGAGAGTTATGATGAGCAATTCATTCCTCAGCAGTTTCAAATATATCATGTTTCACGATAGTGAATTCAGCTAATGTTCGTTTGTCAGAAGTGCACATATGTTCTTGGCAACATATTGACATATTTTTAAAGTACAGTAAAAAATACTGGCGAAACATCACTTTAATGCATGAATACTTTTCCTAACAAAATGTTTTAGAATCATTAAACACTATTTCCATTCCCTGATCAGTTACATTAACGTTATTTTCAGGGGCGGATCGTGACAGGATTTTAGGGGCATATGCATGGCAGTAACATTTTGTTTTTGTTACCACTATATTTTAAAATAAATCTTCACCATATTTAATAGTAGAAATTCTGCAATTAAATATGGAGAAGGTTACTATTAAAAATAGTGGTAACAAAAATTCGTAAAAGTTGGAGCCATGCATCTAGTGCCTTTCAAATGCCAATCACGAGCCGCCACTGGTTATTTCGTGATTTGATAGATCATCTAGAATTCAAGAAATTACCTACAATACTTTTAAAAAGAGCTATTTTTTTTTTACTGTGAATATACAGGGTAAGTCAAAATGAATATAGCGATTACAAACGGCTATAACTATTTAATGGGAAAGAATTTATAGATAAGATTAACACAGAATGTATACGGAACTTCAAAATTTTGTATACATACGTCATAGATGTTGCATGTGATTTTCCTTAGTCACACGGACAACATCTAGGCCGTAGTCCATTTCACGCCATACATTCTGATGCATTTGTTCAGTCACCGACGCAAGCGCATTACAAATGCGTACTTTGAGTTCTTCAATTGTTTTGGGCATGGGAGGCACATACACCCTCTGTCTTTCACATAACCCCATAGATCGGTCGAAGAGGGAGATGCCGACGACGTCTTCTGCTCTTAGCGACCGACATTTCCGGATTTAACACCCTGCCATTTTTTTCTATGGGGTTATGTGAAAGACATATTGACATGAAGGGTGTACGTGCCTCTCATGCCCAAAACAATTGAAGAATTCAAAGTGCGCATTTGTAATGCGCTTGCGTCGGTGACTGAACAAATGCTTCAGAATGTATGGCGTGAAATGGACTACCGCCTAGATGTTGTCCGTGTGACCAAGGGAAGCCACATAGAACATCTATGACGAATGTATACAAAATTTTGAAGTTCTGTCTACATTCTGTGTTAATCTTATCGATAAATTCTTTTCCATTAAATAATTATATCCGTTTGTAATCGCTATATTCATTTTGACTTACCCTGTATTTTCAAATTATATTTGTAAACATGAAAGGGGCGTTCTTTTAATTACTTGATTAATGTAGTGATAACACATGTCTGAGTAATTAAATGACTGTCTACAGAACTGGCAACAATAAACTCGTCCACTTTCACTGATATTATCAAATTTAACCTGTCTGTTTAGCAGTGGTCTGTTCGCTTGCAGTGGTGGTCCGTTCATTAGTGGTCTTATTAGTGGTGGAATAGAAAAAAAATATTCTCTACCAGGACTACGATTTGTTTGTACGGTTGTGCTATTATCAGTATTGGAAGAACTGTTTTGAATTGGTACCAGAATAGGTACAGTTTTTAAATACGGCTGTGTTTGAAGCAAAAAAATGTTTGATGCCGGACTTATGATCGAAACTCTCTTATGCTCTCTTATGCTCGTTTTCTCTGGAATTTCATTATCATGAGTTAGTTTAGGGGCAATAGCCCGGTATTTCTTAGCCTGTCTGGTTGCTGACGGTTTAGAAGATGAAGTTTCAGTACGAGATTTAAATTTTCTTGACGCGCCTGATTTTTTATTTTTAAAATCATTGGGAAAACATCTTCTAAATGGGGCCAGCGTTTCTTTAATTGGTAAATTTTGCTGTTTCTGCGGTATGAAGTTAACCCGTGCAATTGATAATGGGGCAGAAAATACATATTCAGTACCATAATTAAAAGTTTTTGTGAAGTTAAGTAAGTTAATATACTCAGGCGTAGTCGAAAACTTATTTTTATCTAATGACGCAGTTTCATTAGTTGATAAGTGTAATTGCCCTTGGCTCACCGAGGCAGTGAATGCTAAACCTAATCTTAAACTATCTGTTCTCTTTGTAGCTGGACAATTCAAAAGTCTTTTACATGAGATAATATTATCTATCGTAAAGGGTGTGTATGATGCACAGGTACAAGATACGTTTTTTGCACCAGTACTTAGATTTTCTAATGTATCTGAGTTTACACTTTTGGGAGAATTGGAGAAATTTTTTCGAACTGACGCTACATTTTTGGAAGTTATTAATTGCGCTTGTTCCTGCATAGTAAAATTTGATTCTAAGCTTGAAATATCATTTTCTTGAATTGGGCAATCATACTGTTCGACATAATGTTTTCACGATCCGATTCATTGTTTTCTTTTATTGCAATCGTTGCAGCAAGTTTAGCAATTGGGTGCACAATATTGCTGTTCTTATGGATTGTTTTGATGTATTCTTCCAGGTCTGTGGAACAAGCTTCAGGCTGACTGGTTATTTTAATAACATATTTAATCGCATTTACAACGTTTGAGATATGTGGCTTCTTAAAGCGTATAAAGTTTTCAGAAAAACACTTTTTCAACACAATATTTCCATTTTTCGAAATTTTGGAATTGTACCTAATTATTTTCCCCCCCCCTGACAAACGTGACTGTTAATTATGTAATTAAACCTTAATATAATGTATCATCTAGTAAATGTAATCAATATTAAAGTTATATTTCATAGATAGAAAGGCTTCAACTCATTTAAGAAAATTCTATCAATTTAATAAAATAGCGCGACTACATTGGATACACCTCATATAACCACTTGGATCTCTTTCTGGATTACCAATGGATGCTATTACACACCTGGAGAAATCAAGGTAAGCGAAACTTTCTTACCTTATTATTTTGACTGTATTGTTTATATATTACGCATAATGGATTCATAAGCAGTAAATCTCGATCCTTTAGTATTTCTCACCTGGAAGAAAATTTAAGATAATAACTACTGAGGTAGACTAACACAATAAAAACACTATGAATGATAACTTTTATTACTAATCAATTATAATTATTTACACTCTCTTAACAATATTCGTGCATATCTAAGCTATGTATGGTTCATACTTTGCGGCCAATAAAAGCAAATAAAAAGCATCACTTCGTAGACATTTATTACAAATTCTGCTTTGAAATAGGCAGAAGATTATTTTTCAAAAAATAGTGGTGACAAAGATGAAAACAGTACGCATCCTGGGTGTTGATAGGTTGTTGGGTGATTCCTTTCGTAAATAATCTCTCACGTAAAGATGAACACTAAACTGAAACATCAATTAAGCATTAACCACCGCTTAAATAACTTTTGATCAAGTATTTGAACAGGGCTTGACAAATAAGGTCATTGTGTCGCCACTGCGACCAAGTTTTTATATTTGGTGACCAAAATCTTTAATCTGGCAGAGATTTTCTTTTTCTCTTTTATTTGTAAAGAAATGAACAGAATAGGCACCCCCCCCCCCCAATATTAAAAAGAACGAAAAGTCATGCGTCAAGCATAGATTATGTAACACTTTCCAACGCTTCCAAAATAATTTTACAAATCATTACCGTTTATTAAGCTGAAAGATTTTACATCTAAGTAAACAATTTGGAAAACGCATAACATATTTAAAAACATAATTTCAGAAATTTCCAACATATACAATATTCGGAAAAATATCCGAATACTTTTATTCAACCCTGTATAGGATCTATAGATTTGTATATATACTACATAGGATTCTAAATTTTACTTTAGTTAGGAAACGCGTAGCACAGTTTAAAATTCTCCTTCTGGAGTTTCTTACAATAAATGGAAATGTGTTCGCGAACTTTTGTGCTGCCCTGTATATGAAATACAGAATTTATACACACCACGTAATAGACAAAAAGTGAGTTAAATTTAAAATAGCGTTCAGCAACTTAAAACGCACTTCCAGGAATTATTGTTAACAGACAGTAGAGAATTCTTTTGTGTGTCCCTGTAAATTAACTATACACACAATATTTTGTAGTAAGCCTCTTGTAACGCACCTTAGTGATATATATAAATTTCAATGCGTTTAAAATAGTGAAACATTATTTAATTAAAACGCAAACGATTTTTCTCCATAGACGTAATGTAACTGAATTCTTTTGACTGTCTCTGTAAAGTAAATATAAGTGCTATGCACACCCTATTCCATATTAAGCTTCTTGTAATGCACCTTAGTGATATATATCAATTACAATGTATTTGAAATTGTGTAACATCATTAAAATAAACCGCAGATGATTTTTCCCCATAGACCGTAATGTAACGGAATTCTTTTGAGTGTTTCTGTACAAAAACTATAGGCGCTACACACTTCAGTTGAAATAGGGAACATGCTATATATAACGAAAATAACATATAAAAATTGCAGGGCAATCTGAGCATATTTACGGGAGTTAGAGCACGGACAGACGGCAGACGGCAGACAAACCGAAATCATAAACACTTTTCAACTAGGTTGGAAAATGTTAAAAATAAACTTAGAAACTACATTCAAACAACAAAAAAAAAATTCTTTTATTTTTAATTTAGCAAAAATAGTTTCTTCAACTGAAAATTTCAAAACAATAAAATCAGAATATTTTTTATGACTCCGACAGGAAAATAGGCAATTTTTGTTCCAACTTCACTATTTATCTGTGCCCCATAGATTTTACAGCACTCAATTATCTGGACATTTGAACCATTTGGCCATCAGATTTTTCCGAATATCATGGTTAGTTCAGTCTTTAGACTATACTTTTCTTTTTTATTCCGATACATAATTTTGATAAGTTTTATCAGAAAATTTAGATATTATCTTTCTAAATTATGTACTATCCAAAACTATGTAACAAGTAATTCTAAACTAAGCTTGTTATTATTTTTTCTCAATTAATTTATAAAAAAAACCTTTTGCTTTTGAAAATAAATGATGGGGAGGGGAAGGGAGATATTTTTTACTGGCGACTAGAATTATTTTTTGGTTAACAGATTTTAACAAATTGGTAAAGCACTGTATTTGAAAGTTTAAAGACATGATAAATTTTGTATAATTTTCATTTATTTTCAAATCTATTTAATATCTCAAAACTATACATTAAAAATATATTTTTGGTACTTACTTTTATTTTCAGTAATAGATTAACTGAGCCAAAATCTTGAATTTATGAGGTACTAACGGCTATGCCTTTGGTTGATTTCAAATGGAATGACTCATTAGACCCAGTATTTATTTCCCTATTCTTTTTCTTTTTCGCTTTGTAAATCGTAGCCAAATAGTTCCTTTGTTCTAGAAGATAATAAAATATATTAAAAAATTAGAAAATATATTGTGCTGAATTATAAGTGATAAAATAAATGTTATTGGAAAAAATTTCAGAAATTTTTTTAATATTTTTCAAAATAAAGCATTATATAAAAGGATAATTTTTCATTACATGTCTATCACAACTTGAAAAAAAATGCACAGTAACTGTCCTCGTATAGCAGAAACATTTACGAAAATACAACTTTATCTCATTGTCACCCATGTTTCTGGAAACTTTTCCGTTCTTCAGAAGTCGCTAAGAGAAAGACGATTCACAAGATTGAGTAAACAATAGGTTTCCAATGTTAACATACATGTTTCTCCAATGCTACTTTACTGCCTGATAATTTTAGAATAAAAAGTTTCTGTAAGTTTCAGTTTTTCTACAATCTGTTTCTTTGTGTAATATCTGATAAGTTCTATTTTTAAAGGTTTCTGGAGATAAAGCAAAAGTTTCCAGAATCATGGATAACTATGAAATTGCACTGACATTTCTTAAATGTCCCTGTCATATTTGGAAGTTCTTCGGTAGTTTTTACATTTTAGAGGCTAATTTCATTTATCAGAATTTGTGTCATGAAACAATAGAAAATAAGATAATGTATAGTATTTTCGAAGTCGAATGTCATCAATGAATGAGATATTACATAAAAACCTCCATAAAACCACAAACAAATACATTAAGTTCTAATTTTCCAACTGAACGAAAAATGCCCGGGCCAGGATTCGAACCTGGAATCCTTTGGCTGAAGCTGCCATGCTCTGCCAACTGAGCTAGCCCGGTCGAATCTGGAGGGCATAATTCATCCAGTTAATCTTATTGATCATAGCATCTGGTCTGATATTTGAATCAGATCATACATTAAAGCATCTGGCATACAAATAATACATAGAAAAAATGCAAAAAAGTATGCTGTTACAAAAAAAATTTGTTCTGCTCTAGTTATGGAAAAGAGGAATTTCTTTAAAATGTTCATATCTATTATTTCTCGTTTTTCTGAAACATTAAAGAACAAAATGATTATAAATTCTTTATGTCTTGTTTTTATGGTATTCTAATGAGAAAAAAATTAAAAAAAAAACAACAACACAAGATTATAAATGAAAGTAAGACATTTTATAATACCTGCAATATACACACTATTAAGAATTTTATATGCTAGTATAAACTAAATTTTGGTGTTGCTGTAGCTGCAACCATGAGATGGTGAAGTTTACCATGATTTGTTACATTACATTAAGGCTGTTAGTCAGTAAACCCAATTCCCATCACTAATATTAAACCTATGTGCGTACAATGCCTTCGTATATTTAAAATATCTCATCAGGAAATTAATATTTTTAACTTCATTTTTCTGTGTACTCTTTTTAAAGATGTCGCTTTTTTACTTATTTGTCAAAATATTTCTAAAATATACATTTAATTTTATTTGAAGTATTGAAATCTTACTCACAGCTAGTCAGTTTTTAATACATAAAATATTCAATTAAGGATATTTTAGAAATATTTTGACAACTGAGAAAAAAAGGAAACATCCTAAGAAGAATACACAGAAAAAAGAAGTTATATTAATTTCCTGAGGAGATATTTTAAATATACGCAGGCATTCTACGGCCATATCTCCTCAGGAAATTAATATTTTTTACTTCATTTTTTCTGTGTACTCTTCTTAAAGGATGTCACTTTTTTACTTATTTATCAAAATATCTCAAAAATATATACTTAATTTTATTTCAAGTGTTGAAATCTTACTCACAGCGCATTATCTTTTAATACATAAAATATTAAATTAAGGATATTTTAGAAATATTTTAAAAACTAAGAAAAAAGGAGACATCCTAAGAAGTGTACACAGAAAAAATAATCAGAAGAAAGAATTTTTTCACTCCAATGGTTGTACGCTGTTTAGTAAAGTGATAATTCACATCCTTTGTATTTCATTAATTTACAGCGTAATTTCAGCTCTACTGAAAAATTAATTAGTGTATAAATATTCACCGATACTGGGTTTAATTTGTCTCCTGCATGCCAACGGTGTTGTGCTCATGATTGACTTTCCATCTTGTGCTGCGTGGTTGTAGCTTTGCCATATAAGAGTGAGAGAATGCTAGACTAGATGTTGTCTGGATGGCTTAATTGGTAAAGCACTTGGTGCGCTATACCAAGGGATCCGGGACCGAACCCCGGTCTGGACATTTTTTCACTCTAATGGTTGTACGCTGTTTAGTAAACTGATAATTCACATCCTTTGTATTTCAGAAAAAAATTAGTTAAAAATATCAATTTCCAGAGGAGAGATCTTGGTGTCATAATCGATGAAAATATACCAAATTTTTTTGGAATTGCTTTCCTCCGAACGGCTGCAATAGGTTTCTTTTTGTAATGAAAGCTACCTAATATTAATTTCCTGAGGAGATATTTTAAATAAACGCAGGCCTTCTACGCCCATATCTCCTCAGGAAATTAATATTTTTAACTTCATTTTTCTGTGTATTATTCTTAAAGGATGTCGTTTATTTCCTTATTTGTCAAAATATTTCTAAAATATATACTTAATTTTATTTGCAATGTTGAAATCTTACTCATACCGCGTAAGCCTTTAATACATGAAATATTAAATTAAGGATATTTAAAAAATGTTTTCACAACTGAGAAAAAAGGAGATATCCTGAGAAAAGTACACAGAAAAAAGAAGTTAAAATTATTCATTTCCTGAGGAGATATATTAAATATACGCCGGCATTCTACGCCCATATCTCCTCAGGAAATTAATATTTTTAACCTCTTTTTTCTGTGTACTCTTCTTAAAGGCTGTGTCTTTTTTTTTAATTGTCAAAATATTTCTAAAATATATGCTTAATAGAACATTTTGTGTGTTAAAAGCTGACGAGCTGTCAGATTTCATCACATCAAATAAACTTTATTAAGGGTGAAACCCCCAGTAGCTCACACTTTAAGGATTCTTTCTTGTTCAAATCACTATTACAAAAATTTTAACTTATTTCATATTTACCTTTCTTTTGAAAGGATACTAGTGATATATTAAAAAATTATTTTTTGACAAAAATTATTGTTTGAAAAATGGTACATTTTATTATTAAAAATTAGTTTAATTCATAAATAGGGTCAAAAACTCCAGTAACTGACACCATCTTTATTTTGAAACACCAATAACTGACACGAAGTGAACCAGTGATTAACACTTTATTTTAATAGATTAAAATGATAAAAAAAACTTTATTCTTTAATATAAAAACAAAATACATTAATATTTATTATAAAAAGTGGGATTAGTAAGCTGTACTGCATTATTAGTAATGCAGAGCATAGCAAGAGTATATAGGAGTAATATTTAGTACTGCATTATTAGTAATGCAGATATCCAATATCCGACATTTTTGAACCAGTAACTGACATCTGGTGCCAGACACTGGTAAAACAACTTAATTTTTAATCGTGTTTACTACGAGATAAATTTAATTTATTATTATGCCTTTTTAAACAGTTGTAATAATACATTTCAATTTTCTGTAATATTACCAATAACTAACACCTTTGTCAGAGACTGGTGAAATGAAATTCTAGGTTCCAATAACTGTCACCGATCATTAAGCTAAATTAAATATCTACAAACCCTCAATCATAAGCCATAATATATCCTATCCATCTTTGAACTAATTTTTACAAGTATAACTTTAAGAGAAATGTTTAGGATGGTTGCATTACAAATAGATTAGAAAACACTTCCTTAATTTTAGAAATAAGACGTCTGCTTCAAAATGATACTTTTTGTATTCTCAAAAGTTTCTTCCTCATTGAATATGTTCTTGTCCCTCTAGTGGTGAATAAATTGACTCCAAAATAAAAATAAGTGTCTCATTTACCACTAGATGACATTACTTTGCAGAATTTTACAACAAAATACTTATTTGAGTTAGTTTTTTGCTCAAGTGTCAGTTACTGGTTAGGTGTCAATAACTGGAGGGTTTCACCCTATATATTTTAGAAATATTTTCAAAACTAACAAAAAATGAGATATCCTTTAAAAAGAGTACACAGAAAAAAAAATATTAATTTCCTGGTGAGGTATTTTGAATATACGAGCCCATAGGTTTAATATTAGCGAGGGAAATTGGAAAGCTGACTGACTAACCTCCTTAACCATGAAATGGTACGATATTGAACCACATTTCTGTTTTAGGCTAAACCATAAACTTAAGTTGAACCATTACCGGTAAGATGATGAACCATGAACATATTCAACCATTAAGTGCTTACAGTTAGCCTTTGCAAACAAGGGCTAATCAGACTGGAACCTCTGTTTTAAAGTGAATCCCGCATACGATGAACACCCAAGCACGTGCGTTTGGTTTTGAAGTTGACACCTGTTGACTTATGGCCAGTCTTCTAACCTCTAGACAAGTAGGTGTATATGCTCGTGCCCTAAAGTAAAATTTTGAAAATGAATAAAACTATTTGTTCTGATTAGCTTTTAAATCTGATATCTCCATTTTATTAAAATTACTTTCGAACTGCGAGGTCGAATCATGAAGATTTTTTTAAGTTAAAAATAACGATATATTAGGCGCTAACGGATATGAATATATAGTTTTTATGCGTATGATTGGGAAAATTATTACAACAATGAAAGAAAATATTTTGCGAGTAATCGCGTTAATGTGCTGTTTTGTTTCAAAATGTCAGCCACCCTAGAATTTCAAACTGCTCTATCTCAGCCATTTTTTAAGATAGAGGTAAACCAAAAAATGCTCTGGAATCCTTGTATCAAGGCCTAACACGTAATTAAAAAATAAATTTGAATTTTTAACTTTTTTGTATATTTATTCTAGTTTTAAATTTTTAAATGGCCGCCATCTTGAAACAAAATGGCGGACCAAGCTGGCCAACGAACTCGGTCGAGACATTGGTTAGCTTAATACACACAATTAGTTTCATCAAAATTGATTTATAAATACGAGCGTTATCGTATGACATATATGTTAATTACGTGTTAGGCCTTGATACAAGGATTCCAGAGCATTTTTTGGTTTACCTCTATCTTAAAAAATGGCTGAGATAGAGCAGTTTGAAATTCTAGGGTGGCTGACATTTTGAAACAAAACAGCACATTAACGCCATTACTTGCAAATTATTTTCTTTCATTGTTGTAATAATTTTCCCAATCATACGCATAAAACTATATATTCATATCCGTTAGCGCCAAAATTGACAAAATTGGCGACATTTGGCGAAATATCGCCAAATTTGGCGACCAAAATAAGTCTTCATAAATGAAGCCAATTTGGCTATTGCTCAATAATTTGGCGAATTTCTTATTCAAATTCAGTATTAACGAATCTTTTGTAAACGTTTCTTTGCATTTTAACTTGCTGTTTTCGTGTAACATTAGCCAAAATTTTAAAACGAAGATATAGGAAAGCTACCTTTTCCTCCCGGTACAGGCCGGAAGGACTTTTTTGTATTGAAAGCTACCTAAAAAAATCACTTACAAATAATAAAATGCGAGCTAGAAATCGCGCAAGAAACATTCCATAGACTTAACATTAGTTTGAGCGTTTCTTCGCGGACTAGTGTAGGCTCTGGATTATAAAATTATTTCATTACAAAACATGGAATACCCCAGCGTTTAACATCCCTCTTCATCTGCTGTTAGAAAAACCAGGTGTGAAGTTTGTTTGAAATTATACTTGTGTTTACTAGAAGGAAAAACAAAAAGAATGTTGTTCACCTATTTTGTTTATAAGAAATTCTGTTCTCCTCTCCCCGTGCAAGGTGCAAGTGCAAGAAGACAACATTACTGTTGAATGCATTATGCAACAAAAAGCTATTATCAAATACTTTTAAATAGTAACTTTTTAAGTATCAGATGGTATAAAGTTATTTCATAAACAGTATGCCCACTTAAGTCCCTTGCCACCGTCTTAACTTCGGAACGACTGCTGCTATATTTATAAATGTAGTATGTAGGTGTAGTAAAGTACCCATGCGCTACTCAATGGAACCGCCTAAGGCGCCACCTGGTGGAATGTTGCGGAGTTAGCATTCCTATCTCGAAAACGGAAAGAGATAGAGAAAAAAAGTGATTTACAAAGTTGTAGAGCATCATCGATTTAGTACGAAAAGACACCTTGTGGACATTAATGGGAAGAATATAACGGTTAAAACGCGAATTTTTTTTTTCGTGATTTCCTACATTGTGACGAGACAAAACGATCTTAGAAAAAAAAAAAAAACTAGTTATAATAATATACCTTTATTTTAGATGTTCAAACTTCTCACAGTCAGCTGCAATGCATATTTGGATCTTTGTTTGAATTTCACGTTGCATATATTAGGGCATAAATGGTGACACGTTGGCACAACCGTTCCTAATGAGTCGTTTAAGGTCCTGCAATGTTTGCGGAGGGGTCGCATACACCTGCTGTTTTATAACTGGTTGTTTCTTTCTTTATAAGATCGTTTTGTCACGTCACAGTGTAGGAAATCACGAAAAAACAAATGCGCGTTTTAACCGCTCTATTCTCAGCACTAATGTTCGCGAGGTGTTTTTTTCGTACTAAATCGATGATGCTCTACAACTTTGTAAATCACTTTGTTTCTCTATCTCTTTCCGTTTTCGAGATAGGAATGCTAACTCCGCAACAGTCCACCAGGTGGCGCCTTAGGCGGTTTCATTCAGTAACGCATGGCTACTTTACTATACCTAGACATCAATTTTATAAATGTAGCAGCAGCCGTTCCGAAGTTAAGAGGGTGGCAAGGGACTTTAGTGGGCATACTGTATAATAGAGAGATATTTTATTGACTTCTTCTCTTTATTTGAATAAGTAAAGGAAACAACAAATGTAAATATCACTGCAAATATATAAAAAGCAAACCAAAGAAAAAATTGTAAAAATAAAAAGAATTTTTAGACATCATTGATAACGATATCATTGGAGGCGGAGGGGAGTCGATGAATGATAACGTATGATATCGTAAGGGGGGAGGGAGGGGTTTCAAAATTACCAAAAAGTTGATATTGTTATATATGCAATGTTATATGTCCAATATATATGTCAGTACGTTTTATAAACATATTTAAATGAAGATATTCAAAAACACTTAGCTGAAAGTACATTGTAAAAAAGACAAATCCTTCTTAATCTAACGAAAATATAATATAACTACGGATGAAGATATGCAATAACCTCTTCCGAATTATAAACGATTCTGAACAGCGTGCTTTATTTTTAGAAACCTCAGAAACCAATATATTTTCGAGATTTAATGAAGAATATATAAAAACTAAGTTTTTTTTTGTTGTCACTGATTTTCGGAAAAGTTTCAGAGTAGTTTTTATAGTGTACTAATCAAATTCGGCTAACCGAAATATCAGTTTTTAGGACGCTATCCATTCTCAATGAAACATTTTACGATGTATAACTGAATTTATACATGCAACGGTATATATATATATATATATATATAAATTCTTATTGCAAAAATTAACCATTGAAACAGAAGCAACTGACCATATGCAATGAAATTATTACCCCATATAGCACTGTCAAATTACACATTATAAAACATAGTCCTAACAAATGAAGTATTATTTATTCAAAAAGTGAAACAAAAGTAAAAACACAAATGTAGGCTTATAATGTAATTTACTTTTTCAAGGGCTGGGAAACCACATTATAAGCAAAGAATGATTATTTTCTGTAATTGACACCAGCTTAATACCAAAAATTGTGTCAATTCCAAGCCCAAACAATCATTGGAACTAAATTGAAAAACAAGGATACCTTTGAAAATGGAACACTACATGTCAAACCAACAATGTTATATAGAGAGGAGAAAATAAATACATTTATAAACAAATAAATACAAAGGAAGACAAAGAAAATCTATACATTACAACATCATTTATCCAAAATCCGTAGCCAAATTTTGAAAAGCACATGGTAAAGTGAGTAAGTGAATTCAAAAGTACAGGTGAAAATTACAGTTAAGTAGCTAACAGTAGCAGTTATTAATTTAACCAATGAGATTTTAACTATTTCTAATTTAAAATTTAAAAAATACAAATAAATAATACAAAAACTATAAATTCATTTACTAAAAATATTTTTTAACTTAAATAAATTTAATATATATATTATATTATTGGAAAATTTAAAAATTTCACTTGTATTCCAAGTTTCAAGAAAAAAAAATGTGGATAATTTATTTGGTGCTGCCATCTATTTTAAGATTATGTAACTATAACTAATAAATAATAGTAATAGGTTTTAGATCTTTTAAAAACATTATATGGTGCTGCCATCTAGTTTAAGATTAAAACAATATCTAAATAAATATTAATTATTTAGATTAAGAAAAGTTTCCAGTATAAAATTCTTTTATCTATTTATATTTACATATGTCAACATTTAAATAATTTATATCTATTGTGAATAGTGTAATATCATTTTAGCAAAACATTAATAATCCCATAAAATCTTAAACATTATTGTAGAAGTCAAATTAAATTTTCATTTTATAAACAATTATATGCAAGCTTAAGAGATTTTCCAATATGGCTACACGCACTTATTGGAACTAACATCTTGCTAAATATTATCTACTATGAAAAATAAAATTAGAATTCACACACTGATAGCTTAAAAATAACCAAACTTTTCCAATATGGCAACCTCACTTATTGAAACTAATATCTTGAAAAAAAAAAAATTCTCTAGCTTGAAAAATAATTAGAAATTTTTAATATGGCAAACGCACTTATTGGTACTATATTTTGTTAAAAGTTCTCTACCTGGAAAGGAGAAAAAAAAAAAAAAAAAAAAAAAAAAAAACAAATTTTCCAATATGGCAATGCACTAATTGGAACAATATTTTATTAAAAGTTCTCTACCTAGAAAAGAAAAAAAAAGGAAAATTTTATAGAATTCACAATTATTTAAATTTTTAATTAATGAAAGATATTTAACCAAAATATTCCCATTCAGCTCGCACATAAAGGAATTCAATCTTTAGCCAAATATATCAGCAATCAAAATGTAAGTGATTTAACAGAAAGAATGTGCAAACATATAAACCCCAATGAAAACAAAATTTATATTCGTAAAATTGACTTAACTAAATAGAAGGGATAGCCATATTCTATTGCATGTTGAAGGATAAGTTTTAAATTTTGAGTTCTAAAATCATTAGAACAAAGATTTTTAATTCTATGTGCAAAATTTAGTAAAATATTTACAAATACTGATTTATGTATACATGACTTATAATTAGTAAATAAGTTAACTTTAAATGTGAAATCATTTCTTTTGTCATAAATGTCAAACAAAATTTTATTATTTTTCAGAATTATCTTAAGATCAAGAAAATTAATTTCATTATTTACCATAACGTTGAAACTATAATTTAAATTTTTATGATATTTTATTGGTAGTAAATAATTTGAATTATTATTAAAATAGAAGACAATTATATCATCTATATAACGGTACATTTTACAATTAGCAATATGTGAATTACGCTCATAATAATATAAATATAATTCTGCAAGAATTGAAGAAACAATTCCACCCTGTGGTAATCCATAGCTTTGAATATATATAGTCTCATTAAAAACAATATAATTATGATGTAGAATAAATCTAGTTAAAGTTTTAAAGTAATTTAAAGAAATATTATTTTTTAATTTTAAGGAATCCTTGTATTCTTTGTATAATAAATTGACAATCCTGAACATATCCTTGATATCAATATTATTAAATAAGTCATTAAAGTTAAACGTCTTCATGTAATTTATGTTATTTAAATTTTTTATATTATTGACAAGTTGAAAACTATTTTTTATGCTAAACAAATTATCTTTTAGTTTTGTAAGTTCAAACAATTTAGTGAGAATAGTATATTAACTTTTGTTACTAATAACCATCAAATCACATAAATAATCGACAATATAAGAACCAATAATTATAATAAAATTCAAATAAATATATCCAAAAATGTGATATTCTCAAAATGAAATAAATCGAAAAAATAAAGTTATATGAAGAAAAAATCCGATGTGCATATAGAAATTGCCCAAGCAAAAGTACACAGCCGAATAATGACAAACTACTAAGCGGAAAAAAACACATGGCATTGTAAAGCAGATAATAGATTTGCGATAATAGACGTAGGATATAACAGTAAGCATTACAAAAGCATGGGTAACGAAAGCAGCAATAGTACAGTAAAAATGTATTTAAATTAAAGATATGAAAAATATAAATACACAACTAAATGCACAAATACAGCGATGAAATTATGTATTTAAAAAACTTTCTTAACTTATATTAATTTGCCAAAACTGAGCAAGATATAGATGACAAAACACTGTAACTAATGCATTATTCTTTTATAAATGAAAACAAAATGAAAACTATCCAATAATAAATGCTAATTTCAGCAATTCACTATAGAAGTTTAATATAATAAAACTTTTGTTACTAATAACTATCAAATCAAATAAATAATCGACAATATAAAAACTGATAATTATAATAAAATACAAATAAATATATCCAAAAATGTGAAATTCTCAAAATGAAATAAATAGAAAAAATACAGTTATATGAAGAAAAAATCCAATGTGCATATAGAAATTGCCCAAGCAAAAGTACACAGCCGAAAAACTACAAACTACTAAGCGGAAAAAAACACATGGCATCGTAAAGCAGATAATAGATTTGCGATAATAGACGTAGGATATAACAGTAAGCATTACAAAAGCATGGGTAACGAAAACAGCAATAATACAGTAAAAATGTATTTAAATTAAAGATATGAAAAATATAAATACACAACTAAATGCGCAGATACAGCGATGAAATTATGTATTTAAAAATCTTATTTTATATTAGTTTGCCAAAACTGAGCAAGATATAGATGATAAAACAGTGTAACTAATGCATAATTCTTTTATAAATGAAAACAAAATGAAAACTATCCAATAATAAATGCGCATTTGCAGCATTTCACTGTAAAAGTTTAATACCATTAAATTTTTGTTAATAATAGCCATCAAATCATATAAAAAATTGACAATATAAAAACCGATAATTATGATAAAATACAAATAAATATATCCAAAAATGTGAGATTCTCAAAATAAATAAATAAATGAATAAATAAAAAATAAAGTTATATGAAGAAAAAATCCAAGGTGCATATAGAAATTGCCCAAACAAAAGTACACAGCCGAATAACGAGAAACTATGCAGAAAAAAACACGACATTGTAAAGCAGTGGCCAAAATTGCCATAATAGATGTAGGATATAACAGTAAGCATTACAAAAGCATGAGTAACAAAACCAGTAATAGTACAGTAAAAATGTATTTAAATTAAAGATATGAAAAATATAAATACACAACTAAATGAGCAAATATGATCAAATGCAGCGATGAAATTATGTATTTTAAATTTTCTTAACTTATATTAATTTTCCGAAACTGAGCAAGATATAGATGATAAAACAGTGTAACTAATGCATAATTCTTTTATAAATGAAAACAAAATGAAAACCATCCAATAACAAATGCGCATTTGCAGCAATTCACTATAGAAGTGTAATATAATAAAACTTTTGTTAATAATAACCATCAAATGATATAAATAATCGACAATATAAAAACCGATAATTATAATAATAACAATTAATTATAATATTAATTATAATAACAAATAAACATATCCAAAAATGTGAGATTCTCAAAATGATATAAATAAAAAAAAGTAAAGTTATATGAAGAAAAAAAATCCAATGTGTATTTAGAAATTGCTCAAGCAAAAGTACATAGCCGAATAACGAGAAACTACTATGCAGAAAAAAAAATCACATGACATTGTAAAGCAGTGGCCAAAATTGCGATAATAGATGTAGGATTTAACAGTAAGCATTACAAAAGCATGGGTAACAAAAGTAGCAATAGACTAAAAATGTATATATATATATATATATATGTATATTAATTTTAATACTTTTAATTTCTTATGCTTGTCTGTAAAACATGTTTGTCAAACACAAAAATGTGTACTTGAGAATTAATAGTACCTTAAAAACCAATATTCCTGATTGAGAAAATTGATTAATGCACTATAAAATCTAATCGGAAACATAAAAAAATCAGTGCAAAAGAAACTTTGTTTTGATAAATGATTCTTTAAATCTCGAAAATATATTGGTTTTTGAGATTTCTAAAAATAATGAATGCATTTGGGAATAATGGTAAACGCTGAAGAGATTATTGTATATTTTCGTACGCAATATTATATTTTTAGGTGCATTCGTAATTATATACATACGTAGCACCTATTGTCGTCGTCTGGTCCGTCCGTCTGTCCGTCCGTCCGCATATAACAACGCAAAAACTACCCAACTGAATGATTTGAAATTTAAGATATATTATCTTCGAAGAATTTTATGGAGACATTTCAAATTTTATAAAAATCGAATCAAAACTTTAGAAAATATTAATAAAAACATTTATTTGAAAAAAAAAATCGTACTTTCTTGTTATAGGAGCTTCCGAGATTTAATCGTTAAGCGACCGAGATACTTATTTTATTACAATCTGCAGACGATATAATTTATTTCACAGAATTAAAAATCATCAAGATCTGAATATTTATATAAATAGCTATAGTACGAACGCACCTCATTTGTCACGTTTGACGTACAATTTCCAACTTTTTTTTTACTGTGTTCAATAAATTTAATACCCAAAATCATTTTTATCTATGCGCATTATATAAACAAGAACAATAAATAAATAAAAAATATTCCGAAAATGCTCTGCAAATCAAGCCGTAACAACAGCAATGAAAAAAGAAAATAAACTTACCTAAAAATGGCGCAAAATATTATTCCAAATAAAGTATTGCGAGCGAGCACTAACTCATTCGCTTCAAACGCAAGTTTGAAAACTACCGGTTAAATTTTTGTACACCTTTTATATACACACTTCTTCGCAAAAAATAATTATAATAATAATAAAAGAAAAACCAGACAGAAAGCAAGCACATTTGCCATTCGTCGTCTACTGTATATTATTTGCAAGATAGCTTCAGATCAATTCAAATGTGTTGTATAATAGACTGACGCCGTCTTTTATAAATCCCGAAAGAAGCAGATTAGAATTTGAGAGATTTGAAGGAAAACTAAATTATTAATAATAATAATAAAAAAAACACACGGTCTTATGGAATGTATTATTATACGTTATTTTCAAGTTCTTAATGATCTGAGTTCCTGCAAGCTTGTGGGTTGTCGGCTTTGTGTTCCATGTCGTACAGATGGTCAATTTAAATGTTCAAGATGCGTTTTTTTAATAAAAAAAAAATTATTATTACTTGCTTTTATTGCAAAGCCACTATTCAAAAATTGTCATTTAGAATTCAAATACTTTTTGATATAAACTTGCTTCTTATTTGAAATTCGAGTTTTTTCAGTCAAGGTCAATTTAAGCATATATTACACGAGAGTACTTTCATAACAAAGTGGATTCTCAATTCTTAAAAAAATAGTGAAATAGTGCGACTGCACCAGTATTTAATTATTTAAAAAAAAAAAAAAAAAAAAAAAATGTTTATTTTACGGTATAATACTGGCACCCCAGCTGCCAGTATTATACCGTAAAATTAACAGTAATAAGCAGTTATACGCTGCCACGCATGCACGGCTATTACTGCGCATATTACTGCTTATTTTAATTACTGTTAATTTTACGGCATAATACTGGCAGCTGGGGTGCTAGAATTATACCGTAAAATCAACAATTTTTTTTAGCAGTGTAGGGTCCCAACCCGGGTCTCCTTAGTTACGGAATATAGGTGTAAACCATTTTTTTGTTTTTAAAAATTCAATAGATATTTTGCTTTTAATATATTTTTTTTAGTTTGTCGATTAACAACACATAAAATCAATTTGAAAATAAAATAAACTGTGAATAAACTAATTGAAATTTGTTTAAAGCGATATTTTCGTATCAACCACATGCCAGGAGTTAATAGCCGAAGAAATCGCCAACGATTTCGCTATTGACAGCAGCCTTTTTGATTATGATAATTCCAGTGTTTCAAGCGTATAGTTAGATTACATGTCGGTAAAATTTGTATTTTACTTGTATTATTTTATGATTTTATTTATTTATATGGATGAAGTTTTAAATTCGTTATGGAATTTTAGCTGGAAACAAATGGTGAACCACTTTTATTGTTTTAATTTCAAACGGGTTATTCTTCCGTAGTCGGGCTGCACGCGACAGAGGTAGCTTTTAAAAAAATAAAAAAAAATTATAAAAATTATAAAAAACAGTAAATTGAGATAGAGTTTTCAAACAAATTGCATTTGAGAGAACATCGTTTTTTCTATTCAACTATGTAAAAATTGAAATTGTGCGAAGTTTAGAAGATAAAAAAAATAAAAAAATAACAGCAAAACCAAAATTTACGTGTCAGGTATTGCCACCGTCAATATGACGTTAGCGTTACTCACGGCTATGTGTTTGCTTTATAATATAGATTTTCGATTTCTATAGTAGTTTCTCTCTTCTACACTGCAGGCTGTAAAATTATATTTATGGGGCTGTACATATATAACGTTATCAACATTTTGGTAATTTTGGACCCCCTACCCCCCTTTTAATGATATCGTTATCAATTTCTAAAAATTCGTATTTTTGCAAATGATTTTTTTTTTTTTTTTTACTTACCCATCATTACGTAGTAAATCGTTTTGAAAATGGATTTTTTTTACGGATTTACATGTTTCAGACACTGGGGATTAAGAAAAACATATTTTTAGAAAAAAAAAAATTGCCGTCCGCCTGTCTGTGTGTGTCTGTAAACGCTCTATCTCCCAAACAAATTGAGATAGAGACTTGAAATTCGGTATGTACTTACTTAGTTTTATATTATATAGTATAGTAGATAGTACCTAACAGTGTAAGACCTATAAAAATCTGTTCGGTAGAACCTGACTTATAATCGATCAAAATGAAATACGAATTTGCGTTTTGTATGTATAGTGGATGATGATATGATTTTCTGTAACAGGATTCGTTATCAAGCTTTCAGTTCAGAAAAAACAACATCAGAAAAACTTCGCCGCAAAGAAGTACCAATAATCCCAAAATATTACCTAACTAATAGTGTAAGTTCCATCAAAATCTTTTCTACACAATTCAAATTATAAACGGTCGAAGTGACATACGAATTTGCATTTTATATAGGTAGTAGATATATTTTTCAAAATTGCTTTCACCTTTCGCAATCACTTTTCCAATAGTTATATAACTAAGTAACATAGAATGATATGTTATATATTAAAACCATTCCTGAAAAATTATCTAACAGTATCACTACCATCAAAATTCGTTCAGTAGACATTTTTAAAAAAGGTAATCTTTAATAATCAGATTCACCTAATTTTAGAATTGACCCCTGTAGCTCTATTACTAAGCAGCGTAGAACAATGAACACTAAAATATTGACAACGAACAATTGAACAATGAACACTAACATACACTAAAATATTTCCAAAATCATTACATAATTAACAGTGTAAATCCTATCAAAATATCATAAACAATCGGACTGAAATATGAATTTGCGTTTTTTATATATAGTAGATGGTGATGTGATTTTCTGTAATAGGATTCATCATGAAGATTTCGCTTCAAACATAAACGATTCTTTCAACATTGCAGCTAATGCGCAAATTGATGAGGTATCCGATTACGGAAGATTAGCCCTGAATCCTATGAACAACTCCCCCCCCCAAAAAAAAGGGGGAAGATATGGCTAAAACCTGAAAACAAATAAAGAAGTAATATATAATAATAAACAGACCATCGACACTTTATTTCAGCAAGTACGTTTTATTTCAAAATCTTGGCATTTATCGAAATAATAATAATACATAATCACACAAATCTCCGCAAGAATAATCTTTAATTCCTAATTTCTGAAGCAGTTGATATTTCTGGCTGTAAAAATGATACCATATTTAAAAAAAAAAAAAACTTAAAAATTTCTGAAAAAAAAAAACATCAAACCAAAAACTGGTTTCATTGAGATATTATTTAATCAAAGTTTCTGGTAAATTTTTTCTTATCGAGGCGCAAATGATAAATCGCCAAATATTGTTTCAATTGCAATCCAATGAAAAAAAAAAAACCATAGAAACATTTCTTCAATATTTAAATTAAATATTTTCGTTATATAATATTATTTCTCATTAAAAAAAATTTTCTTTGTATTTTAAATTAAATCAGTAACAGTTTTTTAATTTTATTTTTCTAGGTAGGCTTGTAATTTTATTATTATTATTTTTTTTTTTTACTGATATAGCCGTTTCAATTCTTTAACCGAAATAATTAATTAACAAAAAGATTTAATTTGAATTTCATCCGCTGCTATAGTCACGGATGTACTTTTAGAAATTATCACTTATAATGTTAGAAATTTTCTGGTTTTGGCACCAAAGACGTCACCAAATTAGAAAATGTGCATTATATCACGAGCTATTAAAAGAATTTACTTGGTATCACTCGATTCAGCATAGAAAAATACATTAAAATTTGTTATGTTGACACGTAACTATAATATCCGGTTTTTAATGAATGTTTTAAAAGTTTGTTCCCTTTTTTACCTCACGGGTAGAATTTTAGAAAATCCTTTCTTAGTGTTCGCCTACATCCTAAGAAGTATTTTCCTTCAAATTTTCATGTTTCTAGGTTCTGGTAGTAGTTTGGGT
This sequence comes from Maratus michaelseni, assembly GCA_963931845.1. Taxonomy (NCBI): domain Eukaryota; kingdom Metazoa; phylum Arthropoda; class Arachnida; order Araneae; family Salticidae; genus Maratus; species Maratus michaelseni. The sequence goes on along the minus strand of OZ007599.1, from coordinate 82,454,656 downwards.
CTGTGCGTTGATGATATATATTTTTAAATTAAATATAGGTTTCTAGGTTGTCATTTTTATTGTTAGACTTTTAATTTCATTTACTTTAAATGTCGGATAATAATTGTGACCTTTCATCCATTTTATCTCTTTTTTTCCACCCCCAACCTTTAGTCTTTCCCAAAAATTTCCATAATTTGACAAAGGAAGGAAAAGACAGTTTAAATAAAACAGAGATACTCAATAATTTGGTCATTAAAATAAAGACTGAAAATACAGTTTTTGGATTGTGTCTGGAACATATTTTGGTGACACGTCATAAAGAAAGTGGTGAAAATTTGGGTGTTACTCTATTTTAAGGGTTTGGCCGTGGTACAAAATTTTGAAATTTCATTTTGTTGCTTGAAGTACTTTTTATATACACGGAAAACGCAATTTCATAGTTAGAAATCGATTTTGAATTTGAAAGGGCAATTTTGGAGTTATAGAAGTAGAGTGCGCCACAGCGAGTAAACAATAACAAAAACTTTAAACACGTCTTTTTTTCCAAAATCGGCAGACATTCTACCTCCGACAAATCTTGAATTAATATACTCAATATTTTTTTTAATTAATCGTCACATATTTTTCTAGTGAAATTCGCAGGACCTTTTTCGAAACATTGATATCTCCCTTTTTGTGTAACTTTAAATAAATACATTGTTGGTTAAAAACTGACATTTTATTTTGAGTTGATGCCATTTCCCTACAAATGCGCATTTTTTTTTTTAAAACGGCTACGTATTTAAATAGCTTTTAGACTACAAAAACTAATTTCTTTGTCTCATTTTTCTAGGTTAAATCTACAATGAGTTATCGTATATGCACCAATAGACCCACCTTTTTAAGAGCTCACTTTTTTTTTTATTATATCAACTAAAAATATACAGTTTTCTACTTAAATATATATATAATAATTTAGCGTAATTGGATTTTTAGAATTACTTCCCATTTCTTAAAAACTAATTATCTTAAAAGCCTTAAATTTGAGGGCGTGAAAGTGGTGTGTCTCCTTAATAAATTTAACAACTTAAAACTAGAATTTTAAATCAATTCTTTGTGTTATTTAAGCAGGATTTTGTCTACCCACTTTTTTCCGAAGAATGTGTAAGTTTACCGTTAGACTCACTTAAGAGGTTACACTAGTTAAGAGTCTACACTACAAAGAACACTCACAAGCTAATGTTAAACCAACGGCAGCGTTCTTTTCAAATTTCTTATTTGCATTTCAATATTTTTTAAGGATTTTTTTGCATAGGATAGCTCGATTTAGGATTTCGGTTGGAGAATTTGTTTTTATGAGGTTACTTTCTATTTCGAAATCGGTTCCGAAAATGAAAGTATTCTCATAAAAAACTGGAACCATAATCGAATTTTTGACGCACACAAATCATGATTACAATACTTTTCTTTTACTATGTATTTCGAAAATAAATCTTTCATAATAGTGTATTGATGATAGATGATTTTCATATTTTAATTGAATGAAAACTGATATAAGGTATTCGGGAACACAAAATTATACTTATTTTATTTTTAAAAATATTTTACTCTTTTGTTTTGCTTGGAATGTGTGTTTATATATACTACATTCCTTTTCATATGTAAAATATTAATATATATATATATATATATATATATTAATTTTAGCTATATTTAAAATTTGACATATCTTCAAAGAATAACTCTTTTTGCATTCATTTTTCATTTTTGGGCACAGGAAAGAATACATATTAATTTGTCTTCAGAATTAGCAAAAATATTCAAAAACTTTTATAACTTTTAAAAGAAAAAACTTATAGGCACATTTCACAACCAGAATCATATTTTCAAATCCTGTGTACATTAACAAAAAAAAAAATCCATTTATTATTGAAAAATACTATACAAAGTTTACCTTTTTACAGAAATTTAAATATATCAATTTAAATATAATAAACATCGAAAAAATAAATTCTGAGATAATTGGATTTAAATCCCACAAAAGGTCGTGACTACCATACAGAGTATAGGAGGGCAGTTTGATAAGTTCTCGGCCTAACACAGAAATGGAACAAGTATGACCAAATGACAATATTTTTTGTAAAGTATGATCCTTTAGATGACATGCCGCCGAGTTTCAGACGCGTGAGTTTATTGGTTATTGCTGGGCGATAAAGTAAAGTAAACAAGTTTTGACATTTTCTAAAAATGGAAAAAATTTAACTTCGAGCTGTCATAAAATGTTACAAAAATATTTAACCGCCACGAACATACAAAAAGAGTTACAGGCCATCTTAAAGGATTCTTGTCCTTCATATTCGACGATAAAAAAGTGGGCTGCTGAATTTAAACATGGTAGGAAATCAATTCACGATGGCAAACTCTCTAGACGCCCAAAAACCGCTACAACCGACGAAATCGTCTCAAAAATTCACAATGCCGTATTGAATGATCGCCGATTGAAGATACGCGAACTTGCTGAAATTGCAAACATCTCGATAGACCGTGTCCACTACATTTTACACGATGTTTTGTGTATGAAAAAGCTTTCCGCTCGATGCGTGCCGCATTTGTTGAATGTCGACCAAAAACGCCAAAGAATGAACATTTCCCAAGAGTCTTCTGAAATGTATAGTGTTGAAAGTTGAAAAATAAAATGAAACATTGTCAATAATATTGTATTTTCTTTGTCAAGACCGGAAATTTTCGAACCACCCTCGTACAGGGCTGCACTAAAGAATTTGCACACAAGAGTGTGTCTTAAATGTATTGAGTTGTAAGGGGACTACATTGAAAAATAATATTAAATTATGACTCTTAAATTAAACTCTTGTGCTTTCACTGCCAGGACGAGAACTTATCAAACTACCATCGTACAACGTAAAACTTTTATATATTTTGATATAATTATCGTATTTGCATGCAGTTTGGGTCATTTTGTTCTAAAAAACTACAGAGAATATTTTAAGGTCTGGTCAAAAGCGAGTTTTACTCGCGTATAAAGGGTTTTGTACAATAAATTTATTAAGTACTAACTGCAATAGTACAAATAATCGTTGATAAAAGAAAAGCGATTGTTTTCTACATTAGGCGTAAGAGTAGACAATTTTAAGGCGATTTACAAGAAAAAAACCCCTCTAAACATCTCTAAACTTTCTGATTCGTTTTTAAACGTAAAAGTATGATACTTGCAGGTGTGATTATTGAGGCGATTTGTAATCAAAAAGGTATTTCATTACAAATGAATTACATTCAGAATTATAAGCGATTGTTATCTCAAAACTACTGCCTTTTAATGTCTTGGAATTATTATGAATTTTTTTTCAATGATTTCCTTCAGTAATTGAATTCAATTGGAATGAAAAGCGTTGACTATTTATCACTATGATTCGCCTTACCTAAAACAAAGGCCTTGTACGAATTTAAACATGGCATTGTGAAGTGCGCTTCGAAAGGAGGTGCCTTGGGCCGTTCCGCGTTTTTCCAGATAGGTTTTTAATTAATATATTGGCTAATTAACTACAATTTTTTCAAAAATCATCATTAACAACCCTTGGGTGATTTCGTGTCGATGGGTACTTCGAGTGCCCGCAAAGTAAAGTTTTTGTGTAACAGAAAAATTCGATTTTCTCAAAACCTGTGTGACCTAGGATAATCGCTACAGTTTTCCTGCAAGGATTAAATAAACTCCTGCTACCCCTAATATTTTCATAATTTTAGTTTTAGTAGATTTGGGGAAAAAAGGGGGGGTATCCTTGCAGTAAATTTTCGACGATATCTTTTAAAATATAATACCTAGAATTAAAACAAATACATTTTTGAGTTTGGTGCTACGAGATCTATCGAACAATACCTTACACGATATACAAAAATCAATTAACATAATTAGCCTCCATTATTTTTTCCTAAAAACAGTTGCGAATGGCTAATAATCTATAAATATGTGGTCAATAGAATTTATAACTCTATCAAGTTTGGAATTTCCACTTTCTAATGTTTTCGAGAAAAACGGCTATATGACAGATTGACAGACAGACACACGAGTGATCTCATAATGGTTCTGGTTTTACTTTTTAAGTATGGAACCCTAAAAGAAAATAAAAATGTGAATTTTTCGAGAATTTTCTGTCTCGTTTCATCTTAAAATGTGAACTTCGACACTGTATATTTGTAAAAAAACTTTTATATGTGAACTTTCTAAACTTGTACATTTGTATTATTTGTTGCAAGATTTATTTATTTATTTATTTATTTATTGGCGCAAAAGTATTATTATTTTTTTTAATTTAAAAATGGACTTAAAAGTAGTGTGGACGTTGAATTTATATGATATCATACAAAAATATGTAATAAAATTATATGGTTTCAGCTATATCTTGAGAAAACTGCATATGCGTAAGAAAATGTAAAAACATATAAAATACAGCCGTGTAACACTTTGAGGCATGACAGCATAACTAACGCTTCAATGTTTTCAGAGTTTTTGAACCGTTAAAAAAATGCATGGAAAATATATTTTCACTTTACACTATAAAAGAAGATAGATGTTTCTTAACCCAAGAAAATGTAATACAACCACGAACGATAATATGCAATAAACTCTTCCGGGTTACTGACTCTTCCGAAAAGTGTCCTTTATCATTAGAAACCTCAGAAAGCAATATATTTTCGAGATTTAAAGAAACATTGATAAGAACAAACTTTATTTTGCTGCCTCTGATTTTCGGAAACGTTTCTGAGTAGTTTTTATAGTGTATTAACCAGTTTTCTCAAACCGTACTATAGTTTTTTCGGATGCTAACTATTCTCAATTAAACATTTTCATGTTCAACAAACATGTTTTACAGACAAACATTATAAATGAACATAATTAACATTAATATTAAAAATATTATTTTTTGAAATACTATTTGTTTAAAATATTATTTTTGTTACTATTGCATGAATAAATTCGATTATGCAGCTGAAAAATGTTTAATTGGGAATTAATAGCATCTTAAAAACCGATATTTTGGTTTGAGAAAACTGATAATACACAGTAAAAACTACTCGGAAATGTTTCCGAAAATCATTGGTAACAAAAGAAACTTTTTTTTTTGTAAATAATGGTTTAAATATTAAAAATATGTTGGTTTCCGAGGTTTCTAAAGATATAGAACGCTTTTCGGGATCGTAAGTAAATCGGAAGAGGTTATTGTATACTTTCGTCCGTGGTTATATTGTATTTTAATAGATTAAGAAACATCTATTTTTTTTTTTACACGCAGTGTAGAACATCTTTCCAGTATTAAAGCTTTTAAAGCGTTCAGGAAATGTAAGAGAAGGATTGAAGCTAGAGAAAACTAGAATAATACTGTCACAATACGCATTTTCAAGCTCAGAACAGGACATTTTTGCATAAATGAGTTTTAATTCCTTCAGAACAGATGTCACGTATACGGTCCATATACGGTGCGCATGTTTTTTATTTTTTAGTACCAGACTATTTTAGTCGTAATCTTTGCCTTGTCTAAGAGTAGAATTCTTGAATTAAATAAGGCAAAAAATACTTATTACTGGTAAATACTAGAATTACTGTGTGTCTTTGTATACCTAGAACTACCGGCGTGGGTTATAGCTGACTCATGGACTTCAATGATGTTTTTCTTGCTTTGTATGGGAGTTAAAGACACTCAATAAGATTTGCTGATTAATACAATGATTTTTAATTAATGATTAATACAATAGAAATTAGTTTCTAGAATATTACATAATATGAAATTTAGTGAATAGATACCATAAAAGAAAATTTAAATTTCTAATTTCTGAATAGATACTTTGAAATTTTGACAGCTCGTATGGAATTAAAAGTAAGAAATGTCTTTCAAATAATACATAGTTTAATTATAAATTTAAATTTCGTAATAATGTTCCTACAGATTAATAATATATTAAAACATAATAAAAATTAAATATGATGATTCGTGATTTCTCCATAATTTTTTTTACTTACTTTCTGTCGTTACAAACCTATAGATAAAAAAAGTACGCGCTGAATTTCAACTTAATTCGTGTTAAGGGTATAGTGGACTTTGAAATTCGCGAAATTTCATCAAAAAGTCGATTTTTCATTTTTAATCTAAAAATTATATATATAATCGTATCTACCAGATGCAAAAATTTTTTAAGAAAATATGTTGATTTTTGCCAGAGTTATAGCCATTTTAATTTTAACAGCTAATGCGCCACGCCCCTTTGTTTACCTTTCCGCCATTTTTTATTTTTTCTCGTCGTGGGTATACGTAATTTAAAAGCTGGGAAATAATGCTTACATGATTTTCTCGTGCTTACACTCCATATAAATTTCATAAAATATATATATTTCTTTCTATTTGGCAACAGAGTATTTTAACTGTGACCTAAACTGGTTGTTTACGCGTATGTTTACCTCGTTTGTTTTCGTATTTTGAATTTCGTAACAGTTCTTTCTAGTTGTAATTTTAGTTTAAAAATAATGTTCTTTTAACAACTAGAACTGAGTGTTGTTAACAAAATTGTTTTTTAGAATATTTTTTAATTTTTTTTTCTTAGGGTAATTTACTAAATTATCTCTTTAATTTGTTTGGTTTCTATATGCATTTGTAAACATGCATTGCATCAGTTCAAAATATCGAAATCCTAAAAGACGACACAAAAAAAAAAAAAAAAAAAAAAAAAAAAAAAAAAAAAAAACTCGAAAATTTTCTAATCTTCTAAAGCAAAAAAAAAAAAAAAATAAAATAAAAAAATAAAAATTAATAAAAAATAAATTAATCAAAAATTTCTACTTTTCCAAAATAAATACATTTCAACCAACATCGTGTACACGCAATTTCCCACGAAATAATAAAAAAAAAAGTACTCCGAAGTCCCCAAATTAAAAATTAAAAAATAAAATTAATCAAATTTCTATACAAAATTATATACAAATTTTGTATTTCATTAATTTACAGCGTAATTTCAGCTCTGCTGAAAAATTAGTGTATAAATATTCACCGATACTGGGTTTAATTTGTCTCCTGCATGCCAACGGTGTTGTGCTCATGATTGACGTTCCATCTTGTGCTGCGTGGTTGTAGCCTTGCCATATAAGAGTGAGAGAATGCTAGGCTGGATGTCATCTGGATAGCTTAATTGGTAAAGCACTTGGTGCTCTATTCCAAGGGATTCTGATCGAACCCCGGTCTGGACATTTTTTCACTCTTATGGTTGTACGCTGTTTAGTAAAGTGATAATTCACATCCTTTGTATTTCACAGTAAATTCCTTTTACGAGACTTATATACAATTTACACATTCAACGTTTTTATAATTTTCGTTTGGAAAACCGATTTGGTCATCTTTCTTTAGTAGTTACAATAAATCCTTATCTATTTCATTAGAAAAAGCATCCTGAAAACTTAAATCACCCGAAAATTAGCTATTTTGTTAATAACATTTTACGTCAAAATAATGCGATTCATTTGAATTTTCTTTTGTTGATATTTTTTGAAATATAGTTTTTTGGCAACCATTTAATGAAAGAGTGAAAAAATGCATTGGAAATTTTTGTAAAAAATGAGAAATTAAAATTTTAATATATTTCGAATTAAGGCTTAAAATTTCCCATTAATTTATACAATTAATTTCGAAATTCTAATAAATATATTGGCAAAATTTCAAAGCGATCGGATTAAATTAACATCTCCATTTCGTAAATTTAGCATTTACAATTATCTCAGTGTGTGATTTTCTTTTCGGTGAATGTTAAAATTAAAAAAATCGTCTGACTTCCCATTGAAAAGCATTGACTTAAAAGAAAATGTTCTATATTTTTTCAAACGAATGAACCAAACTTAACCAAACACTATACATGTAATTCCGGGTACCTCGCCAACATGCCCACCAAAAATCAACCTAATTGGATGATTTTTGTGGCAGTTATCGCGTAACAGCCAAACAAACAAACAGAAACCAAAAACTTTTCGTGTCTTCACAGTGAGCCTTCACCGACGTTTCGGCAATTAAATATAATTGACTAGAACTTGTAGTGATTTTCTGTAGAATGCAATGCATACTGACTGTGAGATTATTTTTTTTATATAAAATGTCATTTAATGCATATTTTTGTCATCTGGGTTTTCCCCTAAGTGAATGCGACAAAAACATACACTGATGTCCAAATATTAAGGGGCATTTACCGATTTTTTTCGATTTTAAACGTTTTGTTGAATATCTACCAAAATTCTTTATGAATTATCCTTGAACTTCAAGAATGTAAATAAAATGTTTGTTTTCATAATTTTCAGTGAAGATTTTTTCGCGAGGACAATTAAGGGGGGGGGGGACAATAATAATTTTAATAATAAAATAATATTTGCTATCAGCCAAGTAACAGAAAATGCTCAAAATGGTCAGTCACTGTAGCAAATGACTATGTATGTCCTGTTCAACATTTGTGTGAGCAGGTATATTCGTGAAGATGTTAAGGTTTCTGTGAAATTTTCAAAAGTTTTTTGTTTGTAGCATATCCCATGTAATCCTATGGCATTTCCTCCCTAATTTATCAATTAGCTCACTGTAATGCCTGTATATTTCTGATTTGTCGGATATTTGAATGAACTTTTTATATAAGTTGCTCTATAGAATTGACTACCAAATGATGAAAAAAAAAAAATCTTTGGTATAGTTCGCGCATGCGCAGTTTAAATTTATTTCATACAATTACCCATATGTTATCGAATATTCAATATATTCATCTTTTAATTGCATCATACTATTTCTTCTGTTCTTTGTTTAGTTTTTAGCAAGCGGTGTTAAATTCGGTTGAAAACTCTGCATGCTATAAAAATGTTGAATTTTTCACAGAAACGTTAATATCTTCAAAAACATGCGTGCCTTTCTTACACAAATGCACAAAAACGTTGAACATGACCTATATAGTAATTTGCTACAGTGACGGATCATTTTGAGCATTTTCTGTTTCTTGGGGAAATGTAAATATTATTTTATTATTAAAATTTATTATTTCCCACCTAATTGTCATCGGGACTAAATCTTCACTGAAAAACATGAAGTCAAACATTCTTTACATTCTTAAAATCCAGTGCATTCCGGGCATTTCCTCACGAATTTCAGTAAATTATTCGACAGAATGTCTGAAATCGAAAGTGTCCGATCACTGCCCCTTAATTTCTGAATATCAGTGTACAATAGTTCATTTGGAAATAACGATACTGAGGGTTTTATAAATGAAACGATTTTACGTAATTTATTAACTACATTTATTAGCTTGCAAAATATTTTATTATTACTATCCTAATTGGGAACAGATGTGTTACACTGACGCTAAAATGTAAACAAAAGATTGGCGACTGTTTGGTTGGCGCGATTTCCAAGACTGCGCCAAGCTACTACAGTAACTAAATACAAGCTTAATAGCCGGGTTGCCATAAAAGAAAAACAGTCCCCAAAGTTTGGCGACTTTTTTCTTTTTTTTAACCGATTATTATTATTTTTTTTTAGCGTCAGTGTAAAGCATCTAAGCCCCTAATTGTCCTCGGGACTAAATCTTCACTGAAAAACATGAAGTTAAACATGTTCTTTACAGTCTCGAAGTTAAAGGGCATTTCAGGCATTTTCTCATGAATTTCAGTAACTATTCGACAAAACGTCTGAAATCGAAAGTGTCCGATCATTGCCGCTTAATTTCTGAATATCAGTGAACAATAGTTCATTTGGAAATAATGATAGTGAATATTTTGTAAATGAAACGATTTTACGTAATTAATTATACACATTTACTAGCTTGCAAAATAATTCTAAATTTATTTTAAATCGCAATAAGGTCTATAAAATCCCCAAGTAAAAATAAATCCAATTTTTATGAATCAACAAGAAAATTCATATTATCTGCAGCATCTATTGCGAGCTACCATTTTAGAAAGATTGCTTAAGAAAGAATATAATATTAGAAAATTTCAGTCAAAAAGGTTTTATCTCATTATAGGCGAGATGTAAAGTCAGGAATATATATATTTTTTTTCAGTCGAAGTTAAATATTGCTATTTTATGGATAACAATGCATTTCTCCCTCTCTCTCTCTTTTTTTTTTCTGAGACGGCCTTTACTGTCTGTCTAAGAAACTTTTATAAATATACGCATATTAGGGCATTAAACTTTCAAACACCTATAATCATAAGAAAATAAATGCTTAAAAGAAGTGTAAAATAATTCTACGCTGTTTTTGACCTCAACAATTTTATAATAAGAGTAAAAATGAAATATTTTTTACAAATATTACCAACATCCACAAAGGCAAAACCTGCACTTACACCTTCGGCTTTGAGCAACTACTATTTTTTTTATAAGTAACTTTCAGCTTAATTTGGATCGTAAAATGTCATTAAAAAAAATATTCCGTTTCACGTTTTGGGAAAAACTAATAAACAGAAAAAGAAATCAGACAGCCACTTGGAGATCAAAGAAAAACCGCATTCAAAAATATTTATATTACGAATAATTTAAACTTAAATGGTTTTCTCAGAGTCTGTGTGTGGTATTCGTGAAATATTTGTTAGTTCATTTTGAAGATATATTTATGTTTTGAAATGAGAAATGAAAATTTTCTACTTCAAGTCCTTTTCTTTAGCCAGGTGTTTTGAATTAAGGAGTATTTTCTGATGCTAAAAAAAATAATCGCTTCAAAAAGAAATACTCAAAAATGTAATTTCCTAAAGGGTCATAGGACTTTCAAACCTTCAAAAAATTCAATCTTTGACAAAAAAAATATATATATTAAAACGTATTTCTGAACACTTTAAAACAAAATTAATGACGCTCTTAATTGTTAAATGCGGAATGATTTCAAAGAAAGAATTTTAAAGTCATTTTTCTCAAAATGTGATTTTGGAACATTGCGTGCAAGTAATTAATAAAACTTTTCGATATCTTTTCATGAAATTTTTAAGATATAGAATGTATGGTAGGCTCTATAAAGTAAACCTAATGTTTAATTCCTTTTTGTTGAAAACATATTTTTGCTCACTGGGAAAAATGACACTTTCAAATCTGAATAAATCGATGGTTTCATTTTGTTGTGAAACTTTTTGTTTAAAATTGGTCAATGCTTTCAATTCTGAAATACTCAGAATATTAAAACATGGACATACTCAAAACTGAGCACATAGAGGTCAGTTCATACTCATTTTTGCAATATGGACATACTTAAAAATTATTTTAATCAGTTCAAACTCATTTTGAAAAGATGGAAATTTTCAAAAATGAGCGCATAAGAAGTCAGTTCATACTCATGTTTGAAACATGAACATACTCAAATATGTGCACATGATGTTTTATTCTAGAGTGTGTGCATGTTTTCAGAAATGAGTCTATACATGTTTCAAACTTGAATAATTTTGATTCGGAGCCATTTTGACTATGTGACATACTCAGATTTGAGTATTTATTGCTCAGTTTTGAAAATGTCGTTTTTAGAGTGTGGTGTTATATTGCTAAACATTTGAAAATTTTATATAAGCAAGATACAGTTTTGCTTTTAAAACATAAAAATGCTGTAAATAAACATTTTTAGGCTCATTGTAAGCACAAGACTGTCAAGTATAATTATATACCAAAAATTTTGTTTTACAGAAATACTTTTGCAATCATGCGCGAAACCTGCGATTCCAAATTTTTGCTTGACAAGTTTAAAAATCCCTATAACAAAGACTCTTCCACATTATGATCTGAAAAAAATATGAAATGAAAGAAACAACGTTTAAATTCAAAAATTGTATTTTTGTAATGTATACTTTTTAAGATATAAAATGACAAAAAAGGTATTTTGTTTTTACACTTTTCGACAATTTAAAAGTCCTATAACCCCTTAACCCTCTAATTTCTGTGGTAGAATACGTTCTAGAAATTCCATAAATAAGAAAACCTGAATTCATACCAGAAAATTTTAGTAATAAATTTAGCTTTATTTAATGACGAAATGTTTGTTGAAGCAAATATTGCTTTTTTTATATTTCTGGAATAAATTTGGAATATCTGAATAAAAAATCTACTTAATTGGAAACAGTGGTAGTAGCATGTATGCTACCATGGGCATTAGATGTTTAAATATACATTCAGTTTTTCAACAAAAGTGAAAATGTGTACAATTCTAGTTAAAATAAAATAAACAAGTGAATAATTTCAACTTAAATTTGATAATGATTGACCGAATTTGGCGTTTAGATGTATTTTCAATTGTGAACCCATTATTATAAGTTGAAGTTGGTGGTTGTAACTTCAGCTAAACTGGTTAAACCAACTGTGGTTCAAATTTGAAAAACAAAATATTGCAGGAGAATATAAACTTTGTAAAAAATGACATACAATTGTTTTATAATATACAGTGTCAATAAAAACACAATACATGTAAATGTTAATGGTGCAACTTTTTGAATTCCCAATAGTAATCTTTGCCTTATTTAATCAAATATACATTCAGTTTTTCAACATAAGTAAAAATGTGTACCATTCTAGTTAAAATAAGCAAAAGAATTTAACTTAAATTTGATAATAAATCTTTTGCCACAAAGTTATGTCTAGATTTAACAAAAGAAAAAAAAAGCAGATTGTCATTTAGGATATTTCAAAATTAAAGATTAATTGATAAAAACTGATTTTGGCGTTCAGGTTTATTTGCAATTGTGAACCCATTATTAGAAGTTGAATTTGGTGGTTGTAACTTAAGCTAAATTGGTTTAACCAACTGTTATTCAAATTTGAAAAACAAAATAGTGCGAGAGAATATAAACTTTGTAAAAAATAACATACAATTTTCTTATAATATACAGTGTCAATAAAAATACAATACATGTAAACGCTAATTATGCGATTTTTCGAATTACGAATAGTAACCTTTGCCTTATTTAATCGCAAATATACCGCTTTTAACTCAAGGATATTCAAATATGATATAGTTTTAATATGAAAACTATTATTAAAAATTAATGCTACGGTAATACTATCTGAAAATAGTGGTGAAATTTTTACATAATTTATGAGACCCTAATTAAAATCTAATCGGCTTGACGATACAAAGCTTCCAATCTTTTTCTGATTTTTCTTATATATATATATATATTTTTTTTTTGTATATATTTGCAATTTGTATATAATTAAAAAAAAAAAAAAAAAAACAGTGTTTCTTATCTAGAAATTCTTAGTTATTCGTCTTTATAATTGCAAACCTGTTTCATTAAAAGGCAAATGTATGACAAATATTGATAGAATCTGATTATGAACAATGGAGAAACCTAGACAAAAATACTTGAAGGGGGAGGGGGGGGGGGAGATCCCAAGTAACATTACATTTTTAGGTCCAGTACAGAAACAAAAGAGGAAAAAAAAAGCAGGTAAGTCAATCTTACTAGACGGCTCTTTTTTATTCATTTTGGAGAGAATAAAAAGCGTATAGTTTGATTAGTTTTAAAAGTCTAGAATTTTGGTATTTCATTTTTCTTAAAATATACCTGTCACCCCCCTCTCTCTCTCATATCTTTCATAAATTTTAAGAGTAACTAAATACTAAAAGATAAAAGTTAATTAAAATGATCAATTTATTTCAATACGATTAATTACAAATTCCACTCAAAGTCAGTATTTTTCTTCTTCAGTGCAATTATTTTAGGATTTGTAGTTTTCATTTTTTGTGAAGAATCTGCTTTCGATCCTTTCAATGGATTTATATCCAAAAAGCACCTGCAACAATAGAAAATACAAGTGTTAAATTAAAAAATATATATATTAAATTTTTGAAACATTCATTAAAATTATCGACAAATTATATTTTGAGCATAAAAAAATTAAACCTTTGAATGAATTCCAATGTTGTAGCAGCTGAAGCTGAATATTCTATGTTCAAGCAGAAGAATGATGCAAATAATGCAACTAATCCACTTTAAAACGTCTGAATATCTTGTATGATGATTTTTGAGTCCACAGCCAACATAAATGAAGTTACACTCAGCATGTTATCACCTGAATTTAAAATGAGAAATATAAGACAATAAATCACAACGTTTTGTTGCAAAAACATTAAGAAATGATTTAAAATGCTCTTCTCATTTCATAAACTAAATATAAAATGACTTATTAGCAACGAAGCAACTATTTTAATATTCAACAAAAACTGAAATTTTGAAGTAAAAATACTTTTTTGAAAAAAGAATTTTTTGCTAAAATTTGTTGTTTCTATGCTTTTCAAGTAAGCTTCTATTTCAAATAAACACTTCAGTTGTTTGTCTGCATAAGCTATGTCTAAATAACAATTTAAAAAAACAAAATTTATAAGGGCTTAAGGAATTCTATAGTTAGATTCAGAGCCTCTTCCAAGTCAGTTATCTTTTCTGACTTTAATTTTAAAATAATAGCTTCATCATTACCACCAATTTCTAAATCATTATCAACAGCAGCATTGCTTTTTTTTTGTTCTTAAAATATTAAATTTCTTAGCTTAAATTAACCAATGTTATTGAAATAAGTTTGAATAAATGAACAATTTAACAGTTTAGGGACCGGTAGCGGCACTTGTGCTCCTGTAACGTTGAATTCCCACCGGAATTTAGGAAGAATTTAGTTCAAAATAAGAATAAGCAATTTTTCAACCTTTTTATCGTCAAAGTTAAAAAATTAAAATTTAATTAAAAGTTTCTGGTTTGAATCTGATTAAAATTAGGTGGTATATAATATATACCACCGCCCCTCAAAGGGCTAAAGGGCTAAAGCTTATAAAAAAGCACCGATTATCTAAATAAAGAATGCTTGCTGCTTGCTACTTGTCAATCTAACCTAACCAAATCTAACAGAAAGATCAAAAGTCGATTAATCGACGACCGGTCGGTAAGCGCTGGGGAGCAAACGTCGATTAATCGACGGCCGGTCGGTAAAGTGTTAATAGCTACAATGTAAGATCGACAAATTTAAAGATTTTTTCCCTCCCGTAATTGACTGTTGACTTTTGAGATTTTACGGTTATGGATTGACGAATTCCGAGATTTCTCACACGACCAATTGGCGAATTTTGAGATTTTTCCATCAACAATTGGTGATTTTGCAGATTTTTCCTCATGACAGACTTATTGGCGATACTCGCGGGTTTTTTTTGCGATCAATGCACGATATTTGCGTAACTTACTGCCAAATTCACCATTTTTTGCATACGACTGATTGACAAATTTTGTGATATCCCTCCCCCCCCCCCGGATCGATTCATGAAATTTAATATTTACTTCCCGCGATCAATGGACGTATTTTGTGATATTTTTCCTCTCGCTTCTAAAAAAGGAAATGAATCGAAAGTCAAAAAGTTCAATCTAGGGCTGACTATTTTACGAGTCCTCCGGCCTCGTAAAATAGTTAAATTCTGCTGGACGTTTAAAGTTGTTAAAAAAGTATCTGGGCGCTGGCACCTGCCAAATTAGCCTAGAGTCAACATTATAAAAGTGCCCTGAAGAATTTAAAAAGTGCCCTTTCCACACCAGCAGCGTCCTGCCCCTTTTTAAACCTGGGGGAAACTGAGAGTAAACAAATTTCACTTTAATGTTACTTGTAATATATGTAGTAGAAGACAGACATTTTTTAATAACTCTGTCCCAAGCATTTTGCGCATTTTTCACAGTCCACTTAATTCATGTTTACATACTTTTTAATCCATACATTAGATAAATTATTTTTTCACAGAGCACATGTTGTTGATAACTGTTTTAGATTACTTGATTTCAGAATAAATAGTTTTATGTTAAATTCTATAAATTTAAATTATTTCCTATTGGGTTCTTAAAGTAAATTATCTAAAAAAATGAGTGAAATATTTCAGCATTAACACTTTTTTTTCAAATATCTGACTGCAAACTATTAAGCCCTCTCTATTTTATCCAACTGTTTAAAAAGATGAAAATTACATGCCTTCCCCTCCCCCCACTTTTCTGTAAAATATACAATTTGTTTACATTTGACATTGCATAGATAAGTTAATACAGATAAATAGAAGAAATAAAATCTCAAAAAATTATGATACTTGCTACATCATAAATCACAGTCTCAACGTATATGAGTTTTTGAAAACTTTTCTCTTAGCCTTCGCTATTTGAAAGAAACGCTTTCACTGCTTTCAAAGCTTGCATGGGTTCTGTAGCAAAAAGCATTCCACGTTCCTCATCATCATCATCATCATCTAAACTATCCGATTCTGAGTCTATCAATATCAAATCACTTAGAGTCGGGATCTCTGATATCACGATGTTTGAATCGCAAGCGAGATAATAATTGCGATCTACTTCTGAGCAAGAACAAAACTCAACCATTCATTAGAATATCCATTTTCTCTCTTCTCGCACTCACGTTCACCGCCTCTTGCAATATTTTCCCGCAACAAAATTGACGAATTTCGCAATATTGTCTCTCCAGCAATCTATGAAATCCACAATTTTTTTCCACAACCAATTGAATTTCGCAATTCCCCCTCCCCCCCCCCCCCAATCGATAGATGAATTTAGAGATTCATTTTTTGCGACCAATTGTGCACTGTTTTTAAGATTTCCCTTCGGTCGAATAACAAAGTTTGAGATTGAGGTGTGTGTGTGTGGGAGGGAGGGTGGGGGGGGGGGGGGGTCGATTGAAGAATTACTTGATATTTTCTTTCTACCAATTGGCAAGTTTTGCATTTCTTTACTTTGATTGGCCAAAATCAGGAGGTTTTCCACAACTGATTAGCAAAATCATGATTTTTTTCCGACTGATTTCGCGATTTTTTTTCCAGCGATTGACAAATTTCGTTTTTTTTTTCCGATGACTGAATAAGAATTTTACAAATTCCCCTCCCATAAACCAATTAACAAATTTCGCGATATTTTAACATAGTATTGCACAAAGTAGTAAAAAAGGGCCAGGTGCAGTACCATGCTAAATTGGTCTAGAATCAACTAACACTATGATTTTAAGAGTTTTACTAGGTAACATAGGCTAAATATTTGATCACCTGATACTGTCAGTTTTAAAAAAGTCGTGAAATATTTTCTTGAATGTTCCCATTTCTTCAAAATTTGATGAGTTTCTAAACACAAACATTTAATTTTGATTTTGAAGCACCAGACTAGACAGAATATCGATTAAACGAGACTTCTATCATTTTAAACTACACAGAAAAATATTATAGATATATATACTCTAATACATATGTAAAATCACAATAAAGTAAAGTGGGAAAAAGGTAAAGAATTTGTTGAAAAATATACTCTTTGTGGATTAAATATTTCATGAAATCATAATCTAATATGATTAATAAAATTAATATACTTACTTCCACAATTATAAATATTATATCGATCTTCTCTTCAAAATATGTCATTAAAAGACAAATCAGGATTGGCCAAGTGTACATTTCTTCTTTCCTTGCAACGTTGCTCTTTACCTCTTCAAGTAAATTTATAAATTTTTCTTTCAATGATGGCTTGACCTTTGGCTCGCTTAAAAAATGAAATAATTGTGATTCCGAGTTTTGAAATAGCCAAGCACAACTTCCGTTCTATGTTCGCACCAACCAGTTCATTGAAGTGATCAAGGAACCCTTCTGTATTAAAAAGAAGAGTCCACTCTGTTATAAAGAAGTTTAAATCCTTACCACTATTTATATTCTTTCTTATACTAAAATAAGTTGCCTGGAGTATACTTTTGTTTTCTTCATTCAAAGAAGCTCCATTTATTGTTGAATTGTATTATCTTTTGACATTTCTCAATTGATGATTGAGTAGTCTTTGTCAGAGGCTGGTAATTGTCAAGTGCTGGAAATTGTGTCAGCTATTAATATTGCCTGGCTAGATTCATTGTTTATATCTTTTTCTGAAAATGGAGAACAAATTACATCAATATTAATTTTAAATCTAGGTAATTAACATTAATACATTTAGTTTCGTATTAAACTTATAATTTGTTATCCTTGGAAAGAATTATATAATAAACAACATTTGTACTTTTTTCATGACACGTTACAACTTCTAGTTTTGCGCTAAAAAGCCAAACAAGTTTTTTATTTCAAGTCACAAGCTCGGTTTATTATTTTTCCTATCTGCATAAAAATTTTTATTAATTTTTGCTAGTTTCTCACAGGGCTGTGAAGTCTCATATCCATTTCTGGACAAAATAAGTCAGAGTTGGAGCTTCCAAAAACAAGCAGACTTCTGACTTCTATTTATTGTTGGACAGCTTGAAGTGAAATTAAAGCAATATGTGTTTTTAATTTTATAAACTGAATTATTTTTATTTTTGGACTATAATACTAGGCTATCAAACCCGGGCTATCCAGGTTAAAAATGCCCCGATGTACAGCATAGATGAAAATGGTTTTTAATTAAACTCTTCATAGATATTTTACATTTAGTAAACAGTCTTTTTCTCAGATTTCGATTTTCAATTTTTTTTGGGAACACGAAATTAAAAAATTACTAATGTGGAAAATATAAAATTTTTTCATTTCTCCGCCTGAAGCCATGCAAACCAATTTGCTGAAATATTAAAATAATTGCTTTTATTTTTCTTGCATTACCACATAATTTTTGGACTCATGTTTGACGAGACCAGATATATAGCCAATATAATACCTTTTTGCTTCCCCCCCCCCCAAAAAAAAAAAAAAAAAAAAAAAGAGTCCACAGGATACAAAACACTGAAATAGTAAAATTTTCACTTTTCTTTTTCTCGTTCCTCAGAATTTTTTGGTTCCTTAAGACCCAAAGCAATGCCAAAATGGTATTTTTTCTATCAGATTTTTCAAGTCTGCGAGACCCGAACTTACGTCAAAATTGTGTCTCCATCACTATACCAATGTGCTTGGAAATAGCTAACAAAAATGTACCAAAGTATTTTTACAAACAATAGGGGTGTATAAATTCAAATATAAATTTTTAATTAACAGGTTCTACTAAATTATTGCATTGTGATAGTATATAGAATGTTTATATGGATTTTTATTAAAGCTAGTTAATTATATTTTTCAATTATTTTATTACTAAATTATTTTTACCACTTAAATTACTCGTTTCAAATATTTGTGGTATACCAAGTACTGATGTTTATGGCCTTATTGATATTCTTCAGAAATTTCATTAGTGGCCAGTGGGCATTAGTAGCCCCTTTTTTATTTAAAAGTGCTAAACAATGAACTTTTGTTAAAATTTCTATTAGTATTAATCTAAAATTAAATATGTCAATATTAACATATTGGAACCAGCAAAAGTAGAATCACTGATGGCACGCAAGAAAATTTTACTGTCTCCTTGTAAGAAAGATGATCGCTTGGAGATAATTTTTTTATATCTACTTTTTCCTGTTAGCTAACAGTAATTTTGTATTTTAATTCTACGTACTTTCGCTACACCTCTTATAATTATCGTCTTACTTTTAATTGAATACTTTAATACAGTTTTTTGCCAACTCTGTTTTTTTAAACTTTAAGTCCATCACAACTACATTTTCTGATTACTAAATGACAAATTTAAAATACAATAAATATAAAAAGGAAATTTTTACTAAGTGTTCGTTCTCCATTCTTTCACCGGTATGGAATATAATACTATTATATTCCTATAAATGAATGATGCAAACATAAATGAAGGCCCTTATCTGCATTATATGCTACTAAAGGATAATAATCCAAAGCATCTTCTAAATTGATGCAACGCATCTCAGATAGCATTTCAGATGCAAATTTCAGATAATAAACCCCTAAATCTTCAAGGAAAACAGATTGCACTTTTTCAATGACAACATATATTTCTGATGTATTGTTAATGAGGACAAACAAAATTTTACCAAATATAACACCATGCAAATTTTTGGTTAATGGTAAGAAAAAATCTTTACAATATTGTATACCTTGTACACACCACTGTAACATCATATGACATGATCGTGTATAATGAAGAAATATTTGAGGGAATAACATTTTGAATATTAACACTGAATGCAGTAGCACAAAAATTTACACTGCCATTTGTACTTTATTTTCATAGGGAAAAAATTTCCTTTATCAATATAAGCCTGTAATAGCTGATGGTGAACAGCTAGTGTTGAACAAATGTTTCTAAAATTTTTAAATTGCTTTGCACATTTCTTGAAAGAAACGTGTTTACTTTCAAAGCGATGAGTCCATAATTTAAGTAATGGTCCAAATTGAGAAATCAGAAAAGCATAATGCATTAAAAAGTGATGTTTGGGTTTCAGTGAAGTTGTAAATATTTGGGCTCTTAGTTCCAGATACTCTTCAATAAGAACGTGTAGATAACAAATTTGTTCAACACTAATCTTCGGAGCACAAAGTATTTCTACAATTTTACGTAGGCGTAAACACAAATCCCAGACTGGGTTATTTTTGTCTGATATCATTTGACCAATTAAGATTGGCAATAATCTAAGAAGAGACTAATTTTGGATATCATGACCACTTAATTTGTCAGTTTGCACATTCACTGGATTAGGTTTGTTGCGTGCATCTGTTCCCTTATAATGAAAAGAAGCGTTTCTTACGCTTGAAATAACTCGTTGTGAACCACTTTGTTTCTTCTGTGAAATAATGGATACACAATTTTAGTTCATAGGCAACAATTTCCTCAAACAGATCATGGGCTAAGCACGGTGGGAGACCAGGTTGACAATTATGAAAATATTCTAAATCGTTGAAAGGTGGTTTCAGTTTCATTCCATGTTGACTGTCGAAATTCATAAGGGCTGATAAACTTGAATCATACAATTCGGGGGCCCTAAGTTTATCAACTTTGAATGGTGTACTTTTGAAAGTTGGTTTTGTAATCAAACAGAAATGACAAAAATATTCAGAATTAAAATTTTTAAGAAATCCTCCTATTGTGCGAGATCCCAGATTGTCACCTACAATTGAACAAATTGTCCCTTTAACAATAACATCATTAATATTAATTGCTTCTTTTTCTAAGCTCGTCAGTAATTAGCTGTCTAAATATTTTATCAACCCCAAAAAATCTTTAAATCTTTCTCACGACATAACAGTGCTAATTGAATATTATCTACATTTGATCACTGGGAAGGAGAAAAATTGGCTAAGTGAATATACACTGATACAATGCTATGTTTTTTTCTGGCTGAGGCTAAAGGTTTTACAAGCTCAAAGGCATCTTGGAAAAAAATGAGTTCCAGGGATTCAGGGTCACTTTGGAGTAATTTGTTATGTTCAAAATGTAAGTTATTACAGACATCAAGATTACATTTCAACAAAATGAGAGGTTGCTTAAAGGAATGTGCATGATCCCATAATACATGCTGGCGAAATGATGTGTATTTTGTAAATCTACGATTACAAAATTTAACCGCACACGGACACGCAATGTTATGCATATTTTTGTGTAGTCTGTAATGGGAAACGTATGATATTCGAGATGAACAAGAAAACTGACATAATTCGCAGGAAAAAGTCACTTGTTGCATATTTATCATATGTGCATGGCAGTAATAAATATCAAATTTAATAAAAAGGATCATACTTATAAATCAAGGTAAGCAGCGAAAATTCCACGAGTTATGATAGTGACAGCAAAAGGCGATAGCGATACACGTAACACGAGGTAATACCCTGTACAGATCAGATATTTGAGATATCTTAGACCGCTGAACTCACTGAGGGAGTTCCACAAACACACTCCGTGGGTTCGAACTTTCTATTGCTACATACAGCCACGACCACTCACTTTGATTGGGTTGGGTTGGGTTGATTATTGACGGCCAATTATCTACACTTGGGATATAGGCCCGAGGGAGTGACCTTCGTGGGGGTCTTTCTAAGGGAACCTAACCCGTATTTACACATGGATAAATCCACGGCTCGAAGAAAACCACGAAAACTCCGAACGATTAGGCCGACGGGTGCGATTGTTCACTTTGATTGGCTCTGGTGGCTAGCTTTAACCGATTGGCTGTTGAGACTGGCTTTAACTTATGAGCATTCGCACATTCTATGTTTGTTCAGATTTCAGACACATAAGCAGCGTTTACAATATCACTTGGTATCAAACCGGATTTACAGAACGTGTTAATATGCCACTATCGTTCTGCTTTCATTTTGCACCCATTTACAAACGCAAGCATAAAACCCCTCCCCTGCAAAAAACCGGAAGCTGCGTAATTTTTCCTTATGAATTATGATTGGCTGATTAGGGAACTGCGGTACAAACTTCCGGTGTAAACATAAACAGAAACCGCCTACAGTCCTTTTCGCGTGTGATAATCTTCGTTCTTTTGCTTTATTGAGAATTAAAATGTCTGACCGCTTTTTGTTAATGCAAACTTTGATTGACATCTTTGTAACACCAGAGCCAAGACCACCGCTAGACAATTTTCTGCTTGAGGCGAGCATTATTTTGCCGCCCTTATGACGCAATCGTTTTTTCACCATTACTCAAACTTTTTTTTAAAATAAGTAAATAATACGATAACTATAATTTTTTTAAAAAGAAAACAGATGTATAAAATTTGTTTACATTTAAGAAATTAAAAATAATCAAACTACGTAAGATATTTTGCTTTAAAAAAAAAAAAATTATTCTACTAATACTGCTAACTTGGCATTAAATGAATAAATCATATTCTACTAGTATTTACAAGAAAACCTCATACAAAGAGTAAAACTTACACTTCAAAATCCATTTTATAGGGGGTCCCAGAAAAGACTAAAATTCCATTTTATTTCTTAAACCAAAACTAGAATTTTAATTATTACAAATAAAACATTTTCATCTTAATTATAAAACATTATCGACATGCTTAACATTATTTATCTAAATGAGGACACATAATGTTAAGCGAAGACAATTAATGGCAAGCTAATGTTAAAACTGTGGGAGCATTTTTGACTAATTTCGTTATCTGTGAAAATGAAATTCTGGCGCCTGGGGCACAAGCCCCAACTGACCCTCTCTAGTTTCGGACCTGACTCTGCCCGACTCTCCCCCCATGGGGTCGCTACGGCCCTTTCAGGGCCATCGCTACGAAATTTTAATGGAGGGGGAGGGGACCTTTAATTAGCAAGTGAAATTTCAGTATCTGCCAACCCATTGGCAAACAAAAATAGATAGTTCTTGACGTTTGCCAATTAGTTTTATAATTTTGCCACGTTACTACAATTAGAAAATATAAACAGTTTTTATTTGTAAAAAGCTTAATAATGTTCACAATTCTATTTCTAATTTTTGCCAAGTCCATGAAAAATAGAAAGTGTATTATAGTTTTTATTAAAGTTTTAAACAAATTTGCCTACCAAGTTTGCCGGGGCAAAACCGGGACTAAAAAATTTCGGCCCGTGAAGAGTAGGAAGAATGAAACCAGTGCCGGCTCGGTACGGAAAAAATAAGCTAGACCGGCCCGACCCAATCCTTCAGGAAAACAGTAAGGCCCGATCCCGGCCCAGCCCGAGCTTTCAGAAAAAGTATGACCGGGCCTGGCCCGAGTTCGGTCCATGCAGATCTCTGCCATGCTACTGGGCTTTATTATTATTGTGGAGAGCAACATCAGTACAAACCCTTCGTTATATATTATATTTTTTGGTAATTACAAAAACACACCATTTCTCTCAAAAGATTTTTCTATATAGTCTGTAATAATTTACATTTTTGACTCTCATTAAAAAAATATTTAATTACTTAAAAAAAGACGAAGTTCCTGTACTGATGTTGCTCTCCATAATAACAATAATGCCTGATAGCATGGTATATCAATTAACATATAATTATAATACGTGCATTACAAAAAGCAGATTTTTCTGTTAATAAACTATCAAAAATCGCCTATTGGTAATATTTAAAAGAAAATTGCTATTAAAAATAAGGTAAATCTTTAAGACCTAATTTTCCTTTATTTTGCCTTGGGGAAGTTTCATTTATTACGATATCGAAATCAATATTATAAAGCAATCAGATATTATCAAGCTAAAAATAAATAAATAGATAAACCTACTGGAGCAAACTTCACAATATATTATTGAAATTAAATAGAAAAATTATGATATGCGGATTAAATTACCTTATTATTTCAAATTATCTATATGAAGATT
This sequence comes from Maratus michaelseni, assembly GCA_963931845.1. Lineage (NCBI taxonomy): Eukaryota > Metazoa > Arthropoda > Arachnida > Araneae > Salticidae > Maratus > Maratus michaelseni. The sequence goes on along the minus strand of OZ007599.1, from coordinate 82,430,536 downwards.
TAATTTTACAATAGTAATACTATTTTCAAAAACACAACTATCAACAATGAAGTATTTAACTCTATAATAAATTCACCTTGAATTTTCTTTGTCAAAGGAGTTTTTTATATCGCACTAATCAATATAGAAAATAATCTTGAAACCAAATTACTCTTACGAACATAAAATAAATAAATAAATAAATAAATAAAAATATAATCGCCGCAAAACGCGGGATAAAATTCCAAAAATCCCTGTACGTAATTGCGAATAAACTTTATTGAAAAGAGAACTTCTTCTTCTTTTTATTATTATTATTATTATTAAACTTAAAGATTAAAACCGGATTCCTTATTATTAATGCTGAAAAATCGCCGAGAAAACGGAAAAAAACCTTTAATTTTACTTTAGTGAAATTTACTACAGTTACTTTGAAATTTACTACAGTGAGAGCTAAGACATTCTAACAGGAATTCGTTTTTCAATATAAAAAAAAAAATTGGCGCAAAAGCGCAACAACGCAAAAAATCGTATTAAAAATCGCGGGAGACAAAATTTAATTTATTATGCTAAATGTTTAAAACAGAATTCTTTTTGTGGTTATCAAAAAATGATCGCGGAAAGAAAAAAAAAAGGGGGGGGGGCTAAAAATTTCATTGAAAATTGCAAAAACTTCCAAAATCGTGGCGGACAAAATTTACTATATTAGGCTAAAAGTTTAAAACAGATTTTTTTTTCTTAACGATTGCAAAAAATCGCAGCAGAACGGAAAAAAACCCCGCCAAGAATCGTATTGAAAATCTTATTAAAAAATCGGTAAAAAATCAAAAAACTTGGGGGGCAAACTTTACTATATTAGTCTAAAAGTTTAAAAACAAATTATTTTCATGAAGATCAGAAAAATCGCTGCGGTACGCGAAAAAAGCTAAAAATTGAAAAATCGCAGAAAGCAAAATTTTCGACCGTCCATCGCGAAGAATTGACGTAATTTTGCATTTTTGAAAACAAAAAAGAACTTAAAAATAAAGTTGTAAAAAAACAATAAATAGCGCAAAAATAAAAGCACTGACAAAACTTTCAAAAGATGGAGACACCAACACCCTAACCGGTGAACTGGCGCTGTTTGTTTACCCGACAGGAATCATGGGTAAATGCTGGACTAATGCCCTAGGAGCTAGCAGGGGTGAAAATGACCTAGGCTAGTTTCATTTTCATACCGGCTTTTTCATTGTATACGGGGTCGGAAATACAATGATGGTATCGGCGTGGATTGAATCAGGATTAGAGTGTAGTATGTAAACGACCCTATAGAGGTTCAGTGAGTTATCTTAGAGGAGTTTTGCGGTCTGAACAGGTATTCAATTCCGAGAGGGTACCACATCAAAAACGGCAATCTAAAATATCTTAAATATCTGGTGCGAACATGGTATAAATGTAAGCACACATGCCTACTTGAGTAGAGATACGATCAAAGATCAAAGACGATTACTGAAGAATGCCTACGTGGGGCGTAATGCCCACGTTTACTTCACATCTAGATGAGAACAGTCTATGGAGATGGCATCAGAAGATTCAAAAATATAAAAGTTCTCTCGCAGCAGGCTGCGGTGGAGTGATGCAGATGTAGGAGCAATCTGGATGTGCGCTTTGATACTTTGATTGGAGTCGGAATGGTGAGCATAGGGGGGAGGGGGGGGGGGAGAAAGGCCCCATCAGAGCCAGACAATTTTTCTAAATCATAATTAATATTTTTTTTAATCTAAAAAACTAATGCAAACAAAACATCGTAGACAACCAATTTCCCGGCAATACACGTCAAAAGCGAAGAACCGTATGACTATAAAACATTCCACCAGAGGGTGAAAACGATATCTTTGCTAAGCAACAGAGAAAATCTGTACTTTACATAAAATCGAGTTATTCTGTTAAAAGTACTATAGAATATCTGTTAAAACAACAGGTTTTTTTAGAGTGTGCTTACTAAATACTGAAAGAAAAAATTTACACTTATGCAGCCGTAAAATTAGAAAATATTTTTTATTAATGATTGCCGAGTCTTCTGCTACGTTAAAATCAAACATGGAAACTGCTATTATTATTCCTTTTTCATTTCCGTTTCTCTTATTTAAATCTTCAAAAAAAGTTATCGAATACGACATATTTTAAAATTTAGCATGTTCACGCATAATGACTCTTCGATTTTAATAATTTTTTTTGCTGTTGGAAAGGTGTTGGTGTTTTTTACGGCCGATTTTCTACTCGAGGGATATAGGTCGAGGGGGGATATTTCTAAGGGAACCTAACCCGTATTTACGCAAAGTTACCCAAGGTTCGCAGAAAACCATGGAAACTCCGAACGATTAGACCGACGGGCACAATTGGGTTCGAACCCAACACCTCATGTCTACCAGTCTGTACAGCAGAACCTCTCAGCCGCTGTTGGAAAGAACTAGTTTTCATAGTGGACCCGAGTAAATTTCATTGGGATAAAAAAAAAATGACACGTTTGTCTGTTATGCCCTCCCCCCCCCCCTGCTGGGGACACTTTAAGGGGACGTAATAAACGTCAAATAGTCAAAAATGACGAAAATATCGATATTTTTAGTTTTTGTTAAAAATAAAACTTTCGCAGAACTAGTATATTTGACAGATTTTTTTTTAAAAAACAAAGCGAAAAATCATGCGTCAAGCATAGATTATGTACCACTTTCCAACGCTTATAAAATAATTTTACAAATCATTACCATTTAATAAGCTGAAAGATAACATCTAAGTAAAAAATTTGGAAAACGCATAACATATTTAAAAACGTAATTTCAGGAATTTCCAACATATATTTCCAACCTATACAATATTCGGAAAAATATACGAATACTTTTATTCAGCCCTCTATATGATCTATAGATTTGTATATATACTACATAGGATGCTAAATTTTAGTTTAGTTAGGAAACGCGTAGCTCAGTTTAAAATTCTCCTTCTGGAGTTTCTGTCAATAAACGGAAATGTGTTCGCGAACTTTTGTGCTGCCCTGCATATGAAATACAGAATTTTTACACAACAAGTAATAGACAAAAAGTGAGTTAAATTTAAAATCGCGTTCAGCAACTTAAAACGCACTTCCAGGAATTATTGTTAACAGACAGAGAATTCTTTTGTGTGTCCCTGTAAATGAACGATGACTGCTATACACAATATTCTGTAGTAAGCCTTTTGTAATGCATCTTAGTGATATATATAAATTTCAATGCGTTTAAAATAGTGAAACATTATTTAATTAAACCGCAAACGATTTTTCTCCATAGACGTAATGTAACGGAATTCTTTTGACTGTCCCTGTAAAGTAACTATAAGTGCTATGCACAGCATATTCCATACTAAGCTTCTTGTAATGCACCTTAGTGATATATATCAATTACAATGTGTTTGAAATTGTGTAACATCATTAAAATAAACCGCAATTGATTTTTCCCCATAGACCGTAATGTAACGGAATTCTTTTGAGTGTCCCTGTAAAAAAACTAAGTGCTACACACTTCAGTTGGAATAGGGAACGACAATAACATAAAAACTGCAGGGCAATCCGAGCATATTTACGGGAGTTGGAGCACGGACAGACGGCAGACGGCCAGACAAACCGAAGTCATAAACACTTTTCAACTAGGTTGGAAAGTGTTAAAAAGTGCAGTAAAAATACTTTTATTATTTTGCCTGCCATTTGAATGTCAATATATACTACTTGCAGAACTTGAACAGTCGGGCGTTACCCGGGCCCGTGATAACAACCTTAAATAAACCTCAAATTTGTATGATTCTATATATTTTACAAGATTTTTTATGAATTTATATTTTCAAATTAAAAAATCGCGAGAAAATATCGATATTTAGTGGTAAAAGCGCTCGTACGAAGACTTTTTTTTTTTTTGTTTTTTCACTTCATATCACTTCATTTGTCATTTCATAGTTTAAAAAAAATCTTGTTGAACAAACTCTGAATTTTTAAGCGATTATAAATATAACGGTTTTGCAGCCCGAGTTAAATTTTCGTGAAAAAATATATATCTAGTTGAAAAAAAATATATGTTTTTGTTTAACTTTTTCCTTTTTTCCGCGTCGGATCCTTTAACATAACGAAAATAAAATAGTTTTTATCGTCCGAACTGTCTGAAATTTTAATTGGTTATAAACATAACTGTATCCAGGCCCCCTTTAAAATTTCGTGAAAAAATATGCATATTTAGTAATGAAAACATGAGCCAAAACCGCGTCGAAACAGCCCTCGTTTAGTGTTTTCATCGAAAATTTCTCATATTTGATTTATTTTTTAAATACATCTACTCGTTCGAACAGTTCGAAATTTTTATAGGTGATGTAAATCTGGTCTTTCGAGATGCTCTAAAACGATTGCATCGAAATAAACGACGTTCAGTTACTTTTAGCGTAAAAAATAGATAGTCTTATAGAGGTGCGAGGTGACCTGCAGTTGCGATTTTTTTTCGAAAAAGTGTTAAAATTCGTATGTTTCAAAACCAATTGCACCGTCAAAGAAAAGAAGGCATCAGATTTAAATAGTTTTTTTTTGTGAATCGGTACCTCTGAAATCAAGCCTTAGGGTGGTTGTGATTGGTGTAAGGATGACGACCGATTATCTGAACGAGGGATATAAGCCCGAGGGGGAGCCCCCTCCGATGAGGTCTTTCTAAGGGAACTTAATACGTATTTATGCAAAGAAATCCAGGGTTCGGAGAAATCCACGAAAACTCCGAACGATTAGGCCGACAAGCGCAATGGGGTTCAAATCCAGAATCTCCTGACTACCAACTTTGAGAGCAGAACCTCTAGGCCACTGGTAGGGCTCAAGTCTTAAGGAAGCGTTGTTGTAAGGTAGAAAAAAAAAACAGCGAAAATGACCCTTTTTAATTTTCTTTTGAAATGTTTAACAACAGTATTTTGTCGAACTGACTGCGGCGTACAAAATGTAAAAGTACGAAATTTAAGAGAATCCCAAACAGTTTAGCCGATGGGCATTAATACAAACTGCCAAATAATGAACAGCATTTGGTTCTTCCATTCTACGCTCTCCGGAAAGCAGGGACTGAGTATGCGCACGTGCCCTACGACAAATTTACAAAAATAAATTAATAAAAAGTTTTGATGAGTTTTTAATTAATAACTCGACTAATTAGCAACAAATTAAAAATCTGAGCCTCAGGTGCATCAGTACCGGCCTTTTGGACTATCCTCATACAAATTTTTAAACCTCTGCGGAGGGTAGATTTTCCTAAACTCTGCCAACAGACACACCGACACAGACAAGCTCATATTTTATTAGTGTAGATAATTACAATAAAATATTCACCAATACAGCTGAAACATGTACAACTTAGAGGTACATATGAAGCAAAGATATGCATTTAGTATTAAGAAAAATAGTACAGTTTTGAATAATTTTTTTCTAAGCATAAAAATTTTAAATTGATTTTTCGCAATCAGCTCTTTTTTTAAAACTTGGTGCATTTAAAATGCTGAAACTTCAATAACAGTTCCCTCAGAGGTCTTAATTATATGTTTATATATTCTGTATGATCTACTGGTTAATAATGGATAGATTTTGCAATATAAGAGAAGAAAAAAGTACAAATGTAATATAATCACTGTTTTTTCCAGCATTTTCTCAGAGATTTTCTTTTATAACTAATTAAAAGCAAAATCTATCCTTAACTAGTGTTGCCAGTAGGCTACTTTTTTTTTAATTCAGTTTTTTTTATTGCCACCAGTTTGAGAAAGCAAAATTGGTCTAATTTAATGACAGATTGAATAAAGGAAAAATAAGGCAATTTATACCATTTAAAAAAAGTGGTGCCAATCAAGCAATCTGAATTTCAAAAAAGTAGCCTACTGGCAACGCTGTCCTTAACCGTCTAATCGGCTTTAACAAAATTTCGTTTGCAGTAAAAAAAATAAATTGGCTGTAGACAAAAATATTTTAATCCGAATTTTCTTTGAAAGACTAGCTAAGATATGTTAAAAAGGTACTATATGTTAAAAAGGTACTTTTGTACCAAATTGTGGCAAAATATTTAAATAAACACGAGTTTTAGAAGCATTTATATAAAAATGCAGAAAAAGCCTTCAGACGCTCAGAGGGTTAAAGTTATAGACACTTATAATCATAATAGAAAAATAATCAGTTGCTTATTGTAAATTGAAGGAGAAGAAATTATTTAAAAATTGTTGATTTATTTAAATTTTTACCAAAAATTTTTTTGCCAATTGAAATTAGTTTATCTAGTAATAACTTCTAGTAATACATGCATACGAAGTAACTGAAAATGCTTTATTAAAAACAAAAAAGGTTAAACGGTACTGAGTCCCCTTAATAATAATCATCGTATTTTTTAATTGGAGACCGAAAATTGTTGAATATATTAGCAAACAGTTCGATATAATGTTCAGTGTGGCTACAAAATTTCAGCGTGTTCATGATAGGGAACATAAAAATATTTAATATATATTTGTAGATCGGTGGAATAGTAAAAATCTATTCACCGTTGTCCGGTCATCCAAGGCTGTGTTAGATGGCTGGTAACCTTCTCTCCAACATGGTTTATTAGTGAGAAATTGCAGACTCAGGAATCGGCCGGAGTGGCTCAATGGTTAGAGCAACAGCCCGGAACGCTGTGGATCCAGGTTCGATTCCTGGCTGTGACTATTTTTTCACTCCAAGTTGGATTATTGTATTCAATGTATGTATGTCTGTATAATATTTATATATCTTTAAAACGTTGAATGCAGGCGTTATTTATGTGTGTATGAAAATCGAATCAAAACTTAAAAATATATTAATAAACGTTTTCTTCATTCTGTTAAATCATATCATACGTAATTAATTCAATGGTATCCCATGACAGGTATTGATTCTAGGTTGCCATGGTGATTACGTCCTATTTAAGATGGAGTCTGTATTACGGAATTTAAAAACCGTATTTGTATGCTAAAATTATTTAATTATAGCAATCATAATGTGCCGACAGTTTTTTTGGATAGATGTTTCTGAAATAATGGATATTTAATTTAAAGAAAGTCTAAATATGGGTTTCAAATTCTGAAATTTTCAAAACTAGGCTTACGTTTCCCATTGGGATTTTCAGTAAATGTCAACAAAAAATGAAATGTTTCCAACTTAAAATGAACTTATTTTATTACGGAAATAAATCATAGCATAATAACAGACGTTATAAACTTTTATATAGTACGAACGCACCTCATTTGTTCCGTTTGACGTACAATTTCCAACTTGTTTTCCTTCTGAAAATGTTAATCTCAGCAAACAATTCATTTTTACAAGGATTCAAACAAAAATTCATTTATATTATAGTTACGGTGATGATTGTTATTATAATTTGTATAAAACTTTATATTGCAACACGAGTACAATGATCCGATAAATATTGCAAGATGTATTTCCAAACATGACATGATCAAAGAAGCTCTTGTTGATACGCAAAATAAAGATATGAAAGATTTTGCGTTTAATCGTATGCAATTAAGGCGAAATATGATAAGTCGAATTAAAATACAATTATCTATACTAATAAAATAAAGTTTCGCTCTGTGTGTGTGTCTATGTGACTGTTGGCGATGGCTAGCAAAATCTAACCCACCTAGAAGCTTGAAAATGTATATTTAGGCAGTCCAAACCCTCTCCTGGTGCACCCGAACCTCAGAATTTTAATTACTTTCTGAAATATTAATTAAAATGCACAAATAACTCTCATCAAAAATACGCTTTTTGCTTCTTCAGTTGGTTGGTTGTATAGGATCTTCACTGAAGACATTAAATAAATCATAGTAACGATGCATAGATATGGACTTACGAGCAGGGAAGACCGAGCTATGTTCGGTCAAAGTTAAATTTGAGTTAAAATATTATGACCCATGACCAAAATGACTCACTAATTTTCTCGAACATGCGACTTAACCCAACAGTCTTCTCGTGCCTGAAAACCATAGGATGCAAAATTTAGTGTAAATAGTCTGAGCCGTTTTTAAGATAAAATAGCTTGACCCATAATAACCCATGACCAAAATGACCCACTAATCGAAATTTCTCGAACATGTGACTTAGCCTAATAGTCTTGTTCCCTAAACCTGCAGGGTGCTAAGTTTATTTCAAATCCTCTAAACCGTTTTTAAGATAAAATAGCTTGACCCATAATGACCCATGACCAAAATGACCCACTAACGGAATTTTCTCGAACATGTGACCTAGCCCAACAGTCTTCTCGTGCTCGAAAACCATTGGATGCAAAATTTAGTGTAAATTAAGCCGCTTTTTAGATCTTGACCCACAATGACCCAGAAATGACCCACTAATCGAATTTTCTCGGACATGTGACCTAGCCCACTGATTTTATAGTGCTCGAAACTCGTAGGACACAAAATTTAATCAAAATCGTTAGAGCCGTTTTTTAGATAAAATTAATTTGACCCGCGTTGACCCAAAAATGACCCACTAATCGAAAGTTCTCGAACATGTGACCCAGCCCAATAGTCTTCTCGTGCCCGAAAATGGTAAGATACAAAATTTAGTCAAAATCGTTTGAACCGTTTTTCAGATACAATTAGCTTGACCCTGACCCTTAATGACCTAAAATGACCCACTAATCGAATTTTCTCGAACACCTGACCTACCCCAATGGTTTTCTGGTGGCCCAAAACGGTAGGATACAAAATTTCGTCAAAATCGTTTGAGCCGTTTTTGAGATAAAATTTGCATATATATATATATATATATATAACCACACACAAGATTTGCTCGTATTAGAATATGTGATAACGAAATAGTGCCAACATGGATTGCAGTTACCGGCGTACAGCCAACCTAATGTAGCGCCATCTACTCCACGGCAAATTACACAAATGCCACCTGTTTAAGGCATTTTCCAGGCACGTTTTTCTTCGTGATAATTAGCTGGGTTTAAGGTTTTTTTAAACAGGACATATTATTATGATAGACACTACATAAAACTTTATTTAACAGATTATTTGTTGCATTTGCGGGATGAAGAGGGGTAAAGGGTCTAATTACATTTAACAATTTTAACATTTTTAGCTGCACCCGTAGCGTTTATCTGCTGTTTTATATACAGAATACCGCTATTTTTAATCTCAGCTCATAATGTTCCGAACTTCACCATTTAGTTCTAATTTTACTAAATTATCGTAAAAATCAGCATTCATTGCTTCAAGGTACACTGCCAAAAATAAATCCGTTAATTCACGGGAAAAGTACTGTCAGCTAAGTTGCCGGACTTTTTCCGTTCCGTTAGTAGATTTTCCGTTTTGAAAGATTGAAGAAACGGAAACTTTCTGTTATGAATGACCTCGGTTAAAAAAAAAAAAACTTTGTGCTGCCATCTGTTGACTATAACAGGAGTATTTAGTTTAATACTTGATATTTTAATATTAAATACTCCCTGGCACAGATACCTGATACTGGTTGCCCTTGGGGTTCGAACTAGGGATGACAGCGCCTTGAACCGAGTGTTTTACCTCAAGACCAGCGGGCCCTTGCAAGAATAGGAATTTGAAAGGATGATACGGGGATTTCTTCAAATCGCTGCTTGGAACTTAAACAATCTGGGGTTCAGAAACCTAGTAACTTTGAAATTAAGTGGGAGATTATTTTGTTATAAGATTATGACTGAAAAATTTAGTATTAATAGAGGATTGAAACATGAATTATATTAATTCTTAATTTGATTGTTAGATGCAAAATATGAATATTGTATTTTGAATTAAATTCGATAAAGTATGTTGGCTTTTTTGAGAAAATCGATTTTTTTCAACTATTATATATTTTTTAAATGTGTTCTGTTAGAATATATTTTCATTGAGAGTGTCTTTTATAACTTTAAAAAGCAAATTACGAATAATTTCAAAGGAATGGGAAAGTTATTTCTTATTTTTTTTATTCGGAAGCATTATTTTTGTTTGTTGCTTTTTTGCGTAAAATCGATTTTTTTTCACTTAATTTAACTATTATATATATATATATATATATATAAAGTTAAATTAAGTGAAAAAAAAAATAGATTTTACGCAAAAAAGCATATATATATACTAAGCTATTTGTTTCGAATATATTTTAAGTGTGAATATTTTTTTGTAACTTTAAAAAATAAATTGCTAATAATTTTTAAAGCATGGGAAAATAAAGTGTTGCTTTTTAAATTCGAAAGAACTATTTTGTTCTTTTAAATAAACTCGAATTTTTAATTTATTGAATTTTTAGTTCTTCTGTGCTGCAACATGTCAGTTTTTTAAACATTGGAAATAAATATGCAGCAGATAACGGAATATCTCCGTTAGCCACTTTCTTCTCCCTCTGTTCCGTTGTTTTCAGGAAATATGAAGAAACTTTTTGTTTTTAACGGAAAATGCCCTTTTGTGGTGAAAAGGGACTTTTTCTGTGAAATTCAGGAAAAAAATACCCGTGAATTTCAGATTATTTTTAACAGTGTATATTTCTAGAAAGCAGTTACCAGTAATAATAGCCAAATTTCAAATTAAGTTCCTAGCTTAAGAGCCTACGCTAGTCATGCGAAGAAACGCTTCAGCTAATGTTAAGTCTATGGGAAGGTTATTCCACGATTTCTCGCTCGCATTTTAATATTTTTAAATTATTCATTTTGCATAGGATAGTTGAGGTCGATCTCTAACGTTGTTAGTTTTCACTTTTTTGATTTTGGTAACGGTTTTTTTTATAAGCGGACATTTTCAATTTTGGAACCGGTTGGAATCGGTTCTGAAAGTGAAATTACCCTTATATAAAAAAACTGGAACCAAACTCGAAAAAGTAAAAACTAACAACGTTAGAGATCGACCTCAGCTATCCTATGCAAAAAGAATCATTTAAAAATATTAAAATGCGAGCGAGAAATCGCGCGATAACCTTCCCATAGACTTAACATTAGCGTGAGCTTTTCTTCCGGTGACTAGTGTAGGCTCTTAACCAAATGAATCAATCTTTAAATATGTATAGTGATCCTCCTAATTAGTTATTTGCTGAAGGTCACTTGACTAGCCGCCCCCACCCGGGCCCTCCTTTAAGGATTATCTCTAACTATTCCCCGTTTCCATATCTCAGCAACTGTATTTTAGATTTCAACGCAAGTGGTCCCAAACATTATAATTAACTTAATAGTCACCCTTTATAACATTAAACTAAATTTATGAGTAGCGGTTACCACTATTTCCGAATAATAGTTTAAGCCAAATTTCTAATTAAGTTCCTAGCTTAACTAAACGAACAATTTTTTAAATATGCATAGTGGTCCTCGTAATTAGTCATTTGCTGAAGGGCACTTGAACATCTCCTCCCTCCCCCGACCCCTCCTTCAATGTTTTTTCTCTAAATATGCCAGTTTCCGCATCTCCGCAACTATCTTTCCGATTTCAACGCAACTGATTCCAAACATTATAATTAACTTAATATTCACCTTCTATAACATTAAAGTAAATTTATGAGTAGCGGTTACCACTATTTCCGAATAATAGTTTAAGCTAAATTTGTAATTAAGTTCCTAGCTTAAGCAAACGAACGAATTTTTAAAGATGCATCGTAGACCTTCTAATTAGTCGCTTTCTGAAGGACACTTGAACATCCCCTTCACCCGGCACCTCACTCATGGTTATTTTCTCTAACTGTGCCTTATATCAATAACTCTGCTTATAATGTTCTCATCTTCTCGAAACCAGCTCAATTTTGTAGCACGCCTACTATACAGTACCGTAGGCAACAGTGATCTGTCTTGAGAGGTTCTTTGCTAAAGGGGTTGCTCCCTTGACGGTGGAAGGGGAAATAAAATATTTTCCGGAGCGTACGAGCATGACCGGTATACGGTGTCGAAGCCATTTGACACCGTACCAGAATTTCGTTATTTAAGAGATTTGAGTTTATTAAACGGGATCGGGCAACGCCGGGTGGGTCAGCTAGTAGTTAATAAAAAAAGAATTTTTTTTTCCCAGAAAATCAAAACGGTAGAAACATAGCTATGTATAATAACCAGAAAACATTGAAATCGCTTGTCCCTTAATGACTGTGATAGAAATTGTCACATAGTTACTGTGAACGGTGTCCGCTAGATGGAAGGATGAATTAATGATTAGATTAATTCATAGAATATGGTTTCTGTACTAAACTTTATGTACAGGTATACTGTAATTAAAATACTACAATTAAAGTTTCTGGCGACAGTATTAGAGCTCTAAACGAAACAAAATTGCTCTAGTATGTATAGTTAAACTGAAAGTTACAATTTAAAATCTGAAGAACGATAAAAGCAGTTAAGGATTAAGAATTTCTCGAAGGTAGATTCCTGAAGAAAAAAAAAACAATGGCACTCCAGGAGTGCCGACAGAAGTAAAAACTTGAACAATTACGTGTGTATTTTTTGAATCGTCAGGAAACGTTTTATTGCGCAGGAAATACTTTTAAATGGAGTGTTTTTTTATTCATTATTATAAACTACTACTACAAAAATTATATTACAATTTTCCTTTAATGCGCTATTGTACATGAAAAATAATGCATATTATTTTACATACAAAAATTGCAATCTATTGCTTAATACGTAAATTTACAAATAAATGAAATATAAAATTTAATTAATTGGTATTCTTTGAAACGAATACCAATGAAACTTATGAATTTTCATCCACAATTTAAACAACTCAATACATTCATCATTTCTTCCATGAGATTTAGTTTTGTATCTTTTGTAATAACATTTATCTGCAAAATAGAGTTCCCGCTTCCTATCACTCCAAAAATGACTTCTTTGCTGCCTGTCTTGTTTATGGTATTCGTGAACATTATGCTTTTTTCTATCTTCATACTGCGCGTATTGTTTGCGGTATCTATAATTTCTATCAACATCAACAAAATTTTCTTTTCTATAAAATGATTTCACTTCATTTCCGTATCGGTAACCACGTTTCTTAAAACTTTCGTGAAATTTCATTATTTTCATTTTTTTTTTTAATATTACTTCCGTCGATTTTTCTTGTGCTCGTTAAATTATATTTTCCATGTTTTGTTATTTCATTTTCATCTTTTGATTTGGTCTCGCGAGTTGAGTCACTTTTATCTGTTTTCACCGCGCGTGCTAAATTTATCTTGAAATTATTTTCTGAATTATTTTTATTCATAATACCAATCATTTCGCTTTCTGCACGTGAACTATTTCCTTTTGACACTTTCGCTTCATTGTATGAATTGGCAACATATACAATGGTGTCGGTAACAGTGTCGCGAATTCAGTGGTTTCCCCCCCCCCCCCATCTCAAAAATGCCCAACGCGCCTAAAGAAGTTTTCACTTCAAAAGTAAACACCCCCTACTAACTCTGCAACAAAATATTGTAGAAAAAAGTTACTGGTACCAAACGATTGGAAATGAAGTCTACTTTTAAATGATGTACATAAAATTTTCTTAGAGGACAATATACATATCAAAAAACATTTTTAATGACAAGACCCAATTCTGACAATATATTTTAAATCCCCAGTTCAAAACTATGCCTAGATACCAAATTTTATGAAATTCCTACGATTAGTTTCAGATAAATTAATTATTTTAAAATGAACTTATCTTAGGGGCTGTATCCAAATTGAAGTTCGGTACTCGATTGTTGAAATGCAACAGAATGACTATGTCACTTCTATTAATGTATTATTTCTTGCCAATATGACCATTTTACTAACTTAATAAGTTTCGGTTATTGTTATATACGGTAAAATTATGTTTACTAGCGTCGAATTACCAGATTTTTAAAAATGTAAGGTAATCTGTAATTAAATAGTTTTTGAATATGTGAATGTGATTGGAATTTTACAGGTGTTTTTATATTGCTTTTTCTCAGGATTTTGTATTTATTGTACTCGTTCTTTTCTAAATTTCTATGTGAAGAATATCGGCGAATACAAAATTTTAGAATAAAAATAGCTTGAAGCAGTATAAGGAAACGATATAGAAAAAACCTAGACAAATTGCTTTTCTGTTTGAATATTAATCTTACTCTATTGCTAATAGCATATTTTTAAAAATCTTTCAGCAAATACACAACACTTATACATTTATAAGAAACTTTACTTCAAACATATATACCACAGAAAAATTGAAATAGATTTATTAGACTGGAGAAGAAGCTAGAAATTCAATTACAGGTAACAAAAATAACGAGTTTTTTTTTTTTTTTTTTTTTTTTTTTAATATATAAGGTAGGACTTTATTTAAAAAAAAAAAATAATCTTTGTCAATTTAAAAATAAGAGCGAAACTAATTTACATAACTAACGTAAAATTATATCTCATGCAAATACGATTTACGCAATTTTAATACAAAATGAAAAGCAGACACAGAAAAAGTAAAAAAAAAAAAAAAAAAAAAAAAAAAAAAAAAATTATATCTTATTCTAATCAACAGTAAAATGAGTGAAATATTTTTTCAAATTATGCTTTTCTACACATCATAGACGACTCCTTAAACCCTCATCTTGTTTTTTTACGCATAATTTGAAAACTACTCTGAAAATTTGAATGCGCATAAAGCAGGGCATAATAAATATAAATCCATCAAAAAAGTTGTAGGCTACAACTCAATTTTTTTTAATATTAATTTCATAATTCATAGGATAAAATTATAAAAATTACGAATTCAAAGCATTTTGTTTGGGTTTTATAGTATTATAACAAAAAAATAGCACATTAAGATTATAATTTCAGGAGATGTTAATAAAAACATGAATATAATTTAACATTAGAAATTGTAAATTTTGAATGTTTCTAATTCAAAAACTTATCATCCAAATGACTTGAAACTTCTAGGCATAGTTTGAACCGAAGATTTAAAATAGCATGTTAAAATTGTTTCTTTATTTTTTTCAATGGGAATACCCAAAGTTTGGACTAGTTTTGATATGTAGATGGCCCCCAAAGCAAATTTTATATACATCCTTTAAAGTATACTTTATTTCCAATCGTTTGGTACCAGTAACTTTCTTCTACGATAATTTGTTGCAGAGTTTGTGTGTGTGTGTGTGTGGGGGGGGTCACATTTTTCTTCTTCATGACTGAATATCTGTATGAGCGGTTTTTCATACAGATTTCGAAATTGTTTCCACCTTAAATTTTTCGCATAAATGTTTCCGCATATATTCCACCTCTTGATCTACATTTGAAAGAATAAACAGAAAAATTAGTACATTGCCAACCTACTAGTAGTAGTCTGTTAAATGAGGATTGACCCAGATTAAACGCATTTCAAACCAGAAATTGTTTTATGAAATAAAGTCAAATAAGTTCCACGTAGAAACATTAAATTAAATAAATGTGTCTAATAAATTTTCTGTTTCGAAGCGTGTTTAACCTGGATTAAATTAAATCCCATTTTACGGAAGAATATTTAAAGGTTGGAAAGTATGTCTTAGTTATGAACGTTATTCCACGAAGTATTAAATTTCACGATTTAATGTTACAGTTTTACATATTCCTTCTAATTACGAATATTTCATATAATGTTAATTATAAAATTTTCTTCAAGATTAGCCATAATTTCTATCTATACATTCCTCTAGAAATTAAAAGAAAATATTAAATGCCTTATGTGCTTTCTAAGTTTGAAACCTTTCGCTTTTAAACATAATTTAAGGAAAGAGGTCCAAAACAATTCAATATCAAAGCACACTAATTAAAATATATTCATCCGGTTATTATCAATGACTGTGTTCAAAGTTCTTAGATGAAATAGGGAGTAAAAAATCCATCTAAAGTGAAGGGAATGAAAGTTTTCCTCTATATAGATCGTTTCCAATGTCACGATTTAATGATAACTTCATATTTTTAGCCATTCCTTCCAATTACAAATATTTCTTCCATGTAAACTAATTTTATTCACGATTATAGTCATACTTGGCCTTTTTCTTTACTCCAAAAACTCAAAGAAAATATTAAACGCCTTATGAACTTCAAAATTTGAATTTCGTCTTTAAATATAATTTAAAAGTAAAGTAGAAAATAATACCAAATACGCCAGTTAAAATACATTAAACCGATTATGGTCAATGAAACTGCATTCAAAGTAAAGTTCTTAGTTGAAATATGGAGTAAAAAATTTAAAATTGAAGAGATTATGAAAGTTGTCTCGATCTTTTAAAAATTTTAACTAGATCTTTTTCAATATCCCGATTTAATGTTACAACTTCATATTTTTAGCCATTCCATCCAATTATAAATATTTCTTCCATGTAAACTAATTTTATTCACGATTATAGTCATACTTGGTATCTATCTTTACTACAAAAACTAGAGGAAAATACAGGGTTTTTTTTTTTTTAACTGACGCTATTCAGAGCCGCCTGTAGCTCGTTCTAATAACTGGATTGATACAAAATTTTGTGAATGAATAAATAAGAAAACCATGGGAAAAGATTAAAAAAAAAAAAAATAGTTCCAATCACCACCGATAGGGGGGAAATGTGGAGCTGTGGTAATTTATGCAACTGAGAATTAGCATAAAATACGGGCAATAAATGAAAATGCAAATTTTTACTTACGCAAGCGACAGTAGCGCCAATAGTTTAAGTTATAAATGCATGCGAAAAACACCGAGAAACAATTTCAGCTCAGGTTGAAAATGAATCTCACGTTACCGCAGCGCGCGTTATTTGTGAAGTTCTATTATTGTAACCAGTACAATGCACCAGCCGCTCTTCGTTTACTTAGACCACGCCATAAACTGCGCAAAGGACCTTTATCCGTTAATGTATTGAAAGCAATGATTCTGAAATTCGAAGAAATAGGCTCGCTACCAGTTCGGTCAGGCAGATGACGTAAACCGGTGGCAGAAAAGTGATAA
Source organism: Maratus michaelseni (assembly GCA_963931845.1). NCBI lineage: Eukaryota > Metazoa > Arthropoda > Arachnida > Araneae > Salticidae > Maratus > Maratus michaelseni. Next base: position 82,413,637 of record OZ007599.1, on the reverse strand, counting down.
TTGATGTTTCAACTGCAATCAACGAAAGGGAAAGTGTAAATGATGAATAAAACATAGCATTTTATCCAAATTATTAATTTTGTCAGTTTCTGATGTTTTTTTTCTATGTACAGCGCCACATTTCCCCCTATCGGAGGTGATTGGAACTAATTTTTTTTTTTTTTTTGCTGGAATCTTTTTTCCCATGGTTTTCTTAGTCCATTCACAAAATTTTGTATCAATCGAGTTATTAGAACGAGCTACAGGTGGCTCTGAATAGCGTCAGTTTAAAAAAAAACTCTGTATTAAACGCCTTATGTACTACAAAATTTGAAATATTTCGCCATTAAATATAATTTAAGAATAAAAGGAAACAATTCAATATGAAATGCATCAATTAAAATACATTATACCGATTATTGTAATGATATTGCGTTCAAAGAGTAAAGTTCTTAATTGAAATATGGAGTAAAAATTTTATTTAAAATGGACAGATTATGTAAGTTGCCTCGATCTTTTAATTTTTTTATCTATGTCTTTTAAATCTCACGATTTAATGTTACAATTTCATATTTTTAGCGCTAATGCTTCCATGTAAAATAATTTTATTAAAGATTAGTCATATTTGCATCTATCTTTACTCCAAAAAACTCGAGGAAACTTAAATGCCTTATGTACTGCAATATTTGAAATATTACGTATTTGAAACATAATTTAAGGATAAATTTGAAAAAAATTTAATACTTAACTGCTGTTAGTGGTCTCACAGATCGCTGTTATTTTAATTTTCACAGTTCGACTTGTAATTTTCAATTTATCGATAGATGCGAGTGAAATTTTGTTTCGTTTGCTGCCCTAGCACTATCGCTAGAGACTTCTGAATATGATAACTTTAATTATAATAGAACTTTAATATAATTTCCAATTCATAAAGTTTAGTGCAGAAACAGGAGAGTTAATCTATAATTTTATTTATTTATTGTTCAAGTGGTCTCGGAGACCACTAACAGTAACTATGCGACAATTTTTGTCACAGTAGTTTAGGGTTAATACCAAAATACACCAATTAAAGTACATGGTTATCAGAAAAGTTCATTCGATTACTAAATACAATATCTTCCATAAATTCAAACAGAAAATTATAAATAATCAGTCATTGTAAAAGTTAAATTATTAGCTTGCAACATTGTATCTTCAAAAGGTTTACGGACCGTTCTTTTCTGCCAAAATCAGTGGTGGTGTCACCTATCTCGATATGTTGAAAATTTGGCTTTTCCCTCAGTTGAAGGAAGATATACAAAATTTCATTTTTCAACAAGACTGCGCAACGCCCCATTCGCATTTGGAGGTTCTTAAATTTCTAAACAAAGAACTACCACACCATTGGATTAATAGCAGAGCAGCCGATGATTTGGTCCTACAGATATCCTCCTTTGTCATCTGACTTAACTGGCAATACGACAAGTTTTAGAAAACCCTTCATTTCTCAAATTACTAAATATGGACTTACTCCTTCATACATTTAATATTTTTAACTTGTTCTCTTTGTACTGTTCTTAAAGGATTTCTTTTTTTCCTTAGTTATCAAATTATTTGCGACTTCTTACTTTGGGGATATGTCAAAGAGCCTGTGTTCATACCACCTTTGCCTACAAGTTTGCCCGCACTTAAGCAACGCATTTGTTATGCTTTACAAACGGTTAATAGTGAAACATTACAACGTGTTTGGCACGAATTGACATATCGCAATAATATTATACGGGCGACTAAAGGAAGTCATATCGAACAGTGTGAAATTTTTTTTTTTCTTTAGAATGACATTAATTATTATTTTCCGTTTTGTAATTATGGAAAATATTAAACTTGTAATCGAATGATTCTTTCCCGATAACCCTCTATATTAAACCGATTACGGTCAATGCTACTGTGTTTAAAGTTGAATGTTCTTATTTGAAATGTTCTTGTTTAAACGCTTTATGTACTTCAAAATTTGAAATATCGCCTTTAAACACAATTTAAGGATAAAAATCTAAAACAATTTAATAGCAAAATACACAAGTTATATTTTATGCTGAATTATAATTGGTGTATTTTGGCACAACCAATATATTAAACCGATTATGGTCAATGTCACCGCGTTTAATGTTGAATATTCTTATTTGAAATATGTAGTAAAAAAATCCATTTAAAATGAAGGACAATGAAACTGTCTCGATCTGTTAAAATTTTTATCTTGATCTTTTCAAATCTCATGATTAAATGTTCCAACTTCATATTTTTAGCTATTCCATCGAATTACAAATATTTCTTCCATGTAAACTATATACTTTTCAAAATTATAATCATACTTTACATCTATCTTTATTCCTAAACCTCTAGGAAAATATTAAACGCCTTATGTACTTTCAAAATTTAAAATATTTCGCCTTTAAACATAATTTTATGATAAAACCGAAATACAGTTGATAACCAAAACACCAATAAATATTTTTAATTCAATATCTTTTCATACACTTCTGCAGAGTTTAATAAAAATGTTATTTATTGAAAATCAATAGTTACTTTCCTACTAAACTTTTATTAAGGAATTAATCACTTGGGTGAATCACGATAAGCCTGTCGTTCAATTTCAGCATAAAACTGATAAGAAAATAAAAACGATACAAGAGTAAAATTTTACAAAATATACGGATAAGAATTTTTTATTAAAAATATAAGTTTTTGCGCCCTGTACCCGGATGTTTTTTAATCTGTTCTTCAAATTTTATTGGTTAACAAAAATCTTTAAAAGCCTCTCAAACATTACAATTTTTTACTTCCTTATGAGGAAAGTGTTAAAAACATTTTATAAAAATAATTTGGAAGTATGTATATCGAAGAGGTTGGCGTTCACACATTTACTGCCTTAGAATACTTTCTATGGGGAAGAACTATACACAGTAAAATAAGATTTTTATTACTTCTCAATTATTCATTCTGAATATTTAATGTAATGAATCGCATCTAGTTTTTTTAACCCGGGGCACACGTGCGGGGTATGATATACCCAGTTTGCGTGAGGTTTCATTCTGCCACCAATACTTTCAAATACTTATCACCGCCTTATTTAATCGCAGATAATGATTACAAATTCTGCGATAAAATAAATCAAACAAATTTTTATAAAATAGGTGGCAAATGTAAAACGTCCGCATCCAGGGTACGCGAAACATTCTGCGTGTGTTCCTGGGCTAAAATTTCCACGTGCATTTCTTCTTTTATCCCAGTAGCATACAATCTTTCCCTTGCTAATGTTGAACCTATGGGCGTAGGATGCATTCATCTATTTAAAATATCTCCTTAGGAAATTAATATTTTTAACTTGTTTTCTTTGTACTGTCCTTAAAAGATGTCTATTTTTCTTAGTTATCAAAACATTTCTAAAATAAGTGCTTAATTTATAATTTTATGTGTTAAAATCTTAGCGATAAGATTTTAATACTTCACATAAAATTAAGTATGTAATTTAGTAACATTTTGACAACTAAGAAAAAGAGATCCTTTAAAAACAACACAAAGAAAACAGAAGCTAAAAATATTAATTTCCTGAGGAGATACTTTAAATATAAGAATGCATCCTACGCCCGCAGGATTAACATTAACGAGGGGAAATCTGAAAGTTTACTGACGAGAAGCCTTAACTGCTGTTATCAGTCTCACAGACCGCTGCTTTTTTGCTATCTTCACAGTTTAATTTGCAATTTCGCATTTGTGAATTCGCACTGACCAAAATTTCAAATGTCGGCGTTGTTTGAAAACATGCTTTAATTTGCGTTTAGCATAAAATTACATTTGATAAAAATAAATATTAGTTATATTCCTCATTAAATTTTGTAAAAGAATCGTGTCATATTTCATTATCACTATATTGTTAACAAAGTTATACAGTCTAAGTTACGGAATTCCAAACCGTACTAGGGCGGAGTCTACGTGCATTCACCTGCCAATATACAGACCTGCTGAGTTTCCGGCTTTTTTTGGATACCAGTAATTTAGTACAGAAAATGTTTTATTTAATCGGAGCATTGAGATTTAAAAGAACATTTACTCAAAAAATTTACTGGCGTTCAAAAATCCGGAGATTTGGCAACTCTGCAATATATATAAAATATACCGCTGCGGATCGCTTCAAAAGCATGCGCACAGCCGAAAATTTCCTAGAGTTTCTCACCACTTTCTCAGACTAGAAACTTTCGCTTTATATAAAACCTCAAATCTGCAATTAAATAAGGCTGACATTTCTACACAGAAAAAGTGGAAAGGAAAACTATTTTCAGCTGATCGCATAGCAGTCAAACAGAGTTAAAACTGTAGTTACCGTTCTTATTTTACAGAACTCATGAATATACCTAAATCTACAACCTATAATAATTTCATTCTGGTTGTCAACGCACTGTACTCCTAACCACTTAAGCGGCCACTTTACTCACGCGAAAACACCCGCTCGCTAATGTTAATACTATAGGGGAAATATTTTAAGATACCTTGGTTCGCATTGCAATTTATTATTTTTTTGTTTTTGCATTGATAGCTATTCCCTATGCAGGCCCTTTGGTACTTTTGATTAAAAAAGTTTTTATTAAGATATACTTTCACTTTCAGAACGTTCCGAAAGTGAAAGTATCCTCAATTTAAAAACCAAACTTAAAAGTAAAAAAATGGGCCTGCATAGAGATTGACCTCAGCTATCCAATGCAAAAAAAAGAAAAAAAAAATAAAAATATTGAAATGAGAACGAGATATCTAAAAAATATTTTCCACACAGGATTAACATTAGCGAGCGGGTGTTTTCGCGTGAGTGAACTAGCCTCTTAACAGTTTTGCTCGAGCGGCGTTCGGGCAACAAGATTATGCTTGCTTCGTTAACTAAAGCTTTTTGTTACCAATTTTTAACTGGAATCTCCGAATATTATTCGGTTATATAAAGGCAAATATTTATTTTAGTTCAGAAAGAGTGGTGTTTAGTCACTATTTTAAGTTTATTGTGTAGTAAAAAAGAAGCTGTTAAGGGGTTAAATTTAGTTTATAAAATTTTAAATTTAGTGTAGGGGGGGGATGAGTAAAGCAAATAAAATCTACGGCAGAAGTAAGCGAGTGACAGAATCGCTTAAAATCGAGAAATTTCCCTTTTTCGCTTCCTTAATTTAGATACATAAATAATTACAAATCAGTGTACAATTTTTACTGAACTAAAGTTGTGATGAAAGACGCGAGGCATTTTCATTGCTTTTCAGCTCAACTTTAATATTGTCCCCCTTCCCCTCTAAAGTATTCGACATTGTACACATTTAAACCTTCAAGTGGGCGCGCTTACATTTTTGGCACGAGCTTCAATTTTAATGACATTAAATGTTAAAAAATGCATAGACTACAATTCATATTTATTTCGTAAATTGTAAATAATATTTTGGAAAAAATATGAATTGGAACATACATCAATTTAACAGAAATAGATTTCCAGAAACTTTAAATATGCGAATCCAGAATTGCATTTCATTATTCGTAGATTACTATCTGTCCAACACTACCCGTTAAGTAGTTAACGTTCTGCTTCAAAACACTACCCGTATTACAATTTGTTTTGGAACGATTAAAGTTAATTAAGTTTAGGAAATAAGGAGCTCCAAAACAAACTAAAAATTAAACCTGCGGATCAAAAATCCATTAAGGATCTTGGCCTACAGTACCCAGCCCTGTTTTCTTGACCATGGGCCCTGAGGGCTATGCTGCAGATGTCCCGAGCAGGTGGTAAGCCTAGCGCGGGACCCTCACTGTTTAGTTCCCAAGCAATATTGTTACTCATTTTATAGACTAAAAAAGGGATGAGTCCGCAGCCCGGAAACTAATTGAGAACCTGTTGCGTGGTGGAAAGGCTCGCTGCCCCCACGCAACTGCGTTTCATTTCCTAAACTACGTGATCTAATAATTTCCCGTTTGGCATCCAAAAGTGAAACTTTGCGAAAAATTCAAATGTAAAATTAAGAAATAAAAATTTTTCAATACTTCCCAGAGCATATGTATTAAATGTCATACTATAATTATCTGTTAACCTTTAAGCAATTAACAGAATTTGATTGCAGGGCTACCAGATTAGCATTCCTAAAAAATAAGCCAGCATGAAATTTAACGCCAAATGTAGGGTAGAAGTAAAGTTTTTGGAACGTAGCGTGAAAGGAGACAAAACCAATATAATGTACAGGAAAAATCAGATTTAATGAGGAAGTTACTCAAATTTAGTAATAAGTTGTTGGTCTGCTAACGAACGCTAAACGTAATGAGAATAAAAATGCAGACCGGAAACCGTATCCTTTTTCATCTCTAGGGAACAGATGCTTTACACTCACAGACGTTTGGCTACTTTTTGATTGGCGCGATTTCCAAGCCCGTGCCAAACCAGTAACTTAAAATAGCCAGGTTGCCGTATAAAGTAAAAATTCCCCGAAATTTGGAGACTTTCCTTTTTTATAACAGATTTAAAAACTGTACGTGAATGTAAGACACCATAGCCATCTCTAGTGAGGATGATTAATAGTGCTCCCTATTATACGATTATACGTGTATACGTATAATACGTATTATACGGGGTGCAGATTTTTTTATACGTATCATACGGCACAGTCGGTTATACGTATTATACGAAACACTATATATACGGTCCAACGTATATACGGATCTTACCCCAGCGGTTAAACGTATAAACTGTGTTCATGTGAAAAAAGATACTTTTCTCCTGCTAGTCTGAGCAAGGTTACTTACTATATCATATGGTTGCCCCATTTCATCCTGCAACCAATAGAGAGCGATTTGCTGTTTGACGCACTTAGCCAGCTCGATTTAGTTTTCCCAATTGATTTGGTTTAGAAAAGCCCTATTTTTAATTGAAAAGTATCAATACAAATTTTCGTGTGAAGTATAATTTTTTTTTTTTTTAATATTTCTTATACATAGGACAAACATCACATCTAAAATTTAAACTATTATGTCTTTTCAGTTCTACGATATTTAATTTTTAAATTTGCTATTATCATCATTACATTCTATTTGCTCCTCAGTATGAAAAAAGTTTATTTTCATTTTAAAAACAAGCAAATAGTAATTTTTATAAATAAAATCTTAAAGACCTACAAGAGCAGAAAATTTAATGTTTGTATGATTGCAGTTAATATCATGTTAATAATTTTATTAAGGTAAAGCCAGGAGAGATGGCGCGGTCGGAGAGATTGCGCACATAGACGTTTGGGGGGGGGGGGGAAGGAGTAGAGTGAGCGTGCAGCGACTCCAAGTAGTTGTACAACAGTAGTAGTGGAGTGTCTACTTGAAAGTGCACGTTGATTGTTTTGAGCATCTACATTAAAGCATTGCTATTTTGGTTTGTTTTCCCAAAGTAAGTGCTTGAATTTTCATATCTATTCATCAAAATTTCTATACAATGTCAGTAGTACAAAATATTTTAAACTTAGTCTAGATTAGCAGCTTGTGAGAAATCGTTTAACAATGTGAACATCAACGGTTCGTTTTAGTAGCGGCCATGTTTAAATAAAAGGCCGCGTAATCTTTAATACCGAAATTGGAAGTTTGCGCATCTGCTACTTAGGAGAGATGGCGCATTGTTCTCACGAGCAGGGAAGACCGAGCTATGCTCGGTCAAAATTAAATTTGAGTTCAAATATCATGACCCATGACCAAAATGACCTACTAATAGAATTTTCTTGAACATGTGACTTAGCCCAACAGTCTTCTCGCGCCCGAAAACCATAGGATGCAAAATTTAGTGTAAATTGAGCCGCTTTTTAGATCTTGACCCACAATGACCCAGAAAAGACCCACTAATCGAATTTTCTCTGACATGTGACCTAGCCCAATGATTTTATCGTGCTCGAAACCCGTAGGACACAAAATTTAATCAAAATCGTTAGAGCCGTTTTTTAGATAAAATTAATTTGACCCGCGTTGACCCACAAATCGAAAGTTCTCGAACATGTGACCCGGCCCAATAGTCTTCCCGTGCCCGAAAATGGTCGGATACAAAATTTCGTCAAAATCGTTTGAACCGTTTTTTAGATACAATTAGCTTGACCATGACCCAAAATGACCCAAAATGACCCACTAATCGAATTTTCTCGAACATGTGACCTAGCCCAATGGTTTTTTGATGTCCCAAAACGGTAGGATACAAAATTTCGTCAAAATCGTTAGAGCCGTTTTTAAGATAAAATTCACATACACATACACATATAATATAACCACACACAAGATTTGCTCGTATTACAATATATGATTAGTTTCCATGGCTAGGAGAGATTACACAGCTTATTGGAAAATTAATTTGCATAAAAATATGCATAAAATAAATTAATATGCATTAAATTTGCATAATTTTTTTAAAATTAAAATGTGCTAGTTTTAAGTTAAACATGTTATCAAGTAACTTAATGATATTTTGTAATCTTATCTGGACTTTCTTCTTCCGATTCTTTATTTTTTTTTCCTTTAATTAAATTTTTTTTATCGTTTTATAATTATTTCCTTTTTTGTGATTCTTTAATCATTGGGTTGAAATATTCACTCCTAATACAATAATATTTGTTCCCAAAAACCTTACAACAATGTCCTTTAAGTGTAATTAGTATTATTAAATTATAGTTATTTTTAGTAACAATCTCTCCTACCCATGTGCGCAATCACACCAACCCTGTAAGGACAGATTGCGCAAAATAACTTTCTTGGTTTTATTACAACTGTTGTATTAAATTGCATTATAACAACAAAACAGCAATGGAAATGCATAAAAAACAAATGAAGTAAAAGTTAATCATGGATAGTTTAGCAAAAAATTAATATTTAGATTTTTTATTGTTATTCTTTTGAATTGTGCGCAGACTCTCCTAGCTTTACCTTATAGTATTTATAATATTTGATTAGTATTCTATTTGAAATACATAATAATTGTAATATTATAATTGTGACATGTATTTCATATAAACCTATAAAAAAAGTTTAAAAAATATTCACTTGATTTCAAGCTCATACCACATATGCGCAAGATTGAGTTGTGTAATTAGATTTAAAAACTTTAATAGGTAAATGGCTGAATAATATTTTTAAACCGAAATATACATAAGATATAATTACACGATTAAATGGAAATAAAATTTGAAATTCAGAGTAATGTACTTTATAAACAAATTCCGAAATATTTATATAAAATATTTTAATGCTACATAAATGCACATACTTAATTAAAAAAAAAAAAATAAGGATAAATTATTGCGTGAAAGAGTTTTACGTTTATGCAAAAATTTTATTTCCTAATACTATTTAAAATTACATTTCTTTTCAACTTTCTAAACTTAATTTTAAAATTTACTGTTTCTTCAGATTCTACTCAGACAATTGATGTGATTAAATATCAAATAAATTTATATATATTTTTTATAAAATCTAAAGTAAGACATCAGTGTCCTAAAAAGAGATTTAAAATACAAATAAAAATAGAAACTTTAAAATTTTTAAATTGCCGCATTTTTAAAACCGAAAGATTTATGCGATATAGAAAAATTAAATTTGAAATTCAAAATAATATACATTATAAAATATCTTCCAAAAGGATTATATTAATTTATATTTTAATGATGTATGATGATAAAATTATATAAAAATATTTTAATAATTAATATATTAAGATTCCTTCAAGTATACCTTCAGAATATGCTTTCATTTCGACATTTTATTTCATTACTGGGTGAATTTTGAAGATTTATTTTAGATGCGCGTTCCATTATGTGCAATTTTTCGTACTGTTTTATAATGCAATGATAAAATACATGAGTTGATTGATCATACACATACTGATCATACACAGTTGATTGACTCCACAATTTTTATTTTTTGGCAGCGTATCTCTTTTTAAAACTTTCTAACATAGTTTAAAAGTTCTGTCTGTATGCCGTCTGTCTGTGCTGTAACTGCCGTAAATATACTCGGATTGTTATGCAATTGATATATCTTATTGAGGTTTATTATGCCATGTTCGGTCTTGAAAATGAAGTGTCACGTCACCACAACAGATTATTTTACAGGGATACTCAAAGAATTCCGTTACTTTACGGTCTATGGGGAAAATTGTTTGCGGCTTATTGTAATGATGTTAAACTATTTCAAAACATATTAAAATTGACAAATATAACTTGTGTGCACTACAAGAGGTTTACTATAGAATATTGTCTGCATAGCACTTATAGCTCCTTTATTGGAGCACTGAAAAGAATCCGCTACATTACGGTATATAGGGAAAAATCGTTTGCGGCGTATTTTAATGATGTTTCAATATTTTATACATATTCAAATTGATACGTATCACTGAGGTGCACTAAAAGGCGCTTACTGTCATATAATGTATCGTTCATTTACAGAAACACTCAAAAGTATTCAGTTAAAATACTTGCAGTTAATTCCTTGAAGTATGAATTTAGTTGCGATACAAGTTTTTAAATATAACGAATTTTTTGCCTATTACTTGTTATGTATAAATTCTATGGATCACCCACAAGGCAGCACAAAATACTTTAATACATTTACGTTTATTAACGGAAATTGCTGAAGGCGAATTTTCAAATGTGATATACCTTCCTTAACTGAACTAAATTTTAGCAATTTATGCCGCTTTATGTATAGTATTAGCAATATTATTAGTAATTTGTATGCATAGTTTATATACAAATCTATAGATCACATACAGGCCTGCACAAAGAATTCGATATTTTTTCGAATATTGTTAGCAATTCCTGAAATGGGATTTTTAAATGTGTTATGCCTTTGTACGAATTTTTCACTTGGATATCAGACCTAATTAAACAGTAAAGATTTATTTTTGAAAAGTTTGAAAGTGTTACATAATCTATGCTTTATGCATGATTTTTCTAAAGCTGTTATCTGTTCCTTTGGATGCAATGATCCATCATTTTTTTTTTATATCAAATTTCTTCGAAAATGTATGATATAGAACATTGAGATTTATCCAAACGATTAGTACATGTTGCAATAGCACAAGTACTATGCATTTTCAGCAAAATCAATGCAAACAATGCATTATTTTAAAGAGCTAAGACCAAAAGCACTAACAAAAGCTGGAAAATTGTTGCCACGTATTTGGGAAATGTGACCTGAAATCTCTCTTTCCGAGAAGGAATTAAAGCTTCGTGTGAGGGAAACTGCCCTGGCTGTCAAAGGAAATGAAAATAATTGTTAACATTGCATCCCTGTACGTTTCAAAGATCGACCAAAGATAACAAGGAATAAAAACTCCCATATTAGCAAAACAGATACACGATTATTTCATTTGAAGGGGAAAAAAAAAAATCCTCCTCTAAACCGGTTTATTCCTAGAAAAAAGAAATTACTTTATGCCTAATGAAAAATGTTTTATTTTGAAGAAATATGCTCTCCTATGACCAAAGAAACGATTTTTTAGCATAAATACTATTTTAAAATCAGAAAAAGGTTCTTTCGCTTTGGAAGAATCGTCCTTAGCATCGCCAGTGACGGTCAGAAAAACCGAAACCCTCATGCCAGACGTAAAGGGAAATGGCACCTACCGGGTCTGTGGATCAGAAATTGCGAAACACCCGCTGAGGCCCACATTCTCGTAGTTTACGTGGACCATCATGATTACTTGTTCAAAGATCCACGAAAGCCCCTAATTTACCTGCGTTGCGTTAAAAGGTATTCCAAAAAACAATTAAAAATCGAAACTTTTCCCCCCTCAGTTAAGACTTAGATTTTTTTTTTTCTTTATTAAATCTAAGCTATTAATTATGAAATGTTTTACTTTGGGTAGTGGGTAGCTCCGAAGCTAACTTTCGCATGTCTGTAACCCCCCCCCCCCCCACACACACACACACACAACTTCTCTAGATTTATGGTGTATTTTTTTTTTTTTTAATGTGGCCACAGAACATGGGCATGCATTGATTTTTTATCTTAAAGTGACACTGACCAATCCATTTCCTGGGAAGTTTCGCAATCATACTTTTATTGTATTTAAGAATATTTGTTTTTCTCTATTTAACACGTTCGCAACCAAGGACGTATACGTGACGTCGTCACTTGGTCACCAATTTGACTTTCCACTTTGAATCCAAAACTACGAAATAATACCGGAAATTTTGGAAGAAGTTTATTTTATCTAATCACGGAATGGCAGTCATTAAATAAAACAAATATTGCTACTAAGATTTTCAGGCATGAATTCGTAATTTCTGAATAAAATAAAATTCCGTTAATTTTAACCCGATAGTCAACGTGTTAAAATAGTTGGAAAATACACCCTTCATAAAAAAGAAATGAGAAGGCAAGTCATTTTATGCATGTGTGATTGCGTTCTAAAATCTGCATTGACGATTATTTGTTTGGCTATTAGAAATCAAGTACTTCACACACACAAAAAAAAGTCAAAATTAACAAAAAAAAATCTTAAACGTAATGTCCATACACCTTGTATAGAAAATACCATGAGTGTCATGATTAAAAAAATGAACTTTCGTTATACATATTAACACAGAGTGGAAAACATTAGCCCCGTCGAAAGAATAACATTTGAACCCGGTCACATCTTAAGTACACGCACTCACAAATAAAGAATTTTCAAAAAATAAGAAAAACTTAACAAGAAGTGACAATAAATCTGAAACGTGTCTATTCTTATTCTTTTCTCAAAGAGTTTTCTTTTGTTATATGCTTATAATAATCGTTTATAGGGAAAAATAAGAATACCCTATGTATGAAACATATTATGGAAATTATTTCACTAATACCACTGATTTCCAGCTTGTTTCCAGTTTTGCGACGTAATACTGATGAGGTCCATTGGTATTAAAAGTAAATACGTATTAAAAATATACGTATAATTGAATTTTTCGTATACTTAAATTATACGTTTAACCGATATACGCTAATACGTATATGGATACGTTTAAACGTATATTTTAGGGTATACGTATTTGTTAAATACGTATTATACGTATATCGGATACACGTATAACTGTTATAAGTATCGCATCGGGAGCACTAATGATTAATCAAACCAATTCTAATTGCGGGACGTTTTAGTTTCCTTTTCTGTTAAACGGAGAAAAAATTGATGGGAACTGAGAGTTTCAATTACAAGAAAGATTTAATTATTTTGATCCTAACTTTGAGAAAAGGATTAAAGAAAAACGAGGATTCCATATACACTGGTCAAAACAAAGGATATTTGAAGTTTTATATAAAATAAAGATATAAACGAAATTTTTTTTTTTGCCGAAAATAGAAGAGAATCACAAATGCAAATTTTTCTGGTTTTCAAACTGTGGAGTATGCAAATTTTGAGTTCGACGTCAAAAACGTCGCTTCAGCGGCAGCGAATGAAATTTGACTTTCAACTGGATAAAAGAGAATGAAGACAAGGATGATCGGCATTCAGTGATTGCTTTGTTTCGATGAGTACGATGTCTCAGCGAAGTCATTTGACAGATTCAGAAGCTTGGAGAATTGTTGGTAGGTTAGAAGGGGGCCCAAACTCACGCCGAAGTAGCGCAAGCCATTGGAGTGTCATTTCCAGGATCTGGAACCGTTTTTTGGAGAGTGGATGTGCAGGCCGAAGACCAGGGCAAGGTCGTAGACGGGCAACAACGCCCAATGAAGATCGGTATTTAGCGTTAACAGCTCGGAGACACCGAAACATGAACGCTACTCTTCTCCAACAACACCTTCGCTCGGCTACAGGCACCACGATTTCAACTCAGACTGTCCGAAACCGGCTCCATGCTGTAGGTCTGTATGCTCGCCGACCGATGGTATGTGTTAGATTAACATCAAGGCATCGTCGCGACCGCAGGGAGTGGGCAACCGAGCATGTCAACTGGAGGAGAAATTAATGGAGCAATATTCGGTTTTCTGACGAGTCCCGTTTTTCTGTGCATCCGGATAATAGGCGTATTTTCATCTGGAAGGACCGTGGCAGTAGGAATAATCCTGCGTTCGTGCACGAAAGTGTCAGATATGGCGGTGGAGGAGTGTTGGTGTATGGTGGCATCTCCATTGACCGGCGCACTGACCTCTACATCATTCGAGATGGAGCTCTGACTGGTCGCCGATATAGGGATGAGATCCTCAGACCTATTGTAGTCCCTTACGCTGCAGCAATCGGAGATAACTTCATTTTAATGGACGATAACTGCAGGCCACATCGTGCAAACTTGGTGGAGGATTTCCTTTTCGAGGAAGGAATCGTTCGAATGGAATGGCCAGCGTGTTCTCCAGACATTAATCCAATCGAGCACGTTTGGGACGCTCTAGGAAGACTAGTTTCTGGCCGCCAACAACCCCCCACAAACTCTCCAAGAACTGGAAAGAGCTCTTCTGGAAGAGTGGGGCAGAATACCCCAACTCGTCATTAATAGCCTCATTGAGTCCATGCCTCAAAGGTGTTCAACGTTGCTGGCTGCCCGTGGAAACCATACCCCCTACTGAAAATGATTTTCTTTGAAGAAAACACCTTTTCTTATTCTTTTTTTCTCATATGCACAAATTGTGTTTTTTTTACTTTTATACACAAATGCGCAATAAAATGCATTTTTTTTTCTGCCAAACATGTAATTTATTCTCATATAACCTACTATGCCTGTCGACCATGTATCAATCAGCTAAAATGTTTCCCAGATACAAAATCCACCTAAAACTGCAATATCCTTTAATTGTTTTGAGCAGTGTAATATGACTGTTACCCTGAACTCAAATTCAGATTGTTCAATATTAAAAACAAACGCGCTAAATAACGATTAAAGAGCTCAAGGATATGTCAATATTGCGAAACTATTTGCAACTTCGTAAAAAGAGGCTAAAAATGTTAAATCAACGATTTAAACAATTAGTCAACTAGAACAATACTCATCAGGAAAATATATCATCTGTCATATAATATCTTTTCTGCTATTTACCGATTTATCGTAAGCATAACCAATTAAAGTTGCCGATTTTGCATTTAAATAGGGAACTAATGGTGAGAAGTTAAGGAAAATGTATTGGATGTGACCATGGGGATTACAATGGTACTGGAAAATGTTTCTATTTTATGAATAATAGCTTTAATGTTACGGAAACATCCATGTTTACACTTTATTTTTGGGCTTTTACAATATTAAAACCAATAAAATACGCAAGTTATTGATCGCGTTCTATATTCCTAAATCATCCTTTCTCTTAACATGGGATTTTCTTTCAACCACTTCTCATTAAACCTATTCAAATCCGGTGATAATTTGAGATTACTTTTTTTTTAGCACGTGGATAAATATGCAGCAGTGTTATACTGAACTTAGCTTCAGTGTAGCTGTATAATAAATACAGATAACCTCCTTATGGCAGAATTACCACGTTAACTATACTAATTAAAATGGTACTATTTTCGTCGCCGCCCACAATCAATAAAAATAAACTAAATTGTCACAGAAAACAGCCATTCGGCTACAAAATATTCAAATTTTTTAACAGTAAGCTTTAGTACAATTTCGTTACGATGACGGCCCCTAACCAATATTTTTAATAAGGACCTCATTTTGACATATGTAGCTTTAGGTAATTTTCACCTAAAAGATACCGAAAAGTGAAATCATTCGGAAAAGTAGTTAAGGAATTAGAGTAACATTTTGGGATTATGTACAATTCACTTTTAGTCTTTGTACAATAGATTTAGTTTTAAAAACTACCCACAATGCAAAGTACCTGGCGGTAGAAGCTGCAATTTTAGATTCGCGTAATTAAAGCTTCTAAAGATGTCTTAAAATATTGAAAATTTCAATACATTCGAAATAAATTGTAAACTATCAGTTTTCAAACAAGTGAATTTTAACCCATGGATTTCCATTTCTTGGAAGTTTCAGATACGAGAATCCAAAATTACAGATAATTCGGATAAGTAGTTTGCGTTATGCTTAAAACTACTCCTTGCAATCTGTTTCGCAATGATTACAAGTAAATTTAACAGAATTATGAAAGTTTGGTATTCCTTACATTTGAGCGAATGACTTCCCGTTTGGTACGGGCATTTACCGTCAAACTTAACGTACTCCTATTGAAAATGGTAGTTCAGTACAATCACTATTACGACGACCCTTAAGCTTATTCACAAAAAGAAATTACCAATCGAATAGCTATTTCCACTCTTTTCTGGAAAATGGAGACAAATGTATGATGGTTTTTTTGGGCCGACATGTACATTTAATTAAGGAAACATTTTGAATATTAACGGAAAGACAAAAAATTATTCCAGTAACGAAAATTTTATCAAGAACTTTAACTAAAATGTTTCAATAGGATAATTTAAAAAGAGAAACAACACTTATGCCATCAAAGTTTGATTTTTCAGGATCACGAAATGCGAAGAGTAAAATTCTATTAACACATAGTAGAAAGCAGCGGACACAAATTCATCGTATAGACTAAACCCAAAAACAAATTTTAGTCCAACAAGGAGATTCAGAGGTCTGTCAGATTACGGTGAACGTTTGTGTATTGATAGAGTATAATATAAAAATACGAAAGCCATAAAGCGCAATACACAAAGGGGGGGGGGGTCTAGTTAAAGTTTATGCCACAAATTTCTTTTTGAAAGAGTCTTCGTAGCCTGGTAGGTACGGCTCTGTATTCGAAATTTTGAATCCCCAGTTTGGTTGTCATTTTCGCTGCGAAAAATGAGTTTTAAAAAAATGCAATTGAAATTTATGAAAAAAAAAAAAAAATCAATGTTTCGTATCATACAGTTTTAACTATGAAATTCTGCATGTTTAAATATTCAATGGAGAGTTTTCTAAAAAAAAGAACAATTTATGTAACAAAAATTTGCTGTTATTATACATTTACAGTAATTTAAATCCATTTCACAGTGAAGTCAAAGTAAGAGATATACAAATATTTAAAATTTCATAAGTTAAAAAAAAAAATCCCATCTTGCAATCTAATTTTGGTTGTCTTTACTGCTTACGTAATAGCTATTAAGTTTCTAAAAATATATTTAATTGCTGAAGTAGATGCTGGACTGTTATTCTAACTAAACACAAGAATCCAAGGGAAAAAGGAAAAAATTCGCACTTCAAACTATCGTATTTTAAACAACTATGAAATGACGTCAATACAAACAGAAAAATTAAAGCTGCGTGGTATAATTTCAGCACTCATTAAAATTATAAACACTCTGCTTTAATTGTGTGAAGTATCAGGGTCCATAAGCCATGTTTTTAGCCCAAGAAATGACTAAAATTAGATTGTTATATAGACTTGATTTCACTTTATAATAGGTTTATCCTGTAGGATTTCAACGATTTTTTGCATTTTGTTCGTATTTATGCAACTTATACAAGCTTAAAGTTCGTAGTTTGATGAAAAATACGCAATTTCGCCTAATTTTATCTCAATTTTTAATATTTTACCATGAGCGCAGCTCTGCAACACTTTAAATATTGCACATTTTGATGTATTTTATAATATATTTAAAGAAAGTGTTGCACGATTGCGCTCATAAATAATCGAGGTAAAATTAGGATAAATTTCGTATTTTTCATCAAAAACTACGAATAATACGAACTTTGAACTTGTGCAAATCAAATCCGAACAAAATACAAAAACTTGTTGAAATCTTACAGGATAAACCCAATATTGAAAAGTGAAATAATTAAGTCAGTATAACAATCTAGTTTAGGCTTATTTCATGGGCAAAGTTGTCGTGTCCATGGATATGCAAAAAGTCAAGAAATAAAGGCTTAGATATGGTCAAATAGGTCCGGAGGACCACTGCCGCCAGCCCTGGTGCTTCAGGACTGAAAAGGATCTCCCGAAGTGGATCCATTTGCGGTAACCAGCCGAGTTTTAAAATATCTGCTTTAATGGCTGGGCACTCGAAGATGTGTCTGTGAGCCGAGTTTCCGGGCAATTCCTGCAGATAATATAGGTTTTTGTCCCATCAGGAAGGATCTTCATTCCTTTATAGTGATTTGTTCTTAATCTAGCCAGTGTAGTTGCTACATTTCTAGGGCAATCAAAGTTGGTGATTAAAGGCTTCCTAGAGGGCTGATTAAAAAGTCTACATCTGGCCACAGCGTTTGCATCTGCAAGAGTGATGGAACTAGGTTGGTCGAGATTTCGTGCCTCTTTGGCTAAAGCATCCGCACACTCATTACCCTCGATGTTTACATGTGCAGGTACCCACTGCAGCACACAAGATTTCCTCTTGCAATGCAGCTGATCGAGTAAGTTATTTATAGTAGGTGATGTTTGTGTCCCCGTTTCCAATGGCCTCTAAGGCCGATTTAGAGCGAGAAAACAACCAGTCCTTCAGCAAGATCCATAGCTTGAGAATTAGTCAGGTAACAAGTTAAGGATTCTTTGATTGCCAAAAGTTCGCTGGGGAGCATGTAACCCCTAGGGGGCGCCTCCCCAGGTGGCGGATAGGGGAATGCCTTCCAATGGTTTACCATTGGGTGGTAGGGAAATAAAATACCTCCCGCGGACCAACAGGTAGAAGTCTAAACTCTGAGGCAATGGCAAACCCCTTTCTATGGATAGTGCAATATTTCATGGGCAATAAACACTGCTTATGGACCCTGATCCTTTGTTAGTATTAAATGGTATTTCAAAACGTAGTTTAAACTTATTTTTAATTTAAATATTGGATTCTTGTGTTTATAATTAGAATAACTGTCCATGTACACTATATTGCCAAAGGTGACCGGTCACTTGCGATTTTAGACGTTTTGTTAACTATCTAGAAAAATACATGGAGGAATTAACCTGAAACTACAGGTGTGTAAACAGTACAGTATAGGTTATATATTTCCGCGAAGATTTTTTGCGGAAACCCCATAGGGGGGTGTCAACAAATTGAAAAAGAACGATTATTTTTTGGATTACCCTGTAAAAACCAATATAGCAAAAGCGTTCAAACTAGAGATTATTAATAAGAGGCTTATTGTAATACACTGTTCATTTTATGAGGATAGCATGTATATTCGAAGAGAAGTTAAGGTTTTTATAAAAACAGTCCCGAATTTCGCCAAGTTTTTTTGCTTATAAATTTGCAGAATTCTTAATATAAAAAAAAAATGTTAGAGAAAATATGTCTAACATTATTGTACATACTCTGCAATCTGAATTAAAAAATAAAAATTGAATGAGAAGGTTTACTAAAAATGTTTCACTGCGCATGCAATCAAAATATAATGTGCATAATGTATTAGCTAAGTATATAGAGCAACTTTTGTGAAAGTCAAAATCAAAGCTTGAAAATTCTGAAAATTATCGTCGATAGAATAAGCTCGAAATCCGTTGTTCCCAAAATGAAGCAAAAAGATGAGGGGTTGTATCCAAATATAGTAGTAAGTGTAATATTGTGTACGCTATCTTGGCACTAATCAGATATTTGATACAACCCAGTTGATACAACCCCAGAACCGAGTTTAAAGCCCCATTAAAATTTTATAATAAAAAATCATGAAATATTTGTATCAATTTAAAACAAGATTTACATTACGTACTTTATCGTGAAAAGTAAAATTACAACAGCAGAAAAATTTCTGGTTTATTACAAATAGTTTTCCAGCTTTACACTAAATATTAAAAAATTTAGGAATTTTAGTTAAAACCAAGAGATACATTCAAAAGATCTGGGTCCATAACAGGGCTGTAGCTAGAAGCAAACAATAAGGGGTGTTCAAGAAAAT
Source organism: Maratus michaelseni (assembly GCA_963931845.1). Lineage (NCBI taxonomy): Eukaryota > Metazoa > Arthropoda > Arachnida > Araneae > Salticidae > Maratus > Maratus michaelseni. The sequence goes on along the minus strand of OZ007599.1, from coordinate 82,393,868 downwards.
GTAGGGGGGGGGGGTCAAACTATTTCTCTGACACATGCACGCACAAACAGATATATGATCAAAGTATATTGGTGCATATTCGGTAGATTTTGTAAGAAATACTACGTATTACATTCTCCCCCATGTTGGAATTTCTGGAAAAATTTTGTAGATCTATGCCGATCATGCTTCTCAGAACCAAAAATCACCCCAGTTCAAACTTATCTATATCACTTTTCTATGGACACTATAACCAATAATTCTGCACAAATCTCTTCCAAACTAATACATAAAATCAAGGGGCATAAAATCTCGGTCAAGTTCGTTAATGGGCAAAATTGAACCAGGGGGGGGGGACGCTTTTTGTGAAAACAGAAAATCCCATAACTTCTTTATTATACGCATCGAATCTGTTTAAAGTTATTACTTCTAGGGAAAGGGCTGAAAATTTATGTATGACAGATTGATATAAAAATAACAGCCCCCCCCCCCCCGGTCTATGTCTTCGAAATCTACCTGCGCCTGTAGGCCGAGCTGTCTGGGATTTTTCATATTGTAGGCACTGTGTTTCTTTTTTTAAACTGTTTAACTTTATTTCATTCTAAGAAAAGTAAAAGCTGCAGTCAGCGACGTAATTGAGGATATACGGTGGATACGCCGTACATTTTCTGGATTATTTTAAGGAATACCGTATACCCACTTCTAAAAACACTACAGCATATACTCTTTATGATATAAGCTCTTTAGTATATACTCCCTCTACCTACAGCGTATGCCCTCTGGTTGTTTTACAACTACATCACTGGCTGCAGAATGAAAATTCAGTGTAAAATTATACTAGGGAAATAAGTGATATGTCAGTAAGTAAATAAAAAGCTCAGTTCAAAAGAGTTGCGACCGTTTTTTTTCTGAATATTCCCTGCCCTTAAAGATGATAGATATTTGTTCAATATCTAGAAAAATACTTACTGAATTAACCTGAAACTTCAGGCGTGTAAACAGCATAGTCGGCGTCATATTTCGGTGAAGATTTTTCCCGAAACCCCATAGGAGACTGTCAATAAATTATCTAAAATACATTAGTTTTTTCTTCAACACTGTAAAAACTTAATATCGCAAAATTGTTGAAACGGTAGCACATGCTTAAGAGGCTGCTTTTAATAAATTATGTTCATTTTTATGAGGCTAGCATGTATACACGTGGAGAAATTAAGGTTTTTATAAAAATCCTAAATTTCAACAAGTGTTTTGCTTATAATTTTCAGAGTTCCTAATATAAAAAAATGTTCTTTTCAAGAATGATGACAAACATACAATACCCTGCAATCAGAATTTATAAAAAATTAACTACTGGATGAAAAATGAGCAGGTTCACTAAATAGTTTCACTGCGCATGCGCGAATGCAATCAAAATATACCGTGCATATTAGCTAAATGTATAGAGCAACTTTTATGAAAGTTTAAAACATAGCTTGAAAATTCCGATAGTGATAGTCGATAGAATAAGCTTGAAATTCGCTGTTTATGAGGGGCGGTATTCAAATACACAATGAGAGTTATATCAACTTTCATAAGCTAGTATATTTGGATACAACCCCTTATCGTTTTGCACTTTTTTGGGAACAGCGAATTTCGAGCTTATTCTATCAGAATTTAAGCTATGTTTGAGACTTCACAAAAGTTCCTCTATACATTACTGTGCATAATACATTCACTAATAATTTGAATTCGCACATGCGCAGTGAAATAAAATTTGGATGAAAAATGAGCAGGTTCATTAATATTTTTTAATTCTGACTGCAGGGTAATGTATATAATGTTGAGTGTCATCGTTCCTGAAAATAACATTCTTTTATATTAAGAACTCTGAAAATTATAAGCAAAACACTGAAATTTGAGAGATTGCTTTTATAAAAACAATTTCTCTACGTGTATACATGCTAGCCTCATAAAAATTAACATAATTTATTAGAAGAAGCCTCCTAAGCATGTGCTACCATTTCAACGCTTTTGCGATTTTAGTATTTACAGGGTTATCCAAAAGATATTCGTTTTTCAATTTGTTGACGGCCCCTTATAGGGTTTCGGGAAAAAAAAAATCTTCGCGGAAATATGACGTCTATCATGTTTACTCTTCTGAAGTTTCAGGATAATACCTCATGTATCTTTCCACATAGTTAACAAAACATCTAAAATTGCAAGTGACCGGTCATCATTGACCATATGGTGCATTTAAACTAGGATGACTCAAACAGGAAACAATGTTTATCATAAGCATCATATTTACTATCAAACTCATTAGAGTAACTGTTTTATGCTAATAATTGAAAACTCTAAACTAACGCAAAAGTCCATGTTTGCATCAGCAAAAGGTTGCTAATTCTGAGTATGTGCAGATAGGATGCGCGCATATTGAAGCACTTACTTGCAGTTTTTAAACAAATACTACAATTTATGCAAAACTAGAACCCAAAACTAAGTTAAATTTTTGAAAAAGTTATTTGGATTTTTGAAATATTTCATTTGGTGACCTTGGCAACTTTCATGGGGGGGGGGGGGGAGCTCAAAATTTCAGGGTGTGCCGAAATCCACCCCTGGCACTACTCTAGCTACGGCCCTGGTCCATAAGCAGTGTTTTTGGGCCCATGAAATTAGACTAAAATTTGATTGGGTTATACGGACTTAATTATTTCACTTTACATATTTAAGTTTTACCCTGTACGATTTCAACACTTTTTGTATTTTGCTCTGATTTGCGTAAACTTTCACAAGCTCAAAATTCGTAGTTTGAAAATTACAAACTTCTATTTTTACTCCAATTATTTATATTATCGCAATCGTGCAACACTTAATAAAATGTCAATACAATATATGTAAACGTATTGTAAAGCTGCGCTTAGTGAAATATTAAAAGTTTTTTTAGTGATGAATGCAGTTAATAGACTTCAGCATACAGCAACGTATTTAAACGTACTAAAATGAACGTAACTGTTGCTACTAACTACATTCCTTTACATTAGCAATAGTTACGTTCATTTTAGAAAGTTTAAACACAAGTCTTAAGTGACGTGAAGGATGCAGTTCCTTAAGTCCATTTTTAATATTTTACTATGAGCGCAGCTTTGCAACACTTTCACATATAAAGTACCTCAATGTACAATATAATGTAATGCAAAGAAGAAAGTGTTGCACGATTGCGCTCAAACAATAGATGTAAAATTAGGAAAAATTTCATATTTTCATCAAAACCTACGAATTTTGAGCTTGTGCAAGTCATAAATCCGAATAAAATGCAAGAACTATTATTTAAATCTTACAGGATAAACCCCACTATTAAAAAGTGAAATAATCAACTCAGTATAACAGTTGAACTTGTCTTATTTCATGGGCCAAAAACACTGCTTTTGGACCCGGATCCTGAACGAAAATTTTAAATTACAGATTCTTTGAATTTTAGTTCAAAAGTAAACTTCCCGCAGCGAAAAGAAATTCAAACTGGATTCGAACCCAAATTCAAAAATCTCAAATCTAAAGAGCTACAGACCAGGCTACGAAGCCGCTTGCCTAAAAGAAATTTCAAATTAACTGACGTGAACTGTTCAAGATCCCCTGGTATTGCGCGTTCTTTCATATATTTGTATACTAACTATACAAATTTTATGCACATTACAAGACAAAAGCTTGCAAAAGCTAATGAAATAAGTAGCACTTTTAAAATACTACTTTAAAAATGGAAGTAAAAAAGTAAAATTTAAAGTCAAATAGTTGGTTACACAGCAAAGCTAAATTGTATTTGAAAATATATTATTTAACTAAACCAAAACTACATCTTCAGACGAAGGGACATTAGAGTTAAACCCTTAAGTAAATTTAAAAAGTGAAAAAAAATTGTCCGCATAACTACTGCGATCAGATCAAGAGACCGCTTGATCGAAAGACTCAAAAAGGCTATATTAACCCATTGGTTCAGTAATGAAACTGAAATATGGCTTTACACGAAAGTGATGGTACAGGTAGTAGTTTTCGGAAAATGAAAAATTCGATTAGCACAAAAAAAAAAAATATTCAATAACAGCCTATATTATGCAAGGAAAATAGTAAAATTTCCTTTAGAAACTAAAATAAAATTCTAAAATTTAAAATTAAAAAGGCTTACATAAAATTGTACACAGAATTTTTAAAAGAAACTAATATCTATTTAGTCTCATGTTCTTTCAGTTTCAAGACCGCTTGAAGTCTGTCGGGCATTTATTTTACCCAGAATTTTCTGAGAGACATCTGAATTTTATTTCATTCAGCAAGTTAAACAATTCTAACGATCCGATAAACTTCCCTCGCTGTTGCAAGATACTTCAGAAACGTTCAAATGGGGCGGGGCTTCAATCTGAATTTGTAGAAGGGTGGCAAAGTACATGGTGATATTTTAGAAGCCAAATATGAGCAGTGTGCTTACGATCATGTTGGAAATAGTCTCACGACTATTAATTTAAATGCACAGTCCTACAATCTAAAAATATACAGCCTCAGAATTCTAAATTTCCTACACCTGAAGCGGACATACAGCTCCAAACCATTACATTGCTATCGGGGCTTTACGATTTTAGTGTATTTGGGATTCAGTGCAATTTCTCTCCTCCAAACGAATTCACCGATTCATGCTGAAAATACGTACATGCATCCTCCGATTCCTGGAAACAGGCAATTGTTTCGATAAGTTTAATATTTTCAGCATAAATGGGCGAATTACATTTTAGAAGTGGATGCACCGAATCTTAAGCATACGACAACATGGAGGGTGCGTAATGGTTTCGGGCTATATGCCCTCTTCCAGTGTAGGAAATTGATTTCAGAGACATTTATAAATTTGAGTATTTTATAGAAAAATTTGTAGGACAGCATTCAAGTTAGGTACCGCGCGAGACCTATTTTACAAGATATCCCAAGCACACTGCTGTTATTGTCAGATAGATTATCTACAATATCCCCCTCCCCCCCCCCCCCACGTACTTTCTACCTCTCCACGAAGTAGAGATTAAAGACCCATTGAGCATTTACGGAGTATTACAGCAACGAGTTAACAGTTAAGATATCAAACGACACTATTCAGGTTTTACTTGCAGAATGGAATAAACTTTACAGAAATACTGGTAAAAAAATTCCATGCTTGGCATCTTAAAGCAGTTCTAAAGGAAAGAATATGCAACTAAATTAGAAAATTTCTTTAAAAAGATCCACCTGTACCATGATTTGTGGAAGCATTTGAGCTTGTATTTTGAAACCATGAAAATTTTAAAATTTTCCTTGTATGAATACATCAAAGGCCCTTATTAAATCATTTGTTAATTCAATTTTATTCTATTGTTAAGTTTGTATATTTCATGAAACTCCTGTACCATACTACAAGTAGAGGACTGCTATAAATTCACCTACTCAGAAGTCTAGTGATAAACTAGAACACCAAAATAATGTTTATTATAGTTGACAGTTATTAAACTAAAGGTTGAATAAGGCTGCGATCGGCAAGACTGCTAACAGCAGATTGTTAAGAGTTCAAATCCGATAATCCGTTCCGCAAGGGCAAGATCTCATTGAAAAGTTTGCTGCGGCAAGTCCTCAAATTGCCTTTTTCACATTCAATAGGTGATGTCAAGCGTATAAGTACCAGTAAAAATTAGAAAACTTTAACCGCTAAAAGTAACCTTTACAATATGTCCAAATAATGGAAACTATCTTTAGAGATGTACAAAATTATCCTGCACACCATCTAGGATTTCTTTAGATGGTAAAGACCAAACTCTTAAATTCAGAAAGTAACCTTTAACTGCTGTTAAGTTAACGACCTCGCTAACCACTACACTAAATTTAACTATAGTTACTAGTTACTTTCATTTGGAGCTTTAGTAAAACCGTTCAAAACTTCCGAACAGATGAATTTAGTCCCGTACACCAAGTTTAGAATCCTTCGATGCAAGCGGTCTACCCACTCACAGTATTGGAATGTTTGGTCATAGCAGCTAGCTTAGCGGAATATTAAATACTAGTTGAAACTAAGCAATAAGCTTTCCATCCAATTCTATTACGAAATGGATACAATCTTATAACCAAGATTGAGGTAGAACTTCAGATTACAAAAGCCTTCCAATCTGGTTTACCAGATGTGCATTTGCTTTATAAAGACTGCACTAGTACGTCATTAACCACGCTCCTTTAGTATATCTCGCTTAGGAAAGATGGCCCGTGTCAAAAGGAATGAGCACAGAATTAACAAATGCTCAGATTTTAGATATGCGAGCTAAGAGCAGGGTATCTAGTGATCTAGACCGAAATTAACTTTCATATGTCTTCTATAGTTACTGGAGTTAAGGGTACAGAGTACTATTGCAATCTGACCGCTGCTTTATGAATTCGCTCAGTTTAAGATTTCCATGGCCAAAAATGAGGAGGGCCAATATTTACCAGGGCACCGTACCACACGAATAAGTGCCACAAATTCTCATTCAAGACAATTGCATGCATTTAAAGAGAACCCGTACCATGTTTATACACGATGTTAAGTAAAATAACTCAAATTTCATACTGAATTGCTCTAAAAATTTAGATAAGAAACCAATACTGCTGCGGTTGAGAGTTGTAGACAAAAATTCCATAAACAATGAAAGCCGCTTTTCTAAAAGTCTACCAAAAAGCCACTCAATCCGGGTAAATCAACGTGTTAACTACATACATGGATTAGTTTGCAGTTTTAGTACGCCTGAATAGGCAAATTTTACCGATGAATTAGAATACCGATATTAGTGCATCTTCGATTATTCTATAAATTTCTATTAAGCGGTTTCGAGAGACCACCCACAGTGACTATACGTCAATTTAAGATTTAGTAGCAAACTTTGTTATGGAAAATCAAATTCTTATACGGTCGGTGTTGAAGTAAAGCCTAACGTTCGTAATATTTCATACGAACACATTGCAGTTTGAACTATACCTCAAAACTAGATTGGAAATTGGCCTATGTCAGCAAGTTTAGGTTATTTCACGCAGCCTTGTATAAACAGCCAGTTTCACGATTGAATGGCTAGCTGCGGGCGTCCGAGCTTTGAAGAAATCTAGTAAAGACCAAAAGTTAACATTTGTCGTATGAATAGGTAGCCTATTTTTAAACCTTATACCTCTAACAAGCAATCTTTAAACAGATGGCTAGATCTCAAAGCCGAATTTTAAAAAAGGCAAAGAAACTTCCCAATAGAAAGAATGAAAATCAGCCACAAGAGTCCCGAAATTTACTTATTGGTACCATCAACACCTATAGTAAGCAAGAGGAAACAAGCTATCGCTATATTACAAGCCATTCACACCAGAAAAGTAAACATGCCATAGGGCCATGCAGTTCGTTAGTCTTCGCTGCAGCATTCTACACAAAGTGTAGACCATTCGATTTTTGATCGTTAAGCAATAGGGAAACAGCTTTTGGAAGTGTAGGTTGTCCGATAAAAAATTTACCACTTCTTAGTTTAATCCAAGCCCCATAGTCCACTTACGTTAACTTGGCAGATTAAATTAGATACTATGGAAAACAAATTCCATGAGAAAGTAGACCGCTAGTAAACATGGACAAATAGGCGTTTAAATCCCATTTGGGCTAGTTTAAACTACTGCAAAAAATTTCAAGCACAATTTTATTAAAAAAAGGATTAAAATACAGAAAGTTTAACGTTTAAAAAGATTAAAAAAGTTCCGGTCATCTGACAATTCAATAATCCCAGTCGGGCAAGTTCCGGTTATCTGAAAAGTGGAAAATTATCCCAGTTAGGCAAGTGTTGTTTATAATTTTCGTAGAGTACGTCTGAACGTTCTTTCAATGCAAGATCTATTCGTCTGTCTGGAGCGTTTATCAGCTTCGTCATCATGCCAAGTTCTCCACAGCGATTTTCAAGAGTGAAATGTCGGAGTACCTGAAAATAGAAGTCCATTTAGTAAAGAAAGTCTACCAACCGTTGTCCAGAAATAGTTTCATAGTTATCCAGACTACAATTATGGAATAATTGTACAAGATAACTTCAATAGATTAACATCAAGAGGAATATTACAACGCGAAAATTCTGGTCAGAGTGAAGTTGCGCTAGTGTAATCTCCACAAACTTAAGAGCCGTTTGACAAGGATTTCTATACACCCAAACTAGACATTTCACCGCCTAATCGGTACTCCCCCTCCACCGAAGAATAGAATTGCGCAGATTCACTAGTCAGACGTTACATATCGCTTAGGCCAGAGCCCAGCTTAGTTATAACCAACAAAATCTAGCCAAATTCACCCAGAAACCCTGCACAGATTCCAAAACTAGTCCACGTAAGAACTTGGTACAGAAAATAACCGATTAGGCCTTTGAAATAGGGAGCGTTAACCGGACACTGAAGATGAGCTTCGTAATCTAGTTAGTGTCCCAAAAATGACATTTTGAAAGCAGAAGCCGCACAAGATATTTGCGGCTTCAAGTTTGAGAAAGATTCTAATTTGCAAATTAATTTAACATTTGACAAAATATGGCGCTGCAAGTAAGCGAAGGCTAGAGAAATTTAATCTGTCACGTTTTCATTGTATTTTGCTACGCATTCTGTTAATGCTTTTGAAAGAGTACCATTATTTAAAGTATCCATTGGCTCAGCGGATTTTTGGGGCACCACAGCTATTTTGCAGCGCCTTGGAGAAAATGGTTACCCAAGTTGGTAAATTTACGAGATAAAAATCCCTAGTTTCCTAAACAAGGGCGCAAACTACATATCCAGTGTTACTTTATTGACGCAAAATAGTCATTTTAGGGTTCCATTGTAGCAATATTGTAACCGAAATGTCTACTCCAATAGCTTTTAGTTTCTATTCATTTCCAGTTACTCTTAAGTCTGTTTAACCAATAGTGCAAGTTGTTCGGAGCCCTAGTACTACCATTGAGATCAATAAAATTCAGAAGATAAAAATCAGGTACATGAAGTTGAGTACAGAAACTATCCTAAGAGTAGGCCTCTAAATCTTGACCAAGCCGTCTGACTGATCAGTCTGTAGAGATGCCTGCGACAGTTCAGGGTTAACTATCGAGAGGTCTCGTAGACCGCCGATTCTTTTCTATCTCCCCAGCTTAACTACGATAGGGAAATTTAGTTGAGTCTAGCAAAGATCTCCTTCAAAACGTTAATCTAAATAGTCCTGTATATAAAGTTTAATACAGAAACTATACGAGTTATCCTACGGCTCTGATTAAGCAGTTTCATAGACAGCTCACCGTAACAGTGTCATAGTGAAGGGTTAACAAAAGGCAAAATGAAAGTTAGGTCATCTCTAGAATGCAGCAAGGAAACTTTCTTAAACAGACTTTGAAACCTAAGAGGTTTCGCACAAATTAACTTCTAGCCGTAGTAGATATAAAACCTGGAAGATTAACAGCAACCCTACCTTATGACTTAATCCAATACAGAACAAGAGGCACTTTTGTTAAACATTTTAAGATACTTACCTCTGTCACCATGGTTAGGATTTCTAGCTCCGACAGAGTGTTGCCAACGCAATTTCTTGCTCCATATCCAAAAGGTTGAAAGAACTGATATTTATTTTCACCTTCCCATCGTTCCGGCATAAAGTCATTCGGCATAGAAAAATATTTAGGACTCTTGTTAATCACTTGAAGGACGCATATAACTGCAGTCTGCAATACAAAAGATTCATTGAACATTACTCTTCTACACTCAATTCACAAGAGCAGGGATGCCACTTTTTCGCGGATATCCGCCGCGTTTGTTTATTTCCAAAATCCGCGGATATCTCCGTTTATTTCTAAAATCCGCAAATTTCTACCTCTATTTTCAAAATTAAATTTAGAAAATGAACAAAAATCTGAATTTTGAAAATAAAATCTGAAATAAGCAGATTTTAGAAAACAAACGCGGAAAACCGCGTTTACGCGGAAAAGTGGCATTTCTGCAAGACACTAAACAGCAAGTGAATGCAAGTATTAAGGATTCTTCTAAATGACCACATAAGTAAAAATTGGTTTACGAAAGTACGTAAACTGGATACAAGTACTAACTTTACAACTACTGTCCAAGCTCTGAAGTTTGAACCAAGTCGAGATACAAATATCGAGAGTTCATTTTACAATTTAAGACCATAAAATGGCCAATGCAAAGAGTTTTTAAAGTCAAAAAAGGCGCCTAGGAAGTCGTAACACTTTCAGAAGAAAATCTTCCCTCTAGTGGAAGGATCTATACAATAGTGCGTATTAACCAGTTGCCAGTCTTAACGTCAGGGAAATTTTGTTCAACAGCAGACAATCTAAACTACATGCAGAGAAGGAATGCTGAGACACATGTACGTTCAAATTTAAACTAGTTTACTGAATATGCAGAGGCTGAATGAAGCTTCTTCCAGGACAATAAAATCTAGTATTTTATCAAATACTTCACTGAAGTCAATTTTTGGTTTTGCCCGGTTTCTATACACCATTTGCAACAGTTAAAACATTTGATAATGCCTAAGGAGTGTTTGAATTTTAAAAAAAGGAATATAATCTAATAATGCAGAATTTTGGCAAAACATAAGTTTCATTTTCACATTTGCTTGTTATACGTTATGTTAGAATGATGTACATCAATTTTGAAATGTTTTTATGTTAAACCATTAAAATGCGAATAAAATGTTACATTTTTAGCAGATTATGCAATGTAGGGCTCGGCTGGCGACCTTTGAAAAATAGAGCTTAAAAACCCATGGTGGAATTAAAAAGAACCCAAAAATATTCAATTTTTAAAAAATACATTTAAGGAAAATTAAATTATGAAAATTTAATGCATATTGAAGGCACTTCTAAGGACTTTTTTTTAGTATGTCCAAAAAAAAAAAAATCCATGTTTGCAAAATTAAAACCTATCAGTTTTACACACAGATACCCTTCACTTTTATTTTACTCGTTAATGATGTTTTCAAACTTTTATTTTATTTCCTCTTAACTTTTTAATGCAATATATTTTACTTAAGGTAGGAATAACCAATATAGATAAATAGTGCAAATTAGCAGCTATGCATCTTCTAAGCATAGATGAATTTGTGCAGTTTTGTGCAAAACTGCAGTGAGTGAATTGCAAAATATAATTTTGTCTTTCGCATAAAAGGTAAAACTTTAAATCTGATGCATTCCTTTTCCTATGTAATTAAAAATATACCACAGAAGAAAATCTTAATTCAGGAAGGAAGTGGCAGCAAATTTTCTTTCAAGAACAAGAATGCACCTTTTCTGTGTCATCGATGAACTTCATTATCTTTGCTTTATCATCCGAGAAGGTAAAGCCAGGGTTGCAATTTTGATCAGTCAAAAAACTCATTTTAACCAGGATTGTGGTCAAACTGGTTTTTAACCATTTAAAAGTTGTCAAATTTGCTTCAACCACTCAAAAGGAATTGAAACTATTAAGACATGACTTTTTGGATTTCATAATGAACCTGGTGAATTGCTGTGCAAACTCTTCAGCAATAAAGGTAATTTTCAAAGTTTGATCAGAGTTAGCCTTAATACAGAAAAAGTCGTTACTTGATAAGTAACACATGTTGTATTAAATTTATTTTATTAAAATAAGTTTTAATCTCTTTATCCAAATGAGTCTTAATTACTGATGATCAAACATTTTAGCCAGGAAAGTTAACTGTTATTTTGCATGTTTAAACCAATACAACCCTGAGATTAATATTAGGTAGACCAACAAGGACCAATATTAGGTAAAAAGGCAAAATTTGGAAATTTCATTAGTGGCCAGTGGTAGCAGTTTTATAAGTGGCCAATAATTTTAAACTAATAGCCACTTTTATTTAAAAGTGTTAAACAGTAAACTTATTAAAATTAATCTAAAATTAAACAGCCCAAATAAATATTGCAACCAGCAAAAGTAGAATCCTTGATAAAATGCAAGAAAATTTACTCTCCTTGTGGGAAAAGTGCCATAAGATGGGCGCTGGAAGACGTAATTAGTAAAGGAAATGGAAATTTGGCGCCAAATACGGGCTAAAGGTTCAGGTATGATAGTATGACTTTATACTTGCTGCCCCTAGGGTTACTGCATCAATGGTAGGAAAAAGTAAGCATTAAAAATCTGCACATGCAAAAAAGAAATGAGATTAGTAAAATAAGACTGGCAATGTTGGCAGATGTTCTGGAAACAGTACCAATCCATTCCTTTTATTACCTAAGTACTCAATATTTTTAATATCAATTACTTTTTTTCTAGATTGACACTTATCAATTTAATAAAACACAAACTACAGCTCGTATAAAGATGCAAGGAGGTAATAAAGTGTTAAAAATCACTCTAATGTCCAAGTATTTAAAAGCATTGTAATCACTCTTCGCTGCATTCAAAAACAAGTATTGAGAATGAAAGTACTACTAGTGAAGATAGCAGTCAGGAAAGTAATCTTTATGGAGCTCAGATTTATCAGATACAGATATGCCTAATACAGAAGCCGCAATTTTGAACACCGCAAGTAATATTACCGATAATGAAGGCAATGATTTATTCTGTTCTGTACAAGATGCGGAGAAGTTACAATGTGGCCAGTAGGTAATGAAATATGATTTAAAGTTTCATATTACTGAAGAAGTAAATGATTGTCGAATAAATTGCTTAATGCCGACAAAAATTAAGAGTACTCAAGTTTGAATCTAATCACTATATTATTCAGAACAAAAGAAACCCAAAATGCGGCTATATTACTAATGCTTCTCCATTAATGAACTCAGATTTTACAAATGCTATTTAATAATTCTCTTCTTAAATTTACTGAAGATGCATTCAAAGAAATGTGAAAAAATATGCAGAGAATTTACAAATATTTTGCATTTGAAATTCCTTTAATTTACAAAATAAAAATATTTAATATTTTTTTGCAGAATTGTGGTTTAAAGAATGAAAAAATATATTTTGCTGTCAAATAATTTTATTGACAAGTATTTTTACATGGTTTTTTTTAAGGTAACATGGGTTTTTTGGGAAAAATTCGGTTTTTTCAATTTCTTGCTTAATTGGCTGTCATTTTGTAACATATTTATAGATTTTAATGCTCAGCATTAAAATCTTAATCCGAACAAGCCGTGAAAACATAGCTATGTTGAATTCTTTTGTATTCCTTAGACTTTATAGAAAGAGAAATTCAAAAAGTGGATTTTTTTAGAGGACAGCACAATACCACCATCCCTCAAAGGGTGAATGATTTACGTTAAAGGGCTTGACCTCCGATAAACACCAAGTTTACTCACCCCAGCTGGTATTCTATATCCACATAAGACGATATCGTTCTTGAAGATTCTAATATTTCCTCTGGCAATAGGATGTAATCTGTAAAGATACAAATTTAATGTTTTAGTACCATAATGTTTTACTTATTCACTTTCTAAAAATATTTGTAGAATACAGAGCAAGTTATTTTGGGAGAGTCTTGCTAACTATATTGCTTACCAAGCATCTTAACAGCTAAACTAAATTATACATCCAATTTTGTAGTTACGATCTTAATTAGCACTGGAAAATGAAAGATTAGAAGCAATTTGCTATAACATTCGGAAAATCTTAAAATTGCAACTAAAAGCTTTTGCGGTAGAGGGCGTTTTTAAAACAAATTCTACAGTAGAATTATCAAAATGCATAACGTGGGCATTTTGTATCTGGCTTCAAATGCATATTAATATGCAGATATACCTACGCTTTCTAGGGTTACTACATTTGCTCAATTCTAGTAATTTCCTCGCTCGGTTTCCATGCTTATCCCGTGGATTTGTGTATCAAGTAGCTTGTCAAACTCATCTGAAGATTAACCATTACTCCAATTTCAGGGAAACTTCAACTGAATGTAAATAAAGTTCTTAAAGTGCTAATTATAGATCAAGAGTGGAGGCTTACCTCATAGATTCTTTTAAGCAGTTCTTAAGGTATTTCAACTTCATATACTTGTCAAAGGTTAGCTTATCTTCGACCGCAGGCAAGAGTTCAGTTATTTCTTGAAAAGCTTTCTCTTGAATTTCAGGATTTTTAGCTAGTTCGTACAGAAGAAATCCGGCAGTATTAGCAGTCTGCAATAAGAAACAAATACAGCTTCTGCAAGAATTTACGAAGAGATTAATTACGTACAGTACCTCAACATTAAATAGAACCAAACATAAAACCAAATCGTAAAGAGACATTGATTAGAAAACAATCACGTATTATAACAGTTTAAAACCATGCTATCTGGTGCTAGACATCCACTGAGGATAACTGAAGACCACGTACTACACAATTCAACCCTCTAAGCGTTTAGAACGCAATATTCCGTTCACTAAGCTCCAGGTTTCACTGCAATATATGCAATGTTTAATATAATATAATTCTATAGATTTAATGAATTTTCAAAACATTGAAGAATGATTAATACTCTCAAGGGTTACATTCATATTTGTAATTAAGTTTTATTTATTATGCAGAAAGAATATTTGAGTATTTAAAACAAAATGCAGAGATAACATTACAATTTTACCCTTTTTCAAAACGCTCAGAGGGTTAAGTACCCAACAGATTATTAATGAGTGAATAGTTTAGAAGCAAGAAATTCCTACTTTAAGTCACTCGCATTATAAATACCGTAATTTCCGGCGTATAATTAACGGAAGTGTAGACCCAGAAGTCCAATCTCTTGAAAGCGTTAAGACTTAATTCCTGGGGCGAAACATGCTTGACCCTCGGATTATGGGACGGAAATTGCGGTACACGTACCAAGAGTCGACAAGGTCAAAATTAATGTGAAGTTCAGAGAAATGTATACATGCTAGCGTACGTTTAGACCGAAAATTTATACGGCATTTATCAACCTCATAATTTAGCAGAGTTAGTCTTGGTATGAATAATTAGTCCTTAGTCCAGGTTTGAAACTCCAAGTTGAAAGCTTGCAATGAGGACGTTAAAACTAATGAGCTACAATTTCACATTAGCATATTTGAAGCTTTTTCAAGTCTTAATTCATTGGTTCTATTTTTAAAGAGATTCTATTAAGAATTCTAACAATTCATAATTTGAAAATTTCAAAGTATTCTCAAAAACTTCTGAAACTTGTGGAATTCAGATAGGTAAACCGAAAATACTAAATCAGATTTATGCTGAACTGCACGGATTGCAAGAAGTCTAACAGTTGAACGGGAAGTATAAATGGCTGAATAAACCCCCGTTTAGTACACCAAGGCAACATTGCGAAAAATCCAAGTGCCAAAAGCAGTTCGCATTGAAAATTTCAGAATTAAATTCAATGACCTATCCCCACCTCATGCCCATTTCTTAACAATGAGAAAGACTTCCAGTCGTACGGCCATTTCAGTTTTCCCTGGGATAATCCGGATCGTAAAGATAACTTAGCAGGTTTTCCTCAGCATAAGTTTGCTTCTACTTAAAGCCTCCGAAATGAGCGGCGGACCTATTTAGAAGTTCCATTCAATGAAATTCAGCAAATCAGATTTCACTTTAACAGTCTTACACAAGTCTTACCGTATCCATGCCAGCCATCAGCAAGTCCGTCATCAATGTCATTGCAGCAGACGCACCGGCGTTTGCGGATCTGGTGAAGTGCTTCAATAAATTTGGACGGTCGGAATTCATTATTTTTTTGTCAATAGCGGCTGCAGTCCACACCTTGAAGGCCAAGCTGAAATTAAGGCACCTCAGTTAATGAACTAGATTCTTTAAAAAAGGAAGCTAAATATTACATAAACTATTTCAAAGCGCAACTATTCCTCCAATTAGAGAGAGTTTTGGACCAGAAAGATGTTTCTATGCAGAGAACAAAAATTCTCAGGCTCAAAAATCTGGGGGAAAATTACGTAAAGACTAAGCTAGATTAAAGAAACAGCCATAAATTTAACCACGTGATAAAGGCTCCTTGCCTGAAAATAATTTTTAATCAGGAACACGCATGCGCTATTCACTTAGTTACGTTAAAAAGCTTTCACTGAACTGCAATAGCACAAGTTTTATTTGAACTATAGGAAAGCTTGTAAATCCAGTTACGTTCAAGTCCACTTAAAAATTGCATTTTCTAAATACCCATCGATGTTTATCCAGATATAAAGTAAATAGAACGCTTAGTGGTGTAGAATAAACAAAGCCGTATTTTCTAGACCCTATTCAGAACGTACGGTCTAAACTTCATTTTGGTTTCAATATGCGTAAGTAAAAATACAAGAGTCCGCTATTGATAGGACATTGCGATTCTACGGAAAGTGAAGATTTTTAGAGATTCATACGAAGGTTCTCTTTATTTAAGGAAATTCTTTAAGGCAATTTATACGCAATCTGCCGATATGCGCAGATTTACCTGTGTAAAAAGTCTGGTTTAACTGCGACCCTTTCAACTTTGAAAGGGCAAAATTTTCGGTTAAAATACGAAGATTGGTAACAATACTGCTGAAAGCCTCGGCATATTTCGCATTTTCAGCACTACTCCCAAGTAGCACGGCCACTTGATTAAAATTAAACATTAAAAATCCAAGACAAATATGTCATTAAATACCTACGCGCTAAGTCTGCTAGGGTTTATGGCATCCGATTAGGATGTAGTCCCTTGTTTCAATAAGTACAATAGCTTTCAAACCGAATCTTACCCTGTACAGTTTAATCCAAGTGTGGCGAGCTACCGAAGTTAAGTCATTCTTAGTGATGCAACGGTCGTTGCTACTGTAGGTCATTCTACAATATTAAGGTCAAGGAACTATCCAAGAGTATGCTGACAGACCATAATAGGTTTAAAGTCGTTCAAAATTAAAGCTAGAATTCAGTTGTAGATGAGAAGGTTACTGCTATAGCTATTACAAAATTCTACCCTAGTTTAAGCAACAAGTCTTCATTTTTCTATTTAATATCAAGTGTCGTCACTACATAAATTTCTGCACCAGGGTTTGAATAAGCTTAGATTAACAGAACAAATATCTATATGGATGCACATTTATGAAATTTATAACAGGAATGTTATTCAAAAGCTCGAATACATTTGGATTGACCCAACCAACTATTAAAGTTCGTAAGAATATACTATAAGTACTTACGATGTGAAGGAATCCGCAGCTTTGACAAACTTGCGCCAGGTGGGAGTAGGCAAGTACTTCCAAAATTGAATATTTCCAGCTGATGCTTCCAGCTTATTCATGCAGTCCAGTTGAATTTCCATGGCCCTAATCATCTTCCTAGCGACACTCTGCATAAGGTCTACCTGAGATTCAATTATAAATGACTCATTGGTTCTGACTGCACTTGAGTTTCTTGGCTCCAGACATCCCAATCTTTTGTCAATAGCCACATAAGTAATAGCTGAAACAATCATAATCTGTTAAGAGCAATTGTTACGATAAAGAGCTACATTAAATTAGCAATCTTTATGTCAGAATTAAATCTCAAACGTTGGGCAAGTTGTCCCTTCCCTGGAGGACTTGTTAATTTAGAGACATCCACACCGAGTTTAAGGTAAACGCACGTGTTTACAAGTACAATGCAACAATAAAGGTGATAAGTGATAAGATCGCAACAGTTTTTAAATTCGCATTATCCAAATTGGTTGAAGCTAAACCATGCATTTTGAGAGAAACGTGTCCATAAGTGTTATGAAATAGAAACCAATAAAGGAATCAACGCGCCATTTGATCTTTAAGCGTTTATGCCAATAACGCCAAGACCTAAACAAAGTTAGCAGCAGGTGTCTTTCAAATGCACATCATTTTTAACGCAAGATATCAGACATCTAACCTGGTAAGTCCTTTAGATTTAGAGGACACTAGAAATAGGGTTTCGAATTAATCCTCAGAATACACCAAATTACAAGAGTACCACCTAGTCACATTTTCCTATATATCGTGGAAATAAGAAATCAAAGGCAGCATTTTTGAATTTATTAGTCTTCGCGCTACTAGTGTAGGCTAGTAATGATCGCGATGTTGCCCATAAATTAAGAGGCGGCTGCAAGAATCCGGATAAAAACTCAGGGCCAATAATTTAAAAAACTATAGTTATAACTGCCTCCTAGATGCAAAATGCTTAGTACTTTAAACGCTATACTTCATTAAGACTACGGGCTTCGCCAACATGTCAGAGCGCTACAGACAGAACGCCAATGTTACGTTAAAATACAACGTACAGCTTCTAGATCCCAATTTTTTGCAAGCTTACTAAAAATGTTTTACTCCACATAAAGATTTAAGCCACGATTCCATTTTGACGAAAGAGATTCAAAATCGCCAACATCTTGGTCTCAGAATATTGTTAAGTTCAAAAAGGACTTTGAATGTATACATATAAAACTTCATCTAGGCTTTCCAGTATCGTTAGCAGATTAGCCACCCGTTCAACACCGACTGCTTTAGTAAAATAGCTCAGTGGCACGAGCATCCGATATTCAACTCCTAATTTCGCAGTTCCCGAGCCCAAAATATACAGACCCAACACTTCCACTCAAGCTGCAAGTCTAGCGACTTCACGTATAAAACAGAAAGAGTTTAGTTAAAAAGGGGTAAACTATTACAAGTAATTAAGACATCGTACCCTCGTAAGGGTTATTACAGGCATTAGCCTCCATTAAACCGAATGGTCATTCACCTTCAGATCAATCGAGAGAGAACCGCCTTTACATAGGAAGATTCCCCCAATGACTAGTCTGTAAACAGTTTCGCCAAACTTTAGGGACCAGCTTCATAGCCAATAGTTTGACAGCTTAACCCCCTGACCGCCGAGCAAAAGGGCACATTTCTAATGTTCTCCAATTTTTTTTTAATGCTTAAAAATATCTGAATTTTCAAACTCGAGATAAAAACTTAATTACCTAAACAAGTATAATCCTTGAGTGTATCAATTATTACCATGTTTTAAAATTCATTATATTTGTAGAATTCTATTTAAACAAACCTTGCATTGCTGTGAAACCTACAGCATAGTGAACGGATATATCGGGTCGCAGCGGTCAGAGTGCTCAAATTGAACTTTGTTTACACACGCATCAATGCAAAGCTACGGTTGATATATGCAACTAAAAATTTTCTACAACCACAGCCTTTATCAGATGTGTTCTTTGATAAATAATCCTTAAAACTGTGCATGTGTTCTGGAAAGCCGAAATCTATCCCGTTTAAGCTGTTATCACAAGGAATACCATACGATATGAAGTATATGCTATTGCCTCCATTTCTTGGAGCTACACTTCACGCTGCAACTTTGGTTATTTCCTCCTACTGAAAGTTATCTGCTAATGCAAGGAGAGGGCGTAACATTTGGCGAGTAATTGCAGCAGGTGTTTTAATATTTAATGTAGGGATAGTTTGATAAACAGGAAGCATTATCGTGTACCAACATTTTACACATTGCAGTTTCTTTTCGTGTGTTCTATATAAGTGTTAATTTTACTTAAAATTCCAAGATTATAAAAACAATACTCTCACCAATAGAACATTAAAAATTCTAAATTATAGAGTCCATATCTTCACTTTACGTTTTACACTACCTGTAAATATTGAGAATGCTCAACTTTTAGTATTAAGTGATTTAGAAGAAATAGTATTTTAAAACTAGTTTTGTCACATGTATTGGAACCACACTATATCACTAAGCCGAAATCTAACGCAAAGAGAGATTTTAAAATTAAGTTTTATTTTTCCCAAATCACTATGACATTTAGTTTGTAACATGAATTGCATTTAAAATATATATTGAATATAAAGTAAAATTGAAATACGCAATGGAATTTAGATAGTTCCCACTCTTTTGCAGTGTTTTCTTCCTTGGTTTTGATGATTTTAATCATTTTTTCGAAAGTTTAAATGAGTTTGATATTTTCAAAAACAGTCCTTTATACATATTGCGTGCAGTCCTGAAAGGGGGGGGGGGGAGTTATACCCTCTACTAACTCTGCCGCAAATCACTATAAAAATGTCACAAGTAACAATAGATTAGTAATAAATAATGCTGTACATAAATTTTGCTGAGGGGAAGGAGGATGTTACGTATAGCAATTTTAACATATTCTAAGACTTTTAGTACAAAACCGTAATTTAGACATCATTTTTTGGTAAATTTCACCTTCGTGTGTCAAACTGAAGTCACTCGTTAAAGTAATTTAGAAATTACGCAGGTTTTATGTTTGCACCTCCTAATGTTAAATAAATGTTCGATCGTCGCGAAACAGATTACAAGGCAAGTGTTTAAGCATAACTTAAAACTGTTTGGCGGAAGGAGCTTTAATTTTGAGTTCGCATATTTGAAAATTCTAGAAATCTATTTTAGGAAAGTTGAGTTACAATTCATTTGTTTTCGAAAATACATTTTTGAAGGGTAATAAATATTTTAACTGGAGGGGGGGGGGGATATATGAGTTATTAATAAGTAAAAAAGGGCACAATTTGCTTAACAAATTTAAACCTAAAGGTTTAAAATTTATACACCGCTAGGAAGGGGGGGGGGAAAGAAGGAATCTTAGGGTGGTTGAAATTCAATAATTAAAAAGGAAAAATAGACCGAGAGACATTCTCACCCACATACATTGAATACAATTCTAACATAAGTGAAAAATTACCCAGAGCCAGGAATCTAACCTGGGTCCACAGCGTTCCAGGCTATCGCACTAACCATTCAGCCACTCCGGCTGATTCCGAAACTCAATTTCTCACCAATAAACCATGTTGAGAGAAAGTCTCCAACCATCCAACAGACAGCTTTGGATGAACGGACAACGGTGAATATATTTTTACTATTCCACCGATTTACGAATAAATATAAATCTATTATACAGACATGCATATTTTTAAAAGAGTTGTTTTTAAAGAAATATTTTACCTTTTAGTAATTTAACTATAAATAGCTGCTAGATTATATTCTCATTTGTTAAATTTTTCTAGAAGTAAAAGAAAATTCTGCCCCCCCCCCCCCAACCCTTCCATTACAAAATTTAGATTCTGAACGCTACATGCTTTTGCAATAAAATAGCTTGATGAGTCTTTGCTTTCATTTTTATCTTTGGCGACATAATTTAGCAACAAGTACGAAATAACGCCAAATACAGCTACTTTCAAATTAGTACAGTTTGAGAAAGTAAATAAGTGACTACAACAGCACAATAACATTGCAAATATAAGGAATTTAAAATAATCGCAATAACTTTGAATTAGTAAATAAAGTTCTTATCGGGAGTGGTAAATTATGAACTCCGAAGAGACAATCTACGCATATTCTTTAATTTCAAAATAACTACACATTTTTAAAGTTCTTTTCGTGTATAATTGGTCCCTGTGTTAAAGATAGCTTTTTTTTCTTAATTCTGTATTTTTGGTTTCAATATTTGCAACCACGCTGAACAAACATTGACTTACTGACGGTAGCCATCTTTAAATTTTTAGAGAACTCCGATTGGTGGATTGCTAGCCGACATCTATCGTAGAGGATACAAACTGTCAGTTAGATCTGGAAGAACTTACGAGAGGCAATCTATCAAACGAGACTTTTTAGAGAGTTCTCTTTAAAAAACTTGTTTCGGATGAAATATCCGATTTGACTATGATACGAGATTACGTGTGATAGCACCATTAGACAGTCTTCAGAAAAATCGCCGATGTACCATCTCTCAACGGACTTCAGTTTTACAAGAACGTTGAAAGCTTCTGTAGATAACCAAGCACATGTTTTGTTTGCCTTCCCTCCGGAAAGTCCTCATTTCCTTTCCATAACGTGCGCACTTTTACCTCAACCGGCGGTTCAAGTAAGAAATAAAATCCTACTATAAAGCGACGAGAAATAAAATCGTCGAATTGTTAATTCCGTAAAAACACATGGAGGGTCTAGTCTACAGAGAATTTTCGATTTTCCCAAGCGAGTTATCTAACCAAGCAGGGAGGCCTACCTTATAGCTTAAGTTCTACAAGCCCTGCTCGGCGGGTTTATTAAAATTACAAGAGAGGCCAATATGATTTTGCATATTACAATAGGTTCACATTGGATGGTGTTAGTTACACGATTGTTTAAATCTTTTAAACTTTGTCATGAACAAGTTCTAAATGAATGGTGGTAGTCATATTTTGTGTTCCATTTACACTGTTGAATCAAGGACAAGTTACGTATCGTTTGCTCGACAAGTTTAAACACGCTTATAACATCCAATTTTCTCAATTATGATCTGAACAAAATATGAAATGAAAGAGTAAACATGTTTCTTTTACCATCATTAAAAATTATATTTGTGCAATGTTTTAAGATACACATTACAAAAATGGGTACTTTACATGTAGATATAACATGCAATAAAAATATTCTCGGAGCAAGTTTACAGCGCGAGGATAAAAGCCATCTTACCTTCGAGAGACCATCTGTTTAAGAAATACAGAAGGTCATGGACTTCAGATCGGTTATCTCTTTTAAGAAAAAGAAGCCCGGCCAAGTCCCTGGCAATTTCATTCATAGTCGCTATGTAGTACTCCAAGAAGTCTGGCTTAGAAGTGTACTCTTGAATAGCATCTCGCAGACCTTTCCATTCCTTCCCCTCTCTAAAAATAAGGTTTTAACTATTGAAAATTATAGCACAGAATTAAATAACTAATTTAGACTAGCAACCCAATTCTCAACAGCTGTTAGTTCAGAACGCCGCCGCTTTCAATTGTCACAGTAAACTTTATTTTCCAGTTTACAGATCCTGGTAAAATTTTAGTTTGGAACGATAGTACTACCGCTACAGACATTTAAATAGGAAACTTGAGATTTAAAGAAGTCCTACATATATCGTATGCTACGATCAAAGGCTTTTATATTTTAATAGAGCGGTCACCAACATTGTTAAAAATCTCCAGCTTTGGCTGTATAGTCACTCCACCGCTTTTATAGAATATTTTGACCAATGAAAATGCTCCATAATATAGCAAAGTAACAGTTTTCTCCAAAAGCTGGGGAGTCTGCAGCAAAAGCGTAATATTTTAACGGTGTAGATCACTCGATGCAGTTAAACGACACAGCTCTTTACAATGTCTTATGTCAGTTCCAACTTTGAGCTGGGTTTGCCTAACTTTTTAACAAGTAGGGGGCGCACCTCGGCTGTTGCCAAATAACGAAAAGGGGCCATTTCCATGAAAAAGTGGACATGAGGGTTGAAATTCCAAAATTTCTTTTATTACTACAAATATCAAATTAAAAAAGGTAAAAATGACATAAAATTACAGATCTAAGCTCTAAAAAAGATTTTATATAGTTTATCTAGGCTCAAAGTTGGAAAAGTTTCGGCATGTAAAATAAGGGCATTTTCATTCTGCCAGAAGCAATATTTAAAACAGCAGCATTTTCAATATATGTACATATATTACTATTTGTGACCTTTGTGTATCTTTTGAAACAAACAAAAAAACCCGATTTTTAATGCAAATATATTTACACTGTCACACCCGTCACAAAAGATGCTTAAGTTATTATACAAAATGCATTTTTCGATGAAAATACATTAAACTTTCGAAAAGTTACTATTGCAAGTCTGAATAACTACGAAACGTTAAAAATTCATTAATTTTTATGTTGTGTGAAATTTTAGTGTGACAATTTTAAATAGCTTTGAAATATATTTAAATATTTTTTTAAGTGAAAGGTTGAATCATTGTTTCTGAGCATATCAAGGCCAATTTGCCAAAAAAAAATTTAGCAAATTGAGAGTTGATAGAAATTTACCTTAAGTTAATTCTGCTTTGGATTTTTTTAAATGCGTTCAGGAGATTGGTGCAATAAAGGCATTGTATATCTCAGTGAATATACTAGAAACTTAACATATGCTGACAGAAGGATGGGAAGGCATCAATTCTTATCACCACTTTAAAGTAGTGATAATACTATCCTTTTGATGGGAAATACTGCTAAATCAACACCGAGGGAAATTGCAGTCACTGCTCATTGTGAATATCTCCCCCCCCCCCCCCCCAAAGAAAGATTTTGAAAATCGGATTTAAATATTGGTGATTATCTTTTTGTTTCCCTTGCCAGTAGCAAAAAGCGCAATAGCTTGTACTATCAGGGATCCGTTTAGGAAAAAATTGGGTCCTTCAAAGAACCCTTCACAAAAATTTCAAAACAGGACCCTTTACAAAACTATTTTCCCCTAAACAGGGCCCTTCACAAAATTGTCTTAAATAGGTTTTTCCCCCAAAATTACTACATCTTTAAACTGAATATTTCACAAATTAATCATTTAAAAGTAAAATCCGACCTGCAACTTTCACATAAAATGTATTTTACATCCATATTATTTTAAATATAAACAAGAACCTGAAAATAACGATCATGTCAATTCACAAAATGACTAGATTTTTTTCACGAATATAAAAAGCTGTTCACAATTTCACAAAACAGGACCCTGGCAGAACCCCCCCCCCCCCCCCCGGACTATGCTAATGTCTTGAATATCAACTTCCGTAAGGAAAAAATAAGCTTAAAATGCATGCAAGCCAATGGGCCACACTGTTTAGCCAGAGGAAGACTACATCAATTTAAGTTTTTTTCTGCTATTGTAAAAAAAGTAGCTCCCATCACTTAACGAGTAGGGGGCACTACAAATTTTAAACTGCATAAATGTTAGTGATCAGTATAGAGTAAACTCAATAATATACAAAAGAAATTTAAAACTAATATTTCGTAAACAACTTTCAAGGTTGTACACTTTGCACAATGTCACCCGTCACAGCAGGAAAATTCTTATCATTGAAATAATTAAAAAAATTATGAAAATTACTTGAGTTCAATTTGAATCTTTCATTAGAAAAAAAAAAAAATTGTTTTAATTATGGCACATTTAAATAGTCACAGGAATTTTAACAAAATGTGTATGCAAGTTAAAACTCCCGAGAAGAGTCACAAGTAAAAAAAAAATTAAAGCTATTAAAAGTCCTATATTTGCTTAATTATCCAAGTATATACATGGAAAAACAAAATACTTTTCAGGGATTTATATCTATTTTGGGAAATTAGCTAAGAAACTCTTAAAATTTAGTCTGGATGTCACACCTGACACAATGGAATGGCCCAAGGCGGCTGTAAAGTATTGCAATCAAAACCCCACTGTAGTGGGTACGTACGTCTTCATAAAAAGTATCTGAACACTAAAAGGAAAAGAGGTAGAAAACTCTACATCTTCCTGACGAAAGTGTAAATCCAACTACGCACAGGCAGGGGAGCATACAGGGATGACTACCTCAGGAAACCCGGCCTAAGCCTTAGAGTGTGTGCAATCAGATAAATGCGAATCCTTTTAGATTCGCCCAAGTTTAAACATGAAATAAGTTACTTTTTGCTTTAGTGACCAATTCATTTTGCTAAGTTATCGGCATTGTGAAACTACAGTGTCATAGCAACTTACATGTACATATTTAATGTTACGGCTGCAAACAGGTTTCATAATTTAGTTACAGAAGTGGAACTTACGTGACCAAGAGTCCCCCTGGCTGATACCAGTCTTGCCTTTTGCTTCTGTAAGCTTTTAAAGTCGCAAAGTCACCTCTAGAGGGATACTCATCGTCGTTCTTCATTATAGCATACATAGCCTCTGGATTATAGCAATTCACTACGTCTAATCTTCCAAACTTTTCACGAACTATTTCGCCATATTTCATGTTTTTATCAATGTCGGCAATATGCATTTTATCAACACTGTATTTACCTAAAAAGATAAAGGTTCCTTGATAATGCTAAAGTACAGACTTTGGAAAGGAGAGGGGGGGGGGGGGGGGAGGCATTTACACGTGCCACAGACTACAGCGGTTCCCTTTCAAAAGGGAATTCAAGCATACCAATTGTTCCCCCCCCCCCCGGAACTACATATCTGGAACTAAGCGTTAATCTTTAATTCTTAAGAGCGCTTCCCTGAAGTTTCGCAAAGTATCCATACACTTAAGTGTTAGTGGCGCTAATGGTATTCACTATAAGCATTTCCCATACGAACTCTGGCTAAGCTTATCGGCTGCATATTTACTTTTTGAAATTCAGTAGGGAAAAAAAAGGGTAAGCTTTTAATAGTACTCCGTTAACGTAGAATTAACGAGCCAAGCTATTTGATCTCTTTAACAGGGGTACCTTTAACGAATAGAAAACAAAGTCTTATTGCAAGCACAGATTGTATAAAGCTCCAACACTGGCAGAAATTACTATACACAATTCATATCAAAGTAACAATTGGCTTCAACACCCGTAACCTAACTATTTACAAATAAGGGGGATAAGCTTCTAGTTCTGTGCATGCATACAGAAAGCATTTAGGCACAAAGCAGCAAAATGCCACGATTTACAGAGAAGATCCACATTTAAAGCAAGATTTACGTTTAGGTTCTCAGAATGTGCATCCGAAAAATGGATCAAGAACACTACGATAAATAAAAATCAAAGTAACTTTCATCCCCGATGAAGGTAATCTTCTCGTGAATATGCATTCACCTCAATAGTTTTAAACCAATCGGAGCAAAGGATATCTTTGCATGAACACAATTCATATTGCATAATACAGGTTCAGTCAGTACCAGAATACATTGCGATACAGAATTTACCATACCTTATTAAGTTCTGTAGGGAAAGTTTTAATCAGCCTCCGGTATGTTATTTTATACCTCATTTTTAAGGTTAAATTCCGAAGTTAAACTTTTACAATTAAAATTTTATATAAAACTTAGCGAAGCATTTTCGAACCATTTGTTAATGTTTTGAAAAATTACTTTTCGCTTGAAAAGAAAGTTGTCAAACTATTGAGACTTTCTCTTTGAGAGTTACTTGCAGTTGAGTTTCTACAGTTACCATCTTATGAACAGAAAATAAGAAATTACAGCAAAGTTATCAGGACAGGAGACTAAACTCTCGATTCATTCAGGGTTGGGTTGATTATTGACGGCCAATTATCTACACTAGGGATATAGGCCCGGGGGGGGGGAGTGCCCTTCGTGGGGGGGTCTTTTTAAGGGAACCTAATCCGTATTTACGCATGGATAAATCCACGGCTCGAAGAAAACCACGAAAACTCCGAACGATTAGGCCGACGGGCGCGATTGGGATCGAACACAGCACCTCCCGTTTTCCAGTTTCGAGAGCACCCCCTCTCAGCCACTGGTGGGGCAGATTCATTCAGAAATAGACAGTTATGAATATTTTTTACTGTTGCCACCTAGAATCTCATTTTAAAATATAAAAAATCCTAGAGATCAGTTGAGGGACAGCCATGATAGAGCACAGCGCAATCATTTTGAAATATCAACCAATTTTTATTTTAGAAAGCACAGGGAAATACAAGCGCAAGTAAATCCCGTAGCATAAGCTTTATGCTGTTTATACTTTAAACAATATCTAAAAATCAAGATTCTTACCAACATAAGGCCAGTAAGACCACGAGCTTCCAATAAGTGGGACCATAGGAACTGTTGGAATACTTTTGAATGGCTTTGCACTTTTTAAAGCCTGTTCATCCAACTTGCCAGGAAGATTTTTTCCGGCGTTGAAAGCACGACTACCCAGCACATCATTCAAGTACCTGCCTCGGTTAACACTTCTAGTCAGTATGGGGAGAGACATGATTTCGCCTAGAAATAGAATATAATAAATGCACTTCGGAAAGATGTTTAATATTAAGATTGCGCAGTCTTTAGGACCAAGACTACTACCTTCCATCAAAACGTTAAGTTAAAGCCATAGACTATTACAAAGTTAGGAGGGTACCGAGAAATTTAGTTTGTCATTTCTTAAAAAAAAAAAAAATAAAAAATTCTTTAAACGGCGGTAGCTTAAAATATAATCTTAAGGTAACGGAACTTCTATCTAAACCAGTTCAAAATGATCAAAACAGCCTTACCATTCCCCACCCCCCCCCCCCTCCAACAAATTACAGTTGTCTAAAGTTAAATCTATCACGTGATATTAGAAAACGACTTCAGGGGATTTGCATCGGTCTTGTATAGGTGCAAGATGTCCTATTAAGAGAGATTGTAGACTGAAAATATAAAAAAGGCATGTGTCAATAGTTCAAAGTTACTGTCCTATACATTTCAGATGGTTGATATTCTGGATAAGTGAGAAAAGGGGGACAACAATATTGCATTCTTCCAATTCGACCGAAAGCCTTACGAGGACTACATCGTATAGACTAAATAAAATTAAACGTTTACTGATCAGTTTAATAACTTAAAAATTAAGTAGAATTTAAGAAAAAAAAAAACTTTCTGAATAGTT
This sequence comes from Maratus michaelseni, assembly GCA_963931845.1. NCBI lineage: Eukaryota > Metazoa > Arthropoda > Arachnida > Araneae > Salticidae > Maratus > Maratus michaelseni. The sequence continues at coordinate 82,365,644 of OZ007599.1, read as the reverse complement.
TAATTTTTGACAGTAAAGTTTTGCCTTTTAGAGAAATACTTAGAATTTCAAATACCTGTTAATTTGCTCTCCGATTACACGTTTATGAAAGTTTTACAAGTATCCGAATGTACAAGCACTCTAATAGAATCTTATGCCTAAAATCAAACACTTTAAGATCTTTCAACACGAAAAACCGGATCATAACGCACAAATTTTAAATATTCACCTCGCGCAACTAAATATCAAGAAAATACAAAACCGCAATAGCCACAGAGATGATACTTACTAAGATCAAAACACCAGAAGCACTCTCTAAAGACTGAAAGTAGTGACAATAAATGACCATCTCCGCCTTTTTATATTAAAATCTAGGCAGAAATATTGCCAACATTTTTTAAAATAATCATTTATGTTTCAAAAAATGCAAAACTCTGCACTAGGGTGCCGCTATATGAGAGTGGTGACATATGGGATGTAAAATTTGACTGGCTGAGTTCATTTATGACAAACACCAATCGCCAAGCATCTTGGCGAGTCTGCCATTATCGTCAAGCAAATGTTTGTTAACCTTTCTCACTTATCCTCGTTACGTGCATTTACATTATGGCTCTATCGTTATAGGCATGGGCATTGCAGGCGTTAATCCATAAAACTCTACCAAACTATGGCGCTTGACCAACTAATGAAAGACGCTGATTGGTTGGAAAATCTCTGACTCACAGACATCATATACCTAAAGAGACGTTTCAAAAATAATTGCGCCGTAAAACAAAAGAAGGTCTCAGATTTAAATAGGTTTTTTGTGAATCGGTACCTCTGAAATCAAGCCTTAGGGTGTTTGTGATGGGTGTAAGTATATGACGGCCGATTATCTGCACGAGGGATATAGGCCCGAAGGGCAGCCAACCTTTCTAATAGACCGGGAGGAGGCAGCACAGACAATCACCTCATCGAGTTCACGGCTGAAATTCTAGAACTAGTTAAAGCTCGATTCGCATATTAAAACGCAATCGGTCTGCCAAGTCATATCTTGGTGGAAAACACCTTAAAACCCGATTTTAGCGGTTGACTCGTAGGTTTACCATTGTGTTTTCCTGCACCCAAAGGTATGAAAACATGGAGGACTGGGAGCAGGAACACACAATGGTAAACCTACGAGCCAACCGCTAAAATCGGGTTTTCGGGTGTTTTCCACCAAGATATGACTTGGCAGACCGATTGCATTTTAATATGCGAATCAAGTTTTAAATAATTCTGGAATTTCAGCGGTGAACTCGATGAGGTGATTGTCTGTGCTGCCGCCTTCCGGTCTATAAGAGAACTTAATACGTATTTACGCAAGGAAATCCAGGGTTCGGAGAAAACCACGAAAACTCCGAACGATTAGGCCGACAAGCGCGATGTGTTTCAAACCCAGCATCTCCCAGCTACCAGTTTTGAGAGCAGAAACTCTAGGCTACTGGTAGGGCTCAAGCCTTAAGGAAACGTTGTCGTAAGGTAGAAAAAAACAGCGAAAATGACCCTTTTTTAATTTTCTTTTCTAATGTTTAACAGTATTTTTTTGAATTGACTGCGGCGTACAAAATGTATAAGTACGAAATTTAAGAGAATCCCAAACAGTTTAGCCGATGGGCATTAATACAAACTGCCAAATAATGAACAGCATTTGGTTCTTCCATTCTACGCTCTCCGGAAAGTAGGGACTGAGATGTGCACGTGCCCTACGACAAATTTGCAAAAATAAATTAATAAATAAATAAAAGTTTTGATAAGTTTTTAATTAATAACTCGACTAATTAGCAACAAATTAAAAATCTGAGCCTCAGGTGCATCAGTACCTGCCTTGGACTATCCTCATACAAATTTTTAGACCTCTGCGGACGGTAGATTTTCCTAACCACCGTCAACAGACACACCGACACAGACAAGCTCATATTTTATTAGTATAGATAATTACAACAAAATATTCACCATTACAACTGTAACATGTGTAACTTAGAGGTACATACGATGCAAAGATATGCATTTAGTATTAAGAAAAATAGTAGAGTTTTGAATAATTTTTTTCTAAGCATAAAAGTTTTAAATTGATTTTTCGCAGTTAGCTCTTTTTTGAAAACTTGGTGTATTTAAAATGCTAAAACTTCAATAACAGTTCCCCCAAAGGTCTTAATTATATGTTTATATATATTCTGTATGATCAACTGGTTAATAATGGATAGATTTTGCAATATAAGAGTAGAAAAAAATACAAATGTAATATAATCAGTGTTTTTTCCAGCATTTACTCAGAGATTTTTTTAATAACTAATTAAATGCAAAATCGATCCTTAACCGTCTAAGCGGCTTTAACAAACTTTTGTTTGCAGTAAAAAATTAAATTGGCTGTAGACAAAAATATTTTAATCCGAATTTTCTTTGAAAAACTAGCTAAGATATCTTAAAAGGTACTATATATTAAAAAGGTACTTTTGTACCAAATCGTGGCAAAATATTTAAATAAACTCGAGTTTTAGAAGCATTTATATAAAAATGCAGAAAAAGCCTAAAGACTCTCAGAGTGTTAAAGTTATAGACTCTTATAATCATAATAGAAAAAAAAAAAACAGTTGCTTATTGTAAATTGAAGGAGACGAAAATATTTTTAAATTGTTGATTTATTTTAAATTTTACCAACAATTTTTTTGCCAATTGAAATTAGTTTATCTAGTAATAACTTCTAATAATATATGCATAAGAAGTAAGTGAAAATGCTTCATAAAAAACAAAAGTTTAAAGGGTACTGAGTCCCGTTAATAATAATCATCGTATTTTTTAATTGGAGACAGAAAAATGTTGAATATATTACATGCATATATATTATATGCATATATGTATATAATAATGCATAATATATTATATGCAACCAGTTCGATAATAATGATCCGTGTGGCTACAAAATTTCAGCGTGTTCATGATAGGGAACATATTTCATTAGGTGCGTTCGTAATTATATAAATATACAGCACCTATATAGTCGCCGTCTGGTACTTCTGCCTATCCGCATATAAAAGAGCAAAAACTACCCAAAAGAATGGTTGGAAATGCAATATATATAATCGTTGCAAATAATTGTTGAGTCATTTCAAATTTTATGAAAATCGAATGAAAACTTAAAAATATATTAATAAACGTTTTCTTCATTCTATTAAATCATATCATACGTAATTAATTCAATGGTATCTCATGATAGGTATTGATTCTAGGTTGCCATGGTGATTACGTCCTATATAAGATGGAAACCTATTGTTTCCGTATTACGGAATTTAAAAACCGAATTTGTATACTAAAATTGTTTAATTATAGCAATCATAATCTACCGACAGTTTTTTGGATAGATGTTTCTGGAAAAATAGATATTAAATGGAAAAAAAGTCTAAATATAGATTTCAAATGCTGAAATTTTCAAAGCTAGGCTTACGTTTTCCATTGGAATTTTTGGTAAATGTTAACAAAAGATGAAATGTTTCCAACCTAAAATGTACTTATTTTATTACGGAAATAGATCATAGCATAATAACAGACGTTATAAATATTTATATAGTACGAAGGCACCTCATTTTTCCCGTTTGACGTACAATTTCCAACTTGTTTTCCTTCTGAAAATGTTCATCTCACCAAACAATTCAATTTTACAAGGATTCAAACAAAAATTCATTTATATTAAAGTTACGGTGATGATTGTTATTATAATTAGTATAAAACTTTATATTGCAAGACGAGCACAATGATCCGATAAATATTGTAAGATGTATTTCAAAACATGACATGATTAAAGAAGCTCTTGTTGATATGCAAAATAAAGTTCTGAAGATTTTGTGTTTAATCGTATGCAATCAAGGCGAAGTATGCTAAGTCGAATTAAAATAAAACTAGATGGAACCCGTCAAAACTTGACGGCAAACAACTTGATAGTACTGTAAAAATAAAATTCATAGCTGCTTTAAAAAGTTTGAAATTTTTGAAGAATAATTCGAATAAAATAAGAAAAATCATTCTGTCAACAGAAGGGATTGATCCCACACGATAATCGGTACAGAGAAGAAACGCGCCTTATACCACTCGACCACCGTTTTTGCATTTGAGTGTGCTCTAAAACTGGTTAGGTTCTAGATTTAAGTTTACGCATGCGTAAATGGAGCAAATTCGTGTGAAAAATAAATTTGACGGAAATCCCTTTTCGTTTTAATATATAAGATTATAGTCAATGAGTTACTGGTTGAAGTTCAAAGTTCTTATTTCAGATACGGAATAAAAAAGATAGATTTAACTAGTCGGATGTGCCAATCCCAAAACTTTCTTCTATCTCAGACATGTTAATACTTTAATAATTCGCTGTCATAGCGTCAATAAAATCAATATTTTTCATTATTCTGTTGTACGTCAGCTTCTTGCGAAACGCCGGGTTACCTTCACTGCACGAGCAGCCGATTTACAACAGAACTACGAAAAATCAAGAAAATCGCAGAAAAATCCTTATCCGTCGGATTAGCCCCAAATACAATTGGGATCTCAAGGCAATAATCAAAGACATACATATAAAATTTGGTTCAGTTCTATGCATAACTTATACAATTTTCGATGATACTATAATGAAAATGGCACAAAAATCCCTATTACAGAGCCCCTTTCCGGCGGGATATCTCCAAATTCAAGGATGACCTACTGGCCATAGTCTCAAACCTATAAAAATATTTGGATCAATTCTATGCATAACTTTACACTTTTCGATGATTCAATGAGGACAGACACGTGGACAGACAGACATTTTGCATAAACGTGTTTTTCCGGATATCTGACTCCTAAAACGTGCAAATCCTTCTTAAACCGGAAGTCGAAAAACAATTCGATTTCAATACTTTCTTCTATCTATACTACTAATAAAAGAAAGTTTCACTCTGTGTGTGTGTTTGTTTGTCTGTCTGTCTGCAATGGCTAGCAAAATCTAGCCCACCTAGAAGTCTGAAAATTTAGGTGTGGATAGTCCAAAGACTGGCCTGGTGCACCTGAGTCTCAGAATTTTAATATTTTGAAAATTAGAGTTGTTATTAATAATTAAAAACTGATCAAAGATCACAAACAAAAAAACACTCTTCCGAAATCCGTGCGCGCATGCTCAGAAACCTTTTTATTATACCTTCTGTGAAGAGAAGAAGCAAATCGCCAGTCAGCCCGTTTATCTTTCTATTTTTCTAAATTCGCCACGGGCGAACTGCCGTAAATACAGGAAAACCGTCTACATATTCTCAAAAAACATATTTTTACGTCTCGAACTATCCGGTCGGTTCGAAAAATTTTCACATTTAACCCTTTCAAAAAAAAATAATCAAAAAGTGCCGAATTCATGTTTTTTCTTTTCTGCCATTTTCCGAGTCTTGCATCCGCCGGACTACAAGAGATACGGAAAAACGAGTTCACAAAATTAAAGATCTGACATTTTCCTTTTCAAAGCCACCTTTGGTTTTAAAAAATACGAAAGTTAACCCTTCGTAAAAGTATAATTTATGTACGCCGTTTCGCGATTTTCAGGATTTTGCCGATTTTTTAAAATTTGTATCGGCGGTTCCGAGCATGTTACGAAAAACTAAAAATACCAGACAATATTTACATTGTTCCCTTTTTGACATCTGCAATTGTTTTTGAAAAATACGATATTAACGCTTTGGAAAAAATTCGCGCGCAGGACACATTTTTTCAAATTTTGATTTTCTGCGATATATGAAATCGCGCATCGGCTTTCTAAAATGACCAAACAGAAAAAAAAAAAAAAACACACCTAAGGGCATCTACATTCTATAAGGTTTAAGCTGAAACCTTTAGTTAAAAAAAAATTAACGTTAACACTTTCGGAAACGTTTTTTACCGCAAGTCAATTTTGCTTTTTAAACGATCTTTAAAAATTCTAATCTTCGTTTATAAACTAGATACGAAAAATTAAAATTACTGCACCTAATCTACGTTTCTTTGCTTTTAAAAATCTGGTATTCCTTTCTAGAAATATTAATTTCAACCCTCCAAAAAAAAAAAAAAAAAAGAAAAAAGAAATTAGTTTCCAAAATTTACTCACGCGATTTTCGTTTTTCGGCTCAAGTTTAAAAATCAGCATCGACTCGGGAAATGCGAATACGGACAAACAGACGATACCAGATCATTTTCTTCAAAACACACAGTTGTCTACATTAACCCTTTCGAAACCAGTCGTTTACGTAACCCACTTTTGCGATTTCCTCTATTTTGGCAATGTTTATCAGTGGTTAAATTTCATTTCTACTAGGAAATCTGGTTTGGTCGAGTGTTCTGAAAAGGCCTCTTCCAGAACAGATTGCGCTCCCTGGAGGTGGAAGGTGAAACTACAGGAGTATCTCTGGTTCTATGTGCCAAATTAAGACAGGGTTTGGCTCATTCGATTTGAAAGCCTTAAATATTTTAGTTGCACTTTCTACCACCAGGGTGCACTTTTCGATCTCGGGCTCTATGGGCCCGATTACGATGGGTTTTCCTCATTCGCCTTGATTTCGATAACCTTCAGATTTCAGTCATGTTCGTATAGAAGAGACTGTTATTATCACGGGCCCGGGCAACGCCGGGCGGGTCAGCTAGTTATAGATAAAAGAAAGCAAAATAAAGAGTTAAAGAAAACTTACTTGATATTTTTAAATAAGTATGTTTTTCTAACTTATGAGCCTACACTAGTCACGCGAAAATACTCGTAAGCTAATGTTAATCCTATGGGAACGTCCTTTTCAAATATCTCGCATGCATTTCAATATTTTTAAATTATATTTTTTGGATAGGATAATTGAGATCGATATATCTAGAGTTGCACGTTTTCACTTTTTAACACTTTCCAACATAGTTGAAAAGTGTTTATGAATTCGGTTTGTCTGTCTGTCTGTCTTTCCATGCTCTAACTCGCGTAAATATACTCGGATCATCATGCAATTGATATATGTTATTGAGGCTTACTGTGGCATGTTCGGTAATGAAAATGAAGTGTGTAGCACTTAGTTTTTTTACAGGTACACGCAAAAGAATTCCTTTACATTGGGATCTATGGAGAAAAATCATTTGCGGTTTATTTTAATGATGTTACAGAATTTCAAACATATTGAAATTGATATATATCACTGAGATGCACTACCAGAGACTAATTATAGAATGTGGTGGGCATAACATTTATAGTTCTATTACAGGGATACTCAAAAGAATTCCGTTACATTACGGTCTATGAAGAAAAATCGTTTGCAGTTTATTTTAATAATGTTTCACTATTTCAAACATATTGAAATTGATATATATCACTAACGTGGACTACAAGAGGCTTACTATACAATATTGTGTGTATAGCTTTCATCGTTCATTTACAGGGACACACAAAATAATTCGGTTAAAGTACTGCTTATTAATAATAATTGCTGGGAATGCTTTTTCAGTTGATGAACGCGTTTTTAAATTTAACTCATTTTTTGTCTATTACTTGATGTGTATAAATTGTACAGATTGTATACAGGACAGCACAAAAATTCTCGAGTACATTTCCGTTTATTGTTGGAAATTCCATTAGGGAAATTTTAAACTGTGCTACGCGCTTTCTAACTGAACTAAAATTTAGCATTCTATTTAGTATATATATAAATCTATAGATCATATACATGGCTGCACAAAAGAGCTCTGATATTTTTCCGAATATTGTTGGTAATTCCTAAAACTGGATTTTTATATATGTTATGCGTTTTCACCTTTTTACATGGAACAAGACAGATTCGCTTACACCAAGAAAATAGTTTCTACCAAGTAAGAGCTATTAGCAATACACGATGCAATAGACTGGGCTAATTCTAATAATTTTCAAAGCTACACAATAAATTCTGATAGTCTATCTAGCCTGCAGGCATTAGCAGATATATTCACCTCCAACTTACTCGTATGTGACATAATCACAGCCTTGCAACAAACATCGAAATCCATTTTCTTTAAATGGGTGCGTGGTCATTCTAGTATAGCTGGAAACGAACATGCTGATAAACTGGCCCGCGATGCAACGAAAAACCGTCACAGGACATCTTACAAAAATTCTACCCATTTCCACCATCACATTTAAAGAAGATAACAACATCAGAATTAATAAGATCATGATTTACCATGGTAAATCATTTGGAATCTGGGAACAATGGATTGCTTTACTCCCGCCTTAAGCCCAACAGATCTACAACTTCAAAATAGGCACCACTACATCTTTGCTACAAACCATGGCCCATTCCCTCAAAATCTCAATAAATTTGGCAATGCATCGTCACCTAGATGCACCTGTGGGAATAGAGGTATCTTATTACATTATATCCTAGATTGTTCCCTGAATGCCTACCATCACATTAGAAAGCCATCACAAATGAATCTGTCGGCCTGGTTTGCATACGTGCTGAAACAGACAAAACTGCTTCACAAAATAACAGATTGTATGTTTCTGCTAGAACGCAATCAATACCTATTAATGCTGCATCCATTGGACTTAGTGGAGGTTGAGGATGAAGTGGACTTCTAATACGCATAAAGACCTTTACACACTACATAAACTCTAACCTTAACAATTTAGTTATTCTTAATAGCGTCATACAGTGTTATTTAGTAATTTTAGCATAATTTATCATTCTTTACTGTAGTATTATTATTCATTCATTATTGTTTATTTAGTACTTACTTCTATCCATTACTATTATTTACTTCAGCATCCTACAGTATTATTACATGGTAGTATTATTGCACAGTATCACATAATAGTATTTAGTACTGCTAGGTAGGATTCGTAAATTGTATTTTCAGAATTTGTATTTTTGGAATCTTGTACTTTCAGAATTTGTATTTCAGAATTACATAGTATAATTATTGCTCAATATCACAAAGTATAATTTAGTACAGCTCAGTATAATTAAGTAAATAAACCTGCTGTGCAGGGCTAGTTGAGCTTAAGCCGAAAGGTAGGAAACTCCGGTTAGTTTGACCTTGACCTTATTTAGTTAGGTATCATCCTATACCTTACGGTTAAGATTTGCAAAATTATTTTGGAAGTGTTGGAAAGTGTTACATAATCTTTGCTTGACGCATGATTTTTCGTTCTTGTTCATTTCTGGTTTCAGTTTTTTTATATGAGGAGTCTATAATTTCCAGCACCGGTTCCAAAAGAAAAACTGCCCCCATATAAAAGAACTGCAATCAAAACCGAAAAAGTACGAACGCATAACGTTAGATATCGACCCAGGTATCCTATGCGAAAAAAAAAAATCATTTATAAATATTAAAATGCATGCGAGATATTTGTAAAGAACGCTCTCATAGACTTAACATTAGCTTGCGAGCGTTTTCGCATGACTAATGTAGGCTCTTAAAGTGTAATACCACTTTAAAAATCTGAAAATTAAGTTTTTTTGGTGATATTTTTATGTTTTAAGAAATGCTAAGTGTTTATAAAAATAAATTTATTATACATATTTTAAAGTAGAAAACTGTAAAATATAGTACACATATTAAATAATGGATTTTGTATTTTGTTTCAATGGATATATATATCTATATTATAAAGGACAAACGTGTCCGTGTGTAACGCTGACGTCATTTTGCAAATGGCAACACTGAACGATTAAATTTCGGTTTTGCGATTTTTGCTACTGCAATTTTTTTAATTTCTAAACATGGCGCATTTTGAATTTTTACACCATTATATAGGGAAAAAATATATTTTCAAGTACAATTTTTGTGAAAACAGTATCGCAATTTACGCATTTAATATAGCATTTAAATTAAATTTCAAGCATTATTATTTTTAACACTTTCCAACCTAAAGTTTTTATGACTTCGGTTTGTCTGGCCGTCTGCCGTGATCTAACTCCCGTTAATATGCTCGAATTGACCTGCAATTTTTATATGTTATTGTCGTTATCTATAACATGTTCCCTATTTCAACTGAAGTGTGTAGCACTTATAGTGTTTTTACAGGGACACTCAAAAGAATTCCGTTACATTACGGTCTTGGAGAAAAATCGTTTGCGGCTTAATTAAATAATGTTTCACTATTTTAAATGCATTGAAATTTATATATATCAGTAAAGTGCATTACAAGAGGCTTACTACAGAATAGTGTGTGTATAGCAGTCATCGTTCATTTACAGGGACACACAAAAGGATTCTCTACTGTCTGTTAAAAATAATTCCTGGAAGTGTTCCTGGAATTTAATTGTTCCTGGTTCCAATAATTCCCGGAATTTAAGTTGCTGAACGTGATCTAAAATTTAACTCACTTTTTGTCTATTACTTGGTGTGTATAAATTCTGTATTTCATATACAGGGCAGCACAAAAGTTCGCGAACACATTTCCGTTTATTGACAGAAACTCCAGAAGGAGAATTTTAAACTGTGCTACGCGTTTCCTAACTAAACTAAAATTTATCATCCTATGTAGTATATATACAAATCTATAGATCATATACAGGGCTGAATAAAAGTCTTCGTATATTTTTCCGAATATTGTATAGGTTGGAAATATATGTTGGAAATTCCTGAAATTACGTTTTTAAATATGTTATGCGTTTACAAAATTGTTTACTTAGATGTTATCTTTCAGCTTATTAAACGGTAATGATTTGTAAAATTATTTTGGAAGCGTTGGAAAGTGTTACATAATCTATGCTTGACGTATGATTTTTCGTTCTTGTTTTAAAAATCTATCTCTATCGCTTGCAGACGATTACAAAATATTAATCTTTTTGCACTTTTAAATAGTATAAAAAGTTCAGCATTTGTTTCCAGGTAATTTTTAATAACGAAATTAAGCCTTCATTAAGCAATAAATAAATAGTATAAATAAAAAAAAAATTAACAGACGTGTAATTGAAATAAGTGCTTAAAACTGCTGAAAATATCAGAATAAAAAGAAATTCTGTAGATAACGAAATTTTTAGCGATTTCTTCGGCTATTAACTTCTAGCACGAAGCCAATGCGCAATTACCGCTTCTAATAATATAAAACAAATATTTGAATATACATTTGACATATTTCATATAAAAATGTTCTTTGGTGTTGTTAGGTGGTAATCTAAAACAAATATTAAATGTAAAACATCTATTATAGAGTTTTCAATTAACAAAACAAATGTTTTTCACATATAATCTCTATCCCGCGCGGGAATCCCGGGTTGGATGCCCTAGTCTATATTATAAAGGGCAAACGTGTCCGTGCGTAACGCTGACGTCATTTTGTGAATGGCAACAGTTGAGGATGGAATTTCGGTTTTGCAATTTTTGCTACTGCAATTTTTTTAAATTTCTAAACATCACACATTTTTAATTTTTACACCGTTATACAGGGAAAAAAATCTACTTTCAAATGCAATCTGTTTGAAAACTGTATCTTAATTATCTTAATTGACTGATTTATTATAGCATTTAAATTAAATTTCAAGCATGATTTTTTTAAAAAATCTATATCGCTTGCAGACGATTACAAAATATTAATCTGTTTGCGCTTTAAACAATATAAAAAGTTCAGCATTTTTCTCCAGCAACGAAAAACAATAACGAAATTACAACTTCATTAACCCCTTGGAGGGCAAACACGTCGTCTAAAAATGCTAAATTTTGCGATGTTTCGACACCAGTAAATTTTAATAATGAACGTTTATCTTCTCAATCTGCAAACAACAATACGAAATATTTAAATTTAATAATACTGGTTGCAAAGTTATATATTAAAAAGTGGTATATATTATATATCGGTGCCCTTCAAGGGGTTAAAGAATAAATAAAATAGTATAAATAAAACACAGATTTAACAGACATGTAATTGAAATAAACGTTTAAAACTGCTGAAATTATCAGAATAAAAAAAAAAAAAAAACTGCTGTAGATAACGAAATTTATTGCGATTTCTTTTGTGTTGTTAACGGGCAATGTAACAAAAATTATTAAATGTAAAAAATCTATTAGTTTTCAATAACAGAAAATAAAACATGGTTTTCACATATATTCTCTATCCCGGGAAGCCCGGGTTGGATGCCCTAGTATATATAATGGTGGCTTGACAGCCGATGGGTGAGAGCGCTTCGGAAGAAGGTAAAGAGATAAACAAAACTTATCGTAGACCTGACCTAGAACACAGACGTTAAACAAATCATTTTTAACACTTTCCAACCTAGTTGAAAAGTGTTTATGACTTCGGTTTGTCTGGCCGTATGGCCGTCTGCCGTCTGCCGTCTGGCAGTCTGTCCGTGCTCTAACTCCCGTAAATATGCTCGGACTGCTCTGCAATTTTTATATGTTATAATCGTTATCTATAGCATGTTCCCTATTTCAACGGAAGTGTGTAGCACTTATAGTTTTTTACAGGGACACTCAAAAGAATTCCATTACATTGCGGTCTATGGGGAAAAATCATTTGCGGTTTATTTAAATAATGTTTCACTATTTTAAACGCATTGAAATTTATATATATCACTAAGGTATATTAGAAGAAGCTTAATATGGAATAGGGTGTGCATAGCACTTATAGTTACTTTACAGGGACAGTCAAAAGAATTCCGTTACATTACGTCTATGGAGAAAAATCGTCTGCGGTTTATTTAAATAATGTTTCTCTATTTTAAACGCATTGAAATTTATATAAGGTGCATTACAAGAGGCTTACTACAGAATATTGTGTGTATAGCAGTCATCGTTCATTTACAGGGACACACAAAAGAATTCTCTACTGTATGTTAACAATAATTCCTGGAAGTGCGTTTTAAGTTAATGAACGCGATTTTAATTTTAACTCGCTTTTTGTCTATTACATGGTGTGTATAAATTCTGTAGATCCTATACAGGGAAGCACAAAAGTTTGCGAACACATTTCCGTATTATTTAACTCCAGACGGAAAATTTTAAACTGTGCTACGCGTTTCCTAACTGAACTAACATTTAGCATCCTATGTAGTATATATACAAATCTATAGATCCTATACAGGGCTGAATAGAAGTATTCGGATTTCTTAGATGTTATCTTTTAGCTTATTAAATGGTATGATTTGTAAAATTATTTTGGAAGCGTTGGAAAGTGTTACATAATCTATGCTTGACGCATGATTTTTCGTTCTTGTTAATCCAAAAGCTAGTGAAATACGTAGCCGTTTCAAGACATGTGTATTTTTAATAAAAATGCATTCTGTTTGAACTAAAATGTAAATTTTCAACCACAAATTTTGCTATTTAAAGTTACATAGAAAAGCGAGATATCAATATTCCGAAAATTTCTGCGTATTTCACTAGAAAAATTACGAAAATTCATTTTCAAAAAGATCAAGTTGATCGATTTGAAAATTGGTGGAGCTACAGCTAATTTATTGTACATATATTAAAGTAGTTAAATATAAATTGTAGTACATATATTAATAAAAAGAAAACTGCCCAGTTAAACTGAGGGCATTGAGCTCACAGGCAATTCACACTAATTGTATATTATAGTCTTTTATCAAAGAATTTGAAATAAGCCCCTCAAAAAATAAAGAAATTGACAATATATTAAGGGATCACACCCCCGTTCCCCCTCTTCCCCTTATAGTTAATCAATGAACCCTAAAATCTAATCAGGGAAGCCTCTAATTAAAATGAATATATATATATACAAAATCGATTAATTCTGCATGAAAATCTCATTTATCTAAATTAAAGGGGGAGGATTAGCTCCATTTACCCCCTTTATACTTAACCAAAGAACCCCAAAACTAATCAGGAAAGCGCCTTATCACAATGAACCTATATATATATACACAATTTGAAGAAAATCTAAAAATTCTGCATGAAAAACTCATTTAAATAAATTAAGGGAGGTGGAGTTAGCCCCCGTTCCCCCTTTATACTTCTTCAAGGAACCCCCAAAACTAATCAGGGAAGCGCCTTATCACAATGAACCTATATACAAAATTTGAAGAAAATTAGATAATTCTGCATGAAAAACCCATTTATCTAAATTCTGGGGGGGGGGTTAGCCCCCCGTTCCCCCTTTTATATTTAACCAATGAACCCCCAAAACTAATCAGGGAAGCTCCTTATCGCAATGAACCTATAAATAAAATTTGAAGCAAAACGGTTATTTCTATCAAGAGTTATCGCGTTACGTACATACATACATACAGAACCAGCGGGCACATTAGCTCTTAGGCTTTGATAGCCTGTCAGCTAAAAAATGGATTTTGTATTTTGTTTCAGTGGATATATATATATATATATATATATATATATATATATATATATATATAATGGTGGCTTTTCAGCCTATGGGGGGAGGGGATGCAATTAAAGGTAAATTACATGATGCTGCATCGTTACGTATTGAATTTTCATAATTTTAACAAGTTCTCATAAAATGGATAGAAAGCATAGAATGGAGGGAAAAATTATTTTGCTTTCATTGAAATTTATTTGAATGGCTTCTTCTCTATATCCATGGCTACACCATGGTCCACCAATTTCGAAAATGCTGTACTGGGAAAAACAAAAACGCTCTCAGTTTTCCTTACTGTTTACTCGTTGTGGCGCGCTCAACTTATATAGCTTAAAAATTATCTTTTCACTTTTGCTTTCTAACTAATAAAATAAAATTTTTGCGCGTATAAAAAATACTTTAAGCGACAAAAAAAAAAAAAAAAAAAGAAAAAAAAATCGAAACGGTCAATGTTGTATACTTCGTTAATTGCTAAAAAGTATTAAACAAAAGAGTAAAACAGTTTTACATACAAACTTTCTACATGTTTCGACTTTATCGAAGCTCTTTTCAAGACGAAAAGGAATATTTTACGAATGCACGATGTATAATGCCATGTTTTAAAACGCCATGTCTCACGTATGTCACATTCTCTTTGCAGATCACTCAAGCTAATTTACTTTATTTTTTACTTTGATGCTTATTTCCTTACTCGTAACCATGGAGTAACTCATTCAATAATTTTGGTAAACTAAAAATGTGAGTAATCTGCGATAGTATGTGAAATACGTGAATAATTTCGTTTTAAATCATTGCATTATGCATCAGGCATATGTAGAATATTCCCATTTGTCTTGAAAATGGCTACGGTGAAACCAACAGGTAGACAATTTGTATTGGGTTGTTCGGAAAGTTCCTTCCGTTTCGGAAAACTAATTCGTACCGGAAAATTCTGCCCGTCAATTATCAGACATTAGATATCGGAATTAATGTCTAATAATTAAGTGATAGAATTTTCCGGTACGAACCATCTTTCCCTAACGGAAAAGAACTTTCCGAACAATCCAATATATAAAACTTTTTTACATTTTAGTTACAGTTTTATTTAATATGTTTTAGAAATTAACGAAGTATATTATCCCTCGGTTTTTGTATATGGTCAAAGTGGCGCCAACATTTACGCTTTCTACTTACTACTAAAATTTACTTATAAATTCTGGTTTTAACAAAAAAGCGGTACAGTTGCCTGCTTTGCCTTAAGGAAGCAATAACACTTCCGAAATCCAAGGAAAACGGTTGATCAATATCAACTGAATCTAATCCCAAATACCCTTTTATTCGGGAATTACTGAAACGATTTTAGTATTTTTAACACTTTCCAACCTAGTTGAAAAGTGTTTATGACTTCGGTTTGTCTGGCCGTCTGCCGTCTGGCCGTCTGCCGTCTGGCCGTCTGCCGTCTGCCGTCTGCCGTCTGTCCGTGCTCTAACTCCCGTAAATATGCTCGGATTGCCCTGCAATTTTTATATGTTATAATCGTTATCTATAGCATGTTCCCTATTTCAATGGAAGTGTGTAGCACTTATAGTTTTTTTACAGGGACACTCAAAAGAATTCCGTTACATTGCGGTCTATGGGGAAAAATCATTTGCGGTTTATTTAAATAATGTTTCACTATTTTAAACGCACTGAAATTTATATATATCACTAAGGTGCATTAGAAGAAGCTTAATATGGAATAGGGTGTGCATAGCACTTATACTTACTTTACAGGGACAGTCAAAAGAATTCCGTTACATTACGTCTATGGAGAAAAATCGTCTGTGGTTTATTTAAATAATGTTTCACTATTTTAAACGCACTGAAATTTATATATATCACTAAGGTGCATTAGAAGAAGCTTAATATGGAATAGGGTGTGCATAGCACTTATACTTACTTTACAGGGACAGTCAAAAGAATTCCGTTACATTACGTCTATGGAGAAAAATCGTCTGCGGTTTATTTAAATAATGTTTCCCTATTTTAAACGCATTGAAATTTATATAAGGTTCATTACAAGAGACTTACTACAGAATATTGTGTGTATAGCAGTCATCGTTCATTTACAGGGACACACAAAAGAATTCTCTACTGTATGTTAAGAATAATTCCTGGAAGTGCGTTTTAAGTTACTGAACGCGATTTTAATTTTAAATCGCTTTTTGTATATTACGTGGTGTGTATAAATTCTGTAGATCCTATACAGGGAAGCACAAATGTTCGGGAACACATTTCCGTATTATTAACTCCAGACGGAGAATTTTAAACTGTGCTACGTGTTTCCTAACTGAACTAAAATTTAGCATCCTATGTAGTATATATACAAATCTATAGATCCTATACAGGGCTGAATAAAAGTATTCGGATTACTTAGATGTTATCTTTTAGCTTATTAAAGAGTATGATTCGTAAAATTATTTTGGAAGCGTTGGAAAGTGTAACATAATATATGCTTGACGCATGATTTTTCGTTCTTGTTTTCATAGCTTTGGTAATATCTAAACTATAAATTTATCGTCCGGTAAGAAGTAAATATTAAAAATGCAATAGTTGTCCGAGCAAAAAATTCTACGTTTATTTTAAATTAAAGTTAATAAAAAAAATTGCTTTTCCCGAAAATCAAAACGATAAAAACATAGCTATTTATTATTACCTATTTATTATTATATATCATAGCTATTTATTATCCATATACTTAAAGCTAACCTGCTTTTTAGTTTTTCGTGCAAAAATGCTATTTATACGCATGCGCGAGCATTCAGCTAATCAGCTAGAGGCTTTTACTATCTTCAGACGCGATGTTTCAGCCAATGAGGTGAAGACTTTTTCCTCTCTCTAGAAGCGTATGTGTATTGTGTATTACGATTCCATTTGGTTGTTCGGTTGTTGAAACTTTATGGATTTCTTTTATTAAGGTATTTTTTCATTTTACCGTATTTATTTTCTTTTTAAGTCGTATGTATTTTACTACTTTGAATTTTTTTATAACTAACCCTTTTTTTGAGAGAGAGAGAGATTTCGTGGCACGAAATTCCGCTCAGTTTTTTAAACTTTTAATATGTAATTCTGTGTGATATGATTAAATTCAGGTTTTCTCAGCGACGATCACAGTATTTTTACCAAATAATTTTTGTATTAATCAAACTTTTTTGGTTATTAAGCATAGCTAAACACGAAAGAAAACTTTGTTATTTTAAGATTTTGATGTGAATTATTTGCGTACATTTATAAGGCGAGTTTCACTGAATAATTCAAGAAAAAAAAATCTCATCATTATACATATTTAGTTATGCATTATTAATTATTTACTTGACCTTTACTTTTAATATTTCAAACTTACAGCTGAATGTAACTATTAAAACATTTGAAATACTGTATTCGTAAAATGAAATTTCAGCTTAAACACTCGACAATTACTTTTACTTATGCATTATTAATTATTTACTTGGCCTTTACTTTTAATATTTCAAACTTACAGCTGAATGTAACTATTAAAACATTTGAAATACTGTATTCTTAAAATGAAATTTCAGCTTAAACACTCGACAATTACTTTTAGTTATGCATTATTAATTATTTACTTGGCCTTTACTTTTAATATTTCAAACTTACAACTGAATGTAATTATTAAAACATTTGAAATACTGTATTCGTAAAATGAAATTTCAGCTTAAACACTCGACAATTACTTTTAGGTTAAATTCAGGTTTTCTCAGTGACGATCACAGTATTTTTACCAAATAATTAAAAGTACTACATGCATGCATCTATCTATCTATCTATCTATCTATATTAGAAATTGTGCAGGTTTCTGGTCACTGTTTTGTTTACATATTTTAAACAAAAATTTCAATTTAATAATGCACTGAAAATTATAATGAATACAACAACACAAAACATAAAATTTCACAAAAGCACATTATTTCCCCGATATTTTCCCACAACTAATCAATAAATTTCATGATATTTTATTGCGATTTTAAACCATGAACTTTAGTACTTTTCTGTTATATGGACACTATGCCAAAATGTATGTATGTATGTTTGGCGACAATGGTGTACGTATAACGGAAAAGTGCCTGAATTATTATTTTTATATATATATATATAAAATATAAACATAATTGGCGACACAGCAAGTTTTCTGGATTTCTCCCTGGCTCTCTAACCACATTGTTAACAAAACAAAAAATTCACGAAAAACACATTATTTCCCCGATATTTTCCCACAACTAATCAATAAATTTCATGATATTTTATTGTGATTTTAAACCATGAACTTTAGTACTTTTCTGTTATACGGACACTATGCCAAAATGTATGTATGTATGTTTGGCGACAATGGTGTCCGTATAACGGAAAAGTGCCTGAATTATTATTTTTTTATATATATATAAAATATAAACATCATTGGCGACACAGCAAGTTTTCTGGATGTGAAAGGCGGAGATGAATTTCATTCATTCAATGACCTTTTTAAAAGTTTCAAGTTTGGATTCAGTGCACATGAACATAGAAACCGATACCTATTTTTATGTTCATGATTGAGTTATTTGGATATCTTTTCGTATAGCACAGAAAATCATTTCTCCCGCTTTCGTAATACAGATAAATTCTGGTGTATTTTTTTTCTTCTTTTTATATCATAAGTACTTTTCTACTTTAAATTTTTTTAACCTAATAGTAATTGTCGCGTTTCTAAGCTGAAATTTCATTTTTCGAATGCAGTATTTCAAATGTTTTAATAATTACATTTAGCTGTAAGTTTGAAATATTTAAAATATTAAAAGTAAAGGTCAAGTAAATAATTAATAATGCATAACTAAATATGTATAATGATCAGAATGACATATTAAAATATGTACAGAATGACATGAAAATTTTAAAAAACTGAAATTTTGCACTTGCAACTTAAAATTGTAAATTTCATTGTTTACATTGGAAACGATTTGTGGATTTTAAGAATTTGCAGAACTTCGTGTCACCAAATTACTAAATCTCTCTCTCTCACTCTCCAGAAAAAAAAATTGGTTAGTTTAAAAAAATTCAAAGTAGCAAAATACATACAACACAAAAAGAAAATAAATACGGTAAAATGAAAAAATTACTTTAATAATAGAAATCCATAAATTTTCAACAACGACATCAAACGAACGTATCTCATCTTTCGTTTGTGATAAGGAACGCTCCTTTGGCCCCCTCCACTCATTGGCTGAATTGTAAAGGGCCAAATTGGGGGACAAAATGACTACAGCATTTCTGAGAAAAGAAAAAATCAGAAAATTCACAGAAAATTTTCTGAAAAGTTTCAGCACAGGGATAGAGGGTAAATGCTCTCTCGGCAATAATTATTTTTGTTGCAAGTTTGGTTAACTGTCTTTATGGTTCGAGTCGATTTCAGACTGAGTGTAGATTTCTGCAAGTTGGATTTGGGTTAACCCGATTTTTCAAAAGTTAGTTCAAGTTCAGTATATTATTTCAGATTAAAACTATATCTATCAGGGCTTGAATTTCAGGGTGGGATTCGCGCCGAAAATTTTGAAATCCCGCCCAAAAAAAGACAATGAGTGGGAGCCTTCCGCCCAAAAAATTTCAGCATTTTTGGAGAAATTTGCATTATTTAATTTACTTGCAACCGAACGATAAATTTCGTGATTTTTTTTCCCCGCAACCCATTGACGGACTTTATGTTTTTTCCGCGACTGATCGACGAACTTTGTGGTTTTTTCCGTGACAGATCAACGAACTTTGAGTTTTTCTGCGACTGATCGACGAACTTTGCATTTATTCCGCAATCGATCGACGAAATTTGCTTTTTTCCGCAAGTGATCGACGAACTTTGCGTTTTTTCTGCGACAGATCAACGAACGTTGCATTTTTTTCTGCGACTGATCAACGAACTTTGTGTTTTTTCTGCGACAGATAGACGAACATTGCATTTTTTAAGTGACTGATCGACGAACCTTGCGTTTTTTGGGGACAGATCGACGAACTTTGTGTTTATTCTGCAATCGATCGACGAAATTTGCTTTTTTCCCCCGACTGATCGACGAACTTCGCGTTTTTTAGGACAGATCGACGAACTTAGCGTTTTTTCCGCGACAGATCGATGAACTTTGTGTCTTTTCCACGATCGATCGGTGAATCTCAATCAAGTAAAATCTAAAGTCAGAAATTTATTTAACAACCTAATTGTTAAGGGTCCCTAACACATTTAATGGAACTTGAAAAATACACTGCATATATAAAAATTATTTTTCTTCCCTTTTTTATAATAAAAATAAACATTTTACATAATCATTCTCAGTTGACTTAATTTTTTCAATGGTATTTTGTCATGTCTGCATTAATGTAATTCTTTAAATAGCACGTAAAATAATAGTGGGGTTTAAAGATTTTTTTTCTCCCTCCCAAACATTACAACTCCCCTCCATTTAAAAATGTTGGTAGGGAGACTCCCGTCCTTGGAAAAATTGAATTTCAAGCCCTGCCTATAATATGTTTGTGTGTATTGAGGTTTGTATAGATGTTAGTGTGTGTGCTGTTTTTAATAAAGACAGTTTCATTTTTCACACGAACCTTTCAAAAAATTCACATTCTTTGCGCAATCCTTTAACAAAATTCGCATTTTTTTTCGTGATTCTTTAATGAAATTCGCATTTTTTCTGTATCTTTTTTTGTCGAGATTCACAATTTTTTCAGCTATCCTATGACGTAATTTGTGTTTTTTTCAGCGATAATTTGACGTAATTTGTGTTTTTTCTGCGATTTTTTTTTCACGAAATTTGCGTTATTTTCCATGATTCTTTTATGAAATTTGCGTTTTTCTGTGATCCTTAGACGAAATTTTCTTTTTTCGCAATGCTTTGATAATAATCACATTTTCTCTGCTGCCTTTTGATAAGATTCATGAATTTTCAGCAATCCTTCGATGAAATTCGCGTTTTTTCAGCAATCTTTGAAGAAATTCGCATTTTTCTCTCGATACTTTAACGAAATGTGCGTTTTGCAGCGATTTTTTGATAAAATACATTTTATTCCGCAATTTTTAGACGAAATTTGGCACGAAAGCGCTATCTTTTGGTGAAATTTCCTGTTTTGCGATTCTTTGACAAAATTTGCTCACCTTTTGCGTAAATCGCGTTTTTCTGTGGCCTTTTAACAAAATTCACGTTTTACATGATCCTTTGATGAAATTAGTGTTTTTCCCGTGATCATTTGACGGAATCTAGGATTTTTTTCCTGCAAAGATTGATTATTTGTTTTTTGTCTGCAGGTGCCCTAAAAAGTTTGTGATGCCTGTCGCTGCATTGCACGCATTCTGCCACGGTGTATCAAACAAACAAAATTCATCCTAAAGAATTATTGTTTCGTTTCTGGAAATGAACAACCGTCAACTAATTGGCTGAATTATAAAGGGTGAAATGTGTAGGCACTGAGTATCATCTATACTATTAATGTCGGTAAACGTCTGTCTGTGTGTGTGTTGTTGTGTCTGGCGTCTGTATGCACAAAACTCTGCATGCAGACGACGGACATAAGTGCTTTTGGTATAAAAAAATTTGGAAGGGGAGTTTTTAAAAATTCACAACATTTTGTGGGAGAAGAGGGGTGCGAACGAATTTAAAAAATGAGTCCGCATCAATAATTATGGCGGCGGGGGTAGTATGTTTTGCCCACACGGGGTGGAGACTTTTCTTTGCTGACACCACTCATATGATATATCGTTCGAAAGGCCTGCGACTGCCTTTTCATGTTATGCATCTGTGTGGTCCATCCCCCCCCCCCCGCCAATTGGGGCGCTTTTCTAAATTTTGCACATACCACTCATGTTATATATCGTTAAAAAGGTCTGTGACCGCTTAATCATATTATGCATCTCCGGTGGCCATCCCCCCACTTTGCCTCCCCCAAGGGGGTACTTTTGTAAATTTTGCACAAACCCTTCATGTTACGTATTGTTGGAAAGATCTGTAACCGCTTAATCATATGCATCTCCAATGTCAATCTCCCCAATTTGACCCCCCCCCCAAGGGGGCAATTTTCTAAATTTTGTTGACACCCCTCATGTCATATATTGTTGGAAAGGTCTGTGACCGCTTAATGATATTATGCATCTCCAATGTCCATCTCCCCACTTTGCCCCTCCCCCAAGGGGGTACTTTTCTAAATTTTGCAGACAACCCTCATGTCATATATCGTTGGAAAGGTCTGTGACTGCTTAATCATATGCATATCTCCAATGTCCATCTCCCCACTTTGCCCCTCCCCCAAGGGGGTACTTTTCTAAATTTTGCAAACAACCCTCATGTCATATATTGTTGGAAAGGTCTGTGACCGCTTAATCATATTATGCATCTTTAATGTCCATCTCCCCAATTGTCCCCCCCCAAGGGGTCAATTTTCTAAATTTTGTTGACACCCCTCATGTCATATATTGTTGGAAAGGTCTGTGACCGCTTAATCATATTATGCATCTCCAATGTCCATCTCCCCACTTTGCCCCCCCCTCCCCCAAGGGGGTACTTTTCTAAATTTTGCAGACAACCCTCATGTCATATATCGTTGGAAAGGTCTGTGACTGCTTAATCATATGCATATCTCTGATGTCCATCTCCCCACTTTGCCCCCCCCCAAAGAGGTACTTTTCTAAATTTTGCACACAACCGTCATGTTATATATCGTTGGAAAGGTCTGTGACCACTTAATCATATTATGCATGTTCCGTGTCCATCCCCTACTTTACCCCCCCCCCAAGGGGGTACTTTTTTAAATTTTGCACACACCCCTCATGTTACATATCGTTTGAAAGGTCTTTGACTGCTTATTCATTTTATGCATCTCCTTGGTCCATCCCGCCATTTCCCCCTCCCCAAGGGGGCACTTACCATTTACTTGCACAACAGCGCTAAATGTGTCAGATGAAAGAAATTCCGCGAGTGCATGTGCCAGTGAAACTTAGCCAATTGCTGTTCTTCAACCTAGCTTTAATTCAAAGTGGGTTTTTTATTTATTTGAATTATTCTGCAAAAGTTTCAAACATTTTAAAGCAGCTATGAATTTTAGGTGGAACCCGAAGCACAAAAGTTCGGGAACACATTTCCGTATTATTTAACTCCAGACGGAGAATTTTAAACTGTGCTACGTGTTTCCTAACTGAACTAAAATTTAGCATCCTATGTAGTATATATACAAATCTATAGATCCTATACAGGGCTGAATAAAAGTATTCGGATTACTTAGATGTTATCTTTTAGCTTATTAAAGAGTATGATTCGTAAAATTATTTTGGAAGCGTTGGAAAGTGTTACATAATATATGCTTGACGCATGATTTTTCGTTCTTGTTTTCATAGCTTTGGTAATATCTAAACTATAAATTTATCGTCCGGTAAGAAGTAAATATTAAAAATGCAATAGTTGTCCGAGCAAAAAATTCTACGTTTATTTTAAATTAAAGTTAATAAAAAAAATTGCTTTTCCCGAAAATCAAAACGATAAAAACATAGCTATTTATTATTACCTATTTATTATTATATATCATAGCTATTTATTATTATATATTATTACCAAAAAAAAAAAAATTAAAAAAACATTGAAATCGCTTAACCCTTAATGACTGCGACAGAAATTGTCACATAGTTACTGTGAGCGTTTCTCCGTTTGATTGAAGGATGAATTAATGATTATATTAATTCATAGAATACGGTTTATGTACTAAACTTTATGTACAGGTATAGGGTGAAACCCCCAATTATTGACAACTAACCAGTAACTGACACTTGAGCAAAAATCTAACTCAAATAAGCATTTTGTTGTACAATTCTGCAAACTAATGCCATCTAGTGGTAAATTATACACTTATTTTTATTTTGGAATCGATTTATTCACCACTAGAGGGCCAAGAACATATACAATGAGGAAGAAACTTTTGAGAATACAAAAAGTGCCATTTTGAAGCACCCATCTTATATCTAAAATTAAGGAAGTGTTTTTCTAATCTATTTGTAATGCAACCATCCTAAACTTTTTTTCTTATAGTTACACTTGTAGAAATTAGTTTAAAGATGCATATGATATATTAGGGTCATGTTTTAGGGTTTATAGTTATTTAATTTAGCTTAATGCGGGGTGCCAGTTATTGGTTCCTAGAATTTCATTTCACCAGTCTCTGACAGAGGTGTTAGTTAGTTATTTCAAAGAAAGTTGAATTCTATTAGTTGAACTGTTTAAAAATGCTTAATAATATATTAAATTTATTTTGTAGTAAGCACCATTAAAATTTAAGCTGTTTTACCGGTGTCTGATACCAGATTTCAGCTACTGGTTCATAATGTCAGTTATTGGATATGGGCATTACTAATAATGCAGTACAAAATATTTCTCCTATATACTCTTACTATATACTCTGCATGACTAATAATGCAGTACAGCTTACTAAAGCCCACTTTTTATAATAAATATTAAAGTATTTTGTTTATATAATTTAAAAAAATTTTTTTAAAGCATTTTAATATTTTAAAATAAAATGTCAGTCACTGATTCACTTTGTGTCAGGTACTGGTGTTTCAAAATAGGGATGGTGTCAGTTCATAGAACTCTAGTTCTATGGTGTCAGTTAGTGGAGTTTTTGACCATATTTATGAATAAAATTAATTTTGAATAAAAAAAATGTAAAATTTTTTCAAAATTTTTCGAACAATATTTTTTAAGTATATCTCTACTATACTTTCCGAAACAAAGATAAGTATCAAATAGATTTAAAACTCCTTAAAGTGTCAGTTACTGGGGGTTTCATCCTAATATAATTAAAGTTTCTAGCGATAGTACAGTTCCAAACGAAACCAAATTGCTCTAGTATCTATAGTTAAACTGAGAGTTACAAGTTAAACTCTGAAGAATGGAAAAAGCAGTTAAGGATTAAGTAGTTCCGGAAGTTACAGTCGTAGGGGGTGAAAAAAAAAGTAAACACCCATACTAACTCTGCAACAAATTATTGTAGAAGAAAGTTACTGGTACCAAACGATGGGAAATAAAGTCTACTTTTAAATGATGTATATAAAATTTTCTTAGGGGACCATATACATATCAAAACAAATCCCTTTTTAATGAAAAGACCCAATTTTGACAAGATATTTTAAATCCCCAGTTCAAAACTATGCCTAGATACCAAATTTTATGAAATTCCTACGATTAGTTTCAGATAAATTAATTATTTTAAAATGAACTTATCTTAGGGGCTGTATCCAAATTGAAGTTCGGTACTCCATTGTTGAAATGCAACAGAATGACTATGTCACTTCTATTAATGTATTATTTCTTGCCAATATGACCATTTTACTCACTTAATAAGTTTCGGTTATTGTTATATACGGTAAAATAATGTTTACTAGCGTCGAATTATCCAATTTTTAAAAATATAAGGTTATCTGTAATTAAAATAGTTTTGGAATATGTGAATGTGATTGGAATTTTACAGGTGTTTTTATATTGCTTTTTCTCAGATTTTGAATTAATTTTAATTTTACTAGTTCTTTTCTAAATTTATATGTGAAGAATATCGGCGAATACAAAATTTTTGAATAAAAATAGTTTTAAGCAGTATAAAGAAACGATGTATAAAAAACCTAGACAAATTGCTTTTCAGTCTGAATATACGAGGGGCAGTAGGAAAATAAGTTTCCCCTGGCGACTGTGGACAGAGGTGTGTATGAAAGACAAAAAATGTAATGAGACATTAAAGATAAAACAGAACTTTATTTTTCCACATAAGTACCAAGTACATTGAGACATTTGTCATACCGCTTTATAAGCTTCAAAAAGCCCTCCAGGAAAAAGTCAGGGCTTTGCATACAGACGAAGCATTGAACGGCTATGGGGGCAGATGGCGCTGTTGACTGCAACAGCGTAACAACTGCTTGATGACGGTCGACCTCTACCCAATGGTATCGGTGTCTTGCACATTTACGTTCACCTGCTGTGCCGTCTTTCGCCCATAGACGTCCAACGCATGCTGAACTTTAACGCGAAATTTCTCGAAAACTAAAGCCCAATTAAAGGAAACCTTTGACCTGAATAGTTAGGGGTATGATCCCTAAAACATTCTTTAAAATCATCAAAATCTGTGCGCATCATGTTTGGCGGTCCCCTTGTTAGTTATGAACGTTATTCCAAGAAGTATTAAATTTCATGATTTAATGTTATAGTTTCATATTTTTACATATTCATTCTAATAACGAATATTTCTTATATGTTAATTACAAAATTTTCTTCAAGATTAGCCATAATTTTTATCTATACATTTCTCTGAGAAATTCAAAGAAAATATTAAATGTCTTAGTGCTTTCTAAATTTGAAATATTTCGCCTATAACCCCGATACATTCACGGGCAGTGTATAGGCTACTTTATTTTTTATTTATATTGTTTGAATTCCACCAGTTTTTCAAAATGGTGTAATTAGCTTTATTCTTGCATTATTTTATCTACCGTTAAATAAGGCGAATATTTCTACTTAAAAAAGTTGGTGGCAATCAAGAAATCTCAATTAAAAAAAAAGTAGACTGCACTTATCGGGCGCGACGATTAAGGGGTTAAACATAATTTAAGGATAAAGGTCCAAAACAATTCAATCCCAAAGCACACTAATTAAAATATATTAATCCGGTTATTGTCAACTAGCTAACCTGCCCGGCGTTGCAAGGGCCCGAGATAATTACAATCTCAGAGAAAGGCGTTAACCCCCTCCCTCCCCATACCCACAAATATAATGAATAATTTGTTCAAGAGAACCACCGTCACCTACATTAACGCGATCATTAAAAAAAGAATTGCATTTTTCTGATAATTAGAACATAACGAAGACGCTACGCTAAAATAGCCGGCAGATGACACCCCTTCCCGACCTCAATTTCAAATCTATATCTTAATTAGTTACCTAAATTTTTGTTCAATAGTAAATATCAGCAATTATTTCCTTTTATTTTCGCAAACTAAATGGAGGGATCGGCCAGAGAAACAGATCTCTTTGTAGTTCAGTTTTTAATGAAAGCAGATCCCTGTCTGAAACTTCCTCGGATTGTTTTCACTGGCGCCGGCAGATTTTTGGCAGTTTTTTGCATAAATTAAAAAAAAATTACCAACCGAATTTTTCAAAAATCACGTAGTCCGATGCAGAATATTTTTTTACATATGCTCAGAAATTTTCGAATTGATATCTCAATTAGTTTTCTTAAAATTCACTAATTAGTAAAATAATTTCGAATTCGTTCATTTCCGCTTCCAAATCCAATACGCCTGTTCGTTTCTTTCGCCATTTTCATTTAAAAGATATTATTTTAGAAGCGATGGTTAATGAGAATCTAATTAATATCTAGGCTAATTATCAAAATATTAAAATTCTGAGAGTCAGGTGCACCAAGAGAGGGTTTGGACTACCTAAATCTAAATTTACAGACTTCTAGGTGCGCTAAATTTTCCTAGCCATCGCCAACAGACACACACACACACAGAGAGAGAGAGAGAGAGAGCGAAACTTTCTTTTATGAGTATAGATGACACTATGTTTAAAGTTGAAAGTTCTTAGTTGAAATAGGGAGTAAAAAATCCATTTAAAATGAAGAGAATGAAAGTTGTCTACATCTTTTAAAATTTTCATCTATATGATCTTTTCCAGTTTCACGATTTAATGTTACAACTTCATATGTTTCGCCATTCCTTCCAATTACAAATTTTCTTCCTTGTAAACTGTAATTTTTTTCACGATTATAGTCATACTTGGCTTCTATCTTTACTCCAAAAACTCAAAGAAAATATTAAACGCCTTATGAACTTCAAAATTTGAAATATTTAGTCTTTAAATATAATTTTAAAGTAAAGTAGAAAATAATTTAATACCAAATACACCAATGAAAATACATTAAACCGATTATGGTCAATGACACTGCGTTCGAAGAGTAAAGTTCTTAATTGAAATATGGAGTAAAAAAATGATTGAAAATGAAGAGATTATGAAAGTTGCCACGATCTTTTATTTTTTTTTAATCTTGATCTTTTCAAATCTCACGATTAAATGTTCCAACGTCATATTTTTAGCCATTCCTTCCAATTACAATATTACAAATGAGTACGTGAGTTTCAAAACTAGCCTTATCCAAAAAATCAAATTCGAGGAAATCGCGAAATACCTCTGACTGCTTCCATTGGTTTTCATTGTAAACCAAGATTCTAGAACGCCAGAAACGTCCAAGATTTTAAACGCTAAAACTAGTTTTTCTGCGGATTGCAGTGTCTTTTCAGTGAATATTTACCAATAGAACAGATTGATAGAGAAAACACGATTTTTTAAACTTTGGATAAGTCGAGTTTTGAAACTCACGTTCTCAAATATTTCTTCCATCTAAACTATATAGTTTTAGTTACAATTATACTCATACTTATAGCATCTATGTTTACTCTAAAAGCTCGAGGAAAATATTAAACGCCTTATGTACTTCAAAAATTGAAATATTTTGCCTTAAACATAATTTAAGGATAATTAAATGTAACAAAAAAAAAAAATAATAAATAAACACACCCATTAAAATTTACAAAAATGTCAACTTATATTATAAAGCACAAATGTGTGCGTCGCTCACGAGGCTAACGAAAACGACAGGCTACCGCGTTACATTCCACTTATCTTTTTTTACAGACCGCTAGAGTGACGTGATGCTCTTTTCGTACGCCTTCATTGGTGCTTTCGAGCAACACGTGACTCCGGCGGTCTGTAAAAAAATATATGCGTAAAGCACCGCGGTAGCCTTTCTTTTTCGTTAGCCTCGGTCGCTCAATTCTGACGTCATAATGATGCGGGCGAGGCTAACGAAAAAGACAGGCTACCGTGGTGCATTCCACTTATCTTTTTTTACAGACCGCTAGAGTGACGTGATGCTCTTTTCGTGCACATTCATTGGTGCATTCGAGCATCACGTGACTCTCGCGGTCTGTAAAAAAAGATATGCGTAAAGCACCGCGGTAGCCTTTATTTTTCGTTAGCTTCTTGCGGGCGGTGCTAACGGAAAAGAAAGGCTACCGCGGTGCTTTTCGCGTATCTTTTTTTACGTGAGATCTTTTTTTACGCCGGAGTCACGTGATGCTCGACTGCACCAATGCAGGTGTACGAAAGGAGCATCACGTCACTCTAGCGGTCTGTAAAAAAGATAAGTGGAATGCACCGCGGTAGCCTGTCTTTTTCTTTAGCCTCGGATGCGGGCAACAATGTGGTGAAGATGGATGAATGTTGCAATAATGGAGCTATTTTTTCAAGTAAACAACCGTAAAGTTATTTGTATGGGGAAAATGCAAGTTTTGGGCCGACGTTGACCGCCCTTAGGGATCTATTTAAAAAAAAAAAAAAGTCCAATTCATGTATTGCCCTCAGGAATATTCCAAATTTCAAAGTTCTATGACAACAGAAAGTGGATGGAAAATGAGTCACAAGATGTGACTGCCACATACTTTCTTTTAACTTACATTCCTGTATGTATGCAGAGGTACCAAACTTTCATTAATATTCCGTAATAGGTGGGTTAATTTGACCCAGGTTTAACACGTTTTGCACCAGAAATTTTTTAAAGAAATTGAATTAAATAAATTCCACGTAGAAACCTGAAATTAAATAAATAAAGATTTATCCAATAATTTTTCTGGTTTGAAGCATTGTTAAACTGGGTCAGATTAAACCACATATTACTGAAGATTAGTGAGAACTTGGCACCTCTGTGTATGTAATAAAAGTCGAAAACAATTTAATCCTTAACGGCTGTTAGCGATCTCACACATCACTGTTATTTTAATTTTCACAGTTTAACTTGTAATTTTCAATTTATCGATAGATACGAGTGAAATTTTGTTTTGTTTGCAGCCCTAGTACTATTGCTAGAGACTTCCGAATATGTGAACTTTAATCATAATAGAACTTAAATATAATTACCTATTCATAAAGTTTAGCACAGAAACAGTGCAAGTTAATCGAGAATTTTATTCATTTTTCGATCAAGCGGTCTCAGATACCACTGACAGTACCTATGCGACAATTTTTGTCACAGCAGTTAAGGATTAATACCAGAATACATCAAATAAAGTACAGGGTTATCAGAAAAAATCATCCGATTACAAAATATAATATTTTCCATAATTGCAAACAGAAATTTATAAATAATACGTCATTGTAAAGGAAAAATGTTAAAATTTTAGTTTGTAACATTGTATCTTCAAAGGTTTACGGACCGTTCTTTTCTGCCAAAAAATCAATGAGCAGTATCACCTATCTCGATATGTTGAAAAGTTGGCTTTTTCCTCAGTTGAAGGAAGATATGCAAAATTTCATTTCTTAACAAGACGGCACAACGCCCCATTGATATTTGGAGGTTCTTAAATTTCTAAACAGAAAACTACCACACCATTGGATTGGTCACAGTGCAACCGATGATTTGGTCCTACACAGCTATCCTCCTTTGTCATCTGACTTAACTGGCAATACGACAAGTTTCACAAAACCCTTCATTTCTCAAATTACTAGACTTATTCCTTCATACATTTAAAATATCGCCTTACGAAATTAATATTTTTAACTTGTTCTCTTTGTACTGTTCTTAAAGGATTGTTCTTAAAGGATGTCTCTTTTTTTATTAGTTATCAAATTATTTGCGACTTCTTATTTTGGGGATATGTCAAAGATCCTGTGTTCATACCACCTTTGCCTACAAGTTTGCCCGAACTTAAACAACGCATTTGTGTTTCTTTACAAACAGTTAATAGTGAAACATTACAACGTGTTTGGCACGAATTGGCATATCGCAATGATATTATACGGGTGACTAAAGAAAGTCATATCTAACACTTGTGAAAAAATATCTAACATTTTTTTTCTTTACAATTACACATTAATTATAATTTTCTGTTTTGTAATTATGGAAAATGTTAAATTTGTATTCGGATGATTATTTCCTGATAACCCTGTATATTAAACCGATTACGGTCAATGCTACTGTGTTTAAAGTTGAATATTCTTATTTGAAACGTGCTTGTGTAAACGCCTTATGTACTTGAAAATTTGAAATATCTCGCCTTTAAACATAATTTAAGGATAAAAGTCAAAAAAAATTTATACCAAAATACACCAATTATATTTTATGCTGAATTATAATTGGTGTATTTTGGTACACCAATGCATTAAATCGATATGGAACAGCCAATACATTAAACCGATATGGCGCAGCCAATACATTAAACAGATATGGCACAGCCAATACATTAAACAGATATGGCACAGCCAATATATTAAACAGGTATGGCACAGCCAATACATTAAACAGATATGGCACAGCCAATACATTAAACAGATATGGCACAGCCAATATATTAAACAGATATGGCACAGCCAATACCTTAAACCGATATGGCACAGCCAATACATTAAACAGGTATTATACATTAAATACTCTAAACCGATTATGGTCAATGACACGGCGTTTAAAGTTGGATGTTCTTATTTGAAATATGTAGTAAAAAATCCATTTAAAATGAAGATATATGAAAGCTGTCTCGATCTTTTAAAATTTTTATCTTGATAGTTTCAAATCTCACGATTAGATATTCCAACCCAACTTCATATTTTTAGATATACCTCCCAATTACAAATATTTCTTCCATCTAAACTATATAGTTTTATTCAAGATTATAACCATACTTTACATCTATCTTTATTCCTAAACCTCTAGGAAAATATTAAACGCCTTATGTACTTTCAAAATTTAAAATATTTCGCCTTTAAACATAATTTTAGGATAAAACCGAAATACAGTTGATAACCAAAACACCAATAAATATTTTTAATTCAATATCTTTTCATACACTTCTGCAGAGTTTAATAAAAATGTTATTTATTGAAAATCAATAAAGTTACTTTCCTACTAAACTTTTATTAAGGAATTAATCACTTGGGTGAATCACGATAAGCCTGTCGTTCAATTTCAGCATAAAACTGATAAGAAAATAAAAACGATACAAGAGTAAAATTTTACAAAATATACGGATAAGAATTTTTTATTAAAAAAATAAGTTTTTGCGCCCTGTACTCTGATGTTTTTTAATCTGTTCTTCAAATTTTATTGGTTAACAAAAATCTTTAAAAGTCTCTCAAACATTACAATTTTTTACTTCCTTATGGGGAAAGTGTTAAAAACATTTTATAAAAATAATTTGAAAGTATGTATATCGAAGAGGTTGGCGTTCAAACATTTACTGCCTTAGAATATTTTCTACAGGGAAGAACTATTTACAGTAAAATAAATTTTTTATTACTTCTCAATTATTCATTCTGAATATTTATTTAATATAATGAATCGCATCTAGTTTTTTTTTAACCCGGGAGCACACGTGCGGGGTATGATTATAACCAGTGCGAGTACGATTTTATTTTGCCAGCAATACTTCCAAATAATTATCGCCATCTTATTTAATCACAGACAATGATTACAAATTCTGAGATAGAATGAATCAAACATTACTTTTCATAAAAAAGTGGCAAATGTGAAACACGTCCGCATCCAGGATGTCATACATTGTGCATGTGTTCCCGGGGTAAAATTTCCACGTGCATTTCTTCTCTTATCCCAGTAGCATAAAATCTTTCCGCTAAATTTCCTCGCTTTGTTAAACCTATGACCGTAGAATGCATTTATATGAGGGGGTTAGAATGACTGTGTAGTAAGTCCAAAATTAAAAAAAATCTAGATAACCCTATTTTCTCTGAATATATACTAATTTCTATTCAGCGAGACAGTCAAATAAGTCTTAGTTCACTTACGGAGTCGCTAGAGGGAAAAACAAGTTGGACCACTTAATGCAATGGCAATACGACAAGTTTCATAAAACCTTTCATTTCTCAAATTACTAAATATTGACTTACTCTACTGCCATTCCAACCCCTTCATATATTTAAAATATCTCCTTAGGAAATTAATATTTTTAACTTGTTTTCTTTGTACTGTTCTTAAAAGGATGTCTCTTTTTTTTCTTAGTTATCCAAACATTTATAAAATATGTGGTTCATTTATAATTTTATGTGTTAAAATCTTAGCGAATAAGATTTTAATACTTCTCATAAAATTAACTATATATTTTAGTAACATTTTGAAAACTAAGGAAAAAAAAGAGACATCCTTTAAAAACAACACAAAGAAAACAGAAGCTAAAAATATTAATTTCCTGAGGAGATACTTTAAATATAAGAATGCATCCTACGCCCGCAGGATACCATTAACGAGGGGAATCGGAAAGTTTACTGACGAGCAGCCTTAACTGCTGTTAGCAGTCTCACAGACCGCTGCTTTTTGCTATCTTCGCAGTTTAATTTGTAAATTGCATTTAAAATTTCAATTAATTTATTCGTCAATTAAGACGACAATTACCAGAAACTAAGTGAATCTAGTTCGTAATTAAATAATGCATCTACTGCATTATTTGTCTGTCATCAACTCCCCCCCCCCCCACCTTCATGGCATCGAGAACTCATTCAAGGTCATCCAATCAACCTATAACTGTAGTAATAACAAAGGAGCATTGTAAATATAGGATGCTATCGCGGACCCTAAAAGTGACACAACTTCAAAAAATTCATTTTGAGTATTATTCCAATAATAGTGTCAGACTTAGGTGCGTTTTGCTACAGGGAAAATGTGTAGTTATTCGGAAGTCCGCTATGTTACGCTAGGTAGCACTTTGCTACCACAGAAGGGGGGGGGGGATTTACTAAATCCTCCCTATCTCTTCTACGTCTTGATTCTTAAGGGTTTTACGCTTTTATAACTGCATGCGGAGCAAAGTACACTGTTAAAAATAGCCGTTGCTTTACGGTGCTTTACTGCATAATTTACTGTACCGTATTACTGTAAATATTGCGCTTACCTGTTAAAAATCAGTTATTGACTGTAAAATTCTGTCATTTAGCGTAACTGATCATTTTCACAGGATTATCCCTGGTCCAACAGTCATTTACGGCCAAGAGAGAAAGAAATACAGGTTGTTACAGCCTTTTACGACAGATCACGGGCAATTTTAGTAAATCACCGTTATTCGCTACCGCAAACCGTAATCGAACAGTGGATTACAGTCATCTCATCTCATCTCAGTAGTTTGATTTTGGAAAATGGCAATGAACGCGCCGCGCCATGTTTGTTTATCTTCGCACGAGGAATACAATTCCATGAGGAAGGCCGCCATGAACATAAAGATACAGCTATTGAATTGTAGCTCCTGGCCTGGCTGTACCAATACCGGATTTATTCAGGTATTTATTTATCTGGTTATCTAATTTCAAAATGAATTTTAATATCAAAGTTTATGTAGGGTACTCCTAGGGTAGATGTGACAGTAATGGACACCCCTCAATGTTTTTGGTTTATAAAAACTAACCAATAAAAATTCAGCTTTTTTTATTTCATTAATATGCTTTCTTTAAATTCTAGTTTTAAATACAATCATAATATCAATTATCTATTACTTATTGTGGAATTTAGGGTGTTTTGATTTATTTCTGTTATTTACAATTAAATTTAAATTCACATTGGGAAATGTGACTATGAACATGGTTAAATATTGTTGGTAGATTAATATAATATTAAAAAATGTGGACTATAACAATTATAACTATTAATTAAAAAATAATTTTTAAAGAAATTTCTTAAGGGTGTCCATTACTGGCACAACTACCCTATATAAAAAAAATTACAGCAAGAAATATTTGTTTTATGGATAGAAATTACATTAGAAACCCTTTCATAAACAAATATTAAAGTTTTCAGCTTTTTCACTGAAAACAGTTTTTTTAAATCTCGTTTTTGGTCGACGAAAAACCATGACCTACAAATTAGGGGGGGGGGGGGGTTAACAGATAACATTTTAATGCTATAGGAATTCTGTGCTTTAAAATTTTCCTTATTGCTTTATATTAACATTTTTTTATATGAAACAGTAGTAAAAAAAGTAATAATATATGCTTAAAAACTGATTTTATGAAGCACAACAAAATAACGGGAAAATAAAAAGCACTAAGCTAAAATTAATTATTTTATAAATTAAACTTTATACTCATAATGCAATGCACATGCAAATTTTGTTATATCTTTGATTTTGTCTGGTCTCTGGATTACCAGTTTACTTTGGTGCAGCTTGTCCCTAATGTGACCTTGTGCCATTAAACCGCTTACAACCGACCAACTGTACTACCAGTTTGAATATTATAATGCTTCAATTTTTTAAATTTTATATCTTATTATTGAACTCTGTGTATATTTGTTACTTACTAAGCAAATTCAGAATAGTTTTTCATCGGCCATATTTTGACTGTGCTTAGCTGATTCTGATTAACAAATTTCTAGATATTTTCCCGCGACTGGATGACTAAGTTTACAATGTTTTTCCTGCGATTAACTGACAAATTTTATTTTGTACAACAATGTTAGGCCCTTTTGAGGTAAATATTTAATGTTTGATACTTTAATTGTGAGTAAAAAAAAAGTTGTAAATAATTTCTTGTTAAAGCAAATATTTTTTTAAAAATCATACAAAATATTAGAAAACAACAACAAATATAATAATTTAATATGAATTTTTTCGCATTTATGTATAAGTATAAAAATATTTAAATCTACAAACCACGTTTGTGCATGTGGTCGTTAACTTAACAGAAGTGGATACTAAACATAGTCTCTACCGGCCACTGCATACTAATGCAAATATTGCATTTTAACCTTTAATTGTCATTATTCATATAAATATTTCCTGATATATATATATAGATATTGTATACTTTTAGGTGGAACCACTCTTTCCATGAACATCGTAGTATCTTTGAAAATTTGTTCTTCAATTGAGGGCTAATATCTCCGGATTGTGGTAAACTGGAAAATCTCAAAAACCATCCTCTACTTTCGACTCTCATATCTCTAATGAGCCAGACTTTCGTCAACTGAACCATCCCCTCCCGGGTTGAATTCTAAAATTTTTTGTGCATTGTTGCCTTAATATAGATAGCGTGGACTTAAATGAACAATTTAAAACCTTTTTTATGTAATTATGTCAATTACTTAATGAGTTATTCACATTTTAGCACATGATGTTTTAGTTCTGTTTTATACCATTTTCTAAATTCTGAAAAATTCAATGTTCTTTGCATACATTTTTGGTCGACGAGAAACCATGGCCTGCAAACCAGGGGGGGGGGGGGGTAACAGAGAAAATTTTAATGCTATATGAATTCTGTGCTTTAAAATTTTCCTTATTGCTTTATATTAACATTTTTGATATAAAACAGTAGTAAAAGTGTAATAATCTACGCTTAAAAACTGATTTTATGAAGCAGAACAAAATAATGAGAAAATAAAAAGCACTAAACTAAAATTCATTATTTTATAAATTGTACTTACACGTAATGCAATGCACATGCAAACTTTGTTATAATATCTTTGATTTTGTCTGGTCTCTGGATTACCAGTTTACTTTGGTGTAGCTTGTCCCTAATGTGACCTTGTGCCATCAGGGGTCGATGCAGGGTTTTTTTCTTGGGGCCCATTTTGTGAAAAATAACATTTTGTAACGAAAGTTAAAATCCAGTTAATCAAATTTGAACCGAGCATTTATAAACAAACACTTTTTCTAAATCCTTTTGCTGAAGTTTTCCTCTCTGGTGAACTTGTTTGTTTACAAATTACATTTTAAAACATCACAAAATAATAAAAAAAATAATAAACAGTGTTTTCATGGAATAGAATTTTGAGAAGGAACCCATTTTATCAAATTGATTTTTGTGAAGGGCCCCATTTTATTAAATAGATTTTTGTGAAGGGACCTAAATAGGCCCCTAATTTTTCCTGGATCGACCCCTGACCATTAAACCGCATACAGCCAACCAACTGTACTAACAGTTTAAATATTATAATGCTGCAATTTTTAAATTTTATATCTTACTGGTATATAACCCCGTCAAAAATGACAGATTGTTGATTTGCGATTCTTTTTCATAAGACTTCATACAAACAAACAGCATGAAGACTTTATTATTGAAAGGTTTGTACTGTAAAAAAGTACATTTTAAAAATGACAAATGATATCTACAAATAAAAATGAGGATATATATATATATATATATATATATATATATATATTTTACTCAGTATTAAATTTCGGAAGTAGTTCAACGATTGGACAAAACATTCAAATTAAATATTAACAAATAATCCATGTGCGAAAGTTTCTGTAAAAAAGTGTTATCAATGAGTTTGTAAACAGCTTGACTCACCACATAACTCATTGTTTGATTACATAAGCAAAATTAAATAAAAATTACGTTGTGCTATGTATTCCTTATATTTTAATTACGTTTGATAAGAAAGAATCATTTTACAGTATATGACCCCTTATCCGGAATTCCAAAATCCGGAAAAACTCGAAGTCAGCAAAAAAATTTCAAAAATTTTCTAAATTTGTAAATTTTTACAAAAATTTTAGAATTTTTGAAAAATTTCGAAAATTTTACCGATTTCTAATTTTTTTTTCAGTTCATTGTGTTTCAGTGTGTAATCACTAAAATATTGTTACTTCGGTAGCGGTTGAACACGCCCCCCCCCTTTCTTCCCGAAATTAGAAACAAATCAATTTTCTCTCAAATTTTAGTTTAAAATTAATTTATATTACAATTCGTTTGAGACAAAAAATAGGTATATATTTATTACATCAAGGGTGATTCTGTTCCGAATTTTCCTAAAAATTTAAGGCATTCGGTTTCGAAAATTTTAGTCTTCAGTCCAAAGATTCGAACATAACAAAATCTCGAATTTTGAGCGATCGTCGCAGAAAAAAAGAATTATGTCTATCGTTCGAAGAAAAAGTAGACAATTTCTTCAAAGGATTGCGGAAACAACTTGAATTTTGTCAAAGTATTTAAAAAAAAACCCGCAAATTTCGTCGCAGAATTGCGAAAAAACGCTAATTTTGTTAACTAATCGCAGAAAATACGCGATTTCTGACAAAGGCTTGCGAAGAAAACGCAAATTTCTTTCAAGGACTCGAAAAAATGTTAAATTTCTTTAAGGGATCACAAAAAAAAACACAAATTTGGTTAAAAGATCGGGAAGAAAAAAAAAACGCGAATTTCGTCAAATAATCGCGGAAAAACATGAATTTCTCCAAAGGATCGAAGGAAAAAAAAACACAAATTTTGTCAAAAGATGCGAAAAAATGCGAATTCCGTCAAAGGATCGCGAAAAACAAACCCCGCTAATTTCGTCAAAGAATCTCAGAAAAAAACTCTAATTTTGTCAAAGGATCGTAAATAGAAGGTAAATTTCATCAAAGAATAGCAAAAAACGCAAATTTCTTCAAAGGGCGACGAAAAAATTATATTTCGTCAAAGGATCGTAGAAGAAAAACGCAAATTTTGTCAAAGGATAGCAGAAAAAAATGCAAATTTTGTCAATCACGAAAATAAAGCATGAATTTTGTCAAATAATCGTGAACTTCGGGAGGACCCAAAATCCGGAAAATTCCAAAACTCGGAAAGCCTTTGGTCCAGGGGATTTCGCATAATAGGTCCTGTACTGTATTTAAGATGGAAGCAAAATTTCAAAATACGCCAGTAGATGGCGCCAATGTACTGGATTGATCACTCAGATCCTCCGTACGAAAGAATTCACCGCTATTTCTGAAAAGAAAAGTGCTGACAGAAATAAATATAATACAGAAATGTTGATATACGTGTTTTATATGAAATAGTTTTTGTAGGTTTTAAACAAACTTAAAATATTTAAAAGCTCTAATATGCTTTTACAAATATTTTAACAGCAGAATCGGATGATGCATAGCTTTTTCATTAAGCCTAAGATGGCGTTTAACTATGGTCGATTCGCAGATCAGAGTGGTCGAGCCCGGAGCCGTTACAGACACTTTCTTGCCTTTGGATTTTATTATAAGTAAGATGATTGAACTCTGTGTATATTTATTTACTAAGCAAATTCCGAATAGTTTTTCATCGGCCATATTTTGACTGTGCTTAGCTGATTCTGATTCTTAAGTAGTAATAATTTTGTATACTTAAACAGCAACTAAAAAATCTCATCAACTGATATCAGTATATATATTTTAAAATAGAAATTCGATCTTAAACTCCTTGGGAGGAGGTGAGGAAGGCATATTTCACATCTCAGGATCTGTTGGGGTCAAGAATTTTATAATTATAGCCAAATTTGCTTGTATACTTCTGACTTAATTTTTGTTAAACTTGCTTGGGTTTTTTTTCATACAACATTTTTAAACAAATTTCTAGATATTTTCCCGTGACTGGATGACTAAGATTACAATGTTTTTCCTGCGATTGACTGACAAATTTTATTTTTTCCTGTGATAACAAATTTTGTGTTATTTTAAGCACACGTTTCTAAAATTCTCAAAAAAATTACCACAAATGACACAATTTACTATCGCAGAAAAATGAAAATGTCATTTAATGTAACACCGCACTTCATTTATCATACAGAAACTCTTAAAAATGATTTTTGTTCAGTATTATACCTTTACTATAAATAATATTTGCGATGTCAACAATCTTAGATACTTTTGAAGTAAATATATTCAATGTTTGATACTGTAATTTTGAGTAAAAAAAAATTGTAAACAATAAAATTTCTTGTTAAAATAAGTAAAAAAAGAATGATTAATTTTCATCTAGGTCATATGTGAAACTGTATTCTGCTATATTGTTATGTCAGCAGTGGTCGATGCAGGTTTTTTTTTTTTTTTTTTTTTTTTTTTTTTTAAGGCCCATTTTGTGAAAAGTAAAGGTTATTTTTGTGAAATTTATTATATTTTTGTAAAAAATAACATTTTGTAATGAAAGTTGCAATCCAGTTAATCAAATTTGAACCAGGCATTTATAAACAAAAGCTTTTTAAAATCCTTTTGCTGAAGTTTTCCTCTCTGATGAACTTGTTAGTTTACAAATTATACATTTTAAAACATCACAAAATAATAATATAAGAAATAGTAAGTTTTTATAGAATATAATTTTGTGAATTTTGTCATTTTATCAAATTGATTTTTGTGAAGGGGTCCATTTTGTTAAATAAATTTTTGCGAAGGGGACCTAAATAGGCCCCAAATTTTCTCTGGATCGACCCATTTTATCAAATTGATTTTTGTGAAGGGCCCATTTTGTTAAATAAATTTTTGCGAAGGGGTCCTAAATAGGCCCCAAATTTTCTCTGGATCGACCCCTGAGTACAATTTTTTAAACACTCGTTTTTAAAATACTCAAAAAAATACCAAATTATAAAATACACAATCGCAGAAAAATGAAAATTTTACTTAATGTAACATCCATTTTTCATTTATCTTTCAAGATCTCTTAAAAACATTTGTTCAGTATTAATAGCTTTACTAATAAATAATTACAATGTGAGCAATCTTAGGCATTTTTGAGGTAAATATATTTTCTGTTTGATACTGTAATTTTGAATATTTTGTAATTTTTGTTAAAAAAAATTGTAAACAATAAAATTTCTTGTTACAGTAAGTAAAAAAAGAATGATTAATTTTCATCTAGGTCATATGTGAAACTTTATTTTACAATATTGTTATGTCTACATTTTTTTAAGCACTCGTTTTTAAAATACTCAACAAAATACCAAATGACAAAATACACAATTGCAGAAAAATTTAATTTTTACTTAATGTAAAACCGCACTTCATTTATCATACAGAAACTCTTAAAAATGATTTTTGTTCAGTATTATACCTTTACTGTAAATAATACTTGCAATGTCAACAATCTTAGATACTTTTGAGGTAAATATATTCAATGTTTGATATTGTAATTCTGAGTAAAAAAAATTGTAAACAATAAAATTTCTTGTTACAATAAGTAAAAAAAGAAGGATTTACTTTCATCTAGGTCATATGTGAAACTTTATTCTGCTATACTAGCTGACCCTCGCCCGGTGTTGACCGGACCCGTGATAATAAATTAAAAAGAAACATCAAGTTTTTATTATTTTATATCTTTAATCGATTTTTGTATGAAATTAAATTTTTAAATAAAAAATTCGCGAAAAAATATTGATATTGAGTGATAAAAGAGCTCATTTTTTTGTTTTTTTACTTAAGGTCGTTTCATAGTTTTAAAATAAAGATATTTTTGTCCGAACGTTTTGAAATATTTATGGAGGATAATTAAAACGGTTTTACAGCCCGTGGAAAAATAATGTTATCGAGTTGTAAAAGAAATGTTTTCTTCTCGCTTGTTTTTTTTTGTTTGTTTGCTTTTGCGTCGGCTCCTTTAACATAGCCATAAAAATATAGTTCTCATCTTCCGAACTCTGACATTTCAATCCGTTATCAATAATATAACTGTATCCAAGTTCTCTTTATAATTTTGCGAAAAAAATATGCCTTTTCAGTTGTGGAAACATGAGTTCTTTAAAAAAAAGCTTTAGCTTTCAATGTCAGAGCAAAAACATATTAGAAGGTCTATGCTTCCAATGCAATGGTCCCTCCATCCGTTTTCAATCAACCCTTTTCAGTCCCCCTAGGCTAAACAGGTGAAGTCTAATCCATCAGGTTTCCCCTTTTTGAGGAGAAAAGCCTTAAAAAAAACATTGGCGCATGCGCAAAGAGACGATATTCGTGTGGAAAATTTGACAGAATGCGCTTTTCGTTTTAAATATATAGATTGTTATGTCAGTACATTTTTTTAAGTACTTTTTTTTTTAAATGCTCAAAAAAATACCAAACGACAAAATACACAATTGCAGAAAAATGAAAATTTACATAATGTAACATCTGCGCTTCATTTATCCTTCAGAAACTCTAAAAATGATTTTTGTTCCGTATTAATAGCTTTACTATAAATAATTGCTATGTACAGCAATGTTAGGTCCTTTTGAGGTAAATATTTAATGTTTGATACTTTGTTGATATTTAATGTTTGATTTTTAGTAAAAAAAAAAAAGTTGTAAATAATTTTTTATTAAAGCAAATATTAAAAAAAAAAATAATACAAAATATTAGAAAACAACAAAAAATATAATTTAAAATGAATTTTTTTGTATTTATGTATAAATATAAAACTATTTAAATCTACAAACCACGTTAAAAAGTGGCCGTTAATTTAACAGAAGTAGATACTAAACATACAGCCTCCACCGGCCACTGAATACTAATGCAAATATTGAATTGTAACCTTTAATTGACATTATTCAAATAAATATTTCCTGGTATATATATATTGTATCATTTTAGGTAGAACCACTCTTTCCATGAACATCGTATCAATTGAAGTCTAATATCTCTGGATTGTGGTAAGCTGAAAACCTGATCTACATGTCTATCTCTTTCTTATTAAATTTTGTTTAATTTGAGTACTCATACATCTCATTCGGTTCAGTGGTTCAGGAGTTATGACTCAAAAACCATCCTCTACTTTCGATTCTCATATCTCTAATGAAGCAGACTTTCGTCAAGTGAACCATCCCCTCCCGGGTTGAATTCTAAAATTTTTTGTGCATTGTTGCCTTAATATAGATAGCGTGGACTTAAATGAACAATTTAAAATCTTTTTTATGTAATTATGTCAATTACTTAATGAGTTATTCACATTTTAGCACATGCTGTTTTAGTTCTGTTTTATACTACTTTCTAAATTCTGAAAAATTCCACGTTCTTTGCATACATTTTTAATACCTTCAATTTATTGAAAAGTGTGTAAAACAATGACAAAATTATAAAAAATTTAATGAGGATTAACTTAGTATCATTGTTTTTAAATTTTTATTAAGTTTTGTACATGTGTGTTGCAATTTTCGGAACATCATTTCTGAGTATTCTTCATTTTTCCCCCATGTTTTTCCAATGGTGTTTTCATTTAACATCTAAAGGTGAAAATAAGGAATTTTGCTTAGTAGCCACTGGCCGGTTGTTATTTTTTTTTAGTAGCCAGTTAGTGGCGAGTTAGAATAA
This sequence comes from Maratus michaelseni, assembly GCA_963931845.1. NCBI lineage: Eukaryota > Metazoa > Arthropoda > Arachnida > Araneae > Salticidae > Maratus > Maratus michaelseni. The sequence continues at coordinate 82,322,307 of OZ007599.1, read as the reverse complement.
TTTCTAAGTAGCCAGTAAGTACATTTATGTCACTGATTATTTAATTTAAAAAATATATAATTAGTTTACAGTAAAGTAATTTATGTACTGAATAAAAATATTTTAATTTATATTGCTTTGCATAAACTTGAGATACTAATTTTCAATCTATTTTAAATGTTAAAATGAGTTAACATCAAAGTTATACACAACATGCTTAAGTAGCTAACTACATAACTCTCACTAAGCTGAGGTACTAGAGTAGCTAACTACATAAGTACCTTTTTTTTAAAAAAATAAGGAATTTCCATATTTTGGAGGCATAAAAATCAGGAATTTTGTCGATCGGTTGCGGAAAATAGTGAATTTCGTCGATCGGGCGCGTGAAAATCATGAATTTCGTCGATCGGGCGCGTGAAAATCATGAATTTCGTCGATCGGGCGCGTGAAAATCATGAATTTCGTCGATCGGGCGCGTGAAAATCATGAATTTCGTCGATCGGGCGCGTGAAAATCATGAATTTCGTCGATCGGGCGCGTGAAAATCATGAATTTCGTCGATCGGGCGCGTAAAAATCAAATATTTTGGTAATCAGGTGCGGAAAATCATGAATTTTTCCGATCCCACACGTAAAAATCAAAAATTTCGGCGATCAAGTGCGGAAAAATCCTGAATTTCGTTAATTGGACGCGGTAAAATCCTGAATTTAATCGATCGGACGCGGTAAAATCATAAATTGCGGTGGTCGGGTGCAGAAAAATCATGAATTTCGGTGATCTGATGCAAAAAAACAAAAATCAACAATTTCGGCAATCGGTCGCGGAAAAATCACAAATTTCTGTGGTCAGGTGCAGAAAAATCATGAATTTTGGCAATCGGACGCAAAAAAATCAAGAAATTTGGCCGTCGATTGCGGAAAAATCATGAATTACGGAGATCGAGTGCGGAAAAATCATTAATTTCATCGATCAGACGCGGTAAAATCATAAATTTCGGCGTTCGAGTGCAGAAAAATCATGGATTTCGCCGATCGGACGCGAAAAAATCTATTTCGACGATCGGCCAAAAAAAAATCAATTTCGGCGATCGGGCGTGGAAAAATCATGAATTTCGTCGAACGGGCACGAAAAAAAAAATCATAACTTTTGTCGAACGGGCGCGAAAAAATCGCTAATTTTAGGGAAAAAAAGGTAATCGGAAAATCCTGCATTTGGCCGGTTCTTTCCATATTTTTAATCGCCAGTTTTTCAAGTTTAATCGACGAGTGGCGAATGGCGAGTGCTTATTTTCACCTTTATTAACATCCTCCTTTTTTGTGCACCTACTTTTTAATGTTTTCATACTTTTAACAATTTTAAACATTAATGGCATCTTAGCTTATAATATATACATGGTTTTAGTATTCATTATTTTTAGTTTTGATGGGTTTTAATATGTATAAGTTGTATTTTTGTAAACACTGTTTTTCTTCTAAATTGCAAATGGCGCCCCTTGGACTTAACATTACGTTGTTTACGTTCAATTTTGCTTAACCTGTTGCTCATCTCACGTGTCTAAAACTTTAATTAATGGACCCCTTTTAATATCTTAAATAAATTATTTTTTGAGTACCTCTTTGTAAAGTTGTTTACATTTACTTAACATTGATTTTGATGGTTTTTAATAAATTAATTAAAAATACAAATTTTTAATTTTTTGGTTATTTTATGAATTTAAATCATCATGCTTGAATTAAACTTTTATTTTCATTTGGATTTTATAAAAAATTTTAATATTTTCTATTTTTAATTGTTAATCAAAATTTGTTTTGATAATTCAGAAAGGGCAACTTAGTTCCTTTCTGCAGTATCATATTTCCTGTCAGATAGTTTAGTTGTTTTTTGCAGCAAATATTAATAAATATCTATATATATATTTCTGTTATGTGGCTGAATTTCTAGCTTATCGTTGGCAACAAATGTAGTTTCCAGAGCTCAGACCAATGAACAGACTAGATTGTGTTAGATCAGCTCCGCCTCCAATATGGCGGTCAGTGTCAGAGCAGTGAAAATCAAACGAACTAATATTTAAAATAAAATAACATGTACGTAATCCAAAGCGCATGAGATGATTCCTCATTTTAATTATGAGTAATATTAGGGGGCTTAGCCCCCTATTCGCTAACGCTCGCCAACCCCCCGTGAATTGCGAAGTTATTCACATTGAGATAGCAATGGGTCACAGATCGCTTCGCTCGCTCGCCCCTTTTTATTTTTCAGCAATTCTAGCCGGAATAAGTTCTACCAGAAAACATTTGAACATATGAAATTGACAATTTTTTTATATATATAAGTAATTCTTCGTTGAAAACAGAACTAAAAATTCATTTAGTTGACGCTACCAATGGGCATATAAATCATTTAAATACTATGAAAAAAGGATCTTGGAAACATAATTAGTTAAAAACTTATTGCACGACAAAAATCACGAATTTCGTCGATCGGCTACGTAAAAATCTTGAATTTCGTTGATCGCCTACGTACAAATCTTGAATTTCATCATTCGGAGCATAAAATCATGAATTTTGTCGATCGAACGCCCAAAAATCATGATTTTCATCTATATGAGCGCGTAAAATTAAAAATCATGATTTTTGTCTATATGAACGCGTAAAAATCATGAATTTTATCAACCGAGCGTGTAAAAATCATGAATTTTGTTGATTATGCATGTAAAAATCATGAATTTTGTCGAACGGGTGCATAAAAATCATGAATTTCGTCATGCGGGCGCGGAAAAATCACGAATTTTGTCGATCAGGCGCAGAAAAAATCTTGAATTTTGTTGGTCGGCTACGTAAAAATCTTGAATTTCGTCGATCGACTACGCACAAATCTTGAATTTCATAATTCGATTTTTACAATTTTTACATGCATAATCAACAAAAGTTGAGATTGTTCTGTGCCGGATCAATGATATTTGCAATTTTTCTGTGCCTGATCAACGAAATTCGTGATAAACAGACAAAACAGCTGATCTTTAAGTGACTGACCAATGAAAATTATGAATTTTCCACACTTCATCAACAAAACTGACGTTTTTTTCGTGCCGAGAAATTTGATATCTTTCACGCCTCGTTGACAGAATTTGTGCTTTTTCTGTGTCTGATAGACAGAACTCGTGCCTTTTTCTGTGTCTGATCGACAAAACTGAAGCTTTTTCAGAGCCAGGTCGACAAAACTCGCAATTTTTCAGAGCCCGATCGGCAAAATTTGCTATTTTTTAATGCCTTATTGACAAAATTCGGGATTTTGTTATGCGAGATCAATAAAATTCGCGATTCTTATGACAAAATTTTCAATTTTCCCATGTCAAATTGATGAAATTCACGACTTTATCCTGCGAACTGTGGACAAATACTACAAATTTTTTCCAGTTATAAATTCACGAAATTCACAGGCCACAGGTTGTGCATCCCTAGAATATATGCTCAAATGAAATTTCTTGTCAATTGATATTACAGGACTTTTAAGTTCTATCATTTATGCTGATCCGTATGGTATCTATTTTTGGTGACTTTAGAGATAAGAAAATTAATAGATATTTTATCAAAGACAAAGAGTTTTTGTTTATGAATGTTATTTTGTAGACATTCTTATGCACATTTATTGAAGAGTTCAATTTCTATTATCACAAAATTTGAAAAATACGAGATTAGTTGATCACTTTATTATAGCTTTATGTATTTACAATTGTTATTTTTTAAAAGGTGTGGTGTTAATATTTTGATGTCTTTATTTTCAGAGCTTTTTTGGATATTAATCCCGAGAAATGTTCCAAAGCAAAGAAGACCCCAAAGCAACAAAGAATTGTAACATTAACAACAAAGTCCGCAAATGGACTACAAAACTAGCAGCTTTTAGATGGCGTATTACTTAAAATATATTATGTAAAACTAATTGATGAATTAAAATTTTTACTTTTGTTGTCATCTGAATGTTTTTTATTTAATGAAGGAAGTGTTGTTTCTTGATATGTGTGATGTCTATAAATCTGTTAGATTATAGTTTGGACAAATTCAGACGGATTAATTTTGATAAGTGTTGAGCCTGGGTCATTATGTTTAAGTGTCTCTTAATTTGTATTTTTGTATATCTCTTAAATTTATGTTGGTAAAATTGATTATGCTTGTATATGAAGTTTTAAAAATATGACATAACTGTTTTTTCAGAAATAGGATTTAATCATAGTGATTAAAACTAACACACTCGTGTTATTTTTAAATGCTATATATATATATATATATATATATATATATATATATATATATATTAGTAAGCCACATACAGTGTTGTAAATTGGAAAAGCATGTGTTGAGAAAGTTGCTAATTGTTTTTAAAAATATATATACAAACTATATGTAAAACAATTTTAGAAATATCAAGATAATGCGGTATTTATAAAAATGTTTCCATGCTCAACAATTTTAAATTTTCTGACACATTTTTAAAAGTAAAAACATGAAATTTACCAAATTGACTTTCAAAGACTTAATTTAAGCACGCTGTGTTTTTATTTTTTGTTCAATTAATTAGAACTTTCTTTAAAAAAAATTTCAGTATGACTTTTTTTTTTCCAACACTCTTGCTTTGGGAAATTCTGTTAAAAATGCCAACTTTGACAGCCTTTTTTAAAAAATATATATTCTGCCTTTATCAAAAAAATCGACAAAGGCAGCATATTATATAGTCTCTGAATAAGAGAACCTGCCAATTGGATGCATTTGAGAGAAAAAATCAATTTAAAAATGAGTAAAAAAATCAGCATTTTGGATTTCAATACATCCTTAACCTGTTGGAATGTATTTTTCTGTTCTCATAAATCATATTAAGATGGTTGTAGACAAAAATAATTTAACCATTTCAGGGGCAAAGTACTTTCGGTACTAAAATGTTGAAATAAATGACTGGCACCGGAATTAACGTTGAAATTTATTTGGAAATAAGAAAAAAAAAAAAGACAAAATATTACATACATATTAAATGAGACAGATTTTAGCAAATTTCTGGTGGGAATTAAAATTAAGTAGTTTCATAAACATATCACTGCCGCCCCTGAAAGGGTTAATATTATTAGATTTTGAAAAGTATATTGAATGAAGAGATACCAAAGCCATTATAGCATTAAACCATGATTTAAGAAAATACATACCCTTAGATTTATAAACATTTTTATGAAAATACAGAAAATTCTTGCCAGGAAATCATCCCATTAGTGTAATAATGAAAAAAATCTAAATGAGCAGCAATCGAAACAGCAAAGTGGATCGTGTTTTTAGATTCATAAATCTTTTGTACTCGTTTCCCTATTATCGAGTTATAAAGTCTTAAGGGAAGACACACGACTGTGACGCTACGCCCACTCATATTAATTTTATGCTGGATTGTATTTTTATATTCTAATCGCACCACTATATTTTTCAAATAAATTTTGTAGTAAGTGCATGCTTTTAAGTAGAAATAAAAAAAAATTCTTAAAGAAAAGTGGTGCGAATAGAATTTGAAAATAAAATCAAGTATAAAAAGCTAGCGAAAAATTCATGTGAGAGGGCATGGCGTCCAACTTATGTCTCTTCACTTAAGATTTTGTAACTCAGAACCGAGAGACGAGGGCAAAAGACTTATGCATCAAAAAACACGTTTCACTATAATCTTTCGATTGTTGCTTACTTAGATTTTTTTCATTATTACACTAAGGTGTAGTTTCTTGGTTAGATATACAGGTTGTCAAAAAAAGGTGGTAACAGTTTATTTTTGTAACTATATGAGATGGATGAATAATGTCCTTAATGTAAATTGCAAAAATTTGGATTGATTTGAATATCTATCTCCAAAAGTCATGGACTTGCTCAGGTCAAAAATTGTGACTTGTTTAATGTGCCATCGATTATCAAAACATTGAAATATATTTGTGAGCATTATTCTGCGATCTTGATCAGAGTTTTAGAGGTATTTAAATTAAACCTATTGGGTTTGAATAACTGCAACCATGATTATTTTTGTGGCTGGACAGTTTTGTTTATGAGGAACATAATAAAAATGAAACAGTTCAAATTCTTTATCTTTCTATCGACAATTTTGTTATTTATACTACCTTTCTCTTATACATAATCGCTCTTGTGCAGAAATGTTGTCACATTTTTTGGACACTACAATGTTATCGAAGGATGAAATCATGTGCAGTCCTGAAATCATTATTTTATGCTCATTTACTGTCCTAATAACTCTCATTTCTGGTGATACACAAGTTGCCAATTTGTATAGATTTACATCACCACTGAAATTTATTGGAAAATATTGTTACTTTAATAGCCGAAATCTTCTAATTTAATAATACAAAAAATTCTATTAAATTTTAGTGGTGAGGAAAAGCATTACAAACTGGTAGCTGTGGGTGATACTGTATATATGACTGTATATGACAAGAAAGCTACAGTCATTTACACTTAATTACGGTCTATACATTACTGTGATTTACAGTCAGATACATTCTTGAAAAATACACTGATTTACGGTCAGCTACGTTCTTGAAAATTACGGTGATTTACGGTCAGTTACATTCTTGGAAGTTACAGTGGTTTACGGTCAGAAACTGTCTTCAAAGTTACAGTGACTTACGGTTGGAAACGGTCTTGAAAGTTACTGTGATTTACGGTCATATACAGTGTAAATAGATAACGGTACATACTGTAATATTACAGGAAAATCTTGGAGTCCGTGCTGCCAAGCTTTTCCCGTAATCCAACGGTGAAATTTTTATCAGTGTACTATAGTTTTAAGTTACAGTAAAAAAATGCGAAATTTATTTTCCCTCTGCGGTGAAATATAGTACTTTTGAGTTGTGTCAATTTTCTTGCGAGTGAGCGATATATCTAATCCCGATTTAATCCTCAGACAGAACCGGCTCTAAGCTAAGACATACTAAGCACAATCCATTGGCACCTTTGTATTAGGGACGCCTTGCTACTTTTTAAAAAGTAGTCTTATTTGCGATTCTTTTGCACTTAGAAAAAGGTGTAAAGGTTGCGTCAATGAAAAAAAAGTGTAGCAAAGCACAAGGTTTCCGTTCGGGGGGGGGGGGGATACCTACTTTCGGCCACAAAAAGCGTTTCTGGAATATAATATTTTTAAAAAGTATTAGCTAATTTTATCAAATCTATAAGTACACCAGCCCAAGAGGGACATGGAAGATAAGCTGTCCACTTCCAAAATAAGTGAGAAAAGATCCATCCATAAATTTTATTTAAAATAAAGGGCACTGTAGTTGAAACCTGTAGCCCCCCCAAAAAACAACAACAACAACAACAACAAACAAACAAAAAAAACATTTTAATTTTTTAGTTATTTAATTATTGATTATAACTAACTGCATGCGGAGCAAAGTACTGTAGTTGTAGTAAAAAAAATGAGAAAATTATTTTCCCACTCCAGTGAAATATAGTACTTTTGAATTGTGTCAATTTTCTTGCAATATATCAACAATCCCGATTTATTCCTCGTATTTAATGATTGTTGAATGTCGCTCTTAGAAATCAGAAAGAGAAAACTGAAGACATTCCGTGCTTATGCAAGCAGTGTTAGTGAATGAAAAGGATCCAGCTAAATTGAAATTACGGCATACACTTCAAAGTTCAACCACAATGCCAAACAACTTTTTACATTTAATGTTTTATTACTCCTTTTTTCAAAGATTTCGGGCGCCCCCTGCATACACCCGTGGTGCAAGAACATAATATACTTTCTGGCTTGTCCAACCGTATTTAGAATTCCTTCGAAATAAGTGACCAAACTTGGTTTAAAAAAATAATTAAAAAAAACCGTGAGAAACATTTACTGCGCAAAAAAGTGTGAAAATTCTTCAAATTGTTTCATAAAAGAAATTAGGATAAGTAGGGGCAAAGACTCGCACCGGCTGGTTTAATATGAACGCAGCGTTTTTTCGATCTTGACCACTAGGCGGTAGTTAGCTTTCAATAGTACCAGTTGTGTATTGATAACTTGGAAAGAAAGTAGTACTCCGTGTCGAGAAAATGAGATAAATTTCTATTTTGCATTTTTGAGGCAATTTAAATATATATAAGAATCACGTGATTTTTGAACTGACACAACTGCAAATAGCTATAAATCCAAAAATTCAGCGAGCAACAGCAGCTTTTTAGCTTCTAAGTGCCGTGTAGTTTACCTCGATTGAATATGTTTAAACTTGCAGTTAGCCTGTTAAGTAAAACATTGCAGAATGCGGTAAAAGCCTGCATGTGTCTTGGGGCAAAGATCCTCACAAGTTCAAGGTGCGGGGTTTGCCCCATCGTTTTACGCAGATACAAAGTTTCCCAGAATTACGTCGTGGAAATGGATATTCTAATTAGCTGAACATCATAGTCCTACATAAAGCTGGTGGTTTTGTTGTTGTCAAGGTATAAGGCAACTCTGATACATGATTTCAGCTCTACGTAGTCAAAATTATTTTGTTTTACGCTAATGGCTACCATAGACAGTTTTATAAGAGAGTAGTTACAGATTCTGTGAAACGACTGACGATACCTTTATGCATACGGATAATGTTCAACTACTTTTATGTAAATCGATCCAAACTAGTTCTGCTAAGTCCGAAAATAACGTGTTTCATAGATAACAACAAATTTGAACATTGAATAATTATACATTTTTAATGGTTTCCTATCTTAGCATAATTAAACAACCTTCATTTTTTACTCAGTTTTTTTTTTAAAGAAAGTTACCATTTTTGCCAAAACAATTTTGAAAAGTGTTTGTGAAAACATTTTATCATGGCTTTTATTAATTTACATTCAATATATTTTATTCAGTGTGCCCAGATATTCTACATAAAATAAAACGTTTACAGTTTGCCTTTTTACTGTTACTGTTAAAGGTTTTATTAATGGTAAGCGTTTACGTTGGAAGTATAGGATTTCACTTTATTTGTTTTAGTGAAAATGGGGCAAAATCGCGCAGTGAAGGAGTAAAAATCTCCAGCGTTGGGCTTTGCCCCATCACTGCGGGTTTATACCCCAACCGATAAGGCAAAGCCCACAGAGCAACTTTTTAAAAAAAATTGCAATTTCTCACGAAATCATAATTTACTTATAATTTTACAAAGTTTAGGTTGCTGGAGTCACAGATTGAGATTCAAATGTAACATTTTAATCAGTCATCACACAAGTTTAACCCAATGCGTTCGTTCAAAATCAAACTATATGAAAAGTGCGGGTCTTTACTCCCACCTGCTCTATATAAGAAACTACAGAAATACCTACAAATCAGTTACGAAAACGTATAACCCTATATATATATATGTGGTCGCAATAGTTCTTCATCTGAACTTTGGACTGCAAAGCAAAGCACATATTTAATTGAGGATTGTGAGTTGGGATCTAAGTTCGACGATTCCCGCACAGTAGAAATTTGATTATATGCATTTTCATAGTGAGAAGAAAGTAGATTTGCCAGAGCTTTCGTTCCGATCAGACGGATCGAGAGATTGTCTCTCTTTGTAATTTTATGCCTGTTGGGGGACTGCGCAATTAACTAATTTTTAAACCCGACAGACGGTTTGATAAATTGCAAATGTTATACCAGTTTAAATTATTATTATTGTAAATATTTTATATTCTAATTAAGATATTAAAACTATAACGTAATTAACTTTGAAAACCGTCTGGACTATTCATTGTTGAACCTAGACACCGACCCATTTACTTCACCTTAATATAATAGTTATACTTTCACATTCATAGGATGGAAAGACGACTAATTTTCCCACATATATATATTTAAATAAAAGATGAAAAATCAGCAAAACTGAAAAAATGTCTCAATTTTTAAAAACAGCACTTTATCTCCTATATTAGAATATCGCCATTATTTTACTCACAGATCTATTAGAATTTCATAAAAAAGTTAATACTTTTAGTTGCTAATAAATTTGCATATCAAAAAACATATCAGAAAACGGGTAATCGAAAAAATGAATTCACGATAAATTCCAAATGCGTAAAATTCAGTGTATATGAGATTTCATAAAGAATTTAAAACATAGCTAAAACAAATAATGGATAAAAGGAAGTTGCGAAAGAAAAAATAATTGGATAAAATATTTGTATTTAAAATGAATTATTGAAACTAAAATGTAAGTGAACTAAGAATAAGGAGGGACTGGTAAAAAAACATTAGACATTTTAATAACTGATTATCAAGCCACAAAATTATTCTTCCTAGCGATAGATCGATGAACAAAATACACCCCTCTCTTCAAAAAATGGACACTTGGCGATTGTTTTTTTACTTGCCATAATTAAGGTAAGTAGCAGTAATGAACAAAAGACAAATGTAAAACGACAATTGTATAAAATGACATTTGACAAATGTAAAATGACAAAATGTCTTTGACAAATGTAAAAAGAACTTAAGTATAACAGTCACAAGCAACTAAAGTGACAGAGAGTAATAAAGTAGTAGGTAGTAATAAAATGAGTTTCAATCAATCACCTGTCAATTTGTCGTTTTTGACCGATATTTTTTTTTTTTTATTTGTCAATGAAAGTGTCCAATTACATGTACATGACCCATTACTGCACAATATTTTATGTATTGTTAGCAATATTTTGTCCGAAACATCCGTTTCTCACAAAAGATAACTTTATTATGCAGAGTGATTATAATTAAAGTTACACTTTGAAAAGGCTGTGAAAAAGGAACCACTGGTCAGAATGACCTGTTATTTCATCTGCATTTACGTGAAACAATGGAAATTTGTTTTGCGAAGGAAAAGTTCAAAAGTTGACCGATAGATGGCGCTGCACACGTCATAAGATGTTATTTAATAGACGTAAATATTATGTTGTGACACTCTTTGTTCAAAGCCTATCCACCACAAGGTGGTGCCAAAGCGGATAGGAAAAATATCTGTTATTAACCTGTTTAATCTAAGGTAAAGCCAGGAGAGATGGCGCGGTCGGAGAGATTGCGCAAATAGAGGTTCGGGGGAAAGGAGTAGAGTGAGCGCGCGGCGACTCCAGGTAGTTGTACAACAGCAGTAGTGGAGTGTCTACTTGAAAGTGCACGTTGATTGTTTTGAGCGTCTAAGATAAAGTATTGCTATTTTGTTGTGTTTTCCCAAAGTAAGTGCTTGAATTTTCATAGCTATTCATCAGAATTTCTATACAATGTCAGTAGTACAAAATATTTTTAACTTAAACGATTTCTCATAAGCTACTAATCTAGACTAACAATGTGAGCATCAACGGTTCGTTTTAGTAGCGGCCATGTTTAAATAAAAGGCCGCGCAATCTCTCCCACCAAAATTGGAGAGTTTGCGCATCTGTTACTTAGGAGAGATGGCGCATTGTTCCCATTCGTTTCCATGCTAGGAGAGATTACGCAGCTTATTGATAAATTTGCATGAAAAATGAAAAATGAAAATGGACTTATTTTAAGTTAAACGGTCAGGGGTGATATCAAGTAACTTAATGTTATTTTGTAATCTTATCTGGACTTGCTTTTTCTGATTCTTTTATTTTTTTCCTTTAATTAAAATTTTTTAATCGTTTTTCAAATTATTACCTTTTTCTGATTCTTCAGTTATTAGGTTGAAATATTCACTCCTAATACAATAATATTTGTTCACAAAAACCTTACAACAATGTCATTTAAGTGTAATTATTATTGTTAACAATTTAATTGTAGTTATCAGTAACAATCTCTCCTACCCGTGTGCGCAATCTCACCAACCCTGTAAAGACAGATTGCGAAAAATAACTTTCTTGGTTTTATTACAACTGTTTTATTAAGTTGTAACCAGGGCTGCGGAGTCGGTTTGGAAAATGACCGACTCCGACTCCTGAAATTTTAAAAGAACCGACTCCGACTCCGGGATGGCTTGTACTAGTATTGCCTGCTGATTCCTATTATTCAGACTGCTTCATTCATTTGCATCTGTTTTGAAATAGTAATAGTCGCTTTATTAGATTTGTCATTAAATAAAAGAAATATTACTATTTTAAAAAAGTGGCAGCAGTCATGCAAACGGATTTAAAAAAAAAGAAAAAAAAACTCAACTGGCAACACTGCAACCTGCTGTTACATTCCTGTTTGACCTTGAAGCATATGATGTGCATATCAACCGATATATTTTTTTTTCTCGTTTCATATTTTTGGATGAATTATGGGTGTAAGTTGTGATAGGTAGTCAAGACTAGGACTCATTTACTGCAGCGACAAACTTCTGATAGTATTTTAGTATAAAAAGTTTCACCTTTTTTAAATGCAGAATTTTTTTTTTAATAAGGCAAATATACTCATAAAATGCCTGTGGAACTTTGCCCCTACATTAATTGGCTCTGGTAAAGACTGAAAATATTTTGAACATCACCACATCCTTCGAGATACTCTATGCACACTCATACAAAAACACAATATGCATTGAATTTCATATGAGGTAAAATTTAATTATGGCATAACTCTGCAAATATTGCATGTAAAATATTTATATGCATGTAAATTGCAATCGAAAAGTTAAATTTGAAGCTATTAGATAGAAAAAAAACAGTTGAAATCTTATAAATCTCCAAAATTTACTTTGAACAACACACACAAAGATCTATCAGATGAATGCAAACAACATATATTATGTGGGTTATGTCATTTTAACTAAAATATTATACCAAAATATTATATAACCAAACTATATCATCATAACCAAAATATTTTATGCCAAATCAAACATATACGAGGGTCAATCCAGAAATAAGATTCCCATCAAATTTACAAATAGACAACATTGTTTATTTTCATAGAAATTTACATCGTTGGAAAGAAGAAAGTTTTCTATATTTTTCTACATAATCACCATATTTTTCTGCGTATTTTTGTAGACGATGCTTTAATTTCTGTATCCAATGTCGTAGAACTCCGCCGCCAACCCGCTGAGGAAGCGTTTCACCTCTTCTTTGACGTCATCGTCGCTCCAGAAGCGTTGGACATCCAAATGTTCCTTTATCTTGGGATTATCACAAGTGATAATCACTTGTTCTCAAGATAAAGAAACATTTGGGTGTCCAACGCTTCCGGAGCGACGATGACGTCAAAGAAGAGGTGAAACGCTTCCTCAGCGGGTTGGCGGCGGAGTTCTACGACATTGGATACAGAAATTGGAACACCGTCTACAAAAATGCGTAGAAAAAGGATGGCGATTATGTAGAAAAATAGAGAAAACTTTCTTCTTTCCAACGATGTAAATTTCTGTGAGAATAAACAATGTTGTCTATTTGTAAATTGGATGGGAACCTTATTTCTGGATCGACCCTCGTATTATACCAAAATATGGGTGAAAGGATGTTTAATTTTGGTTTTATATCCATTCTTGCTGACCCAAAAAATAGAAGGCGAAAATTTTACAATTTAAGCATCATTTGGGGTCTCCAGAACCCGAAAAATTACGATGGAATGCAAGAAAAAATAAAAGTGAAAATTTTACTATTTTAGCATTAATTATGTTCTCACGGCTTCGTAAAAAAAGGGCAAACATTTTACATTTTCAGCATTATTAATTATACAATTTTGGTTCCTGCAGACCCGAAAAATCCAAATTTATTGATATCTAAAGAAGTAAATAAAATGGAAATTTTACTATTTCAGACCCCACTGACTGAAAGAAAATGCAATATGTTGCAATTTTGGAGTTATCGTGTCTTCCAGACCCGAAAAATTCCGATGTAAGGGAAGAAAAATAAAGAGCTAAATTTTATACTTCCTGCATTAATTGTATAATTTCGGCTTTATTTCGTGTCTGCAAGACCTGAATATCGAAATGAGAAAGATAACAGAAATTTCACTATTTCATCATTATTTTAAGTACTGTAGACTCAGGAAAAAATAAATTACAATTTCACTCCCCCTTTTTTCCGGGGGGGATCCTATGCACACGAAAAAAAGGGGGTGGGGTGGGGAGCATATTTACAATTTCAGCATTACCCCTGGTCCTACAGACCTAAAGAATCTGAGGGAAACAAGAAAACATAAGGGAAAAATTTTCTATTACAATGATATTTCGGAAACTGTGGACTGCAAGAAGAGCAGAAACTTCCAATTTTCGCATTACCTCGGATTCTGCAAACCCCCAAAACCGAAAGAAAGTACTATAATACTAATAGAAACTATAAACTAGAGATTTCAATTAAAAGCAGTTTTCATATACGCTGTACACTGGACAGTATATTGGGCCAGTTTAACCTGGGTTTCCTTGTATATATAGTCCAAATATAAAAATAATAATTCAGTTTATAAATTTAAAATTACATAGAATTGGTTTAATTTCACTTCAAACTGTCTAAAAAACAAGCTGGAGTCGGAGTCGGAGTCGGCCTGTTTTTTAGTGACTCCGACTCCGACTCTTTTGACCAAAAATAGGCCTGACTCCGACTCCACGACTCCAACTCTGCAGCCCTGATTGCAACATAACAACAAAATAGCAATGGAAATGCATAAAAAACAAATGAAGTAAAATTTATTCATGGATAGTTTAGCAAAAAATTAATATTTAGATTTTCATTTATTGTTATTCTTTTGAATTGTGCACAGACTCTCCTAGCTTTACCTTATTTTTAATCAAAAACCGTAGAAACTAGTCGTTGGGGGGCCATCGTAATACTTACCCATCATGGATATGCATAATATAAAATGAAACATGTGCAAACTATTTATAAAATACATTGCAATTCGAATAAAATCGTGTCTTGATGACGTCATAAACTTTAAATGCTCTATTGCTGAATTGCGTAAAAGAAACACCCTTATAACTTAAAAATTTATACTCATATTAACTAACGGTTTACTGCGTAAGATTAAGCGTCTCATTTCCAATTAAAATATATCTTTGAATTGAAATTGGAATGAAATACAAGGTCATGAAAAATCGAAGAGTGTGGAAAATAGGATTACAAATATATCGGCAACTCATTATCCGATCGACTTCATTCTTTATGCAAAATTTATGTTTATTTATTGCCTTTTATATTCACTCCTTAAAATAAACAGTTTCGAAAATTTTTATATACCTTTTATCAAAACGAATATTTCGAGAGTCCAAAAAAAATTAGTTCCGGATAATCGAAGTTACTGAAATTCAATAAGCTCAATTAGTTCGGGAGATAGAGCGTTTACAGACACACACACAGACGGACGCAATTTTTTTTTCTAAAAATGTGTTTTTCGGAATCTCCAGTGTCTGAAACGTGTAAATCTGTCAAAATTTTTTTTTCGATTTTCAAAACGATTACAAGACTATAGTACGTATGGTGGGTAAGTAAAAGCAAAAACGAAATAAGTTTTTAATTGTCCCTCGGCCAAAAACCATAGAAAAAGCAAAACCTGATGAAACTATCAAGAAAAGGAAGTCGGCTACGACTTCCTTAAGAAATGTTCAATATGCTGCCCACCGTATTCTCCTACGAGATTAAAGCGCAAAACAGCATGTTTCACAACAGTGTTTCAGGGGTGATATTGTGAATGTGTTGTCTAATGCGTGTTTTAATTTATCTAAGTTCACAATTGGACCCGCAATGACGAGTACAGCGCCATCTAAGAGTCAACTTTTGAACTTTTTCTTTCGCAAAACAAATTGACATTGCTTCACGTGTACTGGGATGAAATATCAGTTCATTCTCACCAGTAGTTCTTTTTTTACAGCATTTTGAAAGTACATCCTTAATTATAATCACCCTGTATAATGCCTCCACTTTTTTCGACAGCATCATTAAAGTTATTAGCAATATTCATTTTCTGAAACGCTACCACTTTTATTTTCAATATGGTTTAGGCCATACAAAATTCTATTTTAATGATTTTTAGATTCATCTGTTAAGCGGTAGCTAATTAATGAGGAATTCTTTTGCGAAATACAGCACAATTGCACAGCACTAGCTTTCTTTTACAATGAATTTTATAGTACTATAACCCGTTAAGTGGGTGATTATATCTCTGATAAAACTAGTGCAAACATTTTCTATCAGTTTGACAGATGTAATTAATTGAAGACCGAGGCTAACGAAAAAGACAGGCTACCGCGGTGCATTCCACTTATCTTTTTTTACAGACCGCTAGATTGACGTGTTGCTCTTTTCGTACACCTGCATTGGTGGATTCGAGCATCACGTGACACCCGCGGTCTGTAAAAAAAGATACGCGTAAAGCGGTAGCCTTTCTTTTTCGTTATCCTCGTAGAAGACTGAAAATACACAATATACTGCAGTATTTTAGCAAAAAGACGCCATTGTTTTATTTTTCTCTCAAACATGATTGGTTAAAAAGATATCAGAAATAAATATTTCCATACGCAATATTTTCTTTATATTTCAAAGTCCCATTGAAGTGTGAAGCCTAAATATACAACTGTGTTCGTATTTCGAGGTGAAAACTGGATGAGCGTTTCAATATAAGATCACATTTGAGGGTCAATTTGCTATACTTATCCTGGTGGAAGAAGTGCAAGTGAACTGATCCTAAATTAGATTACTAATGAAAATAAATCCTTTTCAATCTTTCGATTTTGGTGGGAGGCAAAGTACATATATTATTTAGTGCTCCCGACGCGATACGTATTTCAGTTATACGTTTAACCGCTATACGTATAATACGTCGGTAAGAAATACGTATACCTTAAAAATAAGTTTAAACGTATCCGGATACGTATAAGCGTATATCGGTTAAACGTATAATTTAAGTATACGTATAATTAAATTATACGTAATATTTCAAATACGTATTTACTTTTAATACCAGTGGACCTCATCAGTCATACGCGAGGATAACGAAAAAGACAGGCTTCCGCGGTGCATTCCACTTATCTTTTTTTACAGACCGCTAGAGTGACGTGATGCTCTTTTCGTACACCTACATTGGTGCATTCGAGCATCACGTGACTCCGGCGGTCTGTAAAAAAAGATACGCGTAAAAAACCGCAGTAGCCTGTCTTTTTCGTTAGCCTCGGTCTTACGTCACTAAACGGAGAACAAGTTGGAAGTCAGTGGTGTTAGCCAAGCAATTTGCATAATATGTTTCATACATAGTATCTTATTTTCCCCCATAAACGATTATTATAAGTATATAACGGAAGTAAACACTTTGAGCAAAGAATGAGAATATACACGTTTCGGATTTATTGTCAATCATTGTCATTTCTTTTGAAAATTCTTTGTGTGTGTATTCAAGATTGCGTCCGAGTGCAAATGTTATTATTTCGACGGTGCTAATGTTTTCCACTCTGTTAATGTGTACACTGTTAAAAATATGGTGAAAAATTACCTCTGTATTTAAAGGCTCTCTATTTTTTGATCAATGAGAACGCTCCAAGGGCGTTTATGTAGCATTCTCATTGGTCAGAAATTAGAGAGACTTTAAAAACAGAGGTAATTTTTCACGCTATTTTTAACAGTGTACGAGCAGGGAAGACCGAGCTACGCTCGGTCAAAATTAGCTCTCAGTTCAAATATCATGACCCATGACTAAAATAACCCACTAATCAAATTTTCTCGAACATGAGACCAAGCGTCTTCTCATGCCCGAAACCCATAGGTTATAAAATTTAGTTAATTAGTCAGACGTTTTTTAGATAAAATTAGCTTGACCCACAATGACCCAAAAATGACCCACTAACCGAATTTTCTTGAGCATGTGACCTAGCCCAATGATTTTCTCGTGCCCCAAAACCGTAGAATACAAAATTTAGTTCAAATCATCTGAGCCGTTTTTAAGTTAAAAATAGCTTGACCCATAATGACCCTTGACCAAAATGACCCACTAATCGAAATTTCTCGAACATGTGACCTAGCCCAATAGTCTTCTCGTTCCCTAGAACTGTAGAATACTAAAGTTAGTTCAAATTCTCCGAGCCGTTTTTAAGATAAAAATAGCTTGACCCATAATGACCCACGACCAAAATGATTCACTAATCGAATTTTTTCGAAAATGTGACCTAGTCCAACAGTCGTCTCGTGCCCAAAACCATAAGATGTAAAATTTAGTCTAAATAGTCTGAGCCTTTTTTTAGATAAAATTAGCTTGATCCACAGTTACCCAAAAATGACCCACTAATCGAATTTTCTCGGAGATGTGACCTAGCCCAATGATTTTCTCGTGCCCGAAACTCGTAGAATACAAAATGTCATCCAAATCTTTAGAGCCGTTTTTTAGATAAAATTACCTTGACCAGCGTTGACCTAAAAATGACCCACTAATCAAAAGTTCTCTAACATGTGACCCAGCCCAATAATCTTCTCGTGCCCGAAATTGGTAGGATACAAAATTTAGTCAAAATCGTTTGAACCGTTTTTTAGATACCATTAGCTTGACACTGACCCATGGTGACCCAAAATCACCTACTAATCGAATTTTCTGGAACATGTGACCTAGCCCAATGGTTTTATGGTGCCCCAAAACGGTAGGATACAAAATTTCGTCAAAATCGTAAGAGCCGTTTTTAAGATAAAATTTGCATAACCACACACACACTAGATTTGCTCGTATTAGAATATATGATAACGCAAGTTCATTTTTTTTTTATCGTGTCACTCATGCTATTATTTATACAAAGAGTATGGGTATTACGTTTAAGATTTTTTGTTAATCTTGACAAATTTTATTTTTTTGTGAAGTACTTATAATTTTCGATTACTTATAACCTGACAAGCAATTGTCAATGCAGGTTTTAAAACGCAATCACGCATGCTTAAAATGACTTGTCTTCTCTTTTCTTTTTTTACTGAAAACATATTTTCAAAATATTTTAAATATACAAAAAAATATTCTTAAATACAATAAAAATGATTACGAAACTTCCAGGAGTTGGAATGGTCAACGTCACTATAAGGTATAAAGTATTTCTAAAGTATGTAGTATATGTTTTTTCTGCGGCCCCATGCAAAAATGTTTCGCGAGAAATATCCACGCCATAAAGCTAAAGAAGGAAGTCGTGTACAGTAGGGTGTATCGATTTTTAACTTTTTTTTTTGTTTCCAAATTCCAAGTTGATTAAAAGTTGCTACTAGACACCACAACTTACCACAAAAAATTCTGGATTTTAAAAAAAATGTTTAAGTCTCCCGCACAAGGCCTAAAGTTTGGAAATTTTACTTAAAAAGTAAATTTTTACAAAATTTTTAAAAAAATCTAAAACACTTTTTTTAATTGCAAGTTAAAATTCCACTTACAATAAGCATGAAAGACGATAGAAAATGTATTTCAAAAACTTAGCACAACATTTAGGTCTCCCGCACAAGACCTAAAGTTTGTTAATTTTGACGAAACTTTCGTAATTTTTAGTGTAAATGTAGACTTTCATTATGAACTCTGCAAGCTTTCTCAGCTCAGGGGTCGGATCATCCATGGCTAACGAAGGATTCGATTTGCCAGAGTAAGCCAACTGGCGTGCGAGCTGTTTCCGGGGTTTCGTCTGGCCAACTCTTCTGTACATGTACCTGTTGATACGGCTTTGGATATTTCGTACAGATACTTTTGATCTGTGCTCAACGCTTTAAGATCAACTTCTGGTATATCGCCTTCAATTGCAACAACATTGACAACATCCAGATTTTGGCAGCTTAGAAGTTGTTTACCAATAGGCTAAATGTGTTTGGTCCAGAAGTTGGCCCATCAAGAGCAACCATAATTTTTCTAAATGGTAATTCATTCAAATGTAGTAGACAAACAACTACCTGCAGTGGCTGTTGTATTTTATTTTCAAATAAGGTGATAACTCCCTTTGAAGTGCCTGTGTTTGCTGCCGTACCATCACAATCAATAGCTTTTAGTATTTTAAGATCGACAGTTTTTACTTCACAATACTTTTTAAGTGATGTAACTATTTCCTTTCCTGTTCCATTTATGGGAGTTACATGACCGAAATACTTGGATCCAGGTTCTTCAACAATAGATATGTGTTCTTCCATTAAAGATTTTCGGACACTTTTCCCAGCTACAATTTCTTTTGTTATGGTTTCATCTTTACGACAGTCAAAGTAAATGGCCAACAGATCAGAGGTTCGAGTTGAGCTTACTTCTTTACGAGACTTAAGTCTTTCACGTGCTACTTTTGATTTGTCGATTACTGCTTCTTGTTTCTCCGCAGTAACGTCTCGCAAAAGTGCAGTAGCTAACTGAGCTCCAGCTCTACTAGAAATGCCCCTGCGGTCACAAGCTCGTGAAAACAAAGACAAGCGTTGTGGCAGTTCTTGTTTTACTTCTACACTTGAAACACTTTTTTGACTCGTATCAAGTACATTTATTTCAAAATCACTATCTTGACATGATGTGTGAGACATTGAATCATCTGTACTATCACCAGAATAAACGTTTTCATCCTCAGTCTTTTTTACAACTACCTGCATTAAAGCTTGTGACCTATACTTTCTTTCTAATCACTTCTTAAGCTTTTTAGTGTCGTTTTTGTCACACTCTGCAATTGACATCAATCTAGGACCACGTTGGTCAAGCAAAAACTCGTGTTCTAGTGCCGGGACTTTTTTGTCAATAGAACAAATACAGTTGCTGCGGTCACATTTGCAAGTACAAATATCAAACAATGCAGTTTCAGTTTTTGACTGAAAGCTAGTTACTGCGTCTTTGTAGGAGTTAGGATACTTCCTTTTAGGCCCTGAACACTTTTTAATTTTCTCCAGCTGCTCATGCAGTTTTAAAACCATAAATATTGTGTTTTTGGTGCCACAAACAGGAATTGAAGCTCTTTTCCATATTTCCTCAAGTTTTAAAGCAACTCTTAACGCAATTACCTTCTTTGCAGGCTGATGTATTCCCTCTTGTTTCATTTCAATGCGTACCCACTCAAAATACTTCAAAACATCCATCTTGGTTGGCAGTACATTAAACTCACTCACATCAATAGGTTGCCCGATAACCGGCCTGTCGGTAGTTTGTCTAGTTACATGCGGTTTTTTACTCATAATGAACAACAACAACACTCACTCAATTGATTCTTACAACAAGACTATCGCACTTAAACACAACCGTAATCCTCGCTCGCGGGCAGACGATTACTGACAAGTCTGCGCGGTGATTCATATTTGTCGCGTCACCGCGGCGCGACAGTCTGGCCTTCCCCCACCCCATCGCTTCAAGTTGACGCTTGACGTATTGAAATGTGATTTATTATTTCACTTATTTCAACAATTCCAATCAAGCCTAACGAGACTTTAGTTACATTTAATTTTTAAACCAGCAACAACACAAATATCAAAGCACTGAAAAATGTTCAAAAATTGGCTGAAATTTACGACTTTTAGGTCTTGTGCGGGAGACCTAAATGTTGTGCTAAGTTTTTGAAATACATTTTATATCGTTTTTTGTGCTTATTGTTAATGGAATTTTAACTTGCAATTTAGAAAAAAGTGTTTTAGGTTTTTTTAAAAATTTTGTAAAAATTTACTTTTTAAGTAAAATTTCTAAATTTTAGGCCTTGTGCGGGAGACCTAAACATTTTTTAAAAAATCCAAAATTTTTTGTGGTAAGTTGTGGTGTCTAGTAGCAACTTTTTATCAACTTGGAATTTGGAAACAAAAAAAAAGTTAAAAATCGATACACCCTAGTGTACAGATGTTACAGACATGTGAAAGGTAGCTTCTAAGCTACCCGCTACCCATAGTAAAACATTTCATAATTAAAAGCTTAATTTTGAGGGGGGGGGGGCGGGGAATCTAAACTAAGAAAAAAAAATGTTCCGAATGTTTTATATATATATATATTTTTTTGGCATACCTTTAACTCAAGGCAAGGTAAGGCAAGGTAAGGTAAACTCTAGGCTTTCGTGATTATTTGAACAAGCAATCGCGATGCCCCACGCTAAGTGCGGGAATGCAAGCCTGAGTGGGGGTTTCGCAATGTTTCTGATCCGCAGACCAGCAAAAGAAAAGCATTTTTTTTAAACTAAATAAATAAACGAAAACAGTTTTAACGTTTAACCACTGGGGAAAGTTTCGTATATACTGTTTAATATAAAACGTATAACCGATTTGGCCGTATCATACGTATACAAAATCTATACCTCGTATAACACGTATACTCGTATAAACGTTTAAAAGGGAGTACTAATTTTAACTCTAATTTTAATTCCATTGCGAATTCGCACCGACCAAAATTTAAAATGTCTGCATTGTTTGAAAACATGCTTTCATTAATTTGCATTTAGCATAAAATTACATTTGATAAAAATAAATTATATTCCTCATTAAATTTTGTAAAGGAATCGTGCGTCATATTTCATAATCATTATATTGTCAACAAAGTTATACAGTTGAAGTTATGGAATTGCAAACCGTATACTATAGTGTGGAGTCTACGTGTTAATATTCACCTGCTAAAATTATATATATATATATATAACCATTAATGAAACATTACCGATATATACGAGGGTCAATCCAGAAATAAGGTTCCCATCCAATTTACAAATAGACAACATTGTTTTTTCGCATATAAATTTACATCGTTGGAAAGAAGAAAGTTTTCTCTATTTTTCTACATAATCGCCATCTTTTTCTACGCATTTTTGTAGAGGTGCTAAAATTTCTGTATCCAATGTCGTAGAACTCCGCCGCCAACCCGCTGAGGAAACGTTTCACCTGTTCTTTGACGTCATCGTCGCTCCAGAAGCGTTGGACATCCAAATGTTCCTTTATCTTGGGATTGGGATTATCGCAAGTGATAATCACTTGTTCCTCAAGATAAAGGAACATTGTCTTGGTCAAGGAGTCATATCTTGGTGGAAAACACCTTAAAACCCGATTTTAGCGGTTGACTCGTAGGTTTATCATTGTGTTTTCCTGCACCCAAAGGTATGAAAACATGGAGGACTGGGAGCAGGAACACGCAATGGTAAACCTACGAGCCAACCGCTAAAATCGGGTTTTCGGGTGTTTTCCACCAAGGTATGACTTGGCAGACCGATTGCATTTTAATATGCGAATCAAGTTTTAACTAATTCTGGAATTTCAGCCGTGAACTCGATGAGGTGATTGTCTGTGCTGCCGCCTCCCGGTCTAATATACAAAAACCTATACAACCCCTAATAATTTCATGCCAGTTGTCAACGCACCATTACTCCTCATCACTTTAGAGGCTACTTTACTCACGCGAAAACACCCGCTCGCTAATGTTAATACTATGGGGGAAATATTTTAAGATATCTCGTTCGCATTTCTATATATTTTTTGCATTGAATATCTGTTCTTGATGCAGGCCTTTTGGTACTTTGAATTTGATTAAAAGTTATTTTTATCAACATGCTTTCACTTTCAGAACGTTTCGAAAGTGAAAGTATCCCCAATAAAAAATTAAAAAAAACTGCAACCAAAATGTAAAAAGTAAAAATGGGCCAGCATAGAGTTTGACCTCAGCTATCCAATGCAAAAAAAGAAAAAATATTTTAAAAATATTGAAATGCGAATGACATAAAATATTTTCCCCGTAGGATTAACATTAGCGAGCGGATGTTTTCGCATGAGTGAAGTAGCCTCTTAACAGTTTTGCCTACTTCGATACCTAAAAAGCTTTTTGATACCAACAATTTTTAGCTGGAATCTTCGATTTATTAATTGGCAGACCATTTTTCTAAAATATTGGACTTATATAATCATTCGTAAAAACCGGGGTGCAGTCACTAATTTAAATTTATTGTGCTAAAAAAATGAAACTGTTAAGGGGTTAAATTTAGTGTAGGGGGGGGGATGTGTAAAGCAGATCAAACCTACGGCAGAAATAAGCAGTGGCAGAATCGTTTAATAAATTTCATTTTTCGCTCCCTTAAGTTAGTTATATAAAACTTACAAATACGTGTACAATTTTTATTGAAAATTGAATTTAAAGTTGCGATGAAAGACGCAAGGCACTTTCGTTGCTTTCCATATCAACTTTAATATTGTCCCCCTTACCCTCTAAAGTATTTGATATTGTACACATTTAAACCCTCCAGTGGGCGCGCTTTCATTTTTGGCACGAGCTTCTATTTTAACAAGATTTGAAGCTTCTGGAAATCTATGTTAAAAAATGCATAGGCTACAATTCATATTTATTTCGTAAAATTGAAAATCCATTTTAGAAAAAATTTTGAATATACATGAATGTAATAGAAATAGATTTCCAGAAACTTCAAATATGTGAATCCAGAATTACATATCATTCCGCTAAGTAGTTAGCGTTCTGCTGCAAAACACTACCCGTATTGCAATTTGTTTTGAAACTATTAAAGTTAATAACTTAATGAGTTGCAAAACATTATACCTTATTTCCTAAACTAAAAATTAAACTTGCGGAGCTAAAATCCGTTAAGGATCTTGGCCTACAGTGCCAAGCACTGTTTTCTTGACCATGGGCCCTGAAAGCTATGCTGCAGCTGTCCCGAGCAGGTGGTCAGCCTAACGCGGGAACCCCATTGTTTAGTTCCCAAGCAATATTGATACTCATTTTATAGACTAAAAAGGTATAAAAAGGTAGGGTGAACCTTTTCCCAGTCCGCAACCCGGAAACTGAGGACCTGTTCCGTGGTAGAAAGGCGCGCTAACTACTGCGCTTTATTTCCTGAACTACTTCATCTAATAACTTCACGTTTGGCATCCAAAAGTGAAATGTTCCGAAAAATTAAAATGTAAAATTGAGAAATTGATACAATTTCAATACCGCCCCCCGCCTCACACACACACATTTGTTTTAACATTAATTGAAAAAAAAATTCCATATTAAATGGCTATTTTAGTTTTTTTTCTACACAAATTTGATTAAAATGTGTGGGATGTTATTTTTTCGTCGGCTGCACATTACTTTCTTCTATCTTTATTTTTAGAAAATATCTGTGCGAGTGTTTGTATGCAACAAAAATTTTTTGCGTTCTATCTCAAAACTAATGCACGGAATTGAAAACTTTAGATTAAATTAGACCTTGATATAAATTCGTGCTGATTAGTTTGTGGGTGTAAATCACTAACAGGTGTCGCTGCTATGCTGCATTTTTTGCAATAGCTGTATCTCAAGAACTAATCCACTGATTTTAAATCAAACTTCAGATTCCGTTAGACCTTGACATAATTAGATGCTGATTCAGTTTTCGTGTAAATAGCCCAACAGGTGGCGCTTCTACACAGATTTACACCTTGATATAAATTGCTGCTGAGAGTTTAGTGCATGCGAAACGTGTGCGAGGTAGAAAATTTTTTGATTGGCACATCCGACTAGTTTATATGAAATTACCGCTGAAGTTCCTTAAAAAGCTACGATGTCAAAAGGCTCATTCATTTCAAAGAGGGACAACAGATCAAAAACCCTACGGAAAAGTGTATAGATGTACTTTCAAAAACTAATGAAACGATTTTAATGATTTGATATTATAATAGCTGTATTTCGATCTTTGTCTTCTCTCTCTAAACTCCAGCCATTTACAGTAATAATTTAAATCCTAAAATTATAGATGCGTGACTACTGCATTTTTATGTATTCCTTAACGTATGATCAATTCACAGTTTAGCAAATGCCTAAACTAAAAAATAAAATTAAGTCGTTTCAATAGCCCCTGAAATAAGTACTACAATATGGAGTTTGTTACCCCCCCCCCCCTACAACAGGATAATGCAAGTTTTGCTGCACCCTTAAAGGGAGGACGCTGTCAAATTTTACGAAAATAAAGTATTCCTTGAATCTTCAGTCTCTCATAAACGCGCCGAAGTTGAATGTCAAACACCCTGTATAGTACGAAAATCACCGAAAGATAGTCAACTCCAATTCTATAACTAGAAACTCCCTTTGAAATATGAAGTTCCTTGCTTATAGGTTTTCTACAATCCTGTTACGGTGGAGAAATCTTCTGGAGAGACTATTTTTGTACGAACTTCGAAAATCTCCATACGAATCCCTGTATTTCATTAGATTTGTCATGTCTTATAGCGGAGTGCAAGTCTAAAAGTTTCTGTAGATGATAGCCAGGACCAGGTTCGGTTTATATTTGATGCATCAGCTGGAATTGATAAAGGAATGTAGGTTAAGTTATTACTAAAATTTATTCAACGTTCTAAGCATAGATGTACGATTAAAAATACTTCATAAGAGGGATTTGGATGGCGCCTGGGAGCATTTTAATTAGCGTAAGCCTACAATACCGACTTCGCGAAGAGTGTGCGAATCTATCACTTGGCGATTTTGTAATACACATATTAGCATCTCTAAATTGGCGAAAGAGCATATGTAGTAAATGTCATGCTATAATTATGTTTACCTTTAGCCAATTAAAATAATTTGATGGCAGGGCTTCCAGAATAGCATTCCTAAAAAGTAAGCCAGCATGAATTTTAACACCAAATGTACGGTATAAACGAAGTTTTTGGAACGTAGCGTGAGAAAGACAAAACCGATATCATGTACCAGAAGTTAGATTTAATGAGGAAGTTCTCAAATTTAGCAGACCAACAACTTATTTCTAACAAACTCTTAAACATAATGGGAATAAAAATGCAGACCGGAAACTAAGTCTATCCTTTTTTATCTCCAGTGAGGATGATTAATCATAAACTAATTCTAACTGCGAGACATTTTAGTTACCTTTTCTGTTAAAATGGAGGAAAAGGATGGGAACTGAGAGTTTGAATTACAAGAAAGATTTAATTATTTTAATCCTAACTTTGAGAAAAGGATTAATTTAAGAAAAACGAGGATTCCACATCACATGACTTAGTTACTCTGAATACAAATTCAGATTATTCAATCTTTAAAAAAACGCGCTAAATAACGGTTAAAGTGTTAAAGAATGTGTCAATAGTGCGAAAATCAATTTGTAACTTACAGCTAAAGTTTACACTTAACAGCTTAAAGTTAAAACAATGATGTAAACAGTCTGCAAGAACAATACTCATCAGGCAATCCTTAAATATATACAGTCACTCCCAAAATTGAGGATACACTAGGCATTCGCTTGGAATTTTACGTGTAAAAGATTGAAATTTTGTGTAATCGAATTGTAAATTTTTCAGATGGTGCTGCATATAGACTCTAAAGAAAATTTTGAGAAGTATCCACAATATTGAAGTAAAATCAGCATAAAAAATTCCACATAATCTAAGACGGAAATGAGTCACATAATTGAGTATACAGTAGAATAAATTCGTAATAAACACTTTTTATTTAAAATGTTTTGCATTTATATTTCTATCGACTCTTGTCGATTTTAACTCGCATTAAGTTTTGCAATGTAATACGTTTCGTGCCAAGTTAATCCAAAATGAGCAACCGAAAGGAAACTTCAATAGAAGAGCTGAATTTGGTTATAAAATGGTCAATTGAAGTCAAATCTTTCCGCGGAATCGCTTCTTTAATTGACAGAAGTCATGGGTGTACTCAAAAAATCATTAAGAAATACAACAAAACTGGAACAGTGGTGAATACACCTGGAAGAGGACACAAACAAATCCTCAACGATACCGCGAAAAGAAAAATTATTCGTAGTGTGAAGAAAAATCCAATGAACAGTGCCGAAAATTGCTGCATCTTTAAGTTCAGTCATACAGAGAAATGTTTCTTCAGAAACAGTGCGCAGGACTCTCCGACAAGCAAGGTATAATGGTCGTGTACCTAGGCGAAAGCCACTCATCAGTGAAGTTAATCGTAAGAAGAGACTTATTTACTAAAAATTACATCTCTAAGTTACAAGACTTTTGGAAATCCGTGATTTTTAATGATGAAAGTAAATTCAACCTTTTTGGATCCGATGGGCCATTTGGATCCAAAGTTTGGAGGCAACATCGGACTGCGCTGGATCGTAAGAATATAATACCGACAGTCAAACATTGCGGTGGATCTGTCCTTGTCTGGCTGCTGGAGGAGTTTGAGAACTTGTCTTTATCGATGGTATTATGGATAAGATGATGTTATATCTAAACATTCTTAAGAATCATCTTAAAGCTAGCTCCAACAAGCTTGGTTTGGTATCGAACTTCATCTGCCAGCAAGATAACGATCCCAAGCATACGGCTAAAATTGTGACTTCTATATAACTGTCGGCAGCAACTGCATACCCCACCACAGTCCCCGGGTTTAAATGTAGTTAAATTTGTGGTCTCAATTGGAGAAAGCGGTTCAAAAGCATCGCATTACAAGTAAGGAGCACTTGAACAGTGTTTTGAAAGAAGAGTGGGCTAAAATATCGGTGGAAATCACAAAAACTTGTGGAATCAATGCCTACACGATTACAAGCTGTAATTCGAGAAAATGGATATGCTACAAAGAATTAATTCATTGTTGTATAACATTTAATAAAAGTGTATACTCAATTTTGTGACTTGTTTTTGCTGTCTACTGTCTTTGAAATTTTTTTCATAAAAAAAAAATTTCAATGTTTTGCATTTTCTCTTTATATCTTGTTAGAGAACTAGATACACTATTATCTCTAATATTTGAAAATATTTTTCTATGAATTTAATTTAATTTTTTTTTTACACACAAATTTAGAAACAATCAGATTCTGTATACTCAATTTTGGGAGTGACTAGTCTGTCATGAAATTGCAAAAAATACATTTACCGATTTATCTTAAGCATAACCAATTAAAGTTGCCGATTTTGCATTTAAATAGGTAACTAAAGGTCAGAAGTAAAAAAAAAATGCATTGGATGTGTCAATGGAGATTCCAGTGGTACTGGAAATAGAAAAAAGTAATGTTTCTATTTTATGAATAATAGCTTTAATGTTACGGAAGCATGTTTATTATTTATGTTTGGGCTTTTACAATATAAAACCCAATAATAAAATATAAGTATTCTTCGTGTTATATATTCCTAAACTATCCTTTCTCTTTAACATGGGATTCTTTCAATCACTTCTCATTAAATTATTCAAATCCGGTGATTATATTTTTTTTAGCATGTGGATAAATATTTAGCAGCGTTGCTATCGAACTTAGCTTCAGTGTAGCTATATAATATAGATGTAAATATACAGAAAAAGTGGTAATTTTACCATAAAGGGTAACTATACGAATTAAAAATGGTACTATTCGTCGCAGCCCACAATCGATAAAACATTGTCACAGGAAACAGCCATTCGACTACAAATGTTTCTTTCAATTTTATAACAGTAAGCTTTGGTAGAATTTCGTTACGATGACTGCCCCCAACCAGTATTTTCAATACGGACACCTAATTTTGACATATAACTTTAGGCAATTTTCACCTAAAGATACAGAAAGGTGATATTCTGTCTAGTTAAGGAATTAGGAGAGTAACATTTTGGGACTACGTTCAGTTCTTTTGTAATCGTTGTACAAGAGACTTTTAAAAACTACCCACAATACAAAGTACCTGGCAGTATGAGCTGTAATTTTGGATTCGTGTAATGAAAGCTTCTAAAGATGTGTTAAATTGAATATTTAAATACATTAGAAATAAATTGTAAAGTATCAATTTTCAAACAAGTGAATTTTAACCCATGGATTTTTATTTCTTAAAAGTTTCGACATCCGAATGCCTTTCAGTCTGTTTCGCAGTGATTACAAGTGAATTTAACATAGAATTATGAAGGCTTTGTATTCCATACATTTGAGCAAATGACTTCCTGTTTGGTACGGGCATTTACCGTCAAACTTAACGTACTGTTATTGAAAATGGTAGTTCAGTTCAACCACTATTAAGACGACCCTTAAGCTTATTCGCACAAAGAAAAAATTACTAGTCTAATAGCCATTTCCACTCTTTTCTAGGAAGTGGAGATAAAATGTATGGTGTTTTTGGGCCGACATGTACATTTAATTAAGCAAACATTTTAAATATTAACCGAAAGAAAAATTGTTCCAGCAATGAATTTTATCAAGAACCTTAAATAAGATGTTTCAATAGGATAATCTAAAAGGGAAACAACACTTATGCCATCAAAGTTTCATTTTTCAGGATCAAGAAATGTGGAGAGATTCTATTTACATAGTAGAAAGCGGCGGACAAAATCCTCGTAGACTAAACCCGAAAATAATTAGTTTTAGTATAACAATGAGAGATTCAGAGGTCTAACAGATTACAGTGGACGTTTGTGTATCGATAGAGTACAGTTAGTATAAAAATACGAAAGCCATAAAGCGCAATACACAGGAGGAGGGGGAAGTCTCGAGTTAATCAAAGTTTGTGCGATAAATCTTTTGGAAAGAGTCTTCGTATTCTGGTAGGTAGCGCTCTATATTCGAAATTTTTTCGAATCCACAGTTAAATTCTATTTTTTCGCAGCGAAAGTTACTTTGAACCAAAAAATTTAAGAATATGTATAATTCAAATGTACGAAAATAAAATTCATTGTTTCGTATCATACAGTTTTAACTATGAAACTCTGTATTTCTTAAATTTTAATGGAGAGTTTTCTAAAAAGAACAATTTATATGGACCGGGAATTTGATGTTATTGTAAATTTAGTTATTTACATCTATTTCACAGTGAAGTCAAAGTACGCGATATAAAATTTTAAATGTTTGTATAAGTTCAAAAAATCCCATCTTACAATCTGATTTTGGTTGTCTTTACTGCTTACGTAATAGCTATTTAGCAATTACATTTTTAGAAACTCAAGTACATGGACCGTTATTCTCATTATAAACACAAGAATCCAAAATAAAATTAAATAAAAAAATTCTCATTTCAAAATATCGTATTTTAAACAACTATGAAATGACGTCAATACCAACAGAAAAAATAAAGCAGCGTGGTATAATTTCAACACTCATTAAAAACACGCTGCTTTAAATTAGTTTAAAAGGATCTGGGTCCATAAGCCATGTTTTTGGCCCATGTAATAAGACAAATTCACTTTTTAATATTCGAAGGTTTAAGACAAAATCGAAATAATTATCTTGTAGGATTTCAACGATATTTTTTGCATTTTGTTCGGATTTATAACTTACACAAGCTCAAAGTTCGTATTATTCGTAGTTAGGCGAAAGTCTATTTTTCAAATTTTATCTCAATTTTTAATATATTACTATGAGCACAGATTTGTACAATATAATTAATAAGTGTTGCATAGATGTATTTTATATATGTAAAGAAGAAAGTGCTGCACGATAGCGCTCATAAATAGAGGTAAATTAAGAGAAATTGCGCATTTTTCATCAAAAACTACGAATACGAACTTTGAGCTTGTGCAAGTCAAATCCGAACATAATACAAAAACTTGTTAAAATCTTACAAGATAAACCCAATATTACAAGTGAAATAATTAAGTCCGTATAACAATCTAGTTTAGGCTTATTTCATGGGCCATAAACACGGCATATGGATCCCAATCTTTTGTTAGTATTAAATGGTAATTCAAAATGTAGTTTAAACATTTTATTTAGAATTTAAATATTGGATTCTTGTGTTTATAGTTAAATGTCCATGTAGTTAAATACTTTGAGAAATGAATTTTAATTACTAGAGAGTTTAAAGCCACATTAAAAATTTATAATAGAAAACATGAAATATTTGTATAACAAATTTAAAACAAGATTTACATTACGTACTTTATCGTAAAAAGTACGTAATGTTAAAGTTACAACAGCAGCAAAAATTTCTGGTCTATTACACAGTTTTCCAGCTTTACACTAAAAACTAAAAGATACATTTTTTAATGTTAACTAAAAATCGGCATTTAAAAGGATCTGGGTCCATAAGCAGTGTTTTTGGCCCATAAAAAAAAAAAGACTAAAATTCAATTGGGTTATACCGACTTAATTATTTCACTTTAATATTTAAAGTTTTATCCTGTACGATTTAAACAGTATTTTTTTCATTTTGATCGGATTTGCATAAACTTGCACAAGCTCAAAGTTCGTATTACTCGTAGTTCTAAAAATACAAATTTCTATTTTTACTCCAATTATTTATATTAGCGCAATCGTGCAACACTTTTAAATATAAAATGTCAATACAATATATGTAAAAGTGTTGCAAAGCTGCGCTTAGTAAAATAAAGTTTATTAACTGCATTCATTCACGTCACTAAGACTTTAGCATGCAGCAACGTATTTAAACGTACTAAAATGAACGTAACTATTGGTACTAACTACATCCCTTTACAATGGCAATAATTACGTTCCTTTTTCGTACGTTTGATCACGTTGCTGTATCCTAACGTTTGACGTGAAGGAATGCAGTTACTTAACTCAATTTTTAATACTTTACTATGAGCTCAGCTTTGCAATACTTTTACATATATTTTAAAATACATCAATGTACAGTATGTGAAGAAAGTGTTGCAGGATTGCGCTCAAATAACCGAGGTAAAATTAGGAAAAATTGCGTATTTTATCAGAAACTACGAATACGAACTTTGAGCTTATGCAAGTAATAAATCTGAATAAATATGCAAAAATAGATATCTTATAGCATAACCCCCCCACTATTAAAAAGTGAAATAATCAAGTCAGTATAACAATCCAACTTTAGTCTTATTTCATGGGCCAAAAACACTGCTTTTGGACCCTGATCCTTTACGAAAATTACAGATTCTTTGAATTGCAGTTCAAAAGTAAACTTTCCGCAGCGAAAAGAAAATCAAACTGAATTCATACCCAAATTCAAAATTCTCAAATCCAAAAGAGCTACAGACCAGGCTATGAATCCGCTTGCCTAAAAGAAATTTCAAATTAACTGACGTTAACTTAGGACTGTTCAAGATCCCCTGGTATTGCGCGTTCATATATTTGTATACTAACGATACAAATGTTATGCGCATTACAAAACTGAATTAAAGCTTGTAAAAGCCAATGAAATGGCCATTTTAAAATACTCGTTTAAAAATAGAAATTAAGAAAGAATGTAAATTTAAGTCCTATCGTTAGTTACATACCAAAGCTAAAAATTTTATTCGAAAATATACTATTTCACTAAATCAAACCTACATCTTCAGAGACATTTAAATTTACTTAAGGGTTTAACTCTAAAAGTGAAAAAAATTGTCGCATAGCTACTGCGATCAGATTAAGACACCGTTTGATCGAAATACTCAAAAAGGCTATATTAACTCATAGGTTCTGTAATAAAACTGAACTACAGTATTACACTAAAGTGATGGTACAGGGAGTAGTTCTCGGAAAATTAAAATTAAACCATTATGCGCACAAATAAAATTTGATTCAATAACAGCATATATATAAAATTCAAGGAATAGTAAATTTCCGTTAGAAACTTAAATTTTAGAATTTAAGTTCAAAAATGCTTTCATAAGAGTAATTGTATAAAGAATTTTTGAAAGAAACCAATATTTTCTATATTTAGTTTCATGTTCTTTCAGTTTCGCTTGAAGTCTGTCGAACATTTATTTTACCCAGAACTTTCTGCAAGACTTCTGAATTTTATTCCATTCTGGAAGTAAAACCATTCTAACTATCCGATAAACTTCACTCGCTGCTGCAAGATACTTCATAAACGCTCAAATGGGGCTTCAATCTGAATTTGTAGAAGGGTAGCAAAGTACATGGGGATATTTTTGAAGCCATCATCGAATATGAGCAGTGTGCTTCTGATAATGTTTGAAATAGTCTCGCGACTATTAACTTAAAAATTCACATTCCTACAATCTAAAAAATATACAGCCTCAGATTTATTACCTACTCCTGAAGCCGACATACAGCTCCAAACTATTACATTGCTATCGGGGCTTTACGGTTTTAGTGCACTTGGAATTCAGTGCAACTTCTCTAAATCTATTCATGCTGAAAATACGTACATGCGTCCTCAGATTCCTGGAAACAGGCAATTGTTTCTATAAGTTTAATATTTTCGGTATAAAATGGGCGAATTACATTTTGGAAGAGAAAGTGGATGCACTAAATCTTAAGTATACGACAAAATGGAGGTTGCGTAATGGTTTTGGGCTGTATGCCCCCTTCCAGTGTGGGAAAGTTAGATTTCAGAGATATTTATAGATTTGAACATGTTAGAAAAATTTGTAGGCCGGCATTCAAGTTGGGATATCTTGTTAAAAAGGTCTAGCGCGATACCCAAGCACACTCCTTTTATTGTCCGATAGATTTTATACAACGTTACAGAAAAATTGGTTTAAAAAAAAAAGTATGCTTGACATCTTAAAGCAGTTCTAAATGAAAGAATATGGAACTAAGTCAGAAAATGTTTCTTTAAAAAGATCCACCTGTACCATGATTTGTGGAAGCATTTCAGCTTAAATTTTTAAACTCATGGAAATTTTCCTTGTATGAATATAGCAAAGGCCCTTATATCATTTGTTAATTCAACTTTACTCTATTGTTAAGTTTGTATATTTTCTGAAACTCCTGTACCATAATGCAAGTACAGGACCACTAAATTCACCTAGTCAGAAGTCTACTGATAGAACACCAAAACAATGTTTACCATTATAGTTGTAAAGTTATAAACTGAAAATTAAACCATCAATTGCTGTTAGCAGTCTTGCAGACCGCAGCCTTAGAGTTTTCAAATCAGAAAATCCGTTCCGAAACGGCAAGATTTCATTGAAAAGTTGGAACTGATGCTTTACACTCACGCATATATATGAACATAAGTTTGAGGACTTTTTGGTTAGCGCGATTTAACACCGCGCCAAACGAATAATACAATGCCTAGGTTGCCATTAAAGGAAAAAATTTTACATTGGGAGACTTTTTAATCTATTAATTTTTTTTCTGCGGGAGTGCAAAGCATCTTAGCCGAAAAGTTTGCTGCGGCAAGTCCTCAAATTGCCTTTTTTTCACACATTCAATAGATAATGTCAAGTGTATGAAGTACTATAGTCTGTTTAGGGAAAGGAGATAACAGAAGTAAACAAATGCACATGTGGATTGGCGATGCTTAAACCTGGTGCTGTGCCAGAAGCACCAGACTGATCTTCAAATTAACAAATCGAAATAAAAATCGGCAACCTAGGGATCTGTGCCAAATGTGTGGCTCCTGTGCGATTTTTCTGCCCGTTTGTTTACTTTCGTTATCTCCTTTCCCTGAACAGACTATAGTAAAAATTAGAAATTTGAACAAGTAAAAGTGGCCTTTACAATATGTCCAAGTAATGGAAACTATCTTGCGAGATGTTACCAAAAATATCCTGCACACCATCTAGGATTCCTTTAGATGTTCAAGACCAAACTTGTAACTTCAACAATTCAGAAATCAACCTTTAACTGCTGTTAGCGGCAACCACTCCATTAAATTTAACTGTAGATACTAGTTAAGTTTAATTTGGAGCTTTAGTACTACCGTTAAAACTTCCGAACGGATGAATTTAGTCCTGTAAACCAAGTTTAGTACAGAGGCGAAAAGCTACCAAGCTTAATTCTTCGATAAAGCGGTCTACCCACTCGCAGTATTTGAATGTTTGGTCATAGCAGCCAACTTAAGCTTAGCGGAATATTAAATACTAGTCGAAACTAACGTCAGATTTAAAAATATTTTAAAGCAATAAGCTTTCCATCCAATTCTATTACGAAATGGATATAATCTTAACCAAGATTGAGGTAGAACTTCAGATTACAAAAGCCTTCCAATCTGGTTTACCACATGTGCATTTGCTTTATAAAGACTGCACTAGTACGTCATTAACCACGCTCCCTTAGTATATCTCGCTTAGGAAAGATGGCCCGTGTCAAAAGAATGCGCACAGAATTAACAAATGCTCAGATTTTAGATATGTGAGCTAAGAGCAGGGTATCTAGTGATCTAGACCGAAATTAACTTTCGATGTCTTCTATAGTTACTGAGTTAAGTGTACAGAGTACTATTGCAATCTGACCGCTGCTTTATGAATTCGCTCAGTTTAAGATTTCCATGGCCAAAAATGTGGGAGAGCAATATTTACCAGGGCGCCATACCACACGAATAAGTGCCATAAATTCTCATTCAAGACAATTTCATGCATTTCAGAGTCATTCCATTTAAAAATCGGCCAGGCTGTGATTAAATGGTAAACAGATTCATGCGATTTTTCTCAGCGAGATGACCATTAGAAAGAAATACCAGAATTCTGTGGGACCATTGACTTTGATTTAGTGGGGGGGGGGGGGGTCAAAAGTCAGTGCTCCACCTGAAAAGTTCAAATTTCATGTTTTGCATCGCGTTTCTCACAGTATGCATTTAAATTATCCCACAAAACAAATTACATGGCTGTATTATATAATAAGGTTGGACCTTTGCTATTCAAGAATAAAACTTATGGGATATATGTGTAATGCAGCGAGCTAGATGGCCACAAAAAGAGTTTTCGAAATTTCACTATAGTTGACACATGTAGCTCTTTGCATTTAAATCATCCCATCATTAACTGCTGTACGCTTCCCTATGGGGAAATGAAACTGAAGAGTAGGCCTCCCACCACGGGAACACTTTAATGCATTCCAAAATTTTATGCCAAAATTTCCAAAAAAGTATTTTTGCCTATTTAAAGAGAGGTATACCAGACATTCATTAAAGTCAGAAGCCTGAAAAATAGAAATGATTTTGAAAGGAGAATATCTTTTCTACAAACAGAATCATGGGCACTAAAGCAGTTTACATAGGGTAATGAAAATCGCATTGTAATACAAGTAGGAACTACGCTTCTGACGACCATAGCCTTCAATCATTGCCAAGAAGAAAAACTTCAATTCTTTCTGAAATTCATATATTTTAACATGAATTTCCACATGTATAAAATATTTTTAATGTGTTACAGGCAGTGAAGATGTTTTAACCCTTTTAACGGATAAAGCACTTCAATTGCCAAAATGTTGAAATAAATGACTGACACCGGAAATATACAAATTTGTTCATCATTTCCGGTGTCAATCATTTATTTCAACATTTTGGCAATTGTCTTCACTGCCTGTAACATATTAAAAATATTTTATACATGTGGAAATTCATGTTAAAATATATGCATTTCAGAAACAATTGTGAAGCGTTTTATTCTTGGCAATGATTAAAGGCTATGGTTGTCAGAAGCGTAGTTCTTAATTATATTACAATGCGATTTTCATTACCCTATGTAAACTGCTTTAGTGCCCATGATTCTGTTGAGATTTTAGAAGGTTAATAGTTATTCTACATCTCTTATTTTTACAGTCTGACTTTAATGCATGTCTGGTACACCTCACTTAAATTAGGCAAAAATAAGTTTTGGAATGCATTACAGTTTGACCGTGGTGTGGCCTACTTTTCGGAGTTTCATTTCACCATAGGGAAGCATAGAGCAGTTAAAAATAAATGGGATGATTTCAATGCAAAGAGCTAGATGTGTCAAAACTAGTGAAATTTCGGAAAATAATTTTTGCGGCCATCTCTGCATTACACATATCCCATAATTTTAATTCTTGAATAGCAAAGGGCCAACCTTATATAATACACCCACGTAATTTGTTTTGTGGGATATCTTCAATGCATACTCTTGAGAAATACTATGCAAAACATAAAGTTTGAATTTTCCAAGCGGGACACTGACATTTGACCCCCCCCCCACCCAATCAAAACCAATGGTCCCACAGCATTAATATTCTGGATTTCTAACGGTCATCTCACCGAGAAAAATAAATTGCATGAATCCGTTTACCATTTAAATCATAGGACCCCCCCCCCCTGATTCTAGGAGATTCTTATATGAATGACAAAGAACCCGTACCATGTTTATGCCGAACGTTAAGTAAAACTACTAAAATTCACATTCAATTGCTCCAAAAAATTAGGTAAGAAAACCAGTACTGCTGCGGTTGACAGTTGTAAACAAATTCCAAAAACGATGAAAGCCGCTTTTGTTAAAAAAAAAATCCACCAAAACGCCACTGTCAATCTGGGGCAATCAACGTGTTACTACATCGATTAGTTTGCAGCTTTAGTACTCCTGAATAGACGAATTATACCGATGAATTAGAATACCGATTAGTGGAGCATCTTCGATTATTCTATAAATTTCTATCAAGCGGTTTCGGGAGACCACCCACAGTAACCATGCGTCAATTTAGTCGTAAACTTTGAGTTATGGAAGATAAATCAAATTCTTATACGGTCGGTGCTGAACTTGCCTTGCGTAAATATATTTCATACGAACACATTGCAGTTTGAACTATACCTCAAAACTAGATCGGAAATTAGCCTATGTCAGCAAGTTTAGGTTATTTCAAGCAGCCCTGTATAAAAAGCCAGTTTCACGATTCAATGGCTAGCTTCGGGTGACCGAACTTAGTAGCGAATCTAGTAGAGACCAAAAGTTACGTTTGTATTATGGGTAGCAGATTTTTAAGACAGACATTAAATTATAACAAGCAATCTTCAAAGAAAGGCTAGATTTCAAACCTGAATTAAAAAGGGCCAAAAAGAATTCAATAGAAAGAATGAAAAGCCACAAGAGTCGAAATTTACTTATTTGGTACCATCAACACCTATAGCAAGCAAGAGGAAACAAGCTATGGCTATATTACATAGCCATTCACACCGGAAAAGTAAACATGCCATAGGGCCATGCAGTTCGTCAGTCTTCGCTGCAGCATTCTACAAAATGTAGACTATTAGATTTGATCTTTAAGCAATAAGGAAACCGGTTTTGGAAGTTTAGGTTATCCAATAAAAACCCACTCGTAGTTTAGATTTAACTCCATAGTCCGCTTACGTTAACTTGGCAGATTAAATTAGATACTATAGGCAACTAATTCAATGAGAAACTAGACCACTAGTAATCATGGACAAATAAAGTTTGCAATACTCATCGGCCAACTTAATGTGCGCGGACTATAAGCTATTTCATAGATCTGCATGTTTGAACTTTGATATTTAACGTTTAAATCCCATTTGGGCTAGTGTAAACTACTGCAAAAAACTCCAAGTTTAAGCACAATTTTATTAAAAATGATTAAAATACAGAAAGCTTAACAAGTTAACGTTTAAAACATTAGAAAAGAGTTCCGGTCATCTGAAAATTCAATAATCCCACCATTCAGGCAAGTGTTGTTTATAATTTTCGTAGAGTACGTCTGAACGTTCTTTCAATGCAAGACTTATTGGCCTGTCTGGAGCGTTTATCAGCTTCGTCGTCATGCCAAGTTCTCCACAGCGATTTTCAAGAACGAAATGTCTGAGTATCTGAAAATAGAAATTGAATTAGTAAAGAAAGTCCATGAACCGTGTTCTAGAAATAGTTATCAACTAAAATTATGGAATAAAGTATTCTCATCAAGATTTAGAACTTCAATAGATTAAGAGGAATATTACAACGCGAAAATTCTGGTCAGAGTTAAGTTGCGCTAGTGTATCTCCACAGACACAAGAGCCGTTTGACAAAGATTTCGATACACCCAAACTAGACATTTCACCGCCTAATCGGTACTCCCCTCCACCGAAGAATAGAATTGCGCAGATTCCCTAGTCGGACGTTAAATATCGCTTAGGCCAGAGCCCAGCTCAATTATAACCAACAAGATCTAGCCAAATTCACACTGAAACCCTGCACAGATTCTAAAACTAGTCTACATAAGAACTTCGTACAGAAAATAACCGATTAGGCCTTTGAAATAGTGAGCGTTAACCGGATACTGAAGATTAACTTCATAATCTAGTTGTGTCAAGAACATCTTGAAAGCAGAAACAGAACAAGATAGAAATATTTGCGGCTTTAAGTTTGAGAAAGATTCCAAGTTGCAAATTTAGTTAACATTTCCGACAAAAGATGGCGCTGCAAGTATGCGAAGGCTACAGAAATTTAATGTGTCACGTCTTCCCTGTATTTTGCTATGAAATCCGTTAGTGCTCTTGAAAGAGTAAACACTATTCAAAGCATCTATTGGTTCAGCAGATTGAGCACCACAGCTATTTTTCAGCAAAAATTGTTACCCAAGTTCGTACCTTTATGGGATAAAAATCTCTGGTGTCCTACACAAGGCCGCAAACTACATATCTAGTATTAGTTTTTATTGACGGAAAAGTCATTTTAAGGACCCATTACAGCAATGTTGTAATGGAAGTGACCACTCCAATAGCCTTTAGTTTCTATTCATTTCCAGTTCTCTTAACAGTCAGTTTAACCAATAGTTCAAGTTGTTCGGAACCCTAGTACTACCATTGAAACCCAATAAAATTCAGAAGATAAAAATCAGGTACATAAAGTTGAGTACAGAAACTATCCTAAGAGTAGGCCTCTAAATCTTGACCAAGCCGTCTGACGGCTGAAAGTGTAGCGATGCCTGCGACAGTTCAGAGTTAATTAATAGAGGTCTCGTAGACCGCCGATTCTCTTCCATCACCCCAGCTTAACTACGATAAAGAAATGTAGTTTGGGAGATCTATTGCTAGACTTCTGCAAAAGGTTTATTTTAATTATAGCAGTCCTGTATATAAAGTTTAATACAGTACTAGTTATCCTAGTGCTCCGATTAAGCAGTTTGAGATAGCTCACCGTAACAGACAATGTCATAGTGAAAGGTTAAAAGGCAAAATTAATGTTTTAGGTCATCTCGAAACCTCTTCGGTTTCAAAATCTAACAAATTTAAACTTCTAGCCGTAGTAGATATAAAACCTGGAAGCTTAACAGCAACCCTACCTTATGACTTAATCCAATACAGAGCAAGAGGCACTTTTGTTAAACACTTTAAAATACTTACTTCTGTCACCATGGTTAGAATTTCTAGTTCCGACAGAGTGTTGCCAACGCAATTTCTTGCTCCATATCCAAAAGGTTGAAAGAACGGATATTTATTTTCACCTTCCCATCGTTCCGGCATAAAGTCATTCGGCATAGAAAAGTATTTAGGACTCTTGTTAATCACTTGAAGGACGCATATAACTGCAGTCTGCAATACAAAAAAAAATTTATATTACACTTCTACACTCAATTCACAAGAGCAGGGATGCCACTTTACCAAGGATTTCCGCGTTGCATTTCTAAAATCCGCGGATTTCTACCTTTATTTTCAAAATTAAATTTAGAAAAATTACCATGTTTAAATCTGGATTAAAAAAATCTGAAATAAGCAGATTTTAGAAATAAACGCGAAATCCGTATTTCCGCGGAAAAGTGGCATTTCTGAGAGACTAAACAGCAAGTGAATGCAAGTTTTAAGCAAGGATTCTTTTAAATGACCATACAAGTAAAAATTTTCTATATCTACGAAAGTTCGTAAACCGATACAAGTACCAACTTTACAACTACTGTCCAAGTTAAGTTTGAACAAAGTCGAAATACAAATATCGAGAGTTCATTTTACAATTTAAGACCATAAAATGGCCAATGCAAAGAGTTTTGAAAGTCAAAAAAGGCGCCGAGGGAGTCTCAACGCTCGCAGAAGAAAATCTTCCCTCTAGTGGCAGGCTCTATACAATAGTGCGTATTAATCAGTTGCAAGTCAACGTCAGGAAAATTGTTCAACAGCATGCAAAATCCAAACTACATGCAGAGAAGGAATGCTGAGACACATGTACGTTCAAATTTAAGCTAGTTTACTGAATATGCAGAGGCTGAATGAAGCTGTCTTACAGGACAATCTGCGTAAACCGGTTAAATTCCAAGAAATCTTGTTCCTATGTAACACTGAATCATGTCCCATTATGTAAAGTACTGAGCAAGCTAAACTCAGCGCCGATATATTACTATTCGTTTACACTTTAAAGTCTTCAGGTCAGAGTTCAAAACAAAAAGAAACCTACATTAAGTAGTTACCAACTCATGTCTGCAATAGAAATCGCACGCGACCTCACGTCGATAGAATACCATTTTAGAAGCACCGTAAGGCAAGGTGAAACAACTTTTAATCCTGTCTGGGAAAGGAATTTTGCTTTATGTTGTCAAAGTTTCTGAACAATCTTTAAAACTGCCTTTCTAAACAAATGCTTAAAAAGATTCATATTTTAAAATTGTGTAAATGTACCACCATCCCTCAAAGGGTGAATGATTTACGTTAAAGAAGGCTTGAACTCCGATAAACATCAAGTTTACTTACCCCAGCTGGTATTCTATATCCACATAAGACTATATCGTTCTTGAAGATTCTAATATTTCCTCTGGCAATAGGATGCAATCTGTAAAGATACAAATTTTAAATGTTTTAGTACCATAATGTTTTACTTATTCACTTTCTAAAACTATTTGTAAAATACAGAGAAAGTTATTTTGGGAAAGTCTTGCTAACTATATTGCTAACCAATCATCTTGACAGCTAAACTACATTATACATCCTATTTTGTAGTTACGATCTTAGTTTGCACTGGATAATGAAAGATTAGAAGCAATTTGTTATAACACATTTGGAAAATCTTAAAATTGCAACTAAAAGCTTTTGCGGTAGAGGGCGTTTTTTAAACAAATTCTACAGTAGAATTATCAAAATGGATAACGTGGGTATTTTGTATCTGGCTTCAAATGCATATTAATATGCAAATATACCTACGCATTCTAGAGTTACTACATTTGCTCAATTCTAGAGATTTCATCGCTCGGCTTCCTTGCTTATCCCGTGGATTTGTGTATCAAGTAGTTCGTCTGACTCATCTAGAGATTAACCATTACCACAATTTCAGGGAAACTTCAACTGAATGTAAATAAAGTTCTTAAAGTGCTAATTATAGATCAAGAGTGGAGGCTTACCTCATCGATTCTTTTAAGCAGTTCTTAAGGTATTTCAACTTCATATACTTTTCAAAGGTTAGCTTATCTTCGACCGCAGGCAAGAGTTCAGTTATTTCTTGAAAAGCTTTCTCTTGAATTTCAGGATTTTTAGCCAGCTCGTACAGGAGAAATCCGGCAGTATTAGCAGTCTACAATAAGAAACAAATACAGCTTTTGCAAGAATTTGCGAAGATAATTACGTACAGTACCTGAACATTAAATAGAACTCAAGCAAATCGTAAAGCTACATATTAGAAAGCAATCGCGTATAACAGTTTAAAACTATGCTCTAAACTTAAGATGCTATCTGTACTTGACACCCACTGAGGATAACTGAAGACCACAATTCAAGTACCCAACAGGCTAGTAATTAGTGAATAGTTAAGCAAGACGGGAGAAATTCCTACTTTAAGTCATTCGCATTGTAAATACCGTAATTTCCCGCGTATAATTAACGGAAGTGTAGACCCAGAAGCTAAGTCTCTTGAAAGCGAATAAGACTTAATTTTTGGGTCGAAACACGCTTGACCCGCGGATTGTGGGACGGAAATTGCGGTACACGTAGCAAGTGCAGACATGGTCAAAATTGATGTAGAGTTCAGAGAAGTTTCTATACATGCCAGCGGACGTTTACACCGAAAATTTTTACGGCATTTATCAACCTCTTAATTTAATAGAATTAGGACTATTCATGCACCAAGACTTCGTCCAGGTTTGAAACTAAGCGTCCTCATTGCAAGCTTTTCAATTTTAAAAGCTAATTATCTACAAATTCACATTAGCATATTTGAAGCTTTTTCAAGTCGCAATTCATTAGTTCTATTTATAAAGAGAAGAATTCACAATTTGAAAGTTTAAGTATTCTCAAAAAATTCTGAAATTTGTAGAATTCATATAGGTAAACCGCAAATTAAGACTAAATCCGGTTTATGCCGAGCTGCACGGATTGCGAATAGTCCAAGAGTTGAACGTGAAGTATAAATGGCTGAATAAATTCAGTTTAGCACCAAAGTAACATTGCGAAAGAGTCCAAGTGCCAAAAGCAGTTCGTATTGAAAATTTCGGAGTTAAATTGCCTATCCCCACCTCAAGCCCATTTCTTTTAACAATTCAAGACTTCCAGTCGTATGGCCATTTCAGTTTTCCCTGGGATAATTCGGATCGTAAAGATAACTTTCAGCATTTTTAAATCTAAAAAGTTTGCTTCTACTTAAAACCTCCGAAATTAGCAACGGACTTTCTGAATTTCATTGAATGGAACTTCTGAGCAAGTGAAATTTAACTTAAACAGTCGTACACAAGACTTACCGTATCCATGCCAGCCATCAGCAAGTCAGT
This sequence comes from Maratus michaelseni, assembly GCA_963931845.1. Classification (NCBI taxonomy): domain Eukaryota; kingdom Metazoa; phylum Arthropoda; class Arachnida; order Araneae; family Salticidae; genus Maratus; species Maratus michaelseni. Next base: position 82,278,347 of record OZ007599.1, on the reverse strand, counting down.
CATCAATGTCATTGCGGCAGACGCACCGGCGTTTGCGGATCTGGTCAAGTGCTTCAATAAATTTGGACGGTCGGAATTCATTATTTTTTTGTCAATAGCGGCTGCAGTCCACACCTTGAAGGCCAAGCTGAAATTAAGGCACCTCAGTTAATGAACTAGATTCTTTAAAAAAGGAAGCTAGATATTCCATAAACTATATCAAAGCGCAACTATTCCTCCAATTAGAGAGTTTTGGCTCAAAAATCTGGGGGAAAATTACGTAAAGACTAGGCTAGATTAAAGAAACAGCCATAAATTTAACCACGTGATAAAGGCTCCTTGCCCGAAAATTGGGAACACTCATGCGCTATTCACTTAGTTACGTTAAAAAGCTTTCACTGAACTGCAATAGCACAAGTTTTATTTGAACTATAAGAAAGCTTGTAAATCCAGTTACGTTCAAGTCCACTAAAAATTGCATTTTCTAAATACCCATCGATGTTTATCCAGATAAAGTAAATAGAACGCTTAGTGGTGTAGAATAAACAAAGCCGTATTTTCTAGACCCTATTCAGAACGTACGGTCTAAACTTCATTTTGGTTTCAATATGCATAAGTAAAAATACAAAAGTGATAGGAAATTCAGATTCCACGGAAAGTTAAGACTAGTTTCGTACGAAGGTTCTCTTTCAGCAATTTATACGTTATCTGCCGATATGCTCCGATTTTCCCGTGTAAGTAAATCTGGTTTAACTGCGGACCTTTCAACTTTGAAGGGGCAAAATTTAGAATTTAAAATACGAAGACGTAACAAATACTGCTGAAAGCATCGGTATATTTCATATTTTCAGCACTACTCTTAAGTAGCATGCCCACTTCGATTGAAACATTGAAATCTCACAACAAATGGCATTAAATACCTACGCGCTAAGTCTGGGGTTTATGGCATCCGACTAGGATGAAGTCCCTTGTTTCAATAAATCCAATAGCTTTCAAACCGAATCCTACCCTGTACAGTTGGTTATAAGTGCGGCGAGCTACCGAAGTTAAGTCATTCTTAGCGATGCAACGCTTATATCTACTTTAGGTCATTCAACAATATTAAAGTAAAGGAACCAATCTAAGAGTATGCCGACAGAGCATAAATAGGTTTAAAGTCATTCAAAATTAAATCTAGAATGTAGTTTTAGATGGGAAGGTTACTGCTACAGCTATTACAAAATTCTATCGTAGTTTCAGCAGGAGTCTTAATTTTTCTATGCAATATCAATTGTCACTACATAAATTTCTGCACCAGGGTTTGGATAAGCTTAGATTAACAAAAGAAGTATCTATGGATTCACAATTTTTAACAGGTATGTTATTCACTTGCATTGTTTGTACTTACGATGTGAAGGAATCGGCAGCTTTGACAAACTTGCGCCAGGTGGGTGTAGACAAGTACTTCCAAAATTGAATATTTCCAGCCGATGCTTCCAGCTTATTCATGCAGTCCAGTTGAATTTCCATGGCCCTAATCATCTTCCTAGCTACACTCTGCATAAGGTCTACCTGATATTCCCATATTAATGTCTCATAGCTTACGTATTCACCTGCGTTTCTTGGCTCTAGACATCCCACTCTTCTGTCAATAGCCACATAAGTAATAGCTGAAACAATCATAATCTGTTATGAGAAGTTGTTACGATAAAGAAGTACATTAAATTAGCAATCTTTGTCAGAATTAAATCTCAAACGTTGGGCAAGTTGTCCCTTTCCTGGAGGACTGGTTTATTTAGAGACATCCACACAGAGTTTAAAAAAGGTAAATGCACGTGTTTACAAGTACTATGCAACAATAAATGCGATAAGATCGCAACAGGTTTTAAATTCGCATTATCCAAATTTGTTGAAGCTAAACCATGTATTTTAAGAGAAGCGTGTGCATAAATGTTATGATATAGAAAGCAATAAACGAATCAACGCGCCAATTTATCTTTAAGCGTTTATGCCAATAACGCCAAGACCTAAACCAAAGCTAAGAAGTCTTTCAAATGCAAATTTACATCATTTTTAACGTACGATATCTAACCAGGTACGTACTTTAGATTTTGAGGACACTAAAGAGGGTTTCGAATTAATGCTCCGAATATACAAGTGTACCGACTGGTCACACTTTCCTATATATCGCGAAAATTAGAAATTAAAAAAAATGTGTCAATCGATTTCTCACTAGTCTTCGCTCTACTACTGTAGGCTAGTAATGATCGCGATGTTGCCCTTGAAAAGGTGGCTGCAAGAATCTTGATAAAACTGTGCCAATAATTTTAAAATCATTTTTAGTTTAACTACCTCCTAGATACAAAATGCTTAGTACTTTAAACTATATACCTGATTAAGACTACGAGCTTTGCTAATATGTCAGAGCGCTACAGACAGAACGCCAATGTTACGTTAAAATGCAACGTACAGGTTCTAGATCCCAATTTTTTCCAAGCTTACTAAAAATGTTTCGCTCCACATAACATTTAAGCCACGATTTCCATTTTGGCGAAAATAAAAGATTGGGGGTTCAAAATCGCCAACATCTTGCTCCCAGAATCTTGTTATAGTCAAAAAGAACTGAATGTATACCTATAAAACTTGATCTAGGCTTTCCAGTATCGTTAGCAGATTAGCCACCCGTTCAACACCGACTGCTTTAGTAAAATAGCTCAGTGGCACGAGCATCAGACATTAAAACGCTTAATTTCGCAGATCCCATGCCCAAAATACAGTCGTAACACTGCCACTCAAGCAGCAAGTCTGCAGTTTCCACGTATAAACTAAACAGAAAGAGGGTGAACTGTTCCAAGGAATACAGACATCGTACCCTCGTAAGGGTTATTACAGGCATTAGCCTCCATTAAACCGAATGGTCATTCACCTTCAGATCAATAGAGAGAACCGCCTTTACATAGAAGGATTCCCTCCCCCAATGACTAGTCGTAAATAGTTTCGCCAAACTTTAGGGACCAGCTTCAAAGCCAATAGTTTGACAGCTTCTTAAAGTGCTCAACTTCGCTTACACACGAAGCATCAATGCAAAGCTGCATCAAGGATAAGCTACGGTCGATATGCAACGAGAAATTTTCTACAATCACAGCCATGATCAAGATGTGTTCTTCGATCAATAATTCTTAAAAATTGTGCATTTGTTCTAGAAAGCTGAAATGGATCGTTTAGACAGCCTTCAGAAAAATAGCCTATGTACCATCTCTCAACGGATTTGTTTTACAAGAACGTTGAAAGCTTCTGTAGATAACCAAGCACATGTTTTTTACAAACATGAGAATCCCCCCCCCCCCCCAAGCTCCCTTCGGAAAGTCTTCATTTCCTTTCCATAACGTGCGCACTTTTACCCCAACCGGCGGTTCAGGTAAGAAATTATAATCCTACTATAAAATTACGAAAAATATAATAGTGGAATTAATTCCTTACCAAGACATGCGAGGTCTAGTCTACAGACTTCTACAAGCCCGGCTCGGTGGGTTTATAAAAAAATTACAAGCGAGGCCATTAGGATTTTGCATAATTACAATAGGTTCACATTAGGCCGAGTTTGAGTTCATAAGAGTTCTGGTGCTAGACGATTGTTTAAAATCATTTACACTTGTCATGAACAAGTTCAGAGATTTAAAGTTCTAAATGAATGGTGGTAGTCTGATATTTTAAGTACAAGTTCTCAAAATGTAGATATAACACGAGATAAGATTCTCAGAGTACTTTAAGTTTATATCGTGAGGATAGTAGCCATCTTACCTTCGAGAGCCCATCTGTTTAAGAAATACAGAAGATCACGGACTTCAGATCGGTTATCTCTTTTAAGAAAAAGAAGCCCAGCCAAGTCCCTGGCAATTTCATTCATAGTCTCTATGTAGTACTCCAAGAAGTCTGGCTTAGAAGTGTACTCTTGAATAGCATCTCGCAGACCTTTCCATTCCTTCCCCTCTCTAAAAATAAGAAGGTTTTAACTATTGAAAATTATATCACCGAATTAAATAACTAATTTAGACTAGCAACCCAATTCTCAACTGCTGTTAGTTCAGAACGCCGCCGCTTTTAATTGTCACAGTAAACTTTATTTTCCAGTTTACAGATCCTGGTAAAATTAGTTTGGAACGATAGTACTACCGCTACAGACATTTAAATAGGAAACTTGAGATTTAAAGAAGTCCTACATATACCGTATGCTACGATCAAACCTTTATTCATATTTTAATAGAGCGGTCACGTACACAAAACAGCTTTTTTGCTGCTTAGTCATTCCACCGCTTTAACAGAATCTGTTTTGACCAATGAGAATGCTCCACAAAGTAACCGTTTTCTGTAAAAGCGGCGAGTGTCTGCAGCAAAAGCTGAAAATTTACTCACTCGCAGCACTTAACGACATAGCTCTTTACAATGCCTTATGTCAATTCAAACTTTGAGCCGGGCATGCCCAACTGAACAAGTAGAGGCGCACCTCTGATGTTGCCAAATAACGAAAAGGTGCCTTTAAAGTATTGCTACCAGAATCGTACTTTTCATGAATACATACGTATGCACTACAGTATCTAAACACAAAAGGAAAAGTGAGGTAGAGAAACTCATCTTCCTGATGAAAGTGCAAATCCAAATAGACACAGGAAGGGGAGCTTAAGCATTACTTATTTAGGTAGCTTTCAATACAAAAAGTATAAGGCTACCTATTGCAGCCGTTCGGAGGAACGCAGTTCCGGAAAATTTATATATTTTCACCGATCATGACCCCAAAACCACCCTCCGTTCAAAATGTTGATTTATATAGATATATCCACATATATATCCGACTTATGTCATACGATAACGCTCGTATTTATAAATCCATTTTGATGGAACCAATTGTGTATTAAGTTTACCAATGTCTCAACCGAGTTCGTTGGCCAGCTTGGTCCGCCATTTTGTTACAAGATGGCGGCCATTTAAAACTAATATACAAAAAAGTTATTCAAATTTAAGTGTTAGGCCTTGATACGAGGATTCCAGAGCAATTTTGGTTAACCTCTATCTTAAATGGCTGAGAGAGCAGTTTGAAATTCTAGGGTGGCTGACATTTTGAAACAAGACAGCACATTACAAAAATTCATTGTTGTAATTATTTCCCCCCCCCCAATCATACGCATAAAACTATTCATATCCGTTAGCGCCAAATTCTCGCCAAACTTTGCGAAAAATAGCCAAATTTGGCGACCAAAATAAATCTTCATAAATGAAGCCAATTTGACTATTTCTCAATAATTTGGCGAATTTCTTATTCAAATTGAGTATTAACGAATCTTTTGTAAACGTTTTCTTTGCATTTTAACTTGTGTAACATTAGCCAAAATTTTAAAACTAAGATATAGGAAAGCTACCTTTTCCTCCCGGTACAGGCCGGAAGGACTTTTAGTAATCAAACCAAGTCTAACTGCACTGCAATCAGCAAGAAAAATCAACAGCAACATGGTTGCCCGCTGCGTTGTACAGCTCAAACTATTGAGGGTTTGCCAAGAACGACTTACGTACCTGAACATCCAATTGCTTTCGAGAGAGTGGACAGGTTTAAAACTACAGGATAAAAAATGACATTTTAAATATTAGTTCACTGAAGTTTGGAACTAGTCGCTAACCTATCAAGGCCTTAACTGGAGGTTTTTAGACATCCCTTCCCAGAAAGATTTGAACAGCTGAAACTCTTTAGTCAAATCTTACTTTAGAAGCTCCTCGTAACAGAAACTGGTCAGTCTTAATGGCAATCCCTAGGAATAAATACAATGCGAATCCTTTTAGATTCACCAAGTTTAGCATGAAGTAAGTTACTTTCTGCTTTAAAGACCTATTCATTTTGCTTTAAGTTATTGGCATTGTGGAACTACAGAGTCATAGCAACTTAAATGTACATATTTAATGTTACGTCTGTAAACAGGTTTCATAATTTAGTTACAGAAGTGGAACTTACGTGACCAAGAGTCCCCCTGGCTGATACCAGTCTTGCCTTTTGCTTCTGTAAGCTTTTAAAGTCGCAAAGTCACCTCTAGAGGGATACTCATCGTCGTTCTTCATTATAGTATACATAGCCTCTGGATTATAGCAATTCACTACGTTGAATCTTCCAAATTTCTCACGAACTATGTCGCCGTATTTTATGTTTTTATCAATATCGGCAATGTGCATTTTGTCAACACTGTATTTACCTAAAAAGAGAAAGGTTCCTTGATATGTGAAAGTACAGACTTTGGAAAGAGGGGGGGGGGACATTCACATGTGCCACAGACTACACCGGTTCTAGTTAACGGATCCTTTTCAAAAGGGAATTAAAGCATACCAGTTAAACCCCCCCCCCCCCCAAAACAGTAACTACAAATCGGGAACTAAGCGTTAATCTTAAATTTTAAGAGCACTTTCCTGAAGTTTCTTAAAGTAGCCATACACTTGAAATGTTAGTGGGGCTAATGGTATTCAATCAAGCTTTCCCCCCCCCCCATACAAACTCTGGCTAAGTTTAACTGGCTAAGTCAGGGGTTGAGCTTTTAACAGTACTCTGTTAACGCAGAATTAACGAGCTAAGCGATCTCAAACCCGGGTACCTATAACGAATAGAAATAAAAAGAAAAATCTTATTGCAAGCACAGATTACATAAAAGCTCCAACACTGGCAGAAATTTCCGATACGCAATTCATATCAGTTTAAAAGTAACTGGCTTTAACACCTGTAACCTAACCATTTACAACCAAACAAGGGGGAAAAGCTTTTAGTTCTGCGCATGCATACATAAGGCATTCAGGCACAATGGAGCAAAATGCCACGATTTACAGAGAAGATCCAAATTTAAAGCAACATGTTTGGGTCTCAGCGTGTACATCCGAAAAATGGATCAAGACAACACGATAAATAAAATCAAAGTAACTTCCATCCCCGATAAGGTCATCTTCTCGTGAATTTGCATGCGCCTCAATAGCGATAAACCAATCAGAGCAGAGGGTATATCTTTGCATGAACATCTATTCATAATTGCATACAGGGTTTCAGTTAGTACCAGAATATGTAGAGATACAGAATTTAAGATTCCCTATTGAGTTCTGTAGGGAAGTTAATCTTTCGATCTGCCTCCGACATGTTATTTTATATCACCTGTCTTAAGGTTAAATTTTGAAGTCAATATAACTTCAAAATTTAAATTTCACATAAAACCAAGCGAAACATTTTCGAATTACTTGTTCACGTTTTGAAAAAAAAAAAAAAAAAAAACTTTTCCTCTGAAACGCAAGGTTGTCAAACTCCTGACTTTCTAGAGAGTTACTTGCAGATGAGTTTCTACAGTTAACAAGTTATATCTTACCAACAGAAAATCAACTACAGCTAAGGTATCAGGATAGGAGACTGAACTCGCGATTCAATCAGAAACAGTTATGAAAGTTTACTGTTGCCCCTAGAAACTCATTTTAAGAATATAAAAAAAAAAAAAAATAGAGATTAGTTGAGGGATAACCATGATGGAGCACAGCTCAATTTTATAAAATACCAGCAAATTGATTTTTAGAAAGCATAGGGAAATACAACCGCAAGTAAATAAGCCCGTAGCATAAGCTTTTGCGGTTTACACTTTAAACAGCATCTAAAATTAAGATTCTTACCAACATAAGGCCAGTAAGACCATGAGCTTCCAATAAGTGGGACCATAGGAACTGTTGGAATACTTTTGAATGGCTTTGCACTTTTTAAAGCCTGTTCATCCAACTTGCCAGGAAGATTTTTTCCGGCGTTGAAAGCACGACTACCCAGCACATCATTCAAGTACCTGCCTCGGTTAATACTCCTAGTCAGTATGGGGAGAGACATGATTTCGCCTAGAAATAGAATATATTAAATGCACTTCGGAAAGGATGTTTAATATTAAGATTGCGCAGTATTGAGATTAAGACTACTCCCCAAAACCAAAACGGAAAGTTAGAGATAAAGACTATTAACAAAATTAAGAGCACCGAGAAATCACATTTCTTTCATTTCTAAAAAGTTTCTTTAAACGGCGGTAGTTGAAAATATATAATCTTAAGGTAACTGAACTTTTATCAAAACAATTCAAAATGATACATCACCCTTACCATTCCTCCCCCCCCCCCCCCCATAAATTACAGTTGTCTAAAGTTGAAGCTATCAAGTGGTATTAGAAAATGACTTCAGGGGATTTGCATCGGTCTTGTATAGATGCAAGATGTCCTATTATGAGAGATTGTAGACTGAAAATACAAAAAGTCATGTGTCAACAGTTCATAAGTTACTGCCCTATACATTTCAGATGATTAACATTCTGGATGAGCAAAAAAAAAAAAAGGGAGACCTCAAAAATATTGAGTTCTTCCAATTTGGCTGAAAGCCTTACGAAGACTACATCGTATACACTAAAACTTAATGTTTACTTATATTTAAGTTTAGTAACTTAAAAGTTTAGAATTACAGCTTTAAAATTGTTCAATTGTTGACAGTTAAGTTTTGAATATACTTAATATTTAAAATAGCAGTTAATTTGCCCTCCAATTACACGTTCATGAAAGTTTAACACATACTCCAATGCGTAAGTACCGAAATAGAATCGTAAGCCTAAAATGAAACACTTCACGATTCTTTAACACGAAACACCTGATAATAAATCAAATTTTAAATACTTGCCTCACGCAACCAAACATTAAGAAAATACAAACCCGCAACAGCCATAGAGATAATACTTACTAGGATCAGATCACCAGAAGCACTCTCTAAAGACTGCAAGTAGTGACAGTAGATGGACATCTCCGCCTTTTTATATTAAAATCTAGGCAGAAATATTGCCAACATTTTTTTAAATAATCATTTATGTTTCAAAAAACGCAAAACTCTGCACTAGGGTGCCGCTATGAGAGTGGTGACATATGGGATATAAAATTTGACTAGCTGAGCCCATTTTGGACAAAAAACAATCGCCAAGCATCTTGGCGTGTCTGCCATTATCGTCAAGCTAATGTTTGTTAACCTTTCTCACTTATGCTCGTTAGGTGTATTTACATTATGGCTTTATCGTTATAGGCATTGGCATTGTAGGCGTTAATCCACAAAACTTAACCAAACTACGGTGCATAAACAACTAATGAAAGACGCTGATTGGTAGGAAAATCACTGACTCATAGACATCATATACCTGAAGAGCGAGGATAACGAAAAAGAAACGCTACCACGGTGCTTTACGCGTATCTTTTTTACAGACCGCGGGAGTCACGTGATGCTCGAATGCACCAATGCAGGTGTACGAAAAGCGAGGCTAACGAAACAGACAGGCTACGGCGGTGCATTCCACTTATCTTTTTTTACAGACCGCTAGAGTGACGTGTTGCTCTTTTCGTACACCTGCATTGGTGGATTCGAGCATCACGTGACTCCCGCGGTCTGTAAAAAAAGATACGCCTAAAACACCGCGGTAGCCTTTCTTTTTCGTTAGCCTCGACGAAAAGAGCATCACGTCACTCTAGCGGTCTGTAAAAAAAGATAAGTGGAATGCAACGCGGTAGCCTGTCTTTTTTGTTAGCCTCGTCTGAAGAGACGGTTACGCCATAATGTAAACGCAGCATTATCCACAACTTACCTCAATCTATAAAAAGTTGGTCGAACCCTCAATTTAAATTAACGATTAACCTAAGGAGCCTAGATATGAGGGAGGCGACATACATTTGATTGGTTGCGACGATTCTGGACAAAAGCGAATCGCCAAGTAGCTTGTCAAGCTTGCCATTATTGCCAAACTAATGCTTCACTGTAAAAAAGCTTCAGCTTTTATTGCATAGTCACTCCACCGCTTTTATAGAATATCTCAATTTTGACCAATGAAAATGCTCCATAATATAGTAAAGTAACCGTTTTCTCTGAAAGCGGTGGAGCGTGTCTGCAGCAAAAACTGAAGATTTTTAACAGTGTTGTTAACTTGTCTTTCACTCACAAAATTGAACTCTTCCAGGAGTTTTCACCAAGTTCTGAATAGAAAATGCCTAGATTTGCCATAGTTTGGATAAACGCATCTGTATAAGCACAGTCTGAGCATCATATGTCGCTAAAATCACATAGAAGTCATGGAGCTCTATAATATAACGGAGGGCTAACTCACCGGTCCTCTTTCTGCCGAGACCGCATCACATTTTCAGTGCGCGCAAGTAATGAATCCTGCACTTTTAATTCTCTTAGAGGCATTTTTTCAAACTTTTCTGCATACTTTTTATCGCTTTTGGTTATTTCTACACCCTTTTCATATTTCTATGAGCAATACTTAACAAATTTTCATTTTATTTGTTCAGCTTACATAAAATTTCATATTTTAATAATGTGAAATTAAATATTTATGTTGAAATTAAATAAAATCTGTAGTGTTTTCAACAAAAAATATATATCAGTGACAATTGTAGCAACTTCGTCATAATTTTCAAAGAAAATCGAATTTGAAAATACTTACCCATACTAATCTGTCGGAGGAAATCTGTGTTTTGCCATAAATTTTCTTCTGAAATTCTATGGCGTTGTATTTATAGGTGGACCACAAAATGCAATGTAACAGAATAGGTATAGTTACACTAGCCACACTAGATTAACCTGATTGGACCTGATCGCAGCCAAAGTCCAATAAGAATAATGATGAATACCATTTGAGCATTTGATCAAACTTTTCTAGGTTGAGGCAGGGCAACACTAGATACCGGGCTTGCTCATTCATTATCATGACGTCACAAATGGTGGCTCGAGGCTAACGAAAAAGACAGGCTACCGCGGTGCATTCCACTTATCTTTTTTACAGACCGCTAGAGTGATGTGATGCTCTTTTCGTACACCAACATTGGTGCATTCGAGCATCACGTGACTCCCACGGTCTGTAAAAAAGATACGCGTAAAGCACCGCGGTAGCCTTTCTTTTTCGTTAGCCTCGTGGTGGCTGGCTGCAATCAAAGACATACAGCGATTGGCATAAAACGATGGGTGCGTCGCTTTGTACCAATCGCTGGTGGCCGCCAGCCACTATTTGTGACGTCATGAGAATGAACGAACAAGCCCGGTATCTAGTGTTGCCCTGGTTGAGGTAGATTGTGAATATGAGCATTAGGGTGCCTCGAAGTCCTTGAGTCGCGACATACGTGTTTGGAGACATGCGATAAAAATGTGTTGGATTGAAACGATTCTTGATAAAAGTGAATCGCCAAAAGCTAATGCTTGTTAATTTGACTTACCTGTGTAATCGAACTCGTGCAGGTGAGTATCGCCAAGTTCTAGAATGTAGGTTTGCCATAGCTTGGTCAAAAACATCTGTCTAAACAAAATATGAGCATGCGTTCATAATTAAAAAACTAAGAATTTTATGGTCATTTAAGTGAGGTTTATGCAAAATTTGTAGATTATAAACTATATTCTAAAGAAAAATTAAATTTTGAGACAATCCTTGATTATTTAAATTAGGAGTGATCAGACTACTTTTTACATATCACAGCAATAACAAAAGGCAGTAAAAGTTTTCAGTAAAAGGGTCTATTTTAAAATTTTTAAAGTATTTCCTCAGTCACATTTTCAAAAGAAAAATTATGATTAATCACACACACTCAATTTATTCAGTTATTGTAATCCTTTCACTATCCCTTTTTGTTAATAAAAAAATGAAAATGAAAAACTCATAAATCAGCAATACAAACAAACTCGAGATTGTTTGGTTAGAACTTAACCCTTTTAGTGCCAAGGAGCGCCGTCGCGCAACTTGAGTCAATTCAATTTCTGTGTTTTTATTATCATAGTATAAAATCTTCTGAAGGGAATGTTGAAAAAATTATGAATATTGGTGTATTGTAACGGACATGGTGAATATTTCTCTTGTTCATATATAAATTATCTATAAAAATGCACTTTTTTACTGGCATTTGTATGGCACTATGTATGGCACTAAAAGGGTTAATATTTCCGGTGACTAGCGGGAATCCATTTCAATTCTTCATCTTGTACAAAGACAAAAATGGCTACTTTAGGATCTGTTTTATAATTATTCTGGCAAAAGTGCACAACGCATTTATGCATCATTTTAAAAACTCATAATTATAAATAAAATTTTGCACAATGAATTTACAAAGCTAATTGACAGCAGTGCAAAAGCATGTACACATTAAAGAGTCAGTCGATCCCCAACAACGTCATACATGTAAGCGTTGATAGTCCTGAGACATTATCGATATATGGTTGTTCGTTTAAGAACCAATTATTTAAGATTTTGGATAATACTAAAGTTACTTTGTTGACTTTGAAGGGAGGTGGGCTTTGAGACCTATAGCTACAAGGCTGTCGTCTCGAATGATCCATATACATTTATTTATTATTCACAGAAACATAAACATGAATTCTACAATTACATACATCTTGACGAGATAGTACAAGGAAACATGACAACACAAGAGACACAACCTGGGGGTTCCACACAAAGTGTGTGTGCAATGGAACCAGTGGGAATTGAACCCACAACCTCCTACACTCGCAAGCGGTTAGCGGCGTGGTGCCTTAACCCTTTGAGGGGCGGTGGTATATATTATATACCACCTAATTTTAATCCGATTTAAACCAGAAACTTTTAATTAAATTTTACTTTTTTAACTTTGACGAGAAAAAGTTGAAAAATTGCTTATTCTTATTTTGAACTAAATTCTTTCCTAAATTCCGGTAGGAATTCAACGTTACAGGAGCACAAGTGCTTGCCCCTGAAAGGGTTAACCACTCGGCCACGGAGGCCCCAAGTTACATTGTTTCATCGAGTCAATGCGAAATAAAACAAAATCCTTGCGGGTATCCCATTAAAATCCATGTCTGTTTACCTCCGATAAAAAACCTTTTTTTTCAGAGTAGTGTATAGAATAGAGACCAGAGTAGAAAATTTGGCTATGATGTCATACACTCACGCACAAGTTTTTTTTAAATCTGTTATAAAAAGGAAAAAAGTCGCCAAATTTATTGGATTTTTTTTCTTTTAATGGCAACCTAGCCATCGTATGAAGTTATTGGTTTGGCGCGGGCTTGAAAATTGTGCCAACCAAAAAGTCGCCAACCATCACTGTGTGTAAAGCATCTGTTCCGAAAATTTTTAATGGACTACGCCAAACTTTGAGAACCTGCCATTATTGCCAAGGTATTATTTGCTTACTGATCCAAAACTCTTTCAAGCATATATCACTGCGATATACGTTATACACGGCCGGTTTATGACGTTTAAAACGTTACACGACAGGGATCATCTATAAACGGCGATTGGTACAAAGCTCTGCGCCCATCGTTTTGTGCCAATCGCCGTGTAAATATTATCCACTTCGTGTGACGTTTTAAAAGTCATGAACCGGCCGTGTGTAATGTAGGTCACGATATCACAAATTTCTTTACTGAGGGTTGCTATAGTATGGGAAAATGTTATGAATGTTCTGGCTCATGAACCTATTACACGACGCGTCAAAGTTGCGCAACACTCTGTCGAAACAATGTTAACCTATGGCTTGAAAAGGAGTCACTTCACCTTTTTATTGCTGCAGAATTTTTTTTATTTTAGTGTTCGTTACTTGGTGTAAACGTGACCAATGACATACATGGCTAGTTCATCACTTTTAAAACGTCACACGGAGTGAATCGAGGCTAACGAAAAAGACAGGCTACCGCGGTGCATTCCACTTATCTTTTTTTACAGACCGCTAGAGTGACGTATTGCTCTTTTCGTACACCTGCATTGGTGGATTTGAGCATCACGTGACTCCCGCGGTCTGTAAAAAAAGATACGCGTCAAGCACCGCGGTAGCCTTTCTTTTTCGTTAGCCTCGGAGTGAATCATCTTTACACAATGATTGGCAAAAATCAATGGGCGCACCGCTTTGTACCAAACGCCGTGTAAAAATGATCCCCACCGTGTGACGTTTTAAACGTCATGAATCGGCCGTGTATTTCGTTGGTTGCGGTAAAGATCCAATGTCGCACGGAAAAGCCAAGGAACTTGTTGAAAAACTGACGCGGGAAGAGCATTGATCTTTGTGCAGCAGGGGGCCTCCGTGGCCGAGTGGTTAAGACACCATTCCGCTAATCGCTTGAGAGCGTAGGAGTCAGGTCGGCGGGTTGGACTCCCGCCAGCTCCATCGCACACACTTTGTGGAGCTCCCGCATGTAACTCTCTGGTGTTGTAAATTTCCTTGTGGCTATCTCGCCCCTGTATATTGACGAACTTTTATGGCTGAGCTAACAGATGTCGCTGCGATCGACATTAATCTTTCAGCATCGTTCGACATTTATCGGATACAATTTTTTATCACATTTAGAACAGCTGGAAATGCACAATAATGCTGCTAGACTGTCTAGGACAATATTGCTATAATGCAAATGGACCTTTAATGTCTTGGAAGTAAGTGGTCGGTAAATTAAAATTTTGTTGTAAACTGTATCGGAATGAGTGCGTAGTAGTTATGTGGTAAGTCGTTAGTCTCTTATTTTGTATACCAGAGTTCGGCTCCTATCAGCGGATTTTTTCAATATTTACTTAAGTTATAAAAAATAATATGAAACAATATTAACAATTTATGTAATCTGATTTTTTTTTAAAATATTCGTTATAGTGATTGCGTTTTTAACGAATTTTCTGATATTAGAGATTGCAATAAAACGATTTAGCCGAATCCACTTATGATTTTTTAATGGCCACGAATTGCTCATACACGCGTTGTGGTCATAGTGACTTTAACGAATTCACGCCTTTTTGAGATCGATACACAGCGAGGTTGCTGCATCCAATGTTTGTTTTTTTGTTTTCATGGGCGCGAAGCGCTCATACATGTGTTGGTGATAGTAGTTTTAAAGAATTTCCTGTATGTTTGATATTGCTACATGAGGAGTTTGATGCATCCAGTGGTTTTGTTTTGTTTTCATGGACGCGAAGCGCTCATACATGCGTTGGTGATCGCGGCTTTAAATAATTTCAAGCATTTTTTAGATTCCTACACGAAGCGGTTGATACATACAGTGATTTTTGTCTTGTTTTCAAGGGCGCGAAGCGCTCATACATGCGTTAGTGATAGGGTACATGATAAAAATATCTTAATTTACAAAGTTTACAAAGTTTACAAACGCTTTCAAAAAATTTTACTGGCATGATTAAAAGCGCACACTTTTCTTCATTGCGTTTTTAGAAATTGTGATAAGAATTGTTGAATTGTTAATGATAGAGTTGTTTGATAATTTTGTGTAAATTATTTATGTGGGTATTTTCGAAATTAGTCAGAATCATCATTAACTTGTGCGCATGAAAAATAATCAGAACGGCTCACTAGTACGATAGATATCAATGTAGTAGGTATTTAAATATGCACGTCATGGTACTCCGCCGATCTCGGATGCTTCTCAGCTTTCATTTGTAACATGGCATTTTCACGGTGAAAGCCAAATTATTGATCTTGTGTTGGCCAAGAGGGGTAAAAATATCGGGGCCGGATTCTTTCGTTAACTGAGTTCTTCGGCATTTCTACGTTTTTGAAATATAACGAAAGTGTGTTAAACTCTGAAGTTAAACTCTGAAAACTACACAAGTCTACTTTTTTTCGAAATGCGGTTTTAACACTTTCCAACCTAGTTGTTAACACTTCTCAACCAAGTTGAAAAGTGTTTATGACTTCGGTTTGTCTGCCGCCTGTCCGTGTTTTAACTCGCGTAAATATACTCGGGTTGCGCTGAAAATTTTGTATGTTATTTTCGTTTACTATAGCATGATCCATATTGAAAATGAAGTGTGTAGAACTTATAGTTTTTTTACAGGGACAGTCCAAAGTATTTCGTTTCATTACAGTCAATGGGAAAAACTTGTTTCAAGTGCATTTTGATGATTCTATGCTATTTGAAACATGATGAAATTGATATACAATTATGAAGCGCACCAAAACATGCTTTTTGAAGAATATGGGGTGCAAAGAATTTATTATCAATTTACAGGGTCAAAGAATTCTGTTGCACAATGTTCTACGGTGAAAAATCGCTTGCAGTGTAATTTAATGATGTTTCACTATTTAAAACATAATAAAATTTATATGCATTACTGAGATGCATTATAAATTGCTCACTTTATAGTATGCTGGGCATTGCGTTTATCGTTCATTTACAGGGACACACAAAATATATCGGATACAGTATACGTGGAAAAATTACAGTTTTCAAAATTGGTTTGGGTTTTATAGTTTAACTAAATTTTTGCATAGTACATAGTGTGTATATATTCAGTTTTTCATATACAGGGCTACACAAAAGAATTCGTAAGTATTACAGGTGATAATTGCTTAGAGTAGTTTTTAATTGCGTTAGGCATATTCCTGCTGAACTATGAGTTAGTAGAGTTATAGAAGTTTGTGGAAAATAAATAAACTCATGTACAGGGCTACGCAAAGAACAAGGTACATTGTCGTTTATAGTTGGTAATTGCTAGAAGTTTGTTTTAAGTTGACTTATGCGTTTTTTACCTCAATTAAATTTTATCTTAATATGGGGTGTAAACAAAAGTCTTTAGATTTTATACCGGGTTATACAAAAGATTTCGAGTGCATTTCCATCGATTAGCGAAAATTGCTAAATATGAATTTTCTAAGTGAACTAATTTTATCATGCTATGGAGTACATATCCAAACCTATAGGTCATATACAGGTCTGCACAAAATAATTAGACTACATTTTTGACTGTGAAAGGTAATTTCTAAAACTGGACTTTTAAATAAGTTATATGTTTCCTATACTGTTTACTGACATATTTTCTTCCACCTTATTTAACGGTGAAGTTTCGTTTTAGTTTTCTGGGTGTGTTGAAAAGTATTTCATAATCTATGCTTGAAGCATGATTTTTCGTTCTTGTTTTTTGTTGCAAACGTATCCATGAAGGTAGTCCCCCATCTGTAAATAAAAATAGATTTTTTTTTTATCCGTTGGTATTCAAAATTGTCGTTTATTCCAAAAACAGAAGAATAAGAAAATATCATCAAATATGACGGTAAATATGACTATTTGCGTTACTGAGTAAGTGCCGAGGATTACAGATTTTAGATACCACTATATTTAAATCATAATCTTTGTATTATTTAATCGCAGAATTCGGAAATACAAGAAGTTGAACATTAATATTCGGAACTAGTGGTATTCAAAATGCGTAATATTTGGTCTCTATGCAATTAATGTCAAACTTTAATCTTTTAGTTACTCAAGATTGTGTATATTGTACATCACTGGAATTTACAAATTTAAATAAGCAAGTTACAAATTTGCATTATTCGAAAATATTGTCAGATATGCGGATGTGTAAAGGCCCTTTTAAATTATTGTACTACATGGTAATTGTATGTGACCTGATTTAACCTTATAAAACATTTATTTTCATAGAAATTTAGAAAAATATGAAAAAATATTGTAAGAAAATAAGTTTTTCTGTGACTTTTTGCGAGTATTTAAGAGCGTACACTGGTCAATGGAAAAAACTTGCAAGCTAATGTTAAGTCTATGGGAAGGTTATTTTCAAATTTCTCGCTCGCATTTTAATATTTTTAAATGATTTTTTTTGCATAGGAAAACCGAGGTTGATCTCTAACGTTGTTATTTTTTTCTTTTTTAATTTTTGTTCTAGTTTTTTATATAAGGGTACTTTTACTTTCAGAACCGGTTCCAACCGGTTACAAAACTGCAAATGCAGGTTTATAAAAACATTTAACCAAAATTATTTAAAAAGTAAAAACTAACAACGTTAGAGATCGACCTCAGTTATCCTATGCAAAAGAAATAATTTAAAAATATTAAAATGCGAGCGAGCAATTTGAAAATAACCTTTCCATAGACTTAGCATTAGCTTGCGCGTTTCTTTGCATATGACTAGTGTAGGCTCTTAAGAAACGCTCAAGCTAATGTCAAGTCTATGGGAAGGTTATTTTCAAATTTCTCGTTCGCATTTTATTATTTTTAAATCATTTTTTTCTTAGAACAGCTGAGTTTGATCTGTAACCGGCTAGTTTTTACTTTTTTGATTTTGGTTCCAGTTGTTTTTAAAAGCAGACTTTTTCAATTTTGGAACCGGTTCTGAAAGTTAAAGTACAAACTGGAACCAAAATGGAAAAAGTAAAAACTCACAACGTTAGAGATCGACCTCAGCTATCCTATGCAAAAATATTAAATCATTCATCATTTCTATCATTTAAAAATATTAAAATGCGAGCAAGAAATTTGAAAATAACCTTCCCATAGACTTAATATTAGCTTACGCGTTTCATCGCATGAGTAGTGTAGGCTCTTAAGGCAGTTCTTAAATCTTTACATCTGCAATTAAGGCTCTTAATTGCAGATGTAAATCATTTATGCATATTTTGTCAAATACCTTATGATTAACTATTTATGATTAACTAATTATGATTAACTATTGTCACAGAAATTGTAGCATTGCCAATGTGAATGGTCCATTAGCTTTTTGATCGAAAGATGAATAAAAATCTCGATTAATAATAGATAACAATATTCCTGCACTAATTTTTATATACAGGATTTTTATTATAATAATTGACCTATTCAGAAGTCTCTAGTGATAGTACAATGGCTCCAAACGAAAGCATATTTCGCTAGAATCGACAGTAAAACTGAAAGTTACATGTTAAATGTGAAAATAGGAAAAAAATCGCAGCGTTCTCTGAGACGGCTAACAGCTGTTAATGTTTAATATCTTTTCTTGTATTATTTCTAGGATAATAAATTCCATTGAGTGCAAAAGCAACATACTCCGAGAAGATTTAATAAAGTTTCTTTTAAAAATTTAACTATTATAAAATAAATAACAGATAACTGATACACATTTTTCTTAAGTTTAAGAAATGTTGTGAGCACAGAGAATTTCGTAAAATATCTGGCATTTGTGTCTAATACAGTTTTATTGATTCTTGAAAAAATTTAAATATTGGATTTATGTAGTTTCTAAAATCAGATTCAAATGTGTCCTACATATTAACGATTTCTTCGGAATCGAAATGTATAACGACAGATTTCAGAATCAAAGCCAATGTTCTAAATAGGGTCCAAGTGACTTTATTTATCATAATAGCGACATATACAGTGAGCTAAATAAGTATTTGCACAAGCACATTTTTTTGCTTAAGTAAACCTAGAAAACAAATGTGACGAAATTGTTTTAAATATTACTTTATTTAATTACACAAATAACCAACATTTTTCCTCAAAAATAATAATACTCATTAAAAAAATAAAACAGCATTTTCTCGTGCCAAAAAATATTTGCACACGGAATATGGACAGTTCAAAAAACAATTAAACGTGAAAATTATGCAAATTTTAGCACATCAGTCCCTCACTACACTAGTCCGGCAACTTTGAAGTCACATAATACACTCATGTTTGTGAAAATTTCAACACCATGAAGGAATTATCAGAAATTAATAGAATTTATTCCACATATTATTGATAGTAGTACAAATAAATGATCAAATTCACAAGACCAAAAACCAAAAAGAAAATCAGAAATTAGTACTTTGTGTGTCCGCCACGCTGAGCGATGACTGCTTGTACAAGTTTGGCATTTAATCATACAGGTTCTGAATGTAATTCTGGGGAATGGCATTCCAGATGGCTTCGACTTGAAGCCATCTATCTTACTGTGTGCCCAACCATCTGTACGAACGAGTCGCCGACCAATGAAATTCCATACATGCTCGATGGCAGACATATCGGAGAATAACAGGCCATAGAAGAAGCGCAATCTCTTGTGCACTGAAGAATGCTTGTGCAGTCTGATAAACATGTGCACGGGCATTATCCTGCTGAAATACAGCATCCGGAATGCGTCGAAGAAGGGAGAGAACCTCTAGCTGCACAATTTGCCTTATGTAGCGATCATTGTTGAGGTTGCCCGCAATATACACTAGATGGGATCGACAATTATACCCAATAGCTCCCCACACCATAATGCCAGGCGTTTGTGTGGTATGACGCTGGATAACACACTTTGGGAGTAGACGTTCCCCTCTGTAAAGTTTGATGCGACCATCACTGTATTCCAGAGTGTAGCGAGATTCATCGGAAAAAGCAACTTGCTACCACTGGACACGCCACGTGCTGTGTTGCTCAGCCCATTGACGTCGGAGGCGTCTGTGATTCAGCGAGAGGGGAATCATGCGTAGAGGAACTCTTGCACGCAGTTCATGCTGCAGCAGACGGCGACGGACTATGGAGCTAGACAACAAAACACCTGTAGCAGTGCTCCAACGTTGTTCTAACACACGAGAGGACGCTGTACGGTCTGTCACAACCATGCGAATGGCGTTTCTGCTTTCTGTGCCGTTGTGCTATTGCGTGCCCCAGTGCTCGGTTGTCGTATTGTTTGATTCTCCTCTGTCCATTTCTTCCAAGCAAACATCACTGTTGTGTTATTACACTTTGTACGAGCTGTGATTTCTCGATACGTATATCCACCTTCTCGCATTCAGACGATGCAGCCTCGTACAAACTCCATTAGTTGCTGATATGGCTTCCTCTGCTTTTGACGACACATATTGACCACCAATGAAACGTTTTACTGTAGACAGTGGAAGATAAACGAATTTCAACGCATCTTTACAGTCCTTTATATATCTGGAACAAGCGACTGATGAGTAGCTGGTTCTCGTTCCACGCATGCGTAATCGCTTTGTAATTCTAATCATTTGCATGTCTTACCTCTCTTTACATTTCCTGTAAGTTTGGTTCAATTTGCATTTCCCAACATAGGTTGAGTTTCTCACCATTGCCTTCTCACCATCTAAAAGGATAAACAAGTCTCACTGGTTCTTTTGTACACGTGAGTGCATCCCAAATTTATTCTCACTCGTCCATTCCACTAGGAACTAGTATAGATTAGTTTTTTCTTCAACTGTTGGAGCATTGACAAGGTAATTTTTTCGGCCTTTGGAATAGATCGTCAACTTCTCCCTACGCAGTGTTACAATTGATGTGTGTGTACCACCTGTGGTACATCCTGCTCCTGCGAGACAAGATGGAAGACTCCCTTATGCTTACGTAGTGGCAGGAGATCTTTTTTGTGCTTGATGGAAAAAGATTATTTCTTTCGAAACGAGTTGTGTTAACTTCTTTTTTATGGTGTACTTAAGAAGTGTCTTTCCTTGGTTTTATGGAACAAAACTAAGAACAAGAAATTCTTATTTCTTGATATTCTAAAGATATTCTAAAAAATGTCGCTTAAATTCAAAATTTCAAACAACTTAAATGCATTAAAGAATTAATTTATCTGATAAGTATTTAAATACTTTTATCGTTTTAAAACATATTTTTTGTTAATAATTCCAACAAGCGTTTATTTTTAAAAGAAAACTGCTATTTATGATTTGAAACTGATTATATGCCGCAACATTAAAAACAGGTGTTCACTTGTTAATGTCTGTACATTTACTATTTGTACATTTTACCAATTTTTCTTTCAGACATTATTTAAAAAAGCTTGGTTAAAAATTTTTACTAAAAACGTCCCTCATTTAAAAAATGTAAAAAAACAGTCTCCAATAAAAATGTCTACCAGTCTACAAAAGCGCTTTCACCCCCCGCTAGGGCATTAACTTCAACTGATAATGCCCTAGCGGGGGGTGAAAGCGCTTTTGTGGACTGGTAGAGATTTTTATTGGAGATTGTTTTTACATTTTTTAAATGGCGGTCGTTTTTAGTAAAAAATTTTAACCAAGCTTTTTTTAAATAATGTTTGAAAGAAAAATTGGTAAAATGTACAAATAGTATATGCCGCAATTTCCGGCCTATAAGCCGCGTGGATTAAACAATCATGTTTCGACCCGGAAATTTTATTTTATAAAACGCAGCTTACTAAATCGCGGTAAATATTTGACTTCAAATATTGAATAAAATTTCTGGGTCGAAACATAATTGTTTGATCCGCGGATTATACGCCAGAAATTAAGGTAATTAAATTATTTTGAAGGAATGCATTTTATGTTCCTTATTACCGAAAAATACTCGTAGATTTCTTTGTTAAACAATTAGTGTATTTCAGTAAATATTCTTTGTAATATATATTGTTAGAATGTATTGTTTTATGTCAAACATATGAAGCTGTCAAACTTTCAAATATGATTTTCACTCAGCACTATTATTTAAGCATTATATTTCTGCAAAATAAATAAAAAATAATCAATTGTGAACGAATTTTGTAAAAGCAGGCCGGAATTGAATTTAATCTTTTAGTTTTCACGTAGAGCGAATTCTGTTTGATCTCATTGCGTTTAATTGGGATCTTGAATCAAATAATTGGATTACTATCGCTAATAATATGTAAGTAGATAAATTTTCAATCAATGTATTCTGAGAAAAGTAAGGATACATTCATTGCTACACCCTTTCTAGACAGAATATCGATTGACTTAGTTGTATTCTTTACATTGTTTAAATGCAAGAACATATGAAACTAACCTTAGTGCCTTCAGCAAATTAAAACAAAGAAAACATACGGTGCGGACAATTCTAATCACAATTTTCGAATACAATTTTGTCCTTATTTAATAGTAGAAAATACTGCAAATTCTATGATTAATCAAAGAAAGATTTTTGACCTGAAAAAAAAAATATTAGGCAGAGATTTCGAATTTGAAATAGTGGTTACATTACATACTTTTTGGAAATTCTAAGGGGTGTGTGATGTTGCTAGCTGGAGCAGGTATCGAATATTTCTTAAATTTGTGTGATCGGAACATTCTTGGAAAATAGTGGAAATCAACAGGATCATTGCGTTAGGCAATTTAACTCCAGAGTCTCTCCTCTCCTGAAGGAAAATCCGTCAGAAAAATACAGGGTTATTCCAAATGATGGACCCATTTTCAAAACAAAATGTATTTATTAAAGTACAAATCCAAAATGAACAATCTTTACACCAGTGAAAAGAGGAAGTTTCAAAGTTTTGTAAGACATTATAAATGTTCAATGAGTCCACCGTTTGCTGCACGGCAAACATCTACGCGATAGCCAAATTCGTCTCACACACGAGAAAGCGTATCTGCTGTTACTGAGTGCACGGCTTTCAAAGCGGTAATGGTTCCAGAGGCGGCCGGTAGAGGTCGCGCGGTAATAGGCGATTTCGTTTCACTGTCAGTTGTGAGTGAGATGGCGACTGTGGAGCACAAGGTTTTCTGCGTTCTTGAGTTCGCAAGAAGTGAGCAAACGGTGGACACATTGGACATTTATAATGTCTTAAAAAACTTTGAAACTTCTTCTTTTCATTGGTATAAAGATTGTTCATTTTGGATTTGGATTTTAATCAATACAATTTTTTGAAAATGGGTCCATCATTTAGAACAACCCTGTATACCAGTTAATAAAATACACATCTTCACGTGAACATTTTTCTTTATTGAATAGAGACATCAGAAGATTGGAGATGAGAGAGTGATCTTCGAAACATATCCAAAATTACGAACTTCTCAGAACCAAAATTAGACAAGATCTGAGCGCAATTTACTCTCGTTGTGCCGCCACGATTTTCCATGCGATTCGGCCAAGCCGCCTATCAAATTTTGTCAGTTTGGGAGAAATGTATATTAAGTTTTTGAACGCAAGATACACCAAACGTGTTACAGCAATGGCGACTTATCAATTAAACAGCTTTAAAAAGATTACCCCGTAATTATTTGGATTATGCTGCCGATATGTGCAGGGAGAGGCTTTAAAATTATTGACATATCATTTTCTCGCAGTTGGAAAATTACATGAGAACTGCACTTGCATTTATAAGAGATACGAAGCAAAGAAAAGGCAGATGTTAGATACATTTGGAAAATACATTATTTTCCTGAATCAAAACCACAGATGACCGAAAAAATAAATCTATATAGCGTATATAATAAAAATAAGTCCAAGTGCATTTTGACTTGGGAAAGGTATTACTTTTTGAGTTTTAAAACTAGAATACATATTAAACTAGTCATTGGGGGCCACCATAATACTTACCCATCATGGATATGCATAATATAAAATAAACAATAAAACATGTGTAAACTATTTATAAAATGCATTGCAATTCGAATAAAATAGTGGCTTGATGACGTCATAAATTTCAAATGCTCTATTACTGAATTGCGTAAGAGAAACATCCTTATAACTCCAAAATTGATAATCAAATTAACTAACGGTTTACTGCGTCGTATTAAGCGTCTCATTTCCAATTAAAATATATCTTTGAATTGAAATTTGAATGAAATACAGAGTCACGAAAAATCGAAGAGTGTGGTAAATAGGATTACCAATATCTCGGCAACTCATTATCCGATCGACTTCATTCTTTATGCAAAATTTATGTTTTTTTTTTTTTGTCTTTTATATTCACTCCTTAAAATAAACAATTTCGAATTTTTTATATACCTTTTATCAGAACGAATATTTGGAGAGCCCGAAAAAATAGTTCCGGATAATCGAGGTTACTGAAATTCAATAAGCTTCTTACCATTATTCCATACTAATTACATACCAAATTTCAAGTCTTTATCTTAATTTGTTCGGGAGTTAGAGCGTTTACAGACACACACACACAGACAGACGGACGGCAAAAAATTTTTTCTAAAAATGTCTTTCGGAATCTCTGAAACGTGTAAATCCGTCATATTTTTTTTTCAAAACGATTACAAGACCCGATACTACGTATGATGGGTAAGTAAAATAGTTTAATTGACCTACATAAATTTAATCTAGGAAATATTAATTTTGGAATAAAAATAAATAAAATATATGATTTTACATCATAGGGTGCAGGCACTATGAAGCCAGTATTTTTAAGTAATTGTTGTTACACTGTAAAAGCTACTTCGTAAAGTTTGCAAATAATATGGACAGGAAATGGATCCTTTTACTTCTGAAACGTTTGCGTAAATCTTGAGAACCTATTCGTTTATGAGTCTTCTGATTGGTTCCTTTCCCCTGGTTTCTAAAGGTAATTGAAAAGTTTCTAGAATCGTAGAGTAATCCGAAGTTTCATGGAATTTCATAATACTTTCGCAAATGTTAACGAAAAGTTTTGCAGAGTAGAATTAATTTACTTGCATTTGATAACATCATCCGATATTAAAATATTTGAATGCAACTATTATGACATTAAGAATTATGTCTGTATGTGTTCTGTATGAGTGAATGCTTTAAAGAGATATGTATAAAGATTCAAAATACTTAGACAGTGCTGTAACTTTTCAATCGATAGTTTAACGTTATGTAAATGATATAACGTTAAATTATCAATATATCAATCTAAAATTCTAACAAGAACGAAAAATCATGCGTCAAGCATAGATTATGTAACACTTTCCAACGCTTCGAAAGTAATTTTACAAATCATTACCGTTTAATAAGCTGAAAGATAACATCTAAGTAAACAATTTGCAAAACGCATAACATATTTAAAAACGTAATTTCAGGAATTTCTAACATATACAATATTCGGAAAATATCCGAATACTTTTATTCAGCCCTGTATATGATCTATAGATTTGTATATATGCTATATAGGATGCTAAATTTTAGTTTAGTTAGGAAACGCGTAGCACAGTTTAAAATTCTCCTTCTGGAGTTTCTTTCATAAACGGAAATGTGTTCGCGAACTTTTGTGCTGCCCCTGTATATGAAATACAGAATTTATACACACCAAGTAATAGACAAAAGTGAGTTAAATTTAAAATCGCGTTCAGCAACTTAAAACGCACTTCCAGGAATTATTGTTAACAGACAGTAGAGAATTCTTTCGTGTGTAAATGAACGATGACTGCTATACACACACTATTCTGTAGTAAGCCTCTTGTAATGCACCTTAGTGATATATATAATTTTCAATGCGTTTAAAATAGTGAAACATTATTTAATTAAACCGCAAACGATTTTTCTCCATAGACGTAATGTAACGGAACTCTTTTGACTGTCCCGGTAAAGTAACTATAAGTGCTATGCACACCCTATACCATATTAAGCTTCTTGTAATGCACCTTAGTGATATATATCAATTACAATGTGTTTGAAATTGTGTAACATCATTAAAATAAACCGCAAATGATTTTCCCCCATAGACCGTAGTGTAACGGAATTCTTTTGAGTGTCCCTGTAAAAAAACTATAAGTGCTACACACTTCAGTTGAAATAGGGAACATGCTATAGATAATGACAACAACATATAAAAATTGCAGAGCAATCCGAGCATATTTACGGGAGTTAGAGCACGGACAGACGGCAGACGGCCAGACAAACCGAAGTCATAAACACTTTTCAACTAGGTTGGAAAGTGTTAAAAAGGCTTCGTATTATACATAAAAGCATAAATTGCACAATTTTTCAACTTTTTTTTGTAATTTATTGTTTTTATTTATTTTTATTATTTGTAATTTACTTTTTTGTTTGGAAAAAAGGTTGACAAATTGTGCAATTTATGTAAGTAAAGGAAGAATGTAAATGATGCTTCATTTCTTATAAGGGGTCATCCATTCATCATGTCACGTAATTGTTGTGGGTTTTTTTACGCATCCCCTTTTCACAGGCTGACCCACTCGAGTTGTTGACATCACCCCATCTCCTGTTTCAATGTCAGATTTTTTGCAACTGCCCATTTAGAGCTTACTATATTTGATTGAAACAAGTTTGCTATTATTATCGAACGTAAGTTATTCTCTAGTGACAACAAAAATTATAACAATAAAAAAAATCCTTGCAATGAGCGGTCTTATTTGTTTAATGACGAATGTTAGCCTTTTGGTACGTGTTGGCGACAGACGGTTATATAATTGTCGCATGGACCGACAATATAGAAAAGCAGGCATATGCTATCAGTTGTGACATTATTTTAGATAAATTAATGAATGACACATGGACTTTGCATTTACTTGAATCTGAATCGAAATATAGAGACAAATTTGTTTGAATAAAAGTAAATGCATGATAAGTTAATACTTTATAATAAAAAATATTTATTCTTTTCAAGAAACTGGTTTACATTTTTAATTGTATGTTAAAAATTCTGGGGTGACTCCACTCGACTTTCAGAACACTGGTCACGTGTCAACGAAGTTAAATAAAATAAAAATAAATAAAATAAAAAGTAAAATAAAATAAAATAAATAAAGAATAAATAAAAAATAAAATGAAACAAAAATAAAAAGTAACTTAAAATAAAAAATATAAAATAAATTTCTGACACAATGGAATCGGTTGAATTCGAACGGTGGGACTCCCATTTTGAAACTGTAAATGTTACCTCTCCGCTACTAATGCTTGATGACATCTCTGCAATATTTATTATTATAATCTGCGGCATTTCCTTAGTGATTTTCCATTTAGTATTGGTTGCAAAAATGGTTTAAAAATGGTTTATAAATAGATTCAATACCTAATCTGTCGGCCGATTTGTACAAAACTCTATACAGTTCTTGCAACATTGGTTTATGACATATTCGCCAAAAATGAGCTCTTTCAGAAGTACCATTTGGATATTATTACGTTTACTGACACGCACACAAATCATTACTAAACTCCCTTTGGTGGAATGATTTTTTAATAACCTATAATCGAAAGTTTTATGAAAATTTGAATTTCGCATTTCCGATATTTGTTTACCTAATTTTTTTTTTTTACTTTTAAAATTTGTCTTTTTTTTTAACACTTCCCAACACAGTTGAAAAGTGTTTATGAATTCGGTTTGTCTGTCTGTCAATGTGTCTGCGCGTGCTCAAACTCTCGTAAATGTACTCGGATTGTCAAGAAATTTTTATACATTGTTGAATTTTACTGTAAATGTTCGGTATTGAAAATTAAGTGTGTAGAATTAATAGTTCATTTACAGGGATAAACAAATAATTCCAATACATTATGGTCTATGGGGGGGGGAGGGAAATTGTTTGCGTTGCATTTTATGGATGTTACGATATATCAAACATAATGAAATTAATATGCATTACTCAGGATGAACTACAGAATGCTTTTACCGTAGTATAGAATTAGTAGCATTTATATTTCAATTACAGGGGCGTAATTTTTTTTCCTTTACATTATCATCTATGGGGAAAACTCGTTTGCGGTGCATTTTGAACATGTTATGAAACTTGAAACATAATGACATTTAAAAGGATCACTAAGGTTCAATACAACTTATTACTTACCCATCATACGTAGTATAGGGTAAGTCTTGGAATCGTTTTCAAAAAATTTCACGGATTTACACGTTTCAGAGACTGGACATTCGAAAAAACATGTTTTTAGAAGAAAAAAAAATTGCCGTCCGCCTGTTTGTCTGTCTGTAAACGCTCTATCTCCCGAACAAATTGAGATAGAGACTTGAAATTTGGTATGTACTTAGTATGTAATAATGGGAAGAAGCTTATTGAATTTCAGTAACCTCGATTATCCGGAACTATTTTTTTCGGACTCTTGAAACATTCGTTCTGATAAAAGGTATATAAAAATTTTCGAATTTTTTTTTTTTTTTAAAGAGTGAATATAAAAGACAATTAAAAAAAAACATAAATTTTGCATAAAGAATGAAGTCGATTGGATAATGAGTTGCCGATATATTTTTAATCACATTTTCCACACTCTTCGATTTTTCATGACGCTGCATTTCATTCAAATTTCAATTCAAAGATATATTTTAATTAGGAATGAGACGCTTAATCCGACGCAATAAACCGGTAGTTAATATGATTATTATTTTTGGAGTTATAAGGATGTTTCTTTTACGCAATTCAGTAATAGAGCATTTAAAGTTTATGACGTCATCAGGCCCAATTTTATACGAATTGCAATGTATTTTATAAGTAGTTTACACATGTTTTATTTTCATATTTTATATTATACATATTCCTGATGGGTAAGTATTACGGTGGCCTCCAACGACTAGTTTTCTATAGATAATGGAGTTCGTAGGATTTATCGTTCATGTACAGAGACGCATAGAATAATTTGGTTAAAGGACTGACTATGATCGGTAATTGCTAAGAAGTACTCTCTCCGCTGTGATATAGGGGAGATGGGGGATGAATGGGACATTTTAACAAAAATGTTTATTTTAAATATTTTATTTGTTTTTATCAATATTATATATCACATTTCATACATTAAGTGTTTGACTCCATCTTATGCACAATATTTATTCAAGATTATTATTATACAGAAATATATTATGAAATTAAAAAACAATTCTTCTATGTCCCAATCATCCCCACAGCAGGGATGAATGGGACACAAATATTTTTCTCCCTTTATTCAATTCTAGGGACTAAAAGCTGAAAAAAATGCCTCCTGGGAAAAAGCTAAGAGATTGTAAATTGTAATATGATCTCCAGAATTATTTGTTAGCCAATCATATTGGACTTATCTCAGCTTTACCCTAAAAGGCCCATAAACGGAAGCACTCAATGGCTGAAGACGATAACTACAATGTGGATGAAATGTTAAAAGAATAATTACCATAAATTATCAATTTATCAAACTATATAATATTATTTAGCTAATAAATATATTTTTCAGCATCTTCTATAGGGATGAATGACACAATCCCATTCATCCCATTTGAAACGTCCCAATCATCCCCATGATGTATATATTCAATTGTCAGCCATTTTGTCTCAAAAATTATTTTGTCACAATGGTTAATATTCATTCATTTTAATTACCAATATTGAGCCTTGAAATAAAAAACTACAACATATCTTAATTGTTTATATTGCATAAGATATTTAAGTAACTTCAAATGTAAAAAAAATTACTTTTAAGCAGAGTTTTCAGCAAATGATAATTTGAAGGAAACTGAAAACAGTCATGTGGTCTTGCTTTTGGTTCTGAAGCACACTATGGTAGTGAAATCTATGAGGATAGGATGTAACTAAAAAAAAAGTTTATTGCCTGAAATATGTGTAGAACGCCCCACCCAACCCTTGTCCCATTCATCCCCCATCTCCCCTACAATGTTATGTAATTCTTTGTGTATTACATGTTGTTTTCAAATACTGTAGATCATATACAGGGCTGTACGAAAGACTTCGAATATGGACAACAATTTCTAAAAATGGATTTTTACTGAATTATGTATTTTGTTAAATTGCTTATTTAGATATCTCATTTCATCGTATGAAAAAACAAATTTCATAATAATATTCTGTTAGTGTTGGAAAGTGTTTCATAATCTTAACCGGATGCATGATTTTTCGTTCTTATTTTTTTGTTTTAAGGGATTTTCAGTATCTATCACGGAAAGGTCAATACTTATAAAAATTCTCTGAAAAACTGGCAGTATGTCTCAAATTTTTTTACATCCACAGTCGATATTTTAATATATTCTTTAAAAAAAAAAGGTTAGCTCATGTATCATAAGACATTTTTAACTTTATTTTAATTTTGCGCAGACTTTCACAAACTGTTAAGCACCATTTATTGAAATAGCCAATATTAAGAGTTTTATGTGGTAAGAAAGAGCGTTAAAATTAATTTTTTGTTTTGTGCTATTTTTCTTTCCACTTTTACGCATTTATTAATATTTGTGTGATAAATGCTTCAAAGTATTTATTTATAAAGAAGCATAATTGCATCTTAACATATTATATATTAACAGTCAATCAGGGCCGAAACTAGCTTTTTTTCATGGGTGCAAACATGGATTTGGAGTCACCCTCGTTCCCTCGCAAAGTAAATTTACAAAGCGAATTTAACTAAATTTCTAATAGCTGACTTATTTTAAAATTAAAAATATGTAATCATAAAATACGTAATAGAACTGTGTAATCAGCTTTGTCAAATATTTATGTAATAAAACCTGTGAAACCCGAATCGAAAAGAACAGGAAAAATTCTACTTTGTACAATTTTATACCCGTATTAGCATGCATAATTGTGGTTATTCTTTCTGTTGGGGTTGGGGCCATGTAATTTTTTTCATTTAAGACAGGATTCCGTTATAGACTGATTTCATTTTCATATATTTTACTGTAGTTGCAGTATTACATTACAAGTGAGCAGGTGTTTAAAGTCATAGTGATATGAGTCACAATGTCTTAGGAACTGAAGAACCATGATTTTCTGAATTTTAATACCGTAAAATATTTGTGTGTGTTACCTACAGCCAGTTTCATGAAAAAATCACTTATACCCCTATTCCTGTTAACAGACTGATATTTGTAGATGCATTCCTGAACCTAACGCCATAACGTTGCAAAATTTTGTCGAGTCATTTCAAATTTTACAAAAATTGAATCAAAACTTAAAAAGATATTAATAAACGTTTTCTTCATTCTATTAAACCCTATCATATGTAATTAATTCAATGATATCCTATGATAGGTAATGATTTTAGCGTGCCATAGTGATTACGTCTTATTTAAGATGAAGTCCTATTAATTCCGTATTACTGAATTTAAAAACCGAATTTGTAATTGTTTCATTTTGCAATCATATAATCCACCGTCAGTTTTTGGATAGATATTTCCAGAGAAATAGATATTAAATAGAAAAAGAGTCGAAAAATAGATTTCAAGTTCTGAAATTTTCAAAGCTACGCTTAAGTTCCCCATTGGAATTTTCAGTAAATATCAACAAAAGATAAAATGTTGCCAACTTAAAATGTACTTATTTTATTACGGAAATTAATCATATCATAATAACAGACGATATAAATATTTATAAAACTAGTAATAATACGAACGCCCCTCATTTGTCATGTTTGACGTACAATTTTCCAACTTGTTTGTATTTAACAATGTTTTTATATCTAGAATGTCAAATTTACTTAGTTTTGAGCAGTATGTCCGATTCTTTCCTTTTAATTCCAAATAAAATAATGTTGCATTTAAAAAAATCTATTAGTATTTTAGTGCATGCTTCTTAACATGCTAATTTGATTATTAATAAGATTAAATTATATAACTCCTTACAGTCTCTGTCGCAGCATTGTTCGACATGGTCTCCAGATTTTTAAGAACCTATACTAGTCACAAAAGACACTCAAAAAGTAATGTTAAACCAATGACAGCGTTTTTTTTTCAGTTTCGCGTTTGCATTGCAATATTTTTAAACGATTTATTTTCTTGTCCAGGATAGATGAGGTTGATCTCTAACCTGGTATTTTTTTACTATTTCAATTTTGGTTGGAGTTTTTAACACTTTCCAACCCAGTTGAAAAGTGTTTATGACTACGGGAAAAAATTGTTTGCAGTGTAATTTAATGATGTTTCACTATTTCAAATATAATGAAAATTATATGCATTACTGAGTTGCACTATAAATTGCTCGCTTAAAAGTAGGGTGAGCATTGCGTTTATCGCTCATTAACAGGTACACACAAAAGATATCGGTTGTAGTATACGTACGATAATTACAGTCTATGCGGTATAAGTGCATTTTTAAATTAAACTAATTTTTTTCATATTACGTAGTGTGTATAAATTCGATTGATCATATACAGGGCTATACAAGGAAATTCGTAAGCATTACAGACTATGGGAGTGAATTGCTTAAGTGTGTTGCGCATTTCAATTGTGTTGCGCATTTACCTGCTGAACTATATTTCGTAGACTAATTTAAGTTTGTGGAATATAAATAAAGGATCAGGGTCAATAAGCCGTGTTTTTGGTCCATGAACTCAGACTAAAATTCGATTTTGTTATACTGACTAAATTATTTCCCTTTTTAATATTAGAAGGTTTATCCTGTACGATTTCAACAATATTTTTTGCATTTTGTTCGATTTATATAACTTACACAAGCTCAAAGTTCGTATTATTCGTAGTTTTTGATGAAAAATACGGAATTTCTCCTAATTTTACCTCAATTTTTAATATATTTTTTAATATTTTACTATGAGCGCAGATTTGCAACACTTTTATTTTTACATATATTGTACATTTTGATGTATTTTAGAATATATGTAAAGAAGAAAGTGTTGCACGATTGCGCTCATATAAATAACTGAGGTAAAAGTAGGAGAAATTGCGTATTTTTCATCAAAACTACGAATAATACGAACTTTGAGCTTGTGTAAGTCATATAAATCCGAACAAAAGGCAAAAACTATTGTTGAAATCGTACAGGATAAACCTTTTAATATTAAAAAGCGAAATAAATAAGTTTAGTATAACAAAATCGAGTTTTAGTCTTATTTCATGGGCCAAAAACACGGATTATGGACCCTGATCCTATATATACAGGATTACGCAAAGAACAAAATACATTGTCGTTTACGATTGGAAATTGCTGGAAGTGAGTTTTAAGTTTCCTAATGTGTTTTTATCTGAATTAAATTTCAACTCAATATGTAGTGTGTAGAAAAGTGTTTAGACATTATACAGGGTTGTACAAAAGATTTGAAGTTCCATCGATTGGCGAAAATTGCTAAAAGCGAATTTTCTAACTGAACTAAATTTTATCATGCTATTTATTATATATAAAAATCTACAGATCATAAATAGTTCGACTACTTTTTTGACAATGGAAGGTAATTTCGAAAACTATATTTTTAAATGTGGTATATGTTTTCTAAACTGTTTACTTACATATCTTCTTTTACCTTATTTAACGGGGAAGTTTCGTTACAGTAGTCTGGATGTGTTGGAAAATGTTTCATAGTCTATGCTAGACGCAGATTTTTCGATCTTGTTTTTAGGATATTTTCACTTTTGGAACCAGTTCCAAAATAGAAAAAAGGATTATCTCTACTCCGTTCTATTACAAAGCATATTTGCTCTTCCACTATTTTACCATTATTTTCCAGCTAATATTTGTATGCCTAATTTTATAGCAGTGTAGTACATAATATACAGGATGTCCTTTCTTATCCTTGACCAATAGCTAATTCCTAAACCATTAGTTTAAAATGTATATTTACAATTGCAAAAATATGTCAAAAGTTGTACTTCGAAGATCCATCTTCGTCAAATTACTTATTATTTTTATTTTTTTAAGTTACGAAATTGAAATTTTTATACGGTCACTGGATTCTATAAACTATGTTTAGATAAACTTTCTCCATTGTAGAACGCTCATTCTTCTACGACCAAAACTTGCCCAAAATACGATACTTTGAATCTTATGCATTTTGAGCACTTTCTGGTACTCAGAGTTGGGCAATAAACATAAAAAAATTCAATTTAAAACGAAATATAAAATAAACAACATGCTGAACTTTTTTTTTTGTCGAAATCTCAGAAATATCATGGTATGCAGAAATCTGATGTACGAAAGTATAATGACGCCGAATAATACATTAATAGTAATATTTATTTATTTTTTTATATTATGCACGTGTATTTAATAACGTTTCCCATCTATGTAGGACCCCATCATACATTTTTGTTCTCGGGGCAAATAAAATATTTGGGATCCTAATTTTAAATTATGATGCTTTCAAAGAATGTATACGAGAACTGCATGGATATGCTCTAATGTGTTACTGAATGTAAAAATATAAATGAAAAACTTTCATAATTGTTAACACAAGTTTAATTTTTAGTAGCACTTTATATAAAAATAAAAAATGAATTTTGCAGAATCAAATATAATGTAAAATAAACATGAGTTAGTTTTTTTAAGCACCTTTGTATGAAAAATAAATTAAATTCTGCAGATAATGTAGTTTAAAAATTAAAATACTCCATGAAATTTTCAAACTGTATATGAATGCAAAAAATTAAGAACTCATTTGGAGTTATTATGAACAATTTTTAATATGCAGCTAAAAAAAGGTGAATGCTCTTACATTCTTAAAAAAAGCCCTTGTATAATATTTATAAAAATTAGAAATCTTTGAAAAGTCATAAATTTCATTTATTTATAGTTAAATCATTCCTTTAAATGTCTATTGTAAATTGTTCTTTGTTACAATGTTTATTGTTCTTACAGTTACTGTCTTATGTATTTTTTTATATAACTCATATAATGACTCAAGCAGATTTACTTTTTATTTTATACATTAAAGTTTTTTAAATAAAACTAAAAGGGTTTCCGACCAGCAAGTGAACAGCCCCCAGTGAATGAACAATTAGTAAATATTTTAATACAATAAGGTTTGAAAACTCCCCACTAGTTAATAATCATGCTGGGTTTAAAAAACCCGTCATTCAGTAAAAACGTATTATAAGGTAATTTGTACAAGTTGTAAAATAAATAACATTGTATGAAACTTATCTGTTTTTAAATTGCTGCCTGTTCATTCACTGGAAATTTTTGCGTTCATTCACTGGTAAGGACTGTTCATTTACTTTGTATATGTATAGCTTTTTATTAAGACACCACTAACATCTGAAACAAAAGAAATATAAACTTTCTTTTATTATTTTTTAATCATTTGTACAACCAACACAATGTATTTGCACTGTGACACACCAAAATGTACTATTTATTAAAATATTATCAATCTTTTTTAAAAAAAAATGTGCTTAAGTGTTCATTTATTGGTCGGACTACCCTGCAAGGGACCAGAAAAATTTTGAGCTCCTCATTTCTTTAGGCACCTATGCAACTCGAAATGATCCCTCTTGTCTATCACGCTACAATTTTTTATAATTCCCATAGGAGCATTAAGAATTATTAAGATTATTTTTATAACGAATCAGGATTTTTTTTCAGAAGCTAAACAACTCATGCATTAACGCCCTTCAGTCGGGAAAAGATGGTTATATTAACTTATTATAATTAATAAACGAATTTGAAAAATAGATACAACAGACAGGCAAATATTTTCATGTTGCGAATAGATGATCTGCGGTATAAACATGACAGTTTGAAATCTGAAAAATGTATTTTGGGTAATTTCAAAATACAAAATACTTGGTACAAACGCTAGAGAATACATTACCAAAATACTTCGATTTTACTGGTTTAAAATACAAAATACAAATGTATTTTGAACATATATTTGAAATACATGGAAGTTTTATACTGTCCAACTCTGCTGGTACTAAGAACATTTTTTTTTGTTTTAACTGACAAAAAACACCAAAATTCATTACATTCATACCATACCTGAGAAATTCACAATGTCTTTTAAGTGCCATAGTTTACTCCTTATATAATTGGAATTGCTATGGATTCAAGGCATACCTTATGCCGATCTCATATAATTTTTGGTAGAAAATTGCTTCAGAGAAAAGAATTGGGTACACTTTTATAAATTGCAATTTTTATTTTATCACACATCAATGGGAAGTATCGAATAATATAAATGCCCCGATGTCTAAATATTTCAATAATGTGTTATTTTATACTTGTCCATGCCAGCGGTATAATTATTATATTTTTAGCCTCGAGTAAGAGGGCTTAATTATAAGACGTAAGATTGCTTTTTTCTTGTTGGCATATTTTTCGAGCTAAATCTCAAAAGAGGTATTTTTTCCGTTTAGATTTTAAGAGCCTACGCTACTAACGCGCAGACACCCGCAAGCTAATGTTAATCCTCCAATGATAGCGTTCTTTACAAATAACTTGTTTGCATTGCAACATTTTAATTATTTTTTAGGTGCGTTCGTAATTATATAAATACGTAGCACCTATAGTCGTAGCTTGGTCCGTCCATCTGTCCGTCCGTCTGTCTGTCTGTCTGTCTGTCCATCTGTCTGTCCGTCCGTCTGTCTGTCTGTCTGTCTGTCCATCTGTCTGTCCGTCCGTCTGTCTGTCTGTCTGTCCGCATATAACAACACAAAAACTACCCAACCAAATGGTTTGCAATTTAAAATATATTATCTTTGCAGAATTTTGTCGAGACATTTCAAATTTTATTAAAATCGAATCAAAACTTTAGGAGATATTAATAAAAATATTTATTAAGAAATTTGATTTTTTTTTAAAAATCGGTGCTTTTTTGTTATAGGAGCTTCCGATGGATGTTAAATCGTCAAGCGACCCAGATACTTATTTTATGACAGAAATGAATCTGCAGACGATATAATTCATTTCACAGAATTAGAAATCAGAAAAGATCTGAATATTT
Organism: Maratus michaelseni; assembly: GCA_963931845.1. NCBI lineage: Eukaryota > Metazoa > Arthropoda > Arachnida > Araneae > Salticidae > Maratus > Maratus michaelseni. Next base: position 82,241,338 of record OZ007599.1, on the reverse strand, counting down.
ATATAACTAGCTGATACATATATATCTGAATATTTATATAACTAGTTAAGATATTTGTATGAACAGTGTCATAAAATATATACTTAACTAGCTGTTTAACCCGTTCTACGCACGGGAGATCATGAATTTAATTCTAAAACGTGCGTACGAACGCACCTCGTTTGTAACGTTTGACGTACAATTTTCAACTTGTTTATCTTTTGAATAGGATACCTGAGGTCGATGTCTAAACGGATACTTTCGGTTCCGAAAATGAAAGTGTTCTTAGAAAAAAAACTGCAAGCAAAATCGAAAAAGTGCGAAAGTATCGACCTCAAATATCCTATGCACAAAAAAAAAAAAAAAAAAAAAAAAAAAAAAAGGGAAATTGTACATCAAGCGTGACAAATGAAGTGCGTTCGTACTATAACTAGTTTTATAAATATTCAGATCTTGGTGCAATAGCTGTTGCACTCTTATGCAAAAAAGCATGAATACAAAATTATTTTATGTGCAGATTTTCGTATTATAGATATTAATTTTATTTTATGAAAATAAGTTTCAGTCTGCTTTTACAAAAATTAATTAAAATTCTGTTACATTAAAATTATACTATGCGCAAATATCCAATACAAGACAATGTAAAAAAGGCATCGCTATTATTTCACTGAAAAAAGGAATGATATCGTCTGTTATTATGATATGATGAATTTCCGTAATAAATAAGTATATTTTAAGATGGCAACATTTTATCTTTTGTTGACATTTAATGAAAATTCCAATGGTAATCTTAAGCCTAGCTTTAAAAATTTCAGGGCTTGAAATCCATATTTAGACTCTTTTTCCATTTAACATCTATTTCTCCGGAAACACCTATCCGAAAAATTCTCGGTAGATTATAGTATTGCTATAATTAAACAATTTAGTATACAAATTAGGTTTTTAAATTCAGTAATACGGAAATAATATGATTCCATCTTAAATAGCACGTAATCACATTGGCAACCTAGAATCATTACCTATCATGGGATATCATTGAATTAATTACGTATGATAGGAATTAACAGAATGAAGAAAACTTTTATTAATGTTGTTTAAAGTTTTGATTCGATTTTCATAAAATTTAAAATGACTCGACAAAATTCTGCATTAATTATATATATTAAATTTCAAACCATTCGGTTGCGTAGTTTTTGCGCTGTTATATGCGGACAGATGGACAGACGGACGGACCAGACGACGACTATAGGTGCTACGTATTTATATAATTACGAACGCACTTAAAAATTAAAATACTGAAAATGCAAAAGAGTAATTTAAAAATAAAAAAAGAAAACTGCCCAGTTAAACTGAGGGCATTGAGCTCACAGGCTATTCACACTAATTGTATATTATGCTATTTTTTCAAATAATAATGCCACTCGAAAAATAAAGATATATACAATTAATTAAGGGTGGATTAGACCCCCCCCCTTTATAATTAACCAATAAACCCCCAAAATCTAATCAGGCAAGCGCCTTAGTACAATGAATTTATACACAAAATTTGAAAAAAATCGGATAATTTTGCTTGAAAAACCCATTTATCTAAATTAAGGGAGGTGAGCCCCCCCCCCCCCCGTTCCCCCCTTTATATTTAACAAATGAAAACCCAAAACTAATCAGGCAAGCGCCTTACCACAATGAATCTATATACAAAATTTGAAGAAAATCGGATAATTCTGCATGAAAAACCCATTTATCTAAATTAAGGGGGATTAGCCCCCCGTTTACCCCCCTTTATACTTACCCAATGAACACCCAAAACTAATTAGGGAAGTGCCTTATCACAATGAGCCTATATACAAAGTTTAAAGAAAATTGCATAATTCTGCATGAAAAACCCATTTATCTAAATTAAGGGGGGGGGATTAGCCCCCCGTTTACCCCCCTTTATACTTACCCAATGAACACCCAAAACTAATTAGGGAAGTGCCTTATCACAATGAGCCTATATACAAAGTTTAAAGAAAATTGCATAATTCTGCATGAAAAACCCATTTATCTAAATTAAGGGGGGGGGTAGCCCCCCGTTTCCCCCCTTTATACTTATCCAATGAACCCCCAAAACTAATCAAGGAAGTGCCTTATCACAATGAGCCTATATACAAAATTTGAAGAAAATCGGATAATTCTGCATGAAAAACCCATTTATCTAAATTAAGGGGGAGTAGCCCCCCGTTTACCCCCCTTTATACTTACCCAATGAACACCCAAAAGTAATTAGGGAAGTGCCTTACCACAATGAGCCTATATACAAAGTTTAAAGAAAATCGCATAATTCTGCATGAAAAACCCATTTATCTAAATTAAGGGGGGGGGGGTTTAGCCCCCCATTTCCCCCCTTTATACTTAACTAATGAACTCCCAAAAATAATCAGGGATGCACCTTATCACATTGAACCTATATACGAAATTTGAAGAAAAACGGATACTTCTGCATGAAAAACCCATTTATCTAAATTAAGGGGGAGTTAACCCCCTTTCCCCCCTTTATACTTAACCAATGAACTCCCAAAACTAATCAGGCAAGCGCCTTATTAGAATGAACCTGTAAACAAAATTTGAAGCAAAACGGATAATTCTATCACGAGTTATCGCGTTACGTACGTACATACGTACATACATACATACATACATACATACATACATACAGAACGGGCGGGCACATTAGCTCTCAGGCTTTGATAGCCTGTGAGCTAAAAAAAACGCTGCGAGGATGAATGATAGCTTGCGAGCTAAACGATTAACATTAGCTTGGGAGAGTCTTCGCGTTACTGTTCAATAGACGGTGCATGTAAGTGTCAGACAGAACACTTGAATTTATTTTATGTCCGACAACTTATTTTAACTTTCAATGTAACTTTGACAATAACACTGAACACACATACCAATTATTCAGTTTTCAGAAAAGATATTTACCAAAATAAGAAAAACAAACGGAAAATCACGCCCAGATGCATATAACCAAGCATGTGTGACGGTAGGAAAGGAGGAATTGTCCACTCTGGATTTTGGAATTTTATGTAAATGTTCTGTATATTTCATAACTTTAATAAAAATAGTAAAAGTAAATTCCCCTTTTTAGAGGTGCATGATGTAAGTGACAGACAAAGCACGTGAATTTATTTTTTTCCGACAACTTATTTTAACTTTCAAAGTAACTTAGACTAATAATAACATTAAACACACATACCAATTAGTCAGCTTTCCGAAAAGATCTTTTCCAAATAAGAAGAACAAACTAAAAATCACGCCCATAGATGCATATAACCAAGCATGTGTGACGGTAGGAAAGGAGGAATTGCCTACTGTGGATTTTGGAATTTCATGTAAATGTTTATCTATTCATGTTCAGTATTTCATGTAAATGTTGTTGTGTTGTAAAATGTTACATAACTTTAATAAAAATAGTAAAGTAAATTCCCCTTTTTAGAGGTGACTCAAATGATGAAACACTAAGAGTAAAAAATTTCAATTGTGCCAAAATGTGTTTTTATTTACTATAATAAGGCATCGGCTTATTACAAAATTGCCTGTGAAAACCTTGTCCCTTCCTGAATTGAAGTTGTTGTCGTCAAAGTAACAGATGAAAACGTGGATAATCATGCAAACATAATGTAAATGGAATGTAAGTATACCAATATATATATACATATATATATATATTTCAACGATGCGCTAAAATACTAAATGTAAGTATACATGCAAAAGCTATAAAAAAATTTCTGAATATCACAATGTCTTGATCTCAGTGTCTGTGCTGAATTTCTGTTGAACAAGCAAGCATTTGATCCGTGCGTGTATAAAGCACAATGTTCATTAAGCGTCTATAGATATATTAACAGATATTTAGCTTTCAGAAAAGATCTTTCCCAAATAAGAAGAACCAATTGAAAATCACGCCCATAGATGCATATAACCAAGCATGTGTGACGGTAGGAAAGGAGGAATTGCCTACTGTGGATTTTGGAATTTCATGTAAATGTTTATCTATTCATGTTCAGTATTTCATGTAAATGTTGTTGTGTTGTAAAATGTTACATAACTTTAATAAAAATAGTAAAGTAAATTCCCCTTTTTAGAGGTGACTCAAATGATGAAACACTAAGAGTAAAAAATTTCAATTGTGCCAAAATGTGTTTTTATTTACTATAATAAGGCATCGGCTTATTACAAAATTGCCTGTGAAAACCTTGTCCCTTCCTGAATTGAAGTTGTTGTCGTCAAAGTAACAGATGAAAACGTGGATAATCATGCAAACATAATGTAAATGGAATGTAAGTATACCAATATATATATACATATATATATATATTTCAACGATGCGCTAAAATACTAAATGTAAGTATACATGCAAAAGCTATAAAAAAATTTCTGAATATCACAATGTCTTGATCTCAGTGTCTGTGCTGAATTTCTGTTGAACAAGCAAGCATTTGATCCGTGCGTGTATAAAGCACAATGTTCATTAAGCGTCTATAGATATATTAACAGATATTTAGCTTTCAGAAAAGATCTTTCCCAAATAAGAAGAACCAATTGAAAATCACGCCCATAGATGCATATAACCAAGCATGTGTGACGGTAGGAAAGGAGGAATTGCCTACTGTGGATTTTGGAATTTCATGTAAATGTTTATCTATTCATGTTCAGTATTTCATGTAAATGTTGTTGTGTTGTAAAATGTTACATAACTTTAATAAAAATAGTAAAGTAAATTCCCCTTTTTAGAGGTGACTCAAATGATGAAACACTAAGAGTAAAAAATTTCAATTGTGCCAAAATGTGTTTTTATTTACTATAATAAGGCATCGGCTTATTACAAAATTGCCTGTGAAAACCTTGTCCCTTCCTGAATTGAAGTTGTTGTCGTCAAAGTAACAGATGAAAACGTGGATAATCATGCAAACATAATGTAAATGGAATGTAAGTATACCAATATATATATACATATATATATATATTTCAACGATGCGCTAAAATACTAAATGTAAGTATACATGCAAAAGCTATAAAAAAATTTCTGAATATCACAATGTCTTGATCTCAGTGTCTGTGCTGAATTTCTGTTGAACAAGCAAGCATTTGATCCGTGCGTGTATAAAGCACAATGTTCATTAAGCGTCTATAGATATATTAACAGATATTTAGCTTTCAGAAAAGATCTTTCCCAAATAAGAAGAACCAATTGAAAATCACGCCCATAGATGCATATAACCAAGCATGTGTGACGGTAGGAAAGGAGGAATTGCCTACTGTGGATTTTGGAATTTCATGTAAATGTTTACCTATTCATGTTCAGTATTTCATGTAAATGTTGTTGTGTTGTAAAATGTTACATAACTTTAATAAAAATAGTAAAAGTAAATTCCCCTTTTTAGAGGTGACTGAAATGGTGAAACACTAAGAGTAAAAAATTTCAATTGTGCCAAAATGTGTTTTTATTTACTATAATAAGGCATCGGCTTATTACAAAATTGCCTGTGAAAACCTTGTCCCTTCCTGAATTGAAGTTGTTGTCGTCAAAGTAACAGATGAAAACGTGGACAATCATGCAAACATAATGTAAATGAAATGTAAGTATACCAATATATATATACATATATATATACACTGCTCAAAACAATTAAAGGATATTTGAAGTTTTATATAAAATAAAGGTATAAACGAAATTTTTTTTTTGCCGAAAATAGAAGAAGAGAATCACAACTGCAAATTTTTCTGGTTTTTAAACTGTGGAGTATGCAAATTTTGAGTTCGACGTCAAAAACGTCGCTTCAGCGGCAGCGAATGAAATTTGACTTTCAACTGGATAAAAGAGAATGAAGACAAGGATGATCGGCATTCAGTGATTGCTTTGTTTCAATGAGTACGATGTCTCAGCGAAGTCATTTGACAGATTCAGAAGCTTGGAGAATTGTTGATAGGTTAGAAGGGGGCCAAACTCAAGCCGAAGTAGCGCAAGCCATTGGAGTGTCACAAAGTGTCATTTCCAGGATCTGGAACCGTTTTTTGGAGAGTGGATGTGCAGGCCGAAGACCAGGGCAAGGGCGTAGACGGGCAACAACGCCCAATGAAGATCGGTATTTAGCGTTAACAGCTCGGAGACACCGAAACAGGAACGCTACTCTTCTCCAACAACACATTCGCTCGGCTACAGGCACCACGATTTCAACTCAGACTGTCCGAAACCGGCTCCATGCTGTAGGTCTGTATGCTCGCCGACCGATAGTATGTGTTAGATTAACATTAAGGCATCGTCGCGACCGCAGGGAGTGGGCAACCGAGCATGTCAACTGGAGGAGAAATGAATGGAGCAATATTCTGTTTTCTGACGAGTCCCTTTTTTCTGTGCATCCGGATAATAGGCGTATTTTTATCTGGAGGGACCGTGGCAGTAGGAATAATCCTGCGTTCGTGCACGAAAGTGTCAGGTTTGGCGGTGGAGGAGTGTTGGTGTATGGTGGCAACTCCATTGACAGGCGCACTGACCTCTACATCATTCGAGATGGAGCTCTGACTGGTCGCCGATATAGGGATGAGATCCTCAGACCTATTGTAGTCCCTTACGCTGCAGCAATCGGAGATAACTTCATTTTAATGGACGATAACTACAGGCCACATCGTGCAAACCTGGTGGAGGATTTCCTTTTCGAGGAAGAAATCGTTCGAATGGAATGGCCAGCGTGTTCTCCAGACATGAATCCAATCGAGCACGTTTGGACGCTCTAGGAAGACGAGTTTCTGCCCGCCAACAACCCCCACAAACTCTCCAAGAACTGGAAAGAGCTCTTCTGGAAGAGTGGGGCAGAATACCCCAACTCGTCATTAATAGCCTCATTGAGTCCATGCCTCAAAGGTGTTCAACGTTGCTGGCCGCCCGTGGAAACCATACCCCCTACTGAAAATGATTTTCCTTGAAGAAAACACCTTCTCTTATTCTTTTTTTCTCATATGCACAAATTGTGTTTTTTTCCTTTTGTACACAGATGCGCAATAAAATGCATTTTTTTCTGCCAAACATGTGTAATTTATTCTCATATAACCTACTATGTCTGTCGACCATGTATCAATCAGCTAAAAAGTTTCCCAGATACAAAATCCACCTAAAACTGCAATATCCTTTAATTGTTTTGAGCAGTGTATTTCAACGATGCGCTAAAATACTAAATGTAAGTATACATCAGTATACATACAAAAGCTATAAAAAAAATTTCTCTGAATATCACAATGTCTTGATCTCAGTGTCTGTGCTGAATTTCTGTTGAACAAGCAAGGATTTGATCCGTGCGTGTATAAAGCACAATGTTCATTAAGCATCTATAGATATATTAACATATATTTAGCTTTCAGAAAAGATCTTTCCCAAATAAGAAGAACCAATTGAAAATCACGCCCACAGATGCATATAACCAAGCATGTGTGACGGTAGGAAAGGAGGAATTGCCTACTGTGGATTTTGGAATTTCATGTAAATGTTTACCTATTCATGTTCAGTATTTCATGTAAATGTTGTTGTGTTGTAAAATGTTACATAACTTTAATAAAAATAGTAAAAGTAAATTCCACTTTTTAGAGGTGACTCAAAAGATGAAACATTAAGAGTAAAAATTTTCAATTGTGACAAAATGTGTTTTTATTTACTATGATAAGGCATCGGCTTATTACAAAATTGCCTGTAAAAATCTTGTTCCTTCCTGAATTGAAGTTGTTGTCGTCGATGTAACAGATGAAAACGCGGACAATCATGCAAACATAATGTAAATGAAATATAAGTATACCAATATATATATATACATATATATATTTCAGCGATGCGCTAAAATAATAAATGTAAGTATACATGCAAAAGCTATAAAAAAATTTCTCTGAATATCACAATGTCTCGATCTCAGTCTCTGTGCTGAATTTCTGTTGAACAAGCAAGCATTTGATCCGTGCGTGTATAAAGCACAATGTTCATTAAGAAGAGATCCCGACATTCGTTCCAAATGGCTTTGAACAAAATTATGTGCAAGTTGGCCACAATCCTGCAGTACATACTGATGCTGGCACTCCACAAATTTCGTGAATGCACTAAAAAATACAATAACATAATTATTTATAATGTCATAAAACTCTACTACAGTGGAACCTCAATAACTCGACATCCCACGAGAATATTTTTTTGACGACTTCAGCGTCTATAGGTATATTAAGGATGATGAATTAGCAAGATTATTTCGCAATCAAAAATTATTTAACCCGATATGGTCTGGCGTCTAATTAATAGAATACGTCTATTTATTGAGTCTTAAATATTATTTTTGCTATTATTATGCATTTAGTGATGATAGTATATATCTATACATTTATTATTATGACTTCATTTATGTTTATGCATTTAGTAGTAATAAAAATAATAATAAAAGTTTGCTTAATTCACCTTAAATTGGCGATTCTTTTATTTTCAGCATTTTTCACTTTTTAAATTTAAAATAAGGGCTACTTTTCCAAATGAATAATTTGGTATAAAACATAAAAAATACTAGAAAGCTGCTATGTCTATTTAAACTTGTTGTAATACGATATTTTCGAAACGTCTTCAAAAATTCTTCCTTCACCTGTTGTCATTTGAGTAATATGCAGAATAACTATACTCTTTAGATTTCAGTAAATGACATATCCATTAAATTTCAGTTAAGCTTGACTTCTGTGATTTGTATTACTACTTTTAATATAATGACACGGAAAAATAACGGAAATAAGTATTAAAACTTATGTAACTTCAATGATTTTAGAGCTGAAAACAGGAAACTTGCGCAAGATCTTTATTTTACCATGCATGACATAGCTTCGACATGCAGAATACGCAATGTCTACAAAAAATAAATTTAAATAAGAATATAGAAAAAGTGATATAAAGTAGAGTTGGGGCAAAATTTATTTCACTTTTTGCAACTTTATAGAGATATGTTGAAAAGTGTTATAAGATGTGTAGCCAACATCTGACTGAAATGCAAGCTTTGCAGCTGTACAAACTTTCTCCTTCTTCCATCCTGACGTTTAAGCGCCATTTCTCACAACCCGTCCAATGCCTTCCCAACGCCATATTCCACATTTCATACGCAAATCTTTTATCGAATTTGCATATTTCTCTGTAGCAACGGTAAATTACCATTAGACTACGTGATAACGTTGACCTTGAGTTACCAGCCTACTATCTTTCATTTGGCTTCACTTAATAGGATTTGCCATAAAATGCATTTTTATAGTATTTTCTTTAATATTTCCCACCAGTGTATTATTAACGTAAAAGAATCCGCCCCCCTCCCCACACAAAAAAAACAGAAATCGGGCCTGAAAGGATAAAAGAAAGTAGTACTTACGTATTATCCAGGCCAGGTCAGATAAAACTGCGCCAAGCATGGCGCCAATTATAGTAAGTACAGTAATTCTTATTTTTTGACAACTATATAGTTTATTTATTTATTATAGTTTATAGTTTATTTTTTAGTATAATTTATAATTTTTTTTTATTAGAGTTTAAAGTTTTTTGTTTTTTATTTATTATTGCTCAATTATTATATTTTATTTATATATTTATTTTATATTATTGACCATTTTTAACAATTTTATTTATTTAGTAATGTTAAATTACTGTTTTGAATAAGATTGGAAATGATAAACAAAATTGACAATTGGCAACCATTTTTGGCGATCTATCTCCTGGCCCGGATAATACGAAAAGAAACAATAGAGGATAATAAGAAAGTTCATGTACTATGATATGAAAATAATAAAATACATATAAGGTTGCATTATTAAATGTGTATTGTAATATTAGAATTACCAAACAGTTCAACGATTAATAAACCGATTTTCATTTATTTTTCTAGATCAGAGATATCTAATAACAATGTATTAAAATTTTATTTATCTCACGAAAAATAATCATAGGAAATTATAAAAAGAAATAATATTTTTAAATTATAAAGAATCACTTTATAAAGACTAATTGTGATAGAGTTTAGAAACCCGTTTAGAGTTTAGAGAACTAAAACTAGAGAACTAGATAATTAGAGTTTAGAAACTAGTTTAGAGAAACCCGTTTCAGTCGGAATTATAGCGACTGAAACGGGTTTCTGGTAACATGTATCGTGTCAGTGAGTTTCATTCTCATTAAAGTTAACATTGCATCAACCATGGGATTAATAAATATAAAATACCGATATAGTCGAATTTTCCAGGTGTCGAGTTATCATGGATCCACTGTATTTATGCTTAATAAAATGATGATTTTTGTTATAAATAAAGAAGAAAATATGCTATAATCGGAATGCATGAGCTTCTTTATTTACAGATGGTAGATTTCTACGATTAAATAAGGCGAAGATTAAAGAATATACTATTATGATATTATATATGATATTATAATACTATTTTGAAGAATATACCACTATAAAATTGTACCACACTGAGAATATATCATTATTCTAAGGCGAAGAAAAGTATAAACTGAGAATATACTAACATTCGGAAATAGTTGTACCGTGTGTTTATAAAGTTCCGGACCCATTTTGATGTTTAATAACTCATAAAATAATAAAGATAGATTAAAATTAATAACATAAATGGTTAGATAGACTCAAAAAGTTTCATGACCCTTGTCAATGAACTTCCACGTGTGCCCCCTTCGTCGCACGGAGAATATCAAGTCGATAGTCAATTTTACGCCAGGTAGCGGCAAGCATGTCGGCATCCACAGAGGCTATTGCGGTTGTAATTCTGGCTTTTAAGTCATCAATGTTCGACACTCTCCTCCTGTAAACATTGTCCTTTACAAATCCCCAAAGGAAAAAGTCCAGTGGTGTTATATCAGGTGATCTGGGTGGCCAAGGAATTGGACCTCCTCGCCCAATCCATCTTCCTGGAAAATGGTCATTCAAAGAAGTACGAACGATGGTACCCCAATGAGGTGGTGCACCATCTTGTTGCAAAAAGACATGTGGCTGGAGCTCTTCTAGTTGTGGAAATACGAAGTTTTCCAACATGTCTAACAAGATGGTGCACCACCTCATTGGGGTACCATCGTTCGTACTTCTTTGAATGACCATTTTCCAGGAAGATGGATTGGGGCAGGAGGTCCAATTCCTTGGCCACCCAGATCACTTAATATAACGCCACTGGACTTTTTCCTTTGGGGATTTGTAAAGGACAATGTTTACAGGAGGAGAGTGTCGAACATTGATGACTTAAAAGCCAGAATTACAACCGCAATAGCCTCTGTGGATGCCGACATGCTTGCCGCTACCTGGCGTGAAATTGACTATCGACTTGATATTCTCCGTGCGACGAAGGGGGCACACGTGGAAGTTCATTGACAAGGGTCATGAAACTTTTTGAGTCTATCTAACCATTTATGTTATTAATTTTAATCTATCTTTATTATTTTATGAGTTATTAAACATCAAAATGGGTCCGGGACATTATAAACACCCTGTATTATGAATCTGAGTCCCATTCCCTTAGCAGTACGTTTAATCAAGGTTCAAAGATTTTATTTAGAACTACAACATAATTTCAATGAAAAGAAAACATCACCAAACATCTTTTTGTATATCACCTTGAGTGTGTGTGCATTCAGTTGTTTGATTGTTTACGCACAACATATGAATGGGTAAACTGATTCTTGTTATTCGAAAAGGTACATTTTTCAGATAATCTTATTTTATGCACTTTTTACTTAGACATAGTTTATTTTTAAAATGCTTTACTTTCCATTAAAAATCTATTCAAAATAAAAATATAGGAATTACTAAATATCCACACTATGAAAATAATCTGCAGCGTACAGTTAGTGTCAAAAGTATTCGTACACCTTTGATATTTTTAAGCTACCTGAACAAATGCAATGTATATGAAATTCAACACAGTTTGATAAAGCAAAAGATAATTGAAGCTACATTAACTTTCACACAAATTTCACGTTAAAAAAATAAAATTATGTACAGTCGTGATGGTAAAAAAAAAAAAAAAAAATTAAAAATGCACCACCCCCTACTAACTGTGCCGCAAATCATCCAATAAAATGTAACTGGCACCAATCGATTGTTAATAAAGGGGTACTAATTAATTCTCAAATTTTACTTAGAGGGTCGTCTACATATATTAATTGTAATAAATTGTAATTTCCAGTACGAACATCTAACGTTGATATCATATTTGGATTTTCGGTAAATTTTACCGTCGAATACTAACTGAAAGTCATTCGGTCAAGTAGTTTAGGGATTATGCAGGTTAAAATTGTGTAACTCCTACTGTTAAAAACATTTTTAATTGTTGCAAAACAGATTGTATTGCGCGTTCTTTATGTATAACTTATAAACTACTGGGCGGAATTATCTGTAATTTTGGATTCAAATATTTGAAGCTTCTAGATACCGATTTTTGTTGAAAAATTCAAAGGTTACAATTACTATTCTGTTCGCAAATGTATTTGAAAAAATACATTTTTTCAAAAATATGTGATTTGTAACCTATGATTTTTTTTAACGAAATTGATTTCTAAATGCTTCAAATAGACGAATCTAAAATTACAGCTCATTCCGCCAAGTAGTTTTGCGTTATGCTGGAAAAACTCACTTTCAAAAAAGGAGTTACTATTTAATGAATGCCAACGAATAGCTTTGGAATGGATGTTTCGATTTTGATAATTCTCTTTTTGTTGGAATAGTCTCATTCTGGTGGTTTTCCAAGAAGAACTAAAGCATCAATAAAAAATGAAAATAAACAAATTAAAAATAATAAAAATCAATTTGTAGAAAATCTCTTATCATCCAGGTACTTTAGAAAGAAACTGATATTCAGCTCATTCTATTGAATATATCTTTCTGAATTTTGACGATATTCAACTGGTCTTTTTATATAAGTTGCTCTATAGAGTTGACTATCAAAGCACGAAAAAAAAAAATCTTTCGCACATGCGCAGTTAGAAACTGTTTCATACAAATGCTCATATTTCATGAAAAATTAATAAAATTTTATTCTAATTGTACTTTGTTGTTTTTACTGTACTTTGTCGAATTTTTTGAAAGTGGTGTTAAATTCGATTGAAAACTCTGCATAATAGAAACAAACAACTTGATTAATTAACACAATTTCTTGAATTTTTTAAAGAAACCTTTATATCTGTATATACGTGCTATTCTTACAAAAATGAACACAAATAATATGCAATATCCACATAGTCAGCTGCAGCTACAGATCATTTCGAGCATTTTTTTTCTTTTTACAGGGGAATCCGAAATACCTTTCTTCTTCAATTTGTTGTTGCCTCCGTAATTGCCCTCGTGAACAAACCTTTATTGAAAAAGAGAAGTCAAACATTTTCCTTATATTCCCGAAGTTCCAGAAAAATTCGTCAAATATTTCTCTAAATATTCAACAAAACGTGTTTAATCGAAAGTGTCTGGTGATTTTGGCTATATAGCGTATATTACAAGCTAACGAGAGAAAAAAAAAATGTGAGCATGTACTTTTTGCGCGAAAGGTATTCGTACAGTTTAGAGTTTATTAATAAAAACATTGTTAATGTAATTTTTAATATTTTGTTGGTTTATTTTTATTTTTAGTTACAGCTTTCATTCATTCCAGTATTGTTTTCCCTATTTTTTTAGTAATCCTGGGTGAAAAAGCACACCATTCTTTTATATATTTTCAAAATATTTTCTGTTATATATTAGTTTTTTCCTTACTTTAGAGTTAAGAGTGCTCCTATTTTCTATCGTGTTTAAATGCGGTGGATGTAAAAGGCTATCAAGCTCTTTTGGTGTATTGCAAATCAGTCAACGCCTTGACTGGAAATGCTCACATACAAAAAGAAACACATTTAAAAACACTTTTTGTCAACAAATTAACAACACTTTATGGTGTTGTTAGTTAGATCACTTCATACGAAACACCTTCTTGTGTTGTGACGGTGTTCTGAATATGTATGAAAAGTGTTACGATCCAGAAATTTGTTTTTAACCCTTTATATCCTGAATTAATTTTCCAGCAACTTTTTAATTGTATTTTTGCATCATTGGATAAGTTTTGGTGCAGAATAAACATAGGAAAGAGGAAAATAATTTTTATAGTGTTTTAGTGGTTATGCAACTGTAACCACCATCAATTTTTTACCCTATGATATAAAATAAAATAGTAAATTTCAAATAGTAAACTTCAAATAAAATATAGGAAATGTTCATCTGTAGAGTATAGAAAACAATAGAAAATAATAGTACTAAATAACCGGTAATAAACCACTAAAATTACTCAAATGAACACGAATTTGACAACATGCATGTCAATTCTATTGCAAAATGGTTTTCGAATGTAGCGTGTGGCAAATGTAAAATCCGTACAATGCAAAGAAAGAGGATATGTGCTTGAATGTGCCATCTCCTGCCTGCTGTCAGAAATACACTCTTTGTGCCATTGTGAATACCGTTAGGGAAAACGGTCATATTACGAATATATAGGTGTTTTATTAAAGTGGTACTTATAAGTACCGTCAGGATAAAAAGGGTTAAAATAGTATTGTAATGAAAATACGTTCTTACAATAGAGTTTTGCAACGCAACTCTTTGTCACTAAATTAACAACACATTTCAAGCATCAAACACGATTTAGAACACTATAAATTAACACATTTAACACATTTTTAAACAAAGTTTTTTAACACAGAAATAACTGTGCCGAATTAATATTTCAGTGTATTTATGCATACTAAAAAGTATTGGCCATTTTAGGATGCAATTAAATTGAATTACAGGGTTTTATAAAAAAAAGTGTGAAAAAAACAATACAAAAAGTATAGAACAATACTGAGAAGACAGAAAAATCCCATTAGTACGAACTTCATAGAACCACGAAAATACTTCACAAATGAAATATTTTAATAAGAGAATTTCATAGTTACAAAATTTTTGCTAACGTTGTTAAATATAATTTTAAGTATACAGTTTAAAGTATAATTTTAGTACAAAATGTGTAATTACTTATGATTTAATGGTAAAAGATGAGAAATAAGGAAACACAAAATGAATCTAAACATGCATTTAGCATAATCAAAAGGCCAGTGGTTTAACATTTTTGCTTACATCTGATTTTTTTGGAATTTTTTATATGCTTGCCCATTTTATTGTTAGTAAAAATCGGTAATCTTCACTGTAAAAAATTAAATTAAACTAAATCTAAAAAATCTAAAACAGAACAAAAAAAGACCCAAATTAGGTTGTAAGATATCTGGGTCCAGCCATGTTACAAATGTATTTTGATTGTGATAAAAAATATCTAACTCTGTAAAATGATAAATTATTTTGAGGTTGGTTAAATAGATTCATATGGAAAAATAAATCAGTTTGTTTTTTTTATATTTCATTACAAGTGAGGCTTTTCAAACTTCAGTAATCAACTAAAATTTTCAGCATGATATACAAAGTAACTATAGATAAACAGAAATAGATGAAATTTTACATGATTTAAAAGTTTCAAATGTTTTAGTTATGTATGTGTATTGGCTGCTATTTTTTAATAATTTCCTATCACACACAATATATGAGAAATTAACCTTATCTATTAAAAGTCATATTTATTATTTCTGTTATTTATAAAGTGTTTGTCAAAACTTTTAAGTAGTTGAAGTTCAAATATTTTGGAAAAAATAAATTTCACAAAATAATGACTGAAAAGAAAGAGAATAAAAACATATAGCTTGATTTTATAAAAGAATGAAGCTTAAATTTGCAATAAATGACATCATTCACTAAATATATTGAAGTAATTTAGCTTCTAATATTTATTAGAAATATTATGAAATATTTCTTTCCAGGACTAGGACATGGATTAGCTTACACATTTTAACATACACACTAAACTTTTATTATTTAACTATATTCATATCATAAATATATATATTTTTTTCTTGGAATAACAATTTAGTAAATGGTTTTATGGCTAAAATATATCTTTTAAATCAGTAATTTTCTCTATAAATTACCTTCAACATTTATATTAGATGGAAAAAGGTTTTATTTATGTGAAACTTTAAATAAATAAATACATAAGAGATATCCATTCCTAAATATTATTTTTGCATACTTATGCATTGTACATAACAAATATTAAACCGATCTCAATGTATAAAAATACTTTCAATTGAATTTTTCCTTAAGCTAAATAATAATAATAAAAAAAAACTGTTTTTTATAAAAGCAAGTACATGGCAATTATATTTTATAAGATATAATTTTTTAATTTATAATATTATTGAATACAATATTTGAGTTATATTTGTACCTTTTCATAATAATAAAAAAGACGAACGAACAACTATAATAATAGTAGCCTATAAAAATAAATTGTTCAGTTAGATTTTATACATTTAAAATATTGTCGTTACATTTCTCTGGAGGTACATTATCGATAAAATTTTAATATTCAGCCATAGCTACTTATTGTTCAGTATTCTACGAGAATTTCTTTCTAAAAGCACAGTTCATAAAAAACAAGTTCATTAAAAAAAATTAAAAGCTAACAAAAATTATTCAATTTTATGTTTGGCTTATTATGAATATTTTGCATCAAATGTTGAATGAGAAAATAAATAAATCTATTCTTTTTAAGGATTTAAAATAAAATTTAATATTAATTTTATGTTTTTGAAACAAGGAAACATGCATTAAGCATTTTTTATGTGTATATTTATTTATTTACTCGTATATAACCCCGTCAAAAATGACGGTTGTTGATCTGCGTTTCATTTTCATAAGACTTCATACAAACAAACAGCATGAAGATTTTATTATTGAAAGGTTTGTATTGTAGAAAAGTACATTTTAAAAATGACAAATGATTTCTACAAATAAAAACGATGACGATATATATATATATATATATATATATATATATTACTCAGTATTAAATTTCTGAAATAGTTCAACGATTGGGCAAAACATTCAAATTAAATATTAACAAATAATCCATGTGCGAAAGTTTTTGTAAAAAAGTGTTATCAATGAGTTTGTAAACAGCTTGAATCACCACATAACTCATTGTTTGATTACATAAGCAAAATTAAATGCAAATTACGCTGTACTATGTATTCCTTATATTTTAATTACGTTTGATAAGAATGAATCCTTTTACAGTATATGACCCATTATCCGAAATTCCAAAATCCGGGGAAAAAAATTCAAAAATTTTCTACATTTGTAAATTTTTACTAAAATTTTAGAATTTCTGAAATTTTTAGAAATTTTTACCGATTTCTATTTTTTTCAGTCCATTGTGTTTCAATGTGTAATCACTAAAATATTGTTACTTCGGTGGTGGGTGAACACGCCCCCCCCCTCCCGCCCGCTCTAACCGAAATTAGAAACAAATCATTTTTCTCTCAAATTTTAGTTTAACATTAATTTATATTACGATTCGTTAGAAACAAAAAAATAGTTATATATTTATTTCATCGGGGGTGATTAAAAAAAATACTAATTTCGTCAAAGAATCTCAGAAAAAACTCGAATTTTGTCAAAGGATCGTGAATAAAAAGCAAATTTCGTCAAAGAATAGCAAAAAACGCAAATTTCCTCAAAGAATCGCAGAAAAATGCAAATTTCTTCAAAGGATCGCAAAAAGAAAACGCAAATTTCTTCAAAGGACTACGAAAAAATGAAATTTCGTCAAAGGATCGAAAAACGCAAATTTTGTCATAGAATAGCAGAAAAAATGCAAATTTTGACAAAGAATTACGAAAAAAAAAATGAATTTTGTCAAATAATCGTGAACTTCGGGAGGACCCGAAATCCGGAAAATTCCAAAACTCGGAAAGCTTTTGATCCCGAGGACTCCGGATAATAGGTCCTGTACTGTATTTATGAAGGAAGAAAAATTTCAAAATCCGTCGGTAGATGGCGCCAATATACTGGATTGATCACCTCAAATCCTCTCTACGAAAGAAATCTGCGCTATTTCGGAAAAAAAGTACTTAGAGAAAAAAATGCTTACAGAAATGTTGATATACATGTTTTATATGAAACAGTTTTTAAAGGTTTAAAAAAAATAAAATATTTAAAAGCTTTAATATGCTTTTACAAATATTTTAACAGCAGAATCAGATGTAACATAGGTTTTTCATTAAGCCTAACATAGCGTTTCACTACGGTCAATTCGTAGACCAGAGTGGTCGCACCCGGAATCGTTACAGACAGTTTCTTGCCTTCGGATTTTATTATATGGAGATTTTCAAAACTTTGAATCTTCAGTTAGAACTACTTTAAATATTTGACAAGCACTTATAAATACCAGAAAAAAATTAAATGACTTACCAGATAAGTTAATTTCTTCCAGTACAAGCAGGGCCCGAATTATGCAGGAGCATGTGGGGCAGCTGCTCCGGCCCCCCCATTTGAGAGGGGCCCCCTCTGGGCTTAATCAGGATTTTTATTAAAAGGGTGCAAAATGATTCAAATTGGTCAAAAGTGACCAAAATTCTTACATTTTCAAAGATTTAGGAAGGGAGTGTAGCCCTAAACTTCCACAATCTGCTTCCTGTGCCCCATGACCCCTACCCTCCTCCCCAAAAAAGAAAAATCTACATCATCATAAAACTATTGTTATAAAATTTTATACAAAAGTATTTTAAAGAGCATGAGAAATGAAGAAACAATGTAACAAGTGTTGAAATTTGTTGCTATTAGTATAAGTGCATGCCTTCACATGTTTTTCATATTATGGAATCATCCAAATGCATGCTGATGCAATAAAAAGATAAAATTTTATAATGTGGTAGAAAATTTTATAACAAATAACCAAGAATGACTGAAAGACCTGTATTTACACTTACAAATCTTATATGAGTCGTTATATTCCTATACAAAAAAATAGTGTTCTGTCATCTGTTAAATTTGTGACCATGTTTCTTGTGATACCCCGTATACAGATGTAAATATTACTTGGTTCGAAATTTATGTATACATACAATAGGTATGAAGTTTAATACTAGTCACTTCAACATAATCCCCAAGCAATTTCTATGGACAGATAGAAGGGGGCCCCCAGAATGATGCCTGCCCCGGGGCCCCATATAGTCTAAGTAAGGCCCTTAGACGTTTTTATCGAGAACTGTTTTTGAATCTCTGCAGTTCCACATGATTTTACTAGTGCAGTAATATAGGAATTTGAACTTTAACAGAATGCATAGTATAGTACTTTCTCTCCAAGGTCAAACAACGGAATCATAGAGCAATAAAGGCTGGAGACCCCCTGGATACGCCCCTGTTCCGGACATAACAAAAGTCTGCGCATTACTTCCTGCGAGGCAATATAACTTTTTAAAGTGCTCCAAAAGTGCTGCAAAATCGAAGTTGCGTGTGTCTTAAAGGTGTTTAAAGCTTTTAGTATGAATACGTTCTTAAACGTACATGGAAACACAATCTCAACACATTTCTCGTTCTTCTAATTTCCAACTACACTTTCGAGCACAATCTTTTTCCTCATGCATCACAATCTTAACATGTTCAAAACACGTTCAAAACATTTTGGTTAGAAGTGTGCATTATTATATTCACTTAGCGTTGCAAAAGTGTTTCACGTATTTTCAGTGTTCTATTATGAGCCTTGTGTTTTGGGTCTTTATCTTACTGAAAGATAATTTTTTTAATAAACCAATTGAGCAGCACTGGCTCCTAAGTTTTCTTTTAAAATGTTAATATACATTCTGTAAACCATCTTTCCTTAAAACAAATGCAGTTTTCCTACTCCTGCCGCGTTCATATCGCCCCAAACTAATACGTTTCCACCTCCGTGCTTGACTGTTGTAAACAAGTGTTTTGGTTGAAGCTCGATATTATTTTTTTGAGACCGGCGACCAGGCCCCTATCTGCCAGGTTTCCCTAGCTTAAACGGGTTTAGTTCCTGGCACTGGGGCGCGTAGCGCCACTGAAGAGATGCCACTTAGCGGCTGGCCATTGCTGGCAGGAAGGCTATGTGGAGGTCTTAGTTTTGTTCCCATTTTTGTTTTGCTGCTAATTGATCTGATTCCTTTTGTATGGACCTGGGCTTGGCATCACAGCCATACGTCATGCCATCGCTATGCAAGTTGGTCTCGTAATTTAGAACCTTGATCTGGTGACGAGACCTTCACCTGGCTAGGCACCTCCAGAGATATAATTCACAGGTAACTTAGAGGACTTTGCTCCCACGACAGATTTTACATACACCGGGCGCCATTAGTGTACATGATGAGAATACGCCAGCCCCATACGATTTGTCATCTAATCCAAAGGCACTGAATTTACTCTCATGAGAGAAAATAACTTCATTCCAAAAGCTCGGGACGCTTGTTAACATAGTGTTCTTCGAAATGTAAAGGTTTCATTCTTCACTTTGGAAACAACACATTTTCTACGAACTACGATTCCATTATATTCTGCTCTTTTCAAAACACAACATACTGCACTTTTTGACATTGAAATACCATTATTATTAAGATCCGTACTTACGTTTGGAGCACTTAATTTAGTACTTTTTTGGTCTTACCATCAAATGCTTTTGCTTCTTCATTTCGAGGCACTTTTTGTATAGGATTTCTTTCCCAATGGTAGTCAATCATTATACAGGGTGTCCATAAAATAATGTCCCAATTATAAATTTTAACTGTATAAACTGTACAACAGTATGAAGCCCCTCCCCATTGGAATCTCTTTGTATGAGAGTGGCTGACGGTGGCCGTAATGGTCGAGACGACAAAGCCCTTTTTCGCTGCCTTCCACGTTCACCTGACATAACGCCATGCGATTTTTTCTTTTGCGGCTATATAAAATAACGTGTCTACGTTCCGCCTCTACCTAATTATTTGCCAGAGTTGAGACACAGAATTGAAGATGCTATTGTTTCCATTACTCCGGACTATTTTTAATCGAAGTATGGGAAGAATTGGTCTTTAGGTTGGATGCGTGCCGCAGAACTAAAGGTCTACATAGTGAACATTTGTAAGAAAAACTAGGTTAGTTTATCTCCAGTTTTTTGTATGATTTGTTGTAAATAGTCTAAATTAAACTGTTATTAATGTACCATTGAAACTGGGACATTTTATAGACACCTGTATTGGAATGTTGAGCGATGTCTTTCGACAATCTGAAAAATCTCTTGTAATGATTTGCAGTTATTGAGAAGACTTATTATTAATTTTCTTTCAGCATCTGTCGTCTCTTTTCCTTTCGATTCATCGTGTCTTTTTTTTTTTTTTTTTTTTTTTTTTTTTTTTGTACCAACTTGATAAAAATATACTATAAGTAATGTCCAGCTTTTACGTTCCGCAGATTATTTCAGGCGGCAAAAGTTAACAGCTCTGCTTTTCACGGACAGATTTATGCATGTACGAATAATTTTGGAAATCTGCAATTTTATTAATTTTGATAACGTTTGTTTCAATTTGCGAAGCTTATTACGTATTTTATTTATAATGTATGATTGAAATTGATTTTTATTCGCACGATAAGTATACAATGTTTTTTTTTATACTATACTTTCCTTTTACAACAAAGACGTAGCAGCTAATTAAGTATGTGAAAACAGAGGTGTACGAAAATTTACGACACCTACTGTACATCTGCTGATTTGCACTTTCTCCAACTAAGTCGGACACTGAGAACTATATCACACTATGTGCGAGATTAACCTTTTCAAGGACAAGTAATTCTGTTTCTGTAACGTTGAAATCACAACAGAATTTTCGCAACATTTTATTTGAAATAAAGGAATGCAATATTACAGCTTTTTTTCACCAAAACTATAAAAGGAAAATTTTATTCAAAAATTCTAGTACATCACTTGATTAAAATTAAGTGGGATAAAATATATCCCACCGCCCTTGAAGGGGTTGATCGGTATTACATTAAAAACGGAGTTCGCAGTACATAAGTTGCTCGTCTGAAATCAAAAGTAATGAACATCTGCAAAGAAAAAAAATTAAAGTAAAATAAGCACATAGATGTTTAATTAAAATCCGCAAAAAAAACTACAGATTTGAATTCTAACTAAAAGATAAATGTTGGCTTCGCTTCCATTAATTCTTTTGGAGAGTGTTTTCCTTGTTTGCGTTTTAATTAAAATGAAAAAAATGCAATAAATGTTAAATACATGTATGGTATATTTTTCACGATAGAAATTATTTTCGTAAAATTAAATTAGCAAATAACAATTGATTATCATGTCAAAACACAAATAGTCTGCCATCCATTTTGGCGTAAAATGTGCTCTATCCCCCTTTAGCAATGAAGATTTTTTTTGAAAAATCATTAGTTATTGTTTAACCCTTTCCGGCACAGACAAATTCTGTTTGTAAAATGAGAAATTACTGACTGACACCGGAATTTACAAAAGACTTTTTTAGAAAATAAGAATTCCTTATTTTAAGCTTTTATTATAGAGACAAAATTTTAATAAAATATTCTTGGTGCCGGTTGCAAGTTTGGAATTAAAATTAAGTGCACCCGGAGTGGGACCACTGTGCCAGAAAGGGTTAAATAATATTAAAAACTATTTTTTTCCGTTAAAGTATCCAACAGACTTCATGGCTCAAGCTTTAAAATTTGTTAAATTATAAAAATACATCACTATAAAAACCACATTAAACACACATTAATAAATTTATTTTATAAAGATGAAAATTTTTATATACATTGATATGGAAAGGATATTAATCTTAAAAATATCAGTTTTAAGTGCCTTTAAAATATAGATGTATACTCTTTTTTATAAAATGCAGGTTAAACTCTGAAATTAATCAATATACATTGCAATTATGCCAGTCATTCCTATGCAATGTTTAAACAAGTTGGAAATTGTACGTCAAACGTTACAAACGAGGTGCGTTCGTACGCACGTTTTAGAATTAAATTCATGATATCCCGTGCGTACAACGGGTTAAACAGCTAGTTAA
This sequence comes from Maratus michaelseni, assembly GCA_963931845.1. Classification (NCBI taxonomy): domain Eukaryota; kingdom Metazoa; phylum Arthropoda; class Arachnida; order Araneae; family Salticidae; genus Maratus; species Maratus michaelseni. Next base: position 82,218,351 of record OZ007599.1, on the reverse strand, counting down.
GTATATATTTTATGACACTGTTCATACAAATATCTTAACTAGTTACATAAATATTCAGATATATATGTATCAGCTAGTTATATAAATATTCAGATCTTGATGATTTTTAATTCTGTGAAATGAATTATATCGTCTGCAGATTAATTTCTGTAATAAAATAAGCATATCGGTCGCTTGACGATTTAACATCCATCGGAAGCTCCTATAACAAAAAAGCACCGATTTAAAAAAAAATCAAATTTCTTATTAAATATTTTTATTAATATCTCCTAAAGTTTTGATTCGATTTTAATAAAATTTGAAATGTCTCGACAAAATTCTGTAAAGATAATATATTTTAAATTGCAAACCATTTGGTTGGGTAGTTTTTGCGTTGTTATATGCGGACAGACAGACAGACAGACGGACGGACAGACAGACAGACGGACGGACAGACGGACGGACAGACGGACGGACCAAGCGACGACTATAGGTGCTACGTATTTATATAATTACGAACGCACCTAAAAACCAATTACAGAAATATAGTATTAATTATTTGAGTGCGGTGATACGGATAAACAAAAGTCGATGTACTAACATTGATATTTACGTTATTAGATAGAACTCAGAAATTATTTCATAAGCCTACAATAATAGAACAATACTGAGATGCAAATTAGTTATATTAGGTGATTCAATCCGACCTTCCTGGGTGACAAAATATAGCTGAAAACCTTTCTTTTATTGAAAACTCTAATAGAGTTTTTGCAGTTAATATATTTTCACGAGTTACCCACTAACAACAGCAAAAAGCATTTTTATATGAAAACTTTCAATAATGTTTTCAAATAAAGTTTAAATTTTTTTAATTGATACTTTCGTACTGGCCGCATGCCGGAGTCATGGCCAGCAACTCCAACCCAATAAACGGCTGATATTTCGTCTGACGTTTCTTGCCAGAATGGAGATCTATGTTGCTTTCCCGTGCAGAATTGTATGGGGAGATCAGATCCATTTTCACCTGAATGGGTCTGTTAACATTCATAATTGTTGAATTTGTCCTCAGAACAACCCAATGCCGTTTTAGAAACTCTGTTGCATTCACCAAAAGTCCCTGTTTGGTGTAGCTTCACAGCCGAATTCATCCTTGGACCATCCTTTTTTTAGAACATTACTGCGACAGGAGCAGTAATGTGCACCGCTAAAGCACAGAGGTATCGCAACATGTTGACTAGTTTTGTCATTGCAACTTCAACAAAGACAATGTCTGGATCAGACAATCTTTGTGAAAGATGGTGCATCACCACACATTGGTGTAAAGGTATACCATCTGTTGCCTGGCCGCCCCGGTCCCCAGATCTAACTCCATGTAACGTTTGGCTCTGGGTTTATTTCAAGTCGAAGGTCTATCTTGTTAAGGTCACAAACCTTAGTATCTTAAAAGACAACATAACACAGACAGTGATAAAATTTCCTTTTGATATGTAACGTAAGTTCACCCGTAGAGAATATTGTGCAAAAAATGCAATGCATAGAACGCTGGTTACATTGAATGTGGTTGATTTCCTCACCGGGGAAGTGAGTGTAATACACAAAGCGTAACGTTTCACGTATGTTATTAATTTTGCCTGTTTTTGAAGCAGTTTTTTTCATTGTACGCTCCATTGTACCACTTCTCCTCATATCGGCGATATTTTTAAATAATTATTTTTTCTTGGAATCTTTTTCTCATGGCGTTATTAGTCCCCTTACCAAGTTTACTGCCATTCCGATTATTAGAACGAACTACAGATGGCTCTGAGTAGTGTACACTCTGTACTATCAAGGTTTCTTAAACAACGTAAATATTTCAAACAATGACTTCTTTCGCCGTGTCATTTTTTTCTAAATAGGACAAATTCAATTTTCGATCTTATCAAATTACTGTTGCACGTGCATGCTCCGCTTGAAAAAATAAATGAGCTGAAACAAAAAGAAAAATATATTACAAGTACACTGAAAAGGGAACGTAGATACTCAATATGTATACTATAAACATGGAAATCCTAATACACACACCAACTGTTTTGTGTTACATACATACAACTACCAAATTAATTAATATATAGGGTAAGTAAAAATGAATATAGCGATTACAAATGACTATAACTATTTAATGGAAAAGAATTTATCGATAAGATTAACACAAAATGTAGACGGAACTTCAAAATTATTTTGTATACATACGTCATAGATGTTCTATGTGGCTCCCCTTGGTCACACGGACAACATCTAGGCGGTAGTCCATTTCACGTCATACATTCTGAAGCATTTGTGAAATGGACTACAGCCTAGATGTTGTCCGTGTGACCAAGGGAAGTCACATAGAACATCTATGACGTATGTATATAAAGTTTTAAGGTTCCGTCTACATTCTGTGTTAATCTTATCGATAAATTCTTTTCCATTAAATAGTTATAGTCGTTTGTAATCGCTATATCCATTTTGACTTACCCTGTATTTAAATTTTATTTATTATACTTTAAAAAATTACCAGCAGTGCATCTTTAATTCATCATTAACGTTAGCGTCCATTTGCTCAGTGTCATCAGGGTCATGTTTATTCGTAAGTCTTCTATACTGGATGGCACACTTCTTTTCATCAGTCGACACATTCCTCAGACAAGGAGCATATCGCAAATAATCTGAAATACAAGGTCTTTTATAATGTAATTTTATTCCATAAATATCTTCATATAACTCAGCAAGATATTTTAACCATCTCATGATTGTGCATTCACCTTTCAAAATACCTATATAAAAATTAAATATTTAATAAAAATGAAGTTGAATAATTCAATCGTTTATGTCAGAAAATCCATAACTGACAAAATATTCCAAAATGTGTGAGATCTCAAATTCTCCTCGCTAATGTTTAACATATGAACGTGTAAGGTATTCGTATTTTTAAAATATCTCCTCAGGAAATTAATATTTTTCACTTATTTTTCTGTGTACCCTTCTTAAAGGTCTTGTCTTTTTTATTAGTTGTCAATATATTTCTTTTGCAAAATATATACTTAATTTATGTGTTAAAATCTTATCAAAATTGACGAGCTGTGAGTAAGATTTTAACTCTTCAGTTAAAATTAAGTACATACTTTGAAAACTCGCCAAATTTATGGAAAAGGAGACATCAAATGGAAAATTTAAATTTCAACCAGAAAAATCTGAATTAATTATGAATGACTCGTAAAGGAGTACATTTTAATAGTTTGCTGAAAAATATGTGAAATGATTTTATTAAAATTCTTATTTTCACTTGAAAATTTGTGATATGTGGGCGATAAAATATTCCTCTCAATTCAATGAAATTTCATATTTCAGTACAGCTACAGATTTAATGTTATGCAATTCCACTTTTACATAACTAATCTGTTGCTATTAGTAAAGATAATTTCACTTATGGATAAATTTTTACAGCACTTCAGTAGCAAATAGAAGCATATTTAATTTCTATTACTATTTATCACAACCACAACAGAAAAGCGATATTTATTTTCCTCACTATTGAAAAAATGTACGATTTAAGAGCCTACGCTAGTCACGCGAAGAAACGCTCAAGCTAATGTTAAGTCTATGGGAACGTTCTTGGCAGATTTCTCGCTCGCATTTTAATATTTTTAAATGATTTGTTTGCTTAGGATAGCTGAGGTCGATCTCTAACGTTGTTAGTTTTTACTTTTTTTAAAATTTTGGTTACAGTTTTTTTAAAAGCGGGCATTTTCAATTTTGGAACCGATTCTGAAAGTGAAAGTACCCTTATATAAAAAAACTGGAACCAAAATCGTAAAAGTAAAAACTAACAACATTAGAGATCGACCTCAGCTATCCTATGCAAAAAACATCATTTAAAAATTATAAAATGCGAGCGAGAAATCTGCCAAGAACCTTCCCATAGACTTAACATTAGCTTGCGCGTTTTTTCGCATGACTGATGTAGGCTCTTAAGATGATACTTCTGTAATAAATGAAACTGTGGTAAAATACACACACATTGCTAAATGATGTATTACGATAAAAAATATATTACGTTAAAATATATAAAATCATATTTAAAAAAAAAAACACAAATGTACAGTTTCGATCAACATCTGAGGCCATCATCAGGATATAAAGTCAATCATAATATTTTTGTGACTGCCTTGTCGTTGAGAATTCAAGACTCGAACACTTGACCAAACTGAATACTGACTTGGATTCGATTTAATTAAATGACTAGCGGAGCGTCGCCCGCTACGCTGGTCGGTATATTCCAAACGGACCTCGAATTAAACGAACTTAGGATTGGTAGCCCCACTCTCTTCGGATTCGGTCAACTCGGATTTAAATAAAAAACAGATACATTTGTTGGATAAAGATATTTTCATTTATTTCTATTTATTAAGAAAATTTCGTTTAGAATCCTGTAGAAACTTCATCAACGTATTTTTAAAAACTGTAATTGTTGATTTATTTTTTGTCCGAAGGCTGAAGCGTTTCTCTTCAACGGAAATTGACCCAGGCAGGCGAGAACTCCCCCTGCTATTTCCCTTTCTATTCCTGCTTTCAAAAAAGTAGAAGCATGCGCACTAAGGTCAATTTTATGTGAATCTTATCTTAAGAAATGTATTTTTAGCTTTAAATATGTGGATATAACAGACAGCTAACGCCATCTATTAACCTAAACTGTTTCTACCTGCCAAATTGAAAGAACAATCCTAAGAATCCGAATGGTTATAAAAACTCGAAAAACAAAAATATTGAAATGGTAAAAATCATCCTCTTTACTTTTAAGCTGAAAAGTCGATACTTGTATCTTTAACAAATATAATCAAATTCTCGAAATATATGACACATTATCGTTGCACACATCCGTTTCCCTCTTTAACATAATTCGATGGATTCCCTTATTAAACACCTTTGCACTGCATTAAAAGGTATAATAACCTTGGAATTTTCAAAAACAACTCTACAGCCAATGTTATTCCTGTAAAATATAGAAAGCGCCGTCGACTGCTTATGAGTTTTAATGTCACTGCGATGTTCTTTTAGACGCTCTACGAATTTTCTTTTAGTCATACCGATATAAATTTCTTTGCGACCATTGTCCAGATGTATAGGAATCTCATATATTCTCACACGATACTCAAGGGTGTTAGATCTAAATGAACAGCAAGTCTGTTCAATAAATTCGTGGGAGGAACGCAACATCGTTTGATACTTCTAATCTAAAAATAGTTTTGTATGTAGTTCTTGGCGTTCGTAATTCGTCTAATGTTTCTATTCACCGCCTACCTCAAGCTGTAAAACATTGGTCGAACGCTCAAAAGGTATTCATTATTAAATTGATTGGATTCCGGTCGCGATCAGTCCAAACAGGTTAATCGTGAATTTTATCTGAGCGTTCGACCGTGGTTTTCTAGATTAAGGCAAATGGTGAATATGAGCATAAGCTACACTCTTATTTCATGGGTAGACCTAAATGAAGAAAATTTTTCATCACTACAGTAGATTCTTGCACGGGTTGGATGTAACCAAAACCGAACCCAAATATTTTTTTTCTGCACTCAGAAGGAAAGAAAATGTCGACACGCAAATGGCCATAACCAGCAAAAACAATTTTCGTTGACTTGCAGTTCTACCCAAATTCGAAACACTTTAACTATAGAAACTGACATGAAATCGAAATAATTAAACATAAAACCGACCCGGAATCGAAAATTAAAGCAAATTAGTACCATATAGTATAAATGTAATTATATATATAAAAAAGCTACAATTTTATCTCTGATACCAATTTTATCTGTTATAGTGGTAAGTATAGAAGTAATTTATATACAAATATACCCTCTAAAAAGAAAATGTTTCTTTAGCTAGAAAAATATAATATAAACACGAACTATACACTATATATTCGAAATATACAATAGCCTCCTCCGAATTACCCATGATTCCGAAAAGCATTCTTTATCTTTAGAAACCTTAAAAACCGATATATTTTCGAAATTTAATAAAGCATTTACCTACATAATAAAGAATTTCCCCACACTGCAAAAAAAGACAAATATTTCTGAATCTAGCTCTTATCTTTCTTAAGGTTTATGAAAATATAGTATAACCTCTTCCGAGTTACCTGCTATTCCGAAAAGCATTCCTTTGTCTTTAGAAGCCTCTGAAACCAATAGATTTCTCATATTTAAAGAAGCATTTCTGAAACAAAACTTTCTTTTGATGCCCGTAAATTTCGGAAACGTTCCCGTGTAGTTTTTACTGTGTTTTAATTAGTTTTCTTTATCCGGAATATCATTTTTTCAGATGTTAACAATTCTCAAGTAAACATTTTCAGCTGCGCAAGAGAATTTTTACATGCAAGAGTAACAAAAAAAAATATTAATTTTAATGTTAAGGTTAATATTAGTGTTGTTAATTTATCATGTTTGTTGAACATGAAAATCCTTACTTGAGAATTGATATCTTCCGAAAAACCGATATTTCGTGTCGAGAAAACCGATAGTAACACTATAAAAACTACTCGGAAACGTTTCCGGAAATTATGGACAGCAAAAGAAACATTTATTTCAGAAATGCTTCTTTCAAGGTCGATAATGTATTGGTTTCTGTAGTTTCTGAAGATAAAGAAACGCCTTTTGTAATCGTTGGAAATTCGGAAGAGGATATATTAAATTTTCGTAAACCTTAAGTAGGATTAGAACTAAATTGAGAAACATATGGTCTTTTTTTACAGTGTACCACGGATTATCAGAAACGTTTCCGAGTAGTTTTTATAGTGCAATTATCAGTTTTCTCAAACCGGAATATCGTTTTTTCGGATGCTATCCATTCTCAAACAAACATTTTCATGTTTAACAAACATATTTTACACACAAACATGATCAATTAACAGCATTATCATTAATATTAGTTTGTCACTCTTGCATATATAAATTCAGTTAAGTAGCTGAAAACGTTTAACTGAGATTGAACAGCATCCAAAAAACCGATATTCTGGTTTGAGAAAACGGATTCATGCACTATAAAAACTATTTGGAAACGTTTCCGAAAATCAGTAGCAGCAAAAGGAACTTTTTATACATGCTTCTTTAAATCTCGAATATACATTCGTTGTTGGAGTATCTAAATATAAGGAACTCTTTTCGGAATTGTGGGTTTCTCGGAAGATGTTATTGTATACCTTTGTTCGTGTTTATATTATATTTTCGTAGATTAAGAAACATTTGTCTTTTTTGCAGATTACTCAGTCAGATATTTAATTATTTTCTTCTTAAACAATAATCTGGACGTATCCTAAATGTATAATTGTAAAAACTCATAAAAAACTTTCGTTTACTTAAGTAAGGTTTAACACAAAATACATATGTAAATAAGTATAATGGACTTAAAAAAAACCCTGCTTTCTTAATTTTTTTTATCTTACGGCACTTTATAGAAAATAGTAGGCTATGCCAATGAAAGAAGATTATGGAAGATTAATCGATTTAAATGAGAATTCCGCCAAATTAGCCGTTAGCTTCATATATGGCAACTTATTTTTTAAGCCAAACTTGGCGATATTTAGCCAAGTTGACTAAAATTTGGGCGCTATTTTGGTAACCCTGTCATTAGTACTTTTCAACAAATACTCATTGTATTCGTATTTATTCATCAATACATACTCATTCATATATGTATATTTCATATAAATGCTGACGTCGTAATGATGTGGGCAACAATGTGATTAAAATGGATTATTGTTGCAACAATGGAGCTATTTTTTTTTAAATTAATATTAAACAATCGCAATTTTATTTCTCTGGTGAATATACAAGTTTTGGGCCGACGTTGCCTACTTTAGGGATCGAATTTTAAAAAATCAATCTCTACTTCATGTATTGTCCTCAGGAATACATATATATTCCAAATTTCAAAGCTCTATGTCAACATGAAGTGGATGAAAAAAAAATGACAAGATTTGACTGCCACATACATACATAATTGTAATGTAAAAGAAAGCATGTAACAAATAAACCACTTGACATGTTTCGGTTTTATTAGAGATAAAAACCATTATCATAAAAATACATCATCGATCAAGATGATGATATAAATTTTAAGATTTAAAAAACATTTTTAGCATACAATTGTATATTTTTTAATTAACTGAAATTTCGTTAAAAATAGTTTAAAAACGATCACCCTCTTTTATAAACAATTTCAAATAAATAGTTATACAATTAAATGTCTTACCGTTTTGAAGTTTTCCTGGAACACACAAATCATCTATTACATGTCTTGAATCCGAGACAACAGAATTAAACAGTCTTTTTTGAGCGAGTGTAAAACAGCGAAAGCTATGATCTTCTATACACCTTACACCTTTCTGTAATTTTCTGAAACAAATAAAGATTTGTTTTTCATCAGTCTTTACCAAATTGTGTGAACATATTAAGATAAATTCGAGATAATTGAACACTGCAAATCTTTATACACTTTTCAGAACAATTATTTTGTCACCTTTTTAAGAGCACTTTGAAGCGCACTTTTTGGAACAGTTTTTAGAATACTTCTTAGAACAGTTCTTTTGTTCAAGTACTCTTTCTAGCGCATCTTTTGAAATCGATGATTTCACAAGTGTGCCCAAATGATTTCACAAGTGTTCCCAAGTGTGCCCAAAGGATTTCACAAGTGTTCCCAAGTATGCCCCAATCTATTCTCAAGTCTGTTCGTTACCAAGTTTAGATTTAATAAATATCCTGATCAGAACACTTTCGGTACACTTTCAGTGTTCTGAACACTAGCATAGAAGTGTTCATAACACTTATTCTGAACACATTTCAGTACACATTAAGGTAACTGGAACACTTTTTTTGAATAAAAGTGTTTCATATGTGTTCCCAATGTGTGCTAGGAATTTGCAGTGAATGCATCTCGACTAAAGTATTAAAAAAAGTACCGCGATAAAATCCTTTCTTCACCTCCATAGAAAAAAGAAAGCTGATATTGCAGGTCATTATTTTGGAAACATAAAAATAAATACGAGAACTAAAACTTTTTATTTTGAATGTGCTAGGATTTTTGTAAGATATTTAATCTATGAAAGATAAATAAAGCTGTAAAGTATAGAATTAAAAAAAATCGAGAGATAAATTAATTTGATTTTAAAAAATGATTTTTTTTATTATTAGCGTACTTACACTAGTATTTTTTGTCATTTATACTGAGCCAAAACAAGCAGGTACGAAAAGTACTAGTTTTTCCAAGATGTATTTATTGATATTCGTTTCTGTCAGATGTAAACTTTAAATATCGAAAGAAGTTTTTATTTCGAAACAACATATAACATTTTAGTAAATAACTAATTAATATTGAAGAAAACTTCTAAACACAAAAATTTTTCTTTCGGACTTTTATAGATGAATAAAAATCAATTCGTTAGTTTGAAATCTGAATTAGAAAACCTCAAACTTTTATAAAAATGTAAGTTAAAACATATCCCACACTAAGTATTAATAATAGTATGAATCCTTACTAATCTTAAAATGAGAGATGTTTGTATTTTTTTAATAAAAAGAAATATCAAGAAATTCTCAAAAGATGTTTTTAAATACTAACGTTATGGGAAACAGTAAAATTTTCCTGATTTTCTAATATACTAACCCATGAACTCAGTGCAAATTCACACCAACCAAAATTCCGAATGCAGGCGTTATTTTGGAAAACATGCTTTCTTTAATTTCCATTTTTCGTTAATAAAATGAATTTTTGATGAAAATAAATATGACAGCTTGATTCCTCATTAAATTTCGTATAGGAAACATGTGTTATATTTCATTATCACTGTAGTGCCAATAAAATTATATGCAGTTGAAGTTACGGAATCTCAAACTGCAGCAGTATGGAGTCCGCGGTTGCACCGTAACGTACAGTTCACATGCTAAGATCTACAGAGATTTTCAGCATAATTTGCCACAAGATTTCTAAGTACCTCTTATCTCAATAAAGTTCATATTTTAAGTTTATTGTTTCATTGATGTTTATTCATTTTTAAGGAAAAAATATGAGGGTACTCAGATATTCTATTGAAATATGAAGCTTCTACTTGGTTACCGCTTTGAATAAATAAGAAGTGCACAGTTTTGAATTCAAATTCCTTAGACCATCTAAGACATTCGAATTATCCAAAATTCGAAATTAGTAACACTTGCATATTGATAATATGAAGGAAATGTAACACAATGATCAATATTAAAGAGCAGAAATAATTATTTTATAAAGTATCATCAAGTTTTATGTATTTATATATTTTTAAAAAAAATGTAAAGTTATATACCATAGCTAGCAACTTTTACGATTTTTTTGTTACGCTTTTTTGAAAAAAAAAAAGCTTATTTTAATGGTAGATGTATGTGATAAAATAAGACAAATTTGCATTAAAAAAATACTAATAGCACAAAAGCTTAAATGTTGGCAGATACGATATACACGTATTATTTATAGTGAAAAACCCTAGCTTTAATTTGTGAAAAATGAATCATTTTTTTATTCATTAAAAAGCGCCATTACTGTAATTTGTTAGCAATAAATCAAGCAAGCAAAATAAATTCTACATAAGGAAGATTTTCTGTGCATAGCTGAAAAATTAATAAGTAATTTTTTTTTCTGATAGCTGTGTCTGTAGATGGAGGGAAAAAGAAGCATTATGTTCTTACATATTTCCCAAATGCGTCAAGCATCATTGTTCAAGATACTGGTATTATGGAAACAAGTACATTTCGAAAATTTGAATTACGTAAAATGTTTAAGACTGTTTTGAGTACGGCTTTCAAGGGGGATAAATCATAATTTGAATTAACCAATATTTCGCATTATCCAAGTTAAAATTAAAAAGAGTCAACTATAATAATAATAATAATAGCAATAATAATAATAATAATAATAATAATAGCAATAATAATAATAATAATAGTAATAATAATAATATTAAAATAATAATAATAATCTCAATATACAAAATATACTATAAATCATACAATACCATACCTATACCATCAATACAAAAGCTTAGGAAATATTTGCATAATTCGCATGTATTTATATATACATTTATATTGCAATGTTCGCATCAGCGTAAACATTGCTGCAGGTTAAATTTTTATTAAAATCCTGCCATCGAATCAAGTAATCAGATTTCGAGCGGACCCGAACCGGGTTGCATGCACATTAAATAGAAAAATGTGGATATGCATATATTAAAAATGGTTATATAAAAAAGTTTAAATGTATAGGGATATTCAAAAATATAAATTCAACAATTTATTATAATTTGAGATCGACATTTAAATTTTTTACAGAACAAATGAATACTGCGTTGATTTTGCTGTTAAGAAAAAACGGGACTTTCCCAATAATATTTTTAATTGTTAGAATTTTGATAAAAATTGTTATATTGCTTTTTAATAGTCAATTAAAAGCACATTTTAAAAAAAAATAACTGCACATTTAATTAAAATGCTTAAAAAATTTAATTTTTAAAGTTTTTAAATTTCTACTACTTTTTTTTAAATATTGACATTTTTTTTTGTTACACAATATTGTGTACAATATGTTACACAACATTGTACAAGGATTTTCAAACACAACCTATATTAGATTTATATAAAGTTTTCACTCTCATATATAGTAAAGAACATGAAATCTAACGCTTCTTCATATAATTTCATTTGTATAATTTCATGGTACATTTTTCACTTTTTTCTTTTTTTTTCCATATTGTTAATTAAGACTACATATTCTGAAATACTTCCTAATTTATATGCTTTCTAGACTTGAAAAATGAAAAATCTCGAGTGACTCCACTGGGCTTTCCGAATAATGATGTATGTCTCCAGAAAGAAAAAAAAAATGAAGGGGGGGATTTTTATAGATTTCTGACATAATGCAATGAGCTGGATTAGAATACTGAACATCCCTTTTGGAACTGGAGACGTTATCTCCGAGCCACTAATGTTTGATAATATCACCGCAATACTTATCACTTACACTCTGTCGCAATTTCGTATATGGTTACCCAAAATGGTTTAAATACTTAATCCGCCGGTCGATTTTTACGAAAATGTATTCAGTTCTTTCGACACTTGACCTACAACATATTCGCCAAATAAGAGCTCAATTTTAAGTGCCGTTTAAGGCACTTGTGCTGCCGTCTCAGTGTGCAAGCCAGAGTGAAGGTGCCATTCAGGAGGAAACACTTCAGAAAGAAAGACAATATTCCTTAATTTAATTATACTAAACACTTACATTTTAATTATGTTTTTTAGATTTACGTGAAACAAATTTACTTATAATCTCACTCCCTCTCTCTCTCAATTTCCATTATATTTTCTTTCTTCGAATAAGTAATTTAGAGAGAAAATGTAATAACTAGAATTTGTGTGAGTTTGATGGTCAATGTAGAATTTTCAGATAGGAGAGACTGGTGTCAACTATGGGACAAATTTTTATTGGTCAAAGTGACTGCACAGGTTTTGGAATTCATTGCCGTAGATTATTTAATATTCAAAATATTGCATCTATTTTATGCACGAAAATTTTAATCTAGGATTTATAATTTTAATTAATATCTTTATAAAATTATATTATATTGTTGTTCGTTTTTCCCTCTTCGATTTTGAATCAATTTAAATATTAAACATTTCAATAATTCTATGAACTACTGGAGTGAAAAATAAAATAGCTTTTTTGAAATATGATGTTTCTTTGTGTGTGGTGTGGTTGTTCTGACAAAGACAGGAAAGTATACTTGTAGTCACGCACCTCAAAGCCCGATTTTGGATTTTTTGATTAGGTAATTTTTAATTTTATTTTTATGCCATTTTTAGCATTTTTTTACGTTTTGCTGTGATTTTTCCATATTAGTAAAAGGAATCCAGTTTTAATCTTTTAGCCCAATATAGTGAATTTTCTGCAATGCGATCTTCAATGCGAGACGGATCTTCATTGTACCGATTAGAAACGGAATTATTACATATGTTCTTTTCCTCTCAAAACACGTAGAACTTTCCGTAAACGTAAAAGTTTAAACTTTTCCCCAAATTCTCCAGCCAAAAGACGGAAAATTCAGTAAATAACAGAAAAATCTCTTCTAATTACACACTGTGAAAAAAAAATCCTGAAAATTTACTCTATTTGATATAGCAGCAATGTGGTCCAGTAAATGGAGTAACGTTTCCGTATATTTCGGAAAAGTATTTAGTAATGTTTCCGTATATTTCAGAAAAGTATTTAGTAACGTTTCCGTATATTTCGGAAAGATATTCGGAAATGTTTCAGCATATTTCGGAAATATTTCTGCACATTTCGGAAATGTTTCTGTGTATTGCTGTATCATAATTTCTTTTATTTAGGAGAATGATACACTTTTTTAAAAGCGTTAATATTATCCAATTCAAATTTATTGCCTAATAATATTAAATTTTCAGTTAATCTTTTGTTGCACATACAAAGTTAAATAACTCGTTTTATTAGTTTCTTTATACTCCTGTTCCATGAATCTATAATAAATATTAAACATTTGATTGATGAATAATAATGTAGTACTAGTATTAATTAAGTACAGATAGCATCGTTTATACGTCTTTAACATCTTTTCGTTTTGAGATTAGGTTCCGATTCCCAACTTTTCTAATGATGAAATGTATCATTTATATGACAGAAAAAATTCATAATTTTACTTATACTGTATGTTTCCCCCTCATTTCTTTTGAATGAGATATTTGTAAATAAATATAATTGAAAATTTGATTTATGGATCTATATATAATTCTTTTTTTAAAATGCGGTCTCGTGAATTCTATCCTGTAAATAGATACATATACATTATAAAAAGGCTTAATTTCCCCCAATAGATAGATTTTTTTTAGTACCTTTAAATAAATATATCCTTTAATCTTGTAAGTAGACATACTATTTCAAAATTTTTAATATCTGTGAATAATTATTTTATTTCATGAATTGTATATTTATAAAAATATATATATTGTCTCAGATTATCTCAGCACTTTTCAAGTTATACGAATAAAATAATACTTTTAAAGGAATATACTTAGAAGCCTGATAATTGTAAAACACTACATTAAAAATACTTACAAATAGACGAAACATTTAAAAAAATATATCTATTTATAAGTATACAATTCATGAAAACAAAATAATGATCTCAGTTATGAAATATTTTGGAATAGTATATCTAACTTCCAAGATAAAAGAAAATATATTTAAAGTATTTTAAAAATCTATCTATTTACAAGTAGGGAAATTAAACATTTTCATAATGCATCTGTTACGCATGAGGCTGCGTTTTAAAAAAGAATTATTTATAGGTTTATAAATCAATTTTTCAATTATATCTATTTTCAAATATGTGATTCATAAACAGCGACTAGATGGAACCCGTCAAAATTTGACGGCAAACAACTTGATAGTACCATAAAAATAAAATTTATAGTTGCTTTAACTTGACAAATTTCATAGTGGGAAACATAATATGATTAAGCAGTCACAGAACTTTCCATCGATATATCACATGAGGGGTGTGTGCAAAATTAACAAAAGTACCCCTTGGGGGGGCAAAGAGGGGGGATTGACATGGGAGATGCATAATATGATTAAGTGGTCACAGACCTTTCCAAAAATATATAACATGAGGGTTGTGTGCAAAATTTAGAAAGTACCCCTTGGGGGGAGGGAAAGAGGGGAGATGGACATCGGAGATGCATAATGTGATTAAGCAGTCACGGACCTTTCCAACAATATATGACATGAGGGGTGTCAACAAAATTTAGAAAGTATCCCTTGGGGGGGGGCAAAGTGGGGAGATGGACATCGGAGATGCATAATATGATTAAGTGGTCACAGACCTTTCCAATGATATATAACATGAGGGTTGTGTGCAAAATTTAGAAAGTACCCCTTGGGGGAGGGGGGGGCAAAGTGGGGAGATGGACATCGGAGATGCATAATATGATTAAGCAGTCACGGACCTTTCTAACAATATATGACATGAGGGGTGTCAACAAAATTTAGAAAGTGTCCCTTGGGAGGGGTGTCAACAAAATTTAGAAAAGTGCCTCCCTTAGGGGGAGGGGAAGTGGCGGGATGGACCCCGGAGATGCATAACATGAATAAGCGGTCAAGGACTTTTCCAGCGATATATCACATAAGGAATGTGTGTAAAATTTAGAAAAGTGTCCCACTTGGGGGGGGGGAGTGGGGGGATGGACCCCAGAGATGCATAACATGAAAAAGAGGTCACAGGCGTTTCAACTTGCAACTTTTTTCTCGAAGGCATTTGACAATATTAATTTTTTTTTTACCCAAGACAATTTAACGATATTGTTAATTTTTTTGCGCAATTCGTCAAATGTTCATGGAAAAAATCATGAAATTCGCTAATCAATAGTTGATAAATTATAAAATTCAACAATCGATAGCAGTAAAATTGGTCAATCGATAACGGAAAAATCACGAAAGTCATCAAATGGTCTTCCGTAAAAAAATTGTCCTGCACACTGATGTGATGATCAAAAGAGTTTTGAAGTATAGGACAAAATTAGCACTTGCCAAACAGCGAGTAATACTGAAAATCTGCCACTTTATTAAAATTTGCCACTTTAAATTTGCCACTACTTTATTGCCACCACTGGTCAAACATAATAGTCACACTCACCAATTGCGATAATTGAATGGAAAAAGGTTTTCTTTTCTCTGATGTCGGTCGACAAATTTCGAAACCATTTGGCGAATTTCACGATTTTTTCCCTGAAATTGACGGATGTGATTTTTTTTTCTCGAAGCCATTCGACGATATTCGAAAACTTTTCTCCCGAAACCAGTTGATGAATTTTGTGATTTTTCAACTGTCGATTAATGAATTTTGCAATTTTTCCGCTATCGATTGACGAATTTTGCTATTTATCGACTATCGATTTACGAATTTCACGATTTTTTCCATGAACGAACAAATTGCGCACTTTCTTTCCGCTAATGTTTGACACATTAAGCACTTTACAATTCAGCCAATTAGTTGAACTTGACTAACGCAGGCCTTTCGAATGATATATCATATGAGTGGTGTCAGCAAAATTTAGAAAAGTCTCCGCCCCGTGTGGGCAAAACATACTTCCCCCCGCTGCCATAATTTTTGATGCGGACTCATTTTTAAAATTCGTTCACACCCCTCCTCTCACCCCGCAAAGTATTGTGAATTTTAAAAACTCCCCTTCTGAATTTTTTTATACTAAAAGCGCTTAGGTCCGTCGTCTGCATGCAGAGTTTTGCGCTTTCAGACGCCAGACACACCAACACACACACAGACAGACGTTTACCGACATTAATAGTATAGATGATACTCAGTGCCTACACATTTCACTCTTTATAATTCAGCCAATGAGTTGACGGTTGTTCATTTCCAGAAACGAAACAATAATTCTTTAGGATGAATTTTGTTTGTTTGATACACCTTGGCAGAATGTGTGCAATGCAGCGACGGGCGTCACAAACTTTTTAGGGCACCTGCAGACTAAAAACATATAATTAATCTTTGCGGGAAAAAATCCTAGATTTCGTCAAATGATCACGGGAAAAACACTAATTTCATCAAAGGATCATGTAAAACGTAAATTTTGTTAAAAGGCCACAGAAAAACATGATTTATGCAAAAGGCTCACAAAAGATGAGCAAATTTTGTCAAAGAATTGCAAAACAGGAAATTTCACCAAAAAAAACGCGCTTTTTTGCCAAATTTCGTCTAAAAATTGCGGAATAAAATGTATTTTATCAAAAAATCGCTGGAAAACGCAAATTTCGTTAAAGTATCGCGAGAAAAATGCGAATTTCTTCAAAGATCACTGAAAACAGACGAATTTCATCGAAAGATTGCTGAAAAATCATGAATCTCATCAAAAGGCAGCAGAGAAAATGCGATTATTATCAAAGGATTGCGAAAAATGAAAATTTCGTCTAAGGATCACAGAAAAACGCAAGTTTCGTAAAAAAATCGCAGAAAATAAAGCAAATTTCACGAAAAAAATTGCAGAAAAAACACAAATTTCGTCAAATTATCACTGAAAAAAAAACACGAATTACGTCAAGGATAGCTGAAAAAAAAAAATGTGAATCTCGACAAAAAAAGATACAGAAAAAAATGCGAATTTTGTTAAAGGATTGCGCAAAGAATGTGAATTTTTTGAAAGGTTCGTGTGAAAAATGAAACTGTCTTTATTAAAAACAGCACACACACAAACATCTATACAAACCTCAATACACACAAACATATTATTATAGGTATAGTTTTAATCTGAAATAATATACTGAACTAACATTTGAAAAATCGGGTTAATCCAAATCCAACTTGCACAAATCTACACTCAGTCTGAAATCGACTCGAACCGTAAAGAGAGTTAACACAACTTGCAACAAAAATAATTATTGCCGAGAGGGCATTTACCCTCTCTCCCTGTGCTGAAACCTTTCAGAAAATTTTCTGTGAATTTCAGATTTTTTCTTTACTCAGAAATGCTGTAGTCATTTTGTCCCCCAATTTTGCCCTTTACAATTCAGCCAATGAGCGGAGGGAGCCAAAGGAGCGTTCCTTATCACAAACATCAGAAACAAAAGATGAGATACGTTCGTTCGATGTCGTTGTTGAAAGTTTATGGATTTCTATTATTAAAGTATTTTTTTCATTTTACCGTATTTATTTTCTTTTTGTGTTGTATGTATTTTGCTACTTTGAATTTTTTTAAACTAACCCTTTTTTTTTTGGAGAGTGAGAGTGAGAGAGAGAGATTTAGTAATTTGGTGACACGAAGTTCCGCAAATTCTTAAAATCCACAAATCGTTTCCAATGTAAACAATGAAATTTACAATTAAGTTGCAAGTGCAAAATTTCAGTTTTTTAAAATTTTCATGTCATTCTGTACACATTTTAATATGTCATTCTGATCATTATACATATTTAGTTATGCATTATTAATTATTTACTTGACCTTTACTTTTAATATTTTAAATATTTCAAACTTACAGCTGAATGTAATTATTAAAACATTTGAAATACTGCATTCGAAAAATGAAATTTCAGCTTGGAAGCGCGACAATTACTATTAGGTTAAAAAAAATAAAGTAGAAAGTACTTATGATATAAAAAGAAAAAAAATACACCAGCATTTATCTGTATTACGAAAGCGGGAGAAATGATTTTCTGTGCTATACGAAAAGATATCCAAATAACTCAATCATGAACATAGAAATAGGTATCGGTTTCTATGTTCATGTGCACTCAATCCAAACTTGAAACTTTTAAAAAGGTCATTGAATGAATGAAATTTATCTTCGACTTTCACATACAGGGAGAAATCCAGAAAAATTGCTGTATCGCCAATTATGTTTATATTTTATATATATATATAAAAAAATAATAATTCAGGCACTTTTCCGTTATACGGACACCATTGTCGCCAAACATACATACATACATTTTGGCATAGTGTCCGTATAACAGAAAAGTACTAAAGTTCATGGTTTAAAATCACAATAAAATATTATGAAATTTATTGATTAATTGTGGGAAAATATCGGGGAAATAATGTGTTTTTCGTGAATTTTTTGTTTTGTTAACAATGTGGTTAGAGAGCCAGGGAGAAATCCAGAAAACTTGCTGTGTCGCCAATTATGTTTATATTATATATATATATATATAAATAATAATTCAGGCACTTTTCCGTTATACGGACACCATTGTCGCCAAACATACATACATACATACATTTACATACATACATACATTTTGGCATAGTGTCCGTATAACAGAAAAGTACTAAAGTTCATGGTTTAAAATCACAATAAAATATCATGAAATTTATTGATTAGTTGTGGGAAAATATCGGGGAAATAATGTGTTTTTCGTGAATTTTTTTGTTTTGTTAACAATGTGGTTAGAGAGCTTTTGTAAGACAATTTATTTGTGTTTAATTGTAAGCATTCATTATAATTTTCAGTGCATTATTAAATTGAAATTTTTGTTTAAAATATGTAAACAAAACAGTGACCAGAAACCTGCAAAATTCTAAAATCTGCATAAACTCCGGTTTTAAGCTATGCAGATTTAAGGGTATATATATATATATAGAGAGAGAGATAGATAGATAGATAGATAGATGCATGCATGTAGTACTTTTAATTATTTGGTAAAAATACTGTGATCGTCACTGAGAAAACCTGAATTTAACCTAAAAGTAATTGTCGAGTGTTTAAGCTGAAATTTCATTTTACGAATACAGTATTTCAAATGTTTTAATAGTTACATTCATCTGTAAGTTTGAAATATTAAAAGTAAAGGCCAAGTAAATAATTAATAATGCATAACTAAAAGTAATTGTCGAGTGTTTAAGCTGAAATTTCATTTTACGAATACAGTATTTCAAATGTTTTAATAGTTACATTCAGCTGTAAGTTTGACATATTAAAAGTAAAGGCCAAGTAAATAATTAATAATGCATAACTAAATATGCATAATGATGAGATTTTTTTTCTTGAATTATTCAGTGAAACTCGCCTTATAAATGTATGCAAATAATTCACATCAAAATCTTAAAATAACAAAGTTTTCTTTCGTGTTTAGCTATGCTTAATAACCAAAAAAGCTTGATTAATACAAAAATTATTTGGTAAAAATACTGTGATCGTCGCTGAGAAAACCTGAATTTAATCATATCACACAGAATTACATATTAAAATGTGTACAGAAGGACATGAAACGTTTAAAAAACTGAAATTTTACACTTGCATCTTAATAGTTTGTTTACATCGGAAACGATTTGCGGAATTTCGTGCCACTAAATCTCTCTTTCAAAAAAAGGGGTTAGTTATAAAAAATTCAAAGTAATAAAATACATACGACATAAAAAGAAAATAAATACGGTAAAATGAAAAAATACCTTAATAAAAGAAATCCATAAAGTTTCAACACCCACACGGAATTGTAATCCAAATACGCTTTTAGAGAGAGGAAAAAGCCTTCACTTCATTGGCTGAAACATCCCGCAATCCAAATTGTCTGTGGACAGTAAAAGCCTCTAGCTGATTGGCTGAATGCTCGCGGACGCATATAAAAGGCATTTTTGCATGGAAAACTAAAAAGCGGGTTAGCTTTAAGTATATGGATGATAAAAAGTATATGGTATGAAATTCTTCTGTCGTATAAGCGAAACATTTAATTATTACGAAAGTTATGAATCAGAACTTATTCTCAAAACAAAAAGATAATTAACAAGAATGAAAAAATAGGCATTAAGCATAGATTATGAAACACTTTCCAAAACATTCAGGATACTGTAACAAAACTTCATAGGTGAAAGATGTTGAAAGATGATAAATGGGTGAAAGATGATATATAAGTAAACAATTTGGAAAACGCATACCATATTTGAAAACCGAATTTTAGTAATTACCTTCTATAGGGGAAAAATATTTTGATTTTTTTTGTGCGGTCCTATATATGGTCAATACATTTGTATATGAACTACATAGCATGCTAAAATTTAGTTTAGTTAGGGAACGTATAACACAGTTGAAAATTCCCATTCGGGAATTTTCGTCAATGATTGGCAATATACTCGCGATTTTTTGTGCAGCCCTGTACCTGATCTATAGAATTTATACGTACCAAGCAATATGCAAAAAATTAGTTATATTTGAAAACGCGTCCAACAACTGAAAACACACTTCCAGCAATTATTGTTCAAAGTCAGTACTGTAACCAAATAATTTTGTGTGTCCCTATAAATAAACGATGAACGCTTTGTTCTCCATATTCTATAGTAAGCGTTTTGTAATACACCTCAGTGATATATACCAAATTAAACATGTTTTAAATACAATAACAGCATTACAATACATCGTCAACGATTTTTCCCCATTGGCCGTAATGTAAAAGAGTTCTTTTGAGTGGCTCTGTAAATGAACTGTAAGTGCTACATACTTCATTTTCAATACCGAACATGCCATTGTAAACCACAATAACTTATATCTATTGCATGAAAATCCGAGTATATTTACGCGAGTTAGATCACGGACAGACGGTCGACAGGCAGACAAACCGAATTTATAAAAAAATTTCAACTTTCTTGGAAGGTGTTAAAAACATAAACGGTGAACTTCACTAATATTAGCACTACATATTATTCCTTAATCGAATATCTAATGTCTATCATAAATTCAGGGAACACGAGTAATAAAGAAGCTATATATCGAACGAGTTATTTAATTTTGCATGTGCAACAAAAGATTAACTGCAAATTTAATATTATTGTGCAATAAAATTGAATCGGATTGTATCAATTCTTTTTAAAAAGCTTAACATTCTCTTAAATAAAAGAAATTATAAATCAGAATACTTACTGGTCATCAAAATACGTAGCGTATGCTTCTGTTATAGCTATGTCTTTCCTCTCAAGAACAATACAAATCACGTGATGATGACGTTTGTAGAACGTAATGAACATGTGTAGAAGTTCCGAGTAGATGAGCATGCGCCAATATTACTTCATTTTGTATTCCATTCGCCGTTTTTAAATTTTACACAAAATGAGGGTTACATTTCCGAATTTTCCAGTAACGAACATTTTACACTACATATTCGGAAACTTTTTCACTATGGAATGTAACATTTATGATTTCTTCACAGTATTCCCCGCTTCGAATATTTTTTCCAAAATACGTGTTACTTTTCCGAATTAAATGGAAACCGTGAAAAACCCATGGGTTACACCAAATTTTCGGAAACCTTTCTGTACTGAAGATGAAACATTTCAGTTTTTTTTTTACAGTGCATGTGTGTCCGGCAACTTGCTGCCTGTACTTTTTACGTTTTTTTTTTTTGATGAAATTTCTTTTGAGAGTATATAATTTAAAAAAAACAACCTGCAAACAAAATGCAATTCTTCTCTTGTTGCAGCTAAGGCCAAGTCGTCTCTTTCTGACACGGATTTTAAAATTGTCAAACAGTCTTCAAACTCTTCAGCTGTACAGTTGTGTTCATACTCAGCTTGACTACCTATAAAATCAATGCCTGAGTCTAAATATTGCTATTCAAAGAAATATTGAATACAAAAGAAAGAATTAACATTTCATGAAACATCATTTATGATAGATGTGTGATATCAAAGGTTGTATTTTTTCAGTACACTATTTTTAAACAATAAAATTTGTCTTTGTTAAGGATAGAAATAGACATGTGAAGCTTCCTATTAGAAAATTATCAAAGCTAAATGTATGATTAATCAACGCAATGGTCTCAAATGTACACGGTGTCCATAAAGTCTCTTTGCAATTTCAAGCTTTTATTACAAACACAAATGATCATATACATGTATGGAAAGTAGTGCAATATTAGGGTGATCTCGAAAGGTTCATACCAACATTTTTACCCAGTATATGGGTTTGGAAAAAGGTCTTAGCTTTTAAAAATCATATTGAATAAGTTACATAATTTTTTAGAATGTCATTTAATACCTCTAATGATCTTAAAAATAATGAAAAAAAAATTGATTTTTAACCAGAAGATATAATAATTTACAATTTACCATAAAAATCGCCCTCAAAAACATTTTTGTTCATTTTTATTTTAGGGAAGGTCACAAAAGTTATAATAAAGTAAGATATTATGTTTTTGGTTATTATAACATGTTTTACTATGGTTAACTTTCATATACCCTACTATCTGGATACAACAGGAACTGAACTGAACACTGGACGAGACGTTAGAGCCGTTGCCATCCTGTCAACTGCAATTTTAGGGATATTTTCTTTGTTCGTGAATTTCTTCTAGTCCAGTTTATAATAATTATCTACATGATAAAAACTGACAAGGGAAGTCTTACAACGTGAACCCTCAAAATGTTTGGAAAAAAATAGAGTACCATCATGTAAATTTATTAATTCACAGCACACCCAAACAAACGTTCGATCATGCAAAGATATGGATAACGCCATCAACAAAACACACATGACTATCTCTCCGTGATTGAAAAATTGTGTGTGTATAGTGTGAATTATTAAATTTACAGAATGGCATTTCGTATGATAGTTTTTATTAGGGTTTCGTTCATCTCACGAAACCCTATTCATCCCGCTACGTTGTCTGTCCGTCACAGAGCCGGTTCTTAGAAACTATTTAACTTACATACATGAAATTTTGTGTACTTATAGCTGAATAGTTACTATGAAGCTTTAAATCATAAAATTAAAAAGAAAATCGTATTATTTTAATACAGAGAGATAAAAAACCAAAACTATAACAGCCTTTTCTTATTAAATTTAAACATTTTTCGTTATAGCAGTTGCCAACAATTAAAATTCCACAATAAAATTATTTATACAATAATTAATTTTCTATTGAAAGATTTCCACGTGAAAAAAAAATTAAAATGAAATAAAAAGTTTCATCAATTGAAAAAAGATTAATATGACGTCATCTTGGAAATAAAACGGAAATTTCCAAACATTTCTTAATAATACAAGGAGTATGAGTATGTGTAAGTACCAGAAAGCAGGTTAATATGATGTCATTAGAATATTAAAAAAAAAATTAATCTGACGTCATATTGGAAGTTTAACGGACTTTTTGAAATGTTTGACAAATAGAGTATCAATATGAGTAATAGAGAAAGCAAGTAGGGTTCTGCGTCAATTCGTCGCGCACAATTCATCGCGGAATAATTTATCGCGCACAATTCGTCGCAGCGTCAATTCGTTGCGAGCTCAATTCGTCGCGGGCTCAATTCGTCGCGACGTCAATTCGTCGCAGCGAAAACGTCTTTGAAGGCTATTATGATAAAAATAAAGATAATTCAGTAAAATTATTTAATGATAATTTGTTTTTTAGATTTAGAGAAGTGTAAGTAACATTTTAAAGGCAATTTTGGAGGAATCTTTTTTCATATGTGATTTTTGTGAATTTCCCTGATGAGAACATGAAGGTTTAATGAATTAGAACAACTCATTTCTTATTTAAATTAGAGATAGAATAAATATTGCTTTAGATTACCGAAAAAATGGCGGAAGATTTAGGATAAAATCACCCAGAGCATGAAAAAATGACGAATACAAATGCTAGAAAAAAAATACATATGCGTACACAGGGTACAAAAGAGGACCCCCCCCCCCTCCTCCTTATACACTATATTGTCAAAGGTGACCGGTCACTTGCGTTTTTAGACGTTTTGTTAACTATCTAGAAAAATACATGAGGAATTAATCTGAAACTGCAGGTGTGTAAACAGTATAGTATAGGTTATATATTTCCACGAAGATTTTTTTACGAAACCCCATAGGGGACTGTCAACAAATTGAAAAAAACGAATATCTTTTGGATAACCCTGTAAAAACTAATGTAGCAAAGGCGTTCAGACTCGAGATTATTAATACGTGGCTTATTGTAATATACTGTGTTCATTTTTATGAGGATAGCATGTATACTCGTAGAGAAATTAAGGTTTTTATAAAAATAGTCCCAAATTTCGCCTAGTTTTTTGCTTATAATTTGCAGAGTTCTTAATATAAAAAAAAGTTCTTTTCAGAAAATATGACAAACAACATTGTACATAATACTCTGAAATCAGAATAAAAAAATAATAAAAATTGGATGAAAAATGAGCAGGTTTACTAAAAAATGTTTCACTGCGCATGCGCGAATGCAATCAAAATATAATATGCATAATGTATTAGCTAAGTATATAGAGCAAATTTTGTGAAAGTCTCAAAATCATAGTTTGAAAATTCTGAAAATTATCGTCGATAGAATAAGCTCGAAATCCGTTGTTCTCAAAAAGAAGCAAAAATATGAGGGGTTGTATCAAATATCTGTTGATTAGTGCCAAGATAGTGTACACAATATTGCACGTACTACTATATTTGGATACAACCCCTCATCTTTTTGCTTCCTTTTGGGAACAACGGATTTCGAGCTTATTCTATCAACGATAATTTTCAGAATTTTTAAGCTATGATTTTGAGATTTTCACAAAAGTTGCTCTATATACTTAGCTAATACATTATGCATATTATATTTTGATTGCATTTGCGCATGCGCAGTGAAACATTTTTTAGTAAACCTGCTCATTTTTCATCCAATTTTTATTATTTTTTCATTCTGATTGCAGAGTATTATGTATATTGTTATTTGTCATATTTTCTGAAAAGTACTTTTTATATTAAGAACTATGCAAATTATAAGCAAAAATCTAGGCAAAATTTGGGACTGCTTTTATAAAAACCTTAATTTCTCTACGAGTATACATGCTATCCTCATAAAAATGAACACAGTACATTACAATACGCCACTTATTAATAATCTCGAGTTTGAACGCCTTTGCTATATTAGTTTTTACAGGGTTATCCAAAAGATATTCGTTCTTTTTCAATTTGTTGACTGTTCCCTATGGGGTTTCGTGAAAAAATCTTCGCGGAAATATATAACCTATACTATACAGTTTACACACCTGCAGTTTCAGGTTAATTCGGCATGTATTTTTCTAGATAGTTAACAAAACGTCTAAAATCGCAAGTGACCGGTCACCTTTGGCAATATAGTGTATTTGAAAGAATTAGGAAGTAAAAAAAGTATTTAGAGATGTAAACATAAAAACTTTTTGTGATTGTGATTGAACTGATCGCTTCATGAATGCAATTTCATTATATGATATTTTGGCTTTTAAAGTTTTTTCATTCATTTCATCTATACTAATAAAAGAAAGTTGTTTGTTTTTCTGAGTTCTGTGTGTGTGTGAGAGATGACAAGCGAAGTCTGAAAATTTGGGTGCGGATAGTGCAACGCAGTCTCTAAAGACTTGAGGCTCAGATTTTTCATATTTTAAGACCCGGGGCCCCTGGGGCACTTTTAAGGTTTTTGCATCTAAATTGTTAATAGTTTGCCCCGGTTTTATCCAATCTCCCTTGTTTTCGTGGCCATTTCTCCATTACGCTTTCCCCCTATTTCCACATTGTAGTTAGGGCCTTGGCCCCCTGTGGCCCGATGCATTGTTCACTTGAACTTTTTGTGCGCCATACGGTGTCGCGTCAATTCATCTCGCACAATTCATCGCGGAACAATTCATCGCGCACAATTCGTCGCAGCTAAAGTTACAGAATTTCGTTAAAAACGCTTAAAATATAAAATAAAATGACGACGTCAAGAAAGTGACGACGTCAAGAGGTCCATTCTCGACCAAAAACAGCAACCACTTTCCCAATGGTTAACAAGGAAACTCTATTCATGCAATGATCAGTTCAATCAGAATCACAATTTTTTTGTATGTTTACACCTCTCAATACTTTTTTTACTCCCCAATTCTTTCAAATATAAAGAGGGGTGGTGGTCTCTCTTGTACCCTGTGTACGCATATGTCAATAAATATTTTTTTTTGTAATTTTTCTAGTCCTAAAAAGTTGCGAGAAAAAAGCTAGTGAATCGGACGCTTTTTAAGGGAGCTATATCAGGGGTTCCAAAAAGGTCCAGCCGATAGTTTTGCGCAGGGCTCTGAGAGGAAAATATCTTAAAAGGTCCTGGTAGCACATTAGATCTTAAATTAGTCAAAATTAAGCATAGAGCATTAATTAATCATTAGAATAAAACTTAAGGAAATGCTTAAAAAAGGGCCCTAGGGCCCCAATAAAAATATAAGCGTGGTGACCCGGGGACAGTAGTCCAAGACTAAACTTTAAAGTCGCTTAGTAAGAGGGTGACACAATTATGGGGGTGAAAAATGCATAGCACACAAAAAGTTCAAGGGGCCTCGAGTCGGGCCCCATGATCCTAACTGGAATGCAGAAATGTGGGAATAACTAAATGAAGAAAAGGCATCAAAAACGGAAAAGATCGGATTAAAAGGGAGCAAGTTATTAAAAATTTAGGGAACAAAAACCTTCAACGTTGCCCCTATACTGAGTCCCAGGGGGCCAGGGTCTTAACTGGAACTAAAACCCCAAAAACGAAGGAGATCGGGTAAAAATGGGGCTAATTATTAACAATTTAGGGCACAAAAATTTTAAAGTGCCCAGGAAGGTCGGGACTTGACCGAGAAAATTTTGTCGTTCTTTTGTAGCTGGAAGTCCTAAAAAGTTATCAGTAAACAAAAGCTTAGTGGATCGGTCGATTTTTAAGGGAGAGGTCCCAAAAGGGGCCAACTGATAGTTTTGAGTAAGACCTTAAGAGGAAAACATCTGAAAAGATCCTAGTACGTAGCGCTTTACATCCTAAATTAGACGAAATTAAGCATAGGTTATAAATTAATCGTTAGAATAAAATTTCAAAGAAATGCTAAAAAAGGGCCCTAGGGCTTCAATAGAAATATGAGGGTGGTGGCTCGTTGAGAGGAGTCCAAGACTCATAAACTCTGAACTATAACTAAAAGAGCCGGTAACCAACCAACAAATGAACTAGATTTCTTGGAACTATTTAAAATTTTAGGGTATCAATGTTTTACTCTTTTATTATTTAATATCATAAGATCAAAAAATTTAAGACTGTCAATGGATATGGTAAGCAGTGTTAAAGAATATAAAAGGTCAAATAAAAATAAATTACGGTTTACACTGGTAATGAAATATAAGGAAAACCTTTAAAACAAAACTTTCATACAATAAAATTTTAATCATACAGCTGTCTGTTCTATCACAATCACAAACAGCTTTTCATATTTACATTCTTTCAGTAACTTTTTTATTCTTTTTTTTCAGATATAGAAAACGCAGGCTTCTCCTGGATCCTCGCAATGTCCCACAGTGGAAAAAATTGGTTGTGATACATGTAAGACCGACGCCGAATATTCAATTTGCTTCATAACAGATCAAATTTTACTTATTTATGTATTTATTAGTCACACACAGGGTGGCTTATTCTTTCAATCTCTATCATTTTTCATGTTTAGGAAAAGTCACAGCAATCCATCGTTGCCACAGATTAATCTCGGAAAATGAAACATTTGAAGTTACTTAAAAAATTAATAACTCGAAAAGTATTTGTCACAAAATTGTTTTACAAACTTCGTTAGAATGGTCAAAAATTGTATTTTTCTTGATACAAATTTCAAATCTAATGATTATGTCGTTTTTCAAATATTAGATTTCAAAAATTACAAAACTTCACAATGGAGTACCGCAGCGAAACTTTTACGCGTAAAAAGATAATGATAAAGGCATTGTGGCTCGACGTGTATCGTGTATACTGGCCATAGCATGAGTAACGAATTATAGTAAACTTATTATTCTGTTAAAATATAAAAGTGTGAATTATGTATATACATTTTTAAAAAATAAGGAAAAACATTTTATCACAAACATCAACAAAATTTTTTCTTCTATTTATTCCCTTATTCCAAAGATATCGTTTTATCGTCTGCTGCCATAGCCACATGAATTAAATTTCATTAAAAAAATTGCTCAGTGGTAGAAAAATATTTTTCTAAATCGAATAGTTATTGAACAACTCAACACTTTAACAGGGGAATTTTTATTTGTTATTTAGATATTTTAAAATTGTTTGTTGTGATTGCGTTTTTATTCTGAGTTACAGCTAGTTAATTTGGTTAGCTTATCGACACATTTTATGCATAACTATAAAAATGGTTATTACTGACAATATTAAAAAACAAATTATCTTTCTTTATTATGCCGATACTTCGATTGCTGAAATTGCATGTACACTGGATATTACGTATGCTACTGCTCTCTATTGGATTAAGAAGCACGAGAATGATGCAGCTGTTGTTCCGCGCCCTAAAATGGGTCGTCCTCCCAATTCATTTCCCTCTGAAGAGGTTCATCGGAATAAAATGCTTAAAATTATGCAGACTAAAAGAAAATATCCCAATTTTCGCGCTCAAGAAGCTATCTCATTGCAAAGAGCTTATAAACGTAATAAATTAGTATCTACACTCGATGCGCCCAATGTCAAACGATAAAAACGGAACATGGATCTCAACTGGGCCTGCGAACAACCAGAATTTCAAATAATAGCCAATCGGTTTTTTGACACTATATCCGATGGTCCAAACCACAAATGCTATTGCTGCGATCGACTATGGTTTAAAACTTCGATTCGACCTCTTTCGAAATCGAGATTAATCACTAAAGAAGCGGCCGAAGAATTTCTAAGGCTGACATTTTATAAAAATATCGGCGATGATGGCTCTTTCTGTAATACGTGTTACAATGATATGATGAAACTCAAAATTCCTGAGTATGCCATATCAAACGGTTTCGAATTTCCAGAAATACCTGACTGCTTAAAATGTTTGAATCCGTTAGAAGAACGACTGGTGTCGTTGCGTATTCCTTTCATGCAAATCTATGCCGTTCACGGATGCCAATTCAAATTGAAGGGTTCGGTGGTGAACGTGCCTATAAAATTAGATTCCACAGTGGATCACTTGCCACGCCTAGATGAATGCTATACAGTCTACGTCAAGTTAGAAAGACGTTTGACTTACAAATCAGACTATATGAGCGCGATCGTTAGTCCGCAAAAAATCCATGTAGCAGCCCGGTACCTCACTCGACAGGAACTGTATCAGCACCTTGAAGTGCGTTTGTCGGAAGATTGGGAAAGAACATGGCAAAAATTTGACTTGGATAAGCTAATAGTATAATTTGAAGAAGAAGAAGAAGAAGTGGAGGTCGACGAGTCAGAAATAGACCTGAGTGCGACACCCACTTTGCTTACCGACGACCGCTGTATCTGCTTAGCACCCGATGAAAATCAAATACCCAAGTCACTAATTTTTGATGAAAATGCCGAAGAGCTGTCCTTTCCGACTATTTACTGTGGGAAAGTGAGGCACATTAAAAAGGAGTATACCTAAGCCAAAATCGCCAATTCAGAAATACGAAGATCGGATCGACGGGCAGTCCGACCTGATCATTTGCTGTACGCGTACAGTAAATTTAATCACTTTCGTCTTAAAAATGCTATCGACATTTCCGTTCGGAAAAAGAAATCACTGGATGGAAGACTCACGGCCGAAAATTTGCTTGATGAAAATTTTGTGAACGACCTCATTCAGCACGACGACGGCTACAAATTCCTCAAAAACATAAAAAATGCACCTGCTCAGTAGGAAAACGAGAAAAAGCGTGTGTATGCCGCAATGCGACAGTGGGGAATCCCGACTCTATTTGTCACATTGTCTGCGGCCGAGCTGCAATGGTTTGAATTGATGCAGGCGTTATCTTTGAACGTCGACAATCACATTTTGACGAGGGAGGAATTTGAAAATGAAAAATTGTTTACCAAAGAAAAGAAGTGCGAACTCATTCAAAAAGATCCCGTGACCTGCGCACTCTATTTTAATTTTAAATTTCGGGAACTGGTAAAAACATGGAAACAGAGGAACGGGGCTTTCGGCGGCTACAAAATTAAGTATGACTATTATAGAATTGAATTTCAACACCGGGGGAGTCCTCATGTGCACATGCTATTATGGCTCGAGAATGCTCCTGTGTACGAGCAGGACTCTGTCGAAGCGTGTGAGAAATTTGTTGAGGAAATGATGACCTGTAGCTCACAAAATACGTTCATAGACTACCAAAAACATCGCCATACCACCACGTGCTACATGAAAAAGGGAAAATATGAAGGGTGTCGGTTTCACATACCGCACTTTCCCATGGATAGACGTGAATTTTGGATCCTTTGAATGATTGTGACCCTCGCAATAAAATGCTCAAAGAAGACTATCGTAAACTACGAGACTATTTATCTGATCTAGACGGGAAAAATAATATGCAGACCTTTGGTGAATTCCTATTTACTTTAGATTATTCATTGAACCACTACCTGAACGTCATCCAATCGGGAATCAATCGGACCACGGTGTTCTTGAAGCGTGAGGTGAATGAAATCATGCTGAATAACTATAACCCAAAGATTCTCAATATGATGCAATCCAACATGGATATCCAATATATTACGAATGGTTTTGCATGCGCCGCGTATATGGTAGATTACATCAACAAATCGCAACAAGGCATGTCCAAATTGCTCAAAGAATGTGTCCAACAATGTAGGAAAAAACCGGAAAGGAACCTCAAATCCCTTTTGAGAAATGTGACGAATACTTATTTAAGTGTATCAGAAGTGAATGCTCAAGAAGCAGCTTGGAGTCTTTTAGAACTACCGATGAGTCGGTTGTCAGTCAACGACATCTTCATTCCCACGTTTCCACCAGGAAAGCGGGTTCGAATGGTGAAAAATCAAGAAAGTTTAAAAGGTTTACCCAAAGAATCTTTCGATATCTTCCAGTCATCCATCTTTGATAAATATGTTAATCGACCGACAGCTTTCGAAACATTATGCTTGGCAGATTTTTCCACTGGTTATGAGCTTAAAAAGGCAGGTCGCGAGGAGCACAAGCTGATCGATCAACCTCTTTACATGCAAGAAAGGCGCATTCGAAAAGTGTTGAGATCAGTCGTTTACAGAGAACTGATCGAACCGGATGAGTTTTATCGAGAAGAAATTCTGTTGTATACGCATTGGAGAGATGAGACTAAAGCCATTTTAAATCAAAATTTTAAAGAACTTCACCACGAAAAAAAATCGATGATTGAGTTGAACAAAAAAATATCATCATCTAACGATGAACATGCATGACCTCGAAAAAAGAATGATAGATGAAGAAGACGACGACATGGAGGGGGAAGAAGACAAAAACATCAGGAAAGAACCGTTACAATTCAAAGATGAATTCAAAGTCGATATTCAGCGCGATTTTGATGAATATGTCGGCAAAGAATTTTGTACGTTTAAAATTGCGGGCCGATGGGAAGAGAACGAATATCAAGCCAATATTCGAAAAGCCAACGAGCGACAGTTTCATCTGTTGAAGCATGTGATGCATTTAGAATTCACCAATGCCAAACCCTATTGCATCTTTATAACGGGACCAGCTGGTTGCGGTAAATCCTTTTTCATCCGTATTCTCGAGCAAACCTTACTTCGAGGTTACGAAAAGTCGGATGCCGATCCCTCTGCGTTAGCCGTAGTGAAGGTCGCACCCACTGGAAAAGCCGCTTACAATATCGGTGGGGCAACGCTACATGCAATGTTTGCGCTACCCACTAAAATAAAACAAATTTTGGTCGATCTCTCGGACCATACGGTGAGTGAGTGCAGAGCGGCATATAGAAACCTAAAGACAATCCTCATCGATGAAATATCCATGGTGTCATATGCAATGTTCCGTTGCGTTGACCAACGTATGCGACAAATTATGGGCAATGATCAACCTTTCGGAAACTTGAATGTTCTCTGTTTTGGCGATTTCAGACAACTTCCACCCGTCATGGGAACGCCCGTTTACCAGATTCCTAAAAGCTACGAAGCGGATCATTTGGTTGGAAATCCTCTTTGGGAACGTTTTAAATTTTATGAGTTGACAGAAATTATGCGGCAAAAAGAAGACATGGCTTTTGCTGAGTGTCTCAATCACGTGGCTGATGGTACCATGACGCCAGAAGATGTCGCTTTGGTTGAAAGCCGTATCGTGCAGCACCCTTCAGCCTTACATTTCTCACCGATCCATTTGTTTTATACGAATGCCGAAGTAGATGCCTACAACACGCTGAGAATTGCATAATTAAATACGGAAGCGTGCACGGTCGAAGGAAATGATTACGTAACAGGCAAAGGAAGTAGACGGGCCAAGCAAAGCATGTTGCGAAAAGTAGGAAGTATGAGTAGGAAAGACACGAACAATTTAAATAAGAATCTTTCTCTCAAATTAGATGCCAGGTATATGCTCATCCTGAATTTGGATACGGCGGACGGACTCGTTAACGGAGCGATGGGGATCCTGAGGAAAATAGAATCGAGTCAACTAAAAAACAGTGAAGCACGCGCCGTGAAAATATTATGGATAGAGTTTGATGAGAAGACTGTTGGTAAAAATTTAAGAATAGAGTACAACAATTACATGGTACGAAACCAGATTAATCGACACTGGACACCCATCAACCGTGTGAAAAAAATATTTACAGTACCCTAAATTCGCCACTCACCGTTTACCGAGAACAGTTTCCCATCATACAATCCGAGGCGCTCACCATCCATAAATCGCAAGGAGCCACTTACGAGGAATGCGTGGTCCATGTTCGAAAGAAAATGAAAAGAAATCTCTTATATGTCGCGCTGTCTCGAGTCACTCGAGCTGATGGCCTGTTTATCGTGGGGGAATTCGAACCACCTTCGGAATACGACTCCTTGGCGGCAGAGCTGACGCATTTGAGATCCAAACCCTTAAAACCCATTTATGAGTTTCTAAGTAATCGCGAAAACTTTGCTGGTATTCAATTCATGTTCCATAACGTGAAGGATTGGTTACACACCATGAGGATTTGTTGGCAGATCCGTGTTTCAGACAGAGTGATTTGATCCTTCTAGCCGAAACGCATACCATTCCCACGGATGACTTTCAAATTCCGGAATTCAAAGTCGCAGGTGCAATCCATAGTAACGGTTGGAGTAGAACGCGAAAAAATCGAGGCGTTATGACATATATGAAAGGAAATGTAATTGATGAAAATAAAGAAAATGTGATGGTCGACGGTGAAAAAGTGCAAATTCTCATTTCATACATATTGAATAACGTGAGATTTGTAGTATGTTATGCGAATCCCCGCGCCAGTACAGAAGAAATTTTAGAAAAAATTCTAGATATCATGACAATTGATGAAGATCGAAAAACAGTTCTCGTGGGAGATTTTAATATCAATTTCAATAGCGAGAAGGTCGAGCATTTATCGAAGAATTGAGAGAGGTCATAGTCTTGTATTACGAATCAACCCGAAGCATTGTACCACCCGAGGTCAAACCACCATTGATGCCATTTTTCCAAATAAAATCATGAAAACTGGTGTATATATGACTACCTACAGTTATCATATGGCTTTGTATGGTACAATTGATTGACATTTCTTAAAAAATTATTATTATTATTATTATTATTATTATTATTATTATTATTTATTTATTTATTTATTTTTTAAATAAAAGCCGTGTGTGGCAATCTATATTCTGCCTTAATGCAGAATTTTGCCCTCTTGTTTTTACAGTTTACACGTTTAGTAAAAACAGTTTGCATAAAAATGGGTGCAAAGTTTAACAAAAGAAGAAAATAATGCATCAGGCATAGATTATGAAACACGTATAGCTACATTCAGACTGCTGTAACAAAACTTCGCCGTTTCATTAGATGAAAGATGATGTCTAAGTAAACAAGGTCAAGGTCAAACCGGGCGGGGGGGGCTACCTTTCGGCTTAAGCTCAACTAGCTGTCTAAGTAAACAAGGGATGACAAGGGATGACCGCCCCGGGAACCCAGCTTTCGCCTTAGAGTATAAGTACAATCATGGGGCGAAGACACAAATCCACTGTTTACTTTAAGATACATGCAATGTCTTGAAGGGTAGACACTTTTTACAATGTTTAAAGTGCACAATTATTTAACTAAACATATCTAACCAAGTGTTTACATACTGTATTAAGGATGCACATTAGTTTCACTTAACAAATATGGGAAAGGTAAAAGATGGTTGGGAAAGAAAATACAATGTTTGTGAAGAAATATAGTAGTATAATAATACTAAGCAAGTTGACAAATATTACTTTACAGAGATTAATGAATATAACAAACTAATAATATAAACTGATAAATATGTACAAAATTAACAATGAGAAAAACGCCGGAATTTACCAGCTCTGATAATACAATACAAATTGAAACAGTTAAAGAGCTCCTGTTCGGGTGAGTGAGAAGAGGAGTGCTGGCCGGAAGCTAAAAAGACTGAGGATTTGAGAAAAGGAATTCATTGTTTTCTATAAATTTCATACAATCTATTATTCTATTCAAAAGAACTGGCCGGTAGAGCAGGTAGATCAGCCAATCACGTAAATACATAGTGTCAGGTTTTTTAATGTGGTAATGTGAATTTAGGGTACAATTCAGAATGTAGTGTAAAGATGTTCATTGTGATCCACAGATACAAAGTGGTGAGCCATGTTTATTTATTGTATATAAGTGTTGTTGAAATGGTCCGTGGTTGGTTAAAAATAAGTAAAGTTATCTGTT
Source organism: Maratus michaelseni (assembly GCA_963931845.1). Classification (NCBI taxonomy): domain Eukaryota; kingdom Metazoa; phylum Arthropoda; class Arachnida; order Araneae; family Salticidae; genus Maratus; species Maratus michaelseni. Next base: position 82,183,174 of record OZ007599.1, on the reverse strand, counting down.
TTCTATTTGGAAGTGTTGTGAGACGTCTGGCATGAAATATCTTGTATAATGACCCATCTGTTCTGTGGATCAGCGCAATCGCCAACTACGATGCAGATGTTATTTTAATTCCATTTTTAGAGTTGAAAGTGGAAGTGGGATAAATGATTGGGGTAAGTTGTTGTCTTCTATTGGCGTCCTTGCCAACTGATCGGCCAGTTCATTACCAGCAACACCTGAGTGTCCTTTAACCCAGGTGAAGTAAAAATCCTTTGACGAATATTGTAATTGTTGAATAATTTCTAATACAAGATAGTTATTTACATCAAATTTCGAAAGAGCCATAAGGCTCGAGAGGCTATCATTTGAAATGAAAAATTTTAAATCTTCCGCCTTTTTAACCCAACAAATCGCTTCCTTAATTGCATACAGTTCGGCCTAGAAAACAGAGTTCTCCGGGTCCAATTTTGCTTGCCAAGAGTGGTTGTGAATTTCATTTTCAAAGACACAGCAGGCTTCTGGAAAACTCATAGCACATTAAACAAGAACGAAAAATCATGCGTCAAGCATAGATTATGTAACACTTTCCAACGCTTCCAAAATAATTTTACAAATCATACCGTTTAACAAGCTAAAAGATAACATCTAAGTAAACAATTTGGAAAACGCATAACATATTTTAAAACATAATTTCAGGAATTTCCAAAATATACAATATTCGGAAAAATATACGAATACTTTTATTCAGCCCTGTATAGGATCTAGATCTATAGATTTGTATATATACTACATAGGATGATAAATTTCAGTTCAGTTAGGAAACGCGTAGCACAGTTTAAAATTCCCCGTCTGGAGTTTCTGTCAATAAACGGAAATGTGTTCGCGAACTTTTGTGCTTCCCTGTATAGGATCTACAGAATTAATACACACCACGTAATAGACAAAGAGCGAGTTAAAATTAAAATCGCGTTCAGTAACTTAAAACGGACTTCCAGGAATTATTATTAACAGACAGTAGAGAATTCTTTTGTGTGTCCCTGTAAATGAACGATGACTGCTATACACACAATATTCTGTAGTTAGCCTCTTGTAATGCACCTTATTGATATACATAAATTTCAATGCGTTTAAAATAGTGAAACATTATTTAAATAAACCGCATACGATTTTTCTCCATAGACGTAATGTAACGAAATTCTTTTGATTGTCCCTGTAAAGTAACTATAAGTCATGGAACTAGAAATGATTACTGGAAGGAAAACCCCTATCTCTCAACACAAACGAGTTTCTGGCGAAAGCTGCCACAGATTTTTGACTACCTGGGTTTTTTTTACTACCTTGCAGGCAGGGCAAGCAGGCGGAGCAATAGCCTGGCGTGATTATCGCTGTTTGGCTTTTTTTTTTTCTCTCTCTCTCGATACTTCTGTTTTTGTTGTTATTGCTTTGTTTTGATGACGCAAGAATCAGTATGCTGTTTAGTTCATTGATAGCGCATTTCGCATACCTGGTCGGTGGATTAAAGTATTTTAATGTTTTCTAGCGATTCATTCTAAACATTTTTTAACTTATATAACATTTTATACTGAGAATTATAATTTAAAAAAAATAATATTAAAGAGATGAAGAATTCTTAATAATAATAATTTAATTTAATCAATCTATTTATTTATTATTCTATTAAAGTGATGCATTTATTTTAATTTTAGCGATAATTTTATCTTTTTGTAATTTGATTAAATATATATTTTTAAATACTGAATTCTATAAAATTACAGCTATAAAGTTTTTGAGACAGTAGAAAATTTTAGAAATGACACTAAAGAAATCAAAATTCACAACAAAAATATCTCATTTCCTGTTCCAATTTTTAAGAGTGAAATTTTTTTAAACTACAAATAGAAATTTTAAGTATAAACATGAATTAGGGCTGAAACTAATCCCAACCCCTCCCCGTAGTTTCAAAATAGTAAAAAGTTTCTGATCAATTGCTTTTATGGGCTCCTTTTATGAATCCTTGAAACTTGAGTGTCAACGATTTTTATTAGATGATTTAAAACAGTGATTAAATCATACAAGGCAATCATCTTAGGCAATTAACAGTGATTTTTAATTAAAACAGTGATTAAATCATGGCTGATTTATATCATAAATTTTCTAAATGTTTAAACTGACCAAAAAAAAAAAAGTATTAAAATAAGATGAACAGAATTTGAAAAGTTTCTGAAAAATATTTAATATTTTTTGTTTTATATTCTTTAAGTTTAGACTTAGGCAATTTGATTTTTTAAGTACAAATGCAAAACAAACTGCAAATGATATTTGTTTGATTATTTGTGCTACTAATGAAATAAGCAGTTTTTATTAATTATGCAATTACTTACAGTTCCCTCTAGGCCATTTTTTAAGGGCGTAACACCCTGTCCTTTTAAAAAATTCACCCCCCCCCCACCCACCCCTTTTTTTTAAATAACGAATACATTTTTACTTCCAGTTGTCAGTTTGCATGATTTATTTTGAACAAATCAAATGTTATTTTTACACATGGTGCATATATCCAATGCATACAAAGTTCATTGTGTTAAGAAATGCAAAAGAAAAAAAAAGTGCAAGATGAATGAGAAGTAAGAAACAATGCAATAACAGCAAAATATCATGGAACTAAATATATGTTATTGCTTCTACTTTTTCTCCTTCTCCAATTTTATTTCGAGGTGAACTTTGAATTAGGGGCTCCTTTTATGAAGCCTTGAAACTTGAGTGTCAACGATTTTTATTAGCTGATTTAAATCAGTGATTAAATCACGTCTGATTTAAATCATAAATTCTCTAAATGTTTAAACTGACCAAAAAAAAAAGTTATTAAAATAAGATGAACAGAATTTGAAAAGTTTCTAAAAAATATTTAATATTTTTTGTATTATATTCTTTTTTTTTTTTTACCTAGGCAATTTGATTTTTTTAAGTACAAATGCAAAACAAACTGCAAATGATATTTGTTTGGTTATTTGTGGTATATTTTACTTAAATAAAAAATCTTACTAACCAGATTAAAAGTGTCACTAAAAATTCGTTTACAAATCAATAGTAAAGAAACGAATTTGTTTAATCCCGTCTGAACCAGCAGCACATACATCAATTTTATCTGGTTGACACATTTTGCACTATTTATATAAATAAACTCAGAAATTAAATAAGGAAATAATTTTCAGAATTACTGGTACCAAAAAAAAAAAAAAAAAAAAAATTAAATTTTTCAAACATAAAAAAAACTTCAAGATCTGGTAGAGGTAAACATAATAACAAAAAATACACTGATGATTTTGTGATTCAACAAGAGCTTGATGATCTTGAGGAAAAATTTTGTAATGATTATTGTTGGCTTGCTATAAGAAAACATGTTTTTAGTAAAAAAAAGAAATATTTAAACCAATATTTCAAGGTATTTAAAAATAATCACTATTCTCCACATTTCTGTGATATCTTTTATGATATTTTACATTATAGAGCACACCTATTAAATACAAGTCTTTCTAATAAACCTAAATATAAAACTAATAATACACAATTAATTATAAATTTTTCCAATCATGTATTCAATAATATCAATTTACACAATATAATCAACAACATTACTAATAATTTTACAATAAAAAATTTTACCATTCACAAGACATAAATATAATCGCACACTTGGACGTAAAATTTTTAATTACAATTCTTTTGCAAAACAATTGGTCTCTTCAAATAATTACTCATGTTATTGTAATGACCCAAAATATAAAAAGTATATAAATACAACACATGGTCATATCATTACTGGTGATCTTAATATTGTAGAACAACCTATTTTACAAAACTTAATGAATAATGGAACAAAATTTCGCCTTCCATATAAGTGTAATATCAAATCCATAATATTGCAATTTATTCAAGATATTGATTTATTTATATATAAAATTGCTATTGATTACAATAAACCAATCGAGTATTTTAGTGAATGGAGATTTTCTGTAATAGACAAATTAAAAAATGAAATTATAAAAAATTATCATCATATTACACATGCAGCTTTTAAAAATATAAATAAACATATATCAGAATTACAAAACAAATTTATAATAACTTATGTAGACAAATCTCCAAATAATTATGCTATCATATGTAAAGAATACTATAAAGTGTTAATTCACAATGCAATCAACACAAGTAATATTTTTAATAAAACTAAATTAAATATTGAAATAAATAATAGAAAATTATTAAATTATCACAAATTACTAAAAATCAAATGTAATAATTTAAATTATCCTTATCTTGTTATAATTCCAAAATTTCATAAAACTCCTATTACATTTCGCACAGTTACCATCGGGTGTAACACATATAATAATAATGCAAGCAATTTACTACTTAATATTTTAAAGCAGATATATGACATAACGTTAAAACATAATAACCAAAATTGCTTAAAAAACAGTTTTCAACTCATTAATAAAATACATAATATCAATTCGGTAAAATTCATAAAAACATTTGATTTTAATGATTTATTTAATAATATTGATATAAAAGACTTACATAAAACAATGTGTATATTATTTAAAGAATTTAAATCTCAATTAAAATTAAAAGAACCTATTTCAGTAAATTTTTTAAAACTTTACTCAATTTTACATTGCATAATAATTACATCATATATGACAATATTATTTATAAACAATGCCAGGCAATTCCGCAGGGCAGAACCGCATCTAGTATTCTCTCTGACCTTTACTTACATTATTATGAAAGAAATATTAGTCCGAACAATGATTATGTATTTTATCGCTATATTGATGACATTATCATTTTTTATTTCAATGAAAAAAAATTGCACATCACCACTCAATTTTTATCCTACTCAGCTTAAATTAAGTGAAAATGATTTAAATAATAATTATATAAACTTTCTTGACTTAAAAATTAATATTAATAATAATTATAAATTAATTTTTGATATTTATGATAAGAGATTGGATTTTCCATTTAAAGTAAATATTTTTACCAATTTTGCTTCATGTTTACATAAATCTGTTTATAAAAATATAATTATCAATTATCTACATCGTATAAAATACTTATGCTCAGATATAAATAAAAACAAAAATATTAGATTTATTCGAGATCAAGCAAAAATATATGGTTATCCAATTTTTATGATAAATTCAATCATCAACTCTTTTAAATAACATTTATTATATCATTTAAATATAAACACGGTATGTAATAAATTATTGTTTTAGTGTGCGACAACATATAACAATAGATATAGACAATTACAATTATAACATAAATAATTACAATTATAACATATAAAGAAATTTAATATTTGATTGAACATTATATACACTTTGTATAGTATGTGATTGTGCGTTGCCGATCACCTCTGTTTAAGGTGTTATTGATGTGAAGTTTTCATATATTTATAAATTATCTTATACACTAACACATAGGATTATACATGGATAACATTGGTGATTATAACTCACAAACATATCTATTTGCAATATATATAAATACATATATAGTTTTTATTTTTTTATCTATGAAAATTAAATTTAACAAATATTTTAATTGCTGCATTGCATTAATTTGATTGATACATAGTAGTAATACTATTAATTATCAATTTTATAAATTTTGAGATATCTTAAATTGTTTATGTATTATTTAAATTGATATTTAAATCAATCTCTGAAATCTAAAATATATTTAGTAGTAGTAAAAATAAAACATTAATTATTTAATAACAAGTCTAACATATATTTAAGTAGTAGTAAAAATAAAACATTAATTATTTAATAATAAGTCTATAATATATATCAGTGGATTAATACAGCTGGTAGCAAATAGCACTTTGTTTAAAATAATATCTCTTTTACATAATATATTCTCGTTAAGATTATCTAAAATGCTGTGCAGGATATATTAATACTGTGTAGATTTATTCATATCGAAGGATTTTATTCGAATTTAATGTAAAACTACAAGATAGTATGTTTTTTTAAAGTTTATTTATATAATTAAATCTAATGAAGTGAATATGTAACTAATAAAGTGGATTTGTAACTACATATTAATTATGAATAATTATATTACCAACAGATGGCGACACTTTACCTGTCAGGTAGATGAGGATTATATTGTTAATATTATGTTTAATTTAACTATAGAGGGAGCTATTGCTTGCATATTAATTTTACTTTCAATGTTTAAAATTGAATGTAGTAATTATATATTCACGGATATAATTTTGTTATAAGTGTATTATTACCAGAATAATTTTGTGTGATTTTGAATCATTTTGTGTTGGGGTGTCATCGATGGGGTTGTGTTTAAAAAAGTGTGCTCTCAACTTGTCTTTCAAATCATTTCTCTCAACTCGACTAAATCAACATGTATGATGCGTGCCATGTGGACATGGATATTATGCAGAAGTTATGATATTTTAAGGATTCTAGATTATTATTGTGAGTTAAGTATTTTATCTACACTTTACGTGTTCTTATTTCCAATTTTATTATTTCAAAACTGTTATCTGGAGGTAATTTCGTGAAGTGATATATAAAGTTTTTGAGATAATCGATGTGAGTAAAATATTTTATATATTCTTAATGGTTTTTTATTTCCAATTTAAATATTTCCAATTTTAATATTTCCAATTGTTGTCTGGTAATAGTTCAGTATACCTGGATGATTCTACTGTTTTTAGCATTATGCCAGTAGAATTATGAAATACTGAACTATTTTTTAAAACACATGTGGGTGCATCCAGGCTGATGAATACATCTACATGTGTTTTTTCATATCCAATTCATATTTAATTCTCTTGTGGTCCAATTTTAAATTGTATAAGGTTCATATTTAATTTATTAATCCATTTGTATTTACTTAATAGCAACTCCAATTTATAATTTTTTTCCCTTTCTCTCTTTTTCTTTTTAAATATTATTCAGGTATGAGTAAATTTGGCCTATTACCATTGAAGCACGAGCTATGGTAATATTATGATTGCACATGTTAAATATTAGATATGTGGTATTCTGTCTACACAATATCATTAATTATCTCTTTGGAGATTTAAGTAGAATGATAATAGAACTTGATATGTTTTTGAAATTCATAGATATTATAATTATATATATATATATATATATATATATATATGCCAAATGTGTACCTTTTGAAAGCGCATATATGCAACTCTGGTCTTGGAGAAGTTAAATTAATCAAGTAAGATGTTAAAATAAAATTTGTAAATGACTTCAACACACCATAATATTTAATTGAAAATGAAGTAAAAAATCTTTTTTAAAATAAAGCATTTTATTATATAAAACTACAAAGAATGATAAAGTGCGTAGCGATCCGATAAAATCATGGCTGAAAATGAGCGCCAAAAATTCGCCAAGCGCTTCGGGTTACTGGAATCGCGTTACCCAGAATTCCCTGACGAAACAATACCGAAAGTAACTCCTGATGTTCCTTCCTGTTTGTTCATTCTTCCATGCTATAAGTGCTATGCACACCCTATTCCATATTAAGCTTCTTCTAATGCACCTTAGTGATATATAAATATCAATGCGTTTAAAATAGTGAAACATTATTTAAATAAACCGCAAATGATTTTTCCCCATAGACAGCAATGTAACGGAATTCTTTTGAGTGTCCCTGTAAAAAAAACTATAAGTGTTACACACTTCCGTTGAAATAGGGATCATGCTATAGATAACGACAATAACATATAAAAATTGCAGAGCAATCCGAGCATATTTACGGGAGTTAGAGCACGGACTGACGGCCAGACGGCAGACGGCCATACGGCAGACGACCATCCGGCCAGACAAATCGAAGTCATAAACACTTTTCAACTATGTTGTAAAGTGTTAAAAACGCAATTTTAGAAATTAAAATCCATAGTAAAAAAAATATCTGAATTCTTTTATACAGCCATGTATATGATCTATAGATTTGTACGTACACTACACATTATAGTATAGTATGAAAAAATTTAGTTCAGTTAGGAAATGCATAACGTAGTTGAAAATTCCCCTTCAGCAATTTCCGCCAATACGCTGCAATGAACTAGAATTCCTTTTTGGAGCCTTGTATACGATCTATAGAATTTATACACACCAAGTAATATTAAAAAAAAAATAGTTAAATTTAAAAACGCATACCATAATTGAAAACGCGTTTCCAGCATTTTTCTCTCATAGGTGGTACTGTAAAAGAATTGCTTTGTGTGTCCCTGTAAATGAAGGATAAGTGCTATGTACACCATATTTTATAATAAGCATCCTCACGTAGTGATGCGTGATATGTATGAATCTTGTATATGTACACCTCAGTGATATGTATGAATTTCATTATATTTGAAATAATTTATCATCACTAAAATACACAAAAACGATATTTCACCATAGACTATAATGTAACGGAATTCTTTAAACGAACTATAAATACTGCACGCTGTATTTTCAATGGCGAACATGCCATTGTAAAACTCAGTAACATATAGCAATTACGTGGTAATCCAAGTATATTTCAGCGAATTATTATAACGACAGATGGCAGATAGGCAGGCGGCAAGGACACAAACCAAATTCATAAACACGGTTCAACTATGTTGGAAAGTGTTTAAAATCAATTGGAGTCCGTGTTAAAGTACACATATCAATTTAAAATTAACCCGGTTTTAATTTGAATATTTTTATACAGTTTGTTTTGTTCGATTCAGAATTGTATATATTTTACTGAAATATGAAAAAAAAAATTTTTTTTAAGGTTTAAAACTGATGACTCTCCTAAAATTTGGTTTGAGGGTGAATAAAATTATTTTGTTGGGTTTGGTTTGACTTTAAATGAAATTATTGGGCATGGGTCGGCTTTACAGGACTTTAATATATTTTTATTTCTAAATTTTCATATACCAAAAGGTCTTATAATTCGTGAGGAAGTTTGGTTAAAAGTATTAAGAAACAAAGTTCGATTTTTTAATTACAAAACACTAGAAATTACGTATTTATTTTGTCTTTAAATGTATGATTTCAGATGTTTCAGGCAGGCTTGCTAATAAGGTGCTACGTGGTTCTGAAAATCATCATGCTGGAAAAAAAAACATGAAAATATATTTACATTACACCCAAATTTAGAATTTTATTTCCAGTGTATATTTATCAAATACTTACATAGAAAACATTATTACTTCATTCTAAAGAAGATTTATTTAACTAAGTGCCAAATCGTTTGTTACTCTGATTCTTTTGATAAATAAGTATTCGTAATAAACGACGATATACTGACCAAGGATAACAATATTTCACGAAAACTACTTTTAGTGAAGGAAATTGTCTTGATTAATTTCCGAATCAAAACAATAACGAAGAAACTTATTTCAGATAAATGGACATATAATTTACACCAGACATATCAAAGAGATAAAGTACAGTATTGATTACAAGCTGCAGCAGTAATTAATTCTATTTGTCTAAGCATGCACTTTCATTTTACCTTACCCAAACGTTATGTTTGGTGTTAAAATTGACGAATTTATATTGATTTGAAGTGTCTGAAATGAAAATAATGAAGATGTCGTTTGCTGGCTTACTATCTACGGATAATAATGAAAACTGATTAGTCAAAGGAAGTTAGTTTGTTTAACGATAATACAAAGTTGACTATTCTTTTAAATTGATGATGTTTTAAATTGAATAATAAATATATTTTCAGCAGTTGTTGCATTTCTGAATTTTGCTTTTGGAATTACGCAATTTTATAAAAGCAAAAAAGTTATTTAGTGGCTCTATTATCCATTTGACAAGTAAATGCAAATTTTTGCAATTAAATATTTACTTTTATACCAAGTACGAGGGAAAATCATTAAGTAAGACACAAAAGATAATTAAATAATAACTTACAATGATATTCACTTCAAAACTATTTTTATTTCTCAACATATTCTTCACCAATATTTACGCACTTATATCACCGTTTTATCAATGCTCCAACGCCAGCTGCATAGCATTCTTTGGGTTGCTGTCTCAGCCACATTAGGACTTCAAGTTAAACCTTTTCATCATCTGTGAACATCATCTTGCTTCCAAGATGTTTTTTTAGTGGACTAAACAGATGAAAATCGCTTGGGGCTAAGTCGAGGCTGTATGGTGGATGTTGAAGAAGTTGCAAACCAAACTTTTGAATTGTCTCCTGTGTTCAACTTGAAGTCCTAATGTGGCTGAGACAGCAACCCAAAGAATGTTCTGCAGCTGGTGTTGGGGCACTGATAAAACGGTGATATAAGGGCATAAATATTGGTGGAGAATATGTTGAGAAACAAAAATAGTTTTGAAGTGAATATCATTGTAAGTTACTATTTAATTATCTTTTGTTACTTACTTAATGACTTTTTCTCGTATTAAGAAAATGTTGCTGTATAAAAAATCTCCTACTTTCAAATATTTAAACTTAGTTTCATTCTTATGTTTCTTTCAAAAATGTATTTTGTTATAATACTTTTAACAATTCATGCTTTTCAACATAGTTAAAACTTTATTATCAATTGCCAAATAGGAAAATTTCTGTGTTTTTTATCATGGAACTGAAGAAATATTTCCCACGCAATTTAAAAGAAATGTTGTTACATGTAAAAAAATTAACCTGTAAAATATAATTTATAAGGCTATTCATAAACTATTTTTAGAAGAAAAAAAAATCTTTTTTCCGCCCTATAAATTGTTAACGTTATAAAGTTTAGTATAAAAAAGAATCGTATAAATGATTACAAATAAATAAAATAAAAACATTATATTTTACACGTTACTTTATTCGGTTTATCTTAACTGCGTTTCTTTTCTCAAACCAGAAAGATAGAGCAACATTTAAAGAAACAATACACTGAAAAGGAGAAAACATTGTTTTGTGTTAATGTCAGGCTTAATGTGAAATAGTACCAGATCCATTTGTTGGATGTAATGTAATACTGAGCAACAATTGGAAATAATGTAAAAACGGTTCTACATGCAAGTCGTACGTAAGATAAGGATACAAGAGAACATATTAAATATTGCATAAAGCGAAATATTCGTTCTCAATATAAAACCAGGTAGAAATTAAGTTTAAAAAAATGTTTTTTAATAAAATTATGATAGAAAGCAATTTAATTTTTTTAAGTTGTATAATAAAGGGTTAGCAAGAAATGAACTATGCACTTCAAAGGCTCTAGAGTAAGTTCTATTAGTCCGATTGAGACGAAATTAAAACTACAGATAATATAAATGATACGCTTGCCATTTTCTAAATAAAACTTTTTAGTACAAATATTTTAGAAAGGTGGCGCGTTCTGTGTAAAAAAGTATTTATCCCAGTGTTCAAGACAGTCAGCCGTACTTACTGCACTCGGCGATCGAAAATATTATTTTCCGATTACAGTGCTTGCTGACAATGAAGAAGGAAATAGCGAACATTTATTTAAGCATATTAAACGTTGATCTATAAGCATATAGGACATTAAAATGTATAAGCTTATTGAACATTTATGTGAGTTTTACAAAAAAAAAAATAAATAAAAAATCAGAAATATTATTCTAAATAACGAGGCAGCAAAGTGGCTCGAAATAGGAATGTTTTTGGATATTTCGGAAAAGTATTCGGAAATGTTTCTGTATATTTCCGAAATCTTCCTGATTATGTTATCAAGGTCTCTGAATTTATGTGTACGATTTACAAGTGCGATAGTAGTAGGATTTATGAATTTAAGTGTGACCCTTCCTAGACTGTTACCGAAGTTTTTGCACTAATTTGCAACATTTTGAGATAAGTATTTTGATGGCATTATACTTCTGTGTGACATTTTTTTTTTATTTATTTAAGAAAACAATACTTTTTTTTTAAGAATTAATATTATCCGATTGAGTTTTATTGCATATTTTTAGTGACGCTGCTGTTAAACCTTTATTGAACATACACAAAAATAAATAACACGTTCGAAATGTATAGTTCTCTTTACCCTCTTGTTTCACGATTGATATTAGATATTTGTTTAATTACTAATATGTAGTATTCATATTCATGGAATACAGGTAGCACCGTTTATACGATTTTTTTTATCTTTTCGTTTTGAGCTTAGGTTATATATATATATATATATATATATATAGCACATTATGTATTAAATGTATTCGGCAGATCCAGAATTTCGCACCATAATTAAACTAGGAATAAATAACAAACATAAAAAATAAACATGTATAATCTGAACAAGAAAAAACCAAAACAACCAAAACGTAGCACTAACGCTACGCAATTGACAATTAATGATTTGTATAACTTAAAGCCTTTCGAGGACGGTTTTACAAGGATGTTTGCAGTTTTGTGGCAACAGACATGGAACGTACATGGACAGATTTTGGATCACTGGATTTGGTTATTGTTTATTGTTTTTGTGGCTGTGTGGCTCAGGAGGGGGTAAGATAATTCTATTGTTGGTTCAGTGTATGTTAAGCATACGTTTTGTATTCAGTCGTGCTGTTGTTTGTGGCGTTGGGTCCGGTGGGGGAATGTTCGTGACATGCTTTCATTTGTTTTCATGCATTTGATTTATGCTTCACGACATTCTGGCCGAAACCCACTGCCACTACTGTATAATAGTTTGTCGTGCTTGTAATTAGTCGGAAACATCGCTGTGCTTTTTAATATACCCACTGCTGATGAGGCCACAGCGTTTTGGTTGTTTTGGTTTTTTCTTGTTCAGATTATATATGTTTATTTTTTATGTTTGTTATTTATTCCTAGTTTAATTATGGTGCGGAATTCTGGATCTGCCGAATACATTTAATACATAATGTGCTATATTTAATCTGTGTGAATAATTGCAGCTATAGCGCTTATCGCATGAATTTTATTTTTATTTTTATTTTTAGTTTAGTTTATTTTTAATCTTTATTGAGCATATATATATATATATATATATATATATATATATATATATATATATATATTATTGAAGGTTTGATTTATTGATCTATAAATAATTCTTTTATAAAATGCTGTCTCGTGAGTTTAATCCTGTAAATAGATATATTTTTAAATAATTTCATTTAATTACTAGTAAATAGATGGATTGTTTTATATCTTTAAGTAATCATTTTTAAAATCTTGTAAATAGATATACTATTTTAAAATGTTTCATATCTGTGAATAATTATTTTGTTAGCATGAATTGTATACATATAAATAGATATATTTTCTTAGGTTATCTCAGCAATACAAAAATACGAAATTATACAAAAGTTTCATCATTATACAAAAGTTATCAATCGGAACCTAATCTAAAAATAAAAAGATAATAAAAAAATAAAACGTGCTATGTGTATTTCACTAATACTAGCACTACATTTATTGTCCATTAATCAAATATCTCATACCTATCATACATTCATGGAACAAGAGTATAAAGAAACTAGATATTTCGAACGAGTTATTTAACATTGTATATGTGAAACAAAAGATTTGCAGCAACTCTTATCAACAATTGCGCAGTGTAATAAAATAATATTATATTAAAAATGTATATTGTTTTCTTAAATTAAAAAGAATATGAAAGATAAATACTCACTTCCATCAAAATACGTACGTGTGTTCGTTGTTCTGACACGAGAACAACAACAACAACAAAAAAAAAAAACACGTGGTGCTGACATTTGTAGAACATAATTGGCATGTGCAGAAGGTCCGAGATGATTAACAAGCGCAAATCGAATTTCATTTCTTTTTCCATTCTTTGTTTTAAATATTTTACACGGAAATGAGTGTTACAATTCAAAATTAAACAGAAAGGGGGGAAGACCTACATGCAGTTTACGCTAAATTTTCGGAAACCTTTCTGTTTTGAAATGTAACATTTCTGATTTCTTGACAGTGTTCCCTGCTTTGAATAGTTTTTATGAAAATTCGTATTACATTACCGAAACAACCTAGAACTGAAGACAACCCATAGTTTACGCTAAATTTTTGGAAACTTTTCTGCTATAGAGTGAAACATTTCTGTTTTTTTTTTTTTTTGACTGTGTACGAAACCCTAAAAATATAATCGCTGAAAAATGATTCAGATTGCATTCGTAGCTCTTTTTTTTAAATATAATTTTTATTTTTTGTGTATACTGAAACATTCTTCTGATAATTTTGGAATAATTGGATCTGATTATATTTTAAAGGTAATGGAAGAAAATCTTCGTTAATAGAAGTAATAAAATAATATCCAGTTGCCTAATTTGATTCAGACATGTTTGAAAAATATAGACAAGGTTTCGTATATTGTATTTGCTTGAAATTAATTCATTTGTTCTTCAAGTAAAAATGCCCCGTTTTTTAAAATTTTGAAACTAAACTTTTTATACGCTAAAGAAAACCATATATTAATATCAAAAAGGGGAAATAAATTCAATTTTTGAACGTTAATATAAACGTACAGATTTAAAATTCGGAAGATAATCGACTAAAAGACAGCATAAAAATTTACTTACTAATTTAATAATAATAATAATAAAATTTATTTCAATGAAATATTCACTAGAATAATCTTTTTTAAAATATTAATTGAGGATGATAAACAATACATTACTAACTGAATGACACGTCTGACACTATTAGGCAAAGTTTGTTTACAAACATTATAAGTATTACTTTTTAAAAATATCTATAGTATGATAAAATCTGCGGATGAAATAATAATGTTAATTATTGATGGAAAACAGTAAATTACAAACTGTAAATTACTAACAGTAAATTACTAATGACACGTGCGAAACTATTAGGTAAAGTGTGTTTACAAACAATATACTATTTTCTAAAAAAAAATTATATATTTAGATTAATTGAATGTAAAATCTATATGTTATGTTTTTAACGAAAAAAAATTACTGTGTAAAAAAAAGTAATTTAATTTTTGCGACCTGTATGAAGGGCTCAAGTGTAATACTAGGTAACTAACAAACTGCAATATTCATGATTCATAATTCAAGATTAATATTTTCAATATTCAAGATTCATGTTTTCTTAAGATAACTATATCCAAAACTAAAATAATTGCTTCCTCTAAAATAGCTGATTACTTAAGATTTTACCTTCAGTTAACTTATGAGCATGGTTTTTTGTGTGAAAGATTTTATTTTATTGGACTCACGTGCAAAGAGTTTTAGTTATTAAAATTCATATCTGAAAGTTATCTTTGATTATTATGACTTATATTGAGTAATAAATAAATCTTGTACTTTTAAAAGCTTATCAGGAGGAGTTAAACAATTTTACATGGAAATCAGAAAATTTCAAAAATATAATTTACCATTTTTGCACCCGAGCCCTACAAATATTGAAATTAAACCACTGTGCCCTGTTTCGAAGCGCTTTCCATGAATGTCAAAAAGTGTACAGCAAATATTTTAACGCATATTTTGACACAAATTGAGGTCTCCATCATTGTCATTAAATGCTTGTGTTACGAATTCTTTTATTTCGCCTACATGCATGGAACTTTTCTCTGAAGCAATAAATATTCAGATGTGTTGATAAGAAAGTCTTAAACGCTTTTACTCATGCTTTTCTTATCTTTTTGGAAATTTTCGTTTTTTTTTTTTTTTTTTTTTTTTTTTTACACTACTTCAAAAATAATTTTCTTTGTTTTTCAATTGAGTTTCCCACCATTATTCGTCATACCAGCAAGAAAAATAAAAGCCAAATTATACTAATGAACTTATATTTATCTATTTTTGAACGATCCTTTATTTATAATTTATAAATAAACCTTAAATGCCAATTATTTCTATCTATCTATTTTTGAACTTCTATCTATCTATTTTGAATTTCTATCTATCTATTTTTGAAATATCCTTTATTTCTAATTTATAAATAAACCTTAAATGGCAATTAATTTCTTTATGGAAAATATCCCTTTCTAAATTCAGGCAATTTCGAAGCTAAAATTAGCATATCTTGAGTATTAAAAATCTCAATTCAACAGTCCACAATGCATAATCTCTAAGCTCTTCATTTTTATAAAATTTACTTATTTTATGCCTCATTGGAACAGCCTAAAAATACATTAACACTACTTTAAGCGATAATAAAATATGATTACAAGATGATCAATCATTTTCCAACTCGTCATTGTGATATCTGTAAACAGAAGAATGTTTTTTTTTTTTTTTTTAACTTTATGAAATCAATTTTTTTTTTCAAAATGAGATATGATATTTTAAAATACTTTTAGATTAGTGTAGTATTTAACAGAGATAGAAACTTAGATTTTATTCCTATTAAACATTTATAAGAATTTGTGAGAATTTTAGTCGTTTGACAGAAAAATTAGAAATTGAATTTTGAATTCAATTGTTCATTGTATATCAGACATATTCCGGCGTATAACGCGTATTTTTTACACAAGAAAATAGATAGACTATTTACAGGTTATACGCCGATTATAAAAATGAAAGAAAAAATTACAAAAAAAAAAGTTGACCATAAAAAGTAAGTTTTCTAATTTAATGAACATACGAATTATTTACAAAGAAATTATATTTTCAGATTACATGAATAGGAATATTATAATTTTCAATATAATTTTTATTTTGTTTTTTCCTATGTACAAGGTATCCCAAAATTGACGGCTGCATTTGAAAAATGAAATAAAGAAAACCGGAAATCGATAGAAATACACCGTTTACTGCATTCTTCTTGGAAAATCAGTAAATTTTCAGTCACACAGAATTTCAATCTTCACTAAATGTTTCACCTAAATGTTTTACTATTGTTTTAGATATTTTTATGGGAAACAAAAATGTATGCTCTTATTTATAATTAAATTCAAATTATGTTAAAATATGTTATTTATGTCATTTGTTTAGTCAGACGTTCTGTTTACGTGTCGTCCTATTTTGCGTTGCATCTGTATATATTTTATTATCTTCAACGCTAATCAAACATTATTTAAAACTCATTCAATTCTCACTACATATTTTTAATTTTTTTAAATAAAAATGTTTTTGCATTAAGTAAATGTCCAATTTATTTAAGAAAAACCCCTGATTTATCTATCTTTATATTTTGGAAGTTCTGGATTATTATAAGTTTTATACTTATTGTATAATATATTGATTTAATTAATTTTGTTACACCGCTTTATTCTACTAATTTTGATATTTTACTATATAAATATAGTTAATTGCGGCGGTCCCGCGAGAGAAAAAGGTTGAATATAGCTGGTCCGCGACCTATGTTACACACGGCCGGTGCATGACGTATAAAACGTCACATGGGGTGGATCATTTTTACACGGCGATTGGTGCAAAGCCACCGTTGTGCAAAATTGCCGTGCAAAAAATTTATCTACTTCATGTGACGTTTTAAACGTCATGCACCGGCTGTGTATAACGTACACTGTAAAAAAAAATGGGTCGATCTACTAAAAAAAGTTTAGTTTTTCTAACAGATTTTTTGGAAATTACTAAAAATTTTTTAATATATTTGTATTCCACAGATTTTTTTAGTAACCTGTACTAAAAAATCGGAATCATTGCTAGCTGTTTTCTAGTAATTCTTACAGATTATCTTGTAACTGAGTAAGAATACAAAAGAATTTTTAGTCTTTTTGTACCGATTTTTAGTACCGGTTACTAAACAAATCTGTGGAACACAAATATACTAAAAAAATTTTAGTAACCTGAGAAATTTTTTTACAGTGTTGGTCATGTAATTTTATGCTAACTGGGGCGAGGAATTCTATTTCACTGCTAGGTTTAATAAATGCATGGCATAAATTGTCAGCAAATTTACTTTTAAAGCAATTTAAGTGGCTTATTTAAGCACTTAAATATTTGGACGGGTGGCGCATGATATATTTCTACAGAGAGCAGTTTCGCTATTAAAAATGCGAAATTTTACTACTAATAATAAAAGAAATGTCAGAAGAGCATACGTATGTGCAGTACAAATTGAATTTTAATTTTAATATCATTTGTGAGAGTAAAAAGTTACTAAAAAATCACGTTTGTCGTAAAATTCGCGACAGTGCGCTCGCTCGAAGATTTAGCAATCTGGTCCATTAAGTTAAATAATGCATAAGAAAATATGTTTATTTATGTTAGCGCCATTTCTCAGTCAACTTAAAGCATAAATAAAAAGTTTGGAAGTTACATTAGAACAATCTTTATTATTAGTGACAGTCATTATAGTGAATTTACTAAATTTCATATAGTTTCTGTAAAGTCTAAACGAAATTAGTAAGCTTTTACATAAGAATAAGTAAAATTATGTAACTAATTAAATTTTTGATCTCATTAACCACACATTTATGTATAAAGTGACACAATTCATAAAAGTAAGTTTTTAGAAAACGAAAAACCATTTTAAAGGACTTAGTAAACATGAATAAGTAGAAACAATATTGTTTAAAAAAAATACGATAAAATGTAAGAATCAAGTTTTATTTCTAGTTTTTTTTTTTTTTTTTTTAACCGTGGTTTTTGAAAAATTCTCTTTTGACTTGTCACATTTTTAATGCACATGTCTAAGCAAAATAATTCAAGATGGAACAATTTTTTTTTACAATTATATCTAAATAAAACAACTTTTTTGTTACATTAGGACCAACGACACTGTCATAATTTAATCCTTTCACGGGAAAATAATTCGATTGCTAAAATGTTGAAATGATTGACTATCACCAGAATTTACGAACAAATTGATTAGAAAATATAAATAAACGTTTCTCTTCACGAGAATTATAAGAGCAATTTTTTTTCAAACATTTGATACAACGTCGGAAGTGGAGAATTAAAATTAAGTGAAATGTATACGTCCTGTGAAATGACTAAAATACTGCTTATCGGAGCTTCACATTTTATGCAAATACGTGACATTACCCAAAATGCAAAATCGTTTATTTCAGATTTCAGACACAATCGCTATACAACTTTAAACTGTTACTGAAAATGTACTTTTTCAGTAACAGTTTCAGTTTCAGTTTTCCTTTGTGACATGTAAAATGACACATAATGCAGTGTAAGAGGAAAAATATAAAGCTAAATTATACTGGACTTTTGTCGCGTGATAGATGGATGTTTACTTATGAGTCTAGCGGTGATATTTCAAATTTCATCTTTTTTTTTTTAGTTTTGTCACTTTAGAAGAAAGTGTGCGATATAGACATGACAAAATGTTAATAAGTACTAAAATTCAAGTTTCCAATACAGACATAGGAAAATTATACAAAAAACATTCCGCTTAAAATATTCTGTGTGTTACAAAATTCCGTACAGATACAAAACATAACTTTTGTACGAACGAGCCTCTAAATATTCATATTTTCAATCGGATAACGATAAAGGTATTGAGAACAATCACAGTCTCAGTAATAAAACAGATAGAAGGTAAATGAATTTTTCACCTAAACTACATTTCAAAAAATAGCTTAATGTTTACTATAATTACACGCGACTCACTTATGACACTGTCGCGTCACATATGTATGTCAGCAGGCTGCCGCACTGCGTCACGTGTTCGTCTCCCTTTGGATCCCTTGCGTCACGTCATGCTCTTTTTATGCACCAGTGCCACGAAACGAGCATCACGTGATTCAAGGAGTCCGAAGGCAGACAAACTCATGACGGCAGACAGTGGGGTGTTTTGAGGATCTAGGTGGACAAAATTATTGCGTTGAAGTTTAATTAGGTTTTGCTGGGTTTTTGAATGTATTAGTAATAAAAAAATCAAACAGTGATAAATATTTGGCTTATTTAATTATTTATATTATTATTATTATTATTATTATTTATATTATTATTATTATTACTATTTATATTATTATTATTATTATTATTATTTATATTATTATTATTATTTATATTATTATTATTTATACTATTATTACTATTTATATTATTATTATTTATTTATAGTATAATATTGTATTGTCATTGAAATTACACATGTATTCAAAGTTTCAGCTCAATCGGATAATTAAAAGTGGTTTCAAACTGACTTGCAAGATTTGAATTAAACACTCATACACTTTAAGTTAATATAACTTAATGATTCGCAAACTTTCGCAGGAGCTTCCTTAAGTTTCCAATACTTTAGGAATGGCACTTTGATTTAAAAAAATGATTATTTCTTAATAATGCTTAATACTAAAAGTCAAGATGAAGTTCGGAAACAAGATGACGCTTATTTTCAAACAACAATAGGTTAAATCTTGTGACAAACATGTGACATACAGTCCCTGGCCAAATTATTAGACGCAGTTGTTTTTATTATAATTTATTAAATATCTGGAAAGATACATGAGGAATTATCCTGAAACTTCAGGAGTGTAAACAACATGATAAACGTCATATATTTCCGCGAAGATGTTTTCCCGAAACCCCATAAGGGGCCGTCAACAAATTGAAGAAAAACGAATATCTTTAGGATAACCCTGTACAAACTAATATTGCAAAAAGTATTCAAACTGTAGATTATGATTAAGTGGCTTATTGTAATAATTTGGGTTCATTTTTATGAAGATAGCATGTATACTCGAAGAGAAATTCACATTTTTATAAAAACAGTCCCAAATTTTACCAAGTTTTTTGCTTATAATTTGCAGAGTTTTTAATATAAAAACAAGTTATTTTCAGAAAATATGACAAACAAAATTATACACAATATCCTGCAATCAGAATTAAAAAATAATAAAAATTGTATGAAAAATGAGCAGGTTTACTAAATATTGTTTCACTGCCCATGCGCGAATTCAATCAAAATATACTGTGCATAATATATTAGCTAAATCTATACACCAACTTTTATGAAAGTCTTAAAAACATAGCTTGAAAATTCTGATAGTAATCCTGGATAGAATAAGCTCGAAATTCGCTGCTCCCAAAAGGAAGCAAAAAGATGAGGGGTTGTATCAAATATAGAATGAGAGACACTTCATTCTTATTATGTCAACTTTCATAAGCTAGTATATTTGGATACAACCCCTTATCTTTTTGCTTCCTTTTGGGAGCAGCGAAATTCGAGCTTATTCTATCGACGATTACTATCAGAATTTTCAAGCTATGTTTTTGAGACTTTCATAAAAGTTGGTCTATACATTTAGCTAATATATTATGTACAGTATATTTTGATTGAATTCGCGCATGCGCAGTGAAACAATATTTAGTAAACCTGCTCATTTTTCATAGAATTTTTATTATTTATTAATTCTGATTGCAGAGTATTGTGTATAATTTTGTTTGTCATATTTTCTGAAAATAACTTGTTTTTATATTAAAAACTCTGCAAATTATAAGCAAAAAACTTGGTAAAATTTGGGACTGTTTTTATAAAAACGTGAATTTCTCTTCGAGTATTCATGCTATCTTCGTAAAAATGAACCCAAATTATTACAATAAGCCATTTAATCATAATCTACAGTTTGAATGCTTTTTGCAATATTAGTTTTTACAGGGTTATCCAAAAGATATTCGTTTTTCTTCAATTTGTTGACGGCCCCTTATGGGGTTTCGGGAAAAAATCTTCGCGGAAATATATGACGTTTATCATGTTGTTTACACTCCTGAAGTTTCAAGATAATTCCTCATGTATCTTTCTAGATATTTAATAAATTATAATAAAAACAACTGCGTCTAATAATTTGGCCAGGGACTGTATGTCCAGTGAACTCCTGCTTTCAGATAAAACAGAAAAGCCACGACTTGCTTACGATCTTAAAGAAAAATAGTGCAACTGTTGAAACTCCCTCAAACCAAATGCCTTCTTTACGGTCGTAGTTAATCGACACCTCGGATTCTTTCGACAAAACTCGTACGGATCTCGACAAAAGAGACATTTAGCTACCAGTATACGCGGTCTTGTTAAATTCCGAGATAATCGGAAAAATGAATTTTGTCCACCTAGATCATCAAAACCCCCACTGTACGGCTGTGGGACAGCCTGTCTTTTTCGTCTGCCTCATGCATGTCTGACTCACCTGCTGAGAATCATTGTTCTATTCTAAGTTTTACATTTAGCATATTTGTTATATTTTAGGACGGTGCTCTACTGTAATAAAAAAAATCCCTGACGGCTCGGCCTACAGGCACAGGTAGATTTCGAAGACGCAGACCGTGGGGCGCCTGTTTGTTGGGAATTGTGGAAGAAATGACCTTTTTTACGATGATGCGGCAGTTTGAACCGCCTACTTCAAAACCTAACTTGTTTGCAGGCGGATTCGGCAGGGATTTTTTTTTTTTTTTTTTTTTTTTTTGGTATAACGGTTGGTCCTATAAAAAACTTGTCAATATAAAAGTTTTAGATAATATTAAGAGGATTTATAATAAATTTCAGCGGATTTGAAATCTTGGGAATTGACGAAGTTATGCATTTTTTCTTCTAATCCCCCCCCTCCCCCCTCTTAAGACAATTTTTATTTATATCAAAAATCTGTCATACATAAATTTTCGGCCCTTCTCCTAGAAGTAATAATAACTTCAAACGGATTCGATACGTATCATAATTAAGAAATTATGGGTTTTTTTTCTGTTTTCACAAAAAGCCCCCCCCCCCATCCCCCCCCCCTGGTTCGATTTTGCCCATTAACGAACTTGACCGAGATTTTATGCCTCTTGATTTTATGTATCAGTTTCGAACAGATGCGGGAGTTGGAACCGCTTACTTCGAAAAATAAATTGTTTGCAGGCGGAGCCGGCAGGGTTTTTTTTGTTTTTAATTTTTTTTGCTATAACGGTTGGCCCTATAAAAAACTTGTCAATATAAAAGTTTTAGATAATATTAAGAGGATTTATAATAAATTTAAGCGGATTTGAAATCTTGGGAATTGATGAAGTTATGAATTTTTTTCTTCTAAACACCCCCTTCCCCCGCTTAAGGCAATTTTTAATTATATCAAAAATCTGTCATACATAAATTTTCGGCCCTTCTCCTAGAAGTAATAATAACGTCAAACGGATTCGATACGTATCATAATTAAGAAATTATGTTTTTTTTCTGTTTTCACAAAAAGCCCCCCCATCCCCTCCCCCTTGGTTCGATTTTGCCCATTAACGAACTTGACCGAGATTTTATGCCCCTTGATTTTATGTATCAGTTTCGAAAAGATGCGGGAGTTGGAACCGCCTACTTCGAAAAATAACTTGTTTGCAAGCGGAGCCCGCAGGGATTTTTTTTTTGTTTTTATTTTTTTTTTGCTATAACGGTTGGTCCTATAAAAAACTTGTCAATATAAAAGTTTTAGATAATATTAAGAGGATTAATAATAAATTTACGCGGATTTGATATCTTGTGAATTGACGAAGATGTGATTTTTTTTCTTCTAAAACCCCCCTTTTTCCCCCCCTTGGAGCCATTTTTAGTTATTTCAAAAATCAGTCATACATAAATTTTCGGCCCTTCTCCTAGAAGTATTAATAACTTTAAATGGATTCGATACGTATAATAATTAAGAAATTATGGGGTTTTTTCTGTTTTCACAAAAAGCCCCCCCACCCTCCCCCCCTTGGTTCGATTTTGCCCATTAACGAACTTGACCGAGACTTTATGCCCCTTGATTTTATGTATCAGTTTGTAAAAGATTAATGCAGAATTTTTCCAGTTATCGTGGTCAGAAAAAAGTGACATAGATAGATAGATAGATAGATAGATAGATAGATATATAAAGTTTTGAACTGGGGGTGGTTTTGGGTTCTGGGAGTCATGATCGGCGTAGATCTGCAAAAATTTTTCAAAATTTCCAACTTAGGTGAGAATGTAATAGGTAGTATTTCTTACGAAATCTACCTAAAACCATTTATCTCGATATATATGTATTTTTTTTACAGCTTGATTGAATATAAGTCCCAATTTTACTTCTCGCGAGAGAAAAAAGCATCATCACATGATTATTGTTGGTTCGAAAATATTATAAAGTGTTATTTTTAGAATATTTATTATATTTTAGGACGGTAGGTATTAGAATTTGATGGTGCTCGATAACAGAACCAGCCAACACGATTAAACATATATTTTTAATTTTCCTGGTAGACTGTATATAGGTCACAATTTTAATTAGAATCACACGACTATTGTACAACTATCACACGACTATCACACGACTAGAATCACACGACTATATATATTAAGTTTTAGATTTGGCATATTTATTAACTTTTAGGACTGTAAATATTTATTTCTTCTTCGTGTCATTCAACTTGTTATATATTATATCGATAGTTAAAATATGCCCTGTAAATCTGGTTCTAGTAATTTCGACGATCGTTTGATGTTTGATAATTAAAAGAATTTCTCGCAAAACTAAGATTCGTGCAAATTCATGTTCACTTATTTAAGAAAATATTTTCAATATGTGAAATTTCAAGCGAAATTTATTTTCAGTTCTCGCATTTACCACTGACTTGGTTCTTCATATACAGTGTCTCACAAAAGTGATGGGACACTTGTGCTTTATAAAAAGAAACTGCAATAAAATAAATAAACAAACATGTGCAAAAATTTTTTGGGTGTGTTTCATATTTAAAGTTAGTAACAATTATTACATAACATACATTTTGTCAAAATATTAAAATATTAATTTAGTAAAAATACAATTGTTCAGAACGGAGCAAAAAATGGCTCACATAAGTGATGGGACACTTACTTTTCCATCAAATATTTATCCACAAATTTTACTTTTTAAAAGGTTTTAATATTTTGTTGGATTTCCTTTTACTTTTAAAACATGATTTAATCTTTTTGGGATGGATTCGACTATTTTTTTTGTGATTTCTGGAGTGATTTTACCCCATTCTTCTTGAAGCACCGATTTTAGTTGTTGTTTTGAAGAAATGGTGTGTTTGCGAATTCTTGATTCCAATTCTTGCCAAATATTCTCTATGGGATTTAAGTCTGGAGATTGTGGTGGTGTTTTTATTATTTCAGGACAGTTATATAGCAGCCAGAGTCTAACGTTCAGAGCAGTGTGCTTGGGGTCATTGTCCTGGTAGAATTTAAAATCGTTATGAAGGTTCAATTTTCGTGCTGAAGATTTCAAATTTTGCTTTAAAATATCAATATACTTGTACTGATCCATTATACTGTCAATAAAAACAAAATTACCAACTCCAGCGGACGACATACACCCCCATACCATAACTCCTCCTCCACCATGTTTTACTGTTGGTACCAAGTTCTGTTTGCGAAGTTCTTCCCTGGGTTTTCTCCACACCAAGATTCTACCGTCAGAACCAAATATATTAAATTTACTCTCATCAGCAAATATAACTTTATTCCAGTAATCAGAATTCTTATTTATGTTGGATTTTGCGAAAGCTAGTCTGAGTTTTCTATTCTTTTCACTTACGAAGAATTTTTTCCTGGCTACTCTACCGTGATATCCAGCAGATCGAATTACCCTTCTAATAGTTTCAGGATTAACAATTATTCCATATAATGCTTGTAAATCAGCAGCAACTTTTGAAGCACTAATTCTTGGATTTTTTTTAATATTTCGAACGATAATTCGCTTTATTCCATTGGATAGCTTTGATGGTCAGCCAGGTCTTCTTTTATCCTGAATCATATGATTCTTTTTATATCGTTTAATGATATTGAAAACTGTTGAACGACTCAAGTTAACTGTTTCAGCAGTTTTTCTAATAGATTTTCCACGTTCAATATGCAAATTAATAACTAATTTTCGAATTTCAGGCGAAGTTTCTTTTCGTTTAGCATTCATGACTACACAGAGCTAAAAAACACAAAAATTCCAAAACAAACTGGAGAGAAATACTGCAGACGATTTTATAAATTATTGCCAATTGCTTTTAAGTAAAAATAAAACCCCAAAAAATATTTTTATTGCTTATTTCAGGCGATTTTTGTTGCATATATAATGGTGTCCCATCACTTATGTGAGCTATTTTTTGCTCCGTTCTAAACATTTGTATTTTTATTAAATTAATATTTTAATATTTTGACAAAATGTATGTTATGTAATAATCTTTACTAAATTTAAGTATGAAACACACCCACAAAAAAAATGTGTACATGTTTTTTTAATTTATTTGATTAGTTTCCTTTTGTAAAGCACAAGTGTCCCATCACTTATGTGAGACACTGTATTTTTTCAGGGAATTTGTCACTTTGTAAAACAAATTTATTGAAATAACGGCAGTATTGAAAAAATAATAGCAGTTCTGACATATTTATTGAACATTTTTGGGTTGTACGGAAAAATTTTTTTCGTTAAATTTTGAGAAAACGAAATAGTTTAATGCTTATTTTAAATTTCAATGTATGAACTGAAGTTTGTTTTTCAAATTTAAACCTCATTTGAGGGTGCTTAAAAATTCTGTTAAAGGACTATGTTTCTGCCCATATTTTTATTCAAACATGGAATATCTTAATTTCGAATAAAACGTCATAACCTTTGCACCATCGGTCGTTCATTTGTATATTTTATCACATTCTGAAGAATGGCAAACGTGTATATCATCAGAAAATCTGTAATATACAACTTATTATTATTAACTAAGAGTAAGCTATAAATTACTGTTTAAATCTTAATAACAAGTGAAAAAAATCTGGAATGACTACTCGTCTTTCCGAATACTGATGTACGTGTCTAGAAAGTAAGAAAAAAAATTACAAGGGTAACACTTTTGGTAAAGCTCGAACGTAGCATTAAGACCTGGAGCATTTTTAACACTTTCCAACCTAGTTGAAAAGTGTTTATGACTTCGGTTTGTCTGCCGTCTGGCCGTCTGGCCGTCAGCCATCTGTTCATGCTCTAACTCCTGTTAATTCGCTCGCATTGCCCTGAAATTTTTGTATGTTATTGTCGTTTACTATAGCATGTTCCCTATTTCAACTAAAGTGTGCAGCACTTATAGTTTTTTTTTACAGGGACAGTCAAAAGTATTCCGTTACATTACAGTCAATAGGAAATAATCGTTTCAAGTGCATTTTCATGACGCAACGTCATTTAAAACATAATGAAATTGATATATATTTACATGCTTTTTGTAGAATTTGTAGCAAAATATTTATTATTCATTTACAGGATCAAACAAAAGAATTCTGTTACACATCGTTCTGTGGAAAAAAATCGTTTGCAGTGTAATTTAGTGATATTTCACTATTTTAACATTAATGAAAATTATATGTATTACTGAGGTTCACCATAAATTATTTACAGGGACACGCAAAATATATTGGTTACAGTACATGTGAGATATTTACAGTCTATGTGTGATAGGTGCGTTTTCAACTTTGGTTTGCGTTTTTAAGTTTAACTACATTTTTTCATAGTACGTGTGTGTTTATAAACTCGGTTGATAATATACAGGACTACTCAAGGGAATTCGTAAGTTTTACAGACTATGGGAGGGAATTGCTTAAGGGTAGTTTTTAATTGTGTTTACGCATTTTCCAGCTGAACTATATTTAGTAGACTAATAGAAGTTTGTGGAATATAAATAAATTCATATACAAGGTTACGCAAAAAATAAGATACATTGTCATTTACAGTTGGTAATTGCTGTGAGTGAGTTTTATGTTGCCTTTTAGCTTAATATGTGGTGTGTACAAAAGTCTTCAGATAATATACAGGGCTGTACAAAAGATTTCTGATGCATTTCCATCGATTGGCGAAAAATGCTAAATGTGAATATTCTAACTGAAATAAATTTTATCATACTATATATCCACATCTATTGATCAAAATACAAGGCTGCGCAAAATATTTTGTCTACTTTTTCGACACTGGAAGGTAAATTCGAAAACTATATTTTTCAATGTGTTATATGTTTTTTAAACTGTTTACTTATATATCTTCTTTTACCTTATTTAATGGTGATGTTTGTTACAGTTGTCTGGCTGTGTTAGAAATTGTTTCATAATCTATGCTTGACGCATGATTTTTCGTTCTTGCTTTTAATGTATACATTGAATTTTAAAGTATGAATTTTTAATTGTTAATTTCACGATAAAGCGAGTTAAGTCGCCAAATAGGGTGCTACGAATCCAAACCATTATTCACACACAGCAGACGACTACGACATTCGGTCAGGGTTGCCGGGAAAAAGTTCTACCGTAACGAATAAAGCTAATTTCGCGCCGCCAAAAATTCAGTTATAATGTTGTATTTTTTCAAAATGAAATTTGTAGATTCTTGAAGTAATTTTTAAACTTTATTCAGTATTTTATTCTTCTTATTAACTAATTTGTATTTTAAAATATTTTTTTCAAAAAAAAAAAAAAAAAAATCCTCAATGTTAATAGTCCGATACGTGGTCTCAAAAATTGCCTTTTAAGAGAGTTATGCTGCTGTAAAATCAATAAATAAGATTTTTGCAGATAAATTTTATCTCTTCTCCAACATCGACCTATAGGGCTATAAAATGCACCAGGTCTCAATGCTGGAAAATGCGAGCTTCACTAAAAAGGGTTGAATTCGAAAGCTGGACTTTCCGTTTGAAAGTGGAGAGTTTTTCTCTTTCCTACAATGCTTGATTACTAGATACGCTTAATGCTGGAATGAATTGGATTACACCCCCTGTCTCCCTCTGTACAAAATATTTTGGTGCAAGCATTCAGTTTTCCACCCATCTATTAAACAAGTGGGTAAGTGTGATCGAAGATTGCACAAAGGGTTTCGTTTAACTCCTTAAGTATCATATTCAATTTAGTAATAGTATGCTGAAAACCATCTATGTTAAACTTCGTCAAAAATACAAAAAAATTGAAAAATACAATATTCATACCGGAAATTCTAAAAGAATAATTTTAATTTATGCAATCACGAAAAGTCTGTCATTATATAAAATACAAATTACTACTATAATTTTCCGGTATGAATTCAAAATTTTGAATTTAATAAAAGGCCAAACTGGCAACCTTGACGTACACATATACGTCCTGGTATTACAGATAGAGGTGTTCATGACGTACGCAGGTACGTCGTGGTGCTTAAGGGGTTAATATTCCTTTCAAAACACTTTATCCCTTTTTTAATAAATCCAAATAAATTGCATTTAAAAAAAAAGAAAAAAAAAGTCATGTTTTTTATAAAGTAAAAATTTACCGGTCTATTTTTCTCGTTTTTTCGAAAATCTGAACCAGTACCATACCTTCAAAATGTTAAAATATGCCAATATTTCCATAGTTGGGTTTTTATCATGATTCAATACGTTCCTCAAACTCATATGACGTTATAATCACTTGCTGACGTCATTTCAACTTGCTTTATCTATTAGTCAATATTGATACTCTATTTGTATTATTCTCAAACATTTGAAAATGTCCCTTAAACTTCCAATAGGACGCCAGATTAATTTTCTTTTTAATTCTCTACTGACATCATATTAACTTGCTTTCTATACTTACACATACTCATACTCCTTGTATTATTGAGAAATGTTTGAAAATTTCTGTTTTATTACCAATATGACGTCATATTAATCTTTTTTCAGTTGGTGAAACTTTTTATTTCATTTTCATTTTTCAGATGGAAATCTTTCAATAGAAAATTAATTATTGTAGAAAGAATTTTATTCTGGATTTTTAATTGTTGGCAACTGCTATAACGAAAAATGTTTAAATTTAATAGGAGAAGGCTGTTATATTTTTGGTTTTTTATCTCTCTCTATTAAAATAATACGATTTATTTTAATTTTATGAATTTCAGCTTCATAGTAGGTATTCAGCTATATAAGTATAAAAATTTTCAAGTCTGTTAGTTATATAGTTGCTAAGAGCCGGCTCTGTGACGGACAGACAACGTAGCGGGACAAATAGGGTTTCATGAGATGAACGAAACCCTAAAAAACGTGTAAACTAATGATCGAGAACCTTGATGGAATGCTTTTAATCAAAAACTAGTGTAATTTCACCAAGAATTTCTGTGTTCATCCTGTATTTACATCTATAAAAATACCCAACAATCTGCAAATTTACATGCATAAAAATAGAAGCCAGTTGTGGTTTGTCGTTTATACTATAAGCTAATTATAAAACATTGTATGTGCTAGTTTCGTACTAGAGCATTATAGCAGAAGAGCAATATATGCGGGAAATGTATTGTTACAAAACCTCGCAATAAATTGCTATACTTTATCTCTCGAAGGAATTGGATTAAACTTCCTGTCTGTCTTTGCGCAAAATATTTGGTGCAGGCATTCATTTTTTCCAACACTCGGTGGAATGTTTTTAACATTAGAACTAGTGAAAGTTACCAAGAATTTTTGTTATTTTTCTAAGACAATTTGAACAGTGTGGCACTAAAAATTTGACAGAAGGGATCAAAATTTTAAAAATGTTTTTTTCTAAAAAATTGTTAATTCTAAGGTTACCAAAACACTTTATTATGACATATATTTAAAATTATCTCAAAAAAGTAGTGGGACACTACGTACTTTAACCCGGGGATACACGCGCAGAGTATGACTCGGGGTGCACACGTTTTAGGTTGATTTCTTTAGAAATCGACCTTTTACAATGCCTTATCTATAGCTATCACTCTAGCGTTTACATCTATGTAAATATATATATATATATATATATATATATGTATATATATAAAATAAAACATTTAAAATTTGTCATCATGATATAACGTCCGAAATACTGAACCAATTCGAAACTAATGTAGACAGTGTATTGATCTTGCAAGTATCTGGGATCAGTTCGTTAATCAAGTATGTGGCTCTTAAAGTTAATTTACAGGGACACAAAAGCAAATCTTGCAAAATTAGTCATCACGATAACGTCCAAAATAGTGAACCAATTGGGACAGTGTAAATCATGCAAGTCTCTTGGAAGAATCGGTTAATTAACTTCGTTGATTTTATAGGCCGTTTACAGAGACATACAAAAATTTTCAATGGCATTCATGGAACGTTTTGGGTTATATTACACATTTTAAATTTTGATAGCAACAATTTTTTAACTTTTTGATATAACTGATGCAATCCATTCAATTACATTTGGTAAGCCTTATTTAAATTTTTCATGAAAATTACCTTTCTTACCAAAATAGCGAAATTAGAATAAAAGTGTATAGGGTAGTATAGGGTAAGTCTTGTAATCGTTTTGAAAATCGAAAAAAAAAATTGACGGATTTATACGTTTCAGACACTAGAGATTCCGATAAACATGTTTTTAGAAAAAAAAATTGTCGTCCGTCTGTGTGTCTGTGTGCCTATAAACGCTCTATCTCCCGAACAAATCGAGATAGAGACTTGAAATCTGGTGTGTACTTAGTATGTAACAATGGGAAGAAACTTATTGAATTTCAGTAACCTCGATTATCTGGAACTATTTTTTCGGACTCTCGAAGTATTCGTTCTGATAAAAGGTACATAAAATTTTTCGAAATTGTTTATTTTAAGGAGGGAATATAAAAGACAATAAAAAAAAAAAAAAACTGTCCAGTTAAACTGACGGCATTGAGCTCACAGGCTATTCACACTAACTGTAAATTATATTCTTATTTCAAAGAATTTGAAATAAGCCCTCGAAAAATGAAGAAATCGACAATATATTAAGAGGGGGGAACCATCCCCCGTTTCTCCTTCTTATAATTAACCAATGAACCCATAAAACTAATCAGAGAAGCGCCTTACCACAATGAACCTATATACAAAATTTGAAAAAATCGGATAATTCTGCATAAAACATCCATTTATCTAAATTAAGGGGGGGGTTAGCCCCCCGTCCCCCCTTTATACTTAACCAAAGAACCCCCAAAACTAATCAGAGAAGCGCCTTCTCACAATGAACATATATATAAAATTTGAAGAAAATCTGATAATTCTGCTTAAAAATCCCATTTATCTATATCAAGGGGGGTTAGTCCCCCCCGTTCCCCCCTTTATACTTTACCAGTGAACCCCCAAAACTAATCAGGGAAGTGCCTTACCACAATGAGCCTATATACAAAATTTGGAGTAAATTGGATAATTCTGCATGAAAAACCCATTTATCAAAATTAAGGGGGGGGGGGTAACCCCCGTATCCCTCCTTTACACTTCACCAATGAACCCCCAAAACTAATCATTGAAGCCCCTTACCACAATGAGCCCATATAGAAAGTCTGAAGCAAATCGGATAACTCTGCATGAAAAAAATCATTTATCTAAAATAAGGGGGGAGGATTAACCCCCCCCCCGTTACCCCCTTTATACTTAACCTATGAACCCCCAAAACTAATCTGGAAAGAACCTTATCACAATGAACCCATATACAAAATTTGAAGAAAATCGGATAACTCTGCATGAAAAAAATAATTTATCTAAAATAAGGGGTGAGAATTAACCCCCCCGTTACCCCCTTTATACTTAACCTATGAACCCCCAAAACTAATCAGGAAAGAACCTTATCACAATGAACCTAAATACAAAATTTGAAGAGAATTGGATAATTCTGCATGAAAAAACCATTTATCCAAATTAAGGGGGGTTAGGCCCCCGTTCCCCCCCCCTTTATAGTTAACCAATCAATCCCCAAAACTAATCAGGGAAGCGCCTTATCACAAGGAACCTACAAACAAAAGTGGAAGAAAATCGGATAACTCTGCATGAAAAATTCTTTTATCTAAATTAAGGGGGAATTCCCCCCCCCGTTAGCCCCTTTATACTTAACCTATGAACCCCCAAAACTAATCAGGAAAGAACCTTATCACAATGAACCTATATACAAAATTTGAAGAAAATTGGACAATTCTGCATGAAAAAACCATTTATCTTAATTAAGGGGGGTTAGCCCCCCCGTTCCCCCCTTTATAGTTAAACAATCAATCCCCAAAACTAATCAGGGAAGCGCCTTATCACAAGGAACCTATAAACAAAATTGGAAGCAAAACGGTTATTTCTGTCAAGAGTTATCGCGTTACGTACGTACATACGTACATACATACATACATACATACATACAGAACGGGCGGGCACATAAGCTTAGATACTTAGGCTTTATGTATATACACAGTATGCACAGTATACACAGTATTATGTATATACATGTATATACACAGTATATACACATACTTTATGTATATACACAGGCTTTGATAGCCTGTGAGCTAAAAACATAAATTTTGCATAAAGAATGAAGTCGATCGGATAATGAGTTGCCGAGATATTTGTAATCGTATTTTCCACACTCTTCGATTTTTCATGACCCTGTATTTCATTCCAATTTCAATTTAAAGATATATTTTAATTGAAAATGAGACGCTTAATCCGACGCAGTAAACCGTTAGTTAATATGCTTATCAATTTTGGAGTAATAGAGCATTTAAAGTTTATGACGTCATCAAGCCACGATTTTATTCGAATTGCAATGCATTTCATAAATAGTTTACACATGTTTTATTTTCATATTTTAGATTATCATATCCATGATGGGAAAGTATTACGGTGGCCCCCAACGACTAGTTTTGCGAAAAGTAACCTTCCACTTATTTTATCGCAGACTTTATAACAATTGTCGGCGATTAAATAAGGCGATGATAATTATTTGGAAGTATTGGTGGAAAAAGGAAAACCGTATACGCACCTTGGATATGTCATACTCAGCGCGTGTGCTCCTGTGTTAAATAAGAAGTTGAAAGATTACAATCACTAATTCATTACGTTACGAACAATAATTTCAAAAATTAATGAACTGTTCAAAGTTAATCCAGTAAACGAAAAATTAATTCGTTATCTTTCATCCATTACATGTCGTTTAACACCCATTTTTTACAGTCTAATTCTTTACGCTTGTAAATTGCTTCAGTTTAATTTTAGCTATTTTTAATATTTTTGTTTTTGACGGAATTATTCAGGTGTAAGAGATGGGATTTAATAGAAGGCATTACATAACGTATCACGAGAAAATGTTAAAATCATGCTATATGGTTTATGGTTCGTTAGATTTTGTGAATTCAATTCGCAGAAATAATTAACTGAAATCGGGTAAAATATTCGACAGTTAAATTTACAAACACATTACAAGCTAAGAATTTTTCTTTAAATGTTATTGTAAAAAAAAAATCTATGTGGTAATGAAACGGAAATATTAAATTTGAATAATCTTATCACTAATAAAATAATTTAATATGCAAAGTCTTATCTATTATAATAAGTTTTTAAGTCTGTAAAATTGGAAAAAAAAATCTATAAGATAAAATTTTAGATTTAAATCATAATATTGGTTATTTACTAGTAAATCTACAAATCAGGAGCCTCAACGTCAGTTCTCCAAGTCGTTGTTTTTTAACGCACCTTCCAAAATATACAACTTCCTACAAATCGCAATCTAAACTTTTTAAATTACATAAATATGTATAAACATATAAAATACGTCGAATGTTTCGGAAATTAGAAGCGTTAAATTAAACACGGTGCTATGCAATGATGGTCTGAAATCTTAATGAACTGTTTATTCTTGTAATTCTTTACATAAAAAGTACATTTCTTCAGGGGGCTCTGCCCCCCCTGAACCCCTATAGTTATTATGGATCCGGTATCTTGGATTCCGTTTGACACTGTGATTTTATTATGGTAAGCATCAGTTTGGTAAAAGATTTCATGTTATTTTAATATCCAAATAGCAATATTTACTTACTTGCCAACTACGAAACACCTGAATTTGATGGATAAATTGAATAAAATCTCATGTGCTAAAGAAACTTATGGAAATGTAAACTGAATCTACTATATTTCACATATATCTGATTTAGAAATATGATCTGAATATGATCAACAGAATTTATACACACCACGTACTATAAAAGAATATAGTCAAACCTAAAAATCCAAACCAAAGTTGAAAACGCACTTAACACACATAAACTGTAATTATCGAACACAGACTGTAACCGATTTCTTTTGCGTGCCCATGTACATGAATGGTAAACGCAATGCACAGCATACTTTTAAGTGATCAATGTATAGTACACCTCAGTAATGCATATAAATTTCATTATTTTTGAAATAGTGAAACATCATTAAATTACACTGCAAACGATTTTCCCCCGTAGAACAACGTGCAGCAGAATTATTTTGTGTGACTATGCAAATGAAAAATAAATGCTTTGCACCCCAATTTCTTTAAAAAGCATGTTTATTGCGCTTCATAATTGCATATGAATTTCGTCATGTTTCGAATGGCGTAAACATCATCAAAATGCACTTCAGACGATTTTTTCCGATTGACTGTAATGTAACTGAATACTTTTGATTGCTCCTGTACATAAACTATAAATACTACAAACTTCCTTTACAATGGGGTTTCTGTTATAGTAAGTGCCGATCACATACAAAAATTTCAGGGCAATCCGAGTATATTTACGAGAGTTAGAACACGGCCAGACGACGCGACGACATACAAATCGAAGTCATAAGCACTTTTCAACTTGGTTGAAAATTGTTAAAAACGGACTTCGTAGATATCGACCCGAGCTGTCCAATGAAAAAGAAATCATTTAAAAATAATGGAATGCAAACGAGATATCTTAAAAAATTTCTTCCATAGGATTAACATTAGCGAGCGGATGTTTGCGCGTGAGTGAAGTAGCCTCTTAGTCCAGTCATTTTAGGAAAACTAGGGGAAAAAATTAGAACAAAGCTGGATTTTTGCACAGGTGCTAGTTAGGGTATATAGTTTAACATACTAAAAGTCCTCACCGATCCGGTGTGAGCTTTCGCCGCCAGGGGGCGCTAATGTTCATGAAAATCGTTTTTTTGTGAATATCTCATGAACGCTGGCATCTAGAAAAAAAAGTTCAATTAGAAAGATGTAGGCAATTTAATTTCCTACAACATGTGTGTATAACATGTTTTTGTCACACCAACCCTTCCCTGTCAAAAATCAAAAACAGTGAACATCCTTGGAATAAAAACGATAAAAATACGGAAAACCTGCTGCTATTTGCAAAGAAATTATATTGAAAGTCCCAAATTCTTACTTTTGAAGGTGAGTGTATAACATCCCTTACTATACTTATTTTCTCACCACCCTTGAGATAAAACATTTAGCGCATTTTTTTTTATTGTGGTATTCCCCGTAGGCATAGTCCACACCTGTAAAAGCATGAATGAACAATATGTGATCTTTCAGAACTGCATCATTATTTAGACTGTACGATGCATACAAATGATGATGTTTCTTGAATGACTTATTGAATGGCTTATTGAAATCTCAATCGTTTGACTGCTTGAGTAGTAAATGGCACATCTTTAGCTTCTTCACCCGATTTAGTTTCGTCATGATCTGTAATTTTTTCTTCAGTTTTTGTATTGACTTCAGTATTTTCTGGTTGGCCTTCGATATCGGCACTAAATTCATGTGTAGCGATTCCCTCATCCCTTGCAGTCGGCAGGATAGTGTCAATATCCTCCTCGTCTTCAAATTCAACTTTATTTGCATTGTGACAGGAAATTCCGCAACAATTTACGAAAATATCAGAGCATTTCAATTCGATTTTTCGGCATCCACACGCTTTACCACATCCTTTGGAACATGTACAAAAAATTGATTCAATAATATTTTTTGGTGCGGGCGGTAAGGTAGCTGGAATTGGAGACAAATTAGGTGCATTTTGCCAGCCCCAATTTTCAGGAAGAAGTTTATTGCCCAACCAGTATTGTATTTGATGATAAACGCGTAAACTGTGCAATCTAGCAGCATTCTCAGTAGGCGGCAATGATGAAAGGCTTTTTTTGCCAACAGCAACTCCTTTCTTGAAACATATGTAACGGTGCTTGTTCAGAGAAATTTCTGCTTTACCACTATATAAAGCAAGAAAAATAGTTTTTCCTGCCTCAGATATTTCAATTTGGGATGCTTTGCTACTTTTAAAAGTGCTGGCAGCTTGAATGGTATGGACTCCTTCCTTTTTAAAAATTTTTGTTAACGACATTTTGCCTTTCCCAAACAATGCAGATGTAGAGTCACAACCTGTAAAAGCATGAATGAACAATATGTGATCTTTCAGAACTGCATCATTATTAAGACTGTGCGATGAATACAAGGTGGTTGCAATTTTTCCTCTTCCAGGCTTAATAAAAAATATCTCTGTCTCTAGAGGTGCTAAGGCAGTCAACAATACGAGCAAGTCAATATCATCGCCGACAACAGCTGTATGCACACCAGACTTTGCTTCTTCAATGGTTGTGTTAACAATAAGTGTGTCAGCATCGCCCTCTGCTTGTTTCGCTTCAAAACCATTCTCCATAAATTTCTCCACGAGCATAGAGATGAGATGGGTTTTATTTTGCTGATTAGATAAAAAAATTTCTTGACTAATAGACACATTCATTTCTCCGTTAAAATCGATGTCGGGAGTTACAATTTTCGAATACCGACGATTTCTTTCGGCCGTTTTTGTATTATAAATTTCATCAGAGTAACCATCGAAAACGATTATACATTTACCACAGTAGTTCCTTAGGACATAGGAAATATAATTTTCTACGATACTCTTGTATGTTCCACCGAAGTTCCAAAGAACACGATGTAAAAGCCATCCTCCATCGATGATATACGTAGACACACATTTACTTGAATTCTTTTTGTCCGTTTTTTTTTAAAGATTGATTATAATAATGATTTGGTGGGTTTTCTCATGCCATTTTCATCAAATAATGATAAAGGATCTGGAGATAGTTTATATTCAAAGTAAGTCTCCAAATCTTCTTGATGTTTCATACAAATGGAAATACGTTGAAAAAACAACAGTGGATCACAGGTCACAGTATTATCTTTAAATTTAAATGAGTTATTCATCATCGCTAATGATAGAACTCGATCTTTACGTGAAAGTTTCAAGTCATCAAATTTTTTCCCTGAGATCTTTTCAATGACTTATCGTCCGACGCTATATGCATCATAGCAGTTTATTCTTTGATCTCCGACAATTCCGCTATATATTCAGATGCACTTACTAATAATTGGAAAAAGGGGATTTTTTTCAAGCCATGCATCCAGTTTTTTCATATCTGCATTATCGCGTAGTGCACTAGAATCTCGATAGTCAATGTGTTGATCGGAAGATTGTGCACGTACACCACACAACTCTTCTAGAGATTCACTTAACTGCATTAGAAAGGGACCACCAAGGATCCATTTTTCCAATACGCTGTTTGTTATACCCCTTCCACGTGTTATTCCACCTGATGATTTCATGCTTCTCATCAATGTCTGTTCGATTGTCATATCTGTCCAAACACCAGACCAAAATTTTTCACTTCTTCGAACAGTAAAATATCCCACTGTTATGAACCGTGAGTATTCTGGCTCATGCAATTTTGTTTCAAGTAGAGTCATATCTTGTAAATATACTTGACAAGCTTTTGCATATGGGAAATGGCCACTAGCATGAAAAAAAGGTAGCATGTTCCGAATAGTTTAAACGTGTAATTGACAATTTCCACTGCGTTCAGCCATTATAAAATTGTGCATCAATGTAACCATTCGAAAATATTGACACCAAAGTTTCGCTGTTGGTCCATTCTTTTCTAATGCTTCCACTTCACATTTTATTTTGTCAGTAAGAGAGACCAGTGTAGCGTCGTCGAATATATGGTGATACCCAGGAGTGTTTTCTTCAAAATCATTAAAAAATTGTAAAAGGTTCCCTTTTTCAGCTTTCGTAAATGTGATACTTCTCATGATTATTTTCCCCAAAGTCAAACGCACTAACGTGTGCCCTCTAACAGCACGCGCAAATGCGTGACCAGTTAACATATTTTCAACGGTATTTGGCGCATACACCTGGCTCAGTAATTGTTTCAGACCACTTCCAGCCATTATGTATCCATTGCAACCAAGATAAGACATTAAAAGATGAAATCCTCCAAGCCTAACATTAACATTCTGGAAATCTGGCGTACCGCTTAGCGCTGCACATATATCTCTAGCTTTTATACAGAGTGGTTGGTCAAAAGTCACAAAAACGAATTTCTGATTGTTTTCTTTACTTTTCTGTACCGCTGTGCAAAGACTCGAATATATTGTGTCATAGTGATTTGGTGGTAGGTTCAGGAAAGGCAGGAACTGGATAGCCAAGCATTGATAATCCTTACCTCTTGTCAAAATTTCCATGAAACCATTGCATCCACGTATGTTAGAAATGTTCTCAGACTTGTTATACAACCATAGGGCATCAGGAATGCTTGGAGTAATTGACTGTAAGTCAGTGGGCTTAACCTCCTCAAGTTGTAAGTTTTGCAAGCCTTGTCTGCAGACAATTTTGGATCAAAAACTGTCACCTTCACTTCACCTTGTTTATTTATAGCTTTTGCCAAAAGTAATTTTGTAACTCTTTCAAGACTGTCAGGTAGAAGAAAACTAGATGAGGGCGTTACACAACTTATGCATCCCATACTGTGAAAGGTGTTCAGGCCATCAATAGTGTTTACGTTGAAGTCCGCGTTGTCGAAAATGAATTGGATGAATGAATCGGGCAGTACGAGTGGATTTCCCTGTAGTGCGGCACTTGCTTCAAAAATTTTAATTTCGTTGTAAGGAGCCGAAAATCCAAATTTATGCTGGATATCCTGTAAAATTTTAGATCCTAATTTTCGATGTACATAACATCCTAACCCTATCTGAAGAGGTGAGAGGAAAGAGCGTGGTCTAGTTGCGGCCATAATTGCATGGGAAATCGCATTACATTTAAATTTATACATATCCGATTCTCCTTTCTTATTTTTCATAATTATTCCTTGCACAAGCGTCGTTAAAGTGGAAGGCACAATACTTTCTATTTTCCCAAAGAAATTGTTCATATGCTCGTAGGACGAAAGATTAAAGTATCGAGAACATACACTATATTTCCAATTATGACCAGTCACTTGCGATTTTAGACGTTTTGTTAAATATCTGGAAAGATAGATGAGGAATTATCCTGAAACTTCAGGAGTGTAAACAACATGATAGACGTCATATATTTCCGCGAAGATTTTTTCCCAAAACCCCATAAGGGGCAGTCAACAAATTGAAGAAAAACGAATATATTTTGAATAACCCTGTTCAAACTAATATTGCAAAAGCATTCAAACTGTAGATTATGATTAAGTGGATTATTGTAATAATTTGGGTTCATTTTTATGAAGATAGCAAATATAGAATGAGAGACACTTCATTCTTATTATGTCAACTTTCATAAGCTAGTATATTTGGATACAACCCCTCATCTTTTTGCTTCCTTTTGGGAACAGCGAATTTTGAGCTTATTCTATCGACGATTACTATCAGAATTTTCAAGCTATGTTTTTGAGACTTTCATAAAAGTTGAGTGACATCAGTTACACCGATTTACTGTACACACCCTGCGTAGTGAAGTTTGGAGGAGTTTAGACCGGTTCAAAAAACAACATTAGCATTTGACAATATTCACACTTAGACAAAAGTGCAATAAATTGTTAAAAAAGAGTTTTTGCTATGTGTATCTATTATATTAAAATCTGCCTGTCTGTGTGTATTTCGCCAATACTCCTCCTAGAATATCGTACGTTGGGCAGTGAAATTAACACCAGTTATCCACATGAATCCGAGGATATCATATAAGGTCTCAGAATTTTAAACCTTGAATTAGTTTCCGTGGTATTAATTTTTTTTTTTGCAAATTTTTAATGACGATTATATTATGATGGCAACTGAGTTACTTCATTTTCGTAGATAAAAGAGAGAAGGGGGGGGGGAGAAACGATAGGAATTATTATTTTTTTACGTCCTTTTCTCACTAAAATTGAAGAGATAAATTATTTTCAATTTAAAAGGATGTTGAAAAAAATCATGATTAAATTAAATTTTAGAAGAAAATTCGAAGAAACAAAAACATTTTCACATATTCAAGCTCCTGAATCAATTTAATTTACGGAAACAAAAATCATCTGTCGACAAAATGACATTTAGAAATCATTACATGATAGATTTTTTCCGTTTTACATTCTACCATGGAGGAATATTTAAACTCCTTGCATTTGAGTTTGGACAATTATTGACCGTTATTTAGAAAAACTAAATTTAAAGAAATGGTATACCGGGGAAAATAGGGTAAAACCGAGTACCTAACGGTTTTTCTTTGTTGACAAAAGTCTAGAAGGGCGGAAAAATCAGAACACCTCACAAAAGTGTTTAGGGACATCTGGGCTATTGGAAAACCACACCTGTTGCCACAGGAAAATTCTTTTCTACTTGGGAAAATGCATTTTCTAGGACACTATCTGAAACAGCTCCGAATTTAGACGGTAGGTTAAAATTGGGAAATAATCAGAAAATAAGATTTTACACTTCTAGTAACGAAAAATCGTTATTGTAATAAATTTTGAATCAAACTTTAAAACATATAGACATATTATAAGGTCAGCAACTTTTTTTTTCATATTTTCAAGCAATTTTTAATGTTGTCATGTAATGGCCTTCTCAGCTTTTACTTCTCGTATCCGCTGCACCCCTCATGCGCCTACTCTTTACAGGCTTAACATTGTATCCATCCTTCACCACCTGCTGAGTGAAGAACCACTTCATTGTAGAATTCGATGCAAAACCATGGGTACACTGTTTTGTCTCAACAGACGAACAAAAATCAACAGGGTCGTTCTCCTGGATAGCTGGATTTACCCACTTCTATTTGGCATCAAAATATCGCAAGAAAGCTATAGAAAAAAGTGAATTACTCACCTAAATCGATCCGTCAGGCTGGATTTATTTGAAGAGCAGAAAAGACTGTGAAGAATTAAAACTTTTGAGTGAATTTCTCTCCAATAGCAATGAATGGACACAAAGATTAACTCACTTCAAAAGCCGATGGCACACTGCTAGCGGACGCTAAGGGGTGTAGTTAAGGTAAATGCTGCCCTGTGGACAGCTTCCATCAGCGGGAAAACAGGCTACTCGGTTTGACTCGCCTACCCTGTATTACCCTACTCTTACCTACTATTTTCAATTAATTATTTATGAAAGATAGCGGTTAAAACGTTTCACAAAGGCGCTAAAAGTAAAAGCGCTTATCGGATAAAAACGACGTTGTTCTTGTAAATCATTTATTTTAATTTTAAATGTAAAAAAAATATTTTTTTATAAGCTTGTCAAAATGACGTTATTTTTATTCACCAGCTCTGAAATTAGAAACAAATCTTAAAACACGAATATACTTTTGACAGACAACGTTTTGAATCAAAAATCACGTAATCTGCAAAAAATGTAATTTTTGCAATTTCCGTTTAACCTATATTGTAAATATGATTTCTCGCTTGAAATTTGGAGATTAATAAAATTAATGTTATAAGTTTTTTCTAAATGTACAATAATATTGGATTTCCTATTCCCTCAAAAAATTCGAAAATCACATGCAATGTAAATGTAGCACATCGGGTTTCCACGGTCCTAGTTATTTAAAAAGAAAGGAAAATCCCGAAAATACTTTAAAAATCAAGCCATATCCGAAGAACCTCCCCTTAACAGAAAACCCTTATTATATGTGAAGGGAAATAAAATTAAGCAGCAGTCTTTGTATAATACTTTTTTTTTGTCCTCTGCATGATTTATTAACGTCCAATGATGTCTTTCACTGACAGCATCATAATGAACATGCTTGAAGGTTTGAGTATTTTAACACGCATTTATCGTAGTTGATCTTTTCTTCATTCAATTCAATGAGAAACTTTAGAAGGTTGAAAAGAATTGCTATGGCTTATATAAAATTAAAAAATACATTGGCTTATTATAACAGTTTCTACTTTTTTTTAAATTTCACTTTTTTTTTTTATTATTATTATATTTTAATGAATATTGATGACCTAGAGATTATCTCTTATAAAAAGAAATTTTTTGCCTTAAAATTTTATTCTCTTTTTTGAGATTTTTAACATATTATTTTATAGTTTTCTGTTCAAATTAATGAATGAAGCAATTTAAAATAATTATAAACTTTAAAACATATTCTTACAACATAGTCAGGATCTTATGTATCGCGATAAAAGGCGTACTGACACCGGGTCCTAAGTTCTAAGGGATCTGCAATGAGACTAAATATACAGGGTGAATCATAAAAGATGGGCAGAACTTTAAGGGGTTATAGTACACTTAAAGACAAATAATATTAAATAGGAGACTAAGGGTCCCAGACGTATTCCCAAGGAGATAGGGGGCATTAAAGTTTAGGGTCCGAAATTTCAAATGATTATAAAACATGGAAAAATTGGTCGATTCGTTTGCGGTTTTTGCAAAAAATTTTCTTTATGCCAGTATTTTCTTGAAATAAAATTTTAAAGTTCAATTTCAAAAAATGCCGATAGGGGGCGCTTTAGACTTTGGAGTAACAAACAACTATTTTTTAACGTTATTTTTTGTATTTCTTTAAATGATTTCGAAAGCTTAGACTTAAACTTAAATTTTGATCTAAAAATCTGAGTCCTAACGAGTAGTTAAGTAGCGTAAACTGAAATTTGAAATTTGAAACCCTTCTCCCCCCAGAACAAAAATCAGTTATTCCCGATCTTTGTGTCGTAGATTAGGCTCTAACTACTGCCGCGTTTTGCTAAAATTATTCTTTATGTCAGTATTTTCTTGAAAATAAATTTTAAAGAA
Source organism: Maratus michaelseni (assembly GCA_963931845.1). NCBI lineage: Eukaryota > Metazoa > Arthropoda > Arachnida > Araneae > Salticidae > Maratus > Maratus michaelseni. Next base: position 82,139,569 of record OZ007599.1, on the reverse strand, counting down.
AATTTTCAAAAAATTCCGATAGAGGGCGCTTTAGACTTTGGAGTAACGAACAACTATTTTATACCGTTATTTTTTGTGTCTCATTAAATGCTTTCTAAAGCTTAGACTTAAACTTAAATTTTCAGCTCAAAATCTGAATCGCTGAGCGTGGTTCAGTAGCGAGGGGAGGGGGTTCAAATTTCAACTTCTGAACATAGTTCAGTTTGCACTACTTAACCATGCCCAACGATTCTGTGCTGTGATACGAGGCAAAAATACAACTTTCGTCAAGGACTGCATAGTCGGAATTCACTCATAAAGGCACTGGCACAGTTGGAAACGTCGCTCATGCAAACGTTAAAGCTCCATTCCTGACGCTAGTCACCGGGTGAAGAAGGAAACAGAAAGTATGCAAATGTCAAATGGGGAAGAAGAAGAACACGTATGCAAAATTTCGACACGATTCAGGCATAAAAACCACTGAACGGTGAGTCAAGTGTAAGTCGCTGTAGTAATGAATCGGAAGATGGTGCCCTTCACGAATAAGGAAAAGGCTGAGATGCATTTAATTTACGGAGCGGCAGATGGAAATGGTGCAGAGGCACAACGAATGTACGGAGAGCGATTTCCTAACAGGCGGTTGCCTAACCGCAAAACTTTCGAGCGCTTGCACAGACAGTTGTGTGAGACGGGATCATTTCTCGCTTCCCGGTCGAATGCAGGTCGTGCAAAAAAGGACGAATCAGTAGTTGTTGCAGAAGCCATTCTGGATGTAGTAGCGGCGCAGCCAAGTACAAGTACACGAACAGTGGCTAGCCAGGTGGATACCTCACAGTCCACGACTTGGAGGGTACTGAAGGATGAACATTTGCTCCCGTTTCATGTGCAACGAGTCCAGAAACTGTCTCCAGGGGATTATCCAAATCGTATTGAATTCGCCCGCTGGTTTCTGCAGCAGAACGCGCTAAATCCACATTTTGGACGAACTGTGCTTTTCACCGATGAATGTACCTTCACACGTGAAGGTACATTTAACACACACAATGCACATGTATGGGCGGATGTCAATCCACATGCTACGTATCCACATGCTCATCAGAGACGCTTTTCCATCAATGTTTGGGCAGGAATCCTCGGAGACCACCTAATCGGACCGTACCTTCTTCCTGAACGCCTCAACGGTAAAACATACCTCACATTTCTGCAACATGTGCTGCCAGACCTGTTAAACGTTGTTCCTCCACGCATCCGGCGGGTCATGTGGTTCCAGCACGATGGAGCGCCAGCCCATTACGTACGAGACGTCCGCAACTATCTGGACATCACATTTCCGAACAGATGGATTGGTCGAGGTGGTCCTGTTGCTTGGCCTGCTCGCTCGCCAGATCTTTCACCCCTCGATTTCTTTTTTTGGGGACGATTGAAGGCTCTTATGTATGAGACACCCATTGAATCCCCCGAGGAACTGGTCGCCAGACTTTCCGCCGCTGTAGGGGAAGTGCTCGAAAAGCCTGATGTTTTCGCGAATGTTCGCCGTTCCATTCGTCGCCGTTGTTCTGCGTGCATAACCTCTGGTGGTCACAATTTTGAACATTTATTGTGATTACATGTTAATAAATATGCTTTGGTAACATAATCCTAATTTGTGTCTTTTTACCTCGTATCACAGCACACAATGTGTGGACATGGTAAACTGAACTGTGCTCAGGAGTAGAAATTTCAAACCCCTCTCCCCAGAAACTTAACCACGTCTAACGATTCAGATTTTGGGCTGAAAATTTAAGTCTAAGCTTTAGAAAGCATTTAATGAGACACAAAAAATAACGGTATAAAATAGTTGTTCGTTACTCCAAAGTCTAAAGCGCCCTCTATCGGAATTTTTTGAAAATTTTCTTTAAAATTTATTTTCAAGAAAATACTGACATAAAGAATAATTTTAGCAAAACGCGGCAGTAGTTAGAGCCTAATCTACGACACAAAGATCGGGAATAACTGATTTTTGTTCTGGGGGGAGAAGGGTTTCAAATTTCAAATTTCAGTTTACGCTACTTAACTACTCGTTAGGACTCAGATTTTTAGATCAAAATTTAAGTTTAAGTCTAAGCTTTCGAAATCATTTAAAGAAATACAAAAAATAACGTTAAAAAATAGTTGTTTGTTACTCCAAAGTCTAAAGCGCCCCCTATCGGCATTTTTTGAAATTGAACTTTAAAATTTTATTTCAAGAAAATACTGGCATAAAGAAAATTTTTTGCAAAAACCGCAAACGAATCGACCAATTTTTCCATGTTTTATAATCATTTGAAATTTCGGACCCTAAACTTTAATGCCCCCTATCTCCTTGGGAATACGTCTGGGACCCTTAGTCTCCTATTTAATATTATTTGTCTTTAAGTGTACTATAACCCCTTAAAGTTCTGCCCATCTTTTATGAATCACCCTGTATATTACTTTAATCTTTGAATGAAAACCCAGCAATTTAATCATTTCTGCCCTTAATGCGGGATGGAGGTTGGGCCAAATTGCTGTATGTATTCTGTATTGCTGTATGTATTAAACGCCTTCAAGGACGACTTTTAATGAAAAAGTGACCCGAATTATCGTTCTCGTACAAGAAAAGCAATGAAAACCTTGCACAGTCACTTCGCCCGGACCACGATGGTTTTGACCCTGCAAACATCGCTCAAGCTTCTCATTTTGTGGTAATCATGCTAACCATTAGGCTGAGTGGCCTCCTCTGCTCTTAGGTTGAAACTCGTCTAACACTTTTAAAGTACTCTACGACTTCTTTTCAACCTTTGAGAAGACAATTTAGGCAACCAAAAATGTTCTCGGGAGGGACATTATGCTCTACGGACTTGGTTTCCTCGTTTGAGCAGTCCCTCTTCGGCTATCAAATCAAATCATATCAAACCAAAAACGTTCTTGAAACCGGGCCTCTGGAGAAAAGCTATCCCTGATAGGGAATGCAAACCATCATTGTTGATAGAAAATTTAACAATCAGAAACAAAATCGTTGCTTTACACGTGTGTCTAAAAATAGTTGTTTTATGTAAATGTAACACGTAAACACGAACATATCGGAAAGTGCAAATAACCAAATTAATTTTAGTTTGTTCAAATCATCATAAATGAAGATCTTTCATCCATTAAAAATATGTGAGAAAGAGCAATTAGCAAAGTTATGTATGTAATTAATCTTATCTACAGAAAACGATTACCTAAATTTAAGTTAATTTACTAAGAGATAAGTTATATATAGAAAATATTAAGTTCGTTAGCTATATTTTTTATTTCCTAGGATGTTACTAAAACGCAAATTTCCAAGCAGCGCCGAATATATAATGGCGGTAAAAATAGTTCAAACACCGTGATTAATGTCACATAAACGTTCTGTTAGACGCACCAAAATTGTACTATTTAAAGCATTTTATGTGAGTGTGATATTTTATGTTAAACGCGCAATACATGTATTTGGAAAATTCAAATAAATGCTTGAATATAAATGTAATGATAAAAAATAAAACTCTAATTCAGTCATAACTAAAAGTGAAGTTCAAATTCCAAATCATTCAAAATGAAGTGAATTATGTTTGGATGTTGCAGTTTGCGATCCATATAAATCACTGATAATCGTATTCTTACCATTTATACCGGGTTAAACAGTACTACACTGGAAAAAAAGGGGGGGAGGGGATTTTACGATATAAAACTGGCACCCAGGCTGCCAGTATTATACCGTAAAATTAACAGTAATAAACAGTAAAATAAGCAGTAATACACTTCCGTGCATACGCAGTAGTGCATTACTGCTTATTTTACTGTTTATTACTGTTATTTTTACGGTATAATACTGGGAGCTGGAATGCCAGTATTATACCGTAAAGTCAACAATTTTTTTTCTTTTTTTTTAAGTGTATAATTACCTTTACAAAAGACACCTTTGCTGAGATAATTTTTATTACGTCCATCAAAACTTTCGAATCCCTAAAATTTCTACTATTGATTCCTACAAGATCAACATCTATTTTATTTTTTATACAAATACTTAGTCGCGTAGCACATAAAGACTTATATGCAGAAGTATGTTTTCTAAAAAATTTTTTGGACCGAAATAAAGTAATCTGTTTGAGTTGAAAAAGAAAGAAAATGTTAGAAATTATCTGTCCTTATCCCTATGTGTTTGTGTGTGTGTGTGTATCGAAATCAGTTTAAAAACTTTAGTGAAACGTACCATATTTGGGCATTCCACCAAGCAAAATCTTAGACGTTTCAAATTTTTTTTTTCTATTACCTTGCAAATCGAGAAGAAATAAAGTGATTTTTAATACAGATATGAAGTAGATGAAAAAGCATGTAAGCTGTTTCGACGATACCATTTGAAAGTTTTTAGTTTCTCCAAATTAACTATTTTTAGATACGTTCGTAATTATATAAATGCGTAACACCTATAGTCGTCGTCTGGTTCGTCTATCATTCCTTATCTAACAGCGCAAAAATTACTCAACCGAATGATTTGAAATTTAATATATATATAATCGTTTCAGAATTTTGTCGAGTCATTTCAAATTTTATGAAAATCGAATCAAAACTTAAAAAGATATTAATAAAAATTTTCTTTATTCTATTAAATTCTATCATACATAATTAATTCAGTGATATCCCATTGATAGGTAATGATTCTAGGTTGCCATGGTGATTACGTCCTATTTAAAATGAAGTCATATTATTTCCGTATTACTGAATTTAAAAACCGAATATGTATACTAAAATTGTTTAATTATAGCAATCCTATAATCTACCGACAGTTTTTTTGGATAGATATTTCCGAAGAAATAGATATTAAATGGAAAAAGAGTCTCAATATCGATTTCAAGTTCTGAAATTTTCAAAGTTAGGCTTAAGTTCCCCATTGGAATTTTCAGTAAATGTCAACAAAAGATAAAATATTGCCAACTAAAAATGTACTTATTTTATTACGGAAGTTAATCATATCATAATAACAGGCTATATAATTCATTTCACTGACATAATAACGATGATTTTTTTGCATATTGGATATTTGCGCATAGTATAAGTTTAATGTAACAAAATTGTAATTAATTATTTGTAAAAGTGTATTCAAACTTAATTTCATAAAATAAAATTAATATCTATAATATGAAAATCTGCACATAAAATAAATTTTGTATTCATGCATCTTTGCATAAGAGTGTAACAGCTATTGCACCAAGATCTGAATATTTATAAGACAAATTATAGTACGAATTTGTACGATGTTTGTCACGTTTGACGTACAATTTCCAACTTATTTTCTTTTACTTCTTTTTCTTTTACATAAGCCTATAAGCATTTTATCAACATTTAACTTATTCAATGAAAATATTTTATAGGCATTTCAGCCGTAGATCACTCACCCAGCAATATTAAACTAATTATTTTCTCATAAATAATTTAAAGAAATCTTAAATTAGTTGTAAATCGTTAAAACTAAAAAAAAAAAAAATGAAAATTATACAAATTAAGATGGAAAATTAAAGAAAGAACAATTTTCAGCGTTTCGTTTTCAGTGCACTCTATTGGAATGCTTGGAGAAAACTTGCGTTTTTATTATAATTTTTTTTTAGGACAGATCTGCGTCTGCAGACCATTTCTTTGGTATTATATTTGTATATTGAACCATTTCGATTCATTTTATAATTATTAAGAACTTGCAACCCCGACAATAGAGGTCTGAGCCGTAAGAAAATAACTGCGCGGCGCATACGGGAGCGACACAGAGTGGATTCAAATTTTCGATTAGCGGACACCTGTAAAAGGAATGGGTTTTTCTTCCTTTTTCGAGATATGGTTTAACAATTCGAAAAAAAAAACATTTTTAAAAATTAAATTATAATGTAACTTTTTTTAAATATTAAAGCTAGAAAGATGTTTCAGTTGGTGAAGCGAATAAATAAATAACATGGGAGAGTTTAATAATGATGTCACTAGTTTTATTTTATTTATTTTTGTTTTTTAATCATTTTTTTTAGTTTTTCCTGCATCGCGTATAGCCTTTTTTCTTTCTTTTTTTACACCATTTTCTGCTTATTAAAATATGATATTTTAAATATATTCATAAATTATATTTCTCTTTGTGTCCCTAACATACTATTATTAGATTATTTAGATTAAAAGAACAGTTTCGTAATTATGTATTTTATTAAAAGTATCAAAATTTCCCACAAATTGTCCCTTCTTTGAATATGTTCGATTGGCCTACTACCAGGGCCACAGAAAAGGTGTTAGCCGGTACAAAATACCGAGGCCCGGCCTCTTAAACCACCCGAAGCTAATAAAATTGGAAAAAAAGATTTAAGATTTTTTTTATATTGAAATATCTTACATGTAAACCAATTAAAAAGTCCAAACCTTTGCCGTATTAAGATGTATACATTTTATGGTTGTTACACAGCACTAAAAAAAAGGTCGTTATTTTTTTTTACATAAAATAAATCATTGGCAGGGACATAATAATTTTAAGCAACAGCCCCCCCCCCCCCCCCAGCTTCAGAAGTCTTTGTGGCATAGCTAAAAATATTTATACCTCGGATGCTATATTTTCTTTTATATTTTATTAATATAGTGATGTAATTTTAAACAAACATGTATTTTATTTTAAAAGTAATAATTCAGCAAATTTGTTTATTAAAACTAAACATAGGAGTTCGCATTTGAATTACTTACCGATATGATATTTTACCCTGTGTACTATTATTTTCACCAACGTTTGTTTCGCCAATATATGCATAAAGATATGCTGTTACAAAACTCCATATTAAGAAAAAAGTAGGACAAATACAAATGCATTTTTATAGACAATTATAAAAATGAAAGAATAATAATAAATAGATGGTTAACTATAAATTGACTCCAAAATTTTATTTGTTTTGAAGTAAAAATATATAGATATATCAGTCACATTTGCCATTTACGAAATTATGCGGACTTAATATTCTAATAAAAAGTTAGTAGGATATTAGAGAGCCACGCAAAATATTAAATAAAATCTGCAACAAATTTTGCAAATTTTAACAAAATACTGCAAATAAATTTACTTAGAATATTTTCTCGTTTAATGTACACAACTAAATTTTTTATAAAGTTAATAAAATATTCACTTCAGAAATATTTTTGAAAAACAAAAATCGTTTTAACTGCAGGATTGTTCTTTTAACCTTTCAAGTGCAAAATACGTCTGTTGGGAAAATGTTGAAATGGTTGAATGACACTAGAATTTACGAACAAATTTATTTGAAAATAAGTGAAAGATTTCTGAATGTACATTATAAAAGCAAAATTTAATTCCAAAAATCTGGTGTCATTGTGGGGTTTAAAATTAAGTTGTATAAAGATGAACCACCGCCCTGCAAGGGGTTAAAATAGCTAGTTACGGAGATTGTAAAGCATATATGTGCGATCTCCACAAGATATAAACAAGAACGAAAAATCATGCGTCAAGCATAGATTATGTAACACTTTCCAACGCTTCCAAAATAATTTTACGAATCATACTCTTTAATAAGCTAAAAGATAACATTTAAGTAATCCGAATACTTTTATTCAGCCCTGTATAGGATCTATAAATTTGTATATATACTACATAGGATGCTAAATTTTAGTTCAGTTAGGAAACACGTAGCACAGTTTAAAATTCTCCGTCTGGAGTTAAATAATACGGAACTTTTGTGCTTCCCTGTATAGGATCTACAGAATTTATACACACCACGTAATATAAAAAAAGCGATTTAAAATTAAAATCGCATTCAGTAACTTAAAACGCACTTCCAGGAATTATTGTTAACATACAGTAGAGAATTCTTTTGTGTGTCCCTGCAAATGAACGATGACTGCTATACACACACTATTCTGTAGTAAGTCTCTTGTAATGAACCTTATACAAATTTCAATGCGTTTAAAATAGTGAAACATTATTTAAATAAACCGCAGACGATTTTTCTCCATAGACGTAATGTAACGGAATTCTTTTGACTGTCCCTGTAAAGTAAGTATAAGTGCTATGCACACCCTATTCCATATTAAGCTTCTTCTAATGCACCTTAGTGATATATATAAATTTCAATGCGTTTAAAATAGTGAAACATTATTTAAATTAACCGCAAATGATTTTTCCCCATAGACCGCAATGTAACGGAATTCTTTTGAGTGTCCCTGTAAAAAAACTATAAGTGCTACACACTTCCGTTGAAATAGGGAACATGCTATAGATAACTATTATAACCAGGGCTTAACAAATGCGGTCGCCAGGTCGCCACTGGCGACTAGATTTTTCTATCTGGCGACCAGATTTTTCTATCCAGGTTAAAAGTTTTTTAATCTGGCTTTTTATTTATTTTATTTTATTTATTTATTTTACAAAAATTGACCTAAGAAATGAACACAAGTGCCCTCGCCCCTCCATACACACACACCCTTACTTTTCCGCGGAAACCAATGATTTTTCCCTTCTATCGTCCATTTAAGAAAAGAGCCAAGTTTAAAAGGCATTTATTTCTCATCTCATGCACAGAAAACGTCATTCTTTTCCGTTATAGCATGCCACGTGATTGCAATGTGGGAAGAGTGGGGGGGGGGGGGAGGTTTCAATAAAAATGTAAGAAATCAAGATAATCTAGCCTCTCTGACGGCATCTAAAATTCGATACAATGCTACAAAATGCTCAAAGTGTTTTTTTTGTTTCAAATCAGATTTTTGTATTTCAGAATGAAAACTGATTAATCTATCACGTTCATTTTAAAGAATAATAACATCTAAATTAAGTGATTATAAGTAATTCATTTGAAGTAAATCTATAAAATTTAATTAAAATTTGAAGAACAACTAATTTTAATAAAATTAAATATGTATATTTTAAATATTTCTCAATCGCGTAAAATACATGGCTCTTTTATTATCTGCACACCCCACACATTGTGTACGCCTGTACGTTGTGATTGACGTAGGCGTCATCCTGGTTTGTATTGTAGTCTATATGACGTAAAAGATTGAAGGTACAGCGTGTTTGCAGAGATTCGCTGCTTTTGAAAAAAGAAAAAAATAATTTAACAAATATTAAGCATATTTTTTTTTTTTTTTTTGGTAACAATTTATTTTGCTAATGAAACCTTTTGCGATGCCTCGCTCCATGGAGCCCTAGAATCTTTTTGCATTTGAATCTTCGTTTTTTTTTTTTTTTTTTTTTTTTTTTTTTTTTTTTTTTTTTTTATGATATAATACTGCTGTCTTTTTTATTTTACAAGCACGTAAAGTTTTTTATTATACGAGCCGGTTTATGTATATAAAAAAACCTATTTTTTTACAATTATAGTTGCTTACAATTTCTATCAAGAGCAGCATCTGTTACTCATGTTAATTACAATCTTAACTTAAAATTCTCATAAAATGTTTCATTATAGATGTTGCAAAGTTCTAAAATACTAAAAAATAAACTAAGAAATTATATTAAAACAAAAATCATTTGTAACTTTTATTTCGAATTTGGCAAAAATAAGTTCATTAAATGTACATTTTAAAATAACAAAATGAGAATTATTTTGACTGGTTTTGACCGGAAAATAAGAAAAAAACTTGTTTTCCTGTTTCAATATTTCATTAATGCCCCCTCATCAGATATAGATTTTGGAGTACTCAACTATTCAGACATTTGAAGCATTCGGCAATCAGCATTTCCCGAACCAGGCGGTTAATTCAGCCTTTATAGTATCTTTTTTCAGATATATATAATTTTGTTAAGTTTCATTAGAAAACTTGGTTTATAGGTGTTAAATGTTAGTGTGTTCTTACTTTATATGTTAGTCTAATTATGTACTGTTCTAAACTATGTAACTAATAATTCTAACCTCTGCTTGTTATTTTTTTAAAAAATCTTTTTTAATTCATAGAAAACTTTTGTGTTTTTTGAAAAGGCAGGGGTGGGGGGTGTTGACGGTAAATATTTCTTTACTGGCGACTAGAAATTTTTGCTGGCTACCATATTTTATCAAATTTGTAAAGCCCTGATTATAACATATAAAAATTGCAGGGCAATCCGAGCATATTTACGGGAGTTAGAGCACGGCCAGACGGCCAGACGGCAGACGGCCAGACAAACCGAAGTCATAAACACTTTTCAACTAGGTTGGAAAGTGTTAAAAATATGCAAGGATTCTTGTAACTGTTTAATACAAATGGAAAGAATAAAGACAAACAAACAAAAAATGCTTTTTTCCATCTATTCTAAATGCTTTCCATCTTTTTGCCATTATTATTATTATTATTATTTACAAAATTGAAATTACGAAACTCTTCAACTTTTCAATTTATCATGTTGCGCCGAGGCGCGCTTGGCGTGAAACCGGTAGCGCGGCTTGGTGGCACAGATGACTACCTGTCGGTAATATAAAGCATCATTATTTTTTTTTCTTTAAATTCTTTTAACACAATTTAGGATGAGTTCTAGAAATTTTACTTCATAATGTTTAAAAAAAGTCGTTGTATAAAACAAAAGTATTTTTAATTGAATAATTTATTTCCCAATTCTTGCTGTTGAGCTTTCGTGATGTTGAACACATTTTGTTGTAAGTTTCAGTTCTGAAAAAAATTCTACGTTTATTTTCTAAGAGCTAACTCTATTTATATTGTATTATATGCTTCTATTTTTATATTGTGTTTTATTTATTTGTACATTTTTGAATTCTATTAAACAATATTATGCTAAAAACAATAATATAAAGAAATAATTTGAGTAAAGTTATAAATATTCCACAAAACCTCTATAAGTGCCGAATTAGTTTATTAATTTTATTAGACGAAATGTCTCTAAAATGTATGTAATGATTTCGCAAATATTCTAACGCATTTTTAACTATATATGCTGTGGCCATCACAAAACTTTATTCTACATCATTCTAATATATTAATTTATAATAACATCAACGGTAATGAATGTAAAGTATAGTGCCTTTTTTAGAGGTTAACACGGAGTTACAGTAATAAGTGAATTTAAAAGAAGAATAGATCAACCGCAACCCTTACTGAACATTAAAACTTAGAATTAGATCAACATATACATATTTCTAATTTAATAACATTTTAATTCAGACAATTAAATACACTAATCCAACATGAGTGAAAAATTGACCAGGGCCAGGACTCGAACTTCGGAGCTTCAGTGTAACGTGCCGCTGCTCTGCCATTGAGCCACCCCTGGTCGATAATCTAGTACGGCAATTTCCCACATTTATATATCGGATACATAGGATATCGACCAGGGGTGGCTCAGTGGCAGAGCAGCAGAACGTCACGCTGAATTGATGCGAAGGAAGGCGGTTAAATACATGGAGTGGGTCTCATTCGCTAATACAATCTTGTTATTAGTTCCCGATTTTGAATAAAGTTTGATTGATGAATGAGACCCACTCCATGTATTTAACTTCCTTCCTTCGCATCAATGCTGGGCGATTGCTGTTTCTGCCTCGATTAGTGCTCGCAGCGCCATCTATTGCTGGAAATTTGAACTAAAGTCAGGAATCGCAGTTAAAAAACTCCTGACATCCTACATTACTCTCCCGCAAGAATATTTTTAATATCTGTCACCGTTTGGAAGTTATTGAATTTTAAAATCAGTCAGTCCTTTTTAGGACACCCGGTATATGCTGCAAGTTTATAAATGTTTTAAGTAGTATGTTTTTTTTTACATTTGAAATGTTATCGGTGTATAAACAATTATACTTTAGCCAAAAAAAAATTCAACAGAGCAAATCATAGTAGGAATATTTATTAACTGAAAATATTTCTATTTAACTAATTGTTTGGTATTTGGATTTAAAAGATCCTTATGTATTTCTTTTAATATTTTGCTTGTATTTGTAATTAACTTTATGCTGTAGTGCGTTTCAAATAATACAAATATTCTTTATTCCTTTTGTTTTATATTATTTGCAAAAATTTGTTATTTAGTGTTCATTACCTAGAAATTCATTTATAACATTTTGGTGAATGTTTAACGAACACATTTTCTTAAAATTAGAAATTAAATATGTGTATAAACAATTATCTAAGCCAATAATTTTTGAGAAATTGAGAAGTTTATTACAGGACTATTTTTCAAAAACCTGTAACATTTTAGAAAAAAATCTATATTTAAATGATTTTTTGGTTTAAAAAAAAATTAAGCATTTTTTAAATATATTTCCTGTATTTATAGTGAATTTTAGGTTGCAGCGCTTTTCAAATAATTATAATTAACACTTGTTCATTTTGACTTGTTCAATTTTTGTACCGTATTTACTCTCAAAATTTACACTTCCGCGAATTTTTCGCATCCTCAACATTCGAAAGAAATTTTCAGGAAAGAAAAATATATGGTATAATTTTCTTATTAAGAACATGGGACAATATCAATTAATAAATGTCCACTTCATACTAATCTAAATGTGTGTGACGTATACATTTTCAGTTATCAACATTAAAATCAAATTTCAGTTGGTTTCTGAGATTCAACACTCTAAAAACGACATTTTCAAAACTGAGCAAAAAATATTCAAATCTGGGTATGTCGCATAGCCAAAATGGCTCCGAATCAAAATGACTCAAGTTTGAAACATGTATATACTCATTTCTAAAAACATGCACACACTCAAGAATAAAACATCATGTGCTCCTATTTGAGTATGTCTATGTTTCAAAAATGAGTATGAACTGACTTCTATGTGCTCATTTTTGAGTATTTCCATGTTTCAAAAATGAGGTTGAACTGATGCTAATCATTTTTTAGTATGTCCATGGTTCAAAAGTGAGTATGAACTCACTTCTATGTGCTCAGTTTTGAGTATGTCCATGTTTCAATATTCTGAGTATTTCTGGTATTTCAGAATTGAAAGCATTCGGTCGTCCTATTTGAAACAAAAAGTTTCATAACGAAATGGAAACATCGATTTACTCAGATTTGAAAGTGTCATTTTTCTCAGCGAATTTGCTACTTTTACCCGTAAATTTGTTTCTTCACCATTATATTACCCCAAGAGTAGTGATGATAGTTCCAATGGGAAAAAAAGCCGGACACCCGCTCAAAAATCGGGACATACAACTATTACGTAGCTTTCTTACATCATATTAAATTTATGTGAATTAAAGAATTTCTAAAGAACAAAGAAGAACTATTCTTTCAAGTACTTAACAAATATATTTTTACAAACAAATATCTTTAACATGAAGAATATTGTTAACATACATTAAGAAAACATATTCTCGGATTGAGTCATCAGTTCATTTTAAATCTGATAGAAACGCGGTATTGGTAGTTGTAGTTTAACTTAGCCATAAATCATACTTATTATTATTTGACAAATATAAACTTATTGAGCAATCTGTCATGAAAATCCACACTAATGCTTGTGGGAATAAAGGTTAAAAATTTTTCTTAAAATATTTAGCCTTTTAAAAGCTCGGCGCAGACTTAAAAATACCATGTTATTAAAAAAAATAAATAAATAGTTTGTGCCTTATGAAAAGTGCATAATAATGTTTATGAATTATGAAAGATGCGTCCCGCGCAGTGGCTACAAGGGATGTATATTATAACTCCAAAAAGTTGGATGTCTTGCATAAATCAGGACGTTTTGGCACCACTATCCAATAGCGAGTACAGTAATTATTGTAAAAGCTAATGCTTCATAAAAAGTAGTGTGATCTATCTGTTGAATATTAGTAAATTTCAGTTAGATTTGTTGACATTCGTTTATGCCTTTTATGTTCTAAAAGAATATATTTGTAATACATATGAACAATATATTTTAAATTTTATAACATGATGCTTTGCTGAATCATAAAAGAAAAGAAAAATCTTAGGAGCGCTGGAAGCGAAGTAAATATAAATGAAGCTCAATTTTGGCTTAGATAAATATGCTTTAAAAATATAAAAATATTTTATGCTTCAAAATTTAAGAAAAATTTTTTAATCTGAAAATAAGCTGAAATGTTTTTAATAAAAATACAACGGACAAAGTTACACTAAACGTTCCTATTAAAATATTCAAAAATTCTACCAGAATTCCCCAAATAATTTGTTCCCATTTTAGAATGCTCCATAAACACTAAAGAAACAACTGTTAAAATAACTTATTTAAAAACTGTTGAAGATGTAACACAATTATTTATTTATTAACAATTATTTATTTATTAACAATTATTTATTTATTAACAATTATTTATTTATTGAAATTTATATTAACATTAAATATAGTATTCTTTTTTTCAAGGAAAATGAATGAATGTTTAAAACAAAATGCGCGTATTTTTAGCATCAGGTACCTTTGATACCGAAGAAACGACAAAAAAATTGCGTTCTCGATTTTGGCTTAGAAAAATATTTCTTTAAAAATATAAGATCATTTTATGCTTCAAAATTTAAGAAAAAATTATTAATCAGAGGATAAGCTGAAATGTTTTTAATAAAAATACAACAAATGTTCCTATTAAAATATTTAAAAACTCAACCAGAATTCCCGTAAGATTTTTTTCTCATTTTAGAATGCTGCATAAACACTAAAGAAATAATACTGTTAAAATATCCCATTAGAAACTGGTGGAATTGTAACACATTATATTTAATAACAATTATTTATTTATTGAAATTGTATATCAACATTAAATATAGTAAATTCTTTTTTTCAAGGGAAATGAATGAATGTTTAAAACAAAATGCGCGTATTTTTAGCATCAGGTACATTTGATGCTGAAGAAACGACAAAAAAGTGAGTAAATTACTCAACTAAATACAGTAATATCCTTTAGAAATAAGTTATGTATGCTGACGTTTGTTGATGTATATTGATAAATGTTAATGCCATATTTTATCGTGTATGTCATTAACATGTATGTACATAAAAAATGTTATAGCAGTTTATGTAAAATATATTTAAAAATACAATCTCTAAATACTTTTTTACTTGAGTAATAAATATTTTACAGTATAAACAAAAAGTACTTAATTCTATGAAAAACAATCTACGTAAACCTCTCTATTGTGCATCACTTACTATTATTTTTCCTTTTGAATAAATTTCAAAAGCTGTAAAATAATTTTCAAGTCATTTTTTTCCATCTGAAATTAATTGATTATAACTGTCTGTATACAAATATACGCATTCCGTTTATATTCAAATCTATTTAGGCTGGTTTCAATGAAATGATTTGTAAAAACATTTAATGATGATACCATTTTTACTTCTGTCCACGATTTTCATTTCTTTTATAATATTATAGATTATTATATTTTTTATTATATTTCTATGTTTTTTACCCCCCAGATATCTGCAATATCTGAAAATGACATTAACATACATGATAATCATACATAATACTCTTATCTGCCGTTCAGAAATAAGAATTTCACTTACTAACACGCATTCCGTTTATATTCAAAACTATTTAGTCCGGTTTCAGTGAAATGATTTGCAAAAACATTTAATGCCGAAACCATTTTTACTTCTGTCCACAATTTTGCATTTATTTTATAATATTATAGATTATTATATTATTTATTATTCTTCTATGGGTTTTTTTTTCAGTCATCTGCAATATTTGAAAATGACATATTAACATACATGATAATCATACATACTCATGCCTGAAGTTCAGAAATAAAAACTTCACTTCCCAATTACGCATTCCGTTTATATTCAAATCTATTTAGTCTGGTTTCAGTGAAATGATTTGCAAAAACATTTAATGCCGAAACCATTTTTACTTCTGTCCACAATTTTGCATTTCTTTTATAATATTATAGACTATTATATTATTTATTATACTTCTATGGGTTTTTTTTTTCGTCATCTGCAATATTTGAAAATGACATTAACATACATGATAATCATACATATAACTCATATCTGCGGTTCAGAAATAAGAATTTCACTTACTAATACGCATTCCGTTTATATTCAAATCTATTTAGTCTGGTTTCAGTGAAATGATTTGCAAAAACATTTAATGCCGAAACCATATTTACTTCTGTCCACAATTTTGCATTTCTTTTATAATATTATAGATTATTATATTATTTATTATTCTTCTATGGGGTTTTTTTTCAGTCATCTGCAGTATTTGAAAATGACATATTAACATACATGATAATCATACATACTCATGCCTGCCGTTCAGAAATAAAAACTTCACTTCCCAATTACGCATTCCGTTTATATTCAAATCTATTTAGTCTGGTTTCAGTGAAATGATTTTCAAAAACATTTAATGCCGAAACCATTTTTACTTCTGTCCACAATTTTGCATTTCTTTTATAATATTATAGACTATTATATTATTTATTATACTTCTATGGGTTTTTTTTTTCAGTCATCTGCAATATTTGAAAATGACATTAACATACATGATAATCATACATATAACTCATATCTGCGGTTCAGAAATAAGAATTTCACTTACTAATACGCATTCCGTTTATATTCAAATCTATTTAGTCTGGTTTCAGTGAAATGATTTGCAAAAACATTTAATGCCGAAACCATTTTTACTTCTGTCCACGATTTTGCATTTATTTTATAATATTATAGATTATTGTATTATTTATTATATTTCTATGTTGGTTTTTTTTTCAGTCATCTGCAATATTTGAAAATGACATTAACATATAGGATAATCATACATAATACTCATGCCTGCCGTTCAGAAATAAGAATTTCACTTACCAATACGCATTCCGTTTATATTCAAATCTATTTAATCTGGTTTCAGTGAAATGATTTGCAAAAACATTTAATGCCGAAACCATTTTTACTTCTGTCCACGATTTTGCATTTATTTTATAATATTATAGATTATTATATTTTTTATTATATTTCTATGTTTTTTACCCCCCAGATATCTGCAATATCTGAAAATGACATTAACATACATGATAATCATACATAATACTCTTATCTGCCGTTCAGAAATAAGAATTTCACTTACTAACACGCATTCCGTTTATATTCAAAACTATTTAGTCCGGTTTCAGTGAAATGATTTGCAAAAACATTTAATGCCGAAACCATTTTTACTTCTGTCCACAATTTTGCATTTCTTTTATAATATTATATATTATTATATTATTTATTATTCTTCTATGGGTTTTTTTTTTCAGTCATCTGCAATATTTGAAAATGACATATTAACATACATGATAATCATACATACTCATGCCTGCCGTTCAGAAATAAAAACTTCACTTCCCAATTACGCATTCCGTTTATATTCAAATCTATTTAGTCTGGTTTCAGTGAAATGATTTGCAAAAACATTTAATGCCGAAACCATTTTTACTTCTGTCCACAATTTTGCATTTCTTTTATAATATTATAGACTATTATATTATTTATTATACTTCTATGGGGGTTTTTTTTCAGTCATCTGCAATATTTGAAAATGACATTAACATACATGATAATCATACATATAACTCATATCTGCGGTTCAGAAATAAGAATTTCACTTACTAATACGCATTCCGTTTATATTCAAAACTATTTAGTCCGGTTTCAGTGAAATGATTTGCAAAAACATTTAATGCCAAAACCATTTTTACTTCTGTCCACAATTTTGCATTTCTTTTATAATATTATAGATTATTATATTATTTATTATTCTTCTATGGGTTTTTTTTTCAGTCATCTGCAATATTTGAAAATGACATATTAACATACATGATAATCATACATAATACTCATGCAAGCCGTTCAGAAATAAAAACTTCACTGCCCAATTACGCATTCCGTTTATATTCAAATCTATTTAGTCTGGTTTCAGTGAAATGATTTGCAAAAACATTTAATGCCGAAACCATTTTTACTTCTGTCCACAATTTTGCATTTCTTTTATAATATTATAGACTATTATATTATTTATTATACTTCTATGGGTTTTTTTTTTTCAGTCATCTGCAATATTTGAAAATGACATTAACATACATGATAATCATACATATAACTCATATCTGCGGTTCAGAAATAAGAATTTCACTTACTAATACGCATTCCGTTTATATTCAAATCTATTTAGTCTGGTTTCAGTGAAATGATTTGCAAAAACATTTAATGCCGAAACCATTTTTACTTCTGTCCACAATTTTGCATTTCTTTTATAATATTATAGATTATTATATTATTTATTATTCTTCTATGGGGTTTTTTTTTCAGTCATCTGCAATATTTGAAAATGACATATTAACATACATGATAATCATACATACTCATGCCTGCCGTTCAGAAATAAAAACTTCACTTCCCAATTACGCATTCCGTTTATATTCAAATCTATTTAGTCTGGTTTCAGTGAAATGATTTGCAAAAACATTTAATGCCGAAACCATTTTTACTTCTGTCCACAATTTTGCATTTCTTTTATAATATTATAGACTATTATATTATTTATTATACTTCTATGGGGGTTTTTTTTTTCAGTCATCTGCAATATTTGAAAATGACATTAACATACATGATAATCATACATATAACTCATATCTGCGGTTCAGAAATAAGAATTTCACTTACTAATACGCATTCCGTTTATATTCAAAACTATTTAGTCCGGTTTCAGTGAAATGATTTGCAAAAACATTTAATGCCGAAACCATTTTTACTTCTGTCCACGATTTTGCATTTATTTTATAATATTATAGATTATTATATTATTTATTATATTTCTATGTTTTTTTTTCAGTTATCTGCAATATAAGAAAATGACATTAACATACTTGATTATCATACATAATACTCATGCCTGCCGTTCAGAATTAAAAATTTCACTTACCAATAGCAGTTGACAAAAGTAAAATCAACGTTCCCCGCACATCCATACAGATAATATAAAACACGTGGGTTAGCTTTCAGCCCGTCTAAGCTCTATCGCCTCTTTGACACCTAAGCCGTGAATGCTCCGCTTATACTCAATAAAATCTTCCGCTTCAACACGTGCTAATAACCACGCATGCGTCTGAATTGATCAAATTTAAACTTCACAGGATACGCCTTGAAGAGTGTAGAAATCAAAACAAGTTTTGTGAAGAAAATACGGAACTTTCTGCATGAAATATTCAAAAATAGCAATATCCATATTATATACATACATAAAAAGTTATTTGAAATTAAAAGAACTCCAATTCCAGTTGCTAATAGGGTGACTAAATTTTATTACGGGACTTTATAAAAGCTTTCACAACTTTTAATTTTATGATTTTTTTAAATTTATAATTAATTTTTGTCCCACGAAATTAACGACTTCTTAAAATGCAATAAGTGTTTAAATTAAAGTGTGCGGTAACTGTGTGAACGATTGTTCCGAAATTTGAGGACTTCTGATGCTCTTAGTTATCAGGTAGATTTCGTAAGAAATACTACCTATTACATTCTCACCTAAGTTGGAATTTTTGAAAAAATTTTGCAGATCTACGTCAATCATGACTCCCAGAACCCGAAACCATCCCCCAGTTCAAAACTTTATCTATCTATCTATCTATCTATGTCACTTTTTTATGGACACGATAACTTCAATAATTCTGCACAAATCTCTTCCAAACTGATACATAAAATCAAGCGGCATAAAATCTCGGTCAAGTTCGTTAATGGGCAAAATCGAAACAAGGTAACGGGGGGGGGGGGGGAATGGGGGGGGCTTTTTGTGAAAAAAAACCCATAACTTCTTAATTTTGATACATGTCGAATCCGTTTAAAGTTATTATTACTTCTAGGAAAAGGAAAAAAATTATGTATGACAGATTTTTGATTTCATTAAAAACGCCCCCAAGGTGTGGGGATAGGGGTTTCAGAAGAAAAAAATTCACAACTTCGTCAATTTGCAAGATAGCAAATCCACTTAAATTTATTATAAATCCTCTTACTATCTACAACTTTTATATTGACATTTTTTTATAGGCCCAACTCTAACAGCAAAAAAAAAAAAAAAAAAAAAAAAAAAAAAATCCCAGCTGGCTCCGCCTACTGTATATTTCGAAGTGGGCGGTCCCAGCTGCCGCATCATTACGAAAAGGTCATTTCTTCCACAATTGCCAACAAACAGGCGCCCCACGGTCTGCGTCTTCGAAATCTACCTGTGTCTGTAGGCCGAGCCGTCAGGGATTTTTTATTATTCAAATATTCTTTTAAGTCGTTGTATTAGAAAAAAGTCCTTCCGGCCTGTACCGGGAGGAAAAGGTAGCTTTCCTATATCTTCGTTTTAAAATTTTAGCTAATGTTACACCAAAACAGCAAGTTAAAATGTAAAGAAACGTTTACAAAAGATTCGTTAATACTGAATTTGAATAAGAAATTCACCAAATTATTGAGCAATAGCCAAATTGGCTTCATTTATGAAGACTTATTTTGGTCCCCAAATTTGGCGATATTTCGCCAAATGTCGCCAATTTTGGCGCTAACGGATATGAATATAAAGTTTTATGCGTATGATTGGGAAAATTATTACAACAATGAAAGAAAATAATTTGCGAGTAATCGCGTTAATGTGCTGTTTTGTTTCAAAATGTCAGCCACCCTAGAATTTCAAACTGCTCTATCTCAGCCATTTTTTAAGATAGAGGTAAACCAAAAAATGCTCTGGAATCCTTGTATCAAGGCCTAAAACGTAATTTAAAAATAAATTTGAATTTTTAATTTTTTTGTATATTTATTTTAGTTTTAAATTTTTAAATGGCCGCCATCTTGAAACAAAATGGCGGACCAAGCTGGCCACCGAACTCGGTCGAGACATTGGTTAGCTTAATACACACAATTAGTTTCATGAAAATTGATTTATAAATACGAGCGTTATCGTATGACATAAGTCAGATATATATATATATATATATATATATATATATATATATATATATATATACGATTAAAAAGAAAAATCTTAATAATTATTATAAAGTATTTTTAACATTAAATTTATCACCACATTTTAGTGATGTATATTTTGATCTTCTATTATATAGAATTAATCAACTTAATGTAAAAATTTCAAAAAATACTTATAAAAAAACTAACAATACTCAACTTATAATCACCTTTTCCAATATAGTACTTAATAAAATTAATATACACAATGTAATTAATAACAATAACAAATTCCCCATAAAAAATTTTACAATACATAAATCATACAAATACAATGTTACACTTGGACGTAGAATTTTCAATTACAATAATTTTGCAAAATTTCTTACATCAAATGATAAACCTCCGTGCTTATGTAATAATCCTTGTTTTAGTAATTATGTAGATAAGGTACATGGTCACATTATTACAGGGGATATTAATATTGTCGAGAATGATTATCTGCGCAGTTTTATGACTAATGGGACTAAATTTCGAACACCATCATGTTATAATATTTTTTCTATATTAAAACAATTTAATCTGGATCTTGACCTTTTTATATATAAAATTTCAATAGATTATAATAAACCCATTGAATTTTTTAAAGAATGGAAATTAAATGTATTAAGTAATTTAAATGTTGAACTTTTCAGAAATATGGAAAATTTTAATTTTAATGTTAAACAACTAAATAGTGAAATAAAGAATTTACAAAACAAATTTATTATTACTTATGTTGATAAATCACCAAACAACTATGCTTTCATCTGCAAAAAATATTATTCACAGCTAATATCTAATGCAATAAATACAAGTTTAAATTTAAAAAAAACTAATCTTAATACAATTATTAATAATCGACATATATTTCAATATTATAAATTGCTAAAAATTAAAAATTACAACTTTAATTATCCATACATTGTTGTTATACCTAAATTTCATAAAACTCCTATAAAATTTAGAACTGTAACTATAGGCTGTAATACGTATAATAATAATGCAAGTAAATTTCTATTAACTATTCTCACTAAATTGTTTGAACTTACAAAACTAAAAGATAATTTGCTTAGCATAAAAAATAGTTTTCAACTTGTCAATAATATAAAAAATTTAAATAACATAACTTACATGAAGACGTTTGACTTTAATGACTTATTTAATAATATTGATATCAAGGATATGTTCAGGATTGTCAATTTATTATACAAAGAATACAAGGATTCCATAAAATTAAAAAATAACATTTCTTTAAATTACTTTAAAACTTTAACTAGATTTATTCTACATCATAATTATATTGTTTTTAATGAGAATATATATATTCAATGCTGTGGATTACCACAGGGTGGTATTGTTTCTTCAATTCTTGCAGAATTATATTTATATTATTATGAACGTAATTCACATATTGCTAATTGTAAAATGTACCGTTATATAGATGATATAATTGTCTTCTATTTTAATAATAATTCAAATTATTTACTACCAATAAAATATCATAAAAATTTAAATTATAGTTTCAACCTTATGGTAAATAATGAAATTAATTTTCTTGATCTTAAGATAATTCTTAAAGATAATAAAATTTTGTTTGACATTTATGACAAAAGAAATGATTTTACATTTAAAGTTAACTTATTTACTAATTATAAGTCTTGTATACATAAATCAGTATTTGTAAATATTTTACTAAATTTTGCACATAGAATAAACAATCTTTGTTCTAATAATTTTAAAACTCAAAATTTAAAACTTATTCTTCAACATGCAGTAGAATATGGCTATCCCTTTTATTTAGTTAAGTCAATTTTACGAATATAAATTTTGCTTTCATTGGGGTTTATATGTTTGCACATTCTATCTGTTAAAACACTTACATTTTGTTTACTGATATATTTGGCTAAAGAATGAATTCCTTTATGTGAGAGCTGAGTGGGAATATTTTGGTTAAATATCTTTTATTAATTAAAAAATTTAAATAGTAAATTCTAATTTTTTTTTCTTTTCTAGGGAGAGAACTTTAAATATAATATTGTTCCAATAAGTGCGTTGCCATATTGGAGATTTAATGTTTTTTTTTTTTTTTTTTTTTTTTTTTTTTTTTTTTTTTTTCCTTGCCAGGTAGAGAACATTTAACAATTTATTTAAATGCGTTTTTATTTTTTATTTTTTTATTTTTTATTTTTTGCAAGATATTAGATTCAATACGTGAGGTTAACATATTGGAAATGTTTGGTTATTTTTAGCTATCAGTGTGTGAAATCTAATTTTATTTTTCAGAATAAATAATATTTAGCAAGATGTTAGTTCCATTAAGTGCGTGTAGCCATTTTGGTATTTCTTTTAAACTTGCATTGTTATTTATAAAATGAAAATCTAATTTTATTTTTCAGGGTTAATAAAATTTTGCAAGATGTTAGTTCCAATAAGTGCATGTAGTCATATTGGTAAATCTTTTAAGCTTGCATATAATTATTTATAAAATGAAAATTTAATTTGACTTCTATAATATTTTAGATTTTATGGGTTTATTTATGTTTTGAAATTATTTAAATGTTGACATATGTAAAAATAAATAGATAAAATAATTTTATACTGGAAAATTTACTTAATCAAAATAATTAATAGTTATTTAGATATTGTTTTAATCTTTAACTAGATGGCAGCACCATATAATGATTTTAAAAAAACTATTACTATTATTCTTTAGTATTATTTTTTAGTTATTGTTTATTATAAAACCAGATGGCAGCACCATATATATTTTCACAATTTTTTTTCTCTTTTAACTGAAAACTTGGAATACAAGTGAAATTTTTAAATATTCCAATAATATAATATATATATTAAAATTATTTAAGTCAAAAAATATTTTTAGTAAATGAATTTATAGTTTTTATATTATTTATTTGTATTTTTATATTTTAAATTAGAAATAGTTAAAATCACAATGGTTAAATTAATAACTGCTACTTTTAGAAAATTAACTGTAATTTTAACTTGTACGTTTGAATTCACTTATTCACTTTACCATGTGCTTAGCACAAAACATTTTTGGCTTCGGATTCTGGACAAATTTATGTTGTAATGTATAGATTTTCTTTGTCTTCCTTTGTATTTATTTGTTTATAAATGGATTTATTTTCTTCCGTTTGATTTGTAGTGTTCTATTTTCAAAGGTATCCTTTTTTTTTTTTTTTTTTTTTTTTTCAATTTCTTTCCAATGATTGTTAGGGCTTGGAATTGTCACAAAATTTTGGCTTTAAGCTTGTGACAGTTACAGAAAACAATCATTCTTTGCTTATAATGTGGTTTCCCAGCCCTTGAAAAAGTAAATTACATTATAAGCTTGCATTTGTGTTTTTTTTTTTTTTACTTATGTTTCACTTTTTGAATAAATACTTCATTTGTTAGGACTATGTTTTATAATGTGTAATTTGACATAGCTATTTGGGGTAATAATTTCATTGCATTTGGTCAGTTATTTCTGTTTCAATGGTTAATTTTTGCAATAAGTTTTATATATATATATATATATATATATATATAATATATATATATATGGATATATCTATATATATAAATCAACATTTGAACGGAGGGTGGTTTTGGGGTCTGAGGGTCATGATCGGTGAAAATATATCGAAATTTTCCGGAACTGCTTTCCTCCGAACGGCTGCAATAGGTAGCTTTTTGTATTGAAAGCTACCTAATAAATATTTAATTTGTCACTGATTTGAGGTTACATAAAGTTTTTGCTCGTGTAATGGTTATAATTAAAAAGATCGTGGTAACAAACTTTCACATGCATTCGATTAAATTTATATTGCACATAAGCGGCAGGTTTATGAATTTTACGGTTAATGTATTTAGGATAGAACTACTAAATGTTACGACTTTGGCCACCGGTAATTTCGAATGGAAATCTTTTTCTTAATTAATAGCAGAAGTTTTTGATTAAATAAGGCGAAGCAAGTGATTAAAAATTACAGGTGGCCAAAACTCGTAAAAGCTAGCAGGTATGATTTAGGATTACAGCAATTGTTACACAGAATTAGGTCGATAAAAGTTTTTAATAAAAGATGAGGGATAAGAGTTTTCTAATTTTGATTTCGGAAAACATTGATCCGAGAGAGATTTGAAATGTCAGTGCAGAAAAAGAGTTGTCGATTCAAACGTACAAACATAATATTTTTAGCTCACAGGCAATCAAAACCTGCGAGCTAATGTGCCCGCAAGTTCTGTATGTACGTACGTAATGTATGTATGTACATATGTAGTATGTACGTAACGCGATAACTCTTGATAGAAATATCCGATTTGCTTCAAATTTTGTATATAGGTTCATTATCATAAGGCGCTTCCCTGATTAGTTTTGGGGGTTCATTGGTTAAGTATAAAGGGGGGAACGGGAAGAAAATCACCCCCTTAATTTAAATAAATGGGTTTTTCATACAGAATTATCAGATTTGCTTCAAATTTTTTATATATGTTCTTTGTGATAAGGCGCTTCCCTGATTAATTTTGGAGGTTCATTGGTTAAATATAAAAAGGGGGACGGAGGCTAATCCCCTTAATTTAAATAAATGGGTTTTTCATGCAGAATTATCCGATTTGCTTGAAATTTGGTATACCGGTTTATTGTGATAAAGTGCTTCCATAATTAGATTTGGAGGTTCATTAGTTACGTTTAAAGGGGGGGGGAGGGGGATTGTTAGCTAATCCCCCCTTAATTTAGCTAAATGTTTTTTTAAATAAGAGTAAAATGTACAATTAGTGTGAATAGCCTGTGAGGTCATTGCCATCAGTTTAACGGGGCCCTTTTCTTTTAGGTAGCTTTCAATACAAAAAAGTCCTTCCGGCCTGTACCGGGAGGAAAAGGTAGCTTTCCTATATCTTCGTTTTAAAATTTTAGCTAATGTTACACGAAAACAGCAAGTTAAAATGAAAAGAAACGTTTATAAAAGATTCGCTAATACTGAATTTGAATAAGAAATTCGCCAAATTATTGAGCAATAGCCAAATTGGCTTCATTTATGAAAAACTTATTTTGGTCGCCAAATTTGGCGATATTTCGTCAAATGTCGCCAATTTTGCCAATTTTGTCGCCAATGTCGCCAATTTTAGCGCTAACAGATATGAATATATAGTTTTATGCGTATGATTGGGAAAATTATTACAACAATGAAAGAAAATAATTTGCGAGTAATGGCGTTAATGTGCTGTTTTGTTTCAAAATGTCAGCCACCCTAGAATTTCAAACTGCTCTATCTCAGCCATTTTTTAAGATAGTGGTAAACCAAAAAATGCTCTGGAATCCTTGTATCAAGGCCTAACACGTAATTAAAAAATAAATTTGAATTTTTAATTTTTTGTATGTTTATTTTAGTTTTAAATTTTTAAATGGCCGCCATCTTGAAACAAAATGGCGGACCAAGCTGGCCAACGAACTTGGTCGAGACATTGGTTAGCTTAATACACGCAATTAGTTTCATCAAAATTGATTTATAAATACGAGCGTTATCGCATGACATAAGTCAGATATATATATATATATATATATATAAATCAACATTTGAACGGAGGGTGGTTTTGGGGTCTGGGGGTCATGATCGGTGAAAATATATCGAAATTTTCCGGAACTGCTTTCCTCCGAACGGCTGCAATAGGTAGCTTTATATTTTTTTGTATTGAAAGCTACCTAAAAGTATAATGCTACCTATTACAGCCGTTCGGAGGAAAGCAGTTCCGGAAAATTTCGATATATTTTCACCGATCATGACCCCCAGACCCCAAAACCACCCTCCGTTCAAATGTTGATATATATATATATATATATATATAACCATAAATGAAACATTATCATAACACCAACTTAAACAATGAAATAATTAAGTATGAAATAATTAGTTGACAATGAAAGATTCCCCAACACACTTAATATGGAATCAAAAACATTGAAAGAATAAGAAATTAAATAAAAATTGAATAAATGGAATTAAATGAATTAATTGAAATGAAATTTGTGGAATTTAGACAGAATTATCAAGTCCCAATTGCCTAAATACCACAAATAAAATGAAATGAGATGTTTCATCACCATATTAGCCATACATTTCTAAAAATATGATATTGGGACTACATCTCAAATACAATGAATCAAATCAGTGATAAAATAAAAAATAAAATACAATATTAAAAAGGAAAGAAGCCATGCTTATAAAATACAGAGAGAACATTAAGTATAAAATCCATAAAGATGAAAAGAGATATAAATAAGATACCTTGCAGTTCATGAACCATCATGAAAACCAACATGACTGGGGAATGAATTGCATAAAAAATCATAACATGTTGCCAATTTTAGAAATATGAATTGTTTAGAAATATAAATTGCTGTGCAGTGATTCCAGAAATAATGTTAAAATATAATGGATTATAAAATAAACAGGAACATTAGTGCTGCCATCTATTAGTATAAGTGAATATAATCTGAATCGAAGGAATTGGATGGAAATAAATGTTTCATAATTCAACCAAATTACTATCTTAATTGATACCAATTAGTTAAATAACAAATAAATGAAATTAATTAATAAATCGAAAATCGAATTACATTAAAGGATGTATTAATGAATAATACTATGTTATAAATAAGTATTAAGATGGAAAAATTAATAATAAAAAACAACTTAAAATAGTGCTGCCCTCTAGTGGTAAAAGTAAATATAAAGTAATGGATGGAAATTAGTGTTTAATAATTAAACCAAATTACTATCTTAATGATAGCCATTAGTTAAATAATAAATAAATGAAATTAATTAATAAATAGAATGTTGAATAATATCTAAGTAATGGATGTATAAATTAATAATACTATGTTATAATTAAGTAGTAATATGGAAAAATTAATAATTAATGCAACATTAAAAATGTACCATTAAATGACAACAACGATTAAATAACTGTACTAAAAATGCAACATCAATTAAAATAAATTAAATTAAAATACTAAAGATTTGAATTAAGAATCAAAGAATTTAAAATTAATATTGATTAAATATTGAAATGAATTAGTCACAAATAATGTGGCTTCAAACAAATTTAAATTAAATAAAAACACTTAATAAAATTAAATATACATTATGGTATTGCATGTATATTTTTTAAATATATTGATAATGGTGCTAATTGATATTAGCAATCTTTTAAATATATATATATATATATATATCTGAACTATGTCATACGATAACGCTCGTATTTATAAATCAATTTTGATGAAACTAATTGTGTGTATTAAGCTAACCAATGTCTCGACCGAGTTCGTTGGCCAGCTTGGTCCGCCATTTTGTTTCAAGATGGCGGCCATTTAAAAATTTAAAACTAAAATAAATATACAAAAAAATTAAAAATTCAAATTTATTTTTTAATTACGTGATAGGCCTTGATACAAGGATTCCAGAGCATTTTTTGGTTTACCTCTATCTCAAACAATGGCTGAGATAGAGCAGTTTGAAATTCTATGGTGTTTGACATTTTGAAACAAAACAGCACATTAACGCGATTACTCGCAAATTATTTTCTTTCATTGTTGTAATAATTTTCCCAATCATACGCATAAAACTATATATTCATATCCTTTAGCGCGAAAATTGGCAAAATTGGTGACATTTGGAGAAATATCGCCAAATTTGGCGACCAAAATAAGTATTCATAAATGAAGCCAATTTGGCTATTGCTCAATAATTTGGCGAATTTCTTATTCAAATTCAGTATTAACGAATCTTTTGTAAACGTTTCTTTGCATTTTAACTTGCTGTTTTCGTGTAACATTAGCTAAAATTTTAAAACGAAGATATAGGAAAGCTACCTTTTCCTCTCGGTACAGGCCGGAAGGACTTTTTCTTTTTTTTTCTTTTACAATAATATTTTAAAACTTAAAAATATAAAATATAAATACTTTTTTAAACAAAACTGTGATGTTATTGAAATAAAACGCACTATAAATTTCTATATATTATAAAACTTCCATATTTTTACATTTTATCACACTTCCATATTAAGGAATAAAAGACACTTCAATCAAATTTTCATTAAAGGGGTCAGTAAGGTTTGAAATGAAGAAAATTAAGCTTAAATCCTAAGTTTGATCGTGGATTAAGAAGCCTGTAATTAATTTAAACTGTTACTTCTTTTTGTATTTTTTTATTTACGTTTTATAGAAAAAATATATTTGTTAAATAGTAAAAAAAAAAATAAAAAAATTAATAGTGTACGACAAAATTAATCTTGAAAAACTTGTTTTGCCACGATTTTGAAGTTCAGGTTCCATATTTTTAAGTCGGCATTTTCCTTTACACAGATCAATACATTGTCTCTCAATTATATTTGAAAAAAAAACTGTTGTAACTTAAGAAATTTTTGTTGTTGTTGTTTGGTTGTCAGGTACAGCGTAACATCTTGTACGCTTTTTGTTAGCATTAAAATTTAATAGAAATGTTTGTCTTATTTAAGTGCCGATTTCGGCGATTAAATAAGACAAGTTCTATTAAATTATAATAATTCAAAAGTGTAAAAATTGCCAGCTATGACATAATTCAGAGACGACCTAATAAGCAGAGAAAGAACGAAATAAAAAAAAATTAAAAAAGAAAGAAGAAAAGACGACTCTACAATATGGAACCTGGGCTTTAAAATCGTTGCAAAATTAGTTTGCAAGATTAATTTTGTCGTAAAATATTGAAACTTGTGTTACTGCTTTTCACAAACTTGCAAATATTTTTTTTCTTATGAAACGCAAATAAATAAATTCAAAAAGAAAAAATAGTCTAAATAAATTACAGGCTTCCCAATCAACGATCAAACTTCAGTCAAATTCTGTCATTTTAAACCTTTCTGTTCCCTGTAATAACTATTTTGAGGTTTTTAAAAATTTTTTGGAGTGTTGCTTTGAGACATATAGCTACTCAGGCTGTTGTCTCGAATGATCCATATATTTTTATTCACAGAAACACATACATTACTTCGACAATTACATAAATCTTCTTGATGAAGACGGGATAAACACAAGGAAATTACATTACCGAAGAATTTCTGCCCAGACCTCCACAATGAGTGTGCAATGGAGGTGACGGGAATTGAATCCGTCGCCCTGACTTCTACGCTCTCAAGTGATTACCGGATGGAGAACCCCTTTTTTGAGATATATTTTCTGCAAAAATTTCTTTATTATACTTTTTGAATGGAAAAATTCTAATTATATTTGTTTTATCAAAAGAAATATGTCCTGCTTTTTACCCTTTAATATACATGGAGATTCAAAACTGGAAAAAAAAGTTTCTAGGGTGGGTGAGGTACAATTAGACGACTCGGAATCACATAGTAATGCAAGGTCGGAAATGCAATCCTAACGAGATAAGGAGTTATTAGGGGCTCAATCATCATAATCGAAAATAGACATTTAAAAACTATAACAAGTCAGCTTAAAACAAGTCATGACATTCCTGATGATGAAGTTCCCGAAGTTTTCTGTCTACGTGCCTGGTTTTTACCATCTACAGTTTTGCACGTTTGAGGGCATCGGTTATCTGCGGGAGGGCGCTTTTCTCCAGAGCTGTAGTTGGACCCCTCAAATGTGCAAAACTCTAAATAGTAAGAACCAGAAAATTCAGAGAACTTTATTATCATTGGCGGGTCATTGGCGGGTGTGGTTATGTGTGGCAATCCGTGTTATTTTCTACGAGTTCGATAAGAATCCTATGTTTTTCCAGGTACGCAAGTTTAATTAATATCAATATTTAAGTTAAGTTTAGTTAATGCAAGTCTAGTTAATCAATTAGTTATTGAAATTGTGATATGTGTTATGTTCTTAAGCCAGTTTTTATTTACATAATGATACGGCAAACAAGCTTTTTCAAGGTTGTATTACAAAAATGTGGTGCGTGATGGAAAAAAAAACGATTTTATTTTCCAATTCCGCGTCGACAAAATATAAAAATCAGATATTGCGTGCTCTGTTCTGAAAATTATTTTTAAATTTGTAGACTAGTTCTCATTACTCGAATATCATAATACAGATTTGTTACCTAAATATAAATTGTATATGGTGACAGGAAAATTTATATTTAAATAAAGTTTTCATTCATATATTTTCCTGTTTTGTACCTGTTTATAAATAATTCAAATTAACGAGAGATTTCTTATTCCTTTTCTATAAGAAATCAGGCTTAGATCAAACAAGAATAACAAAACTTTATTTTTGTGAAACATTTTTTTTAAAAAACCATATTAACTTGTAAATTTAATGAATAATTATTCGGTATGAATTACGTAATATGTATCATTCATTTTTCATGGACTGTTTCATATCTGAATTCTTTCTAGTCATGATGAGTATAATTATGCATTTTCCTTCCATCTTCAGATATGTAATTATTTTTAGAAATATTTTTCCAAAAAAATTACTGACAAGTAATGTTTATTTGAAAACACAGTTTTTTTAAATGCCTTTTGTTGCGTCATTTTTCTGATTTAATGAAAAACGTAATGACTTAATTCAGTGGTTCTCAAAGTATGTGCCGCGACCCAATTTGGTTGTTTGCGGAATGATCGATTGGCACTTCAAAAATATATTATTATTTTTATCTATTGTGGAATTGTACATGTTTACCGAAAAAAAAGGTGAAGAAATATAGACAAAATATAAATTAAAATTTATCACATACATTAAACATTAGTTTCCTCAAACTTTGATGCCTTCGAACTCAATAAAGATTTAAGACAAAACTTATATACTCTTTTGTTCTGCTCTTGATTCTAGGAATTTAAATAAAGGGTCAAAAGTAGGTGTTATCTTCTGAAAAACGAAAGTTGGCGTAATTTTTAATATGTATATAGGCGATCCCATATGACTAAATAAACCACATACAATGATCAACCGTTTTACGAATTAAAAAGGGTACTTTCCCAGCAAAATATGAAGCAATGGCCTACACGTGACCACAAGTGTGCCACCAGTGGATACAACTGGCATTCAAGTGGCCGCGTGTAGTCCACTGCTTCTGGATTTGCTATGTGTTTTTTGTTGTTATTGTTGTTGTTCTTGCATTAATTAGAACTGAAGTTATAGTAATCGTTCGGATTTTTTATGCACACGTACTCTACCTACATATTGGGTTGGTCGCGATTTTTTTTTTCAATTTAAAGTGGGTCACATAACGATAAAGTTTGGGAACCGCCAATTTAAGTTATTGAAATCCAACTTAATAATAAAAAAGGTTTTTTCAAAAGATTCTCATTCATACCTTATAAACCACTAGAAACTTATAGGAAATTAACCGCCATAAAACATCATGACTGTAACTCAAAAGAATACTAAGCAGCCAGTCTGCCTATATATAGATATAATATATAATACATACATCTTTTTTACTTCTGAATACATTTTATTAATGTAATTGTATTCGTCAATTTTTAACCAAATGACTCTCTTTTTAGCGTGCATTTAGGCATGGCTTCCTGCGATCTCTATAGAGATCGCAGGCAGCCATGATTTAGGTAAAGTAGTTATTCATACCATTTCTAGATGGCAGCACATGTTCTTTTATCCATATCATTTTTTACACTTTTTCCATCATCTCACAAGCTAACTTCCTTGTCCAAGATATTCGATCTGATTCCGATTACATCTTTGACATTTTTGTTTTACTTGTTGAGGTGTTTTGTATATATTTACTATTTGTATATATTTTCTCCTTTTTTTGATTTTCCATTTATTTTTTGGTTACCTTAATTTCTTTCAATTAATGTTTTTTTCATAAATTATAAGGAGGTTTATATTGTCGTTCTTAGGCTCAATACTGACAATATTAAACGAAATATCTTATTTGTACTGTGAATTATACTTATGAAGCTCCTCTAACGAATCCTTAAGATATTCATAGTTTCTCATATTTGCATTTTCAATTTACTGGGTTTAATATGTGTATTATCTTTTCATTTGACTTTTGCACATGTGATTTCATTTTAATTATATATATATATAATATAACTTTTTGCAATTAATATGAATACTATATATATATATATATATATATGGAGAGAGAGAGAGAGAGTGTGTGTGTGTATTTATGTATATTACCTACACTAGTGCGTGTGTTTGTGTTTACCTACTATAAACCCCCATTTCTACGCTTGTGAGATAGATAAGTATACCTTAACAACATAATGCAGATTTGTTCCCTAAACCTATATTGCGCATTGTAATAAAAAATTTACATTTAAATCAAGTTTTTATTTATATATTTTCTATTCCATACCTGTTTGTAAATAATTGAAGTTAATGACAAAAATATCTGATTCCTATTATAATATAAATCAGAATTCGATGCAAAGAAAAAAAAAATGAAACATTATTTCATATGAAACATTTATTAAAGCAATCATGTTAGTTTATGAGTTTATTCAGTATGGAATAGGTGATATATTACATGCATTTTTCATATTTTTTCAGCTTTGAATATTTGTAGTGATTATTGGTAAAATTATGCATTTCACTCTTAGCTTCAAATATGTAATTATTTTTAGGAATTTTTCTCACCAAAAACAAATTTCTCAAGAGAAAACACTGAAAACACTATTTTTAAAAAGTCTTTTGTTGCCTCTTTTGTCAGATTTAATGAACAAAATAATGAATTAAGTTATTATGTATCATGTATGTTATTATGTATTAATAGAAAGAGAAATAAAACAAGTTAGAAATTGTACGTCAAACGTGACACATGAGGTGCGGTGCGTTTGTACTGTAATAAGTTTTGTAAATATTCAGATCTTGGTTCAATAGCTGTTACCACTCATGCAAAAATGCATGAATACAAAATTTATTTTATGTGAAGATTTTCCTATTGTAGATATTAATTTTATTTTATGAAATTAAGTTTCAATGCACTTTTAGAAACAATTAATAACAATTATGTTACATTAAAATTATACTACGCACACATATTCAATACAAGACAATGTAAAAAAAAAAATCATCATTATTATTTCAATGAAAGGGATTATATCGTCTGTTATTATGATAAGATTAATTTCCATAATAAAATAAGTACATTTTAAGTTGGCACCATTTTATATTTTTTTGACATTTGCTGAAAATTCCAATGGGAAACAAGCTTATCTTAGAAAATTTCAGAACTTGAAATCCATATTTAGACTCTTTTTTCGTTTAATATATATTTCACCGGAAACATCTATCCAAAAACTGTGGGCAGAATATAAGATTGCTATAATTAAACAATTTTAGTATACAAATTCGTTTTTTATTCAATAATACCGAAAAAATATGACTCCATCTTAAATAGGACGTCATCACCATGGAAATTTAGAATCATTACCTATCATGGGATATCACTGAATTAATTACGTATGATAAGATTTAATAGAATGAAGAAAACGTTTTTAATATATTTTTAAGTTTTGATTCGATGTTCATAAAATTTGAAATGACTCCATAAAATTCTGCAAGATTATGTATATAAAATTTCAAACCATTGGATAGTTTTTACGCTGTTATATGTAGACAGACGGATAGACGAACGGACCAGACGACGACTATACGCAATTATATAATTACGAACACACCTAAACAAATCTCATTCCTATGTTATTACAGACCAGGGGAAAACGATGATAGAAGTTTTAGGAATCATCGCACTTTGTTGTGTCCAAAAAATCAATATATATTTTACATTTTATTCTAACATGAAGTGTGTAGAACATGTGCGGCATGGTGCGTGAAACGATTTTTTGTTATTAAAACTATTTTCGAAGTTACGGCCCTTTGAACGGAACCATGCGTCTGATGACTATAGTCACAAAGTTAAAATTTAAACCCGTTTTTTTAATTTCAATAACCACACTGACAATAAAAAATAAATTATTCTTAATCTAGAAATATACAGTCAACTCCCTCTAATCCGCAACTCTATAATCCACAAACGCCTATAATCCACACATTGTTTCAGATGTAAACAGTGAAAATTTGGTTACTTTGCTCAAAAACTTTTTGCTTTGGTTACTTTGCTGAGAAATTCAAAAGGCGACAATTTGATTGACAATCAGTAGTCAGTTCCTCCATCTGAATTTTTGCATTTCAATGAAGTAAAATTTTATTTTTCAACTGAAAAGAAAGTAAAAAATCAGGAGACTTTCTTCCTGCCTTTTACATATTGTAACAATAAAAAATCATGGTGTCACCTAGAAAATTTTCACAGAATGGTTTGAAAACCATTTTGTAAATGAAGCCTATATTCATTGTAGTACAAAAGTCGGTTTACCTGTAAACTGTAAAATATCACTGCTCTTTGACAATTGTGCTGCACATCAAAAATATTACAAAAAGACCTCTCAACATTACTTTTAACTCTGAATACAAATTCTCTTACTCAGCCAATGGATCAAGGAATTATTAATAACATGAAATGCCATTGCAAAATGGAATTTATGCGCAGAATTATAACCTCTGATTTATCGGCTAATATGAAGGACGATTTTATATAAATAAGGCATATAATAAGGCAAAATATATAAGGCAATTTACAATTAAAGACTGTATTTTTCTCTTGGATGATGCATGGGTCTCTGTATGCAAAAACACTTTAGTAGGTATCAGCAGGGCTGCGGAGTCGGTGGGAAAAATGACCGACTCCGACTCCGGGATGGCTAAAGTACTAGTATTGCCAGTTGATTCCTATTATTCAATTTGCTTCATTGCTGTCATTCGTTTTGAAATAGTAATAGTCGCTTTATTAAATTTGTCATTAAATAAAGAAAGTATTAATATTAAAACAAAGTGGCAGCAATCAAGCAATCAGAATTTAAAAAAAAAAACTCAACTGGCAACACTGGAACCTGCTGCTACATTCCTGTTTGACCTTGAAGCATATGATGTGCATATTAACTCAGAGGGTCGATGCAGGTTTTTTTTTTCTTAGGGCCCATTTTATGAAAAAGGAAAGTTATTTTTGTGAAATTTATTATATTTTTGTGAAAAATAACATCTTGTAACGAACTATATACTAAATATAAAATATAAACTAGAGATTTCAATTAAAAACAGTTTTCATGTATGCTGTAGACGGGACAGTATATTGGGACTGTTTAACCTGGGATTCTTTGTATATATAGTCCAAATATAAAAATAATAATTCAGTTTATAAATTTAAAATTACGTAGAATTGGTTTAATTTCACTTCAAACTGTCTAAAAAAACAAGATAGAGTCGGAGTCGGAGTCGGCCTCTTTTTTAGTGACTCCGACTCCGACTCTTTTGCCCCAAAATAGGCCTAACTCCGACTCCGACTCTGAATCCACAGCTCTGGGTGCAAGCCATAATTTGAGGTTAGCATCTTTATTTATAGACAGTAATGGTGATAATGTTGATTTTAGTGGTTTCAGTTTGGCACTTAGATAGTGCTAAACAGAAATCTGCAGAAATATCCACTAACACAAAACTAAACCCGAAAAATTCGCTAACTGCTGTGCCTGATTTCTTGAATGGATAAAATATAATTGAATAAATATCCTTCCACGATGAAGCTCCAATTACAGTTTCACAGATAATGACATTATAAATACTACACTGTTGAACTTTACTGAAAATAGGATAATTGTGAAACAGATTAATAATGATGAAGGTGAAACAGTAGCTCTTGAGCAGGGCTTAGATGTGGGTTTTAAATATCTGAATTTTCTTCCGAATTTTGTCTCAGAGCAAGAAATAATGACTATTCATAGACTCCAAAAAACGTACTAGACAAAAAGTCAAAAGTTCACAAACAAGTGACAATTGATAATATGTTTGAAAGTTGGTAAAACAAAAAAAGAAATTGTACAATAAAATGGAAATAATGTTTCCTTAAATATAATGAGATTTTTAATTAAATGACCCAATGTTTTACAATATCTTTCTTTTTTACCAATAAATTTATGCATTAATAATTAATTTACTGTAAAATTACAGGAGAAAAAAATGTAAACAAAGTAATGACCTATAATCCGCAAAATTCAATAATCTGCACAACCTTTGGTCCCAAGCTGTGCAGATTAGAGGGAGTTGACTGTAATATGACCATGAACAAAAATGCACAATAATCTTTTCCGAGTTGCCCACGATTCCGAAGGGTGTTCTTTATTTTTAGAAACAAAACCAATATTATTTAGAGATTTAATGAAGCATTTATAAAAACAAAGTTTTTTTTTTTGCCAACTGATTATCAGAAAAGTTATGAAGTAGCTTTTTATAGTGTATTGATCAGTTTTCGCAAAAAGGAATATCGGATTTCAAGATTTTTATAAATTCTCAACTAAACATTCAGTTTAACTGTGTAACTGAACAGATACAGGCCAAAATAACAAAATAATATTAATTTAATGTTAATGTTAATGCTGTTAGTTTATCAGGTTTGTCTGTAAAATATGTTTGTTGAGCATGAAAATGTTTACTTGAGAGTGCATACCATCCGAAAACTCCATATGCCGGGTTGAGAAAACGGCTTAATACACTGTAAAAGCTAACTCGGAAACATTTCCGAAAATCAGTGGCAGCAAAATAAACTTTCTATTTATAAATGTTTCTTTAAATCCCGAAAGTATATTGGTTCCCAAGGTATCTAAAGGTAAAGAATGATTTTCAGAATAGTAAATAATTTGGAAGAGGTCATTGTGGTATTTTTGTTCATGGTTATAATATACATTCCTAGATTAAGAGACATCTATCATTTTTAACAGTACATGCTTCTTACAAGCGCTGCAGCGTACGTTCGAACCGTTCAGCTGATTATCAAAATATTACTCACGCTTAAAAGAGAATCGTTTTTAAATTGCCATGAACAAATTAAATGTAAAAAATTAATTGTTAACTATTTTTTCCAAGTTTTTAATCACTTAACTGTTTTTCTCGAACGCCACCTTGCTTCGTTAGTAAAAACTTTTGGATACCATTAATTTTTAACTGTAATCGTCGCTTTTGGCAGAAATTTCTCGATAATACATGGCAAATACTTTAGTACAAAAAAGTACCGGTCCCTATTTTTAGTTGTTAAAAAAAACGAAACTGTTAAGTGGTTAAAGTTCAAAAAACGCGAAATCCGTACGTCGACAAGTGCCATTTGGTTTTCTTTGTTATCAATTTTAAAGAAAATTGGTCCGCGCCAATTGATTGGCTTTTTTAACCATTATCATTTTTGTGTTTCAGCTGACACTGCGTGGCACAATCCTACAACGCGCAAAGTCGTACACGCAGCGCATCTACCGTTAAAGAAAATACCATCAACATTTTTTATAGTTTTTACACGCATAAATTGTCAAAATCGTCAAAAATATACTTATTTAGTTGGAAAAAACTGTTTTCTTTTAATTGTTCGTTATTAAAAAAAATTCTTAAAATCGCCTTAAAAAGTAGAATCTTCCCTTACGGTCATATTCACCATCTACCTCAACTGTCGGTTAAGCTCGAAAAGCTCAGTTGAAAACTCAAATGTTAGTATTCATCATTAATATAGTTTGATTTCGACCACGATCCGGTCCAATCAGGTTAATGGTAGCTATCATTTGGGCGTTCGGAAGAGGTTTTCGCGCTTTACCGGTATTTGAGGTAGATAGTGAATACGGACGTTCATAAAAAGTGAAATTTCAAACACTTCTCATTCATATATTATAAACCAGGAATTAAAGGCTAAATTGTTACGTTAAACATCTTTTTTTTTCTACGGTTTAATGAAATGATTTTTATAGAAACAAAATTTTGCTACTGGAATCTTTGTCTATATCGATATAATTCTGTTTTATATTAGAATGTTTTCAGCAACATAAAATAGAAAGAAAAATTATGGGTTTACCTACTTTAAACCTCATTTCTACGCTTTTGAGATAATTATACCCTAATAATATAATGTAGATTTGTTTTCTAAACCTAAATTGTGTATTGTTGTGGAAAAAATTACATTCAAATTAACTTTTTATTTATATATTTTCGCATTTCATATACTTTTTGTAAATAATTGAAGTTAATGAGAATTTTCTGATTCATATTCTAAAATAAATCAGAATTATATCAAAAGAGAAAAATGAAACTTTATTTATTATGAAATATTTATTGAAGCAATCATGTTAGTTTTTGATATTTTGGAATAATTACGTAGCGTGAAATAGGTGATATATTTCATTCATTTTTTATGGAAATTTTCAGCTCTGAATAATTTCTATTCATTCTCGGTATTATTTGAGTATTGTCTTACTTCAAATATGTAATCATTTTTAGTAGTGATTTCCCAAAACAAAAAGTGATGTATTTTTGAAAAAACAATGCATATCTGTAAAAAACTATTTCTTTTTTTCAAAATCCTATTATTTCATTATTTCTCAAATTTACTATAATGTGGGATATCTGGAGTTACTTTGCAGAGCACATATTTTTCCTTGTAAATAAAAGTAGATGTTTTTAAAGTATCTGCCGATTTTCAGAGAGTTTTTTTTTTTAATATTTACAAAAATTACTTTTTATATGCATTATATTACATAACATGAATAAAAATTTTGAATAACCTGTAAAATAGGTGCATATTTTAAAATATTTTGATATTTTGGCTGAAAACGTACATCAAAATCACAAAACTAATAAACATCAACACAAATTTAAAACACGATATTTTTATTCTGTTAATTTTATAAGAATGATTGAAACCTATTTCAGGGAACGAACCCTGAGAATGAATTATAGCATTACATTGTAACACACAGAAAAATATTAAAAGTTTATGATAATTCATTACTTGTAGTAACCCTGCAAAATCTGACATGATGCATTGGTCAGGAATTTTTTTGTTTGAAAGGCATTAACCCTAGAGAGCTAAGCTAGTACGTCATTTTGACGTGCATTTCCTATTGAAGAGGCGTACTTTGGCGTAATTTTAATTGAAATTATCCAATTTGACCTCAGTTGTTCTTTTTTAAAATTAAATTTTTAATGCATTTCTTATGAACAATCTATGCATTCTCGAAATTTTATAGATCTTTAACTTTGTTGAATGATTATTTTAACTTGATTTTATTTAAGCTCAAAGAAAAAAGAGCCATCTATAAAATGTATATCATCATTAAAAAAAATCTGAGAAAGATTAGATGCTGAAATAGTTGAATATGTTGAAGTAAAATTACACTGTAACAATGTTTCAACAAACTGTTACAGTCATGTAACCGTTTTTATAAATAACAGTTGCTTGACCCTATTATGACACGTTCTGACACGTTGGTCTGAATCAGAGTTGGGCAGAATCGAATTACAAATTAATGAAATTACAGATTATCATTAAATTATAATCTCTTCACAAGCAATCTAATTAATATGTAAAGGTAATTCCAATAACATTGTTTAAGATATAATCCAATTAATGTGTAATGGATTACAAGTCAATTCTAATTAAACCTTCTAAAATGTAATCAGATTAACGTGTAACGGATTACTATGTAATTCCCATTACGTTTTTAATACACCTAATCCAGTTAAGAGGAGTATTCACTCACTTGAAAACACCCGCTCGCTAATGTTAAACCTATGGCCAGGTTTTTTTTTCGAACTTCTCGTTTAAATTTCAATATTTTACGCATTTTTTTGTTAATAAGATAACTGAGGTCGATCCCTAATATGGCTATTTTTTACTTTTTCGATTTCAGTTGCAGAATTTTTTAATAAAGGTATTTTCACTTTCGGAACCGGTTTTGAACTTGGAGAAATCCTTTCACCAGCTCAGTTAGGGGTATGATGTCTACTACATACTTTAAAATCATCGAAATTGGTGTGCACCACGTTTGGTGGTCCCCTTGTCAGATCAAATTCTACACATTCAGGAACGGTATCACGTGATCTCATTCACCCAGATCAGTGTTCATAACCAACGTATTCTTTAATCGGGCTGCAACCACTCCGCCCTCAAAAAAATCTGTGGACGATTTGATCACGGCATTGAGCTTATTGTGTTTATGTTTCACTTATTTTGGTAGGCAGCTTGATACAGCTTTAACAGATCGATCGGAGATTTAAATTTTTTCAACCTTTTAACATTCTAAAATTATTTTTAACCCTTCATATTTCCTAATTACCCTGTATTAAAAAAAAAAGAAAAGAAAAAAAAACTAGCGGTGTATGATTTATATATCAGTTTCAGTGAGGTATAAGTAGAGAAATAAAATTTCCGGAAATGTGAAGTGTTGGAACAAAAACCTTTTTTTTTTTCAGTTTTTTCTGGAAAATTGGAAATTTTGAAAATAAAAAATATTTTTCAATTAAAATAATTTCTTCCCATCAATTTTCTTAGAAAACTTAAACATAATTTAGTAACATAACACGTAAACATAATTTAGGCTAATGCATACTAAAATTTTTGTTTTCGTTTTACATGAATATGTTACAAAAATTGAATAAATAAAATAATTTTTACTATTAAAAAATTAGTCTTTTAGTCTCAGAGTTTCCAGAGAGAAATATATTTTTGATTTATTTAACACCATTTTTTGTAACACGTGATTAAATTGTTAAAATATTTTTTTTTCTACTGCATTTGCTAGTTTAAATAGCGATTAAAACTAATTACAAAAATTAAAGAAGACAAAATACCTTATAACTTTTATCTGCTATCAGTACAGTTTAAAATTAAATTTTAACTGTTTGTTATTTACTATATTTCTTTT
Organism: Maratus michaelseni; assembly: GCA_963931845.1. Classification (NCBI taxonomy): domain Eukaryota; kingdom Metazoa; phylum Arthropoda; class Arachnida; order Araneae; family Salticidae; genus Maratus; species Maratus michaelseni. Next base: position 82,097,933 of record OZ007599.1, on the reverse strand, counting down.
GTACGGTTTCATATTTTAATAATGTACGGGCAGAAGAGCAATATGCATTATAACACGCGAGAAACAAATCATTATGGCCTTCAAAATCAAGCCTATGCAAAATCCTTATTTATACTTTCAGTTGAAAATATATAAACATTCTTACAATATTTTATTCGTTACAAAAGTACACGGCAAACTACGTGTTTTTTTACCTCTTTCAAAAATAAGTGCTGATATTTTTTGTTAAAATGATGTATATCTTATTACAATTTATTTTTATAGTATTTTCCACACTGACTTTTACATCGTAAAATATGCTTTGCACTCTATTGCAATAATAAATCACAGTTGAAGTACTCCATAAAAATAATCTGAAAATTTTTCGTTTGCGCAAATGGTTGTTGCAGAATTCTTATTTTTCATTTGCTTAAAAAATGTAACGCATTTGAGATTATTGCATTAAAATGAAGCACTGTAAAAAATGTTGCAGCAAAGTAACCGGTCATGCGACCGTTTTCTATAAAAACGGTCGAAAGACCGTACTTAACCGTACATAATTAACGTACACAATTAACGTACATAACCGTACATAATCGTACATAATTAACGTACGGTTAATTAACGCTATTTTGACCATAATATTGCTCATATTAGGGTCAGAATACTGTTAAATTACGGTATGTAACCGTTTTTTATAAAAACGGTCGAATAACCGGTTACTTTGCTGCAAATTTTTTACAGTGAACTTTAAATATTAAAAAGCGCTGTAATGTAAAATTTTAATCGGGAGACAGCTCGTTTTATTGTATTTAAATAAGTATATTGTTTTAATAATAGAAATAAATCTGTAAGTGTTATTATTATCAAAATTTACTTTTATCAAAATTATTCCATTTATTATGAAATATATAGAGCAGTGTATAAAACATTGTTAAATAAAAATGTAGAAAAGGAACTAAAATTAAAGGAAGGTATGGGATTTGAATCTATAACTGTCAAGAATCAAGTTCAACGTTCTGACCATTCGGCCAGCAATCTCACTGTAAAACATGAATTACTCAAAAATGAGTAAATCGATGTACTCATATCGAATTACGTACGTTTGGATCAAGAGTGAACCTATTCTTTCTCACTTTTGGAACATCACATGTTATCAAACTCAACCAATGATATGCTTGGGAAAATGACGAGTGGCGGCAATATTTGTCGCTTCAAATTATCCCGTGTAATAGCATTTTAAGTCAAGTAAAATGTTTGGGTACATGAAAGTGACATAAAATAAATATATAGGGTTGCACGGAAGAATTCGCACACATTACTGTATATGGACAGCAGTTGCTGAAAATTGATTTTTACTGAGTTACGTGTTTTTTTAATTGTTTATTTAGATATCTCATCTCAGGGTATGAAAAACAAGTGAGTAAGTGTGACCGAAGATTGCACAAAGGGTTTTGTTAATTATTCCTTTCATTATTATTCATAATTATTCCTTTCATTGTTAATTATTCCTTTAGTTATCCTTTCTTTAATAAATAGAAATAAATTTCATTTTCAAAAAAAAAAAAAAAAAAGTCATGTTTTTTTATAAAGTAAAAATTTACCGGTCTATTTTTTCGTTTCTTCGAGAATCCAAACCAGTCCGATAGCGGGCGAAGCCGGCTATTATACTCTGTCATAATAATATCTGTCATGTGGACTAAATGCAACGTTAAAAAAAAAAAAAAATCAAAATTAAACATGTTGTACACCTTCAAAATGTTAAAAATGCGAATATTTCCATAATCGGGTTTTTATCCTGATTCAATACGTTCCTCAAACACATATATTTACTATTCTCTATTACTCATATTGATACTCGCTTTGTATTATTCTCAAACATTTGAAAAATCCGTCAAACTTCCAATAGGACGTCAGATTAATTTTCTTTTTAATTCTCTAATGACATCATATTAACCTGCTTTCTATACTTACACATACTCATACTCCTTGTATTATTGATAAATGTTTGAAAATTTCCGTTTTATTACCCATATGACGTCATATTAATTTTTTTTTTCAATGGGTGAAACTTTTTATTTCATTTTCATTTTTCACGTGGAAATCTTTCAATAGAAATTTAATTATTGCAGAAAGAATTTTATTGTGGATTTTTAATTGTTGGCAACTGCTATAACGAAAAATGTTTAAATTTAGTAAGGAAAAGGCTGTTAGAATTTTGGTTTTTTATCTCTCTATATTAAAATAATACGATTTTTTCAAATTTTAATGTTTTGAGCTTCATAGTAGGTATTTGGCTATCAGTACACACATTTTCATGCCTGTAAGTTATATAGTTTCTGAGAACGGCTCTGTGGGACAGACAACGGAGCAGGAGTAATAGGGTTTCGTGAGATGAACGAAACCCTAAAAATGAAATTTATTAATAATAGTCTGTTGGAAAATGTTTCATAATCTATGCCTGATGCATAATTCTTGTTCTTGTTGACTGATTAATAGTATTGCGAACTTCGTTTCCTCTACAGAAATTGTCGGAATGTGTATTATTGCCCCTGAAATTGTAGTTAATTAATTTAGAAACGTCCTTTAAGGAAGGTATATTGTATGTCATAAATTTTACCATTACGTTAAGCTATTACGGAATACGTAGATTAGATGTTCTGAAATTGAAAGTCTTTCTTTTATCTTGCTTCAGAAATGCAACAAAAAATTATAAGTAGACAACTCTAAAATCCGAATATGGCCCGCGTGTTCACAGTAACTTTATGTCTATTTTATGCATACATCCATCGTAAAGATCCATTCGATATGTTCCAATCTCCTTTGTAAGCGGGCAGCTCGATCGCCGTTTGTTAACAGAGCTTTTGTAAAAAGCTAGTTTTTCTGTTTATTGCGACTGAAAGCAAAGAATTCTACTCTCCTTACACAGTAAAACCTGTGAAAACGGATCCTGTCTATAACAGTAAGAGGTCTTAAACGGAAAAATTTCATAGTCCTACGGAAAGAATACCCTACAATTATACCAACTAAGACGGAAAACTAAACCTGTCTAAAACGGAATCTTTTTAAAGTGCTCAAAAAATATGTTTAACATAGACAAACATGCAAAATTAACAGCGTTAACAATAACATTAAAATTAAGATTATTTATTTACTCTTTCATGTAGAAATTAACTTATGCGGCTGAAAACGTTTACCTGAGAATGGATGACATTCAAAAAACAGGTATTCCAAGCTCAGGACACTAATTAATACACTATAAAAACCCTTCGGAAACGTTTCTGAAGAATACGGGCAGCGAAAAATGCTTTGTTTTTATAAATAATTCTTTAAATTTTGGAAATGTATTGGTTTCTGGGGATTCAAAAGACAATGGAACACGTTATTCGGAATTTCAGATAACTCAGAAGATTATATTATATTTTCGTTCGTGGTTATAGTATAATTTCATAAAATAAGAAACATTGGTCATATTTTACAGTGTACAACGGTCTGTTCAGAACACAACTCACAGATAGAAACACATACAGAGAAAACAGTCACATTATTTTATTATAGGAGAAAAATTTGATTAAAAATTATTAATTAAAAAGTTCTTGATTAAAAATGTCACATCGCATTATCAAACATACAGAGTGGTTATAATTGAAGAAGGGCTGTTTCGAGTCCCGTGTCGTACGATTTTAAAATGGACGTGAGGAAATTTGGTAGACAATTAACACTTTGTTGACCGTTGACGAATATACTCGTCACTAATTTATAGCGCGTTTGTTTAAAATTCAAAACATCTACCAAAATTTTTTTATAATAATCTTTAATTTATTTAATAATGTAATGACTATCATTAAATAATGTGACAATTACTGTTGAAAAATTCTAGTAGATATTTTGAATAAAAAAACACGTTTTAACAACAACGTGTTAAGATCAGGATAATTTGATTGTGAGAAACAGTAGTTACAAAAACTAACACGATATGTCATGATCGGTCCTTGCAAGAGGACGAATAAAGATGTGTAGAGTGATTAAATATATCTATACTAATATAAAAAATGCTTGTGTGTGTGTGTATCTATCTTTCTTTCGGCGATGGCTAGGGAAATCTACCGGACGTAAAGGTCTGAAAATTTGGTTAAGGATAGTCAAAGGCAAGTACTGATGCATCTGAGGCTGAGATATTTCATTTCTTGTTAATTAACCGAGATATTAATTAAAACGCGCAACTAAAAAGGGGTTTCCGAAAAAAAAAAAGTTACAGGGTGAGTGTCAGGAACCTCGTTTTGCAATTGCGGCAGTAGAGAACCGGGAATGGAATTACGGCTGTTTTTTTTTACGTTTTTCTCTAAACGAGCATTGACCGAACCGTTCAAAATGTAGAAAAACTGATAGCACCAAATTAAAGAACGTACTTTTTTGTTTAAAACGCCACAATCTGTTAAAAAAAATATTGTTGTCAACCCTTTCAATTTTTTTTCAAAAACATCAATTTCGCGGGTTTTTGTCTTTTTTAACACTTTCCAACCTAGTTGAAAAGTATTTGTGACTTCGGTTTGTCTGGCCGTCTGCCGTCTGTCCGTCTGTCGGTGCTGTAACTCGGGTAAAAGTACTCGGATCGCCCTGAAATTTTTGTATGTTATTGTCGTTTACTATAGCATGTTCCCAGTTTCAACTGGAGTGCGTAGCGTCATTTAAAACATGATGAAATTTAAATATGATTATGAAGCGCATTAAAACATGCTTTTTTGTAGAATATGGGCATTAATTAAAGCATTAATTATTCATTTACATGGTTAAAACAAAATAATTATCTTACACATTTTTCTATGAATTGCTTAAGGTTAGTTTTTAATTGTGTTACGCATTTTCTTGCTGAACTATAATATATTTAGTATATTAGTATAAGTTTGTGGAATATAAATAAATTCATATACAGGCCTACGCAAAGAAAAAGATACATTGTCGTTTACGGTTGGTAATTCCTGCGAGTGAGTTTTAAGTTTCCTTTTAGCTTAATAGGTGGTGTGTACAAAAGTCTTCAGATAATATACAGGGCTGTACAAAGGATTTCGAGTGCATTTCCATCGATCGGAGAAAATTGCTAAATGTGAATATTCTAACTGAACTAAATTTTATCAAGCTATATATCCACATCTATTGATCATATACAGAGCTGCACAAAATAATTCGATTACCTTTTTTGACGCTGGGAGGTAATTTCGAATGTGGTATACGTTTTCTAAACTGTTTACTTACATATCTTCTTTCACCTTATTTAACGGTGAAGTTTCGTTAAAGTTTCCCAGCTGTGTTGGAAAGTGTTTCATAATCTATGCTTGACGCATGATTTTTCGTTCTTGTTTCTTTTATCGAAACTCGCATCGGACTCAATTTAAAAGATTAGGATAAACAAAAGATATCCCCTTAAAACGGGAACCTTCTTCTCTATGACGATGCAATTTGTTTTCAAATAGCAATGCTAGCTCTTTCAAAAAAATGTGAGGTAACTTTGAAATTGGGAGCATTAGGAAGGATGTGCTAATCTTATTCATTCTTGAACAATCTGTTTGTGGTATACACTTTTACAGATTGTTCAAGAATGAATAAGATTAGCACATCCCTCCCAATGCTTCCCACCCCTAGTGACCTGTTTGTAATGGTTTGACCATTCTTCAACAGAAAAAGATGTTTTACTAGTTTTAGACTATTTGTTTTGTGTATGTCTGCGTGTTAGTTTTATAACCCTGATGACGAGCTAAGGTTTCTCGAAAGCGCTTAGGTTTTTATCATTGTGAAATACAGTTATGTATGTTTGAAAAACACCTTAAGTAAAGTTTTATTAAATGATGCATATGTGTTTTGTGACATTTGTGTTGTTTTAAATAATAAAAAAAACTGTTCGATTACAAATCGCTTCACTAATCGTGTTTGTAAATATAATGCTTTTATGTTTAAAAATGTGTGAGAAAGTTTCACGCTGTTGAGGTTATTTTTTTTAAGTGTCGCCCTAAAAAGTTTTCATCATATAATCATTTTATTTGAAACATCTATAGCTTAATTATATCAAAAACAAATTATTGACGCAACATTGCAAGAAAGGGAAAAAAACTGCTGTTCTTAGAATATAACTGCTTATAACTGAACATGTAATTCATTTATTAGAAAATGAAAAAAATTGTTCGATTACAAATCGCTTCACCAATCGTGCTCGCAAGTATCATGCTTTTATGTTTAAAAATGTGTGAGAAAGTTTCACGTTGTTGAGAGGGATTTATTATTATTTTTTTAAGAACCGCCCTAAAAATTTTTCATCATATAACCATTTTATTTGAAACACCTGCAGCTTAATAATAACAAAAGCAAATTGTTGATGCAAGCACATGCAATCAAGCATTAAACCGAAGGAAAGTATAACAAGAGTAGAGATAATTAGTAATTATCGGTAATTTCCGACTACTCTCGCAGAAACTGTTTCCATATTTTGATTCTTTAAAAGCGGAGAAATTTTCTCTTATGGTAAGATATTCCGTTAGCATACAGGCAAACCCTAATATTTATATAGTCAATATTTCACCGAAATGTTTGTTCAACAACTTCTAAAAATACATTAAGCGGAACTAATATCTTGATTGATTTAATTAATACATACTAAGTATTTAGACTTGGAGGGCAATATCTAATTCAATGCTAATATTCTGAAATTTATACATTAGTCTTTAATTTAAAAACATATCCAATTTAATAATAATAGTACACCTAACGGAATATTATATTTGAAAGGTCGATATATTTTAAAATTTTCACATTGTTAAAATTTTTTTGTATTATGCCGGGTACAAAAATTTGTCAAATTGAGCTAGGCAATTTTTTATCAATTTATATTGAAAGCAGCATGAGTGTTGTTAGCTTTGTTTCTTTATATATGTTTAAGCGAATGAAGTTTTTTAATTTACAACAAGAAAGTATTGAATTCATGAAAACTTTTGACTTCCGGTTTTCGACAGATTTATACGTTTTAGAAGGTCCTGAACACAATTTGACCGTTTTTAGAAAATGCCAGTCTGTGATTCTGTCTGTATGTGACAAAAATTTTGTGGGCGCTCTATCTCAAGAACTAATGCACGAAATTTAATAAAACTTTATATTCAGTTAGTCCCTAATGTAAATTGGTGATGATTAGTTTTTGGTGAAAATCGCCCGACAGGTGGCGCTGCTATGTTGCATTTTTTGCGATTTCCGTAATAGCTCTATCTAAAGAATTAATGCAGTTATTTTCATCAAACTTCAGATTCCGTTAGATCTTGACATAAATGGACGCTGATTACATTTTGGTGTAGATATCCCAACAGGTGGCGCTGCTATACCACTTTTTTCATTATTTTTACGATAGCTATATCTTAAGAACTAATGCAAGGATTTTCATCAAACTTCAGATTCAGTTAGACGTTGTCGTATGTTATTGTTGATTACGTTTGGTCTAAATCTCCCAACAGGTGGCATTGCTATGCTGCATTTTGCAGGATTTACACGATTTCAGCAATCGTCTTAACTCAAAAACTAATGCACGGAATTTAATAAAATTTTAGATTCAGTTAGACCTTGATATAAATTATTTGCTGATTATTTTTAGTGTATGCGAAACCTGTGTGAGATAGAAGAAATTTTTGGGATTTGCACATCCGACTGGTTTAAGATTGATCTCAAGAACAGTCCTGCATCGGGTTGGGTAACCCCATTTTACCAGCACCGACCTAACCCGCTGTTCGAATCGGATCAGGTTCGCGCTATGTTTTTTTATTTCATAACGGGTTCTGGTCAGGATGATTCTCATTGTTTCGGTTTCTGGTCAAGTTTTGATTCTTGCGAGTCGTATTTGAGTTAACTCAATTTCTCAAAAGAAAGTCCAGAATACTGCTTTAGATGAAAATCTATATATTTGAATACGAATTAGTCTTTACATGCTTATTTTCCTAACATAAAGTTAAAATTGTTTTTAAAGATATGATTATAGACTATTTTTCCACAATTACTTTGAATTTTGGATAATTTTTCTTTGATTCCCGGTTTCGGGTGTCGCGCTTGTTGACCTAACCTATCAACTAACCAACCTGGTTTCGGGTCGAGTTCGGGTTGGGTTGCGGGTCGGCGAAATCTTTTTGTCGGATTTGGATCGGACTGCGAATTGACTTTAAATAGAATTTGCAGATTCAGTTCGGGTAGGGTGTTGACTAGAAATAGAATTAGATAATTCGGGTCGGATATTCCCCAAACCCCGCAGGACTCAAATATCGGTGACTGGTATATAACGCAACTAAGAGGGAGATTTAAATGGGGAAAACAGGGAAAAATACTTAAGATACGGTTTTCGACATTGACTTTTCATATCATTTGGAGGAATGGAGAGTGAATGGGGAAAAATTTGCGTTCTGATACATAAACCCAAATATCAAGCCACTGTATTAAATAAAACTTTATGTGTTTTGAATTATATCAACTAAATTGTGCTAGTACGTGCATTTACTAATAGGTTTTTAAAAAGCTATTTCCTACACAGCTTAAAAAACGATCATATTGGTTGTTTCTTTTGCATTATCGAAATTAATTGTCCACAAATATTTGTTTTTAAGATCCTACAGTAGCTACCTGCAGGCATTTTCGTGCTAATGTTAAATCAATAAAGGCGTTCTTTGCAAATTTCCCGTTTGCATTCCAATATTTTTTAATGATTCTTTTTGCATAGAATATCTGAGATCGATATCTAACGTTGTATATTATCTAAGTTTTCTGGTTGCAATTTCAATCTGAGCACACTTTCATTTTGTTTTCGAAAATTAAAATTGTCCTCAGAATAAAACTGCATTAAAAAAAATATATAGAAAGTAAAAAGATTAGACGTCAACCTCAGATATCCTATGCATAAAGATTCATTTAAAAATATTGAAATGCAAACGAGAAATTTGCAACGAACGCAACGCATCCCATTTTAACACTTTCCAACTTAGTTGAAAAGTGTTTATGACTTCGGTTTGTCTGCCGTCTGCCGTCTGGCCGTCTGTCCGTGCTCTAACTAGCGTATATATGCTCGGATCACCCTGAAATTTTTGTATGTTATTGTCGTTTACTATAGAATGTTCCCTATTTCAACTGAAGTGTGTAGCACATATAGTTTTTTTTTTTTTTTTTTACAGGGACAGTCAAAAGTATTCCTTTTGATTACAGTCAATGGGAAATAATCGTTTCAAGTGCATTTTGATTATGTTACGCCATTTGAAACATGATGGAATTTATATATAATTATGAAGAGCATTAAAACATGCTTTTTGTAGAATATGGTATGCAAAGCACTAATTATTCATTTACAGGGTCAAACAAAAGAATTCGGTTACACATTGTTCTATGGGAAAAATCGTTTGCAGTGTAATTCAGTGATATTTCACTATTTCATACATAATAAAATTGTATGCATTACTGAGGTGCACTATAAATTGCTCTCTTGTGTGCATTGCGTTTATTTACAGGGATACAGAAAAGTTATCGGTTACAGTACAGGAGCGATATTTAGAGTCAATGTGTGATAAGTGCCGTTTCAACTTTGGTTTGCGTTTTTAATTTAACTAAATTTTTTCATAGTACGTGCGTGTTTATAAACTCGGTTGTTCATATACAGGGCTACACAAGGGAGTCCGTAAGTATTACAGACTATGGGAGTGAATTGCTTAAAGGTAGTTTTTGATTGTGTTACGCATTTTCTTGCTGAACTATATTTGGTAGACTAATATAAGTTTGCGGAATACAAATAAATTCATATACTGGGCTACGCAGAAAAAATATACATTGTCGTTTACGGTTGGTAATTTCTGCGAGTGAGTTTTAAGTTTCATTTTAGCTTAATATGTGGGGTATACAAAAGTCTTCCGGTAATATATAGGGCTGTACAAAAGATTTCGAGTTCATTTCCATCGATTGGCGAAAATTGCTAAATGTAAATATTCTAATAGAACTAAATTTTATTATACTATATATCCACATCTATTGATCCTATACAGGGATGCACAAAATAATTCGACTACTTTTTTGACACTAGAAGGTAATTTTGAAAACACTATTTTTCAATGTGGTATATGTTTTCTAAACTGTTTATTTACATATCTTCTTTCTCCTTATCTAACAGTGAAGTTTCGTTACAGTTTCTGGCTGTGTTGGAAAGTATTTCATATTCAATGCTTGACGAATGATTTTTCGTTCTTTTTTACCATTATCTTGCTAATTTTTATACTGACAATTAGAAGGCTCTTAAAACTATTCTAAAACTTTGAAACATTTGATGAAATAAATTAGTGGAGATGAGGTAGAAACTTCTTAGTAACACCCCCAGAAAAAAGTTTTGTTGAATCAACAAAAATTTGGTTGACCCAACAAAACTTTTTGTTTAAATATAGGTCAATGGAAATTTTGTTTGAAGCAACAATTTTTTTTTTTTTTTTTTTTTTTTTTTTTTTTTTGCAATTCCAAAAAAATATTTGTATCGTCAGCAAAAAATGTTTTGTTAATTCAAGTAAAATGGTTAAATTTTACTTGAATTTTGCTAAAACAACCAAAATGTACTCAACAAAACATGTTTTGTAGTTTTAATCAATTCCATTTTCTGGGTGCATCTCTTGGAATAAATTAATAAATTTTTAAAAATGTACTTCTGAAATTATTTTCAAAATATTAAATAAGCATACAAATATGAAATTTTTATTCTTGCTTTGAAAAATGAAGCAAAATTTACAATTTAACCTGAGAAACAACTGTTGCAATATCCATAGAATCGAGTTTAATTCGATATATTGAGTCGATATATTGAATCGAGTATAATTAACTTTTCTTTGTATTATAATTGTTGCGCGTAATAATTGAACTTTTGTCTTTGTATAAATTGAGGGATGATTAAAAAAGGAAAAATATATATATATATTAATGAGGGAATTAGATATTTGAAGGAGTAAGTCATTCTTAATATTTTAAAATCTGAATGAAAACGAAACATAGAAAAAAATAGCAATTTATGGTTTATCATTTACGCCTTAAAAAACCCAGTTTTACTTAAATTTTTTTAAGAGATCAATAGCTGTTTGAAATGCTACATGTTTGAACAGACAAACAAACAAGCAAAAATAACTGTGTATAAATCTTAATAATTTACTTTTTATTACGAAGTATATTCAAATTGAGATTTTTTATTATTAATCCTAATGATGGTGTTTTTTTTTTTTTTTTTTTTTTTTCCTCAGAAACAGATGATTACAGAAAATGATATGAGGTCACGAAAACCTCTAAAGTTACAATTAAAGTTTTATTTTCCATCATATTTTTGAAACATTGTTTATCTGGCGATCACTGTTTATTTTAAACACCTAAAAAAATTCTATTTATTTATTAATGCCACAGTAAAACACGAAAAAGAAATGATGGAAAGATAAACAAAATGTGAATACAATTTTTTTCCCCAATAGTATTCATCATTAGTTTGGAGTATAAATCTGCGCTACAGGCAGTTAGAAGTAATTTTCTCTCAAAAATTGAACACCAATGGCAAAGAGAAAGCTTGATTTCGTAATGAAACAAAAAATATATACCTTTTTATTCTTTAATAATAAAGTTATGAAATTATAAATATTTATGAAATACGGACACGCAATTTTCGAACAAAAACCCAAAGAATATCTGAAAATGATGATATAGTTATTTTCGAATTGTGAGTGATTTGCAAACTTTCGCTGAAACAATGATAACAATAATAAAAAAAATAAAAAAAAATAAATAATTAATTAAAAATGCATTATTCTTTCGAAATTTTCTCTTATGACCACATGATGAAGAATTGAAAGGAAAAAGTACAGTAAAATTGGTTTCCTTTGAGAAGGTAAAGGAATATTTTTTTTTATTTATATAACATATTATATATTTATTTCTTATTTAAAAAGTAAAACACTTGTAAATCTTTATACAGGGTGTCCCATCAAGAATGCCCAAACTCTGTACAGCCATGCATGGAGTACATAAACATGCCCAAAGAACTATATCTCTATGACCTATAATTTTCGAGGAAAATGCGAAAGAAAAATATGACGTCATATCCGATGCAAGAAAAAAAACGTTATTGGAAACATGTACATCGGTATATTCACGAACAGAATGCATTATCACAATGCGAAGCATAATGGTAGTTACTAGATGCAGCCTTTTAAATACGATTCAAACGACGGTTTGGCGTCATTCCATTGCGCGCGCATGCATACCTCGATATGCGCAGTAAATATTTTGTGCATCCTCGTCTGCAAACATATGCAAATACCGATGTTCATGCTTCCAATAACGTTTTTTCCTTAAACCGGATAAGACATCATACTTTTTTTCGCATTTTTCGCAAAAACTAAGGGTCGTAGAGGTATAGTTCTTTGGGCATTTTTATGTCCTCAACGCGAGGAATCTGGCTGTGCAGAGTTTGGGCGGTCTCGATGGGACGCCCTCTACATTACACTTTAAAGTTTATGCAAAGATATTAGCACAGTGTTGTGAATACATGTGGTGAAAACTGTGGCAAGAAACCGGCAATTAATGATCTAGGTCAACGAGAATCTGGTGCAAAATAATTGAAAACAGAAAGAGGTCATTGCAACATGTCACTGCAGATTTTAATTCAAGTGCATCTACAAGTGTATGTACAGAGATTTTTCGCTGAAGTTTGGCGAAACCTGCTTATACCAGCGACGCGACGTTTTCCTTTCTTCTTGTGGCTAGAAAGCACGGTTTATGCATCGAAGCGCACATGCCAATTTCCTGCAAAATGACTGGATTTGAGCTCAGCTTTAACGTACCCAAGTTTATTTTAAATAGGTCCCCTGTTCAGTATTATTATTATTTAGAGCAGAATTATTTAGAGCAATTCCAACAGTATTAATAGAAAGAAAAGTCTTAATTATTATAATAACTGTGCACTGTAAAAATAAAATTTAAAACATGATATGTATGAATAAAGTACATTGATGAAATATCTAAATTTCTACACGAAAAATTAACATTATTTTCTTTTAAAACTTATTTGCATAACTTTATAAAACTTTTTTGCATTTCGAACAAACTAACAAACTATTCCATTATCTTAAAATTCCACGTATTCCTTTATCTTTAAAGTCACATTTTCCTACCTTAAAAATCACTTGATTCTAACTGATTTGTGATGAATTGTGACAATGATTTTAGACTCTTTGGGATGATGAGAATTTTTTTTCATTTCGGGTTGGATTAAGGTAAGTTTTGGGTTGGGTGTTGACTCTTTCGGTTCGAGTTCGCGTTGACCCGATTTTTCAAAAGAAATTTCTGATTATTTTTCAAATGAAAAATTAATAAAAAAATTATATTTGACTGTTAATCAGCGTTTATGTGTTCATTTTTATAAAAAACAGATAAAATTGATATTAGAGGTAAAAATATATAATGGAAAATGTGAACTACGGCAATTGGTGCTTCTTATAATGTTAGTTAAAATCTCTTAAAACTTCATAACAGTTATTAAGATAATGAAAGTTTTGATACCTGTTAAGTCTGCGAAGGGTCATCATTAATCCAATATATATGACGGAACGTCACGTAATCCGTTTTATTATGATATGATGACTGCACAAACACAAGTATTTCACAAGTTGATTAAACTGCAAGATTTGTTTAATTTAACTATTTAATCACTATTAAAGAAAAGAAAAAAGAAAAATTGATTTTACATCAAACTATTAAAGGTTATAACATTTATCTGCAGAGAATTTTCTGCAGTTCTTTATTCAAACAGAGCTAGTTAGAGACTGAATATTTATTTCTAAGATGAGAGAAAAACATAGTCAAGTATGACCTCACTGAGCCTTGAACTTTTGAGGTCACATGAGTCAGCAGTTCTTTTATGAGTATTTCACAGATGTAGAAAATACTTCTTTGCCGGCACACGTGTTCTATTTCATCACCCCTTTGCAGTCTTTTATTTATTTTATCGGAGGATAATTAGGTTGACATGATGAAATGATAAAATGTTTATATTTCAGAAATTACTTTTCTAACAATATAGGCCACTTTTACATAATTGTATTAAAATATCGATTAATTTTCTTTTACTTCGAGTTCGGGATTTAATATTTCGGGTTCAAGTCGGTTTCTTGTGGAAACGTGTCGGGTTTGTGTTAGGTTTCAGATTGACGATTTTTTTATCGTTTGGATTTCGGATTGATTTTGAGCAAAATTTTTGTGTTCGGATACTGTAGAACCTAACCCGCGCAGAACTCTACCTGTTTTCCCGTTTAAAAAGCCAATTGTCGTAGCTCTACCAGCCTTTAAAGTTTTTATGATTAAGTTCTTAATCACATAGCACAAAAAAATTAAAACTATTTCTTCCATAAAATTCATTAATTAAGATTTGCTGTTTTGCAATTTTCCCTTTTTTTGTTTCAAATCTAAATAATATTTCTACTTTTTAACAACTTCGCCCCAATTGTATTCACTTGTACTTGTGTCATATGATACGCAAAGTTAATTCCGTCTAGGGCCGAAATTGTTAAGTTGGTTAAATGAGGTTTAATGTCAGAAAGTCCCAGCAGAGACAAGCTGCCAGGAGTTTTGAACCAGGAGCGTGTCTTTGAGTAAGTCTGATGCTACTATATAAAGCGGGCGGTGAATAGTTATATGAAGTGAAAAAAAAGAAAATTACAAACATTACCATTAAAAAAAGGGTCTGCAAAGATGGAAAATTGCAGCCCATTCTACGAAGCCACTTGAAAAGGTAAATTTATATTGCGTTTATTACCTTACCAGTTTTTCTAAGAAATATTTTATCACGATATTTACAAAATCCCGTTCCTTCTTTGCACTTTTATGAAATATGCATGAATTCTAAATTAAAGGCAATTAAATAAGAAATCAAGCATATTTATAAGACAAGAAAAATATTAATGATGCATTTATTATGATATATGTTTCATTATTTAATTTGACTTACACATTATATATCTTACTCTATTTCCATAATATTTGAATCATATAATAATGGAAGTTTTAAAAGTTCAGGAGCCTCTGAAGCTACAGGGTGATTTTTTTTTTAACGTTGTGAAAGTAAAACCCTATAATAAAAGAACCACTGATCCAAATGACCTGAAATTTCACCAGTATACTCCCAAAACAATGGGAATTTTTTAGGCGTGGTTAAAAAAACTTCAAATCGCACCGACAGATG
The DNA here is from genome assembly GCA_963931845.1 of Maratus michaelseni. Taxonomy (NCBI): domain Eukaryota; kingdom Metazoa; phylum Arthropoda; class Arachnida; order Araneae; family Salticidae; genus Maratus; species Maratus michaelseni. Next base: position 82,082,698 of record OZ007599.1, on the reverse strand, counting down.
GCGCTGTAAGTTAGCAGAAACAAAGAATACCGTCAGTGGGAGGAAAACAATGGACGGTACTTTGAGAAACCATCTCCCGTAGTTCCTCTGTCATCATTGGACCTTTTCTTAAATTCTTAAGTATTCTAAGTCTTCTAAGAGCAGTTGCTGCGCTGTCATTATTCTGATAATACAGTTTCACTAACAACGCACGGTACGTCAATGGCACAGTCATTGCGAGGATATCCTTAGAATAATGAACACGAGGTGTGCGTTTTTCAAGTTTTTATCCCCAATGTGCGTGTGTCGGGCGCAAGTTTGTCTCCCAACTTTATTGCATGTACAGCGCCATCTGTCGGTGCGATTTTAATTTTTTTCTTTTTAACCACGCATAAAAAGTTTCACATTGCTTTGGGAGCATACTGGTGAAATTTCAGGTCATTTAGATCAGTGGTTTTTTTGTTATAGGGTTTTACTTTCACAACTTAAAAAAAAATCACCCTGTATATAGTGTACTCCAAAAGCATATGTATTCATAAAAACAGCACATTACAATTATTACAAATATTTCATCATGATATTTGCAAAATGAATGTTTCTTCTTTACCCTTTCATGAAAATAGCACTAATTCTAATTTAAAGACATCCAATAAGCAATCAGGTATATTTATGAGACAAGAAAATATTAATGCGACATTAATTATGATGTATGACCTATTATATAATTTGATTTACCACATTATTTGTCTTACTCTATTTCCATTTATTCACAACATTTCGAAACATCACAAGCACAGAAAACAAAATTGTTTGAACTTCAGAATTTATTTCGAGTTCAATGCACTTGTATATGTTTCAGTAAAATTATATTTCAGCGATTAAAAAACATCCCACAAGGAGAATTAGTACAGTGGTACAGATTCTTTTTCAAATTTTGGTGTTTTGAATGTCCTTCCTAAGGTATAAAAAATACCACATGAAATTTGGATTGATATGCATAAACTAAAAAGTGTTAGCTCATTAATTTTTAGGGTTTCGTTCATCTCACGAAACCCTATTCGTCTCGCTAGTGTGTCCGTCACAGAGCTGGTTCAGAAACTATATAACTTACAGACTTGAAATTTTGTGTACTTATAGCTGAATACCTACTATGAAGCTGAAAATCATAAAATAAAAAAAATCGTATTATTTTAATATAGAGAGATAAAAAACCAAAAATCTAACTACCTTTTTATATTAAATTTAAACATTTTTCGTTATAGCAGATGCCAACAATTAAAAATCAGAAATACAATTATTTCTACAATAACTAATTTTCTATTGAAAGATTTCCACGGGGAAAAATTACAATGAAATAAAATGTTTCACCAGTTGAAAAAGGATTAATATGACGTCATATTGGTAATAAAACGGAAAATTTTAAACGTTTCGCAATAATTACAAGGAGTATGAGTATGTTTAAGTACAGAAAGCAGCTATGATGTCATTAGAGAATTAAAAATAGAATTAATCTGAAATCATATTGAACGTTTAACGGACTTTTTCAAATGTTTGAGAATAATACAAATACAGTATCAATACGAGTAATAGAGAAAGCAAGTATGACGTCAGCAAGTGATTATAACGCCGTAGGAGTTTGAGGAACGTATTGAATCATGGTAAAAACCCGATTATGAAAATATTGACATATTTTAACATTTTGAAGGTTAATATTTTGACTCTATACAACATGTTTAATTTTGAAATTGATTTTTTTTTTAAATATCGCATTTAGTCCACATGACAGATATTATTATGACATAGTATAATAGCGGGCTTCGCCCGTTATTGGACTGGTTCAGATTTTCGAAAAAAAACGACAAAAATAGACCGGTAAATTTTTACTTAAAAAAAACGTTTTTTTTTTCGTTTTTTTTAAATGAAATTTATTTGGATTTATTAAAGAAAGGATAAAGTGTTTTGAAAGGAATTTTAGACGAAACCCTTTGTGCGATCTTCGATCACACTTACTTACTTGTTTCATTATTTTAGGGTTTTCATAAGTACACAGTACATTTTCAAATTCCGATCACATAGTGTAAAAGTATTGTAATCATTATGCTTGAACACGTTAACTCCCAAACAGTATTTGCTATAGAACTCTTATTTGTCGAACACGTCATAAAACACTGTCGCAAGAGCTGTATAGATTGTCTTACAAAACGACCCATTATTTGATTCCTTTTAAAATTAATTGTATAGGGAAAATCACCAAAAAATCTGACAGAGTATAAGTGATAAATATTACTGCTATGTAATCAAATATAAGTGTCGCAGAGTTAACGTCTCCAGTTTCTGAACTGGAGGTCCAACTTTCGGATTACATTGGAAAGTCGAGTAGAGTCACTCCAGATTTTTTTCATTAAAATCATCTCCTCGCGTTTGTTAAAATATGTCAATGACTTTATATTGTAAATTTCTTTATTAAACCTGTTGTTTGCTATTTACATCTGGAAATATGTTACGTTATTCCAAACTTAAAAGAAATGATCGCGAAAGAGATAGAAATATTAAAACCTGTACGTCGATAGTATAATATCATATGTGTGAGTTTGACGGCTTTGAATAGAATTAAATACCAGGTAAGTAAAATGTACTGAGAATGCAGTAGTAACGATGGCATTTGAAACGATAATAAAATCCCGAAATGCATTAAATATCCTTTAAATTTTTGTTTCCTTTTTCTTACCTTTCTTGATAGGTTTCCATAGATGTAATGAATATATAGTGTGAAATAATTTAGAAATGTCATTAATCCGGGAACTCTACACTAGTGCAAATTCGCACCGACCAAAATTTCAAATGTAGGCGTTTTTTTAAAACATGCTTTTATTAATTTACATTTTTCATTAACAAAATGAAATTTTTGATAAAAATAAATATCATAGTTCGGTTCTTCAGTATCTTTTTTATAGAAAACGTGTGTTATATTTAATTATCACTATATTATCACTATATTACTAATAACGTTAAACGTAAGTTGAAGTTACGGAATCCCAAATCACACAAGTGTTGAGTGCGCGGTTGCTGAACCGGATTGTGGAATCCAAGTGTTAATGAACAGTATAGGTGTAATGAAAGAACACCAACGTAAAGTGATATTGTACGTTATATCAGAAGGTGATTTTAGTGGGAAATGTAAGGCGTATTTACGTATATAATCCCTAAAATGCTGAAACAATTAATCAGATGAAATTTTTTTCTTTATGCGTAATGAGCCCAAATTTTATACGATATTTTGTTTACAAATAGCTATGACCTCTAAATAACCAAAGTTTCAAAAGGATCAGTGTGTACTACTTCACTAAATTTTCTTGTCAGAAATATAAGAGTAATAAATAGTGAAATAGAATAATGTAGTTTATTCGAGCACCCACAGTTGTTAACACACTTTCTTTGTTTGATGTTTTAAACTGACACTAGTTTAGGTTCAGATTTTACTGTCACTTGGTTATTCAACGGGAATATAAAGTATATTAAAATCTTTAAATTATAATATTAGTAATTCTAGTTGAAATTGTCTGTGGAAATAATGTTTTTAAATTTTTTAGATGAAGCTACGTATTTTTGTTTTCAGAAAACAACTTGAAATCCAAATCAATACATTAAAAAAAATTATATTGAGAGTATTGAACAAGAATAAAAAAAAATCATTACAGTAGATAATATGTTTAATATTTTAAATTAAAATGCTGAATACAGTCGAACCTCGTTAACACGAAATTGAAGGGACTGGGAATTTTTTTCGTGTTATCCGAAATTTCGTGTTAACCGTCATAATAAAGGCCCCATCTATGTTAGATATAAAAAGTAAATAAATTAACGTACAAATATATCCCTGCTCAAAAAATCATAAATTAATAAGAAATAGTAAATTTCATTAACAAATTAATTATCGTTTTTTAGGCAATAATAATTTTATTTACATGCTAATCATATTTTTAAATAGTTCGCTATTGGCTTTGGCTTCAATTTTTGTAGAGTACTTTTTTTAGGAACGTATGGACCTAATCTAATTTGTCCAAAGGTCGGGAAGTATCCTCTTGATCCATAAGGAGAAGTACAGTTTTCAATGCTGCGGTAGATTCATTTATCGACACTAAACTTTTCCGTTCTGTGTCAATTTCTTCTTCCTCATCTGACACTTCCATGTTGTCATCTTTATTTTTCAGCAATTATTGCTTCGTCTGTCGTCACATCCGAAGTCAGCACATCTATGCAAATGTACTCGGAAAAAACATTGTCTAAGAAAGAATTTACTGATTTTGGCTACATATCTTTCTGCAAACAAGTCTATGACGCTATTTAAATCTTGTCAGTCATCCGTTAGAAAATATGAAATCGCTCTCACAGAGAGCATCAGTAAAAGCCTCTGCTTCATCTTGCAAAACTGCAAAAGTTAAAACAATGTTCTGGCTTATTGCCTCTTTTATCCACCGCAAGAGAGCAATTTCAATTTATTCATTCTTTCTTCTACATTCGTTTTCTTACTGTTTGAATTAACTCGCAGCATAAACTGCTTCAATCTTTTCACGATTCTTTAAAATTGTAGAAGAATTGTAGGTATCCCATACTTCACCGCATTTTGGGATTTTTTTAGCACTTTATCGCTAACTTCGTTTAATTTTTTTGCTTGGTTTCTAAAGATACTGCTTGCTGTTTTCGACTCATCTTTCACAGAATTCTACAGAGAAACTGTGAACAGCGTTTCCAGTATGTTAGTCAGGTAGTGAAGTACAGAGATTGTCACTTCTTTCACTCACAGATAGGTGAATTCAGACCCCCGGTTTATAGTTTAAGTTACTGTCAATACAGTCAACCGAGTAATGGAACAATCACTTTCAAAAAAAGAAATTCCTTTCCCAAACTTTCATTGTGATTAATCTATTGCTCATATGGTTAATGTAGGAACACTTACGCATATAAGAGATCAAAGAAAAGCAGGGATTATTCAGAAATTGAGTATTTCAGAATTTTCTGAAACCCTTTTTCACTTTAAATCGTTTTCAAACCATGAGAAAATTTCACTTTTAATAAAAGTATGTGACATTTAAGTTTGAAATATCGAAAACATTGCATAAGGAATCATGTTTTGACTTTGAAGCGAAAAAAAAATTTCGCCTTAAGCGGGATTTTCCGAAATTCTATTTCGTGTTAAACGAATTAATTAACATTGAATTTCAGAGTCATCTGACGGGACCTGAAAATTATTTCGTGTTAAGCAAAATTTCAACGAGGTTCGACTGTATTAAATTTAGTGTTTGTATTGTAGCCAGGCCCTGACTATCGCACGGGCAGCCGGGACTCATGCCCTGGGCACGAAATTTCTGAGGGGCACGAAACTTTTCATAATTTCATCTAAATTTCCATTTTAAAAAATCATAATTGTGCCAACGTTTTTGTTTATTTTAGGACTTTTGTTTGCACTCAGTATCAGTTTGGTTTTATCATTTAATATTAATAACAACATTAATAAGTAGACTTCTTATCATTATTTTCTAGTAATTGATATACTGTGTTTATCAAGTCATTCAATTTTATCATATTGCACATTTATCCAAAAAGTGACACAACTGAAAAAATGTGCTATTTGAGATATTAATACGATAAAATGACAAAAATATATCTCAATAAATGGTTAAAAGCACATTTCAATAAAGAATAGAAAAAATTCCGGGAACCGTTTTTCAATTTTTCGGAAAGCGTAATTTTTTGAGTTGACACTTTTCCAATAAGGGTGCAATATCTAAAAGGCTAGTATATTACTAAATCAACCAATCTAAGAGGTCACAAAAAATTGAAAGTGCCCTGGGCACAAAAACTCGCTAGTCGGTCCCTGATTGTAGCTTGTTTAAATTTTAACATGTTTTCAACATAATAACAACTGGAATACAAATCAATGATGAGCTTATTTATTGTTGTATCTAATACTGTTTAAATATTATGTAGATGTTTTTATGAAAAAAATATACTTTTGGGGTACCCTATATAGATTCAGGGGCGCCTGAACCTTTAGTACTTCCGGTATTGTATGATTACAATATTTGTTTCGTAGAAATGAATTTTAAATTTAATTCTTTTTTTAGCTATATAATTGCTAGAAAATTTGATTTTCTCAAAATCCAGAAAAACTAATTAATTCTGCAAACATTATACTTCATATTTTTTTTCGAAATCTCTGAGTAAATATGATTAAAAAATTAATCTTTTGTTTTACATCAATTAAATTTGGTTTCTAATTTTCTAATAAAAAAAAAACTAAATGATCAGTGTTTTATTCTTATTCAGTATGATCAAACAACCTTTCAATAATTAAAATAAAGAGAATCTCAGATTTAGCCGTTACTCATTTTGTATATTTTGAGTGGGCATCAAATAATAAAACCTTCTAATTCAAATTGGGAAAATCCCATTTAAAACCACAACGATTAAGTTTTCTGCGATGCAAAATGTGATCCTCTAATATCCTTTTTATCGTTAAAGGACTAGATAACAAATTCTCTTCATAATAATGTAATGATAAAGGAACGAAAATATAGACAGATTTATGAAAGATATAACTTTGATGAAGTCTTGGGTTTTAATCTTTCATTTTCCAATAATACATATAACAGCTCACGATGCAATTATTCCCAAATAATGACGTTCTGAAGATGATTCGATTTTATTATTTATATATGAAGAGTTTTACAGGATGTAAATTAAGTTTTTGAGAGAATATCGATATCAAGTTTTTTAGTGTAAATAAATTCAGCCGAGATATTTGTCTCTTTGTCTCCTAAATATATGTTTGGTATGCAAATACACAACGTGTATCTTTTAAAATTGTATAGCGTGACCATAATTAAATTCACGATACTGGAATCTCTGTGTAGCTTGATCTAAAACAATTAGAATGTGACGAGGCGACGGACGTTTCGTAAGATGACTAATAATGACATAAAGCGGAGGAATCCACCAAAATATAATTTGTTTCGAAAGTCATTAATAGGAGCAAATATAATACTTAACGATGCTCAGAAAAGAATTTACTGAATGAAAAATAAAAGGACTAACTATGTGTATATCCCCTTTTATTTTTCAACTAGTTGATCCGCCCGGAAATCAGTAACTTTATTTTGCGATTTCGATAAAAATAGTCATTTTCGGCGCGCATTTTGTTCTAAAAAAACCTTTTTCCGAAAGAAACTCCGGCACTCGTCCCCGCTGCCTACGGCATTGTGTAGCAGGCTTGCTACGCACGCTCTGCAATGGGGTTTAGTATCATTTTCCACCGCAAGGGGCGCGAAATCATCTGACTTAGTTATCAATATCTTAATTAGTTCATTTTAAGTTGAATGAAACAATTCCCATTGAAGAAGATTCCAAACATTTTTAGAACACTTTGTCGAAAAATGAAAATGTCCTAGGTCGACCACTTTTAATCACCATATCTCCCACACCCCCACAACTAACGACATGAAATCACTGTAGTGCACGATGGGAGACTCGTGGCTACTACCACACACAAACACCAGTGGTCTTCACTGGATAGTTGTGGTTGCAAAGTGAAATATAGGAACACACACGTCTATATGAAAATGCCCTAGATCGACCACTTTCAACCACCCTATCTCCCACACATCCAGAGCTACCAACATGCAACCACCATGGTGCCCGATGGGATACTCGAGGTAGGCTATTATCACACGCAAACACCAGTGGTCTGCGCTGGGTAGTTGTGGCTGCAAAGTGAAATATAGGGACGCACACATCTATTTATATACTATATATATATATAATATAAATTTCAAGATGCTGAAACTTTGAGATTTGAAAAGCCTGTATATTTGCAAATAGGGCTCGTTTACCCACAATAGGTTTTAAGGCAAAGTCAAATAAGTAATTTTTGGTACATAAGTTGATAGTCATATAAAATTTATCGTAGGGACAATACACTATATTGCCAAAGGTGACCGGTCACTTGCGATTTTAGACATTTTGTTAACTATCTAGAAAAATACATGAGGAATTAACCTGAAACTGCAGGTGTGTAAACAGTATAGTATAGGTTATATATTTCCGCGAAGATTTTTTCCGAAACCCCATAGGGGACTGTCAACAAATTGAAAAAAATGAATATCTTTTGGATAACCATGTAAAAACTAATGTAGCAAAGGCGTTCAAACTCGAGATTATTAATAAGTGGTTTATTGTAATATACCGTGTTCATTTTTATGAGGATAGCATGTATACGAAGAGAAATTAAGGTTTTTATAAAAACAGTCGCAAATTTCGTCAAGTTTTTTGCTTATAATTTTTCTTAATAGAAAAAAAAGTTATTTTGAGAAATATGTCAAACAACATTGTACATAACACTCTGCAATCAGAATGAAAAAATAATAAAAATTGGATGAAAAATGAGCAGGTTTACTAAAACATGTTTCATTGCGCATGCGCGAATGCAATCAAAATATAATGTGCAGAATGTATTAGCTAAGTATATAGAGCAACTTTTGTGAAAGTCTCAAAATCATAGCTTGAAAATTCTGAAAATTATCGTCGATAGAATAAGCTCGAAATCCGTTGTTCCCAAAAGGAAGCAAAAAGATGAGGGGTTGTATCCAAATAATAGTAGTACGCGCAATATTGTGTACGCTATCTTGGCACTAATCAACAGATATTTGATACAACGCCTCAACTTTTTGCTTTAAAATCAGGGCGACTGAATGCCACAGAAAGATGTGTGAAAGTTTAGGAATCAATACTGTTTCTTATGATACAGTCAAAGTTTGGTTTCGGAAGTTTAAAGCTGGAAATTTTGACAGTGAAGATGAATCGCATTCCGGTCGTCCTATCGAAGTTGATTGTGAGCAGTTAAAGCAAATCATTGATCAAGACAGAAATTTTTCAACACGAAATATTGAATTAGAGCGTAACGTTTGCCAAAAACAATAGTTAACTCTCTAAAACGCATAAACCTAACGTTTAAGTTCAACCGCTGGGTGCCTCACGAATTGACTGCTGAAGACAAGCGCAGGAGAAAAAACAGTTTTCTGACTCTGCTCAGAGATCAAAGGTAAGAGAACATTCTGGACAGAATGGACCTGTCATGAAAAATGGGTGTACTACAACAATACAAGCCATAAAGGAGGGTGGCCAGTGCTTGGGGAATCAGCTGGCTCGGTTGCAAGACGTGCCTTAACTAACAAGAAGGTAATCCTCTGCATCTGGTGGGATTGTCGCGGAATTCTGTATAAAGATTACCTGAAAAGCGAACAGACTATAAACAGTGCAATATACAGCAACATGCTGATCAAAGTTCGCGATGCGATTCGAAAAAAACGAAGAAACGAGTTCAGAAGGAAGGTGGTTCTCTTTTCATCAAGATAACGCCCGGCCACGCGTTAGTACGATGCCCGGCTGGACGCTCTACAAGCTGGATTGGGATTTGATGCAACATCCACCATACAGCCCCGAAATGGCCCCTTGAGATTTCTATCTCTTTTTACATCTGCAGCTGCATCTTGATGGCACAATCTTCCATTCAAATGAGGAGGTCATAAATGAGGTCGATCTCTTTTTGGACTCGCGCACGCCAAAATTTTTCGCAGAAGGGATTGAAAAGTTGGCAATTTAAACGGAGATTACTATACTCATTAGCTTTGATGATTTCGTATGTATTTATCATTTTACAATAAAAAAAAATTTTGGCGGAAAACTTTTTACTCAACGGAATATATATTGTTTTCACAGAAAAATTTTCTGATACATTTATCGACTCATTTTTGATCGTAAAAGCATGACACTTTAAGAAATTTGTATTGCAGTGATTTGGAATCAATTCATTTTGCATATTTAATGCTTTCCAATGTACTTGGAAAGTATTTAAGAATTCAGTTTATCTGTCTGTCTGTCTGCTGATAGCACGGAGAGACGGCAGTTATAACGATGCGAGTTATAACTCGCTTAAATATACTCGAATTGCCATGAAAAATTTATATATTATTGAAGTTTATTATGGTATAGAAACGTACGGTATAGAAACTGAAGACCGTAGCTTTTACAGTTCGTTTATAATGACGCTCAAAAGAATTCTGTTACATTATGGTCTATAGGAGAAACTTTTGCGGTGCATTTAATTGATGTTACGATATTTTAAACATAATTAGATTGATATGCAATACTGAGATGGACAAGAACCTGTTTTCTCAGAAGTACAGAATAAGTAGAATTTAGAGTTTGTTTACAGGGATGCACAGAATAATTCCATTACATTATGGTCTATGGGGGAATCGTTTGCGGTGCATTTTAATGATGTTATGATATTTCAAACATAATGAAATCACTGAAGTGCATTACACAATGTTTTCTATAGATTACAGAGGGTATAGAATTTATCTTTCATTTACACCGATGCGCAAAAGTACTTTTTACAGGATTGATTAAGATCGATAATTGTTGGAAGTACATTTTACGCTGTGTTATGCATTTTTAAAATTATCTAATTTGGATGTATTACGAGGGGTGTATAAATTCTATCGATCATATATAGGACTGCGCGACAGAATTCGAACGCATAAGGACAGCAACTGCTGAAAATGAATATTTACTGAGTTAATATGTTTTTTAAGCTGCTTATTTAGATATCTCATTTTATTCTATGAAAAAAGAAGTTTCTTACAGGATTGATTGAGATCGATAATTGCTGGAAGTACATTTTACGCTGTGGTAGGCATTTTTAAACTTATCTAATTTGGGTGTATTACGTGAGGTGTATAAATTCTATAGATCAAATATAGGACTGCGCGAAAGAATTCGAACGCATATGGACAGCAACTGCTGAAAATGGATATTTACTGAGTTTTTTTAAGTTGCTTATTTAGATATCTCATTTCATTCTATGAAAAAAAGAAATTTCTTAATAATATTCTATTATTGTACGAATGTGTTTTATAATCTATGCCTAATCCCTGATTTTTCATCCTTGTTCTAGTTATAAGCGATTCTATCATAGGTTTTCAGCAATTGCTGTTTCAGGATGACATTTATCGGACTGTCATATCCGGAAAATCGGTTCCAACATTGACAGAATTTTCTGAAAGATCGAAAAACGGAAAAACTGCTCAATTTCATAGTTTCTAAAAAAGACACCATCTCGCGCGTTTACGAACAAAAATAAATTCGTGAATGTGACAAAAAGTAGCCTGTTTGGATTTGAGGTTCGTCTTAAAAATGTCTTATTATAACTATATTCTCTTAAAAAATGAGAGAAAATTCATCCGTCAAGCATAGTTTATGAAACATTTTCCAATTACAGAATACTTTAACAAGCCTTCGCTGGGTATAATAAGGTAAATAAGAAATCTAAGTAAACATTTCAGAATACGCATAACGCATTTAAAAACCAGACTTCAGCAATTGACGTCCATAGCTGGAAAAGTTCTCCTATTTTTTTGTGAAGCCCGGTCTATGATGTATAGATTTGTATGTATTCTAGATAGTTTGTTAAAATTTAGTTTAGTAAGAAAACGCATAACACAGTTTAAAATTCTCCTTCAGCAATTTCTATCAATAGACATAAACATACTTGAAGTCTTTTGTAAAGCCCTGTATATTACCTACAGATCTTTATCCACATATTAAGCTTAAGTTTAATTCAGGCAAAAACACGTTTAAAACTGCTGAAATAACTCTTCAAGAAATTATCATCCATAAGCGGCTATGTATCCTTTTCTTATCGAGGCCCTTATGGGATCATGTTTATATTCTACAAACAAATCTTATAATGGTATAATAAACAGAGTTCAGCTTGAAAACACATAAATCGATTAAAAACCCCCTTTAAGCAATTCACGTTTACACTCAGTAATGCTTATGAATTATTCTTGTGTAGACTTGTATATGATCTATAGTATTTAAACACACCAAGTAGTATGTAAAAATTTAATCAAATTGAAAAAACACATACTGAAATAACTGAAAGCGCACTTGCAGCAATAGAGGATTGCAGTTATAGACAGTATTTCGAGTAAGTACAGATAATCTTCTGGTAAATGCGGGTTAGGATCTCTTAGAAAAACCCCCACGGAGAGCATTCCCCCCAGGGCCTATATCCCTCGTCTAGATAATCGGCCGTCATAAAATCAACCAACCAACCGAAATCTTCTGTGTGTCCCTGTAAGTGAAGGATAGATGCTATGCATATCATATTATACAACAAGTATCTTGTAGTAAACCTCAGTAATGTAAATCATTTCATTATATTTGAAATAGTATAACATAATTAAAATACGCTAGAAAACAGTTTTTCCCCGTAGAACATTATTTAACCGAATTCTTTTGTGTGGTTCTGTAAATGAATGATAAATGCTGTACACTCCATATTCTACAGAAAGCTTGTTTTAGTGCACCTCAGAAATTCATATTGATTTCATTTTGTTTTTTAAAGTGCAACGATTAAAATACACCGTAAACGATTTTCCCCATAGACTATAATATAATTATATGATTTGTAATTTTCCAACTGGACGAAAAATGGCCGGGCCAGGGTTCGAACCTGGGATCTCTTGGCTGAAGCTGCCATGCTCTACCAACTGAGCTATCCCGCTCTGATTGATTAGGTCGAATAGATTCGACCGGGATAGCTCAGTTGGTATAGCATGGCAGCTTCAGCCAAGACATCACAGTTTCGAATCCTGGACCGGACATTTTTCGTCCAGTTGGAAAATTACAACTCATATGATTTCTTTACCAATTTGAATAATTGTGTTAAAATTAATCGATAATATAATCGTTTTGGTTGCTCTTGTAAACGAACTAAGTGCTATACTTACCATATTCGATAATAAGCATCTTGTAGTGCACTTCGGTAATGTATATCAATTTCAATATGTTTGAAATAGTGTAACATTATTAAAATACACTGCAAAGGATTTTTCCTATAGATCATAATGTAAACTTTTAAGTAACTCTGTAAACGGACTATAAATGCTACGCACCTCATTTTCAATATAAAACATGCCATGGTGATTCAAAATAACTTATATCAATTACATGGCAATCTGAATAGATTTACGTGAATTAGAGCATGGACAGGCAACCAGACAGACAGACAGACTACCAGACAAACTGAATGTATAAACACTTTCATGTATGTAGGAAAGTATTAAAAAGAAGGAATCGTTTTCAATACGGTAATTTGTGTCGCATTTCTTTAGAAAGTTGACCCTTAAAATGTTATTTACCGGACAGCGTTGCTTAAACCTATGTTTTATTTAAAACACCTATCTCTACAGCTGTGCCACTATAAAGAATTGTTAGAAAACATACTTACATTTCTATATTTTCAAACAAATGTTATGTACAAAATCTATTATTCATTCAGTTGTACAGCACTTATGTAAAAAAAGAAATAAAAAAATCACAAGCATGCTTCTAAAATAACAAAAAACAAAATCTCTGGCTTTATTTTTTAAATTTTCCGAGATTCGCTTGTTTATTATAAGTTACATGATTAAGCAGGGATATTTCTCTTCATATAAATTTTTGAAACTGAGCTCACTATCAGAAAGAAATAGCACTGTAAACATCTTCAAGACACTTGGCTTGTATAATGTACCAAGGGACTCATAAAATGACCAGTACTCCAAAAAAAAAAGAGTCTACGATAAGCCCGACAATGCTACTAAAATTCTAAATGCATGTTCCCTAGAGAAAGGCATTGAATTTTCCTCGCATGATATGTGAAAGAATTTTAGAGAAAGTTTGAGGATATATATGGTATTGTGTTTTCAGTTATAATGCTGCATTATGTGCTCATTTATTGCATTCTATTGGTTTATATAGATATGCATTCATAGGTATAGTGCAAAAAGTTTCATCATGACTCTTTTATGCATTTTCTAAAATACACGCAAAAGACAAAATTTTCATGGAGCATGGATTTAATAAATTAGATTTGATTTAATTTGAAAATTTGATTAACATTTAATTTGAAAACAATGTGGATATAAAGCGCATTAAGTTTCATATAAATTGTGCTTTTCCAAAACTTAAATAAAATACATTTTATTGGGTTGTTCGGAAAGCTCCTTCCGTTTGGGAAAACCTATTCGTACCGGAAAATTCTGCCCGTCAATTATCAGAGATTAGATATCGGAATTAATGTCTAATAATTAAATAATGGAATTTTCCGGTACGAACCAACTTTGCTAAACGGAAAGAACTTTCAAACAACCCAATATTTGTAATTAACTGGGCATTGCTGTTTGAAAAACGAATTTCTTAGATAAAAATAGAGGATTGCTGAAAGGTAGCATGGACAACCCCAAACGACACAGAGTTCAGTGAAACATCAATAAAAGAAGCAAAGTAAATATTTATTTTAAATTTTCGCAAATATTAATGCCTGTTTACGTTGTTAAACATGTTGTGATGGGTTGAACTAACTTTTGGTGCTGCAGTAGCTGCAACCATTTGATAGTGAAATCCAACATTTGGATATCCGGTTGAACCATAGATCCAAATGTTGGAATGAATGTCACCATCTTATGATTGCAGCTACTGCAGCACCAAAAGTTGGTTACCACAATTTTTTAACAGTGAACTTCTCACAATTATACAACAACAGCAAGACGTTTTGGATGCGATAGCAGAAATTTTCCGATTGTGTCTGTGTATGCCGGAGGGCGGCAAAGGCAGGACAGGAATTTGGGTGGGGGGGGGGGGGCAGGGTGATCTATTGTCTCTAAAGAGCATTAAATAAGTCAGAAGAATCTTTTAAAAATAAAAATAGAGTTTAAAATGTTTGAAACTTATTGAATGCTGGTAGTGTAATAGAAGGGGAAACATAAATTTGGTAGGTTAGGTGGAGGGGATAATTTACATGATTATTTATTTATTTTTATTAGTGAGAAACGAATGTTACAGATTATATTTTTAAGTAAAGAATTTTAAAGATTTGAATCTCTTTGATGGAGGGAGAGTAAAGCGGGATTTTTATTATTATTATTATTTTTTTTTTTTTGGTGTGTGTGTGCGAGGGGGTATATTTATATTATTTAAATATATATATTTAATAATTTATATAATATTAAATATATATAATATATAATATATATAAATATATATATATATTTAATATATATAATATATAAAATATATTTAATATATTTATTATTTATTTATTTAATAAAGAGCAATAAATAGGGTAGAAGCGTTTTTTATATAAAAGTAAAGATTTAATATACTTTAAATTATTTGTATCATGGGGGGAAAGCAGAGGGGAAGTGTAAAATTGGAGGGAGGGGGGTTAAGATGTGTATTTAGATGATTATTTATTTATTTTTATCAGTGAGCACCGAATGTTACCGATTTATTATTTTTTAAATAAAGAGTTTTAAAGATTTTATTCTCTGCATGCTGGGGGGGGGGGGGGTAAATGGGGAGTATGATACAAATTAAATATTTACATAAATTTTACTTACGATTTTGGATAGCATGATACAAAATATAAATCAATTTATTGAAATAAAATATTTTCAATGCATAATATAGCCTTAGTAAAGTTGTGATATATTTAACAATGTATTGGAAAACTAAAAGTATTGTTTGCATGTGCAAATGCTTTAGAAGACAAAATAAAAATAATTTTAATTGTATTATAAAACAAACTTTTTAAAATCACATCATCGCGTCACTCGAATTTTTATATCATTTCTTTTAAAACTCATATTTTGAATTTATGAGAAATGTGAATAAAAAAGCATCAGTGAATAAATTTTATATATTTTTTTCATGTTGAAAATAATGTTTGCACCTATGAATTTAAATAGAACAAAAAGGAAAATGATGAAATTATATGAATATAAATTAATAGTGTCACTCAAATTTTGATACCATTATTTTAAGACCCATGTTTAAAATTATTTGACCCATAAGGTAAAGTGCTGCAACCCATTAAAGGTTTTTGTACTGATAGAAAACAGATGAAATTTTATTATTAGGAAAGCCGTAACATTTTTTTTTGTAATGTAGCGATGTATGCTTGCAGCAATAAGCAAAAAGAAAAAAATAATAATATGTTTGCTAATTTCCGATTATTAATACGGTTCTTTTTCACTTTTTACTCTAATGCATCATCTAATACACCAGCGTGGATTATGACGAAAAGGAGGGGAAGGAGGCATTTTTTGCTGAAGTGATTTTTTACTACCATTTTATTATGTGATTTCTACATAATATATTTTGAATTACTTTATTTTTCCCCTGTAGGTGATATCCACAGAAGGGAATTCTCTTGCACTTAAACTTGTCCAGCCTGGCGGAGCACTTCTGATTGGTCTCCTCCGTCACACGGGACTCCTGACTCCGCTGTTGTTTCTAAACACTCATCGCCATTCCATCTTGGATGCGAGCGGAGACGCAAGCATACTTACACGGCCTAAACATTCACATCTGTTTTAATCTTTTTAACTTTGGCACTGATGATGGTACTTTAGAGGCTCCGAAACAGCTGTTTGCTACTTTATATGTATTTTATTTGTGCTATTTTTCACGTTAATCATATATTTTAAGGGAAAGAAAATTACAACATATTTTTAGGCAAGTGATGTTAAGCCTAAGTGGTAGCCACAATGTTAAGTGATTTTTAGCAGCCGTTATTAACAGTGAACTAAGTAACAAAAAAAAATTAATTTATCTCTAAAAGTTCAGAAATAAATCTTGGGTAAGGTAAGACTATCAATAAAGCCTCAGTGCTTGAAATTGACATTCAAATGCTCATTTTATTTATGGAAAAAAATTCCTGCCAAAGAACTATAGCCATTTTTTCCCTTGCATAGTTCTGTATGAGAAAAATTTTAAAAAGTGTGTTCGCATCTGGGATGATTTTCTACATATTTTTAGCAAAATGGACGGTAAAGAATCTATAATCCGAGAGTTAAAAAAACAATAATAATCGTGAAAAATGTCTGCAGTCTAATTTTTATTACATATTTATATAAACACAATAGTTCCAGTTTCGTAAAAGAATCAAGTAGAACTAATTTTCTTGAAATAATTTTATCCAGACAGCTCTAATTTTAAAAATTAGCATCGGGGAGAACGGACGATAAGGAATTTAGTGCTATATTTTGACTCGCAAAATCGTCTAACACTTATTTATTTCGTTAATATTGTTAGTCAATCGTGCAATAGCATGTTTTCCAATATAAGAAATAAAAGGAAACCAAAAATATGTACTAAAATAAAAAATATTATTAAGAGACTTAAGAGGCTACTTCACTCAGTCGAAAACACCCGCTCGCTACTGTTAATCCTAAGGAGGAAATAATTTACGATATCTCATTTGCATTTCAATATTTTTAAATGATTTTTTGTGCATTGGATAGCTGAGGTCAGTGTCTATGCACGCTCTTTTGTACTTCTTCGATTTTGATAACAAGTTTTTTTTATTAAGATACTTTCACTTTCGGAACCCGTTTCGAAAGTGAAAGTATCCGTTCCGAAAGTGAAAGTATCCTCAATAATAAAAAAAAAAAACTGCAACAAAAATCGAAACAGTTCAAAGGAGCGTTCATAAAAATTGACCTATTTTGATTTTTTTTTTTCATTGCAATGCAAAAAAATCATTTAAAAATATAGAAATGCGAACGAGATATCATAACTTATTTCCCCCATAGGATTAACATTAGCGAGCGGGTGTTTTTGCCTGAGTAAAGTAGCCTCTTAAGAGTCAAAATTATGGGAGAATCGCTCATATATGCAGTTGCATTTGGAACAATTTTCTTCTCTTCTGGATGTTACATTTAATCTTTCTTATAATGTGTTTTTTCGTTATGCACTACTAGTCAGTATTTGGTCAAGTACTCGGCAATTCGGTCAGGTACTCGGCAATTCGGTCCAAAGCTGTGCTCTATACACCACTAATTAACACATAGAAAATATCGTTGAAAGAATTTTTCAAAAATTGATGAGAAAAAATGAAACAAATATTGTGTGTCCTTCTTATTAAATGAGTTCCGTTCAGTTTTTGTGGTCTTAATTTCATATTAATTCATTGCATTTCCCATTTAATCGTTGTTCCAATAACTGGTAAAATTTCTTATGCAAGAGTAAAGGTGTAAAATTTCCGGAGATTTTGAAGTGGTAGGAAAAAGTTAGCTGTTTTCTGAAAAAATTGTAAATTTTGGCAAAATTATTTGTATTAGTAAAAGCAAGGTTGTTCCAAATGGTGCCCTTTGAGGGTTTTCTTGGCTCGTTACTAGCTTTTTAATGAAATAAATATCCATTTTAAAGGATTCTCTAGTTAAAACTTTTAACATGTGTATGTTTTTATAATTATAAACACATTAAGATTTCTGGCTCCTTCCCCTATATAAAATTTTGAAATAGACATCTCCATTCAGAAAAACTGAATTCTAAATGTATGATTTGTGATTTTCCGTAAATTATTTTTACATGGAGATCCCGAATCACAGGCTTAATGCTACCACTGCAAGATGTATGTGCATCATATAAGATGTGTGTGCATCGCTACCACTAATATAATAAGATAATAATGTTGCATGTTTTGAATCATGTGAATAGTGTCGCCCTTAAATGTTTACAATTCACTCACATCTGCCCTTACGTACTGAAAGGTTCGGTAGGACTGCTAAAAGCTTTTCTTGCCATTATTTTTCTTAGAAAACATAAAATGAACAATTTTTAAGATTATGCACACTAAACAAAAGTTGTGAATAAAGTAAATTTGTGTACTTTATTTTAGGTAGCTTTCATTACAAAAAGCTACCTATTGCAGCCGTTCGGTGGAAAGCAATTCCAAAAAATTCTGGTATATTTACACCGATCATGACCCCCTGACCTCCAAACCACCCTCCGTTCAAATATCGATATATATATATATATATATATATATCTGACATATGTCATGCTGTAACTCTCTTATATATGAACCGATTTGGGTGTGACCGAGTATGTGTATAGGACATAACAAGGTCTCGGCCTAGTTCGTTGGCCAGCTTCATCCACCATCTTGTTTCAAAATGGCGGCCCGTTAAAAATTTGAAATTTTATAAAATTCAAAAAGATGTACAAAAAATAAAAAATTGAAAAAATTGTTTCTGTTAAATGTTACAACGTGATACATGGATTCTGGAGCATTTTTTTGTTTTTACTATAGCTTAAAAAATGGCTGAGATAGAGCAGTTTGAAATTTTAGTGTGGCTGAGCTTTTGAAAAAATCTGATATTTGTTATGCTGTAACTCTCGTATTTATGAACCTATATGAATGTGACTGTTCATGTGTATAGAGCATACCAAGATCAAGATTGAGTTCGTTGGCCAGCTTCATGCACCATCTTGTTTCAAAATGGCGGTAAGTTAAATTATTTAATTTATTTTTAATTTCAAAAGATGTATAAAAAATTAAAAATTGAAAAAGTGGTTTCCGTTACGTGTTAGATCGTGATACAAGGATTCCGGAATATTTTACGTTTTGGCTTTATCTTGAAAAAATGGCAGAGATATGGCAGTTTGAATTTCTAGTGTAGCTGACATTTTGAAACAATCTTTGCTATGCTGAAATTCGCATTCAAATTCAGTATTGAAGAAAACCGGGATTGAATTTTCTATAATCGAGTTCCAAGTAATTTAGCTTCGGGTGTTTGAGTAAAATAAGTTGAATTTTTAAAAACATGGACTATGAAAGCTACCTTTTCCTCCCGCTACAGGCCGGAAGGACTTTTTTATGTACACTTGTTATTCAGATATATATTTTTACAAAAACAATCAGATATATATTTTTACAAATGGACTTTACATATTTATAGGAACCAAATCAACTGTAGTTTTCATAGAAATGAGACTTCAATAAATATGAAAATGCAGATTTCACATTTAAAACTTTGTTTTCAACCTAGTTTATCCAGAAGAGTGCCAGGCAACTATGAAGTTTATTCAGAGGTAAGAACTATTTGCTAGAAAATCTGTACGTTCAATGATTTCACTAAGTTATCATTTGGCTTGATTATACCCTGTATTTGTCTGTGCACTGTAAAAAATCTGCGTAATGTTCCTGACGATTACTGCGTAACATTCCTGGGTTTTTTTCGGATTATTTCTGCTGATCCGAGAATACCGAGAAATCTGGTGTAACATCTTCCACAATGTTGTGTAACTTTTTGGAATACTTGAGGAAAGTGGAATTTACTGATCAACTGTGAGACGTTCGATATGTTACATGTGTAACATTCCTTAGTTTTTTCAGGTATACTTTTGAACTTTTGTGTAACTTTTCGGAATTATTGTAAAAGAGTGATCGGTGATCTGTGTAAAGTTCCATATGTTTTGTATGTAACTGACTTGTGTATGTTTCCTGGCATTTCTTTCGTGAAATTCCTGGGAAAATCTGTGGCAGAAAGGTGCCACAGGTTTTCTCATGAACTTCACCAAAGGAACACACCTCAGGAACTTCACCAAATATTTTACAGTGTGTGTCTTCAGTGTTTTTTTTTTCTTTTAGAGTAACTTACTTTTTATAAAATATTTTAGTTAAAAACAATTGTTTTTCTTATGATGTGCATACATATAGATTCAAATTTTATAATATTTACTTGGTTTCATCAGTTTATAAAATTTTGATAACTTTTTGTAATAAATATTCATTTATCTTTTTAATTTATTTTATTAACTGTGTTAAACGTTTAAGACAATTCAACATATTATTACTATGCTTGTGATTATTATTTTTCAACCAATTCATAAAAAAATATGTGCTTTCTAAAAATCCATACTTAAATTTAACAAGTTGGAAATCGTACGCCAAACGTGACAAATGAGATGCGATCGAACTATAACTAGTTTCAGTGAATTGATTTATATTGTCTGTTGTTATGATATGATTAATTTCCGTAATAAAATAAGTATGTTTTAAGTTGGGAACATTTTATCTTTGTTGACATTTACTGAAAGTTCCATTGGGACACTTAAGCATAGCTTTGAAAATTTCAGAGCTTTATATCCATATTTAGACTCTTTTTCCGTTTAATACTCTATTTCTCCGAAAACATCAATCCAAAAAAATGTCGGTAGGTTATATGATTGCTATAATTAAACAATTTTAGTATACAATTTGTTTTTAATTTCAGTAATACGGAAATAATAGGACTCCATCTTAAGTACGGCACCATGACAACCTAGTAATCACCATGACAACCTAGATTCATTACCTATCATGGGATATCATTAAATTAATTACGTATGATAGGATTTAATAGAATGAAGAAACCTTTTATTAATATATTTTTAATTTTGATTCGATTTTCATAAAATTTGAAATTACAAAACAAAATTCATCATCGATTATATACAGGGTGTCCATAATTAAACGACCCTACTTTAAAGTTGTCTGCAGACAAAACTATTGGTCAGAAAGTTGTGAAATTTTATGGAGAACATAATGAAGGGATGGGAATTTGTTTGGGCGAAAAAAAAATTAGTTAAAAATTTCGCCACCAGAGGGCGTTTTTATAGATAATTTTATAGATAATTTAGCATAACATTTAGCACACATTTACGATAGTTTAAAAATTTTATTAGAACATATGTTCCACATGACGGACATCATTTTTAGCTACCATCTGGAATCGTAAGATAGCATGTTCCACAGTCGTCCGGAGTGTGTTTTGGGAAATGCTAAGAACATGTCATAAAAAAAAGTCTTGTTGAACATCTTTTGCTGTAATAAAATTTGTAAACTATCGCAAATATATGCTAAATGTGTAATTCATTTTAAAAACGCCCTCTGGTGGCGAAATTTTGAACTAAATTTTTTCTTCGCTCGAACAAATTCCCATCCCTTCATTATGTTCTCCACAAAATTTCACAACTTTCTGACCAATATTTTCGTCTGTAGACAACTTTAAAGTAGGGTCGTTTAATTATGGACACCCTGTATATTAAGTTTCAAACCATTCGGTTGGGTATTTTTTCTCTGTTATATGCGGACAGACGGACGGAACAGACGACGACTATAGTGGTACATATTTGAAAATGAGGAGAAAAACAGAAAATAGCCTTAACGAGAGAAGAAAATTTCGCAAGGTATAGGTATATTCTGGCAACCTATTCACTTTTTCATATACACAAGCAATTTTTTTCACTATTTATATAATGTATTTAATATAAAGAAACTTATTTATTCATTTTTATAGATTCGCATAGATTATGTAACACTTTCCACTGTTTCAAAAATACTTTTACAAATCTTTACCATTTAATAAGGTTAAATATGATGTCTAAGCAAATAATTTGGAAAATGCAGAACAGAATTAAAAACCCAATTTCAGGAATTACCAACAATATTCGTAAAAATGTCCGAGTTCTTTTGTGCAGTCCTGTTTATGATATATAGATTTGTATATATACAACATAGCTAAAATTTTAGTTCAGTTATGTAACGCATAGCACAGTTTAAAATTCCCCTTCTGGAATTTCTGTCAATAGACGAAACTTACAAGAGATCTTTTGTGCTGCTCTGTATATAATCTATAGAATTTATATACACCAAGTAATAGGCAAAATATTAGTGAAATTTGAAAACGCGTTCCGCAACTGAAAACGCACTTTCAGCAATTATTTTTAACACACAGTACTTTAACCAAATTCTTTTGTGTGTCCCTGTAAATGAACGATGTATGCTATACACGCTATTTTCGTTTTCCTTAATAACAGTGATTAAATAGGATAAAATAATCTTATTATAATTTTTTGGCAGAAGTATGTTGATTGCCTATTTTGTACCTGTGAAATCGGCTCTCATGCTCACATGGATCAGAAAAGTATCGCTATCATGTTCAACAAATTATGAAATTATGGAATAATCCTTAGTGGTGTTTTATTACGGACATTCATCTGCACATGATATATAGACCGAGTGGGGGATAGGCCACGGTGTGCTACTTGACATTAAAATAACCAAATACGCAGGTTCGAAGAAAAACATGGAAAACTCCGAACGGTTAGGCCGAAGAGCACATGGGTTCAAGACTCGGCATCCTCCGTGTACCAGCATTGAGAGCAAAAGCTCTCTGTCGCTGGTGGGGCCAAATATTTCTCGATACAAATACTGCAATACATTTCTACAAAAACTATATCTACACTACATCTGTAATAAAGGGGGTACCTGTTAAGAAAGACAAATGTCTTAAACAGATACATTTCGTCCTTTTCCATTTCGACTTAGTAGGTTTTACGGAATTTTAAAATAATTTCAGCAGCAGATTAGCTTGATAAATATAGGGATAAAACTTACACTTTTCTAATTACAGCAGTTAAAATAAAATAAGTAAGATCTGTTAACAAAACTAATGAATATTCAACCAGAGGATGGAGTTTGTTTGTATTTTATGTATATTCAGGTTAAAACTTGATAAAACTTAATTCCAATAGACGGGGAAAAATCTCTTTAGGCAGGTTTTCGTGATATGAAGTACACTGTCTGTTATAAATATTCAGTATTATTTCGAAGGTTCATAAAATTTTCGCTTAACCCTTTAAAGCGTTTCAAGTAATTATGTTTCTGCAATATTGAATTCAGACCAGAATTTCTGAAAAAATGTTTTGTAAATAAAAGAATGGCACTTTACAGCTTTTTTCCTCAATGTTATAAAAGTAAAAGTTTGTTTAAAAATTCGGATACAAAACTTGATTAAAATAAAGTAGTATAACAAATATCATATCTTCCTTCAAGGGGTTAAGGTAAAATTCCGTATACAAAGATTAAGTTTTCACAGGTTTTACTACATATGCATTTATAATTTCATTAACGTGAGATTTAGATATATTTCACTGCTATTTGTATACAACACAAAAAAGTTTCTCTGAGGAGTTTCCTGATATTATAATGGCTGAAAATCTGAAGAGATTGTGTTCCAAGTGTTTTAGTTCGATAATAAGTGTTGACAGTATGTGTAGGGTCTGAGGAGGGAAAAGGGTAATTTTCTGCCCTTCTAAAATCGCAATTGAAAGTAGTGATGGGCGATAATATACGATATTATCGATAGTATGGACAACTCGATGTTATCGATAGTATCAATATTTTATCGATATCTACAGAAATAAATTTCTATTCTTATCCGATATCAGATCCGTTGTTATCAAAAATCACCATAATAATAATAATAATAATAATAATAATTATAATAGTTGCAATTTCGACCGCCAGGGTGCGCTTTCCTATCTCGGGTTCTATGAGCTCAATTACGACGGGGTTTTTCTCATTCGACTTGATTTCGAGATCCTTACAGATTTAGGTCTTATTCGTATAGATTATTAGAACAGGTTGTTATTATCAGCTATGACTTATTAAGCAGCTATGACTTATTAAGCTTTTATGAAGCATGACTTATTTGAATGTCACACTGAAGAGAAATTAATATGCGTTTAGTGAAAATGTAGTTATCTAGATTTTTCTAATATTTGGCTTACTCAACTGTTATTCTATCCCCCTCATGCATCAGAAAAGGATCGCAATCATGTTTAACAAATTATGAAATTACTGAGTATTACGTAGTTGCCTTTTGTTACGGACGTTCATCTATCATCTGTGCGGAGTGTCTATAGTCCTACATCGGGTCGGGTTACCCGCTTTTACCCGCACCCGACCCGCGGTTCGTGTCGGGTCGGGTTGGCGCTATATTTTTCGTTGCGATTCGGGTTCGGGTCGGGTTGGCTTCTACATTTTTGTTGCGGGTCGGATTCGGTTCGGGTTGACCCGCTTTTCCAAAAGAATGTACACGATATTTTTGCAGGTTAAAAATATGTATACTATAGGACCTCCATAGCGGACACTCTCTAAAATCGACCTTTTCCGCTACTTGGTTGACTTACTAACAATTTCACGGGGTAGGGGGAAATGAGGGAGACGAAAAAGCAATTAACAGCCTGGCGACTTGTAAATAAGAAAGGTAGCCAGATTCAATCCTTACTCGTCTTTCTTTACAAACAATCCTTGATATACGGGCCCCTCGAATGGAGATAAAGCGAAGAAACATTTTTGCTCATTAAAAGACATCTGTATCACAACCCCCCTCCCATCCATTATTATTCATTCTTCAATGTCAGTTCCTCTTGTAGATAAACCCCACAGCCTCTACTGTTTTCAAAGTGCAAATCACAGAAAAAAAAAATCATCCTGCATATAAAAGTTTTATAAAAATTATAACTAAACAATTCAGCTTTTTGTATCATGAGCAAAAACCATAATAAATTTCGTGTGGCCTAAAAAATAACAAGAAATGTATTATGTAAAAAATATCATTGAACAAACATTTTTTAGAACATTTGTTTATTTATTTCCTCATTAATGATATCCCAAGATTCCGTTAAGATGGTTCTCAAATAATATGCTTAACAGCACGAAACTTTCTGACGCATTTTGTGACTCATTTTTAAACGTAAAGGCATAAAATTAGCAGGGTATTGAAACAATTTGGAATCCATTTTTTGTCATCCATTTTATCATAGTCATCCATTTCGAGTTATAAGCGATTATTGCTATGTGACAACACGTTTTTCTCCTTTCTTGTGCTGCGGCGTCGGAAATTCGATTCAAAACGCTGACTTTGGCTGTATTTTCTGAAAGATCTTTGGCCTTTACCAAAAAATGTGAAAACGCCTTTTGATTACAAAGTTTCTGAATTAAGAACACTTGCCAATTTCACAATTTTCCGAACAAAAGTAAATTAAAAAATATTTCGTAAAATAGCTAGTTTGGATTTGAAAATATCCTTAAGGGGGTTTCTCAGTCAGCTCTCTAATTCTCCTCGCCAATATTAAAGATATGGGAGTAGAAGAATGCACCGTGCATTTAAAAATTCTCCTCATAAAATTAAATTTTTAATTTTTTTTCGTACTCTTCTTAAAAGATGTTTTTTTTCCGCCTTAGTTGCCAAAATATTTCTGAAATATCTGCTTAATTTAATATTTTATGTGTTAAAAGCGTAATATTATAACACTTCAAGATAAATTCTGATAAAAACATTAGCAACTATGAATTTCATTTCAACAAACGTTTAAAATGGACTGTATTCACTATCTTCGGTGAAATCTATTGCGGTCTGATATTTATGGCTATTTTAATACTATTTATGTGTTTACATTTTGATTATTTTTAATGTGTTAATTAAATAGCTGTCGTTAAGGATTTTTTTTTTTTTTTTTTTTTTTTTTAAGTTAAGTGCATAATTTGTTGAGAATATATATTTTTTGAAACATGGTCAAATGAGTGAAAAAACTATATGTAAAATTTCGAAAGTTTAAGTTTGCAAAATGTAGTCATTTATGTTCAATGTTTTGTTTTACTCTCTCTTTATTTTATTTTGTTCGAATTTTTCACTTCTAAATAAGCCAGAATTTACTCTATATATATTATGTCAATCGATTTAACTATGTAATAATAACAAAACAATGCGCGAAACTGATTTAAAACAATAATAATAAATAATCATTAAAAAATTTTTTTGCTTTTAAATTGCTGAAAATTGTTTCATTTTCAGTTCTGTAAAAAAAAAAAAAAAAAAAAAAAAAAAATGCGGTTGTGGGGATTTTAGATAATAAAATTAATTAATGTATTATATATAATGTATTATATATATATATCATAAGCAAAAACAACTATAATCTTTCATATAAATCATTAAAAAATAATAATTATTAAAACAAATCAGTAAAAAAGATGAATGTAATGTTAATATACTTTATCCTAATAGGAAATATAGAAATACAAAATTAACATTAACAAAATTAAACAACAACAAAAAAAATCTGTGTATATATGATGTAACATATAAGACAAAGGCTTTGCTCACTGTATTATTTTAAAAAAATTATGAGGTATTTTCTAGGACGTATAAATACTGCACACAGTACATTGCATATTTGTTTTCTGTTTTTGTTCTGTTTTCTGTCTTTTTCTGGAAAAAATGGTAAAACCATCTATAAACGATGATGTATTGGTATTCTTTCATATGTCCCGTTTAAAATAATAATAAATGTTTTAAAATACATTTCATTTTCAATAGCGAAGAATGGTATAGTAAACCTCCTTATCAGAGCATGAATTTTGTGAATATCCAATCATATTTACGAAAATTGAAGCACAGGCAGACAGACAAACTGAAGTAAAAAGTTTTCAGCTATGTTAAAATGTGTTTTTTTTTTTCTCTTCTTTCAGGCATATTTATAATTTTAAAACTCTTAAACAGTAAAATCTTTTAAGACGAACTCACAAGATACCGAATAAAATTCCACTATAGACAGGTTTTCATCTTAGCAGGTACACTATTCCTTATAGTTTATATTATTTTCACCGAGACCATGAAATTTTCCGTTTAAAAATGTTTTCCGCTTTACATACGTTCTGTTTCACTGGTTTTAGTATTTAATCTAGCTTACTTAATTTAATTATAAAAAGCATAACTTCTTCAAAATGCACGTAAAATATAACAATTCATAAAAAAATAATGTATTCGATTTTTTAAATTGAATCTGGGAAACAAATTCACACCACTTTTAAGCAGGGTTTGTTGATTTAAATCAGATTTATTTTTAACATTAAGATGATTAAGATTAAGATTAAGATTAAGATGATTTTTTTTTAAATCATTGATGTAAAATAACTTTAGTAAAAATTTTATTTCAAATTTAGATCAAGATATTTTGTAATAAATATTATGTTTTGAAAAAAATAATAGTAATAAAAAGTTTGTAAATTTAAGGAAACGGAGAGACTGAGAATTCAAAATCCATGATTTTTAATTTTATTTAAATCAAATATCACACTTTAAAATAAAAATCCCAATTTAAAAATAAAGAATCTTAGCTGAAAAACGTTAAAAGATTAATGAATATTTATCTATTAAAAAACATCTAAATCTTATGTAATTTTTTTAATACAAAAACATGGAGACATTCTGTGAGGATATGGGAAACATTAGAATAAATAAATATAGGCCATTCAAAAGTTTTTTTAATTAAATTTATGTAGATATCTCATTACTTCCACATGTAAATAACAAGTGGTTCAATATTCTGATGTAAGTTTATTTATGCAAAGGTTTGGAAAATAAAAGGATTTCATGGCTTGTAATAGTCTGAAATGTTTTTATGTATATTTTTAACATTTTCCAACAAAGTTGAAAAGTGTTTATTCATTCGGTTTGTCTGTCCGTCCGAGCTCTAACTTTCGTAAATATACTCGGATTTCCCCGCAACTGATATATGTCATTGAGGTCAACTATGGCATGTTCGGTATTGAAAATGAAGTATGTAGCACTTATAGTTCATTTACAGGCACACTCAAAAGAATTCTTTTACATTACGGTCGAAATCGCATGAGGTCGAATGAGGCAAAATCGTTTGCGGTGTATTTTAATGATGTTAATATATCTCAAACATATTGAAATTGATATATATCACTGAGTTATATTACAATTTTTATGCTTATCATAGATTATAGAGAGCATAGCATTTATCGTTCATTTACAGGGACATACAAAATAATTCGGTGCAGTACTGTCTGTGAACATTAATTTCTAGAAGAGTTTTTTCCGTTGTGGCACGCTTTTTTAAATGTAACTAATTTTCTACATATTGCTTGGTGTATATAAATTCTATAGATCATATACAGGGCTGCGCAAAAGATGTCGAGTACATTATCTTTCATTGACCGATATTGAAGACTGGAATTTGTGAGCTTTGCTGTGCGTTTCCTAACTGAACTAAATTTTAGCATATTGTGTGGCATATATACAAATTTATTGATCATGTACAAAAAAAAAATCAGATATTTTTCAATTATTAATTTTAATTACTGAAACTGGGTTTTCGAATATGATATACGTTTTCGAGAATTGTTTACTTTGATATTACATTTCACCTTATGAATCTATGAAGTTTTGTTACATTATTCTGATTGTGTTGGAAGGCGTTTCATAATCTATGCTTAACGCATGATTTTTTTTTCCTGTTAAAAATAATTTAAATTTTAGTTACTTATAAATGTAAGCTAATTAACAACTAAAGTTTTTATAGTCTTAAAAAAACCTGATTTAATTTTTTTTAATTTAAATTAAATAAATCTAACTTTGATTCAGTCTAAACTCAGTAATTGCTCAGGAACTCAGCTGGAAAATTGGTTTATTTTCAAATATTTTAATAACAAAGAATACATTTTTTTTGTTCAGATCCATTGAAATTTGTAACATATAATCATCATCAGAAATCATCTTTATGTATGTATAATACATTCTCAAAATTCATTAAGTGAATATTATATTTGTTAAATTGCAGTTTAAGCAAGTGATCATATAACACAAAATAATTCGTTTTATTTATTTCATGTTTTCAAAAGTAAAAGGTAATTCACCTTTTCAAATTAAATCTGTTTCTATTGCTCCATTTTTTGTAACTGTAATATTTAATTATTCATATGATTAAAATATTTCAAATCAACCAAGTGAATGAGTATTTTTTTTTCAAATAAATTTAAAAGAGCTATTTTAGTTTTTAATTTTAATGATTTTGTAAAGGTTATTTTCTCAGAGTAAGCATACAGGTATGTTTACTCTGAGGTTATTTTACTTTAAAATGTGTATTTAAATAATAATAATAATAATAATAATCTGAATTAAATAAAACAAAAATCCGAATTAAAAAAATTCGATTTATTTATTTATTTATTTATTATTTTTTTTTTAATAAAAAAAATCACGAACCTTGCATTTAAGGCGCTTCTGAAGGAAAACAAAATCCCGATTCAATAATGCGAAACTCTAGCACATTTCAGTGATTTGAAATCGAATATATATTTTTTCATTTTTCGAGAAAGGAATATCTTGAGTTATAAGCAATTGTCTCACAACGACCTTTATCGGGCTGTCGCATCCAGAAATTCTGTTAAAAACGAAATTTTTCACCAAGTTTTTCTGATAGGCCTTCTATTTTTAACGAAGAATGGAAAAGCTATTCAGTTCCCGAACAACATATGGTTTCTGAATAACAGCATCTGCCAATCTCATGCGTTTGCGAGCAAAAATGGATTCACATATATGTCGGCTCATCTGAGCATTACAACACAATCAAATTTCATTATTACACAAGTATTTTTACTGAAATTGAGACATTCAGAGTGCGAATGAACATAAATCTGACACACAGAAGTGAAACAATTTTTCATTATAATTCGAAGTGGTAAATAGTGGTATTTTTCTGGTACTTCGAGGTGAAATTGCTTGTCATATAAAAACATTACTATAATTTACAATAATTATATTACTCTAATTTACAGAAAATCTGAGAAAAATTTTAACGATGACTTCGTTGAGAGAATTTTTGAAGAATATCTATGTAGTCAACTGATTTTGTTTCAGTTTCAACAATCAATTTTCATAGTATCATAAATTATTTTATCTTTACCTTTTTTTTTTTATTCAACTTAAAATTTCACAACTTGATAAAGTAACTACGCATGTTTATACAGTTTAATGCTTTCTAAGTTTTAGTTTTTAATTATTATTATATTTTTATTTTTTACCAAATATCTTGCATGTCTGAAATATAACGCAGAGTCTGTATTTTTTTTCTTTAAATCATTAAAAGTAACAATATAATAAATTATAACACCTTGTAATAGTATATTACTTTTAAATGCTAAAGGTGTAAAATTAACTTCTATAATATAAATTAAAATAACTTTTATTAGTTGTTTTACATGTTTCGACTCTTTCTGAGTCATTTTCAAAAACAAAATGCAAATATTCTAAAGATGCACGGGCTTTGAAGTTATTATTTTCATATACTTTTTTTTTAAAATTATGCACGTTATCTATTATTTTTACCTGATTGTTTATTTTCATATCTTTGACCATGGAGTAATTCTAGCCAATATTCCTATGCCAATGTTCCATTTATTAGCATAATAGGTTTAAATTGAATCACACCTTTCCAGATTCATGTGTAGTATATTATCCCTTGACTCTTCTCCCTCAAACAAATGTTTTAAGGTAAAAGTGCCTGTTTATAAAATGAAATACATGTTTGAAATAAAAGTCTAAATAATGTAAATCAACACCTTGTCTATTTTTCTTATTTTCTTGAAAAATTCTCTGAATGTTAAAACATGTGGAATTACTTGAACACCAGACTAAAAAAAAAAAAAAAATTGAAATTTTTTTACAAAAAGATCTTTGATGCAATCCGTAATGATTCATTGATGCAATGATATTCAGTCTTCATAAATCCATTCTAGGTTAGTATTAGCACAAAACATGTCCTTTAATTAATAATAAAAGAAAATGTTTTTATTATTATCCTAATAAATCTTCAATGATGGTGTGAGAATCATATTCTACATTATTTAAAAACATAAGATATAAGAGCAAATAAAATAAAAGTTAAAAAAAAAACTGGGCATCTATTAATTAGATGTGTGAAAACGGTGTTAAATCTTAAAGGCATTTACGCTTTAGTTGAAATTTTATCAGCTATTTCGGGTGTAAGTGTTTTCAAGAAACAATATCCAACATTCAAGCTTAATAATAAATCCTAAGTTCATTCACTTTTAATAATAATGTTTAAAAAATAGTCTTAATATAATAGTTTAAAATTTAACAATTTCGTCTCAAATAGAATTTGTTCCTATTTCAACAACTTATCATGTTTAAAAGATAACGTTATAGAAGCTTTCTAAAAAAGGAAATATTTTAACAAAACAGAGAAAGAGTGCAGGTGTGCAAGTGCCTTTTACGGAAGTTAAAATAATCATTATTAGTTTCTAAAGATGAAGAACATGTGGTATTTGTTATCATTGCTCTGCGACTCTGAAGGGACTATCTCAACCAAGCAATTTGCGTAAATGCAAATAGTTCAGTCCGCTTAAGAGTTACTGGCAGCCTTGTGGTTAAAGAGGTAGTTGACGCACCCTTTCACACCACTGATTGATAATATACGTGAAATTGTCGTAATCCCACTTGGTTAGGGGGGGGGGGGGATGCCATTTTTCTAATCACTTGATCATAACTCACTTTTTTTTAACAAAATGTGTTCTGCGCAACAATTTGCGAATGTCAGCGACAAATGCAGTTGCAGTGTCATAGATTTTTCCATTGACTCTTGCTGATAAAACAAAACAAACTGCTAACTCACGAAAAGAATAAATTTTCTTGCGGTTAACCCTTTATCTACAAACGCATTATTATATCTAATGTTTTGATACAGGCATCTTTTTTGTGGTGTACATTTTCATAATTGTATTGAAATATGGATTAATTTCCTGTTCCTTCGGTTTCGTGTCTGATTCGGATATAAATATTTTGGGGTTCGGGTCGGTTTCAAGTTGACTTTAAGCAGAATTTTCCAGTTCGGGTCGGATACACAACCCGGCCCGTGTAGAATTCTATTTTCTTGTCCTCAATTTCGAGTGTAGATTGAATCTTTCGAAAATCTAAAAGTAGTGAAATAGTGACTAACTTTTGAAAAGTAGTTTGTAATCGCTACATTTTAAAACAAGTAGTTGTAATTAACTACATTTTTGATAAAATAGTTGTAGTTGTAGTTCGCTACTAAAAAAAGTAGTTTTTCAGACCCCTGACTTATTCACATTCAAATACGTATTTATTTTCATAGTTCTGATCAACCTTTTTGTGAAAATCCCAACAATTGGCAATTTTTTTTTTTCAAAAAATATGTTTTTCGGAATCTCCAATGTCTGAAACGTGTAAATCCGTCAAAAACATTTTTTCGATTTTAAAAACGACTACAAGACTTACCCTATACTACGTATGATGGGTAAATAAAACTAAACCTGCCTATAAAATTATTCTGCCTTAGAATTAAAATTTCATGGTCTGGAGGTAATACACAGTATACGTGCTAAAACGGAAGTTGGTTTGAAAGGATGGTTGTCATCAGGGTCGTACTGGCATGACAAAAAGGGCGGTGGCAACCTGGATAAAAAGGGCGCCAAATTCTAATCAAAAGGGCGCCAACTACTATTTAAAAGTATCTAAAACAAATTTTTTGAAAAGTTAACATACGTAACGGCTACATGATTATTTTATATATTTTGAATGAGATAATTCCTATTTTTCAATGGTGTGTCCTTTATTTGGAGATTAAATGCATTAGAAATCCAACCTAAATGGAGTAGGACTTATGGAATTGTCAGTTTCACTGTGAAATACCTTTTACCCCCCCCCCCCTCCTTTCATATGTAATTTAAGTCCCAAGAAGGTGGCCATAAATTTTATTTTAAGGGGACTAGGTACTTTTTGAGCATTTTTTTTCATTTAAGTATTTTAAGGTACATTTTTGGCATAATAATAAAGGACTCAATGAAGGAAAATGATTCTAATAAGAATTTATTCAATTTTCCAGGCAACATTCGAAAATTTTTAAAATGTATCTTTTCCTACAATTTTGAACATTTCCAGCTAATTTTTTAAAAAGTATTCGTAGAAGTGTGCTCTACAATTTTAAGTATCTGATTTTTCCTAAGTTAATTAGTTTGGGTGAAAAAAAAAAATAAAATGTGCTAGTACCTGTAAAATTACAGTGAAAAACTAAATTTATTTTACATTTTTATGTGTAAAAAAAAAAAAAAAAAAAAAAAAAAAAAAAAAAACTTTTTACTTTCTTGTAAATCTGATACTTAGTTTTATCAAACGTACCATAAAAAGTTGGGGGGACGCGGGGGGACGGCGTCCCCTCACTTTTTTATTTTATGTCGAGCGTCCCCTTACTTTTTATTTTCAAGGGGGACGCTAGAGAGGCGAGAGGACGCCATCTTTTCAAACTTACTATTTTTTTTTTAAATTATGAGTACACCAATAAATCAACAATTTTAAGAAATAAGGCATTGATTTTTAATACTTTTCAACAACATGGAAAGTGTTTACGGTGTCAGATCGCTTGTCTGTCTCCATCTGTTCGCATTCTACTTCTAACTTCCAAAAGTTTGCTTGAATTTCGACAAAATTTTATGTATATTTTTTCAATGTAGCCTTATCACTATTGTGAATTATGTGTATAAGCATCAGGATTTCGTTTACGAGTGATCAAAAAAGAGTTCTTTCATATTACTGTTTACTGGGCGGAGATTGTTTGAAATACACATAAATGAAGTAATGCTATATGGTATTGAAATTCGTTACAACATATTCCCTATCAAAAATAGCATTTATCGTTCGTTTACAGGGACGTTAAAAAGTATTAAAAAGTTAAAAGTTAACAGTAATTGTTTGCAATGCATGGAAAACGGTGCACGAAACATTTATATTTATTTTACAAGGCCAAAGAATCCGGACACATTGTCAGACTTGGGTTCAGTTGCTCGAAACGTGTTTTCGATTATATTTTGTATTTTTCAGCTGAAGAAAATATTTATTTGCTAAGTGATACGTAAATGATATTCGTATACAGGGCCACACAAAAATAATCCAAATACACTACCGTCATGGCCGGATATTTCTTGAAATGCGTTTTGCAGCTGGTTTAAATTTTAGTGTGTTATGTGATGAGCATATGATCATTAATTTCTATACATGACCACTCAAAATAATTCGAATGAATACGTTACCATTTATAGATAATTATTGCTTTGGTATGTGTTTAAACTGAACGAAATTATATTTTCGATTAAAAAAAAAAAAAAAAAAAAAAAACGCTAGACATGCTTTTCCTTCACACATTGTTGCACTAAATTAATTTTACAAACATTTGTGTGTAATGAATATAATATATATTGGCCGGTATACAGTGTGTCTGTGTATTATAAAAGTTGACACGCACTTTAATTTGTTACCTGCTGGAGATAAGTAGATAACGTAAATTATAAAAAAGTTTAAAATAAAGTAAACAAAAAATAATATTGAAATAATATTGTCAATGAAATAATTATCTTGTTAATTTTCAACCATTTATACAATAACTCTTTATGCGACTCTTCTATTCAAAATTTGTCAGTCAGAAAAATTTTCCTTTTTGCTGCAATAAAATCATTAAAAATCTGCATATATTTAAAATTAAATTTAAAAAATGAAGGAAGAAAGCTGACTTATAAAACCTTTTCGAACCATTTAAATATTACTTTATCAGTGAAAATGGTCCTGTGCACATATTGGCGATAGCATTTTTAGAACAAAATTAAATATTAAAGAAAAAGAAAAAAAAATGCATCGCAAGTGTATCTACATAAAAAGCTGCACGGGCAGAAATCATGTAAAGAGACAGTGTAGTTTTAAAAGAAGTTCACTTTTTTACCAGCTTTCTTTTATCTTACATTTCTGTATCTATGCGAGCCCCACCAGTGGCTGAGAGGTTGTGCTCTCGAAGCTGGTAGACGGGAGGTGCTGGTTTCGATCCCAATCGCGCCCCTCGGCCTAATCGTTCGGAGTTTTCGTGGTTTTCTTCGAGCCGTGGATTTATCCATGCGTAAATACGGATTAGGTTCCCTTAGAAAGACCCCCACGAAGGGTACTCCCCCCGGGCCTATATCCCTAGTGTAGATAATTGGCCGTCAATAATCAACCCAACCCTGTATCTATGCGACAGTCAAATCTTGTGATTCATTTTTCACCCACTTCCTGTTGACGTAGATCTTTGAAATTTGGAATATATATATGTATACCTGAGGAAAATACATGAATTGGACATTAATTTTTTTAAAAATTAGATCAGTAAGGAGGGGGGGGGGTCGGTCAACGTCGGCACAAAAATGGCATTTACCCCTATAGAAATAACATTATGATTGTTTAATTGAAAAAAAAAATAGCTCCATTGTTTCAAAATTCATCCATTTTCACCACATTGCTGCCCGCATCAGTATGACATCATTGAGCGACGCACACATTTGTGATTTATAATATAAGTTGACTTTTTTGAATTTTAATGAAAGTATGTTTTTTTTTTTCTTCTATATTTAATTTATTTTTATTAACGTTAAAAGTAATTTTATTAGGAAAGTGTTTCTTAAATAAGTCATCTGGCACAAGCATAAGTATTATTTGCCATAGAAACTCTACTTCAAAATTATATCTTTAAAAAATTTCCGCTCAATTCTTTATAGTCCATAGTAGAAATAGCATTTTACCTTACAAAAATTCGGGTCGTTCTGATTTTTGGGTATGTTGTAAAGGCTGACCCTCTAATAAAAAAACCAAGTTTTCGACCTTCTAGACCTTGTGCGTTTTTCACAATATTGAAAAAAACCAATATTTTTCGGCACTTTTTTCGATTTTTCTTAAATAACTCAAATTTAATGCATTTTACAGGAAAAGCACTGTTACCATTTTGTAGAGCATAAAATTCTCTACAACATGCAGTATTCATGTTTGAAAATTTTCCAAATAGGGGGTAAGATACAGAGCCGGGAAAAGTGTTAAATTTGGAAAAAATGTAAAAATCCACAAATGACGTTAGTTTTTGCTTAATAACCCACTTTTAGTGCATTTTAGAAACAAAATTGTCATAGTCAACTTTTTAGAGCATGAGATAGTCGATAGTTTCATTTATTATAGGTTGACCCTCTAATAAAAAAACCAAGTTTTCGATCTTCTAGACCTTGTGCGTTTTTCACAATATTGAAAAAACCAATATTTTTCGGCACTTTTTTTGATTTTTCTTAAATAACTCAATTTTAGTGCATTTTACAGTAAAAGCACTTTCACCATTTTGTAGAACATAAAATTCTCTACAACATGCAGCATTCAGATTTGTAAATTGTCCAAATAGGGAGTAAGATACGGAGCCGGAAAAATAGGGTAAAATTTGCAAAAATCCACTAAAGACGTTAGGTTTTGCTTAATAACCTACTTTTAGTGCGTTTCAGAGACAAAAGCACTTTCCCCATTTTGTAGAGCATAAAATTCTCTACAACATGCAGTATTCATGTTTGTAAATTGTCCAAATAGGGGGTAAGATACAGAGCCGGGAAAATAGGGTTAAATTTGGAAAAAATGTAAAAATCCACAAATGACGTTAGTTTTTGCTTAATAAATGCACTAAAATTGAATTATTTAAGAAAAATCGAAAAAAGTGCCGAAAAATATTGGTGTTTTTAATATTGTGAAAAACGCACAAGATCGAGAAGATCGAAAACTTGGTTTTTTTATTAGAGTGTCAACCTATAATAAATGAAACTATCGACTATCTCATGCTCTAAAAAGTTGATTATGAGAATTTTGTTTCTAAAATGCACTAAAAGTGGGCTATTAAGCAAAAACTAACGTCATTTGTGGATTTTTATATTTTTTCCAAATTTAACCCTTTTTCCGGCTCCGTATCTTACCCCCTATTTGGACAATTTACAAACATGAATACTGCATGTTGTAGAAAATTTTATGCTCTAAAAAATGGTGAAAGTGCTTTTGTCTCTAAAATGCACTAAAAGTAGGTTATTAAGCAAAAACTAACGTCTTTAGTGGATTTTTGCATTTTTTGCAAATTTTACCCTATTTTCCCGGCTCCGTATCTTACCCCCTATTTGGACAATTTACAAACCTGAATACTGCATGTTGTAGAGAATTTTATACTCTATAAAATGGTAACGGTGCTTTTTTCTGTAAAATGAACTAAAATTGAGTTATTTAAGAAAAATCGAAAAAAGTGCCGAAAAATATTGGTTTTTTCAATATTGTGAAAAACGCACAAGGTCTAGAAGGTCGAAAACTTGGTTTTTTTTTAGAGGGTCAACCTTTACAGCATACTCAAAAATCGGAACTACCCGAAATTTTGTAAGGCAAGGCCCTTTTTTGCGCTATTTCTACTGGACTATTAAACACTTATAGAATGGCATGGATTCAAATCAATTTATAACTAGAGTAGATTTTTATATCGCTATTAATAGTGTGGTAACATTCACTGAGACGATTCCCACATTAAAATTTCAATTCATCGTAGAGAATATTTACGAGTTAAATAACTTCTATGTCAAATTTGAAGTTTCTAGTACTGATAGTTTCAGAAGAATAACAAC
The DNA here is from genome assembly GCA_963931845.1 of Maratus michaelseni. NCBI lineage: Eukaryota > Metazoa > Arthropoda > Arachnida > Araneae > Salticidae > Maratus > Maratus michaelseni. The sequence goes on along the minus strand of OZ007599.1, from coordinate 82,044,666 downwards.
TTTAAAAAGTTTTCGGCTTATTTCAGCACTTAAATTTCGAATATTTTAAAAGCCATTCTTCGTGAGCATCTGCATGTTAATAGCTACCAGATAAATCGTGATGAAACGAGTTTAGAAGATTTACTTAACAATCAGGGCTTCAAAATGGTCTGCTTTTTGAATACCAGTATTTTCTTAGAAAAATTTTATTTTTAGATTTTTCTTGTAAATTTTGAGAAACAACCTTCGGAAGTAAATTTTTGCAGGAAAGTTTTAGAAACCTACTAAGAAATTTTCTGTTAAAAATGTAGGTATTCAGTTTGTGAACCATTTGAGAGCGCTGGACAATTCATCCTTTTAAAATGTAAATTAAAAAAATAATAATAAATAAGATTTTAAGAGCATGTAAGTCCTGAAAGTATATGTGCGCCAAGTTTTAAGTCAGTTACTCTTGCTCAAATATTTCCACACAAATCATGATGAAACCAATATTTTTGAACGTCTTTCTCCATTTCATCCCGTAAAAATTCAATACTTACAGATTAGAAGTAACCTAGTAACTGATTTAAAGAGTTACTAATTCTACAAAAATTTTGATAAAACGCGATTTTCAGAAATCCATATATATAAAGCTGTTTGGTAATTCTGTCAAATCTATTCCATCGAAATTCGATCGAATACGCATGCGTCAAAAAATCACCGGCCAATGAGGTGAGGGTCTATGACTGTCTCTACAAACGTGTTTGGGATCGTATCATCTGTTGTTTTTTTCTGTTGTCACGTTGCGTTAAACCTAGGAAGATATTTATCTAGAACTCACTGTGGAGTGTTTAGAAGGTATTTATTTTATTTATTTATTTTATTTATTGTAATTTGTATGAATACTTAGATGTCCATTTCGGATTTACTGTTTAAAAATGAATTTAGGCTCATAAGTTGGCGAAATCCCGATGGAATTTTTTTTTTTTAGATCTCTATCATTTTGTTTATATAGTACAGAAAATAATTATTCAAACGTGTAGAACACGTAATACAAAATTGGACCACTTATGGTCTGTTTATTATCGGGAATGAATCTTATGGTGTTCCGATTGATAATGAATTCGATTATGTAAATATAATGTCAAAAGACAGTACGCACGGTAGTAATATTTTTATTATTATGTGTTCGAAAAAAGCAGAATCTGAGCATCTGAATATAAGTTATAAAATAAACAGAAATATATTATCTCTATTCGATTTAAAAGTTTTGTCATTACATAAGTGGGCTATTTTATTTGTAAAGAGTATGTATGCATTATATTGTTTGTATGTATACAAATCTTTATAATGTTTTGATTTGCAAACTCTTAATATTTGAATAATGTTTACATTATATTTGTTTGTATGTATACAAAGAAGTATATATACAAACAATGTATAATGTATCATGTAACAATATTAATATTTACATTGTATTGTTTGTATGTATACAAATCTTGAATGTTTTAAATGGGCAAATTTGTAATGTTTTTTCTGTTATTTTTTTTAAATGTCAAAAAAAGATAAATTTTCAAACTTGGTATAAATAACTTAGGTACTTTTCTCTATTATCCCATTGACCACTTTTCATAACAAAACAGAAATATATTATCTCTATTCGATTTAAAAGTTTTGTCATTATATAAGTGGGCTATTTTATTTGTAAAGAGTATGTATGCATTATATTGTTTGTATGTATACAAATCTTTAGAATGTTTTGATTTGCAAACTCTTAATATTTGAATAATGTTTACATTATATTTGTTTGTATGTATACAAACAATATATGTATACAAAGAAGTATATATGCAAACAATGTATATAATGTATCATGTAACAATATTAATATTTACATTGTATTGTTTGTATATATACAAATCTTGAATGTTTTAAATGGGCAAATTTGTAATGTTTTTTTATGTTATTTTTTTTAAATGTCAAAAAAAGATAAATTTTCAAACTTGGTATAAAAAACTTGAGTACTTCTCTATTATCCCATCGACCACTTTTCATAACAAAATACTATCGCCAAACTGTATGATTAAATGCCAAAATTGCAGTCCCATTTACTTGATGTCGAAAACATTATACGTGTTTTTTATGTCATCAAGTGGTTTTTAATTCAACATTTGCGTGTATTTTTCATTATGTTTATTTGATTTATTAGTTATTTCATTAATTAAAATAACAATTGTATCCTTAAATTCTTATATTTTATTTATTTATTTTAATATTCCAATGACAACGTTCTCCCATTTATTTGGCGATAGTTTTTTTTTTTATGAAAAGTGGTCGATGAGATAATAGTGAAGTACCAAAACTTAATTACGTATATGAGTATATTCTTTGACAGTATTAATCATTACTCGATATTTTAAAACTGCATCATATTTGTAGAATTATATTAATTTAAACAATGCTTCTATTGAAGTGTGAAGAACCATATACCTCTATGAAGAACCATATATTTACATAATTGTCTTCATTAGCAATCGGAACACCATAAGATTCATCCCCGATAATAAACGGACTATAAGTGGTCCAATTTTGTATTACGTGTTCTACGATATTTTTACATACATTTAAATAATCATTTTCTGTACTATATAAACAAAATGATAGAGATCTAAAAAGACAATTTCCATCGGGATTGATTTCGCGAACGTTAAAAAAGCCTAAATTCATTTTTAAACAGTAAATCCGAAATGGACACCTAAGTATTCATACAAATTATAATAAATGAAATAAATAAATACCTTCTAAACACTCCACAGTGAGTTCTATATAAATACCTTCCTAGGTTTAACGCAAAGTGCAAGAAAAAAACAACAGGAGATGATCCCAAACACGTTTCTAGAGACCGTAATAGACCTTCACCTCATTGGCCGGTCCTACCGGAAGATTTTTTTTATGCATGCGTATTGGGTCGAATATTGTTGAAACATTTGACAAAATAAGCAAACTGTTTCCACCTAGGTATTTATACACAATACAACAAATAAAATAAATGCCTTCAAAACCCTTTTGATCATCACATCAGCGTGCAAGACAATTTTTTTACCGGAAACCGTTTGATGAATTTCATTATTTTTCCGTTATCGATTGACAAATTTTACGATTTTACCGCTAACGATTGCTGAATTTCACAATTTATCGACTATTGATTAACGAATTTCATGATTTTTTCCATGAACATTTGTCGAATTGCACAAAAAAAATTAAGAATATCGTCAAATTGTCTTGGGTAAAAAAATTTTGAATATTGTCAAATGCCATCGAGAAAAAAGTCTCTTTGTCAAATGATTTTGAAGAAAAAATCGGGAAATTCACAAAATGGTTTCAGAAAAAACTTCACCAAATGGTTTCAAAATTCTTTGAGTGACAGCGGGAAAAAAAATTTCATTTTACATTCAATCATCGCAATTGGCGAGTGTGACTAAGTTTAGCCAGTGGTGGCAATAACATCAATCACCAATTTCCAGTATTACTCGCCGATTGGTGAATGTTAATTTTGTCTTATATCACAAACTGTATTTACATATACTACTAGATATAATGATTATGAACCATGATTTTTCTGTTATTGGGCGAGATTCATGTTTTTTCAGCAATTCTTTGACGAAATTAGTGTTTTTTCAGCGATCCTTTGAAGAATTTCGCATTTTTCTCACGATCCTTTACGAAATTCGCATTTTCCAGCAATTCTTTGATAAAATACATTGTATTCCGCAATTTTTAGACGAAATTTAGTAAAAAAGCGTGATCTTTTGGTGAAATTTCCTTTTTTGCGATTCTTTGACAAAATTTGCTTATCTTTCGCGATCCTTTTGCATAATTACGTTTTTTCTGTGGTCTTTTAACAAAAGTCATGTTTTCCCATTATCCTTTGATAAAGTAGTGTTTTTTCCTCAATCATTTGACAAAATCTGTTATTTTCCTCCCGCGAAGATTGGTTAGATGTTTTTAGTCTGCAGGTGCCCTAAAAAGTCTGTGACGCCCGTTGCTGCATCGCACACATTCTTCCATGGGGCATCGAACGAAGTAAATTCAACCTAAAGAATCATTGTTTCATTCCTGACATTTCTCGAAAGAAACAACGTTCAACTCATTGACTGAATTGTAAAGGGCGAAATGTGTCAATTAGCAGAAAGTGCGCAATTTGTTCGTTCATGGAAAAAATCGTGAAATTCGTTAACCGATAGTCGATAAAATTCGAAATTCGTCAATCGATAGCGGAAGAAGTGCAAAATTCATTAATCTACACAATGGAAAAATCGCAAAATTCATCAACTGGTTTCGGGAGAAAAATTTTTCGAATATCGTCGAATTTCTTCGAGAAAAAAATTCACAATCTGCCAATTTCGGGGATGAAATTTACCAAATGGTTTCAAAATTTGTCGCGCGACAGCAGAGAAAAAAAATCTTTTTCCATTCAATCATCGCAATTGGTGAGTGTGACTATTATGTTTGACCAGTGGTGGCAATAAAGTCCATTGCCAAATTTTCAGTATTACTCGCTGTTTGGCAAGTGCTAATTTTGTCCTATACTTCAAAACCCTTTTGATCATCACATCAGTGTGCAGGACAATTTTTTTTACGGGAGACCATTTGATGAATTTCGTGATTTTTCCGTTATCGATTGACCAATTTTACTGCTATCGATTGTTGAATTTTATAATTTATCAACTATTGATTAGCGAATTTCCTGATTTTTTCCATGAACGTTTGACGAATTACGCAAAAAAAAAATAAGAATATCGTTAAATTGTCTTGGGTAAAAAAAAATTTAATATTGTCAAATGCCTTCGAGAAAAAGGTTGCAAGTTGAAACGGCTGTGACTTCTTTTTCATGTTATGCATCTCCGGTGTCCACCCCCCCCCCCCCAAGTGGGACACTTTTCTAAATTTTGCACATACCCCTCATGTGATATATCGGTGGAAAAGTCTTTGACCACTTATTCATGTTATGCATCTCCGGGGTCCATCCCGCCCCCCCCCTAAGGGGGGCACTTTTCAAAATTTTGTTGACACCCCTCATGTCATACATTGTTGGAAAGGTCTGTGACTGCTTAATCATATTATGCATCTCCGGTGTCCATCTCCTCACTTTGCCCCCCCCCAAAGGGTACTTTCTAAATTTTGCACATTACCCTCATGTTATATATCATTGGAAAGGTCTGTGACCACTTAATCATTTTATGCATCTCCAATGTCCATCTCCCCACTTTGCCCCCCCACCCCCCTAAGGGATACTTTTCTAAATTTTGTTGACACCCCTCATGTCATATATCATTGGAAAGGTCTGTGACCACTTAATCATATTATGCATCTCCGATGCCCATCTCCCCACTTCCCCCCCCCCCAGGGATACTTTTCTAAATTTTGTTGACACCCCTCATGTCATATATTGTTGGAAAGGTCTGTAACTGCTTAATCATATTATGCATCTCCGATGTCCATCTCCCCACTTTGCCCCCCCCCAAAGGGTACTTTCTAAATTTTGCCCATTACCCTCATGTTATATATCATTGGAAAGGTCTGTGACCACTTAATCATATTATGCATCTCCGATGTCCATCTCCCCACTTTGCCCCCCTCCCTCCCCCAAAGGGTACTTTCTAAATTTTGCACACAACCCTCATGTTATATATCATTGGAAAGGTCTGTGACCACTTAATCATATTATGCATCTCCAATGTCCATCTCCCCACTTTGCCCCCCCACCCCCCTAAGGGATACTTTTCTAAATTTTGTTCACACCCCTCATGTCATATATCATTGGAAAGGTCTGTGACCACTTAATCATATTATGCATCTCCGATGCCCATCTCCCCACTTCCCCCCCCCCGAAGGGGTACTTTCTAAATTTTGCACATTACCCTCATGTTATATATCATTGGAAAGGTCTGTGACCACTTAATCATTCTATGCATCTCCAATGTCCATCTCCCCACTTTGCCCCCCCCCCCCCAAGAGATACTTTTCTAAATTTTGTTGACACCCCTCATGTCATATATTGTTGGAAAGGTCTGTAACTGCTTAATCATATTATGCATCTCCGATGTATATCTCCCCACTTTGCCCCCCCCAAAAGGGTACTTTCTAAATTTTGCACATTACCCTCATGTTATATATCATTGGAAAGGTCTGTAACTGCTTTATCATATTATGCATCTCCGATGTCCATCTCCCCACTTTGCCCCCACCAAAGGGTACTTTCTAAATTTTGCACATTACCCTCATGTTATATATCATTAGAAAGGTCTTTGACCACTTAATCATATTATGCATCTCCGATGTCCATCTCCCCACTTTGCCCCCCCCGTACTTTCTAAATTTTGCACACAACCCTCATGTTATATATCATTGGAAAGGTCTTTGACCACTTAATCATATTATGCATCTCCGGTGTCCATCTCCTCACTTTGCCCCCCCCCCCCAAGGGGTACTTTCTAAATTTTGCACACAACCTCATGTTATATATCATTGGAAAGGTCTGTCACCACTTAATCATATTATGCATCTCCCATGTCCATCCCCCCACTTTGACCCCCCAAGGGTGTACTTTTCTAAATTTTGCATACACCCCTCATGTGATTTATCGATGGAAAAGTCTGTGACCACTTAATCATATTATGCTCCCCACTATGAAATTTGTCAAGTTAAAGCAACTATAAATTTTACTTTTATGGTATTATCAAGTTGTTTGCCGTCAAATTTTGACGGGTTCCATCTAGTTTTCTTTATAAGGATACTGGTCTATTTCACCCCTTTCAGATTCATATTGGGATGTTCGGAAAATTCCTTTCATTTGGGAAAACTAATTCGTACCGAAAAATTCTGCCCGTCAATTGACATTAGGTATTGAAATTAATGTCTAATAATTAAATGATAGAATTTTCCGGTACGAATTGGTTTTCCCAAACGGAAGAAACTTTTCGAACAACCCAATATTTTTACACGTTGTTCAAAATTTTGTATACAGTTTGGGCAGTGGCATATATAATCCAGAATGTTAAATAATCTATTCATCATATATAACATACCTGCGAAATTTAATCTCAGCCGAAAACACCGTTTAAATGCTACCCTGCTCAGACACATACACATATTGACTCATTGCAAAATCACCAAACACAGACTTTGGGAATCTTAAAGAAAATACCAACTCGCACACATGCATACGCACATACATAGAGAATTGTTACAGAAATAGGAAAAGCGGACTCAGGGAACCTATAAAAGTAAAGATATAAATTTCATAGTCTTTTTTCTTGTCATGATTACAATATTTTCCTTACATTATACGTGTCCGTAATGTAAAAATGCAATAATTTTCAATGCTCTTAGTATACAATATTTATTCTATGACTATCTCAAAAATAAACAATGTCTAACAAAAGTCTCGTTGCGTGGATTAGTGTTATTAAATTACGAATTCTATTTCAAATACGTATTTTCACACATGAAATAAGGTTAACAATATTTTAATTTATGGGAAGCTATGAACGACCAACAGATAAAAAACTTTAATTAATTTAATTTAAACAAATTTTAATTTAAAATTTAAAATTTAATTTTTCAATTACTTTTCTCTGCAATTCAAAATGAAAAGCAAGATTCATAATCAAGTTTGCCCTATGGGTGATACAGATACAGACCCTGATGATCGAGACTATGAGCGTCCCCCCACTTTTTTCCCCAGGACTACACCACTGGTTGATTGTGTTCATGACGACCAATTATCAACACGGGGGATATAGGCCCTAAAACGGGGGTGCCCTCCGTGGGAGGTGGGGGCTTTCTAAGGGAACCTAACACGTAATTACGCAAGGAAATCAAAGGTTGGAAGAAAACCACGGAAAACTCCCAACGATTAATCCGACCGGCGCGATTGAGTTCGTAGTTCGTACCCAGCACCTCCCGTCTACCAGCTTCGAGGGTACAACCTCTCGGCCACTCTCGCTTTAAACTGTACTTATAATACTCGAATCTTTACAAAACTTCATGGGAATGTACTAAGGGTAATAAAGTATAATTTAAGCAAAAAATAAGAAAATCGATATTTTTATGTCATTTTTCGCTGAATCAAGGGTACCAAGTCCCTTTAATAGGTGTTTTTTTGTTGTTGTTGTTAATGCCAACTACAACTTTATACTAATAGCCATATGTTTCACAATTCTGTCAGAAATAAGTTTGTTATTGTAATTTATTTGAAGGATATCTATAATAAAAGAAAGGAGTTTCTCTCTCTGAGTATATGTTCGTGTGTGCGGAAAAAAAAAAGAAAGAAATGGCTAGGAAAATTTACTGTGCGAAATGTCTGTAAATTTGGATGAGAATAGTCCAAGGCAGGTCTTAATACACCTGAGTTTTAATTTTGTTGTTTTTTTATATAATTGGCCAAGATATTAATTAAACCCCGCAATTTAATCCCTTGGAGACGAGCGACCGGTATACGTGCCATTTTACCCTTTCAGGGGCAAAGTACTTATGTTTCTAAAATGTTGAAATCAGTGGTTCACACCGGGATTTAAAAACAAAATTTATTTCAAAATAAGTAGAAGCGTTTCTTCACGTATATTATAAAAGTAAAATTTGATTCCAAAATTCTGGTGTCAATGTGGCGTTTGGGAATTAAAATTAAATGGTGAAAAACAGTTAGTTTAAGAAATGTGAAGAAATACATATTATAATATGGCAGACTTGCTAATGGTTTTTTAATCGACAGAAAAACTTAGCGTTATCTTATTTGCCAAATACATGCCAATGAGCTTATCTTGAGCCATTTGCTCTAGCATCTTGACGGTACAACAAATGGGCCTCACAGTTTTCGACTGTATAATATCATAATGTATAATATCAACATTTCTTTCTTTGCTGATGTCTGTACGCCGAGCGTGTGTTAATTAGTATTTCATGGAAAAATACCTCCACATCCGGTTTCTATTTTCTTCAGAAAGTTACAGAGATCCAAAAATCCCACAATATGGTATAATCAATAAAAAGTGTCACATCTGGTATTACTACAGATACCACTCGGTATCTAAGGTGAAACTCCACCGAAATGTCTTCTTAGGGAATTTGTCTTCTTAGGAACTCCCACTAACAGCACTGAAAACTAAACAAAAACACATCTGCGCTTCTCTTTCATCCATTCTTTTGTGAAACGACTTTTACAAGTTTCAGTGGTTTATATATTTATTTCGATTACATGCCATGTGTATTTTTCAATTTGTAAATCGGGGTGGTGTTTGAAGTTTATAGTCGTTAAGCACATACAGTTTTTAAAAAAAAGGTTTTTAGATACTATTGGCATTTTCAAATGCCAAAAAATTGTAAAATTTTTTCAAATAGATATGAAAAATTAACCTTTTATTCTTTGAAAAGCAAAATTTACATAAATTTCCATTGCCCAAAAATTAGTCTTGGCGGTGTAACCTATATTATCATTAAGAAATTATGGAATGTTCCAGTTTATTAGAACTAAGGGCATCGATTTATGTGTGTGCAGTGTTGAATTCAGGCGGTGACCCGGGTGGGACATCCCCCCCCCCCATCCAAGCAATAAAATGTCCCCTGTGGAAAATGTGATATTGTGTGTTTTGAATGGTCAAAAAGTACAATATCCACCTCTGAACTCTACAATGCCCCCCCCCCCCCACAGAAGTCCCTCCCGGAGAAAAGTGTCTGAATTCAACACTGTGGTGTGTGTGCTTGTGGGGAGTGTACGTGTGTGTAAGTGGGTGCGTAGGTGGGGGAAGAGCTATTACAAAAACACGATAATAGTTTTTTACAGTTATTTTTATACAGGAGCTGGAAAAATCTGACTAACGGCGCCATGATTACAAAAACACGATATTAATTTTTTGAAAGTTATTTTTACACAGACGCTGAAAAATGTGCCGTAATTACAAAAACACTATATTAACTTGTTGAAAGTTATTTTTACAGAGGCGCTGAAAAAATGTGACCAAAGGCGCTATGATTACAAATACACGATATTAGATTTTTTAGAGTTATTTTTAAACAGGCCCTAGAAAAATCTAACCAAGGGCGCCAGGATTACAAAAACACGATATTAGTTTTTTGAAAGTTATTTTTACAGAGGCGCTGAAAAAAAATCTGACCAAGGGAGCTAGGATTACAAAACATGGTGTTAGTTTTTTGAAAGTTTTTTTTTTACAGAGGCGCTGAAAAAAATCTGACCAAGGGCGCCATGTTTTAAAAAATATATATTAATTTTTTGAAAGTTATTTTTACAGAGGCGCTGAAAAAAATCTGACCAAGGGCGCCATGTTTTAAAAAATATATATTAATTTTTTGAAAGTTATTTTTACAGAGGCGCTGAAATAAATCTGACCGAGGGCGCCATAATTGCAAACACGATATTAGTTTTTTACTTTCTTCTATCTATAATAGAAGAAAGTATTGTAATCGAAATTTTTTTCGACTTCCGGTTTTCGACGGATTTACACGTTTTAGAGGTCAGAGATTCCGAAAAACATGTTTTTACAAAATGTCTGTCTGTCCGTCTGTCCGTCCGTCCGTCTGTCCGTCTGTCCGTCTGTGTGTCTTCATTGTACCATCTAAAAGTGTATGATGGTATGCTTCAAATTTAACCAAATTTTTTTTTCTGTATTTTTCGCTATGGCAAGCAGGTTCTATCAGAATTTGGGGATATTTCGACGAAAGGGGGCGCTGTGATCGATATTTTTGTTCCATTTTCACTATTGTACTATCTAAAAGTGTATGATATTATGCTTCAAACTTAGCCAAAATTTTTTTCTGTATTTTTGGCTATGGCAAGCAGGTTCTATCAGAATTTGGGGATATTTCGACGAAAGGGGGCGCTGTGATCGATATTTTTGTTCCATTTTCACTATTGTACCATCTAAAAGTGTATGATATTATGCTTCAAATTGAACCACATTTTTTTTCTCTGTTTTTGGCTATGGCAAGCAGGTTCTATTAGAATTTGGGGATATTTCATCGAAAGGGGCGCTGTGGTAGCCATTTAAAGATTTAAAATTAAAAAAAATGTGCAAATTAAAAAAAATAGAAATCCTAAAAAAAAATTTTTTTAAATGTTCGGCTTTGATCCGGAGAATCCGGAGCAATTTTTGTTTTGCTTCTATCTTAAAAAATGGCTGAAATAGAGCGGTTTGAAATTTTTGGGTGGCTGACATTTTCAAACAAGACAGCAGAATTCATCCATAAACGGGTTTAATTTATGAGTTTTAGTTAACATGGTTTCGGCAAATTTTCTTTCATTGTTGTAACTATTAATCCTATTATATGCTTATCATTATATATTTATATTCGCCAACGTCAAATTCTCGCCAAACTTGGCGACAGTTTGCGGAATATCGCCAAATTTGGCGACCAAAGTAAGTTGTCATAAATGAAGCCAACTTGGCTGTAGAGGACTAATTTGGCGATATTCTCATTCAAATTCAATGTTGACGAGAACTGGGATTGAATCTTTTTTATTTAGATTCCACGCTATTTACCTTCGTGTTTTCAAGTAAAATTAGCTAAAATCGTAAAACCAAGGAATAGGGAGGCTATCTGTTCCTGTCGGTTCAGGCCAGAAGGACTTTTCGTAGTTTAGTATACATCGATTGTTCGCATCCCTGTAACCCGACGATTCGCAAGCAGCTGACGTAGACGAAAAATATTGATTTTATTGGCGATGTGATAGCGAATTTTGAAGTATTAACATGACTGAGATAGAAGAAAGTTTTGGGATTGGCACATCCGACTAGTTTAAACTTATTTTTACAGAGACGCCGAAAAAAATATGACCAAGGGCGCCATAATTACAGAAACATGATAGTAATTTTTTAATAGCTATTTTTACAGAGGTGCTGAAAAATTCTGACCAAGGGCGCTAGGATTACAAAAACACGATATTAGTTTGTTTGTTTTTTAAGTTATTTTTATAGAGGCGCTGAAAAAATCAGACTAGGGGCGACATGATTACCAAAGCCGCCTCTGAAAATGGCACCAATTAAAATGAAAATCTCTTCTCTTAAATTGCATTCCATTTTTTTTTCTTTTTTCGTCGTTTGTACTTTCACAAAAAGCAGAAATATTTGATCACCCAGGGCACTAAATATTTGACAGAAAAGTTAATTTTTTTAAAGTTATTTTTAGAAAGACGCTGAAAAAGTCTGACTAAGAGCGCCATAATAACAAAAACATAAATACTATATTAGTTTTTTTTAAAGTTCTTACTTTCTTCTATCTATAATAGAAGAAAGTATTGTAATCGAAATTTTTTTCGACTTCCGGTTTTCGACAGATTTACACGTTTTAGAGGTCAGAGATTCCGAAAAACATGTTTTTACAAAATGTCTGTCTGTCCGTCTGTCCGTCTGTCCGTCTGTGTGTCTTCATTGTACCATCTAAAAGTGTATGATGATATGTTTCAAATTGAACCAATTTTTTTTCTATGTTTTTAGCTATGGAAGCAGGTTCTATCAGAATTTGGGGATATTTCGACGAAAGGGGGCGCTGTGATCGATATTTTTGTTCCATTTTCACTATCGTACCATCTAAAAGTGTATGATGTTATGCATCAAATTGAACCAAATTCTTTTTCTGTGTTTTTGGCTATGGCAAGCAGGTTCTATCAGAATTTGGGAATATTTCGACGAAAGGGGGCGCTGGGATCGATATTTTTGTTCCATTTTAACTATTGTGTCATCTAAAAGTGTATGATGTTATGCATCAAATTGAACCAAATTTTTTTTCTCTGTTTTTGGCAATGGCAAGCAGGTACTAGTACAATTTGGGGATATTTCGACGAAAGGGGGCGCTGTGATAGCCATTTAAATATTTAAAATTAAAAAAGATGTGCAAATTAAAAAAATTAGAAATCCTAAAAAAATTTTCTTTAAATGTTCAGCCTTGATCCGGAGAATCTGGAGCAATTTTTGTTTTGCTTCTATCTTAAAAAATGACTGAGATAGAGCGGTTTGAAATTTTATAGTTGCTGATATTTTCAAACAAGACAGCAGAATTCATCCATAAACGGGTTTAATTTATGAGTTTTAGTTAACATGGTTTCGGCAAATTTTCTTTCATTGTTGTAACTATTAATCCTATTACATGATTATCACTATATATGTATATTCGCCAACGTCAATTTCTCGCCAAACTTGGCGACAGTTTGCGGAATATCGCCAAATTTGGCGACCAAAGTAAGTTGCCATAAATGAAGCCAACTTGGCTGTAGAGGACTAATTTGGCGATATTCTCATTCAAATTCAATGTTGACGAGAACTGGGATTGAATCTTTTTATTTAGGTTCCACGCATTTTACCTTCGTGTTTTCCAGTAAAATTAGCTAAAATCGTAAAACCAAGGAATAGGGAGGCTATCTGTTCCTGTCGGTTCAGGCCAGAAGGACTTTTCGTAGTTTAGTATACATCGATTGTTTGAATCCCTTTAACATGACGATTCGCAAGCAGCTGACGCACAACAGAATGACGAAATATATTGATTTTATTGGCGATGTGATAGCGAATTTTGAAGTATTAACATGACTGAGATAGAAGAAAGTTTTGGGATTGGCACATCCGACTAGTTTTCTACAGAGGCGCTGGAAAAAAATCTGACCATGGGCGCCATAATAACAAAAACACGAACACGATATTAGTTTTTTGAAAGCTATTTTTGCAGACGCGTTGAAAAAAATCTGACCAAGGGCGCCAGGATTACAAAAACACGATGTTCCAGGATACCATGTGTAACAATAGCACATCTGATTGTCGATAACTTATGTTATCTCGAAATTGGGTTATCTTACTGTCTTTGATCCCACACAGTTTGCTTATGCTAGACTTTTAAAAATAAAAAGTATTACTTTTTAATTTACCATATGAAAATCTTCGAATTTTTATGCCTTTCAGAATGCAAAACTTTAAATGTGCTTCCAAAAAAAAAAAAAAAAAAAAAAAGTGACGAGGGCGCACCGGGCATTTGCCTCGTTGCCCAGTGGGCCAGTACGACCCTGGTTGTCATAACCCAATGACCTCTCATTTGGACCAGCCCTTGGGTAAGAATTTATTTTATCGAACTGTTCAATGAGGTAGATTTAACCCACAATAATATGATATTACTTTTTTATAAGTTAGAAGCTGAAATTAGCAATTAATATTGTGTTTAATAATTTGATGTGTAAACTAGAATATTTTTCATTTCTTCTAATTGTAAGAGCTTATATTATTTGTGACGTGTGGTTCAAATGGAATTATTCTCTTATTTAAAATACAATTTAGTTTGCTCTTATGGCAACAGATGGCAGCATCAAAAGAAGGTTTTTTTTTTTCTACTCTAAATCTAAGATCAGTTAGAGCCGTTTATTATTATTATTATTATTATTATTATTATTATTACTTTACAAAATTTTATTGTTATTTAATAAACTTTCATTCTAACCGTTAAATGCTAAATTAAATTCTGACGTTTTCCCACTTGTAAAAGATATATTAATTGCAAAATCCTTTATAAGGAAGTGCGCTAATTTTTTTTTCTTCCTTTCTGATATTTTTTTTTTCTTATGAAGAAAAAGCATATCCATTATAGGTAAAAATGAAAGCATTCAGAATTTGTTTGGTGAATCTTATCTACAGTTTTTACATTGTTTTCTACTACACACATGTAACATTGTAAAACTTCATTTATTACACGTGTATACAAGCAGTGATGGGATTAAAATAATTTAACAACCGGTTCGCAGCCCTAGGGCTCCCAACACATTTTAGCCCCCCCCCCCCCCCCCCTCCCTGCCGAAAGCGAAAAATTTTTACATGAAAAGGGACTTGGGGGAACAATTTACATTTAAAAAGGGGACTAATTAGCGATCATTTTTCTAAAAATACTTTACCCAGTTTTCCTAATTATACAAGCAAATTTTTAAACATTACTCTAGAAAACATCCTTAATGGTCATCTATCACACCTGATAAGTCAGAGGAAAATTAAAAGGAAAAAGAAAAGTCAAAATTTTACAAATTCGGCGTTATTTTAGGAGGCGCATAAAGTAACATTTTATTACTTTGACATTATTTCAGGTCCCACGTAAGACTCCTATAATAGGAGCTGACGCATATCCATTTTGTTTCGGATTATTGGTGCTCAGTTCAGCATCAATCTAACGCAGCCGGAGTTCGGGTTGCCTAAGACTCGGTTCTGATTAGCTGAATCGGTTCTCATTAGCTTGGTTTTTCGACTGAACTTCAATTTGAGCACCAAATCTGCGAGGATGCGTCAGCCTCGTCCCACGTAATCGAACAATACCCCGCAAAAATTTTATAATTTCGTTTGTTATATCGGGTACGGCACGCTCGGGAGTAAATAAACAAAAATTTCACATTTTCAGTGTTAGCTCCTGCAAACCCAAAAAATCCGAGGAAAAATAAGACAAGGGAATTTTATTATTTCAAATCTCGCGGATTTTAAAGAAAAAAAATTTTTTTTTTTGGAAAAAAGAACTATTTTTGTGTTATTTTAGGTACCCGCTTATACAAAGAAAATAAGCGTAGAAATTTTACAATTTCGGCTTTACTTTGGGTTCCGCGGATTCTTGAAAAAAGGTAAAAAAATTTCGATTTTGCATTACTTTATGTTGCGAAGAAGAAATGTAGGAAAGAAAGAAATCCGAGATGAAGGAAGCAATACGTAATAGCGTATTTTATTTGTGACTTGTGGTTCAAATGTGATTATTCTCTTATATAAAATACAATTTAGTTTGCTCTTATGGCAAAAGATGGCAGCATCAAAGAAGGTTTTTCTCTACTCTAAAGTTAAGATCAGTTAAAGCAGTTTTGTTATTATTATTATTATTATTATTATTTAAAAAAAATTTATTATTATTTTATAAATTTGCATTCTAACCGTTAAGTGGTAAACTAAATTCTTACGTTTTCCGACTTGTAAAAGATGTATTACTTGCAATAACCAGTGATTATTCTCTTATTTATAATACAATTTAGTTTGCTCTTATGGCAAAAGATGGCAGCATCAAAGAAGGTTTTTCTCTACTCTAAAGCTAAGATCAGTTAAATCAGTTTTGTTATTATTATTATTATTATAATTTAAAATTTTTTTACTATTATTTTATAAATTTGCATTCTAACCGTTAAGTGGTAAATTAAATTCTTACGTTTTCCGACTTGTAAAAGATGTATTACTTGCAATAACCATTATAAGGAAGTGGCTGATTTTATTTTCTTCGTTTCTGATATATTTTTTTTCTTTTGATGAAAAAGCTTATCCATTATAGGTAAAAATAAAAACGTTCAGAATTTGTTTGTTGAATCTTATTTATAGTTTTTAAATTGTTTTCTACTGCATACATGTAACATTGTAAAAACTTAAATTGTTAGATGTGTACAAGCAGTGGTGGGATTCAAATAATTTAACAACCGGTTCGCAACCCTAGAGCTCCCAACACAATTTAACCTCCCGAAATGGGAACATTTTTACATGAAAAGTCACTTGGGGGAACAATTTACATTTAAAAAAGGGACTAAAAAGCGATCATTTTTCAAAAAAATACTTTACCCAGTTTACCCCTCAAAAATTTTATAATTTCGTTTCTTATATCGGGTACGGCACGGTCGGGAGGAAATAAACAAAAATTTCACATTTTCAGTGTTAGTAGGTCCTGAAGGTCCTGAAGGCCTGTTAGGTCCCCCCCCCCCCCCCCCGTAAAAAAAAAACCGAGGAGAAATAAGACAAGGAAATTTTATTACTTTAAGTATCGCGGAATTTAAAAGAAAAAAAGGCGAAATTTTACTATTTTTGTGTTATTTCGGGTACCCGCGTACACAAAGAAAATAAGCGTAGGAATTTTACAATTTCGGCTTATTTTCGGTTTCGAGAATTCTTGAAAAAACATAAAAAAAAAATTCGATTTTGGCATTACTTTACGTTACGAAGAATTAATGTAAGGAAAGAAAGAAATCCGAGATGAAGGAAGCAATATATATATATATGTGTGTGTGTGTGTGTGTGTGTGTGTGTTTGTGTACTAATTTCTGAGTAATTTTGGGTTCCGCGGACTAGAGAAAAAGAAAAAGTGAAAAAAAAAAGAAAGTTTTCCAATTTTTTTTGCGCTGAAAGAAACGTCCATAATTTTGCAATTTTTGTGTCCCGCAGGCTCGAAAAGTCCATGGAAAAGAAAACGAAAATTTTACGATTTCGCCGGTATTTCACATCTTGCAGTCTCAGGAAAAAAAGAGCAACAATTTTATTATTTCGACATTACTTTAGGTCCCGCAAACCAGGAGAAATCCGGGAAAGGAAGAAAACACGGTGAAATTTTACTTTTTCGCGTTATTTCGCGTCCGGTGTACATGGGAAAAAATGAAAAAAAGGGGCACCATTTAAAAATGGCTGCTTTATTTTTGGACCGTACGGACTCTGGAAAAAAAAGAGCAAAAATTTTCACAATTTCGACTTTAATTTAGGTCAGAAATATCAGACCAGATTCAGGCCAGAAATATCAAAGAAAAACGAAAGGAGGAGGGGTTTTGCGTTACATCCGGTCCCGTGGATTCGGGGGGGGGGGGGGGAGAACGGTGCAAATTTCCACTTTCGCGTTATTTTGGGTCCTGGATACTCGAAAGAAAACGCCAAAATTTTACAATTTCTGCATTACTTAGTGCTAAGTAGGCTGAAAAAATTTGAATAAAAGGAAGGGGAAAATTTTGAAAATTTTACTATTTCAACGCTATTTTAAGTCATGTTGCTACGCGCACACACAACGCAGAATTTTACATGCTTTGGCATTTCTTTGGGACCAGCTGATCCAAAAATACCCGGGAGTGCAGAAAAGAAACGACAATTATATAATTTGTGCGCGTTATTTTGAGTCCTGTGAACTTGAAGAAAAAGGCAAAATTTATTTCCAGACATCTGTTTTCCAACATGCTGTAAAAGTTAATGCTGAAAAGGGTCGTTTTCCAACATGCCGTAAAAGTTCATGATTAAAATGGTTCGTTTTTCGCCGTTTTCATAAGATATTTTGCATTTTGAAATCGTATGAGATTTCCGAGACTCTGGTGTGAAACACGCGGCAGGTCGTTACATTTGCGTTTTTCGTTAAAAATTATAATATCGGACAGATTTTCGTAGCACCATAGAAACTACGTTTTTTTTTATATTCAGTTCTGATTTACACATTAAGAAAAGCGCTCACAATTAGCATGCATCACAAATTTGCCGTTTAAAAAAAAAAAAAAAATAAATAAAAGGTTTTTTTCTTAATGAATTTTTTTGACATTTTTTTCGTTAGTAAAAACGGACTTCACTATAAAAAACGCACTTTAAGGAAAAAAGGTGACTGTTTGGGATCGCTGCTACCGTAAAGACTTTTCAAGTTTAAATGATAAAGAAAAATGAAACGTCAAACATAGGCTAGGAAACACTTTCCAATTTGAAAGAACATTGTTACCAAATGTTGATCTACAGGAAAAAAACTGTCCCTTTCAGAAGCTTTTCGAATCTCACGGATAACTAAATTCATAATTTTAATACCCGCGCACCACTAATAAGAATCTTTTTAAGACATACATACATTTGTACAATAATGGTCAAAGAATTTCCAATGTTATTAATATAAATGCATATTTTAATATAACAAAATTATAAATACTTATTTAATTAAAAGCAAATTAAAAGAAACTTGGAATCTGAAAATCTATTTGTGCGTATGTCACTACCTATATATTTAAAACGAAAAGAACATTCTGTCAAATCCGCATGAAAATCGTCTCTTTGCGCATGCGTCAACGTTTTTTTTAAGGCTTCTACTCTCAGAAACGGGAAAGCTGATTTATTAACCCAACTCTCTCCTGTTTAGCCACTGAGCTCTGCTGTTTTTAACCTACAGCTCAGCTTAGAGGGATTGGAAAAGGTTGATTGAAAACGGATGAAGCCGTATCATTGGATTGGAAGCATAGACGTTCTGATTTATTTTTGCTCTGAGGTTGAAAACTAAACCTTTTTTTTTTAAACTCATGTTTTTAGTACTAAACATGAATATTTTTTCGCAAAATTTTAAAGGAAGCGTGGATACAGTTATATTTATATCCGATTAAAATGTCAGAGACTTCGGAAGATTAAAACTATTATTTTTATTGGTATGTTAAAGGAGACGACATGAAAACAAACAAACAAACAAAAAAGTGAGAAGAAAACATTTCGTTTACAGCTAGATAACAATATGTTTTCACGAAATTTTTACACGGGCTGTACAACCGTTTTATTTATTACTAATAAAGATTTCAAAAAGTTCCGACAAAAAGAACTGAACATGGGTAAAAAAACAAAAAAAAACAAGAAAATGAGCGCTTTTATCATTAAATATCAATATTTTTTCACGAATTCTTCATTTAAAAATATAATTTCATACGAAATCGAGTTAAACATATAAAATAATGAAAACTTGATGTTTTTTAAATTTATTTATTGTCACGGACCCGGGCAACGCCGTGCGGGGGTCAGCTAGTACTTTTATAAAGAAACTCTACAGAAATCCAGTGCATTTATCTTGTCAGAATCCAAGACGTAACACAAAGCTGAATAAAAATGAGAAAATGTCAACGTGTTAGAGGATACGATATTGAGCAAATGGATATTTTAAGGAATGTAATTTGTGGTTTCAACATTACCCGTGCCATTTTAACAACTGGTTCACCGAACTCAACAAATGTTAAGTAACGGTTCTACCGAACCGGTGCGAACCGGCTGAATCCCACTACTGTGTTCATGTTGTTACATGTGTGAAATGGAAGTAAAATTCTACTTCTCACATGCGTAGGCGCCGTCTTAATTTGGACGATAGGGGGAAATCATGAAAATTTCAATCACTAATTTTAAAATGTTATTTTTATTTTACTTAATAACAGTGATTAAATAGGATAAAATAATCGTATTGTAATTTTTTGGCATAAGTATGTTGATCATAGGCGTAGCCTCGGGGGGGCACGAGGGGGCACGTGCCCCCCCCCCCCAACTTTCTGAACATCAATTTCTAAAATATGATACAGTCAATTAAGACTTCTCTTGTATTGACCCAAAATGGAAATGAAATAACTACTTTAATTTTAATTTTATATTTCTTCATTTTTTTTTTTACTTAATCAGATGTCAGATCAGTATAGATAGCTCAGCTCTTTTTCTTTGGTGATGCATTTGGTAGCAAAAATTGTGTTGTGCAGTACAAACCCTGATACGAACATTCATTAAACGAATGTTTGAACTATCACTCTCTTACTGCTGCGGACAATTTCAATGTGTCAGCTGTTTTTCCCGCTGTCTGTGGTTAGTATCTACATGTACTTTTCCCCCTTCTCATTCCGTCTGTAGACTTTAGAAAATGTAGTTGTGTTTATCAGAGCGGGAGTTCTGTTTCCCCGCAATATATATTTCATTTCATTTG
Source organism: Maratus michaelseni (assembly GCA_963931845.1). Classification (NCBI taxonomy): domain Eukaryota; kingdom Metazoa; phylum Arthropoda; class Arachnida; order Araneae; family Salticidae; genus Maratus; species Maratus michaelseni. Next base: position 82,024,209 of record OZ007599.1, on the reverse strand, counting down.
TTGTAACTTTAATTATAATTTAATCAAGTCATAAATATCCTGCTTTTCCAAGCTGTGTCCTGGAATTATTTACCAATGGAATGCAACCACACATCACTAAGATTATAAAAAATAATTAATATTTTCTTCATTTAGTTATTAAATATGTTCCTCTCTCTTACTTATTATTATTTTTTATTGAAAGCACTTAATCTGCTATTATACCTTCGCATTTTTGAAATGCAATGGTTATGATTTTTTTTTTTCAAAATGTAAGCCTTCTTGAATGAGCTGTTTTAAAGTTAATTAACTGTACCTTGGTAAACGATGGTAATCTGTTCCAGAAATACCGTTGTTAAGCAAAACTGTTGCTATCGAAGGTGCAATTTTCCATACAATTTTGCAGGCGCACATACATTAAATGATTAGTTACTTCTTAAAAGTGCCGTTTAAACTTATTTCAAATGCCTTAAAAGTTTGATAAATGGCTTTTATTTATTATCAAAGCCATACCAAGGGTGGTACGCGCGGTGCCCCCCCCCCCCCCCACCAGGCACCAGATACAGTTGTTGTGGTGCTGTTTATTATATTTGTTACAAAAATATTAATTTCAATAAAATGATCTAGCGGAGCTTTCCTCATTTACTTGGTCGTTTTTTTTCCAAGTGAGCCTCGAATTAAAGGAACCTGGTAGTGGGGTCCAACTGCTTTCAACTGCGTACACCCGTGCAGGCTACGCCTGATCTGGTCTCGAATCAAACTAACCTTGAATTTTTTTAAATTTTTTATTTCGACCGAAATTAGTTTAATATTTTGAGCATCGTAGTTCCGTTACGAGGATTTTGCATTCTTCCAACTTTAATTTAATCGCAGGAAAGCAAAATTTAACATAGTTATTTCTGTTTCGAAAAAAAAAAATCTAAAATTTGCCGAAAAAGCGAAAAAACACTAAAAAATTCGCGAGCAATTTAAAACTTGCACAAGACAAAATATACTTATATTGGTCTAAAAGCTTGAAAACGAATTCATTTTACAAGTGTGAAAAAATTGCCGCTAACAGCGAAAAACCGCAGAAAATCGGGTAAATTTTTTTATGTACGCGATTTTAATACAATATATTTAAACCGGATTCCTTTCGCCGCAGAATGCAAAGAAACGCTAAAAATCTCTTTCTCTTTTTTAATCGCAGAGGACAAAATTTACTATATTGGGCTAAAAGATTGAAACTCGATTCCTGTAACAAATGTTAAAAAATTGCTGCAAAACGCAAAACGCAAAAAAAAAAAAAAAAAAAAAAAAAAAAGAATTAATTGCATGATAAATTAAAATTATTGTACGAATGATGAATAAAGTTTATTGACATAAGTTTATTGACATAAAGTTTATTGACATTGATGAATAAAGTTTATAAGAGAAAAAAATTTACTGTGTTGGGCTAAAAGATTGAAAGTGAATTCTTTTTATAAATGTGAAAATATCTCCACAAAACGTTAAAAAAAAAAAAAAAAAAAAAACCATAAAAAAAAAATTCCACGAAAAATTCAAAAACCACAGAAGACAAAATTTACTGTATTGTGTTCAAAGATTGAAACCATATTTCATTTACGAATGTAGAAAAATCGCCGCAAAACGCATAAAAACGTAAAATTTGAAAAAAATAATCGCAAAAAACTTTACAACATTACGCGAACAAAATTTATTACATTAAGTTAAAAATTGTAGCTGGATTCATTTTACGAATGTCAAAAAATCGCCACGGAACGCGAAAAAGCGTTAAAATCGCATGAAAAATTAAAATCATAGTACGGATTCTGAATAAACTTTATTGAAAAGAGAAAAAAAGAATTATTCTATTGGGCTAAAAGTTTAAAACCGGATTATTTTTACGAATGTGAAAATATCTCCACGAAACGTGAAAAGAAATCACATAAAAAAAATTCACGAAAAATTAAAAAATCGCAGAGGACAAAATTAACGGTATTGTATTTAAAAACTGAAACAGGATTTATTTTACAAATGTTAGAAAAATCGCTTCAAAATGCGTAAAAACTTAAAAATCGTAGAGAACTAAATTTATTATATTGGGTTAAAAGACTGTAGCTGGATTCATTTTACGAATGTCGAAAAAATCGTCGCAAAGCGCGAAGGAACGCTAAACGCCGCATAACAAATTCAAGAACGAATTCAAATTCACTATAACGAGTTCCGAATAAACATTATTGAAAGAAGCCAACATTTACTATATTGGGCTTAAAGGTTGTAATTGGATTCCTGTTACAGATGTTAAGAACTTCCACGAAATGTGAAAAAAAAAACCCGCAAAAAGTCGCATGAAAAATTCGCGATTAAAATCAGTGAGTACAAAATGTAATCGCAGAGTTCAAAATTTAGTAATGGGCTGAAAGATTAAAACTGGACTCCTTTTACGAATGTTTAAAAATTGTAGCAGAACTCGAAAAAACAGCAAAATATCTCATAAAAAAATTCATGAAAAATTTAAAAATCGCAGAGGACAAATTTTACAATAATGGGTTAAAAGGTTGAAACCAGATTCGCATCACAAATGTTAAAAAACTGCCACAAAACGAGGAAAAACACTAAAAATCACAAAAAATTTAAGAAAAATTTAGAAATCACTCAGGACAAAATTTACTATATCGGGCTGAAAAATTGAAACCAGATGTATTTTACGAATGTTTAAGAAAATCGCCGCAGTACGCTTAAAATTGAATAAAAAATTCGTGAAAAATCTAAAAATCGCAGATCACAAAATTTGCTATATTGGACATAGATTGAAGTTGGATTCCGTTTACGGATGTAAAAAAAATCGCCCCGAAACGCGTAAAATCGCATGATAAATTTTCAAAAAAATTAAATATCGCAGAGTAGAAAATGTACTACATCGGCTGAAAAAATAAAACCAGATTTCTCGTACGAATGTTTAAAAAATTGCCTCGGAAAGATAAAAAACGCTAAAAATCACATAAAAATTTCGCGAAAAATTCAAAAAAGGCAGAGGACAAATTTTACTATATTGTGTTAAAAAATTAAAACTTAATTCCTAACAAAAATGTTAAGAAATTGTCGCAAAACGCGAAAAAACGCTAAAAATCACTTAAACATTTCGCAAAAAATTCAAAAATGGCTGTACGACGAATGTTTAAGAAAAATAAACTTTTAGGTCTAGGGGGCTTGAAGATCGAAACTGAATTCCTTTTACCCAATGTGAAAAATTTCTGCGAGGACGTTTTTAACCAAGATACCACTGTATATATATGGGAATGTGTGCGTGCGCGCGTGTGTGTTTAATAAACATTTGTGCCCCCCCAAAATTTTCGGTCACGCTACGCCTATGATGTTGATTGCCTATTTTGTACCCGTGAATTCGGCGCTTACACTCAGATGGATCAGAGAAGTATCGCAATCATGTTTAACAAATTATGAAATTATGGAATAATCCTTAGTGGTGTTTTATTACGGTCTCATCTGCGCGAGACATATAGACCGAGACTCTGATACATAGAGGTACTTTAATTCTAAGGAGACAAAAAGCAAAAGGGTCGGAACAAGAGCTGTGATAATGTCGCTAACGTGCTGAGGTGTCTGGACTATTGGCGACATTTTTCAACTCAATTAAAAAAAAAAAAAAAATCATTGGTCTTCAAGCATTTCAAACTGTTGCAACAAAATGTTCTAATAATCCTTAGGTAAAAGTTAATTAACGATAATATGTTAGTTAAAAGTTATTTTCAATTAGTATAAATATAATTTCTAATTACACATTTTTATGAAAAAAAATTCTTATCAATGTGTTTGCTAGTTAACTCCTTGAAGGGCGGTGGGATATAATATATCCCACTTAATTTTATTTCCCAAATGCCACAATGATACCGGAATTTTGGAATCAAATTTTACTTTTATAATATACGTGAAGAAAATCTTTTACTTATTTGGAAATAAATTTGTTGTTAAATTCCGGTGTCACTCAATGATTTAAACATTTTAGAAACATAAGTACTTTGCCCCTGAAAGGGTTAAGAAAATAATTCCACGTGAGGAAATGCAAAATTAACCGGAGCTTTCTTCCTTTAAATGGGAATGTTATAATAATAAACAATTAATATTGACATGATTCTCTGAAAACACATTAATAAAAAAATAAACTCATTTTTACTCAAATAATGCGTTTTATTCGATGAATGTTGCAGAAACAGGATACTCTAATAACAATTAAAATCGACTGACGCACAAAAACAATGTTATACAATCAGCCGAACAGAAAAAATCGTCAAAGAGCAGTTTCACAGATTGCTGACAACTATTTATTGCTTTACACGTAATTGTACTTTACAGTGGTCTTTAACACCTTGAGGACGAGCGACACGTATACGTGACGCATAAGATGCTCAGAATCCTCGATTATTCCCACCAGCTATTTTTCATTGTAAGCTTTGCCTTATGTAATCCTAGCATTTCTGCGATTCAAGTAGGCAAAAATTTCTGTTTTGAAAAACTGGTGGTAAAAGATTAAAAATTCTGTAAAGGACGCTCGTCGCGAAGGGGTTAAGGCGGTATTAAAAAAAATATTTTTCCACGCTCAACAACTCAAAATTTAGCGACACATTTTCAGACTCATTTTTAAAAGTAAAAACATGAAACTTGGTGGCTTGATTTATGAAAAGATTTATAAAGGACAAGTGTTTTTATTTTTCGTTCAATTAATTAGAAATTAATTTACAAATAATTATTTTCACAGTACGATAATTTTTTTTGTTTCCAGCGCTATCGCTTCAGAAAATTCGGTTAAAAATGTCCACTTTGACAGCATTTTTAAAAATATATTCTGCCTTTATCAAAAAATCGACCAATTTTGGACATTATAAAGTTTCCGAATAAGAGAACCTGCCAATTGGATGCATTTTAGAGAAAAAATGAATTTAAAAATGTGTCTGAAAATAAGCAGTTTGGATTTGAATACACCCTTAATATATAATCCGCTCTTTTGGTAACAACATATGTGTTTTCCTGGAAATTTTGTTTCTATGTATTGTTTGGCTAACCAGGTTTCGGCCTCTGAAACTTTCTAGATAATACATTGGCGAAAAATTCAGTTGACATAGTCGCCAAGTCACCACGAAAATCGCCATGTCAACGCTTGTATTAAATTAATCCCACGATAAGATTTGGAGAAAAGCTTTTGCGATAGCAGTATTTGAAACGGTTTGCTTATTTGACATGAAATAACTCTTAGTTAAAAATTTAAAGCTCATCTGTTAGACTAAATAAGCATATTTAATTCGATGTTTATTTTTACAATATAATTATTGCATGATATATGGTGATACGTTTTATATTTTTAATAAGAATAAGTTTTATTTCCATGTTTTCATTTTTAAAATATTGTTATATATGATACATGATGATATTTTTAATGAAAATAAGCAGTTACATTTTTTAAACTTCAATCTGTATTTTCAAGATACATGTAATATAATGTTATTTTTCATATTTTTTCGCATATATAAGCATATTTAATTCGATGTTTATTTTTACAATATAATTATTGCATGATATATGGTGATGCGTTTTATATTTTTAATAAGAATAAGTTTTATTTCCATGTTTTCATTTTTAAAATATTGTTATATATGATACATGATGATATTTTTAATGAAAATAAGCAGTTACATTTTTTAAACTTCAATCTGTATTTTCAAGATACATGTAATATAATGTTATTTTTCATATTTTTAATGGAAATCAGCATTTAAACTTGTTCTGATTTGTTATTTATTTCTAAATGCTGATTAAATGTTAATTTTTTTTAAATTGTGCTGATGTTTTATATTTTGAGTAAAAATAAGCTTTAAAAATTATTCAGATTTCATATTTATTTTCAAAACATCATGATACATGTACAACCCCGTTGACCACGACTTTAATTTTGCGTGGTTTGAAGGAATCCTACAGTGAGATCAGTTTATATGCAACCCGTTTATACCACAGTATGTCTAACAAGGAGAGTGTCAAACTTGGTAATCACAGATTTTGATTATTTTTATATATGTTGTAGGGTAGAAGCCCCTTAGTCTCAGGTTCAATGGATTTTATACAACGCTCCTTAGTTCTCGAGAAATGGGGGTCTAATATTATAACCCAACTTAAATACATACTTTGTAACGAAACAACTTCGTTGGTCGTAGCTCAGTTGATATGGCGTCTGCTCGTTGATCCGAGGGCCCGGGTTCGAGGCCGGAACGCGCTACGTTTATTTTTCTCATTTTTGTTTATAAATATACTTGTAATTAGAATTTAATAATCTCAATTAAAAATTATAATATTGTGCATTAATTATAATGTTAACCTATTTATTTTTTTATCTGTAAATAAATCGTTGTATAAAAAAATCATTAAACGGTTAATTTCTTTAAAAAATCACTTTTAAAATGTATTTTATATATGCTTTCTCGATTCAACGATATTGAACAATTGTGTTAATTCGTGATTGTAAAGAAACATCATTTATAAATTGCCTTAACAAGGGAAGTCAATGCAACGATAATACTACTCTGTTTTTAAAGTAAGAAGCATAATTTAGCATAAGAATTAAAATTACAACATATTCAGGGCTGCCAACTACTACGCCTATTTCGAGTCAAATAATTCTTTTAGAATCAGAAATTTTAGTTAACAAACGTAATAAAGTATAAAGCATTGCATATCATCAATTAAATTCAGTATGCAATTTATTAATATTTTTCTGGTTCTAAACATGAATATTTGATTTAAAAAGGCGTAGTAGTTGGCAGCCCTGCATATTTATATTTTATTTTATTGTAACTAGAGAGCGCCACAACAGACTTTGGTTATTTATTTTTTTAGTTTGTTGCAGTTAAGTGGTTCTTGTTTTCAATCTTTATCGCACAAGTGCGTATCATTTTATAATAGCTTATAATCGTATAAAAATGGAAGAAGCAAGCTATAGTTCAAAAGAAGAACAATCTGAAGTGTCGGGATTCGATGAAAATCAGAAAAGCGATGTCACAAATGTGTTGAAGTACTGTAAAATTTTATTTCAAAACAATGGATTTTTAACAAATAATCCAGCATCTGAAATATCTTCTTTTCCTGTTGCGATGGGAAGGGAGAAGATTTCTATAATTCGACTGTAAATATGCTGATTTTGTAACAACTTTGGAATATTTACTAATTAATAATAGATCAATTTTTTTAATCTCTTTAAATGATGAGAAATCTTTAATAATGGTTTAAAAATCAAAAATACTAAAATAAAATTTAATTATGTTTCAATTTTTTTTAATTGAGATTATTAAATTATAACCCGGCCCTCTGATCAACGACAGACGCCATATCAACTGAGCTACGACCAACACGGTTATTTTGTTACAAAGTAAGTATTTAAGGGTGATCATCACTTATATTTTCCCTATATTGCTAATGTTATATTTTTAAAATCAATGCTGCGCATTTACTATTGTACGGATTTATTAAAAAAAATTTTTGGTGATAGATATGACTTATTTCTTTGAAATGACTCAAATTTTACAAGTGAGATGTAATTACCCTTTTTTTAATTTAAATTTAAAAACTTTCAATTTGTTTCCAATAGATTCCACCAGATGGCTCTACCAGTGCTGTAGATTTTCCGCATAGCTGACAAAACTACTTTTTCTGCTAGTTTTTATATATTTTCTTGTTAATTGTCATCATTATCTTGTTATAAATTTAATAAGGGGTATTTTTTACACGATACTATATAAAATACATCGTTCAACAAGCCTTTTTTGTCTTTTCTGTAGTAATTTTATTCTCATCTGCCATACTTGAAAGAAAAAAAGAAAATTCTTTCAAATTTTTAGCAACCCTAAAGAGTTCCGGTCCGGTGAGTCAAAGCAGGGGTGCGTTGGGAAGAGATCTCAGATATCACTTTTGATTTTTTTTTTCTCTACCGTTGCCTTTTAAAGGGAAGGGAACGGGAGGGGGGGGATATTGTAAACACTTGTGGTCATTTGGTTTTCTTTCTGTAAAAGGAAATTTTTCTTTGCTTTGTACGAATGTTCATTGAATCTGTGAAAGCGAAACTTATTTTTGCTTTATTTAATGACAGATATTATGTGTGAAAAAAAAAAAAAAGTGAAGACATCTATTTCGGAAATTCTGGTAGATTCTTTGCATTAAAAAAATCCTCTAAATTGGCAATACTACTTCTCACAACGTAATCGTCTTTAGAAAAAGCTTGCGCTCGCATGACATACACAGTTCGTAGCAAAGATTACGTTTTTTTAGGGGGTGTGGGGGAGGGTAGTATATTTTAGTAGAGGTTTATAGAGACTAGGATCAATTTCCTTTCATAATACTCGGACCGGGCTCAGTCTATTCCTTTTTTTCAGCAGATTTGAAACGGGCGGTGAATTCATTCTGTCCGTCTCATGTTGAGGGTTTTTTTTTTTTTTTTTTTTGGGGGGGGGGGGGCAATTTGGATCCGAGTTATAAGTGTTTATGGTTATTGAGCCCTTATATTTGCACTATACTAAAATTTAGGGGTGAGGGTGGTAAATTGGTAATAATGTACAATCGTTAAAAAAGAGAGAGAAAGAGAGAACGTCCTAATACTTTTTATCTTGATATTTACACAGAGTGATGCGAAAGGTACTGATCTACTGCGAATTGTGTATATTTTTTCGAATTTAAATACAATTTTGGGAGAGGAGCCATCTACATATTAAAAATTGTATCGACTTTGAAATAAACATCTTTCCGCCAGCCAACAGACAAACCAACCGTGAAATCCCTGGCTCTGTCAATTTTGTATCAAAGTTCTGATATCGATATTTTAGTGTATTATAAATGGCAATTTGGATCCGAGTTATAAGTGTTTATGGTTATTGAGCCCTTATATTTGCACTATACTAAAATTTAGGGGCTTCTGTTAAAAAAAACCGACGATGTCCCCTGTAAAACTATGTCACTTTGTTCACGCACACAAAATTTGAGCACTCTGTGACAGTTTGATCACGAGTTATAAGAGTTTAAATTTGTCGGGTGCTCAGTATTTGTTTTAAATTTTCTTCATTTCGCCCACTTTCCATTACTTTCATTGCTTCATTTTTTCCATAATATTTTCATTGTTTCATTTTTTAATATGTATTATTTTGAACTATCTGACCCAGACAGCATTGCCCGTACTCATGATAATAACTTTAAATATACCTAAAATCAATGTTGAATATTTTAAATTTTTTTAAACAAAAATCTTTCTAAACGTTCTTAATGCTGGGGACCTTATTGCCTTCTACAGCGCGCATCTTCGAATTGTATGATTTTATATTTCCAAATGAAAATCTATCCAAACAAACTTAGAGCAGGATTCCCACTGCCTTCGGCAGCGTACACCGGGCTGTATTCCGCTCTGCTTTGATTTTATATACTTTATACAAAAGACCGCCGTAGACTCGGCCCACAGCTTGAGTCGGGTCGGGTTGATGCTATTATTTATTTATTTTTATTTATTTATTTTTTTTTATGGTAGGATTCGTGTTGATGAAATTATTTTTGTCGCGTGGGAGCTGGATTTTGGGTTGACTTTACAAAGAGATTTCCAGTTGGAATTGTCTAAAAAATTCGTTTCTTTATTTCCATATAAATGAGTGATTTTGCTATTATTCAGTAGATATAAGGATTATTAATAATAATTTAAAATGACGTCTTGTGCAGTTTCAAATTGCTACAATACGTATAAAAATATTAACACAAGATGAGCGTGAACAATAAAACTATTTAATTGATTAATTGAATCAAAAAAGAAAACATCCAAACCAATTTTCTTTGTCACCAAAAGATTTTAAAATGGTCTAGTCTCAAACACGTTGTCCGATTTGTATAAAACTGAATAATTACAAAGCGACTGTGTCTGTCCGTTTTATATGTTTTGATTATTATCATTATCATGTTATAAATTTAATAAGGCGTATCTTTTTACACGATATTACATAAAAAATATCGTTCAACAAGCATTTTTGCTGTTACTGCAGCAATTTTATTCATAGTATACCATGCTAGAAGGACATTCTTCCACATTTCTAAAAATCAGCTTGGTCGACACCACATACTCATACTGTTGGTTGACCCCTGACCAAGGAGATATAAATAGATATTTTATTACCATGCCCCTCCCCACGCTCTGCGCTCCGAAGATTTCAGATTTCCGATATCACTACGTTTGCGCAGGAGAATATCTTCAAAATGGGTAATTTTCTGTTAGCGAAAGTTTTACTTTCTAAAAATAAAGTGAAGAAGGCGATTTTTGTTTGTTTGATTGATTTTTCCTTTCAAATAAATTGGTCGTATAACTTTTCCCTTTAAAAAAAAAAAAATGTTTTTATTCCTTGTTACCTTTAATTGACATTGCATATGTAAACAATTTTTAATTGAAAGAAATTAATGTAAATTTTTGCGTGAAAGAGAATTTAACGTCTAAACAATGTAAATTGCATTAAAAAGTGCCATACTTGAAATTTTCAATTCTATCTCAGGAATGCACCGAATAGTGATTTTGGTAGAATGCCAAATATTCGGCACCCAAGTAAACCGAATACCGAATATTCGGTCGGCTGAATATTCCAATGTTCCAGTGTTAAAATATTAAAAGGCTAAATTTAAAAATAGTTTTACCTCATATTTAACACAAATACTGCCTCAATTTTCCTTTTTCCTCTAACTTTTAATTTTATTCCTATTTTTATGAACATTACTTTCTCACAAGTAAAATTAACACTAAAAAAAAAGAAGAAAAAAAAATCTCTGTTTTGAATTATTAAATAAGATTATAATCTTAATACTTGTAAATAACACTTTTAACTTTGGCTCTCTCTAAGAATTAAAATAAATTAATACAAATTTCGTATACTCGAAAACAAACATTTAAAAATCGATTTTTGTTTTTGTAAAACCATAATTGGTTTCTATGAACTAATATCATTTGCTTTTGTTGAATTATTGCTTATAAATAAATAAATAAATAAATTTAAAAAAAAAAAAACCTTTTTTAAAAAAATCATTATTTTATGTGAATATCGTCATTTCATGAATATCGTCATAACTATTAACTACTATCTTCACCAATTATAATATCTCCATGAATATTGTCATTAATATCGTCTTAAGTGTCACTTTTCCAACAAAATAAACAAGTTGGAAATTGTACGTCAAACGTGACAAATGAGGTGCGTTCGTACTATAGCTAGTTATATAAATATTCAGATCTTGATGATTTTTAATTCTGTGAAATGAATTATATCGTCTGCAGATTAATTTCTGTCATAAAATAAGTATCTCGGTCGCTTGACGATTAAACCTCGGAAGCTCCTCTAACAAGAAAGCACCGATTTTTTTTTCTTTTAATTCAAATTTCTTAATAAATATTTTTATTAATATCTCCTAAAGTTTTGATTCGATTTTAAAAAAATTTGAAATGTCGCGACAAAATTCTGCAAAGATCTTAAATTATATATCTTAATATCTATAATTAATAATCTTATATATATCTTAAATTACAAACCATTCGGTTGGGTAGTTTTTGCGTTGTTATAACAACGCAAAAACTGCGGACGGACGGACAGACGGACGGACCAAGCGACGACAATAGGTGCTACGTATTTATATAATTACGAACGCACCTAATAATAATAAACTTTTATTTTAGTATGATTTTATTCCTTAATTATCCGAATAAAATTTTTACTTATTGACACTTGGGTTAATCATTAAATTTAGGAATGTTGAAAAGAGATAATAGTTTGAATTTTACATGTTACTTATCCTGTGTGTAAGGAATATATTATTTTTTTTATAGATATATTTTTCTTTTCTTAAAAAATTATTGCTGATATTTATCAATGAAATTGTAAAATATAACATGTATTATAAATTCTTTGTAGATTATTCAATTGCGTGAAATCTGTAAAATATATTCTGTCTCACTTATTTATCAGCAGCTGCTCTCTTGCATCCTCCAATACTTTTTTCATTCTCGAAAGAAACTGTCATTTATTTCGAGTGAAACTGTAAAGTAAAACCTATGTTATAAATTCCTTGTAGATTTTTTAAATGTGTAAACTGTTATCACGTCTTATTTATTTATAATCGACTGCACTTTTCAATCTCCAACACTTTTTTTCATTGCCGAAGGAAATGGACATTTATTTCGAATGAAACTGTAAAGTATAACCAACATTATAAATTATTTGTATAGATTATTCAATTGCGTGAAATGTGCAAAATGTATTATGTCTTATTTAGTTATAAGCAGCTAATCTCTTGAATCCTCCAATACTTTTTTCATTTTGGAAGTTAACGGACATTTATTTCGAATGATACTGTAATATATAACCTATATAAATTCTTTGTAGATTTTTCAATTGCGTAAAATGTGTAAACTGTATCACGTCTTATTTATTTATAACTGGCTGCACTCTTGAATTCTCCAACACTTTTATTTTTCATTTCCGAAGGAAACGGATATGTATTTCGAATGAAACTGTAAAGTATAACCTGCATTATAAATTCTTTTTATAGATTATACAATTGCGTGAATTGTGTAAAATGTATTATGATGTCTCATTTATTTATAAGCAGCTGCTGTCTTGAATCCTCCAATGCTTTTTTCATTCTCAAAAGAAACTGTCATTTATTTCGAATGAAACTGCAAAGTATAACCCATATTATAAATTCTTTGTAGATTTTCCAATTGCGTAAAATGTGTAAACTGTAATGCTTTACTTATTTATAATCGGCTGCTCTTTTGAATCCTTCAATGCAATAGTTTTTATGTATTTTAATCACTAGTTAATAGAGTTTAATTTTTTATCTAATATACACTGTGCATAGTTTTACAGCAATTTTTTTTTTTTTTAATTATCTCTACTTGATCTTAATTCCTGTAATGAACATACGTATTTTTTATTCCATTGAATATTTTTTTACACACTGTCACTGCTTTCAATTTTTTTGAAAAATCGATCTTGCACTGAGATTCATATAAAAGTGAAAAAGAAAAAAAAATCATGTCCTACATATTCGATAAACGGTAGCTATATGAAATATCCAACAGCTGTTAAATTGTTTTTGAAATATAATTACAGTTATATTTTTCATATATTACTCAAAGTCAACTATTTTAACAATATAAATGCCTACTAAATGTTATTCATGTTTCGTAAATGTTTTAACTGTGTTAAATGTAAGAATTTGTAAATAAAATATATTGGAATTCGCAATATATATATATATTTTGTTTATCATTACTAAAGAAGAAAAAAAGAAAACAATTCATAACATCAAAATCTAAAAATTTTCATATTCCAACTGAAATAAACAAATGATTATCAAATGTATTATCCCCATTTTTTAGTACCAAATGATTAGAATACCCAAATTCAGTAATATATATATATATATATATATATATATATATATTTACTTCTGTACGACCCTGAATAAAGATTTATAAGCTTCGTTCCTAAAATCTTTTTTTGTTTTGACTTCTGTAAAATATACGTGGTTTCTTTCTTCCATTCATGTATTCTTGAAATACTCATATCGGGAACATTAGTTTCCCAAACAATTTCATTCTTTTCATAAAATATCTACCTCTAATTACCGGAAAGCGGCTCCTGTTGTATCATTTTACAAAACAGTGGAAGTAAAAATAAAATGTTCAGAAGGATTTCTTCCGGTATATGTGTATATACAATATGTCCAATCCCTCTCTCTTTCACTATAGATACAGAAAAGGCTAGTTCGCGGGGGGAATTGAGATATAACATCATGTCCCCACTTTTACTAGGAACTGGGCCGGCGGTGGAAATTGCAGATAATCATTCTCCAGAATTCATGCACAGAACAGAAAAGTCTAGAATTGTCTAAAGAGTTTCTTCCTTTATTTCCATACAGATGATTGTTTTGCTATTATTGAGGAGGTATTATAAAGATAAACCGACGTCTTGCGCCGTTGCAACTTGCTACAATACGTATTAAAAAAAAATCCCTGACGGCTCGGCCTACAGGCACAGGTACATTTCGAAGACGCAGACCGTGGAGCGTCTGTTTATTGGGAATTGCAGAAGAAATGACCTTTTGCCATGATGCGGCAGTTGAAACCGCCCACTTCGAAATCTACTTGTGTCAAGTAGGCGAAGCCGGTAGAATTTTTTTTATTTTTTTATTCTGTAAGTGTTGGTCCAATAAAAAACTTTTCAATAGAAAAGTTGTAGATAATATTAAGAGGCTTTATAATAAATTTAAGTGGATTTGATATGTTGTGAATTGACAAAGTTATGATTTTTTTTCTTCCAAAACCCCCCTTTCCCCCCCCCCCCTCGAGGCTATTTTTAATGATATCAAAAATCTGTCATACATAAATTTTCGGCCCTTTTCCTAGAAGTAATAATAACTTTAAACGGATTCGATGGGTTCTTTTTCACAAAAAGCCCCCCCCCCCCTAAAAAGTGATATAGACAGATAGATAGATCGATATAAAGTTTTGAACTGGTTTTTGGGTTCTGGGAGTCATGATCGGCGTAGATCTGCAAAAATTTTCCAGAAATTCCAACATAGGGGAGAGTGTAAGGTAGATCTCTTACGAAATCAACCTAATAGCAAAGATAAAAATATTAACATAAAGTGAGCGTGACCAATAAAACTATTTAACTGAGTCAAAAAAGAACACTTACATCGTCTTCTTTTTCACAAAATAAATAAAAAATGATCAAACACTAAACACGTTGTCCGATAAAAATGAGTACAGTTCTTACGACAGTTGATATCATATGCGCCAAATGGGAGCTCAATCCAAAGCAAAGTTTAAACGCTATTGTGTTCACTCACATATACAAATACATACAGGCATCATCATAAAAATACCATAAAAGGACACCGATGGTCTGAAAACGAAAAAAATACCAATATTCACGCATACATACGGAATAATTGTAAAAATATCAAACCTTCAAATATAAATTTACCAGTACACCTGTGCGATGATTTCGCACTGCAGTCTAATATTTTAGGTAGATTTCGTAAGAAATACTACCTATTACATTCTCCCCTATGTTATAATTTCTGAAAAATTTTTGCAGATCTACGCCGATCATGACTCCCAGAACCCAAAAACCAGTTCAAAACTTTATATCGATCTATCTATCTGTCTATATCACTTTTTTATGGACACGATAACTTTATTAATTCTATACAAATCTCTTCCAAACTGATACATAAAATCAAGGGGCATGAAATCTCGGTCCAGTTCGTGAATGGGCAAAAGTGAACCAGGGGGGAGGGGGGAGAGAATGGGGGGCCTTTTTGTGAAAAAAAAAACATAACTTCTTAATTAGGATACGTATCGAATCCGTTTAAAGTTATTATTACTTCTAGTAAAAAGGCCGAAAATTTATGTAGATTTTTGATATTAAAAATGGCCTCCGGGAGGGGGGGGGGGGAGCTAGGGGTTTAAGAAGAAAAAAATTCATAATTTCGTCAATTCACAAGATATCAAATCCGCTGAAATTTATGATAAATCCTCTTAATATATTATCTAAAACTTTTATACTGACAAGTTTTTTATAAAACCAACCCTTACAGCAAAATAAATAAATAAAATAAAAAATAAATAAAAAAAAAAACAGAAAAATCCCTGCCTGCTCCGCCTACAAACACATTTAGATTTCGAAGTGGACGGTCCCAACTGCAGCATCATGACAAAAAGGTCATTTCTTCTGCAATTCTCTATAAACAAGCGCCCCACGGTCTGCGTCTTCGAAATCTACCTGTGCCTGTAGGCCGAGCCGTCAGGGGGTTTTTTAGATGCAGGTTTAAACTTCTAAAGAAAAATTAAGGACGAAAATATCTGCAAACAACATTAGTCAAGCCAGAATATCATGTCATTCATTCCATCAAAGTTAAAATAAAAACTGATCAAAGATAGCAAGAGCCACGCACGAGGGAAAAAAAATAACAATCGTATTTTAACTTCATTAGAAGATGACGTCATCCGCTTTGTGAAAAACACGGACAAAAAAAAAAAAAAAAAAAAAAAAAAAAAAAATGAGCACATATAAAATAGAATTTAATATAATATAACATAGCATACATTTTAGACTACATGTAAAATACCACTGCTGCGATCGATCGATTCGATGGTGTCTTTTTCCTCAAACATTTGAATTTGAATTTTGCTTTTTAATCATAAATATAAAATAAACCCGTGCGTCCCGCTTTGTTTTTTATTGTGCTATTTTTTTTTTTTATATATAATTATTGTTGAGCATGCTATAATGTAGTATTTTATTTTTGTGGCAACAATGATTAGAGAAAAAAAATCATTTCACTGAAAAAAACAATGCTGATTAAATTTTTAATCAAAAAACATGTTTTAAAGAAATGTGAGTATACTATGTCAGAAGCCGGTTCAAAAACCTTTTGAATGATAGTTCATTCATTTTTGTGCATTTTGTAAATGCATAGAAAAAGGGATGTTGGCAACAGAAACAATACATATGATTAACTAATGTAAAATTTTAAAGCATATGTAAGTACGAGGAAGTCAGAAATTATAACTTATTGTATGATAAAATATGAAAAACTACATAAATAAATTTTTATTCTTAAAATGAAAGCATATATAAAACATTAAAATACATGCAATTTGGTATAATTGCAACTCAAGTAATATATATATATATATATATATATATATATATATATATAATATTTAAAAAAAAAAATTTGGTCTCTTATCACAGTTATTTTGTAATTTATTTTTAGTTTATATAATTCGTGTAATAAATCAAACTGTGCTTTAAATTTTTTATCACTTTAAGGTGATTTTGATGTTCAAAAATAGTAGAAGGAAAACAGCGTAAAGGTTGGCAGCTATGCAAACATCGTAGATGTAGCTTTAACGTGTATCAAATGGTACTGTTAGTATAAATGTATTGTTGCTAGTGATTTTCTGATTCCTTTTTAAGCATAAAAGAATAATACTTGCAAGCATGTTTATTGAAATAATTTGGAATCGAAAAGTTCTTTATTTTCAAATAAAGGAATTACATCTTTAGCTATAAGTGATTATTGTCTCAGGACGGCAATTTGTTCCTTTCCTGCGCTGTCGCGTCCGAAAATTCAGTTTAAAATGACAACTTTGACAGCATTATTTGAAAATATTTTGCCTTTACAGGAAAACGAAAAAAAAAAAAAAATTATTACATAGTTTCTTAATAAGTTTGTGAATAAAAATTAATTAAAAAATGTGTTAGAAAGTGCACAGCTTAGATTTCAGAACAGCCTTAAATAAATAAAATGTATATGCAAAAAATTTAAGTCAGTAAATAAAAGAAATGCATTATGTAATAAAATTTTATTAAATATATTTACTGTTAATTATCATATATTTAAAATTCTAAATATTTTTTTCTGTTTAATTATATTTATCTTACAAAGCTTCGCTTAATCTTAATTATTATTATTTTTTCAATTTCGGTTCAGATTCCTGGGTTTCTACTGATATGGGTAAGCAGAAATATTGATGTACAATGCTTTCCCCCGAAATTGAACCATTTGTTTGGATAGCTAAATACATTAGCAATGTAACTCCAAATTTGAGGAAATATAATTAAAACATATCAATATTGCGGAAATTCTTAATCTAGATCATTTAAATTAAAAGCGTTATTTAGCGCAGCTATTTACCTCCTGTAACATTACAAAATCCCTTTTTAATTATAGCTAAACCATGTGTTTCTCTCAATAACATGAGATTACAATTGACTAATCGATAACTATAAAAAAAAATAATAATAAATAAAAACTGGCTTAAACCGCGCTGGAGGTCTGCATGAGCTGAAATTTTCACGCCCGGTCCCGGCCCGAATGAAACCATCTTGTTCCGGAGTCCCCCAGAAAGTAAAGTCCAAAACCAAACCCATCCCCTATACAGATCTGTAGCCGAAAGCTAATCTCTAATCTTCTAACTTACATTTATTTGGCACAGCGTGTCTGTGTTTACCCGGAATCGGCTTCAAACAGGAAGTGACGTTTCCAAGAAAATGGGGCTGCTAGAAAAAGAAGATTTTCGCCCATGTGAAAGTCAGCGCCATCTATTGAGTGAAGGTGATTTCCTTATTATCTGACGCTCCTTTTTAAGTTGTGTTATAATATCAGACCCCTCCCCCCCTTTCTCGAGAACTAAGGAGCGTTGTATAAAATCCATTGAACCTGAGACTATAATGGTTCTATCTTCTACTCTACAACATATATAAAAACAATCAAAATCTGTGATTACCAAGCTTGGCACTCTCCTTGTAAGTAGTTGCGCCTTCTTAGACATCACTCCTCCATGAATGAAGTATTGTCTAACAAAATGGACACTACATTTGTCCTTTAAATATTCAATGTTTTAGAAGTACCCATGTTTTCATGGCAATCTACTCATTCGGACTATTAGGTTTTTCATCTTTTATGGTTATAAAAATGTTTTCTAAACATGGGATAGCTGTTTAACGTTGCACTGTTGATAGCAGTTCAATGAGAATTTTAATATTTTCTATTTTTTGTTTGGCGCAGGATGTTGGTATCGGCCATCCACAAATAAACCTAACCAACTAACGAAGTATGGTCATTTGCTAAGATAATCATGATTGTTGCAAATGAATTACTTAATAGCATGCCTTAGTTTACTAATGCTAATCCATACCAGAGAGCACATGCAAGGCTATCGCACTGCAATCTTTGATATTATTTGCTGATAAGTTTTTTCATTAATGTTTAATAATCTACAATTTTTAATCGTAGGTGTTTTAACAAAATGTGAGTGTTTCATGTCAAAAACCTGTCCAAAACCTTTCGGATGATACCTCATTCATCGTTGTGCTTTTTGTATGTGCATTGAAAAATATATGTTGAGACCAATGTTGATTTCAGACATTTTTCTGTGGGAAAAATTTTGGAACACTCGGAGAGGAATTTGCTTTTTTGAACCATTAACAAACATAAAATCCCATGCCAGGGGTCCCAAATGGTCCGCCAACTGAATACCAATATTTTTTAACAGAAAATTTCATGGTCGGTTTCAACATCATTTCCGCAAAAAATTACCTCCGAAGCTGGTTTCTGCAAAATTTGTAAGAAAAATCTAAAAATAAAATTTTTTCTAAGAAAATACCGGTATTCAAAAAGCGGGCCATTTGGGAGCCCTGCATGATTTCCGCGGGGCCCTGAATTCATCTCTCGTTGACATCAGAAATAATATATATGATTTATAGTTTTATTAGCACTCGACATCTTAAAGTATAATTAATATTTTGTCTGACAGGAACCGGTTACTTGGAAATCAAGATACCACTACTTTTCAGTGTAGAAGAAAAGAGAGTAGACCCCATATTCCGGGAAGCTTGCACTGTGATAGGAGCAACTTGCATCTGGGAAAATTAGAACCTTTTCTTTCGAAGAATGATGCATCAGAAACCATCTTCTCTGATGTTTCAATGGAGCGATGCCATAGAAAATTCTATAATTGATATTGTATAAAAGTTATTTAACACATTTTTGGTTGATTACCGCTTTCCGGCGCAATGAACTTTTCTGACATTTTCGAGAATTTTTGTTTTCAATTTATAATGTATTCTATCAATATGTCTTAACAGACAATAATTTATGTTTTACCAATTTTGTGACCATTTTTTTAATGTATAGTAAATAGAATTAAGATTATTTGTTTCATTGTATAATAAGTGAAAATACATAAGAATTGTATTATCAGAACAAGATATTTCCTGCTATTTGAAGTCCTTTTTATCCACATTTTAAATAAAGGAATACGTAACACTTAATTAAACGCTGGTTTATCTGTAATCCCACTGATAAATTTTCATAACGAAGTTGGCAGGCGCCAGTGTTGAATTCATGACATTTCAATGCTCTAGGGGGGGATGTCCCTCCCGGACCACCCCCTGAATTCAACACTGGCAGGCGCAACACTGTTTCTAATTCTGTCATTATTTTAACCGTTGATTTTGAAAGTCGGCCAAGTCCATTTTATGTTATTGTTAACTATTTAATGGTTTGCATTTGAATGGGTATAAAAATATTCGTAAGCAGAAATAGACTTATTGGATATATTTGTTGTCTTATTTCCTGTAAATTTAATAGGGAATAATGGTTATCCGTGTTAGCTGAAAAAAAAATATGGTTTTGGTAAGTGCAAACGGACTTGTCTCCCTTTCAAAAGCAATGATTTGTTGAACACGTTTAATTTTTTTTTTGTAATGGAATATAATTAAAATAATAAACAAAATAATATTTTATTTACTTATATATTTTATTTCAATATTTCATTCTTGTTTAGATTTTATAGGAAAAGGTTGAGAAAATATTCAGTAATAAGAAGTATGCATATTTCTGAATTAAAACAATGAAGATTGTTTATAGTATTTATCATGAAATTCTGATTATGATTGTTAATATTATGCAACACAAAAAATAATTGTATTCAAAGTGGACTTTCCTGAATTTCAAAATCAATGCGTTTGAAATATCGTTTACCAACAAATTAAAGAAAACTACAAAGTAAATTACTTACAAATTACAACTAAACAAATAAGTTACAAATTTATACTGATAATAAAATATATTTATTGTGAATTGGTTAAAAATGTAGATTTTAGGCTAATTTGTAATAAGATATAACTTTAACTAATTATTTTCACAAAATGGAGTTATCAGCTCCACTGATCGATGGATCACAGAGATATACAAAGTCAACATTATCTTCTGTTGATCTTCTTTCATTATTTATTCCGCTACGACATGCTTCACAATATAAAATTATAAAATTATTAAGTTAAAGAAGTTTATAAACAAATAAATTAACTACACATAACTTATGAAGGAGAGTAGGTGCACTATAAATTGCTGACTAAAAAGTATGGTGTGCATTGCTTTTATCGTTCATTTACAGGGACACCCAAAATAATTCGGTTACATTCTTAATGCAATAATTACAGTCTATGTGTGATAAGTGCGTTTTCAATTTTGGTCTGCGTTTTTATGTTTAACTAAATTTTTGCATACTATTTGGAGTGTATAAATTTTGTTGATCATATACAGGAAAAGGAATTCAACCCAAAGGAATTCGTAATATTACCGACTATGGGAGTGAATTGCTTAAAGGTATTTTTAATTGTAATACGCATTTTACTTCTGAACTATATTTAGTAGACTAATAGAAATTTGTGGAATATACATAAATTCATATACAGGGCTTCGCAAACAACAAGATACATTGTCGTTTATGGCTGGTAATTGCTGGAGGTGAGTTTTAAGTTGCCTTATGCATGAATTAAATTTTGAAATAAATTTTAGCTTAATATGTGGATGTGTGCAAAAGTTTTTAGATAATATACATGGCTGTTCAAAATATTTCGAGTGCATTTTCATCGACTTTTAATGAACTAAATTTTAACATGCCTTGTAGTATATATCCAAATCTATATATCATATACAGGACTGCACAAAATAATTCGACTACATTTTTGACTATGGAAGATGATAAAAGTGGATTTTTAAATGTGTTATATGTTTCTTTAACTGTTTACTACATATCTTCTTTCACCTTATTTAACGGTGAAGCTTCGTTACAGTTTTCTGGATATGTTAGAAAGTGTTTCACAATCTATGCTTGATGTAGGATTTTTCGTTCTTGTTTGTTTTTATTTAAAAATTACTGTCTCAAATGATTAGACACTTATGAAAATGTTGATTTGGATACAACCAACCATTTTTCCTGAGCGGTATAACACAGAACATTCAATTTTCATTGGTTACTTAAGATTAGAGTTGCAAAGGCTAGAAAAAAACCCGGGTTAAACCTGGGAATAAACCGGGTTTTTTGGAAATAAACCGGGTTTTTGGGAAGAAACTAGGTCTTTTAGGAATAAACCTGGAAATAAACCGGGTCTATTAGAAATAAACCTGGGAATAAACCGAATTTTTGCAACTCTATTTAAAATACCAGAAGCTGCAGAATTCACCCAAGAGGAAATAGGATTTTTTAAGTAGAAAAAAAAATAAGCCTGTTATTGAAATTTCTAGAATTTAAAATTGATCAAAGTGAGGCTTGTACATGCTAGAAATATCAATTTCGACCTAAACCCATGACTTTCACTAATAATACCTCATAAATTAATTGTTTAAAATGAAACACGATTATTTAAAGCTATCCAAAACCAGGAAATTACTATAATAAACAGCATCATGAAAGAGTGTTAATGTGTCTTTTTCCATTGTGTCCAATCATTTCATAAACTTTATAGTTACAGATTTTTATGAGTTTTTATCAAAGTTATGATAAAAATGATAAAAATCGCAGTTATTCATTTGGATATGATTTATTTGAATTAGTTTACAGAATTTAATATATAAATGTAATGTTTTTGTTTATTTTTTAATGTTATTTAATAAAGGACATTATCTAGTTGTGACTAAAATTTTGAGGCAAAATTTCCATGTTTTAAAAGAAAACATCCCGAAAAACATAGATTTTGACATTTGAAGGAGGTTGCTTTGAGACCTATAAACTACAAGGCTGTTGTCTCGAATGATTCATATTTTTTATTCACAGAAATATATACAAGACTTTGACAATTACATAAATATTCTTCTTGAGGACGGGATAGAGACAAGGAACTTGACAGCACTGAAGATACCCACACGCCTCACCCAGGATTCAAACATTGGATCTGACTGTGGCTGTCGCCTCTGCTACCAACCACGCTACCGGGCGGCTGAAAAAACCTAGATAAAAGATTTTTGAAAATATAGTATTGTCATTGGGGGAAAACGTTGACATAAATGAATTGAATTTTAAAATGTAATTTTTACTATATCATTTTTTTTACGTAGTAAATTAGTCGGACGTGCGAATCCCAAAGCTTTCTTCTATCTCACGCAGGTTTCGCATACAATAAAAATAATCAGCACCAATTTATATCAAGGTCTAACTGAATCTAAAGTTTTATTAAATTCCGTGCATTAGTTCTTGAGATATGACTATTACTAAAATCGTGTAAATGCTGCAAAATACAGCATAGCAGCGCCAACTGTTGGGAGATTTAGACCAAAACCTAATCAACAACAACTTATGTCAGCGTCTAACTGAATCTGAAGTTTGTTGAAAATCCATGCATTAGTTCTTGAGATATAGTTATCATGATAATAATGAAAAAAGTAGCATAGCAGCGCCACCGGTTTCAGACAGTTCAATTCCGGTTTTATAATTAGGGCTAGAACTTTGCTTCTAATTATCGCTGAACCAACAGTAAAGCATTTTTGGAATCCTAAATGATTAAACTTTAATTTAAAATAATAAAATAAAATTCCAAATTTTTGCAAAAACAGCGATTTGAGGGTAGGCACATACCTTAATATAAGACGTTTTTTAAAAATCTGTAATATACGGTTGTACAAAACTATTCGAGTACGTTTCCGTCTATTGGTGAAAATTTATTAAGTTGAAT
Source organism: Maratus michaelseni (assembly GCA_963931845.1). NCBI lineage: Eukaryota > Metazoa > Arthropoda > Arachnida > Araneae > Salticidae > Maratus > Maratus michaelseni. Next base: position 82,000,645 of record OZ007599.1, on the reverse strand, counting down.
TTTCGACTGTGTTATGAATTTTGTAACTAAGCTAAATTTTAGTACGCTATGTAGTGTATACAGAGTTCGTACGGGATCCTGGCATTTTCAATGGAATTACCAATAATTTCTTATAGAAAAACTCGCTTTATTTAATCGCGCGATTGTATAAGGCGAGTTTTTCTATAAGAAAATACTGGTAACAGTCCTGAAAATTACAGGACCCCGTACGAACTTTAGTAGAGAATACTAATATTGAGATCATGTACACAGATGCACAAAAGAATCAGATTACACTTTTGGCTATGAATTTTAATTGCTGAAATCTGGTTTTCAAATATTTTACACATTTTCTAAGTTGTTTACTTAGATATCTTCTTTCACCTTAGTTATTTCTGTTCAAATTTGTGTGGTGATTAAAATTCACACCGTACATATGAAGTACAAAATTTTAAACTTAAAATTCGTTATGAAATTTCTTTTTCTTCATTACAATAATATGTAATCTCTGTCATCATTCTGTTCTTAAGGAAAAATGCAAAGAGATTAAATTTAATTGTAATTCTTTTAATAGGTGGATTTAAAGGTGGATTATTATACGAGTTTAAAAAATGAATGAGATTTACTCAAAAGTTTCAAAACGAATCTATTTCATTAAAACACATTTTGGGTGTTTATTACTTACTTTAAATTATATTTATTTTAAGGAGACGATGGACTTTAAAACTTATTTGTAATTGTTAATGATATTAAAACAGGAAATTATTCAATGAAATGCTCGGTAACACGAATTCAATAAACATTTGAAATTTTTTTTAATTATTGAACAAAAAATAAATAAATAAATACAAGCCATTAATTAATTTGTTTTAAAAAATACTTCAAGCGTAACATTTTTCAGTATATTACCATAATTTCTTCCAGTTTATTACTTAAAATTATTTTATGAAAATATTGTACATTCATTTTCAGCACTTTCCAACCTAGTTGAAAAGTGCTTATGACTTCGGTTTGTCTGGCCGTCTGCCGTCTGTCCGTGCTCTAACTCCCGTAAATATGCTCGGATTGCTCTGCAATTTTTATATGTTATTGTCGTTATCTATAGCATGTCCCATATTTCAACGGAAGTGTGTAACACTTATAGTTTTTTTACAGGGACACTCAAAATAATTCCGTTACATTGCGGTGTATGGGGAAAAATCATTTGCGGTTTATTTAAATAATGTTTCACTATTTTAAACGCATTGAAATTTATATATATCACTAAGGTGCATTAGAAGAAGCTTAATATGGAACAGGGTGTGCATAGCACTTATAGTTACTTTACAGGGACAGTAAAAATAATTCCGTTACATTACGTCTATGGAGAAAAATCGTCTGCGGTTTATTTAAATAATGTTTCAGTATTTTAAACGCATTGAAATTTATATAGATCACTAAGGTGCATTACAAGACACTTACTACGGAATACTGTGTGTATAGCAGTCATCGTTCATTTACAGGGACACGCAAAATAATTATCTACTGTCTGTTAACAATAATTCCTGGAAGTGCGTTTTAAGTTACTGAACGCGATTTTAATGTTAACTTGCTTTTTGTCTATTACGTGGTGTGTATAAATTCTGTAGATCCTATACAGGGCAGCACAAAAGTTCGCGAACACATTTCTGTTTATTGACAAACTCCAGACGGAGAATTTTAAACTGTGCTACGCGTTTCCTAACTGAACTAAAATTTAGCATCCTATGTAGTATATATACAATTCTATAGATCCTATACAGGGCTGAATAAAAGTATTCGGATATTTTTCCGAATATTGTATATGTTGGAAATTCTTGAAATTATGTTTTAAAATATGTTATGCGTTTTCCAAATCGTTTACTTAGAAGTTATCTTTTAGCTTATTAAACGGTATGATTTGTAAAATTATTTTGGAAGCGTTGGAAAGTGCTACATAATCTATGCTTGACGCATGATTTTTCGTTCTTGTTTAATCCGACAGACGGTTATTTAAAAAAAAATTAAATCTGGCATGAAATTGAATTTTCATTAAAAATGTACATGTCAAAACTTCATTACTTATTCGAGTACCTTAATAAACGAATATTCAAAAATGATATATAATTTTTTTTGTAGTATATATCAAAATTATCCTTTAGAGACATTCAGAATTTTCAACAAAAAATAAAACACTTGGAAGATTTTAAATATGTATATAGACTGCAAAATATTTTCTTGGATGTAAATTACACTAACGTGTTATTTTCATTACTTACTTTTAGAAAAAAAAATACATATGTATATTACCATATCTTGCTAATGGAGACTTTAATGTGACATGTACATAGCAAATTACAAAATAGCAAATCATTTGCAGTCTATATACATATTTAAAATATTCCAAGTGTTTTATTTTTTGTTGAAAATTCTAAATATCCCTAAGGGATAATTTTGATATATACTACAAAACATCTGTGCATCCATTTTTGAATATTCGTTTATTAAGGTGCTTGGATAAATAATTTAGATTTGACCTGTACATTTTTAATGCAAATTCAATTTCATGCCAGACTTTTATTTTTTTTAAATAACCGTCTGTCGGATTAAAAAATGAATCAGCAGCAAAATGACATTTCTGATTGTAAAAAAAAAAGTGAAATTGTGAAAAAAGAAAAAATATATAATTGAACGTAATGATTGATTAATATAAATAAAATAATAATCTAATACATGAAATAAAGAATCATGACAAAATAAAAAAAAAATTAAATTTCAAAATAATTTCAAAACAGAAAATAGGAAATACCAAACACAAAAAGAACAAGTTGGAAATTGTACGTCAAACGTTACAAACGAGGTGCGTTCGTACGCACGTTTTAGAATTAAATTCATGATATCCCGTGCGTAGAACGGGTTAAACAGCTAGTTAAGTATATATTTTATGACACTGTTCATACAAATATCTTAAGTAGTTATATAACTATTCAGATATATATGTATCAGCTAGTTATATAAATATTCAGATCTTGATGATTTTTAATTCTGTGAAATGAATTATATCGTCTGCAGATTAATTTCTGTCATAAAATAAGTATCTCGGTCGCTTGACGATTAAACTTCGGAAGCTCCTATAACAAAAAAGCACCGATTTAAAAAAAAAAAATTCAAATTTCTTAATAAATATTTTTATTAATATCTCCTAAAGTTTTGATTCGATTTTAATAAAATTTGAAATATCTCGACAAAATTCTGCAAAGATAATATATTTTAAATTGCAAACCATTTGGTTGGGTAGTTTTTGCGTTGTTATATGCGGACAGACAGACAGACGGACAGACAGACAGACGGACAGACAGACGGACGGACAGACGGACGGACCAAACGACGACTATAGGTGCTACGTATTTATTATAATTACGAACGCACCTAAAAAGACTAACCTGAAAAATCTTCATCAATAAGAGAGGCTATAGAAGACGAAGTGTTCAATGGATTTTGTAAAACATACGCATTAAATTATAAAATCTTCATACAACTAATTAGTTTGCTGACAAGAAAATGTTTCTAATGATGTATGAAGTCCAATAAAGATCTTGATTTAAAGAAAAAAGGATAGCGAAAACAGAATTTCCGACAAGTGTATAGAAATATGTTAATATATATTTTTAATTTTAAGAAGAAATTTTAACACAAAAAAAAGTCGTATTTTTGTCGATAAGTCCATCGTCTCCTTAACTGCTTCGGGACCACGAGTTCATTTACTCGCTTTCTAAAAGTGAAAAAAGGATTTGTTTTTGGTACCAGTAAAAAAGAAAAGGAATATGGTTCTTCTTTAATTAAAGCATTTTCGTGATTATATAAGTAAAGGTAACTGTTTAAAAAAAGTGGTAATAACCGAATAAAATTCGTGCATGGGGCGCCAGTTCCAAAACGGGTTAATGTAATTTGGAACATATACGGTGATACAAAAATACACAAAAGAAATAAAATTCAATTGTTTGAAAATTATAAAAAGTTAAACGATCCGTTTTTCACATAAATGCAGAGAAAGAAAGACATGGTATTTTCTTTAAAAAAAAAAAAATCAGAATAACTATTTGTCACTGACAGTTAGCACTGTAGCGGCGGACCTGTCGCTATTTAAGCCATTATGTGATCTTATAGCAAAAACCCTTTCTGATGCAGTGCAGAGTATCTTACCACGTCTGACATCATACACTATGTGTATATGGTATGGATAATATCATATATATAGTAAATATATATATATTATACTTATTTCAGTGGGCGTATAATACAGCCTGAAATAAAAGTATTGTAAATATTTTTTATCGCTAAAAGCCACCAACAAGATGTTATGTATTTAATAAATAAATACTAAAGTACTGTTTTTTTATTATTTTTAATTTATTTTATACTACTTACCTTTATTTAATGCTGTTATGTATTTAATAAATATATATTAAATTACTCGTTTGAACATGACTGGCAATCGACATAGATAAACACAGTTGTTGATTGACAACCATTTTTGGCAATCTATCACTGTAGCACGAATAATACATTAAATACCAAATTTTTATTTAACGTAAAAATAACACTTAAATTATTCTTGAAGACGTCTAAAAGTGCTTTTTGAAAATTCTTAATACCTTTAGGATTTGCAATTCACAAATACCTTAGACACTTTTGAGGTAAAATACTCATATAACAACTTCGAGTTAAAAAATAAATAAAAAAAAAAATAATTTACAAAAAAGTATAAGAGAAATATTTAAACTTTTGAAGATCATATGTGAAACTTTACTTTTCTGTGTATTTAATGTCTGCAGGCCGTTTAATTTTATTAGCAGCCATTTTTAGGTGCGTTCGTAATTATGTAAATACGTAACACCTATTGTCGTCGTCTGGTCCGTTCGTCCGTCCGCAATACGCAAAAATTACCCAAACGAATGGTTTGAAATTTAAGATATATTATCTTTGAAGAATTTTGTCGAGACATTTCAAATTTTTTGCAAATCGAATCAAAACTTTAGATGATATTAATACAATTATTTATAAAGAAATTTGAATTTTTTTTAAATCGGTGCTTTCTTGTTATAGGGGCTTCCGAGGTTTAATTGTCAAGCGATCGAGATACTTATTTTATGACAGAAATTAATCTGCCGACGATATAATTCATTTCACAGAATTAAAAATCATCAAGATCTGAATATTTATATAACTATTTAGAGTACAAACGCTCCTCATTTGTCACGTTTGACGTACAGTTTCCAACTTGTTTAAGTTATTTAAAGTATTACAAAATGATAAAAAATACAGTAGCAGAAAAATGAAATTTTATTAATGTAACACTTCCACTTAATTTATTATTAAAGATATTTAAAAATGCTTTTTGTTCCACAATTATACTTTTAGTATAACTAATAATTGCAATATATAACAATATAGTCATTTTGAGTTAAGTATTAAATTTTAGGCATATAATTTTGGGTAAAATTTTTAAAGCAAAAGTATCATAAAAGTTGCACTAGTGAAGGACGTTAATAAAAGGGAAGAATTAAAACTCACCTGGCTGACAAGTGAAACCTTCTTCAAAATGATTCTTTTTAAATCATTAGAGAATGCTCCAGAAGCCTTTCTCGCTAAAATAAATAAATAAATAAATAAACATAAAAATGAAATTTTTCTTGAATGTAACTCTCAGATTTCATTTACTATTCAAGACGTGTGAAAATGTTTTTTGTCAAACAATTTTACTGAGAGTAATGAATGATAATTGCATAATAAGAGCACTTTTCCATTTACCGACACAATAATGATAAAACGTACACGATTGTTGTTATCTGACATCAGTGCATGCAAAATGCATTCATTATGCTACGTGCTATTCCATCTATCGATTCAAGAATGTTTTTGTCATTATAAAGTATATGAATGAATTTTGCTTGCAATTGGTATTGGAATAACAACAATTGTATCTGATTTGTCGGTATCGAGTTGGTAAATTAAAAAGTGCTCTAACAATCTTAGGCATTCTGAGGCAAATATTGAATATTAATAATTAAGTAATGATTTAGTGTGTTGTACAAAAATTGCTTGTCAGTAGATATTTATACAGATATTTAGTCTGACCTCAAGTAATTATGTTGAATTATTAGATGATTATTCATATAAATAATTATAAAATAATACCATATTAATTCAAGATTTCTCATTTTAAATTTCAAATGTTCATATAACCTTTTTCTAGATTGCTAATTTTCAAATTCAATGGAATACGACAACCTGGAACAAATTAAAAATAATACTTCTTTGTCATAGAGGCCTTGGCATAACTCAATTTTTTTTTAAAAAGGAAATTTCATGCAAAATATTATAAACAATTCTGAAAGTGAAAAAATTAACAATGAAAAAAGTTTTAGTCTTATAAATTGTTTACTTTTACGTATGTTATATATTTTTTATTACATTATTATACAGCTTACTTATGTATAAATTAAACAAATTGCTACTCAATGTATTGCATTAAATGTTGTAAATATAAAACAAAGTATTTGCTCACTTGATAAATTGATTCTCAAATTTCATAAAAATATAACAATCTGATGACATTATTAAAATTGTCAGAAAGTCCTTTTAAAATTTTTATCTTTCTTGCCTTTTCATATCGCACGCCAAGGCTACAATATAACAGAAGTACCTAAAAAAGTATGGAGCAAAATGTGCGAGTTAAAACAGTTTTCAAATAAACGAATATCTAAACAAGTATGACAGTTTTAACACTTTCCAACCTAGTTGAAAAGTGTTTATGACTTCCTTTTGTCTGGCCGTCTGGCCGTCTGCCGTCTGTCCGTGCTCTAACTCCCGTAAATATGCTCGGATTGCCCTGCAATTTTTATATGTTATTGTCGTTATCTATAGCATGTTCCCTATTTCAACTGAAGTGTGTAGCACTTATAGTTTTTTTACAGGGACACTCAAAAGAATTTCGTTACATTACGGTCTATGGGGAATAATCATTTGCGGTTAATTTTAATGATGTTACACAATTTCAAGCACGTTTTAATTGATATATATCACGAAGGTGCATTACAAGAAGCTTAATAAGGAATATGGTGTGCATAGCACGTATAGTTACTTTACAGGGACAGTCAAAAGAATTCCGTTACATTACGTCTATGGAGAAAAATCGTTTGCGGTTTAATTAAATAATGTTTCACTATTTTAAACGCATTGAAATTTATATATATCACCAAGGTGCATTACAAGAGGCTTACTACAGAATATTGTATGTATAGCAGTTATCGGCCATTTACAGGGACACACAAAATAATTCTCTACTGTCCGTCAACAATAATTCCTGGAAGTGCGTTTTAAGTTGCTGAACGTGATTTTAAATTTAACTCACCTTTTTGTCTATTACTTGGTGTGTATAAATTCTGTAGATCATATGCAGGGTAGCACAAAAGTTCGCGAACACATTTCGGTTTATTGACAGAAACTCCAGAAGGAGAATTTTAAACTTGGCTACGCGTTTCCTAACTAAACTAAAATTTAGCATCCTATGTTAGTATATATACAAATCTATAGATCATATACAGGGCTTAATAAAAGTATTCGGATATTTTTCTGAATATTGTATATGTTGTAAATTCCTGAAATTACGTTTTTAAATATGTTATGCGTTTTCCAACTTATTTACTTAGATTTAATCTTTCTGCTTATTAAGCGGTAACGATTTGTAAAATTATTTTGGAAGTGTAGGAAAGTGTTACATAATCTATGATTGACTCATGATTTTTCGTTCTTGTTTATTTTTAACTGTTGCAAAAGCTAATTTCAAATATATAAACATCCATCTAAACTTGTGAAACACATAAAATAATTATAAATCATTATATCTTAAGGTGAAAATAACTAGCAATGGCGAAATGAAATTACCCATTTTCAAAAATTTTGTGAAGGGAGAAAATTTTAATCCTATTGATCTAAGCCTAAATCTATTAAAAGAATTAAATTGTTTTAATGGTTATGGATAGTGTAATTTTAAATCATGAATATAATTACATATGGCATTATGATAAGATTTTATCAATTACAGTGAACTCCCGTTAATACAGACTTCCAAGGAAGGTTATTTTTCATCCACACTAACCGAAACCCATATTGAACGATGTAAGTATTTTAATAGTATAAAATATTCATTTAATAGTATAAAATAATATTTTCTTTCTCTTCCTCACTGTCACTGACAATTTATTGAAGAAATGTTGTAGAACTACTTTCGATTCTACCTGGTCAGTTAGTGGAAAATTTTATTTATTAAACTTTTTATTATCCGATGAGAAATACATATTCAGTAATATCCTTAACCGGAGATATGTCTTAAGTGGAGAATCATTGTATAAAGTTAAATAAAATGATATTAAACTACACCCAAGACAAAATTCATGCTGGTATTTGTTTGCTAGACTAGCATTATATGCTTTATCCCAGCAATAAAATAGCATAAACTACCAAAAACATTTGCTGGTTCCACCAGAATTATCCAGCAAGTCATGGTGTGTATTGGCCTACTTCATGCTGGCTAGCAGTATAAAGCATATCATAGCATAAAAATCTAGCATACAAAGCAATACATAGCAATAACTAGCCTATTTTTTGTTGCTTGGCACTAGCATGAATTTCGACCTGGGAAGGCTTTTAATGTTAAAAACATACATATAAACAAATGAAATACAAATGGTTAGACGTTTCGTGTACTTACGTACACCTCATCAGTATTACGATCACAACTACAAAACCACTAAATCCAAAATGAAAAAAAAATTGTTAAAATAGTAAAAAAATAGTTGAAATAGTAGTTCTTATTTTGTTTCTAGTGGTTTTGTAGTTGTGATCGTAATACTGATGAGGTGTACGTAAGTACACGAAACGTCTAACCATTTGCATTTTATTTGTTTATATGTATGTTTTTAACATTAAAAGTCTGTAATTTATTGTTATTTTATTTAATTTTAGTTTCATCCAGACGTAATTATGTATGTGTTTTTGAAGTATTGTATTGACAAAAGAAAAAAAAAAGTCATAGTAGAAAGATAATATAGTACGTAGCATTCATATTACACAAATTACCAGAGTTTTTAGAAATAATATGGGTGTTAAACAACTTTGGTCCAATTTTGGAGGATAATTTTTAATGGTCTATTATACGGAAGATGCATAGTTGTGGATGTTTACAACCACTTCACAGTGCTATTTCTAAACACATGCGAAATCCATTTAAGGCAATTTCCACGCAGTTTTTAGAAAAGCAAGTCATTTTTTTTTCAAAGTTTCTGCAATAACAACAAGTTTGTTTGCTGGTACACATTACAAAACAAAATATGAGACCAGGAAAAAAGCGCTTGGTTGTTAGGAAAATTAAACGATTTAGGTATGCTTAATTTTAATGGGGCGTAGTATAATGATGGAACACTATTAATCCAGTCCAAAATTATGTTAACTAGTATCTGAAGAGGTGGGAATGACAGAGGTGGGATTGCACATGCCAGTAACAATAGAAAACTAGCACAAAAAACAGGATCAGTATAGGAAGGCTCTTACTCTATCACTAGGAGTAGATTTTATATACTCCCAAATTAGTAACTTTGCTATAAATATCGAAATTTCTTTAAAACATTACAAATCTGCAATTATTCACAAATTTGCATTCAGGATCTTATGTAAATTAAAATATTTCCATTTTCTGAGGCAATGGCTAAGGACAATAATTTATTTAATACAGGTAACGTATTATTAAAAACATTTGATTACGTGGGAAAAGAGAATTGAAAAGTTGCCATTTTCAGATCGTCTTCTTGCTGCCTAAAATACCATGGTATTATTTCCACAATTTGAAACACTTTAGTAACAGGGAAGTTTTTGATTAAGATTATTGCTCCAATTAACTACTCGTGTATTTTACGTCACTGGGCACAACACCACCAGTTAAGGGTTAACTTAACTGAAAACATTCAGTGGGTATGGTGAGTAGTGAATGAAAAATATCAAGATAAAATAAAATTATGGTTTACACTTACAATGAAATATAACGAATAAAAATTGCTTAAAACAAAACTTTCATGTAATTAAATTACAATCATTCAATAACCAGTTCAATCACAATCATAAAAATCTCTTCATATTTACAGTATCTCAGTATTTTTTTTCAAACATTTACGGAGAGTGCAGTCTATAGGTGTGCACGGGCAAAATTTCCAGGACCGAGCCCGGCCCGGTATAAAATCTAAAATTTCAGCTCAAGTCCGGCCTGGCCCGACTGAATACAAAAACATAACAAAACAAAGATTTTTAGGTTGATATGATTAAAAACTGTCTTGTACGAAAAGTTCTGACAAAAAATACGTATTTTAACTTTTTTCATGTTTATATTCTTCATTTAAACTGGGCTGCGAGTTATACAGTCACACCCGTTCCAAAATACTGAACTCCCTAGATTTATTTCTGCCTGGGTCCATATAAACTATATATACATTTTTTTAAAATGAATCTCTATTTGTATGTAAATATCTGAGTTATCATTAATATCGCTAATCCATATTCCATTGCTTGGAGATTTCAAAACCTGTAAAATGCTATACAGTAAAATCTTCTAAGACGGAATCACATAGGTGGGAAGAAACAACCGTTATAGACAGGTTCCTTTCTTAGCATGTACATCGTCTGTTGTGGATGTATTATATTCTTTTCGCGCGTATTATTATTATATTCATTTTGCATGGATCAACAAGTTTTTCCATTTTTCCATGTACTTGAAAATTGATAGAATTCTAAAAACATGTATTACGGGGTCCGAAAACTGATTAATACACAGTAAAAACTATTCGAAACGTTTCCGAAAATCAGTTGCAGCAAAACTGGGGGTTCTAAAGATAAAGAACTCTTTTCGGAATCGTGGGTAACTCGGAAGAGGTTATTGTATATTTTTGTTCGTGGTTATATTATATTTTCCTAGATTAAGAAACATTTGTATTTTTTACAGTGTACTAATGCGGTAATAGTAACCTTAATATAAAATGACTAAATTAATAAATTTGAAATCACAATTATATTACCTTTCAGCAGATGTCCCAGGCTTTGTTTTCCTACGTAAATCTCCAGGGGTCCTAGAAATTCCAGACAATTAATTTTAATTTTAAAATTTTGCCATAAAGAAGTCAATAATGCAAAAATAAACAAATAAATAAATACATTTAAACACGCAGAGCTGTAGCAATGTGATTCTGTAGCCGTCCTATTATCAAATTGTAATTTCAGCTGCATTCAAATAAAAATTCGTCTGTGGTCGTGCTATATTTCGATATAGATTATTATATTGAATTACTTATTAGGATTACCCTTGCGTGAGGGAACAAATGAAGACAAAAAATTTAATTGACGAAAATTTAACCCTTTCAGGGACAAGGTACTTCTATTCTTAAAATATTGAAATGATTGATTGACACCAGAATTTAAAAATAAATTTATTCAAAAATAAGTAAAATCTTTTCTTCATGTACTTGATAAAAGGGAATTTTTCATTCCAGAATTCTGGTGCCAATGTAGCATTTAGGGATTAAAATTAAGTGGTCCAAAAATGAACCACCGCCCTTGAAAGGGTTAAATTGAGATGTATGAAGATTTCACGTCTTCGCTAAAGTGACTGAAATTAATAAATAAATATATATATATATATTTTAATGTTTTTTTTTTCCTTTAAATGAAAGCAGCAGATAAGACAATTGTTCTAAGTTTTCAATGGACATTTAAGCATTGGACATTCAAAATCTCCAATAACGGTCACAAACTTAAAATGAAGATGTGACAACTAATGGGCTACATTAAATATATGTTGTAGGCTAATCGCTAATTTAGAAATCCGGATGTTTGGAAAGAGTCATGCTAATTATAGAGAATCATCTCTCTTTTTTTAACCAGCCTGATATTTTTTAGGCTTATTGCAAACAGCCTATGCATTTTTAGGCTAATTAGAAAATGAGCAGGAGTTTCAACAAACAACTGCTCATTTTGAAAAAAAAAAAGTCCAAGGAAGTTAATGATTATGGTTAATTTTTTGATAATAAATATTTAAAAAATAGGAGCAGCAACTAAAAATGTTTATAAAAAATATATAAGAAAACTGTCTTATATTAACCGATTTCATTAACGGGATTGATAGTATAAGGTTAGTGAATTACTCATTTCTATTAAAAAATAAATGAACAACGTAAAATAGCACAAATAAAAATATTTAAAATGGCATTATCTACCCTATATATATAAAATCCTAATGAAACGAATTTGTGAAACGATTTTATGAAACGAATTTATGAAACGATTTTATGAAACGACTGACTAAACGACTGATTATGTTTCAGGGCTATTTTTAATAAAATATTAAACGCTTGATGGTGAAATTAATACCAATTGTCCATAAAAATCCGAGGATGTCAAAACTGGTAATAGAATTTTGAAATCGGAATTAGTTTTCGAGATATTAATTTTTTTCTAATTTTAATGACATTTCTGTAATGATGGCAACTTATTACACAGTTTTTTTGTGACAAAAAAGGGAAAAAAATTGAAAAGGATCCCGATAGGGATTATTGATTTCTTTTTATTCGTCATTTTCAAATTGAAATTGAATTTATCTTTTATTTCAATCGATAATGAAGACAAGATTGTGATTAAATTATGTTTTCAGGAAAATTTGAAAAAAAAAATCACATTTCTATCGTCAGGATTCAATCGTCTGTCAGCATTTAATTTAATTTATAAACTGAAAATATTTTGAATGAATTCGTCCAAATGACGTAATTTATGTAAACGCAAAAGAAAGGGGGGGAAAGGAATTAATAGTAATTATTATTTATTGATATCATTTTGTTATTTTTTTGTAAAATTTAATTAAACGAATTTATAAAATCACGAATTCGGATATTTGAAACGAATATATAAAATAATAATTGCCCAACTGGACGGAAGAAGAATAAAATATCCTGCTTGGTTTTCTATCCTGCTTAGTTTTTTCCGCCAAGCTTTTTAAAAAAGCGTCAAGACCCCTGTAATAGAAAAACAACAAAAGTTCATTGGGTTTGTTTTCATAACTTTTGGCAACAAATCTATGTATATTAACGAATCTATCCCTTTTTGAAGCTCGAATTACGCCAAACCTAAAAGCAAAGGATCCTATACTGGAAAAGTACCCGATTTTCTTATGAACAATATGCAAGTGACATAACATGGTGTAAAATTATCACGAATAGCAAATTTGTTTAAATATCTCATCAATTGATGCCGAATAAATGCAGGCAAGCATGCACAAAATATTTTATTAATTTTGTATGATAAATAATTATTAGAAAATTCGTATATACATATTAATTAAAATAAATAATTTACATATTTAAAATAACATGAAAATATGCATGATGGTGCACTAAAATAGAGAGAAAATTAAAACCTGTTACTGAAAATGTCTATAACATAGTACTTTTCAATAGCGTGGTTCTTAATGTTATTCACAAGCAGATGGAATTTTTCTCATCCTTAAACGCAAAGGAAGAATAGAATACAGATCGTTGTTATAAGTCCGAGAGGTAGCCACAATTTAAACCTAACCATTTTATACAAGCTGGTTTTCAAGTTGTAATTGATTTTACTTATCAATCCCGAAAACAGTCGTCAGTTATCGCAACAGCTGTGTATGAGGCCATGATAATAAAAAATGTCCCAATAAAACGTTAAAAGCATGGCAACCAAATTACAGATTTACCGATATTTTTAAAATATAGCACGCTCTCATGTTTTTAGAGGCCTCGAAGTCTGAGCGGGGGTTGGCGAGCGTAGCTCGCAGGGGGCAGGCCCCCTAGTATATATATATTTTATTTGTGCTACTTTATGTTGTTTCTTTTATTTTTTAATATAATGGCCAAAGTTAAATCCACCAACTTACATACTCTCTTCTATTCTAACAGTATATTTTTGGAAAATACCCCATGCAGAAGTATTAATATGATCTATAGATGAGGCCGGTTTTTAATGCTTTCCCTGCATTGCGTACAGAAGATGAGATACTGAATGAAAATGACTAAAAATATCAAAGAAAATTTCTGTAATATTTAAATACGCAGATCAGCTTTCTCAATTAGCCTACGGTATGTATATTTTTTATCAAGATCAGTTTTCTGTTGTCTAAAAGAAATAGCTATCACTCTGTGGACTACCCTTTAAGGGGACATGGTACCTTTGCATTTGCAAGTAATCAATTTTTAAAAATTAAAAGTCTGTAAAACATTTTTTTTTTAATCGCATCGAAATCGGAGAAAAAGTGTACCTGCAGCCATAAAAAACATTTAATCCTTTATATCCTATTAACACCTATCCTTTATAAAAATAAATCTTTAAACTTGATTTTATTCTTTTCTAATTTTATATTTTCGCACAAGATTTATAAAAGAGTTATGAATGCAGAGTATTGAAATTTTATATTTATGTTGTACAGTACATACGGATCTTTATTCTGTGAATCTCCAATTAAGTATATGAGACCAAAATATTTTATTTTATAGCATGTTTAATTATTAAAAAAAATTCAAAATTTTATGAATTTTTAATTCTAAAATATATTGAAACGTTAGATAAATTTAAAACTTGAGGTTTTTTAAATAAAGGCAATACTTAGCTTTTTAATTTGATAAAATAAAATAAATTCTATTGTCTATCTTTAAAAAGTTATCTCTCATTAAACAGAAGGTAAGTTACTTTATTTTTTAAATTTTAGTTTTAATATTTTCTATTGTTTACATATATATATATATATATTATAAAGCAAAAACATATCCGTGGCGATGTTCATTTATATCACCGAAGAAATTATCTCTGTAGATAATTCGTTGGCGAACTCTTAAAAATATGTTAATTTGGCGAGACATTTTTATTTTTGCAATATCAGTGTTAATGTCATAGACATTTGTGTATGTATATTGTGTACTGAATCTTAACAAATTAAAAAAGAACTCTTGCTGAACATTTGTTCCTACAATTAAATTATAATTTAATGAAATATCTTGTGTATAGGTTCTTGAGCTCCCATCAAATACAACTCTGAGAATGCTTGCTGTTCTAGATTTCCGAATAACTGGATGATAGAGAAAAAAGTCTCATTAATTGATTTCTGAATTTCACTTCTAGGTATATTTTTTCATGTGTCCCATATAGAGGTATTCATTTATAAATGTACAATAATTTTCGAGTTTTCACTTTTATTTTTGAGTTCATAGCTGCGGATTTTGATTCTCCCAACACACTGAATTGCGTTCTAAATGACAAACGCATATTACATCTCCCATCTGAATCTTACGAATGAGATGTATCAAAATATTCCTCGCAATTCTTTCTTCATTCGTGTCTTTTAAAGGAATATTTTTCAGTTCCCAAAATCTTTTTCATTTTAGGAACTGTATTGTAAATTAACATTCACATAAACATTAAATTAGATTAACATATATACTTAATTTACAATGTTTAAAAAAAAACTATAATGTTGGGTTTACTTTCTGAAAATACATCACAGTCACCTGAAATGAACCACTCATATTCAGTATTTACAGTAAAAGGTGTTCCTGGTCTTGCTAAAGTATTTACCTGAATAATGTCTCCCACTCAGATAAGGTCATAATTCTGATAATACTGATGATGAGAGAGTTAGATATAAAATAAAATATCTGACATAAAAACATGTAAGAGTTAGATATAAAATAAAATATCTGACATAAAAACAGGTAACGAAAAAAAAGTAAAATATGGGGCTAAAAACCATTAGGCTTTTAAAACACAAAATGCGCATCATGTCATAAGATCTGTTAATATTATATTTATATATATATATATATATATTCCGGAAAATTCCGGAGGTTACAGAATTTTTTCTCATTTCCACCCTTTGATGATGGCCAGGTTTCTGGTTGAAAGCACTCGGGACTCCGATGGTTGTTTTTAACATCTTGAAATGGTTTTAATGTTTTAGAACCGTTTTATTTTTTACACCTATTTTAATAATTACACAAATTGTGATCCATTTTAATGGTTTCATATTTTAAATCATACACAAAGGTGAATTTTGTTTCAATTTTAGAATATTTTTCTATTTATTAAATGTTCTAATACTCATTTACCAAAATGTGGAGATAATTCAAGCTTTACGAATCCAAACGTCTCATCTCTCGTATTAAATCTTATCAATTTAAATGAAAAAAAAATCCTAACAACTGCATGGCACATTGAGAGATGACGCAATAATTTATATCTCTCATAAATATATTTGATGTGAATTAGCGCAGTAGCAAGAATGCCAAATTTCATTCAAGTCAATTTCCCAAACCCTGATTAAATTAGACGAATCACTCAATGTCTCAATTATTTTGCTCTTGAGGAGATTGGAGGCGTGATATGGGCTATTAAAGGATTCTTTGATTCTTGCTTTTCGAAAATGCAATACAATATTGTGAGATTTTAGATTACATATGAAACATCCAAAATTTTTGACAGGCAGTTTGGTAATTTATCTAAAAAAAATTTAATTATACTTATGCCACTTACTGTTTTGCTTTAACTTCATTCTTCAGAGACGATGGTTTTTCATTTCCTTCTTTATCATTTTCCAATGCGACGGGGATGGAATCATGCCTCAGTCTTTTGCAGTTGGAAAATTGGACTATATCGTTTGGGTTAAAGTGCTTTTCGCACAATTTGGAGAACGCTGATGGGATAAAATTATCTAGTCCAATTCTTTCAATCCACTTTTGTTTGAGCTTTGGATCCGGAGGAAACCTAAATTTTGTATAGTAAATAATTAGTTTGATTTGAAACTTACAAGGGAACAACTTTTGGTGAAGCTCGCATCTTGCGCTGAGACCTGGTGCTTTTTATAGCCCTATAGACCAAAGGTAGAGAACCGATAAAATTTATCTCCAAAAATTCTATTATATCCATATTTCTTTTAATTGCTAAAAGGCTTGTAAAATAAAAACTTTATAAACAGTAAAATAAGTTTTATTAGACTGTTGACATGTTTTGGCTTCATCGGAGTCATTATCAAATCAAATAAGAATTTTCTACAATTGCACTGTCAATGAAGCTATTACAGCTCATATTCAAAATATTAGAATAATTACTTTTCTTTACAAATTGAAAATATCGTTTGGTAATTTAATGTCTTTTAATGCAAATATGCAAACGATATTTTTATTAAGAACTTATTGTTGATTAAACTTATTTATTATCTTAAAATTAATATCATTTTTGGAAAGATTAATTGAACAAAAAATTATTTTCGAAAGTCAAAATATTAGAATATTTATTCAAGTGGTTCAAAATATTAGAATATTTCACATTAATTATCCTTTAATTATCACTAATTCATAACTGGTGCATCATTGATTAAATTCAGGCGATTTTATTTAAAATTAGTATTTTAAAAATAAATGTTTGCTTTGTCGTCTTATAATGGGTCGTATGAGTGATATTCCTGAATCTATTAAATTTCGTATGGTTGATTTGTATCGGCACGGTAAAAATCAATGTTATATAGCGAATTATTTACATTGTTCGCAATCAAGCGTTGGTAAAATACTAACACAATATTCAAAAAATGGAAATTTTCAAAATAATTGCTGAAATGGCGGCCGAAAACCAAAAACATCGGCTAGAGATGACAAGAAACTGAAGCGTATAGTTAAGAAAAACCGATTGAAAAGTGTGCGATTTTTGGACCGAAAATGGAAAGAAGAAGGAGTTGAAGTTTCTACATTGACAACATTAAGATATCTCCATAAATTTAAGTTTGAATCTCATGTACCGAAAACAAAACCTCTCATGACTGCAAAACAAAAGCGTATAAGATTGAATTGGTGTAAATCAAGACGTTTACGGAGCGAAGAAGATTGGAAAAATATATTATTTAGTGATGAAAGTATGTTTTGTGTTTCATATGGTAATCAAGGTATTCGAGTTTGGAGAATGAAGCAAGAAGCATTTGATAAAGAATGCCTTAAACGTTCCGTAAAATTTGCTGCTAGTGTCATGGTTTGGGGTTGCATGAGTGCAGAAGGACCGGGAACAGAAGGATTTGGAAAGTTATGCATCGTTTACGAAAAGGCTAACTATCAGATATATCAAGAAATTTTGGAATATTACATGATTCCATCATCAGAAGCTTGAAGAACTTTGTTTGAAGAGGATTTAATCTTTCAACAAGATTTACGGTCACCGCATACCTCGGTGTCAACTAAGAATTGGTTCCGTCAACGCAACATTGTGATACTTCCTTGGCCACCAAACTCAACAGACCTTAATCCCATCGAAAACTTATGGTGTATAATGAAGAAAAAACTCCAAGAAAATCCTCCTTCAAGCAAAAACTGAGTTAGTGGCACGTATAAAGTATATTTGGGCTAATATTGATAGAAATGTTTGTAAACACCTTGTATAAGGTAAAGCCAGGAGAGATGGCGCGGTCGGAGAGATTGCGCACATAGAGGTTCGGGGGGAATGAGTAAAGTGAGCGCGCAGCGACTCCAGGTAGTTGTACAACAACAGTAGTGGAGTGTCTACTTGAAAGTGCACGTTGATTGCTTTGAGTGTCTAAGATAAAGTATTGCTATTTTGTTTTGTTTTCCCAAAGTAAGTGCTTGAATTTTCATAGCTATTCATCAGAATTTCTATACAATGTCAATAATACAAAATATTTTAAACTTAAACGATTTCTCATAAGCTACTTATCTAGGCTAACTATGTGAACATTAACGGTTCGTTTTAGAAGAGGTTGTGTTTAAATAAAAGGCCGCGCAATCTCTCCTACTGAAATTGGAGAGTTTGCGCATCTGCTACTTAAGAGAGATGGCGCAGTGTTCCCATTAGTTTCCATGCTAGGCGAGATTATGCAGCTTATTGGTAAATTTGCATAAAAAAAATGAAAAATTAAAATGGACTAATTTGAAGTTAAACGTGTTATTAAGTAACATAATTTTATTTTGTAATCTTATCTGGGCTTGCTTTTTCTGATTCTTTAATTTTTTTTCCTTTAATTAATATTTTTTAATCATTTTTTAAATTATTTCCTTTTTCTGATTCTTTAATCATTTGGTTGAAATATTCACTCCTAATACAATAATATTTGTTCACAAAAACCTTACAACAATGTCATTTAAGTGTAATTAATATTGTTAACAATTTAATTGCAGTTATTAATAGTAACAATTTCTCCTACCCATGTGCGCAATCACACCAACCCTGTAAGGACAGATTGCGCAAAATAACTTTCTTGGTTTTATTACAACTGTTCTATTAAATTGCAACATAACAACAAAATAGCAATGGAAATGCATAAAACACAAATGAAGTAAAAATTATTCATGAATAGTTTAGCATAAAATTAATATTTAGATTTTTTATTGCTATTCTTTTGAATTGTGCGCAGACTATCCTAGCTTTACCTTATAGTATGCAAGATCAATTGTACGCTATTATGAAAGCTAAAGGAATGCTACAAAATATTAACTCCCATTTACTTCATATTCATAAGGTAATATTGTTGCGTAAAATAAAAGTTTCTAATATTTTGTACCAATCTAAATTTTATTCTAATATTTTGATGTGTTTCAGAAAGCTGTATACCTAATTTATTGTTACTGTATTTTATATTGTGTAAATGTTAAAATCTTATCTAAACATTCCAGATTTAATTTATAAGAAATTTAATTGTATTTACTTAGTATCAAAAATAAATATATGAAAAATATTTTTTTCTTATTACATTTTCTCAATTATTCTAATATTTTGAATATAAGCTGTATTTGAAACGCCATCATTTAATTTTTCGAATTATGCAAGTTATTTTTTATTTTTACTTGGGTGTTTATTTCCATATTTTTAATCATGTAGTAACTTGAACCACAATTTTGGTAAGTTCAACTATGCTGCATCGTTACATGTTGTATTTTTACATGTTACAATCTCTATGGTTTCTCTTAAAATGGATGGATAGTATAGATTGGAACGAAAAATTATTTTACCTTCAACGAAATTTATTTGGGTGGTTTCTTCTTGATATAATCTTGCCAGGACTGTGGTTTTTCTATTATACTATTATTTTTCTATTATATTATCTATTTCTGTTATATCAGTTATATGCTCTTTTTTTCTTTAACTAAATTTCCTGCATTTCATGCCAATATAGTAATTATTTGATCCTCCGTCTTCTGTAATAAATAGTATTTTATACACTCCTGAATAATTCTCAGAATTAATTCGGTCAATTTTACTGCAAATGATATTCTTTAATTTAATTAAATAACTTTATTTTACTCCTTTTTGTAATTAAAAGAAATAGATTATTACAAGGCGTTATAATTTGTTATATTCGTATCATATCTATTTTTGTATACGTTTAATTTTAAAGTAATCCAAACCATTACTCACACACAGCAGACGACTATGATAATCGGCCAGGGTTGCCAGGAAAAATTCTAAACAAATGAAGCCAATTTTGCACCTCCAAAAATGCAACTGTACACCCAGAAAAAGGAATTGATTAAAACTACAAAACATGTTTTGTTGAGTACATTTTGGTTGTTTTAGCAAAATTCAAGTAAAATTGGACCATTTTACTTGAATTAACAAAACATTTTTTGCTGACGATACAAATTTTTTTTTTTTTTTTTTTGGAATTGCAAAAAATTTTTTTTTGTTGAATAAACAAAATTTCCATTGACCTATATTTAAACAAAAAGTTTTGTTGGGTTAACCAAATTTTTGTTCATTCAACAAAACTTTTTTTCTGGGTGTAATGTTGTATTTTTCCAAAATGAAATTTGTAGGTTCTTGAAAGAATTTTTAGACTTTTTCCAATATTTTATTCTTGTTATAAAAAAAATTGTATTTTTACGTACTTAAAAAGTAAAATAAAATAAAATAAAACTTTTAATTTAATAGTCCAATAAGTGGTCTCAAAAGTTGCATTTTCAGAAAGTTATGCTTCTGTAAAACCAATAAGGTAAAGCCAGGAGAGATGACGCGGTTGGAGAGACTGCGCACATAAAGGTTCGAGGGGAAGGAGTAGAGTGAGAGCGCAGCGACTCCAGGTAGTTGTACAACAACAGTAGTGGAGTGTCTACTTGAAAGTGCACGTTGATTACTTTGAGCGTCTAAGATAAAGTATTGCTATTTTGTTTTGTTTTCCCAAAGTAAGTGCTTGAATTTTCATAGCTATTCATCAGAATTTCTATACAATGTCAATAGTACAAAATATTTAATACTTAAACGATTTCTCATGAGCTACTAATCTAGCTAACAATGTTAACATCAACGGTTCGTTTTAATAGCGGCCATGTTTAAATAAAAGGCCGCGCAATCTCTCCTACCAAAATTGGAGAGTTTGCGCATCTGTTACCTAGGAGAGATGGCGCATTGTTCCCATTAGTTTCCATGCTAGAAGAGATTACGCAGCTTATTGGTAAATATGCATAAAAAAATTAAAAATGAAAATGGACTAATTTTAAGTTACACGTGTTATTAAGTTACATAATTTTATTTTGTAATCTTATCTGGACTTGCTTTGTCTGATTCTTTATTTTTTTTCTCCTTTAATTAAAAATTTTTAATCGTTTTTAAAATTATTTCCTTTTTCTGATTCTTTACGCATTAGGTTGAAATATTCACTCCTAATACAATGAAATTTGTTCGCAAAAACCTTACAGCAATGTCATTTAAGTGTAATTATCATTGTTAACAATTTAATTGTAGTTATTATTAGTAACAATCTCTCCTACCCATGTGCGCAATCACACCAACCCTGTAAGGAGAGATTGCGCAAAACAGCTTTCTTGGTTTTATTACAACTGTTCTATTAAATTGCAACATAACAACAACATAGCACTGGAAATGCATAAAAAACAAATGAAGTAAACATTATTCATGGATAGTTTAGCAAAAAATTAATATTTAGATTTTTTATTGCTATTCTTTTGAATTGTGCCCAGACTCTCCTGGCTTTACCTTAAATACGATTTTTAGAGGCAATATTTATCGGGCAACTTTGGCCTATAGGGCTATAAAATGCACCAGGTCTCGATACTACGCGCGAGCTTTACCAAAAGTTCATTGCAAGTCAGTAGTAGAGTCCTGCATCGGATCGAAAAGCCTGATTTAACCCGTACCTGACCTAACCCGCGTAGACGCTATTTTTTTTTTTTCTTTTTTTGTAGTTGTTGTTCCGTGTCGGGTTCACTTCAAATACTTCGGTTTGAGTTTTGATTCTTTCGAGTCGAGTTTAAATTGACCCGATCTTTTAAAAGAAAGTCATATTTTTCAAATGAAAAAAAAAAAAAAAAAAGTTATATACTTCAGTATATTGAGTGTTTGTGTGTTCAATTTTATACAAAAATATAAAATTGATATTACAGATATAATTGTACACTTCTTTTACATAATTGTATTAATATGTGGATTCATTTTATTTCACTTCGAGTTCGAGTGGGTTTCGGGTTGAAGTGTGTCGGGTTCAGGTCGGTTTTCGGGTTGACACAATTTTTTCGGTTCGGGTTGGGTACTTCAAAAGTAAACGACGAATTGCGGTGAAGTAAAACTGCACTACTGTACCATGCTATTTTGAACACATTTATCGTAGAAGAAAAAGAATGTTGGCAATCGATTGATAATACCCTCTTTGATTTAACTTAACTTGGTTTTTGTATGTAAAGATGGAATTTTGTAATCGATTTTTCACTCGCTTCCAGATGAGCTAAAATTATAAAAAATATGTACAAAGGTGTGTTTCCGATGTTAATACAACATTTCAATATTTTATATCAAACATATTAACTGACACTTTAAGGAGTTTTTCTTCTTCAAATCACTATCACAAAAATTTAAATCTATGTTATACTTATCTTTGCTTTTCAAAGGTTAGTATATATTAAAACAAGAACGAAAAATCATGCGTCAAGCATAGATTATGTAACACTTTCCAACGCTTCCAAAATAATTTTACAAGTCATACCGTTTAATAAGCTAAAAGATAACATCTAAGTGACCAATTTGGAAAACGCATAACATATTTAAAAACATAATTTCAGGAATTTCCAACATATAAAATATTCAGAAAAATATCCGAATACTTTTATTCAGCCCTGTATAGGATCTATAGATTTGTGTATATACTACATAGGATGCTAAATTTTAGTTCAGTTAGGAAACGCGTAGCACAGTTTAAAATTCTCCGTTTGGAGTTTCTGTCAATAAACGGAAATGTGTCCGCGAACTTTTGTGCTTCCCTGTATATATCTACAGAATTTATATACACCACGTAATAGACAAAAAGCGAGTTAAAATTAAAATCGCGTTCAGTAACTTAAAACGCACTTCCAGGAATTATTGTTAACAGACAGTAGAGAATTCTTTTGTTTGTCCCTGTAAATGATGACTGCTATACACACAATATTCGGTATAGTAAGCCTCTTGTAATGCACCTTAGTGATATATATAAATTTCAATGCGTTTAAAATAGTGAAACATTATTTAAATAAACCGCAAATGATTTTTCCCCATAGACCGCAATGTAACGGAATTCTTTTGAGTGTCCCTGTACGAAAACTATAAGTGCTACACACTTCCGTTGAAATAGGGAACATGCTATAGATAACAACAATAACATATAAAAATTGCAGAGCAATCCGAGCATATTTACGGGAGTTAGAGCACGGACAGATGGCCAGACGGCAGACGGCGATACGGCCAGACAAACCGAAGTCATAAACACTTTTCAACTAGGTTAGAAAGTGTTAAAAATCCCTGACGGCTCGGCCTACAGGCACAGGTAGATTTCGAAAACGCAGACCGTGGGGCGCCTGTTTGTCGGGAATTGCGGGAGAAATGACCTTTTTGCGATGATGCTGGAGTTGGAACCGCCTACTTCGAAACCAAACTTGTTTGCAGGCGGAGCCAGCAAGGATTTTTTTTTTTTTTTTTTTTGCTATAAAAGTTGGTCCTATAAAAAACATGCCAATATAAAAGTTTTAGATAATATTAAGAGGATTTATAATAAATTTAAGCGGATTTGAAATCTTGGGAATTGACGAAGTTATGAATTTTTTTCTTCAAAAACCTCCCTCCCCCCCCCCTTAAGGCAATTTTTAATTATATCAAAAATCTGTCATACATAAATTTTCGGCCCTTCTCCTAGAAGTAATAATAACTTCAAACGGATTCGATACGTATCATAATTAAGAAATTATGGGATTTTTTCTGTTTTCACAAAAAGTCCCCCCCATTCCCCCCCCCCCCTCCTTGTTCGATTTTGCCCATTAACGAACTTGACCGAGATTTTATGCCCCTTGATTTTATGTATCAGTTTCGAAAAGAAGCGGGAGTTGGAACCGCCTACTTCGAAAAATAACTTGTTTGCAAGCGGAGCCGGCAGGGATTTTTTTGTTTTTAATTTTTTTTGCTATAACGGTTGGTCCTATAAAAAACTTGTCAATATAAAAGTTTTATATAATATTAAGAGGATTTATAATAAATTTAAGCGGATTTGAAATCTTGGGAATTGACGAAGTTCTGATTTTTTTTCTTCTAAAACCCCCCTTCCTCCCCCCCTTAAGGCAATTTTTAATTATATCAAAAATCTGTCATACATAAGTTTTTGCCCCTGTTCCTAGAAGTAATAATAACTTTAAACGGATTCGATACGTATCATAATTAAGAAATTATGTTTTTGTTTCTGTTTTCACAAAAGCCCCCCCATCCCCCCCCCTTGGTTTGATTTTGCCCATTAACAAACTTGACCGAGATTTTATGCTCCTTGATTTTATGTATCAGTTTCGAAAAGATGCGGGAGTTGGAACCGCCTACTTCGAAAAATAACTTGTTTGCAGGCGGAGCCGGCAGGGATTTTTTTGTTTTTAATTTTTTTTGCTATAACGGTTGGTCCTATAAAAAACTTGTCAATATAAAAGTTTTAGATAATACTAAGAGGATTAATAATAAATTTACTCGGATTTGATATCTTGTGAATTGACGAAGCTATGATTTTGTTTCTTCTAAAACCCCCCTTTTTCCCCCCCCTTGGGGCTATTTTTAATTATATCAAAATTCTGTCATACCTAAATTTTCGGCCCTTTTCCTAGAAGTAATAATAATTTTAAACGGATTTGATACGTATAAAAATAAAGAAATTATGAGGGTTTTTCTGTTTTCACAAAAAGCCCCCCCCATTTCCCCCCCCCTGGTTCGAGTTTGCCCATTAACGAACTTGACCGAGATTTTATGACCCTTGATTTTATGTATCAGTTTGGAAGAGATTTATGCAGAATTTTTCCAGTTATCGTGGTCAGAAAAAAGTGACATAGATAGATAGATAGATAGATAGATATATAAAGTTTTGAACTGGGGGTGGTTTTGGGTTCTGGGAGTCATGATCGGCGTAGATCTGCAAAAATTTTTCAAAATTTCCAACTTAGGGGAAAATGTAACAGGTAGTATTTCTTACGAAATCTACCTAAAAGTATTGTTGGCAAAAATTTTAAAAATTACACATTTTATTATTAAAAATTAATTTTATTCTTAAATATGGGCAAAAACTCCAGTAACAGACACCGTCCCTATTTTTAAACCCCAATAACTGACACAAAGTGAACCAGTGACTGACACTTTATTTTAAAAGATTAAGATGCTTTAAAATTTTTTTATTCTTTATTATAAAAACAAAATACATTAATATTTATTATAAAAAGGGGGATTTAGTAAGCTGTACTGTATTATTAGTAATGCAGAGTATATAGTAAGGGTATATAGCAGTAATATTTAGCACTGCATTATTTGTAATGCAGATATCCAATAACTGGCATTTATGAACCAATAACTGACATCTGGTGTCAGACACTGGTAAAACAACTTAAATTTTAATGGTGTTTACTACAAGATAAATTTAATTTATTAATATGCATTTTTAAACAGTTCAAATAATAGATTTCAATTTTCTTTAATATAACCAATAACTAACACCTCTGTCAGAGACTGGTAAAATGAAATTCTAGGAACGAATAACTGCCCCCTCCCCCCCCCCCCCATTAGGATAAATTAAATAACTATAAACCCTAAATTATGGCCCTAATATATCATATGCATCTTTAAACTAATTTATACTAGTATAAATTTAAGAAAAAAATTAGGATGGTTGCATTACAAATACATTAGAAAAACACTTCCTTAAATTTAGAAATAAGATGATTGCTTCAAAATGGCACTTTTTGTATTTTTAAAAGTTTCTTCCTCACTGTATATGTTCTTGGCCCGCTAGTGGTGAATAAATCCATTCCAAAATAAAAATAAGTGTCTCATTTACCACTAGATGGCATTACTTTGCAGAATTTTACAACAAAATGCTTATTTGAGTTCTAGACCAACATACGATCTTAAATACTTATCTAATTACTTATAATCTAATCTAATCTAATACTTATAATCTAATATCCTTAGGATCATATGTTGGTCTAGTTTGAGTTAGATTTTTGCTCAAGTGTCAGTTACTGGTTAGGTGTCAATAACTGGGGGTTTCGCCCTATTTCAGAAATAATTGTTCTTTTTTTCTTTCCTACTGTACATTAAAATGATTTCAATTTGTAAAAAGAAAATTAATTACAATTAAGAAATGGCATTAATGTAAGGAATGCCTCTCCTTTTGGTAGGATAATGTAAAATTTACTGAAAAACCCAAATAGTGTGTCAAAATCAGGTATTACTATAGAAAATTTCAGCGTTTGGTACATTAAGCTTATTTTTAACACTTTCCAACCTAGTTGAAAAGTGTTTATGACTTCGGTTTGTCTGGCCGTCTGGCCGTCTGCCGTCTGGCCGTCTGGCCGTCTGCCGTCTGTCCGTGCTCTAACTCCCGTAAATATGCTCGGATTGCCCTGCAAATTTTATATGTTATAATCGTTATCTATAGCATGTTCCCTATTTCAACGGAAGTGTGTAGCACTTATAGTTTTTTTACAGGGACACTCAAAAGAATTCCGTTACATTGCGGTCTATGGGGAAAAATCATTTGCGGTTTATTTAAATAATGTTTCAATACTTTAAACGCATTGAAATTTATATATATCACTAAGGTGCATTAGAAGAAGCTTAATATGGAATAGGGTGTGCATAGCACTTATACTTACTTTACAGGGACAGTCAAAAGAATTCCGTTACATTACGTCTATGGAGAAAAATCGTCTGCGGTTTATTTAAATAATGTTTCACTATTTTAAACGCATTGAAATTTATATAAGGTTCATTACATGAGACTTACTACAGAATATTGTGTGTATAGCAGTCATCGTTCATTTACAGGGACACACAAAAGAATTCTCTACTGTATGTTAACAATAATTCCTGGAAGTGCGTTTTAAGTTACTGAATGCGATTTTAATTTTAAATCGCTTTTTGTATATTACGTGGTGTGTATAAATTCTGTAGATCCTATACAGGGAAGTACAAAAGTTCGGGAACACATTTCCGTATTATTTAACTCCAGACGGAGAATTTTAAACTGTGCTACGTGTTTCCTAACTGAACTAAAATTTAGCATCCTATGTAGTATATATACAAATCTATAGATCCTATACAGGGCTGAATAAAGTATTCGGATTACTTAGATGTTATCTTTTAGCTTATAAAAGAGTATGATTCGTAAAATTATTTTGGAAGCGTTGGAAAGTGTTACATAATCTATGCTTGACGCATGATTTTTCGTTCTTGTTTAAACATAAATTGAAAAAATACATAATTTCAAGGTGAATGGCTATTTCCGTTTTTTTTTTTTTTTTTTTAATTCAATACGTGATGTGCTCTCTTTTTAGGGGCAATTGTATGTATTGTTATGTAAAATTAAAACAAAACCTCCTAAATATTTAAAACATTTAAATGCTCTTTTTAAAACTAAGATTGTTTAAAAAAAATCATAGAACCTGATATTTTAAATAATATGAAAATATTATATATACTTCAAATTTTATACTTCTATGAAAATAACTTAAAATAAAAATAAAATAAACTGGAGAAATTCAAAGTTTAAAAATGTTAATTATTAAAAGAAGGGGGTTTAATTTATTTTTAGAATATCTAAGCATATTTAACATAAATACTATTTTACTTACTTACATACGTGTGTAAACAAAGTTTTATATAACTTCGTTATGTCTCATATTATACATTAAATTTTTTTAGACTTCCACAGCCCATTTTTTTTCTGTAATTGCACATGTAATTAAAAATTATGTTAAAAAATGTAGAAAATAGTAAAAAATATATATATATATGAAGGCGTTTTAAGATATACAAAAATGAAAAATATATTTTTTAATTAAAATTGTAATTGTTTTAAAAGAAAGCAAAAACAATGTTTGATATTATAAGTTTATGAAAATGTAGCAACTACTTATATTTTCATGTCTCTATGACAATATTATAAAATAAAATAAATTGAAGAGTTTAAAAAATTTTAACGAACAGTTTTAATTGTTTTTTTAAATATTCAAATACAGTAGATGCCTATGTAATTGCATTTTACATGTACTTTAAATGTTGTGTATTTTCGTTATATCTCATATTATTCATTGACAATAATTATTGAAAACTTCTACAAATCAGTGCGCATTTTTTTCCCTGTTATCTATTCTTAAGTAAAAAGTAATTTAAAATTTTAATAAGATATTTAAAAAAATAGATTAATTGAACTATTTTAAAATGTAAAAAAGAAAAAAAATCAGATACATCTTTTAAATTAAAATTATTGGTTTGGAAAAATTAAGAGAGCTGTTACTGTTTCTTACTTTTGACGATGTTTGAAAACTAAACTAAACTAAAATAAGTTGAAGAACTTCAAAATCTGTCAATTTTTATGTTTTAAAAAATACTTTTTTTTAAATAAAAAAAACTTAAACATATTTGATGGATATATATTATATTAAACATGCATTCAAAATTTCATATAACTTCGTTATGTTTCATAGTATCATAGTTCATCTTTTCAAGGCATCCATTTTCGCTTTTTAAAGTGAGAACATTATAGAACTTGATTACTTTTGAAATAACACATAAAACATTTTAACATATATTTTGCATAATATTTCAAATAACATTTCAAAATATATATTTCATGTAAATAAAAATATTATTTATTAAAAATAATGATTGTACAGGGGTCGATTCAGGAAAATTTTGTGGCCTATTTAGGGCCTCTTCACAAAAATCTATTTAATATAATGTGCCCCTTCACCAAAAAATCTGTTTGAAGAAAAGGAACCCCTTCACAAAAATATATTCTATAAAAACTTACTATTTATTATTTATTTATTATTTTGTGATGTTTTAAAATGTGTAATTTGTAAACAAACAAGTTCACCAGAGAGGAAAACTTCAGCAAAAGGATTTTAAAAAGTTTTTGTTTATAAATGCTTGGTTTGAATTTGATTAACTGGATTTCAACTTTTGTTACAAAATGTTATTTTTCATAAAAATATAATAAATTTCGCAAAAATAACCTTTATTTTTCACAAAATGGGCCCCAAGAAAAAAAACCTGCATCGACCCCTGTTGTAAAATTATTATTTTTCAAGAGAGAACCAAATTGAAATATATGATTTTTAAATATATAAAATATATGATGTTTAAAGAGGGGAGAGTCAATTTTATGTTATTTCTAGATATTTAATGGTTTGGCATCTGAATAGGTTTAGAAATGTTCGTAGGCAGTAACAGACTTACATTATATTTTCTGCGGTCTTATTTCGTATAAATAATCAATAACTCAATAATGATTCAATAATGAATAAACTCAATAATGATTATCCGTGTTAGCTGAAAAAAAAAAAAAATGGTTTTGGCGCCAATAAACATGCCTCACATTCAAAAGGAATGACTTGTTGAAAAGGTCGAATTTATTTCAATAGAATATAATTATAATAACAATGGAATATAATTATAATATATTTACTTATTTATTTTACTTCAATATTTCTTTCTTATTTAGAAAAGTTACACTAAGACAAAAAATTAATTTAATTTTAGAAAAGAAGGGGAAGTAAGAAAAATATTCAGTTATAAGGAAAAGTAAGGACAGAAAAAAATATCTACAAACAACATTAGTCAAACCAGAATATCATGTAATTTATTCTATCAAAGTTACAGTAAAAACTGATTGAAGATAGCAAAGGCAAAAAAAATAAAAAATAAAAAAATAAAAAAATATGTATATCAATCGTATTTTAACTGAAGTAGAGGATAACATCCTCTGTTTAAAACAACAACAAAAAAAAAAAAACATGGAATAAAGAAAAATAAATTGAATATTTCAATTTCAATTTTGCTTTTTAATCATAAATATAAAATAAACCAGTTCAGCAACAATGTTCCACTTTATCTTTATTGTACTATTTATTTTTTATAATCATTATGGAGGACGATATAATGCGGTATTTTATTTTTGTAGCAACTCTGATTTTAAAAATGTGTTTCATTTCATTTTTGAACACAATGCTGACTTATTTTTTAATTAATTGCAATTATTAATGAAATGACATGTTTTAACGAAATATGAGTGTAACTAATCTCAGAAGTCTGTTCAAAATCCTTTCATATGGTATCTCATTTATCGTTTTGTATTTTGTATTTGCTTAAAAAAAGGGATGTTGACAACAGAAATAAAATATATGATGCATTTACTTATTTTATTTTATTTTAATATTTCTTTCTTATTTAGAGAAGCTGCAATAAGACAAAAAAATTTATTTAATTTTATAGGAAAGAAGGGAAATAAAGAAAAATATTCAGTTATTAGTTGTATAATTGTAATTATATTTTTAATTTAGATAGAATTTTTTTAAAAGTTTTCCTATTAAAATTATGATTGGGTTTGTTAATATTATGAACAAAAAATTTATATAAAAAAAATTCTATTCAAAGTATACTTACCTCCCTTTCAAAATGTATCAAAGCATTTGAAAGATCTTTGACTAGTAACAAATTTATACTGATATTGAAAGATATGCATTGTAAATTGCTTAAATATTAAGTTGTAATAAGATTTAGCTTTTGCCAATTTTTTGTACAAAATGGTGAAGCCTTACTTCCAAAATCAACTCAAATGTGAAATTTAAATCATAAGATTAGTGTTGCCCTTTAAATTTTTATGTTCTGGGCTAAACAAATAATTTAATCCATTAGTATTTTAAATCTAATGCTAGTAGCGTTTAATTGTATAGCATAGTATATATAGCATAAAAATAGAGTAGAAAGTTATTAGCAAATTCTTATATTTATTTTTTACATTTTACTGCATTTATACTACGTAAAAAGTTTAATAATCTGTTAAAGTTTACGGGAGTTGAAAGGCTGCTGGTAAGATGATTTGATGATTTCTTTTTTATTAAACTAAAAAAGAAAGAAATTTTGTCACAGCATTTTCAGTTCTTGTCTAGAAAGCGTGTATTTTTAAGTTTCTGTACTTAAAAAGTAAAAACGGAACCATTATAAGATCACCCATGTGTCGGTCTGTTTGTCTGTCACAGTCGTTTTTCTCCTAAAACTATGGGACGTGGAAAGTTGAAACTAGGGAAAGTTATAAATACTATTGATCCACATATTCTCAGATTATTAGACATTCACAAATATGTTTAGGAAACATTTAGGAGCCCTAATTAAGTTACTTGAAAAAAAAAATCTTTTTGTATATCGTGTGAAAGATCTCGTAATACAGAACTCAAAAATATATTTGTTTTAATTTTAGGTTTTATATTTTCAGAGATATCGTCGAGAATGCACTGCAAAACTATGTCTTCCCCCCCCCCCCCCCCACGCCTCTGTTTCCGTATCAACTGAAATTAAAATTATGAAAAAATAGGAGTAATAGGAGTTTATTTAAACCTTGCAGGAAATTGTAGCCTTGTAGTTTTGGTAGTAGGAAACCTTGTAGTTTTTGAGAAAACGCATTTTTCCGTTGCACACAAACTTTACTTTTCTGGTGGTCAGCGGGAGGAAGATATTTGCGGGCCTTCCAGGTACCTATCGACGCAGAATCATCCAAATATATTTAATAATGATTTTCGAAACAAATTGTCGGTGATTAGCCGAGATATTAATTAAGTTACTTGAAAAAAAGAATCGAAAGATCTCGTAACACGGAACTCAAAAATATATTTGTTTTCATTTTAGGTATTATATTTTAAACGAAATCGTCGAAGGTGTACTGCAAAAATATGTCCCCCGCCTCCTATTTAAGAATCTACTGAAACTAAAGTTCTGAAAAAATTAGGGGGAGTAGGAGTTTATTAATTAATAAATATTAATTAATAAACATAATGCATGGAGCCCTTTGATCGCGAGTTATACTCGCACTTGACAGATTTATGTAATCTAAGTGATGATCATTTCACAAGTAACTAGTTACTTTAAAAATAATTCCTAAATTTCATAAACTTTTTAAACACATATTTTGCATAATATTTCAAACAATATCTCAGATTATTTTCCATGTAAAAAGAAATTTTATTAAAAAAAAAAAAAAAAACAAGAACGAAAAATCATGCATTATGTAATAGATTATGTAACACTTTCCAACGCTTCCAAAATAATTTTACAAATCATTACCGTTTAATAAGCTGAAAGATAACATCTAAGTAAACAATTTGGAAAATGCATAGCATATTTTAAAACGTAATTTCAGGAATTTCCAACATAAATTCCCAACATATACAATATTCGGAAAAATATTCGAATATTTTTATTCAGCCCTGTATAGGATATACAGATTTGTATATATGCTACATAGGATGCTAAATTTTAGTTTAGTTAGGAAACGCATAGCACAGTTTAAAATTCTCCTTCTGGAGGTTCTTTCAATAAACTGAAATGTGTTCGCGAACTTTTGTGCTGCACTGTATATGAAATACAGAATTTATACACACCAAGTAATAGACGAAAAGTGAGTTCAATTTAAAATCGCGTTCAGCAACTTAAAACGCACTTCCAGAACTATTGTTAACAGACAGTAGAGAATTCTTTTGTGTGTCCCTGTAAATGAACAATGACTGCTATACACACAATATTTTGTAGTAAGCCTCTTGTAATGCACCTTAGTAATATATATAAATTTCAATGCGTTTAAAATAGTGAAACATTATTTAATTAAACCGCAAACGATTTTTCTCCATAGACGTAATGTAACGGAATTCTTTTGACTGTCCCTGTAAAGTAACTATAAGTGCTATGCACACCCTATTCCATAATAAGCTTCTTGTAATGCACCTTAGTAATATATATCAATTACAATGTATTTGAAATTGTGTAACATCATTAAAATAAACCGCAAATGATTTTTCCCCATAGACCGTCATGTAACGGAATTCTTTTGAATGTCCCTGTAAAAAACTATAAGTGCTACACATTTCAGTTGAAATAGGGAACATGCTACAGATAACAACAATAACATATAAAAATGCAGGGCAATCCGAGCATATTTACGGGAGTTAGAGCGCGGACAGATGGCCAGACAAACCGAAGTAATAAACAACTAGGTTGGAAAGTGTTAAAAAATGCAAAATACCTGTTTTTGAAATGAGAACCAATGTTCCATGATTCTCAATTTCTTTTGGCAAGTAGAAATTTATTATAACATAACAATAAACAGCGACAAAAGCTACTTTAGTAGTCAAACCATAGCACCTTAGATGATCTCCCCCACCGCCTGTTTTTAACACTTTCCAACATTCTTGAAAAGTGTTTATGAATTCTGTTTGTCTGTCTGGCCGTCTAGCCGCCTGTCTGTCCGTGCTCTAACTCCCGTAAATATTGTAGGACTTGTAATTGATATATATTATTGAAATTTACCATGGCACATTCTCTATTGAAAATGAAGTGTGTTGCAATTTACAGGGACACTCAAAATTATTCCGTTACATTATGGTCTATGGAAAAAACGTTTGTCATGCATTTTAATAATATTACGCTATTTTAAACACATTTAAATTGATATATATAACTGAGGTGCACAACAAGATTCCTATTGTTGAATAGGGTACGCATAGCATTTATTATTTATATACAGTGACACACAAAAGTGATCGGTTACATTACTGTCTATAAGCGTAAATAGCTGGACGTGCGTTTTCAGTTGAGCTATGTGTTTTTAAATTTAACAAATGTTTCCAATATTACTTGGTGTGTATAAATTATATAGACATATACAGGGCTGTACAAAAGAATCGAATACATTTACGTTTATTGATGGTAGTTGCTGAAAGGTAATTTTCAACATTGCTAAGCGTTTCCTAACTGAACTAAATTTTAGCATAATATGTATAGTATATAGAAATCGATAGATAATATACAGAGATTCACAAAAGAATTTTAATTCTTTAATACAACTATAGATAGCAATTGCCGAAATTGATTTTTCAAATGTTTCATGCGTTTTCCAAATTGCTTACTTAGATATCATCTTTCACCTTATTTAACGATGAAGTTGTCCTCAAAACAGTCTTTTTAATCCAATATTTCAGTAGTGACAACCAGTTTAACGTATTAGTGTTACGGCTGACAAAAGGGCTGATCAAAAACTTTAAACGCTTTTTCTTGAACCAAGTTTTTTAAATGTCTAGGCTCTCACGTTTTAACTGTTCATGGTATCGACATTTTGTTTTCCTTAAATTAAGTAGACCTTTTTTAATTGCAGAACAAACCTTTAAAAAATTAAAAATGGTACAATTTTTATTATTTTTTTTTAAACAGTTTCGAAAATGAAAAATTAGCGCTAAAAATTGGCCTCTAACTTCAAACCGACCCCATTTTAGAATAATTTGATCATACTTTATTAATTTTAGGTTTGGCCTCCAAGTTATTGAACGTATTTTAAGAAAGCATGTGATTATTTTTTTTTATTTTAGGTAATTATTAAAAGTGCAATCAGTTACACGGATTTACTGTGCTGTTGTGCATAGTGAA
Source organism: Maratus michaelseni (assembly GCA_963931845.1). Classification (NCBI taxonomy): domain Eukaryota; kingdom Metazoa; phylum Arthropoda; class Arachnida; order Araneae; family Salticidae; genus Maratus; species Maratus michaelseni. The sequence goes on along the minus strand of OZ007599.1, from coordinate 81,965,584 downwards.
GTTTGGAGGAGTTTAGATAGATTAAAACTGCAGCATTTTTATATGATAATATTCACACATTTAGGTAAAAGTACAAAAAATTCAATGCCAAAAAATTATATGTGCATTATTAAAAAATATATTAAATAAAAATCCAGAAAATGTCCTAAAAATCAAACCAAAGGGGGTTGGCCAGTCAGAACTCAAATTCCCCTCGCTAATGTTAAACCTATGGGAGTGAAATGCATTCATATTTTTAAAATATCTCTGCATTTGATTAATATTTTTGACATATTTTTTCTTTGTACCCTTCTGAAAGGATTTTTTTTTCTTAATTGTCAAAATATTTCTGAAATATATGCCTAATTTAATATTTTTTGTATTAAAATCGTACGAGCTGTGAGTAAGATTTTAATACTTCAAATAAAATTAAGTATATATTATAGAAATATTTTGACAACTTAAAAAAGATAGATATAAATACTTTAAGAAACGTACACAGACAAAAGAAGTCAAAAATATTAATTTCCTTATGATATATTTTAAAAATAAGAATGCATTGCACTCCCATACGTTTAACATTAAAGGAGAGAATTTGAGATACGATTGACCAACCACCTTAAAAGCCTACACTAGTCATGCGAAGAAACGCGCAAGATAATGTTAAGTCTGGTGGGAAGGTTATTTTCAGATTTCTCGCTCGCAATTTAATATTTTTAAATAATTTTTTTTTGATCGATTTTGGTCGATCTCTAACGTTGTTAGTTTTTACTTTTTAAATTTTGGTTCCAGTTTTTTAGTACTTTTATTTACAGAACCGGTTTCAACCAGTTCCAAAATTGAAAATGTGCGCTTATAAAAATATGTAACCAACATAAAAAAAAGTACAAACTAACAATGTTAGAGATTGACCACAGCTATCCTACGCAAAAAAAAAAAAAAAAAAAAAAAAAATCATTTAAAAATATTAAAATGCGAGCGAGAAATCTGTCATGATCCTTCCCATAGACTTAACATTAGCTTGAATGTTTCTTCCTAGTGCTTCTTCCTTACTAGTGTAGGCTCTTAAGTCTCCTCATCAGTAAAACCTCAGATTCCACATTCTAATGTTAAACCAATGGGCGTGTGAATAATTTGCAGTTCTAAAATATCTCCTCAGGAAATTAATATCGTTAACTTCTTTTTTCTGTGTACTATTCTTGAAGTATTCCTTCTTTTCTTTTTTTAATTATCAAACTATTTTTTAAATGTATGCTTAATTTTATTTGAAGTGTTCAAATCTTACTCAGTTTTGTTAAGAATTTAACCCCTAAAATTATAAATTAAGTATATATTTTAGAAATAATTTGACAACTAAGGGACAAAAACACATTCTTTAATAAAAGTACACAGAAAACAGAAGTTAAAAACATTCATTTCCTGAAGAAATATTTTTAAAATACAAATGCATCACACTCCCATTGGTTTAACATTAGCAAGGGTAATTGTGATGAAGTATTTTATGTATCCCTCCCCCTCCCCTGAAAGTTTTAGCCGATCGCCCAAACACCTCTAAAGCCGTCTCTAAACAGTGAGTTACATATTGCCACATATTCTGTTTTAAATGACTATTAATGGATTTATGCATATGTTTATTAAGCACATATATTAATAAATTTAAAATGCATAATTTAGAAGTAAAATAAAGCATTTAAAAAAATTAAATTTCAGTTATAGACATCAGTTTCTTTAATAATTATTTTAAGAATAGTTATTTAAAGATAATCATAATTATATGTTTTGAAATTTTTTAATCAAATTTTGTGCATATACAAGTGAAATGCGGTAGCTTCCAAAATTCCATAAATATGAAATCATAAATTTTCACCACAGAATGATCGTAACCGCATAAAGTATTCTTCAGGGAAAAGTTTGGTGTACCCGTAAGCTCACGCACGGGGTAGATCTCACCACAGTCACATTTTCTCATCGAAGAAAGGAAGAGTGATTTTTACAGAAACTGCTACAAAGTCGTTAAATATATATAAAAAGCGTGATTTTTATTCACCACAAAGAAGTAGAACTGATGTATTTTTTAATATATGTCTGTAGATTTGTTTTAAAAACGCATTCAGTAAAAAATATAATGGGAGAAAAATGGGATGAGATTTACCCCATGCGTGTGCTAAAAATAGGTTTGTGCTTACAGGTTACAAAATTTGCCTTGTTTATAAGGAATGAAGAAAGTCTTACAATTTCCAATCATAAATTGTCTAACAATAGTACATTTTAAATTATTTTTACAATACATTTTTAATTCTTTAGGCTATCCACTAATAAAAGTTCTCAGATTTGATTTATTTTTTAACCTTTATATGATGATCTGATATACAATACTCTACCATTAATAGTAATGGGAATGCTCAGAAAAACCCGAAAAATTTTTTGGGAAAAAAAACAGGGTTTTTTATCTTTTTTCCCCAAGGTGTTTATTACCATTTGGAAAAATTAAAAATTTTGAAATTTGTAAAATAATGTATTTAAAATATTATAATAGCTCACTCAAAATTTTTTCAGGTTCAGTGTGTTCCTCGTGAAACAATAACTTGGAAAACAGGCAATTAAATGCTACTTCTTTTAGCAAAAATAAACCCTCATATGAAAATTTACATCCATTAATGCCAATTTGTATAAATAGTAAGGATTAAAACAGTATAATGTAGTTTTATTTGGAAAAAAAAACACCCTCTCGATAAATTACTTATGAGCAGTTTTTCATACAATCTAATAGTAATCACTAAAAGTATTTAGCTATTATTAATTTTTTTTAAATAGCATGCATTTGAAATGTTTTACTCTTTTCTGCCTTTACCTTCAATATAGATATTTAGACTCGTTTAATTGTAATAATAATATATATATACAGTGGAGTACCTTTAATCTGCAAACCTTTAAATCGCAAACGCCTGTAATCTGCAAATTATATGAGAATACAAACAAAGAAATTTAATTATTAAAATCAATTTATCAGTAGCATTTTTATTTCATTTTTTCCCCCAATTTTAATTTTACTTCTGATATATATTATCATATTGGACAATTCCCTTTTTTATAGTTTTTAATACCGTTTTTTATAGTTTAAAATGATAGTACTTTCTTTAATCAATCAAAATAAAAAATATATTTACTTTTAAAAATGTATTTGTCTTACACATTTATTTTTTACAAAAATTTGTTAAGAATATTGAAATTTCTAAAAACAAAATTTTGTGGTTCAGAAGACATTTGTAGACTGCGAGATACAATACAAAAACATAAACTAAATGTTTTAATACCAACAACTATTGATGATAGATTTAAAACATATAAATTACAATAGATTACTTTTTAAATAATTCTTACTTTATTTATATGTTTAAGTGTGCAATTTGTTTTTTAAAGCAATAACAATCTAAATTTCTCCAATGTATAAATAAAAAAAAATTAAACAAAAATAAAATGGACATGACCTGTAATGCACAAAAAATCTCAAAGCTGAAAATGCTGCTATATATGTGTGTACGAGCTTCACATACACACAAAAAAAAATAAATAATATACAATCTTCTGGCAAAATTTAGGTAAAACAACTTATATAAAATATGTATACAAAAATACACCTGTTGTATAATTTTTATTTTTTAATTTTAATTACTTTTATACTAAAAATTATCAAAGAATCGATAATAAAATTTATTCATTTCCAATTTCTAAAGTTTTTCGATTAATTTTGAATTAAATGAAATATTTTAACTTTCTGATAGCCTTCCTTCTGAATCAGAGTCTGAACTTATTGATTCCACAAAATTCGGAGATGGAATTTTTTTTTGCAATATTGTGTTCTTCGTTAAATAAACCCAAATTCAAGCATGTATATTGGTGAAAGTTATAAGATTATTTTTGTTGTTTATTTTAAAATTAATTTAATGGTGATATAAATTAAAAAGAGCGACTGAAATACTTGAAATGCACATTAGAAACAATGGTGCTAAATTAAGCAAGGAAAGCTACTCTGAGAAATTCTGAGACTAAAAGACAAAAAATTAATAATGAAATCAGTTTTATTTCTGTGCGTAATATATTCATATGAAGTGAAAATAGAAATTTTTTGTGTACATAAATCAAAAAATATAATATTATTTTATATTTAATATATATATATGCAAGAAAAGCTTTAATTTGTGAAAGATAAATTTTTCAAAAAAAAAAAAAAAAAAAAAAAAAAACGTGGATTTTTCGCCATTTTAAAATTTCCGGAAAATTCGCATGTCTATAATAAGTAAATCCTCGCTCAGTTCATTAAAAATATTTACCCCTCTAAAAGAAGCTTGTACTATTAAAAATGAATTTTTTTTTATCGATTTTTATTTTTTAATCTTTACTCTGGACGGAATAAAAAATATCCACACTAAAAAAATCGAAATACAATTGGAGCTATAACAACAACAACAACAACAAACACAATAATAATAATACCAATAATAATAATAATAATAATAATAATTCTACTTTAGAGATAAGGCATATAACTTTTGGCTTCAGTTTTTGAAAATTATAATCTTCATATCGATATAAAATAATAAACTGTTCAATGGATAAGCCTTTATTTTATTTCTGTGTATATAGTATTACCTATACAATGAATTACGTAATATTATAGAGACAACTAAATATTTAGATTATTTTCAATGAGTTATTAATTATAATTCTAATACGATTTTTCGTTTTTCAAATTTATACGAATTTTTAAAATACTTTTTCCAAGACTTCTATATTATTAATTCATTTTATGGAATACAATTTCAAGGCCTTTTTAATACAATTTGCATGTCAATAACCAACTTTCTGAATTATGTTATATTATGAATCGTAATACAACATTTTTTTTAACTTAAAAAATATTTATTAAATTCTTTAAAAACTATCTATTAAAAACTTTCTAAGAATTGAAATTATACTCTCGATTATACTATTGAAATTATAATATCCTATAAATTTCGGTTTCATTTCAATTGTGATCAATGGAAGTGAACACACTTTTGGTATGCTCCATAAATTCAAAAGGGGACCAGAAAGGTTTGAAATAACGATAAATTGTATTTAGTATTATTAATTTTATACTGTTATATCAATTATATACTGTTTGAACGTTTAAGAATGTCGTACAGTTGGGGATATAAGAACTAATTCCAAGGTCATGGTCGTATGCAAGACTTTACAAATTTGATAAAATCTGGTAGCCAGCAAAAAATTCTAGTCGCCCCAAACCCCCTTCCTCCCCCGTCATTTATTTTTAAAGGCAGAGAATTTTTCTAATAAATTAATTGAGAAAAAATAATAACATACATAGTTCAAAATTATTTTGTTACAAAGTTTGAGAGCATCTAAATAGTGAAGCAAGAAAACAAGTTTTTACCTATTTTCCTGTCGAAGTCAGTCAAATATTTCTGATTTTATTACTTTTAAAATTTGCATTTGATGAACTTTTATTGCCAAAAAGTTAAAAATATTTTTTGTTAAATATAGTTTCTAAGTTTATTTCTCAATATTGTGGGGAGAGATAAAATGACGTTAACGGATATACATAGTTTTTATTCTTTTTTTTTTATAAAAAAATTAAATTCTCTACAAATTACAACGGAACACAATACAACACAAAGAAAATTTATTCAAGTTTCAACAAAAGAGGGTCCATTTTTATGGATTTTGAATTCTTTGATATATTTTTTCTTTTTTTTTTTTTTGTTTTGGATATAATAGAGAAAAAACAAGAAAAAATGACTGAAAAATATAAAACCTCTAACTTCCATAAAATCGTGTCAAAACTAGTTTTCCAAGATTAATTTTGTCGTACAATATTAAACTTTTGTTATTCTATTTTACAATTTAACAAATATATTATATTTCTCTAAATCAAGAATAAATAAATGCCAAAAGAAGTAATAGTTTAAATTAATTACAGGATTCCTAATCGAGGATCAAAACTTCAGTCAATTTTTGTCATTGCAAACCTAATTAGTACTGATTTTAATTAACATTTTGTACTTAGATAGATCAAAAACAAAAAAAATATATTTTTCTAAACATGTATTTTTGCATTCATAGCTATATTCTGAGAAATAGAAAATGTTTAATTTTTTATCACCATATAGGAAGAGAGAAAGCAAATAAATAACTAGGATCCTGAAAAAAAAAAAAAAAAAAAACTGTTTGCAAACTCATAAAATTGGCACGTGATTTTTGAAACCGTCATTAAAAATTTAAAATTATTAAAATGGCTATAATCTTACCGAAAAAAAGAGGGTCCACCAGACCTGTATTTTTCTCCACAGTTAAAAAAGCTGCATTGAGTCATTTTCTAGACGGCGTACTGCAAAACACGACTTCTCTCTCAATGAAAGAGCTTAATATGTTTCTCTTCTCCAAAGAGCTGTAATGGGAAATTGCGTAAAGTTTTTTTCCCCTCAACCAATCACCACGGCGTTTACTGGTTTTGTCTTTTAGGTAGATTTCGTAAGAAATACTACCTATTACATTCTCCCCTAAGTTGGAATTTTTGAAAAAATTTTGCAGATCTACGCCGATCATGACTCCCAGAACCCAAAACTACCCCCAGTTCAAAACTTTATCTATCTATCTATCTATCTATCTATCTATCTATCTATCTATGCCACTTTTTTATGGACACGATAACTGCAATAATTCTGCACGGATCTCTTCGAAACTGATACATAAAATCAAGGGGCAAAAAATCTCGGTCAAGTTCGTTAATGGGCAAAATCGAACGAAGGGTGCGGGGGGGGGGCTTTTTGCGAAAACAGAAAAAATCCCATAATTTCTTAATTATGATACGTATCGAATCCGTTTAAAGTTATCATTACTTCTAGGAGAAGGGCCGAAAATGTATGTATGACAGATTTTTGATATAATTAAAAATGGCCCCAAGGGGGGGGGGGGGGGGAAGGGGTTGTTTTAGAAGAAAAAAATTCATAACTGCGTCAATTCACAAGATATCAAATCCGCTTACATTTATTATAAATCCTCTTAATATTATCTAAAACTTTTATATTGACAAGTTTTTTATAAGACCAACCCTTAAAGCAAAAAAAAAAAAAAAATTAAAAACAAAAAAAAAAACCCTGCCGGCTCCACCCGCAAACAAGTTATTTTTCAAAGTAGGCGGTTCCAACTCCCGATTCTTTTCGAAACTGATACATAAAATCAAGGGGTATAAAATCTCGGTCAAGTTCGTTAATCGGCAAAATCAAAGCAGGGGGGGGGGAGGGGGGGCTTTTTGTGAAAACAGAAAAAAAAACCATAATTTCTTAATTATGATACGTATCGAAACCGTTTGAAGTTATTATTACTTCTAGGAGAAGGGCCGAAAATTTATGTATGACAGATTTTTGATATAATTAAAAATGGCCCCAAGGGGGGGGAGGGGGTTTTAGAAGAAAAAAAATTCATAACTTCGTCAATTCCCAAGATATCAAATCCGCTTAAATTTATCATAAATCTTCTTAATATTATCTGAAACTTTTATACTGACAAATTTTTTATAGGACCAACTTTTATAGCAAAAAAAAAAAAAAAAAAAAAAAAAATCTCTCCTGGCAAGAAGAGTTTTGACTTATATATATTTATATATATATAATGAAATAACATGTGGGAAAAACAGAGAATTATTATAAAAAGTAATTGTTATAAAAAACAAAGAAAATATTATAAAAAGCAATGGAAATGATACTACAAGTGTCTTAAACTTAATAAAAAGAAAAATCAAGAATAGAATGAATATCTTATGGATTCTTCAAAGGAGCTATATATATATATATATATATATATATATATATATATATATTAAAAATAAAAACACATGTGAAAAACGAAGGATAAGACATTATAAAAAGCAATGGAATGGACAATGGAGGAATTATACTTGAAAAGGATAAAAAGCAAAAATTGGAAAAACAAAATTGGAAAACTATGAATATCTTATAGAATCTTCATATATTCGTGTGTGTGTGTATAATTATAATATCTTTGAAATCAAAAGAGAACGAACACGTTCTTTTATTAAATAAGACCATATATATATATATATATATATATAAATCCAGATTCATGACCTATTTATGTTTTTCTTTAAATGATTCACAAATACGGTGTAGGTCAGAAACAATAAACGATGCAGTAATGAAATTAAATAAACAGTCAGATGCATATTTAACTACAGTAAAGCGACAATTATCCGTACATCTTGGGACCGGCGCAAGTTTGGATTTCGGATAAGCAAAAATTCGGATAATTGGACAGGCAATTGGATGTTCCTGAGTACACCAAAATGGTTAACATGCATCTTTTACGTGTAACAGTTCTTTTTATTGAACATATGTATGTTTTTAAAAATATAGTAGTGGATAGGAAAATTAAAAAAAATATTTTGGGTGTACAAAATTTTCCGTCAAATTTTAACCAGGCTCAGGAATGACAGCTGTTAGTGCGGCCATGTTTAATAGTTTTTCCCCTTTTTTATCTTTTAAATTTTTTGTCATTTTTTTTTTTATCTTTAAAAAAACTAAATTTTTATCATTTTCTAAACTGCAAAATTTTAAATGAAGCAGAAAAGCTTTGAATTGTTTTTTGCTTTAAAGAAAATTTTCTTTTTAATGCTGCCATATCACGGATTTTTTTTAAATTCATAAGTTGAATAGGACCAGCATTCTCCTGTCGTTCCAACCATTTCATAGCTGTTCCCAAACATTCAGAGGCTTTAATTATGTGATAGGCCTAGATCATTTAATAAAATTTATTTTCATTTTCCTTGATCCTCTGATCTGGAAAACGTATTCAATTTCAAGGTCCATCCTGAAAAAATTTTCAGTTAATAAAAGACAATCAATTGATATATGTTATTGAAGTTTACTATCACATGTTCGTTATTGAAAATGAAGTATATAGCGCTTATAGGTTTTTTACAGGGACACTCAAAAAATTCCGCTACATTACGGCCTATCGGTAAATATCATTTGCGATCTATTTTAATGATGGTATACAATTTCAAACATAATGAAATTGATATATATCTTTGAGGTGCACTACAAGAGGCTTACTATGGAATACTGTGTGTATAGCATTCACTGTTCATTTACAGAGACACACGAAATATTTCGGTACTGTCTGTTAACAATAATTGACGGAAGTGCGTTTTTAGTTGCTAAACGCGTTTTAAAATTTAGTTAATTTTTTGTAGATTACTTGATGTGTATGAGTTCTATCGATCGTATACAGGGAAGCACAAAAGTTCTCGAATACGTTTTCTTTTATTGACGGAAATTCCAGAAGGTTAATTTTAAACTCTGCTACGGTTCTCCTAACAGAACAAAATTTAGCATTCTATATAGTATATATACAAATGTATAGATCATATACAGGGCTGCACAAAATAATTTGGATATTATTCGGAATATTGTTGGTAATTTCTGAAATTGTGCTTTTAAATAAGTTATGCGTTTTCCAAATTGTTTACTTAGATTGGGTGGGGCTAGTTGAGCTTAAGCCAGAAGGTAGGCCTCCCTGCCCGGTTTGACTTTGATCTTTTTTACTCAGATATCATCTTTCATCTTATTAAACCGTAAAGATTTGTAAAATTATTTTGGAAGTGTTGGAAAGCGTTACATAATCTATGTTTGACGCATGATTTTTCATTCTTGTTTGATTTGAAAGTACTAGGAAATCTTATTTTAAAACTCATAGATGAGCAGGATAATTTGTCGAGGTAATTTTCTAATAGTTTGTAATGATTTTTAATTTTATTTAGTCATTTATTCATCATTCAATACGTGGCATCGAAAATCGATGTCTTCGTTGAATCTGCAATAATAGAGGTAAGTGTCATTCTCACAGAAAAGGCGAAATTGGCTGAAACAAAAAATATTTAAAAATTCTGAATTTATAGAATTTTCTGAAAAATATTAAGCATCAGAATTTTAAAATTTTCGCACGAAAGAAATCAGTAACGCAAAAATAAGTAAATAAATAAATAACATTTAAACAATGTAGCCTTCCTATTATCAATTTGTAATTTCATCTACTTTTAAATAAAACGTCATCTGTGGTCATGTTGCATTTAGATATACAAAGTTATAGTGAATTCCTTATTTAGGATTATATATATATATATATATATATATATATATATATATATATAGATGTATATAGTTTAAAATAGAAATTTAAAAAAAAAATCTCTCTCTCTCTCTGTATATATATATATATATATATACATATACATATAACCATAAATGAAACATTCTCATAACACCAACTTAAACAATGAAATAATAATTAAGTATGAAATAATTAGTTGACAATGAAAGATTCCCCAACACACTTAATATGGAAACAAAACATATTAAAAGAATAAGAAATTAAATAAAAATTGAATAAAAATTGAATAAATGGAATTAAATGAATGAAATGAGATGAAATTTGTGGAATTTAGACAGAATTATCAAGTCCCAAATGCCTAAATACCACAAATAAAATGAAATGAGATGTTTCATCATCATATTAGCCATACGTTGCTAAAAAATATGATTTTGGGACTACATCTCATAAACAATGAAGCAAACCAGTGATAAAATGAAAAATAAAATACAATATTAAAAAGGAAAGAAGCCATACTTATAATTTACAGAGAAAACATTTAATAGAGTCAGTAAGTATAAAATCCATAAAGATTAAAAAAGATACCTTGCACATCAAGAACCAGCATGAAACTCAACCATGACTAGGGAATGAATTGCAAAAAAAATCATATATATATATAACGTTGTCTAAAATAAATAGCTACCACTCTGTTTCACATCTTTTAACGGAACATAGTACCTTTGCACCTGAAATTTTTTTTCTCAACATAATTTTAATAATTAAGTCGGTATAACAAAGAATATGAATTGTTACTTACTACTCAGCATATAACCAACAGAGTGAAAAATGTCCAGACTGAGGATCAAGGATTCCAGGCTCGATCCCCGGTCTAGACATTTTCCCCCTCTGTTGGTTATACACTGCGTAGCAAGTAACAATTCATATCCTTTGTTAAATAAGTAATCTCCACCGTAATTTCAGTTCTGCTAGTAAAATTTAATTAGCATATTAAATCGGTACTTTTAAAATATTTTAATTAAAATCGCAATCCAAATCGGAAAAATATTGCGGCTGCAAAAATAAAAATATATAAATGTTAACCGTGAATTTCCCTTTGTAAAAATACTCTTTACACTATATTTTATCATTTTATAATTTTATATTTTCCGCAAGATTAATAAATTGTATGAATTTTATGAAATTAAGAAGTAGAAAATTAGTAAGAAGTGAATTCATGAAGTAGAGATTTGAGAAATTAAGAAGTAGAATTTATGCGAAGTTTCTTAAAAAGATCCAGAAGGTACCGCCAGAATCTTCCACTACAGGCTTCAGTTACTAGATTATACCTACCTAACATTAAGATTTTTAACACTATCTAACAAAGTTGAAAAGAGTTTATGAATTCGGTTTGTCTGTCTGTCTGTCCGTGCTCTAACTGGCGTATATATATTTGAATTGTCATGCAATTTGTATATGTTATTGATGTTTACTATGGTATGTTCGGTGTTGAAAAAAAAGTGTGTAGTACTCAAAGGTTTTTACAGGGACACTCAAAAGAATTCCGTTACATATCAACCTATGGGGAAAATAATTTGTGGTTTATTTTAATGATGTTACTCAATTTCAAACCTATTGAAATTGATATATATCACTGAGGTGCACTACAAGAGGCTTACTATAGAATATGGTGTGGATAGCACTAATAGTTCCTTTACAAGGATACTCAAAAGTATTCCGTTACAGAACCGTCTAGGGAGAAAAGTCGTTTGCGTTGTACTTTAATAAAGTTTCACAATTTCAAACATGTTTAAATTGATATATATCACTAAGGTGCATTACAAGAGACTTACTGTAGAATACTGTCTGTATAGCATTCATCGTTTATTTACAGGGACAAACAAAAGAATTCGGTACTGTCTGTTAACAATAATTACTGGAAGTGTGTTTTTAATTGCTGACACGCGTTTTAACTGATTTTTTTCTATTACTTGGTGTGTACATATCCTATAGATCATATACAGTGCAGCTCAATAGTACTCGAGTACATTTCCGTTTATTGACGTAAATTTCAGAAGGGGAATTTTAAACTGTGCTACGCGTTTACTAACTGAACTAAAATTTAGCATTCTTTGTAGTATATATTCAAATGCATAGATCATATACAGAGCTGCACAAAAGAATTCGGATGTTTTTCCGAACATTGTTGGTAATTCCTTTAAATTGAGTTTTTAAATATATTATGCTTTTTCGTGATTGTTTACTTCGATATCATCTTTCACCTTATTAAACGGCAAATTTTTTTGTAAGTATTCTGGAAGTGAGTGTTGGAAAGTGTTTCATAATTTATACTTGGTGCATGATTTTTCGTTCTTGTTTTTTATACCATTTCATTTTTAATTGCAAATTAGAAAAAATACTCATTGATCCATCTTTTTCGAAAGTGTTGAACGCAGGGCTCGAGCCCCACGAATAATCGGCTTGATGTCAGCTTTAAGCGAGGGGATGGAAATATCAGGAGAAAATAATGGGCAATCTATATTGTCAAAGATACTCGTTGACACACCCTTTCGCACTCCTGATTGAAATACCCATAGCCGTGACGCAACCCCGAATAACCCCTAAGGTAAACTCTATTTCCCCTAATTAATTTTAAAAAGCTCTCAAATTTTTAATGTTTGTTTCTTAGACAATTTTTTTTTTGTTTCTCTTTTGTCTTACAGAAAATCGACATGAGGAAATAAAACTCCCTTAGGAAGAAAACTCTCTATTTGCATATTAAATTTCTAAAAGATTTGATTCTAAAAGGCAGGTGTATACACCTGTGTATAAAAACTAAAATTACAAGAAAAAAAATCTATATTTTGGAGGACAACATTATTTCAAATCAACTTTGTGATTTCATTATGAGAACTATATAGAGCTTGATTACTTTTGAAATAACACATAAATTTCCAAAATGTTTTTTAACATATTTTGCATAATATTTCAAATAATAATTCACATTAATTTTCATGTAAATATATATATCATTTATTAAAAATAATAATTGTGAAACTACTGCTTTTCAAGTGAGAACAAAAAAGGAAATAAATATAGAGGGTATCCTCTCTCAATGATGTCCAATGGCTAATAATATTTGAAATAATAATTCACATTAATTTTCATGTAAATAAAAATATCAATTATTAAAAACAATAATTTTAAAACTACTGTTTTTCAAGTGAGAACCAAATAGGAATTAAATGTATAGGGTTCCTCTCTCAATGGTGTCTAATGGCTAATAATATTTATAATAATAATACACATTATTTTTCACGAAAATAAAAATATTATTTATTAAAAACAATAAATGTAAAACTACTGTTTTTCATATGAGAACAAAATAGGAATTAAACATACAGGGTATCCGCTCTCAATGATGTCCAATGGCTAATAGTATTTCAAATAATAATTCACATTAATTTTCATGCAAATAGAAATATCATTTATTAAAAACAATAATTGTAAAACTACTGTTTTTCAAGTGAGAACCAAATAGGAATTAAATATACAGTCTGTCCACTCTCAATGGTTTCTAATGGCTAATAATATTTCAAATAATAATTCACATTAATTTTCATGTAAAGAAAAATATTATTTATTAAAAATAATAATTGTAAAACTACTGTTTTTCAAGTGAGAACCAAATAGGAATTAACTATACAAGGTATCCTCTCGCAACGGTGCCCAATGGCTAATTCCTAAAACTCTTAGTCGTAGGCATATAGTTCCAATTGCAAAAATGTTTTATATGATGAGGTAAAGAAGAATTTTAAAAGAGATTTCGGTCAATAAAATCATTTATAAAATATTACGAAATTTAACTTTTTATACGGTCACCCGATCAATATAATTGATATTTAGTACAAATTTCCTATTACACCTACAAGTAAGACAAAAAAAGTCCCTTTCAACTAACACTAAAATTGACCGTGTTATGAAACTCTGAATTGCATGACTTACACCAGTTTTCTCCACCTGAACACAGATGATTTGGGCCATGCTTCGAGGAATTGTACAGAATGTGCTTAAAGTATTAGTAGAATTTATTTCACGTGTATCTGTATTTTAACAAAAAGTAGTCACATCTTACAAGTATTACGATGGTGTTAATTTTTATTAATTACGTTTTAGATTTGTTAAAATAATTGTATTATTGATTAACATATTAATAATTGGTTAACATATGTTTTATTTTGCAAAAGACTGAGACTGTGGCTTTTCATCATTTCATTTGACAAAAACTCTTTATTTTTTCACTTATATTTTTAGTACCTGTTCTGTAGTTTTCTTTAATATGTCAGAATGAAAATAGATTTCAAATTTATATTGTAATGTTAATTTTACTCTCAACGGTTATTATTTTTTTTATATCTGACGATTATTTATACTTCTAGTAAATTTGAGAATGACCCCTATTTCACAGCAAAAAAGATGATTCAACTTTAAAAAGCTATTATTCGGTCAGTTTTAATTGTAGAAGAATGTAATTTTTTTTTTTTTACTTGTTATTGTAGTAGGAAATTTTTACTAAATATCACTTATATATACCGTATAAAAAAATTAAATTTCGTAATATTTTAAGAAATGTTTTTATTGAACTAAATAACTTTTAATATACTTAAACTTTCATGTTAATAAAAATATATTTGTTTTAATTTTGGATATATTTTCTGAGATATCGTCAAAAATGCATGCAAAAATATGTCCCCAACCCATTATTTCCGAATCTACTGAAATTAAAATCAAGAAAAGATTAGGGGCAGTAGGATTTTATTTAAACCTTGCAGGGAAACTATAGCGATTTTCCTACTTAACATAGTTTTTGAAAAAAGCGCATTTTTTCGTTACACACAAACTTTACTTTTCGGGCGGTCAGCGGGTAATTTGACAGGATCTCAAGGTATGTATCGACGCAGAATCATCCAAAGATATTTAATAATGATTTTCGAAAAAAATTGTCGGTAATTAGCCGAGATATTAATTAAATTACTTAATTTTATATATATATATATATATATCGTGTTGGATATTGTTCGAAAGATCTCGTAACATGAAACTCAAAAATATATTTGTTTTAATTTTGATATTTTATTTTAATAGATATCGTCAAAAGTATACTGGAAAAATACGTCCCTACACCCTCCTATTTCTGAACTTATTCAAACTAAAATTGTGAAAAAAAATAGGTGTAGTAAGAGTTTATTAATTAATAAATTTAATGTACGGAACCCTCTGAGCGCGAGTTATACGTCGACCTCGTATAAAACATTTTTGCAATTGGAACTATATGCCAGTGACAAACAGTTTAGGAATTAGACTTTGGACACCGTTTAGAGTGGACACCCTGTATAAGCAGTTGATTTTGAAAGTGGGGTAAGTCCAATTTATGTTATTGCTAGATTTTTATTATTTTGGATTTGAATGCGTTTAAAAACTTGTCTTTGGGGGCCACTGTAATACTTACCCATCATGGATATGCATAATATAAAATTTAAAAATAAAACATGTGTAAACTATTTATGAAATGCATTGCAATTCTAACAAGTTGGAAATTGTACGTCAAACGTGACAAACGAGGTACGTTCGTACTATAGCGAGTTGTATAAATATTCAGATCTTGATGATTTTTAATTCTGTGAAATGAATTCTATCGTCTGCAGATTAATTTCTGTCATAAAATAAGTATCTCGGTAGCTTGACGATTAAACCTCGGAGGCTCCTATAACAAAAAGCACCGATTTAAAAAAAAATATTTCAAATTTCTTAATAAATATTTTTATTAATATCGTATAAAGTTTTGATTCAATTTTCATAAAATTTGAAATGTCTCGACAAAATTCTGCAATGTTAATATATCTTAAATTTCAAAACATTCGTTTGGGTAGTTTTTGCGTTGTTATATGCGGACTGATGGACAGAGAGACGGACGGACCAGTCGACGGCAATAGGTGCTACGTATTTATATAATTACGAACGCACCTAACAAAATCGTGGCTTGATGACGTCATAAACTTTATATGCTCTATTACTGAATTGCGTAAAAGAAACATCCTTATAACTCCAAAATTGATAATCAAATTTACTAACGGTTTACTGTATCGAATTAAGAGTCTTATTTCCAATTAAAATATATCTTTGAATTGAAATTTGAATGAAATACAGGCTCATGAAAAATCGAAGAGTGTGGAAAATAGGATTACAAATATCTCGGCAACTCATTATCCGATCTTCTTCATTTTTTATGCAAAATTTATGTTTTTTTATTGTCTTTTATATTCACTCCTTGTAATAAACAATTTCGAAAATTTTTATATACCTTTTATCAGAAGGAATATTTCTAGAGTTCGAAAAAGATAGTTCCGGATAATCGAGGTTACTGAAATTAAATAAGCTTCTTCCCATTATTACATACTAAGTACATACCAAATTTCAAGTCTCTATTTCAGTTTGTTCAGGAGATAGAGCGTTTACACACACACACACACACACACACACACACACACACACACACGCGCGCGCACACACACAGGTTGGCAAGACGTGCAAACTCAGGACTTTGTGTGTACACCGCCAATTAAGGACTTCAAAAATAACAGACTTAAAAGTTTATTTTCGGTGAATAACTATTACTTATACTCCATTAAATCTGAATCAACTTTGATTTTTGTTAAAACTTCAAAATTTCCCAATATGTATTTTCGCAATGTAAATGGGGACATTGATACACACCTATATACACAGTGAACTCGATACACACAATGAATTCAGGACTTCATTATTTTACAATCAATTGAGGACATTTACTGTTATGATACACACAATCAACCCCGGACATTCTGAAAAAGTTTTATGCTACTGCATAATTTACACGTTGCTCATTTATGAGTGTAAAAAATATATTTCAACATTTAATCTTTAAATTCATTTTAATGTTTTTTATCTTATTTTATGTACATAAGAAAAAAATATTGGAATCGCGAAAATTTTCGACTTCCGGTGTTTATTTTCGGTGAATAACTATTATTTATACTCCATTAAATCTGAATCAACTTTGATTTTTGAGAAAATTTCAAAACTTCACAAAATGTTTTTTAGCAATTTAAATGGGGACATTGATACATACCTACATACACAGTGAACTCGATACACACAATCAATTCAGGACTTCATTATTTTACAGTCAATTGAGGACATTTACTGTTATGATACACATAATCAACACCAGGACATTCTGAAAATTTATAAGTGTAAAAAAATATATTTCAGTATTTAATCATTAAATTCATTTTAATTTTTTTTTATGTACATAAGAAGAAAATATTGGAATCGCGAAAATTTTCGACTTCCGGTGTTTATTTTCGGTGAATAACTATTATTTACACTCCATTAAATCTGAATCAACTTTGATTTTTGAGAAAATTTCAAAACTTCACAAAATGTTTTTTAGCAATTTAAATGGGGACATTGATACATACCTACATACACAGTGAACTCGATACACACAATCAATTCAGGACTTCATTATTTTACAGTCAATTGAGGACATTTACTGTTATGATACACATAATCAACACCGGACATTCTGAAAATTTATAAGTAAAAAAATATATTTCAGTATTTAATCATTAAATTCATTTTAATTTTTTTTATGCACATAAGAAGAAAATATTGGAATCGCGAAAATTTTCGACTTCCGGTTTTTGACGGATTTATACGTTTTGGGTTATCCTTAACATAATTTAACTATATTTGGAAAAACTTCTGTCTGTCTGCTGTAGATCTGTGGGTCTTTGTGTGTGTCTGTGTGTGACAGAAATATTTGCAGCATCGCTAGTGCAAAAATTAATGGACAGAATTTCAGAAAATTTTACATTTAGTTGCACCTTAATATAAATTGTAGCTGATTAGATTTTGGTGAATATCGCTGAGCAAGTGGCGCTGTTGTTCCACCTTATTTCAGAATTTTTGGGATTGGCAGATCTCGGCTTCTATTGTATGGAATTGCACAACATTTTGCATCCAAGGAAATTTCAATTAAAAAAACCATTGCTGCAATTTTTGTGCGCATAAGTAACTAGGGGTGCTGCTATACTGTTCTTTTTTCTATCATTTTTGGGATAGTCAAATCAAGGCTTGGAATTACATTGCATAGAATTACACAAAAAATAACATACGAAATGTTCATTATAAGAAATGACATTTGTGTTTATATATATCCTTATAATTCTGCACGGTTTTTTCATAATTACTGAGATTCACACATCTCGACATCTATTTGGAGAAATTACATGAAATTTAATAAACGAATTATTTATCATAAGAAAGTAAGCTCATTCATTTTTTTATGTATGTATCAGATTATGTATACTCAAGAGGTGGTGCTCTCAAATATGTTTTTAAATTAATAACTCAAATATGTTTCTAAATTAATATATTACATTTATATAGAGAAAAGTATTGTTATAGCCATAACATACTAGATTGAATAAATAATACATCTAATTCTTTAAATTAAGACATAACTGTCATGAATAACATAAAAAAAATGTTTCTAAAAATTATTTTAAAATGAGAAAATATCTACACTTTTGTCATTAAAAAAAAAGCATTTTTTTTTTTTTAAATGACAAAAATATATATTAAAATAAATTTTTTGTACAATAATTTTTTTTTCTATTTATACGTGAAGGAAATCTTTTATTTTTCTTCACTTTCGAAAGGTCGAAAATTAAAAAAATGTTACGGACGCATAAGTTTTTGTTTGTTTAGTATTATTTATTAGACTAACATAACAAAAATTAACATAACAAAATTAGTTTTTGGGTATCTGTATTTGTAAAGCGTTAAACATCAGTAAATGATGACGCTTTGCAATTCGCAAAGTGAGAAAATAACAAATGCGGGTGAGCAGGGACGTAATTCACGCAGCAAGCGAAAGCGGTATTCGCACCGGCAACGAAAGACATAATAAACTTTGTCAATCGATGGCCTAATGCAGAATACACGCCGACAAGCGAGGACATATTACACACCGAACAGTAAGAACAAACGAACACCGGCAAACAGAGACGCAATACACACCGACAATCGAAGGCGTAATACACATCGGCAATCTAGGACGTAATACACGCTGGCAAGCCAGGACATAATACACACCGGAGAGCGAGCACGTAATACATACCGGCAAGCCAGGACGTAAACCACACCGGCAAACGAGAACAAAATACACAAATTTAATTTTTATAAACAATTAATTCTTAAAAAAAAAAACAAGAATCTTATTAATAATTTTTTTTTTCAAATAAAAAACAATATATGAAAATCTTATTTTTGTCCCCTTCCTCACTTCCAGAGGGGGGAGGGGGATGCAGAATTCGAAAATTTCTGAAATTGGTTTTTACCTATCCATGTTTGTAATAATTTTAGGGGAGAGTCTTATGAATGTCTACTTTCTTTATAATACGAAAATATATGTGAAAATCTTGTTTATGCCACCCCCCCCCCCTCCCTTTCCAGGAGGTATATTGAAAATTCTAAGAATTGATTTTTAAATATACCTCCTTGCAATATTTTAAACAAAAAAATATATGAATATCATTTCTTAATTGGAATATAACGAAAAATGTAAAAAGCTGTATTCCCCCCCCCCCCCCAACCACACCCGCGAATTTTGAAATTTTCAGAAATTAGTTTTTTTGTATTTGCCTCCGTAATAATAATATAAGCAAGAAGCTCATGAATTCTATTTTTTGTTTGAAATACGAAACGATACATAAAAATCGCTTTTTGGTATTTGTATCTGTAATACGTTAAACATCAGTAAATGATGACGCTTTGCCTTTCGCAAAGTGAAAAAATAACAAATACTGGTAAGCAAGGGCGTAATTCCCGCAGCAAGCGATAACGGTATACGCGCCGGCAACGAAAGACGTAATAAACTTTGTCAATCGATGGCCTAATGCAGATTAGCAAGCCAGAGCTTAATACACACCGACAAGCAAGGACATATTACACACCGAACATTAAGAACAAACGAACACCGGCAAACAGAGACGTAATACACACCGACAATCGAAGACGTAATACACATCGGCAACCCAAGACGTAATACATCCGACAAGTCAGGACTAGAACACACCGGCAAGCGAGGACGAAACACAACTCTATCAAAATTTTAACTTTTATGAACAATTAATTCTTCAAAATAAAGCAAGAATCTTATGAATAATTATATTTCCTTTCAAATAAGAAACGATATATGAAAATCTTATTTTTGTCATTTTCCTCACTTCGGGAGGGGGGGGGGGATGCAAAATTCTAAAAATCCTGAAATATGTTTTTAACTATCCATGTTTGTGATAATTTAAGGGGAGAGTCTTATGAATGTCTACGTTCTTTAAAATACGAAAATATATGTGAAAACCTTGTTTCTGCCACCCCCCCCCCCTCCCTTTCGAGGAGGGATATTGAAAATTCTACCCATTGATCTTTAGGTATTCCTCCTTGCTGTATTTTAAACCAAGAAATTTATGAATATAATTTCATAATTGAAATATAATGAAAAATGTAAAAAGCTGTTTCCCTCCCTCGTTGGAGAGCGAATTTTGAAATTTTCAAAAATTTGTTTTTTAATATCTGTCTGCGTAATAACTTTTTTATGAATTCGATCTTTTGTTTGAAATACGAAACGATACATGAACATCGCGTTTTTGTCCCCAGCCCCTCCTTTGGGGAAAGAAATTTGAAAATTCCAGAAATTGGTTTTTAGATATTCGTGTTTGGAATACTTTAAAGCAAAAATGATTGAAATTTCAATTTAAATTGTAATATACAGAAGTATTAAGATTGATTTGAAAATTACGGTTATGCCCCACCCCCAACCCCTCCCTCTCCCTTCGGGGAGGAATTTTGAAACTTCCAAGAATTGATTTTTATGTATTCCTCCCTGTGATATTGCAAACCATGAATCTTATGAATATCTTTTTATAAAATAGAAACAATAGTATTGGCCCATTCCCCCCCCCCCCCCCTTGTGGAGAGGCAAATTTTAAAAATTTTAGAAATTAGTTTTTTGGTATTTGTATCTGTAATACGTTAAACATCAGTAAATGATGACGCTTTGCCTTTCGCAAAGTGAAAAAATAACAAATACTGGTAAGCAAGGGCGTAATTCCCGCAGCAAGCGATAACGGTATACGCGCCGGCAACGAAAGACGTAATAAACTTTGTCAATCGATGGCCTAATGCAGATTAGCAAGCCAGAGCTTAATACTCACCGACAAGCAAGGACATATTACACACCGAACATTAAGAACAAACGAACACCGGCAAACAGAGACGTAATACACACCGACAATCGAAGACGTAATACACATCGGCAACCCAGGACGTAATACATACCGGCAAGTCAGGACTAGAACACACCAGCAAGAGAGGACGAAACACAACTCTATCACAATTTTAACTTTTATGAACAATTAATTCTTCAAAATAAAGCAAGAATCTTATGAATAATTATATTTCCTTTCAAATAAGAAACGATATATGAAAATCTTATTTTTGTCATTTTCCTCACTTCGGGAGGGGGGGGGGGGGGATGCAAAATTCTAAAAATCCTGAAATATGTTTTTAACTATCCATGTTTGTAATAATTTAAGGGGAGAGTCTTATGAATGTCTACGTTCTTTAAAATACGAAAATACATGTGAAAATCTTGTTTCTGCCACCCCTCCCCTCCCTTTAGAGGAGGAATATTGAAAATTCTACCCATCGATCTTTAGGTATTCCTCCTTGCTGTATTTTAAACCAAGAAATTTATTAATATAATTTCATAATTGAAATATAATGAAAAATGTAAAAAGCTGTTTCCCTCCCTCGTTGGAGAGCGAATTTTGAAATTTTCAAAAATTTGTTTTTTAATATCTGTCTGCGTAATAACTTTTTTATGAATTCGATCTTTTGTTTGAAATACGAAACGATACATGAACATCGCGTTTTTGTCCCCAGCCCCTCCTTTGGGGAAAGAAATTTGAAAATTCCAGAAATTGGTTTTTAGATATTCGTGTTTGGAATACTTTAAAGCAAAAATGATTGAAATTTCAATTTAAAATGTAATATACAGAAGTATTAAGATTGATTTGAAAATTACGGTTATGCACCCCCCCAACCCCTCCCTCTCCCTTCGGGGAGGAATTTTGAAACTTCCAAGAATTGATTTTTATGTATTCCTCCCTGTGATATTGCAAACCATGAATCTTATGAATATCTTTTTATAAAATACAAACAATAGTATTGGCCCACCCCCCCCCCCCCTTGTGGAGAAGCAAATTTTAAAAATTTTAGAAATTAGTTTTATGGTATTTGTATCTGTAATATGTTAAACATCAGTAAATGTAGCTTTGCCTTTAGCAAAGTGAAAAAATAACAAATACTGGTAAGCAAGGGCGTAATTCCCGCAGCAAGCGATAACGGTATACGCGCCGGCAACGAAAGACGTAATAAACTTTGTCAATCGATGGCCTAATGCAGATTAGCAAGCGAGAGCTTAATACACACCGACAAGCAAGGACATATTACACACCGAACAGTAAGAACAAACGAACACCGGCAAACAGAGACATAATACACACCGACAATCGAAGACGTAATACACATCGGCAACCCAGGACGTAATACATGCCGGCAATTCAGGACTAGAACACACCGGCAAGAGAGGACGAAACACAACTCTATCACAATTTTAACTTTTATGAACAATTAATTCTTCAAAATAAAGCAAGAATCTTATGAATAATTATATTTCCTTTCAAATAAGAAACGATATATGAAAATCTTATTTTTGTCATTTTCCTCACTTCGGGAGGGGGGGGGGGATGCAAAATTCTAAAAATCCTGAAATATGTTTTTAACTATCCATGTTTGTAATAATTTAAGGGGAGAGTCTTATGAATGTCTACGTTCTTTAAAATACGAAAATATATGTGAAAATCTTGTTTCTGCCACCCCCCCCCCCTCCCTTTAGAGGAGGGATATTGAAAATTCTACCCATCGATCTTTAGGTATTCCTCCTTGCTGTATTTTAAACCAAGAAATTTATTAATATAATTTCATAATTGAAATATAATGAAAAATGTAAAAATATGTTTCCCTCCCTCGTTGGAGAGCGAATTTTGAAATTTTCAAAAATTTGTTTTTTAATATCTGTCTGCGTAATAATTTACTTATGAATTCGATCTTTTGTTTGAAATACGAAACGATACATGAACATCGCGTTTTGTCCCCAGCCCCTCCTTTGGGGAAAGAAATTTGAAAATTCCAGAAATTGGTTTTTAGATATTCGTGTTTGGAATACTTTAAAGCAAAAATGATTGAAATTTCAATTTAAATTGTAATATACAGAAGTATTAAGATTGATTTGAAAATTACGGTTATGCCCCCCCCCAACCCCTCCCTCTCCCTTCGGGGAGGAATTTTGAAACTTCCAAGAATTGATTTTTATGTATTCCTCCCTGTGATATTGCAAACCATGAATCTTATGAATATCTTTTTATAAAATACAAACAATAGTATTGGCCCATTCCCCCCCCCCCCTCCTTGTGGAGAAGCAAATTTTAAAAATTTTAGAAATTAGTTTTATGGTATTTGTATCTGTAATATGTTAAACATCAGTAAATGATGACGCTTTGCCTTTAGCAAAGTGAAAAAATAACAAATACTGGTAAGCAAGGGCGTAATTCCCGCAGCAAGCGATAACGGTATACGCGCCGGCAACGAAAGACGTAATAAACTTTGTCAATCGATGGCCTAATGCAGATTAGCAAGCGAGAGCTTAATACACACCGACAAGCAAGGACATATTACACACCGAACAGTAAGAACAAACGAACACCGGCAAACAGAGACATAATACACACCGACAATCGAAGACGTAATACACATCGGCAACCCAGGACGTAATACATGCCGGCAATTCAGGACTAGAACACACCGGCAAGAGAGGACGAAACACAACTCTATCACAATTTTAACTTTTATGAACTATTAATTCTTCAAAATAAAGCAAGAATCTTATGAATAATTATATTTCCTTTCAAATAAGAAACGATATATGAAAATCTTATTTTTGTCATTTTCCTCACTTCGGGAGGGAGGGGGGGGGGGATGCAAAATTCTAAAAATCCTGAAATATGTTTTTAACTATCCATGTTTGTAATAATTTAAGGGGAGAGTCTTATGAATGTCTACGTTCTTTAAAATACGAAAATATATGTGAAAATCTTGTTTCTGCCACCCCCCCCCCCTCCCTTTCGAGGAGGGATATTGAAAATTCTACCCATTGATCTTTAGGTATTCCTCCTTGCTGTATTTTAAACCAAGAAATTTATGAATATAATTTCATAATTGAAATATACTGAAATATGTAAAAATCTGTTTCCCTCCCTCGTTGGAGAGCGAATTTTGAAATTTTCAAAAATTTGTTTTTTAATATCTGTCTGCGTAATAATTTACTTATGAATTCGATCTTTTGTTTGAAATACGAAACGATACATGAACATCGCGTTTTGTCCCCAGCCCCTCCTTTGGGGAAAGAAATTTGAAAATTCCAGAAATTGGTTTTTAGATATTCGTGTTTGGAATACTTTAAAGCAAAAATGATTGAAATTTCAATTTAAATTGTAATATACAGAAGTATTAAGAGTGATTTTAAAATTACGGTTATGCCCCCCCCCCAACCCCTCCCTCTCCCTTCGGGGAGGAATTTTGAAACTTCCAAGAATTGATTTTTATGTATTCCTCCCTGTGATATTGCAAACCATGAATCTTATGAATATCTTTTTATAAAATCTGACAATCTTTATAATCTTTTTTATTAAATTTGACAATCTTTTTTTCTCCCCCCCCCCCTTCCTTCGGAGGGGGAATATTGAAAATTGTAGGAATTGATTTTTAGGTATTCCTCCTTGCGGTATTTTAAACCAAGAATTTTATGAATATCATTTCTTTATTAAATATAAGCAAAATCCCTTTTTTGGGGAAATAAATTTGAAATTTCACAGAAATTGTTTTTTAGATGTTCGTATTTGTAATACTTTAAAGCAAAAATAATTGAAATTTCGATTTAAATTGAAATATTAAGAGTAATTTTAAATTCGCGTTCCTCCTTCCCCCCCCCCCCCCCCCCACACACACACCCCTTTTGGGAGGAATTTCGAAAATTCCAAGGATTGATTTTTAGGTAGTCGTCCTTGTGATATTGTAAACCAAGAATTTTATGAATATCTTTTTATAAATTGAAATATAAAGAAAAATGGGAACAATAGTAGTGCACCTTCTCACATGTGAGGGAGGCAGGCGAATTTTAAACTTTTCAGAAATTAGTTTTTTTGGTATTTGTATCTGTAAAACTTTAAACATCAGTAAATGAGGACGCTTTGCAATTCTCAAGGTGAGAAACTAACAAATACTTGTAAGAAAGCAGGTACTTAAAGCAACAAGTGAAAACGGTAAACGAACTGGCAATCAAAGACGCAATAAACACCCTCAATCGACGGCCTAATACAGATTAGCAAGCCAGGGCTGATACACACCGTCAAGGGAGGGCATATTACACATGAGAATTCAGAACAAATATGCACACCGGCAAACAGAGACGTAATACACACCGACAATCGAAAACGTAATACACATAAGTAAGCCATGATCCGCTGGCAAGCCAGGACGTAATACACACCGGAGAGCGAGGACGAAATACACACCGGAGAGCCAGGACGTAATACATATCGGCTAGCAAGGAAGGACGTAATGCAGGCTCTGTACCATAATTTTAACTTTTATGAAGAATGAATTCTTCAAAATAAAGCAAAAATCTTATAAATAATTAAATTTAAAAAAAAAAAAAAAAAAAAAAAAAAAAGCGGTATATGAATATAGTAATTTTTTTTGTCCCGGCAAAAATTGAAATTTTCTGAAATTGGTTTTTAGCTATCCATGTTTGGAATAATTTAAGGCAAGAGTCTCACGAATCTGTATTTTCTTTTAAATTCAGAAAGGTATGTGAAAATCTTGTCCCCCCTCCCTTCCCTTGGAAGTGGAATATTGAAAATTCTAGGAATTGATTTTGAAATTGATTTTCTAGGTATTCCTCCTTACGGTATTTTAATCCAAGAATTTTATATCATTCCTTAATTGAAATATAAAGAAAAATGTAAAAAACTGTATCGCCCCACCCCCTCCCTCGTTGGAGCGCGAATTTTGAAATTTCCAGAAATTAGTGTTTTGGCATTTGTCTCCTTAATAATTTTAAGCAAGAACCTTATGAATCCTATTTTTTGTTTGAAATACGAAACGATACATGAAAATCGCGTTTTCGTCCCCAGCCCCTCCTTTGGGGAAAGAAATTTGAAATTTCCAGAAATTGGTTTTTAGATATTCGTATTTGTAATACTTTAAAGCAAAAATAATTGAAATTTCGATTTAAATTAAAATATTAAAAGTAATTTTAAAATCACGTTTTTGCCCCATTTTTTATAATAATAATAATAATAATAAATTAGAAGAAAACGAGAACAGAATGATAAAATTCTGATGATATTAATCAATTTTTTTTAATTAAATATACTCAACATATCATTTCTGAAGATGGTGTGCAGAGATGACAAGAGGTTGGATGCCCTGGAAGGTCGAAAAATTATTTCACAGCTAAAATGGTACTAATTTTGTAAATATAAGACGTTTTGTCAATTTTTGTCCTATCAAATTCACATTTAAAATTTCATTTTATGTTTGCACACTAATGTATGCATTTAAAGTTTCGAAATTCGCTAAAAGTTACATTTACACTAAACGTAACTTCTGGAACACGCTCTATTTATGCTGCAAAATTCTATTCATCGGATGGGAACATTCTAATAAATACAAGAAGCACAGAGATGATTCAGTTTGCATAAACAGCTGACATTCATCGCTACATAACGCGTAGTAACTTATTCCGTGGTCAGTTCTTTATACCTTTCAACAATAATAGTCACTTCATTAATTTAAGCATCTACACTTAACACGTGTATTTAGTACGTAAGTAAGTTTAAAAAGTAATCAATTTAAAGTATCTCTTCGTATGAAGACCAGCTGTGTTAAAACCACAAGCACTACCCTAGATAAATTTCAAAGGGATTTGAAACAAATGGATTTTTTTAACATCCCAGACCTCACTTGCACATAACACCTTTTTTACTTTCAACATGCGGTGATCAAGGTTAACATCTGTAGATATTTTTCTTAAAACTACGTTTAAAAGCGAAGGGCATGATGCTTCTGATTTCAAAAGAACATTATGAAAGATGTTAGTATCATTTATCGTATGAAGTTAATTGAAGTCAGGGGTTCTAACGATCTTAGTTTCACATAAATAGTTATATGTAATAGTAAACATCTAAATATCTGGTCCCTGTGTTATGATAAGAACAAACAATTTAGGATCGTTTCTTCTTTGAAACAACCTTTTATTCAAAGAAAGAGGGAGAGGAGAAAAGCTTTGTTGACTGTTTGCAAACGATTGACAACATATGTTACTTGAATGATGTATGTAAAGAGCGTTCGAACCTTCGAACTGTTTCTCTGGCAGTATTGGGGATACCAGTGTTCTAGAAGGGATGTATTCAAAAGTACAACCGCTTCGATAATAAAGAAAGCAAACCTCCCAAGAAAAATTACATCTCAATGTTCTTAAATGTTAGTAAACATGTAATAAATCACAGATTTTTTATAAATTGCTAATTGTTTTTCGCAAAAGAAGAAAAGTGTAACATTCATTTATATTAATGTAGAAACATCTTTTATTCTGAGACGGGCCGCTCAAAATTTTTAACTCATTATTCAGTTTTTCCTCTCTGGACGAGGAGAACCCTTTTTTTTTTTTTGGTCAAAGAGAGGAATTTAACTTTTAGCCCTTCTCCTTAAGTTGAGGGTTTACGGTTGCGGGGGGGGGGGGGGGGGGGAGTTCTACTAGTAGCGTATGGCTGTTCTATATAAAAATGAAAGTTTGCAAGATGTTATTAAAAAAAATTACATTTAAGAATACAGGGTCTGGTGAGGTAAAATGAATATAAACTTATTAAATTGATAAATTGGAAAATAATTTGCTATGGCTTATTTTACATCCAAATAATATGATGTAAGTAATCCGAAAAATAAATACATATAATCAAATATGATTTTCTGCAATCGACATACAAACTTGAAAAACCTCATTTTTATACGCATTTTATCGCACCAGACACTACGACTACATGTCAAATATCGATGATGTTTTAGAAATTCAGTATCATTGAATCCTCCTTCATTAGGGATGGCAGCAAAATATGCACAGGTATTTAGGGATGCACAGGGAAATATACGCATTTTATCCTTCTTTCTTTCCATACTTAACTATTCTAATGATTCCAACAAAACTTTGTACAATATTACTTAAATGTCTAGAAAAAATACTGTGCGTGCCCGTAGGGAGTTTTAAATATAGCGGAATACCTAAGGAAAGGAGGGATTTCTTTTTTCTCTATTTTTTTCCTTTTTTTCAATTTCAACCAAATTTTGTGTAATTATTACTTATTCACTTAAAAAAATACTCTGGAATTTAGATATAACTGAGAAGGTGGAAGAGAAAAAAAGAGCAGAGTAGAAGAAAAATGTATTTATTTTTCTTTTCTTTTCCGCCTTTTGATTTTCTTTTCTTTAAATCAACTGAAATTTTAAGTTATTAATAGTAAGCATCTCACTTGTAAGTAAGACTTGTATGATTTCATTTTTTTCATCACAAAAAAATACATTTTGTACATTTAAAAATATTAAAGGTTTTTCTAAGCTGTCTGGAAATGATTGTACAAGGCTAAATTTACATCCATAAAAAAAATAATTACGGCTGTTTTCAAATACACGCAGCATGAAGCAAAACTTTCTAAAGAACTTTTCAAGCCTTTTACGAAAGTGAATGAAATTTGTAGTCATGATGACTTAAATGAAAAAAAAGTCGAATGACATTTTCTATTTTTCTGTCAATATAACATAACTCAAGATTCCTCTGACGGGCTTTCAACCGTGCAATTTTTCATTACTTTTCGCTAAAAATTGGCTCGAATGCTCATTTGGACGCTTTTTCTCAAAAACCACTGTCTTTATAGAAAACGAAAACGTCATTTGATTTTCTATTAAAAAAAAATATACCTGAAAATTTCATACGTTTAAGTTTTGTTGAAAGTATTTGAATAGGTAAAGCTCTAAAGTAGGATATAAAAATGCCTATATATATATTTTTAAAATGCTTTCCTCTGACCTCCTCACAGTAAAAATCCAACTATATTTAAACCCCAAGTATTTTTTTAATATTAGTAGTAGTAAGTTACAAATGCACAAAGTTTCCTTCCTCCTACTTCCCACAGTATATTTAAAAAATTAATAAGTAACTAGCTGACCTCCGAGCGGCGTTTCCTGTGCCCGTGATAATAAAAAATTAAAAATACATCAATTTTTTATCATTTTATATCTAACTCTCAATTTTGTATAAAATTATATTTTTAAATGAAAAATTCGTGAAAAAATATTGATATTTAGTGATAAAAACGCTTATTTTCTTGGTTTTTTTTTGTTTCTTTTTAACCCAGGGTCGTTTTATATTTTTAAAATAAAAAGTTATTTCTGTCCGCACTCTTTGAAATCCTTATTGATGATAAATAAAACGATTTTACAGCCCATGTAAAAAAATTTTGAAAAAATATTGTTATCTAGTTGTAAACGAAATGTTTCCTTCTCGCTTTTTCGTTTGTTTATTTGTTTTCACGTCAGCTTCTTTAACATAGCAATAATTATAAGAAAAAAGTTCGAATCTTCCAAACTCTCTGGCATTTTAATCGGTTTAAATATAACTGTGTCCAAGCTCTCTTTAAAATTTCGCGAAAAAATATGCATATGTAGTTGTGAAAACATGAGTAATTTTTTTTAAAAAAAGGTTTAGCTTTCAACCTCAGAGCAAAAATAAATTAGAAGGTCTATGCTTTCAGTGCAATGATACGGCTTCATCCGTTTTCAATCAACCCTTTTCAATCCTCCTAGGCTAAACAGGTGAGGGCTGGTTTAATCAGTCATGTTTCCCATTTCTGAGGGTAGAAGCCTTCAAAAAAAAAAACAAAAAAAACGTTGACGCATACGTAAAGATATGATTTTCAAGTTGATTTGACAGAATGCGTTTTTCGCTTTGGTTCAATGTTAGGTACAAGTAAAAAAAAACTTTACCTTCCCCCCCCCCCCTCAGCTACATCTAATACAATTTGACCATTCTGTGCTACATGTAATTTTCACACTATTTTTTTTTTTTTTCTAATTTAATAGATAATGAATTTACAACGTTTCGTAAATTCAGCCAAATAGTTCAGTCTATAAAAATAAAAGAAAGAAAAATAAATAAATTGGGTACGTGCGCATGGGAATACGCCCAATTTAGGGTTCCATAGCTTCATTATTATTATTATTTTATATGTTAATACTTTATTTATTAGTTATTTTATTTTAATGTAATTCTATAACATTATATCTTTAGTCAAAAATTAAAATTAAAATCCTTGGCGAGTTTCGTGGAAAAAGTTTTTCCTTTTAAAAGTTTGTCTGTAGGATCGTTCAGAAAGTTTTTTGGTTTTATAGCATTGTTTTCTGTGATAAAAAACAAAACAACTTTCCGAACAATCCAATATTGCGAAAATGACGTCATATTTAGAAGAAAAGTAATTTTATTCACTTTGGCTTTTTATTGATGATTAAAATAGAATTGTTTTAAAGAAAAGGTGCTTTTTCACTCATAAAAAACCTATATTTTACTCTAATTAAATAATAATAACGTAATTTTTCTTTCTTTTTTTAGAACTTATATTAAAACCTTCTATTAAAATCAAATAGCAGACGATATTGCATTTTTAGTTTATTGAAAAGGTTAAAATAGTGAATCGAAAAATAAATTGGAAAAAGTCGTAAAAATTGAATGTTTGTTATAATTTTATGGCAACACGTAGATTGTTTACAAATTTATTTATTCTTTTTCGCTTTTAGACTTAACATTAAACATTTAAATTCTCATAACTTTTGGACTAATTAAGATAAAATAACAAATTATAGCTTAAAATAGCTTAAAAGAAAGGTTGGAAGATATGAATAAAATAGTATAATAAGTTAAAGGTTTACTTCCTTAGCTTTTTAATACAAATTACGTTTGTTGGTAATAGGCTAAAATTCTAAAGAAATTGTGACTATATCTTGATAAAAACAATTTTCGGTGAAAGACCTTATTAAATGTCATAACCATGAATTGTTTCAGGTTTTTCGTTTATAAGGTTTAGAAATTAGAGGGGTGTGGGGGACACACACATTTTTTCACGAATATGGGGGCTCATGTCTCGCAAAATACGCTACTGATAATATGATAATATAAGTTCTATTGCAAAAATTATTGCATTTTTTAATATCTTTCGAACAATACCATACTCGATCTGATATGCAAAGAAAAATTTTCCAGGTGTATTTTTTTACAGATCTGTTTGGCGGTCAGCATGGCACACCTTCATATGAAATTTCATCGCAATTCATGCAATAACGGATTAGTTACAAGGCTGTGACGTACGGACGGACGGACGTACATGACGAAATCATAAGTGTTCCGTTTTTGCCAATTTGGCTCCGGAGCCCTAAAAAGAAAGAGGAAATTATAACTTTTTAATCTGTAATGAATCCATTTTTAGGTGCGTTCGTAATTATATAAATACGTAGCACCTATAGTCGTCGTTTGGTCCGTCCGTCTGTCTGTCCGTCCGCATATAGCAACGCAAAAACTACCCAACCGAATGGTTTGCAATTTAAAATATATTATCTTTGCAAAATTTTGTCGAGACATTTCAAATTTTATTAAAATCGAATCAAAACTTTAGGAGATATTAATAAAAATATTTATTAAGAAATTTGAATTTTTTTTTTTAAATCGGTGCTTTTTTGTTATAGGAGCTTTCGAAGTTTAATCGTCAAGCGACCGAGATACTTATTTTATGACAGAAATTAATCTGCAGACGATATAATTCATTTCACAGAATTAAAAATCAGAAAAGAGCTGAATATTTATATAACTAGCTATTGTACGAACGCACCTCATTTGTCACGTTTGACGTACAATTTCCAACTTGTTTATTACAGAAGTGTCAAAATACAAGAAAAAAGTTCACATTAAAAAGAAAAAAAAATTAAAGTGTTATGTGAAAGGGAAAAAGGTATGATGTGTGAAGAATATGAACTGCACAGACATTTTTCTCGTATCTCCTCCTACTCCCTTCTTTCTATCCAGAAATTTTTTTAGCATTTTTGCCACAAGTAACACGTGGGTGAAAGTCAAATCATTGTGCCACGTTGTTTCTATGAGGAATTAAATCTTTTTGGATTTTTGCGTATCTTTCTCAAATTGCAGGTGCCCTTTCTTCCAGGATTTTTTGATAACATCCTTAAGATACATTTTTTTTTCGGTTATGATTCGTTATGATGGATTTTTACAAAATTAACAAATTTATTGGCACTTATTCATTATTTTGAACAGTCATTGAACTTTTAAAGAACTAAAACACAATGTTGCTCCGAAAATACTTCAACACGTAAATGTAATCTGTCACTAAGTGTTTTCTTTCATTTTTAGGGTTTCGTTCATCTCACGAAACCCTATTACTCCCGCTCTGTTGTCTGTCCGTCACAGAGCCGTTCTCAGAAACTATATAACTTTCAAGCATGAAAATTTGTGTACTTATTGCTAAATACCTACTAATTAGTTCAAAATATTAAAATTCGAAAAAATCGTATTATTTTAATATATTACATATAATAAAAAAAAAATCTAACAGTCTTTTCCTATTGAATTTAAACATTTTTCGTTATAACTGTTGCCAGCAAATAAAAATCCACAATAAGATTATTTCTACAATAATTAATTTTCTATTGAAAGATTTCCACGTGAAAAATGAAAATGAAATAAAAAGTTTCACAAATTGAAAAAAAAAAGATTAATAGGACGTCATATTGGAAATAAAACGGAAATTTTGAAACATTTCTCAATAATACAAGGAGTATGGGTATGTGTAAATACAGAAAACAGCTTAATATGACGTCATTAGAGAATTAAAAAGAAAATTAATCTGATGTCATAACGGATTTTTCAAAAGTTTGAGAATAAAACAAAGAGAGTATCAGTATGAGTAATAGAGAAACAGTAAATGTATAAGTTTGAGGAACGTATTGAATCATGATGAAAACCCGATTTTTAAATATTGGCATAGTTTAACACTTTGAAGGTTTCTATACAACATGTTTAATTTTTGAAATTGATTTTTTTTTTTTAATATCGCCTTTAGTCCACATGACAGATATTATTATGACTGAGTATAATATCGGGATTCGCCCGCTATCGGACCGGTTCAGATTTTCGAAAAGACGAGAAAAATAGACTGGTAAATTTTTACTTTATAAAAAACATGACTTTTTTTTTTCTTTTTAATGAAATTTTTTTGGATTTATTACAGAAAGGATAAAGTGTTTTGAAAGGAATATTAAACGAAACCCTTTGGGCGATCTTTGATTACACTTACCCACTTGTTATTTTATTCCTGCATCCTTTGATCCTTTGCTATGAGATAAAATTTTAAAACGGATATTTCATCGCAGCCTTCCATAAATAAAGAGAAAGACTAGCGAAAACAGAAAGAGCTCCGTAACTTCTTAATTATGACACATACCTAATCGGCTTAAAGTTATTATTACATCTAACAAAAGGGCCAAAAATTTATATATGACAAATTTTTTATATCATTAAAAATGGTCTCAAAGAGGCCAAAAATTGAGTTTTAAGAAGAACAAAATTCACAACTTCATCAATTCACAAGACATCAAATCCTCTTAAATTCATTTTTTATAAATCTTCTTACTATTATCTACAACTTTTATATTGACAAGTTTTTGATAGCAACCAACTCTACAGCAAAAAAGGGGGTGTTGTAGAAGAAAATACACCACATCTCCGTTAATCGCCACCAAGGCAGTAAAAGAGGAGCCACGATTATGTCCTCTTTCGCCGAACGAATTCCCCAGGTACCCTGTTGTTTCCTCTGACAGCCCCTACGAGCGAATGGAGATGACAGGGAAGCAAAATAAAACGTGTTTGAAAAAACACGAAAAACTGAACTTCAAAAATGGGACATTTCCGAACCCTTTTCAGAAAAAATATCTTCCCCTCAAAAACGATTAGGCCACTAATTACAAGATTTCGTCCAAAGATGTTCGAGGTGACTATTAATTTCAAGATGACACTTCTCAAACCATTAAGTAAGAAAAGCAATAAACTAAACCATTAAGATAAATCCTTTCTTGTTGATTACCTTTCTTATCAGTTCAACTTGGAAAATTACATGAAATTGTATTTCTTCAGCAAAGAGGAAAGTGGTCTTTTTACGTTAAAAACATATTTATTTTATATAAGTACAATTTTTTTTTAATTTTAATGCTTGTATTTTATATGCGTCTGAAAGAAAAGTCAAAAATTGGTATAGTTTTCTGACAATTAATGATGAATTTGCAACAATCTTCTTTGCTAAAATAATTAAGAAATATTTTATCTCGCATATTTAATGCATTGATGATAATAATAATAATGATAACTACAATAATAATTATACTACTACTAATAATAATAATTATACTAACAATAATTATATAGCATTATTATAGAGAAATCTTTGATAAACACGCTGAAATAGACAGTTTTTAAATCGAAGAATTATTTAAAGAGATTTTTAATATTAAAGTCGGCCAGAATCGTTCCATTAAAATTTTTTTTAAGAACAAAACAATGCATAATTTTATTTTTTTTTTTTCCTAGGGATATACTTCTCAAACTACACTGAGAAAAATGACACTTTCAAATCTGAGCAAATCGATGTTTTCATTTTGTTATGAAACTTTTTGTTTCAAATAGGACGACCCAATGATTTCAATTCTGAAATACCAGAAATTCCCAGAATATTTAAACATGGACATATTCAAAACTGAAAACATAGAGGTCAGTTTATACTCATAATCATTTTTTAAACATGGACATACTCAAAAATGATTAGAATCAGTTCAAACACATTTTTGAAACATGGAAATATATTAAAAACTAAAGACATAGATGTCAATTTATATTCATTTTTGAAAGATGGACATACTCAAATATGAGTACATTATGTTTTATTCTTATGTGTGTGCATGTTTACAGAAATGAGTATATACATGTTTCAAACTTGAGTCATTTTGATTCAAAGCTATTTTGACTATGTAACATACTCAGATTTGAGTACTTTTTGATCAGTTTTGAAAATGTCGTTTATAGAGTGTAGCTGTGTGCAAACTGCGCTTATTTTTTTAATTTAATTCTTTAGAGCTCTTTTTTTTTTCAATTTTTTATTCAAATTTTCATTATTTCAATATTTTTTTTTTTTTCATATTTAGAAAAGGTCATTTTTTTTATGCT
This sequence comes from Maratus michaelseni, assembly GCA_963931845.1. Classification (NCBI taxonomy): domain Eukaryota; kingdom Metazoa; phylum Arthropoda; class Arachnida; order Araneae; family Salticidae; genus Maratus; species Maratus michaelseni. The sequence goes on along the minus strand of OZ007599.1, from coordinate 81,929,823 downwards.
GTTACCAATTTGTAAAACTGCGCAAAGAATTATATTTCCTCTCAAATAAAAAATGTATTTACACGTAATTATTAAAAAAAATCCCTGACGGCTTGGCCTACAGGCACAGGTAGATTTCGAAGACGCAGACCGTGGGGCGCCTGTTTGTTGGGAATTGCAGAGCAAATGACCTTTTTGCCATGATGCGGCAGTTGGAACCGCCTACTTCGAAACCTAACTTGTTTGCAGGCGAAGCCAGCAGGGATTTTTTTTTTTTTTTTTTTTTTTGCTATAAGAGTTGGTTCTATAAAAAACTTGTCAATATAAAAGTTTTAGATAATATTAAGAGGATTTATATTATAAATTTAAGCGGATTTGAAGTCTTGGGAATTGACGAAATTATCAATTTTTTTCTTCTAAACCCCCCCTCACGCCCCCACCCTTGGAGCCATTTTTAATTATATCAAAAATCTGCCATACATAAATTTTCGGCCCTTCTCCTAGAAGTAATAATAACTTCAAACGGATTCGATACGTATCATAATTAAGAAATTATGGGTTTTTTTCTGTTTTCGCAAAAAGCCTCCCCCTTGGTTCGATTTTGCCCATTAACGAACTTGACCGAGATTTTATGACCCTTGATTTCATGTATCAGTTTCAAAAAGATGCGGGAGTTGGAACCGCCTACTTCGAAAAATAACTTGTTTGCAGGCGGAGCCGACAATTTTTTTTTTTTTTCTAATTTTATTTTGCTATAAGGGTTGGTCATATAAAAACTTGTCAATATAAAAGTTTTAGATAATATTAAGAGGATTTATAATAAATTTAAGCGGATTTGATATGTTGGGAATTGACGAAGTTATAAATTTTTTTCTTCTAAAACACACCCTTCCCCCCCCCCCCTTGGGGCCATTTTTAATTATATCAAAAATCTGTCATACATAAATTTTCGGCCCTTCTCCTAGAAGTAATAATAATTTCAAACGGATTCGATACATATCATAATTAAGAAATTATTTAATAAAGGATGTGCAAGAAGAGAAAGAGGCAACTATGCGAATGGTCAGAGTAGGGAGCTCAAGAGCACCAGCATCGAAAACTAAATACATAGAATTAAATGAAAAGATTGCAAGTTTAAAACGTAGTTTGATAAATGGCACCATTGATTTACATAATTATATTAATTCAATATCCTATTTAATACATTTGGTTGACTAGTCCTGTTTTGTTTTTCGAAATAAATACATTCTGTCTGATTTTCTGTCTATTTGATATGTACTATATTTATGAAATGATTATTTTGAAGCTAAGTGAAGATTTTATACATAACTAATAAGATAATTAACGATATATATATATTTTTTAAATAGCAGTTTTTATTATGAGTATCTACCTTGTGAGAAGTTTAAATTAGTGCTTATTTTCAAGAAAACATTTTAGTAAAATTTATCATTTATATTATATCACATAACAATAAGACACGGCATAAAATAAATTAAAAGTACACAATTTCGAAGCAAATCATGATGTCCTATCTAAATGATATCTATCATCTACCTACGTATAGGGGTGTTCGTCAGAAATTGACCGGTGGCCAATGATTTTGTAATTCTACAATGGAAAATAAATGCGCAGTTGCTGACGAAATTTCATTTTGCAACCATTACCGTAAATATAAATAATGTAGAAAATGAATAAGGAAAAAGTTTCCGAATTACTAAACTCATACCTCTTATATATATATATATATATATATAGGAAATTTACAGAAAAATGTTTAGCAATTTTATTGGAAAAAAGTAATTGGATAAAAGTCTATTAAACTGTTAATAGCAGTGAAAATATTGTACTAAAAATATGAAATTAGCCTCGCATTATTTGAAACACAACATCCAGAAAAATGCACGAAAATTACAGTAATTAAACTAGTGGTACCACATAATACTAGCCATATCCAATGTCCAGTGCCCGTTTTGGCACGAAAAATGGCAATTTCTAGAACTTGTTTTGTATCTTCTAGAACTTGTCTGTATTTAATTTCTCATGAAGCTAGATAAGTCTCTTCAATATTTTATTGCAATATTTTCCCTTTTCTAAGGTTATTAAAAGAGAGGAGAGGGAGAAAACATATTTTATAAGAAACAAATTATTTAAAAAAATATATAAATTACTGAAGCATTGAAATCCAAATTGGCTTCTTTCTGACATATTCACAAAGTTATTGTTCATGCACAAAATAAGCAGTTATTCTTCTTCATGGACTGAGGAATCGGAAAGCATTTTTCATATTTTTATAAAGACAAAATACCATTCAGAATATGCCGTCCAAATTGGCGTTTTAAGCCGAGTTTCTGGATTCTACAACCCGGGAAATGTTGTTTTGAGACAGCAATTAATTAGAACTCAATATGATATACAATTATAGAAAATGTAAAATACTGTTCGATTTCAAATTACCCCAATAGTCATGCCTGAAAATTCCTTACATTTATGTATAAAATGAGTCGGTGAATATATATTTTGAGTTACTGAGTGAGGGAAAATATTTAAAAAACCACCTTAAGTGTTATAGAAACTTTCTAATTCGCATTTCAGAGAAAGAAAAATATCAAGTGAATGAAAATTAGAATTGTCTAATAGTAAATTGGTACAGCGCACTCAGAAAATGGCACGAAACAGTTTTGTACTAATTACGTCTAAATAAAACTCAAACTGTATTTCTCATATAATGCGAGCACTTTTTAATCAGTTTAATATTTAGAAATACACACAAATTTTGATCTGAAGATATTTGTTTTAAATGGAACATTTTTATTTTAATCACACGTTTTATTTCAAGGAATCATCGTATATGATAAGATTAAAATCTTGAAATTTTATTACTTTACTAATTCGATTCATTCATACTTATAAATTATCATTAAAATAAAGAGAAATTTTCATCTTTTAATAACATATCATTGATATATCGCTGCATAAATATGGTATTACCAAAATTGTTTCGCCCATACTAATAGTATTGCAAAGAATAATTTTTCAATATAATCATAATCCAGCATAACATTTGTATTTTAATTCATATGCTGCTAATTATTATGCTCGATACAAGTATTGTGTTAAATCAACCGTGGTTTAAATCAACTGGTTCCTCCCCCCCCCTTTTTTAAAAAAAAAGAACAATTCTTATACAATGTTTCTCCCCTTTTTTGTAATTTAATTTTCCATTTTTAGGGTTAAAATAATCTTTTTTCTACAACCAACACTATATATAGTAAGTCTAAGGTCATGCTTGTATGTATATTAGTATGAAATTTAACATGCATTAATGAACCTATCGGGTTCAAAGAGTTATCTTAAAACATTGTCAACGCGTATAAACATATGCACACAACATGATACAACTGACAGAAAATAATATAGATAAAAAATATTCAACATTTAGCATAAAATGTTTTCTCTCTCTCTTTTTTTTCCCTTTTTTTAATGGGATTATTTACAGCAATTAGTAACATAAGATGCTCTTAAAGTATTTGGTCATATTAAAAGAAAATTTTCTCGATTGGGAAGATTATCCTTTAACAATTCGAAAAAGAATACGCAAGATATGAAATTGAATAAAATGATATTCAAAAATTGGGTGCCAGTTACAGCATTTTAGTAACACCAGTGTATTTTTTTTTTGTTACTTACTGAATTTAAAGGCCAAAAATGTTGACTTACAGTTGTCTTTAAAAAAAAAAAATAAAAAAAAATAGCAATTTTTTTTTTTAAATTAAGTTCAGATACTGAGATTTATACAAAATAGTTAGCCAATCGGGTGATACTGTCTTGAAGAAGAATTAGTTTATAATTTTAAAGTATTGTTTAGGTCAAGAAGAAAATATTAACATGTTCAGTGAACTGATTTTCGCTTTAAAAAGTTACTGCGTGGTCAATGTATCCAAAATCTATTATTGGTGGGAGTTTGTATAAATAAAATCGCAACAAGAGATTGCTTAATAAAAAAACGTTTATATCTTTTTTTTAAATTTTAAATAAAAATTCTGTTGAATGTAAATATTTACTTCTAAGTAAAATAATAATAAGATATATTTAAAGGCTCTTTAACACAACAAATCCCATTATCTTGAACGAAAGAGGAAAATAAGGGAAAATCAGGCTTGCTTGAGACATCAAGGTTTCCTAAAAAATAATGACTAAAAATATATAATTGTATTAATGCTTAATTTTGTCATGTAAAATAAATGTGTATTAAAAGAAAGCCCAACGTAGAAAGCATTAGTATGAAATAAGTTTAAATTTCAGCATATTTAGGTGCATATGACTTATTTTATAGAATATTAAAGTCATAAAAATGTAATCAGAAGATCGTGAAGATTCCTATGTTCAATAATTTGCAAAATTTGGGGGGGGGGGGGGGGGGGAGATTCGGGTCGTACCCGACCCAAACACGAAATACTTCAACCGGCAATCCGACCCGAGCCCGACATAAAATGAAAGTAAATCATGTTTTAATGCAATGAAAAGTAATCTACAATTATATCTCTAATACCAATTTTATGTTTTATACAATAAAATGGACTAATCTATATTTTTAATATTCAATTATAGTAAAACCTCTGAATAGAAACTTCGGCATCGTTGAATAGAGTTCTGCATCGTGTCGGGTTATCCCTAACTTTCTTTTTCGGGTCAGGATGACTTTAATTTTCTTTCTGTGGGTAGGTTTCACCCAAGAATAATTCTTGCGTGTCATAGTAAGTTTTTTTGCAAGTTGGATTGTTGGGCTTTTCACAAAAAGTTTCAGCAGAATTATGTTTCAGATGAAAATAAATACCTATTTCAATCTAAATAAGCATATATTTAATTTACTGCATGAGAGTACTTTATAAAAAAAATGTGATCACAAATTATTCCTTCTTTAAGAACCATTTATTCTTCTCGGAATATGAAAATTATTACCAACAATTCGTCTATCAAACAAACAAAAATACATGTATCGTATTTGTGATAATTTATGCACACATACACTCGCACATGTGTGTGTAGATTAGGAAGTGCCCACTAATCAGAGATATATTTAAGCGTACGAGTATTTAGGAATTGAAAAAGTATTCGTTGAATAAAGGTGTCCGCTTTTCGGGAGTTTCCATTATGGAGGTCTTATTGTATATAGATTTTTAACCTGAAAAAATATCGTGAAAATTACTTTGAAAAATCTCGTCAACCCGAACCCAACTCGCAAGAGTCAAAATCCGAAAAAGGCCCGAACTCGAAACAATGAAAGTCAACCCAAACCCGGATCCAACCATTGACTAGAAATATAATTTATTTATTATTTTATTATTTATTTAATATTTATATTTCTAGTCAATGGATCCAACCCGCGACGAAAATATGTAGCGACAACCCGACCCGAACCACGAGTTCGGTCAAGTGCGGGTAACCCGACGCAGTTGAGAATTCTAATCCAAACCGCTGAATTTTATTTACCGTTTCTTTTCATTTGAGGGGGGGGGGGGGGGGAGGAGAAAATGTTTGAAGAAGTTTCCTTTTTTTTTTATCCAGTTTTACGATTCTCCAAAAATAATAAATTATTTGTAAAACACCTTAATACAATCAAAGAAGTTATATTTATTCGTAAATTTACGAAATTAGTCGAAATTCTTATTTGGATATCAAGAAATCCAGTATATATTTTTCCTCTATAAAGACAAGAAATTACCTTCGATAAAATAGTGTCAAAGTCTATTTTCAATCGATTATAACTCAATATGTAATAAATTCATCAATAACTTAAAATCGCTGTTTGATTCCAAATCATTCGCATATAGTTATGGCTGCAATTTTAAGCATTTAATAATAAAAAAAATACATAAATAAATGAATAAATAAAAGACTACGGAACGGATATGTATTGACATATGTGGATACGTATATATGTGATAAATATTTATATGTATATGTAATAAAAATGTTTAAAAATCTGAATTGTATTTTATTTCAAAAACAATAAAAACGTAAAAGATGCTTCCGAAAAATTTTCAACAGGAAAAAAGGTAATGTGAGAATATAGATTGAATATATACGCGGAGAAAGATAGATTGGTACTTCGGTGATTTGAAACATTATACGTATCAAGTAAAGTTACCCCCTAATGACAATTATTCAACTAATCGATTACAGTTTTGGAGGAAGTTTGGAGCGACCCGACGGAATCAGTTTAGAGGCGAATCAAAATGGCCAGCTTGGGTTTTTTTTAGGATAAAAAAAAAGAGTCTCTCTCAAGAACTTTCGTCAGGTATTTTCCTACCGGAAGTATTTGATTGATAGAGACGTATTACTGCTTCGGCGAGTCCGGACTTTACCGTAAAAGATTATCATTGGAAAGATATAATTTTTTGACAACTCTCAGAGATACTATATATAGGGTTACATTATTAAAAGCGGCGTGTCTCAATTAAAAAAAAAAAAATCAGAATTGAATATATAGTGTATATTTAATGAAACAATCATTACACAGTTTAAATGAAGTATAATGGGAAAAAAAATATATTCAAGAGCAATCAGATAAAATTGTTAACTGAGTTTATCTCTAATTTTGATTAAGTTTCTATTGGTGAAATTAGTACATAACTTCGAAATCTACCTGTGCTTGTTAGGCCTAGCCGGCAGGGATTTTAATTTATTTATTATTTCTAGAAGTAACTTTTGGAAGTGAAACTTTTGTTTTATAATTTAGTTTATTTTTATAATAAAAGCAATTCTGATTACTTTTAAATGCTATCAATTTTAATATAACAAAGATGTTTACGGGCTAAGTTTTTCTTAATGTTGCCAGGTGCATAGGTGTACAGTTGTATGGGCTCATGGGGCTTGAGCCCCACCAATAATTTCCAAGATGGATTCTTTTTTTTATGCGTCTTTTATATTCTTTTTCTGTGGTTACAGAGATAAATGACATTAGGCTTTTGTTGTTGATGTTGTTCTTTTTAAATTCCATTTTTTATATTAAAGTAAAATGTTAAATGTTTGATCTCGTATAGTCAAATGGCCATATAAAAGACAGAAGGAAAAAAAAAAAAAACAAGTGGGTAAGTGTGATCGAAGATCGCTCAAAGGGTTTCGTTTAATATTCCTTTCAAAACACTTTATCCTTTCTTTAATAAATCCAAATAAATTTCATTTAGCAACCAAAAAAAAAAAAAAAACCCTCATGTTTTTTGTTTTTTTACAAAGTAAATATTTACCAGTCTATTTTTTCGTTTTTTCGAGTATCCAAACCAGTAACGGGCGAAGCCGGCAATTATATTCTGTCATAATAACATCTGTCACGCGGGCTAAATGCGATATAAAAAAATAATTTCAAAATTAAACATGTTGTACACCTTCAAAATGTTAAAATATGCGAATATATCCACAATTGGATTTTTATCATGATTCAATATGTTTCTCAAACTCATATATTTACTATTCTCTATTACTCATATTGATACTCGCTTTGCATTATTCTCAAACATCTGAAAAATTCGTTAAACTTCGAATTTGAAGTCAGATTTTCTTTTTAATTCTCTGATGACGTGATATTAATCTGCTTTGTGTACATACACATACTCATACTCCTTGTAGTATTGAGAAATCTTTGAAAATGTCAGTTTAATTACCACTATGACGTCAATCATTTTTATTTCATATTAATCTTTTTTTCATTTGATGAAACTTTTAATTTCATTTACATTTTTCACGTGGAAATCGTCGGATTTGAAAATTAATTATAGTAGAAAGAATTTCATCATGGATTTTTAATTTTTGGCATCTGCTATAACGAAAAATGTTTAAATTTAATAGGAAAATGATGTTGGAATTTTGGTTTTTTATCTCTATTTATTAAAATAATACTAATTTTTCAAATTTTAATATTTTGAGCTCTTTATAGCTGATATTCAGCTATATACACAAAGTTCCAACTCTGTAAGTTACGTAGTTTCTGAGAATAGCTCTGTGACAGACAGACAACGGAGCGGGAGTAATAGGGTTTCGCGAGATGAACTAAACCCTAAAAAACACAATCCGAAAGGAGATGTTATTCAAAGTCAACTTACGTTGTGATTTTATTATAAACGATTCGAAAATAGCAGCAAGTATATAATTTTTATAAAGAGTACATTAAAATACATTAAAATTTTTACATTGTCGTAACGTTTTATTCAGCTTGTAATTTATTAAACTATATATGATTCTGTTTAATTTCTGCGAAAGGGAAATCAAGAACCAGCATTAAGGCTGTTCTCAAATCCAAACTGGCTGCTTTCTGACAAATATTTTAATTCATTTTTGTTCGCAAACTTATCAAATTAAAACTTGCTCTTATTAAGATACTATGTTTTCAAGCTGATTTCTTCGTTTTTCGGTAAAGGCACAAGATCTTTCAGAAAATCTGTCAAAATTAGCTCTTTGAAAAGAATTCCTGGACTGACAGCGCAGGAAAAGAAAAATATCAGAAAAAAAAAAAAACTGTTTAATTTCAAATCACATCAATAATCATACCTATAAGTATAATGATTTTATGTTCAAACATCAGTCAGAAAATTTCTCAGAAAGTTTGTTGAGCAGAGAAAATCTTTCTTTGAAAATTGTCTTAAAATGGTAATCAATCTATATTACACACATATACGTATTTGTCTGGAAAATTGTTACATTCGAGTTAAGCCTCATCAATAATTTTGAAAACTCTGCACCTATGGCCATGTGTCCCGCGTAAATCGGGGCTCCAATTCCTCTGGACACCACTAATTTCTTACATAATATTTCGCTATCTTTAATTGCTGATAAATCTGCTGTTATATACGGCGAAGAAATGTACTTTAAAATAGTGGTGTCCAAAGCATTTGTAGCCCCGATTTACGCGAGATACCTGACAACACTAGTTTTACTTAATATTTATTAGAAAAATAATTTAAACTATTACCATATGCAAAAAAGTAGAAAAGAAATATAAATATATTTTTTTTATATCAGTTTGTGACAATGTCTGGTTATTTTATTTTGTAAAGTAGTTGCTGTGTCGCCTACGGTGATTTAAATCCATTAATCTCAGAGTCCTTATTTTTCGTTGTTGTTCGATTCGTCGCATTTTAAGTTGTATATCTGAATGCCTATCAAAGAAAAGCTATTATGTTACTTTGTGCAATTTTTTCAGATATATATTCTATATATAGAGAGAGAGTGTTATTTATTTATTTATTTATTTATTTTTTTGCTATTAAAAAAATGAAGCAACGTTCATTACAGTCACACATAAATATGATATAATATAATATTTTTAAATAAATGTTTTTTTCTACTATAATGTTGGCCAAATGAGTAATTACACCATAAAATCTTGTTTTACTTTTTTTATTGATATTTATTTATTATTATTAATATTATTATTTCAGTTTCAATGTGGAACATTATAGTTAAAACAAAGTTAAGAACTGTGAAATAAATTATTTAAAAACATATATGTTTTTCGAATAAAGTAGAAAAGAAAAAGTATACATTTATAAAATTGTAACTATTTGGGGTGTCCAAACTGTGCGGGCTGCATCGAAACTTGGCCATGTAGAAATGCATAATATTTTGAACAATGTTAGAAACTGGCATAAAAAAAAAAAAAAAAAAAAAAAAAAAAAGAGCACATTGCTCATTTCTGAAATAATTTTTGTTAGGAAACATGTAATATTTTCGTGATACCTCTTACTGAGAAACTGTAAATCGAATAGTTTATCCATTTTTTTACAAAGGCAGGGGACTTTAAAAAAATTCTGTGAAAATTGACGTTTTTAATCAAATTTCTCTAGGAGTTTTCAGGATTTTTTAAAAATTTCATTTCATATTATGAAAGATAAAGAAACGTATACACTCAGTCAACAATAAATAAATGATCATAAAAAATATGCTATTTTTTCTCATTCTGTTGTACAGAACGGTCGATTAATATTTATACGCTCTATGTAGGGGCAGGGGCCCTCATTGAATAAAAATGGGAAGTTATCTCATTCAAACGCATATTCGCTAGTTTTGAATTATTCTTTTACAGTTTTTTTTCCTTTAGCAGAGGATGCATAATACACATCTGCATTTAAATGCACAGCGATTTTTTTTTTCAAAAGTTTGTTTTATTGGTAAAAAGTGATTACAATTATTCTGAGAGCCCATTATATCTTTAAAGAAAATCTCATAATAGTATATTCTTTCACAGGCTGACTCTCTCTCTCTTCATTGTCTTTTTCTTGACAACAAATCTTAAAATCCATGTCTCATGATGGTAAATCATCCCATCCCACCTCTAACTCCTGTGCCTTACTACAGGTTTTAAAGAATGAACATGAAAACATGATACGACACTTCATTCTTCCCTCTTAAATATTTTGTAGTGTGCTCCTTATTAAATCCCTCCCCTCATTTAATGCATGAAAATGTCACACTTTAAAATATTTCGAAGCGTCTCAATGATATGACAAAAATTTTATGTATTCTACCCAACACTTTAGTATGAATGTGGATAAGCCATTTGTAAATATAGTAAAATTTCATTCAATGTGGAAAATGTTTAAAACTGTTGCAAATCTTGTTAAATTCTAGTCTTTCCCTGCGTAATGATCTCTTTGACAGTTTGACTGATCATTTAGTGACCACAGAAATATACTGAAGTTATCATATTTTTTAATGCGTTGAAAAATATTAAAAATCTCAAATCTACTAAAATTCGTGATTTAAAAAATGGCTTAAACCAAGCTATTTATCATATTTTAAAGGATATGTATAATCAATATTCAATAATCTGAACTCAACATATTTTAATGCATGTATACAACATATTCCTTCTTTAAACGGAATTTTTTTACTGTTCCGGCGAAATGAAGAAAATACAATTACAATAGTTGGTGTGCAATCCTCAGTTAGTTTAATTCGGGACCGTTTGGAATAAAAGGAACAGCGAAGCGCGAAACTCCGCTAGTTATACTTAAATCGAAATATTATTTTGGTTAAAATTTTACAATTGTTTAGCTGCAATAACTTTTATTACATTTAAAAATTAAAATTTTTATGAAAATCGATGTTATCAGATTTTTAATAGAAAAGTTTGAGACTACTTTTAATTATCACTACATAGTATAAAACAAAGTCGCTTTTTCTGTCCCTATATCCCTATGTACGCTTAAATCTTTAAAACTACACAACGGATTTTGATGCGGGTTTTTTTAATAGATAGAGTGATTCAAGAGGAAGGTTTATATGTATAATAAAATCCATTAAATAGTGGAGAAATACTGTTATTTTTGAGGTTTTTAATGTGATGTCGTAAATAATTTCATTTTTTCCGCTTATACATTGCAAACGCAGGCTGAACCCTACAAGATTTATCAAAATAATGAACTAATTATTATACACATTAAAAAGGTCTACAGAAAACACAAAGAGATGAAGGTTTTCAAGGTTAACCCGAAGCAAAGTGAGGGAGGGCCGCTAGTTTGTTATAAAATCAACATTAAAAATGTTATTCATTCATATTTAAAGAAAAAAAAAGAATATTCTAAACTTAATTATATATTCTTCAATGGAATATTAAAAGCAAGAGAAATGTTAGTGCATCAACGCATAATAAAATAAATTTATTATATTGTTTAATAATAATAATAATAATAATAATAATAATAATAAAAGAAAAAAAACTGCAATTTAAACTCGGAGTAATGACACATCTGTTCTAATAATTTGTCTAGTATACTTTTCTTATTCATCTCAGCGGAATTTTACCGTAGCCATTTACGCGTCGCACCTTTTGACCAGCTTTCGGGGACCTGGCCACATGTCAGCAAGAATCTTAAACAAAGGACTGGGAAGGTGTGCAAATCTCTCTAGATACTAAAAAACATCTGTTTAACATCTGCAAAAATTCAGGGATATTTTCAAGTGATAAATAAATACTTGTTCAAAGGGGTTCTCCAATGAAGAAAATGATATTGTGTTGTTTCTTTCTTTCTTTTTTTTTTTTTTTACCTTCACAGAAGAAATTCCTTAAATTCCTTTTAAATATTTTTTTTTCTTTTAAATTCTTTTAAAGAAGAAAGAAAAAGAAAATAGAAATAATAATCTTATATTTATTTATTTATTTAGAAAATGCATATAAATTTTACTATAATTGCTCATAAAAAAAATAATATTCATTACATATTCATAGATACCGCTTAAAATTTATGTCACAGTTAGGAAATAATTTTAAAATACAGTAACAAATGTTTTTGATATTTTAACTCAGATTGCATTAAACTAAAGATTATAAAATTCGTTAAATATCTCTTACATCAGTTCTCAAACAAACCATCAATCCTATAGAACAATTCTTTTAAGGTGGTTCTCAAATGACCTGCTCAGCAAAGCGAAACTTTCTGACACATTTTCAGACGCATTTTTCAACGCAAAGCCATGAAATCGACATGCCTGACTATTAAAGCGATTTGGAAGCGAAATAAGTTTCCATTTTTTGAAAAATAAATTACTTCTCGTTATAAGCTATTCGTGTCACGTGGCAACGCATTTTTTTCCAGGTTCGCTTAACAATATACAAATATATGTCTAACATACAAACAGGAAGAAATATCGGCCTGAATAAGAATACATGAATGTTTTATATACATAATAATATTGGAGTTCTCGAGAGTGTGGGCAAAAACGCTTTTTCGGGTGAAAGGAAATGAAGAATTTAAAACTTTATACATTACTTTTAGCAAATGAAAACAGTTTTTTTAATATAGTATCAGAGAATTCTTTCAATCTGTGGAAAAGTAGCATAGTAGAAACTTTTTTACTGGCACAAAATAAAGTCGTATCGCAATAATTCGTGTTACGTGGGAACGCGTTTTTTTTTCAGGTTTGTGCAAGCACAGCAATAACTTGGTTCAAAAGGTCGAATTTGACAGCATTTTCTAAAAAATGTTCTGCCTTTAACCCTCTGAGCGTTTTGAAAAAGGGTAAAATTGTAAAGTTGTATTCTCTGTATTTTGTTTTAAATGCTAAAAAAATATGATTCTTTCAGCATTATAAATAGAACTTAATTACAAATATGAATGTAATCCTTGAGAGTATTAATCATTCTTCAATGTTTTGAAAATTCATTAAATCTAAAGAATTATATTATCTTAAACATTGCATATATTGCAGTGAAACCTGGAGCTTAGTGAACGGAATATTACGTTCCACACGCTTAGAGGGTTAACAAAAACTGGGAAATATTTCCCAATTACATAGTTTCTGAATAATAACACCTGCCAGTTTCATGCGTTTCCGCTCAAACATGAATTAAAAAATATGTCATAAAGTAGCAAGCTTGAATTTGAGAACAGCGTTAAAATATCTCGTTTGCATTTTAATATTTTGAAGCAATATTTTTCTTTGCATTTGATAATTAAGATCAATTTCTATAATCGCCACTTTTTAATTTTTCGATTTTGTTTGCAGGTTTAATTTATGTTGATACTTCCCTTTTGGAACCATGATAGTATAGTAATCTAGGGGCAGAAAAGCTTTAGTCTATTACCCCGAAATGTGAGTTTTATTCTAATTTGGGGAACGATTTAGTTCATTTTCAGGCTCCCTCCTCCACGAATTCAAAATACTTGATACTCCACTGCTGAGTTCGAATCTCATGTGAGAAATGGGTTAAGAAGAAAGAAAGAAAAAAGGAAAATAACTGAATTTGTTTACACATAAAAAAAAAAAAATCTTAAAAATTTTTGAATGCAGAATGATGTTTATTTAATGAAAAGTTAAGCGAAAAGGTACGTAGAAAAATTACCTGCGAAACACAAATTTTTATAAATGAATTCCTTTTTATTCATAAACACATGGAATCGGCAAGTGCTCTTATTCATTAATTGTGAAACTGAATAGTTTTTTCCATGTTTCGATAAGGAAGGGGGTGTTTAAGAAAATGCTGTCAAAGTGGGCATATTGAATCAAATTTCTGTACGCGACATATATGTAGATAAACAATATTTGTAATAGACAAACAAAACTGGGATTATATTTTAAGTCCAATTTATCACTTTATTTGATTTATTTTCTTTCTTTTATTATTTCAGTATACATTAATATCATTAACATCAAACTTGAACTTAAAATCAATAAAATAATTTTCAATGAGTGTTTAAAATAAATAAATAAATAAATAAAAGAAAGGGGCGAATAAAGAAAATATTATATTCATTTGTTAAGTATCCCAGTAAAATTTTTTATATTAAATAAATATTAACTATATAAAGTTTATATAAATTTGTTTAATAATTTTATCTAAATTTTACATAAAATATTATTTTTTATAAATAAATAAATAAACAGAATTTCTAAGTTTTGCATCTTTATAATCATTATATATATATTTAAAATATTTGTATTGTAAATTTTTTTATGGAGAAGGATACATAACTTGTACCCCACTGAATATTTAATAGCACACCGATTAGCTTTCAATTTCAAACTGGGAATTTTGTTACAGTTTTTGAAGATTTGTACTATGGGAAATTCATTGTTTTAGACCAATTTCAATTAATATTAATATTTCAATGGAACACAAACTAGTTGTGTATTCGATGGAATATGTAATTGATTTATTTAGTACTTTTCTTATATGACACTACTGACACTCGTTTCCCTTAAAAAAAATGTTTGTAAAGTTCGTATTCGCAATCTAAACCTGAAAACAGATTTCGTTGTTGTAACCGCCCCCAGAATCCCACCGCAACTCCAGTTTGAATATTAAACATTCTTGAAACTAATCATAGAAAATTCATAAAAATGGGTAGTTATGCTAATTGAAGGGCGTAGCAATAAGTAATATTTTTATTTATAACTTTATTCTTTGTTTGTGTTTCAAAAAACAGATTAAAAAAGTTAATAAAATACAGAGTTTTTACATTCAATTCATTCTAGTAGATTAGGCATTCAATATTTAAATTAAAGTACATTTTGCAGGTTCAAGAAGTTTTTCTACTGATAATAACCAAATATACACCATTGCGGAAACGGCAAATGAAAATGCAGCATCCCCTTTCACTATACCAGGAATAAAGTGGATAATCCAGTTTTTCTCCAAATGCTTTCCTTAAAATTCTTTAACGAGTAGACTTTCAGGTTCGTGTCAAGTGGGGAGTGGGGAGGGGGAACCTGCTTCAGGCTAAAATAAGTTTAAAATTTTATCCAAGAGAGTGACATATGTAAAAATCTTTTTTGTTTTTTGTTTATATGATATTGTAGATGGTTCCATGACTTTTACTTTTTGTTATATTTTTCACAATGAGAATTTTGGATGTATTTCTTAATTAAAAGAATAAAATATTGAAATGGTTAAAAATTAAACAATAAAATGAATAAAACATGAAACACAAATTATTACTCGCGAATAATTTAAATCCATCTGTGTTGATTTTAACTATGGATTGTCAAATTTAAATTCCTAAATAATTGTGAATTAAATTCACATTTATTCATGAATTTTATTTATGCAGTATTAAACGATCCTTCTATAATGAAAGCAAATGTACTGTATTAAATGTATAGTTAGCTAAATATATAACGGAGTATAAACTATAAACCATTTCTTAATACTGATTCAGTTAAAACCTTACAAAATAATTTAGAGTGTTCAATATTCAATTAGGTACTTTTCATAGTGTAGCAAAATGTCTCACTTTTAGTCTAAAAAAAAAAAAAAAAAAAAAAAAAAAAAAAAAAAAAAAAAAACCTTTATGATACATGTATATATATATATATATACTTTTTGAGAATAAAGCAATCAGACAAACGAAATCATGGCCACATTTAGAGACAATTTAAATGATTAATTTTAACCAGCTCAACCACACAAAATTTCTAGTACATTAATAACCTTGTTTCACATATTAAAAGTAATAGCATTTACATAACAAAAAATAGAAAAGATTTTATACTTTTTTTACACATTTAATAAATCTTCAATTATAGCATATTGCTCGCAGATAACCATCATTTCGTAATTGTCATGTTAAAAAATTCTATTCAAAATGCAAATTTGACGATATTTTACAAAATATTTGTTACTTTAATAACAAAATAAGAAACTAGATTTTTTTTTCAGTGTGGTCCATTATGGGAAAGTAAGAGAAAAATATGCCTGAAGCAAATATTGAGAAAAGATAGTTTTACAATGTAGAGTGCTACTCACTATATCATGCATGTATAGATACAATATTGAATTATAAACTCTCAGTCAATTTTATATCTTTAATTATTTTTCTTTCTTTTTTTCCTTTTTTTCAGTATACATTAATATTATAATCATTAACATTACAATCACATTTATTATCACTCATATCACAAAACACATAAAAAAAAAATTCTGAATTACATATTTTTTATTTGTTTATTTTTAAAGATTGGAAACATATATTTTTTAGTCTACCAGACGTGTTCTTTTATCTAGTTGGAAATTACAAACTACGCAAAAACTACCCAACCGAATGCTTTGAAATTTAATATATATAATCGTTGCAGAATTTTGTCGAGTCATTTCAAATTTTATGAAAATTGAATCAAAACTTAAAAAGTTATTAATGAAAGTTTTCTTTATTCTGTTAAATCCTACCATACGTAATGTATATAATAAAAGCGCAAGTCATGAGACTGATGAAAACAAATACGGGCAAACCACATCTTTTTTCATGCCAAGCGGCCATTTTTATTCAAAAAATTTTTTTTCGAATAAAATTACATAAAAGTTACATTTTTAGAAAGCTCGTCCACAAAAATTGTTTGCTTGTGAATGAGTTACATTCAACAATATAGAGATTCTGAGATAACTTCGGTGGAAATTAGGTTAACCGAATATTTCAATCCATTAGAGTAAATAAACACAGGAGATTCGTTCATTATGAGTCATACAAATATTAAGCCATGGAGGTAATAATTCGCATTTGTAAACGTGGCATACGTAATAATAATAATAAGAAGAAGAAGCATGATCATTTCGCTCCTAGCAGACGACATAATTCATTTCACTAAAATAATGAGGATGGTTTTTTTTTTTTTTTTTTTTTTTTTTTTTTTTTACATTGTGAAACTAGTTATAAGACGAACAAACCTCATATTCCACGTTTAACGTACAATTTCCAACTTTTTTAATTGTTTGAGACGTAAATAAAGTAACGAAAAAGTCATACCTCCCCCCCCCCCCCCCCAATTGTGAAAGAATCCTTTCACCCTATTCCATTCTCTCTTCACTGCGAAAGAAAATATAATTTATACTCACTCGGAGTAAGCAGGAATTTTGGTATTCCCCCTCCTTTCCAAAATAAATTTATAAAAAGAAGTTTTTAATCTATTCCTTTAATTTTTCCGTTGTTCGAATCCATGACACCTTAAATAGTAATAAATACAAATTGCACACTTTTAAATATATAATCTCCTTGTGAATGTGTTAGAAAGATGTGAGTTACCAGTTGCAAGGCAAAAAGAAAATACATGACAATACCCTTATAACTTTTAAATGCATGTTTGATTGGATAAATTTTCAGACGTGATTTTCATGATCCCAGTAAGTCGCGATGTCAAAATTTTATGCATTATGAAGTATACAAGCACAGACGTTTAACAACGGGTTTTCCGGGTTAATAATCTTTCTATTATACAATATAAAACTCTGTTAATAATAAAGCTCAACAACTTTTTTTTTTTTTTTTTTTTATCGACTGATTTGGATCTTCCCCCTCCCCCCCCCTCCACACAGACAAACTTATGAGGTCCTATACCAGAGCCACGTATACGTATCACTTAGATACAGTTCATCTGTTGATCGATTTAAAATATATAGATTTGGGGGCCTCCAAATTTATGAGCCCTAGACAAGTACCTCGTGTGCCCATGCTCTTATATCATATGTTTGTTTTTTTTTTAAATGACATTAAATATTTATATTTCGATTACTATCGACTCGGAATTCCTTAAAATCTGTAATATTTTCGATAACTTTATTTTGTGCCTGTAAAAAAGTTTCTACTATGCTACTTTTCCACAGATTGAAAGAATTCTCTGATATTATATTAAAAAAACTGTTTTCATTTGCTAAAAATAATGTATAAAGTTTTAAATTCTTCAT
Organism: Maratus michaelseni; assembly: GCA_963931845.1. Classification (NCBI taxonomy): domain Eukaryota; kingdom Metazoa; phylum Arthropoda; class Arachnida; order Araneae; family Salticidae; genus Maratus; species Maratus michaelseni. Next base: position 81,911,672 of record OZ007599.1, on the reverse strand, counting down.
TTCCTTTCACCCGTAAAAGCGTTTTTGCCCACACTCTCGAGAACTCCAATATTATTATGTATATAAAACATTCATGTATTCTTATTCAGGCCGATATTTCTTCCTGTTTGTATGTTAGACATATATCTGTATATTGTTAAGCGAGCCTGGAAAAAAATGCGTTGCCACGTGACACGAATAGCTTATAACGAGAAGTAATTTATTTTTCAAAAAATGGAAACTTATTTCGCTTCCAAATCGCTTTAATAGTCAGGCATGTCGATTTCATGCCTTTGCGTTGAAAAATGCGTCTGAAAATGTGTCAGAAAGTTTCGCTTTGCTGAGCAGGTCATTTGAGAACCACCTTAAAAGAATTGTTCTATAGGATTAACATTAGCGAGCGAAGGTTTTCGTGTGAGTGAAGTAACCTTTTAATCAAAAAACACTTATTTTAAAACTTGATGGCACTTCTGTGAAGGTGCAGCTGGTTGCTAAAAGATAATAAAAAAATAATTAATAAACAACAAAAAGGAATGTTTCTTCTCCTCACTTATTAAACAGGCCCGTATTGGCTTTATTACTTTCAATAAACTTGTTCATTTTCGTCTTAATTTATTAAAAGCGGCGTGTCTCAATAAATAAATAAATAAATAAATAAATAAATAAATAAATAAAATAAATAAATAAATAAATAAATAAATAAATAAATAAAAATAAATAAAAAAATAAAAAAATAAAAAAATCAGAAATTAATATATAGTGTATGGCTCATTTAATGAAACAATCATTACACAGTTTAAATGAAGTATAATGGGGGGAAAAAATTCTTCAAGAGCAATCAGATAATTGTTAAACTGGATTTATCTCTAATATTGATTTAATTTCTATTGGTGAAATTAGTATATAACTTCGAAATCTACCTGTGAATGATAGGTCTAGCCGGCAGGGATTTTAATTTATTTATTCTTTCTAGAAGTAACTTTTGGAAGTGAAACTTTTGTTTTATAATTTCGTTTATTTTTATAATAAAAACAATTTTGATTACTTTTAAAGGCTAACAATTTTAATATAACCAAGATCTTTACGGGCTAAGTTTTTCTTAGTGTTGCCAGGTGCATTGGAATAGAGTTGTATGGGGTCATGGGGCTTGACCCCCACCAATAATTTCAAAGATGGATTCTTTTTGTATGCGTCTTTTATATTCTTTTTCTGTTGTTACAGAGATAAACGACATTAGATTTTTTTTGTTGTTGTTGTTCTCTTTAAGTTATATATATATTTTTTATATTAAAGTAAAATATTAAACGTTTGAATTCGTATAGTCAAATGGCCATATAAAAGACAGAAGGAAAAAAAAAAAACATAATCCCAAAGGAGATGTTATTCAAAGTCAACTTACGTTGTGATTTCATTATAAACGATTAGCAAATAGCAGCCAGTATATACTTTTTATAAACAGAACTATACATTAAAAATTTTACAGTGTCATAACGTTTTATTCAACTTGTGATTTATTTGACGATATATAATTCTGTTTATTTTCTTTTTAAAGGGAAATTAAGAACCAACATTAAGGCTGTTCTCAAATCCAAATTGGCTACTTTCTGTCAAATATTTTAATTCATTTTTGTTCGCAAACTTATGAAATTAAAACTTGCTCTTATTAAGATACTATGTTATCCAGCTGGTTTCTTCGTTTTTTTGGTAAAGGCACACGATCTTTCAGAAAATCTGTCAAAATTGGCTCTCTGAAAAGAATACCTGAACTGATAGCGCAAAAAAGGAAAAATATCGAAAAAAAAAAACTGTTTACTTTCAAATCACGTCAATAATCATAACCTGTAAGTATAATGATTTTATGTTCAAACATCAGTCAGAAAATTTCTTAGAAAGTTTGTTGAGCAGGGAAAAATATTTCTTTGAGAACTGTCTTAAATTGGTAATCAATCTATATTACACACATATACGTATTTGTGTGGAAAATAGTTACATTTGAGTTCAGCCCCATCAATAATTTTCAAAACTCTGCACCTATGGCCATGTGTCCCGCGTAAATCGGGGCTCCAATTCCTCTGGACACCACTAATTTCTTACATAATATTTCGCTATCTTTAATTGCTGATAAATCTGCTGTTATATAAAGCGAAGAAATTTACTTTAAAATACTGGTGTCCAAAGTATTTGGAGCCCCGATTTACTTGAGACACCTGACGACACTAGTTTTGCTTATTATTTATTAGAAAAATAATTTAAACTATTACCATATGCAAAAAAGTAGAAAAGAAATATAAATATATTTTTTTATATCAATTTGTGACAATGTCTGGTTGAAAACCAGACATTACCATTGTAAGTTTATTTTGTAAAGTAGTTGCTGTGCTGCCTTCCACGATTTAAATCCATTAATCTCAGAGTCCTTATTTTTTGTTGTTGTTCAATTCGTCGCATTTTAAATTATATATCTGAATGTCTATCAAAGAAAAGCTATTATGATACTTTGTGCAATTTTTTCAGATATATATTCTATATATTTTTCTATTTTTCTTTATTTTTTTAATAAATTTTTTGCTATTAAAAAATGAGGCAACGTTCATTACAGTTATTCTAACATATATGTATATATAATATTTTTAAATAAATGTTTTTTTTCTACTATGATGTTGGCAAAATGATTAATTACACCATCAAAATCTTGTTTGACTTTTTTATTGTTATTTATTATTATTATTATTATTATTATTATTATTATTATTATTATTATTATTTCTGTTTCAATACGGAACATTATAGTTATGCCAAATTTAACAGCTGTGAAATGAAGTATTTTAAAATATACATGTTTTTCGAATAAAAGAGAAAAGAAAAAGTAAACAATAATAAAATTGCAACTATTTGGGACATCCAAACTTTGCGGGCTGCCTCGAAACTTGGCCATGTAGAAATGCATAATATTTTGAACAACGTTGGAAACTGGCATAAATAAAAAAGAGTACATTGCTCATTTCTGAAATAATTTTTGTTCGGAAACATGTAATATTTTCGTGATATCTTTTACTCAGAAACTCTAAATCGAATAGTTTATCCATTTTTCTACAAAGGCAGGGGTCTTTTAAAAAATGCTGCGAAAATTGACGTTTTGAATCAAATTTCTGTAGGAGTTTTCAAATTTTTTAAAAAATTTCATTTCATATTATGAAAGATAAAGAAAAGTATACACTCAGTCAAGCAATAAATAAATGATAATAAAAAAATACTTTTTTTTTTCTCATTCTGTTGCACAGAATGGTCGATTAATATTTATACGCTGTATGTAGGGGCAGGGGCCAACATTCAATAAAAATGTGAAATTATCTCTTTCAAACGCATACTCGCTAGTTTTGAATTATTCTTTTGCTTTTTTTTTTCCCCTTTAGCAGAGGATGAATAATACACTTCTGCATTTAAATGCACAACGAGTCACGAAAATGTCACAATTTAAAATATTTCGAAGCGTCTCAATGATATGACAAAAATTTCACGTATTCTACCCAACACTTTAGTATGTCTGTGGATAAGCCATTTGTAAATATAATAAAATTTCCTTCAATCTGGAAAACGTTTAAAACTGTTGGAAATCTTGTTAAGTTCTAGTCTACCTTATCTCCCTGCTTAATGATCGCTTTGACAGCTTGACTGATCATTTAGTGACCGCAGTAAGAAAACGGATCCTTTGAACTCACCTTTCCTGCTTTTTCGAAGAATTTTTCAGTAGAAACTATTTTGGTTTTATCGGAAGCTCCAGAAACAAGAAATTGGGACTGGGACCAATATTAGTTCGGATATGCAGCTATTCTGATTTTAAATAAAGAATTTAAATAGGATTAACGTCAACTTGAGATAAATTATTTCCTTTATGTATTTTCATTTATTTCAGCTGTTTCCAAACAGAAACTTTAATATCTATAAGTTTCGATTCATTATCCATTATCTTCAAAGTCGTCTTCTTTTTCAAAAGTCTCATTTTCAGATTGTTATTTAAAATATTAATTTTATCATTCTTAAAATTTTAATTGAAATGAAAATTTAAAATTTTTAAATCTGGTACTCTAAATCATCCGAATCACTTTCTATATCAAATTCTGTATTAAATTGTATTTAAAAGATTCCAATATAATATTATTTGCAGAAGATCTTCAAAAATCCCTATTAAAAATAAGGTTTTATTTTATTTTATTTTATTTACATTTAATATGGCAATAGCAATCCACAAGTTACAGAAATCGATAAAGAAGGAAAAGACAGTAATATTAGAAAATATAAAATAACAAAATTCCACCATCAAATAAACCATTAAAATTGTTGAAAGCAACATAAAGAACTTTATTAGCTTTTAACCAAAAAATAAAAAATAAAATAATAATAAAATGCATTATTTAGATAATGGTTTGCTACAGAGTAAGGTAAAAGGAGATCATTTCTTTCGTTCTTTTAATACGACTCTCTTCAAAATAATTATCACTCTTTCTATATCATTGAAATATTTTTTTTTTCGTTATTGCAATTAAAATATCCCTAATTTTTCAGACAATCTTAAGTTAAAATATGTAAGCTTGTTTTTAATGATAATCTGTGTAAAATTTATCTAAAATATACACTGCAGCTTAATTTTTTTGAATAAACTAAATCATTGCCCCTCCCTTCTTTTTTCCTTGTTTACCTAAAAACTATTCATAGATGAATATTTACTCAATATATGCGTGTACAAATTTTGAAGCTAATCGATTAATAATATCTCTGAATAAACCTGTTTAAGTAAAATTAAAAGGGACAAGTGTCCCCCCCCCCTTACACTATACCGAGGGATCCGAAATTTAATTCGGAAGTCTCATTATCGAATTTATGCGTATACAAAATTGGAAGCTAATCGGTTAGTTATGTTGAGAAATAAACGTGTTTAAGCAAAATTAAGATGAAGCCCCCCCCCCCCCTCCTCACCTTCTTTTCACTTATTTTCCCTATAAACTATTCAGTAAAGAATCTTTACTCAATATATACGTGCACAACATTTGTAGGTAATCTGTTAATAATATCAAAGAATAAACGTGTTTAAGTAAAATTAAAAGGGCAAATTTCCCCCATTGCATTATACCGTGGGACCCCAAAATTTAATTCTGGAAGCATCTTTATCGAATCAGATCTTTATCAATGCAGAGACAAAATTGAAAGCTAATCGGTAAATAATGTTGAGAAATAAACGTGTTTAAGCAAAAGGGGCCGTTCAAGTATTACGTAAGCATATTCTTAGTCATTTTGTACCCCCTCCCCCCCTTTGTAAGAAAATATAAGCAAATGCTAGACCCCCCCCCCCCTTTGCTTACGTGAGATTTTATGACAGTTTATACATCAAGACTTCTTGACAGATAAAAAGTTACCAATAAATTACATTATTAATCATACAAATTTATATAAATAGGCATATAGGGATTGTGATATCAAAAAATACAAAAGGGTTTTAATATATTGTTGTTTATTGCATTAAACAAACCATTGTTAAAACCACCAAATTCATTGTTTAATGCTTACGTAAGAACTGTCGTGACCCCCCCCCTCCCCCTTGTCAGAGAAAATAAGCAGACTCTGGACCCCCCCCCCTCTTTGCTGCTTACGTAATACTTGAACGGCCCCAAATTAAGAGGAAGGACCCCCCCCCCCTCCCCATTCTTTTCACCTAGTTTCTATAAAAACTATCCATGAAACATACTATATCGTGGGGCCCGAAATTTAATTCTGGAAACATCATTATCGAATTTATAGGTACACAAAATTGGAAGCTAATCAATTTAGTTATCTTGAGAAATAAACGTGTTTAAGCGCAAAATTAAGAGGAAGGACCCCTCCTCCTTCTTTTCACCTAGTTTTCATAAAAACTATCCAAATAATTATAAATAACTTATCATTAAATTAAATTAACCATTTTACGTTGCGATTACTCTTTGCAAAAAATCAAAAAATAATAAATTAAAAAAAGGAAAGAAATCGACGTAGCCCCAAACTATGTGTGTTCTAAAAACTACTTGAGAAAATACGTGCAAAAAAAGGCACAAATTACTATAAAATACTCGAACGTAGTAAATAGTATTTTCCTCCCCTCGTTTCGAAACCTGTTTAACAGCTTTCCTTCATAAATCTGATAACATGTAATTTTACTGTACAAATGGGGACCTACCATTTTCGACCATACACACTCGTCTCTGCGATACACATTTGTGCTAGGAACTTTTCTCTAAAATACCCGCAAATGAGGACCTACAAAAAAATTGCCCCTATTAATGTCTTTATACTAAAAATGCATCACTTAACAATAAAAACGCAAAATAAAAAAATTTTCTAACCCAGGACGTCCTGGGTTGAGTGTGCGTCCTGGGTTTGAAGGTGTGTATACATATAGAAGTCCCCGATTCCCACCCTTTGCCAACACGCAAACACACGCACATATATATGTATATATATATATATATATATGTGTGTGTGTGTGTGTGTGTGTGTTTCACGCGTATTATTTTTCATTCAGCAATATATTTTAAAAATATTCTATATGGGCTAATTAGGTATGGAAAAACAGATTTTTATCAAGTTTAAACAGATTTCTTGTTGAGTTGACTATGCCTTCAGATATGACATTCTACGCTTTTTCAAGAACCTTAAACATATGCAATGTTAACATTTATATACAGATAGTTCGTGCTGCAAATTAATATGTTAAATATACTTTTCATCTTAAAATTTATTTTCTAATATTATCTTATGCATGATTTTTATGGTATTTTGATAAACAGTTTTGCTGCTGAAATACTCCTACGAACACAAATTTGTACATATTACTATCGTTGTTGTTGTTTTTACGTTGAGGCATGGGTGCAGCTGGGTTTATATGAGGAGGAGTAAACATAAATAAATACCTTAGTAAGGGGTACGGTAGAGATCAAAGTTTGGAAAAGTCTGGCTCAGAGGATCTGGAAGGCGAATTTTCTCCCAAAACGAGGCGCCTGAAAAGTGCCCCCATGAAAAGTTCCCCCATACGTCATTTTTACGTCACAGCAGATGGGGGTAGATTTCCAGTCATAGAGAATTTTACTTTCGTCGAAAATTGGAAAACTTCCCCCTGAAAAGTTCCCCCAAAGCAGAAGGGGGAAGTTTTCCAGTGAGATGGGATTTTCTTTTCACTGAGATCTTGAAAACTTCCCCCATGAAAAGTATCCCCGTACGCCATTTTGACGTCACCACAGATGGGGGCAGATTTCCAGTCCTAGAGAGTTTTACTTTCGTCGAAAATTGGAAAACTTCCCCCATGAAAAGTTCCCCCAAACTAAAAGGGGGAAGTTTTCCAGTACCAGGCAATTTCTTTTTCACTGAGATCTTGAAAAGTCGAAAACTGGAAAACTTCCCCCATGAAAAGTATCCCCATACTTCATTCTGACGTCATAGCAGATGGGGATGCATATCAAGGGGGAACTTTTCCAGTGCTAGAGAATTTTCCTTTTACTGAGAGCTTGAAATCCATCCCCATGAAAAGTGTCCCCATATCTCATTTTGACGTCACAATATAGGGTCACATATCCAATGCTATAACATTTTACTTGTTTCGAGAGCTGAATATCTGGCACTCGAAATGTGTTTCTCTTTTATGTCTAGTTACTATTGTTACTGTGAATTATTATTATACGGACTTGAAGAAATGCGCAGAAGAGATTTAGTGCGTAATGTAAAAGTATCTTGCTTACTTTTGATATTCGGTTATCAAACACATACTAGGCGGTCAAAAAGGATTTAAGTATTAATGTTATATAATGTTGCTCAAAGCATAATCTGTTAGAAGGCTCATGGAAACTCATCGAAAACAAAGATTTTTGTATTAGCGGAAAGTGTGTGCATATGATATTTGTTGTTGAGTAGAGCATCAAATGTGAATCTTTAATGAAAAATTCCCATTAGTTATTATTATTATTATTATTATTATTATTATTATTATTATTATTTTGAAAATTAGAATTTGCTCTTTTTTTTTAATTTTTTGTTAATATTCCCTATCAAATATCCAATATTAATAATTTGACACAGTAATGATCACTTTAACTTTTCTACTATTATATAAAAAAAAACCAAGTCATTAAATATCCATCATCAATCTATAACATTAATAACTAGAAATTAAAAATTAATTTTTTGAAGGTATTTCATGTTTTTGGCAAACATTTCCGTAATAATTTGACATCGAATTCCACTATAAAAAATATACAGATTTTTTACGCTTGGTAGAAATCACAAACAAGCGATTTTTTTCAAAAATACATAGTTTTTTTTTTAAATCTTTTTTAAGGTAATGTAACTAAAAAGAAAAAAATAAACATTATTTAATTTCTTATTTTAGAATTTAAAATTTGATTTCTCAACGCATAATCGTAAATTAATTAAAATTAAATTACTATTTCATAAAAAGCTTTTTTTTTTTTTTTTTTTTTTAGAATATAAGTAACTTTTATGGATAGTACTAGATTTACAGGTATATTAATAAGAAAGAAAGGGGGTGCTTCAACTAACTCATTAACCACATGGTTTCCAAAAATAATAAACAGATTAAGAACTCTTAACTTTTATGCAAATTTTGTGCCAGTGATAATCCTTTTACAACCAAAAGGTGTTGATATTAATTACCACATGTTTTCTTTGCTTTAGCAATTAAAAATAATTATTTTAACTTCCGTAAAGGTGCGCCTGTTGTCTTTCTATTTAAGTTGCTATATTTCTTTTTTATAGAATTTCTTCTAAACACGAGCATTTAAATAAAAACAAAGTCTAAATTAATCTACTTTAAAGCATTATATTTACATTATTTTTATACATTATTATTAAGAGTGAATGAAATTGGGCTTCAGTACCAAGCGTGAATACTGCCTTTAAGATTTCACACAGTTTTCATGTATCCAATTATTTATCTCATGTTTAATATTTTCTTACGTTTTTGTGGCTATAATTTGAGAATATGTAATGTGCTAAGTAGAATAATTTAATTAAAAGTAAATTATTTCTGTGAAATACTTCATTTGGAAATAGCATATTTTGCCGTAATAATTCAGAGGAAAACAACATCGCGAATATAACAGTTTAGAAATTGTTACATAATGTATGCTTAGTTTTATTATTATTATTATTATTATTATTATTATTATTATTATTATTATATTATTATGCTTTCATTTTATTTTATCTATCTCGTGCTTTTAATGTGCATATAGTATGTATAGCACTTATACAGCAGGTATGTCAAACTCGTTTACCGCCGCGGACCAAATTAAGCGTTATAGACAAAGCCAAAAAAAAAAAAAAGATAATATTATTACCATTGCACAGAATAAAATTTGTTCGTATAAAACACATCCATGTTAAAGAAATGTGCATGTAAAGTTCAAAAGTAAATAAAATTCATAGCTTGTTTTATCTTATTTTTCGAAAAAATACTCGAAATTGCTTTCTATAAACCGAATCAACTGAATTTTTTTTTTTTTTTTTCTAATTTCTAATTTATTTTTTTTCTATTTATTTTGCAATTTGGTTGTGCACGATGACCTGTTAATATTTTACCTAGCAAAGAAATAGCTGCCAATCTTCCGTATTTTTTTCCAGTGAAAAAGAAAACATATTTCGAATCAAAAAATTTCTTTAAAAATTTGTGTTTTGTATCTATGCTCTACTTATTCTTTTTTATTTTCATTTATTAAATACATTTTCTGGTTTAACGTATGTTGACTTGAAAAATAACAAAAGGTTGGCCGCTATACGCAAAGAAGCCGTACAAAAGCGCGCTTGTTCAAAAAATGTCCACTCCGATGTTTTTCTAATAATGTTTGGCAACATATAAAATAAAATACATTTTCTTTTTGAAAGTTGTTTTGTCAAAATAATAAATTCTATTTGAAAATGCTAATCATGGCCGGATTAAGGGGGGGGGGGCTACGGGGCTGCCGCCCCGGGCCCCAATCCGTCAGGAGCCCTCGTCAACAGCTTAAGTTTTATCAAAATTTTGTTTTAAAAATTACTTAAATTTCTAAAAGAAAGAAAGAAAAAAGAAAATTTTTGCTTCTAAAATGAAAAAACTTTTTCTGAAATAACGAGATAAAATCGGGTTTCAAGCGTCATCACTTTTTCCTTTTGCAATTCCAAAACTTCGAAGTACGATTTAAGGGTAGTCGTCACTCCCTTGAAAACACCCGATAGTTATTGTTAAACCTATGGCTAGGTTGCTTTCAAATTTCTCGTTTAAATTTAAATACTTTTAAAAGATTTTTTTTTTTTTTTTTGCATAAGATAGCTGAGGTCGATCCGTAATATGACGATTTTTTATTTTTTCGATTTCAGTTGCAGATCTGTTTAGTAAAGGTATTTTCACTTTCGGAACCGGTTTTGAAAGTGAAAGTGACCTTTATTAAAAAAATCTGCAACTAAAATATCAACCTCAGCTATCTTATGCAAAAAAAAAAAAAAAAAAAAAAAAAACTTTTCAAAATATTCAAATTTAAATGAGAAATTCGAAAACAACATGGCCATACGTTTAACATTAGCGAGCGGGTGTTTTCATATTCGTTTACTATTTTTACCCTACTTTTGCCCAATACCAAAAGAAGAAAACATCTTTACTATTTTCCGCTTCTACCACCTAATCTCAAAAAACATGTGCACGCTCAGGGGAAGAATCTTGAATTGTAAGGTCTATGTGTGCACGGCCAACACCCCCTATATGAATATAGGGGGTGTTGGCACGGCATACGATTTCTTAGAAATTAGTACAAGGTCAGGAACCCCCCCCCCCCCCAATGCAAAACATCCGACACTTCCCAAGGGCAACCCCCTCCCCACTCCCCAATGACATGACCAGTATCTTTCAACAGTATTTTGCGTAAGAACTGAGAACCATTGGCCAGTGCATTGAGAATCATCTCTGTCTGCCTCTCCTGCATAAAAGTCTATGGGGGAAAAAAAAAAGACAGATAATCAAAAAGAATGTTTTGTTCGTAAACTTTTATTTTAATATGATAAGAAGTAGATTTTAGGAAGTGTGTTTGCTTCCCTTTTCCTTTATCTTTAATGTTTTTATTTAATACTAAGTAAAGAAAAGCGTTTATTTAATTGAGAAAAATGCTTATCCTTGAGTATGAGTACATTTAACTTGTAGAAAACCATTGTTTTTACTGCATGTGTTTAGGTGGCTTAAAAAAAAAAGAAAGAGAAAAAAAAGGTTAAATAATATTACACCTCTTATGGGTTTGATTGTTTGTGAAATATTTTTTTTCGCCATCTTTTATCTTATCAATTTAAGTTAAGTTGATTAATTATGAATTTCATTATTTAAATGGCTTTACACACATCCTTATTTTATTAAAATTCCCATATTCATATATAAATTGTTTCTTTTGTGCAATTTTTACTAAAAATCAATACGTATGGGTTAAATTCTTTAATATACTCAGATTAATTTGTTTAAGGCGGTTCTCAAATTCCCTGCTCAACAACGCGAAACTACCTGACGTGTTTTCTAACTCATTTTTAAATGTAAAGGCATACAATTGGAAAATCTGACTATTGGAGGGATTTAGGATCGAAAAGCGTTTTAAATTTTTTGATAAATATATTAAGTTATAAGAGATTCTTGTCAAGTGACGACAAGTTTTAATTTTTTCTCGTGCTGCTGCGTCCGGAAATTTTATTTAAAATGCCATCTTTGACAGTATTTTCTAAATGAGCTTCTGCCTTTTCCAAAATATGTAAATCGCCATTCGATTACATAGTTTCTGAATAAGAACACTTGCCAATTTCATGCGTTTCCGAACAAAAATGAATCAGAAATGTGTCACAAAGTAACTCCTTTGGATTTGAGAACAGCCTTAATAAAATTAATCATATTTTGCACATAAATTGACATATTTCAGTCAAACTGGAAAATTTTAGCATATATATATATATTTAGATATTTTAATTCATTCTCAAGATATAGATTCCACTAGAAAAGTAAATTTTTTTAAAAGTTTGAGGTGTTGCATTTTTTTTAATCAGAAAAAAATTGCTTTTTGTAATAAAAGTTTTATCTCACATTTATATTTTCTAACAAAACTAGTGGGCTCTGCTCCCTTCGAGCTACGCTCGCCAACTCCCGTGCATACCCCGCAGAATCGAAAAACACGTTAATTGGTCTAAAAACACGCTAATTTTTTCTATTTTAAAAAGATTATCCGATTACGGAAGACTGATTGCAATGAATTTATTTAATAAAATTTCATATATTTTGCACAAAAATTGACTTGTTTTAGTCAAACTGAAAAATTTTAGCATGCATATTTATAACATTTTGCTCATTGTCAAGATATAAATTTAACTTAAAAAGTAAATTTCCTAAAAAGTTTGAAGTGGTGCCATTTTTTAAAATCAGATTTTTTTTTTTTTTTTTTTTTTTTTTTTTTGTAATAAAAGTTTAACTCACAGTTACATTTTCTAACAAAACTAGGAATTTCCGCCCCCAACGAGCTACACTTCCCAAGACTTCACAGGCTCTACAAACACAATGATATAATCTGTTTTAAAAAGATTACTTGATTACGAAAGATTGGATATTAACACGACCAGTAGTGATCTTTTATAATCGGGTATCTATTCATTTCCCTTTGACTTGAACATTCCCAGGGCCGCATCCACCGCTGTCGCAACTGCTGACGGTCTAACTGCTGGAAGATTTTTTTCTTTTAGACGCTAAATATATATATATATATATATATATATATATATATGTGTGTGTGTGTGTGTGTATATATATATCAATCATAATCTTTACCACTGAATGCTTTCCGCACGTAAAAATGTAATTATTTGAAAGTTTTCTTTCTCTTTTAATATTCACGTGTAAATATTTTTTCGAATTGAAAAATATTTGGAAATATTATTATTTGGAGTTTTTAAATACAATGCAAATTTCTTCATTAAATGCTTTACACACATAATAACTTAATTGTTTTAAATTTTCCTGTCATTTTTAATATTCGCGTGTAAGTATATTTTGCAAATGGAAAATGTTTAGAAATATTACTTGGGCTTTATAAACATCTAGCACCAGAGGTAAAAAACGGCTTTTTGGAAAAAAGAAATAAATATCCATTCAAGTAATAAAATTTTGGATTAAGGGAAAAAAAACATAAACATAAAATTAGACACTATATATATATATATATATATATAACCATAAATGAAACATTATCATAACACCAACTTAAACATTTATTTAATTAAGTATGAAATAATTAGTTGACAATAAAAGATTCCCCAACACACTGAATATGGAATCAAAAACATTGAAAGAATAAGAAATTAAATAAAAATTTGAATATATGGAATTAAATGAATTAAATGAAATGAAATTTGTGGAATTTAGACAGAATTATCAAGTCCCAATTGCCTAAATACCACAAATAAAATGAAATGAGATGTTTCATCATCATATTAGCCATATATTGCTAAAAAATATGATATTGGGATTACATCTCAAATACAATGATTCAAATCAGTGATAAAATAAAAAATAAAATACAATATAAAAAAGGAAAGAAGCCATACTTATAAATTACAGAGAGAACATTTAATAGAGACATTAAGTATAAAATCCATAAAGATGAAAAGAGATAAAAATAAGATACCTTGCAGTTCATGAACCATCATGAAAACTCCAACATGACTGGGGAATGAATTGCATAAAAAATCATAACATGTTGCCAATTTTAGAAATATAAATTGCTTAGAAATATAAATTGCTTTGCAGTGATGCCAGAAATAATGTTAAAATATAATGGATTATAAAATAAACAGGAACATTAGTGCTGCCATCCATTAGTAAAAGTGAATATAATCTGAATCGAAGGAATTGTATGGAAATAAATGTTTCATAAATCAACCAAATTACTATCTTAATTGATACCAATTAGTTAAATAATAAATTAATGAAATTAATTAATAAATAGAAAATTGAATTACATTAAAGGATGTATTAATGAATAATTCTATGTTATAAATAAGTATTAAGATGGAAAAATTAATAATAAAAAACAACTTAAAATAGAGCTGCCCTCTAGTGGTAAAAGTAAATATAAAGTAATGGGTGAAAATTAGTGTTTAATAATTAAACCAAATTGCTATCTTAATGATAGCCATAAGTTAAATAATAAATAAATGAAATTAATTTATAAATAGAATGTTGAATAATATCTAAGTAATGGATGTATCAATTAATAATACTATGTTATAAATAAGTAGTAATATGGAAAAATTAATAATTAATGCAACATTAAAAATGTACCATTAAATGACAACAACGATTAAATAACTGTACTAAAATTGCAACATCAATTAAAATAATTTAAATTAAAATACTAAAGATTTGAATTAAGAATCAAAGAATTTAAAATTAATATTGATTAAATATTGAAATGAATTAGTCACAAATAATGTGGCTTCAAACAAAGTTAAATTAAATAAAAATACTTAATAAAATTAAAACATATTATATTAACACTGTATAAAAGTAAACATTATCTTAGAAGTAAATATGATATTGTCCACCAAAGGTAATATATATATATATATATATATATATATATATATATATATATATATATATATATATATATATATATATATATATATATATAACCATTAATGAAACATTACCGTAACACCATATATATATTCGACACAGCATTTCATAATCTAATCACGTAATATATATATATATATATATATATATATGCCTTCAAAAGAAGGTTAAATTGCTGTGCATAGTTTTTAATCCTATAAAATTTATGTAACTGAATTATATTCACCGATTTCAACATTAAACAGAGGCACTTAAAATAATTATTCTATTTTAAAACTCTATGTTTCACCATGTTTACCATACATTTCTCTATAAAACTATCATTTTTCATGTTTTTCTGTCAATTACAATACTCAAACATTATAGATAAAGATTCTCTAGACGCTTAACATTTTATTACGAGGATCTTGGCAATATTTTAAAAATAGAAATGAAATATTTCTCGGAATGTATTAGAAATGTAGATATCCAATGCTGTCAAGATGCTGTTAATCAATGATAAACAATTAATATCTGTTTTCCCAAATGTACTGCATATTGCAATTATAGTATATAGTAGTACCGCTTACAAACTTTGAAGCAGAATGATCATTTTCCAAACTAAAATTAATAAAGAACAGACTATGATCGTTTATGCTGGAGCCCAAACTTAGCGGTTTAACACTAATGTCACTAGATAATGACATAACAAAACTGTTTGCATTTCATGATGCCCTGCAATCACCTGGAAATTTAAATACAAGGATTTTTTTTTTCAATTTTTAGTAATGAAAATCTAATAATAATAAAAAAAAGCTTAAACATGTAATTAAATTTATTTATATCAATAAACAGATGTATTGAAATTATTTTTAATGTATTCAGTTTTTATACGCCTGGAATATTTCTATTTTTTTTAATGTTTATAAAGTATTTTATTAATTGTATATGTTTAAACAAACTAATTAAGAGCACTATTGAAGATAACAAACAAACAAACAAAAAAAACGCTCTTGATTAACAATATAAATATTTCCATTTTTAAAATTTGTATTTCAGGATTAAAAAAAATAATAATAAAAGGTGTGTGTGGGGGGGAGGGGGGATAAATATTCAGTATCGTGGGAAGGGGCACAAAATTTCCAGTAGCAGGGGAAGAGGGGGGGGGTCAAAATGTCCAAAATAGCCCCGGGCCAAAGAAATGCTTAATCCGGCTCTGATGCTAATACTATCAAATGACATGATGAAATTATGAAATTTGCCCTGAGGTTGAAGTTTACTCAGGTGCTTTTATTAAAAATGAAAACTCCAAGTACTTTGTCTATTGGTGGTCTTTTAATAATTCACATTCATAATTTGTCAATTTAAAATGAAAATGCTTACCTTGTTTAACATTTCGTGATTAACAGTTAAACTTTTATGATGGAAAGCCGTCAAATTTTTGTATAAGAAGGTAGATCTGGTTATATTCGTTACCAATATTATCAAGATATTTTCTAAATTGACGATGATTAAGCATGTGCGTACGAATATGATATAAGTTTATAAACATGTATCCGGCTTTTATAAATCGATCCGGCTATACAAAATACTTTTTAGCAATGGTACTTTTGCTTATAGTATTTTCAAACTTCTTTAACTGTTCTGCGCATCCTTTCTTCCATTTCCTAGTAAATGATTTTGAATCACGGGATATTTAATGCAATAATTATTTTATAAAGTAAATGTATTTTCTCCAATAGGCTTGGTGAAAGCACTCTCTTTTAAGAAGTGTCAATTTCAATTCTGACAGTTTTTCTTTCTGATGTTTGGCCAGATTTTTAATGCTTTGTCCTGTAGCATCTCTTAATGTTCCATTCTTTCGAAACTCCAACAATGTTTGGATATCAACATATAATTTCAGTTTTTCTTTTAATATAATGGTATTGTGAATCAACTTAATTTTTTTTTAATGTTTATTTTCCGTCAATCATATATATTCATACTGGTAGAGTTTAAACTTAAAAAAAAATTCCTAGGTTGTTTATCAGTATGTTATTAAAATATGTGTAAATCGGTAAAAAAAAAATAATAATAATAATAATAATAAAAAAGAAAATAAAATAAAAGAAAGAAAGAAAGAAAGATCAAGCAGGTTTCATTAACAATGACACATTTACTAACCTAAGTAATGAAAATAATTAAAGAACTTAAATCCAAAATATTTTTGTAAAACAAGAGTGGAGAAACTAGATGACATGACGTATTCGGGGGTTTTGCTTCAAGCACAAAAGTGATAATTTATGTCATTTCGAAAGCAAATCATTTAAAAGCCACTTAATTTTATACTTTGATTTTAAAAAAAGTTGTAACTGTTCTTAATTAGCCCGAATTTTATTAATTTTACTATACATTTCTTATTATTTAATAAATATAGCATGTGTAAAATTGAAGAGAGTAGTAAAACAAGTTGGAAATTGTACGTCAAACGTTACAAACGAGGTGCGTTCGTACTATAAAAAAAGTTATAGTTCTATAAAAGTTATAGTTCTATAAATATTCAGATCTTGATGATTTTTAATTCTGTGAAATGAATTATATCGTCTGCAGATTAATTTCTGTAATAAAATAAGTTTCTCGGTCGCTTGGCGATCAAACTTCGAAAGCTCCTATAAAAAGAAAGTACCGATTTAAAAAAAAAAATCAAATTTTATGACGACACAATAAGTGCTACGTATTTATATAATTACGAACGCACCTAATAAAGCAATAGTTTCGTCATAAAACACATAAATATTATAAGAAAAATACTGTAAAAAAATTACGAATCTTTAAATTTTTAGACTCGAGATTTCGCACTTTGTTACATTCCGATTAGTTAACTGTGTATCTGCAATTTCTTGGAGCTAAAATTTAAAACTTTAAAACTGAGCTACATCTGTCTATATACATCAGTTATGCCAAATGAGCGGATTTTTTTTTTTTTTTTTTTTTTTTTTTTTTTTTTTTTTACTACCACATTTTGAAGAAAAATATTTCCCTTAATTAATGACGAAATAAATAAGACAAAAATTACTATTAAAAAAAGTGGTAGCAATTGTGAATAAAAAAAAGCAACTGGCAATACTTACATACATATGTTTGCCATCTCTAAGACTATTTGGTGTAAGTGAGTTCCTCAAAAGTGTATTTTCAGCATGCGTGTTCGAGCAACTGAATAAATGGTAAAATAAATGCACAGGTAAAATGCCAAAGGCTTGGCGGGCCACAGAGAAGTTGTCGGCGGGCCAATTGTTCCCGTGGGCCACGTGTTTGACATACCTGCTTTACAGGGACACACAAAAGAATTCCATTACAAAACGGTCTATGGGGAGAAATCGTTTGCGGTTTATTTTATAATGTTTCAATATTTGAAACATACTGAAACAGATATATATCACTGAGGTGCATTACAAGAGGCTTACTATAGAATATTGTGTGTATAGCATTCCTCCTTCATTTACAGGGTCACATAAAATTATTTTGTTAAAGTACTGTCTGTTAATAATAATGGTTGGAAATGCGTTTTCAGTTGCGTTTTTAAATGGAACTTTTTTCCCCCCTATTATACTTGATGTGTATAAATCCTATAGGTTATATACAGGGCAGCACAAAACATCTCGAATGCATTTGCGTTTATTGACGGAAATTGCCGATGGGCTATTTTCAACTGTGCTATGCGTATCCTAACTGAACTAAATTTTTGCATTCTATGTAGTATATATAAAAATCAGTAGATCATACACTGGGCTGCGCAAAATAGTTAGGATCTTTTTCCGAATATTGTTGGTAATTTCTAAAATTGGATTTTTAAATGTGTTATGCGTTTTCCAAATTGTTAACTTTAGCATCAGACTTAGACATTCTTAAACGGTAAAGATTTCTATAAAAGCATTTTGGAAGTGTTGAAAAGTTTTACATATTCCATACTTAACGCATAATTTTTTGTTCTTGTTTTTTTTTTTTTTTTTTTTTTTTTTTTTTTTTTTTTTTTTTACTAGGAGACAGCAATTTAAAACCTCTGTCCCCCCACCAAAACAGGAAAAATCTTACGAGCTTCATCTGGTGACAACTTATTAGAAATATTTCCAAATTTTTAAAACGTTTTTAATTAGTTGTTTGTTGAGACACAAAAACGAATCTAACCATTCGTTCTATTAATTTTTGGGTTTAATTTAACAATTTAGATTTCTTTATTATTAGTTTTTTAGAGTTTAACGTGTCTGAAAAAAGTAATAGAAATAGAATATTATTTTAAACTCAAAAGATCACTAATTCAAGAGATAGAAAAATGGTTTTCTAGTTTAAAAAATTGGAAAATTGTTTGAAAAATTCTTTTTTAGTTTCTAAACTAAAACTTTTATAGATTGTCAGAAATCATATGGTTAAAATAGACGTATCAGATAAAAAATAAGAAGTTGAAATTTATTTTCTATTTTTCTATTGAATAAGTTTCCATAAAATGTTATTATTAAAAAAAAAAAAAAAAAAAAGCATGTACTAAGTTTCACATATGCTTTTTTTTTTTCTACAGATAATATTTGAGTTATTTTAAGATACATTATAGTTGATGTAGCTACATTGCTAAGCTAAACAAATGTTTATTTTTGTTATTTTTTAGTAAGTTTTATATTAATTTCTGTACAAAATATTTTAGAATTATTCTTTATTCGGGACTCAAACTCTTCCATGAATATCTTACTTCTTTCATTCTGTATTACCCTTTTTTTACTGTATAAATTTGACATAAGGAAAAACGAAATATAAAAAATCCCTGACGGCTCGGCCTACAGGCACAGGTAGATTTCGAAGACGCAGACCGTGGGGCGCCTGTTTGTCGGGAATTGCGGAAGAAATGACCTTTTTTACGATGATGCGGCAGTTTGAACCGCCTACTTTGAAACCTAACTTGTTTGCAGGCGGATTCGGCAGGGATTTTTTTGTTTTTAATTTTTTTTTTGGTATAACGGTTGGTCCTATAAAAAACTTGTCAATATAAAAGTTTTAGATAATATTAAGAGGATTTATAATAAATTTAAGCGGATTTGAAATCTTGGGAATGGACGAAGTTATGCATTTTTTTCTTCTAACTCCCCCCCCTCCCCCCCTCTTAAGTCAATTTTTAATTATATCAAAAACCTGTCATACATAAATTTTCGGCCCTTCTCCTAGAAGTAATAATAACTTCAAACGGATTCGATACGTATCATAATTAAGAAATTATGGGTTTTTTTCTGTTTTCACAAAAAGGCCCCCACATCCCCCCCCCCCCCCTGGTTCGATTTTGCCCATTAACGAACTTGACCGAGATTTTATGCCTCTTGATTTTATGTATCAGTTTCGAACAGATGCGGGAGTTGGAACCGCTTACTTCGAAAAATAACTTGTTTGCAGGCGGAGCCGGCAGGGGTTTTTTTGTTTTTAATTTTTTTTTTGCTATAACGGTTGGTCCTATAAAAAACTTGTCAATATAAAAGTTTTAGATAATATTAAGAGGATTTATAATAAATTTAAGCGGATTTGAAATCTTGGGAATTGATGAAGTTATGAATTTTTTTCTTCTAAACCCCCCCTTCCCCCGCTTAAGGCAATTTTTAATTATATCAAAAATCTGTCATACATAAATTTTCGGCCCTTCTCCTAGAAGTAATAATAACGTCAAACGGATTCGATACGTATCATAATTAAGAAATTATGTTTTTTTTCTGTTTTCACAAAAAGCCCCCCCCCCATCCCCCCTTAGTTCGATTTTGCCCATTAACGAACTTGACCGAGATTTTATGCCCCTTGATTTTATGTATCAGTTTCGAAAAGATGCGGGAGTTGGAACCGCCTACTTCGAAAAATAACTTGTTTGCAGGCGGAGCCGGCAGGGATTGTTTTTTGTTTTTAATTTTTTTTTTGCTATAACGGTTGGTCCTATAAAAAACTTGTCAATATAAAAGTTTTAGATAATATTAAGAGGATTAATAATAAATTTACGCGGATTTGATATCTACTGAATTGACGAAGCTATGATTTTTTTTCTTCTAACCCCCCCCCCTTTTCCCCCCCTTGGAGCCATTTTTAATTATATCAAAAATCTGTCATACATAAATTTTCGGCCCGTCTCCTAGAAGTATTAATAACTTTAAATGGATTCGATACGTATAATAATTAAGAAATTATGGGTTTTTTTCTGTTTTCACAAAAAGCCCCCCCCCCACCCTCCCCCCCTTGTTTAGATTTTGCCCATTAACGAACTTGACCGAGATTTTATGCCCCTTGATTTTATGTATCAGTTTGTAAAAGATTAATGCAGAATTTTTCCAGTTATCGTGGTCAGAAAAAAGTGACATAGATAGATAGATAGATAGATAGATAGATAGATATATAAAGTTTTGAACTGGGGGTGGTTTTGGGTTCTGGGAGTCATGATCGGCGTAGATCTGCAAAAATTTTTCAAAATTTCCAACTTAGGTGAGAATGTAATAGGTAGTATTTCTTACGAAATCTACCTAAAAGTGCTTAATGTGTATTTATAATTCAGGAGAAAGGAACAAGAAGCACATAGAAAGGACTAGCAATTTGAAGCCAAAACGAAGGGTTGACTTGATAATGTGTTAAAAAAATAAGACTATATCGTTAACTTTATAGTTCCAGATTTTTCGGAAAACGCAAATTAATAAATATAAAATAATGGATCAAGAGTATGAAGTATTGTTTTAATTTCCTAATTTTTTTATTTCCTTAATTTTAATTATTTTACGAGCATCCTGATTTGATTACTTTTATAATTTAAAAGAAAACTAAAATAACCCCATATTTATTTATTTATTTATTTATTTATTTTTTTTTTGAATTGCCTTTCTTGATTAAAGTGGTTATCAAATTCCCGGCTCAATAACGCCAAACTTTCTTACTTCTTTCACAACGTCATGGCATAAAATTGGCAGGCCTGACTGCTGAATGAACTGCGATTTGGAATCGAATGGCGTTTTCATTTTTTGATAAATAAATTACTTATTGAGTTAAAAGCAATTGCTGTCACGTGATGATAGATTTTTTATCCTTTCGTGCGCCCGGAAATTATGTACAAAACATCAACTTTGACAGTATTTTCTGAAAGATCGCCTGCCTTTACTAAAACATTGAAAACACCACTCGATTACATAATTTCTGAATAAAGACACCTGCCCATTTCATGCGTTTCCGAACAAAAATTAATTCAGAAATTTGTCAGAATGTAGCTCCTTTGGATTTGAAAACAGCCATAATGCTATGCAATAAAGGGCTAATTTGTAAAACAAGTAACTAAAAAAATGCCATTACGAGATATTCAAGATTAAAGTTTTTTAATAAAGTAAAGAAAAATATAAACTATACTATTGTGATTGCTTCCTCTAAAATAGCTTATTTGTTAAAGACTGTATCCTCAGTTAACGTATGTGCAGCATATTTTGAATAATATATTTTATTTTATTGAATTTACGGAGTCTTCGTTTATAAAATTCACATCCCTGAATATCATGGCATATAGTGATTAAAAAATAAAACTTGCACGTTTTAAAGGTTGTCAGGCCAGGATGCAGTTTACATGAAAATGAGAAAAACATTTACAAGTACAGTTACCATCGTCGCGGTGGACAGCCCTGCTGAAAGGCACCCACTCTGTCTGTATTAGATTACACATTTCAAAAATCTTAAAGATAATATTCTTTACTGAAAGCTGAATAAAATATTTCGATAAACTCTGCCAATTAATTCATAATATAGCCGATCTGGTTCGTTGCTCACATAAATAAGAAATAGAAAATGAATTAATGTTTTTCATGCTTTCATGTGTATGTTCCGTTCAGATAATCTTTTATATTTCTCAACTCTTTTACTGCAAATACGGTATTTTTAAAATATTTTCTTCCTTTTTTTTCTTTCGAAGAAAATTATATGACCGTTTAATTTTATAATTAAAAATAATTATAATTAAAAATATCTTATTACTTTATAGTGATGTTTCACTTTATTTATATCATATAGTATTTAAAAATGCATTTAATAATTGATGCATCTTTTATACATAAAGTTTGAGATACTAGCGAAAATAAGATAAGAAAGACAGAAAACAAGGGGAAAAAATCGTTTCATATAATTCATAGGATTCACAGTTAATTATTCACATTAAATATCCATATCTTACATAAGAATATATATAAAAAGTTTGCATTATTTTGATAATATCGAAAAATCCATATTAAATAGAGTTTGAGTTTCAACCCAAAAAAAATTCATGGTTAAGCTGTTTCGCTAAGTACTGACTTGCAAATAGACTGTTTTCTACCCCGCCCGAGGCGAGGCATCTGTTTGCTTCACACAGCCCGTTCAGCGTCTTTTGTTAATGACTTATTGAGTGACCAGGCTATATTTCCGCTAACAATTCAAACGTATACAGAAGATAAAGAGTGGAAAACGGGTTTAGTACTCTGTACATTCTTCCTTTTATAGTGAGTTTTCTCGGAACTGACTCTTACTCGGAACGGTATTTCTACCAAAATTTTCACTTTTCATTCAGAAGAATAAATGAAAAAAAATTTATTCATTCAATTTTAAACAAGAACGAAAAATCATGCGTCAAGCATAGATTCTGTAACACTTTACAACACTTCTAAAATAATTTTACAAATCTTTACCATTTAACAACATTAAAAGAAAAATAAATACATTAATTAAGAAAATTATTTCATTTCCGATAATTAAAAACGTTAATAATTAACTAACTATTTATCTTATTTCATAGGAGACAATACGGTATTTTTTATTATAGGGACCTTGACATAACCCAGTCTTAAAAAAGTGAAATTTTTTGCCAAATAATCGCGAAAATAAAATTGCAACCAATGCAATAAGGAGGGCCAAATAAAATCGTGGAAATAGACGAATTGGGTAAAAACAAATATCAATTTTACCTGATAAAAAAATTTACTTTTAAGTCTTTGTGAAACGTTTTAACATCCTTCAAAAAAACCTTAATTGGAAATAGTATATGCTTTTTCTTTAAATTCAATTCTGCCTCCTTGGTTTAATGTATAGTTGAAACAAATCTTGTTTTCTAAATGACAGTATGTTGACAGGCACTTTTTGTTCTCCAGAATAAATTGATTCATGAAGTTTGTATATGTGAAAATATGTTTTTGTTTTTCGGAAAATTTACTGAAATCAATTCAGTTTTAATGAGAAAATGGTGTAAAAAATATACTAATATGTTTTATTTCCTCCTTTTTTATACACAAATATGGAGTAATTTCTTTTCCGTTTTTAGATAAACTTCGTTAAAATTTACAAAAAAAAAAAAAAAAAAAAAAAAAAGAAGAGAAAAGAAAGAAAAAGAAAAAAAATCTTGGAATATAATTTAATTTTTTAAATTCTGAGAGTTTGTGCGACATCCTCGGATCAAGTAAATCGAGTTGCGTTCAATAATCTAAGAGTAGTTGCGAAATACAAAAACACGGTCAGATTTTAATATAATAGATTCGTGTTCATTTTCCTTTTCTTAAAATTATGATGTGATTTTTAGCAGAAAACTCTCATCTGTATATAACGGATACTCATGCTTAATAATCAGTATAGATAACAAAACATTTAAATTTTTCGTTATAAATATGGCGTGAAACTCATCTACTTTCTATACTTACTGATCCTTGTATTATTAATGTAAGGAATTAATTCACACTCATTTTAAAACATATTGGAAAATTCCCGTTTTATTTCAAATATGAAGTCTCTGTTTCACCAGAGAAATCCCTTTTTAATGACATAATTCTTGTTAATTTTTTTTCCAGGCAATTAATTTCAATACTGGCATAGGAGAAATTAAGTCATTTTAACGAAATAATATTAAATCTTTAGGTTTTATCAACAAAAATGGAACTGTTAACATTCGTCATTTTTTTTAGGTAATCGAGTTATTTCTTAATAGTTTTAAGAAATAGTTTTAAGAATGAAATAACTATTTCTCGCTATCCATGACATCATTTTCGACATGGATAATTTTGCGGAGCATATTAATGACATTTGCTAACCATTTTCTTTTGAAACTTCTTTTTACTTTTTAAAAATTTAAATAAAAAATACGGTTTAGTTATATTAGCCGTGCGCAGACGGTAAAACGTCAAGTATTGTTACCATACAAAAGAAAAAAAAAAGAAAAAAAGTGAAGAAAAAACCCAAGATCATTTTATTTCCCCACTTTATTTTAGATGAATATCCGCTTTATTTTAGATGAATGACGTCATATTCGCCTGTTTCATATGGTTACGCATATTGAGGCCTTGTATTATTATCAAAAACTAAAAAAAGTACGTTTTATTTCTAATAATATTATTTTATCTTATTTTTAATTCTTTAATTTTTTTATTTCATTTTCATTTTTCATTGAAAAATTTTCAGTTGAAACTAAATTGTTGAGTAAAAATTATTATTCCGGGTTTTGAATTAGTTTTCGCAACGATAAAGTACTAGCAACGGTAAAGTAAATTTAACCATTTTAAAATATTATACGAAAAAATTTCCATTTAGTCTCTATGAAAATAATGAAATTTTGAATTATTAAGAAAAATATTTGAATAAAATAAACAAAAAACAGCCTATGTTCATTTGAGGGTTATTATCAACCTATACGCAAAGATACAGGATCATTAAATGTTCCATTTTGACGCTGGCTTCAGCCTAACATTTGAACACAATCAGATTTATAATATTATTAGGATGAAAATAATGAAATTTTGAATTATTAAGAAAAATATTTGAATAAAATAAACAAAAACCAGCCTATGTTCATTTGAGGGTTATTATCAACCTATACGCAAAGATACAGGATCATTAAATGTTCCATTTTGACGCTGGCTTCAGCCTAACATTTGAACGCAATCAGATTTATAATATTATTAGGATAGGATGTAAAGAAAACATATTTTT
This sequence comes from Maratus michaelseni, assembly GCA_963931845.1. Taxonomy (NCBI): domain Eukaryota; kingdom Metazoa; phylum Arthropoda; class Arachnida; order Araneae; family Salticidae; genus Maratus; species Maratus michaelseni. The sequence continues at coordinate 81,886,081 of OZ007599.1, read as the reverse complement.
AATTTCCAGTTATAGATGTTATAAATTTATGATGGATATTTAATGACTTGGTTTTATGTAATAGTTTAAAAGTTAAAGTTCAGTTTACTATTTAAATTCGTTTCAATGGGTTATTAGTAGTTCGAAATAATTTATCCTTTTAAAATAAAAATTCAAAACCGTGAAAATGCATTATGATCCAGACAACTGTGAGAGGTTGGGATCTTAGACCAAGACCCCGATTGTTAACAGGTTAACGCGGCACTGCATCCAATGTCTGCTTTGCTAATAAATTGTAGTATTTATGAGGATTTTATTTTAATATGTCTCGATTTTTTTTTTCAAGAATTACAGCTGTTGAGAATAGGCTCTTCGTTTTCGTAAAATGTTAAAAATGAAAAAAAAAAAAATAATAATAATAACGATTTGTTCCTAGTCGCTTTAAATTGAAAAAAAAAAAAAAAAAAAAGCAAAGCCCTGAAAAAAATTGCCTTTGCCTCAACAATCGTAGAACAATTTGGTAAAAATAGTTTTTCTTAAACTATAAATAGGCTTAAAATTACACAATGTGCTAAATACTTAAAAGATGACAGAAATATTGAAAGAAAATTTCTATAATTATTTTAATTCACAGTACTTTCAGGCATAAACATAGCCGCCGTCAGAGAATACAATAAACCAATTAAATTGTTTTAAACATATTTTTATCATCTTTTAATTAGTCAGCACATTCTATAATTTTAAGTCTAACTTTTAAAGATGAATTTAGCATTCTATTTATTTATCTATTTGCTGATATAAATGGGGTATCACAGATTAATCAATTAAAAAAAAATAGTAATTTTGTTACAAATTCTGTTCAAAAATCAGATTTCTTATGTATTTTATGGTCTACTAAAAGTTAAAATTCCATTTATATTTTTGAAGCTAATGTTCGTTATATAATTATTTATTTGTAAGTTTGTTGTACACTAATGACATAGTATCTTTTTTAGTTTGTTCTTAAGATTTGTTTACCTTTCAATTAATATGGTTATTTTTTTTAAAAACACAATTTTAAAGATAATAATAAAGAAGTTGATAGTTGATTTCAATTCTAAATTCTGATCTGCTGATTCAAGAATTATTTGTTTTTGTGTCAAATTATTGATATTGGATATTTGATTTGGAATATTAACAAAAAAAAAAAAAAAAAGAGCAAATTCTTATTTTTCCAAAAAAAAAAAAAAAAAAAAGCAAATTCTTATTTTTCCAAAAAATTTAAAACATTTTTTAAAAAAAAGTAAATAACTTATGTGAATTTTTCATTAAAGATTCACATTTGATGCTCTACTCAACAACAAATATCACATGCACACACTTTCCGCTAACATAACAAAAATCTTTGTTTTCGTCGAGTTTCCATGAACCTTCTAACAGATTATGCTTTGAGCAATATTATATCACATTAATACTTAAATCCTTTTTGTCCGCCTAGTATGTGTTTGATAACCGAATATGAAAAGTAAGCAAGATACTTTTACATTACGCACTAAATCTCTTCTGCGCATTTCTTCAAGTCCGTATAATAATAATTCACAATAACAATAGTAACTAGACATAAAAGAGAAACACATTTCGAGTGCCAGATATTCAGCTCTCGAAACAAGTAAAATATTCTAGCATTGGATATGTGACCCTATATTGTGACGTCAAAATGTGGTATGGGGACACTTTTCATGGGGATGGATTTCAAGTTCTCAGTAAAAAGAAAATTCTCTAGCACTGGAAAAGTTCCCCCATGATATGTATCCCCATCTGCTATGACATCAGAATGACGTATGGGGACACTTTTCATGGGGGAAGTTTTCAAGATCTCAGTGAAAAAGAAAACCTGGTACTGGAAAACTTCCCCCTTCTGGTTTAGGGGAACTTTTCATGGGGGAACTTTTCCAATTTTCGACGAAAGTAAAACTCTCTAGGACTGGAAATCTTCCCCCATCTGTAGTGACGTCAAAATGACGTATGGGGACATCTTTTCATGGGGGAAGTTTTCAAGAACTCAGTGAAGAAGAAAATTACCTGGCACTGGAAAACTTCTTCCTTCTGGTTTGGGGGAACTTTTCAGGGGGAACTTTTCCAATTTCCGACGAAAGTAAAATTCTCTATGACTGGAAATCTACCCCCATCTGCTGTGACGTAAGAATGACGTATGGGGGAACTTTTCATGGGGGTAGTTTTCAGCGCTCCCCCCAAAACATTTGACATAAATATTGAGTGTTAGATGAAATGTTCCTTAAAACAGAACCCCTTGTCGGAGCAAAATATATTTATTTCTATTCCTAGGAAAGGCTTTCCAGACTTGCTGGAGTTTCAACTGTAATAAATAAGTCCAAGAATTTCCCCCTCCTGTGCCACCCTAGTCGAATTCGTTATCTAAGGCATGAGCTGATCTATGCACAAGGAAAACAGTAAAACCTCCATAACTTCTTAATTATGATACGTATTGAATCCGTTTACACTTATTATTACTTCTAGGAAAAGGACCGAAGATGTATGTATAGCAGTTTTTTGACATGATAAAAATGGCCCCAAGCGGGGGGAGAGGGGTTTAAGAAGAAAAAAATTCATAACTTTGTCAATTCACAAGCTATCAAATCCGCTTAAATTTATTATAAATTCTCTTAATATTATCTACAGCTTTTATACTGATAAGTTTTTTATAGGACTAACCCTTATAGCAAAAAATAAATAAATAAATAAAAATAAATAACAAAAAAATCCCTGCCGGCTACGCCTCTACAGACGCATGCAGATGTCGAAGTGGGCGGTCCCAACTGCCGCATCATGGCAAAAACGTCATTTCTTTTGTAATTCCCAACAAATAAGCGACCCATGGTCTCGTCTTCGAAATCTACCTGTGCCTGTAGGCCGAGCCGAGCCGTCAGGGATTTTTTCCTTTTAATTTGACTACGAATTAGTCATATTTGCATGAAAATGGAAAGGCAAATATGAAATGTACTGGAGGAGTAAATTATCGAAAACAAAATTGCATGCAAATTTCACTGGCCATTGTTTAATTTTTGAATGTTGGAACAATGGTAATTTAAGTTTCGGTTTATGATAAATATTATTATCTGTATTCTACAGCAAGTTATTATCCCTGGTTCTGAGATAAAGTGCAAATGAAATGATCTGCAGCTATACAGAAAACAAAAACTTTACAAATAAAATTTTGCGCAAACTAATTTGATTATTGTTAAATTATATTTCTCCAATTCACCTAGTATTTTCTTTAAAGCATAGATTAAAACTATAATTGAACTCTTAATTTTATTTGGATTGTTTTTTCTTTTACCTTAACAAAAATTATTATTTTTAGTATACGCTAAGTGTAATACAGGAAAATTCTTAAAATATTATATACATAAAAAAAATAATAATGATGAAATCGCCTTATTAAATCTAAATGTGTTTTAGGAGCTTAAATTCCAACTGTATTTTCTAATGTTTAGATACCAAAATGAATGACGGATTTTAGAGAATTATACATAGGCGGATTTTAGGATACCCATTGTACTTAATCAGGTACAGAGGGTTAATTATGGAATTTTTAGTTCTAAATTTCAAGAAATTCTGCTCAACGCAATGAAAACTGTCATTTTTCAACAATGCAAACTAAACTAGTGAACTATATCAGGTATATTATAGAAACACAAGAACACAAACACAAACACGCACACACACACACACACACATACACACAAACGGACGGCATTTTTTTTCCTAAAAATATGTTTTTCGGAATCTAGTGTCTTAAACGTGTAAATCCGTCAATTTTTTTTTTCGATTTTCAAAACGATTACAAGACTTACCCTACACTACGTATGATGGGTCGGTAATTTCCGTAAGCGGTTACACTTTGCTGTTTTAAGGATTTTGCGGTCTTATTTCATATAAGTTTAATATGCAATAATGGTTATGGTTAAAAAAAATCATGGTTTTGGCGCCAATGGATTTGCCTCACTTTCAAAAGCAATGATTGGTTAAAAACGTTGATTTAATTTGAATGGAATATAATAACAAAGGATTATAATTATAACCAGTAGACCCGTGCGAAGAATTCGCTCTGCAGAGTAATATTTTTTAGCAATATCTAATATTTTTAGATTCAGGTTTAAACTTCTAAAGGACAAAAAATATCTCCAATCATCATTAGTCACAAGCCAGAATATCATCTAATTTATTCCATCAAAGTTACAGGAAAACTGATTGAAGATAGCAAAGGCGTAAAATAAATAAATAAATAAAAATAAATAAATAAATTATCAATCGTATTTCAACTGCAGTAGAGGATAACATTATGTGTTTCGGAAAAAAAAAAACATGGAATAAAGAAAAATAACTTGATCATTAGAATTTCAATTTTGATTTTTAACCATAAATGTAAAACAAATCTTGAATCAACAATGTCAACTTTTTATCTTTATCGCACTATTTATTATTACTTTTTAATAATCATTATTGAGGACGATATAATGCGGTATTTTATTTTTGTGGCAACACTGATTTGAGAAAAATCTTTCATTTCATTTTTGAAAACAATGCTGATTTATTTTTTAATTAACTGCATTTTTTAATCAAATAATATGTTTTAACGAAATGTGTGTATAACTACGTCAGAAGCCTGTTCAAAAATCCTTTCATATGGTATCTCATTTATCGTTCTGCGTTTTGTATTTGCTTAAAAAAGGGATGTTGACAACATAAATTATATATATGACATATTTACTTATTTATTTTATTTCAATATTTCTTTATATTTAGAAAAAATACAATAAGACAAGAGATAAATTTAATTTTATCGGAAAGAAGGGAAAAATAAGAAAAAATGTTCAGTAATAAGTTGTAATGCTTGTAATTATATTTTTATATTAATTGTTATTAATATAAATATATGTTTAATATATATATAAATATATGTTATAAATATATGTTTATATTAATTATATATTTTTATATTAATGCTTGTAATAATTATAAAGCTTTCCTGTTGAAATTCTGATGGGGTTTTCGTTAATATTAGAAACAACAACGCCAAATTTTTTATTCAAAGTATAGTTACCTCCCTTTCAAAATGGGTCAACGCATTAGAAATACCTTCGACCCAATAAATGTCTAGTAACAAATTTATACTGGTATTGAAGGATATGTATTGTGAATTGGTTAAATGTTAATTTGTAATAACATTTAGCTTTTGCTTATTTTTTGCACAAAATGGTGTTGTCCTACTTTCAAAATCAGTTCGCATGTGAAACTTGATTACTTTTGAAATAACCCATAAATTTTTGACACAGATTTTGCATAATATTTCAAATAATATCTCATAAATTTTCATACAAACAAAACTATTATTTATTATAAAGGATAATTGAAAAATTACTGTTTTTCAAATGAAAACAGAACAGTAATTAAATAAATAATCATCATTTATAAAACTGAATGGAAGAATTTATAATATCACTCCTTTTTTGTTAGAAATATTTCCTTGATTTACATAACTAAATTTTCTGAGAAAGAGAGAAAGACAGAAGGCCGCAAAAATGGGGGGGGGGGGGGGGTGGGGGGGGTGGGGGGTGGGGGGGGGGGAGAGAGGTCAGAGAAAGAGGTCAGAGAAGGAGGTCGTGAAATATATTTGAAAAATTAAAACTGCATTTAAAATGCCTTTTATTTTATCTTGGATAAAAATTAACTTCATTCTATTGAAATTTTGAAAATCAATTAATAGAATTTGTATCTGAAACATTTTAAGATTTTATAAAGTTGAAAAAGTTACTAAAAGCAACTGTAGCTTTTAAATAATAAAATTATTGTTGCATTTTAAAGTTTTATGTTCCTAAAAAATGATATACATAGCATTATTATTTTAAACCTAACGCTAGTAGCGTTTGAAAAAAAATAATTATTAGGAACCTTTTATACAATTTTTTTTACATTTTAATGCATATATAGTACGTAAAAAGTTTAATTGTCTTTTAAAGCTTACGGCAGTTCCAAAGCTGCTGGTAAAATGCTTTGATGATTTTTTATTTTGAGCTGATAAGGCAAGAAATCTTATCAATGCATTTTGATTTCATTCCAAGAGAGCGTGTATTTTTATTCTACACAATGTTCATTTTACAAGTAACTAGTTTCTCTAGGAATAACTCATAAATTTCACACACTTTTTAAACACATATTTTGCATAATATTTCAAACAATATCTCACATTAACTTTCATGTAAAAAAAAAATGTTATTTAAAAAAAATAATTGCAAAATCAAGTGAGAACCCGTGTTCCACGCTTCAGAATTTTTTATTTCACGGATAAATTTATTATATAACATAACGATAAACAGCAACAGAGGCTACTTTAGTAGCAATAACACCTTACGCGAGTTTCTTTTCTTTTTTTGTTTCTTTTTTTGTTTTTTTTTTCTTTTGTATTTTTTGATAACCACTGTGAATGACAGCTCCTAAACAACCAGTAAAGGGAAGTTCTGCCGAAAACTTTTTTTCTCAATTGTTGAAACCCCGTAATTTTAAATCGTGTCTACGGTATACCCTCAAACCATTATTTTACCTAATATTTAAGTAATGACAACATATGTAACGGTCCAGTGTTACGGTTGACGAAAGAGCTGATCAAAAACTTTAAACGCGTTTTTATTGAAACAAGTTTTTTGAATGTGTAGGTTATCACGTTTAATCCGCTCAAGCTACCGGTGTTTTGTTTTTTGTAAGTTAAACTAGAATTTTTTTTTAATTGGAGAAAAAACCTTTAAAAAATTAAATTTTTTACTAGTTTCGATTTAAAAAAACAGTTTCGAAATTGAAAAATTGACTTTAAACACCTAACAGGCGCCATTTTGTGAAATTTTGATAATACCTTATCAACTTTAAGTTTTGCCTCCAACTAATATAAGTTATTACTTACCCATCATGCGTAGTACAGGGTAAGTCTTGTAATTGTTTTGAAAATCGAAAAAAAAATTTGACGGATTTACATGTTTCAGACACTGGAGATTCCGAAAAACATATTTTTAGAAAAAAAAAATTACCGTTCGTCTGTCTGTGTGTGTGTCTGTAAACGCTCTATGTCCCAAACAAATTGAGATAGAGACTTGAAATTTGGTATGTACTTAGTGTGTAATAATGGGTAGAAGCTTATTGAATTTCAGTAACCTCGATTATCCGGAACTATTTTTTTCGGGCTCTCCAAATATTCGTTCTGATAAAAGGTATATAAAATTTTTTGAAATTGTTTATTTTAAGGAGTGAATATAAAAGACAATAAAAAAACATAAAGAACGAAGTCGATCGGATAATGAGTTACCGAGATATTTATAATCATATTTTCCACACTCTTCGAATTTTCATGACCCTATATTTTATTCAAATTTCAATTCAAAGATATAGTTTAATTCGAAATGAGACGCTTAATCCGATGCAGTAAACCATTAGTTAATATGATTATCATTTTTCGAGTTATAAGGATGTTTCTTTTACGCAATTCAGTAATAGAGCATTTAAAGTTTATGACGTCATCAAGTCCCGATTTTATTCGAATTGCAATGCATTTTATAAATAGTTTACACATGTTTTATTTCATATTTTATTTTATGCATATCCATGACGGGTAAGTATTTACGGTGGACCCCAACGACTAGTTTTAAGAAGCCGTGTTTTTTTTTCTTTCTTTTTTCTTTTTTTTCCTTTTTTTACCAGATGCTTATTAAGAGGGCAATCGCCTATAGCAATGGTCAGAAAATGACAGACCGCTTACAAATTTTGTGCGGACAGCGACGAAATTGTGAATAAAAATTCTTGGAAGTGACCAATTTTAGATTGAAAATATGAGTGAACAAAAATATAGAGAGATAAAGGCTTATGTGTAAAATTTTTCACAATGTATGTCTCAACTTATGTGTGCAAAGCAGCATTCTTAAAAATGTATTTCCTCATGAACCTGTGCAGATCTCTTCTCTCAGATGACCACATTAACAGCTTGATGAGAATCAGGTGCACAAACTTGACAGCAAATTTCATGCAGGTTGTACAAAATTAAACGTGTCATTTCCTCCATTGAACATTAATCACAGTGAATTTTAGTAATTACTCTTTTTTAATGTATATGTACTTTATATATATAATTTTTTCTATACTAAAACTGATAATAAACAAGAACGAAAAATCATGCGACTCCAACACATCCAGAAAACTGTAACGAAAATTCACCGTTAATTAAGGTGAAAGAAGATATGTAAGGAAACAGCTTAGAAAACGTATGCCACACTGAAAAATACAGTTTTCGAAATTACTTTCCATTGTAAAAAAAGTAGTCGAATATTTTGTGAAGCCCTGTATATGATCTGTAGATTTTTATATATAATACATAGCATGATAGTGCAGTTAGAAGATTCACATTTAGCAATTTTCGCCAATCAATGGAAATGCACTCGAAACCTTTTGTACAGCCCTGTATATTATCTAAACACTTTTGTACAAACCATATATTAATCTAAAATTTAATTTAGGTAAAAAAACGCATAATGCAACTCAAAACTCACTTCCAGCAATAACCAACCGTAAACGACAATGTATTTTGTTCTTTCCGTAGCCCTGTATATGAATTTATTTATATTCCACAAACTTATATTAGTCTACCAAATATAGTTCAGCAAGAAAATGCGTAACACAATCAAAAACTACCCTTATGCAATTCACTCCCATAGCCTGTAATACTTACGAATTCCATTTTATAGCCCTATATATCATCAACCGAATTTATACACACCACGTAATATGAGAAAATCTAGTTATAAACTTAAAACCCCAAACCAAACATGAAAACGCACGTATCACACATAGACAGTAATTATCGCACGTATACTGTAACAGATATTTTACGCGTGTCCCTGTAAATGAACGATAAATGTAATGCCCACTATACTTTTAAACGAGCAATTTACAGTGCACCTCAGTAATACATATAATTTTCATTATGTTTGAAATAGTGAAACGTCATGCAATTACACTGCAAACGATTTTTCCCCGTAAAACATATTGTGTAATAAAATTCTTTTGTTTGACCCTGTGAATGAATAATAAATGCTTTGCACCCCATATTCTACAAAAAGCATGTTTTAATGCGCTTCATAATTATATATCAATTTTATCGTGTTTTAAATGACGTAGCATCATCAAAATGCACTTGAAACGATTATTTCCCATTGATTGTAATGTAACGGAATACTTTTGACTGTCCTTGTAAAAAAAAACTATAAATGCTACACACTTCATTTGTAATAGGGGACATGCTGTAGTAAACGACAATAACAAAAATTTCAGGGCAATCCGAGTATATTTACGCGAGTTAGAGCATGGACAGATGGCCAGACGGCAGACAAACCGAAGTCATAAACACTTTTCCACAGGTTGGAAAGTGTTAAAAAGTATTCATGCGCTTCATTTCTCTGGTATATCCATATTGTGTTGTGCACGAAATATTAGAACTATTAGAACTATTAAATATTAGAAATATTAGAACGAAAATATACAATAATCCCTTCCAAGTTACTCACTACTATGAAAATCGTTCTTTATTTTTAGAAATCTCAGAAATCAATATATTTTTGAGATGCAGAGAAACATTTATAAAAACGAAGTTTTTTTAACTGCCACTTATTTTCGGAAACGTTTCCGATTCATTTTATAGTGTATTAATCAGTTTTCTCAAGCCAGAATATTGGTTTTTAGCTCACATGCGATCAAAGCCTGATAGCTAATGTTCCCGCAAGTGCTGTATATATGCATGTACGTAATGCGATAACTCTTGATAGAAATATTCAATTTGCTTCAAATTTTGTATATAGGTTCATTCTGATAAGGCGCTTCCCTGATTAATTTTTGGGGGTTCATTGGTTAAGTATACAGGGGTGGAGCGGGGGCTAATCCCCCTCATCTTAATTTAGATAAATAGGTTTTTCATGTAGAATTATCCACTTTGCTTCAAGTTTTGTATATAGGTTCATTGTGATAAGGCGCTTCCCTGATTAGTTTTGGGGGTTCATTGGTTAAGTATAAAGGGGGGAACGGGGCTAATACCCACCCTTTAATTTAGATAAATGGTTTTTTTCAGGCAGAATTATCCGTTTTGCTTCAAATTTTGTATATAGGTTCATTGTGATAAGGCACTTAGCTGATTAGTTTTGGGGGTTCATTGGTTAAGTAAGTGTAAAGGGAGGAACGGGGGGGCTAATCCCCCCTTAATTTAGATAAATGTGTTTTTCATGCAGAATTACCCGATTTGCTTCAAATTTTGTATATAGGTACATTGTGATAAAGAGCGTATATGATTACTTTTGGCGGTGCACTGGTTAAGTATAAACGGCGAAATAGGGGCTAATCGTCCCCTTAATTTAGATAAATGGCTTTTTCATGCTGAATTATCCGATTTGATTCAAATTTTTTAATTAGGTTCATTGTGATATGGCGCTTAACTGATTAGTTTTCAGGCTTCATTGGGTAAGTATAAAGGGGGAACGGAGGGCTAATCCCCCACTTAATTTAGATAATTGGCTTTTTCATGCAGAATTATCCGATTTGCTTCAAATTTTGTAAATAGGTTCTTTGTGATAAGGCGCTTTCCTGATTAGTTTTGGGTGTTCATTGGTTAAGTAAGTGTAAAGGGAGGAACGGGGGGGGGGGGGTAATTCCCCCTTAATTTAGATAAATGTGTTTCATGCAGAATTACCCGATTTGCTTCAAATTTTGTATATAGGTTCATTGTGATAAAGAGTGTAAAGGGGGGATGGGGGCTAACCTCCCCTTAATTTATTGTCGATTTTTATTTCTCGACGGACATTATTCTTTGAAATATGTGTATAATATACAATTAGTGTGAATAGCTTGTTTTCTCAATGCTATCAGTTTAACTGGGCACATTTCTTTTTATTAAGATGTTATCCATTCTTAATTAAACGTTCACATGCTCAACAGACATGTTTTACATACAAGCATGATAAAGTAGCAGCATTAACATTAACAATAATATTAATATTATTTTGTTACTCTTGCATGTATAAATTTAATTGCGCAGCTGAAAATGTTGAATTGAGAATTGGTAGCATCCTGAAAACCGATAGTCCGGTTCGGAATAACTTATTAATACACTATTAAAATTACTCGGAAATGCTTCCGAAAATCAGTGGCAGGGGAAAAAATTGTTTCTATAAATTGTTTCTTTTAATTCCCTAAAATATGTTCGTTTTTGAGGTTTCTAAAGATACAGGACTCTTTTCGGAATCGTTATTAATTCGGAAGAAATCATTGTATATTTTCGTTCGTGGTTGTACAGGGTGTCCCCAAAAGTCCTTGACACATTTTAAAATTCAATAAAAGAACAAGCAATTGGCGTGCGAGAATGATGCTGTTTGGACGAAAATGTTTCTTATGATCTGAAATTTTCTTTAAGCAAATAAAAAAATAGTTCCAAAAATTTCTCATAGTTGGCGCTGCTTTTGGAAAGTTATCGAGTAGGTAGAATGCCTTTATACATAACAATGTCGAAAGACACACAATAAGTATGCACATTTTTTGTTCTAACTATGGAAACCCACATTCCCGAAGTTGACAATAGTCGTCTATCCGTCCTCACTCCTTTAATCGAACTCAGGAGGGCGAATATTGTTAAGTTCCGAAATGTGAGTTGCCATATTTTGGACAAAATCTCCGCATGCGCATTGTGCGTCATTACGGAAACGTTTCTGAAAAATACGGGCAGCGAAAAATGCTTTGTTTTTATATAGAAGTCTTTAAATTTTGGAAATGTATTGGTTTCTGGGGATTCAAAAGACAATTTAACACGCTATTCGGAATTTCGGATAACTCAGAAGATTATATTATATTTTCGTTCGTGGTTATAGTATATTTTCATAAAATAAGAAACATTGGTCACTTTTTACAATGTAACTCTCATGTAGAAATGCGCATTCAAATTCGGTATTAACAAAAACGGGGATTGAATCTTCTATAATCGGTTTCCAAGCAATTTAGCTTATAGGGTGTTTGAGTAAAATGAGTTGAATTTTTAAAAAACATGGACTATGGACTATGAAAGCTACATTTTCCTCCCGGTACAGGCCGGAAGGCCTTTTAAAAAAAATCAATATTTTGTATTTTGTAATTTTCTTAAATTACGCAACCTTTAAAATTTTTCATTAGTTTTATTTCTAGCAGCCTGGCGAAAAACCGTGAACTTGAAATTTGCTGTTTGCCGCTATAAGGATTTATAATATATATATATTTTTAATCACTTGAAATTTATTTTGCATTTTCATTCATATTTTATATATTAAACCATGGATATCAAGTTGATTTCTTTTATAGCTCTTATATTAATATTTTTCCTTTCATTTTTCTCTTTTCTTTTTACGAAAAATAATCACACACTTTTCTTACTATATAAATATATCTTCTTGATAATGGTCCTTCAGAATATAGATAAAAGTTTAGATCAATTTATTTAATCGATAACTACATGAAAAATCTTTTAATTTATATATTTTTAATATAAAATTAGTAATTAAAAATATATTGTCGGGTGTTAAATTTTACTTTTCACAGTTCCAAAATTTGCTTGGATTTTAATTTAATTATTTTTAATATAAAATTAATAATGTTAAAAATGTTGTTGGATATATTAAATTTTACTTAATTATAAAGCATTCGAATAAAAAAATTTAGAATAGAAATTTTTGCTTTATTTAATTACAGGTATGTCATAATTACTTAAAGTAATTTTTTGTCAAAATTCCGGAATGAATTCAGCATCTCTGAATAAAAAACAATGTTAAACTGGCAACTCTGTTTTTTGCAGAAATTTTATTAATATTCTTACTAGGCGATGAATTCTAACAATATTTAGTGGTGACAATCGGCAAATTTTTAAAATTAATGAAAAATGCAATTTTTTCACCTTATACAGTTTGACATGGTAGTGACGAATCAGTCTTCAAAAACTTCACAATATAAACACGACAAATATGTCAGCGAAAAAAAATGAGTAATTGTTCTTTACATAATTTTCTTAAACTAAAAATACTTCAGCTTTTTGAATATATTCAGCTTTTAATTAATAAAAAAAATTAGCTTGGTCATATTGCTAAAAATAGCTGGAATAAAATGCAAAAGTCTTCCCTTTCACAACCAGAAGTACATACTATTACTATTTTTATTTACTTACAGTAAAACTACAAGGAGATTACAGTAAAATTGCAAGGTGTTAAATATTGTGTAAAGTGAAAACAAAATTTAAATGTTTTTTAAAATTGACGTTGAGGCTACTGATCTAAAGATGTACTAATAATTCATTATTTATTGTAGTGCTCCCTATTAAACGTTTATACGAGTATACGTATAATACGTATAATACGGGGTGCAGATTTTGGATACGTATGATACGACCAAGGCGATTATACGTATTATACGGAACAGCATATACGGTACATCGTATATACGGATCTTACACCAGCGGTTAAACGTATAAACGTTTTAACGGTTTTCGTTTATTGCTTAAAAAATTATGCCTTTCTCCTGCTGGTCTGCGGATCAGACTTTGAGAAACACCCGCTCTGTCCTGTACAGTCGGTACTTGAAAAAAAAAATCGGAATATTTTTTCCTCAGTTTAGATTTTGTTTTTACCCCTCCTCAAATCAACTCTATTAATTCTGAAATGATTTACTATGGAATGATTTATCTTTCGCATATCTGTAAAAGACGCACATAGCTTATTTTGATTTATGGCGTGGCCATTTCGCCCGAAACATTAGTATTGCAGAACCCAAACTTACATTGACTTCATATTTTATACTGACATTGATCAATCTAACTCCTGATAAGTTTCATAATCTTCTTTTTATTTTAAAAACCCTCACAGAGGGCACTCCCCCTACCGGCCTATATCCCTAGTGCAGATATTCGGCCGTAACAAATAACTAACTAAACATACTTTTATTTTATTTAAGAATACTTTTTTCTATATTAAAAATATTTTGAAAATACGTTTGACAGCAAAAAAGAAAAGAGAAGGCAAGTCATTTTAAGCTTGTGAGGTTGCGTTCTGGAACCTGCAGTGACGATTATTTGTCAGGCTATAAGTAATCGAAATTTATAGGTACTAACACAAAAAAATGAAATTAACAAGATTAACAACAATTCTTAAAACGTAATATCTTGCAATGCACATACACTTTGTATAAAAAATACCAGGAGTGTCACGGTTAAAAAAATAAAATTGCATTATACATTAACACAGAGTAGAAAACATTAGCACCGTGGTAAGAACAACATTTTACCCCCCGGCCGCAATTTAAGTATACGCACACAAAAATAAAATTTTGTTTTTTAAATTAAAAAAAGAAGAATATACTTAATAAGGATTAACAATAAATCTGAAACGTGTATATTCTCCTTATTTGCTCAGAAAGTCTTTTTACTTTTGTTATATATTTACGGTAATCGTTTATAAGGAAAAATAACACGATTCTACGTATGAAACATACACTATATGGCCATTAATGACCGGCAACTTTCAATTTTAGACATTTTGTGGAATAGTTTAAAATGTACTTGTCAGATTCTTCTGTAATTTTAGAATTAAAAAGAACAGGTTTGACTTCATATTTATCAACGTCGATTTGATAAGGAATATCATTAGAGGGCCAAAAAAAATTGAAGAAAAAAAATAATACTTGGGATCACCCTGTAAAATAAAATGCACGAAATGATCTATCGCTGCAGAATATACATAGGCAGACATTGTACAATATGTGTATTCATTTGTGTAAGAATAGCATGTATATTAATAGAAATATAGCTATTTTTAAAAAAAAATTAAAAAAAATCTTGCATGCTTTTTGCTTATAACATACAGGGTTTTTAACCAAATTTAATGCCAGTTTCAGAAAAATTGACAAAATATAGTAGAAACAATATAGTGCAATTGAAATGTAAATATATTAAATATTTAAGGAAATATGGGCAGTTGTATAAAATATTTTTTATCTGCGCATGCGCGAACGATAAAAAGGAACTTTTTGCATAATTTAATAGTCAACTCTATGGAGCATCTTGTTCAAAAAAAATCAGTCAAATATCGTAAACATTCAGAGAGATATCGGCGTTTGAGTGAGCTGTTTTTTAGTTTCTTACTAAAACTCGTTAAATGATAAGGGATTGTCCACAAATTGTCATGTTTAATTTTTATACTATATTTCATTTTTTATTGATACTTTAGTTCGCCTTGGAAAACTTTATTGCACCAGGTTATACTACTTTTGGAATGGATCCTTTGATTTTGATAATTCTTTCTTTGTTCGAATAAGCTCGTTAGGGTAGTTTTTCAAAGAGAACTAAAGTATCATTAAAAATTGGAAAATAGTATAAAGTAAAAAATGACAATTTGTGAAAAATCCCTTATCATTCAGCGAGTTTTAGTGAGAAACAAAAAAACAGCTCACTCTAACGCCGATATCTCTTTGAATTTTTACGATATTTGACTGGTTTTTTTTAATAAGTTGCTCCATACAGTTGACTATTAAATTATGCAAAAAGTTCCTTGTTATCGTTCGCGCATGCGCAGAAAAAAATTATTTTATACAACTGCCCATATTTCCTTAAGTATTTAATATATTTATATTCCAATTGCACTATATTGCTTCTACTACATTTTGTTAATTTTTCTGAAACTGGCGTTAAATTTGGTTTAAAACCCTGTATGTTATAAGCAAAAAACATACAAGAATTTTTTTAATTTTAAAAAAAAATCACTATACATATATCTATTTCTATACATGCTATTCTTACACAAATGAATACACATATTGTACAATGTCTGCCTATGTATATTCTCTAGCGATAGATCATTTGGTGCATTTTATTTTACAGAGTGATCTCAAGTATTATTTTTTTTGGTCCCCTATTTGTCCTCCTTATCAAATCAACAATGATAAATATGATGTCAAACCTGTTCTTTTGGATCCTAAAATTCCAGAGGAATCTGACAAGTATATTTTTAAATATTCGATAAAATGTCTAAAATTGAAAGTTGCCGGTCATTAATGGCCATATAGTGTATTATACAGATTGCTAAAGTAACGCCACAGATTTCCAAATTGTTCTCCGTTCAGTGACGTAACAATGATTATATCCATTAGCATTAAAAGTAAATACGGTACATGAAATATACGTATACTTGTATTAAACGTATACTTGAATTATACGTTTAACCGATATAGGCATATACGTATCCGGATACGTTTAAACGTATAGTTTAAGGTATACGTATTATACGTATATACGTATATCGATTAAACGTATAGCCAGGGCTAAATTAATTCGGCTTAAGTTCCCGTCTGGACTTATCCATTTAATACACTCTTACCTTGGTGATCGTGACTTCTATGTCCGTGTAAACAACTCACTTTCTCTACTACACATAATACTCTGTGGTATTATTCAGGGTTCAGTCATTGGCCCTATTTTATTCATAATATACTTTAATGACATTCCACGCACACTCTTCACATCACTCGCACTCTATGCGGACGACACTGTTCTCTATGGCACTGCACATCACCCATACAATCTTTACAAAAATTTACAACACCACCTCAACATCTTCATGGAATGGTGTGATCAATGGCGCATTAAGATAAACGAATCTAAAACTACTGCTGTTTACTTCTCTAGAACCTTCTCCACTCCTAATAGATTAACCATCAATAACACTACCATTCCCTGGTCTGACGATGCCAAGTACCTGGGAGTTACCATTGACAAACGCATTACCTTTAAAAAGCATATTCTTAATATCCGCGGTAAAGTCGCCGGAATTTCCAAAACCCTCGCCCCCCTTCTTCGCAGTCACTCACTCTCCATACACAACAAACTCTTAATATATAATGCTTGCATTCTCTCTGTTATCACATATGCATGTCCAATCTGGGGCTTCACTTGCAAAACCAGTATGAACAGCCTCTCTAGTACCCATTACAAACAGCTCCGTTACACCAGGAACGGGTCTAGATACCTCAAAAACTCCACAATCCTCAAGGATCTGAAAACGACTTCACTCAAACATCGCATTAAACACCTTGCGAAAAAATTCTACAATGACATTAATCACATTCCAAATGAACTCATTTATGAGCTACCTGACTACGATGCTTGCAGTCCATCCAACCGGAAAAAACCAAGGTACTCCACTATTCTTGATGAATAGTCCTTCCGAGCTATAATTCTTACCTCAAAATTTTTCTCTTTATTTAAAAGAAAAAAAAATATATATATATTATTATATAATTTTTTACTGATAATTTTATATTGACTTTTCTCCTAAACTTCTCTTAACATCTTTACTTTACCTCGTCTGGCATATTTTTGTTTCTTTTGAACTATGAACTATTTTTACTTTTATACGTTAACTAGTAAATTTTCATTATTTTATAGTTATACTTAACACTATCCTATTTTATGTAGTCAATTGGACTACGGCTAGACATTTCATATGGCTCTCTCAGGATTTGATATACACCTACTCAAAGCCAGGGTGTGCAGTTGCTTCGCAACTTGGAAGCCCATTGAACCTATCACAAGTTCAAGTTCAAGTAGCCAGGGCTCGGAAGTAGCGCGCTACAAGTAGCGAAACTCCAATAGCCGCTACTTTTTCTAGTAGTTTGTAGTGCAGCGCGCTACATTAAAGAAAGTGTAGTGTAGAGAGTAGCCCGATACAAAATATCAGTAGTTTGTAGCGAACATCGACGCTACTTTTGACGCTACTTTAGGAGGGAGGAAAAAAGTGCCAATCTTCAAATCACGTGATCATAACTCGTTTCTTTTGTGCGAAATATGTTCTCTGCAACAATTTGCGAATGTCAGCGACAAATCTCAGTTGCAGTGTCATATATTTCTCCATAGACGACGGGCACGGTCACAAATTAAATGTCATTTTCACAGTTTGGGTGTCAGAAACTTCGTGTATTGTTATTTAAATCCATAGAAATCTTCTCAATATAATGCATTTTTATACGACTACGATTGTTTTTACCCGAATTTAGTCTTCTGGCTATGTTAAGTCTTTGTCTGACTAATTTCTTCTCCCTTTTGCCTCCCACCCCCAGCAAGCAAAGAAATGTAAAATCTTTATTCAAAAAAAAAAAAAAAAAAAAAAAGAAAAGAAAAAAAAAAAAAAAAAAAAAAAAGAAAGAAAGAAAGTAAAAGAACGGATTTATCTAAAGATAAATCATCTAAATTATCCCTAACCTCTCAAATTCACGCTCCCTCCTAGTAGCATACAAAAAACTTTAAAATATTTATGAATCTTTATTTTTATACAAAAATAAAATCGTTCACTCCATTTGTTGCTCTCTAATGACAATAAATAAAAATTATTTCCTTGTCCCCCAAATTTACGCTTCCCTTTTTGTCCCTCCTCCAGCATACAGTTTCAAATAGTTAAAAGTGTTTATTTTAAAAAAATGGCTACATTCGTTTCTACCTAATAATAATATATAAGTAATCATCTAAATTGTTCCCTAACTTCCCATAATTTACTCTTCTCCCCCCCCCCCCCCAGCATACAAATAAATCTAAAATCTTTAAGTTATTTTTATTTTTATCTTTAAAAAAATCTTCTGCCCTAAATAGTGCTCTGTAGTGACGATAAATAATCAGTATTATAAATTATCCCCCTTCCCCTAAAATCTCCCTCACCTCTCCATATACAAAATTAAAAACTCTTCTCTCTCTCTCTCTTTTTTTTTTTTTAAGTTCCGTATTCTTTATTGTCTAGTAACATTAAATAAATAATCAATCATTTATAATATTCCATTTGAACAAAATTTTTGCTCGCTCCCTGCCAGTTTAAAATAGCTAGAACTCTAACTAAAATATATATATATTCGAAAAAGCACAGAAAAAGAACATGTACACCATTTTATTATTAAAAGTGCACTAGGAAGGAATGATTTCAGCAAATAACCATTTTGAGAATAAACTTAAATAAACAAACCGTTTTCAAATCCAAACTGGTTAATTTGTGACACATTCCTGAATCCATTATTGCTTGTAAACGCATTAGACTGGCAGAATCTCTTATTCAGAAACTATGAAATCGAAATAATTTTCAATTTTTTTGGTAAAGACTGGAGACCTTTCAGAAAACGTTGTCAAAGCTAGTGTTTTGAACCGAATTTCCAACACGACAGCCTAATTAAGGTCGTTGGTTATAAGACAAAGTCGCTTATTCAAAATATAATTCATTTGTTGAATAATGAAAAAAAAACTACTTGATTTCAAATCTCTCCAATAGTCCTGCCTACAAGTGTTATGCTTTTACGTTTAAAAATGAGTACATAAATGTGCCAGAATTTTTATGCTAATACGTATTCCAGTTGAAAATATCATAATCGAAAAAAAAAAAAAATCTTTAAGTTCTTACTGTTATTTCTGTGAGTCAAAATTTTCATTTTTTTTTTTTTTTTTTTTTTTTTTTTGTCAAAATTTTCATTTTTTTTTTTTTTTTTTTTTTGCTAGCAAAATGTTAAAAAAAAAAGTAAAAAAAATTTTTTTTGTTTAAATGCCCGCCATTTTGTAAAAAAATCAACTTTTAAAAGTAAATAGTATCGGTATAGGCTTTATAATTTGTCGACCCATTTTCTTTCACATGCTTATAATCGGAGAAAAACGGTCGCACGATTGGAAGTAACTTGCAATTACTCCCCGTCACACAAGGCGTATTATTATTGTTTTTTACACACAAAAAATTTAAATGTAAAAGTGAAACGTGAATAAATATAATGTTAAAAATCCGAAGGTAGTTTATCTTTTTTTTTTTTTTTTTTTTTTTTTTTTTTGTAACACACACGCATAATAAATAAATAAATAAATAAATATATCTCGAGGTCAAAGTTTACCGTTCATCAAGTTTATTAATTAATAAACTCCTACTAGCCCTAATATTTTCCTAATTTTAGTTTCAGCAGATTCGGAAATAGGAGGGTGGGCGCATATTTTTGCAGTGCATTTTCGAGGATATCTCTGAAAATATAATACCTAAAATTAAAATTAATATATTTTTGAGTTCGGTATTACGAGATCTTTCGCACGATATACAAAAATAAAACTTTTTTTTTTTTTTTTTAAGTAACTTAATTAGACCCCTAAATTTATTCTAAACATATTTGTGATTGGCTAATAATCTGATAGTATATTACTTTTAAATGCTAAAGGTGTAAAATTAACAACTATAATATAAATTAAAATAACTTTTATTAGTTGTTTTACATGTTTCGACTCTTCTGAGTCATTTTCAAAAACAAAATGAGAATATTCTAAAGCTGCACGGGCTTTGAAGTTATTATTTACACGTACTTTAAAAAAAAAAAAAAAATTACGCACGTTATCTATTATTTTTTACTTGATTGTTTATTTTCATATCTTTGAGCATGGAGTAATTCTAGCCACAGTTTCGGTAAATTAAAAGATGCCGCATCGTTACATATTGTATTTTTGCGCGTGAGTATCTCTATGGTTTCTCTTATTATGGATGGATAGTGTAGACTGGAGGGAAATATTATTTTACTTTCATTGAAATTTATTTGGATGGTTTCTTCTTGATATAATCTTGCTAGGGCTGTAGTTTTTCTATTGTATTTAATATCAGCTATATGCTCTTTTTTTCTGCAATTAAATTTCCTGCTGGTCATGCCTATGTAGTAATTCTTGGATCCGTCTTCTTTAGTTATTTTTTATATTGTAATAATATGATATTCTGAAAATATGTGGCTAAAAAGGTTTTATATAACTTTCCCAAGTTGTGAACTTTCCACGTCCCATAGTTTACGAGAAAAAGGGCTCTAACAGTCGGACACAGGAGATATCTTATATTGGTTTCGTTTTTTCTTTTTAAATACAAAACCTTTTTTTTTTTTTTTTTTAATAATAAAATAAAAGGAAACATTCTCTAAATTTTAGTAGAACCTCTCCTAAAAATGTAACACCCTCCCGCGCTAAACGATCTTCTCTCTTTTACCGAAAAATGGGGGAAAAAAAGTTTGTTTGAATAGTTATTGAAAAAAGAAACTGAGATTTTCATGCATTTCAGAACAAAAATAAAAAAAAGAAAAAAACATTGGTTTATTTTTTCACCACTATTGATATTCCAAAATTCCATTAATGTGAATTGTGACAAAAATATTAGCAACTATGAATTTTAACAAACATTTAAAATGAACTGTATTCATTGCCAACGATGAAATGTTGCTTTCCGATATTTATCGCTATTTCTATTTGTATTTATTGTTTATATTTCGATTAAATTTTAATATATTGCATAAATATCTCTCGTTAATTATTATTTTTTTTCTTTATATCTTTTTCTATTCTTTATATCTTTTTTCTTTTTTTTTTTTTTTTTTTTTTTTTTTTTTAAAGTTTAATTCACAATTTGTTGAGAATATATCATTTTGAAACACGGTGAATTAATTGCGAAAACTATAAGTAATATTTAGAAAATTTTAAGTTTTAAAGTATAACGATTCATGTTGAATATATTAAGTTTCTCTTTATTATTTTGCCCAAATACCCTATCTCTAAATAAACTCGAATTTACTTTCTATATATTATGGCAATAGATTTAGCTGTGTAATAATAAAACAAAAATTTTTGCTCGTCTGATTCATAACAATAATAATCAAGTACATATATATATATGTATATATGTAGGTATATATATATATATATATATAGTAATAATAATAATCTATATGAACTTTTAAAATATTAATAATTAAAAAAATAATAATAACTGGCAAAAACGCATGCAGTCAATTTATTTTATAATTGGAGATATACGGAGATATAGAACTAACATTCTACAATTAAAATTTCGAAACTATTGCTAAAATTGAAACAAGTTTAGTTTAATACATAGATAGTCACCAGCAATAATGGTTTATCACTGAACTCATGGTTAAATTTTTTTTCTTCTTTTTTTAATATAATTATATATAAAGAGCAGTTATTAATTTTGCAGCTAAATAATCTTCTATTTAACTTTCTCGCTCATCCGAATCTTATATAAGAGTACAAATTGGGGACACAATACTAGGGACACAAACTCCTCACAATTAAAAGTTACTTGATTAAAGGTTATTTCAGGAAACATTTCGCTATTAATTATGAGAAAGAGTAAGTATTATCGCGAATTTTGAATGTAAGAAAGGATAAACCTTGAGTATCCTGACTTAGAGAAAATCAATTTGATATATCTGAACTTAAAAGAATACAATGCAATTTCATAACTTTTTTGCTAAAATAAAATTTTTAATTAAAATGTACATTAATATAGTGGTAATGACTATTAAGTTTTTATTTTAGATAAATTGTTTATGAATTTCTTTGCTGTAGAAAAAATTATACTATTATAATTTAGATATACTAAAAATTGTTTTGTTATTACAATCAAGCCATATGAAATATTTCAAGAAATACATCAAGCTATTAAAATTTTTTATCGCATATAAATAATAAAACATCATTTTCTGTTTAATTCTTTTTCCATTTAAAAATTTTAAAACTGTATGCATAATAAAAAAATCCCTGACGGCTCGGCCTACAGGCACAGGTAGATTTCGAATACGCAGATCGTAGGGCGCCTGTTTGTTGGGAATTGCGGAAGAAATTATCTTTTTGCCATGATGCCTCAGTTGGGACCGCTCACTTCGAAATCTAACTTGTTTTTTTCAGGTAGAGCCGCAGGGATTTTTTTTTCTTCTATAAGAGTTGGTTTTATATAAGGAACTTGTCAATATAAAAGTTTTAGATAATATTAAGAGGATTTATAATAAATCTAAGCGGATTTGATATTTTGTGAATAGACGAAGTTATGAATTTTTATCTTCTAACCCCCCCCCCCCCTGGTGCCATTTTTAGTTACATCAAAAATTTATTATAAATAAATTTTCGGCCCTTTTCATAGAAGTAATAATTTTAAGCGGATTCGATACGTATCATAATTAAGAAGTTATGGGGTTTTTTCTGTTTTCACAACCCCCCCCCCCCTTTGTGTCGATTTTGCCCATTAACGAACTTGACCGATATTTTATGCCCCTTGATTTTATGTATCAGTTTGGAAGAGATTTATGCATAATAATTGCAGTTATCGTGTCCATAAAAAAGTGACATAGATAGATAGACAGGTGAAGTAGTTTGGGTTCTGGGAGTCATAATCGGCGTAGATCTTGAAATTTTTTTTCAAAAATTCCAACTTAGGAAAGAATGTAATAGGTAGGACCCAAACCGTTTGGGTAGGGTGCGGGTAAAAGCGGGTAATGTGATCCTATGCAGGACTCTAATTGGAAGGTACTCTTATTCAGAAACTAAGATTTTTCATTTTTTAGTAAAGATAAAAAGTTTATTATTAAACGATGTCAAAACTGGTGTTTTGAACCGAATTTCCGAGAACTACAGCCCAATTAAGGGGATCCTAAGACAGAAATCGTTTAATAACTTAATAATAAATAAATGAATTAAAATTAATCTATTAAACCTTACAAATATAGTTATTTTTTAAGTAAAGCTTCGGTTTTAAATGCATCGTTTCTAAAAAATAAAGAAAATAATAATTTAAAATAAAGTCTAATCTGAGAAGAAACGTACAAAAATTGTTGATAAGTAATTCCTATTTTCTGTTAAAAATCTGACTTTTTGAAAACATTTTAGGAGACATAAAAACATCTTTTTTTCTGGAAACCAGATGTCAATGAAAGGATCTTTTCCTGGAAACAACCAGATGTCCATAAGGGGTATCTTAAGGGGCTATCTATTTAATGAATAGAGGAAAAGATCAACAGAAATTGTGTGCTGTTTGAATAAGAAATCGATCATTCTCTAATTGACTTATTTCCGGTTGTATGCTTCCAAAATCCACAAGTATTTATTAAAGTACTTGGGAATCAAAATGGTGGTGATTCTACTTTTTTCAAAAATCCTTATCTATGCTATCAACTGTACCTTTGACACTCCCTTTCACACCACTGATTGATAATATACGTGAAATTGTCGTAATCCTGTGTGTGTGTGCGGGGGGGGGGGGGCATGAGGGCTGCAGCCCCGGGCCCATAATTGATTCAGGGGCTCTCGGCAATGGCTGAAGTTGCATTAAAGTTTCGTTTAAAAAAGTACTTAATTTTTAATTTGAAAAAAACAAAGAATTTAATTTTGCTACTAAAATGTTAACAATACCCTTTAATGAGGAGAAAAAAGTCATGTTTGAAGTGTCAACTTCCGTCACTTATTCCTTTTGCAGTTTTAAAGCTTTGCAAGTCTGACTAAATGCTCTGTTGCTAAGCTGTTCTTGCAGAATTTTTATCCTCTTTTGCCTGAGACCAGGGCCCCGACTTAGACAATCTCCAAGGGGCAAGATTCATCATTCTGAGGGCCACCTCCTATATCGGACCTTAAAAACAGTGGTGTAGCCCTGGAAAAAAAGTAGGGGAGGGGCGCTCGTAGTCTGGAACTTTAGTGTTCGTATCAGCGATAGTGCAAACTTGATTTTGAATCTGCTTTTCATTTTGAATTGTACAGAAAAGTAATTGAATTTTTTTATTCAAATTTAATTTAAACTAAATTAGTTAAAATTTACAACCAAAATACAAACTTGCTATCAAAGTCGCACAATTTTTTCTTCATTAGTCTTCATTAGTTTTAGCTAAAGTCGACCAATACAGGGTGTCCGGGAAAATTTAAACACACTTTATTTTCAGGTAGATTTCTTAAGAAATACTACCTATTGCATTCTCCCCTAAGTTGGAATTTTTGAAAAATTTTTGCAGATCTACGCCGATCATGACTCCCAGAACCCACAATCACCCCCAGTTCAAAACTTTATCTATCCATCTATCTATCTATCTATCTATCTATCTATCTATCTATCTATCTATCTATGTCACTTTTTTATGGACACGATAACTCCAATAATTCTGCACAAATCTTTTCCAAACTGTTACATAAAATCAAGGGGCATAAAATCTCGGTCAAGTTCGTTAATGGGCAAAATCGAACCAAGGGGGAGGAAATGGGGGGGGGGCTTTTTGTGAAAACAGAAAAAAACGCCATAATTTCTGAATTATGAAACGTATCCAATCCGTTTAAAGTTATTATTACTTCTAGGAAAAGGGCCGAAAATTTACGTATGACAGATTTTTGATATCCTTAAAAATGGCCCCAAGGGTGGGGCGAAAGGGGGGTTTTAGAAGAAAAAAATTCATAACTTCGTCAATTCACAACATATCCCACCCGCTTAGATTTATTATAAATCTTCTTAATATTATCTAAAACTTTTATATTGACAAGTTTTTTATAAGACCAACCCTTATAGCTAAAAATAAATAAATAAATAAATAAATAAAAATCCCTGCCGGCTCCACCTGCAAACAAGTTACGTTTCGAAGTGGTCCGTGCCAACTGCCGCATCACAGCAAAAAGGTCACTTCTTCCGCAATCCCCAACAAACCGGCGCCCCATGGTCTGCATCTTCCAAATTTACCTGTGCCTGTAGGCCGAGCCGTCAGGGATTTTTTTTTATAAATAAATTAGTTATCATCGAGTTATAAGCGATTCGCGTCTCGTGACGACACGTTTTTCCCTTATCTCGTGCTGTCGCGTTGGGAATTCGGTTCAAAACATCGAATTTGACGGTATTTTCTAGGAAAAGGCCGAAAATTTATGTATGACAGATTTTTGATATCCTCAAAAATGGCCCAAGTGGGGGAAAGGGGGGTTTTAGAAGAAAAAAATTCGTAAATTCGTCAATTCACAATATATCAAATCCGCTTAAATTTATTATAAATTCTCTTAACATTATCTAAAACTTTTGTATTGACAAGTTTTTTATAGGACCAACCCTTATAGCAAAAAAAAAAAAAAAAAAAAAAAAAAAACCCTGGCGACACCGCCTACAAACAAGTTAGGTTTCGAAGTGGGCGGTTCATCGGTTCCGCATCATGGCAAAAAGGTCATTTCTTCCAAAATTCCAAACAAACAGGCGCCCCACGGTCTGCGTCTTCGAAATCTACCTGTGCCTGTAGGCCGAACCGTCAGGGATTTTTTTTAATTGTAAGCCTACTAAGTAGTCATTGTAAGATGCAAAAACGTTTTAAATAAGGTAGGAAATATGCAGGCACAGGCTATATAACAAATTAGAAAAGCTATGAAATATTACAAGAAAGATGTAACAGTAATACAGACTATGATGCACATATGCACTTGCCCTTAAACATAAGTTAATTTTTTTTTTAAAATTATGTTTCTAAGTTTTAAAACTACATTGTCTTTTTTACATGATCTCTTCTTCTGCAGCTTTTTATTTAGATATATTTCATGTTTTATTATATACTTGTTAATATTTAATTTTGTTCTAAAAAAGGCTATAGGCCCTATTTTCACTGATGAAATACTATTTAAATTGTTCGGAAAAGTGGTATAAGTCAGCTTTCTATCTTCATTTTATAATTAATGTTAAATATATAGGTAAGCATTTTTTTAAGGATAATTTTACGGAAAGGAAATTTTTTCTGACAAATTTTATACAGAACAGCGTTTAAAATTTTTAAATATATATATATAGATATATGTATGTATATTAAATAATGGGAGGATTATATCATTGACAATATTATTTCAATATTGTTTTATTATCTTATTTTTAAAATATTATAATTTAAATAACCTATTTATTAGCGATGAGATGGGCTGAGTCCGGACCTGACACGGGCTGGGGCTTAAACTGAAAATTTTATTGATTCAAAAATGAGAAAATGGAATAGAAAACTTGTTATTGGAGAAACAAGAAAGTTGTTCTGAAAGTGCTTTACAATCCTTTAAAAATCAGTTTGACATTGATTTGAATTGTCACTGATGTGATATAAGGAGAAATACACTATATTTCCAATGATGACCGGTCACTTGCGATTTTAGACGTTTTGTTAAATATCAGGAAAGATACATGAGGAATTATTCTGGAACTTCAGGAGTGTAAACAACATGATAAACGTCATATATTTCCGCGAAGATTTTTTCCCGAAACACCATAAGGGGCCGTCAACAATTGAAGAAAAACGAATATCTTTTGGATAACCCTGTAAAAACTAATATTGCAAAAAGCATTCAAACTGTAGATTATGATTAAGTGGCTTATTGTAATAAGTTGGGTTCATTTTTATGAAGATAGCATGTATACTCGAAGAGCAATTCAGGTTTTTATAAAAACAGTCCCAAATTTTACCAAGTTTTTTACTTATAATTTACAGAGTTTTTAATATAAAAACAAGTTATTTTCAGAAAATATGACAAACAAAATTATACACCGTACCCTGTAATCAGAATCAAACAAGAACGAAAGATCATGCGTCAAGCATAGATTATGTAGCACTTTCCAACACTTCGAAAATAATTTTACAAAACATACCGTTTAATAAGCTAAAAGGTAACATCTAAGTAAACAATTTGGAAAACGCATAACATATTTAAAAACATAATTTCAGGAATTTCCAACAGATATAATATTCGGAAAAATATCCGAATACTTTTATTCAGCCCTGTATATGATCTATAGATTTGTATATATACTATATAGGATGCTAAATTTTAGTTTAGTTAGGAAACGCGTAGCACAGTTTAAAATTATCCTTCTGGAGTTTCTGTCAATAAACGGAAATGTGTTCGCGAACTTTTGTGCTACACCACGTAATAGACAAAAAGCGAGTTATAATTAAAATCGCGTTCAGTAACTTAAAACGCTCTTCCAGGAATTATTAACAGACAGTAGAGAATTCTTTTGAGTGTCTCTGTAAATGAACGATGACTGCTATACACACACTATTCTGTAGTAAGCCTCTTGTAATGCACCTTAGTAATATATATATATTTCAAAGCGTTTAAAATAGTGAAACATTATTTAAATAAACCGCAGACGATTTTTCTCCATAGACGTAATGTAACGGAATTCTTTTGACTGTCCCTGTAAAGTAACTCTAAGTGCTACGCGCACCCTATTCCATATTAAGCTTCTTCTATTGCACCTTAGTGATATATATAAATTTCAATGCGTTTAAAATAGTGAAACATTATTAAAATAAACCGCAAATGATTTTTCCCCATAGACCGCAATGTAACGGAATTCTTTTGAGTGTCCCTGTAAAAAAACTATAAGTGCTGCACACTTCCGTTGAAATAGGGAACTTGCTATAGATAACGACAATAACATATAAAAATTGCAGAGCAATCCAAGCCTATTTACGGGAGTTAGAACACGGACAGACGGCAGACGGCAGACGGCTGACGGCCAGACAAACCGAAGTCGAAAGCACTTTTCAACTAGGTTGGAAAGTGCTAAAAAGAATAAAAATTGTATGAAAAATGAGCAGGTTTACTAAATATTGTTTCACTGCGCATGCGCGAATTCAATCAAAATATACTGTGCATAATATATTAGCTAAATGTATAGACCAACATTTATGAAAGTCTCAAAAACATAGCTTGAAAATTCTAATAGTAATCGTCGATAGAATAAGCTCGAATTTCGCTGTTCCCAAAAGGAAGCAAAAAGATGAGGGGTTGTATCCAAATATTAGCTTATGAAAGTTGACATAATAAGAATGAAGTGTCTCTCATTCTATATTTGATACAACCCCTCATCTTTTGGCTTCCTTTTGGGAACAGGAAATTTCGAGCTTATTCTATCGACGATTAATATCAGAATTTTCAAGCTATGTTTTTGAGACTTTCATAAAAGTTGCTCTGTATATTTAGCTAATATATTATGCACAGTATATTTTGATTGAATTCGCGCATGCGCAGTGAAACAATATTTAGTGAACCTGCTCATTTTTCAAACAATTTTTATTCTTTTTTAATTCTGATTGCAGGGTGTTGTGTACAATTTTGTTTGTCATATTTTCTGAAAATAACTTGTTTTATATTAAAAACTCTGCAAATTATAAGCACAAAACTTGATAAAATTTGGGACTGTTTTTATAAAAGCCTGAATTTCTCTTCGAGTATATATGCTTTCTTCATACAAATGAACCCAAATTATTACAATAATCCACTTAATCATAATCTACAATTTGAATGCTTTCGCAATATTAGTTTTTACAGGGTTATCAAAAATATATTCGTTTTTCTTCAATTTGTTGACGGCCCCTTATAAGGGTTTCGGGAAAAAATCTTTGCGGAAATATATGACTCCTATCCTGTTGTTTACACTCCTGAAGTTTCAGGATAATTCCTCATGCATCTTTCCAGATATTTAACAAAACGTCTAAAATCGCATGTGACCGGTCATCATTGGAAATATAGTGTATTTTATGTGATTATGAAGCCTTTCCACGGTCAGTAGTGTTAGTAACATAAAGAAACCTTGGGATATCCCTTATTTATCTTCGCTTTCTATTTTAAATCATTTTCCAGAATTACTCTAAAACAGAACTCGTGTCTTCCTGCCATCATTGGGTAATGATATAAAAAAAAAAATCCCTGACGGCTCGGCCTACAGGCACAGGTAGATTTCGAAAACGCAGATCGTGGGGCACCTGTTTGTTGAGAATTGCGGAAGAAATGACCTTTTTTGCCATGATGCGGTAGTTGGAAGCGCCCACTTCGAAACATAACTTGTTTGCAGGCGGAGCCGACATGGATTTTTTTTTTTTTTTTTTTTTTTTTTTTTTTGCTATAAGGGTTGGTCCTATAAAAAACTTGTCAATATAAAAGTTTTAGATAGTATTAAGAGGATTTACAATAAATTTAAGCGGATATGATATCTTTTGAATTGACGAAGTTATGAATTTTTTTCTGCTTAACCCCCCCCCCTTTTTTTCCCCTTGTGGCCATTTTTAATGATATCAAAAATCCGTCCTACATAAATTTTCGGCCCTTTTCCTAGAAGTAATTATAACTTTAAACGGATTCGATACGTATCATAATTAAGAAATTATGGGGGGGGGGGTCTGTTTTCACAAATTCCCCCCCCCCATTCCCCCCTTGGTTCGATTTTGCCCATTAACGAACTTGACCAAGATTTTGTGTCCCTTGATTTTAAGTGAAAGTTTGGAAGAGATTTGTGCATAATTATTTGAGTTATCGTGTCCATAAAAAAGTGACATAGATAGATAGATAGATAGATATGTATATATATAAAGTTTTGAACTGGTGGTGGTTTCGGGTTCTGGGAGTCATGATCGGCGTAGATCTGCAAAAATTTTTCAAAAATTCCAACTTAGGGGAGAATGTAATAGGTAGTATTTCTTACGAAATCTACCTACAAAAAAAAAAAAAAAAAAAAAAAAAAAAATGTGACTGTTAGCAGATTTCTGTGAGTGATAGGGTACAAATAAAAAAATTGCTATTCTAAATAGATTTTCATGGTCATAAAAATCACGAAACAAGTCCATGAGGGAGTATTTAGATTTAATACTTATTTCCATGTTAGAAGACATTTTTAAAGGAGAAAATTATTCATGAATTTTTTTTTAAAACTTTATTAACAATTTTCTACTGTGGAGCTTTTGGTATCGGGCTCGGGCTCCGTAAAAACTCCTCATCTCTACTACTTATCTCCAACAGGTAACAATTTAAAGCACGTGTCAATCTTTATGGTATACTCTGTATATCGGCCAATATATTATACTTATTATTCTTAAATATTTGTAAAATTAATTGTATTGCAATATTAATGTGTGAGGGAAAGGCCAGTATTATTTTTTTTTTTTCAAAAATATAATTTTATTCAATTTAAACATATATAAAGCAATAATTTCCTATAAATGCTAATGTATACATTCGAATTATTTTGAGTGACTATGTACAGAAATTAAAGATCATATACGCATCTCATAACACGCTAAAATTTTAATCAGCTGCAAAACTCATTTCAAGAAACGTCCAGCCATAGGCAGTTGTGCATTTGCATTTTTTTTGGGTGGCTTAATTAGTATTTTATTCAAGTGAAAAATGCATAATATAATCAAAAACACACGTTTCCAGCAACAGAGCCCATAGATAACAATGTGTCCGGATTCTTTTGTGTGGGAGGTACTAAAATAAGTACTATAATTGTTCTATGCACTGTTTTCCATAACAAACATGCAGCAATGGTCCTTACTAACATATATATTTTTTTCAGTTTTAAAAAGTATAACATCATTAAAATAAATTTCAAACAATTACTGATACTAGATCACGGTGTTTCGAAATATCTTTGAATGTCGCTGTCTAGACCAACATACGATCCTAATCAACAATGATCCTAACCAACATACGATCCGATTTAGGATAATATGTTGGTCTAGGTCGCTGTAAACAAACGATAAATGCTATTTTCAATAAAGAAAATGTGGTAACGATTTTCAATACCATTTGTCATTTTCGTTAAGTAATATAACTTCATTCATGTGTATTTCAAGCAATTTCAACGTCCATAAACAGTAATATGAAATAACTTTTTTTTTTCTCTCGTAAAGGAAATATTGATACAAGCATATGCATTGCATACGTTTTCTAAGAAATTTTTAAAAAGGAACCCCCACTCTCTGACGTCGATATTTTTTCGAATGTCACGGACTTAAACAGTACTTTGCGTAATAACTAAGAAGCATTGGCCATTGACAATAGTCTTGTATCTTGGTCTCGTGAATAAAGTTATGTAAGATAGACAAAAATTCAAAGGATGTGTTATTTTTTTTATATAAACTTTCAATTTAATATTATAAGAAGGATCTAGGACGTGTGAATGCTTTACATTTCTTTGATCTTTATAAATGTTTTTATTAAATTTTCAATAAAGAAAAGTGCGTAACTAATTTGTTTATCCTTGTAAGAGTATGTTGGACTTGAAGAAAACCATTTTTAATGTGTTGATTATGTGGCTTAAAATAAAGAAAGATAAAGAAAAAGTTTCAATTTTATTACGCCTCTCATGTTAGGTAGATTGTTTATGAAATATTTTTATTGTCATTTTGTTAACTTATTAATCTAAGTTAATTTGTTTACTATGAACTTCATTATATTTAAGTAGCTTTACAAACACATCGTTATCATATTAAAATTTTCATATTCATGTGTGCATATATATATATCGTTTTGTACATTTACTAAAAATCAATCTGTATGGGCTAAACTGCTTAATACTCTCACATTAATTTATTTAATAAATTGTTTCATATTTTTCAAAAAAATTGACTTATTTCACCCAAACTGAAAAATTTTAGCATACATTTGGAGCTTTTAGTTCAATGCTAAGATATGGACTGAAATAGAAAAATAAATTTTCCAAAATTTTGAAGGTGTGCAATTTTTTTTCTTAATCGGGAGAAAATATATAGATATTTTTTTTTAAATAAAAGTTTATCTCACGCTTACATTTTCTGTCAAAATTGTGGGCTTTGCCCCTACGAGCTTCGCTTGATCGGCTTGACAACCCCCATCCAGCCAGACTCCATAGGCTCTAAAAAGTAAAAACATGCTAACTTGCTTTGTTTTAAAAAGATTACCCGATATGATATTATCAGGACCAGTGGAGATTTTCTGAAATCGGGTTGCTATTAATTTTCATTTGACTGAGGGGGGGGGGGGGGGGGTTCAGTTTCAAAGATTGCATCCGCCACTGGCAGCTGTTTTCGTGATTGATAAAGCAAGATCTATGAAACATTCGAAAATAAGCTTGTATAAAACGGTTAAGTAAAAGTGTCGCTGCCTCTCAGACTTTTAAAATAACGGCTAAAAGAAAAGTTTTTTTTAATACGCTGTAAGAAAATAGTTTTAAATATATCGTTTTAAATATGACGCGAATTTCCCCATTTAATGCTTCTCGCACGTAATAATTTAATTATTTTAAAGGGTTTTTTTTTCTCTTTTAATATTCAAGTGAAAATATTTTTTTAACTGAAAAGAGTTTGGAAATATTATTATTTGAGCTTTTTAAAATTTGACAACAGTAGATGAAAAACCGCATTTTCGAAATTCAAATAAATCTCCACTCATGTAATAAAATTTTAAATAATAATTTAAAAAAACCCTCAAAAAATTAGACAAATTAAAAAAAAATATTGGACACTATGCCTATCACAATTTAATCACGTATGTTCCTGCAAAAGATGGTTATATTGCTGTGCATAGTTTTTGATCCTATAAAACTTATGTAAAAGAGTATCTTTTGAATCTTGACCGATTTTGACATTAAATAGCGCTTTAAATATTTTTTTGGCTTAACAACTGTTTGCTGCATAGTGTTTATCAGACATTTCTCTATGAAACTATTATTTTTCACGTTTGTATAGTCAATAATTTTGTTAAATGTAAGCCTCCGGTTACAAAGAGCTCCGGTCACAATAAATTCAATTATGGCACCAGCAGCGTTATTTATTTATTTTTATTTATTTATTTATTTTTTTTTTTAGAATAGAGAGATATAAAATAAACCAAATAAAAAATTCATACGCAATAGAATTTTTTTATTTTAAATGAATATATTATTTAAATAAATTGATGATTTCCAGTAGTATTAATTTAACTTTACAGCACATTTAACTTTTCATAATATTTTTCGCTTATTAGTTTAACATTATTGTTAAAAGAGTTAAACTGTTAAAACAGTGATTTCAATTGCATTTTTACATTTTAAACTGCCATTAAAACTAATTATGAAAATATTTTTAAAAAATAACAAAAATAAATAAATAAATTTTACCTAACATTACTTTAGTTGAAAATAAATTTTGTCCCATTTAAATAGCTTGGCTTTTAAACTTCATGAATGCTAGCTGAATGGAACAAAATAAAATTAATCAGCATAAAAAAATTCTTGTTTCTTAAGTTGGTATTATTTTTAAATATTACTATATCTATATGTATATTACTGTAGACTCTGAATTATCTAACACTCATTGGACCAGGAATATGTCGGAAAATCTGAATAATCGGATAATCGAAAGGACATTATCAGATGCATTTTTTTAAATATATAAAAATAAACTGTAATTACAGTTATATAAATGAAGTAAATAGCTATTATCATAAAGTAAAATAAACAACTGTTATGAAAGAAAAAATATAAATGAAAATAGGACAAATTTATGAAAGAAATTCTGTAATTACCTATAATTTTATTTTTATTTTATTTTTATTTTTTTGCCGTAAGTAAAAATAATACAAATTCACTAAATTCGTAAACGCCGAAAATTATTAAAATTCAAAGTGTCATAAGTCGGTAAGTTTTGGCCGTATAAAAATGGAATAACGCCATAAAAGAAAATATTTATTTGAAGAAGTGAAAACTTTCCTAGATAGAAATTATATTCATTTGATCTATATGTTCCTTTGAACTATGCACAGATAATGTGGCAAATATGTCCGGGAAATACGAAGGAATCCACGCCCACATAAAGGAAGAAAATAATTTTGCACAGTTTGTACCTTGAGTAGGCCTTTCCCTAAATTTAGTTGGCGTAAATTCTCTGTAGTCTTACCTTGAAGCAATAAATTTCTCTTTTTTTACTTATAAGAAACTGCATTTTTTTTTTTTTTTTCTAGTTCATCTAATAAATGTTCACCTAATAATTGTTTTTGACGGTGTCCTGCAATCATTTGCTAATTATAGGCAACGGCAATTTTTCTAATTAGCTTGTTTTATAATAACGAAGAGCTGAAATAAAAATGTTTAAAAAAAATGTTAAAAATGGGCACCAGCAACGAAAAACTTGTATATCTTAAAAATATGTGTATAACAAAATGGTGCTGTCATTACAAATCTGTAAAATCAATGCATTTAAGTTATGACAATATTTTGTGTGTTTTAGAAAGTATAAGTGCGAACTCTGGAGACAAACTTGAAGGTAGAATGCAGGCAACCCATCAAAGAAGGTTTCAAAATTTGAATGTGTATTCATGTGTACACTTTGGGTTGATATTTTTCAGCGGCTCAACAAGTAAGTTCTTCACTTCGAAAACCAACGTTTCATCTGCTTGATGGTTGCAACCATTTGGAATCTCTCTTAAAATATATTGATATCCAAAGAGAAAATTTTGAAAATTTTAGAGTGAAAGCTTTTTTACCAAGCCAGAAAGCTTCGTGAAATTTTCAGGAAAATCGACTTCCAAAAAAAAAAAAAAAAAAAAATACTAATGGTGATAAGCACAATGAAATTACATAGCAGTGTCATTTTTAGGTAGATTTCGTAAGAAATACTACCTGTTTTAATCTCCCCTAAGTTGGAATTTTCGAAAAATTTTTGCAGATCTACGCCGATTATGACTCCCAGAACCAAAAACCACCCCCAGTTCAAAACTTTATCTATCTATCTATCTAACTATCTACATCTACCTATCTACATCTACCTATTTGTATCTATGTCACTATTTTATAGACACGATAACTCGATTAATTCGGCACAAATCTCTTCCAAACTGATACATAAAATCAAGGGACATAAAATCTTGGTCAAGTTCGTTAATGGGCAAGATCGAACCAAGGAGGGGAGAGGGGGGGCTTCATCTGAAAATATAAAAAAACCCATAACATCTTAATTTTGATACGTATCAAATCCGTTTAAAGTTATTATTACTTCTAGGAAAAGGGTCGAAAATTTATGTATAACAGATTTTTGATATCATTAAAAATGGCCCCAAGGCGGGGGGGGGGGGGTTTAGAAGAAAAAAATTCGTAACTTCGTCCATTCACAAGATATCAAATCCGTATAATTTATCATAAATTATCTTAATATTATCTAAAACTTTTATATTGACAAGTTTCTTTTTAGGACAAACCCTTTTACCAAATAAATAAAATAAAATAAAAACAAAAAAATCCCTGCCGGTTCCGCCTGCAAACAAGTTAGATTTCGAAGTGGGCGGTCCCAACTGCCTCATCATGGTAAAAGGTCATTTCTTCCGCAATCCCCAAGAAACAGGCGTCTTTGAAATCTACCTGTGCCTGTAGGCCAAGCGCGAGGGGATTTTTTAGGTATAGATTTCGTAAGAAATACTAGCTATTACATTCTCCCCTAAGTTGGAATTTTTGAAAAATTTTTGCAGATCTACGCCGATCATGATTCCCTAAACCCAAAATCAACCCCAGTTAAAAACTTTATATATCTATCTATCTATCTTTCTATCTGTCTATCTATCTATACGTCAGTTTTTTATGGACACGATAGCATCAATAATTCGGCGCAAAATCTCTTCCAAACTATTACATAAAATCAAGAGGCATAAAATCTAGGTCAAGTTCGTTAATGGGCTAAATCAAACCCGGGGGGGGGGGGGGGGGCTTTTTGTGAAAACAGAAAAAAAACCATAATTCCTTAATTGTGATATGTGTCGAATCCGTTTAAAATTATTATTACTTCTAGAAAAAGTGTCGAAAATTTATGTATGACAGATTTTTGATATCATTAAAAATGGCCCCAAGGGGGGGAGGGAAGGGGGGTTTTAGAAGAAAAAAATTCATAGCTTCGTCAATTTACAAGATATCAAATCCGCTTAAATTCATTATAAATCCTCTTAATATTAAATCTTTTATATTGACAAGATTTTTATAGAACCCACCCTTATAGCAAAAAAAAATATATTTTCCGGCTCCGCCTGCAAGCAAGTTAGGTTTCGAAGTGGAAGGTTCCAACTGCCGCAACATAGCAAAAAAGTTACTTCTTCTGCAATTACTAATAAACAGACGCCCCACGGTCTGCGTCTTCGAAATCTACCTGTGTAGGCCGAGCCGTAAGGGATTTTTTTAGGTAGATTTCGCAAGAAATACTACCTATTACATTCTCCCCTAAGTTGGAATTTTTGAAAACTTTTCGAAGATCTACACCGATTATGACTCCCAGAACGCAAATCCACCCCCCAGTTCAAAACTGTATCTATCGATCTATCTGTCTATCTATGTCGCTTTCTTATGGACACGATAACGTCAATAATTCTGCACAAATATCTTCCAAACTGATACATAAAATAAAGGGGCATAAAATCTCGGTCAAGTTCGTTAATGGGCAAAATCGAACCAGGGGGGGGGGGCTTTTTCTGAAAACATAAAAAAATCCATAACATCTTAATTTTGAAACGTATCGAATCCGTTTAAAGTTATTACTTCTAGGAAAAGTGTCGAAAATTTATGTATAACAGATTTTTGATATCATTAAAAATGGCCCCAAGGGGGGGGGGGAAGGGGGGTAGAAGAAAAAACTTCGTAACTTCGTCCATTCACAAGATATCAAATCCGTATAATTTATCAGAAATTCACTTAATTTTATCTAAAACTTTTATATTGACAAGTTTTTTATAGGACCAACCCGTATAGCAAAAGCAAAATTAAAACAAAAAAAAATCCCTGCCGGTTCCTCCTGCAAACAAGTTAGATTTCGAAGTGGAAGGACCCAACAGCCTCATCATAGCAAAAGGTCATTTCTTCCGCAATTCCCAACTAACCGGCGCCCCACTGTCTGCGTCTCCGAAATCTATCTGTGCGATAACGTAGGCCTGTAGTCCAAGCCGTCAGGGTTTTTTTTAGGAAGATTTCGTAAGAAATACTACCTATTACATTCTCCCCTAAGTTGGAATTTTTGAAAAATTTTTGCAGATCGAC
Source organism: Maratus michaelseni (assembly GCA_963931845.1). Classification (NCBI taxonomy): domain Eukaryota; kingdom Metazoa; phylum Arthropoda; class Arachnida; order Araneae; family Salticidae; genus Maratus; species Maratus michaelseni. Next base: position 81,848,387 of record OZ007599.1, on the reverse strand, counting down.
GCCGATCATGACACCCTGAACACAAAACCAACCCCAGTTGAAAACTTTATATATCTATCTATCTACGCACTTTTTTATGGACACGATAGCATCAATAATTCGGCACAAAATCTCTTCCAAACTAATACATAAAATCTAGGTCAAGTTCGTTAATGGGCTAAATCAAACCGGGGGGGGGGGGGGGGTGCTTTTTGTGAAAACAGAAAAAACCCCATACTTTCTTATTTGTGATACGTATCGAATCCGTTTAAAATTATTATTACTTCTATTAAAAGGGCCGAAAATTTATGTATAACAGATTTTTGATATCATTAAAAATGGCCCCAATGGGGGGAAAAGGGGGGGGGGGTAGAAGAAAAAAATCATAACTTCGTCAATTCCCAAGATATCAAATCCGCTTAAATTTATTATAAATACTCTTAATATTATCTAAAACTTTTATATTGAAAAGTTTTTTATTGGACCAACCCTTATAGCAAAAATAAATAAATAAATAAATAAACACAAAACAAATCCCTGCCGGCTTCGCCTGCAAACAAGTTAGGTTTCGAAGTGGGCGGTTCCGACTGCTGCATCATGGCAAAAAGGTCCTTTCTTCCGCAATTCCCAACAAAGAGGTGCCCCACTGTCTACGTCTTCGAAATCTACCTGTACCTGTAGGCCGAGCCGTCAGGGCTTTTTTTCAAACAGAAACATTTAATGATATTTTTTACAAGCTATGCATTTCTTTAAAAAATTGCATGTTTTTATAAAAAAAAATCTTTTTTTTTTTTAATTTAATTTTTCAATTTAAAATATTATAAAAGGCGTTTCTGTTAGAAAAGTGGTTAAAATTTTATAATGAGGTTGTTGATGAAAATTGAAGAAGAGAAAAGAAACATTTCTCGGAATTTATTAGTAATGTAGATAGATATACAATGCTGTTAAAATACTGCGAAATATATTAATGACAATCAATAACATCTGTTTCCCCAAATGTGTACATTGTATTGAAATTATATTGTATTATCGCTTACAAATTGTGAAGCAAAACGATAGTTTTCTAAACTCAAATTAATAAACAAGAACGAAAAATCATGCGTCAAGCATAGATTATGTAGCACTTTCCAACGCTTCTAAAATAATTTTACAAATCATTACCGTTTAATAAGCTGAAAGATGACATCTAAGTAAACAATTTGGAAAACGCATAACATATTTAAAAACGTAATTTCAGGAATTTTCAATATATACAATATTCGGAAAAATATTCGAATACTTTTATGTAGCCCTGTATATGATCTATAGATTTGTATATGTACATAGGATGCTAAATTTTAGTTTAGTTAGGAAACGCGTAGCACCGTTTAAATTCTCCTTCTGGAGTTTCTGTCAATAAACGGAAATGTGTTCGCGAACTTTTGTGCTGCCCTGTATAGGATCTACAGAATTTATACACACCACGTAATAGACAAAAAGCTAGTTAAGATTAAAATCGCGTTTAGTAACTTAAAACGCACTTCCAGGAATTATTGTTAACAGACAGTAGAGAATTCTTTTGTGTGTCCCTGTAAATGAACGATGACTGCTATACACACACTATTCTGTAGTAAGCCTCTTGTAATGCACCTTAGTAATATATATAAACTTCAATGCGTTTAAAATAGTGGAACATTATTTAAATAAGCCGCAGACGATTTTTCTCCATAGACGTAATGTAACGGAATTATTTTGACTGTCCCTGTAAAGTAACTCTAAGTGCTATACACCTACTATTCCATATTAAGCTTCTTCTAATGCATCTTAGTGATCTATATAAATTTCAATGCGTTTACAATAGTGAAACATTTTTAAAATAAACCGCAAATGATTTTTCCCCATAGACCGCAATGTAACGGAATTCTTTTGAGTGTCCCTGTAAGAAAACTATAAGTGCTACACACTTCAGTTGAAATAGGGAACGTGCCATAGATTACGACAATAACATATAAAAATTGCAGAGCAATCCGAGCATATTTACGGGAGTTAGAGCACGGACAGACGGCCATACGGCCATCCGGCCATACGGCCAGACAAACCGAAGTCATAAGCACTCTTCAACTAGGTTGGAAAGTGCTAAAAATAAACTAAGATCATCTATGCAGGAGCCCAGACTTAGTGGTTCAACGCTAATATCTCTAGAACACGACATCACAGAATGCATTACATTTAATGATGCCATTTAATGATGGCTTTGTTTTATAATAGCAAAAAGCTAAATTAAAAATGGTATTCTATTTATTTTTATAAATAAACAGATGTATTATAATTATTTTAAATGTAGTCAGTTTTTATACGACTGGGAAATTTCTATTTTCTTTGAATGTTTATAAAGTATTTTTGAACTGATTGTGTTTAAACAAACTAATTATGGCTGTATTAAAAAAAAATATATTTTTCCACGCTCAACAACTCAAAATTTTCTGACACATTTTCAGACTCATTTTTAAAAATAAAAACATGAAACTTGGTGGCGTGATTTATGAAGAGATTTATAAGTGATCTGTGTTTTTATTTTTCGTTTAATTAATTAGAAATTGATTTACAAACAATTATTTTCACAGTACGATATTTTTTGTTGTTGTTGTTTTTGTTTCACAGCTATCGCTTCGGGAAATTCGATTCAAAATATCCACTTTGACAGCATTTTTTGAAATATATTCTGCCTTTATCAAAAATTCGACCAATATGAACATTATAATATTTCTGAATAAGAGAACCTGTCAATTGGATGCATTTTAGAGCAAAAATGAATTTAAAAATGAGTCACAAAATAAGCAGTTTGAATACACCCTTAAGATCACCAATGAACATAGCAACAACAACAAAAAAATTATTAGCAATATACATATTAAATTTTTAATATTTGTATTTAAATGTAAAATAAGACAAAGTTGTGTGTGTGGGGGGGGATATTTCAATTAGTGGGTTAGGGGGGCCCAAAATTTTCAGTACCCCCGGGCCCCAAAAATGCTTAATCCGTCTCTGATTTATTACGGTTTTAGCATCATTTCTCTTGCCAAACGAGCGCATTCCTTGCAGAGCTCAGCTGAAGGGTAACGCAGCTATTTGAATAGGCTCATTAATAATAATAAAAAAAAAAACCATATGACACCCCTGCGTTTTTATGGAGAGATACGTAGTGGCCGAATTCAATACTTCCTATGTGGTCAGTCATAAATCAGTCATGTCATTTAAAATAGGATCCCATATCCTAGCTCAGTTATATGACCAACTATAGTACACAATTATAAATGCAGGTGTCCTGCATCTGGTGGTATACTTTTCTTCAAAAAAGAAGCCTCTGGACAAAAAAAAAAAGAAAGAAAAGCAAGTAAATGGGTTGTTAAAAACAAAACCAGGCAAAGAGCTCTCCAAGTGTCCAATATACAATATCGGCAAACAATATACAGTCGGCAAAAACCTTTACTATCTGAAACCGGAGATTGATATCTGTACTCCTTACACATTTTTAACGCATCTGTTATGGGACACTTATCCCCTCAGCATCTGAAGGGGTGTGCAGATTATCCCGCTGAAGGAGGTCATGTCCGAAGCTTGTGATGCAGGCGTGGGAAGGTCATTTCCGCTCAAGACAATAAATTTTGAGGGTGATGGTTATTCAATGACATGGCATGCAGGTGGTCTGTTTTTAAAGTTTTGTTATACAAAAATGATGAAAATATCACTTTTTTTTATTTTGCTAAAACTTTTTACTTTAACTAGTATATTTGAGCGAACTGACAGTTATAAGCGTAGTAAAAACACTTTATGACACTACCCATTTGGTATATCCTAAAGTAAAAATTATCGAAAGATCCAAACATGCTGTCAAAGTTGGGTTTTTGTATTGTAAATTTCAGTAGAAAGACGACACTCTAAGCTTTTTTTTTTATTTAAACGTAAATTCAAAGAAGACATAATTTTCAATCAAATGGCTCCCCTTCCCCTTTTTAGGTAGATTTCGTAAGAAATACTACCTATTACATTCTCACCTAAGTTGGAATTTTTGAAAAAATTTTGCAGATCTACGCCGATCATGACTCCCAGAACCCAAAACCACCCCAGTTCAAAACTTTATCTATCTGTCTATCTATCTATTTATGTCACTTTTTTATGGACACGATAACTCCAATAATTCTGCACAAATCTCTTCCAAACGTATACATAAAATCAAGGGTTATAAAATCTCGGTCAAGTTTGTTAATGCGCAAAATCGAACCGGGGGGGGGGGGGGGGCTTTTTGAAAACAGAAAAAAACCCATAATTTCTTAATTATGATACGTATCGAACCCGTTTAAAGTTATTATTTCTAGGAAAAGGGCCGAGAATTTATGTATGACAGATTTTTGATATCATTAAAAATGGCCCCAAAGGGGGGAAAAAAGTCGAAAGTAGTTTTAGAAGAAAAAGATTCATAACTTCGTCAATTCACAAGATATCAAATCCGCTTAAATTTATTATAACTCCTCATAATATTATCTAAAACTTTTATATTGACAAGTTTTTTTAGGACCAACAATTATAGCAAACAAAAAAAAAAAAAAAAAAAAAAAATCTCTGCCGGCTCCGCCTGCAAACATGCTAGGTTTCGAAGTGGGCGGTTCCAATTCCGCATCATGGCAAAAAGGTAATTTTTTCCGCAATTCCCAACAAACAGGCGCCCCACGGTCTGCATCTTCGAAATCTACCTGTGCCTTTAGGCCGAGTCGTCAGGGATTTTTTTTTATTTAAACGTAAATTCAAAGAAGACATAATTTTCAATCAAATGGCTCCCCCCTCTTTTTAGTTCCAGGACAATTTGATTAATGATATGTGTGGTTTGGTTATTAAATGTATAGTATTTCTTTTTGGTCGACTGTAGTACTTTATTTCACGGTGTTGTACTGTACAAGGTATTGTTTGAAACGGGTAAATACAATGAATGCCTCGGAGGGTGGAACCCCATTAATCGTATTTTCGTATATCATGGTAAAATTTTATTAGTTTCTCGGTGTAAATGAAACATTTGTTACCTCGTTAGTTTTTAACAATTATTTATCAATAAGTTCAATATTTATCAATTCCTTGTCACTTTTTTCCCGCTCTTGTTTTTTCTGTCACTTTTTCCGGTTATCGCCAGCAAAAGAATTATTCAACATCCTCCTCCTCCCCCCCCCCCCACACACACGAAGAAAAAAATTAATCGAAAAAGCAAAATATTATAAATTCTTATTAATCTACACCGAAAAAACTGTAAAATTTATGGATATGAACAAATTTATTGCATAAAAATTAAGACCATTTTGTATTTATATATCAGAGAAGATATTTAAGAATTTTTTATTAAAACTTTTTAAAATGTGTTTTATAAAATAAATAGGATAGAAAATTAAGATTAAAAAGATGATTAAGTAGTAGCTCAAGTTAAAGTTCCAATCAAAGCCAAAAGTTACAATTTTTTTTCCAAAAATTTAGCATAAATTTAAAGTAAAACTTTTTAAAAATTTCTTTAAAAAGATAGAAAATTTAAATTAAAAAGATGGTTAAAGCAGTAGCTCGAGTTAAAGTTCAATCAAAACCGAAAGTTATAAAAAAAATCTTTAAGAATGAAGATTATATAATAGTTTTTAACAATTATTTATCAATAAGTTCAATATCACGGAATCACGTTCGAATCATGGAAAAAAGCGCACCGGAAAAAAGCGCACGGAAAAAAGCGCACCCGGAAAAAAGCGCACCTACATCAGAAAAAATATTCATTTGGAAAAATTCCTACTGTAAATTAAAATATAAATTATTTTAATTAATATGAAAACAAATTATGTTTTGATTGTGAATTTGATACAATTCGTCATTAAAACGACATGCATTAAATGGATGTAAGTTTTTAGCTTACAGGCTATCGAATTTAGGTTGAAACGTCAACGGTAAAAATGTCAACAGGTAAAAGGTCAAAATAAAGATAATACATTACTTATCATTGAACATAAAATTGAGATATATTATTTATTGAGATGCATATATGTCCAGTTATAGAAAACCGATTCTATGTTTTCTAAAGGAAATAGACAGTAATACTGTCTATTTCCCCTTTACTCGTTGTTAGTCGACCCAGTTTCTTTCACATGCTTATAATCGGAGAAAAACGGTCGCACGATTGGAAGTAACTTGCAATTACTCCCCGTCACACAAGGCGTATTATTATTGTTTTTTACACACAAAAAATTTAAATGTAAAAGTGAAACGTCAATAAATATAATGTTAAAAATCCGAAGGTAGTTTATCTTTTTTTTTTTTTTTTTTTTTTTTTTTTGTAACACACACGCATAATAAATAAATAAATAAATAAATATATCTCGAAGTCAAAGTTTACCGTTCATCAAGTTTATTAATTAATAAACTCCTACTAGCCCTAATATTTTCCTAATTTTAGTTTCAGCAGATTCGGAAATAGGAGGGTGGGCGCATATTTTTGCAGTGCATTTTCGAGGATATCTCTGAAAATATAATACCTAAAATTAAAATTAATATATTTTTGAGTTCGGTATTACGAGATCTTTCGCACGATATACAAAAATTTTTTAAGTAACTTAATTAGACCCCTAAATTTATTCTAAACATATTTGTGATTGGCTAATAATCTGATATTCTGAAAATATGTGGATAAAAAGGTTTTATATAACTTTCCCAAGTTGTGAACTTTCCACGTCCCATAGTTTACGAGAAAAAGGGCTCTAACAGTCGGACACAGGAGATATCTTATATTGGTTTCGTTTTTTCTTTTTAAATACAAAACCCTTTTTTTTTGAAAAAAAAGGAAACATTCTCTAAATTTTAGTAGAACCGCTCCTAAAAATGTAACACCCTCCCGCGCTAAACGATCTTCTCTCTTTTACCGAAAAATGGGAAAAAAACAGTTTGTTTGAATAGTTATTGAAAAAAAGAAACTGAGATTTTCATGCATTTCAGAACAAAAATAACAAAAAGAAAAAAACATTGGTTTATTTTTTCACCACTATTGATATTCCAAAATTCCATTAATGTGAATTGTGACAAAAATATTAGCAACTATGAATTTTAACAAACGTTTAAAATGAACTGCATTCATTGCCAACGATGAAATGTTGCTTTCCGATATTTATCGCTATTTCTATATGTATATTTTTTGTTTATATTTTGATTAAATTTTAATATATTGCATAAATATCTCTCGTTAATTATTATTTTTTTTCTTTATATCTTTTTCTTTTCTTTATATCTTTTTGTTTTGTTTTGTTTTCTTTTTTTAAAATTTTAATTCACAATTTGTTGAGAATGTATCATTTTGAAACACGGTGAATTAATTGCGAAAACTATAAGTAATATTTAGAAAATTTTAAGTTTTAAAGTATAACGATTCATGTTGAATATATTAAGTTTCTCTTTATTATTTTGTCCAAATACCCTATCTCTAAATAAACTCGAAATTACTTTCTATATATTATGGCAATAGATTTAGCTGTGTAATAATAAAACAAAAATTTTTGCTCGTCTGATTCATAACAATAATAATCAAGTACACATATATATATGTATATATGTAGATATATATATATATATATATATATATATATATATATATATAGTAATAATAATAATCTATATGAACTTTTAAAATATTAATAATTAAAAAAATAATAATAAGTGGCAAAAACGCATGCAGTCAATTTATTTTATTATTGGAGATATACGGAGATATAGAACTAGCATTCTACAATTAAAATTTCGAAACTATTGCTAAAATTGAAACAAGTTTAGTTTAATACATAGATAGTCACCAGCAATAATGGTTTATCACTGAACTCATGGTTAAATTTTTTTCCTTCTTTTTTTAATATAATTATATATAAAGAGCAGTTATTAATTTTGCAGCTAAATAATCTTCTATTTAACTTTCTCGCTCATCCGAATCTTATATAAGAGTACAAATTGGGGACACAATACTAGGGACACAAACTCCTCACAATTAAAAGTTACTTGATTAAAGGTTATTTCAGGAAACATTTCGCTATTAATTATGAGAAAGAGTAAGATTATCGCGAATGTTGAATGTAAGAAAGGATAAACCTTGAGTATCCTGACTTAGAGAAAATCAATTTGATGTATCTGAACTTAAAAGAATACAATGCAATTTCATAACTTTTTTGCTAAAATAAAATTTTAAATTAAAATGTACATTAATATAGTGGTAATGACTAATAAGTTTTTATTTTAGATAAAATGTTTATGAATTTCTTTGCTGTAGAAAAAATTATACTATTATAATTTAGATATACTAAAAATTGTTTTGTTTTATTATTACAATCAAGCCATATGAAATATTTCAAGAAATACATCAAGCTATTAAAATTTTTTATCGCATATAAATAATAAAACATCATTTTCTGTTTAATTCTTTTTCCATTTAAAAATTTTAAAACTGTATGCATAATAAAAAAATCCCTGACGGCTCGGCCTACAGGCACAGGTAGATTTCGAAGACGCAGATCGTAGGGCGCCTGTTTGTTGGGAATTGCGGAAGAAATGATCTTTTTGCCATGATGCCTCAGTTGGGACCGCTCACTTCGAAATCTAACTTTTTTTTTTTTTCAGGTAGAGCCGCAGGGATTTTTTTTTTTTTTTTCCTATAAGGGTAGGTCTTATAAGGAACTTGTCAATATAAAAGTTTTAGATAATATTAAGAGGAATTATAATAAATCTAAGCGGATTTGATATTTTCTGAATAGACGAAGTTATGAATTTTTATCTTCTAACCCTCCCCCCCCCCCCTGGTGCCATTTTTAGTTACATCAAGAATTTATTATAAATAAATTTTCGGCCCTTTTCATAGAAGTAATAACTTTAAGCGGATTCGATACGTATCATAATTAAGAAGTTATGGGTTTTTTTCTGTTTTCACAACCCCCCCCCCCCCTTGTGTCAATTTTGCCCATTAACGAACTTGACCGATATTTTATGCCCCTTGATTTTTTGTATCAGTTTGGAAGAGATTTATGCATAATAATTGCAGTTATCGTGTCCATAAAAAAGTGACATAGATAGATAGACAGGTGAAGTTTTGAACTGGGAGTGGTTTTGGGTTCTGGGAGTCATAATCGGCGTAGATCTTCTCAGAGCTGTGCTAAAATAAAGGTGGACAGTGTTGCCAATTTATCGGGCTTATTATTTTTCTATTCAGAATACCTACCAGAATTTTCGAATAGTAATCTTGATTATATATATATATATATATATATATATATATATATATATATTAATAATTATATATATATATAAAATATATATTTTATTTAATAATTTAATATATATATATACATACATATATATATATATATATATATATATATATATACCGTATATACTCGTGTATAAGTCAAAGAATTTTAGACAAAATTTCGGAGCTGAAAATGGGGAGTCAACTTATACACGAGTAAGTAAAAAAAAAAAAAAAAAAAAAAAAAAAAAGCGGAGTCATATTTTTTTCGCAGGTAACTGGTGAATGTGCAAGTCTTTTAATTAATCACATATGGGTCTAGGTTGGAGAGACAGATAAAAGTGGACAATGGTGATTGATAAAAAAAATCTCAACAATAATGTCTCTGTAATTGTTCTGCACTCATTTTCTCCTGGGATAGGGTCCATGTCTTTATCACGGGAGAGGGGAGAATGAGGGAGAAGAAAAAGCAATTAACAGCCCGGCGACTTGTAAATAAGAAAAGTAGCCATATTCAACCCTTACTCGCTAAACAATCATTGATATACGGGCCCCGAATGGAGATAAAACGAAGAAACATTTTTGCTCATTAAAAGACATCTGTAAGACATCCCCCCTCCCATCCATTATTATTCATTCTTCAATGTCAGTTCGTCTTGTAGATAAATTCTACACTGTACTGTTGTACTGTTTTCAAAGTAAAAATTACAGAAAAAAAAATTTATTCTGCATATAAAAGTTTCATAAAAATTATAACTATATAATTCACTTTTTTGTATCATTAACAAAAACCATAACAAATTTCGTGTGGCCTAAAAAATAACAAGAAATGTATTATGTAAAAAATATAATTGTACAAACATTTTTAGAATATTTATTTATTTATTTCCTCATCAAAGATATCCCAAGATTCCGTTAAGGTGGTTCTCAAATGATATGCTCAACAGCACGAAACTTTCTGACGCATTTTGTGACTCATTTTTAAACGTAAAGGCATAAAATTAGTAGGCCTGACTATTGAAACAATTTGGAATGCAAATAAGTTTTCCATTTTTTGATCAATAAATTACTTATCGAGTTATGAGCGATTATTATCTCATGACAACACGTTTTTCCCCTTTCTTGGGCTGCGGCGTTGGAAATTCGATTCAAAACGCTGACTTTGACTGTATTTTCTAAATTATAACTATATAATTCACCTTTTTGTATCATTAGCAAAAACCATAACAAATTTCGCGTGGCCTAAAAATTAACAAGAAATGTATTATATAAAAAAATATAATTGTACAAACATTTTTAGAATATTTGTTTATTTATTTCCTCATCAAAGATATCTCAAGATTCCGTTAAGGTGGTTCTCAAATGATATGCTCAACAGCACGAAACTTTTTGACGCATTTTGTGACTAATTTTTAAACGTGAAGGCATAAAATTAGTAGGCCTGACTATTGAAACAATTTGGAATCCAAATAAGTTTAACATTTTTTGATAAATAAAATACTTATTGAGTTATGAGCTATTCTTGTCACGTGACAACACGTTTTTCCCCTTTCTTGTGCTGCGGCGTCGGAAATTCGATTCAAAACGCTGACTTTGACTGAATCTTCTGAAAGATCTTCTGCCTTTACCAAAATATGGAGCCTTCACCAAAGCGCCTTTCGATTACAAAGTTTCTGAATTAAGAACACTTGCCAATTTCCGAACTTCCCAAGTTTCTGAACAAAAGTAAATTTAAAAATATGTCGTAAAGTAGCTAGTTTGGATTTGAGAATAGCTTTAAGGGGGTTGCTCAATCAGCTGTCTAATTTCCCTCGCTAATATTAAAGATATGGGCGTAGAAGAATGCACCGTACATTTAAAATATCTCCTTAGAAAATCACATTCTTTTTTTTTTCTTTTTTCTTCGTACTCTTCTTAAAATATGTTTTTTTCCGCCTTAGTTGTTAAAATATTTCTGAAATATCTGCTTAATTTAATATTTTATGTGTTAAGACGAGCTGTGAGTAATATTTTAACACTTCAAGATAAATTCTGATAAAAACATTAGCAACTATGAATTTCATTTCAACCAACGTTTAAAAGGGTCTGTATTCACTATCTTTCGTGAAATCTTGCGGTCTGATATTTATCGCTATTTTAATACTATTTGTGTGTTTACAGTTTGATTATTTTTAATGTGTTAATTAAATAGCTGTCGTTAAGGATTATTAAGTTTAGTGTATAATTTGTTGAGGATATACATTTTTTGGAACATGGTCAATTTAGTGCAAAAACTATAAGCAAAATTTCGAAAGTTTATGTTTGCAAAATGCAGTGTCCAATGTTTTGTTTTACTCTCTTTATTTTATTTTGTTCAAATTTTCCAAATAATTTTACAAACCATTACCGTTTAATAAGCTGAAAGATAACATCTAAGTAAACAATTTGGAAAACACATAACATATTTAAAAACGTAATTTCAGGAAATACCAACAATATTCGGAAAAATATCCGAATACTTTTATTCAACCCTGTATAGGATCTATAGATTTGTATATATATACTACATAGGTTGCTAAATTTTAGTACAGTTAGAAAACGCGTAGCGCAGTTTAAAATTCTCCTTCTGGAGTTTCTGTCAATAAACGGAAATGTGTTAGCGAATTTTTGTGCTGCCCTGTATATGATCTACAGAATTTACACACACCAAGTAATAGACAAAAAGTGAGTTAAATTTAAAATCGCGGTCAGCAACTTAAAACGCACTTCCGGGAATTATTGTTAACAGAAAGATTATAATTATTTTGTTAGTCCCTGTAAATGAACGATGACTGCTACACACGCAATATTCTGTAGTAAGCCTTTTGTAATGCACCTTAGTGATATATATAAATTTCAATGCGTTTAAAATAGTGAAACATTATTTAAATAAACCGCAAACGATTTTTCACCATAGACGTAATGTAACGGAATTCTTTTGCCTGTCCCTGTAAAGTAACTATAAGTGCTATGCACACCCTATTCCATAGTAAGCTTCTTGTAATGTACCTAGTGATATATATATCAATTACAATTTGTTTGAAATTGTGTAACATTATTAAAATAAACCGCAAATGATTTTCCCCATAGACCGTAATGTAACCGAATTCTTTTGAGTGTCCCTGTAAAAAAACACTATAAGGGCTACACGCTTCTGTAGAAATAGGGAACATGCTATAGATAACGACAATAACATACAAAAATTTCAGAGCATTCCGAGCATATTTACGGGAGTTAGAGCACGAACAAACGGACAGACAAACCGAAGTCATAAACACTTTTCAACTAGGTTGGAAAGTGTTAAAAAAAGCGGAGTGGAGATTTTAGATAATAAAATTAATTATAATGTACTATATATATATATATATATATATATATATATATATATATATATATATATATATATATATATATATATATATATATCATAAGCAAAAACAACTATAATCTTTCATATAAATCATTAAAAAAAATAATAATTAAAACAAATCAGTAAAAAAGATGCATGTGCTGTTAATATACTTTTATCGTAATCGGAAATATAGAAATACAAAATTAACATTAAAAAAAAAAATGTGAAATTAGGAAATTATTGCTAAAATTGAAACAAGGATTCGCTACGTAAATTGTCACAACAAGAACTGTTAACCCTTTCAGGTACAAGTAATTGTGTTACTGTAATGTTGAATTCACAGCAGGAATTTCGAGAAATTTCATTTGACTATATAGACAGGTTTTCATCTTAGCATTAAACTATTCTTTATAGTTTATATTATTTTCACCGAGACCATGAAATTTTCCGTTGACAAATGTTTTCCGCTTTACATACGTTCTATTTCACTGGTTTTAGTATTTAATCTAGCTTACTTAATTTAATTGTGATATACATAACCTCTTCAAAATGCACGTAAAATATAACATTTCATAAAAAATAATGTGTGCGATTTTTTAAAACTGAATCTGGGAAACAAATTCATACCACTTTTAAGCAGAGTTCGTTGATTTAAATCAGCTTGATTTTAATCATGATTAAGATTAAACTGATTTTTTTTTTTTTTTAAATCTCTGATTTAAAACAACTTTCGTAAAAATTTTATTTCAAATTCAGGTGAAGAAATTTTGTAATAAATATTATGTTTTGAAAATAATAATAATAATAATAATAATAATAATAATAATAATAAACTTTGTAAATTTAAGGAGTCGGAGAGACTGAGAACTCAAAATGCATGATTTTTAATTTTATTTAAATCAAATATCACACTTTAAAATAAAAATCCCAATTTAAAAATAGAGAATCTTAGCTGAAAAACGTTAAAAGATTAATGAATATTTATCTATTAAAAACATCTAAATCTTATGTAAATTTTTTAATACAAAATCATGGGGACTTTCTGCGAGGATATGGAAAACATTAGAATAAATAAATATAGGCCATTCAAAAGTTTTTTTAATTGAATTTATATAGACATCTCATTACTTCCACATGTAAATAACAAGTGGTTCAATATTCTGATGTAAGTTTATTTATGGAAATATTTGGAAAATAAAATGATTTCATGGCTTGTAATAGTCTGATATGTTTTTATATATATTTTTATACAATATTTTATAATATATTTTCAACAAAGTTGAAAAAATGTTTAATAATTCTGTTTGTCTGTCCGTCTGAGCTCTAACTTTCGTAAATGTACTCGGATTTCCATGCAATTCATATGTCATTGAGGTCAACTATGGCATGTTCGGTATTGAGAAGGAAGTATGTAGCACTTACAGTTCATTTACAAGCACACTCAAAAGAATTCTTTTACATTACGGTCTATGGGGTAAAATCGTTTGCGGTGTATTTTAATGATGTTAATATATCTCAAACATATTGAAATTGATATATATCACTGAGTTGCATTACAAAATGCTTATCATAGATTATAGAGAGCATAGCATTTATCGTTCATTTACAGAGATATATACAAAATAATTCGGTACAGTACTGTCTGTGAACATTAATTTCTGGAAGCTTGTTTTCCGTTGTGCCACATGTTTTTAAATGTAACTAATTTTCTACATATTGCTTAGTGTATATAAATTCTATAGATCATATACAGGGTTGCGCAAAAGATGTCGAGTACATTATCTTTCATTGACCGAAATTGAAGAATGGAATTTTTGAACTTTACTGTGCGTTTCCTAACTGAATTAAATTTTAGCATATTATGTGGCATGTATACAAATCTATTGATCATGTACAAGGGATACACAAAAATAAATAAATAAATAAATAAAAAATTCAGATATTTTTTTAATTATTCATTTTAATTACTGAAACTGGGATTTCAAATATGATATACGTTTTCGAGAATTGTTTACTTAGATATCACATTTCACCTTATGAATCTAAGAAGTTTTGTTACAGATATTCTGATTGTGCTGGTATGTGTTTCATAATCTATGCTTAACGCATGATTTTTCGTTCTTGTTAAATATAATTTCAATTTTAATTACTTATAAATGTAAGCTAATTAACAACTAAACTTTTTAAAGTCTTAGAAAAAAAAAAAAAGGATTTTTTTTTTTTTTTTAATTTAAATTAAATAAATCCAACTTTGATTTGGTCTAAACTCCGTAATTGCTTAGGAACTCAGCTGGAAAATTGGTTTCTTTTCAAATATTTTAATAACAAAAAATAACTTTTTTTTTTTCAGATCCATTGCAATTTGTAACATATAATCATGATCATCTTTATGTATGTATAATACATTCTCAAAATTCATTAAATGAATATTGTATGTACTCCAGAATATTGTATATAATCCGGAATAGATGTTTTTAAAAAAATTCTGTACCAATCTGGAATAGAATGTTTAAAATTTCATTCATAACAGTTTTCTTGTTTTATAAATATAATTATCTTTTGTATTTTAAGATTTTTAATTTTAAAAAAATTGATATTAAAAATTTTTAGATTTTAGTAATGAAGCTGCATATGCTTTTTAATTTATTAAATGGATAATTTAAAGTGGTATATATTTTTTTTTATATAGAATAGTATATATTTGTTAAATTGCAGTTTAAGCAAGTGATCATATAACACAAAATAATTCGTTTTATTTATTTCATGTTTTCAAAAGTAAAAGATAATTCACCTTTTCAAATTAAATCTGTTTCTATTGCTCCATTTTTTGTAACTGTAATATTTAATTATTCATACGATTAAAATATTTCAAATTAACCAAGTGACTGAGTATTTTTTTTATTTCAAATAAATTTAAATGAGCTTTTTTAGTTGTTAATTTTAATGATTTTGTAAAAAGGTTATTTTACTTTTAAAAGTGTAATTAAAAAAATTAAATCTAATTAAAAAAAAAAAAAAAAAAAAAAAAAAAAAAAAAAAAAAAAAAACGATTTTTTTTATTTATTTATTTTTTAATACTTTTAATACTTCGAAATATACCTGCGCCGGTAAAGTGGAGCCAGCATGGATTTATTTATTTATTTATTTATTTTGCTGTAAGAGTTGGTCCTATAAAAAACTTATTAATATAAAACTTGTAGATAATATTAAGAAGATTTATAATAAATTTAAGCGTATTTGATATCTTGCGAATGGACGAAGTTATGAATTTTTTTCTTCTTAAACCCCTATCCCCCCGTCCCCCCCCCCCCTCCACACACACCTTGAGGCCTTTTTTAATGATATGAAACATCTGTCATATAAATAAATTTTTGGCCCTTTTCCTAGAAGTAATAATAATTTTAAACGGATTCGATACGTATGATAATTAAGAAGTTATGATGGTTTTTCTGTTTTCACAAAAAAATAATGATTAACGAACATGACAAACTTGACCGAGATTTTAAGCTGGTTGATTTGATGTATCACTTTGGAAGAGATTTGTGCAGAATTATGGAAGTTATTGCGTCCATGAAAAAGTGATATAGACATATATATATATATATAAAGTTTTGAACTAGGTTGGTTGGGTTGTGGGAGTCATGATCGGCGTAGATCTAAAAAAATGTTTCAGGAATTCCAACTTAGGGGAGCATGTAATAGTAGCATTTCTTACGAAATCGACCTAATATTTATTTCAAAAGTTTGTCGACAAATTAAGTACTAATCTAATTTACGTGTCAAAGTGGATTTGGTATGTATGAACTTTATTGGGGGTAAATAAAAATGAAGAAATGAAATAAAAAATCATGAACCTTGCTTTTAAGGCGCTTCTGGAGGGAAAAAAAAAAAAAATTCCCGACTCAATAATGCAAAACTCTAGCACATTTCAGTGATTTGAAATCGAATATATATTTTTTCATTTTTCGAGAAAGTAATATCTTGAGTTATAAGCAATTGTTGTCTCACAACGACCTTTATCGGGCTGTCGCATCCAGAAATTCTGTTAAAAACGTCATTTTTCACAAGTTTTTCTGAAAGACCTTCTATTTTTAACGAATAATGGAAAAGCTATTCGGTTTCTGAATAGCAGTACTTGCCAATCTCATGCGTTTGCGATCAAAAATGGATTCATATATATGTCGGCTCATCTGAGCATTACAACACAATCAAATTTCATTCTTACACAAGTATTTTTACTGAAATTGAGACATTCAGAGTGCGAACAAACATAAATCTGACAAACAAAAGTGAAACAATTTTTCATTTTCATTTGAAGTGTAAATAGTGCTATTTTTCTGGTACTTCGAGGCGAAATTGCTTTTCATATAAAGACATTACTATAATTTATAATAATTATATTACTCTAATTTACAGAAAGTCTGAGAAAAATTTTAACGATGACTTCGTTGAGAGAATTTTTGAAGAATATCCATGCAGTCAACTGATTATATTTCAGTTTCATCAATCAATTTTCATAGTGTCATAAATTATTTTATCTTTACTCTTTTTTATTCAACTTAAAATTTCACAATTTGATAAAGTAACTACGCATGTTTATACAGTTTAATGCTTGCTAAGTTTTAGTTTTTAATTATTATTAGATTTTTATTTTTTATCAAATATCTTGCATGTCTGAAATATAACCGAAGTCTGCATTTTTGTTGCTGTTGTTTCTTTAAATCATTCAAAGTATTTTTCCAAAATATATGTAATGAAATCATACGAGTATATTAGAAGTGACTTTGTACAATATTCCTATGTCAATGTTCCATTTATTAGCATATTAGGTTTAAATTGATATCGCACCTTTCCAGATTCATATGTAGTGTATTATCCCTTGACTCTTCTCCCTCAAACAAATGTTTTGGGGTAAAAGTGCCTGTTTATAAAATGAAATACATGTTTGAAATAAAAGTCTAAATAATGTAAATCAACGCTTTAAGTCTATTTTTCTTATTTTCTTGATAAATTCTCTGAATGTTAAAACATGTGGAATTGCTTGAACACCAGACTAAAAAAAAGTTGACAAAAAGTTTTACAAAAAGAGCTTTGATGCAATCCGTAATGATTCATTGATGCAGTGATATTCAGTCTTCATAAATCCATTCTAGGTTAGTATTAGCATAAAACATGTTCGTTAATTAATAATAAAAGAAAAATGTTTTTATTATTATCCTAATAAATCTTCAATGATGGCGTGAGAAATACATTCTACATTATTTAAAAACAAAATATAACGGCAAATAAAATGAAAGTTAAAAAAAAAAAGAATAAAAAAACTGGGCATAAATTATGTAATAATTTCTAAATTGATATATTCGTGTTGTCCCCCCCCCCCCCCCCCGCTGAATTATCATTGCAAAATATACATACTATTGCGAAATCCAATTATTTTACTCAACACATTAAAAGTTGTCGAATTATAGGTACAATAACTCTAGTAAAAGATAAAGATGATATAAATAATTAGATGTGTGAAAACCGTGTTAAATCTTAAAGGCATTTACGCTTTAGTTGAAATTTTATCAGCTATTTCGGGTGTAAGTGTTTTCAAGAAACAATATCCAACATTCAAGCTTAATAATAAATCCAAAGTTCATTCACTTTTAATAATAATGTTTAAAAAATAAACTTAATATAATAGTTTAAAATTTAACAATTTCGCCTCAAATAGAATTTGTTCCTATATCAGTACTCATGTTTAAAAGATAACGTTTTCGAAGCTTTCTCTAAAAAGCAAATATTTTAACAAAGCAGAGAAAGAGTGCAGGTGTGCAGGTGCCTTTTTACGGAAGTTAAAATAATCATTTTTAGTTTCCAAAGATGGAGAACATGTGGTATTATTATCATCGATCTGCGGCTCTGAAGGGACTATCTCAAACCAAGAAATTTGCGTAAATGTAAATAGTTCAGTCCGCTTAGAGTCTCTGGCAACCTTCTTGTTAAAGAGGTAGCTGACGCACCCTTTCACACCACTGATTGATAATATACGTGAAATTGTCGTATCCCCTCCCTTTAATACAGGGGCATCCCTTTCAACATTTTCATCCCCTTTATTAAAAAGAGTTCAACTTGAGATTGCTTCTAGATGTCTCTCCTAAAAGTCCTACAATACAAAGAAGTACTCTATTTTAGCAATTTAAGAAGTTGTTTACCCTTGTAAATAAGGCTTGAATAGATTTTTCAAAAAAAAAAAAAAAAGAGCAAGTAATTATTAAATTGATGTGAATAGCTTTGAAAATAGTTTAAGCTTCTTCAGTTTTACATAATTATACAATGTTAAAATGTTGAATAAAAAAAAAAAAAAAAAAATCTGATTAGAAACGTAAAAAGTTTACTAATTTAATGAAAATATTTTTTTTTTTTCATCTTTGATTACAAATCACTTTTCAACATACTACCAGAAATGTGGTTCGACTTATACACGAAAATTCAATTTTTTCCAAAATTTAGCGTAAGAATTGGGGGGGGGGGGGTCGACTTATACAAGAGTATATATACGGTATATATTGAAGCATAAACACTACGTCCGATTACTTTTAAAAATTCAGGTAGATGTTTTGCTGGAATAATAATAATAATGGGTCATTCTCTCAGAAAGGGCATAATAAGTAAAAAAAAATATATTTTAAACAAGTTAATTTATAGAATGTAATTCTCTGAGTATCAGGATTTCATTACTTTTCAAATTTCTCTTTGTTTTTGAGACCTCTTTTTACTGCACACAATGTTTGATAAATGACTGAAAAGCTAACAATATCAGTAAAAATGTCAGACAAAAACTGCGTTTTGAATTTTTAAGTACTCTGGTTTTCAGGTTGCTAAAATGGCGCATTTCTTTTTATTAAATGCAATGTTAAGACTGCCTAAAATTTGTATTATAAGTATAAATTACATTTTTCTTATCTTATTTATCATGAACACGGAGTATACACTGAGAGCATTGTCAAACTCCAAATGGAACTATTAAATTGAAAACAAAGAATTATATCTAAAAAACAAAATGGCTTTATTTCTCTTTAATAGGAAGATTGGGCGTGTAATATCATCTATAATACTTTTTTAGGTAGATTTCGTAAGAAATACTACCTATTACATTCTCCCCTATGTTGGAATTTCTGAAAAAAAATTTGGAGATCTACAGCGATTATGATTCCTAAAGGTAACCGGAAAAAAGTAATCGGAAAAAAAGTAACCGGAAAAAAAGTAACAGAGAAAACAAAAGCGGAAAAAAAGTAACTGGAAAAAAGGTAACCGGAAAAAAAAGTAACAAGGAATTGATAAATATTGAACTTATTAGTAAATAAGTGTTAAAAGGTAACGAAGTAACAAATGTCTGATTTATATAATTACTGTAGGCGAATATTTGATGTAAATATTTGTGATTGCTTATTAGCAATAGTGTAAAAAAAGTGAAAATATTCGTGTACGAAAATGCTCGTTATTCATCACTATAAAATCAAGTATACTTGATTTTTGATATTCACGTATGCGAATACGAATATTTCTTGTAAATATCTCTGCATTTGATTAATATTTTTGACATATTTTTTCTTTGTACCCTTCTGAAAGGATTTTTTTTTCTTAATTGTCAAAATATTTCTGAAATATATGCCTAATTTAATATTTTTTGTATTAAAATCGTACGAGCTGTGAGTAAGATTTTAATACTTCAAATAAAATTAAGTATATATTATAGAAATATTTTGACAACTTAAAAAAGATAGATATAAATACTTTAAGAAACGTACACAGACAAAAGAAGTCAAAAATATTAATTTCCTTATGATATATTTTAAAAATAAGAATGCATTGCACTCCCATACGTTTAACATTAAAGGAGAGAATTTGAGATACGATTGACCAACCACCTTAAAAGCCTACACTAGTCATGCGAAGAAACGCACAAGATAATGTTAAGTCTGGTGGGAAGGTTATTTTCAGATTTCTCGCTCGCAATTTAATATTTTTAAATAATTTTTTTTGATCGATTTTGGTCGATCTCTAACGTTGTTAGTTTTTACTTTTTAAATTTTGGTTCCAGTTTTTTAGTACTTTTATTTACAGAACCGGTTTCAACCAGTTCCAAAATTGAAAATGTGCGCTTATAAAAATATGTAACCAACATAAAAAAAAGTACAAACTAACAATGTTAGAGATTGACCACAGCTATCCTATGCAAAAAAAAAAAAAAAAAAAAAAAAAAAAAATCATTTAAAAATATTAAAATGCGAGCGAGAAATCTGTCATGATCCTTCCCATAGACTTAACATTAGCTTGAATGTTTCTTCCCGTGACTAGTGTAGGCTCTTAAGTCTCCTCATCAGTAAAACCTCAGATTCCACGTTCTAATGTTAAACCAATGGGCGTGTGATGCATTTGCAGTTCTAAAATATCTCCTCAGGAAATTAATATCGTTAACTTCTTTTTTCTGTGTACTATTCTTGAAGTATTCCTCCTTTTCTTTTTTTAATTATCAAACTATTTTTTAAATGTATGCTTAATTTTATTTGAAGTGTTCAAATCTTACTCAGTTTTGTTAAGAATTTAACCCCTAAAATTATAAATTAAGTATATATTTTAGAAATAATTTGACAACTAAGGGACAAAAACACATTCTTTAATAAAAGTACACAGAAAACAGAAGTTAAAAACATTCATTTCCTGAAGAAATATTTTTAAAATACAAATGCATCACACTCCCATTGGTTTAACATTAGCAAGGGTAATTGTGATGAAGTATTTTATGTATCCCTCCCCCTCCCCTGAAAGTTTTAGCCGATCGCCCAAACACCTCTAAAGCCGTCTCTAAACAGTGAGTTACATATTGCCACATATTCTGTTTTAAATGACTATTAATGGATTTATGCATATGTTTATTAAGCACATATATTAATAAATTTAAAATGCATAATTTAGAAGTAAAATAAAGCATTTAAAAAAATTAAATTTCAGTTATAGACATCAGTTTCTTTAATAATTATTTTAAGAATAGTTATTTAAAGATAATCATAATTATATGTTTTGAAATTTTTTAATCAAATTTTGTGCATATACAAGTGAAATGCGGTAGCTTCCAAAATTCCATAAATATGAAATCATAAATTTTCACCACAGAATGATCGTAACCGCATAAAGTATTCTTCAGGGAAAAGTTTGGTGTACCCGTAAGCTCACGCACGGGGTAGATCTCACCACAGTCACATTTTCTCATCGAAGAAAGGAAGAGTGATTTTTACAGAAACTGCTACAAAGTCGTTAAATATATATAAAAAGCGTGATTTTTATTCACCACAAAGAAGTAGAACTGATGTATTTTTTAATATATGTCTGTAGATTTGTTTTAAAAACGCATTCAGTAAAAAATATAATGGGAGAAAAATGGGATGAGATTTACCCCATGCGTGTGCTAAAAATAGGTTTGTGCTTACAGGTTACAAAATTTGCCTTGTTTATAAGGAATGAAGAAAGTCTTACAATTTCCAATCATAAATTGTCTAACAATAGTACATTTTAAATTATTTTTACAATACATTTTTAATTCTTTAGGCTATCCACTAATAAAAGTTCTCAGATTTGATTTATTTTTTAACCTTTATATGATGATCTGATATACAATACTCTACCATTAATAGTAATGGGAATGCTCAGAAAAACCCGAAAAATTTTTTGGGAAAAAAAAACAGGGTTTTTTATCTTTTTTCCCCAAGGTGTTTATTACCATTTGGAAAAATTAAAAATTTTGAAATTTGTAAAATAATGTATTTAAAATATTATAATAGCTCACTCAAAATTTTTTCAGGTTCAGTGTGTTCCTCGTGAAACAATAACTTGGAAAACAGGCAATTAAATGCTACTTCTTTTAGCAAAAATAAACCCTCATATGAAAATTTACATCCATTAATGCCAATTTGTATAAATAGTAAGGATTAAAACAGTATAATGTAGTTTTATTTGGAAAAAAAAACACCCTCTCGATAAATTACTTATGAGCAGTTTTTCATACAATCTAATAGTAATCACTAAAAGTATTTAGCTATTATTAATTTTTTTTAAATAGCATGCATTTGAAATGTTTTACTCTTTTCTGCCTTTACCTTCAATATAGATATTTAGACTCGTTTAATTGTAATAATAATATATATATACAGTGGAGTACCTTTAATCTGCAAACCTTTAAATCGCAAACGCCTGTAATCTGCAAATTATATGAGAATACAAACAAAGAAATTTAATTATTAAAATCAATTTATCAGTAGCATTTTTATTTCATTTTTTCCCCCAATTTTAATTTTACTTCTGATATATATTATCATATTGGACAATTCCCTTTTTTATAGTTTTTAATACCGTTTTTTATAGTTTAAAATGATAGTACTTTCTTTAATCAATCAAAATAAAAAATATATTTACTTTTAAAAATGTATTTGTCTTACACATTTATTTTTTACAAAAATTTGTTAAGAATATTGAAATTTCTAAAAACAAAATTTTGTGGTTCAGAAGACATTTGTAGACTGCGAGATACAATACAAAAACATAAACTAAATGTTTTAATACCAACAACTATTGATGATAGATTTAAAACATATAAATTACAATAGATTACTTTTTAAATAATTCTTACTTTATTTATATGTTTAAGTGTGCAATTTGTTTTTTAAAGCAATAACAATCTAAATTTCTCCAATGTATAAATAAAAAAAAATTAAACAAAAATAAAATGGACATGACCTGTAATGCACAAAAAATCTCAAAGCTGAAAATGCTGCTATATATGTGTGTACGAGCTTCACATACACACAAAAAAATAAATAATATACAATCTTCTGGCAAAATTTAGGTAAAACATCTTATATAAAATATGTATACAAAAATACACCTGTTGTATAATTTTTATTTTTTAATTTTAATTACTTTTATACTAAAAATTATCAAAGAATCGATAATAAAATTTATTCATTTCCAATTTCTAAAGTTTTTCGATTAATTTTGAATTAAATGAAATATTTTAACTTTCTGATAGCCTTCCTTCTGAATCAGAGTCTGAACTTATTGATTCCACAAAATTCGGAGATGGAATTTTTTTTTGCAATATTGTGTTCTTCGTTAAATAAACCCAAATTCAAGCATGTATATTGGTGAAAGTTATAAGATTATTTTTGTTGTTTATTTTAAAATTAATTTAATGGTGATATAAATTAAAAAGAGCGACTGAAATACTTGAAATGCACATTAGAAACAATGGTGCTAAATTAAGCAAGGAAAGCTACTCTGAGAAATTCTGAGACTAAAAGACAAAAAATTAATAATGAAATCAGTTTTATTTCTGTGCGTAATATATTCATATGAAGTGAAAATAGAAATTTTTTGTGTACATAAATCAAAAAATATAATATTATTTTATATTTAATATATATATGCAAGAAAAGCTTTAATTTGTGAGAGATAAATTTTTCAAAAAAAAAAAAAAAAAAAAAAAAAAAAAACGTGGATTTTTCGCCATTTTAAAATTTCCGGAAAATTCGCATGTCTATAATAAGTAAATCCTCGCTCAGTTCATTAAAAATATTTACCCCTCTAAAAGAAGCTTGTACTATTAAAAATGAATTTTTTTTTATCGATTTTTATTTTTTAATCTTTACTCTGGACGGAATAAAAAATATCCACACTAAAAAAATCGAAATACAATTGGAGCTATAACAACAACAACAACAACAAACACAATAATAATAATACCAATAATAATAATAATAATAATAATAATTCTACTTTAGAGATAAGGCATATAACTTTTGGCTTCAGTTTTTGAAAATTATAATCTTCATATCGATATAAAATAATAAACTGTTCAATGGATAAGCCTTTATTTTATTTCTGTGTATATAGTATTACCTATACAATGAATTACGTAATATTATAGAGACAACTAAATATTTAGATTATTTTCAATGAGTTATTAATTATAATTCTAATACGATTTTTCGTTTTTCAAATTTATACGAATTTTTAAAATACTTTTTCCAAGACTTCTATATTATTAATTCATTTTATGGAATACAATTTCAAGGCCTTTTTAATACAATTTGCATGTCAATAACCAACTTTCTGAATTATGTTATATTATGAATCGTAATACAACATTTTTTTTAACTTAAAAAATATTTATTAAATTCTTTAAAAACTATCTATTAAAAACTTTCTAAGAATTGAAATTATACTCTCGATTATACTATTGAAATTATAATATCCTATAAATTTCGGTTTCATTTCAATTGTGATCAATGGAAGTGAACACACTATTGGTATGCTCCATAAATTCAAAAGGGGACCAGAAAGGTTTGAAATAACGAAAAATTGTATTTAGTATTATTAATTTTATACTGTTATATCAATTATATACTGTTTGAACGTTTAAGAATGTCGTACAGTTGGGGATATAAGAACTAATTCCAAGGTCATGGTCGTATGCAAGACTTTACAAATTTGATAAAATCTGGTAGCCAGCAAAAAATTCTAGTCGCCCCAAACCCCCTTCCTCCCCCGTCATTTATTTTTAAAGGCAGAGAATTTTTCTAATAAATTAATTGAGAAAAAATAATAACATGCATAGTTCAAAATTATTTTGTTACAAAGTTTGAGAGCATCTAAATAGTGAAGCAAGAAAACAAGTTTTTACCTATTTTCCTGTCGAAGTCAGTCAAATATTTCTGATTTTATTACTTTTAAAATTTGCATTTGATGAACTTTTATTGCCAAAAAGTTAAAAATATTTTTTGTTAAATATAGTTTCTAAGTTTATTTCTCAATATTGTGGGGAGAGATAAAATGACGTTAACGGATATACATAGTTTTTATTCTTTTTTTTTATAAAAAAATTAAATTCTCTACAAATTACAACGGAACACAATACAACACAAAGAAAATTTATTCAAGTTTCAACAAAAGAGGATCCATTTTTATGGATTTTGAATTCTTTAATATATTTTTTCTTTTTTTTTTTTGTTTTGGATATAATAGAGAAAAAACAAGAAAAAATGACTGAAAAATATAAAACCTCTAACTTCCATAAAATCGTGTCAAAACTAGTTTTCCAAGATTAATTTTGTCGTACAATATTAAACTTTTGTTATTCTATTTTACAATTTAACAAATATATTATATTTCTCTAAATCAAGAATAAATAAATGCCAAAAGAAGTAATAGTTTAAATTAATTACAGGATTCCTAATCCAGGATCAAAACTTCAGTCAATTTTTGTCATTGCAAACCTAATTAGTACTGATTTTAATTAACATTTTGTACTTAGATAGATCAAAAACAAAAAAATATATTTTTCTAAACATGTATTTTTGCATTCATAGCTATATTCTGAGAAATAGAAAATGTTTAATTTTTTATCACCATATAGGAAGAGAGAAAGCAAATAAATAACTAGGATCCTGAAAAAAAAAAAAAAAAAAAAAAAAAAAACTGTTTGCAAACTCATAAAATTGGCACGTGATTTTTGAAACCGTCATTAAAAATTAAAAATTATTAAAATGGCTATAATCTTACCGAAAAAAAGAGGGTCCACCAGACCTGTATTTTTCTCCACAGTTAAAAAAGCTGCATTGAGTCATTTTCTAGACGGCGTACTGCAAAACACGACTTCTCTCTCTTCTCCAAAGAGCTGTAATGGGAAATTGCGTAAAGTTTTTCCCCTCAACCAATCACCACGGCGTTTACTGGTTTTGTCTTTTAGGTAGATTTCGTAAGAAATACTACCTATTACATTCTCCCCTAAGTTGGAATTTTTGAAAAAATTTTGCAGATCTACGCCGATCATGACTCCCAGAACCCAAAACTACCCCCAGTTCAAAACTTTATCTATCTATCTATCTATCTATCTATCTATCTATCTATCTATCTATGCCACTTTTTTATGGACACGATAACTGCAATAATTCTGCACGGATCTCTTCGAAACTTTTATATTGACAAGTTTTTTATAAGACCAACCCTTAAAGCAAAAAAAAAAAAAAAAAATTAAAAACAAAAAAAAAAAAAAACCCTGCCGGCTCCACCCGCAAACAAGTTATTTTTCAAAGTAGGCGGTTCCAACTCCCGATTCTTTTCGAAACTGATACATAAAATCAAGGGGTATAAAATCTCGGTCAAGTTCGTTAATCGGCAAAATCAAAGCAGGGGGGGGGGGAGGGGGGCTTTTTGTGAAAACAGAAAAAAAAACCATAATTTCTTAATTATGATACGTATCGAAACCGTTTGAAGTTATTATTACTTCTAGGAGAAGGGCCGAAAATTTATGTATGACAGATTTTTGATATAATTAAAAATGGCCCCAAGGGGGGGGAGGGGGTTTTAGAAGAAAAAAAATTCATAACTTCGTCAATTCCCAAGATATCAAATCCGCTTAAATTTATCATAAATCTTCTTAATATTATCTGAAACTTTTATACTGACAAATTTTTTATAGGACCAACTTTTATAGCAAAAAAAAAAAAAAATCCCTCCTGGCAAGAAGAGTTTTGACTTATATATATTTATATATATATAATGAAATAACATGTGGGAAAAACAGAGAATTATTATAAAAAGTAATTGTTATAAAAAACAAAGAAAATATTATAAAAAGCAATGGAAATGATACTACAAGTGTCTTAAACTTAATAAAAAGAAAAATCAAGAATAGAATGAATATCTTATGGATTCTTCAAAGGAGCTATATATATATATATATATATATATTTAAAAATAAAAACACATGTGAAAAACGAAGGATAAGACATTATAAAAAGCAATGGAATGGACAATGGAGGAATTATACTTAAAAAGGATAAAAAGCAAAAATTGGAAAAACAAAATTGGAAAACTATGAATATCTTATAGAATCTTCATATATTCGTGTGTGTGTGTATAATTATAATATCTTTGAAATCAAAAGAGAACGAACACGTTCTTTTATTAAATAAGACCATATATATATATATATATATATAAATCCAGATTCATGACCTATTTATGTTTTTCTTTAAATGATTCACAAATACGGTGTAGGTCAGAAACAATAAACGATGCAGTAATGAAATTAAATAAACAGCCAGATGCATATTTAACTACAGTAAAGCGACAATTATCCGTACATCTTGGGACCGGCGCAAGTTTGGATTTCGGATAAGCAAAAATTCGGATAATTGGACAGGCAATTTTAGGGATGTTCCTGAGTACACCAAAATGGTTAACATGCATCTTTTACGTGTAACAGTTCTTTTTATTGAACATATGTATGTTTTTAAAAATATAGTAGTGGATAGGAAAATTAAAAAAAATATTTTGGGTGTACAAAATTTTCCGTCAAATTTTAACCAGGCTCAGGAATGACAGCTGTTAGTGCGGCCATGTTTAATAGTTTTTCCCCTTTTTTATCTTTTAAATTTTTTGTCTTTTTTTTTTATCTTTAAAAAAACTAAATTTTTATCATTTTCTAAACTGCAAAATTTTAAATGAAGCGGAAAAGCTTTGAATTGTTTTTTGCTTTAAAGAAAATTTTCTTTTTAATGCTGCCATATCACGAATTTTTTTAAATTCATAAGTTGAATAGGACCAGCATTCTCCTGTCGTTCCAACCATTTCATAGCTGTTCCCAAACATTCAGAGGCTTTAATTATGTGATAGGCCTAGATCATTTAATAAAATTTATTTTCATTTTCCTTGATCCTCTGATCTGGAAAACGTATTCAATTTCAAGGTCCATCCTGAAAAAATTTTCAGTTAATAAAAGACAATCAATTGATATATGTTATTGAAGTTTACTATCACATGTTCGTTATTGAAAATGAAGTATATAGCGCTTATAGGTTTTTTACAGGGACACTCAAAAAATTCCGCTACATTACGGCCTATCGGTAAATATCATTTGCGATCTATTTTAATGATGGTATACAATTTCAAACATAATGAAATTGATATATATCTTTGAGGTGCACTACAAGAGGCTTACTATGGAATACTGTGTGTATAGCATTCACTGTTCATTTACAGAGACACACGAAATATTTCGGTACTGTCTGTTAACAATAATTGACGGAAGTGCGTTTTTAGTTGCTAAACGCGTTTTAAAATTTAGTTAATTTTTTGTAGATTACTTGGTGTGTATGAGTTCTATCGATCGTATACAGGGAAGCACAAAAGTTCTCGAATACGTTTTCTTTTATTGACGGAAATTCCAGAAGGTTAATTTTAAACTCTGCTACGGTTCTCCTAACAGAACAAAATTTAGCATTCTATATAGTATATATACAAATGTATAGATCATATACAGGGCTGCACAAAATAATTTGGATATTATTCGGAATACTGTTGGTAATTTCTGAAATTGTGCTTTTAAATAAGTTATGCGTTTTCCAAATTGTTTACTTAGATTGGGTGGGGCTAGTTGAGCTTAAGCCAGAAGGTAGGCCTCCCTGCCCGGTTTGACTTTGATCTTTTTTACTCAGATATCATCTTTCATCTTATTAAACCGTAAAGATTTGTAAAATTATTTTGGAAGTGTTGGAAAGCGTTACATAATCTATGTTTGACGCATGATTTTTCATTCTTGTTTGATTTGAAAGTACTAGGAAATCTTATTTTAAAACTCATAGATGAGCAGGATAATTTGTCGAGGTAATTTTCTAATAGTTTGTAATGATTTTTAATTTTATTTAGTCATTTATTCATCATTCAATACGTGGCATCGAAAATCGATGTCTTCGTTGAATCTGCAATAATAGAGGTAAGTGTCATTCTCACAGAAAAGGCGAAATTGGCTGAAACAAAAAATATTTAAAAATTCTGAATTTATAGAATTTTCTGAAAAATATTAACCATCAGAATTTTAAAATTTTCGCACGAAAGAAATCAGTAACGCAAAAATAAGTAAATAAATAAATAACATTTAAACAATGTAGCCTTCCTATTATCAATTTGTAATTTCATCTACTTTTAAATAAAACGTCATCTGTGGTCATGTTGCATTTAGATATACAAAGTTATAGTGAATTCCTTATTTAGGATTATCCGCGCGTGAGGATAAAACTGAAAAATTGAAGAAATATATGTACATATATATATATATATATATATATATATATATATATATATATATATATATATATATATATATATATGTATATATATATATATATATATATATATATATATATATAGATGTATATAGTTTAAAATAGAAATTAAAAAAAAAAATCTCTCTCTCTCTCTCTCTCTCTCTCTCTGTATATATATATATATATATATATATACATATACATATAACCATAAATGAAACATTCTCATAACACCAACTTAAACAATGAAATATAATTAAGTATGAAATAATTAGTTGACAATGAAAGATTCCCCAACACACTTAATATGGAAACAAAACATATTAAAAGAATAAGAAATTAAATAAAAATTGAATAAAAATTGAATAAATGGAATTAAATGAATGAAATGAAATGAAATTTGTGGAATTTAGACAGAATTATCAAGTCCCAAATGCCTAAATACCACAAATAAAATGAAATGAGATGTTTCATCATCATATTAGCCATACGTTGCTAAAAAATATGATTTTGGGACTACATCTCATAAACAATGAAGCAAACCAGTGATAAAATGAAAAATAAAATACAATATTAAAAAGGAAAGAAGCCATACTTATAATTTACAGAGAAAACATTTAATAGAGTCAGTAAGTATAAAATCCATAAAGATTAAAAAAGATACCTTGCACATCAAGAACCAGCATGAAACTCAACCATGACTAGGGAATGAATTGCAAAAAAAATCATATATATATATAACGTTGTCTAAAATAAATAGCTACCACTCTGTTTCACATCTTTTAACGGAACATAGTACCTTTGCACCTGAAATTTTTTTTCTCAACATAATTTTAATAATTAAGTCGGTATAACAAAGAATATGAATTGTTACTTACTACTCAGCATATAACCAACAGAGTGAAAAATGTCCAGACTGAGGATCAAGGATTCCAGGCTCGATCCCCGGTCTAGACATTTTCCCCCTCTGTTGGTTATACACTGCGTAGCAAGTAACAATTCATATCCTTTGTTAAATAAGTAATCTCCACCGTAATTTCAGTTCTGCTAGTAAAATTTAATTAGCATATTAAATCGGTACTCTTAAAATATTTTAATTAAAATCGCAATCCAAATCGGAAAAATATTGCGGCTGCAAAAATAAAAATATATAAATGTTAACCGTGAATTTCCCTTTGTAAAAATACTCTTTACACTATATTTTATCATTTTATAATTTTATATTTTCCGCAAGATTAATAAATTGTATGAATTTTATGAAATTAAGAAGTAGAAAATTAGTAAGAAGTGAATTCATGAAGTAGAGATTTGAGAAATTAAGAAGTAGAATTTATGCGAAGTTTCTTAAAAAGATCCAGAAGGTACCGCCAGAATCTTCCACTACAGGCTTCAGTTACTAGATTATACCTACCTAACATTAAGATTTTTAACACTATCTAACAAAGTTGAAAAGAGTTTATGAATTCGGTTTGTCTGTCTGTCTGTCCGTGCTCTAACTGGCGTATATATATTTGAATTGTCATGCAATTTGTATATGTTATTGATGTTTACTATGGTATGTTCGGTGTTGAAAAAAAAGTGTGTAGTACTCAAAGGTTTTTACAGGGACACTCAAAAGAATTCCGTTACATATCAACCTATGGGGAAAATAATTTGTGGTTTATTTTAATGATGTTACTCAATTTCAAACCTATTGAAATTGATATATATCACTGAGGTGCACTACAAGAGGCTTACTATAGAATATGGTGTGGATAGCACTAATAGTTCCTTTACAAGGATACTCAAAAGTATTCCGTTACAGAACCGTCTAGGGAGAAAAGTCGTTTGCGTTGTACTTTAATAAAGTTTCACAATTTCAAACATGTTTAAATTGATATATATCACTAAGGTGCATTACAAGAGACTTACTGTAGAATACTGTCTGTATAGCATTCATCGTTTATTTACAGGGACAAACAAAAGAATTCGGTACTGTCTGTTAACAATAATTACTGGAAGTGTGTTTTTAATTGCTGACACGCGTTTTAACTGATTTTTTTCTATTACTTGGTGTGTACATATCCTATAGATCATATACAGTGCAGCTCAATAGTACTCGAGTACATTTCCGTTTATTGACGTAAATTTCAGAAGGGGAATTTTAAACTGTGCTACGCGTTTACTAACTGAACTAAAATTTAGCATTCTTTGTAGTATATATTCAAATGCATAGATCATATACAGAGCTGCACAAAAGAATTCGGATGTTTTTCCGAACATTGTTGGTAATTCCTTTAAATTGAGTTTTTAAATATATTATGCTTTTTCGTGATTGTTTACTTCGATATCATCTTTCACCTCATTAAACGGCAAATTTTTTTGTAAGTATTCTGGAAGTGAGTGTTGGAAAGTGTTTCATAATTTATACTTGGTGCATGATTTTTCGTTCTTGTTTTTTATACCATTTCATTTTTAATTGCAAATTAGAAAAAATACTCATTGATCCATCTTTTTCGAAAGTGTTGAACGCAGGGCTCGAGCCCCACGAATAATCGGCTTGATGTCAGCTTTAAGCGAGGGGATGGAAATATCAGGAGAAAATAATGGGCAATCTATATTGTCAAAGATACTCGTTGACACACCCTTTCGCACTCCTGATTGAAATACCCATAGCCGTGACGCAACCCCGAATAACCCCTAAGGTAAACTCTATTTCCCCTAATTAATTTTAAAAAGCTCTCAAATTTTTAATGTTTGTTTCTTAGACAATTTTTTTTTTGTTTCTCTTTTGTCTTACAGAAAATCGACATGAGGAAATAAAACTCCCTTAGGAAGAAAACTCTCTATTTGCATATTAAATTTCTAAAAGATTTGATTCTAAAAGGCAGGTGTATACACCTGTGTATAAAAACTAAAATTACAAGAAAAAAAATCTATATTTTGGAGGACAACATTATTTCAAATCAACTTTGTGATTTCATTATGAGAACTATATAGAGCTTGATTACTTTTGAAATAACACATAAATTTCCAAAATGTTTTTTAACATATTTTGCATAATATTTCAAATAATAATTCACATTAATTTTCATGTAAATATATATATCATTTATTAAAAATAATAATTGTGAAACTACTGCTTTTCAAGTGAGAACAAAAAAGGAAATAAATATAGAGGGTATCCTCTCTCAATGATGTCCAATGGCTAATAATATTTGAAATAATAATTCACATTAATTTTCATGTAAATAAAAATATCAATTATTAAAAACAATAATTTTAAAACTACTGTTTTTCAAGTGAGAACCAAATAGGAATTAAATGTATAGGGTTCCTCTCTCAATGGTGTCTAATGGCTAATAATATTTATAATAATAATACACATTATTTTTCACGAAAATAAAAATATTATTTATTAAAAACAATAAATGTAAAACTACTGTTTTTCATATGAGAACAAAATAGGAATTAAACATACAGGGTATCCGCTCTCAATGATGTCCAATGGCTAATAGTATTTCAAATAATAATTCACATTAATTTTCATGCAAATAGAAATATCATTTATTAAAAACAATAATTGTAAAACTACTGTTTTTCAAGTGAGAACCAAATAGGAATTAAATATACAGTCTGTCCACTCTCAATGGTTTCTAATGGCTAATAATATTTCAAATAATAATTCACATTAATTTTCATGTAAAGAAAAATATTATTTATTAAAAATAATAATTGTAAAACTACTGTTTTTCAAGTGAGAACCAAATAGGAATTAACTATACAAGGTATCCTCTCGCAACGGTGCCCAATGGCTAATTCCTAAAACTCTTAGTCGTAGGCATATAGTTCCAATTGCAAAAATGTTTTATATGATGAGGTAAAGAAGAATTTTAAAAGAGATTTCGGTCAATAAAATCATTTATAAAATATTACGAAATTTAACTTTTTATACGGTCACCCGATCAATATAATTGATATTTAGTACAAATTTCCTATTACACCTACAAGTAAGACAAAAAAAGTCCCTTTCAACTAACACTAAAATTGACCGTGTTATGAAACTCTGAATTGCATGACTTACACCAGTTTTCTCCACCTGAACACAGATGATTTGGGCCATGCTTCGAGGAATTGTACAGAATGTGCTTAAAGTATTAGTAGAATTTATTTCACGTGTATCTGTATTTTAACAAAAAGTAGTCACATCTTACAAGTATTACGATGGTGTTAATTTTTATTAATTACGTTTTAGATTTGTTAAAATAATTGTATTATTGATTAACATATTAATAATTGGTTAACATATGTTTTATTTTGCAAAAGACTGAGACTGTGGCTTTTCATCATTTCATTTGACAAAAACTCTTTATTTTTTCACTTATATTTTTAGTACCTGTTCTGTAGTTTTCTTTAATATGTCAGAATGAAAATAGATTTCAAATTTATATTGTAATGTTAATTTTACTCTCAACGGTTATTATTTTTTTTATATCTGACGATTATTTATACTTCTAGTAAATTTGAGAATGACCCCTATTTCACAGCAAAAAAGATGATTCAACTTTAAAAAGCTATTATTCGGTCAGTTTTAATTGTAGAAGAATGTAATTTTTTTTTTTACTTGTTATTGTAGTAGGAAATTTTTACTAAATATCACTTATAGGACCGGGATACCGTATAAAAAAATTAAATTTCGTAATATTTTAAGAAATGTTTTTATTGAACTAAATAACTTTTAATATACTTAAACTTTCATGTTAATAAAAATATATTTGTTTTAATTTTGGATATATTTTCTGAGATATCGTCAAAAATGCATGCAAAAATATGTCCCCAACCCATTATTTCCGAATCTACTGAAATTAAAATTAAGAAAAGATTAGGGGCAGTAGGATTTTATTTAAACCTTGCAGGGAAACTATAGCGATTTTCCTACTTAACATAGTTTTTGAAAAAAGCGCATTTTTTCGTTACACACAAACTTTACTTTTCGGGCGGTCAGCGGGTAATTTGACAGGATCTCAAGGTATGTATCGACGCAGAATCATCCAAAGATATTTAATAATGATTTTCGAAAAAAATTGTCGGTAATTAGCCGAGATATTAATTAAATTACTTAATTTTATATATATATATATATATATATATATATATATCGTGTTGGATATTGTTCGAAAGATCTCGTAACAAGAAACTCAAAAATATATTTGTTTTAATTTTGATATTTTATTTTAATAGATATCGTCAAAAGTATACTGGAAAAATACGTCCCTACACCCTCCTATTTCTGAACTTATTCAAACTAAAATTGTGAAAAAAAATAGGTGTAGTAAGAGTTTATTAATTAATAAATTTAATGTACGGAACCCTCTGAGCGCGAGTTATACGTCGACCTCGTATAAAACATTTTTGCAATTGGAACTATATGCCAGTGACAAACAGTTTAGGAATTAGACTTTGGACACCGTTTAGAGTGGACACCCTGTATAAGCAGTTGATTTTGAAAGTGGGGTAAGTCCAATTTATGTTATTGCTAGATTTTTATTATTTTGGATTTGAATGCGTTTAAAAACTTGTCTTTGGGGGCCACTGTAATACTTACCCATCATGGATATGCATAATATAAAATTTAAAAATAAAACATGTGTAAACTATTTATGAAATGCATTGCAATTCTAACAAGTTGGAAATTGTACGTCAAACGTGACAAACGAGGTACGTTCGTACTATAGCGAGTTGTATAAATATTCAGATCTTGATGATTTTTAATTCTGTGAAATGAATTCTATCGTCTGCAGATTAATTTCTGTCATAAAATAAGTATCTCGGTAGCTTGACGATTAAACCTCGGAGGCTCCTATAACAAAAAGCACCGATTTAAAAAAAAATATTTCAAATTTCTTAATAAATATTTTTATTAATATCGTATAAAGGTTTGATTCAATTTTCATAAAATTTGAAATGTCTCGACAAAATTCTGCAATGTTAATATATCTTAAATTTCAAAACATTCGTTTGGGTAGTTTTTGCGTTGTTATATGCGGACTGATGGACAGAGAGACGGACGGACCAGTTGACGGCAATAGGTGCTACGTATTTATATAATTACGAACGCACCTAACAAAATCGTGGCTTGATGACGTCATAAACTTTATATGCTCTATTACTGAATTGCGTAAAAGAAACATCCTTATAACTCCAAAATTGATAATCAAATTTACTAACGGTTTACTGTATCGAATTAAGAGTCTTATTTCCAATTAAAATATATCTTTGAATTGAAATTTGAATGAAATACAGGCTCATGAAAAATCGAAGAGTGTGGAAAATAGGATTACAAATATCTCGGCAACTCATTATCCGATCTTCTTCATTTTTTATGCAAAATTTATGTTTTTTTATTGTCTTTTATATTCACTCCTTGTAATAAACAATTTCGAAAATTTTTATATACCTTTTATCAGAAGGAATATTTCTAGAGTTCGAAAAAGATAGTTCCGGATAATCGAGGTTACTGAAATTAAATAAGCTTCTTCCCATTATTACATACTAAGTACATACCAAATTTCAAGTCTCTATTTCAGTTTGTTCAGGAGATAGAGCGTTTACACACACACACACACACACACACACACACACACACACACACACACACACACATACTGTCCTACCCGCCCTCGTCAGTAACTGTTATTTTTACCGACATTTGGAATACCCATCGAAATTTTATTAATATCATTGAAATATTATTACAGAATGTTAAGATATGCAAAATATACTTATGAACACCAAAAAAATTTCATTTGAAGAAAATTTGCATTTTTTATTAATAAAAGTATCCGTGCGCACAGTACCATTTTTAGGAGTAACTCGGGGGTTGCTCGTTTTGAAATTTCACACACTTAGTACGAGTAACTTAATCTCGAACTAAGATGTTTTGGGTGGTTACTCGATAATTCAATAAATTGCATTACAAAGTGTATAATGTCATTGAAACGGTTGAAGGACAATGACAATCATTCGAAGGGATGTTTTAAGCAATAGGGTTGAAACGTGATGATTTTGATATGCTTATGCTTAAACATTTGCTATTGTTAATTAAAATAATAATTAATTCTCGCTATTATTAGTTGAGGAATAGTAATTAATGATTATTATTGACAAATAGTAAATAATTGACTTATTGACTGCGGTTAGTTAACATTGCTTTATATATTTAATTTATGTCGCCTACACATTAAAAAAATATTTTTTCTAATAAATTTTTCCAGCAATTTTGTTTAAAATTTTGAAATATGTCACTTTTTCTAACAGGCAGATTCTATATCTTTTTGTTTTTTGAACATCATTACTTGTTTCATTCTCAGCGTTAATTGTAGAAATGTGTATTTTTTAAGCATCTTGAAAGTTACTGAAAGGATGTTTCGTACGAAGTAAGAGGGGGGGGGGGGGGTGAGAGGACTAGGAACCTGCTGTACCAGAATGATCGTTTAACCAAGTCTTGTTTATTTCGGTGAGTTAATTGTAGAAAGGTGTGCTTCTCTGCAAGTCGGGAAAAGAAAATCATGCGTGTTTTTATGAGGATTTTGATCTGCAAGCTTATATCTTACAACTTTAATAGTAATGAAAATATATTTCTCAGATTTTTTTTTATTTAAACCATACTGCGATTAAAAACCATTCTGGAATTGAAATGTCATACTTTCAGTGACACTGTGTGCATTATTAACTCTTACATTTCCAACAATAAGCGTCAAGTTTAGTGTTTTTTTTAAGTTAGATACTGGCATGATTTCCATTAGCTTCCACTCGCAGAACTTTCAACACATCGATCTTTTGTACTAACATTTCATGCGATTCAAATCAAACCTCACTAAATTTTATCGTACTATCGCTTGTAATAAAACTTATGTGCAAAATCTGGGTTTGGTCTGGAGAGATGCCTTGATGAAGCAACTGTGGCGCAGTCGGTGTCCTCGCACCAGGAGCCGTCATTTAGCGTATACTGGTGTTGCCAGTTATTATTATTTTGTGCTTTTCTTTTCTTAAACCACTCCATGCTGCTAAATTCTTAAGGCGTTTATGCCATTATTTATAAATATGTCGAAATTACGACTGAAACTTTCTATCCTCAAAACAAATTTGAAGTTATTTGTATTTCAAATTTATATATATATATATATGCATTGATGAAGCAACTGTGATATATACATGTGGTTATTCTATTATAATATATATATATATGTATATATTTTCTATACATAGGTCACGGACAAAAATTAGATTCAATACGCCAACTTCGACAGCATTTTCTTAAATATTCATTTCCTTTATCAAAAAATGGAAAAACTGTTAGATTTCCTTGTTTGTGTGCAAGAGAACTTGTAAATTTTAAGCGTTTTTGAACAAAAAAGAAATTTAGGAATATATAAGGAAATAGTATCTTTGAATTTAGAAGTGTCTTTTAATGTGTATTTTTTTTTACCACCTTTTTACATAATTATGTGATTTTTAAACGAGCAAGTGAGTTATTCGGTAGAGCTCAATTAATTTTGAGTATTTACTGGGTATTTGGATACTGCGTTTTTCCAAACTTAGAAATAGTTACGGTTTCATTTTTAGGCGCTATGTTTTCTTTACTAAAGACATCTAAATTTGAAAAATAGTTCACGCCTCTGTTGTTAAATTTATTTTAACCATAATGGTGTGTATTTAAAATATTAAAACTATCTAAAGCAAGATTTTGATGTATAAGCATTGGTTTTTTCAGCATGAAGATGGAGAAAAACCTTTATTTAAAAATATTTTATGTGTTTTGATCCATCATTGATAAAATGTCTGTATCTATAGTGAGAGTTATTATCACACTCTTTTTATTCAGAAAACTGCTATTTTCAAAAGTAATTTTCTGTAAAAGAATTTTGTATCATATTTTTATTGTAATATTAATTGTACTTATGCGATTCTAATTCTCTTTCAGTGTCATTTATAGAACAGATTACTGACTTTTTTCAAAATAAGTTATCAGTTTTCACGCAATTTAACACCTATTAAGCATTTTTGAAGTTTTTATATACAACAATTGCTGTATAAATGAATCTCATTATTTTGTATAGAACTAGGTTCAACATTCTTTTATTATTATTATTTTTCGATCTGATTATTTATCTGCCTGGCTGTGTAAAAAAGTTTATAGTTTTCTAAAGGGGGGAGAAAGAAAAAAGAAAAAATAGAATGATTTCTAATATAAATCCATCTAGTTTCGGGAATCAGTTGATATACATCTTATTTACAGCTTTATACTTAGTTTAATGATGATAGTTATTATATTTCAGTTTTGATAGTTTTAGTCATGCGTTGTTAAATGTTGTATATTATTTACAGAATTTATTATTCTTATACATAGTCAAAATAAATACATGTATAAAAATCGGCTATATTTTTAAGGCATGGAATTCAAATTAGAATTTTATAAAATAGCAGTAACGTATATTTTTTCAGTAAGATTTTCATTTTTTTTTAATTATCATTTAGTTTTGATGTTATCAACTTCTGGATTTTCAGTTGTTTGGACATTATTGCTGGTCATAAATATTTAAAGTAGATTAAAAGAGTAGAATTGAGTTTATATATATATTTATATATATTACTAACACGGGATTCAATGCAGCCCGAAAGGAAATTGTTTTTTGTTCATTTAATATATATATATATATATATATATATATATATTAAATGTTATTAAATGTATTATCACTGTATAAATATATATATATATAC
Organism: Maratus michaelseni; assembly: GCA_963931845.1. Taxonomy (NCBI): domain Eukaryota; kingdom Metazoa; phylum Arthropoda; class Arachnida; order Araneae; family Salticidae; genus Maratus; species Maratus michaelseni. The sequence goes on along the minus strand of OZ007599.1, from coordinate 81,808,855 downwards.
AGTGATTTCTTTTTATATATTTTTTCTACTGCCAGTTAACAACAAAAAATCTGCCGGGTCATAAAAAAGTGTTAATTGTTCCCCGCTCACCGATTCATCAGATAGCTGTCACATAATCCTTTTTGAGAAATCACCACTGTTTTGTGGGCCTGTAACCACATGAAAATGGTATTGGCTGAGCCCCTTCTAGCTTCCTCTATAGAGCTCCCTCCAATGACTAAAAATACATTTGTTTTGCTAAAACATTATTCTAGGTATTTCAACTGCTTTGAATATTTGAATGCAACACTGCAACAGAATATGCCAAGTGAGTTGTGTTATATTATCTTGTGATACAACTCTCAAAATGCAAGATAATTAAGAACATTTTTCTTCTAAAATCTGAAGTGCAGATGCATGAACCGGTTACCACATGTTTCGGTATTTCTTTGAATTTTGTTAGGGGCATTTTAAAAGTGATGACCCCCGTAGGGTGAAAAGAAATAGGCAGGTATTCTTGAAACTGGTCCGTATTTTTTCTAAATTTTAATGGTTTGTCTGTTGACAACATGCGTTTAACTTTCAGTAGATATAGTTAATGGTGAAATGGTGAAATATCGAGTGAAAATCAGAATAATTGTAGAAGGAAATTAAGAAAGGAAAATATTGTGAATTTATACAAATTGAATAAGAAAAACATTGTTTGAACGCCAGTTTTTGTTTCTAGCATTCAAAAAGAGTGTATTAAAAAATCGGGAGAAAGAGACATGTTTCTTTTCTTTCCCTTTTTTTTTTCGTGATTTTTAAAACCAGTTTTTTACTTAATCGTACAGCAATTAAACATTAAGTGTTTTCATGTTAAGAATAACCTTAGGTTTTATTATACGGTTTGTGACAAAAAAACAAAAATATTTTAATCGATGAATAAATATATTTAACTCTGTGTTCGTGTTTCCATCTGCTACTTTCTGACACAATTGTGAAATAAATTTTATTGATAAAGACATAATATTTGTTGGTATGATTTAGAGGTCACCGGGGCGAGGCCCCCGAAATGAAGGCGAGCTTTCAAACGGACCGGGCTGATGAACAAAATAAACGAGCCGGACCGCGAAAAAAAATTAAATAGGCTCACGGGCCAGTCCGGCCCGATATTAAATTTTAAACGAAGTGATAAAATATGAATCATTTTCAATTAATATGATTTTCGAGAGAATAAGTGTAAAAGTGCTACAGAAACCGATACTAGTTTCACAACATTGATACACAAGTATATGTCTAGCGTAGACATCGCCATCGGATAGTGACGTCGTGTCTTAGCACGAATTTAATTTTTTTTTAGCAGACTCGGGCCGGACTTGGATCAGGTTATGTTTTTTCTACATAGTCAAAATCTTGCAGGGAATGTATTTAATTGTTCCCAAAATGTGTCAGAAAGGCAACAAAAAAAAAAAAAAAAAAAAAAAAAAATGCTTGCAAAATAATGTTTTGTGAAATTAGTAAGAGCGATAATAATCATCTGTGTTAACGGAATTATTGGAGATTTTACCTTAAGGTGGTTTTAAAGTTTCCTACTCAACAACACGAAGTTTTATGACACATTTTATGACTCATTTCTGAATGTAAAGGCAAGTAAATGAAAGGTATGATTATTGAAACAATTTGAAATCGAATAGCGTTTTCCATTTTTTTAAATTATAAATGAACTACTTATTCAATTGTAAGCTATTCTTATTATCTTTCAACAAGTTTTTTTCCCTTTTCCGTACTATCGCGTTGATCCAATAAGCCAACTTTGACAGTATTTTCTGAAAATTATTTTACCTTGATCAAAATATGGGAAATAACATTTGATTACATAGTTTCATTACAAGAACACCTGCCGATTTTATGCGTGTCTGGACAAAAATGAATTCAAAAATGTGTCAGAAAGTAACTTTATTCGATTTAATAAATTACATGGAAATTTCTGCAAAAATCTACTCTTCTCTATAAATCTTCAAAAAATATGACTTTAACCCTTTTTTTCTTCCATTTTAAGCTGCATTAATTATTTTAATGAATATTTATTTGAATGTTATAATATCTTAGTCTAAGTAATCGTTACTGTTGCTATTGTGTATTTTCCCTCTTGTGAATATATTTTAATCTAAATCTAAAATATATAATGAAATTTATATACATTACTGAAGTGCACTAGAAAATACATACTATATAATATGTTATGTGTTCACAGCTTTATTGAAAAATGGAAAAACTAATAGATTTCATAGTTTCTGAATAAGAGCACCTGCCAATTTTATGCGTTTACGAATAAATTCAAGGATGTGTCATAAAGTAGCCAGTTTTGATTCGAGAATAGACTAAAATAGGGTGCAATACAATATTAATCTACCAGATACTACACCAGCATAGTAATTCTGGATTAAACGTCGCGTCGTTCGAGAATTTTTATAAGGGGTTGAAATTTTTTTTCTCATCGGTCCAGGAAGACAATAACAAAAATATTTGATATGATTTCTAAACCTTTACTCTAACAGTATTGGATTTAACATTTCAAAAGTCTTAGGTAATATGATTTGCAGAAAATTGAATTAATTATTTCGATAAACTCTGACACTTAATTCCTAATATAACCGATCTGATTCATTCTCACATAACACAAGTGGAAAATGAATTAATGGCTTTTGTTCTCTTTGTTCCATTCAGATAATATATTATTCTCTCAACTCTTTTAATGCAAATACAATAAATCTAAAACTATTTTTACATATTTTTTTCCGAAGAAAATAATATATCATTTAACTGTATAATTAAAATTAATTATAATTCAAAATATTATGTTCCTTTATCATAATGTTTCGTTTTATCTATAATATATATTTAAACATGCATTTAATAATTGATACATCTTTTTTTTTTATATAAAGTTTGAGATACAAACAGAAAAAGAAAGAAAAGAAACGGGGAAAATTTTCGATTTATGAAATTTAAACACATGAATACATCATATTTTATATATTTTGATGCATATTCATATTTTGCATACGAATATAGTATATCAAAATCTTATATTATTTTGATAAAATTTCCTATTTTGATTTACCTTCGTCGTTGTCTTTAAGCTGTTTTACTAATTACTCAAATGTAGATATTTGTTCCCCACCATGCTCTAGGGTAAAGCATCTGTTTGATAAATTCCGTTTGGTGCCTATTAACTTGTAGAGACCAGACTATTTCCGCTAAATTTTCCAGCATATGTAGACGAGAAAGGGAGTGGGAAACTGGTTTTCAATCACTAAAATACTTCATGAGGTATTTTAGATACATTCTTTTTTTGACCACTAATATTTCTTGGAATCAGTATCCTCTATTTCGAACGAATTTGTAAGATTTTATATATTTAAATAAAAATCTATCCAAACGAACCTACAGTTGACGTAATCTATAAGTACGGTATATTTTCGTATTCATCGTGAATTAGTATAGATATACGCATGTAATGATTATGTATGCTAAACGTAATGATATATGGGAAATATTTTGAAATATCATGACATGCTTTTTAATCCATTTCTTCTTTAAAACCTTCTTCCATTTGCAATCAAATTCATTTAGGATTATTTTAATTCTAAATTTAAAATAATAATAATGATAATTTTAATTTCATGCTAAAGTTTATGAGTACGGGAAATTTTAAACAAACACACTCATACGACACATTTATATAATCACGTACATATGAATAAGAGATTTATTTATAAATTGGCTAAATGCTGAAAACGTGCCTAAAAATGTCTTGTTTTATTATTAAGTATGTATGCAATGAGTCCAGGACAAAAACTCCGCGGACAAAAACCCCACGGACAAAAACTCCACTGACAAAAACCCCACCGGACAAAAACCATCAAAATCTTCCTTATATGATGTTATTTACTAAAAATCTGCATCTTCTAAAATTGTGCCTGAAAGGGTATGATTACTTCTTCCTCGGAGAATGGGAGGGGGATGAATTAAAACAACTTTGTGCAAATTGCAAACGATGGGATCTTTATAATTTGTAAGGAAGAGATGACTGGAGTTTTACATTAAAATTAAAAAGATATTTTATTCAAGGTTTACACAGAAAATATGAAATTTAGTAAATCTCGTTACCAGGGCTTTAGAAATTTGATAAAATCAGGTAGCCAAAAAAAAAAAAAATCTAGTCGCAAAAAAAAAAAAAAAAAAAAAAAAAAAAAAAAAAAAAATATCCCCTACGCACCTTATTAATTATTCAAGAATAATTATTTATTCTTGAAATTTTAATTAAATTTTATAGAGGATTTACTTCAAATTAGCATTCATTGTATCTAATTTTAGATGCCACAGAAGCTGGATTGACAGTATTTCTTACAGTTTTATAGGAACCTACTCCCCACATTCTAATCATGTGACATGCTAACTGGCTAGTGCGGAAAAGAAAAGCGTTTCATGTGCATGGGAGGGAAAATACCTTTTAAATTTGGTTCTTGCATTAAAAGTACGAAAGAAGAGGTATATCACTGCTTCCCTAAGATTGGGGAAGAGGAAAATGCCATTTGTGCTCATTTCTTAAGCCGATTTTTGTACCAAAAGCGACTTGCCAGATTAAAGAACTTGGTTGCCAGGCAAAAAAAATTTGGTCACCAGTAGCGACCTGGTGACCGCATTTGTCAAGCTCTGCTCGTTACAGTAAAACCAGATAATACAGAATCGCTAGAAACCAGGATTATTTCCGTTTTAGGTAGAACTATTTTCCATCTTAAAAGGCTTATTTCTTTGGTATTCTTTATGCCACGGACCATAAAAAAATTTCCTTTTGTATGTTTCTTATGCATATTTGACTAGTAATTTAATAAAATTCTGCCATCTTCAACGTTAGTCTGAATTATGACTTAGTGTGTAAGTGATTATTTTAAATATTTATTTTAAGTTGTTAGAAATATAAGACATAAAGAAAATAAAAACAGACCAAGTTTTAAAAACATTTTGTGAATATACATTTTTAAATATCGGCATATGTAATTTTTTTATTTATTTGGTTTATAATTACATATTTTATAGATATGAGTTTTATTAAGAAATTGATATGAAAGTGCAATTTATTTGAAATACAGACAGTGTCTTTATCGGAGCACTTTTTCCGTGTTTCCCAGATTCTCGTTTACTTATACTGTTGAAAGGAACAATAAAAATAATATTGATCATTATTTATGAAAAACAGTAGCTTAGTGTAAAAATCTCAAGAGTTAATTTTTCTTTCTATTGACACTAGTAGTTTAAAATATTCAATAATTTAGAATTTTAAGTTTACAATTAATTTAATTTTTCATGTCAATTTGAAAGGTAAAATGTGTTCTTTCTCATCGAAAAATAGATTTTACCTTAATTATTCATTATGTTAATTAACAGAAATAATATACAGCAGTACAGCTTTTCATTGCACTATTGTGATATTCTAAGGAGCAAAACCAAACGAAAGTATAATTATTTTAGACTTTTAGAATACCGACGACATATTTTGTGCGAATTCCAGAATAATCATATAATTAAAATCTGCGTCACCCTCTACCCAAAAATCCTTCAGTGTTGAACGTGAACCAGTATTTGAAGTTGTCTCCCTTTTTTTTTTTTTTTTTTTTTTTTTTTTTTCAGCTGTGTTTCATTACAATTTTTTTTCTGAAAAATAACCACTTATTTGCAATTTTACATACAAAAATAACAAAGTGAAGATGACATAATTATTCAATAATTTGTCCAAATGACGGAAGTTTATTTAATTATTTATTTATGTATAGTAAATATTAGCTCGCCTTTTTTTTTTTTTTTTTTTTTTTTTTCACAAATACGTAACGCTGTAAAATAATTGTAAAGAATATTTTTTCTAGTATTTGGTGTTATATTATTTATTCTGATTAAATTATTTTTTTTAATTTGGTATTGATTCCTTTTACTTAATCATTTACTTAAACAAGGGCAGCATTGAAAAAGTTCATATTTGGATTTTAAGGTAGTTCTAAAATGAGCTACTCAACAACGCCAACCTTTCTGACTCATTTTACACATAAAAGCAGAAAATTGGCAGGCCTGACTATTTAAGAGATTTGGAATGGAAATGAGTTTTCCATATTTTAATAAATAAATTACTTATCGAGTTATAAGCTATTCGTGTTACGTGACGACACTTTTTTCTCCTTTCTCGTGTGCTGGCGGCGTAGAAAATTCGGTTCAAAACACCGACTTTGACCGTATTTTCTGAGAGATATTCTGTTTTTACTAAAAAATGCAAAACGTCTTTTGATTGCAAAGTTTATAAATAAGAACACCTGCCGATTTCACGCGTTTCCGAACAAAAGTTAACTAAATAATATGTCATAAAGAAGTCAATTTGGATTTGAGAACAGCCTTAAGCATGCATAAACTCTGAAAAGCTTTTTTACAAATATAGAAATATATCTTTTAACAAATTATATATGGTAATATCAATATATAAATCAATTAGACATCAAATTCATTTTTGCTTATTCTAACTCTAAATTCAACATTATAATCTTTCTAATATTAGAAAAACAAAGAAAATGTATTTTTAATTTGTTTTTCAACTTTTGCTTTGTCAAAACGTCAATTTTTACTTTGTTTAATTGGGATTATTTATAATTTGAAATTTAATTTTTTTACTTTTAAATATTTTTATTTATTTGGCCCACTTCATAGACCCCTGACTGTCATATGTGGCTCCTAACTAAAATGATAAAACGCAATGTTCCAGAAAATGCCTTCGACTAAATTTTATTTTGAGTGATGTCTTTTTAAGCATCCAGGCTTCATTTATAGCATAAATTACTTTTCTTTATCGCAATGTTTATTAGCATTTTAATTCTGCTAATTCAATAATTTATTTGTGAAAAAATAAATCAGTAACGAGAGGGTTAATTTAATGTAACAACGCATACATTTTAAGTTACACGTGAAATAACACAGCTTCGATTGATCGATGGTGTCTTTTTTGTTCTAAGCATTTAAATTCTGCTTTTTCATCGTAACCTCGTAAATCAGCCCGTGCGGAAACGTCCCACTTTATATATATATATATATGTATATATATATATATATATATATATATATATATATATAAAAACTTATTGCAAAAATTAACCATTGAAACAGAAATAACTGACCAAATGCAATGAAATTATTATCCCAAATAGCTATGTCAAATTACACATTATAAAACATAGTCCTAACAAATGAAGTATTTATTCAAAAAGTGAAACATAAGTAAAAAAAAAAAAAATAATAAAAAAAAAAAAAAAAAAAATGCAAGCTTATAATATATATATATATATATATATATATATATATATATATATATATATATATATATATATATATATATATATATATTTTTTTTTTTTTTTTTTTTTTTTTTTTTTTTTTTTAATCTAACCATGGATAAAGCAGTATTTTATTTTTAAGGCAACATTAATTTAAGAAAACTTTTCATTTCATTTAAGAAAAAAAATACTGATTTAATTTTTAAATAGCTGCAATTTTTAATCGAAAAACATGTTTTAACGAATTGCGAGTACACTATGTCAGAAACCGGTTCAAAAAGCTTTCGAATGATACTTTGAATGTTGTGCGTTTTGTAAATGCATAGCAAAAGGGATGTTGATAACATAAATAATAAATATGATCGTTCTTTAAAGCTTGCAGTAAGTAACATTGATTTTGATGTATTTTGCAAATATGCAACGCGGTGATATAAAAGTTTATGGTTTACTCAAAAAATATAAAAATTTTTTTTGTAAAACTCATTAAATATATATAAATACAGCCTGCTAAGACGAATCACAAGAAACTGGAATTTTCTTTCCGTTTTATACACTGTTAAAAATTTGCAGCAAACTGTCCAGTCATTTGACCGTTTTTATTGAAAATGGTTACATAACCGTAATTTAACTCTAGTCTGACCATATTATTGCTCATATTATGGTCAGACTAGAGTTAAATTATGGTTATGTAACCATTTTCTATAAAAACGGTCAGATGACTGGACAGTTTGCTGCAAATTTTTAACAGTGTAGGTAAGTCGTTTTGACATATTAGTGGGATTATTTATATATGGTATTCCTTTTGTCGGGATCATAAACATTTCTAACATATAATTTCGTTTTATACAGATTAAGTTCTCATAGTTTTTATTGTATACATAAAATAAACTATTAAAATTTTCATATATTTATTATATTGCAATTATTCTTATTTTAACTCATTTAAATATTCAAAAATTGGAACCTTTCTCTCTTCACTAAAATGTTAAAAAAAAACATTTAAATAATTTTTTTTTTTCATTAGTTGTACTGCATTCTATCTTTCTTCTTCTGGTTTCCTAATATTTTCTAGGCATATACAACCATACTGCATTACCAGGCAAATTATTACAGGCAATCAATGACTCGTTTCTGCTCTTCCTGAGATATATACTTTTTTTTTTTTTTTTTTTAAGTAATCAAAAGGAATTGTTTGCTATAATATATAAAGAATGTTTTGAATTAGAATTTAGTACATTTTTAAGGTTTTAATAAATTACTGGCTTTCAAACAAATATATTTATATATATTTTAAAGGTTGTTCTCAAATCCAAACTGGCTACTTTATAACATATTTTTAAATTCATTTTTGTTCGGAAACGCGTTAAGTTTTCAGGTGTTCTTATTTAGAAACTTTGTAATCGAAAGACGTTTTGCATTTTTTTGATAAAGGTAGAAGATCTTTCAACTGTCAAAGTCAGTGTTTTGAACCGAATTTCCTACTCCGCAGCAAGAGAAAGGAGGAGGGGAGGAGAACGTGTCGTCACGTGACACAAATCGCTTATAACTCAATAAGTAATTTATTTATCAAATAATGGAAAAGTTTAGTGATTTTTGCATATTATCCAACTATTCAACAACTGCCATACTGCTTATTATGCTACAAACTCTAGTTCCTAACTTTTTAACATTATATAGTACATATTTATTTAATATATACTATATCTGTATATTTAACAATTTTTTATACACAAACTCAGGACTGAAAGCTACATTAATCACTAGGTTATAAGTTCTTCATAAGAAAATAATGTTTTAATCTCCCCCCCCCCCTAAAAAAAAAAAAAAAAAAAAAAAAACTGACGAAATTGAAAGTCTAAAAAATGATTTCGCAGTATATACACAAAAATAGAGCATAGAGTTGCTGTCAGCTATTTTACTTCTATTGACAAATTCTTTCCACATAGTAAAAGCATGCATGTACACCACCTTCCCTTTCCCCCGAAGAAGCAATAGTAAAAACCTACTTTTTCAAATTAGACAGGATATCTTTATCTCTAGCCGCGTTCTACCTACCCCCCCCCCCCCCCTTCCTTTCTCCTGGGTTCTGGGAATTCGCAACTAATAGAACTGACCTCCTGTTGGTAAATCCTGAAAAAAAGAAATGTGCAAAAATCCGTTCTCGGCGTTGTTGGAAGTTGGAAACATTTTTGGCTAGTACTATATTCAGTTCGTGGTATTTTAGAAGGGGCTGGGCTTTGTCTCGGACAATTATCGGACCATGGCGTTTTAGAAAAGGATTTCGCATTTCGGTGACCAGGTATATCAGTTCGCGGCGCTCAGGAGGTTAAATTAATATTTTCAATTTCAAAATCCCGTCAATATTGCAATATAATTCATTTACTTATTTTGGTAAAAGGGAAAAAAAAAGAAAAAAATACGGATTAAACATTCTTAATATTTTTTTTTTAATTATATTCTGTCGATTTGTTAAATTCTGAAAAAAGAAAAAAAAATATTTTTCATAAGCATGTTTCATGCTTGACCGTAGGTAGAAATATGTAGTTAACTTGCTGGTCAAAATTTCCGGACACATTTTCTAACTCATAGTTAAACGTAAAGGCATATGGTAGAACTGGCTATTGAAGCGATTTGGAATCGAATAGCGTTTTCCATTTTTTAAAATAAATAAATTACTTCTCGATTTATAAGCTATTCTAGTCACGCCGCGACAAGTTTTCGCCTTTTTCGTGCTGCCGCGTCTGGAATTCAGTAAAAAACCTCCTACTTTGATAGTATTTTCTGAACGATCTTCTTTCTGCTTTTACCAAAAAATGGAAAACGTTTTTCGATTACATAGTTTACGAATCATCTGCCAATTTCATGCGTTTCCTAACAAAAATTAATTCAGAGATGTGTCAGAAAGTAGCTCTTTTGGATTTGAGAACAGCCTTTATCAATATATCGATTATATACCGGGTATTTTAAAATTTTCGAAAGCTTTTCTGTTTATAAAATTGTTTAAACAAGTTTATTTTAATAAAAAAGGATTGAGAGAAGTGTATGTATATTATATTGATAGAAAATTCACATAAAATAACTACACTTTTATTCTTGATTACGAAAGGTTAACCCATTTGCACATAAAACAATATAAAGAGTTCAGCATTTGTTTCAAACTCATATTAAATAACGAAATTAAAACTTTAACAAAAATAAATAAAATATTATATAAATAATATAAATGAAACACAAATTTTACAGACGTGTAATCAAACTACGCCTTTAACAACTGAAATTATCAGAATCAAAAAGGCTGCTATAAGTAGCGAAATCTTCTTCGGCCATTAACTTCTGGCAAGATGTCACAAATATGAAAGTATCACTTTTAATAAATTAAAAAAACTTTATTGGAATACATTATTGTACAGTATCGATATTGTTCATTTAAAAAAGCTTTTGGTGTTGTTAGTGGACAAACTAAAAATATATATTAACTGTACGAAATGAATTAGGGATTTAAAAAATATATCCCTGACGGCTCGGCCTACAGGCACAGGTAGATTTCGAAGACGCAGACCGTGGGGCGCCTGTTTGTCGGGAATTGCGGAAGAAATGACCTTTTTGCGATGATGCGGCAGTTGGAACCGCCTACTTCGAAACCTAACTTGTTTGCAGGCGGAGCCAGCTGGATTTTTTTTTTTTTTTTTTTTTTTTGCTATAAGAATTGGTCCTATAAAAAACTTGTCAGTATAAAAGTTTTAGATAATATTAAGAGGATTTATAATAAATTTAAGCGGATTTGAAATCTTGGGAATTGACGAAGTTATGAATTTTTTTCTTCTAAAACTCCCCTCCCCCCCCCCCTTAAGGCAATTTTTAATTATATCAAAAATCTGTCATACATAAATTTTCGGTCCTTCTCCTAGAAGTAATAATAACTTCAAACGGATAGGATACGTATCATAATTAAGAAATTATGGGGTTTTTTCTGTTTTCACAAAAAGCCCCCCCCCCCCACATCCCCCCTCCTTGGTTCGATTTTGCCCATTAACGAACTTGACCAAGATTTTATGCCTCTTGATTTTATGTATCAGTTTCGAAGAGATGCGGGAGTTGGAACCGCGTACTTCGAAAAATAACTTTTTTTCAGGCGGAGCCGGCAGGGAATTTTTTTGGTTTTAATTTTTTTTTTTTTTTTTTTTTGCTATAACGGTTGGTCCTATAAAAAACTTGTCAATATAAAAGTTTTAGATAATATTAAGAGGATTAATAATAAATTCACGCGGATTTGATATCTTGTGAATTGACGAAGCTATGATTTTTTTTCTTCTAACCCCCCCCCCCCCGCTTGGGGCCATTTTTAATTATATCAAAAATCTGTCATACATAAATTTTCGGCCCTTTTCCTAGAAGTAATAATAACTTTAAACGGATTCGATACGTATAATAATTAAGAAATTATGGGGGGTTTTCTATTTTCACAAAAAGCCCCCCCATTTTCCCCCCCCCTTGGTTCGATTTTGCCCATTAACGAACTTGACCGAGATTTTATGTCCCTTGATTTTATGTATCAGTTTGGAAGAGATTTATGCAGAATTTTTCCAGTTATCGTGGTCAGAAAAAGTGACATAGATAGATAGATAGATAGATAGATAGATAGATAAAGTTTTGAACTGGGGGTGGTTTTGGGTTCTGGGAGTCATGATCGGCGTAGATCTGCAAAAATTTTTCAAAATTTCCAACTTAGGTGAGAATGTAATAGGTAGTATTTCTTACGAAATCTAACTAAAAATGGGTTACCAATGTTCTGTCTGGATTCTATCAACTAGTAATAATAAAAAGTGCTTGTGGTTTTTTTTAGTGATTTTTCGCATATAACGAAAATGTACGGTAGATATATCAATAAATTATTCTACGAAACTGGATTTATCTGCAAATTTTTACATGTAGCTCATTACATGTAGTCATTTACATGTAGTCTGGAATTTTTCTAGATTTTGTGTGTGTGTGTTTTTTAATACTATTTCTTGCGTTTATTATATATTCGAAAATCATTAGAAAATCTATTCGATTCACCTAACCACCAGAATTTTTCTCCTAGCTGCAAGGCTGCTACCTAACAAAAGAACCAGGAAGTGTTCTCCATCCAGTTCGCTTGGTCAATCCACCTAAAGTCAGAAATTATCTTCCTTTCTCTTATCCGTGTAGCCTAGTTTAGTGGAATTCGAATTGGGAACAAAAATAAAGTAAATATATCTTTCGTGAAAGTCTATTAGCAATTAAAATTAAAATATTTCCCCGAATAAACAACCTTTTTTTTTTTCTCACTATCTATAGTTAAAATTTAAATTGCATATTACAATAAGACTGTAAATAGTTACTTTGTTTTGTCTATTGATTTGTGTACGATAAACTGAAGATATTGTTAAAGTATGTGGAATCCTTATATACTGTAGTGTAATCAGGGTCGGATGACCAAATTGCTAGAGTTGGCAATTAATTGCTTCGATGTCCATGGTCAAAGACTTGGTCAAACATATCTTATTTCTGAAAAGGTTTTCTCATTAACATATTATTATTAGTAGAAGTAATAATTTTGAACACAGCATTACGCTAATATTTGCTTCGATGAATGGATATTACTGTTTAATCGATAACTTTCAGTAATCTTTATAGCACTTTATATGATAAGGATTTATTTGCTGTAATATTTTCAATCTTTATTGAAACATACCCTTTAAAATGGTTCTCAATGAAATTGACGCACTGTTATATATATAGCCTCTAAGAAGGTTTTATCCGACCTTGCATGCATCTTCAACCAGAGTTAGTTAAAAGGAACCATACAGATAGAATCTATATTGTGCTTTCGATATTAAATAAATATGTTATATGAAAAAAGTGGAATGTGTTTTAATTTTATTTTAATTAAAAAATATTCCTTTAATCATATTTTTCGTAAGTTAGATATCATCTTCATTTAATTTTGCTGCAAAAACATAAGTGAAGGGAAATGCATCACTATTGTGTAGCATTGACATGATAATATTCATTGAAATAGATGTACAGCAATGCATATCCCATAGTACACAAATTCAAAAACTGTAATAAAATTTCTAGTTTGATGCTGCATATTCATAGGAATGCAGATTATGTATGCTTCTCCATAATAAGAGTCATGACAGAAATTATTTAAATATATGTAATAAAAAGAAGCAGAATTTTGAATTTCTGTATTTATATAATAATTTTTACTGGGACACTTAATCTATTAATATCGACTTTTTAATATACTTGCCTTCTTTTTCTTTTATTTCTGACGTATTCTAACTTATTTGTAAATACTTTGATTCAAATAAAATATGGGATGTCGATGATTATAATAATATAACACTGTACACTAAAAAAAAGAAAGAAAAGAAGAGAAAAACAATTAAAGGAATAAAATTTACTGAAAGTTCAGAATTCAATGTTGTTTATCTACATATGCATGGTATGGTAGATAGTACTCCAAATATTTAAACTATCTCTTCTCAGCTTCAGGCATATTTTTCTTTTCTTTTCTAATTCATTACAGAGGGAGAGAACAGTAATTGTCCACAGATGTGAAAAGTCGTTGGTCAATAGCATGGCATTTGAAAACATTCCTTTTGTCCTTCTCGCTTCTATAATAGTCAATATGAAAAGGGCTAATCTTTTACTTACTTTTTACTCTGTGTTAAAGTTAGAAAACGGCACTGGGGGAATATTTTTTCTGGAGAAAGATAGAATAATTGTTTTAATTTTTGACTTTAGAGCTCACGTTTGCAAAGATCATTTGGTTCAAACTTGTTTTAGTAACATCTTGCATTCTTACTATGCTAAAATGCGCAGCAAGATACATTTAAAAAAATACAGTTTTATATGTTTTCCCCTTTAAAAATAGAATCTAATATAAAAAATAGATTCGAAAGTGCAAAATAAATATAGCTTCGAAAAATGTAAAGATTCGCAGTGACAAATTTTTATAACCAATATTGTATTTTTATTTGGTCTTAAATCACTCGCATTCATTATCGTATTTTTATGTAACCATTGTGCTACAGTAACAAACTAATTTTAATATGTTAAATTATAGGTTGTTTTATATATAAATACTTCAAATATTCAAATTCACAGTCAAAAAACTGTTTTCATTAGGTAATAAATATGATACTGACTGCAAAATCATTGTTTAATTTTTTTAATTATTTATTTAAAAATATAAAAAGTTTAATTTTTTAAATCAATGCTGTTTTATAGGAGAAATTGGGGTGATGTGTGGGTACTAGGAAAAAGTGCTAAGGGGAAAAAAAAGACACCGGAAAAAAATAGCTAAATAAAATCGCGCATAACGTTAAGACTATATTGACTTTTTCATCTTAGTACAGAACCTTTAGAAGCACAGGCTGTTAGTAGTGTCATAAGAACGCGACCGGCGTCTTTCTTTATGCCAACGCCATTCTGAAATCCAACTAGTCTACTTTATGACTTATTTTTTAATTCATTTTTGTTCATAAACGCATGAAATTGGCAGATGTTCTGATTTATAAACTTTGTAATCGAAAGACATTTTCCGTTTTTTCGTATGGACAGAAGATATTTCAGAAAATACTGTCAAAGTCGGCGTTTTGAACTCAGTTTCCGACGCCGCAACATGATAAAGAAGAAAACATGTTGTCAAGTAACACAAATTGCCTATAACTGGGTAAGTAACTATTTATTAAAAAGAAAATGGAAAACTCATTTCGATTCCAAATCGCTTCAACATTCGATCCGCCAATTTTCTGCCTTTGCGTTTAAAAATGAGTCAGAAAATATGACCTTGTTACTTTTTTTCCGTTTACTTTTTTTCCGTTTACTTTTTTTCCGTTTACTTTTTTTCCGATTACTTTTTTTACGCTTTTGTTGAATCAGTTACTTTTTTCCGTTTACTTTTTTTCCTATTACTTTTTATCCTGTTACCCATTTGAGAAACATGTTGAAGCCAAAATATGGAGTTTCACTGAAATCCAACTAGTCTACTTTATGACTTATTTTTTAATTCATTTTTGTTCGTAAACGCATGAAATTGGCAGATGTTCTGATTTATAAACTTTGTAATTGAAACACGTTTTCCATTTCTTGGTAAAATCAGAAAATCTTTCAGAAAATACTGTTAATGTTGGCGTTTTGAACCTAATTTCTGATGCCGGAGCACAAGAACGAGGAAAAAAGTCATCACGTGACAGGAATCATTTATAACTCTAAAGAGTAATTTATTTATCGAAAAGTGGAAAACTCATTTCGATTCCAATCGCTTCAATACTCAGGCCTGCCAATTTTCTGCCTTTGCGTTTAAAATTGAGTCAGAAAATGTGTCAGAAAAATTTGCGTTGCTGAGTAGGTCATTTGAGAAACACCTTGAAGCCAAAATATGGAGTTTCAATGATGCACTTGTTATATAAAAGATTAAGTAAAAGAATAAATGCCAAACTAAAAAAAAATATATATTTGATCAAAATTAATATAACCAACGACTAGAAAAGTATTGTTTACAATTATTTTGCAGCATTAAAAAAAAAAAAAAGATACAAGTGGGTAAGTGTGATCGAAGATCGCACAAGGGGTTTCGCTTAATATTTCTTTCAAAACACTTTATCCTTTCTTTAATAAATCCAAATAAATTTCATTATACTCATTATACCCCTATTATACTCTGTCATAATATAATATCTGTCGTGTGCAGGGCTTTACAAATTTGAAAAAATCTGGTAGCCAGGTATATCATAGGATCATTCTAGTCGCCTGTAACAACAACAAAAAATACCCCCCCCTCCCCCGCTATTGATTTACAAAGAGACAATAAAACTAAGTTTTATGAGGAAACTGATCCAAAATTATATCTCTTAAAAAAAAAAAAAAAAAAAAAAAAAAAAAAAAAAAGGAAATATTGTAAACTCTGAATAACCGACGTGTTCGGGAAATGCTGATTGCCGAATGCTTCAAAAGTCCGAATAGTTGAGTGCTACAAAATCTATATCTGATGATGAGAAAGCATCGATAAAATAATGAAACCGGAACACGATCTAACCTATTTAGCCTATCGAATTCAGTCAAATAATTCTGATTTTATTATTTAGAAATTTGTATTTAATGAACTCTCTTAGTTTTGCCAAATTAAATATAAAAGTTTTTTTTTAAATGTTTGTGTGAATATAATTTCAAGTTTATTTCTTAATATTTTATAACTTCTCAGCATCTATAATGAGACACCTTACAAGAAATTTAAACATTGTGACGTTCGCAGTAATATACATTGCTAAAAAAAAAAAAAGAAAAACATTTTCCCGCGCTGGGATTACATAATGGAATGAGCAGCCGGCTGAGGTTTATTTTGAAAAAAATAAAAGAATTTTTTTTTCCAACGTTCCAACCATCTACGGTAGGAATGCAATAATAATAATAATCATACCTTACCCTTCTGAATTGCAATCAATGATTTTTTATTTCCATTTACTGCAGATAATAATCCAAACAATATAATTATAAAATATTTTTGAGTAACAACCCAATACCAGACAGTTGTCTCCAAGACAGAGTGAATTATTCTTGAAATTTTCATTAAGTTTTATGGATTTACTTCGAAAAAATTACCTATAATCACTTATATGTTATTATTCTTTAAAATGAATTTGATAGATTAACCAATTTTAATTCTGAACACAAAAATCGGATTTGAAAGTTAAAAAAAGCGTTAAGCCTTTTTAATCATTGCATCCAAATGTTAGATGTCACAGATTAGATTGACAATATTTCTTATTGAAACTTTACACCCTCTCTCCCCACATTCTCGTCACGTGACCTGCTAAGCCGACTAGAACGGAAAAGAATGGCGCTTTGAGTGCATAAAATGAAAAATGCCAAGTACGAGAGAAGAGGGAGATTTTTGCGCTTGCTGACAAAATGTCGTTTGTGCTCATTTTTTAGTTCAATTTTTGTAAAAAAAGAAAATAAGTAAATAACAAAGTCAAATTAAAAAACTTAGTGGCCAGAGAGAAAAAGTTGGTCGCCAGTGACGACCTGGCGGCCGCATTTGTCAAGCCCTGGTCATGTGGACTAAATGTGATATTAAAAAAAAAGTTTATAAAAAATAGATATTTAAACCTATTGCGCAATCCTCTGTAATCCAGGTCCTACTGCCAAATTGTGTATTTTAGAAAGTGAGAGTTTTTGTGACAGTTCTTTAAAAGTATCAACATTGATTTTAAACTATATTGTTGCTAGCAAACGCCCATGTTTGGAGCTAACCTTGCCCACAGATTACGGAAGATCAGTTATTTTATATTTTACTAGCTGTTACCTTGACTTCGTTCACGTAACATTAAAAGAAAAAGAAATTCATTAATTAAGGAAAACGTTTCACCCCCGATAATTAAAAACATATGTAATTCTTTTTATAACAAACTCCGTTTTTTCGAATATCTGAACAGGCCCGATAGCGGGCGAAGCACGCTATTATAGTCTGTCATAATAATATCTGTCATGTGGACTAAAATGCGATATTAAAAAAATAATAATTTGAAAACTAAACATGTTGTACACCTTCAAAATGTTACAATATGCGAATATTTTCATAATCGGGTTCTTATCACAATTCAATACGTTCCTCAAATTCATATATTTACTATTCTCTATTACTCATATTGATACTCGCTTTGTATTATTCTCTAACATTTGAAAAATCCGCTAAACATCCAATACGACGTCAGGTTAATTTTCTTTTTTATTCTCTAATGACGTGTTATTAATCTGATTTCTGTACATGCACATACTCATACTCCTTGTATTATTGAGAAATCTTTGAAAATTTCCGTCTTATTACCAATATGCCGTCAATATTAATCTTTTTTTTCAATTGGAGAAACTTTTTATTTAATTTTCATTTTTCACATGGAAATTAGAAATTAATAGAAAATTAGTCAATAGAAAATTAATTATTGTAGAAAGAAATTTATAGTGGTTTTTTAATTGTTGGCAACTACTATAACGAAATTTTTTAAAATTTAATAGGAAAAGGCTGTTAGATTTTTTTTATCTCTATTTATTAAAATAATACGATTTTTTCAAATTTTAATATTTTGAGCTTCGTAGTAGGTATTTAGCTATAAGTACACAAGTTTTCATGCCTGTAAGTTATGTAGTTTCTTTCTGAGAACGGCTCTGTGACGGGCAGACAACGGAGCGGGAGTAATAGGGTTTTGTGAGATGAACGAAACCCTAAAAATGAACAAAGTATATACTATACATATATATAAATAAATAATTAAATAAACTTCTTCTTTCGGACAAAATACTGAGTGATTATGTTATCTCTTTCAGATGCACTTACTTATTTTTATATGTTTTCGTATGTAAAATCGCAAACACAGGTGGCGTATTCCGTTTACTCCAGTGGTTATTTTTCAGAAAAAAAATAATATTGAAACAGAGCTGAAAAATATGTGACAACTTGAAATACTGGTTCACGTTCAACACTGAAGGGTTTCTGAGTAGAGGCTGACACAGGTTTTAATTATATGATTATTCTGGAATTCGCACCTTTTTTTACAGAGTGGCGTACAAAATACGTCGTTGGTATTCTGAAAGGTCTGAAAGTATTATACTTTAGTTTGGTGTTGCTTCTTAGAGTATCACAATAGTGCAATGAAAAGCTGTACTGCTGTATATTATTTCTGTTAATTGACATAATGAATAATTAAGATAAAATCTATCCTTTGATGAGAAAGGCCACATTTTACCTTTCAAATTGACATGCAAATTAAGTTGTAAACTTAAAATTCTAAATTATTGAATAACTCTTGAGATTTTTACACTAAGCTACACTTTTTCGTAAATCATGAGCAAACTTATTTTTATTGTTCCCTTCAACAGTATATTCTGAAAACTTGATCTGTTTTTACTTTCTTTATGTCTTATATGTCTAACAACTTTAAATAAATATTTTAAATAATCACTTACACGCTAAGTACTAATTCAGATTAATTTTGAAGGTGGCAGAATTTTATTAAATTACTAGTCAAATATGCATAAGAAACATACAATAGGAGAAAAAATATGGTCATGGCATAAGGAATACTAAACAAATAAGCCTTTTAAGATGGAAAAGAGTTCTACCTAAAACGGAAAAAAATCCTGATTTCTAGCGATCTTGTATTATCAGGTTTTACTGTAACGAGCACAGCTTGACAAATGCGGTTACTAGGTCGCCAAATTTTTTTTCCTGGCGACCAAGTTTTTTAATCCGGTAATTTGCTTTAAGTGCAAAAATTGACGTAAAAAATGAGAACAATTGGCATTTTTCTCTTCCCCAATGCTACTATAGTGCGCGACAAGCAGTGATCTTCCTCTTCTTTCGTACTTTTAGTGGAAGAACCAAATTTAAAAGGTATTTTCCCTCTCACGCACATGAAACGGTTTTCTTTTCCGCACTAGACATTTAGCATGTCGCGTGATTAGAATGTGCGTGGAGGTTCGAATAAAACAGTAAGAAATACTGTCAATCCAGCCTCTGTGGCATCTAAAATTGGATACAATGAATGCTAAAAAATGTTTGTGTTCAGAATTAAAATTGATTAATCCATCAGATTCACTAGAATAATAATGTGTAAGGGATTAATTAATTTGAAGTAAATTCACTATAAAACTTAATTAAATTTTAAGAATAATTAATTATTCTACTAAGATTTACTAAATTACTAAGATCTAAGATTTACTAAGATCGTCTAAATTACTAAGATCCAAGATTTACTAAGATCTACTAAGATTTACTAAATTTCATATTTTCTGTGTAAACCTTCAATAAAATATCTTTTAAATTTTTATTTAAAGCTCCAGTCATCTCTTCCTTTCAAATTATAAAGATTCCATCGTTTTCAATTTGCACAAAGTAATAGAGTGGCAAAATCATAGTCATGTATAGTCACAGATTTGACCATTATATAATGATATTTTTCTTACCCGAGGTGTGTGTGTGTGGGAAGGGGGGAGGGGGTTACTTGAAGGGTTAGGAATCTTAAAAACTTATTAGAATGAAATACAGTAAAACCTCCATAACGGACACTCCCGAATAGCGGACACCTCTATTTAGCGGACACATTTGTGATCACCAAAACTTGCATATTGGTACATTTTTAACTCTCAATAGCGGACACCTCCAAATAGCGGACAAATTCTGTGCTCCCGAGGTGTCCGTTATTCAGAGGTTTTACTGTAATAATACTTGTGTAAACAAATAATGTTAAGAGTTTCCTGGCATTTTCGAAGTAATGTGACAAGGGTACAGATAAAGAGGTAACAGAAAAGAAAAAAAAAAGTTAAAAATTTCAGATTTTTCCCGTGGACACCCAATTTTGACTGGTCTTTCATATTAAGGGGGCAGAGGTAAGGCAATAACTGAAAACATATAAGGTTCAATTTTCCAATTATGAACACCCAATTTAAACGATTTACTGGAAATTTATTTAAATGCTCTATTTTTGTAAAAAGAGGGGACATGGGATGTGTTAAAAAATTATATTCACTTTATAGAATTAACTCCGCTGCAAGGAATTTTTTTAAATGTTAAGATTTTTCATTGCCTGGTCTTTTAGCAAGTTTTCAACATGAAGAATTGAAGAAATAGAATGAAGAAATGAAGTAAAATATATTTCAGGCCATTAAAAAATATTTTATATATACATATTATGTAGCATATATTTATAATACGAACCATTACCATACTTAATGAAACAAGACATTTTAATAAAACAAGACATTTTTAGGAAAGTTTTCAGCATTTAGCCAATTTATAAATAAACCTCTTAAACTTTTACGCTTCTTTCCTACCACTAAAATTTTATAGTAAATTTTTACTTATTGAATCGCCGAAATCATGTGATTCAATACTACAAAAATTTCTATTAATTTTTAGTGGTAATAAAAAACCGTAAAAGTTACCAGTTATGATATGTACATGATTATATAAATGTGTCGTATGAGTGTGTTTGTTTAAAATTTGTCGTACTCATAAACTTAGTATGAATGTATATAATTAGTATGAAACTAAAACTACCATTATTATTATTTTAAATTTAGAATTTGAATAATCATATCAAATGATTGGAATCGCCTTGATATGTAAACAGTAATATTCGATTGTTTCTTTTGGGCAATACCAACATTGAACAGCAAACTTTGCATTTCTGTTAATAATGCAGCCGTCTTATCGTTATCGTTTTTACTACTAACGAACCGCTTTACTATGTCTGCGTCAAAAGTCCCCAGAGCAGCCCCGAAGTTTGAGTGAGATCTTTCAAATCAGACTCATCCGATGTGTCGTCCGATGATTTCTTTTAAAAAATGCATAAATGAGACAAAATTTCGGCCGGGGACGCAAAAACGTAACGTATAACTGAGGGAAATGTTGTATAACGCAAAACGTATAACTCAGCTAATTTTTAATGGCAAGCGGCCGGGACCGCTGAGTTGAAACGTATAACTGAGGCACAGTTGCCAAGTCTCCGGCTTTTTGAACACCAGTAATTTTTTTGAGAAAATGTTGTTCTTTTAAATCGCAAAATGCTCCGATTCAATAAAACAGCATTTTCTGTACTAAATTACTGGTATCCAAAAAGCCGGAGACTTGGCAGGTCTGCTGAGGGAAATGTACAACTCAGGTAACATATATATGGAGTTCCACTATAGATAGTTTAAACAATGCTTTTCAGCGTTTCGTTCATCTTACGAAACCCCATTTATCCCGCTTCGTTGTCTGTCTGTCACAGAGAGGGTTTTCAGAAACTATATAACTTACAGTCATGAAATTTTGTGTACTTATAGCTGAATACCTAATATGAAGATCAAAATTTAAAAAAAAAATCGTATTATTTTAAAATATAGAGATAAAGATCCAAAAATCTAACAGCCTTTTCCTATTTAATTTAAACATTTTCCGTTATAGCAGTTGCGAACAACTAAAAATCCACAATAAAATGTTTTATACAATAATTAATTTTCTATTGAAAGATTTTCACGTGAAAAATGAAAATGAAATAAAAAGTTTCACCAATTGAAAAATAGATTAATATGACGTCATATTGGTAATATAACGGGAAATTTCAAACATTTCTTAATAATATAAGGAGTTTGAGTATGTGTAAATATAGAAAGCAGCTTAATATGACGTCATTATAGAATTAAAAAAAATTAATCTGACGTCTAACATTTTGAAGGTTTATATGCAACATGTTTAATTTTGAAATTGATTTTTTTTTTAAATCACATTTAGTCCAGATGACAGATATTATTAAGACAGAGGATAATAGCGGGCTTAGCCCGCTTTCGAACGGATTCAGATTTTTGAAAAAACCAGAAAAATAGGCCGGTAAATTTTTACTTTGTAAAAAACATGACCCCTTTTTTATGAAATTTATTTGGATTTTATAAAAAAAAGGATAAAGTGTTTTGAAAGGAATATTAAACTAACTCATTTGTGCAATCTTCGATCACACTTACCCAATTGTTTTCATTCCTGTGACCATATCATCTAAACGAAACAAAATATTATATATATATTTAATAAAGTCACTCTTTCGCACTCTCTATGAAGCGTAAAAAGAGTGGTGACTTTTATTAATCAAGGCAAGGCGTGATTTTTAAAGATAAAAAATTGAATTTTGTTAAAAACTTTTGCTACTTACCAAATTTTCTGACCGAATGCACTATTATAGAAGAATGTGTGTTTTATCTATACCTTTAAATACTCGGAAGGAATTGTAGTTTACTGGTAAAAACTCTCCGAATTAAAAGATTGTTACTCAGTTGTGCGTGAGTTTAACTACTTACTCAGAATATAGTAAGTTTAACGACTTACTCAGAATATAGTATGGATTACCGACAACACTTCTTGGCATTACAGATGTTTGGTTGCGCGAATGTTTAAACTTAGATGCTAGGAACATGACCTGATTAAAGCATTTTTGAACTGGGGCGAGTCCCTGTAATAGCCCCTGATTTGGATTTGATATGATTTTTGATATATTTAATTAAGTCACTCTTTTGCACTCTCTATGAAGTGTAAAAAGAGTAGTGACTTTTATTAATCAATGTAAGACGTGATTTTTAAAGATATATAAATTTTGTTAAAAACTTTTGCTACTTACCCAATTTTTTGATCGAATGCACTATTATAGAACAATGTGTGTTTTATCTATACCATTGCATACTCGGAAGGAATTATAGTTTACCGGTAAAACTCTCCGAATTAAAAGATTGTTACTCAGTTGTGCGTGAGTTTAACTACTTACTCAGAATATAGTAAGTTTAACGACTTACTCAGAATATACTATGGATTACCGACAACACTTCTTGGCATTACAGATGTTTGGTTGCGCGAATATTTAAACTGAGATGCTGGGAACATGACCTGATTAAAGCATTTTTAAACTGGGGCGAGTCTCTGTAGCCCCTTATTTGGATTTGATATGATTTTTGATATATTTAATTACGTCACTCTTTCGCACTCTCTATGAAGCGTAAAAAGAGTAGTGATTTTTATTAATCAAGGTAAAACGTGATTTTTAAAGATAAAAAATTGAATTTTGTTAAAAACGTTTGCTACTTACCCAATCTTTTGATCGAATGCACTATTATAGAACAATGTGTGTTTTATCTATACCTTTACATACTCGGAAGGAATTGTAGTTTACGGGTAAAAACTCTCCGAATTAAAAGATTGTTACTCAGTTGTGCGTGAGTTTATCTACTTACTCAGAATATAGTATGAATTACCGACAACACTTCTTGGCATTACAGATGCTTGGTTGCGCGAATATTTAAACTGAGATGCTGGGAACATGACCTGATTAAAGCATTTTTGAACTGGGGCGAGTCTCTGTAGCCCCTGATTTGGATTTGATATGATTTTTGATATATATAATTAAGTCACTCTTTCGCACTCTCTATGAAGCGTAAAAAGAGTAGTGATTTTTATTAATCAAGGTAAAACGTGATTTTTAAAGATAAAAAATTGAATTTTGTTAAAAACTTTTGCTACTTACCCAATTTTTTGATCGAATGCACTATTATAGAACAATGTGTGTTTTATCTATAACTTTACGTACTCGGAAGGAATTGTAGTTTACCGGGAAAAACTCTCCGAATTAAAAGATTGTTACTCAGTTGTGCGTGAGTTTATCTACTTACTCAGAATATAGTAAGTTTAACGACTTACTCAGAATATAGTATGGATTACCGACAACACTTCTTGGCATTACAGATGTTTGGTTGCGCGAATGTTTAAACTTAGATGCTAGGAACATGACCTGATTAAAGCATTTTTGAACTGGGGCGAGTCCCTGTAGCCCCTGATTTGGATTTGATATGATTTTTGATATATTTAATTAAGTCACTCTTTTGCACTCTCTATGAAGTGTAAAAAGAGTATTGACTTTTATTAATCAAGGTAAGACGTGATTTTTAAAGATATATAAATTTTGTTAAAAACTTTTGCTACTTACCCAATTTTTTGATCGAATGCACTATTATAGAACAATGTGTGTTTTATCTATACCATTGCATACTCGGAAGGAATTATAGTTTACCGGTAAAACTCTCCGAATTAAAAGATTGTTACTCAGTTGTGCGTGAGTTTAACTACTTACTCAGAATATAGTAAGTTTAACGACTTACTCAGAATATACTATGGATTACCGACAACACTTCTTGGCATTACAGATGTTTGGTTGCGCGAATATTTAAACTGAGATGCTGGGAACATGACCTGATTAAAGCATTTTTAAACTGGGGCGAGTCTCTGTAGCCCCTGATTTGGATTTGATATGATTTTTGATATATTTAATTAAGTCACTCTTTCGCACTCTCTATGAAGCGTAAAAAGAGTAGTGATTTTTATTAATCAAGGTAAAACGTGATTTTTAAAGATAAAAAATTGAATTTTGTTAAAAACTTTTGCTACTTACCCAATCTTTTGATCGAATGCACTATTATAGAACAATGTGTGTTTTATCTATACCTTTACATACTCGGAAGGAATTGTAGTTTACCGGTAAAAACTCTCCGAATTAAAAGATTGTTACTCAGTTGTGCGTGAGTTTATCTACTTACTCAGAATATAGTATGGATTACCGACAACACTTCTCGGCATTACAGATGCTTGGTTGCGCGAATGTTTAAATTTAGATGCTGGGAACATGACCTGATTAAAGCATTTTTGAACTGGGGCGAGTCTCTGTAGCCCCTGATTTGGATTTGATATGATTTTTGATACATTTAATTAAGTCACTCTTTCGCACTCTCTATGAAGCGTAAAAAGAGTAGTGATTTTTATTAATCAAGGTAAAACGTGATTTTTAAAGATAAAAAATTGAATTTTGTTAAAAACTTTTGCTACTTACCCAATTTTTTGATCGAATGCACTATTATAGAACAATGTGTGTTTTATCTATACCTTTACATACTCGGAAGGAATTGTAGTTTACCGGTAGAAACTCTCCGAATTAAAAGATTGTTACTCAGTTGTGCGTGAGTTTAACTACTTACTCAGAATATAGTAAGTTTAACGAATTACTCAGAATATAGTATGGATTACCGACAACACTTCTTGGCATTACAGATATTTGTTTGCGCGAATGTTTAAACTTAGATACTGAGAATTAATCATTTCGTGCATTTTCTATCTTTATTTTTTAACATTTTTCCCATTCCCGTTCCCACTCCTATCTCACATAACTTTACTAAAGCTACCTCAGCATAGGCAAAGCAATTCTAAAATCCAAACTTGTTACTTTCAAACATATTTTTAAATTCATTTATGTTCGTAAAAATTGAAAAATGTTCTTTATAAAAATAATTTAGGTAATAAAACTCTTTATTCTATCTTTCGGAAAAATAGAAGATTTTTCATGAAATGTTATCAAAATTGGACAGTTTCTTGGACAACGCAGGAAAGGAACAAACTGACGTCCTGAGAAAACAATGGTTGGTAACTCAAGATATAATTCATTACTCGGAAAATGAGAACACTTTGATTACACGTCACTTCTCTTATAAGGTCTACAATTATAATACTTCTATGTTTAAAAACTATTAACAAAAACTATAAAAAAATGTCGCATTGTTAATGCGTTTTATTTTTAAAGGCTTGGTTTAAATGTTTAGAAAACATTGTTCTACATGATATGTAAAAATCAATGTAGAGCAAAGCACAAATGGCTAAAAGAAATTTAGCCTGCAGAGCCTAGAAGACTACATAAATGGAACCTTCCATCAATGTTCATACCAAATTGAAAGAATGGGAGTGAGAACGGCTGACCATGTAACATACAGAATTTTCTGCTATTGTTTCTCAGGCTGGTTCATTGTGAAGTTTTAAATGGTTTTCGTTTCGTTTTATATTTCTTTAATTTTTCGTCTCATGTATTTATCATAACGTCATGATTATTTCGCACATCTTTTTTTAAGTAATCTACAAAAATTTTTAAACTATTAAATCCCCTTGTTCTATGCATTAGTAATTAAACATTGAAGATAAACTCAAATAAATTTGAGAGTGAAAGCTCTTTTTCTTTCTTTTCTTTTCTTTTAAATGGATTTTATAAAACAAACATCAACAATGAAAAAATTTAAATAAATTATTTTAGTGATTTTTGCATATTATCCAACTATTCAACCACTGCCATGCTGCTTATTCATGCTACATATAATACGTTATGATAAATACATGAGACGAAAAAATAAAGAAATATAAAACGAAATGAAAACCATTTAAAACTTTACAATGAACGGCCCTGAAAAACAATAGCAGAAAATTCTGTATGTTACATGGTCAGCCGTTTCTTACTCCCATTCTTGTCGATTTTTATTTTTACATATCATATAAAACAGTGCTTTCTAAATATTTAAACCAATCCTTAAAAAAAAAAAAAAAAAAAAAAAAAAAAAAAAAAAAAAAATCGCATTAATAATGCTACAATTTTTGACATTGTTTTGACATTTTTTGTTAATAGTTTTTAAACATAGAAGTATTATAATTGTAGACCTTATAAGAGAAGTGATGTGTGATCAAAGAGTTCTCATTTTCCGAGTAATGAATTATATCTTGAGTTACAAACGATTGTTTTCTCAGGACGTCAGTTTTTTCCTTTCCTGCGTTGTCCAAAAAACTGTCCAATTTTGATAACATTTCATGAAAAATCTTCTATTTTTCCGAAAGATAGAATAAAGAGTTTTATTACGTAAATTCATATTATAAAGAACACTTTTCAATTTTTACGAACATAAATGAATTTAAAAATATGTTTGAAAGTAACAAGTTTGGATTTTAGATCAGCCTTGGCTATGCTGAGGTAGCTTTAGTAAAGTTATGTGAGATAGGAGTGGGAACGGGAATGGGAAAAATATTTTTAAAAAAAAGATAGAAAATGCACGAAATGATTAATTAATCCTTAACATTTTTTAATAATTATATACAGTATGACAATCTTCCTTAACACTTTACACAAACTCAGGACTGAAAGCTACATTAATTACTAGGTTATAAGCACTTGTTGCAACTCTAGTTCCTAACTTTTTAACATTATATAGCACATATTTATTTAATATGTGCTATATCTGTATATTTAACATATTTTTTTTATTATATACAGTATGACAATCTTCATTAACACTTTACACAAACTCAGGACTGAAAGCTACATTAATCACTAGTTTATAAGCCATTCATAAGAAAATAAATATCTTGATATTTTTTCTTATGAAAAATATTCTTTTATTTTGATATTCTCTGTTATATTAGGGATATTTTCAGTGCCCCATTCGTTTAAACATAAGTCACACCCTAATGTCTGATTCTGATATGAGTCATAAGAACAATGTAGTTCATGATACACCAAACCACGTGAGCTAAAATAGGCCAATTGGATTGTAAATTCCAACAATGATATATTTCAAGAACTAAGAATTAAATAGGTAAATGAACGTAAAAAGAAAACAGTGTAATATATTAAAAACACTTCTATAATTTAATAGTTTTAGAAATGCGTAGTAAACTTAGATTTCATTAAAATCATTGGAAGTTGTTTATTTTGATGCCAGACATACAAAAATAATTTCGTTGGCACCCTTTAAATGATTGGTTTCAAATCTCATTTGCGTATTCTAAGTACCAAATGTGTCTTGTGTCATCACAATAACATAAAAAAATGTTATGTTTTCTCTACGAATTACCTTTCTTATCAAAATAATGAACTTGAAGAAATAAGACCAGTGTGTTTTATTTTTAACAAATCTGATTCATTGTATCTTTTAAAGTATAAAAAAAAGAAAAAATAGCCTATTGTTCCGATTGAGCCAAAAGGGGATGTTTAAAACAAAATAAATTTTTCTATAAATGAAATATTAGTAATTCTTACCATTAATATTAGGTCTATAAACATTTAATTTTGATAAATTAAATATATTCGATTATTGCAGATTGTATTCCGTAGAAAATGTACGCTGAGAAACTAAATAAAAATAAAATCGTGAATTTTATACTTAATTTTTTCGTTACATTTTAAAAGCTGCATAGACAGGTATTTTTTTACTAAAAAGGTAGTTAAATAGGGAGGAAACACTTACATAGCAAACCTGATTGACTGCCAAAGCGAAACACTCAAGGGTTGTCATTATTGGAATATTGCCGCTTTATCGAGTAACCGCTGGGGAAACTCTCTGGGTTCGAGGCTGCATTTTTACACACCGCCAGATGGCGTTAAACAGATTTAAGACTTTTTATAACACACGGTGTGTATGAATAACTGCAAAAAAACGCTTGTCTGAGTAACTTCGAGAAAAGTGGTGGAACGTATAGAAATATACTTCAAGAACGTCGTGGCATGCTTAAACACAGCGAGTAACCAGCAAAAGTTACTCGGGTTGAAATTGGTTACTCCGTACGTTGGTGTTTAAACCATTCAAGTTACTGACAATGGAGGGTAGGACAGTACACACACACACACGCGCACACACAAACACACGCACATATATATGTATATATATATATATATATATATATATATATGTGTGTGTGTGTGTGTGTGTTTCACGCGTATTATTTTTCATTCAGCAATATATTTTAAAAATATTCTATATGGGCTAATTAGGTATGGAAAAACAGATTTTTATCAAGTTTAAACAGATTTCTTGTTGAGTTGACTATGCCTTCAGATATGACATTCTACGCTTTTTCAAGAACCTTAAACATATGCAATGTTAACATTTATATACAGATAGTTCGTGCTGCAAATTAATATGTTAAATATACTTTTCATCTTAAAATTTATTTTCTAATATTATCTTATGCATGATTTTTATGGTATTTTGATAAACAGTTTTGCTGCTGAAATACTCCTACGAACACAAATTTGTACATATTACTATCGTTGTTGTTGTTTTTACGTTGAGGCATGGGTGCAGCTGGGTTTATATGAGGAGGAGTAAACATAAATAAATACCTTAGTAAGGGGTACGGTAGAGATCAAAGTTTGGAAAAGTCTGGCTCAGAGGATCTGGAAGGCGAATTTTCTCCCAAAACATTTGACATAAATATTGAGTGTTAGATGAAATGTTCCTTAAAACAGAACCCCTTGTCGGAGCAAAATATATTTATTTCTATTCCTAGGAAAGGCTTTCCAGACTTGCTGGAGTTTCAACTGTAATAAATAAGTCCAAGAATTTCCCCCTCCTGTGCCACCCTAGTCGAATTCGTTATCTAAGGCATGAGCTGATCTATGCACAAGGAAAACAGTAAAACCTCCATAACTTCTTAATTATGATACGTATTGAATCCGTTTACACTTATTATTACTTCTAGGAAAAGGACCGAAGATGTATGTATAGCAGTTTTTTGACATGATAAAAATGGCCCCAAGCGGGGGGAGAGGGGTTTAAGAAGAAAAAAATTCATAACTTTGTCAATTCACAAGCTATCAAATCCGCTTAAATTTATTATAAATTCTCTTAATATTATCTACAGCTTTTATACTGATAAGTTTTTTATAGGACTAACCCTTATAGCAAAAAATAAATAAATAAATAAAAATAAATAACAAAAAATCCCTGCCGGCTACGCCTCTACAGACGCATGCAGATGTCGAAGTGGGCGGTCCCAACTGCCGCATCATGGCAAAAACGTCATTTCTTTTGTAATTCCCAACAAATAAGCGACCCATGGTCTCGTCTTCGAAATCTACCTGTGCCTGTAGGCCGAGCCGAGCCGTCAGGGATTTTTTCCTTTTAATTTGACTACGAATTAGTCATATTTGCATGAAAATGGAAAGGCAAATATGAAATGTACTGGAGGAGTAAATTATCGAAAACAAAATTGCATGCAAATTTCACTGGTCATTGTTTAATTTTTGAATGTTGGAACAATGGTAATTTAAGTTTCGGTTTATGATAAATATTATTATCTGTATTCTACAGCAAGTTATTATCCCTGGTTCTGAGATAAAGTGCAAATGAAATGATCTGCAGCTATACAGAAAACAAAAACTTTACAAATAAAATTTTGCGCAAACTAATTTGATTATTGTTAAATTATATTTCTCCAATTCACCTAGTATTTTCTTTAAAGCATAGATTAAAACTATAATTGAACTCTTAATTTTATTTGGATTGTTTTTTCTTTTACCTTAACAAAAATTATTATTTTTAGTATACGCTAAGTGTAATACAGGAAAATTCTTAAAATATTATATACATAAAAAAAATAATAATGATGAAATCGCCTTATTAAATCTAAATGTGTTTTAGGAGCTTAAATTCCAACTGTATTTTCTAATGTTTAGATACCAAAATGAATGACGGATTTTAGAGAATTATACATAGGCGGATTTTAGGATACCCATTGTACTTAATCAGGTACAGAGGGTTAATTATGGAATTTTTAGTTCTAAATTTCAAGAAATTCTGCTCAACGCAATGAAAACTGTCATTTTTCAACAATGCAAACTAAACTAGTGAACTATATCAGGTATATTATAGAAACACAAGAACACAAACACAAACACGCACACACACACACACACATACACACAAACGGACGGCATTTTTTTCCCTAAAAATATGTTTTTCGGAATCTAGTGTCTTAAACGTGTAAATCCGTCAATTTTTTTTTTTCGATTTTCAAAACGATTACAAGACTTACCCTACACTACGTATGATGGGTCGGTAATTTCCGTAAGCGGTTACACTTTGCTGTTTTAAGGATTTTGCGGTCTTATTTCATATAAGTTTAATATGCAATAATGGTTATGGTTAAAAAAAATCATGGTTTTGGCGCCAATGGATTTGCCTCACTTTCAAAAGCAATGATTGGTTAAAAACGTTGATTTAATTTGAATGGAATATAATAACAAAGGATTATAATTATAACCAGTAGACTCGTGCGAAGAATTCGCTCTGCAGAGTAATATTTTTTAGCAATATCTAATATTTTTAGATTCAGGTTTAAACTTCTAAAGGACAAAAAATATCTCCAATCATCATTAGTCACAAGCCAGAATATCATCTAATTTATTCCATCAAAGTTACAGGAAAACTGATTGACGATAGCAAAGGCGTAAAATAAATAAATAAATAAATAAATAAATAAATAAAAATAAATAAAAATAAATAAATAAATTATCAATCGTATTTCAACTGCAGTAGAGGATAACATTATGTGTTTCGGAAAAAAAAAAACATGGAATAAAGAAAAATAACTTGATCATTAGAATTTCAATTTTGATTTTTAACCATAAATGTAAAACAAATCTTGAATCAACAATGTCAACTTTTTATCTTTATCGCACTATTTATTATTACTTTTTAATAATCATTATTGAGGACGATATAATGCGGTATTTTATTTTTGTGGCAACACTGATTTGAGAAAAATCTTTCATTTCATTTTTGAAAACAATGCTGATTTATTTTTTAATTAACTGCATTTTTTAATCAAATAATATGTTTTAACGAAATGTGTGTATAACTACGTCAGAAGCCTGTTCAAAAATCCTTTCATATGGTATCTCATTTATCGTTCTGCGTTTTGTATTTGCTTAAAAAAGGGATGTTGACAACATAAATTATATATATGACATATTTACTTATTTATTTTATTTCAATATTTCTTTATATTTAGAAAAATTACAATAAGACAAGAGATAAATTTAATTTTATCGGAAAGAAGGGAAAAATAAGAAAAAATGTTCAGTAATAAGTTGTAATGCTTGTAATTATATTTTTATATTAATTGTTATTAATATAAATATATGTTTAATATATATATAAATATATGTTATAAATATATGTTTATATTAATTATATATTTTTATATTAATGCTTGTAATAATTATAAAGCTTTCCTGTTGAAATTCTGATGGGGTTTTCGTTAATATTATAAACAACAACGCCAAATTTTTTATTCAAAGTATAGTTACCTCCCTTTCAAAATGGGTCAACGCATTAGAAATACCTTCGACCCAATAAATGTCTAGTAACAAATTTATACTGGTATTGAAGGATATGTATTGTGAATTGGTTAAATGTTAATTTGTAATAACATTTAGCTTTTGCTTATTTTTTGCACAAAATGGTGTTGTCCTACTTTCAAAATCAGTTCGCATGTGAAACTTGATTACTTTTGAAATAACCCATAAATTTTTGACACAGATTTTGCATAATATTTCAAATAATATCTCATAAATTTTCATACAAACAAAACTATTATTTATTATAAAGGATAATTGAAAAATTACTGTTTTTCAAATGAAAACAGAACAGTAATTAAATAAATAATCATCATTTATAAAACTGAATGGAAGAATTTATAATATCACTCCTTTTTTGTTAGAAATATTTCCTTGATTTACATAACTAAATTTTCTGAGAAAGAGAGAAAGACAGAAGGCCGCAAAAATGGGGGGGGTGGGGGGGGGGGAGAGAGGTCAGAGAAAGAGGTCAGAGAAGGAGGTCGTGAAATATATTTGAAAAATTAAAACTGCATTTAAAATGCCTTTTATTTTATCTTGGATAAAAATTAACTTCATTCTATTGAAATTTTGAAAATCAATTAATAGAATTTGTATCTGAAACATTTTAAGATTTTATAAAGTTAAAAAAGTTACTAAAAGCAACTGTAGCTTTTAAATAATAAAATTATTGTTGCATTTTAAAGTTTTATGTTCCTAAAAAATGATATACATAGCATTATTATTTTAAACCTAACGCTAGTAGCGTTTGAAAAAAAATAATTATTAGGAACCTTTTATACAATTTTTTTTACATTTTAATGCATATATAGTACGTAAAAAGTTTAATTGTCTTTTAAAGCTTACGGCAGTTCCAAAGCTGCTGGTAAAATGCTTTGATGATATTTTATTTTGAGCTGATAAGGCAAGAAATCTTATCAATGCATTTTGATTTCATTCCAAGAGAGCGTGTATTTTTATTCTACACAATGTTCATTTTACAAGTAACTAGTTTCTCTAGGAATAACTCATAAATTTCACACACTTTTTAAACACATATTTTGCATAATATTTCAAACAATATCTCACATTAACTTTCATGTAAAAAAAAAAGGTTATTTAAAAAAAATAATTGCAAAATCAAGTGAGAACCCGTGTTCCACGCTTCAGAATTTTTTATTTCACGGATAAATTTATTATATAACATAACGATAAACAGCAACAGAGGCTACTTTAGTAGCAATAACACCTTACGCGAGTTTCTTTTATTTTTTTGTTTCTTTTTTTTTTTTTTTTTTTCTTTTGTATTTTTTGATAACCACTGTGAATGACAGCTCCTAAACAACCAGTAAAGGGAAGTTCTGCCGAAAACTTTTTTTCTCAATTGTTGAAACCCCGTAATTTTAAATCGTGTCTACGGTATACCCTCAAACCATTATTTTACCTAATATTTAAGTAATGACAACACATGTAACGGTCCAGTGTTACGGTTGACGAAAGAGCTGATCAAAAACTTTAAACGCGTTTTTATTGAAACAAGTTTTTTGAATGTGTAGGTTATCACGTTTAATCCGCTCAAGCTACCGGTGTTTTGTTTTTTGTAAGTTAAACTAGAATTTTTTTTTAATTGGAGAAAAAACCTTTAAAAAATTAATTTTTTTACTAGTTTCGATTTAAAAAAACAGTTTCGAAATTGAAAAATTGACTTTAAACACCTAACAGGCGCCATTTTGTGAAATTTTGATAATACCTTATCAACTTTAAGTTTTGCCTCCAACTAATATAAGTTATTACTTACCCATCATGCGTACGTAGTACAGGGTAAGTCTTGTAATTGTTTTGAAAATCGAAAAAAAAATTTGACGGATTTACATGTTTCAGACACTGGAGATTCAGAAAAACATATTTTTAGAAAAAAAAAATTACCGTTCGTCTGTCTGTGTGTGTGTCTGTAAACGCTCTATGTCCCAAACAAATTGAGATAGAGACTTGAAATTTGGTATGTACTTAGTGTGTAATAATGGGTAGAAGCTAATTGAATTTCAGTAACCTCGATTATCCGGAACTATTTTTTTCGGGCTCTCCAAATATTCGTTCTGATAAAAGGTATATAAAATTTTTTGAAATTGTTTATTTTAAGGAGTGAATATAAAAGACAATAAAAAAACATAAAGAACGAAGTCGATCGGATAATGAGTTACCGAGATATTTATAATCATATTTTCCACACTCTTCGAATTTTCATGACCCTATATTTTATTTAAATTTCAATTCAAAGATATAGTTTAATTCGAAATGAGACGCTTAATCCGATGCAGTAAACCATTAGTTAATATGATTATCATTTTTCGAGTTATAAGGATGTTTCTTTTACGCAATTCAGTAATAGAGCATTTAAAGTTTATGACGTCATCAAGTCCCGATTTTATTCGAATTGCAATGCATTTTATAAATAGTTTACACATGTTTTATTTCATATTTTATTTTATGCATATCCATGACGGGTAAGTATTTACGGTGGACCCCAACGACTAGTTTTAAGAAGCCGTGTTTTTTTTTCTTTCTTTTTTCTTTTTTTTCCTTTTTTTACCAGATGCTTATTAAGAGGGCAATCGCCTATAGCAATGGTCAGAAAATGACAGACCGCTTGCAAATTTTGTGCGGACAGCGACGAAATTGTGAATAAAAATTCTTGGAAGTGACCAATTTTAGATTAAAAATATGAGTGAACAAAAATATAGAGAGATAAAGGCTTATGTGTAAAATTTTTCACAATGTATGTCTCAACTTATGTGTGCAAAGCAGCATTCTTAAAAATGTATTTCCTCATGAACCTGTGCAGATCTCTTCTCTCAGATGACCACATTAACAGCTTGATGAGAATCAGGTGCACAAACTTGACAGCAAATTTCCTGCAGGTTGTACAAAATTAAGCGTGTCATTTCCTCCATTGAACATTAATCACAGTGAATTTTAGTAATTACTCTTTTTTAATGTATATGTACTTTATATATATAATTTTTTCTATACTAAAACTGATAATAAACAAGAACGAAAAATCATGCGACTCCAACACATCCAGAAAACTGTAACGAAAATTCACCGTTAATTAAGGTGAAAGAAGATATGTAAGGAAACAGCTTAGAAAACGTATGCCACACTGAAAAATACAGTTTTCGAAATTACTTTCCATTGTAAAAAAAGTAGTCGAATATTTTGTGAAGCCCTGTATATGATCTGTAGATTTTTATATATAATACATAGCATGATAGTGCAGCTAGAAGATTCACATTTAGCAATTTTCGCCAATCAATGGAAATGCACTCGAAACCTTTTGTACAGCCCTGTATATTATCTAAACACTTTTGTACAAACCATATATTAATCTAAAATTTAATTTAGGTAAAAAAACGCATAATGCAACTCAAAACTCACTTCCAGCAATAACCAACCGTAAACGACAATGTATTTTGTTCTTTCCGTAGCCCTGTATATGAATTTATTTATATTCCACAAACTTATATTAGTCTACCAAATATAGTTCAGCAAGAAAATGCGTAACACAATCAAAAACTACCCTTATGCAATTCACTCCCATAGCCTGTAATACTTACGAATTCCATTTTATAGCCCTATATATCATCAACCGAATTTATACACACCACGTAATATGAGAAAATCTAGTTATAAACTTAAAACCCCAAACCAAACATGAAAACGCACGTATCACACATAGACAGTAATTATCGCACGTATACTGTAACAGATATTTTACGCGTGTCCCTGTAAATGAACGATAAATGTAATGCCCACTATACTTTTAAACGAGCAATTTACAGTGCACCTCAGTAATACATATAATTTTCATTATGTTTGAAATAGTGAAACGTCATGCAATTACACTGCAAACGATTTTTCCCCGTAAAACATATTGTGTAATAAAATTCTTTTGTTTGACCCTGTGAATGAATAATAAATGCTTTGCACCCCATATTCTACAAAAAGCATGTTTTAATGCGCTTCATAATTATATATCAATTTTATCGTGTTTTAAATGACGTAGCATCATCAAAATGCACTTGAAACGATTATTTCCCATTGATTGTAATGTAACGGAATACTTTTGACTGTCCTTGTAAAAAAAAATTATAAATGCTACACACTTCATTTGTAATAGGGGACATGCTGTAGTAAACGACAATAACAAAAATTTCAGGGCAATCCGAGTATATTTACGCGAGTTAGAGCATGGACAGATGGCCAGACGGCAGACAAACCGAAGTCATAAACACTTTTCCACAGGTTGGAAAGTGTTAAAAAGTATTCATGCGCTTCATTTCTCTGGTATATCCATATTGTGTTGTGCACGAAATATTAGAACTATTAGAACTATTAAATATTAGAAATATTAGAACGAAAATATACAATAATCCCTTCCAAGTTACTCACTACTATGAAAATCGTTCTTTATTTTTAGAAATCTCAGAAATCAATATATTTTTGAGATGCAGAGAAACATTTATAAAAACGAAGTTTTTTAACTGCCACTTATTTTCGGAAACGTTTCCGATTCATTTTATAGTGTATTAATCAGTTTTCTCAAGCCAGAATATTGGTTTTTAGCTCACATGCGATCAAAGCCTGATAGCTAATGTTCCCGCAAGTGCTGTATATATGCATGTACGTAATGCGATAACTCTTGATAGAAATATTCAATTTGCTTCAAATTTTGTATATAGGTTCATTCTGATAAGGCGCTTCCCTGATTAATTTTTGGGGGTTCATTGGTTAAGTATACAGGGGTGGAGCGGGGGCTAATCCCCCTCATCTTAATTTAGATAAATAGGTTTTTCATGTAGAATTATCCACTTTGCTTCAAGTTTTGTATATAGGTTCATTGTGATAAGGCGCTTCCCTGATTAGTTTTGGGGGTTCATTGGTTAAGTATAAAGGGGGGAACGGGGCTAATACCCACCCTTTAATTTAGATAAATGGTTTTTTTCAGGCAGAATTATCCGTTTTGCTTCAAATTTTGTATATAGGTTCATTGTGATAAGGCACTTAGCTGATTAGTTTTGGGGGTTCATTGGTTAAGTAAGTGTAAAGGGAGGAACGGGGGGGCTAATCCCCCCTTAATTTAGATAAATGTGTTTTTCATGCAGAATTACCCGATTTGCTTCAAATTTTGTATATAGGTACATTGTGATAAAGAGCGTCCATGATTACTTTTGGCGGTTCACTGGTTAAGTATAAACGGCGAAATAGGGGCTAATCGTCCCCTTAATTTAGATAAATGGCTTTTTCATGCTGAATTATCCGATTTGATTCAAATTTTTTAATTAGGTTCATTGTGATATGGCGCTTAACTGATTAGTTTTCAGGCTTCATTGGGTAAGTATAAAGGGGGAACGGAGGGCTAATCCCCCACTTAATTTAGATAATTGGCTTTTTCATGCAGAATTATCCGATTTGCTTCAAATTTTGTAAATAGGTTCTTTGTGATAAGGCGCTTTCCTGATTAGTTTTGGGTGTTCATTGGTTAAGTAAGTGTAAAGGGAGGAACGGGGGGGGGGGGTAATTCCCCCTTAATTTAGATAAATGTGTTTCATGCAGAATTACCCGATTTGCTTCAAATTTTGTATATAGGTTCATTGTGATAAAGAGTGTAAAGGGGGGATGGGGGCTAACCTCCCCTTAATTTATTGTCGATTTTTATTTCTCGACGGACATTATTCTTTGAAATATGTGTATAATATACAATTAGTGTGAATAGCTTGTTTTCTCAATGCTATCAGTTTAACTGGGCACATTTCTTTTTATTAAGATGTTATCCATTCTTAATTAAACGTTCACATGCTCAACAGACATGTTTTACATACAAGCATGATAAAGTAGCAGCATTAACATTGACAATAATATTAATATTATTTTGTTACTCTTGCATGTATAAATTTAATTGCGCAGCTGAAAATGTTGAATTGAGAATTGGTAGCATCCTGAAAACCGATAGTCCGGTTCGGAATAACTTATTAATACACTATTAAAATTACTCGGAAATGCTTCCGAAAATCAGTGGCAGGGGAAAAAATTGTTTCTATAAATTGTTTCTTTTAATTCCCTAAAATATGTTCGTTTTTGAGGTTTCTAAAGATACAGGACTCTTTTCGGAATCGTTATTAATTCGGAAGAAATCATTGTATATTTTCGTTCGTGGTTGTACAGGGTGTCCCCAAAAGTCCTTGACACATTTTAAAATTCAATAAAAGAACAAGCAATTGGCGTGCGAGAATGATGCTGTTTGGACGAAAATGTTTCTTATGATCTGAAATTTTCTTTAAGCAAATAAAAAAATAGTTCCAAAAATTTCTCATAGTTGGCGCTGCTTTTGGAAAGTTATCGAGTAGGTAGAATGCCTTTATACATAACAATGTCGAAAGACACACAATAAGTATGCACATTTTTTGTTCTAACTATGGAAACCCACATTCCCGAAGTTGACAATAGTCGTCTATCCGTCCTCACTCCTTTAATCGAACTCAGGAGGGCGAAGGGTGATCATCACTTATATTTTCCCTATATTGCTAATGTTATATTTTTAAAATCAATGCTGCGCATTTACTATTGTACGGATTTATTAAAAAAATTTTTTGGTGATAGATATGACTTATTTCTTTGAAATGACTCAAATTTTACAAGTGAGATGTAATTACCCTTTTTTAAATTTAAATTTAAAAACTTTCAATTTGTTTCCAATAGATTCCACCAGATGGCTCTACCAGTGCTGTAGATTTTCCGCATAGCTGACAAAACTACTTTTTCTGCTAGTTTTTATATATTTTCTTGTTAATTGTCATCATTATCTTGTTATAAATTTAATAAGGGGTATTTTTTACACGATACTATATAAAATACATCGTTCAACAAGCCTTTTTTGTCTTTTCTGTAGTAATTTTATTCTCATCTGCCATACTTGAAAGAAAAAAAGAAAATTCTTTCAAATTTTTAGCAACCCTAAAGAGTTCCGGTCCGGTGAGTCAAAGCAGGGGTGCGTTGGGAAGAGATCTCAGATATCACTTTTTATTTTTTTTTTCTCTACCGTTGCCTTTTAAAGGGAAGGGAACGGGAGGGGGGGATATTGTAAACACTTGTGGTCATTTGGTTTTCTTTCTGTAAAAGGAAATTTTTCTTTGCTTTGTACGAATGTTCATTGAATCTGTGAAAGCGAAACTTATTTTTGCTTTATTTAATGACAGATATTATGTGTGAAAAAAAAAAAAAAGTGAAGACATCTATTTCGGAAATTCTGGTAGATTCTTTGCATTAAAAAAATCCTCTAAATTGGCAATACTACTTCTCACAACGTAATCGTCTTTAGAAAAAGCTTGCGCTCGCATGACATACACAGTTCGTAGCAAAGATTACGTTTTTTAGGGGGTGTGGGGGAGGGTAGTATATTTTAGTAGAGGTTTATAGAGACTAGGATCAATTTCCTTTCATAATACTCGGACCGGGCTCAGTCTATTCCTTTTTTTCAGCAGATTTGAAACGGGCGGTGAATTCATTCTGTCCGTCTCATGTTGAGGTTTTTTTTTTTTTTTTTTTTTTTTTTGGGGGGGGGGGGGCAATTTGGATCCGAGTTATAAGTGTTTATGGTTATTGAGCCCTTATATTTGCACTATACTAAAATTTAGGGGTGAGGGTGGTAAATTGGTAATAATGTACAATCGTTAAAAAAGAGAGAGAAAGAGAGAACGTCCTAATACTTTTTATCTTTACACAGAGTGATGCGAAAGGTACTGATCTACTGCGAATTGTGTATATTTTTTCGAATTTAAATACAATTTTGGGAGAGGAGCCATCTACATATTAAAAATTGTATCGACTTTGAAATAAACATCTTTCCGCCAGCCAACAGACAAACCAACCGTGAAATCCCTGGTTCTGTCAATTTTGTATCAAAGTTCTGATATCGATATTTTAGTGTATTATAAATGGCAATTTGGATCCGAGTTATAAGTGTTTATGGTTATTGAGCCCTTATATTTGCACTGTACTAAAATTTAGGGGCTTCTGTTAAAAAAAACCGACGATGTCCCCTGTAAAACTATGTCACTTTGTTCACGCACATAAAATTTGAGCACTCTGTGACAGTTTGATCACGAGTTATAAGAGTTTAAATTTGTCGGGTGCTCAGTATTTGTTTTAAATTTTCTTCATTTCGCCCACTTTCCATTACTTTCATTGCTTCATTTTTTCCATAATATTTTCATTGTTTCATTTTTTAATATGTATTATTTTGAACTATCTGACCCAGACAGCATTGCCCGTACTCATGATAATAACTTTAAATATACCTAAAATCAATGTTGAATATTTTAAATTTTTTTAAACAAAAATCTTTCTAAACGTTCTTAATGCTGGGGACCTTATTGCCTTCTACAGCGCGCATCTTCGAATTGTATGATTTTATATTTCCAAATGAAAATCTATCCAAACAA
The DNA here is from genome assembly GCA_963931845.1 of Maratus michaelseni. Classification (NCBI taxonomy): domain Eukaryota; kingdom Metazoa; phylum Arthropoda; class Arachnida; order Araneae; family Salticidae; genus Maratus; species Maratus michaelseni. The sequence continues at coordinate 81,767,491 of OZ007599.1, read as the reverse complement.
ACTTAGAGCAGGATTCCCACTGCCTTCGGCAGCGTACACCGGGCTGTATTCCGCTCTGCTTTGATTTTATATACTTTATACAAAAGACCGCCGTAGACTCGGCCCACAGCTTGAGTCGGGTCGGGTTGATGCTATTATTTATTTATTTTTATTTATTTATTTTTTTTTTATGGTAGGATTCGTGTTGATAAAATTATTTTTGTCGCGTGTGAGCTGGATTTTGGGTTGACTTTACAAAGAGATTTCCAGTTGGAATTGTCTAAAAAATTCGTTTCTTTATTTCCATATAAATGAGTGATTTTGCTATTATTCAGTAGATATAAGGATTATTAATAATAATTTAAAATGACGTCTTGTGCAGTTTCAAATTGCTACAATACGTATAAAAATATTAACACAAGATGAGCGTGAACAATAAAACTATTTAATTGATTAATTGAATCAAAAAAGAAAACATCCAAACCAATTTTCTTTGTCACCAAAAGATTTTAAAATGGTCTAGTCTCAAACACGTTGTCCGATTTGTATAAAACTGAATAATTACAAAGCGACTGTGTCTGTCCGTTTTATATGTTTTGATTATTATCATTATCATGTTATAAATTTAATAAGGCGTATCTTTTTACACGATATTACATAAAAAATATCGTTCAACAAGCATTTTTGCTGTTACTGCAGCAATTTTATTCATAGTATACCATGCTAGAAGGACATTCTTCCACATTTCTAAAAATCAGCTTGGTCGACACCACATACTCATACTGTTGGTTGACCCCTGACCAAGGAGATATAAATAGATATTTTATTACCATGCCCCTCCCCACGCTCTGCGCTCCGAAGATTTCAGATTTCCGATATCACTACGTTTGCGCAGGAGAATATCTTCAAAATGGGTAATTTTCTGTTAGCGAAAGTTTTACTTTCTAAAAATAAAGTGAAGAAGGCGATTTTTGTTTGTTTGATTGATTTTTCCTTTCAAATAAATTGGTCGTATAACTTTTCCCTTTAAAAAAAAAAAAATGTTTTTATTCCTTGTTACCTTTAATTGACATTGCATATGTAAACAATTTTTAATTGAAAGAAATTAATGTAAATTTTTGCGTGAAAGAGAATTTAACGTCTAAACAATGTAAATTGCATTAAAAAGTGCCATACTTGAAATTTTCAATTCTATCTCAGGAATGCACCGAATAGTGATTTTGGTAGAATGCCAAATATTCGGCACCCAAGTAAACCGAATACCGAATATTCGGTCGGCTGAATATTCCAATGTTCCAGTGTTAAAATATTAAAAGGCTAAATTTAAAAATAGTTTTACCTCATATTTAACACAAATACTGCCTCAATTTTCCTTTTTCCTCTAACTTTTAATTTTATTCCTATTTTTATGAACATTACTTTCTCACAAGTAAAATTAACACTAAAAAAAAAGAAGAAAAAAAAATCTATGTTTTGAATTATTAAATAAGATTATAATCTTAATACTTGTAAATAACACTTTTAACTTTGGCTCTCTCTAAGAATTAAAATAAATTAATACAAATTTCGTATACTCGAAAACAAACATTTAAAAATCGATTTTTGTTTTTGTAAAACCATAATTGGTTTCTATGAACTAATATCATTTGCTTTTGTTGAATTATTGCTTATAAATAAATAAATAAATAAATTTAAAAAAAAAAACCTTTTTTAAAAAAATCATTATTTTATGTGAATATCGTCATTTCATGAATATCGTCATAACTATTAACTACTATCTTCACCAATTATAATATCTCCATGAATATTGTCATTAATATCGTCTTAAGTGTCACTTTTCCAACAAAATAAACAAGTTGGAAATTGTACGTCAAACGTGACAAATGAGGTGCGTTCGTACTATCGCTAGTTATATAAATATTCAGATCTTGATGATTTTTAATTCTGTGAAATGAATTATATCGTCTGCAGATTAATTTCTGTCATAAAATAAGTATCTCGGTCGCTTGACGATTAAACCTCGGAAGCTCCTCTAACAAGAAAGCACCGATTTTTTTTTCTTTTAATTCAAATTTCTTAATAAATATTTTTATTAATATCTCCTAAAGTTTTGATTCGATTTTAAAAAAATTTGAAATGTCGCGACAAAATTCTGCAAAGATCTTAAATTATATATCTTAATATCTATAATTAATAATCTTATATATATCTTAAATTACAAACCATTCGGTTGGGTAGTTTTTGCGTTGTTATAACAACGCAAAAACTGCGGACGGACGGACAGACGGACGGACCAAGCGACGACAATAGGTGCTACGTATTTATATAATTACGAACGCACCTAATAATAATAAACTTTTATTTTAGTATGATTTTATTCCTTAATTATCCGAATAAAATTTTTACTTATTGACACTTGGGTTAATCATTAAATTTAGGAATGTTGAAAAGAGATAATAGTTTGAATTTTATATGTTACTTATCCTGTGTGTAAGGAATATATTATTTTTTTTATAGATATATTTTTCTTTTCTTAAAAAATTATTGCTGATATTTATCAATGAAATTGTAAAATATAACATGTATTATAAATTCTTTGTAGATTATTCAATTGCGTGAAATCTGTAAAATATATTCTGTCTCACTTATTTATCAGCAGCTGCTCTCTTGCATCCTCCAATACTTTTTTCATTCTCGAAAGAAACTGTCATTTATTTCGAGTGAAACTGTAAAGTAAAACCTATGTTATAAATTCCTTGTAGATTTTTTAAATGTGTAAACTGTTATCACGTCTTATTTATTTATAATCGACTGCACTTTTCAATCTCCAACACTTTTTTTCATTGCCGAAGGAAATGGACATTTATTTCGAATGAAACTGTAAAGTATAACCAACATTATAAATTATTTGTATAGATTATTCAATTGCGTGAAATGTGCAAAATGTATTATGTCTTATTTAGTTATAAGCAGCTAATCTCTTGAATCCTCCAATACTTTTTTCATTTTGGAAGTTAACGGACATTTATTTCGAATGATACTGTAATAGTAGTGTATATTTACCGGTTCTGCGCCACCTGAGTCGAGCAGGCGCAGGCGGAAGGCGCACTGTGGAGCTGTGCAGGCGGAAGGCGCAGGTGGAGCACAGGGGGAGCAGGTGAAGGTGGCGATAAGAGCATGAGCACTGATAAGAACGGAGGGTTCGATGGGAGGGGGGTGCGATAAGGATTTCTACTATAAGATAAGGGGATTATTTTAATGAGTTTTAATTGATTTTAATGAGTTTTAATTGGGGACTTGAACATTTTCGATTTTTTTTTTCGGTTTTAGCAAAAATATGAATTAAAAATGGTCATTAATTAATTGTAATTGGGGAACTTAGAAATTTTTCGACGCATTTTTTTTTTTTTTTTCGTGGAGAATTGGTGGACGAGGTGAATGTCAACGGATTTATTATAGCGAATTAGAAATTTAATTAATTTTAATTTTAATTAATTTTAATTGGAGAACTTTGAAATTTTTCGAAGCAATTTTTTTTTCAACGAGAGTATGCAGTTTGATTATGAGTATATGCAGTAGAAGTGAATGATTAATTAATTAAAAATATTAATTAAACATAGTAATTAATTAATTTTAATTGCAGAATTTAAGAATTTTCGCGAGATTTTTTTTTTTTCAACGAGAGTAGGGTATTCGATATACACGTTAGTGGAGAATTTTAAAAGTCAACAATGGTTTAATTAAAAATGGTGATTAATTTTAATTAGGGAACTTAGACATTTTTCGAAGCAAATATTTTTTCAACGAGAGTAGGCTATTTGTTATACATGTTAGAGTATATTTGAGGAGAATTTTAAAAGTCAATAATGGTTTAATTAAAAAGGGTCATTAATTAATTTTAATTGGAGAACTTAAGAAATTTTGGCGAGATTTTTTTTCCCCCTCAACGAGAGTACGCAGTTTGCATGTGCAGTAGAATGGTAGATGCTAGTAATTAAAATGGGTCATTAATTAATTTTAATTGGTGGACTTCAACATTTTTGTGGCAAACAGGCGCGTTTTAATGAATTCGATATAGGTTGTGGTAAAAAATATAGGGTCCCGTATGAATTATACTGTATTCAATTTAATAGCTCCCCCCTCCCCCTTCCCCTCTCTACTTTTTTTACCCAGAGGGCCCCTTCGATAGACTAACAATATGCACTTCAAAAAATACAGATTGGTACAAAAGAAGAATTTTAACGTATATATAAAAGTGTAAATAAACAAGAATGAAAAATCATGCGTAGCGCCATAATTCATGAATCACTTTCCAACATTGTCGAAGTGTTATATGAACAAAACATAATTTTACCATCGAGTGCATAGCGAACCGATCCCCTTTTTAATAAAAAGGCGCCCTTCACAAAAATCCAATTATGCATAAGAACCCTTCCTAAAATCAGATAATTTACACCTTACCTTTTTTTTTTCAATTCAGTTAGGCTAAAAGTACAGCTTACGCATCGATAGGTTCAAAATACAGGGACCCTTCGAAGTGTGAACTCGCATTAGACTATAGGGACCCTTCATAAAATAAATGAGATACATGCCCTATTCGAATAAAAAAAAAGTCCTTCACAAAAACTGTAGGGGTTCCCTTTTGGAATAAAGAGACGCCCTTCACAAAAATCCAATTATGCATAAGAACCCTTCCTAAAATCAGGTAATTTATACCTTACCCTTTTTTTTTTCAATTCAAGTTAGGATAAAAGTACAACTTACACATCGATATGTACAAAATATAGAAATCCTTGGAAAGAAACTTGAAAAGTTATAGATATTAAGCTACCTTCACAAAATAATAAAACCGTATTCGAATCTCAGCGCCCTTCACAAAATAAATCCAATAGATTCACGTTATTTTACAGCGACAGAAATACGAGAGACCTTTCATAAAAATGCATGGTCTGCTGTTTGAATGAAAAGGCCTCCCTTCACAATATACCCTGTAAAAATATAATGATTCCACAGATATTTTAAGAAATAGACTGATATTTTCAAATGAGTACGTATTCATGCGATGTAAAAAATAGGTTTTACACGAATACATTTTTAGTATAACGTTCAAAATATACATTTTAGAAAAAAAAAGTACATATTTTACCAAATTTATCATACAAATCTGTGAAATAGGGTAGAACGTTTCATGAAAAATAATTGAATTTTCGAATGATTATGCTTTAAAATACATATTTATAACTGCAACTAAGATTTGAGTGTTACCCCCTCAACATGTATATCGCTGAATCATAACGAGTCCTATTAGCAGATAAGCGAAGATCTTGCTTTGACACGGTGAATCACTCGCGATAAGGAATACGGCTATTGAGCTTTTTTTTTTTTAAATTTAATCAGTTTCTGAGACATTTTGGGTAGGTAAATGAATGAAATGAGCTATTTAAAACTGTAAATGTATGCGAATTATTTCATATATATATAGATATTAATCTGTTAAGTTTTAAAAGGCTTCATTGTGTATTCGTTGAAAAATAAGAACTAAGAAATATCCCTTAAGAATTTTGAGAATAAGAGACGGGTTTAAATGAATTTGATACAGGTTAGGGTAAAAAATTACAGGGTCCCCTATAAGATATATGAATTTTAAATAATATAAAATTAAATTACATTCGTTTATGCTTTTTTTTGTATAGAAAAATTATACTAAATTGGGTTTTTACTATTCTAACTTAAAAATTTCTTTTGAGGAATGTATAGGATAACTAACCTTTTAACTTTGTTTTTATAAAATATATATTGTACTATTTAGTTAGGGCATTATTTAAAAAATTTTTGTCTTTAATATTGAAAAATATATATATATATATATATAAATGTATCTTACCTAAATATTTAAATCATAAAGTACTGGACTTCATCCAAATTCGACTGCATGCATGTCTTAAAAGAACTAAACGGTATAACGTGTTCGCTTATCTCTTAAAACCAAGGGATACTATGACGTCATGGATAAAGCGTATGGTAGAATGAATAGCTTTTATTGCATGTTTCCTCTAATTAAAAAATAATTATTTTTAGAATACATACTAACAATTTATGGGATGAGTGACACCAAGTGATGGGACGTTATGTGTGATTTATTTTTGTATCGCATAAGTAAAGTTTATTAAGACACGATTAACCAATCATATCTGTTTATTTATAAACCAATCCCATACGTTTATTTTTAAAGTATATGCACACAAGCGCCCCCTACGATGGTATAAATTTGCGTGGAATGAGATAATTTCCTTAATCTGTGCACTGACACCATCGTGTGAAGACGCTTTTGACTGTTCAGTATTATTACTTTACATTAAAGTTATTATGGAACAAACCATACATACTTCTTTGCTAAGTGATTCCAAGATGATTAGTCAACCCCTATCACCAGAATTAAAGAATCACGACATGGACATAACCAAAGAAGCTCCCGTTTCGAATTATGAAGTCAAACCCACCTCATCAGAACTGAAGAAACAGAAGTTACCCTTTGTTTGTGATGTTTGCAGCAAGTCTTTTTCCCGAAAGTTTGTGTTAATTAGACACAAGAAATTTCATCTGGAGAAAAAACCTTTTATGTGTGACATCTGTGAAAAACAATTTGTTCAAAAGAGTGATTTATTAAATCATAGGAAGATTCATTTAAAGACTCCTCTGATTTATAATTGTGATTTATGTGCTGAAGTATTTTCACGGAAGTACGAGTTACGCCAACACAAAAATATTCATAGACCTCTCAAGCAAGAATGACCTATTAAAGCATAGAAAGATTCACAGACCTATCAAGCAATATAATTGTGATGTGTGCTCTGAAGTATTTTCACGGAAGTATGACTTATTGAAGCATAAGAAGTTTCATAGACCTATCAAGCATCATACATGTCTCCAGTGTACTGAAGAATTTTTACGGAAGGATGATTTAATTCGACATCTGAGAACTGCTCATAAAGTTTCATCTAACCCAACTCAATCTGTTGCTTTAAAGGATGCATTATATGAGAAAGTGAAGCATTTTAAAAGACAAAATGCCCTTAATGTATGCACTAATACTATCATCGATTCTAACGAGGAAAATGATAAAGACTTTCAAACATTTTTTAATAGCGTTCGACCAGACGTTTTGAATGAACTAAATTATCAGATAGAAGTTAAAAAGGCCATGAAATGGTATGCTACTGTAAAAGTGGTTTTAACACGTATATCACAGGACGGTGATTTAGAAACTGCCAATCCCTATTTTCGTTCGAACACTATACTTGAATTGACGAATCAAAACATACCTGTGCATATCGAAGAAGCTTTCGCTAAAATTATAAACTCCTTCGAGAAGTTCAATGAACGTGGATCTAACTGGACATTGGAAAAAATATTGCATTTAGAACTGTCTACAGCTAAATGCAGCATGGTTTGAAATTTTTTGTACCTTTCTTTTGAAATATATATACTCATGACTTGCTCTTGTAACTATTGAAAACGATCAATAAATACTATATGAGTGAAAAATCCCAGAGTGATTATTTTTAATATCTGCATAGATTACTTCTATCACATAACTTACTTATTAACATTTTAATAATTCACACTGGAAATGTAACAAACTATTTTTAGGATTTTAGATAAACAAAAAAATGTATAGATTTAATCTTTCTAAAACACATATATATATTCTAAATGTATAAGAGAAATAAACATTTTCATAATCTTTTCATATTGAAGAAACACAAATTTTGCATACTTTATACAAATACTTGCAGTATGAGAAATGATTGCTACTATTACCCATATGAGAAAATGAATCATCAGCAAATCTTATCTATGTGTCATATTTAACCAACAGACTCGAACATGAGTGAATTTTGACTAGAATTAATCATTGAATGTAAAAATGATTTGTTTTTAGATCCAATATTGATATCGTTTAACATTTTAAAATCGTATTAAAAATATATGCATAAACTAATCTTACCTTATTCACAAGCTTGCAATCCCGTCTTCAACATATGACTACAGCATGACAAAAAAACATATGTGCTACTTCTATGGCAATTAGGACAGAAATGATTTTCAGTACAAGTCCATTATCTTATCGTTAATCTATAGATTAGTAACACTATGTGACTTGAGGACGTCACTGATCGCGATAACATTCTAGATAAGATTTACTGATAAGAATACATTTCAATTTATTTCTCCCAAAACAAGTGTATGAGTTGGTTGTAAGATCTAGGTAAGTACCCTTTCAACTAGAGTAGGCTAACATTTAAAAAATATATATACAGAGTGCCCAGAAAAAGGGTAGAAAAAATATGAAGAATTTTAACCTAAATTATAAAATAGGATCTACAGTAAGTGACAATAAATAAATATGAAGGAAAAATCATATGTCATAGTATTCATACTGGAAATGTATTTTAAAAAAATTACAGATTTCGTTTCTTTCTTTTTTTTCACTTAGATATAATTATAAGGCTTCTTTTACAATAAAGACCTGATTCTTGTGGAGAGATTGAAAACTAGTATTTTATTGAATCGGCCTATATATGTTGGGTTTGCTATACTAGAGGTCTCTAAACTTTGCATATATGATTTCCATTATAACTTTATAAAGAATACTTATCTTACCATATTCAAACGCACAATATTTATAAAGATATAGAACAATATCGTGATTTCTTTAACTTCTCTAAGTATTCAAAACCACATCGTCTAAACCGCACAAGTTTCGAACCCACAAACATATAATCAGACTTGTCATTTTATACCCAGGACGCTAACCACAGGGCTAAGTGAGCCCCGCTTATTTTATAGTCACCACGCTGACTATTGGGCTTAGTGAGTCCCAGGCTAACTTATACCCACCACGCTAACTATTGGGCTTAGTGAACCCCCGCTTATTTTATAGCCACCATGTTAACCACAGGGCTAAGTGAGCCCCCGCTTATTTTATAGTCACCATGCTAACTATTAGGCTGAGTGAGCCCCAGGCTATTTTATACCCACCACGCTTACTGGGCTTAGTGAGCCCCCGCTTATTTTATAGTCACCACGCTAACCACAGGGCTAAGTGAGCCCCCGCTTATTATATAGTCAACACGATAACTACTGGGCTGATTAAGCCCCAGGTATTTTATAACCATCACGCTAACTACTGGCCTGAGTGAGCCCCAGGTTATTTAGTCGCATGAATATGATTTCCAAGGTATATGTCCTAACTTGATTTAGACCATTGCCTATGGTAAAATAAAGCTGCGAAGTAAATTGGTAAACTCTGTACATTTCTCTCGAAAAGTCACTTCTATTTTATTAAATGTCTGTAGAAATCAGCATAGTTTATTAAAATTATATACATTCTCATTAGTTTATGAATCTACTAACTTATAATATCTATATGGTAACTTGGATTATTAGTATTCCCACTTAAAAATTTCTTTTGTAGATTTAACTGATAAACACTAACATGAGACTGACTAAACTTTTACCATTTTCATTTCAACTTAGTTTTAGGAAATTTATCTACATAGCTTTAAATTTTACTGTTTAGTAAGTCTATTATTTCAAAGTATTATTTTTTAGTTTTAATATTCAAAACATATTCATATCGTTTTACATAGTAGGTATCAAATTAAATTAAATTCATATTAAAAATATATACACAAATACTATTCTTACCTAACACTCTCACACCAAGACTCTGAGAAAAGTGAATGCTTGTTCAGGGCCTTGTGCTTAGCTAGCTGGCGTGTTAGGTAAGAATAGTATTTGTGTATATATTTTTAATATGACTTTAATTTAATTTGATACCTACTATGTAAAACGATATGAATATGTTTTGAATATTAAAACTAAAAAATAATACTTTGAAATAATAGACTTACTAAACAGTAAAATTTAAAGCTATGTAGATAAATTTCCTAAAACTAAGTTGAAATGAAAATGGTAAAAGTTTAGTCAGTCTCATGTTAGTGTTTATCAGTTAAATCTACAAAAGAAATTTTTAAGTGGGAATACTAATAATCCAAGTTACCATATAGATATTATAAGTTAGTAGATTCATAAACTAATGAGAATGTATATAATTTTAATAAACTATGCTGATTTCTACAGATATTTAATAAAATAGAAGTGACTTTTCGAGAGAAATGTACAGAGTTTACCAATTTACTTCGCAGCTTTATTTTACCATAGGCAATGGTCTAAATCAAGTTAGGACATATACCTTGGAAATCATATTCATGCGACTAAATAACCTGGGGCTCACTCAGGCCAGTAGTTAGCGTGATGGTTATAAAATACCTGGGGCTTAATCAGCCCAGTAGTTATCGTGTTGACTATATAATAAGCGGGGGCTCACTTAGCCCTGTGGTTAGCGTGGTGACTATAAAATAAGCGGGGGCTCACTAAGCCCAGTAAGCGTGGTGGGTATAAAATAGCCTGGGGCTCACTCAGCCTAATAGTTAGCATGGTGACTATAAAATAAGCGGGGGCTCACTTAGCCCTGTGGTTAACATGGTGGCTATAAAATAAGCGGGGGTTCACTAAGCCCAATAGTTAGCGTGGTGGGTATAAGTTAGCCTGGGACTCACTAAGCCCAATAGTCAGCGTGGTGACTATAAAATAAGCGGGGCTCACTTAGCCCTGTGGTTAGCGTCCTGGGTATAAAATGACAAGTCTGATTATATGTTTGTGGGTTCGAAACTTGTGCGGTTTAGACGATGTGGTTTTGAATACTTAGAGAAGTTAAAGAAATCACGATATTGTTCTATATCTTTATAAATATTGTGCGTTTGAATATGGTAAGATAAGTATTCTTTATAAAGTTATAATGGAAATCATATATGCAAAGTTTAGAGACCTCTAGTATAGCAAACCCAACATATATAGGCCGATTCAATAAAATACTAGTTTTCAATCTCTCCACAAGAATCAGGTCTTTATTGTAAAAGAAGCCTTATAATTATATCTAAGTGAAAAAAAAGAAAGAAACGAAATCTGTAATTTTTTTAAAATACATTTCCAGTATGAATACTATGACATATGATTTTTCCTTCATATTTATTTATTGTCACTTACTGTAGATCCTATTTTATAATTTAGGTTAAAATTCTTCATATTTTTTCTACCCTTTTTCTGGGCACTCTGTATATATATTTTTTAAATGTTAGCCTACTCTAGTTGAAAGGGTACTTACCTAGATCTTACAACCAACTCATACACTTGTTTTGGGAGAAATAAATTGAAATGTATTCTTATCAGTAAATCTTATCTAGAATGTTATCGCGATCAGTGACGTCCTCAAGTCACATAGTGTTACTAATCTATAGATTAACGATAAGATAATGGACTTGTACTGAAAATCATTTCTGTCCTAATTGCCATAGAAGTAGCACATATGTTTTTTTGTCATGCTGTAGTCATATGTTGAAGACGGGATTGCAAGCTTGTGAATAAGGTAAGATTAGTTTATGCATATATTTTTAATACGATTTTAAAATGTTAAACGATATCAATATTGGATCTAAAAACAAATCATTTTTACATTCAATGATTAATTCTAGTCAAAATTCACTCATGTTCGAGTCTGTTGGTTAAATATGACACATAGATAAGATTTGCTGATGATTCATTTTCTCATATGGGTAATAGTAGCAATCATTTCTCATACTGCAAGTATTTGTATAAAGTATGCAAAATTTGTGTTTCTTCAATATGAAAAGATTATGAAAATGTTTATTTCTCTTATACATTTAGAATATATATATGTGTTTTAGAAAGATTAAATCTATACATTTTTTTGTTTATCTAAAATCCTAAAAATAGTTTGTTACATTTCCAGTGTGAATTATTAAAATGTTAATAAGTAAGTTATGTGATAGAAGTAATCTATGCAGATATTAAAAATAATCACTCTGGGATTTTTCACTCATATAGTATTTATTGATCGTTTTCAATAGTTACAAGAGCAAGTCATGAGTATATATATTTCAAAAGAAAGGTACAAAAAATTTCAAACCATGCTGCATTTAGCTGTAGACAGTTCTAAATGCAATATTTTTTCCAATGTCCAGTTAGATCCACGTTCATTGAACTTCTCGAAGGAGTTTATAATTTTAGCGAAAGCTTCTTCGATATGCACAGGTATGTTTTGATTCGTCAATTCAAGTATAGTGTTCGAACGAAAATAGGGATTGGCAGTTTCTAAATCACCGTCCTGTGATATACGTGTTAAAACCACTTTTACAGTAGCATACCATTTCATGGCCTTTTTAACTTCTATCTGATAATTTAGTTCATTCAAAACGTCTGGTCGAACGCTATTAAAAAATGTTTGAAAGTCTTTATCATTTTCCTCGTTAGAATCGATGATAGTATTAGTGCATACATTAAGGGCATTTTGTCTTTTAAAATGCTTCACTTTCTCATATAATGCATCCTTTAAAGCAACAGATTGAGTTGGGTTAGATGAAACTTTATGAGCAGTTCTCAGATGTCGAATTAAATCATCCTTCCGTAAAAATTCTTCAGTACACTGGAGACATGTATGATGCTTGATAGGTCTATGAAACTTCTTATGCTTCAATAAGTCATACTTCCGTGAAAATACTTCAGAGCACACATCACAATTATATTGCTTGATAGGTCTGTGAATCTTTCTATGCTTTAATAGGTCATTCTTGCTTGAGAGGTCTATGAATATTTTTGTGTTGGCGTAACTCGTACTTCCGTGAAAATACTTCAGCACATAAATCACAATTATAAATCAGAGGAGTCTTTAAATGAATCTTCCTATGATTTAATAAATCACTCTTTTGAACAAATTGTTTTTCACAGATGTCACACATAAAAGGTTTTTTCTCCAGATGAAATTTCTTGTGTCTAATTAACACAAACTTTCGGGAAAAAGACTTGCTGCAAACATCACAAACAAAGGGTAACTTCTGTTTCTTCAGTTCTGATGAGGTGGGTTTGACTTCATAATTCGAAACGGGAGCTTCTTTGGTTATGTCCATGTCGTGATTCTTTAATTCTGGTGATAGGGGTTGACTAATCATCTTGGAATCACTTAGCAAAGAAGTATGTATGGTTTGTTCCATAATAACTTTAATGTAAAGTAATAATACTGAACAGTCAAAAGCGTCTTCACACGATGGTGTCAGTGCACAGATTAAGGAAATTATCTCATTCCACGCAAATTTATACCATCGTAGGGGGCGCTTGTGTGCATATACTTTAAAAATAAACGTATGGGATTGGTTTATAAATAAACAGATATGATTGGTTAATCGTGTCTTAATAAACTTTACTTATGCGATACAAAAATAAATCACACATAACGTCCCATCACTTGGTGTCACTCATCCCATAAATTGTTAGTATGTATTCTAAAAATAATTATTTTTTAATTAGAGGAAACATGCAATAAAAGCTATTCATTCTACCATACGCTTTATCCATGACGTCATAGTATCCCTTGGTTTTAAGAGATAAGCGAACACGTTATACCGTTTAGTTCTTTTAAGACATGCATGCAGTCGAATTTGGATGAAGTCCAGTACTTTATGATTTAAATATTTAGGTAAGATACATTTATATATATATATATATATATTTTTCAATATTAAAGACAAAAATTTTTTAAATAATGCCCTAACTAAATAGTACAATATATATTTTATAAAAACAAAGTTAAAAGGTTAGTTATCCTATACATTCCTCAAAAGAAATTTTTAAGTTAGAATAGTAAAAACCCAATTTAGTATAATTTTTCTATACAAAAAAAAGCATAAACGAATGTAATTTAATTTTATATTATTTAAAATTCATATATCTTATAGGGGACCCTGTAATTTTTTACCCTAACCTGTATCAAATTCATTTAAACCCGTCTCTTATTCTCAAAATTCTTAAGGGATATTTCTTAGTTCTTATTTTTCAACGAATACACAATGAAGCCTTTTAAAACTTAACAGATTAATATCTATATATATATGAAATAATTCGCATACATTTACAGTTTTAAATAGCTCATTTCATTCATTTACCTACCCAAAATGTCTCAGAAACTGATTAAATTTAAAAAAAAAAAAGCTCAATAGCCGTATTCCTTATCGCGAGTGATTCACCGTGTCAAAGCAAGATCTTCGCTTATCTGCTAATAGGACTCGTTATGATTCAGCGATATACATGTTGAGGGGGTAACACTCAAATCTTAGTTGCAGTTATAAATATGTATTTTAAAGCATAATCATTCGAAAATTCAATTATTTTTCATGAAACGTTCTACCCTATTTCACAGATTTGTATGATAAATTTGGTAAAATATGTACTTTTTTTTTCTAAAATGTATATTTTGAACGTTATACTAAAAATGTATTCGTGTAAAACCTATTTTTTACATCGCATGAATACGTACTCATTTGAAAATATCAGTCTATTTCTTAAAATATCTGTGGAATCATTATATTTTTACAGGGTATATTGTGAAGGGAGGCCTTTTCATTCAAACAGCAGACCATGCATTTTTATGAAAGGTCTCTCGTATTTCTGTCGCTGTAAAATAACGTGAATCTATTGGATTTATTTTGTGAAGGGCGCTGAGATTCGAATACGGTTTTATTATTTTGTGAAGGTAGCTTAATATCTATAACTTTTCAAGTTTCTTTCCAAGGATTTCTATATTTTGTACATATCGATGTGTAAGTTGTACTTTTATCCTAACTTGAATTGAAAAAAAAAAGGGTAAGGTATAAATTACCTGATTTTAGGAAGGGTTCTTATGCATAATTGGATTTTTGTGAAGGGCGTCTCTTTATTCCAAAAGGGAACCCCTACAGTTTTTGTGAAGGACTTTTTTTTTATTCGAATAGGGCATGTATCTCATTTATTTTATGAAGGGTCCCTATAGTCTAATGCGAGTTCACACTTCGAAGGGTCCCTGTATTTTGAACCTATCGATGCGTAAGCTGTACTTTTAGCCTAACTGAATTGAAAAAAAAAAGGTAAGGTGTAAATTATCTGATTTTAGGAAGGGTTCTTATGCATAATTGGATTTTTGTGAAGGGCGCCTTTTTATTAAAAAGGGGATCGGTTCGCTATGCACTCGATGGTAAAATTATGTTTTGTTCATATAACACTTCGACAATGTTGGAAAGTGATTCATGAATTATGGCGCTACGCATGATTTTTCATTCTTGTTTATTTACACTTTTATATATACGTTAAAATTCTTCTTTTGTACCAATCTGTATTTTTTGAAGTGCATATTGTTAGTCTATCGAAGGGGCCCTCTGGGTAAAAAAAGTAGAGAGGGGAAGGGGGAGGGGGGAGCTATTAAATTGAATACAGTATAATTCATACGGGACCCTATATTTTTTACCACAACCTATATCGAATTCATTAAAACGCGCCTGTTTGCCACAAAAATGTTGAAGTCCACCAATTAAAATTAATTAATGACCCATTTTAATTACTAGCATCTACCATTCTACTGCACATGCAAACTGCGTACTCTCGTTGAGGGGGAAAAAAAATCTCGCCAAAATTTCTTAAGTTCTCCAATTAAAATTAATTAATGACCCTTTTTAATTAAACCATTATTGACTTTTAAAATTCTCCTCAAATATACTCTAACATGTATAACAAATAGCCTACTCTCGTTGAAAAAATATTTGCTTCGAAAAATGTCTAAGTTCCCTAATTAAAATTAATCACCATTTTTAATTAAACCATTGTTGACTTTTAAAATTCTCCACTAACGTGTATATCGAATACCCTACTCTCGTTGAAAAAAAAAAAAATCTCGCGAAAATTCTTAAATTCTGCAATTAAAATTAATTAATTACTATGTTTAATTAATATTTTTAATTAATTAATCATTCACTTCTACTGCATATACTCATAATCAAACTGCATACTCTCGTTGAAAAAAAAATTGCTTCGAAAAATTTCAAAGTTCTCCAATTAAAATTAATTAAAATTAAAATTAATTAAATTTCTAATTCGCTATAATAAATCCGTTGACATTCACCTCGTCCACCAATTCTCCACGAAAAAAAAAAAAAAAATGCGTCGAAAAATTTCTAAGTTCCCCAATTACAATTAATTAATGACCATTTTTAATTCATATTTTTGCTAAAACCGAAAAAAAAAATCGAAAATGTTCAAGTCCCCAATTAAAACTCATTAAAATCAATTAAAACTCATTAAAATAATCCCCTTATCTTATAGTAGAAATCCTTATCGCACCCCCCTCCCATCGAACCCTCCGTTCTTATCAGTGCTCATGCTCTTATCGCCACCTTCACCTGCTCCCCCTGTGCTCCACCTGCGCCTTCCGCCTGCACAGCTCCACAGTGCGCCTTCCGCCTGCGCCTGCTCGACTCAGGTGGCGCAGAACCGGTAAATATACACTACTTGTAATATATAACCTATATAAATTCTTTGTAGATTTTTCAATTGCGTAAAATGTGTAAACTGTATCACGTCTTATTTATTTATAACTGGCTGCACTCTTGAATTCTCCAACACTTTTATTTTTCATTTCCGAAGGAAACGGATATGTATTTCGAATGAAACTGTAAAGTATAACCTGCATTATAAATTCTTTTTATAGATTATACAATTGCGTGAATTGTGTAAAATGTATTATGATGTCTCATTTATTTATAAGCAGCTGCTGTCTTGAATCCTCCAATGCTTTTTTCATTCTCAAAAGAAACTGTCATTTATTTCGAATGAAACTGCAAAGTATAACCCATATTATAAATTCTTTGTAGATTTTCCAATTGCGTAAAATGTGTAAACTGTAATGCTTTACTTATTTATAATCGGCTGCTCTTTTGAATCCTTCAATGCAATAGTTTTTATGTATTTTAATCACTAGTTAATAGAGTTTAATTTTTTATCTAATATACACTGTGCATAGTTTTACAGCAATTTTTTTTTTTTAATTATCTCTACTTGATCTTAATTCCTGTAATGAACATACGTATTTTTTATTCCATTGAATATTTTTTTACACACTGTCACTGCTTTCAATTTTTTTGAAAAATCGATCTTGCACTGAGATTCATATAAAAGTGAAAAAGAAAAAAAAATCATGTCCTACATATTCGATAAACGGTAGCTATATGAAATATCCAACAGCTGTTAAATTGTTTTTGAAATATAATTACAGTTATATTTTTCATATATTACTCAAAGTCAACTATTTTAACAATATAAATGCCTACTAAATGTTATTCATGTTTCGTAAATGTTTTAACTGTGTTAAATGTAAGAATTTGTAAATAAAGTATATTGGAATTCGCAATATATATATATATATTTTGTTTATCATTACTAAAGAAGAAAAAAAGAAAACAATTCATAACATCAAAATCTAAAAATTTTCATATTCCAACTGAAATAAACAAATGATTATCAAATGTATTATCCCCATTTTTTAGTACCAAATGATTAGAATACCCAAATTCAGTAATATATATATATATATATATATATATATTTACTTCTGTACGACCCTGAATAAAGATTTATAAGCTTCGTTACTAAAATCTTTTTTTGTTTTGACTTCTGTAAAATATACGTGGTTTCTTTCTTCCATTCATGTATTCTTGAAATACTCATATCGGGAACATTAGTTTCCAAACAATTTCATTCTTTTCATAAAATATCTACCTCTAATTACCGGAAAGCGGCTCCTGTTGTATCATTTTACAAAACAGTGGAAGTAAAAATAAAATGTTCAGAAGGATTTCTTCCGGTATATGTGTATATACAATATGTCCAATCCCTCTCTCTTTCTTTCTGTTTCTCGTGTCATTCTCCGTAGTGTGATCAATGGAAAGAATGTCCTTGTCGAATTACATTTACTGACCCAGGACTATAGATACAGAAAAGGCTAGTTCGCGGGGGGAATTGAGATATAACATCATGTCCCCACTTTTACTAGGAACTGGGCCGGCGGTGGAAATTGCAGATAATCATTCTCCAGAATTCATGCACAGAACAGAAAAGTCTAGAATTGTCTAAAGAGTTTCTTCCTTTATTTCCATACAGATGATTGTTTTGCTATTATTGAGGAGGTATTATAAAGATAAACCGACGTCTTGCGCCGTTGCAACTTGCTACAATACGTATTAAAAAAAAATCCCTGACGGCTCGGCCTACAGGCACAGGTACATTTCGAAGACGCAGACCGTGGAGCATCTGTTTATTGGGAATTGCAGAAGAAATGACCTTTTGCCATGATGTGGCAGTTGAAACCGCCCACTTCGAAATCTACTTGTGTCAAGTAGGCGAAGCCGGTAGAATTTTTTTTATTTTTTTATTCTGTAAGTGTTGGTCCAATAAAAAACTTTTCAATAGAAAAGTTGTAGATAATATTAAGAGGCTTTATAATAAATTTAAGTGGATTTGATATGTTGTGAATTGACAAAGTTATGATTTTTTTTCTTCCAAAACCCCCCTTTCCCCCCCCCCCCTCGAGGCTATTTTTAATGATATCAAAAATCTGTCATACATAAATTTTCGGCCCTTTTCCTAGAAGTAATAATAACTTTAAACGGATTCGATGGGTTCTTTTTCACAAAAAGCCCCCCCCCCCCCCCCGCTTTTGCCCATTCACGAACTTGACCGAGATTTTATGCCCCTTGATTTTATGTATCCGTTTGGAAGAGATTTGTACAGAATTATTAAAGTTATCGTGTCCATAAAAAAAAGTGACATATAGATAGATAGATAGTTAGATAAAGTTTTGAACTGGGGGGTGGTTTTGGGTTCTGGGATTCACGATAGGTGTAGATCTGCAAAAATTTTCCAGAAATTCCAACATAGGGGAGAGTGTAAGGTAGATCTCTTACGAAATCAACCTAATAGCAAAGATAAAAATATTAACATAAAGTGAGCGTGACCAATAAAACTATTTAACTGAGTCAAAAAAGAACACTTACATCGTCTTCTTTTTCACAAAATAAATAAAAAATGATCAAACACTAAACACGTTGTCCGATAAAAATGAGTACAGTTCTTACGACAGTTGATAT
The DNA here is from genome assembly GCA_963931845.1 of Maratus michaelseni. NCBI lineage: Eukaryota > Metazoa > Arthropoda > Arachnida > Araneae > Salticidae > Maratus > Maratus michaelseni. Next base: position 81,748,427 of record OZ007599.1, on the reverse strand, counting down.
CATATGCGCCAAATGGGAGCTCAATCCAAAGCAAAGTTTAAACGCTATTGTGTTCACTCACATATACAAATACATACAGGCATCATCATAAAAATACCATAAAAGGACACCGATGGTCTGAAAACGAAAAAAATACCAATATTCACGCATACATACGGAATAATTGTAAAAATATCAAACCTTCAAATATAAATTTACCAGTACACCTGTGCGATGATTTCGCACTGCAGTCTAATATTTTAGGTAGATTTCGTAAGAAATACTACCTATTACATTCTCCCCTATGTTATAATTTCTGAAAAATTTTTGCAGATCTACGCCGATCATGACTCCCAGAACCCAAAAACCAGTTCAAAACTTTATATCGATCTATCTATCTGTCTATATCACTTTTTTATGGACACGATAACTTTATTAATTCTATACAAATCTCTTCCAAACTGATACATAAAATCAAGAGGCATGAAATCTCGGTCCAGTTCGTGAATGGGCAAAAGTGAACCAGGGGGGAGGGGGGAGAGAATGGGGGGCCTTTTTGTGAAAAAAAAAAACATAACTTCTTAATTAGGATACGTATCGAATCCGTTTAAAGTTATTATTACTTCTAGTAAAAAGGCCGAAAATTTATGTAGATTTTTGATATTAAAAATGGCCTCCGGGAGGGGGGGGGAGCTAGGGGTTTAAGAAGAAAAAAATTCATAATTTCGTCAATTCACAAGATATCAAATCCGCTGAAATTTATGATAAATCCTCTTAATATTATCTAAAACTTTTATACTGACAAGTTTTTTATAAAACCAACCCTTACAGCAAAATAAATAAATAAAATAAAAAATAAATAAAAAATAAAAACAAAAAAATCCCTGCCTGCTCCGCCTACAAACACATTTAGATTTCGAAGTGGACGGTCCCAACTGCAGCATCATGACAAAAAGGTCATTTCTTCTGCAATTCTCTATAAACAAGCGCCCCACGGTCTGCGTCTTCGAAATCTACCTGTGCCTGTAGGCCGAGCCGTCAGGGGGTTTTTTAGATGCAGGTTTAAACTTCTAAAGAAAAATTAAGGACGAAAATATCTGCAAACAACATTAGTCAAGAATATCAGAATATCATGTCATTCATTCCATCAAAGTTAAAATAAAAACTGATCAAAGATAGCAAGAGCCACGCACGAGGGAAAAAAAATAACAATCGTATTTTAACTTCATTAGAAGATGACGTCATCCGCTTTGTGAAAAACACGGACAAAAAAAAAAAAAAAAAAAAAAATGAGCACATATAAAATAGAATTTAATATAATATAACATAGCATACATTTTAGACTACATGTAAAATACCACTGCTGCGATCGATCGATTCGATGGTGTCTTTTTCCTCAAACATTTGAATTTGAATTTTGCTTTTTAATCATAAATATAAAATAAACCCGTGCGTCCCGCTTTGTTTTTTATTGTGCTATTTTTTTTTTTTATATATAATTATTGTTGAGCATGCTATAATGTAGTATTTTATTTTTGTGGCAACAATGATTAGAGAAAAAAAATCATTTCACTGAAAAAAACAATGCTGATTAAATTTTTAATCAAAAAACATGTTTTAAAGAAATGTGAGTATACTATGTCAGAAGCCGGTTCAAAAACCTTTTGAATGATAGTTCATTCATTTTTGTGCATTTTGTAAATGCATAGAAAAAGGGATGTTGGCAACAGAAACAATACATATGATTAACTAATGTAAAATTTTAAAGCATATGTAAGTACGAGGAAGTCAGAAATTATAACTTATTGTATGATAAAATATGAAAAACTACATAAATAAATTTTTATTCTTAAAATGAAAGCATATATAAAACATTAAAATACATGCAATTTGGTATAATTGCAACTCAAGTAATATATATATATATATATATATATATATATATATATATATATATATATATATATATATATCATCATCATATATATATATATATATATATATAATATTTTAAAAAAAAAATTTGGTCTCTTATCACAGTTATTTTGTAATTTATTTTTAGTTTATATAATTCGTGTAATAAATCAAACTGTGCTTTAAATTTTTTATCACTTTAAGGTGATTTTGATGTTCAAAAATAGTAGAAGGAAAACAGCGTAAAGGTTGGCAGCTATGCAAACATCGTAGATGTAGCTTTAACGTGTATCAAATGGTACTGTTAGTATAAATGTATTGTTGCTAGTGATTTTCTGATTCCTTTTTAAGCATAAAAGAATAATACTTGCAAGCATGTTTATTAAAATAATTTGGAATCGAAAAGTTCTTTATTTTCAAATAAAGGAATTACATCTTTAGCTATAAGTGATTATTGTCTCAGGACGGCAATTTGTTCCTTTCCTGCGCTGTCGCGTCCGAAAATTCAGTTTAAAATGACAACTTTGACAGCATTATTTGAAAATATTTTGCCTTTACAGGAAAACGAAAAAAAAAAATTATTACATAGTTTCTTAATAAGTTTGTGAATAAAAATTAATTAAAAAATGTGTTAGAAAGTGCACAGCTTAGATTTCAGAACAGCCTTAAATAAATAAAATGTATATGCAAAAAATTTAAGTCAGTAAATAAAAGAAATGCATTATGTAATAAAATTTTATTAAATATATTTACTGTTAATTATCATATATTTAAAATTCTAAATATTTTTTTCTGTTTAATTATATTTATCTTACAAAGCTTCGCTTAATCTTAATTATTATTATTTTTTCAATTTCGGTTCAGATTCCTGGGTTTCTACTGATATGGGTAAGCCGAAATATTGATGTACAATGCTTTCCCCCGAAATTGAACCATTTGTTTGGATAGCTAAATACATTAGCAATGTAACTCCAAATTTGAGGAAATATAATTAAAACATATCAATATTGCGGAAATTCTTAATCTAGATCATTTAAATTAAAAGCGTTATTTAGCGCAGCTATTTACCTCCTGTAACATTACAAAATCCCTTTTTAATTATAGCTAAACCATGTGTTTCTCTCAATAACATGAGATTACAATTGACTAATCGATAACTATAAAAAAAAATAATAATAAATAAAAACTGGCTTAAACCGCGCTGGAGGTCTGCATGAGCTGAAATTTTCACGCCCGGTCCCGGCCCGAATGAAACCATCTTGTTCCGGAGTCCCCCAGAAAGTAAAGTCCAAAACCAAACCCATCCCCTATACAGATCTGTAGCCGAAAGCTAATCTCTAATCTTCTAACTTACATTTATTTGGCACAGCGTGTCTGTGTTTACCCGGAATCGGCTTCAAACAGGAAATGACGTTTCCAAGAAAATGGGGCTGCTAGAAAAAGAAGATTTTCGCCCATGTGAAAGTCAGCGCCATCTATTGAGTGAAGGTGATTTCCTTATTATCTGACGCTCCTTTTTAAGTTCCGAAATGTGAGTTGCCATATTTTGGACAAAATCTCCGCATGCGCATTGTGCGTCATTACGGAAACGTTTCTGAAAAATACGGGCAGCGAAAAATGCTTTGTTTTTATATAGAAGTCTTTAAATTTTGGAAATGTATTGGTTTCTGGGGATTCAAAAGACAATTTAACACGCTATTCGGAATTTCGGATAACTCAGAAGATTATATTATATTTTCGTTCGTGGTTATAGTATATTTTCATAAAATAAGAAACATTGGTCACTTTTTACAATGTAACTCTCATGTAGAAATGCGCATTCAAATTCGGTATTAACAAAAACGGGGATTGAATCTTCTATAATCGGTTTCCAAGCAATTTAGCTTATAGGGTGTTTGAGTAAAATGAGTTGAATTTTTAAAAAACATGGACTATGGACTATGAAAGCTACATTTTCCTCCCGGTACAGGCCGGAAGGCCTTTTAAAAAAAATCAATATTTTGTATTTTGTAATTTTCTTAAATTACGCAACCTTTAAAATTTTTCATTAGTTTTATTTCTAGCAGCCTGGCGAAAAACCGTGAACTTAAAATTTGCTGTTTGCCGCTATAAGGATTTATAATATATATATATTTTTAATCACTTGAAATTTATTTTGCATTTTCATTCATATTTTATATATTAAACCATGGATATCAAGTTGATTTCTTTTATAGCTCTTATATTAATATTTTTCCTTTCATTTTTCTCTTTTCTTTTTACGAAAAATAATCACACACTTTTCTTACTATATAAATATATCTTCTTGATAATGGTCCTTCAAAATATAGATAAAAGTTTAGATCAATTTATTTAATCGATAACTACATGAAAAATCTTTTAATTTATATATTTTTAATATAAAATTAGTAATTAAAAATATATTGTCGTGTGTTAAATTTTACTTTTCACAGTTCTTGCACAAATTTTTGCTTTATTTAATTACAGGTATGTCATAATTACTTAAAGTAATTTTTTGTCAAAATTTCGGAATGAATTCAGCATCTCTGAATAAAAAACAATGTTAAACTGGCAACTCTGTTTTTTGCAGAAATTTTATTAATATTCTTACTAGGCGATGAATTCTAACAATATTTAGTGGTGACAATCGGCAAATTTTTAAAATTAATGAAAAATGCAATTTTTTCACCTTATACAGTTTGACATGGTAGTGACGAATCAGTCTTCAAAAACTTCACAATATAAACACGACAAGTATGTCAGCGAAAAAAAATGAGTAATTGTTCTTTACATAATTTTCTTAAACTAAAAATACTTCAGCTTTTTGAATATATTCAGCTTTTAATTAATAAAAAAAATTAGCTTGGTCATATTGCTAAAAATAGCTGGAATAAAATGCAAAAGTCTTCCCTTTCACAACCAGAAGTACATACTATTACTATTTTTATTTACTTACAGTAAAACTACAAGGAGATTACAGTAAAATTGCAAGGTGTTAAATATTGTGTAAAGTGAAAACAAAATTTAAATGTTTTTTAAAATTGACGTTGAGGCTACTGATCTAAAGATGTACTAATAATTCATTATTTATTGTAGTGCTCCCTATTAAACGTTTATACGAGTATACGTATAATACGTATAATACGGGGTGCAGATTTTGGATACGTATGATACGACCAAGGCGATTATACGTATTATACGGAACAGCATATACGGTACATCGTATATACGGATCTTACACCAGCGGTTAAACGTATAAACGTTTTAACGGTTTTCGTTTATTGCTTAAAAAATTATGCCTTTCTCCTGCTGGTCTGCGGATCAGACTTTGAGAAACACCCGCTCTGTCCTGTACAGTCGGTACTTGAAAAAAAAAATCGGAATATTTTTTCCTCAGTTTAGATTTTGTTTTTACCCCTCCTCAAATCAACTCTATTAATTCTGAAATGATTTACTATGGAATGATTTATCTTTCGCATATCTGTAAAAGACGCACATAGCTTATTTTGATTTATGGCGTGGCCATTTCGCCCGAAACATTAGTATTGCAGAACCCAAACTTACATTGACTTCATATTTTATACTGACATTGATCAATCTAACTCCTGATAAGTTTCATAATCTTCTTTTTATTTTAAAAACCCTCACAGAGGGCACTCCCCCTACCGGCCTATATCCCTAGTGCAGATATTCGGCCGTAACAAATAACTAACTAAACATACTTTTATTTTATTTAAGAATACTTTTTTCTATATTAAAAATATTTTGAAAATACGTTTGACAGCCAAAAAGAAAAGAGAAGGCAAGTCATTTTAAGCTTGTGAGGTTGCGTTCTGGAACCTGCAGTGACGATTATTTGTCAGGCTATAAGTAATCGAAATTTATAGGTACTAACACAAAAAAATGAAATTAACAAGATTAACAACAATTCTTAAAACGTAATATCTTGCAATGCACATACACTTTGTATAAAAAATACCAGGAGTGTCACGGTTAAAAAAATAAAATTGCATTATACATTAACACAGAGTAGAAAACATTAGCACCGTGGTAAGAACAACATTTGACCCCCCGGCCGCAATTTAAGTATACGCACACAAAAATAAAATTTTGTTTTTTAAATTAAAAAAAGAAGAATATACTTAATAAGGATTAACAATAAATCTGAAACGTGTATATTCTCCTTATTTGCTCAGAAAGTCTTTTTACTTTTGTTATATATTTACGGTAATCGTTTATAAGGAAAAATAACAAGATTCTACGTATGAAACATACACTATATGGCCATTAATGACCGGCAACTTTCAATTTTAGACATTTTGTGGAATAGTTTAAAATGTACTTGTCAGATTCTTCTGTAATTTTAGAATTAAAAAGAACAGGTTTGACTTCATATTTATCAACGTCGATTTGATAAGGAATATCATTAGAGGGCCAAAAAAAATTGAAGAAAAAAAATAATACTTGGGATCACCCTGTAAAATAAAATGCACGAAATGATCTATCGCTGCAGAATATACATAGGCAGACATTGTACAATATGTGTATTCATATGTGTAAGAATAGCATGTATATTAATAGAAATATAGCTATTTTTAAAAAAATTAAAAAAAATCTTGCATGTTTTTTGCTTATAACATACAGGGTTTTTAACCAAATTTAATGCCAGTTTCAGAAAAATTGACAAAATATAGTAGAAACAATATAGTGCAATTGAAATGTAAATATATTAAATATTTAAGGAAATATGGGCAGTTGTATAAAATATTTTTTATCTGCGCATGCGCGAACGATAAAAAGGAACTTTTTGCATAATTTAATAGTCAACTCTATGGAGCATCTTGTTCAAAAAAAATCAGTCAAATATCGTAAACATTCAGAGAGATATCGGCGTTTGAGTGAGCTGTTTTTTAGTTTCTTACTAAAACTCGTTAAATGATAAGGGATTGTCCACAAATTGTCATGTTTAATTTTTATACTATATTTCATTTTTTATTGATACTTTAGTTCGCCTTGGAAAACTTTATTGCACCAGGTTATACTACTTTTGGAATGGATCCTTTGATTTTGATAATTCTTTCTTTGTTCGAATAAGCTCGTTAGGGTAGTTTTTCAAAGAGAACTAAAGTATCATTAAAAATTGGAAAATAGTATAAAGTAAAAAATGACAATTTGTGAAAAATCCCTTATCATTCAGCGAGTTTTAGTGAGAAACAAAAAAACAGCTCACTCTAACGCCGATATCTCTTTGAATTTTTACGATATTTGACTGGTTTTTTTTAATAAGTTGCTCCATACAGTTGACTATTAAATTATGCAAAAAGTTCCTTGTTATCGTTCGCGCATGCGCAGAAAAAATTATTTTATACAACTGCCCATATTTCCTTAAGTATTTAATATATTTATATTCCAATTGCACTATATTGCTTCTACTACATTTTGTTAATTTTTCTGAAACTGGCGTTAAATTTGGTTTAAAACCCTGTATGTTATAAGCAAAAAACATACAAGAATTTTTTTAATTTTTAAAAAAAGTCACTATAATTTCTATTTCTATACATGCTATTCTTACACAAATGAATACACATATTGTACAATGTCTGCCTATGTATATTCTCTAGCGATAGATCATTTGGTGTATTTTATTTTACAGAGTGATCCCAAGTATTATTTTTTTTGGTCCCCTGTTTGTCCTCCTTATCAAATCAACAATGATAAATATGATGTCAAACCTGTTCTTTTGGATCCTAAAATTCCAGAGGAATCTGACAAGTGTATTTTTAAATATTCGACAAAATGTCTAAAATTGAAAGTTGCCGGTCATTAATGGCCATATAGTGTATTATACAGATTGCTAAAGTAACGCCACAGATTTCCAAATTGTTCTCCGTTCAGTGACGTAACAATGATTATATCCATTAGCATTAAAAGTAAATACGGTACATGAAATATACGTATACTTGTATTAAACGTATACTTGAATTATACGTTTAACCGATATAGGCATATACGTATCCGGATACGTTTAAACGTATAGTTTAAGGTATACGTATTATACGTATATCGATTAAACGTATAGCCAGGGCTAAATTAATTCGGCTTAAGTTCCCGTCTGGACTTATCCATTTAATACACTCTTACCTTGGTGATCGTGACTTCTATGTCCGTGTAAACAACTCACTTTCTCTACTACACATAATACTCTGTGGTATTATTCAGGGTTCAGTCATTGGCCCTATTTTATTCATAATATACTTTAATGACATTCCACGCACACTCTTCACATCACTCGCACTCTATGCGGACGACACTGTTCTCTATGGCACTGCACATCACCCATACAATCTTTACAAAAATTTACAACACCACCTCAACATCTTCATGGAATGGTGTGATCAATGGCGCATTAAGATAAACGAATCTAAAACTACTGCTGTTTACTTCTCTAGAACCTTCTCCACTCCTAATAGATTAACCATCAATAACACTACCATTCCCTGGTCTGACGATGCCAAGTACCTGGGAGTTACCATTGACAAACGCATTACCTTTAAAAAGCATATTCTTAATATCCGCGGTAAAGTCGCCGGAATTTCCAAAACCCTCGCCCCCCTTCTTCGCAGTCACTCACTCTCCATACACAACAAACTCTTAATATATAATGCTTGTATTCTCTCTGTTATCACATATGCATGTCCAATCTGGGGCTTCACTTGCAAAACCAGTATGAACAGCCTCTCTAGTACCCATTACAAACAGCTCCGTTACACCAGGAACGGGTCTAGATACCTCAAAAACTCCACAATCCTCAAGGATCTGAAAACGACTTCACTCAAACATCGCATTAAACACCTTGCGAAAAAATTCTACAATGACATTAATCACATTCCAAATGAACTCATTTATGAGCTACCTGACTACGATGCTTGCAGTCCATCCAACCGGAAAAAACCAAGGTACTCCACTATTCTTGATGAATAGTCCTTCCGAGCTATAATTCTTACCTCAAAATTTTTCTCTTTATTTAAAAGAAAAAAAATATATATATATTATTATATAATTTTTTACTGATAATTTTATATTGACTTTTCTCCTAAACTTCTCTTAACATCTTTACTTTACCTCGTCTGGCATATTTTTGTTTCTTTTGAACTATGAACTATTTTTACTTTTATACGTTAACTAGTAAATTTTCATTATTTTATAGTTATACTTAACACTATCCTATTTTATGTAGTCAATTGGACTACGGCTAGACATTTCATATGGCTCTCTCAGGATTTGATATACACCTACTCAAAGCCAGGGTGTGCAGTTGCTTCGCAACTTGGAAGCCCATTGAACCTATCACAAGTTCAAGTTCAAGTAGCCAGGGCTCGGAAGTAGCGCGCTACAAGTAGCGAAACTCCAATAGCCGCTACTTTTTCTAGTAGTTTGTAGTGCAGCGCGCTACATTAAAGAAAGTGTAGTGTAGAGAGTAGCCCGATACAAAATATCAGTAGTTTGTAGCGAACATCGACGCTACTTTTGACGCTACTTTAGGAGGGAGGAAAAAAGTGCCAATCTTCAAATCACGTGATCATAACTCGTTTCTTTTGTGCGAAATATGTTCTCTGCAACAATTTGCGAATGTCAGCGACAAATCTCAGTTGCAGTGTCATATATTTCTCCATAGACGACGGGCACGGTCACAAATTAAATGTCATTTTCACAGTTTGGGTGTCAGAAACTTCGTGTATTGTTATTTAAATCCATAGAAATCTTCTCAATATAATGCATTTTTATACGACTACGATTGTTTTTACCCGAATTTAGTCTTCTGGCTATGTTAAGTCTTTGTCTGACTAATTTCTTCTCCCTTTTGCCTCCCACCCCCAGCAAGCAAAGAAATGTAAAATCTTTATTCAAAAAAAAAAAAAAAAAAAAAAAAAAAAAAAGAAAAAAAAAAGAAAAAAAAAAAAGAAAGAAAGAAAGTAAAAGAACGGATTTATCTAAAGATAAATCATCTAAATTATCCCTAACCTCTCAAATTCACGCTCCCTCCTAGTAGCATACAAAAAACTTTAAAATATTTATGAATCTTTATTTTTATACAAAAATAAAATCGTTCACTCCATTTGTTGCTCTCTAATGACAATAAATAAAAATTATTTCCTTGTCCCCCAAATTTACGCTTCCCTTTTTGTCCCTCCTCCAGCATACAGTTTCAAATAGTTAAAAGTGTTTATTTTAAAAAAATGGCTACATTCGTTTCTACCTAATAATAATATATAAGTAATCATCTAAATTGTTCCCTAACTTCCCATAATTTACTCTTCTCCCCCCCCCCCCAGCATACAAATAAATCTAAAATCTTTAAGTTATTTTTATTTTTATCTTTAAAAAAATCTTCTGCCCTAAATAGTGCTCTGTAGTGACGATAAATAATCAGTATTATAAATTATCCCCCTTCCCCTAAAATCTCCCTCACCTCTCCATATACAAAATTAAAAACTCTTCTCTCTCTCTCTCTCTCTCTTTTTTTTTTTTTTAAGTTCCGTATTCTTTATTGTCTAGTAACATTAAATAAATAATCAATCATTTATAATATTCCATTTGAACAAAATTTTTGCTCGCTCCCTGCCAGTTTAAAATAGCTAGAACTCTAACTAAAATATATATATATTCGAAAAAGCACAGAAAAAGAACATGTACACCATTTTATTATTAAAAGTGCACTAGGAAGGAATGATTTCAGCCTTCAAACAAACTAGCAGCTGAAACGTAAAGTGTCAGCACAGCATGCTCGTGATATATTATTTGCTGGATTTGCAGATAAAAACGCAAAGTACTCACTCATAAAAAAATTAATTTTCTTGCTGGCAACCCTTTGTTTTCTTACTCATTATTATATCTTGTGTTTTAATGTGGGGATGCTTCTTTTGAGATTGTTGTAATACAATGACAGACAAAAATAGTATAGAACTGCCCTGGTCGGCATATAATGAATATTTCGAAGTTATAGAACAACAAGAAAGTGATAATTATTCTGTAACATGTAAACTTTGTCCAATTAATAAGAAGTTATCAGTATCTAAATCATCTGCTTACAACTTGAAGTTGAACATAGAGGTGAGTTAGCATTTTCTTTATTACTAATAATTAACGGATCGCATCTCGCATCGAATATCTAAATCGTTATTCACTAAAATTCATAAATAATGAAAAATAGTATTTTCGAATTAAGATCCCTGGTTCAGAAAATATACTTATAGGATTGTTTATTATCGTAAAAAAATATTTTATTAATACATCTTTTGATCGTTGTGAAATATTTGTCCAATGAATGCATACAAATTAATTTACTGCATATTTCCTTTTGAAGATCCCAATAGATAAAACAAAGGTTGTTGGAAATAAAAATATATTATTTTAAAAAAATACCTAAGAATGCTTAATTTTATTTTTATGGCTATTTATTTTTACTTTAGCTGCACATGTTTTTTATTGCTAAAATAATTCATTTGTAATGTTTTATATTTGATTTGATATTGATTAGCTTAGAGTTTTAATGAAATATCTTTATCTTTGTCTCTAGAATGAATCTAAAGCCCAGTATGTTGAAGTTTAAGTTTTCAAAGGGAAAGAAACAAAAAGAGATAGAAAGGAAAAGAAAATCTAGGATTTAACTTATGCAAGTCTATATGATCTTGTTAAATTTTTAAACTGCTTTCAGGAACTATATTTAAATTGTAAAGAAATAGGACTATTTAGCTCTATTTTTAAAAATTAAGTATATTCAAATTTACCAAGAGCTGTCCGCTCTTAAGGTTGTTCTCAAATCCAAACTGGTTACTTTATGACCTATTTTTTAATTCATTTTTGTTCGGAAACGCATGAAAATGCAGGTGTTCTTATTCAGAAACTTTGTAACCGAAAGACGTTTTCCACTATTCTTTATTCTTTTATTTTATTTTATTTTTTGGTAAATACAGAAGATTTTTCAGAAAACGCTGTCAAAGTCGGCATTTACAACCGAATTTCCGACGCCGCAGCAGGGGAAAGGGAAAAAACGTGACACGATTCGCTTATAACCCGATAAGTAATTTATTTATCAAAAAATGGAAAACTCATTTCGATTCCAAATCGCTTCCATAGTCAGGCCCACCAATTTTATGCCTTTGTGTTTAAAATTGAGTCTGATAATGTATAAGAAAGTTTCGCGTTGTTGAGCAAGGAATTTGAGAACCACGTTAAGCGATACTGTGATATATCACTCTCGTAAATTTGTAAGATTGTTACAATTTTTGTTTTCCAATTTCCTCTATTTAACACTTTCCAACATAATTAAAAAGTATCTATGGATTCGCTTTGTCTGTCTGTCCGCGCTCTAACTTTCTTAAATATACTCTGATTGCCATAAAAGTTTTATATGTTATTAAAATTTACCATAGAATGTTCAGTATGGAAATTAAATGTGTAGCATTTATATCTCGCTTACCGGGACATTCAAAAGAATTCTGTTACATTATGGTCTATGGGGAAAAATCGTTTGCGGTGCATTTAATTAACGATGATAACTAAAGTAGCGAAAAGTAGCAAACTAGTGACTACTTTTGAAAAGTAGTTTGTAGTCGCTACTTTTTAAAACAAGTAGTTGTAGTTGTAATTAAATACATTTTTCATAAAGTAGTTGTAGTTGTAGTTCGCTACAAACAAAAAGTAGTTTTTCCGACCCCTGCGTATAGCTGAAAAATACGTATCGCATTGGGAGCACTAATTTATTGCCGAAACGTGAAATGCAGACGTATTGTGGAGATCCAAAAAGTTGCTGCTGTCTGTTTTTTTGTTCGTTTTTGTGTCTGTCTCGCGATAACTGCCGCAAAAGCATCTGTTTAATTTGTAATTGTGTAGATTTGTTTTTTAGGCACCTGAAATTAGCTGTATAGTTTTTGGTTGTATTTGATTCATTTGTTCGAAAAATATAAAACATTTTATTTTAAGTCATAATGCTTTTCTATGGTAATTCAGACGTTCTTCTAATTTTAGCATTCATTGAAAAGAAAATGTCGCATTTGGATAATAGATTTAAATGTGCAATTACAGATGCTAAAATTCCCCGATAGGTATCTTAAATTACTCCGATTAGTTTGAAATTATGTCAATACATATGTCACATATTCTAAAATGTCTATGTATTTTTGATGCAATTTTGTGCATAAGTGCGAAAAATAGAAAGCTTTTTAACTTTTCAATTATATATTTTTGCTATGACAATTATTTTTTCTCTTTTCTTTAACCAGTTGCCTAGCAACTGTATTTCATAACGTGTCAGGGGAAAAAATATATTAAAATAATTCATTCATTACTACGCTCCCGATTACGAAAGATTTGAAAAAAAAGTTTAAATAAAATTTTAAATAAATATCCCTGAAGAAGTCTACATTTTTATTCTAAGGAATTCGAACAATGAGAACTTGAAGAGTACAATTGCATGAAATCGTGTTTTCTGAATCTTTGGGAAATCTTATACGTTTACATACAAGATTTCAAGATTTCCCAAGTTACACTGGCCTCCAAAAGTTAAGATACAACCGGTTTTTTGCGTCTAATTTGCAAATGAATGAATATAGAAACAACAAATTTGGAGGAAATGTGCGCTAAACTGTTATTTATTAAATGCGACATAGAAATTTACTTAAGTTAAACGCATAAATGAAATTACAACAAAAAAGCACTCATGGTGGAAAATTCCATTCTTGGAGAAATCAGTACATCGCAGTATTATGCAGTAAAATGTGTCAGAAACATTAAAAAACTGGTTCTAATACGGAATATGTCCACCCCGGACTTGAATGCATTGGCGGCATCGACTTTCCATGCTCTCAATTAAATTGTCGGACACCGAAATAGGTAACGCTGACCAGACTTTGAGTAAGCCTTGTTCCAGCTCATTTAATGACCTTGGAGGAGGACTTAAAGCTGCAACCTGTCTTCCAAGATAGTCCCAATGATGTTCTATCGGTTTCAAGTCTGGAGAGTGAGCTGGCCATTCCATTCTCTCATAACCGTGATCCTCAAGATAATCCTCAACAACCCCAGCTCGGTGTGGTCTCGCATTATCATCCATTAGAATGAAACCATTGCAAATAGCACCGGCATATGGGCGCACATATGAATCAAGGATCTCATCCCGATATCTCGCACTAGTCACAGTTCCTCCATGGAACACATGCAGGTCAGTGTGGCCTCCGAGTGAGATCACTGCCCAAACCATGATTCCATCGTTTCTGTACCTGTGTGTTTCGACAGTGTTTGATTGATGGTATCGAGTGCATTGTTCTCTCCAGATCAGAAGGCATCCTGAATCGCCCTCCAGTGTGAATCTGGACTTGTCTGTGAAAAGTACAGGAGCCCACTGTTGCCTGGTCCAGGAAACATGCTCTCTTGCCTAACATAAGCGGGCCCTTCTCTGTCGTCTGTTGAGGGGGGCACATACAACTGGTCGCCTTGCATAGAGACCTGCATTGTGAAGACGTCTTCGCACCGTAGTAGCGGAGATTCTCCCTGATGCTGCAAAGTGGTCTGCAGTGAGTTGCAGCACAGTAGTGCGTCTTCTCCTTCGGGCCGAAAGAGCTAGAAAAAGGTCTTCTTCAAGTGTTGTAACACGTGGGCGTCCTGGAACATGTCTTCTGGACACAGAATCTTCGGATTCATACTGATCCCAGAGTCGTTGGACTACACTGCGAGACACACTGAGCCGTCTAGCAGTATCGGCCTGTGACAACCCCATTTCCATACATCCTACCACCCGCCACCTTAATGAATCGGGCAAACGACTTCTTCTAGACATTTCTAGACTCTACTGGCTGTTGTGAACAAAACTGACAACAATAGTTCGAATACAACAAAACTTACACACGAAATTACGAAAGCTTCGTAATTGCATATTTTTCTCTCATTCACAAATACCTGTTCTTTTCAATAAAATAAAAGTGGTAGATGTAAGTTTTGCGTAAGTTTTTTTAAAGCGTATTATTGTCATTCATATAAACTATGAAGTTTAATCTGACTGCCATTTTGTGTCTGGTGAGCTTCGAAAAACACGTTGTACCTTAACTTTTCGAGGCCAGTGTAGATTAGTATTTCCCAGTTAGTAAGATTTCCCAGTTAGTAAGATTTCCCAGTTAGATTATATGTGTATGTTTACATATATATATAATCTAACATTATTAAATTACGGATTTCAGTGTGTCATATGTTGTGTACAGTGAGATGAAAATTAAAATGTCTTGCAAAATCTATGTTGAGGCCCCTTATAAAGATAAAACTACAAAAATAGAACAGTATCACTTAAATTCTATAGTGCTGATCAAGAATCGGTGTTTTAAAGGAAAATATTTGCAAGAGGCAAATACTTTTGCCTCCCTCTTGCAGTGACTTTTCAATTCTGCCCCCCTGTCGCTAGCATGTCAAACTATCGAATGTGAAAAAATACATTTTTCATTGCTTTTTAAAAAAGGCCTATTATCACCACTAAATTTCAATAGTACTTTTCCCGAAGGTTGCGAGTTTAGCCTCTCTTTTTTTATTCAAAAATTTCATACCAGAAATTTCAACTAGAAATTTTTGCTTCATTTAATGATAGATATTTCTTGATTACTTAAAGTAATTTTTTTTCTCGAGATTTCCGATATGAATTTGGCATTTCTGAATTTTAATAAAAGCCAAACTGGCAATCTTTTTCTTCACAAAAATTTTATTAATATTCTTACTAGGCGAAGAATTCTAATTAAATTTAGTGGTGACAATCGGCCAAATTTTAAAAAATAATGAAAAATGCATTTTTTGACATTTTATAGTTCGACATGGTAGCTATGATATACTGATATATGTAAACATTGGTATGAAAATTCCAAAATGAAGTACTTTCGTCTAATTTTGAAATGCGCAAATCTCACATTAATTGCTAAAGTATATTTTAGTGTAAAGTACCTGAAGTATACCTGAAATAACAGTATTGTGACAAAGGAAAGATAATCTTTTTCAGATTTATGTATTAAATCTCTCCGAACATGCAATTAATTCATGCATCAAAAAAGTAATAACATACCAACTATCTATTACTCATAAAAAATAATTTCAGCGAATAAAAATATTATAAAAGTTTTTGGTATATTTTTATATATTTATTATTGGTATATTATTTTAAAAATCTTTGGATACTTTGTACAAGTTTGATGTTTAAATATACCGGGTGTACATAATTAATAATCCCCTACTCTGAGTCGAAACTATTCGTCAGAAAAATATGATGAGTCTGTATAAAGGAATGCCAAAGACATAAAGAAGAAAAAAATAGTTTCAGAAATGGCCACCAGAGGGTGTTTTCTGATAAAATTTCAGCAAATATGCAAATTTTTGCAAGCACGTGATATATCTGCTCACGCGCAATGAAAATGTTAAATAAAAAGGCGCAATGAATCTCTTGTACAGTGTTGAATTCAGATACTTTGCTTCGGGAGGGATTTCTTTGGCTCCAGGGGGGGGGGGGGGGGGGGGGAATTACACTTTTTTTTACCATTAAAAGCATAAAATCTTAAATCTGCCGGGGGGACATTTCAATGATCCGGGGCGAAATGTCCCCCCCGGTCCACTCCTTTAATTCAACACTGGTCTCATACTTTTTCAACAAAATGGCGATTTCGCTCCAGAATTTTGGAAACGAAAAACGTGTTTATAGATTGTAATCTTTTTACACGAAAAAAATTTCATTTCATTTAATTTTTAAATGGATGCTTGTTTATCTTTTTCAAATGCATTCGAATTTCTGACTTCTATAAGAATTTTATTTTTTTATTGATTGAATACAAGTTTAATTTCAATATTTGTTTATTTTAAATAGCCACTATCCAACTATGTAATAATTGCTTATAAAGCTAATTTATGTGCATAATAACCCAGGGTTCGTACTGTTTTACCACAATTTTTTAATAGAAAAAATTCCTATTTAATGTTTAAATAGCAGAAATTGTAGACGCCTCGTTTAATTGCAGGATTTGTAATACTTTTCTGCATTTAAATAAAGCGAAAAATGTGGTAAAAGCATGCGAATCCTGTTAACTTGTATGTAGTGCATAATTTTTTGAGAAAATGTGCATTTACTTATGACTTAAAATTAATAAAAAATACATATTAAAGTTCTTACTAAGCTAATATAAAAACAAGTAATATAAAGAAAATTTTAAAGTCAATTCCTACTCTTTAATCATAAATATATATAATGAACCCGTGCAGCATTAATGTCCCACGTTATCTTTATTGAACATTATTTTGTAATCATCGTTGCGGTATTTTATTTTTTGTTGGCATCACTAATTTGAGATAAATCTTTCATTTCATTTATGAAAACAATGGGAGAAATTTTTTCTCCCATATAAAAATTAAAATTAATGAATTAATATTTGAAAAATCTGTATTAACATCAATTGTCATCCAGTACAAGTTTTAAAAAAATTATTTGAACTTGAATGGATGAATAGAAAATATTTTATTAACGATTGAAAATTCCAACAAGATATATATAGAGAGAGTGTGAGCTAATAGTAGGAATTTAATAATAGGGTTATTTAAACCTTTCTTTCGAGTTTTGTGCAATTGGAATACATGAATGTTCAGAAAGCAAGCTTTAAAATTTCTTATCAGCCTTAAACTATTTGCAAAATGTCTAGAAAACTTGATAATAAAAAGTGATATTTCGTTAAATCTTTCATAAAATAACGTTAAAAAAAATAAGTAGAATGTGATTGAAAGAGTATGAGAAAATTAGATGATAGTTTTGTCAGACAATTTCCCACTATCAAAAAAATCTACTCAAACCACTTTTTACTAAAAGCTTTTTTGAAACACATTTTCCCCCTGCATTCTCTGACAGTGTTGCCTGTGGGGCTACTTTTTTTAAAATTCAGTTTTCTTCATTGCCACCAGTTTTCATAGGAAGTAAAAATCGACTTATTTAATGACAGATGATAATAATAATTGGGGCTAATATAATTGAGTTCAAATATTTATCTAAATTTAAGTAAGTACGTCAATTGATCTGTTATATTAATGTGTTACATAGCTTATTTAACAATTTTTCCATGCATTTAAAAAGTATGGTAACTATATATCTTAACATCTCTCCCATTCAAAGTATCAGATTAACTGTTTTAAAAGGTATTTACAAATTTTATTTCATTTTTTTAATGGTTTTCTCTTATCTGGTGTTGGATTTTTTATATCTACTAAAAGTAAAAAAAAAAAAAAAAACTAAAATACAAAATTTTATTCAAAAATTTTTCTTCGGGGAGAGTGGGGTCCCGCTCAAGCCATCGCATGAATTCATTACAGCTTTCCAAATGTAGGATCAATTTCAAGAGCATTTAAAAAGGCTGAAGAAATTAGCTTTTCTTTGCTAAGAAGTATAAAAAAAATTAACGTTATTTAAAGCAAAAACTCTTCAAAATGTTCCAATATTTTATGTAAGTTATGAACTGACTTTCATATTTACTTTTAATATACAAGAATTAATCTTCTTAAAATGTCAATCATTAGACTGGAGACTTCTTTTATTTAGAAATTGTGTAGATTAAAATCTTTAAAAAGAATTGCTCTTTTGTGTATTACAGGATAATTCAAAATTATTTTCTCAGAATTAAAATAATTTGAAAGTCTCAAAATTAATATCGGGTAACAGAATAATATAGATTTAAAAAATATATAATCTTAGAAATGTCATTTTTATTAAGGAGGGGACATTGAGTCAATCACGTCAAGATGGCCAAAAGCTTTTACGGGTCAGACATCGAGAGTACTCCCCCCCCCCCCCTCTCTAGACACAAGTCTGTTTAAAATAATGTCAAAGAAATTGCCAAAAGCTGTACGGAAACCGAAACAAAAAATATTACGATTTAATGCCAGAGTGAGTACAATTTTATCGCACTTTTTGTAAGAATTTCTCTACTTATTTAATAGCAGAAAAATATTACAAATTCTGCGATTAAATAAGGTGATTAGAAATTCTGCCATTTATGTATTAGATATAAATTTTCTAATTTAAAATAATGGTGACATAAATCTTGAAAATTCCAAAGTGTGTACGCAAAATGTTGAGAGTCCTGGTTGAGATGTTTAGGATCGAATAATTTTATGTGGGGGAAAAATATCATCTATGAGGAAAGGATCAGGGTCCATAAGCCGTGTTTTTGGCCCATGAAATAATACTGAAATTCAATTTTGTTATACTGACGTAATTATTTCACTTTTTAATATTAGAAGGTTTATTCTGTACGATTTCAACAATATTTTCTGCAATTTGTTCGTTTTTATATAACTTACACAACCTCAAGATTCGTATTATTCGTAGTTTTTGATGAAAAATACGCAATTTCTCCTAATTTTACCTCAATTTTTAATATATTTTTTAATATTTTACTGTCAACGCAGTTTTGCAACACTTTTATTTTTACATATATTGTACATTTTGATGTATTTTATAATATATGTAAAGAAGAAAGTGTTGCACTATTGCGCTCATATAAAAAATTGAGGTAAAATTAGGAGAAATTGCGTATTTTTCATCAAAACTACGAATAATACGCACTTTGAGATTGTGTAAGTCATATAAATCCGAACAAAATTCAAAAACTATTATTCAAATCGTACAGGATAAACCTTCTAATATTAAAAAAGTGAAATAATTAAGTCAGCATAACAAAATCGAGTATTATTTCATGGGCCAAAAACACGGCTTATGGATCCTGATCCTTTGCGTTAAAATTGGCAGAAATTTTCTATTTTAGGATAATGAGAAATCCCAAAAACCTTATATAGCCATCAAAAATTTACTTTTAAGTTTTTAAAAATGTGCAACATTATTTTTCAAAATAAAGGGGTACAAAAAGTTACAGTATAAAAAATTTATTCTGGAATACTGATACAAGGTAATAAATAAAATAAAATTATTATAATGCTTCAGTAGATTATTTAAAAAATATTTTTCCAAAAATTAAAACATATAAGATAAAACACATTTGAAACTGTTCATACATATTCTTGCAATATATAGAAAAGGGTAAACAATGCTGTAGTTTCTTTGACAAATTGAACAAACAATTAAATGTTCGTACCATGACTTGCAATGAAAAGAAAATTTACATAAATTGAAACTTGCATAAGCATATGTAAACACAGTTTTAAAATACACTGACGGAAAAAAAATACGAACACCAAGAAAAAATTATTGTAGAGTAATTAAATTTGGACAATGCATGTGTCTAGTTAACATGTTTAATTGATTAGATTTTCAAGATCACATGTTAATTTAAGCTCAAGAAAATGCAATTCAAATGTGAAATGCTGTTACATTAATAGCCACTATAACGTCCAGAATTTTGAATGCAAGCGTGCAAAAGTACATGCATTGTGTCATACAGGTGCCGAATGTCACTTTGTGGTATGGAGTTCCATGCTTGTTGTACTTGTTTTGTCAATACTGAGACGGTCAGTGCTGACTGTGGATGATGCTGGAGTTATCGTCCAATGATATCCCATACGTACTCAATTGGAGACAGATCTGGTGATCTCACAGGCCAAGGTAACATGTCGACACTCTGTAGAGCAAGTTGCGTTACAACAGCGGTATGAGGGCGAGCGTTATCCTGTTAGAAAGCTCCCCCTTGAATGCTGTTAATGAATGGCAGCACTACAGGTTGAATTACCAGACTGACGTACAAATTTGCAGTCAGAGTATTTGGGATAACCACGAGAGTGTTCCTGCTGTCATAGGAAATTGCTCCCGAGACCATGACTCCAGGTGTAGGTCCAGTGTGTCTGGGCCGCAGACAGTTTGGTTGCAGGCGTTCCCCTGACCTCCTTCTGACCAACACACGGCCATCACTGGTACCAAGGCAGAACCTGCTTTCATCTGAAAACACAACAGATCTCCACTCCGTCCTCCAATGAGCTCTGGCTTGACACCACTGGCGTCACAAACGGCAATGGCTTGGAGTCAGTGGAATGCACGCTACAGGGCGTCTGGCTCGGAACTGTCCTTGAAGTAACCGATTTCTAACAGTTCGTTGTGTCACTGTGGTACCAACTGCCGCTCGAATTTATGCCGCAGACGAAAGTACGATGCGTCACAGCCGTACGCCGAATACAGCGGTCTTCCCTCTCAGTAGTGCCACGTGGCGGCCCGGAACCCGGTCTTCTTGAGGCAGCACCATCCCTTGACCACTGCTTCCAACAATCATGCACAGGTGGATACATTCCAGCCAAGTCTTTCTTCAATATCACGGAAAGAAAACCCAGCTTCTCGTAGCACTATTATACGACCTCGTTCAAACTCGGTAAGCTGTTGATAATGGCTTCTTTGTCTTCTTAAAGGTATTCTTGGCTAACATCAACTCATTATGTCAAATTTCGAAGATAAATAACGCTGACGAACTTTACAGCACGCATTTAAAGCAAACCTGATTTGCAAGTTCTGAGTGGCGTTACTAGCGCCGCATAAGTGTGGCGCAATTTTGTACTACACTTCGCTAAATAATCGCAATATAAAGCATAATAAAGCATAAACTATAATTCCATTCCGTCAGTGTATAAGATAAAACACATTTGAAACTGTTCATACATATTCTTGCAATATATAGAAAATGGTAAACAATGCTATAGTTTCTTTGACAAATTGAACAAACAAATAAATGTGCGTACCATGACTTGTAATGAAAAGAAAATTTACACAAATTGAAATTTACATAAGCATATGTAAACACAGTTCTAAAATATTTTAAACTGTTGAAAATTTTCATGCCATTTTATGCAGTGGAAAGGATATTACAAAAATATTAAGGATTGTGTTATTAAAATATATTACTAATTCTACATTAACACTTTCGCTACTAGCGTCCTTGATCAAGGATACTCTTTAGAATTTTTTAAGACATTTACTTTAATTTAAGAGCATTTTAAAAATTTTGTCTGCATTTTTAATCATTTCCCAAGCGAACGCACAAATATTTAGAAATCAAACCAATAGATGAGAGAGATTTCATCGAGAAATGTTTGAATCAAGATGGATGGAAACGTCCAGATAAGCCTTTTTAAAATCATATAAATTTGATTGAAATTAATATCAGTAGTAGTTAAATATATTTGTAATTATTTTCAGAAAACAAAAACCTTGATTTAAAGTTATTGTGCTATTAAAATATATTACTAATTCTACATTAACCCTTTCGCTACTAAGCATTCTTGATCATGGACATACTATTTAGAATTTTTTAAGACATTTAATTTAATGTAAAAGAATATTACAAATTCTGTCTGCATTTTTAATCATTTCCCTTGTAAAAACACAAATATTTAGAAATCAAACCAATAGATGAGAGAGATTTCACCGAGAAATGTTTGAATCATTGGGTGGAAACGTCCAGATAAGCCTTTTTAAAATCATATAAAATTGAAATTAATATCAATATCATTGAAATTAATATCAATAGTAGTTAAATATATTTGTAATTATTTTCAGAAAACTAGAAACCTTGATTTAAAGTTATTGTGGGAGTTCTGAATAATTATAATTTTGTTATAGAATTATTTATAAACACGTACCAGTGACATTTCTCCCTTCTCTAACATAAAAAATATATTATCAAGAATTTTTTATTAGATGGTGTTTAGCTTATTGAGAGCATTATTAACAATGTTTTAAAAATTCATAATTTTTATTTCATTTTTAAAATGTTGGTAGTGAAAGAGTTAAAAAATGTAAATTTGTAATAAAATAGATAACATGATAAACAATTACACACTGGTCCTGATATCAAACCAATATTTGAGCTGTTGGTTTTGAGAATGGGGCAAGTCCATTTTTAGGTGCATTCTTAATTATATAAATACGTAGCACCTATATTCGTCATCTGGTCTGTCCGTCCGTCCTCAAATGACAGCGTAAAAACTACCCAACCGAATGGTTTTCTAATATATTTGTAATTAATAAAAGTCTTCTTCCTTCTATTAAATCCTATCATACGTAATTAATTCAATGATATCCCATGATAGGTAATGATTCTAGATTGCCATGGTGATTACGTCCTATTTAAGATGAAGTCCTATTATATCCGTATTACCGAATTTGTATACTAAAATTGTTTAATTATAGCAATCCTATAATCTACCGACAGTTTTTTGAATAGATGTTTCCGGAGAAATAGATATTAAACAGAAGAAGAGCCTAAATATGGATTTCACGTTCTGAAATTTGCAAAGCTAGGTTTAAGTTTCCCATCGGAATTTTCAGTAAATGTCAACAAAAGATAAAATGTTTCCAACTTAAAATGTAATTATTTTATTACGGAAATTAATCATATCATAATAACAGACTATATAATTCATTTCACTGATGTAATAACAATACTTTATTTGTCACGTTTGACGTACAATTTCCAACTTATTGTTATTGTTAGATATTGAATGGGTTTAAAAATATTCGCAAAAATATTTTACGAATATTTTTCAATCCATCAGACGTATTTCATATTTTTTCCTTATTTCCACGTAAATTTAATATGCATAAATGATTATCCACGACAGTTGAAAAAAAGTATGATTTTGGTATGCGCTAATGGACTTGCATCATTTTCAAAAGCAATGATTTGTTGAAAACGTTGATTTCTTTTGAATGGAAAAATATTTATAATAAACCATATATTGAACATTTTATTTTATTTACATATCTATTTTATTTCAATGTTTCATTCTATTTTAGAAATGTTACAATAAAACAAAAATAAATTTAATTTTAAAGGAAAAAGTAGAAAAAATCATTAATAAGTTGTATTATATAATTATAAATTATGATAAAATAATCTTTTAACAATGTTGCTAATTCACCCCAGTTTTATAGTAGAACTGATAATACTGATTATGTTTGTAAGTATCATGCAACATAAAAATAATTCCATTCAAAGTAGATATGTCTCACTTTCAAAATCAACGCCTTTGAAATACCGCTGACACAATAAATTACTCATATAACCATAAATTGAACACCATAATTTATGCACCATAAATTGAACATTTTATTTTAAACCATTAAATTGAACCATTAAATTGAACACCATAAATTATACACCACAAATTTAGCATTTTATTTTATTTACATATTTATTTTATTTCAATGTTTCATTCTATTTTAAAAATGTTACAATAAAACAAAAATAAATTTAATTTTATAGGAAAAAGTGGAAAAAGTAGAAAAATCAGTAATAAGTTGTATCATATAATTATAAATTATGATAAAATAATCTTTTAATAATGTTGCCAATTCACTACAATTTTAGTAGAACTGATAATTCTGATTATGCTCGTTAGTATCATGCAACATAAAAATAATTTTATTCAAAGTAGACATGTCTCACTTTCAAAATCAACGCCTTTGAAATATCGTTGACACAATAAATTACTAGTATCAAATTTATACTGTGTCATTCTATTTTATAAATGTTACAATAAAACAAGAATAAATTTAATTTTATAGGAAAATGAGGAAAAAGTAGAAAAATCAGTAATAAGTTGTATCATATAATTATAAATTATGATAAAACAGTCTTTTATCAATGTTGCCAATTCACCACAGTTTTGGTAGAACTGATAATTCTGATTATGCTCGTTAGTATCATGCAACATAAAAATAATTCCGTTCAAAGTAGACATGTCTCACTTTCAAAATCAACGCCTTTTAAATATCGTTGACACAATAAATTACTAGTAACAAATTTATACTGACAATAAAAGATATTTATTGTGAAATGATTAAAGATATAAATTTTATGTTAATTTGCGATAACATTTAACTTTAACTATTTTTTTTTCAAAAATGGATTTGTCACTTACAAAATCAATGCCTTATTTGCTAAATCTTGCTGTAATATTATAGACTAGTACTATGGCTATTTATGATTTTAAAATAATACGGATTGTGTTAACCACCAATATGAACACCTTATTGGTAAAATATAAAAAAAGTTGAGTAAATGTGGCAGGACATCTGAAAATCACAAAGAGTGCTTACTGTATACACAGTTAAATGGAAACATTTATGAAACTTTTCGATTAAGACTGTTCTGAAATCCAAAACAGCTACTTTCTGACATATTTCTGAATCCATTTTTGTTTGGAAACCCATGAAATTGGCAAATATTCATATTCAGGAACTATGTGATCAAAACAAGTTTTTAATTTTTTGGTAAAAGCGGAATATCTTTCAGAAAATACTGTCAAAGTTGACGTTTTGAACTGAATTTCTGACGCGACAGCACGAAAAGCGGGATAAACGTGTTGTAACGTGACAAGAATAACTTATAACTCTTTAAGTAATTTATTTATCAAAAACTGGAAAACTCATTTTGATTTCAAATCGCTTTAATAGTCTGGTCTGCCAATTTTAAGCTTTTGGGTTTAAAAATGAGTCAGACAATGTGTCAGAAAGTTTCGTGTTGGCGAGCAGGACATTTGAGAAACACCTTAAGGAGTTCAAAGAAAAAAAAGCATTTGAGAAACACTATTTTTATTCGCAATAAAAAAAACGTGTTTTTATTAAATCAAAACACCCTGAGATCCTGTATGTCCTTGTGTGTAGGATGCAATATAAATATTGCATAATACATAGATTGTTCCAATATAAAGTCAATAAGTATAAATTGGCTAAATATGGCTTTGCTATTTACATAATACTGCATTAAACTGAAGACATTTGCAATAGAACGACAATATTTGCAATAGATTTTCAAAAAGTATAAAAACCCTCAAAAATTACACTATAAAACTGCAGCAATTGCAACTTGTCACGTCTTCCATAACTGTTTCAGGTACGGGAAAATATATGTTGAATACGTCTTCTTCTTCTGCCTTATTTTCTTGTGTAGAACTCCACATTACATTCAGATCGCCTTCACTCTGCATAAGTTCGGCATTCATTTCTTCATATCTTTTTTGTCTGCGCTGAAATAAAAAGCAAAGGAAATCAAAACATTTTTCCATTTTACACAAAAGAATATTTGTTGTTACAACGCAATTTATTTAATACAGATATTTTCAAAATGTTTGCTATAGCGGCTTCCTTGAAATACCAAAATTTGCTCGTGCCCCTCCCTACCTCCCCCGCAACCTCCTGTGGATAGTGAATTAAGTTAATATGTCACTATGGTACACGCTGGTATATATACAGCAATTGAGGGGTCGGGGCAAGAGAGCACTAAGCCACATTTTTGAACTTCTGCGATATATCAATTAGAAAGTTAAATCAAATACTCAAATCAAAATATAAAACATAAAGTTTTTTGCCAATTTCTTAGCAACATTTGAGATGTTATGAATAACAATATGGCATTACTTTAATGATATTACAAATACGTCCCTTGTAAATTAGCCGGTGAAACAGTTCTAGAAATATCTGTGGCAAAAAATATGCTACCACCGAGTGACATTAGAAACAAATAATATGTAGAATATTATAATTTACAATAATAAGCAACAGATTACAGTGTTAGATTTATTTCACCAAAAATGTGGCTTGGCACTTTGTTGCACCGAGACCCTGAATTACATCTTATAAAACAACGGAACTTCAATATTTCAAATATCATAATCTATACTAATATTATAAAGGAGTAACGATTGTTTGTTTGTTTGTTTTTCTGTTTGTAGGGGTAATCTCTGGAACTACCGAACCGATTTCAAAAGTGATGGTTTCAAATTGATGGTGACAACCCCTGCTCCAACATAGGCTATATTTTATGTCGGTGCAACTACCCCAGGGGGTGCAGGAGCGAAAAACGTTCTAAAATTGCGATCTTTTCTATACTGAAGCAGCTAGAAATTTGAAATTTGGCGTTGTAGTTACTTATAAGATGTAAATGCTCTCTAAGAACAAAAAAAAAAAAAAAATTCGAAATTTAAAAGGGTGAAATGAGCGAAAAGCGTTCTATAAAGATTCTAAATTACAATTTCTATCGAATCTCTAGAACTACCGAACCGATTTGAAATTTGGCGTTGTAGTTAATTATAAAATGTAAATGCTCTCTAAGAACAAAAAAAAAAAAAAATCGAAATTTAAAAGGGTGAAATGAGCGAAAAGCGTTCTGAAAAGATTCTAAATTACAATTTCTATGGAATCTCTAGAACTACCGAACCGATTTGAAATTTGGCGTTGTAGTTAATTATAAAATGTAAATGCCCTCTAAGAACAAAAAAAAAAAAAAAAAAAAAAAAAATCGAAATTTAAAAGGGTGAAATGAGCGAAAAGCGTTCTAAACAGATTCTAAATTACAATTTCTATGGAATCTCTAGAACTACCGAACCGATTTGAAATTTGGCGTTGTAGTTACTTATAAGATGTAAATGCTCTCTAAGAACAAAAAAAAAATTCGAAATTTAAAAGGGTGAAATGAGCGAAAAGCGTTCTAAAAAGATCCTAAATTACAATTTCTATCGAATCTCTAGAACTACCGAACCGATTTGAAATTTGGCGTTGTAGTTAATTATAAAATGTAAATGATCTCCAAGAACAAAAAAAAAAAAAAAAAAAAAAAAAAAAAAAAAAATCGAAATTTAAAAGGGTGAAATGAGCGAAAAGCGTTCTAAAAAGATTCTAAATTACAATTTCTATGGAATCTCCAGAACTACCGAACCGATTTGAAATTTGGCGTTGTAGTTTCTTATAAGATGTAAATGCTCTCTAAGAACAAAATTAAAAAAAATTCGAAATTTAAAAGGGTGAAATGAGCGAAAAGCGTTCTAAAAAGATCCTAAATTACAATTTCTATCGAATCTCTAGAACTACCGAACCGATTTGAAATTTGGCGTTGTAGTTAATTATAAAATGTAAATGCTCTCTAAGAACAAAAAAAAAAAAAAAAAAAAAAAAAAAAAAAAAAAAAAAATCGAAATTTAAAAGGGTGAAATGAGCGAAAAGCGTTCCAAAAACATTCTAAATTACAATTTCTATGGAATCTCTAGAACTACCGAACCGACTTTGAAATTTGGCGTTGTAGTTACTTATAAGATGTAAATGATCTCTAAGAACTAAATAAAAAAAAATTCGAAATTTAAAAGGGTGAAATGAGCGAAAAGCGTTCTAAAAACATTCGAAATTACAATTTCTATGGAATCTCTAGAACTACCGAACCGATTTGAAATTTGGCGTTGTAGTTACTTATAAGATGTAAATGCTCTCTAAGAACAAAATAAAAAAAATCTAAATTTAAAAGGGTGAAATGAGCGAAAAGCGTTCTAAAAACATTCTAAAATACAATTTCTATGGAATCTCTAGAACTACCGAACCGATTTGAAATTTGGCGTTGTAGTTACTTATAAGATGTAAATGCTCTCTAAGAACAAAATAAAAAAAAATTCGAAATTTAAAAGGGTGAAATGAGCGAAAAGCATTCTAAAAACATTCTAAATTACAATTTCTATGGAATCTCTAGAACTACCGAACCGATTTCAAAAGTGATGGTGGCAAATTGATGGTTACAACCCCTGCTCCAACATAGGCTATATTTTATGTCGGTGTCACTAACTCCAGGGGGGTACAGGAGCGAAAAATGTTCTAAAATTGCGATTTTTTTTATACTGAATGAGCTAGAAATTTGAAATTTGGCATTGTAGTTACTTATAAGATGTAAATGCTATCTAAAAACAAAATAAAAATAATTCGAAATTTAAAAGGGTGAAATGAGTGAAAAGCGTTCTAAAAACATTCTAAATTACAATTTCTATGGAATCTCCAGAACTACCGAACCGATTTGAAATTTGGCGTTGTAGTTACTTATAAGATGTAAATGCTATCTAAGAACAAAAAAAAAAATCGAAATTTAAAAGGGTGAAATGAGCGAAAAGCGTTCTAAAAAGTTACTAAATTACAATTTCTATGGAATCTCTAGAACTACCGAACCGATTTGAAATTTGGCGTTGTAGTTACTTATAAGATGTAAATGCTATCTAAAACCAAAATAAAAATAATTCGAAATTTAAAAGGGTGAAATGAGTGAAAAGCGTTCTAAAAACATTCTAAATTACAATTTCTATGGAATCTCCAGAACTACCGAACCGATTTGAAATTTGGCGTTGTAGTTACTTATAAGATGTAAATGCTCTCTAAGAACTAAATAAAAAAAAATTCGAAATTTAAAAGGGTGAAATGAGCGAAAAGCGTTCTAAAAACATTCGAAATTACAATTTCTATGGAATCTCTAGAACTACCAAACCGATTTGAAATTTGGCTTTGTAGTTACTTATAAGATGTAAATGCTCTCTAAGAAAAAAAAAAAAAAATTCGAAATTTAAAAGGGTGAAATGAGCGAAAAGCGTTCTAAAAAGATTCTAAATTACAATTTCTATGGAATCTCCAGAACTACCGAACCGATTTGAAATTTGGCGTTGTAGTTTCTTATAAGATGTAAATGCTCTCTAAGAACAAAATTAAAAAAAATTCGAAATTTAAAAGGGTGAAATGAGCGAAAAGCGTTCTAAAAAGATCCTAAATTACAATTTCTATCGAATCTCTAGAACTACCGAACCGATTTGAAATTTGGCGTTGTAGTTAATTATAAAATGTAAATGCTCTCTAAGAACAAAAAAAAAAAAAAAAAAAAAAAAAAAAAAATCGAAATTTAAAAGGGTGAAATGAACGAAAAGCGTTCCAAAAACATTCTAAATTACAATTTCTATGGAATCTCTAGAACTACCGAACCGACTTTGAAATTTGGCGTTGTAGTTACTTATAAGATGTAAATGATCTCTAAAAACTAAATAAAAAAAAAATCGAAATTTAAAAGGGTGAAATGAGCGAAAAGCGTTCTAAAAACATTCGAAATTACAATTTCTATGGAATCTCTAGAACTACCGAACCGATTTGAAATTTGGCGTTGTAGTTACTTATAAGATGTAAATGCTCTCTAAGAACAAAATAAAAAAAATCTAAATTTAAAAGGGTGAAATGAGCGAAAAGCGTTCTAAAAACATTCTAAAATACAATTTCTATGGAATCTCTAGAACTACCGAACCGATTTGAAATTTGGCGTTGTAGTAACTTATAAGATGTAAATGCTCTCTAAGAACAAAATAAAAAAAAATTCGAAATTTAAAAGGGTGAAATGAGCGAAAAGCGTTCTAAAAACATTCTAAATTACAATTTCTATGGAATCTCTAGAACTACCGAACCGATTTCAAAAGTGATGGTGGCAAATTGATGGTTACAACCCCTGCTCCAACATAGGCTATATTTTATGTCGGTGTCACTAACTCCAGGGGGGTGCAGGAGCGAAAAATGTTCTAAAATTGCGATTTTTTTTATACTGAATGAGCTAGAAATTTGAAATTTGGCATTGTAGTTACTTATAAGATGTAAATGCTATCTAAAAACAAAATAAAAATAATTCGAAATTTAAAAGGGTGAAATGAGTGAAAAGCGTTCTAAAAACATTCTAAATTACAATTTCTATGGAATCTCCAGAACTACCGAACCGATTTGAAATTTGGCGTTGTAGTTACTTATAAGATGTAAATGCTATCTAAGAACAAAAAAAAAATCGAAATTTAAAAGGGTGAAATGAGCGAAAAGCGTTCTAAAAAGTTACTAAATTACAATTTCTATGGAATCTCTAGAACTACCGAACCGATTTGAAATTTGGCGTTGTAGTTACTTATAAGATGTAAATGCTATCTAAAAACAAAATAAAAATAATTCGAAATTTAAAAGGGTGAAATGAGTGAAAAGCGTTCTAAAAACATTCTAAATTACAATTTCTATGGAATCTCCAGAACTACCGAACCGATTTGAAATTTGGCGTTGTAGTTACTTATAAGATGTAAATGCTCTCTAAGAACTAAATTTAAAAAAATTCGAAATTTAAAAGGGTGAAATGAGCGAAAAGCGTTCTAAAAACATTCGAAATTACAATTTCTATGGAATCTCTAGAACTACCAAACCGATTTGAAATTTGGCTTTGTAGTTACTTATAAGATGTAAATGCTCTCTAAGAACAAAATAAAAAAAAATTCGAAATTTAAAAGGGTGAAATGAGCGAAAAGCGTTCTCAAAACATTCTAAATTGCAATTTCTATGGAATCTCTAGAACTACCAAACGGATTTCATAAGTGATGGTGGCAAATTGATGGTGACAACCCCTGCTCCAACATAGGCTATATTTTATGTCGGTGTCACTAACTCCAGAGGGGTGCAGGAGCGAAAAATGTTCTAAAAGTGCGATTTTTTTTATACTGAATGAGCTAGAAATTTGAAATTTGGCATTGTAGTTACTTATAAGATGTAAATGCTATCTAAAAACAAAATAAAAATAATTCGAAATTTAAAAGGGTGAAATGAGTGAAAAGCGTTCTAAAAACATTCTAAATTACAATTTCTATGGAATCTCCAGAACTACCGAACCGATTTGAAATTTGGCGTTGTAGAGTTACTTATAAGATGTAAATGCTCTCTAAGAACAAAATAAAAAAAAAATTCAAAATTTGAAAGGGTGAAATGAGGGAAAAGCGTTCTAAAAAGATTCTTAATTACAATTTCTATGGAATCTCTAGAACTATCGAACCGATTTGAAATTTGGCGTTGTAGTTACTTATAAGATGTAAATGCTATCTAAGAACAAACAAAAAAAAAAAATCGAAATTTCAAAGGGTGAAATGAGCGAAAAGCGTTCTAAAAAGATTCTAAATTACAATTTCTATGGAATCTCTAGAACTACCGAACCGATTTGAAATTTGGCGTTGTAGTTACTTATAAGATGTAAATGCTATCTAAGAACAAAATAAAAAAAAATTCGAAATTTAAAAGGGTGAAATGAGCGAAAAGCGTTCTAAAAATATTCTAAATTACAATTTCTATGGAATCTCTAGAACTACCGAACCGATTTTGAAATTTGGCGTTGTAGTTACTTATAAGATGTAAATGATCTCTAAGAACTAAATAAAAAAAAATTCGAAATTTAAAAGGGTGAAATGAGCGAAAAGCGTTCTAAAAACATTCGAAATTACAATTTCTATGGAATCTCTAGAACTACCGAACCGATTTGAAATTTGGCGTTGTAGTTACTTATAAGATGTAAATGCTCTCTAAGAACAAAATAAAAAAAAATCGAAATTTAAAAGGGTGAAATGAGCGAAAAACGTTCTAAAAACATTCTAAATTACAATTTCTATGGAATCTCTAGAACTATCGAACCGATTTCAAAAGTGATGGTGGCAAATTGATGGTGACAACCCCTGCTCCAACATAGGCTATATTTTATGTCGGTGTCACTAACTCCAGGGGGGTGCAGGAGCGAAAAATGTTCTAAAATTGCGATTTTTTTTATACTGAATGAGCTAGAAATTTGAAATTTGGCATTGTAGTTACTTATAAGATGTAAATGCTATCTAAAAACAAAATAAAAATAATTCGAAATTTAAAAGGGTGAAATGAGTGAAAAGCGTTCTAAAAACATTCTAAATTACAATTTCTATGGAATCTGCAGAACTACCGAACCGATTTGAAATTTGGCGTTGTAGAGTTACTTATAAGATGTAAATGCTCTCTAAGAACAAAATAAAAAAAAAATTCAAAATTTGAAAGGGTGAAATGAGGGAAAAGCGTTCTAAAAAGATTCTAAATTACAATTTCTATGGAATCTCTAGAACTACCGAACCGATTTGAAATTTGGCGTTGTAGTTACTTATAAGATGTAAATGCTCTCTAAGAACAAAATTAAAAAAAAATTCGAAATTTAAAAGGGTGAAATGAGCGAAAAGCGTTCTAAAAACATTCTAAATTACAATTTCTATGGAATCTCTAGAACTACCAAACGGATTTCAAAAGTGATGGTGGCAAATTAATGGTGACAACCCCTGCTCCAACATAGGCTATATTTTATGTCGGTGTCACTAACTCCAGGGGGGTGCAGGAGCGAAAAACGTTCTAAAATTGCGATTTTTTTTAATACTGAATGAGTTAGAAATTTGAAATTTGGCATTGTAGTTACTTATAAGATGTCAATGCTCTCTAAAAACAAAATAAAAAAAATTCGAAATTTAAAAGGGTGAAATGAGTGAAAAGCGTTCTAAAAACATTCTAAATTACTATTTCTATGGAATCTCTAGAACTACCGAACCGATTTCAAAAGTGATGGTGGCAAATTGGTTGTGACAATCCCTGCTCCAACAGCCTCTTTAATAAAAAACTATGCGTTTCTGACGACTGGGTTTTTCGCTAATTGTTGCCACAGATTAATCTCGGAAAATGAAGCAT
The DNA here is from genome assembly GCA_963931845.1 of Maratus michaelseni. Lineage (NCBI taxonomy): Eukaryota > Metazoa > Arthropoda > Arachnida > Araneae > Salticidae > Maratus > Maratus michaelseni. Next base: position 81,715,210 of record OZ007599.1, on the reverse strand, counting down.
TTGAAGTTACTGAAAAAAAATAGTAGCTCGAAAAGTATTTGTCAGAAAATTGTTAGGTAAACTGCGTTTGAAAGGTAAAAAATTGTATTTTTCTTGATATAAATTTCAAATCTAATGATTATGCCATTTTTCAAATATTGAATTTGAAAAATTACCAAATTTCACAATGGAGTACCATAGCGAAACCTTCATGCGTTAAAAGATAATGATAAGGGCGACGTGTCCTGGCGTGTATATTGGCTATAGCACGAGTCACAAATTATAGTAGCCTTATTATTCTGTTAAAATATAAAAGTGAATTATGAAATGTCAATATTTTGTTGGATTAAAAGTTCGTTAAATTGACCAGCGTAGCTTGCTAGTATAAGATAAAGTTTCAGACAAGCCCAGAAAAGATGAAATAGACGGATTACGGTTGGTGGAACCGCGGTTATCTTTCATACAAGAAGGCCAAACAGACTAAGACATCCTTTTTTATAGTGGAATCCGACCCAGTACAAACATCCATGCCTGAGTCGGTATTTGAACATGGCAACTTTTAATTCAGTAGTCAGCGCCTTAACCACTAGACAAGTAGATGAAACAGTTGGAAAACTGGCAGGTAGGGCCTGGTCGCCGATCTCAAAAAAAAAAAAAAAAAAAAAAAAAGTAGATGAAACAGAAGGGTTACGGAGAAGAAAAACAAAAGAACTACTGATGTCTTGCTTGAAACATGTCTTGTAAAATCAATTCTTTGGCAATAAAAGGTTACGGGATTCTTATGCAGCTAACTAAATACAAAGCAATCCGGAAAGTCTTGCGCCTCCTCAGGGATGTGTGTCTCCCACTTTGAAAACCACTGATTTAATATAAAAATCTCCACTTTCTTTAGCGACAAGGTAACTAGTGTTTTCTATCACTCAGAAAAATGGCGTTAGATGTTACATTATATGCTGTTAAACGCTGAATTTTTGAAACTCAAGATGAGATTTAACCGGAAGACGATGTTATTATAACCCATGATAACCATCTTGCGTCGTTTTATTTTTTAATTTTTGGGAAAATTTCCTTATCGGCTTAAAATTTTTAAAGAAGCTATCCAAAAGAAAAAATAAGGTTTACTGAAAATTAAAGACTATACCATTTACTGCAACTGAACAAATACAGTTATTTTTCATATTATTAATATGATTATAAGCTATGGCGGTATTTTTAAGACGTTTCGAAAGTGCCGTATTATAACAAAATTAGATAGATATCTCATTCTTTCTAGAATTTTTCCTTTTTATCATAAGTTATGGATTTGGAGAAGTAGACTCTATTTTTAATTTTAAAGAATTAAACGTGTGTGAAAGACAAGTCTCAGCAATAGTGAATAGAGCTTTGATAGAACTTTCTTAAGTTTTATTATACTAAATGGTGAATCATAAAATGATAATAGTAAATATAATGATATTTACTATCATTACTAGTTCATGCACAGAATAACAAAAGTTATTGGAAGGACAAAATAATAGTAAATGTAAAGACCGGTCCTATTATTAGGTTTAAAAGAAATTAGGCTAAGGACAATAAGGAAAATAATCATTTAGTTAATTTGTTTAAGAAAAAAATAATATTTACAAGGCAAGGACATTTATTTTCTAATTGTATTGTCCATGGCGCAAGATCTGTTTGTCTTTTAAATAATTCAGTAGAAAAACACGCTCATCATATATTCAACTATATTCATATCAGGATTTCGTCAAAATCAGAGTTTTATGTTTTCTATAATAAATATATTGCACAAGAATGATATCTCACATAAGAAAATTTAACTATTTAAAAATATAATTTCAAAAAACCCTTGCATAAATATTACACATAAATCCCAAATCAAATATATGTATATATATATATATATATAATACCATTGAATTCAAAAGACAACGAACAAGTTCTTTTATTAAATCTGACCAAATCTTTAATTTAATGATGGCATGTAATTAATTAATATATGGAATAACTAACTTGAAATCAATAGCTAATACATTTGAACAATAAATGATCTAAACTTTAATTTAGAGACGTCATATTATAAAGTTTCATACATTAATCAAAGAAAAATTGCAAAACATCATAACGAATAAAACCCATTATGAAATTTCAGTATAATAGGGAACATAAACATATTTAATTACATTTGAAGCAAGTTAACTTTGAAATGAATATTAACTAAGTATAGATCGGAATAACAAATGGAATATAGATATCAAATAACGATAGAAATTTATAAAACCAAAGCAACATGTGGATGTCTAATCGTCAGTTGGCAGAACACCACATGTCGCAAAAAATGCATTATTTCATATAACAGACTAGCAAAATTCCGAAGAACTGTCACTGCCGATATAATGCATTGAAAGAATAAAACAAACGAAAGCACAAGAAAACAAAAGAGAACAGTTCTTACACTTCGCGAATATATATATATAATTTAAATACCAGGTTTGTCAACTTATTGTTAAATTATTGTATTTTTAAACAGATTTAAATTTTACTTGCGAAATTACAAAGAAAAATTAGTTTAAAATTTAAATTCAGCATTTTTAGATTTAATTTAAAGATAAAAAGTCACTTTACAAAATGTTCAAAATTTTCATTCTTTATTTGCTTTGATAACACGTTTTTTTCTGAATTTTACTCCCATATCCCGTGACGGTGCAATAAAGCACGTCATGATCTAAAATTTAAATAAATAAGACCCAAAATTATTCTCATCTCAGATCCCACGAACAGAAAATTTCATGCGACGCCGGATATTTGAATCATGCCGCTACCGACTTCAGTTATAGCACACATTGACATAATTTTAATCTATTTATTTATTCTCCATTCGCTATTCATTATTTAATTTACTAACGTTATGTAACATTAAATTAAAATAAATCTTACCTTTCTTTTAGCATCATCTTCATCATCATCTTTATCATCATCACTTGGTTTTTTTCCAACATTCTGGTGTTGTACCATAATGATAGATGGGTTGTTCCTAAAAACGAATATGAAATAAATCAAAGGTTACATCAAATAATTTAACATTTAAAAAGTCATTTATTTTAATATTTTTAAAATGAAAAAAATCATAGTATCTATGTTTCCACTTTACAAACATGAAATAAATTGTTACTAGATAATACCCGTTAAGATTTCACGAACTTGAAAGTTCCTTTAGAAATATGCTTTTATTTTTAATTAGCTGCTTTTAAATTAATTAAGTATTGAAAACTTTATCAATTGTTATATTGTGTAAGCGATTCCTATAGATATAAGACGACAGATTGTGTTGTCAGGTCAGCAATTTACACCCTATTATACTTCGATTAATTTAGAAAGAATTTAACTAAAAATATTAATTGAATGATTTATATTTACTTACTGCAGTTTCAAAATTAAAAATATAGTACGTATATCAATATTTAGTATTTTCTAATTTTTTTTTAATTGCGTGACCTTTAAAATTTTCCATTAATTTTATTTTTATCAGCCTGACACAAAAACCCAGATAAACGATATGGATAGCAAGATGATTTCTTTTATAATTCTTATTTGGATATTTTAGCTTCTTTATTTTTTTCTTTTCTCTTCTTTTCTTTTTCTTTTTTTAAGGAGAATAAGGAGCCTAATTAAACTGATGGCATTGAGCTAAAGGCTATTTACACTAATTGTATATTATACAAATCGTATATTATACTTATTGTATATCACACTAATTGTATATATAATTCTGCATGAAATACCCATTTAGCTCAATTAAGGGGTGGATTAGACCTTCCGTTTCCCCCTTTATACTTACCAATGAACCTCCAAATCTAATCAGGGAAGCGCCTTATCAGAATAAACCTGTATACCAAATTTGAAGCAAATAGGATAATTCTACATGAAAAACACATTTAGCTAAATTAAAGGAGGAGGATTAGCTCCCTCATTTCCCCCCGTTTACACTTAATCAATGAACCTTCAAATCTAAACAGGGAAGCGCCTTATCAGAATAAACTGGTATACCAAATTTGAAGCAAATCGGGTAAATCTGTATGAAAAACCCATTTATCTAAATTAAAGGGGGATTAGCCCCCGTTTCCCCCTTTATACTTAACCAATGAACCCCTAAAACTAATCAGGGAAGCCCCTTATCACAATGAACCTATATACAAAATTTGAAGCAAATGGGATATTTCTGCATGAAAAACATATTTATCTGAATTAAATTATTATTAATAAAATTTAGCAGTGTTGTTTTCTTTGGATTATAAATACAAATTTTATAACATTTATTAATACTTAGAATTGTGTAATATTTGTTTTTACATTTTTTAATGATTTTATAATTTTGGCCAGGGGTGCAATATTTTAGAGATTCCTCCCAAACAAAGGGTATAAATTTTAACGGCTTAGACAAATGAACTTAATTTTAATTTTAAAATGGTTAATCAGTTTCCATATACATAATTAGGATTAAATTAAAAAGTAAAATTTTAAATATATCATTCTTTTAAAACCAAATGTTAACCCTATGAAAATCTGAGAATAAAACTGATAACAGTGCTCAATTTAAAAAGTTAATGAAAGACTATTCTGATATGAAAAAGTGGGTAGGTGTGTTTAAACAGGTTTCCTATGGTCGCTGGGTTCATATGGTTGATTTTTTTAATATCTTACTATTGCTCACATTTATTTTTTTAAAACAGAAATATCCCATTTTGAATAACAGAATAAATATTAAAAACGTAAAAGTACCAAAATAGAGAAAAGACGGTAACTTTGCTGCCGGTACATTTTTCGTTTTTTTACGACATTTTTATCTTTTTTCTGTGTAACGAAACTAAATGGACGCAACAACTTTTCAGCATTTTTTTAGTCTTCTCCATCAAAAATTATTGGTTTGGCAAGTTTCACTATTTTAAGATTAGAGATTGGAACATATGTTTGAAATAAAAGAATCCTAACGATGCAAAGAGATTTAAGCGAAAAGTTTTTGTTTTGTTTTGGTTTATTACTAAATTCTGAAACATAAATAAAGTGATAATAGAATATGTAAAGATATATATTATTATTACTACACGCGGATAATAAGAAAAAAATTAAGTCAACATTATAATTAATAATTAATGTAAAGACGTCTTATTATTAGGATGCTGCACCCGAATAAGTTAAATAATATTTCACATATTCTAGCAGTGAAAAAAAAAGTATATAAAATGATTATTCTATAGTAGTTGGTTCTGTGCCATAATTTTTGTATGGACTTATTCTGGCACTCGTGCCATGGTGAATCTCAGTGCATAAATATGGCAAAGCATATTTAGTCCGATGCTGTTGCCTTAATGTAAAGCTGGAAAAACATATGAAATGGCAATCTTTTAAAGATAAAAACAATCCTTTAACAAATATTTTAATTTTTGAGTTTAAATAATTTTTAAATAACATTTAAAATTAATCATCTATTTTAAATTTGGGGAAAAACAGTGGAAATGATAGAAGAACTCGGAAATTCAGAAAATACAACATATATTTGCAAAAACAGAATTTTAATTATTTAAAGTAATGTCGACTTATAAAAAATATAAAATTTTTGAACAGAATTATTTGGTTATTTCTAAAAATAGACAGATCAACAAACCTAGATGATTGGGCATAAATATGATGATTTCTTCTTCCAGCTGCGTTCCTTCCAAACTAAATAAATACAAAAGACATATAAACTAAGATAAACAAACTTTAATAAATCATCCAAACAAAATTAAAAATTCTGAAATAATAGTATCACAGGGATAATAAACATTTTCAAGCTAATTTTGGACAAAAGTGCAGCAGAAATTCCTTCTGGAACAATGCGTTTCAGAAAACCCATAGCAGATTTTTAACAGTCAGTTTTATACTTTAAAAAAGTTAGAACTTTCTTTAACTATTTTTAGCTCACAGGCTATCAAAGCCTGAGAGCTTATGTGCCCGCCCGGTCTGTATGTATGTATGTATGTATGTACGTATGTACGTACGTAACGCGATAACTCTTGACAGAAATAACCGTTTTGCTTCCAATTTTGTTTATAGGTTCCTTGTGATAAGGCGCTTCCCTGATTAGTTTTGGGGATTGATTGTTTAACTATAAAGGGAGGAACGGGGGGGGGGGGCTAACCCACCTTAATTAAGATAAATGGTTTTTTCATGCAGAATTGTCCAATTTTCTTCAAATTTTGTATATAGGTTCATTGTGATAAGGTTCTTTCCTGATTAGTTTTGGGGGTTCATAGGTTAAGTATAAAGGGGCTAACGGGGGGGGGGAATCCTCCCCCTTAATTTAGATAAATTATTTTTTTCATGCAGACTTATCCGATTTTCTTCAAATTTTGTATATAGGTTCATTGTGATAAGGTTCTTTCCTGATTAGTTTTGGGGGTTCATAGGTTAAGTATAAAGGGGGTAACGGGGGGGTTAATCCTCCCCCCTTATTTTAGATAAATGATTTTATTCATGCAGAGTTATCCGATTTTCTTCAAACTTTCTATATGGGCTCATTGTGGTAAGGGGCTTCCCTGATTAGTTTTGGGGTTCATTGGTGAAGTGTAAAGGAGGGAAACGGGGGCTACCCCCCCAACCTTAATTTTGATAAATGGGTTTTTCATGCAGAATTATCCAATTTTCTCCAAATTTTGTATATAGGCTCATTGTGGTAAGGCACTTCCCTGATTAGTTTTGGGGGTTCACTGGTAAAGTGTAAAGGGGGGAACGGGGGGGACTAACCCCCCTTGATATAGATAAATGGTTTTTTTAAGCAGAATTATCCGATTTTCTTCAAATTTTATATATATGTTCATTGTGATAAGGCGCTTCTCTGATTAGTTTTGGAGGTTCTTTGGTTAAGTATAAAGGGGGGACGGGGGGCTAACCCCCCCCCCTTAATTTAGATAAATAGATTTTTCATGCAGAATTATCCGATTTTTTCAAATTTTGTATATAGGTTCATTGTGGTAAGGCGCTTCTCTGATTAGTTTTATGGGTTCATTGGTTAATTATAAGAAGGAGAAACGGGGGATGGTTCCCCCCTCTTAATATATTGTCGATTTCTTCATTTTTCGAGGGCTTATTTCAAATTCTTTGAAATAAGAATATAATTTACAGTTAGTGTGAATAGCCTGTGAGCTCAATGCCGTCAGTTTAACTGGGCAGTTTTCTTTTATTTATTTGTTTGGCTGTATTACAAGCCGGATTAAACTCTTATTTTTTTTTTAAAGGAATATGAAGAAAATTGTTAAAATTTAAGTATGAGTGTCTGGTACAAACACTAAAAAACGTTCTCTGCAACGAAATTTAATTTGCGCCAAGTCACAATTTCTAAATATTGCCAATTGGCTGCAAACCCGATTATGGAATTTGTTTTTGAAGGAAGAGGCAGAGGGTCATATCTCTTATAACTTACGTTTGTCAAGACGTCCTTCGACTTGGCTGTTTTATGACACATTAATGAAGTCATTTTCATTTCGCAAGTGAATAAAATTTCCAAGTATACAGTCGTAAAAGTAAATATTTTGCAAGTTCTATTCAGATACGAAGAAATTTCCCATTTTATGATAATGGCAAAGACTTTTAGGTAGATTTCGTAACAAATACTACCTATTACATTCTCCCCTAAGTTGGAATTTTTGAACATATTTTGCAGATCTACGCCGATCATGATTCCACAACCCAAAACCACCCCCAGTTCAAAACTTTATCTATCTATCTATGTCACTTTTTTATGGACACGATAACGTCAATAATTCTGCACAAATCTCTTCCAAACTGATACATAAAATCAAGGGGCATAAAATCTCGGTCAAATTCGTTAATGGGCAAAATCGAACCGGGGGGGGGGGATGGGGGGCTTTTTGTGAAAACAGAAAACCCCCATAATTTCTTAATTATGATACGTATCGAATCCGTTTAAAGTTATTATTACTTCTAGGAAAAGGGCCAAAATTATGTATAACAGATTTTTGATATCATTATAAATGGCTCCAAGGGGGGGAAAAGGGGGGGGGGGTTAGAAGAAAAAAATTCGTAACTTCGTCAATTCACAAGATATGAAATCCGCTTAAATTTATTATAAATCCTCTTAATATTATCTAATACTTTTATATTGACAAGTTTTTATAGAACAAACGCTTATAGCAAAAAAAAATAAAATAAAATAAAATAAAATAAAATAAAATAAAATAAAATAAATAAAAATAAAAAAAATCTCTACCGGCTCCGCCTGCAAACAAGTTAGGTTTCGAAGTAGGTGGTTCCAGCTGTCGTATCATGGCAAAAAGGTCATTTCTTCTGCAAATACCAACAAACAGGCGCCCCACGATCTGCGTTTACGAAATCTACCTGTGCCTGTAGGCCGAGCCGTCAGGGATTTTTTTAGAACAAACTCGGCATTTTTAGCTGATTTTTAAAATTTGACTAGAGCCGCTAGGTGTCCCGATTTTCAGGTGTTCTAAGACCCGTCCCGCGGGACCATTGCGCGATAAGCCAGAAGTCCCGTTTTTACCTGACACAAGAATCCTTTTATATTTTTGCTCCTGAAATTATATCTGTTAGTCTGCTTAAAGTAGTATTTAATACAATATAAAACAATAAAAATAATAACTAGTAAACATACAGAATCATTCCTGGAAAGTTCCTACAGTACTGAATTTTAAGAACGTAAAATGGTTACTTCCATTGTTCAAATATTTTTAGATTTATTGTTGATTAAGAAATGAATGTGTAATAGATCTGTTGATAAATGATAGTTGATTAAGTTACTTTAAAGACATGTTGATTGACGGCTTAACAGGTCTGAACCCATAAAGGACTCCTGTACATATGTTAATTTATTACATAAGATTGTTGAGATTCAACTCTTTTAAAATCATTGGTTAATAGAGACATTTTATTTTTAAAAGCAGTAAAACATGTGAAAAGGGAACCTGTATAGAACAGAATACAGTCTTAAACAGACAAATAAAGTGGTCCCGGCAAAAAAGATACCTTACAATTTTACCTTCCAAGACGGAAACCTATGAAAAGTGGGATTTTTCTGTCAGTCGCTAGCGATTCTGTCTTAACAGATTTTTACTGTATTTTTGTGTCCCTCTTTTTTATCTGTCTAGCCCTCTAATTGGGACAGTGGACCTGGAAACATTAAACTCGACAGTCTGGGAACGATCACCATGAGCGAACAATTAGTTATAATTAAAATTGTATAACATATATAAATAAGTTGGAAATTGTACGTCAAACATGACAAATGAGGTGTGTTCGTACTATAACTAGTTTTATAAATATTCAGATCTTGGTACAATAGCTGTTGCACTCTTATGCAAAAATGCATGAATACAAATTTATTTTACGTGCAGATTTTCATATCATACATATTAATTTTATTTTATGAAATTAAGTTTCAATATACTTTTACAAACAATTAATTACAATTATGTTACATTAAAATTATACTATGCGCAAATATCCAACGCAAGACAATGTAAAACAAGTGGGTTAGTGTCACAAAGAATTTCCTTTAATATTCCTTTCAAAACACTTTATACTTTCTTTAATAAATCCAAATAAATTTCAATTAAAAAAAAAAAAAAAAAAAGTCATGTTTTTTATAAAGTAAAAAACTGCCGGTCTATTTTTCTCGTTTTTTCGAAAATCTGAACCGGTCCGATAGTGGGCGAAGCCCTCTATTATACTCAGTCATAATAATATCTGTCATGTGGACTAAATGCGATATTAAAAAAAAAATCAATTTCAAATTAAACATGTTGTATAGAGACCTTCAAAATGTTAAAATATGCCAATATTTCCATAATAGGCTTTTTATCATGATTCAATACGTTCCTCAAACTCATATGACGTTATAATCGCTTGCTGACATCACATTTACTTGCTTTCTCTATTACTCATATAAACTTCCAATATGACGTCAGATTAATTTTCTTTTTAATTCTCTAATGACATCATATTAACCTACTTTCTGTACTTACACATACTCACACTCCTTGTATTATTGAGAAATATTTGAAAATTTCCGTTTTATTACCAATATGACGTCATATTAATATTTTTTTAATTGGTGAAACTTTTTATTTCATTTCATTTTTCACGTGGAAATCTTTCAATAGAAAATTAATTATTGTAGAAAGAGTTTTATATTGGATTTTTAATTGTTGGCAACTGCTAAAACGAGAAAAGTTTAAATTTAATAGGAAAAGGCTGTTAGATTTTTGGGTTTTTTATCTCGCTATATTAAAATAAAACGATTTTTTTTTAATTTTATGATTATCAGCTTCATAGTAAGTATTCATTTATAAGTACACAAAATTTCAGGTCTGTAAGTTATATAGTTTCTGAGAACCGGCTATGTGACGGACAGACAACATAGCGGAACGAATAGAGTTTCGTGAGATGAACGAAATCCTAAAAATCACCGTTATTATTTCAGTGAAATGAATTATATCGTCTGTTATTATGATAAGATTAATTTCCGCACATTTGTTGACATTTACTGAAAATTCCAGCTTTGAAAATTTTAGAATTTGAAATCCATATTTAGACTCTTTTTCCATTTAATATATTTTTCTCCAGAAACATCTATTCAAAAATACTGTCGGTAGATTATAGGATAACTATAATTAAACAATTTTAGTATACAAATTGGGTTTTTAAATTCAGTAATACGGAAATAATATAACTTCATCTCAAATGTGACTTAATCGCCATGGCAACCTAGAATCATTACCTATCATGGGATATCATTACATTAATTACGTATGATAGGATTTAATAGAATGAAGATTTTTTTTTTAATATCTTTTTAAGTTTTGATTCGATTTTCATAAAATTTGAAAGGACTCGACAAAATTCTGTGACGATTATATATATATATATTAAATTTCAAACCATTCGGCTGGATAGATTTTGCGCTCTTATATGTGGACAGACGGACGGATCAGACGACGACTATAGGTGTTACGTATTTATATAATTACGAACGCACCTAAAAATTAAAATATTGTCCAATTTTTGGCCGGTTTAAAAATAATTTTTGCATATTTCATGCATTTGCGACATTTTCTTAAGTATAAAATGTAATTGGATCGTTAGTGGAATTTTTTTTTTTTATTATTATTCTTTTTAAAACACACTTCATATATATTTAAATTTAAAAATAATGTTGTATAGAAATTTCTTTGTTCAGAGTAAAAGGGGGCCACGATCCCCATGACCTCCCACTTGGATCCGCACCTGATACAGTGTTGCCACAAAAACATGAAGGTAGGAAAAAATCTCTTGAATTTGGTTTTATTTCTTGTTAAAAATATTTGTTTTTAAGTTTTATGTGGGCACATTTTTTACTTACCCAGTAAGAGGTTTCTTGAATTATTGCGAAATTATATTAAACATACATATTTATATTTGAATAAAGATTTGCATAGATGGTAAGAGTTCCGGATTTTGAATACCATGCAATAGAAAATAATCACAGAATTTTGCGATTAGATAAGGAAAAATTTCTGTCTTAGAAAAGGTGTTAAAAATCCGTAACGCTTGGCACCTATGCAAATCACTTCGATATGAACTTTGCGTCTGTAACGATGCTTTAAAAAAATCAACTTCTTTTAGCTCGTCGGTATTTTTTTGAGTGCATAATCAAACTTTGGCCGAATACTGAGTGCTCGGAAAATTGGTTTATACTGAGTACTCGATATATCTCTCGATTGGCATAAACCCTAGCCTAAAGACTACCCAGGCAACTATTAAGGTTAGCGTTTGTTTGAAATTGAAAAAGAGTGCACAATGAAATGGATTTTGCGCTAGAAATTAAGATAGATTTAGAGCAGATACATATGAATTTGTTTAATGCACCTACAATATATTAGTACTAGTACCAAAAAATAAAAGTATGAATAAACTTAAGTTTATCTGAACTAGAACTAGTGAAGCACTAAATGCATGCCTGTCTTCTACTGATTTCAGCAATAATCCCTCTTCCTGCAATGGTTTTTGCTGTTTCTTCGCTTCTAAATCTATTTTTTTCTTTCAGCTAGAAGTACAATGAACTTCTAGCTGAAGATTTTATTGATTGACACATAAGGTGTCAATGAATAAAAACCAATGAAATATTCAAATCGATATATTTAATATAGAATCAATAAAATATTTAAACATTACAAATTGATTAAAGATACACAGCAAAGCTTATTTAGAGTTGCTTCTTCTTTTGCTTAGTTGAAAGTTAAAATGGATTTTATGGTCGAAATTAAGATAGATTTAGAGCAGATACATATGAATATGTTTAATGCACCTACAATGTATTGGTACTAGTCCCAAAAAATAAAAGTGTGAATAAATTTAAGCTTATCTGAAATAGAACTAGCGAAAGCACTAAATGCATACCTTTCTTCTACTGATTTCAGCATTTAAAAGGGCTTGTACTGCCCGCTTTTTTTCAGTTTCTTCTCTTCGAATTCGTATTTTTTCTTTCAGCTAGAAGTACAATGAAACACACAAGGTGTCAATCAATATAATCAATAAAATATTCAAATAGATATGTTCAATATAGTATCAATAAAACATTCAAACATAGACAAATTGATTAAAGACACAAAGCAAAGCTTATTTAGAGCTGCTTCTTCTTTTGCTTATAGTTAAAAGTTTTTTATTACTAAAAGTGAAATTAAACAAAACAAATCAATAAATAATTATGTATGATGTATAAATGGTCTTTATTTAATTCGGCAGACTAAGGTTGTAAACTGTATTTTTATTTTTAATCTCTATTTCAGTGCGCCTACAGTTTCACCACAAATTTTAAATAGAATAATTTGCCTTATTTAATCGCAGAAAAGTATTACAAAATCTTTAATTAACGAAATTGATTACAAAGTCAGCGATTTATATATTAAATAGAAATTTTCTAATCAGAAAGAGTGACGTCAAAATATCTCGATATATTTCTATCATACTTTCAATGCTTCATATTAATAATAAGCCAGATAAAACTTGTATGAAATGCCAAAAAACACAAAATAATTTTGAAATTATACGGAATAAAAAGATTTTCTTTTACAACATAACGAAATATTTCTCAAGTTTTTTCCACATACAATTTCATATAATCAAGAAAATAGTGTTGATATTGAATAGTATGATATAGCAATAGAAAATTATAGCAAGTATATAATGAATTATGATTTAATTATAATCACAAATATCGCCAAGATTATTTTATAGTATTTTAGCCAAAAATTTGGTATTTTTACATTTTTTCTTAATATTTTACAAAGCTCCAATTTACGGATCAGCAGTTCATTTCCACATTATCTACTTATTAATGCATCTCATCTGCAATGATCTTTATTTTTTCTTCAAATTGATTTTATATGTTTCAAGATGTTTTAATTGTGATGTCAATATGTTTTATTGTCCGTATTTGAGGGCATTGTTACTAAATAAATTCCGGTAAGTGATTTCTTTTCAGAAGAAAACAATATTTTTTATTTTAAATAAAATAAATATATTTTTACATGGCTCCCCCCCCCCTCCCCCCGAACTATTAAAGAAGTTTCGAGCGATTAAATAAGACGGAAAAATTATATTAAACAATTGTGGGAGACCTGTACGTATCCTGCTGAACTTAGGATTTTAAGATTTAAAGTTTATTGTTCATAAAAGGCAGGATGATATGCACAAAATTGGGACTCGTTGGAAAGTTTTTCTTTTATTTATATTGCTTGATTGGTGCCACTTTTTTTTTTATCATATATATATTTATGTTGTAAACACATCCACTTTTCTATGAATTTACGAAACGCACAACAACGAATGAGGTGTGATTCGACAGGTTTTGAATCTACTTCTGACATAGTATACTCACATTTCGTTACAACATATTTTTTGATTGAAAATAGCTGTTAATTAAAAATTAAATCGCTTAAACTTTATCACTTCGGGGACCTATTTCATGTGATGTGCATTTTTCGGTAAACCTAACAATATTTCGCTTAATACAATGTAAGAAAATTTTTTCATGTATACTTTTTATTTATTTTACAAAAATTGTTACACTCGCCGGTTTAGTTTGTAGTGTTTTGAAAATTACCTCTATTAACAAAGGAAAAAATTACCACCATATTCACATGTTAATGAAAGAAAAACATATTTGTTACTTTTTGCTATAGGGAGAATGATGCCTCTTTCTGGACTCAACATGCACAATATTTGGTTTAATGTTCGAAAAACGTGTATCTCTAAATACCCTTCGATGATAAATCGATTTATGTATTTACTTTTCACGTATACAAAGCTAAACAAGAACGAAAAATCATGCGTCAAGCATAGATTATATAGCACTTTCCAACGCTTCCAAAATAATTTTACAAATAATACCGTTTAATAAGCTAAAAGCTAACATCTAAGTAAACAATTTAGAAAACGCATAACATATTTAAAAACATAATTTCAGGAATTTCCAACATATACAATATTCGGAAAAATATTCGAATACTTTTATTCAGCCCTGTATAGGATCTATAGATTTGTATATATACTACATAGGATGATAATTTTAGTTCAGTTAGGAAACGCGTAGCACAGTTTAAAATTCTCCGTCTGGAGTTTGTCAATAAACAGAAATGTGTTCGCGAACTTTTGTGCTGCCCTGTATAGGATCTACAGAATTTATACACACCACGTAATAGACAAAAAGCCAGTTAAAATTAAAATCGCGTTCAATAACTTAAAACGCACTTCCAGGAATTATTGTTAACAGACAGTAGAGAATTCTTTTGTGTGTCCCTGTAAATGAACGATGACTGCTATACACACAATATTCCGTAGTAAGTCTCTTGTAATGCACCTTAGTGATCTATATAAATTTCAATGCGTTTAAAATAGTGAAACATTATTTAAATAAACCGCAGACGATTTTTCTCCATAGACGTAATGTAACGGAATTATTTTTACTGTCCCTGTAAAGTAACTATAAGTGCTATGCACACCCTGTTCCATGTTAAGCTTCTTCTAATGCACCTTAGTAATATATATAAATTACAATGCGTTTAAAATAGTGAAACATTATTTAAATAAACCGCAAATGATTTTTCCCCATAGACCGCAATGTAACGGAATTCTTTTGAGTGTCCCTGTAAAAAAACTATAAGTGCTACACACTTCCGTTGAAATAGGGAACATGCTATAGATAACGACAATAACATATAAAAATTCCAGAGCAATCCGAGCATATTTACGGGAGTTAGAGCACGGACAGACGGCCAGACAAACCGAAGTCATAAGCACTTTTCAACTAGGTTGGAAAGTGCTAAAAACAAACATTATAAGCAGATAGGTACACCAGAACACAAGTAATGAAATCGTAGTTTTTTCTTGTAGTTCCGCATATGTATTCCTGATGCACAACCGAATGTTAGGAAATCTATTCTACTGAAAACTTGTTGTCATGGATCCATCAAATGTAATTTCCCAGCTTATTCCTGCTTTGAAATAGTCAAGATTTTGATTTCATTATTTTTAACCAATCGTTGATCCCTTATTCACAAGTTTTCTGACTTTTCAGGAGTAAAATAAAGTCTGAAAATTTGTTTTAAGTACATAACAAAAATATCGATAATATCCGGGAACATTGGAACCTCAGATATTTCTAAAGAATTGAACTTCGACGGATTTGATTGATTTTGTTAACTGTTCATTTCTTCGTATAAAATGAAATAAAAGGGGATTCAATGAATTAACTATGATGTAATTTACCGCAGAACTAACCTAACCAAACTTCTTCTATCGTCTCTTTTACTGTCAAACTTCAGGCAATTTACTAGCGGCCTAATAATTTGTAGTGAATACAACAGTTAGTCTAAATTACATGTAGCGCATTAGCTTTCACCAAGTTGATGAAACTATTTTATTTCTCAATCATTGATTCAATCCCATCTCTATTTATCCCGATATATCTTAACACATTTATTTCTCTTGGTTGTATAAAACAGTCTAAGGAATGAAGAAGGCTGCACAATTGTACCAGTTGGAAATGATTAACGAATGACTACATTAACATTAGCAGTGCATTTGACATTGACTTTTTTAATTAATGTGCATTATACTCGCAGTATTTGGAACATGAACATTGATAAGGGCCGAATTCAAAACTTTCCCACTTTTAACGACAGCATTTGTTTAATTGTTGATTGTTAGCGATTGCATATTATTTTTTTGTTTCCCTAGTGAAACTAAATAAATAAGTTTGGTTCGTGGACCTTAACTATAGACTCGGAAGCTTGCAGGGGACATCGTACAACAGTTTAAGAATCAGTGGCATAAAATGTTTAATTGTGATGGCAGATTATAGATCGGTTTTAACTGACGCCACATCCCTAGAAACGAGCTTAGCAACCCGGTACGCATTTATTTGCCCACCTAGGATTCCTATTTTAATTGCTTCGGCGATAATATTTACTGACAATTTAACGACTGTTGGTGGTTGCATGCAAACTAAAGGATTGTGGTCACGTGGTTGGAACTGATCTATTAATTAATTATTGTTTAATGTTTTTACTATATTCATAAAATGATTCTTTCTATCTGATTAACAATTAATTTTTACAATAGCAAATAAATATTTTTTCAAATAACCATTAAACATAATCAATTTTTAAATATTTTGAACATTAGTAGCTGAAAATAACGGGACTTTTTGATTATTGTTTTAACAAATGATTTAAGTTACTGGATTAGTTAGGCCATTTTAATAATTGGTATGTATCTTGTTATCGTTTTTTTTTCTTAATATGCAATGAACAAAATGTTTATAAAACATGCCATATAAATATTGCTACATAAATTTTGGAAAAAATATAATGTACCGAAGAATGATATTTGTAACACAGAAAATTAAATGATGATAATTTAACTGGATAAGTTATTCCATTTCCAACAAAGTTTTCAAAATGCTCAAAGTACCAGGTTTATTCCTAAAATTTTCTGATTTCCTTTCCTTCGTTTATTCCCTTCTTTAAAAATTCCCGTTATTTTTTCAATTTCTGTATGTGATACTATAGAAAACGTGAGCTATAAAAACAAAACCTAATCGAAATTAACAATTTTCGTCGCTGGCCAAAAATGTCAGGTTGCTTGTATTCAAATTCCAAATACTTCTGCTTGACATTAGACCAAATTAGAGCTTGGCTGAATCAAGAACTCAGAAATTTTGCATTCCAATACTCTTATCGCCGGTACAAGATAAAAAAAATATTTAAAAACTGGTGAAAACTTTTGGAAGAATACTTACCTCTTCAATATTAGAAAACTTTACAATTAAAGTTTTCTGATTCCAACTTGGGAATCTTTTCCCGTTCAGCTGTTTTAGGGCTTTAACCGCCTCCTCTTCGGTTCTATACTAAAACAAAAAATAATAAAATAATATATGACTGCAATTCAAGATAAGTCAGCAGAAATATAAATGGAAATATTCTGAGATTTTTATTTTGTTAACTTTAACAATAAAAAGTTACAATAATATGGTTGTGTAAATATATATACATACACATTATATATATATAAAGGGAGTTGCCGAATTCGACCGACAAATTCAGAGGGGTGATAGTAGGCACCAAGAGAATGAAAAATTGCAATTTGTGGTGACTGCAATTCAACATAAGTCAGCAGAAATATAAATGGAAATATTATGAGATTTATATTTTGTTAACTTTAACAATCAAAAGTTACAATAATATGGTTGTGGAAATATATATATATATATATATATATATATATATATATATATATATGATAAAACTTTTTGCAAATAAAATAACTACTAAATCACAAGATAATCAACATTGAAAAAATTAATCTATTAGAATACTTAAGAAAATAACATCAATTCAATATTGCTAAAAGATTTAATTAATGAAAAAGAGGAGAAAATATTAACAGATGGTAAGACTATTACAAAAAGAAAATGGAAAGTTATATTGTGAAACACTTTAACAAAGGCAATATTCCACAGAATGGGGAGTCAAAAATTATTTTTGTTTCAATACAGAAAGCGATTAAGCAGATATTTCCATATTCAAATTGCCCAATCAACTGGTACACCAAATATAAAAATAATGGGACATTAAGAATGGATCAATACTGTATTCCCTATAAGAAAAATGTTACAGCAAAGTAATCGAAAGATTCATAATAAATATATATTCGCAGATTGAGAGGAAAAAATCATTAAAAATAAAGCCTATGTAACAAATGAAACAATATGAAATCTTCTTCTACCTAACCATATAAACTGGAAGAATAGGAGTTACCAATGCCTGCTAAAATTGCATGTTAACACTTTAAAGGTTTCAGTTATTTTGCTTTAATATTAAATAACTATAAAAATAAATAATTTAACTGAAACTAAAATATTAATAAATATTAAATATTTAATTAATTTCACAACTATTAGAATTTTTTTAACAACTTACTAACTCTCTCTCTAAATAAATATATGTATATATTTATAATATACTCTGTGATTATTTTTACAGTTTATATACATAGCATTATTGCTGTCATCTGTTGACAGAACTGATAATAACATATAACATATAATATGATACTAACATATAATATAATAACAATTTAATTAATATAATTTACCTAAATATAAATGAATATGAAATTCTTTGTAAGTGAGATAAAATAATAAATTACTACATAGTTATTAATAAAATAATAAATGTATTACTATTTTAACAACCAACTATAATTAAAAGAAAACAATTATCATCAGATTAAAAAAAAAATACTCAAATTTAAGATTTTTTAGGTATTATAAAGTAAAAGTGTTGCAATCTATAAGTTGACGCGCTATACTTAATATACAATAATAAAAATTTAAAAATTAGCAAAAATAAGAAAAAAAAGAAACGTTATGAAATATCTAATCAGTAATACAATTGTTAATAATAGTCTACATCAATAAATCACAAAACAATAAATTATATGGAGCGGAATAAAAATATTCTGTATGATTAACATTTAAATATAAGAAATGCATAAAATATTATCCAATGTAGAATGCGGTGAAAAGATAAAAAAAAAACAGAAATGATACTGTTAGATTTATAATTAGGACATGAAAAAGAAAAAAAATAAATTAACACTAAATGACATTTATGAATTAAACTATAATTTAAAACAAAATATTAAAAAAAATATTTATGATTCACATTACAAACAAAAATGAAATAGATTTTTCTTTTCTTACTGTTAAGTGTTGAAACAATCAATAATTTGTGAAAGCATAAAAAATCAGAGGTAATGAAATTGCAAAAATATATTTAAAAAAAATTATATTGAGATAAAAACAAGTAGAAAAAATAGTTATAATATATAATGGAAAAATTAAATTATTACTATTACAATTAAAAGTTGGAAAGAATTAGTTTAAAAATTAGAGAACAATTGAAAGACTAACATATATGCAGTATCTTTATATTATTATATAACCATAATTACCACGTGTTTCAATAAAATTCAACACACATGAAACCAGTGACCAATGTTATAAAATATACCAAGAATATTCTAATTAGATATTTTACGTGCAATTCCAATTATCTAACTATGTAGATATATAAACACGAAAATCACTACCCAACGTCCTAATCTAACATCTATCTTCCCTACCAACCATTAAGAAACCAAGCAACACCACCCAGCTCCCCTAATTTGTCAATATACCCACCTTACTAACCATTTTATGAATTATCTCTCTCTCTCTCTATATATATATATATAGGAGAGAGTGGGGCACATTTGATCATGGGGTACCTTTGATCAGTCTAAATGTTGCAAACTTCTATAATTCAAGTAGCAACATCCTTTACTCACCATTTTTCTGACTGTGAAATGAAGTGTTTTCTTTAATTTGGTCTTGTCAAATGAAAAAGGTAAGTTTGTTTTTGTTCTTGATTTGTAATTATTTTTATTTTCTTCTGTAAGGGTCTTATATAAACAGGGAATAAGTTAAAATTTTGATAATATACCAGAGAAATAAAGAAACATACGTTTATTCATATGTAAAATTGGCAATGTGTTTCAACTATTAAAACAAAAGTTATGGAACAAAATATTCCACTTGGGCATATGAGGCACTTTTGATCTTTGTAAATGAGGCACCTCTGATAATGTTATCAAAAACCTTGAAATCTCCTAAAAAACGAAAAATAAACCATGTTTTCTGTCAGGAAAATATGAAGTTTATAAATTTACTACAAAGTTCAGATACAGAACATAATTATTCAGTTCATGATGATAATGACAGTTTAGACAGTCCAGAATACGTTGCTTATTACTACTGTCAATTACTATGTTTTAGTTAAATTTACAACGAAGAAAACTTACAGGAATTTTGTAGGGATTATTGAGGAGAAAGAAGAATTGGATTTTAAAATCAAGTTTTTAAAGAAAAAAGATGAGGTATGGAAGTTTTATTTCCTAGATATTCCAGATGTAAGCTTGGTGGACTTTGATGAAATTGTTCTTAAATTGCCGCCTTGATCACTTGTAGGAGGAACTATTCGAGCGATTGCTACAAAGACATTTCCTATAAACTTGTCCAAATATACAATCCTATAAATGGCGCATTTAACATTCTTTGAAAATTATAAATATCATTTATAGGCATTTCATAGGCTTTGCACATACACTATATTGCCAAAGGTGACCAGTCACTTGCGATTTTAAACGTTTTGTTAACTATCTAGAAAAATACATGAGGAATTAACCTGAAACTGCAGGTGTGTAAACAGTATAGTATAGGTCATATATTTCAGCGAAGATTTTTTCACGAAACCCCATAGGGGACTGTCAACAAATGAAAAAGAACGAATATTTTTTGGATAACCCTGTAAAAACTAATGTAGCAAAGGCGTTCAAACTCGAGATTATTAATAAGTGCCTTATTTTAATATACTGTGTTCATTTTTATGAGGATAGCATAGAGAAATTAAGGTTTTTATAAAGACAGTCCCAAATTTCGCTTAGTTTTTTGCTTAAAATTTGCAGAGTTCTTAATATAAAAAAAAGTTCCTTACAGAAAATATGACAAACAACATTGTACATAAAACTCTGCAATCAGAATTAAAAAATAATAAAAATTGGATGAAAAATGAGTAGGTTTACTAAAAAATGTTTCACTGCGCATGCGCGAATGCAATCAAAATATAATATGCATAATGTATTAGCTAAGTATATAGAGCAACTTTTGTGAAAGTCTCAAAATCATAGCTTAAAATTCTGAAAATTATCGTCGATAGAATAAGCTTGAAATCCGTTGTTCCCAAAAAGAAGCAAAAAGATGAGTGGTTGTATCAAATATCTGTTGATTAGTGCCAAGATAGCGTACACAATATTGCACGTACCAAATATAATGCTTTATATTTGGATACAACCTCTCATATTTTTGCTTCCTTTTGGGAACAACGGATTTCGAGCTTATTCTATCGACGATAATTTTCAGAATTTTCAAGCTATAATTTGGAGACTTTCACAAAAGTTGCTCTATATACTTAGCTAATACATTATGCATATTATATTTTGATTGCATTCGCGCATGCGCAGTCACACATTTTTTAGTAAACCTACTCATTTTTCATCCAATTTTTATTATTTTTTAATTATGATTGCAGGGTGTTGATTGTCATTTTTAATAAGAGTGCAGGTTCTTTTCGAAATACAACGCCATTCATTCTATTTTTCAGAAATCAAATCTTGATCAAATAAATAACTTATGTTCAAAATGTTTCAACAGATACTCAGAACCTTTTCTTTAAAAAACTTAATAAAGACTATTTATTTACAGATTTACAGCTTATTATTAATTTATCACTCTTATTTCAGAGTTCAATTATTACCGACATTCGGTTCAAAAATCTAAATTACATCATTCTGAAAGAACGAAATCAGAATAAACAAAAAAAGCCGTTGCCACTAGCAACAGACAAAAAGGCTAGTCAGACAAAAAATCGTCTGACAGCGCCAGGGAGGAGGCATTCGTAACACACTGCCTCCGGCTGAACACTTAGTTCAGCATCTACAATTCTTAAACAATTTAATAAACATAAAAGTTTACTTACATACATGAAAAACATTTTCGGTAACATACTTACATATACATATTAAAATTCAAAAGGCTAAATTAATACAAACAATTCTGGAATCTGAGAAGAAAAAATAAAACACATGAAATTAATGCAAATTAAACAATAATAAAGTAAATATGAGTAACCAAAGAAATTAAATATTTAAGAATATAGTTTATATAGTGTCCATCAGTCCACCAAGTCCAGTTCAAGATTATATAAAAGTTGCACGGGTCTTTTAAGATCACCATTTACAGTCTGTAATACACATGATCTTACTTTAGAGTCACGACCACATATAAGTTCTTTAACACGACCGCATTTCCACATATGTTTTGGGAGCTTTTCATCATGAATTAACACTACATCGTTTACTTTGAACTGAGGCGATGAATTTAAGTTTTTCACTTGAAAAGCAGATCTAAGTTCTAACAGATATTCGTTTCTCCACCTTTTCCAAAAGTGATCAGTAATCTGTTGCTTATATTTATATTTTTTAGTCAACAAGATCTTATTGGATTTTCTTGGGTGCAAATTGGTAATCCATAAGAAGGTAAGGACATTAATCGTTTACAACTAAAAAATGAGATGGTGTCAAAGGTGATGGTTCACTATTTTCTTCGTAGAGATAGCATAAGGGACGTGAATTAATCACAGCCTCTATTTCTGTAAGTATTGTTTCTAGTTCTTCATAAGTGAGACACGTTTTGCCTAGAACCTTTTTCAAAGGTGTTTTTACTGATCGTACCATTCTTTTCCAGAAGCCCCCCCCCCCCCTCACCAGGAAGCCCTGGGGATTATAAACTTCCATGTTATCTTATTTTTTCTCAAATAATCAAAAATTTCTTGCTTAGAAATTCTTTTCCAAGCGTCTTTTAACACCAAATCTGCTTTAGAAAAGGTCTTTGCATTGTCACTGTATATTATTTTACAGAATCATCTTCTAGAGAAAAATCTTCGTAGTGCTAAAATAAAGGTTTGCGTACTTAGATTGGTGACTAGTTCTAAATGTATCGCTCTAGTTACAACACATGTAAATACAACAATATAAGCCTTTCCAGTACCTTCAGAATTTTTATAATAAATTGGGCTGGCAAAATCGACGCCAGAGGTCTCAAAAACTGGTGTTTGGATGATTCTGTCTTTTGGTAAAGGGGCTATTTCCACCTTTCCAGGAGTAGCATTAAGTTTCCGACATATCATACAAGATTTTAAGACTGATTTTACGCATCTTCTTCCTTTTATTATAAAATACCTTTCACGAAGGTGAGCTAAGGTGACAGCTACACCGAAGTGGAACATTCTTTCATGAGCATCCTTAATGAGTAATTTTACAAAATAAGATTTATTAGGAAGAATCCATGAATGTTTTTCCTTCTCTGTTACTTCAGAAAACTGAAGTCTTCCAGATAATACAAGTAAGTTATTTTCATCGAATTGGGGATTAAGGTTGAATAGAGAAGAATCTTTATTAAGTGGTTTCTTTTGTTTAAGTGCCTGTATTTCAACTTTAAATGAAGTTTCCTGAATTAGTTTTACCCAATACTTTTCTGCTGTTTCTATTTCTGAAGCAGTTAAAGGTCCTGAAATTTTAGAGTTTCTCGAATTGGCATTATGAATAAAACGCATTATCCAGGCAGTAATGTTATACACTCGATTTAAACTACTAAACTTCGTCATATCAAAAACTGGTTTAGGAGTAGTATTTGATTCATTACACAATAGAGTTAAATTTGGTTTTGATTTCAATTCAATAAAAGCTTCAGGATCAATTTCTATAGCCTTTTTGGAAGGCCACATATGTTCCGGTAGTGATAACCAAGGTGGGCCGTACCACCACATTTTGTTACCCGTTAACTTCGATAAGTTTTCCCCACGTGTAAGCAGATCTGCTGGGTTTTCTTTTCCAGGACAATAATTTCAGTCCTTTGGATTTGTCAATGACTGAATTTCAGTGACCGGATTTGCAATAAAAGGTTTCCAATTTGTAGTCGTACCTCTAATCCAACATAGAGTTATTTCAGAATCTGACCATAACTTTATTTTTAAATTTGTAATATGTAATACTTGATTCAAATATTTCCACATTCTAGCGGCAATTAAAGCACTGATAAGCTCCAAGCGAGGGATGGTTAACCTCTTGAGGGGGGCTATTCTACATTTGCTCCAAACAAAACTTGTTTGGATTTCACCAGTTAATGAAATGCAACGCAAATAAGCAACTGCTCCAAACCCTATAGGGCTAGCGTCACAGAAAATGTGAACTTGTGTTTTTTCGGAAATGTTTATTCCATTAGGGAAATATTTTCTGGGTATTTCAAATGTTTTCAGCTGTTCAACTTGTGAACACCAAGTGTCCCATTCAGATTTCAAATCGTCTGGTAATTTACTATCCCACTCTAAACCTCTTTGCCATGTTTTTTGCAACAAGGCTTTAATACGAATAACAAATGGATTCAAAATTCCCAAGGGATCATAAATTTTCAGTAATATCTTAAGTACTGTTCGCTTGGTGGGATCATTAATATAACTCTCCTGAAAGGGTTGAACATCTAACATCAAAACATCAGATTCAGTATTCCAAATTAGACCTAGTACTTTTAAAATACTACCTGGGTTTTCCTCACTTATACCAAATTTACTTGTTCCCCACATTTCTCTAAGTTTAACTGAATTTGTTTGAAATTTTCTCAAATTCATCCCAGCCTCTTTAAGAATTTCTGAAGCTGTCGTTGATAAATAATAAGCTTCTCTATCTAAATCTCATCCAAAAATTAGATCATCCACATATAGGGAACTATCTAACATTTTTACAACACTTGGATGTTGATCTTGATATTTCTTTATGTGATATTTAATTGTGGCAGCCAAAATAAATGGGGAGCATGAAACTCCAAATGGTACGCGTCTAAGTCTTAAAATTTTAAAAAGGTTTCTTTCGTCATTATCGAACCAAAAAAATTTAAGGTAATCTCTGTCTTCTTCAGCTATAGAAATTTGAAGAAAGGCTTTCTCAATATCTGCACAAAACGCAGTATTGAATTTTCTGAAATTAATAAGAATTTCTAACAAATCAGGGTTTAAATTTGGTCCAGAGTACAAACACTCATTTAACGATTTCTTGTTTTCTTTTGAGGAGGCGTCAAACACCATCCTCACTTTAGTTGTGGGTTTATCATCCCGCAAAACAGGGCGGTGGGGCATAAAATATCCGCTATTTATTGCTTTATTAGGGCATTCTTCCACTATGTTATTTAATTCCTGTTCAACCACAATTTCTTTATATTTCTGCAATAATTCCTTATTTTTATCCAATTTTCTGTTTAAGCTAATAAATCGATTTCTAGCATTTTTATAATTACTTCCTAAATCCCTTTTATCATCTTGCCATAGCAATTTAGCTTCGTAACGATGTTCAAGAAAATGCAAATTGTCGTCGAATTTTTTTACTATCTCTTTATTTAATTCAGACATATGCTTTTCTGTATTCATCCCTAAAGATTCTAATTCCCACAAATTTTTCAAATCGTTTTCGATAGGTTTCATAACATGAGTAGATAAGACACCAGCTTGATTACTCTTATAATTTTTATTCACGTCAATTGACCCGCAGAGAGAATGTCCAAATAAACTTTTACATATGTACAATGATTTAGTTATAGGAAATGTTTTATCATTAATTTGATAAAAATAGTCTGCCCCAATCAATATATCAACATCAGAATTTTCTAAGTGTCCCCAACTGTCAAGACGAAATTTAGAAAGTTTTCTCTTTATTTTAATTGGAAGTGGGGGGGGGGGGGGAATTTGTATCAACGAATTTGTTATCACTGGTGTTACTAAAGCTTCAATTAATATACTTCGGTTTCTATCCGTAAAGTGAGTTAACTTTAGCTGAACGACATCATAGCATCTCTCTTCAGATGATTTTGAACCGAAAGTATAGACAATTAATTTCTCATTTCTAATTATCTCAGTGTTTAATTTAGAAACTAAGTTTTCTGTAACGAAAGTTCTGTGACTAGCAGAATCAAATAAACAAAGTGCCTTTTCGGAATTTTCTTCCGATTCTACATTAACATGAATAGTTTGCAATATTATTTCTTTAGGATGGTTATTTATGCTATTATTACAATGTGATACAGAGGAAATACTAGTGTCTGGCTGTTTAGATACTTCTGATTTTCGATTACCAGAGTTACAAAGAATGCTATTATGATAAGTTTTACCACCAACCTTGCAATTTTCATTCGAAAACTTGCAAAAACTTGAAATATGAAATTTACGAAAACACTTAAAACATCTACCCTCTCTCTTCAATTTTTCACGCATTTCAGGAATGGAAAGAGCCTTACAATTTTCAGTATCATGTTCAACAGACTTGCAAAATACACAGTTATTTTTAATATTAGTGGTCAAAGCAGAAGCTGAAGGAGTGCTTCTTTTATAATTTTGATAATTTTTCTTATAATTTTCGTGTTTATCAGAAACTGGTTTTTCAAAGCAATTTAATTGCAAAGTTGCTTCACGCGATTCAATTTCTTCTTTAATGAAATTAATCAATTCATTAATTTCCCAATCTACATTTTTCGTATGTTTTCTATTAAATTCTAACGCAATATCAGATGGAATGAGTTTCAGAAGAATCGGACATAACAAGTGTCCATATGAACCCGACGTTACGCCTAAAGAATTGAGATTTCTAATTTGAATCTCACATTCATCATATAGCTCTCTTAGAGCTTTAATATTACTAGCATTTCTTACAGGTTTCAAATTTAATAATTTCGTCATGTGGCTATTTATCACAAGGTCATTGCGACCAAAACGGTTTTTTAACAGCTCTATAGTGTGATCATAATTTTCCTTAGTCAGCGAGAATCCTGCTATTGTATTGGCAGCGCTACCGCCTAAAAGTGACTTCAAATAGCAAAATTTATCAATTGGAGTTAAGTGCTCATTTTTATCAATTGTGTTTGAAAATTGACACCAAAATTCGAGCCATAAACAAGAATCTCCATAATATTTACTTATATTCAATTTGGGTAATTTTACAGAATTCTGATTCAGAATTTTCTGACTTTTTAGTAAAGAAGTATTGTTACTACTATGCTCACTTTCGTTAGCTGAAACATCTTGTTTATTTTCCGTAATAACGGTATTATCATTTATAAATTTGGAAATTTTAAATTTCCACTCAAAAACATTAATGATTTTAATGTTTCCATTTTATCATTCAATTGCTGTTTTAAAATACCTAGCTGTGATTTTTTATTTTCTAAATCTAATGCTAGTGTATCATCTAAAATTTCTTTAATTTTATCAAATAATTTCGTAGTTTGAGAACGAATAGTAGCTCTTTTTTTCTTTAGCATTTCGATATTCATTGTAAATAATAATATACTTCAATACTCAATATATTCTATATAATCAATAATTTAATTTAATTATTCAACCAAAAAATGTTGATTGTCATTTTCAATAAGAGTGCAGGTTCTTTTCGAAATACAACGCCATTCATTCTATTTTTTAGAAATCAAATCTTGATCAAATAAATAACTTATGTTCAAAATGTTTCAACATATACTCAGAACCTTTTCTTTAAAAAACTTAATAAAGACTATTTATTTACAGATTTACAGCTTATTATTAATTTATCACTCTTATTTCAGAGTTCAATTATTACCGACATTCGGTTCAAAAATCAAAATTACATCATCCTGAAAGAACGAAATCAGAATAAACAAAAAAAGCCGTTGCCACTAGCAACAGACAAAAAGGCTAGTCAGACAAAAAATCGTCTGACAGCGCCAGGTAGGAGGCATTCGTAACACAGAGTATTATGTACAATGTTGTTTGTCATATTTTTTGAAAAGAACTTTTTTTATATTAAGAACTCTGCAAATTATAAGCAAACAACTAGGTGAAGTTTGGGACTCTTTTTATAAAAACCTTAATTTCTCTACGAGTATACATGATATCCTCATAAAAATGAACACAGTATATTACAATAAGGCATTTATTAATAATCTCGAATTTGAACGCCTTTGCTACATTAGTTTTTACAGGGTTATCCAAAAGATATTCGTTCTTTTTCAATTTGTTGACAGTCCCCTATGGGGTTTCGTGAAACAATCTTCACGGAAATATATAACCTATACTATACTGTTTACACACCTGCAGTTTCAGGTTAATTCCTCATGTATTTTTCTAGATATTTAACAAAACGTCTAAAATCGCAAGTGACCAATCACCTTTGGCTATATAGTGTATCAATAATACTAATTAGATTTTATTTTGTATGTTTCATCAATAATTTTTTTGTCATCTGGTTCTTTTTCTCACTGTAAAATAACTATAAGCTGATATTAAAATCTTATTTGAGAAAGATAATTTGTAATGCATATTTAAAATTCATTTTATTTTATTTCAAATAAATTATCAAAAGTTCCCCATAGTCCATCATAGATACCCCATGATGGGGCATATTTGACCAGTTTGAATGGATTTACAAAAGAATTTAATACACCAGCTTTCTCTACAAATAACTATGTACTATTTTTAAATGCGTTAAGCTTATCAGAAAGCTTAGAATTATAAATATATATATTTTTTTATACTTTACAATTTTATTAAAATTTAGCAGATAAAATTATAATTCTGAAAAGTGATCAAATGGGCCCCACTCTCCCTTATATACCCTCATGCTAACTCTGCTACAAATCATAGTAGGGAAATGTGATTTCTACCAATCGATTAGTAAGAAAATCTACTAATTAATGCTATACCTAAATTTTTCTCAGTGGATGAGTACATGTAGAAATTGCACCACGCTTTAAAATTTCCGATACTAATACCTAATTTTGACATCATATTTGTATATTTAGAAACATTTTACATTCGGGTGGCATACAGGAAATCATTCAGTCTAGTAGTTTACGAATTCTGCAAGTTAAAAGTTTGGAAGTTCTTCTAATGTTAAATTAACATTTAATGATGGCAAAACGTATTCTAATGCGAGTATTTTTTTTACTTACCTCTCATACGTAGTATAGGGTAAATCGTTTTGAAAATCGAAAAAAAAATTTGACGGATTTACACGTTTCAGACACTGGAGATTCCGAAAAACATATTTTTAGAAAAAAAAATGCCGTCCGTCTGTCTGTGTGTCTGTAAACTCTCTATCTCCCGGACAAATTGAGATAGAGACTTGAAATTTGGTATGTACTTAGTATGTAATAATGGAAAGAAGCTTATTGAATTTCAGTAACCTCGATTATCCGGAACTTATTTTTCGGACTCTCGAAATATTCGTTCTGATAAAAGGTATTTAAAACTTTTCGAAATTGTTTATTTTAAGGAGTGAATATAAAAGACAATAAGAAATTATAAATTTTGCATAAAGAATGAAGTCGATCGGATAATCAGTTGCCGAGATATTTGTAATCGTATTTTCCACAGTCTTCAATTTTTCATGACCACGTATTTTCAAATTTCAATTCAAAAATACTTTTTAATTGGAACAAGTAAGACTCTTAATCCGACGCAGTAAACTATTAGTTAATATGATTATCAATTTTGGAGTTATAAGGATGTTTCTTTTACGCAATTCAGCAATAGTGCATTTAAAGTTTATGACGTCATCAAGCTACGATTTTATTCGAATTGCAATGCATTTTATAAATAGTTTACACATGTTTTATTTTCATATTTTATATTAAGCATGTCCATGATGGGTAATTATTACGGTGGCCCCCAACGACTAGTTAATCATAAATTAAAAACTACTTAGCGGAATGAGCTGTAATTTTGGATTCCCATATTTAATTTTCCTAGAAATCGATTTCTGTTTAAAAATTCACAAGTTACAATTCATATATAGATTTAAAAATTAACTTCAAAATATATTCCTTTTCGAAATTATCTTTTTAGTAAAGTATGAATTGTAATCTGTATTTTTAAAAAATGAAATTGATTTCTAAAACCTTTAATTACACAAATAAAAAATTACAGTTCATTGCGCCTAGTAGTTTTTTTTAACCTAACGCACTGCAATTTGTTTTACAACGATTACAAATGATTTTAACATTAGATGTTTTGAATTTTAAATCTGCATAATTTCCAAACTACTTAATTGAGTGAGTATCTGTTTGGTATCCCAAGGAAAACTTTTTCCAAAGAATCCAATTATGATGACAAAATTAGGTGCTATTATTGAAAATTTCAAAGTTTGGTACAATTTCTCTATGTAGACGATCCCCTAAGTAAAATTTTACTATATCATTCAGTAGAGGCGTTATTACTAATCCATTGTACTATTATTCTAGGTTGATTTGCGACAGGGTTTATATCGAGGTATCCTATCCTAATAATATTATAAATCTGATTGTGTGCAAATATTAGGCTGAAGCCAGCGTCAAAATGGAGCATTTAATGATCCTGTATCTTTGCATATACGTTGATTATAACCCTCAGATGAACATAGGCTGTTTTTTTTTTAATTTTATTCAAATTTTTTTCTTATTAATTCAAAATTTCGTTATTTTCATAGAGAATTAATGGACATTTTCCCATAAAATTTAACCATTTTACTTTATCGTTGCTAGGGCTTTGATCGTTGCCAATAAATAAAAACACAGAAAATAATTTTTCCTCAAAAATTAATTTACAATTGAAAGATTTTCACGTGAAAAATGAAAATGAAAAAGAATTCAAAAGAAGATGAATTTCCGTGATATTTGAAACAAAAATATGGAGTATTTGTTATTATACATGAAGTATGAATATCGGTTACATTAAAAAGATCTTTTTCTGTCAAAAAACTGCGTTATAATTAGAAAGAAAAGTGAACAATAATTATATTCGTAAAAATAGATTTCGCTTGGACCATGGAACTATGAAAAGGATCCTCCTCGGCTTGGACAAATATGACGTCATAAATAAAACATGTATTTTCAAATAGTCGTAATAATACAAGGAGCATGAATATCAATATATAATGAAAGTAGATAGATAATGGGCGTAATATTTAAGATGAAAAACTGAAATATTTTTATCGATACTGATTAATAATTAGCTTGAGTACCAGTTACATACAAATGAGAGTTTTCCGCTAAAATTTACGTCCTGATTGCCAGAAAAAGAAAATTAGCAAGAATTATGGCATTAAAAAGAAATTTCTTTTAGGAAAATGTGACATCATATTTGAAATAAAACGGGAATTTTCAAATGTGTTTTACAAGGAACGGGAATTAATTCCGTACATTAATAATACAAGGATTAGTAAGTATAGAAAGTATATTAGTTTCACAACATATTTAAAACGAAAAATTGAAATTCTTTTATCTATACCGATTATTAAGCATGAATATCAGTTACATACAGATGAGAGTTTTTTGCCAAAAACCACACCATGATTATTAGAAAAAAAAAAAATACGAATCTATTATATCAAAATCTGACCGCATGTTTGTTTTTCGCAACTACTCTTTTCAGATTGCCGAAAGCAATGCGATTTACTTAACACCGGTTATCATTCATCCGAGGATGTAATAAACTCTCAGAATTAAAAAAAAGATTTAAATTCCGAGATATTATTATTATTATTATTATTATTATTATTATTTTATTTATTTATTTATTTATTTATTTTGTAAATTTTAACGAAGTTTCTCTAAAAATGGCAACTAAATTATTCCATTTTTGTGGATAAAAAAGAAGAAATAAAACGGATTAATATATTTCTTCTCATTAAAAATGAAAAAAAAAGAAAAGAATTCATTTTCAATTTGAATAGATGGTGAAAGAAAAAAAAATCTTGAATACAGTAAAATTTTTGAAAAATAAAAACGTATTTTCACATATTCAAACTTCATGAATCAATTTATTCTGGAGAACAAAAATCGTCTGTGAACATATTTTCATTTAGAAATCAAGATTTTTTTTCAGTTATAGATTAAATAAAGGAGGCAAATTTAAGCTCCTTGTATTTAGGTTTACAATAATTGCTCCCTATTCACAATAATTGAATTTAATGAAAAAGAATATACTATTTCCATTATCTTTGAAGGATTGCTATTAAAACGTTTCACAAAGGCCTTAAAAGTAAAATGGTTTACCAGGTAAACTTGACGACATATGTTTTTACATAATTCACCGATTTCGACGATTTTGTTTGGCCCACCTTTTTTCATTGGTTTCAGTTTCCTTTTCGTGATTATTTGTCACAAAATTTCACTTTTTTAAAACTTAGTTATGTCAAGGCCTCTATAACATAGAAATACTGTATTGTCTCCTATGGAATGCGATAAAGAGTTAGTTAATTATTTTCGTTTCTAATTATCGGGAATGAAATATTTTGCTTAATTAATGCATTTATTCTTCTTTTAATGATACGTGAACGAAGTCACGGGTAACAGCTAGTATAGATATATTTCTTTCCATGACTGTACATGAAAACAGCGTTTGAAGCCTCAGAAAATCTATTGAAATAGCAGAATTATTTTCTTCGTCTAAAGTAGTTGCAACAGTGCTTTCACTTGCCTGAAATGAAGAAAGACACTTTCCGTATGTTTAAATTCTCCATCTCCACTAATAAAAAACAAGAGATAAGCAGACGGTCATAGTTTATTAAAAAAATAATAATAATAAAATTGTTAACACAAACTGTAACAATTAGAATCCTTCTTATTTCATCTTTGTAATTTTACTTTGTCATATCATAGTAATAGAATTTAGATTTAATAAGAAAATTCTAAAGTAGTTTTTTACACAAATTATATTGAATATTTAAGATAATAATAAAATAACATCAATATTATTTTTACTCAGAAACGTGGATTTGGATATGATTTTATATTATTATTATTCATGTAAGGCCAGGAGTATGGAAAATAAATTCATATTTCACGCTTCGTAATACAAAATAATAATAAAAAATATAAATTAAATGTCCATTTAAATGCCATTATATGAGATTTCCCATCTCATAATTTAAAAAAAAAATAATAATTCAATGCATTTTACGACATTGTGGAATTTATGAATTTTTGATTTTCAGATTACTGGTTCAAAAATAAAACTTATATGCATTAAAAAAAATACTAACCTGGACCAAACATTTTGATTTCGTTGGATCCACCCAAAAATTATGTCCTTTTATAGCTCCACTTTTACCTAGGAATGTTCTTAATAGTTTGTATTTGAAAGGTGGAGCTAAATTGGACACTGATATCACTTGATTCACAACCCCCAGTTTAGACGTTCGTTGTTGGGGGTTGTTGGTAGATTGGGTCAAATCTGGGAAAAAAATAGGAATGGTCAATTGCTAAACATATTGATATCGTTAACACTTTCATTCGTACAGACAGATACAGAAAAACATTTATTTCAAAATGAATGATAATCATATACAGGGTCATCGAAAAATATTGAACAAATTTGAAAGAATCATAACTCTAAAAGTAATTGAGTAACGCAATTATTTTCTTTCTAAAGTACTCGGCAATTATTCAATTTTTTTTAGATATAGCTGTTTTAATGTCATGACATTCAGACGAAGCGAATTTGCATTTGCACGGTGAACGAGGCCTTCGTGCAATCCTGCCTTTTTCGATGATTCCGGAGTGGAAAGTGTATAAGTCTAATACTATTGGAGGTATGGGGAAAATGTCAACTTGAAAGTTATTCAGCATCGTCGATTTAGTAGGAAAGGATCCGCTATGTACACGAATATCCTATGCAAAAAGTGAAAATTCTGAATGTGTGGTGCGATTTGCATTTTCCGATCATCGTCTGAATGTCACGACTTTAAAACAGCTACATCTAACGAATCTTGGATAATTACCGAGTACTTTGGAAAAATAATAGTTTCTTTTACTCAATTACTTTTAGAGTTATGATTCTTTCATATCTGCCCAACTTTGTTCGATGACCCTGCATATTACATGTGCATATATATTGGATCATCCGGAAAGTTCTCTCGGTTTTTCAATGCAAAGAGTAGTTTCGTCTAGTTATATTTTGCTAATGCTGATAAGGAGGGACCTTGAATGACCCAGATATATATGTTCGGTCACTTCTGCTTGCGCTGCATAAATTTCGCTTGTGTTGTATCATATTTTTGTTTCAGTGCAGTGATAAGAATGAAGAAATAAAAAGTTCAATTTCGTCATATAATGCTGTTTTATTTCAAGAAAGGTAAAAATGCTAGTCAGACTGCTCGTAAAATTTGTGCTGTATATAGACAAAGTGCTGTTTCAAATGACATAATTCGAAGGTAGTTTGAGAAGTTTAGGTGCAAAAATTTCATTCTTGAAGTTGTTTTGCCACTCTGAACGAACATCATGATCTGTAATGGAGGACCTCTTAAAAAAAGCTATCAAATTGATAGCTGTGAAACGTGGATTTTCAGAGATATATTCTTTTAAGACGTTCTCTTTTGCAGATGATAGTTGTCCAAAGCGGGCATCATATTCGAGGCTGAAATTTCCGCGCTTAAACTTCTCAAACCTCATTCAAACTGTGTCATCTCAAACAGCACTTTGTCCATACACAGCAAAAATTTTACGAGCAGTTTGACTAGCATTTTTACCTTTCTTGAAATAAAAGAGCATAATATAACGAAAATGAAATTTTAGGTTCTCCATTTTTAGCATGTATTGAAACACAAATTATGTCACAAAACAAGCGAAATTTACTCAACGCAAGCAGAAAAGACCGAATTTAAGTATCTGGGTCACTCGAGGTCACTCCTTATCAGCACTAGCAAAATGACTAGACGAAACCGTGCTTCCCTTTGAAAAATATCATAACTTTCCGGATGACCGAAATATGCACTCTATCTGTAATGTGCGTATATATATATATATATATGTGTGTGTGTGTGTGAATGGGATGGATGTGGTTTTGCAGTTTCCACAACATGCCCGACCGCAGCGAGAAGAGGAGCGGCCCGATCCCACGGAAACTCATTAGGTCAGCAATAACGAAACACAATAAAGATACGAATATTAAGATTATTGTCAGATTTACTTTGGAGATTGACTTGTCCGGTTGGCTTTAGGCAGACGCCCTAGCTCCGGTCTGATATCGGAAGGACGCGTTAAATGCCGGTAACTGCGGCAGAATCATCCCTTATTCCCCTTTACCCTGTATATAACCTGTATTTAGTCTGTATATATAACTGTGTTTTACTCCAGAGATTAAAATAGTATAGTTTTTTACAAAAGACTCTTCAATAATCTCACCAGCCTAATCATTATTATTATTACATATATATACAGTAAAACCTGTGTAAGTTGACCGTTTGCGGTGCCACACTACAGTGGTCAACTTAGAGAAGTGGTCAACTTATAAAGGGTGGTGATAAATTTACTTTTTTTTACGTAATATTCATACCACATCATTTTTTCCCACAAAAACTTTATTTATTGACAGGGCTTTAAAATAATATTGTATTACCATGCATATTTCTAACACCTTATAAAAGAAAATATTATCTACAAGAATGAATTAATAGTTTTGTATCAATTTTAAAATCACTCAGTATACTACTATATATTTTTAAAATAAACATTCAATCAATATGCAGCCAATTAGTGATTCTTCAAACTATACTAGTTATTACTTATAATTTATAAAAAACATAATAAAAAACACTTTTTTTCACATGTTAAGACACAATGTGTCTTAAATTTTAAAATTAAGTTTGTTATTTACATTACCTATTTGTCCAAGAAAGTTTGACGCTGGTTTTTGGACTTTACATAAGCCCAATGTTTTTCAATGCTAACATACAGATCCATTATATTTTCAAATATATCAGGCTGTTTATCAGAAGCATAGCACATTAAATTTTGTACACAGTCTGAAGCTTCTGAAAAAGTTAAAGTAGTCTTCCTCGTGTTTTCATAAATGGTCTCCTCTTATATATATTCTTCACATTTTAAATATTTTTGGCCAATTTCCACACAGTGATGAATGAGGTATCATACGAACAGCACATTTTGAACAGGCTTTTGATGTAGTACCCTCCAGTTTCGTTAAAACTTGATATTTTATTTAAAATTGCAGTTAATTATAGATTAATGTAAAATGAGAAAGATTAATGAAGTTTAAAAATTTAGCATTCTGTGTTCTTAAAAAGCATTTCAAATGTATTTTAAGTTCATTTCATTCACTATTTCACTGAATTTGTGCATGAGATAATTAAAGATAGCAGTGAGGAAGCCTCACAGGGGTACACTGGTAAAATACGCGTATTGTATTTTTCTATCAAAGTTAAATAAATGGTTTTCATTCATGAAATTTAATACAGTATTTACAGTTTGTTCTTAATTTAAATAATCATTTTGTATGTTACAAATATACATACCAAAAAAATTAATAGAATTTTTGTGAAACTTTTAATTTGTGGAATTCCATTGCTTATTTCTTTATTTACTTTTTAAGGTCATAGAGCCTAAATGTGACACGATTCTCCATAGTTTTGTCACATTTAGGTTATAGTTGGCATTTATTAAATAAATATATTTTTTAAAGCAGAAAATAAATGAATACTGTGCTTTTAATTCTAAACTAACTTGTTTTGTAAAAATTGAAACATTATCTGTAACATGTGCAAACAATATACGATTGTCGCATTTGTGTCATTTTTGTCGCATTTACAGCAGTAAAAACCTAAATGAAACGTGCAAAGTCATAAATGTGACAATGCATTTTATACATCTCAGTTCATCTTAAAATATTCATTTAATTGCTAAAAAAAATTAATTAGTTAATACAGATTTGAAATGCATAAAATTGAAAGTTGAATAGCTGATTATTGGAACTACTTAATATACTAATACTTTATTTAATAATAACTTAAATAATACAAAAAATAACTGAGATAGTAATCTTGAATATATTATAATTAAATAATGCATATTTTACGCAATTTAACTTTTACCATTTTAAAAAAACAAGAAGCAAATAATAAATGACTGATACAATATACATTTTACCAAATCTCTTGCTTCTCAGTTTGCTTTTAACTCATTTTTGGTATTCATCTTCCGCGTAGGCCTCAACGCTTTTGTTTTGGTTTCTGAATGGCATGGATCTAGTAGAGTTTGAGGTTTAATCTTCTTCGTAGAGTTGCAAAGAACGGGTTTATTCCCAGGTTTATTTCCAATAGACCCGGGTTATTCCCAGGCTTATTCCCAAAAGACCTGGTTTATTCCCCCCAAAAAACCAGTTTATTCCCAGGTTTAAACCGGGTCTATCT
This sequence comes from Maratus michaelseni, assembly GCA_963931845.1. Taxonomy (NCBI): domain Eukaryota; kingdom Metazoa; phylum Arthropoda; class Arachnida; order Araneae; family Salticidae; genus Maratus; species Maratus michaelseni. The sequence goes on along the minus strand of OZ007599.1, from coordinate 81,677,770 downwards.
AGTCTTTGCAACTCTACTTCTTCGTAACTCTAGTTTCTGCTGCATCTTTACTTCCAGATTGTTTTAGCGACTCACTTCGAGTTTCTGCCGAATTCTGTCTTTGAAGTGCTGTTTTTGTTTTTTTAAGTTTTAATTGTTCTCTCTTTTCCATTTTTTGTCTTTGATTTTGCTTTTTCACTTCATTATACCCATTTAATATTTTCATATATACTTCAGTTGTAAAGCATTCAGCAAAGTTTAACCTTACTACTTTTCGCCTTTTGGTTGGATATTCTGTTGTTGGTGAAACTGTTTTGAACAAACAACATTCAAAATAATGAGATGGATTAGCTTCAGGAAGATAATATTTGTGAGTGCGATTCCTGGCTGAACTCCAGACTATTTCTTGAATAGAATCTGGTCTGGTTTTGCACGCTAGATTTTTAAAATATACATTTATTGTTTGCAAAAATTCAAATTCTTCATCACATATATTTCTATGCAATCTTAAATTTGTTTGAACAGACACATCGCACATTATTTTAGAAGTTGTATTATTACTTTTATGGTGCTGAATTTCAAAACTTCTGCTTGCAGAACAGTCAACCTTAGTTGTTAAGTTCTCACTAACCATATTTATCAAATCATGTCTAATTTCAAAATCAGGAAACATATTGCCATCTTTAGCAGGAAAATCATCCTTAATACTCGATTCATTAACAGGAAAATCCTCAGTAAAATTTGATTTATTTGCAGGAAGCTTTTCAGTGCACAAATCATTGTTAACAGCTAAATTGTTATCAGTCAAGGCATTAGTGGGTATGACTGATAGAGAAGTATTTAATTCATGTTTCTGATTTTGTAAATTTTTATAGTGTTGAATGGCATTGGAACAGAAGGATTATTCTGGAACAGCAAACCTATTAAATGGAAAAATGTCATTTTTATTACAAATTTTAAAGACATGTATTTATTGTTTCTCTTTTGATCATATTGATCACGTATTTAAGTACTCGGTCAAAGAAAACCTCTTGCCGGATCATAATTAACTCAGCACATTTTAATTAAACACAATATCTTCTTTAAACAATAATACAATTTATGAAAATACCATATAAACTTACGATAGTTAATCTCCTAAAAGTCTCGCCGCATTTAGGGCATTCAGTTCGTTGCTAATAAATCTCTGAAGAAAACCAGCCACAAAAATGTGTAAATATTTTAGAACTATAATTTGAAAACTTGTCGACATTTTCCGAGCTTACACTTTAGGTAAATTAAATAGACTTTGAAGCCCTTGACTTTCATAAAGTTATTTGATCATTAAAGTTAAAAAAGAAAAATTGTGAACCATTTTCGAGACTTTTCGTCGCATTTAGGGAATATGAGGGCGCTGCATAATGAGCAATGTATATTGTAATGGGAATTTTTTTTAAAGAAAACGTTTTAAACACAGAAAAATATTTCGCGTTTTATGCCTGAAGTTCGGATGTCTTATTATATAGCATTTATATACGATTCATGCGTTAAGATTTTAAGTACAATAATATTGTCTCATTTATGGGTCGACGCTTTTACGCACAATGGCCTTGTATAGCAGCAGCTGGTATAATCAAGACTTTAAAATGGTCCACTATTTGAATACCAGTATTTATTTTTAAAAAAAACTTCGTAATAGGTTTCTTCAACATTTGAAAAAGAAATAACCTCCGGTATAGTATTCTACAAAAGCTGAAAGAAAAATGTAAAAAGAAGATTTTTGTTCGAAAAAGTGGCATTAAAAAAGTGATAATTTGAGAGCCCTCTATAATTGATTATGAATGCTTTGGTGCAACTCTTCTTTAACATCAGCACTTCCAACGCCTAAAAAATCACCGATGTTTCTCCCCCCCCCCCCCCCCACACACACACCACATTTTTGTTTTGAGAAAACTATGCATCAGAAGGAAAAATTGGTTCAAATTTATTTATTATGTCACACTTTACTATCATTAACATATTTTTTATGTGTAAAAAAACCAAAATGATTGTGTTTGTGCTATAGCAACCAGGTGCTGCCAAAAATGCGGCTAGCAGCATAACTTTGACAATTTTCATGGGATTGCCACCAAATTTTAACCACATGGTCTGAACACTATTTTAGAACTCTAATTTGAAAACTTGTCGACATTTCCCGAGCTTACACTTTAGGTAAATGAAACAAAGTACTTGACGTTCATAAAGTTATTTCATCATCAAAGTTAAAAAAGAAAAAATGTGAACCATTTTCGGGACTTTTCGTCGCATTTAGGAAATATGAGGGTGCTGCATAATGAGCAATGTATATTGTAATGGGAATTTTTTAAAAAGAAAACGTTTTAAACGCAGAAAAATATTTCGCGTTATGTGCCTGTAGTTCGGATGTCTCATTATATAACATTTATATACGTTTCATGCGTTAAGATTTTAAGTACAATAATATTGTCTCATTTATGGGTCGACGCTTTTACGCACAATGGCCTTGCATAGCAGCAGCTGGTATAATCAAGACTATAAAATGGTCCACTATTTGAATACCAGTATTTTTTTTTTTTTTTTTAAACTTCGTAATAGGTTTCTTCAACATTTGCAAAAGAAATAACCTTCGGTATAGTATTCTACAAAAGTTGAAAAAAAAATGTAAAAAGAAGATTTTTGTTCGAAAAAGTGGCATTAAAAAAGTGATAATTTGAGAGCCCTCTAAAAGTTCATGAATGCTTTGGCGCAACTCTTCATTAATATCAACACTTCCGACGCCCAAAAATCACCGATGTTTCTCCCCTCCCCCCCGCCTCCCACATTTTTGTTTGAGAAAACTATGCATCAGAAGCAAAAATTGGTTTAAAGGTATTTATTATGTCACACTTTAGTATCATTAACATATTTTTTATGTGTAAAAAATCAAAATGATTGTGTTTGAGCTGTAGCAACCAGGTGCTGCCAAAAATGCGGCTAGCAGCATAGCTTTAACAATTTTCATGGGATCGCCACCAACTTTTGACTACATGGACACTTTTCTCAATAGAAGCACACAAGTTTATTATGATGGAAGAAATATTTTTATCTTTAATGTAAATTTTTTATACAAAAAATCATCCCAATTTTTTGCACAGTTGCTTTTTAAAAATATATATATAAATATTTTTTTTCATGCATATTAACAGAAAATAGGCATTTTTGTTCCACGTTCATTTGAGGAGTACTTTTGTTGCAAGTCGCATTTTTGGCATCACCCTGTTGCCACTGTTTAGCGCAATCATTTTGATTTTTGATTTTTAAATATTTTAATGATGTGATAGATTAATATAATAAATACCTTCAAACTTCTAATGTAAAGTTTACTCAAAAAGAGGAAAATGAAAAATCAGCGATAATTTAGACAATTTTGCCATCCTTCAAAATATTTTACACCCCACCCCCCCTCCTTACCCCATTGCGGCATTGATAAAAGCTGTATGGCTTTATTAATTTGAAAAAAAAAAGTGTTAAAAAATATATACATTAAAAGCAATACATTCAGTGATATATGGTACAATAAAACAGTGGTTATTTTTATGTTTAAGGGGTCTTGTACCTTTTAAACTCGCTACAAATCAAAAAAAAATTTCAAACTTTGAATTAGTGTATCTTCAAAACTTTTTTGTGTATAAGCATGATCTTTTCTGACTATTGATTAAGCAGATTGTGCTTTTTGATATAACACCATTAGAAAATGACTAGTCTTTTACAGAATTTGAGTATTATTGGAAATAAAGTTGCTCTTTTTTTTACTTAGAAAGTCATTGCGCGCATGATATATTGAGAACGTTTGACTAGATTGTTATGAAATTTGAAATAGATAATAAGCACATATGTATTTTAAAAAAGGCCTACTCTTAGGTTAAAATTATTTCATTAACCATGTAAAAAAAAATATTTTTGTGAATATTTCAAAATTTTACATTTTTTAATGAATAAAAATAGTCACAATTAAAACTCTTATCATTGTAAATATTTAAAAGTAGATCATTTTAACCACACAAATGCGCTTATTACCTACATCAAATTTCATAACAATCCATGCATACTTTCTCAACATACCATGCGCGCAATGACTTACGGAGTGAATAAAAGAGCTATTTTAATTTCAACAGAGCACAAATTCAGTAAAATATTAATCAGTTTCTAATAGTATTATATTAAAAAGCACAATCTATTTAATTAAAAATCAAAACTTTATGTTAATACTATGAAGGTTCTAAAAATACATTAATTTAAACTTTGATTTTTTTCGCAATTTTTGTCGCGCTTAAAAGGTACAAGACCACTTAAGAGAGAATGAAAGAAAACAGAAAATGCATAATAAAACAAATGAAATCAAAGCAAAAGACATATGAGAGAAAAAGGCAAGATTGAAAAGGTAGTTTAAAAGTTTTTTTACCTTACATATACAAGCTTTCAAAGGTCTTGCAAAGTAAGTTAAGAAAACTTTAATAAATATCTTAAAATAGTAGGGTAAAAATAAAAATAAAGAAAGAGAAATGACTTCTGAAGTTCATTTGAAGTATATTTATATAAACAATTCACAAGATGCATAACACAGTTGTACACACAAATTCAGCAATTAGTGCTTATTGTTGGTAAAGTATTTTGAAATGTCCTTTATATGATCTATAGATCTGTATAGGTATCGCATGTTTTTCTTTTTTTTAATACTTACCAACCTAGTTGAAAAGTGTTTATGACTTCTGTTTGTCTGGCCATATGGCCGTCTGCCGTCTGCCGTCTGTCCGTGCTCTAACTCCCGTAAATATGCTCGGATTGTCCTGCAATTTTTATATGTTATTGTCGTTGTCTATAGCATGTTCCCTATTTCAAATGAAGTGTGTAGCACATATAGTTTTTTTACAGGGACACTCAAAAGAATTCCTTTACATTACGGTCTATGGGGAAAAATCATTTGCGGTTTATTTCAATGATGTAACACAATTTCAAACATATTGTAATTGATATATATCACTAAGGTGCATTACAAGAAGCTTAATATGGAATAGGGTGTGCATAGCACTTATAGTTACTTTACAGTGGCAGTCAAAAGAATTCCGTTACATTACGTCTGTGGAGAAAAATCGTTTGCGGTTTAATTAAATAATGTTTCACTATTTTAAAAATTTATATATATCACTAAGGTGCGTTAGAAGAGGCTTACGACATAATATTGTGTGTATAGCAGTCATAGTTCATTTACAGGGACACACAAAAGAGTTTTCTACTGTCTGTTAACAATAATTCCTGGAAGTGCGTTTTAAGTTACTGAACGCGATTTTAAATTTCACTTTTTGTCTATTACTTGGTGTGTGTAAATTCTGTAGATCATATACAGGCAGCACAAAAGTTTGCGAACACATTTCCGTTTACTGACAGAAACTCCAGAAGGAGAATTTTAAACTGTGCTACGCGTTTCCTAACTAAACTAAAATTTAGCATCCTATGTAGTATATATACAAATCTGTAGATCATATACAGGGCTGAATAAAAGTATTCGGATATTTTTCCGAATATTGTATAGGTTGGAAATTCCTGAAATTACGTTTTTAAATATGTTACGCGTTTTCCAAAATGTTTTCTTAGATGTTATCTTTCAGCTTATTAAACGGTAATGATTTGTAAAATTATTTTGGAAGCATTGGAAAGTGTTACATAATCTATGCTTGACGCATGATTTTTCGTTCTTGTTTTATTATTATTTAATTAAGTTAGAAAACGCATCACGCTTTTGAAAATGTACATTCAGGTATTACTGCTCATAAAAGCTAACATGAATTGTTTTTTGTGAAGCCCTGTATATCATATGTAGATTTTTAATACACAAAACATATTAAGTTAAAACTTAATTGAGTTTGGAATCGTATAACACAACTAAAAACTCCGACAATTACCATAAATTGGCATATATATATACAGATGATTGTGCAGCCCTATATATAAATTTATTTATATTCTATAAACATTATAATTAGTATACGAAATATATTTGAGCGGGAAATTGCATAACAAAATTAAAAAGTATCTTTAAGCATAACACATATAAAAACTCGATTTCAGCAATTATTATCTACCGTCGGAAAGGAATCTGAATTATTTTGTGCAGCCCTGTATACGATCTATACATTTGTATAATATTCTAAATAACATGGTAAAATTTAGTTACGTTCAGAACATAGAACACAGTTGAAACTTCCCCTTCAGTAATTTCAATAAGTGGAAATTTACTCGAATTCCCGTTGTGCAGCCATCTATATATCCTAATCGAATTTATGCAAGCCAAGAAATATGCAAAATCTTAGTTAAAGGATCAGGGTCTATAAGTAGGATTTTTGGCACATGAAATAAGAATAAAATTCGATTTTGTTATACTGACTTAATTATTTCACTTTTTAATATTAGAAGGTTTATTCTGTATGATTTCAACAATAGTTTTTGCCTTTTGTTCGGATTTATATAACTTACACAAGCTCAAAGTTCGTATTATTCTTAGTTTTTGATGAAAAATACGCAATTTCTCCTAATTTTACCTCAATTATTTATTTGAGCGCAATCGTGCAACACTTTCTTCTTGGCATATATTATAAAATACAACAAAATGTATAATATATGTAAAAATAAAAGTGTTGCAAAGCTGCGCTCATAGTAAAATATTAAAAATAGAGAGTTAAGTAACTGTATTCCCTCACGTCACTAAGAGATTTTAAGATGCAGCAACGTGTTTAAACGTGCTAAAATGAACGTAACTATTGCTAATGTAAAGGAATGTAGTTAGTAGCAATAGTTACGTTCATTTTAGCACGTTTAAACACGTTGCTCTATCCTAAAGTCTTTTAGTGACGTGAAGGAATGCAGTTAATAAACTCTCTAATATTTTACTATGAGCGCAGCTCTGCAACACTTTTATTTTTACATTTTATTGTACATTTTGATGCATTTTATAATATATGTAAAGAAGAAAGTGTTGCACGATTGCGCTCATATGAATAATTAAGGCAAAATTAGGAGAAATTGCGTATTTTTCATAAAAAACTACGAACAATACGAACTATGAGCTTGTGTGTGTAAGTCATATAAATCCGAATAAAATGCAAAAAATATTGTTGAAATCGACAGGATAAACTTTCTAATATTAAAAAGTGAAATAATTAAGTCAGTACAATAAAATCGAATTTTAGTCTTATTTCATGGGCTAAAAACACGACTTATGGACCCTGATCCTTTAAAATCATTATCCAACATGGTTGGAAAATATTTATGAATTAGGTTTGTCTGTCTGTCCATCTATCGTTCATTCCGTCTGTCGTACTCCAACTCTTAATTGAATAATCATTTCGTATGTACAAATATACGTATCGGAATGCTATGTAACTTTTATGTCTAACTGAGGTTTACAACGAATGTTAGTTATTGAAAATGTATTTATATTTGGTTTACAGGGACACGCAAAATATTTGCGTTATATCATGGTATATAGGGAAAAGACGTTTGCGGTAAATTTTATTGACGTTACGATATTTACAATATAGTATAAGACTGATACGCATCACTGAGGTAGGCTACAACTTATTTTCTCAGGAGTATTGAATAAATAGCATTTACCGTTCGTTTGCAGAGACTCACAAAAGTATTCCATTGCATTATGATATATAAGAAAAAATTATTTTCGGTGCATTTTATTTATTTTATAATACTTAAAAAATAGTGAAATTAAAAAAGATCCCTAAGGTTCACTACAACATGTTTTCTATAGATTATAGAGTATGCAGGATTTATCATTCATTTACAGAGACGCACAAAAGAATTCGCTTAATGAATGTCGATAATTGCTAAAAGTAAGTTTTTCGCATGGTTATGTATTTTTACAAATCTAATTTTAGTATATTATGGGCTGTGTAAAAAGTCTATAAATCATGTACAGAGAGAATTCGCACACATTACCGGATACAGACAGAAATTGCTGAAAGTAGATTTTATTGAGTTTGAGTGTATTTTTTAAATTGCTTCTTGAGATATCTCATTTGATTATACGAAAATTGAAATTTCTAATAGTATTTTTAACTTTTTCCAACAAAGTTGAAAAGTGCTTATGAATTCGGTTTGTCTGTTTGTCTGTTTTCCGTCTGTCTTTCCGTGCTCTAACTCGCGTAACTATACTAGGATTGTCATGCGATTGATATATGTTATTGATATTTACTATGGCATGTTCGGTATTGAAAATGAAGTATGTATCACTTATACTCCGTGTACAGAAACACTCAAAAGAACTGGCAAAATAGTCCTAATTTAATGAATAGGATTCTAATAATCAAATCACCTATATAATGACATATATATGGCACACATATATCATCAATAATGACATCAATCACATATATAATGTTTTAATAAGACAAAAAAAAGTGTAAGTAATCTGTATTATAAAGGACAAATGTGTTCGCGAGTAACGCTGACGTCATTTTGACGTTGACAACACCTGACGATTAAATTTCGCTTTTAATGCAATTTTTTTAAACTTCTAAGCATTGCACATTTTCAATTTTACACCGTCGAATACGAAAAAAAAATTTCCTTGAAATGCAATTTGTTTGAAAACTCTATCGCAATTTACTGACATTTCTTTGGTTTTAAAAATAATTTTCAAGCATATTTTTTAAAAATCTATCATCTGTTTCCCGTACAGATTAAGCCGGTAAGATTTACCCGTTTGCATTTGAAAAATATATAAATAGTTCATTATTTCTTTCCATTACAAAATTAAAGCTTCCACACTTAATAAGTAAAAAATATAAATAAAACACAAACTTAACAGACATATGAAATCAAACTACACGCTGAAAATATCAAAATGAAAAGGGTTGCTGTATTTCGCTAAATCTTTTGCGACTTCTTCGGCTATTAACTCCTGGCATGTGGCTAATACGAAAGTACCACTTTTAATAAATTAGAAAATTTATATAAATACATTATTCGTATTTTCACATAAAAATGCTTTTGGTGTTAACATTATTGTATTTTAGTGTAAAAAAATTATTAGAGTTTTTAATGAAAAAATAGTTTTCTTCTATATTTTGTAACACGGTAAGGACGAATTGAAACACCTAGTATACATAAATGCCAGAAGAATAGTAGGGTAAGGTGGCCTAAACTGATCCTAGCGGGCAAAACGATCCACATATGTTTTCTTCCAGACAGGTCGCGCTATCTACAGGATAACACATAAACTAGTTGTAATAAGTGAAGAAGAAGCAATGGCGGTATTCAAGCGATCGCAGTATTACGCGTCTGAATAGAATTCTTTGAAAAATTGAGTTTTATAATATATATTATAAGGTAAGCACTAATTTTATATTATTTAGATATTTATACTTTATTTATATAGATATACAGTCTTTCATGTACAGAAATATGACTTGGTTTACTTAATGGAGTATAACAATATAATAAATTATAACACCTTGTAATAATATATTTCTTTTAAATGCTAAACGGTGTAAATTAACAACATAAAATAACTTTTATTAGGTTGTTTGACATGTTTCGGCTCACTTGTTCATCACAATCTCATTTGTTTTTTGAAAATGGCTCGGAGTGAGCCGAAACATGTCAAACAACCTAATAAAAGTTATTTTATGTTGTTTGTTTACACTTTTTACCATTTAAAAGAAATATATTAATGGAATATGTTTTTAGATGTGAATTACATTTATGTATTGTCATAATTACATTTATATCCTTTATTTTGTCGATAAAAAACAATTTACAACTATTTTTAAATGAAAGATCATTGTGCCCTTTTGGTGAGGGTAAAATGATCCTTTGGACACATTTTAAAAAATCTATTTTTTCATTACACAATTTTGGTTTAAATTATTATTAAAATATGTTTATAATGCAAACTCTAGTGTAAAACATTCTAGCAAAGGCCAAAAAACTTATTTAAACAGTTATGTTATTTTACACAAGTTTATCCCTTAAGGGGATCATTTTAGGCCACCTTCCTCTAATATGAAAAATATTATTTTATAAAATTATCTTCAAATTTAAAGTGGGAAACTTACCAGACTCACTCTCATTAAAGGCTTCACCTGGAGAAACCTGACAGTTAGCTTTGTTACCGGTTGACAATGAATGCTCTTTCTTTTCCATATCAATTCACTTAATAAGAAGGAATCCAGAAGGCAATTCTAAGAGAAAAAAACACAAATTTTAAACAACTATTTCAACCTTGAGAAATAAAAAGCTAGTGAAAAAAGAAAACGTACACTCTTAGGGAATCTGCTGCTATGGTATTATGCATGGAAAGAATTTTGAGAAAATGCTTAACATTTCCACTTGCCTCAGTACTATTATCTTCAGATCATTCGATACTTAATTTACGGAAAAAATAATGTTATATGATTTCTTTTCAAATGTTAATAAAGAAAATATAGAATGCTTCATAATTAATGTGCTGCATCATTTCCGATGGTACCATGAAATGTTTTGGTAGCAGCTATCTTTTGTATTTTTTTATTAATAATACTTTAAGAATATAACAAATAGCTATATTTTTAATGGGCAACAAAAAAACATTCCCGGTAGCATAGCAGCCAATAAGTTTTCTGAATTATTTTATGACTTTTATGGAAACTTTTTCTGCGTATTACAAACTATGTTGGACATTATCCAAATGACGAATTTTGCATGTTTTGTTTTTGTGTGTCCCAGTAAACAAACTATAAGAGCTACATATTTTATTAGCTAAACTCATTCAAGATACTTGTAAGTTAATATATTGTCCTAAATGATTCGAATTGGTTCAATATGTTGGACATCATCGTGATGAAAAATTTTTCATATTGTTTTGCTTTTGTGTGTTCTTGTAAATAAACTATAAATACTACATACTTGGTTAGCGAGCACATCTAAGATACTGGTAAGATCAATACACTGTCTTAAACAGGCTTGAATTAGTACAGTATTTTTAACGTTACCGAGATGACAAATTTTACATTTTTTTTTGTTTTGTGCGTCCTTGTAATCAAACTTTAAGAGCCACATATTTGGTTAACAAACTCTTTTACAATATGGGAAAGACATTGTCATATATATATATAATATACATTTCGATACATATATAAACAAAGTGATGACTGTAGGTCGATTTCTAAAGAAATCAACCTAAAAAAATTTGATTTTTAAATATTTTAAACTTTGTTGCTTGGAGAAGAGGCAGTCGAGGAAGGAGCGATTTAGATGACTACTTATTTATTATTAAAAGAAAGTGAGATAAAAGCATCAATTTTTTTAATTAAACTGTTTTGAAGATTTTCACGTTTGTTTACTTGTTGCGGGCACCGAGAAGCAGAAGGAGAGAGAGAAGCAGAAATTTTGGTGTGAGGGGGTAATTAATATAATTATTTATTTATTATCACTACAGAGTAACAAATAGAGCAAATTAAATTTAACTAGTATGTTGTGTCCATCGTAAAACTTTCTTCTCTACACTATTCTAATATATTAATTTAAATAGCCATTTTACACAACAACAATTACGAACTATGGTGCATTTCTTAAATTTTAATTTAAGTTACAATGATCAGCAAATAATAAAGCACAACTAAACAGAGTCCCATTTTAGATATTCAAACATAAATTTGGTAAAAAAAAATTTTTTTATTAATAACTTCAAATATAAAATTCAGTGCATTTCTACTCAATAGAACTGAGATTCAGCTGATGCTATAATGTTTATTGCAAAAAATGGCATAGCATTGTTTGTATTGAGTGCACAAAATCAAAATTGAATCACCTTAATTTTTAATAAATATCTATGATATTAAATTTGTTGAAATTATATCCCATAAATGCCAATATATAGCTATTACAGAAATTACAGAAAGTACAAAAAAAAGCGCCACCCGTTGAGAAATATACATCCAAACTTAATCAATACTAAATAATATCAAGGTCTATATCTGAATGCGAAATTAAATCAAATTCCATCCCATTGATGATGAGATATAATTATCATGGAAATCTTCAATAACGTAGAATAGAAGCTCCAGCTTTTGGGCTATATGCAAACCTTTATTAGCAGCTATATCTGCCAAGATCTAACTGAATATGACATTTGATGATATTCCTTCCCATAGACTCCGAGATATAGCTATCGTGGAAATCTTCAAAATACAGCATAGCAGCGCCACATGTTAATTGATGTACACGCAAATTTAATCCACCAGTTTTGCAAGGTCTAAAGGAATATGGATTATGCTGAAATTACGTTCATAGATCACACACAAAATTTGCGTCACATACATATATACAGGCAGTTAGACAGACATTTTATAAAAATAGTCAAATCGTGTTCAGTGCAACCCAAAATATGCAAATCCATCAAAATGGACGAAATTCACGACTCCACTTTCTTCTTATGTGTATTGAAGAAAGTAAAAATAAAAGAGTTTTAAATACTGTAAACTTTGTGCGCTTGGTACGAGTAGCGAAAAAAGGAAAGCGGTGATTTCGGGGAAGGGGAATATATACAGGGTTGTTATAATTAAAGTTCGCCTATTCAGAAGGCTCTAGAGCCGGTTCGATGGCTCCAAACGAAACAAAATTTCACTAGTACGTAGTTGAAGAGATGCGCTCTGCAAAAATGGAAAAAAAAAAATGTTAAAATTTTTGTCAATAGGTTGCGCTGCGTCAATATTTAAGCCGATATTTGCAGATTCCTTTATTTTGTAAAAAACAAAATATAGGAACTTTTATTTCAGAGTTGGTAAAAGTAAACTTTTTCAGATTCGTTATATCAATTTCGGTCAATCCAGATGAAACACACAAAATCACAAAATTTCACCCAACGCTTGAAAAAGATCACATTTTATTCAAATTTTCGACGAATGACGTCAAAGTGACGTCGCAACTTCGAAAACTTGAAATACCCTTCTAACCACCTGACGATTTAAAACTTGCTGATAAAGTGTGTCTGTGATTTCTTTGACACTGGAACAGTTGATTGTTTCTGAAAAGCATTTGAATCTACGCTTTGTGGAGAATGGTAACTTTGAAAGAAAAAGCACTTCTTGTAAAGTTATTTTATCAAAATAACAGCAACGCAACTGCAGCTCTTCGAGAATTCCGGAAACTAAAAGATGTTAGACGTGGACCAATGTCGGATCGTGGAGTTCACAAAATGATTAAAAAGTTCGAGGAAACAGGAAAACGCGACATTCTTCCAGGCAGAGAACGAAAAAAGGTAGACATTTCTAGCATTGAAAATATTGCTACTGATGCCATGGATTTAGCAAGCCAGTGATCATTTGGTAATGCAAGTGTGCCAGCTATTGCGAATGAAGTCGATATGCCGATTGCCACTGTGAGAAAAGTGATGCGTCAAATTTTGCGCTACTATCCATACAAGATTCAGAGGGTGCAACAACTAATGCAGGGTGATACCGAAAGTCGGCTATCATTTTCACTACAGTTTCTTGCACGAATGAATGTTGACAATTCTTGGCTCTGGAATATTCTATGGACTGATGAAGAGTTTGGGCGAAAGAGAATCCTAATGATGTCCAAGAAGTTCCATTGCATGCAGCTAAAGTGACGGTGTGGTGCGGTTTCACAGCTACGTTTATGATAGGGCCATATTTCTTTTAGGAACTAACATCCACAGGACCCATTACATGTTCCGTAAATGGGAGAAGGTATCTCAATATGTTGTCAAATTTTCTGATTCCCGAGCTGCAACAGCGAGGCTGCCTTCAAAATATCGTGTTTATGCAAGACGGTGCACCACCGCACATTACTAGAGCAGTTCGGACTTTCTTAACAAGTCATTTTACAGAAGACCGCATCATAAATCGTTATTTTCAAACAGTCTGGCCACCACGATCGCCTGATCTAACACCATGCGATTTTTGGTTGTGGGGATTTTTGAAAGATTCTGTATCTAAAGACAGATATCAGACAATCTCTGATCTGAAACACAGTATTAGACTTCATATTCGCTCAATCTCACAGGACAGTTTACGCATAGCTGTAGAAAGCACAATTCTGAGAATGGAATGCGTTATTGAAAATGGTGGACGATTCATTGAGCATGCATAATGTTAATCTTCGTTATTTCCTCGCTGCCAATCGACATGTTTTATTTTTGTTGATGCAGATTACATCACATGAAATTATATTCATTTTTCTGTATTGTTTGGAGTCGTAGGTCAGGCTCTAGAGCTGTCTGATTAGGTGAACTTTAATTATAACAATTCGCAGTTCGTCTAAGTTTGTTGAAACTTTTAAATTTGTGTGCTTCGTCTGGATTGACTGAAATAGATATAATGAATCTGCAAACATCGCCTTAAATATTGGTGCAGCGCCACCTACTGACGAAAAATGTAACTATTTTTTTCTCTATTTTCGCAGAGCGCATCTCTTCAACTACGTACTAGTGAAATTTAGTTTCGTTTGGAGCCATAGAACCGGCTCTAGAGCCTTCTGAATAGGCGAACTTTAATTATAACAACCCTGTATCATTGATTACTAATTGTTACAATAAACCTACAAGAAGAGCAGATAAAATTAAAAATTAAAGAATTTCAAGGGTCTGTGCGTACTGGCGGAGGCAAAGGAGAACGGTAGAAAATTTCCGTTGTGGTTTGAAATTTAGGTACTTTTTTTAAAAAGCGGAAATGTTGGAGACATAAAAATTTTTAAAATGCTGCAGTTTAAATTTTTGCATAGAATTGTATACGAAATTCTTTAAGAAGAGTTTTATTTGAAGAATAATGGGGACTTAAGAATATCGGCAATTTTTTGCAGAAATTGAGTTGTGCGGAGTCATAGATTTTTGCTCGGGGTGGGCCATACTTTCAGCTGTAATCCCGAGAAAGGCCTGGGAATGAAAATTCTTGCCCATGCAGATATCTATCTGATATACCCTCACTCTGTTATTTAAAGTAGATATGAATCGTCGGAGGCAAAACGATTTTTTAAATACAAATTTTGTAGCTTGTCAAAGATTATTGTTGAGAAATGATGTGAAAAAATAGCTCTTTACCAAAAATACTAAAACGCCTCACCGGTAGCCTAACCTTTAAAGGCTGGAAAATCCACGTAAGAACTAGTATTCTGTGGCTGTTACAAACATTATTTTTATATTATTTTAACATACTAATTTAAATAGCTTTTTTACACACCAGCAATTAAGAAATAATACTATTTCTTACTTATTACTTTTTCCAGCCATTTAGAAATATTACTATTAAGAAATATTACATTTCTGTAAATTTAACTTGGAATTACAGTGATCACCGAATAAAAAAAACCACAGTACAAAGTGCCCTTTGTTGGGTGTACACATACAAAATTGGAAAAACATATATATTTTTAATTAATAACTTCAAATATAAAATTTTATGCATTTCAACCCTAGAGTAACTGAGAATCATCTATAAAGTACATAGCAAAAAACAGCATAGCCACCCCTTGTTGAGGGAACGAAGTTAAAACTTAATCAACATGAAAGACATGGAACATCAGCGCCTTTGACCAAGATACAAACAAAACTAATCGGTACATTTTATATCAAGGTATCATTGAATACGAAATTTGACGAAATTCCATCCCACGGTTGCTGAGATAAAGCTATCACGAAAATCGTAATTAACGGATCATAGCAGCGTCACATGATGGGCTACGTGCACGAAAACCTTTTAAACACCTTTATGAGCCAAGGTCTAACTGAATATAGCGTTTGATGAAATTCCATCACATACATGCTGGGATATAGCTATCAAGGAAATCCTGAAAAATTCAGCATCGCTGCGCCAACATTTTGACCGATTTACACCCAAACCTAATCAGCACCAGTTTTTTCTACATAATATGTACTCTGATGAAATCTCGTGCGCTAGTAATTGCCCAAAAAAATTGTGTCGCATATATACAGATAAGAGTTTCCCAAATTAGCCAAATAATTTTCAGGACATCCCAAAATGTATAAAGTAGAAAGTTTTCATGCAGAAAGTTGACATCATTTTATGTATATAGACAAACGTAAAAAGGTTTCCCACAATTTTTTAGCATTACCAGAAGGGAAAATTCCCTCTTTGTACTCTACTTCCACTCATCAACCTCCGAATAAGAGCGCTTTCAATATCACAGATTTGACGTGCCTATACAGGGCTGGCATTTAAACATATTTGAAAGCATAAGTATGGAATTGAAGTGTTCTTAAGCTATGAATCCGGTTAATTAAGATCACTACTCCCCGACTTTGGCTTTAGTTCTTATTATGCAAATTCATGTCTGTCTCGTAATAAATTGATATAGAATTAAAAATTAATGGGTTCGGATTTTTTCCTTTACATATGCTATAATACTTTTCTTCATGTCAAATTTCAAGGTTCTTGGTCGACCGGGTGTATCTTACATTTTTTACTCTGAAAACATATTTAGAGGGGCACAATGATGAATTACATGATTGGATATTTATTGTCACTGAAAAGCATAAAATTTGTCAGATTTCTTTATATGATTATTAACATTTTAAAATATTTTAAACATATTTCTATACTGGAGAGAAAAGCGTGGGAAGCATAAATATAAGAGGTATGGGTCGGGGGTAATTTAGATGATTATTATTATTTTTTTTTATTAGTGAGCAATGAATGTTCCAGATTATCATTTTTAAGTAATCAGTTTTAAAGTTTGAATCTCTATATGCTGCATAGGGGGGACAAAGTGGGGAGCGGAAATTTTGAGGGACAAGGGTATAACTTATATTTGTTATTATCTCTAAAGAGCATTAAATAGAGCAGATTTTTTTTATATAAAAATAAAGATTTTAAAATTTTTAAAGTTTTTTTTTGTATGCTGGGTTGCAAAAGAGAGGGAAAGCATACATTAGGGAGGTTAGATGAGGGAGGGTTAATTTAGATGATTTATTAGATTTAGGTTAATTTAGAGGATTTATTTTTATTAGTGAATAACGAATTTTGCTGAGTTTTTAAAAATATTTAAAAAAAAATTCGAATTTCTATGTTTGAGAAAGGGGATGAAAGAGGTAAGCGGGAATTTTGGGGGAACAGGGGGATTATTTATATAAATGATTATTTATTGTCACTAAAGAGAATTAAAAAGGGTGAAAGAGTTTTTTTAATATAAAAATAAAGTTTAAAAATATTTTGAAATACTTTGTATGATATGGGGAAAAGGGGATGTAAATTTGGGAGGTTAGTGGCGATAATTTATTTAATTTTTTATTTATTTTTATTAGTGAGCAACGAAAAAATTTCAAAGAGTAATATTTCTTGCTATTTTTCCACAGAAAGTAAACTTTCTACATAGTAAAATTTAACACTATTTTCATATCTATTAAAAAAAAAAAAAAAAAAAAAAAAAAAACTTAAAAACATGCATTCTGTATATCATTTCCATATCTTAACTAAAGAGAAAAAAAATCAAATAATACGGTACTTTAAAATTGTAGTATAAGATATCTTGTTTTTTGGGAAGGGAGGGTGGAATTGAAGGTGAATGAAAATCATGATAATAAACTCATTGCACTGTTCATAAAATTTTAATTGTTTCATCTTTTTATCATTAACTACAGAAAAGTAATGTTTTAAGTACAAAAACCTCTAACGAATTAAAAATTTGTGACACACACTTGACCTTATGGCTCTAAAATTTTTAAATACGCGTATAAAAATAATGATATCAAGATATGAGTGATGCTATGCTATCAATTTTTAAAATATTTTTTTTCTCCATTTTCTTTTTTGTTCTACTTATATTCACAGGTGCAAACATTATTTTGAACATGAAAAATTACATAAAATTTATTCACTGAGGATTTTTCTTTCCGATCTCGTACAACATTAAAATAAGGTTTTTAAAAGAAATGATGTAAAAATTCGAGTGACGCCTTGATGTCACTTTAAAAGTTTTGTTTTAAAATTCAATTAAAATTATTTTTGGTCTGCCTTCTAAAGTATATTTAAACTTTCAAACATTAATTTTAATTTTCCAATACGCTCTCAAATAGTATATCACACTTTCACTGAGCCTTTATTATGCATTGAAATGTATTTATTTCAATAAATTGATTTATCTTTTGCGTCACGCATCCAAAAACTTAAAGATGAATTATCATAATCATGACCTTATATCATAATCCGAAATTATGACACAAAGTAAAATTTATGTAAATGTTTACTTTGTGTCACAGTATCCGAACTAAGCAAAATGTAAGCAGATGTACAGCATGACGCAAAGAAAACTGTTACATACATTTTTCTTACGATTTTAGATAGCGTGATACAAAAGATAAATCAATTCATTGAAATAAATATATTTCAATAAATAATAAAGGCTTAGTGAAAATGTACTATATTTAAGAGTGTATTGGAAAATTGAACGTATTGTTTGAATTTGTAAACATACTTTAGAAGACAAACCAAAAACAATTTTAATTGACTTTTAAAACAAACCTTTTAAAGTCGTATCAAGGTATCACTCGAATTTTTATATCATTTATTTTAAAACACATATTTTTTTTATTTATGAGAGATGTGAATACCAAAAAATCAGTGGATAAATTTTATATATATATTTTATGTTGAAAATAATGTTTGCACCTGTGAATATAAATAGAACAAAAAAGAAAATGATGAAATAATATATATATACAGGGTGATTTTTTTTTAAGTTGTGTTGTTTTTTTTATGTAAAACACTATAACCAAAGAACCACTAATCCAAATGACCTAAAATTTCACCAGTATGCTCCCAAAGCAATGGGCATTTTTTAGGCATGGTTAAAAAAAACTTAAAATTGCACCGACAGATGGCGCTCTAAGGAAGCAGAAACAAAGAATATCGTCTGTGGGAGGAAAACATTCGACGGTACTTTGAGAAACCATCTTCCGTAGACCCTCTGTCGTCATTGGACCTTTTCTTAAATTCTTTAGTGTCCTAAATCCCCTAAGAGCAGTTGCTGCGCTGTCATTATTCTGATAATACAGTTTCACTAACAACGCACGGTCCGTCAATGGCGCAGTCATTGCGAGGATTTCCGTAGAATAATGAACACGAGATGTGCGTACTTCACGTTTTTATTGCCAATATGCGTGTGCCGGGCGCAAGTTCGTCTCCCGACTTTACTGCATGTACAGCGCCATCTGTCGGTGCAATTTTAAGTTTTTTTTAACCACGCCTAAAGAATTCCCATTGCTTTGGGAGTATACTGGTGAAATTTTAGGTCATTTGGATCAGTGGTTCTTCTGTTATAGGCTTTTACTTTCACAACTTTAAAAAAAATCACCCTGTATATATATATGTGTGTGTGTGTGTGTGTGTGTGTATTTATATATACATATATATATATTAATTAATAGCATAGTGCCACTCAAAATTTGATATCATTACTTTTAAAACCCATATTTAAAATTTTTAGAGCCGTAAGGTAAAGTGTTGCGTCACAAACTTTTACCCGTTAAAGGTTTTTCTACTGATTGACATATTTGTTCGCTAATAATTTGAATTCTTATTATAAAGTAAGTATTACAGCAATAATAGCGTTTTGTTAGCGTTTTGCTGGCAAATACCATATTAAATAAAGTTTTTTTTAAACAAGATTGTTTTATGTTTAAAAAAATATCTTCTTTTATATTATGACTAGCTGAATCGTTGCCCAAAAATCTGTAACTTTCTTTTGCTGTGTCGATAAAAATAGTCATTTTCGCGCGCATTTCTGTTCTAAACAAATCCCTTTCCGAACGAATATTCAGCACTCGTCCCCACTGCTTACTGCATTGTATAGAAGGCGTGCTACACACGCCCTGCAATATCGTTTAGTTTCAATTTCCACCGCTAGTGGTGCGAAATCATCTTACTTAGTTATCTATATCATAGTTAGTCTGGGGGCGAAATCATTCAGGGTCAAGGGAGCCGTGTCCTTAGCGAATTTGAGCGAATAAGTGCGTTTTTAAAGCTAAGAAAACACAAAGCGATTGGGGTCGTTCAAGGGCCCGGCGTTCTTTCTGAATACCAGTGAATATTCAGAATCAAGAGCTGAAGGGTTCACTTTGATTGACCAGATCTCAGGACGGGTTCGACCGAGTGGCGAATCACCGAACTCTCGGTGAAGGCTCATCCGACCTGTTTGGGGTTTTTGCACGGATCGAAGAGCTTCGAGACCTTTTTTGATTTCGAAATTTTTTGTTCCCGTGTTCTGATCGCTCTCCTTTGATTTGACAAAGAGTCTGTGCGTCGACGTCGCTGCACCCAGCGGACTCTGAGTAGGTTTCCGAAAGCTACGTCAGAGCTAAAACAGAACTTTGTCGCTTGCAGAACCTGTCCTATTCTGCAAGGTCACCTGAAAGAAGGAAGTCAGTGGGGTAGACTAATGGATAGTAACTTTAAGGAAATGACGGATCAAACAGCTGTTTTAACAGCTCAGGGCAGTATGCCCGATTTTGAATCAAAGGTCGAGATTGAAGACCTAAAGCAGCCGCTGCTTGCGATGTGTGAGTCGCCATTGCCCAGCGCTGCACATGGGGGAGACGGCGAAAGCTCGAGCCCAAGCGTCGTATCACACGACAGCAGGAGCACGAGCCCCGAGCTCCCAGCGTCTACCTCGGTAGACGCAGGAAGTCAAACCGAAAGCAGAATTGACTCAGCCAGTTTATCTACTGCAGATATGGTTGAGTTCTCGGCTGTTTTCGTCGAGGATTCTCACGTCGCAATGACAGAGATCCTCGGGAGGATGGGAAGAGACAGAAGCCTAACGGCGGCTAAGAGACAGGGTTACACGGAGCTCATTACCCCATTTATGGAGTATGTCTCGAGGCAGCACAGCTGGCTCTGTTTCCTCTATGGGAAAACCTCACAGAAGGGAGAGACACATTCTGACGGTTGCGACGTCGGTGTGGGCACAACGCCACACCGTACGAGGGACATTCGCCGTATTTCAGATCGTTTCGCCCGGACAGAGGCGGTACCAAAGCTTGGAGAGACGGTAGTGTCAAAGGACTCGTTCTCAGACACGAAGTCAAAAACGGTGCAGACAAATCTTCCAAAAATGGCTGCCAAGTCCTCCCAGACTAGTAAGCCACGCAGGAAAAAACCTCGCTGTAAATGGAAGGACAGGAAGAAGCGGAAGTCGGACGACTCAACGTGCCCACCTGCCGACGAACGACCCGAACAAAGCCTGAAAAAGGCGGCGACTAAGACGGTTCCGAAGGAGGGCGAACTTGAGCACACGACACCCGCGGACTCCTCGGAGAGGCAGTTGGACGTTCCAACGTGCCCTTCTGCCGACGAGCGACCCGAACAAAGCCTCGTAGAGGTTTCGACTACGGCGGCTCCAAAGGAGGGCGAACTTGGGCATACGACAGACGCCTCGACCTCAGAACTTGCAAAGACAGCGGACCGATGAGCGACCGCTGAGCCGGCCGATGAGCGGCCCGAACAAAACTCCCAACAGGGAGCAGAGACTAAGGCGGCTCAGAAGAAAAGCAGGACTGCTCGAAAAGCAAGGGACGATCCAGAGGTCCTTAGGGTTGCAGAAACTGACAAGGCCGGGCATGACAGTCAACCCGCAGAAGAGACTTCCAAGCGACCTCCCAAAAGGAGGAAGCGGAAGAAACCTCGAAGGGAGGACAGAGACACCCACACGAGTCAGAAGAAGCACCCAGAGAAGGAACGTTCTTCCTCCAAGCAGGGAAAGTCTGGAAAGAAGTCGAAAGTGAAGAACCGAAAGGAGAAGCTGACTTCTGAAAAGGCGGACCCAACCTTGAACGCACGTCCAGCAGGTGAAACTCCTCAAAAGGGAGAAAAACCTTGGACAGTAGTAGTTAATAAGTCGAGGAAGAAGCTGCAGAAGTCGGAACAAAAGGGATACCCGAAAGATGGCCGAAAGGTTGACAGAAAAGTTCCGACAAAATCTGCTCGACAGCGACCAGGGAAAATGGCGGCCCAAGGTCAGCGGCAGGGGTCCAAGTCTCCGACAAAGACCCCGCCGAAAGAGGAATTCATCCTCTTCGTTCGCCCAAAGGGGACAGGCGAACAAGTCGTAGCTTCTTCCGCTGAGACGCTCAAGCTAGTAGCAAGCAAAGTAGACCCAGTGAGCTCCCGGATTTCCATCAGGAGCAATAGACCAATCTCGGGAGGCGGAATAGCCTTCCACGCTCAATCCGCGGAAGACCTCGCGAAGCTGGAGAGCGCACTGGAGCACACGGAGCTTGCGAAGGATCTAGCAGTAACGAAGCCCAGACGGCGCACCCCTGAAATATTCATTTTCGGGGTCGATCCAAGTCTGTCAGAGGAACGGATAGTTGTTGCACTTCAAGAACAAAATGAATCCCTCAAAGATTCAACTCTCGAGCTGCGGACTTGTTTCGCAAGCGCGAGAGGTCGCAACGCTGTCCTCTCAGTAGACGAAGTTTCGTTTCAGCGCTTGAAAGGGCTGCGTTCACTGCACGTTGGCTGGGGTCAGGCGGTGTACCGACCAAACCGACGTCCGTTGGTTTGCTATCATTGTTGGAGATACGGCCACACACGATCAGTTTGTCACAGAGCGTCCCTCTGCGGGAGATGTGGTGCCAAAGGACATGAGACGATAGGCTGCACTCTTCCACCGAAGTGCCCAAACTGTAGCTTTAGGAACTTGCGTAGAACGGAAGACGAGAAATTGTCGACCACTCACGCGGCAGGTTCCAAAGAGTGCCACATCCACCAGATGGAGTTCGAGCGAATCAACAGAATCCAAGATGGAGAGTAAAATTCATTTTGCCCATCTGAATTGTCACAAGGCAATTGCTTGTATGGATCAATTGGGTCGTGATACGATCTCCCTGGGTTTGGATGTAGTCTCGTTGAACGAACCGCATGTCGCCGAATGTTCTGTTAGCGGGACTCCTGAGGGCTACGTGCAAGTTCACTCGGCAGGTAACCGCTTTCGGGCGGCCCTCTGGGTAAACAAGCGCATACACTTCGTCTCCGTCCTAAGGCGTTCTGACGTGGTGGCTATCCGCTGCAGATGGTCAGGGAAAGATGTGCTAGTAATAACTTGTTACTGCGCTCCTTCCCAAGACATTGACCTTGTGCTCGTACCGTTGACGACCCTTTTAGGAACCTACCCGAGTGATAATGTCATTCTAGTGGGTGACTTTAACGCTAAGTCAACTGTCTGGTGGCAATGGCCGACAGATCCGCGAGGGCGAGACGTCATCGCACTCGCTATGAACGCAAACCTGGAGTTTGTCAACGACCTGGATAGTTTGTCCTCCTTCCTTGGTCTTCAAGGTGAGGGGTGGATCGACATCCTGTTGGTCCGGTATTGCGCAAACCGCATTACCGACTGGGAGATATCCGAGGTCCCGTCGCTGAGCGACCACCGAATCATGATGTGGGATTATCACAGCAAACCAGCCAATCGCCTCCCGAGAGATGTCAGCCGTCGCTGGTATAAAAGGGACTTGGACTGGGGCGCAATCTCCCGCGATCTGCAATCTGCGGATCTAACTCGGTACGAGTTTGCAACCCCTGATGAGGGAGTCGAATACTTGATGTAGACTTTGAGTCGGCTATGTCTCGAACGCAAAAAGCGCCGACCGGCAGTGCGTCGTGAGGCGTTTTGGTGGTCAGCTCAGCTGGCCAGCCAGCGAAATCGGTTGCGTGCGCTTCGTCGACTCTACCAGCGAACGCTGGAGCCGACGGAGCGGGGGGGACTTGGATCTCTCTATAAGCGTAAGCGGGCAGAGTACATGAAGGCGATCCTGCACGCAAAACATGCTTCGTCCCGAAGATTCATTTCTGAAGGACTTAGCACGGACAAACTAGGCCAGATAGTTGAAGTGGTGCGAGGTAAGTGGCGAAGGGAAGCCCAAGAAATGCTTGTGCTTCCATCCGGACAGGTAGTCTCGACTTGGGAGGAATCCCAGGCCGCGCTTACAAGACACCACTTCCTATCAGCTGATGATGTTTCCCAGGTCGCATGCATCAAGACCGACGAACCAACTCTGTTTTCAATTCATGAACTTGAATTTGCAGTGGAATCGCTGCCGCCTGACAAGGCGCCTGGTCATGACGGATTCAGTTTCGCGATCGTCCGTGAGGTCTTAAAACACCACCCTCAGTGGCTGTTGTCCATGTACAACCACTGTTTGAGAGAGACTTGTTTTCCGCGGACATGGAAGCAGGCCATAGTTGTGTTTTTTCCCAAACCGGGGAAGGAACTCACGTGACCCAGCGACCTACCGCCCTATTTGTCTTTTACCGCCCTTCGGGAAGGTTCTAGATAAAATGTGCGCAACTCGGCTGGTACTATATTTGGAGTCCAATCGCTTAATCGACGCAAGGCAGTACGGCTTTCGCAAGAAGGTCAGTACGGTTGACGCGCTCCATTGAGTGATGGATTACATAGCTACCTCAAAGAGTCGTGGAGAATTCACGTGTCTTCTCACGCTTGATATCAAGTCAGCATTCAATAGTGTTCGACGAACAGACATTCTCAGATTTCTGGAAGAATTGGGCGTCGAACCGTGGCTCCTAGGATTGATAGAAGACTATTTGTGGGATAGATCTATCATCCAATCAGATGACGGGGACCACTACTTTAACGTAGGAGTACCCCAAGGTTCGTGTCTCGGACTATACCTCTGACTCGTGGTAATAGAGTTCCTGTTGAGACGGTTGCCGGACGATGATGACGAGACCTATGTTGTTGTGGTCTTCGCCGATGACTTCTTTGTGGCCGCACGCCGACGGGCTGCAATGGGGTTTGCGCCGTTGCTGGGACCGGTCCTCTCAAGGATCCATGCCTGGGCGACGGAATGCAGCCTCACCTTCAGCTTCGAGAAATGCGGCTACACGGTTATGAAGCCCACGGGCAAATTAAAACATGCCCCATCTATTCCTATCCTCATGGAAGGAAACAGAATAGGCTTTAAATGGCAGATTCTGTACCTGGGCCTCATAATCGACCACCACCTCAGTTGGATGCCGCACCTGGCCGCCATCCAGGAAAAGGCGTTTAAGGTGTTGAACAAGGCAACACTAGATACCGAGCTTGCTCATTCACTCTCAAAACGTCACAAATGGTGGCTGACCTCGACCAGCGATTGGTCCACAGCAACGCGCCCATCGTTTTGTGCCAATCGCTGTATGTCTTTCCTCCTAGTCAGCCACCTTTTGTGACGTCATCATTATGAATGAGCAAGCCCGGTATGTAGTGTAGCCCTGGTGTTGAACAAAATTAACCGTCTCTCAGGAGCCACATGGAGTCTGAGACCGAAAGTAAGAAAGATGCTCTAATCATTCTTTACGCGGCATCTATTTGGTTTTACTCAAAAAAGGTAGTGGTTGCAAACAGGTTGCTTAGCATGCAAAGGAGCCTACTCCTTTGCGTAACAAAATGTTACGCGACAACCTCCACGGATGCTCTCCACGTCTTGTCAGGGGTACTCCCCCTCGACTTGCGTGCAGGGCTGGAAAGGGACTACACGGCCCTTGTCCGATGGAAGAAGAGTGTTGACGGTACCGGACTAGACTTCGAGTCGGTCGACCTCTGGAGGCCCACTCCCAGACTTGAGGATCTCTGGAGAGTCCGTTGGACCGCGGATTTGGCTCCGCGGACTTCGTGTTCGTACTACACGGACGGATCCAAGCAAGAGAACGCAACAGTAGGCTGTGCATTCCTTGCTGTGTCAGAGAACCAAGTAATTGCGGAGAGCCAGTTCCGTCTCTCCGATGGGGCGGAAGTATTTGCGGCGGAGGTCCAAGCGATCAAAGAAGCAATCACCCATGCCCACAGGAGAGGTCTCGGGGAACTCGACGTCTTCTCAGACTCGAGATCGGCGCTCCAAGCGCTTCACGGACTTGTGCCTCAGCACAAGGCCATTGCCGAGATTAGGGATCTGATTAAAACTACAGGAATTGAGGTTCATCTGCATTGGGTCCGGGCCCATGTTGGTCACGTCTTTAACGAGAGGGCGGACATATTGGCAAAAGAAGCCACTGCTCGACAAGACATCGATGTAGTGATTCCAGTCACGCGCCGCCAAGCCAAAAAAGACCTCTTTGGACGTGCCTTGTCCAAGTGGCAAGAGAGATGGGACCAATCTGGGACCGGGCGCAAGACCTATGAATCTTTCCCACGCGTGGGCATCCGTCGACTGCAGGGCGATTTCTTCATTAATCAGGTCTTCACGGGACACGGCACCTTTGGTGATCATCAGGCTCGCTTCTTTCACCACGACTCTACATGTTTTTGTGGAGTTGAGGTGTGCGACATCAGCCATGTGCTATTTCGGTGTGAGCTTTGGAAGTCTGTGCGCTAAAAGTACTTTCCTCGCGACTTTCGGACGCGAACGCCAAGCGATCTCTGCCTGTGTGGGTACGCCAGAAAGGGGATCCGGCTGATTATTCACCGACTCCTCATGCGTACTCTAGATCGCAACCTTGGTCGCCAAAGAGCAGGCCGTAATCACCGAGCTCTTCCACGCCCACACTTGAACGCACTGCGAAATGCCCGTGGTCCCCACGGTGCAGGACGTAGAGGTAGAGGTAATGGTGCAATAAGTACGCAGGCTAGAGATTCGTCTCATAAGCCGGCAGTTGTCTGTGATAAAATGGGCTAGTCACAGTTGTTTAATATATATGTTGTTGTTGTTATTAAAGTTAGTTGTTGAAGTTTGAAATGCTTTAAGCATTCTAGTCATTAGTTGTTGTTGTTGTAAATTTTAAGAGTTTATATGTTGTTGTACTAATCCTTTCCCTTTCAGGATCCACTGCAAGAGGGAACGTGACAACCTTTGTAGTTTGCTCACACCCCTCGAGCTGTGGTAAAGCAAGAGCCGTCGTGGTAGCTCGACATATGATCTAGCGACCGTCTCCAACTATGGGGTTTCGCGAACGAAGTCGTCGGGGGTTCCATAGCGGTTCATCAAGGTTTCGTCTCTGCGGAAGTTTCCTCCGAGACGTGGGGTTACTGCCGTGACGACCTATGTCACCAACCTTGGTAAAATGACCTGGGGGTCCGCAGTGGGGAGCGGCCTCAGGCCGATCGCAGCGCCGGGCGAGACAAAGCCCTGGTGCATATAAGCCCTTCAGAGGCTTG
Source organism: Maratus michaelseni (assembly GCA_963931845.1). Taxonomy (NCBI): domain Eukaryota; kingdom Metazoa; phylum Arthropoda; class Arachnida; order Araneae; family Salticidae; genus Maratus; species Maratus michaelseni. The sequence continues at coordinate 81,650,641 of OZ007599.1, read as the reverse complement.
GGTGCGATGGTCGTTTACGCGCGTCGGCGACCCCCTGGGCGCCTGACGGCGCAGGATAGTTTATATCATAGTTAGTTCATGTTAAGTTGAATGAACCAATTCCCGTTGAAGTAGATTCCAAACATTTTTTAGAACACTTTGGTCTAAATATGAAAATGCCCTAGGTCGACCACTTTCAACCACTCTGTCTCCCACACCAAGGGCTATACAGAAAGACCTCGGGCCCCAGTAATAGTTCCAATGCGGGCCCCTCACCATAAGCCTGATAAAAATAAAACCTGTTTAGACGAAAACGTACAGGAAATTTCGTTTTAAATAGGTTTTTTTCGCCTTAAAATGTATAAATGCATGAAATTTTTTGGCTAGATCATGATTTTTTCTCCGTTTAAAGTAGAATTCCGGTATAAACAGCCTTTACTGAATTAGAAATAAATATGTTTGATAATACTTTTTAGAAAATCTATATAGTATTTTCTTACAATTTTATTATTTTTCTTTTACAGTATTTCACAGTAGTATTACATTTTATGATTGCATTGGTAACACCTTTTCATATAAAGATTTTAAATAGAAATTTAAAATGTTGAAAATTAAATTTTAATTCAATTCATCAGTTAAGAGGCTACTTCACTCAGGCGGAAACACCCGCTCGCTAATGTTAATCCCATGGGGGAAATAATTTACGATATCTCGTTTGCATATCGATATTTTTAAATGATTTATTTATTTATTTATTTATTTTCATTGGATAGTTGAGATCAATCTCTATGCACGCTCCTTTGTACTTTTTCGATTTTTGTTGCAGTTTTTTTTATTATTGAGGATAATTTTACTTTCGAAACCGGTTCCGAAATTGAACGTATCTTAATAAAAAAAAAACTTGAAATCAAAATCGAAAAAGTACAAAGGAGCGTGCATAGAGATGGACCTCAGCTCCAATGTAAAAAAAAAATCATTAAAAAATATTGAAATGCGAACGAGATATCGTAAATTATTTCTGCCATAGGATTAACATTAGCGAGCAGGTGTTTTTCACTGACGGAAGAAGCCACTTAAGGCGCCCATTACCCGACGATATTGCAATTTTTGTTATTGCGTTTTACAATTCAGAAAATATTTGTTCTATAAAACATCAATAAATAAATGTCTGCATCTTTCCTATGTGCATTTTGCCGATTTTTAAAAAAAGCTGGATTTTGTTTCGAACGTAAAATGCCTCCTGAGCACCCTTCTCCCCCCCCCTCCCCTCCTTAGCCAGTCCGTAAAGACGTTTAGGCAACTTCTGACTTTTGAATTTTATTATTTGTTAGTTATTTGATAAAAAAAAAATATGTAAAAAATACTAGAGTACTTTCTCTGGTATTTATGCAAAAAAATAGTACCGAAGCCGGGCCCTGGTAATTTGTATCGGCTCTACCCCCCTCTTTACGGGCCTGCTCACACCCCCGCAGCTACCGACATGCAACCACCAGTACTCAAGGATACTACCACACACAAACACCAGTGGTCTGCGCTGGTGAGCTGGTGCTGCAAAGTGAATAAGGACACGCACGTCTATTGATATATATAAATATATTTAATAATTTCAGCTAAAATAATTATATCTTTAATTATTTTTGTTAATAATTGAAATAAAATAATTCTATACACCTTTGTAATACCATATCAAATGCAAAACACTATATTTAACTTGTTTCAATTGCACATAGTTGAAAAATATTTTTCCATTGATTTAAATATTAGGTAGATTTCGTAAGAAATACTCTCTATTACATTTTCCCCTATGTTGGAATTTCTGGAAAATTTTTGCAGATCTACGCCGATCATGACTCCCAGAACCCAAAACCACCCCCGGTTCCAAACTTTATATATATATATATATATATATAAACAGAAAAAAAAACCCAAAACGTCTTAATTATGATACGTATCGAATCCGTTTAAAGTTATTATTACTTCTAGAAAATTTGGCGAAAATTTATGTATGACAGATTTTTGATATCATTAAAAATGGCCCCAAAGGTGGGGGGGAGGGATATAGGGGTTTAAGAAGAAAAAAATTCATAACTTAGTTAATTCATAAGATATCAATTTCGCTTAGATTTATTATAAATTCTCTTAATATTATCTACAAATATTGACAAGTTTTTTATAGGACCAACCCTTACAGAAGAAAAAAATCCCCGCCAGTTCCGCCTACAGATGCATGTAGATTTCAAAGTGGGCAGTCCCAACTGCCGCATCATGGTAAAAAGGTAATTTCTTCTGCAGTTCCCAATAAACAGGCGCAGCACGGTCTGCATCTTTAAAATCTAACTGTGCCTGTAGGCCGAACCGTCAGGGATTTTTTTTAACTATATTGTGTACATTTCCATTTATATAATCGTCCTCTTACCTCAATGTTCAACTGAAAATCATAATTACCAATATGAAAAAGAGCACAATTAATTAGACTTTTTAGGCTGATACAACATATAACTGCAATAAGTCAAATAAACCCCTCTTCTTATTTAATTCATTCTTAGTCGGAGACGAAACTATAAAATATTTCACTTGAAAGTTTGTGCCTTCCTTACCGCAAAGCATATGTTTTTCTTAACCATCGTATATTCAGAGGTTTACTTATATTTTATTATCAAAAATATGTAGGGTAATCAATTTAAAAGAGTACCCGTTTGTTTTTTGTATTATCCACATCTATAATATCTGTAGCGAAACTTTCAACATCATCTTATTTGATATGTCTATATTTAATGTGCGGGAATCGTTTTTTTCACTTTCTAAATGCGAAAACTCGTTTTTTAAACATAAATTCACGTGAAAATCATTAATAATTTTTAATGCGATTATGCGCAAATGATTTTATTAAATCGTCTGCTTCTTTCAAAACTTGGCCATTTGCCCATTAAAATTAAATGCAGAATCGAATTAAAAATAACTAATAATGATATTCACGCAAATTTATGTTTAAAAAACGAGTTTTCGCATTTAGAAAGTGAAAAAAACGATACCCGCACATTAAATATCATATATTCTAATACGAGCAAATCTTGTGGGTGGTTATATATACAGGGTGATTCATAAAAGATGGGCAGAACTTTAAGGGGTTATAGTACACTTAAAGACAAATAATATTAAATAGGAGACTAAGGGTCCCAGACGTATTCCCAAGGAGATAGGGGGCATTAAAGTTTAGGGTCCGAAATTTCAAATGATTATAAAACATGGAAAAATTGGTCGATTCGTTTGCGGTTTTTGCAAAAAATTTTCTTTATGCCAGTATTTTCTTGAAATAAAATTTTAAAGTTCAATTTCAAAAAATGCCGATAGGGGGCGCTTTAGACTTTGGAGTAACAAACAACTATTTTTTAACGTTATTTTTTGTATTTCTTTAAATGATTTCGAAAGCTTAGACTTAAACTTAAATTTTGATCTAAAAATCTGAGTCCTAACGAGTAGTTAAGTAGCGTAAACTGAAATTTGAAATTTGAAACCCTTCTCCCCCCAGAACAAAAATCAGTTATTCCCGATCTTTGTGTCGTAGATTAGGCTCTAACTACTGCCGCGTTTTGCTAAAATTATTCTTTATGTCAGTATTTTCTTGAAAATAAATTTTAAAGAAAATTTTCAAAAAATTCCGATAGAGGGCGCTTTAGACTTTGGAGTAACGAACAACTATTTTATACCGTTATTTTTTGTGTCTCATTAAATGCTTTCTAAAGCTTAGACTTAAATTTTCAGCCCAAAATCTGAATCGTTAGACGTGGTTAAGTTTCTGGGGAGAGGGGTTTGAAATTTCTACTCCTGAGCACAGTTCAGTTTACCATGTCCACACATTGTGTGCTGTGATACGAGGTAAAAAGACACAAATTAGGATTATGTTACCAAAGCATATTTATTAACATGTAATCACAATAAATGTTCAAAATTGTGACCACCAGAGGTTATGCACGCAGAACAACGGCGACGAATGGAACGGCGAACATTCGCGAAAACATCAGGCTTTTCGAGCACTTCCCCTACAGCGGCGGAAAGTCTGGCGACCAGTTCCTCGGGGGATTCAATGGGTGTCTCATACATAAGAGCCTTCAATCGTCCCCAAGAAAAGAAATCGAGGGGTGAAAGATCTGGCGAGCGAGCAGGCCAAGCAACAGGACCACCTCGACCAATCCATCTGTTCGGAAATGTGATGTCCAGATAGTTGCGGACGTCTCGTACGTAATGGGCTGGCGCTCCATCGTGCTGGAACCACATGACCCGCCGGATGCGTGGAGGAACAACGTTTAACAGGTCTGGCAGCACATGTTGCAGAAATGTGAGGTATGTTTTACCGTTGAGGCGTTCAGGAAGAAGGTACGGTCCGATTAGGTGGTCTCCGAGGATTCCTGCCCAAACATTGATGGAAAAGCGTCTCTGATGAGCATGTGGATACGTAGCATGTGGATTGACATCCGCCCATACATGTGCATTGTGTGTGTTAAATGTACCTTCACGTGTGAAGGTACATTCATCGGTGAAAAGCACAGTTCGTCCAAAATGTGGATTTAGCGCGTTCTGCTGCAGAAACCAGCGGGCGAATTCAATACGATTTGGATAATCCCCTGGAGACAGTTTCTGGACTCGTTGCACATGAAACGGGAGCAAATGTTCATCCTTCAGTACCCTCCAAGTCGTGGACTGTGAGGTATCCACCTGGCTAGCCACTGTTCGTGTACTTGTACTTGGCTGCGCCGCTACTACATCCAGAATGGCTTCTGCAACAACTACTGATTCGTCCTTTTTTGCACGACCTGCATTCGACCGGGAAGCGAGAAATGATCCCGTCTCACACAACTGTCTGTGCAAGCGCTCGAAAGTTTTGCGGTTAGGCAACCGCCTGTTAGGAAATCGCTCTCCGTACATTCGTTGTGCCTCTGCACCATTTCCATCTGCCGCACCGTAAATTAAATGCATCTCAGCCTTTTCCTTATTCGTGAAGGGCACCATCTTCCGATTCATTACTACAGCGACTTACACTTGACTCACCGTTCAGTGGTTTTTATGCCTGAATCGTGTCGAAATTTTGCATACGTGTTCTTCTTCTTCCCCATTTGACATTTGCATACTTTCTGTTTCCTTCTTCACCCGGTGACTAGCGTCAGGAATGGAGCTTTAACGTTTGCATGAGCGACGTTTCCAACTGTGCCAGTGCTTTTATGAGTGAATTCCGACTATGCAGTCCTTGACGAAAGTTGTATTTTTGCCTCGTATCACAGCACAGAATCGTTGGGCATGGTTAAGTAGTGCAAACTGAACTATGTTCAGAAGTTGAAATTTGAACCCCCTCCCCTCGCTACTGAACCACGCTCAGCGATTCAGATTTTGAGCTGAAAATTTAAGTTTAAGTCTAAGCTTTAGAAAGCATTTAATGAGACACAAAAAATAACGGTATAAAATAGTTGTTCGTTACTCCAAAGTCTAAAGCGCCCTCTATCGGAATTTTTTGAAAATTTTCTTTAAAATTTATTTTCAAGAAAATACTGACATAAAGAATAAGTTTAGCAAAACGCGGCAGTAGTTAGAGCCTAATCTACGACACAAAGATCGGGAATAACTGATTTTTGTTCTGGGGGGAGAAGGGTTTCAAATTTCAAATTTCAGTTTACGCTACTTAACTACTCGTTAGGACTCAGATTTTTAGATCAAAATTTAAGTTTAAGTCTAAGCTTTCGAAATCATTTAAAGAAATACAAAAAATAACATTAAAAAATAGTTGTTTGTTACTCCAAAGTCTAAAGCGCCCCCTATCGGCATTTTTTGAAATTGAACTTTAAAATTTTATTTCAAGAAAATACTGGCATAAAGAAAATTTTTTGCAAAAACCGCAAACGAATCGACCAATTTTTCCATGTTTTATAATCATTTGAAATTTCGGACCCTAAACTTTAATGCCCCCTATCTCCTTGGGAATACGTCTGGGACCCTTAGTCTCCTATTTAATATTATTTGTCTTTAAGTGTACTATAACCCCTTAAAGTTCTGCCCATCTTTTATGAATCACCCTGTATATGCAAAAATTATCTTAAAAACGGCTCTAAGGATTTTGACGAAATTTCGTATCCTACCGTTTTGGGGCACCAGAAAACCATTGGGCTAGGTCACATGCTCGAGAAAATTCGATTAGTGGGTCATTTTGGGTCATTTTGGGTCATGGTCTAGCTAATTGTATCTGAAAAACGGTTCAAACGATTTTGACGAAATTTTGTATCCGACCATTTTCGGGCATGAGAAGTCAATTGGGCTGGGTCACACGTTCGAGAACTTTCGATTAGTGAGTCATTTTTGGGTCAACGCGGGTCAAATTAATTTTATCTAAAAAACGGCTCTAACGATTTTGATTAAATTTTGTGTCCTACGAGTTTCGAGCACGATAAAAGCATTGGGCTAGGTCGCATGTCCGAGAAAATTTGATTAGTAGGTCATTTCTGGGTCATTGTGGGTCAATATCTAAAAAGCGGCTCAATTTACACTAAATTTTGCATCCAATGGTTTTCGGGCACGAGAAGACTGTTGGGCTAGGTCACATGTTCGAGAAAATTCAATTAGTGGGTCATTTTGGGTCATTTTGGGTTCATGGTCAAGCTAATTGTATCTGAAAAACGGTCCAAACGATTTTGACGAAATTTTGTATCCGACTATTTTCGGGCACGAGAAAACTATTGACCTGGGTCACATGTTCGAGAACTTTCGATTAGGGGGTCATTTTTGGGTCAAAGCGGGTTAAATTAATTTTATCTAAAAAACGGCTCTAACGATTTTGATTAAATTTTGTATTTTACGAGTTTCGGGCACGCGAAAATCATTAGACTAGGTCACATGTTCGAGAAAATTCGATTAGTGGGTCATTTCTGGGTCATTGTGGGCCAATATCTAAAAAGCGGCTCAATTTACACTAAATTTTGCCTCCTATGGTTTTCCGGCACGAGAAGACTGTTGGGCTAGGTCACATGTTCGAGAAAATTCAATTAGTGGGTCATTTTGGTCATGGGTCATGATATTTTAACTCAAATTTAATTTTGACCGAGCATAGCTCGGTCTTCCCTGCTCGTAGACATATTAAATAAGTAATGATGTTGAAAGTTTTGCTACATATATTATAGATGTGGATAATACAAAAAACAAACGGGTACTCTTTTAAATTGATCAACCTGTATATATGACCATTTATCCCTATAACAGTTAAAATTGGTATTAGAGATATAAAGTCATTGTGCCTAAATGCGACGCAATTTCCCATAGTTTTGTCGCATTTATGGTATATTTGGCATTTTATAAAATAAATATATTTTTTTAAAGCAGAAAATTATAGAATACTGTGCTTTTAATACAAAAATAACTTGTTTTGTGGAAATTGAAACATTATTTGTAATACTCGTATATACAAACTATGTACGACTGTCACATTTAGGTCGTTTTTGTCGCATTTATAGTAGTTAAAACCTAAATAAGACGTCCAAGACAATGCATTTTACACATGTCAGTTCATCTTAAAATATTTATTTAATTGCTAGAAACATTTAATTACTTAATAAAGATTTGAAATACAGGGTGTCCCAAAAGTCTCCGTATAACTTCAAAAATTTATTAAAAAAAAATAAATTACAATTATAAATGTTACAACAAAAATAATAATAATTGCAAAAATAATTACAACAGTGCATAGAGTAACTTAAAAAGTTTTTTTCTACTGCCTTAGTAAGCTTCAACATGAGATCCTTTTGTAGCAAGAATATCAAGACAATATTCCAATTCAATCCACGAACGTTTTTCATGCTAACATCAACAGTAGCTACTGCTGTTTGGATCTTTTGTTTCAATTCCATGAGACTGTTTACGTTTATTCAGATTTCATGAAACAGTTGTAACTACTGTTGATGTTAGCATGCTGAAACGCACGTGGATGGAATTGGAATATCGACTTGATATTCTTCGTGCAACGAAAGGATCTCAGGTACAAGTATACTAAGGTAGTAGAAAAATAACTTTTTAAGTTACTCTATGTACTGTTGTAATTATTTTTGATGTAAACCTATTTTTTTTTTATAAATTTTTGAAATTGTACGGAGACTTTTGGGACACCCTGTACATAAAATTGGAAGTTTAATAGCTGATTATTGAAACTAATTAATATACTAATAACTTAAATAACACAAAAAATACCTGAGATAAATAATCTTGAATATATTATAATTAAAAAATGCATACTTTACGCACTTTAACTTTTCCATGGAAAAAAAACAAGAAGCAGATGAATCACTGATACAGCATAAATTTTACCAAATCTCTTGTTTCTCAGTTTCCCTTTAACTCATTTTTTATTTTCATCTTCTGCTAGACCTCTTTCTTTTTCTTTTTTTTTCTTTCTGAATGGCGTGGATCTAGATCAGATTGAGGTGGTTTGGGCTTTTTCCTAACAATTGTTTTGTTTCTTCTGAACCTTGAACCTTTACTTCCAGGTTGTTTTAGCGACTGACTTCGAGTTTTTGCCGAATTCAATTTTGAAGTTCTGGTTTTGCTTTTTTAAGCTTTAATTGTTCTTTCTTTTCCACTTTTTGCCACTGTTTTTGCTTTTCACTTCATTATACTCTTTTATTTTTTCCATCACACATTATTTAAGAAGTTGTATTATTATTTTCATGGTGCTCAATTTCAAAACTTGTGCTTGCAGAACAGTCAGCATTAGTTGTTAAGTTCTCATTAACCATATTTATCAAACCATAACAACTTTCAAAATCACGAAACATATTGTCATCTTTAGCAGGAAAATGATCCTTAATACTTCATTAAAATGGAAATTCTTTTAAAAATTGATTTATTGGCAGGAAGCAGCTCAGTGCACGAATCATTGCTAACAGCTAAATTGTCATCAGCCAAGGCATTGGTGAGTATGACTGGTATAGAAGTATTTAATACATTTAATTCTGATTTCTGATTTTGTAAATTTTTATAGTGTTAAATGGCATTGGGATCGAATGATTGTCCTGGAACATCATGCCGACTGAATTAGAAAATGCCATTTTTTTATTACAAATATTAAAACATGTATTGTTTTTCGATTTTGGTCATGTGAAACACGTACGTGGTCTAAGAAAAACACTATTGGCGGATCATATTGAAACTCCTAATTTATTAACTCAACACAGCTTAATTAAACACAATATCTTCTTTAAATATAATTCTAATACAATGTATGAAAATACCACCACAGGTAATCTCCTAAAAGTCTCGTCGCATTTAGGGCATTCAGTTCGTCGCTAATAGGTCTCTGAAGAAAACCTACCACTAAAATGTGCAAAATATTTTCGAACTCTAATTTGAAAATATCGATATTTCCCGAGCTTACACTTTAGGTAAATGAAACACACGTTGTAGCCCTCGACGTCCATAAGGTTATTTGATCTTCAAAGTTAAACAAGTTGGAAATTGTATGTCAAACGTGACAAACGAGGTGCGTTCGTACTGTAGATAGTTATATAAATATTCAGACCTAGATGATTTTTAATTCTGTGAAATGAATTATATCGTCTGCAGATTAATTTCTGTTATAAAATAAGTGTCTCGGTCGCTTGACGATTTAACATCCATCGGAAGCTCCTGTAACAAGAAAGCACCGATTTAAAAAAAAAAAAAAAAACTTCAAATTTCTTGATAAATATTTTTATTAATATCTCCTAAAGTTTTGATTCGATTTTAATAAAATTTGAAATGTCTCGACAAAATTCTGCAAAGATAATATATCTTAAATCTCAAACCATTCGGTTGGGTAATTTTTGCGTTGTTATATGCGGACGGACGGACAGACGGACGGACCAAGCGACAACAATAGATGCTACGTATTTATATAATTACGAACGCACCTAAAATGGAAAATCGTAAACTATTTTCTTGACTTTTCGTCACATTTAAAGAATATTGTGGCGCTGCTTAATAAACACTGTGTATTGTAATGGGAATATTTTTAAAGAAACCGTTTTAAAAGCAGAAAAATGTTTCACGTTTTATTCCTGAAGTTCGGATGTCTCATTATTAGGTGCGTTCGTAATTATATAGATACGTAGCACCTATTGTCGTAGTCTGGTCCGTCCATCTGTCTGTCCGCATATAGCAACGCAAAAACTACCCAACCGAATAGTTTGAAATTTAAGATATATTATCTTTGCAGAATGTTGTCGAGACATTTCAAATTTTTTAAAAATCGAATCAAAACTTTAGAAAATATTAATAAAAACATTTATTAAGAATTTTTTTTTTTTTTTTTTTTAAATCGGTGCTTTCTTTTTATAGGAGCTTTCGAAGTTTAATCGTCAAGCGACCGAGATACTTATTTTATGACAGAAATTAATCTGCAGACGATATAATTCATTTCACAGAAATAAAAATCATCACGATCTGAATATTTATATAACTATCTATAGTACGAACGCACCTCGTTTGTAACGTTTGACGTACAATTTCCCACTTGTATTACATTTATATACGATTCATGCGTTAAGGTTTTAAGTACAAGAACATTGTCTGTCGCATTTAGGGGTTGTCGCATTTAGGCACAATGACCTTTATTGTAGATTACTTTCCATGATTGCATTAAAAACATGAATTATTGACCGTTCATTTTGGGTTTGGGTTGGGTTCGGGTTAAAGTATTTGGGGTTACGGTTGAATTGCGGTTCTACGAAAATTATTTTGTCAAGTTCAGGTTTGGTTGCGGGTTAATGAATTTTTGTTTGTTTCGTTACGGTCGGGATGTAGGTTGACTTCAAAATGAATTTCTGGATTTGGGTCGGGTTCATCCCGACCCATTCTGGACTATAATTAGGAATATTAAAAAAAACTTAACTGAAGGGTGAGAATGGAAATGACCAGACTGGACATCACCTTCTGGAGTTATAGTTTGAGGGGAATGGTAATGACACATTTAGACATTTAAAAAAAATCATTAGTATTTTTTAGCAAAAATATCCATTGTTTTATTATATGGAGTAATTTGAGCTAAAAATAAGAAATTAAAACAATACAAATTTATCAATTTTTAAAAGATAAAGTATCCCATTATCTGAGAATGACCCATATGTTGTTTTGTGCAAACGGTGACTTACTGTGAAAATCTTTTCTATTAATTTCATTTATTGATGGAGTTTTTCTGAAAATGTAAGTAAAATTGATTTAGTAATAACACTGTTTTGCCGTTTTATTTTTCTGAACATATTTACTTAGCCATACTGTAACTGTAAAAGTTTGATACATGGCTTTCCAAAATGTGTTTTAAAAATTATGAATTGAGCATCTGGAATAGAAAAAAGCAACTACTACAGACCTAAATATTATTTTGCTTAAAATACGAGGGAAGGTCATTAAGTAAGTCACAAAAGATAACTAAATAATAACGTACAATGATATTCACTTCAAAACTATTTTTGTTTCTCAACATAGTCTCCATCAATATTTATGCACTTATATCACCGTTTTATCAGTGCCCCAACACCAGCTGCATAACATTCTTTGGGTTACTGTCTCAGCCACATTAGGACTTCAAGTTAAACCTTTTCATCATCTGTGAACATCATCTTGCTTCCAAGATGGTTTTTTAGTGGACTAAACAGATGAAATTCGCTTGGGGCTAAGTCTAAGCTGTATGGAGGATGTTGAAGAAGTTGCCAACCAAACTTTTGAATTGTCTCCTGTGTTCAACTTGAAGTCCTAATGTGGCTGAGACAGCAACCCAAAGAACGTTATACAGCTGGTGTTGGGGCACTGATAAAACGGTGATATAAGTGCATCAATATTGGTGGAGAATATGTTGAGAAATGAAAATAGTTTTCAAGTGAATATCATTGTAAGCTGTTATTAATTATCTTTTGTGACTTACTTAATGACTTTCCATCGTATGTGTCGCAATAACTAAATATTTTAACATGAAGGCTAGTTTCGGACCTTGAGAATTAATCACAATATGAACAACATCACAATATCACAAAACTTTGATTTTGAAAGTAGGGCAAGTCCATTTTTGAAAAATGTTAGTTAAAGCTAAATCTTATTACAAATTAACGTAATATTTATATTTTTAACTAACTCACAATAAATATTTTTTAATATCAGCATAAATTTTTTACTAGTAATTTATTTGGTCAACAATATTTCAAATGCGGTGATTTTGAAAGTAAGGCACGTGTACGTCCAATATAAATATAATCATTTTTTTTTACAAGCTGAACCACCCGGCGTCGCCCGTGCCCGTCAAAAAATAGCACGAAATGCGAGAAAACTCTGAAAAAAGCAATAGAAAATCATAAAAATTTAAAAATCGCCGCACGAATTTCAAATAAACTTTATTACAAAGAGAACGAAATTTAATCTATTCGGTTAGAAGATTTAAACCGGATTTTTTTATTAATCTCGAAAAATCGCAGCAAGTCGCGAAAAAACACTAAAATATAAAATATTGCAGAGGTCAAAATTTACTATAATGGACTAAAAAAATAAAACAGGATATCTTTTACTAATGTTTCAAAATCTCTGTGAAACGCGAAAAAACTATATAAATTGCATAAAAAAATTGTGAAAAATTCAAACATTGGTGTACGATTTCCGAATAATTTTTATTGAAAACAGGACAGAATGTAATATATTGGACTATAAGATTAAAAATGGGCGCCTTTTACTAAAGTAGAAAAATCGCCTCCAATTACAAAACTCCCGAAAAAAATCGCATAAGAAATCGCTAAACATTCAAAAATTGCGAAGAACTAAATCTACTATATTACCCTAAAAATTTCAAACGTAATTTCTTTTCCGAATGTCAAAAAAAAAATCGCTGAAATCTCGTTGAAAATCGCATTAAAAATCGCTAGTAAAAAAAAAAGGCTGTGGACAAAATTTACTATATTAAGCTAATAGTTGAAATAAAATTCATTTTCCGAATGTGAAAAAATCGCCGCGGAACGCATAAAATCCCTAAATTAAAAAAAATCGTAGACAAAATTTACTATATGAGGCTAAAAGAAACCAAATTCCCAATGTGAAAAAATCTCCGCGAAATGCGAAAAAACCCTTCGAATCTCATAAAAAATTCGCGGAAAATTCAAAAATCGCTGTATGAATTCCGAATAAACTTTATTGAAAGAGGGCAAAATGAACTATATTGGGCTAAAAGATTGAAACCAGATTCTTTTTATTAATGTAGAAAAATCGGTTCAAAAAGTGAAAATAGCGCTAAAAATCGCATACAAATTTTAATTAAAAAAATGTACTCAAAACATCCAAAATCGGTTTCGAGGCGCATTACAATAGCTAGAGGTGTACAGTCGTGGATAAAAGAAACTGAACCCACCCTCCCCAAACTAACTCTGCAACAAATTAGAGTAGAAGGAATTTATTGGAACCAAACGATTGGAAATAAAGTCTACTTTTAAATTATGTATATAAAATTTACTTAGGGGGCTATGTACATATCAAATCCAGCCTAAGATTTATTTTTTAATGACAACACCCAATTTTGACACGATATTTAAAATCTTCGGTTCAAACTATGCCTAGATACCAAAATTTCAAGTCATTTGGATTAAGTTTTTAAATTATAAACATTCAAATTTTAGAGCTTCTCATGTTAAATTATATTTTCATCTTTGTATTAATATCTCCTGAAATTATAATCCTAATGTGCTAATTTTCTGTTTCGTTATAATACTCAAAAACCCAAACTTAAATACTTCGAATTTGTAATTTTTATAATTTTATAATATGAATCATGAATTATGAAATTAATATTCGAAAAAATTATGAATTGCAACCTAAAATTTTTTTTATGGATTTATATTTATTATGTCCTGCTTTATGCATATTCAAAATTTCAAATTTTTCTTCCAAATAGTTTTCAAATTATGCTTAAAAAACTGAAAGATGCTACTTTAAGTACGTCTATGATATGCAGTAAAGCCTAATTTGAAAAAATATTTTATTCATAGGCTGGGATTACAGTGCCTTGATAAACTTAGAGCATAACTTTCTTTTATATTATAGATTTTGTATTCCCTGATATTCTTCACATATAAATGTAGAAAAGTGCGAGTAAAATAAATTAAAATCTGAGAAATAGGATTATAGAAACAGCTATATAATTCTAATCACATTCACACATTGGAAAAATATTTTAATCCTAGATAAATTTATGTATTTTCTAATCGGATAATTCAACTCTTATAAACATTGTAAAATGAATATTTTAAAGTATTTTACCGTGTATAATAATAGCCGAAACATATTAAGTGAGTATAAATTGCTCATACTGGCAAAAAATAATACATTAATAGAAGTGACTTAGTCATTCTGTAGCATTTCAACAATCGAGTACCGAACTTCAATTTGGAGACAGTTCCTAAAATATGCTTATTTCAAAATAATTAATTTCTTTGAAACTAATCGTAGGAATTTAATGAAATTTGGTATCTAGGCATCTGAAGATTTAAAATATTGGGTCAAAATTGGGTTTTGCCATTGAAAAAAACAATATTTGGGTTTGTTTTGATGTGTAAATGGGCCCTTAAGTAAATTTGATATACATCATTTAAAAGCAGACTTTATTTCCAATTGCTTGGTACCAGTAAATTTCTTCAACTATAATTTATTGCAGAGTTAGTGGGGTGTGTTCAGTTTTTAACACTTTCCAACCTAGTTGAAAAGTGTTTATGACTTCGGTTTGTCTGCCGTATGGCCGTATGCCGTCTGCCGTCTTTTCGTCTGTCGTCTGCCGTCTGGCCGTCTGCCGTCTGCCGTCTGTCCGTGCTCTAACTCCCGTAAATATGCTCGGATTGCCCTGCAATTTTTTGTATGTTATTGTAGTCATCTATATCATGTTCCCTATTTCAACTGAAGTGTGTAGCACTTATAGTTTTTTTAGAAACAGATTTAGAGAAACAGATGATAAAAGAAAAATCATAATTTTAAAGATCTACAAAGTAAAAAAGGTTATATATATATATATATATATATATATATATATATATATCAATGTAATTTATCAAACCAAATTAAATTTTTAACGATTTCGCTTAACAAACGTAAGACATTACTATAATTTTTACAAAAATAAATAAATAAAATGCGAGCCCAAGATGGGCTCTGGGGGAAAATGTAGCCAATAATGGTTTTCATACGGGCTGGCTCGGGCCCGGGGTCAGGAAATTTCGGCCCGTGCAGACCTCTAAGAAGATTTTAAGGCCAGGCTTGACCCGAAAACATAAAATCTGGCCCGGTCCGAGTCTACAGAAAAAAAGTAAGGCTCGGACCTGAAACTGTAAAGACAAGGCGCTTACCGGTTCGGCCTTCGGGCCAAGGACGTCCCGAGCAACTTACATCTAATGTCGGTTTGCACTTTGAGTTCCTTTATTAGCCCATGGAAAGGGATAGCCCCATCGCCCCTCTCCCTTAGAACCGCCATTGAATTACTGTATTTATTCACGTAGTCTACATCCCCGCATTTTTCTTTTTCGCATCCTTTATTTTTTAAAGAAAATTTCGGTGAAATAAGTATGAAAGCAAAAGTATTTTTTTTTAATATACTCTTTTATAAGCATTCTATTGTTATCTTGAAAATCACGCCTGCTTTCATAACTGCAAGTCATTATTTTTCTCAAATATGTCCGTTATACTACGTTAATTTGGCGTAAACACTGAATCCGATATTATGGAAAATTTAAAGCTTTTATTTACGCTTGGTAGAATTCGCGAGATAAAGGAATCATCATCAAAAAAAAAAAAAAAAAAAAAAAGAAAGAAAGAAAGAAAAAAAAAGAAAGAAAGAAAACACACACACACACATATATATATAACTTTGCCCTGTTTTTTTAAAGATATGGTGAAATATTGCAAATCGAAATTATTTATTCTTCTTCGAATCAGATCTTTTTCATACTAAGAAGTTCACTATTTATTATTTTTTTATAAAATATCCTCGATGATGTTACACATAATAAAAAGTTCAGATAGATAAAACTAACAAATTTATTATTATTACCAAGCAAAAGCCTGGTTCAGAGAAACTCGGATATACCGCCGAGAACTCGGTTCAAAAATTACATCACATCTACTTCAGAATTAAAACTGAAAAACAACAAAAGAAAGGGTTACAATAATTATTATTGGCGACGCCTAATCTCGCCAATCAAAACAACAGAAAGGGGGTTTGTACACACTGTCCCCGGATGAACAAAGATCAAAGATCAAAGACGATTACTGAAGAATACCTACGTGGGGCGTAATGCCCACGTTTACTTCACATCTAGATGAGAACAGTCTATGGAGATGGCATCAGAAGATTCAAAAATATAAAAGTTCTCTCGCAGCAGGCTGCGGTGGAGTGATGCAGATGTAGGAGCAATCTGGATGTGCGCTTTGATACTTTGATTGGAGTCGGAATGGTGAGCATAGGGGGGAAGGGGGGGGGGGGAAGGCGCCATCAGAGCCAGACAATTTTTCTAAATCATAAATAATATTTTTTTAATCTAAAAAACTAATGCAAACAATTTAATTTAGATAAGATGCAAATAATTAGTTTATAAAAGATTCAAATAATTAAATTTTGAAGATGCAAAGATAATTAAGTATAAATACAATTAAGATGCAAAAAATAATATAAGTATAATTTTTTTTCCTTAAAATTGCAAAAGAGGTAGGAAGGAAAGTTAGCAGAACCCGATGCCAAAAGCAAGGCGGGAAGACGTCAATAGGAAAAATTTAGTGTAGGAATGTCAAATGGGAATAACAATGCAGGTACCAAAGTTTTATGAATTTGGAATAGCACAACGAAGTGTTTAGGGTGGTTCCCTTCGCCTTCTTTTGGAAGGCGGAGCAAAGCCGTCATCTCTACACAAGATGGCAAGCGGTCTCTTCTTCCCTCTACTGGTATTTACAATGTAAGGTTGAATGGACCGCAACGCTTCGTTGGGTATTAAAAGTCGATCTCTGTGGAAATTTTGTGCAAGTTTTTTAATAACTTGCGAGATAGGCCTAATATTGAGATCAGCATGGATGACGTCATTCCGGACAAACGTTGTCGCCTTGCAAATCCTACGTAACAAAGAGTTTTGAAAAATTTGAATTTTCTGCATCCGAGTTTCACAGACTGACCCCCAGATAACTGACCCGTAGGTCATGGTTGATCTGATGAAGGATTTATACAGTAACAATTTATTCGAGAGTGACAGACGGCTGTGATAAGCCAGTAAAGATTTAAGGGATCCTTGAGCTTTGGTAGATTTGGCAATTACGTCTTGAATCTGCCTAGCCCAGGTTAATTTTGAATCTAGATAAATGCCTAGATATTTATAACTGGCGACCCAGGGTATGAATTCACCATTTAGAGAGAGTTTAGCAATTGGGGTGATAGCTTTGTTTGAAAAGATCATGGCGGTACTTTTTGAAGCATTGACTTTGATGCGCCAATGTCTTAGCCAAATTTGAAGGGCCAAAATATAAGCTTGGAGTTTAGTTAGCACAGTGTCGAGTAACATGTTGCTTGTCATGATGGCAGTATCGTCAGCATAAAGTGCTAATTTGACGTCGGGAATACACCGAGGAATATCATTAATGTAGAGGTTGAACAGCCAAGGACTTAGAATACCCCCTTGAGCTACGCCTGCCTCAATAAATCGAGAGGTGGAGATTGTATTGTTAACTTTAACAGAGAAAGATCTATCTTTAAGGTATTTAAGGAATATTAGGATTAGTTGAGGCGGAACCTTGAGCAGAATTAACTTATAAATAAGTCCATAATGCCAGACCCGATCGAAGGCTTTAGCAATGTCTATGAATACAACGCCGGTTTTATGGCTGCGGTATAAACCCTCATGAACGAGTTCAGTTACTCTCCAAAGCTGGTGCTGAGTCGAGTGTTTGGGCCGAAACCCAAACTGCTCGGGTATCATAATCGAATTGGAGGAAATGAACTCCTTCAGACGGTTTGCAAGGATGTATTCATAGACCTTAGAAAGACAAGATAAAAGAGAGATAGGTCGGAAGCTAGAAGGAGCATGCCTGTCCTGTCCCGCTTTTGGGATCGGGACAACCAACGCCTTCTTCCATGCGTCCGGGAACATACGAAGATTAAGCATGCAATTAATTAGGATAGTAATAAAGAAGATGAAGTTAAGAGGAAGATGGAGGAGCATATTGGTAGAGATATTATCAAGGCCAGGCGTTTTGTTCTTTTTGAGGTTCCCGAGATAGGTAATTACCTCAGAGGGTAGAGCAGGTTTGAGTGTATTTGTGTGAGGTGAGTTAATGAAACGTTCAACCTTTGTGTTGACGATGTCGACCGTTTGACGGTTAACGACATCGCTATTGAGTGTAAATTGGCTTCTAAGACTGTCTGCAATGAGCTCAGCCTTGTCTGTGTTAGAGTAGGCCATACCATTTGGGCCATTTAAGGCCGGAATGTGTGTTCGTGTCCTATGAATGCGGGCCGTTGCCGACCAAATTGTGTTGTCAGCTGTCGATAAAGACTCTATGTATGTGTTCCAACGTGAAGTACTAAACTCCTTGATTGCAGCAGAAACCTGGTGGTTTTTTCTGTTAAGAGCAGTTTTTAAGAGGGGGTCCCTAGACGTCTGCCAGTCCCGTCTTAAACGATTTCTCTCTCTTTTCAAATCCCTGATGTGCTCAGGTAATCGAAACGCATCAACCACCCTCTGCCTAGGTTTCGCGACTTCTTGGAAAGCATTATGGAGTGAGTCTCCAAATGCTTCAATAGAAGAAGTTACGTCTTCGGCAGAGTGAATCTCAGTGGGCGGGGTGTCCATGTTTTCTAGGACATGACTGAAGTCTTCCCAATTGACCGAGAAGGCCTGGGGGATGTCGAGTCTGAAATTGCCCACTTCGAATCTAAGCACAACCGGGAGATGGTCCGACGAGAGATCATTCACCGTTTGAATGGTGTGCGGGAAGGGAAAATTGCGGGTGATGGCGAAATCAATGATGGAGTGATGATTATGGCGGGTGGACTCAAGGGGCGCTAAAATTTGCGCATGATTTTGATCTGTCCACCTGCGCAATTTATAGCCAGTGTTGTTGGAGCTATGAGAACCCCAGGAAAAATGATGAGCATTAAAATCACCCGCAATAATGAAATTTGGAAAAGTACGTGTTAATATAGAGAGTTCTTGTGCAAGCAGACGCATATCCCTCGAAGGGGGATTGTAGATGGCTGCAATCAGAAGGTGGGGGATGGTAGGGAATTCTAATACAATAGGAGTGGCCTCAATGCAATGAAATTGAGGGACTTTAGCGAGGGTTGCATTAAGACCATTTTTAACATACACAGCAGTGCCACCACTAGGACGGGCGCCAACTGTAGGTGGTCTGCCTACATTGAAAAGCACATAGTTGGCGAACCGGACGGCATTACCCTGGAATTTGGTTTCAGAGACCAACATGATATCTAAATTATTACTAACAATAAAATCCTTAAACTCGGATGCCTGGCGTTTCAGCCCGTTGGCGTTCCATATGCCAACAGAGAGAAAGTTCAAATTCGTTGAGGCTGGGAATTTGCCAAATGGGGGGGGGGGAGATCGGAAAACGGACAATTTAGAGAGAAGAAAAATTAACGAGAAACTTCAGGTAAATTTTTATAGAAAATAAATATTCGGTCAACTTCCGTGGGTGCCTCACGGAGTTGCGGTAAGCATTTTTCGTAAGTTTGTATAATAATTTTTTTTCCAAACTCTTTTTCATATTTAAAGAGTTCCTTGACAAAATCGGCGTCTGAGATAGCACCAATTTTGGGGGGCGATGAAATTTTGGATGGACCAGGTGTAGTGGTCGTGGGGGTTTCTGCGACAATGCCTGTAGTAGCTTTCGCGAACGAAAGCGTATCGCTAACTTTCCTTGCAGGAGAGCCTTGACGGGGATTTTGCCTGATGACAAGAGACTTGACATTTTTTTGGTTTTGGACCCTTGGAAATTTGGGACATAATCGATAGCTTGCGGGGTGCTCGCCAAAACAGTTAGCACATTTGCAGCGGTCATCGAAAGTTTTAGGGCAGTCGGGGGCGAGGTGTTCCCCGGAGCACTTCACGCACTGCATTTTAAGATGGCATGCTGCTGCCGAGTGAAAAAACGCCTGGCAACGGTGGCACTGTTGGGGTCCCTTGCGACCCCGGTACTTTTCGAATTGTACCCTCATCCCAAGGATTTCCGTAACCTGAAAAATTTTTGCAGGATCCGCTAGCCTAGGCAATTGAACCATGAAAAGGGGCAACGGAATCTTGTTCCTAGCGTTGCCCCTGAACAGTTGTTGAACTGAAAGAATTTGAAGCTCATCAAGGTCTAACCAGTCCTTAATTTGTTGAGCAGTGGTGTTTGAGAGGAGTCCCCTGATAACAAATTTTTGATGTTTCTCTTTTTCGAGCAGAAAGCTCCTGTAGTAAATGCCCTCCTGCTGAAGTTTTTGCTGTAATGTTCTGTAATCGATCTCACTATCAACATTAATTTTAATAAATTTGTTTTTCATCTCGGCTCTAATGGTCGGTATGGAGCACCTGAGAGTCACGAGCAAAGAAGCCCAATTTTCGATAGCTTCAATAAAGAATGGGGGTATTTTTTCATTTTTTTTAATGGGGGCTGCGCTGGCCCCGGCAACCGCGTCGGTGCTGTTTCCAGCCGGAGTTGAGTTTTCCTGATTTTTTTTGGATTTATTATTTTTATATCTAACTAGTTGGTATCCTTCTTCATCAACGTCTCTACCACGTTTTAGGTTTTGCTCAGAAATCTTATCAACTAGCATTTCCTCACTATTAGAATTTTCAACTGAAGGGGGTGGGGGGGGGGAGGGACACAGTCTTGGGCTTGAAAACAGAGAAATTGGGATTTCTTACCCTAAGCTCATCCATTTCCGCTTGTAGATTCTGGATACGAGATGCAGCACTCGTGACTTTCGCTTCGGCATTTAAAATCATCTCAGGTGGGGCAGCTAATTTGGCACGCCTTGCTCTGTCTAGATCCACGCCGGCCTTATATAACGCCGCGTTGTACAGCTCAGACAGGTCGATGAGTTTTCTCTCGTCAAGGCTGGCGACATCTACTTCTTTTCTGATAAGACGGTCTCTTAAGTCAAGAGAAGGCTTAAATTTTGGGTCCATTGGATAGTCCAAGAGCACTTTAGTCATTGTGACCGAAAAAGTTCACAAACTTTGAAAAAAAAAAAAAAAATCTGTCTCAATCAGACAAACACACCACAAAACAAAACAAATAAAAACCGGTATACCGGCAGATCACTTGAGAGCAGCCAACGCGATGAAAATAAACAAAAACACGGGAAGACGGGTGAATCACATCTTGCTTCTTCCGTGACCTTGGCACTTCCTTCCTTCCGCTGGGCGGGCGTTGCAGTATCGTTAACCCGTAACAGGTACTGCCGGTCTCACAGACCTTTAGTGATATTTATTCGATCACCCCTCTTTTTTCTTTGGAGCGATTGAATAGATTCTTCCGGTATCTTCCTCTTTTGCGACCTTGAAAAATCTCTCTTATTGGCTAAAAGTTTTCGCGCGTATTTTTTTCTTTTATTAAGCGTTATTTCTGTGAAACTGGTCTGGCAGACCGCGCCGTACTCTTAACGTAAGGGAATTTTTGCCGCCGTGTCGGAGAATGGCGTTGAAACTCGGACCTAGAAATATTTTGCATCCTTCTGATGCATGCTATGCGGAAACGATTCAGAGACTTTTAGATGAAGTGGGAAGCGATTTTTCTGATGAAGATGATTGTGATGAAAATTTCTGTAATGAAAGTTCGCATTCTTCTGACACTGAAATTTCTGAATCCGACAACGAAGATACTTGTGATTCAAATAATAGGTGCTCTCAGTATTACTATGGCAAAAATCGTTTTAAATGGTCATCTATTGAACCAATCAGAAATGTCAAAACTCCATCTCATAACATTGTGCGCCTTCCTGCAGTACGTTCATTTGCAAAATTACCGGATATAGCAGATTTACAATCATATTGGAGTCTACTTTTTACAGATGAAATGCTGCAAAATATTATAACTTGGACTAATATAAAAATAAGAAAAATGAGGGCAAACTTTTTTGACCAAACAAGTAAACAAATCGCTGATACAAATTTGAGAGAACTGAAAGCTTTTCTAGGATTGCTTATATACACGTCTGTATTCAATTCAAATAATGAAAACATTGAGTGTATTTTTGCTACAGACGGGACTGGTCGAGATATTTTTCGAGCTGTTATGCCAATGAGAAGATTCAAATTTTTACTCCTTTGTTTAAGATTTGATAATCCTGATGACAGAGATGTTCGAAAAATAAATGACCCTGCTGCTATTATCTCTGAAGTGTTGAATTCTTTCATTTTAAATTCGCAAAAATGTTATACGATTGGTGCATATGCATGCATTGATGAAATGCTTGTTAGCTTCAGAGGTAGATGCCGTTTTAAAATGTATATGCCAAAAAAACCAGCTAAGTATGGTTTAAAAATAATGTGTCTAACTGATGCTCGAACCAACTATGTGTACAATGCATATATTTATTGCGGCAAAGATTCTGACTGTCTGGGTATGGATGACAGCTTAAAAAAATTTACGAAACCAACTCAATCAATTTTACGACTTAGTAAGCCTATTTTCAAATCAAATAGAAATATAACAGCCGATAATTGGTTCTCTTCGATCGAAGTTGTTTCAGAATTGAAAAAGAATGGCCTGACATATGTTGGAACAGTTAATAAAAATAAAAGAGATATTCCTAAAGAGTTTCTTCCTAATAAATCAAGAGAAGTCCAGTCAACTTTATATGGCTTTACAAAGGATATTACTTTGATGTCTCATGTGCCGAAAAAAGGAAAAGCTGTAGTACTTTTGTCCTCAATGCACCACAGTAAAGAAATCGACCCTGAAACTCAAAAACCAGAAATTATTGCGCTCTATAATAGAACAAAAGGTGGAGTTGATTCTTTAGATGAAAAGTGTACTGTATATTCTTGTAGCAGACGAACAAGGCGATGGCCTATGGCTATTTTTTATAGGTTACTGGATATGTCAACTGTAAATGCATTCATCTTATATCAAAGTTCAAAAGATCCCATCATGAACAGAATGCAATTTCTAAAGGAACTGGCAAAAGAACTGGTTACTCCTCATATGCAAAGCAGACTTGAAACTCCGAGTATTCATCGCGAATTGCGAATGATAATAAAGCGAATTTTAGGATGCGATCAAGAAAACGAGCCTCAAGACACATCAGTAAAATGTGAAGAAAAGTTAAAGAAAAGAAAAACATGTCATTTGTGCCCTTCAACAAAAAATAGAAAAACAGCATATCTATGCATTTGCTGTCAAAAACCTGTGTGCCTAGAATGCACCCGAAAACTATGTCATGAATGTGGAAGAAGTTTTCAAAAGTAACTTCAGTGTTGCATTAAACGTGAGTATATATTTTTTCTGGCACCAATTTCACGCTAACTTGTAGTTGTGTCATTTTTTATATAATTAACCGAACCTTTAATGTTTTGCTATTAATTCATTAATCATACATTTATGTAACAGAATAACATATAAAAGTAAAGTAAAATATAATATTTTTTATTCATTATGTACATAGCTCATTTCAAGTGGTTTTTGATCAAAAAATTTATAATATTGAAATAAATTCCACTATACTGCATTTATATTTTTATAAATGGTACAAATATAACTTGTATTGAAAATACACATTCTCAAAAATATAAAGATCGTATTTTATTGTAAATATTTCATTTATAACATTTTTAAAAAAATCAAAATAAAGCGCGGTCTGGGAGACCTTGCCGTACTTGTAGTGTACCAAAATTTCACCGTACCTGTTACGGGTTAATACAGAAGCACGTGGCTCCCGTGATACACTAATAAGTCAATAGCTAATCACTGCAATGTTAGACAGTGATTAAAATTGTTTCATCTTGCAGGGCTCACTAAGGCGAATCTGTCTCTACAACTTTCAGCCTCTTAGGCCAATGGATTCCGCAAGAAAAAACGGTGACAAATGGAGCGACGAAAAGTACGTCCTACCACCTCCCCCGGATGAACAATTACTATTGTTCATAATTCAAATTAAATTTCTAAAAAAATTTTAAACTACATTGATAAGATAAAAATAGAACATACTTACAATAAGGAGGTTACACAAACAATGTTTTCACAGGAGTAAATACTGAAACTAAAATATACAAAATAATGGGATTAGAAAACGTTAATAGAATGTTCATCATAATGTTCATTGAGTCCATAATATCTAGTTCCAGTTTATAAATGAATTGGACTGGTCTTCTTATCACTCCGGAAACAGTCTGAATGGCACAAGTTCTAATTTTCTAATCTCTTCCTAAAAACAGTTCTGTAATTCGTCCACATTTCCACATGTGCTTTGGAGTTTTATCCTCATTTATTAACACAACATCTCCAACTTCGAATTCAGTTGGAGTTTTGACCGGAACTGTAAAATTGGCAGAACGAAGTTCTAGCAAATATTCCTGTCTCCAACGTTTCCAAAAATGGTTCAAAACTTGATCTCGATATCTCAAAATTTTAGTCAGTGTTATTTTATTCGATTTAGTTTCTGAAACACAATGAAGATCTGGTAGAGAATTTATTCGCTTGCCGATCAAAAAATGAGAAGGTGTAAGTGGAAGCGGTTCACTGTTTTCATCACAGACATACGTTAATGGACGACCATTAATCACAGCCTCAATTTCGGTCAAAGTGGTTTGAATTTCTTCAAATGAGAGACAAAATCTACCGAGAACTTTCTTCAACGGAGTTTTTACCGAACGAACCATTCGTTCCCACCAACTGGCTCTTGGAACAATAAATTTCCAAACGATATTATTTTTATTAAAATATCGTAAAACTTCAGCTTTTGATATTCGGCTCCAAACTTCTCTAAGTAAATTATCTGTTTTCATAAAATTTTTCGCATTGTCACTATACATAGTTTTACATATTCCTCTTCGAGCTATAAACCGTTTAAATGCTAAAAGGAAGGTTTCAGTAGATAAATTCGTACATAATTCGAAATGTACGGCTCTAGTGACTGCGCACGTGAAAAGAACGATGTAAGCCTTTTCTTGGCCAGTTTTTGTTTTGACATAAATAGGACCTGCAAAATCCACAGCACAGGTCTGGATGGTGGGGGGGGGGGGGGATTCTATTATACGATCTTTTGCTAAAAGTGCAATTTCCTGCTTTCCAGGAGAAGCTTTAAATTTTGTACAAATGAGGTATTTTTTCAGTACGGATTTTATCAATTTTCGTGCTCTGATTATAAAATATTTTTCTCGTAGATGAGCTAATGTAGTTGCCATTCCATAATGGAAAGCCTTTTCATGGGCATTCTGAATCAATAATTTTGTATAAGTACTCCCATTTGGAAGTATAAAAGGATGTTTTTCCCTTTGAGAAAATTCTGAAAATTGTAATCTGCCAGATACAATCAGTAAATCATTCTCATCTAATTTTGGATTCAGATTATACAATGCTGAATCTTTATCGATGGGCTTTCCCTTTTTCAAAAAATCAATTTCACGATCAAAGACAGATAATTGAGTTTGTTTTATCCAATAAATTTCTGCTTTTTCAATTTCTGGAGCTGTCAGCTCACCTGAAATTTTAGTTTTACTTTTGTGGATATTGTTCAGAAATCTTAAGATCTATGCTGTTATGTTAAGTAATTTTGAAATGTTACTAAAATTTTCTAATTTTAATAATGATTCTGGAGGTACAACACCTACTGTACAAGATATTTGGTCAGAACTCAACTTCGATGATTTTCTTTCATTCAAAGTGCTTTGATTTAGAAAGTTTACGTTAAATGGTACCTTTTCAGGTTTTGGCCAACTGTCCTTTGGTAATGATAACCATTCTGGACCATAGTACCATAATTTAATTTTAGTGAGGTTATGTAAATTCTCGCCTCTAGTAAGAAGATCACTCGGGTTGTACTTACCCGGAATATACTTCCAAAATTTCAGATCAGTCAAAGACTGTATTTCTACAACCCTGTTAGCCACAAAGGGCTTCCAATTCTTGGCTGATCCTTTTATCCAGTATAACGTAATAGTGGAATCTGACCAGATATGCATTTCCAAATTTTGAAAATTAAATACATTTTTTAAATATTTAGACATCCTAGCAGCTATTAAAAATTAATTATTAATTTCTTGAATTAATGCCCCCATTAATTCAAGACGAGGGATTGTCAAACACTTAATCGGGGAAACTCTAGATTTTGCCCAAATAAGACTGGTCATAATTTCATTATTACTTGTGATATATCGAAAATAAGCTACAGCCCCATAAGCCTTAAGGCTGGCATCCGAAAAATATGAATTTCAATTGGGTCCAAAAATTCTAAGCCCTGCGGAAAATATTTGCGGGGAACCTCAAATTTATCTAAATGATCGATTTCTGAACACCAATTTTCCCATTCAATTTTTAAATCATCAGGGAATTTTTCATCCCATTCCAAACCCCTTTTCCATGTTTCCTGTAGCAAACTTTTCATACGAATAGAAAATGGTGCGATGAATCCAATTGGATCAAAGATTTTTAACATGGCTTTAAGAACAACGCGTTTCGTTGGATTAAATTTCCATTCATCAGGAAAGGATTGTACATCAAAACGTAAAATATCCCAATTAGTATCCCATAATAATCCCAAAATCTTCAAAGAATTATTCGAATTTTCTTCTGAGTCACATAATTTATTTTCCTCCCATATTTTTCTAAGTTTAACAGAATTAGTATTGAATTTTCGCAAACTCATGCCAGCTTCCCTAAAAATATCCGAAGCGGTTGATGATAGATAAAAAGCGTCTTCATCAGATTTTGACCCCGTTATTAAATCATCTACGTATAAAGATGAATTCAAGATCTTAACAATTTCAGGATGATCAATATATTTCCGAATATGATATCTAATCGTTGCAGCCAAAATAAAGGGACTGCAAGTTACCCCAAAAGCAGCTCTAGTAAATCTAACAAAAATTAAGTTATCATTTTCGTCACCAAACCACAAAAATTTTAAATAATCCCGATCCTCTTCTGATATCTCAATTTGCAAAAAGGCTTTTTCTAAATCAGCGCAAAATGCATTATTATATTTTCTAAAATTCATTATAACATCAAGTATGTTCGGATTAAGATTAGGACCTGGGTATAAACAGTCATTTAAAGAATTTAAATGCTTTTCTTTAGAAGAAGCATCGAAAACCATCCTCACTTTGGTAGTTAATTTATCCTCTCTTAAAACTGGTCTATGAGGCATAAAATACCCGTTCTCAATTATTCTATCAGGGCAGTCTTCTACAATTCCGGTAGTTTTTTGTTCCAATACCTTGCCTTGTTTGTTGCCTTATATTTTTTACATAAGTCCTTATTCTTTTCGAGTTTACGATTTAATTCATTAAAACGATTCCTTGCTATTACGAAATTATTATCTACTCTAGTTTTCTCATCCTTCCACAATAAACCCGTTTCGTACCTATTATTTACAAATTTTAAATTATTCTCAAATTTATTCACAATTTCCTTATCCATATCTGAAATATTTTCATTTGATTGCGTAATACCCAAAGATTCAATTTCCCATAAAAATTTCAAATTCTCTCTCTCTAGATTTACAACGGACAGATTTAAAACAGATGCGTATTTCAAATTCCTTTTTTCATCCTCATACAACCCACATAATGAGTGTCCGAATAAACTTTCACATAAAAATAGAGATTTAGTTATTTTCTGTACCTCTCCCTCGTGACAGATTTGATAAAAATAATCCGCCCCAATTAATATATTTATTTGAGAATCGCATGGCGCAGCAAAATTCGACAACTTGTAGGGCGCCAATTTGTCTGTTATCTGTTTGTTGAGAAGTTGGGGATGAATCGTTGCGTTAGAAATTACGTCTGTTACTAAAGCTTCAATAAAAATGAAACGTGATTTGTTTTCAACATGGGATAATTATAATTGCACGACGTCATAAGTTTTTAATTTGCGGCTTAGTAGCTGCAAAGGAGAAAATCTGAAGTTTTTCTCTACGAATAATTCGTGGATTTAATTTTGAAACTAATCGTTTTGTTACAAAAGATTCTTGACTACCTAAATCATATAAACATAAGGAAAGTTCCGAATTTATTCCAGATTCCACTTTTACGCAAGCTGTTTGTAAAATAACCTCTTTAAAGGAATTTTCATCTGTATTGACTTTACAATGAGAAACAGAAGTGATTACAGAGTCTGCTGATTTGATTTCTTTCGGGACAGTTTGATTAGAATTCCTATTTAAACAAACCGAAAAATGGTGAAAATTGCTATTATAAAATTTGCACTTTTCAGAATTAAATTTACACTTGGCCGACACATGAAATTTTCGGAAACAAACAAAGCAACGACCATGGATGCGCAATTTATCACGTTTTTGATGGATAGAACAATCTTTACATGATTTAGAATCGTGATCATTTTCACAAAATATACAAACATTTTAGGTAGATTTCGTAAGAAATACTACCTATTACATTCTCACCTAAGTTGGAAATTTTGAAAATTTTTTGCAGATCTACGCCGATCATGGCTCCCAGAACCCAAAACCACCCCCAGTTCAAAACTTTATCTATCTATCTATCTATCTATCTATCTGTCTGTCTATGTCACTTTTTTATAGACACGATAACTGGAAAAATTCTGCATAAATCTCTTCCAAACTGATACATAAAATCAAGGGCATAAAATCTCGGTCAAGTTCGTTAATGGGCAAAATCGAACCAAGGGGGGGGGGGGGGAATGTGGGGGCTTTTTGTGAAAACAGAAAAAAACCCATAATTTCTTAATTATTGTACGTATCGAATCCGTTTAAAGTTATTATTACTTCTAGGAAAAGGGCCGAAAATTTATGTATGACAGATTTTTGATATAATTAAAAAAGCCCCAAGGGGGGAAAAAGGGGGTTTTAGAAGAAAAAAAAATCCTAGCTTCGTCAATTCACAAGATATCAAATCCGCGTAAATTTATTATTAATCCTCTTAATATTATCTAAAACTTTTATATTGACATTTTTTTTATAGGACCAACCGTTATAGCAAAAAAAAAAAATTAAAAACAAAAAAAAATCCCTGCCGGCTCCGCCTGCAAACAAGTTATTTTTCGAAGTAGGCGGTTCCAACTCCCGCATCTTTTCAAAGCTGATACATAAAATCAAGGGGCATAAAATCTCGGTCAAGTTCGTTAATGGGCAAAATTGAACCAAGGGGGGGGGGGGGGATGGGGGAGGGTGTGAAAACAGAAAAAAACCCATAATTTCTTAATTATGATACGTATCGAATCCGTTTGAAGTTATTATTACTTCTAGGAGAAGGGCCGTAATTTTATGTATGACAGATTTTTGATATCATTAAAAATGGCCCCAAGAGGAGGTGGATAAGGGGGGTTTTAGAAGAAAAAAATTCATAACTTCGTCAATTCAGAAGATATCAAATCCGTTTAAATTTATTATAAATCCTCTTAATATTATCTAAAACTTTTATATTGACAAGTTTTTTATAGGACTAACCCTTATAGCAAAAAAAAAAAAAAAAAAAAACCCTGCCGGCTCCACCTGCAAACAAGATAGGTTTCGAAGTAGGCGGTTCCAACTGCCGCATCATGGCAAAAAGTTCATTTCTTCCGCAATTCCCAACAAACAGGCGCCCAAAGGTCTGCGTCTTCGAAATTTACCTGTGCCTGTAGGCCGAGCCGTCAGGGATTTTTTTTACATTAGTAGCCAATGCAGAGGCTGAAGGAATGTCGCGTTTATAATTATTCAACTGTTTATAATTGTTATTATACTTTGTATTTTTAGCACTAAAACTATTTTCAGAGTTCTGCAGTGTCATCGTAGCTTCCCGAGATTGCACTTCGTTTTTAATGAAGGAAAGAAGCTCTTCGATCTCCATTTTATCAGTATTGGCTCTTTTACTATTAAAATCTAGTGCTATTTCAGAAGATATTAATTTCATTAAAATCGGGCAGAGAAGATGACCATAACTTCCTGGCGTAACACCAAGAGAATTTAAATTTCTTCTTTGAATTTCGCAACTATCATACAATTCTCGTAATTCTTTAACATTCGAAGCATTCTTTACCTGTTTTAAATTTAACAATTTACTCATATGAGCATTGATAACTAGGTCGTTACGACCATAGCGATCTTTTAACAAATCAACAGCAGCTTTAAAATTTTCCTCGGAAAGTGAAAAACCTGCAACAGCATTATACGCACTACCTCCAAGCAGGGATTTTAAAAATACGAATTTATCAATTGGGGTTAAATTAGAATTCTTCTCAATAGCATTAGAAAATTGCCCCCAAAATTCGAGCCAAGAACTGCTATCACCAAAAAAATTTGTTATTGTCAGCTTCGGTAATTCCATAGATTTCTCTATATTTCCGTTTTGAGAGCCGGATTCATTTTTCCTAAAATTTTGAAAAGCGTTATTTTGGTTTTGTGAGTTGCGTTCATTTAAGAACTTCGTTATTTTGCAAGGCGATTCGATAATTTTTTCACTCTAGCTTTCTGAGCTTTCAATTTCTTTTTCGAAATCTGCATCCGCGATTTCGTCTTGTATGTCAGAATTTAGTTTTTTTAATGTTTCATATTTTTCATTTAACTGATCTTTACAAATGTTTAACGTTAATGTTTAATGTTAAATGTTTAAATGTTTAAAATGTTTAATGTACGTAAACCAGCACGTTTCTTTTTTAACGTATCAATAGTAGTCATTTAAATTTTTATATATTTACAGTTCAACAATAAAATATATTAGACTGAGTTTACCTCAAGTCTTCAGGGAATCGTAAATCAAAACAAAATCAGCTTCATTCCAATCCAGAATTCAGACATCAAGGGGCGGGACGCCAAAAAATGAAATATTGCAAATCGAAATAATTTATTCTTCTTCGAATCAGATCTTTTTCATACTAAGAAGTTCACTATTTATTATTTTTTATAAAATATCCTCGATGATGTTACACATAATAAAAAGTTCAGATAGATAAAATTAACAAATTTATTATTATTACCAAAAGCAAAAGCCTGGTTCAGAGAAACTCGGATATACCGCCGAGAACTCGGTTCAAAAATTACATCACTTCTACTTCAAAATTAAAACTGAAAAACAACAAAAGAAAGGGTTACAATAATTATTATTGTCACGCCTAATCTCGCCAATCAAAACTACAGAAAGGGGGTTTTTACATATGGCAACAGAAAAAGAAAAACAATATTTAAACTATCTTTTTAGGATTTCTAAATTGATTTCTCAATCATAATTTAATTAATATGAAACTATTAATTGGTTAAAGCGTATTTAAAAAATATTTTTTTTAATTTATATTTTCTACTTTTAAGTCTTGAAATATTTCGTTGTTGCAACTTCACAGCCTATTGGTCTTTTTTTGGCGAGCGTAGTTTGGGGTAATATTAAAAACCTTGTTGTTGAAACTCGTATGCAATTCTAACTATAAGGGATATTTGACGATTTTGCACCTGTGATGGGTTTACGGGAAAATGCCTTAAAATTAAATTATTAATTTATAATTAATTTCTAAAAATATAAAAATGTGTTATTGTCATCGGAAAACGCCTTTGTAAAAATTGATTACAAAATGCAATCTTTGCGTACAAAAACCAAGTCGAGTTAAATAACAAGAACGAAAAATCATGCGTCAAGCATAGATTATGTAACACTTTCCAACACTTCCAAAATATTTTTTCAAATCTTTACCGTAAAGTGTAAGATGATATCTAATTAAACAATTTTGAAAGCGCATAACATATTTAAAAATCCAATTTCAGGAATTACCAACACTATTCGGAAAAATATCTCAGCTCTTTTGTGCAGCCCTGTTTATGATCTATATTTTTGTATACATACTAAATAGAATGCTAAATTTTAGTTCAGTTAGGAAACGCGTAGCATAGTTTATAATTTCCCTTCTGGAATTTCCGACAAGGAACGGAAATGTACTCGAGAACCCTGTATACAATCTATACAATTTATACACATCAAGTAATAGACAAAAAATGAGTTAAATTTACAAACACGTTCAGCAACTGAAAAAGCATTCCCAGTAATTATTATTAATAAGCAGTACTTTAACCGAATTCTTTTGCGTGTCCCTGTAAATGAACGATGAAAGCTATAGACACAATATTCTATAGTAAGTCTTTTGCAATCCACGTTAGTGATATATATCAATTTCAATATGTTTGAAACAGTGAAACATTATTAAAATAAACTGCAAACGATTTTTCTTCATAGACCGTAATGTAACGGAATTCTTTTAAGTATCCCTGTAAAGGAACTATAAGTGTAGTAAAGGAACTATGCACACCACATTCTATAATTAGTCTCTTGTAGTGCACCTCAGTGATATATATATATCAATTTTCATATGTTTGAAATTGTGTAACATCGTTAAAATAAACCGCAAATTATTTTTCCTCATGGACCGCAATGTAAAGCAATTCTTTTGAGGGTCCCTGTAAATAAACTATAAGTGCTGCACATTTCATTTTCAATACCGAACATGCCACAATAAGCCTCAATAGCACATATCAATTGCATATGGATCGTGAGTACATTTAGACGAGTTAGAGCATGGACAGACAGAAAACCCGAATTCATAAACACTTTTCAACTATGTTGGAAAGTGTTAAAAAAAGAGGAAATAACAAAGATTCGCGTATTCTTCTTTTGAAGAAAATTTTGAATTTATAAATAAGATTTCATATTTATGTAATCGCATGTGATACTTATCATTTTTCTATCTTTCGATTTGATTCTTCGAAATAAATTCTCTGTCTTTTTTTTTTTTTTTTTTTTTTTCCGCAGTTGCTTAGCAGTAGAATGCTTTTCTGGAAAAGAAAAAGAAAAAGAAAACGAAGGATATGCAGGAAATGAATTCCCAGTAAATGAAATGTATAGCCTAAACAAAAATAAGCCTCAATAACACATATCAACTGCAGGACGATCATGGGTATATTTAGGCGAGTTAGAGCACGGACAGACAGAAAGACATACGCCAGACAGACAGACAATCCGAATTTATAAACACTTGTCAACTATGTTGGAAAGTTTTAAAAAGAGAGAAAAAATAAAGATTCGCGTATTCTTATTATGAAGAAAAGTTTAAATTCATAAATGAGATTTCATATTTATGTAATCGCATCTGATATTTATCATTTTGCTATCTTTCGATTTGATTTTGATTCTCCGAAATAAATTCTCTGTTTGTTTTTTTTTCCCCGCAGTTCCTTAGCAGTAGAATGCTTTTCTGAAAAAGAAAAAGAAAAAGAAAACTGAGGATATGCAGTAAATGAAATGTTTAGCCTAAACAAAAATATGCATTAGGAAAAGCAATTAAATATATACCAGTATTTGGAGGTCTAAAATCTGAGAAAAACGTAAATAAAAGAGGTCAAAATGTTCTCATGATTACAAAAGGAAAAAAAAAAATATTTGGCATTCCGTTCATTATTTTTACAAAAACATTATAAATTACATCCTGTATTTGTTCACAACAGAAAAGGTTTCAAATATTTAGCGTTCAATTCGTTATTTCTACAAAAACTTTATAAATTACATCCTGTATTTGTTCACTGATGTAAAAAGTTTTATTTTTTTATAGTTTAATGTAGAATGCTGCTGAAAAATTTTTTCTTATGTTAAAAAAATATTTGATAGCTTATGTGAGCATTTTTTTGTCTTCTTTTTGATGCATATATATTTATTTTCTTTACGAAATGTTGGGGTGTTTATTCTAATACCGGAATAAATATGATTAAAATAAGCGTTATGATGTGCTATAAAAAAAAGAACTTACTGAAGGCTGTTCTTAAGTGAAGTCCGCAATTACCCTCGCTAATGTATAAAAATGTATATTTAAAATATCCCCTCAGGAAATTAATATTTTTAACTTCTTTTTTCTGTGTACACTTTTTAAAGGATGTTTCTTGTTTTCTTAGTTGTCAAAATATTTCTAAAATATATACTTAATTGTATGTGAAGTGTTAAAATCTTACTTAGTCTTGCTAAAATTTTAGCAGGTAAAATTATCAATTATGCGTGTATTTTAGAAATATTTTGACAACTAAGAAGAAAGAGACGCCCTTTAAGAAGTGTACACAGAAAATCGAAGTTGAAAATGTTAATTTTCTTGGAAGATATTTTAAATACACGAATGCATCACACACCCATAAGTTTAACATTAGCCAGGGTAATTTGACAACTCACTGACTAATAGCCTCAAGAAATCCATAAACTATGGTAAAGGTCCCTAGATACTTTGAGCATAAAAACCAAAAAAATTCCTCTTCCACACATCATTGAGTTATTCCATTATCATATTATGGAGACTAGACATAAAGTTAAAATTAGTTTTAAAATCTTACTCAGTTTTGCTAAGATTTTAGTATATAAAATTATCAATTATGTATGTATTTTAGAAATATTGTGACAACTAAGAACTAGTCGGATGTGTCAATCCCAAAACTTTCTTCTATCTCACACAGGTTTCGCATACACCAGAAAGAATCAGCACCAATTTATATCAATGCCTAACTGAATCTAAAGTTTTATTAAATTCCATGCATTAGTTTTTGAGATATGGCTATTGCTAAAATCGTGTAAATCCTGAACAATGCAGCATAGAAGCGCCACCTGTTGAGAGAGTTACACCAAAACCTAATCAACAACTAGATATGTCAACATCTAAGTGAATCTGAAGTTTGATGAAAATCCGTGCATTAGTTCTTGAGATATAGTTACCGTTATAATAATGAAAAAAGTAGCATAGAAGCGCCACCGGTTGGGCTATTTACACCAAAACATAAGCAGAATATATTTATGTTAAGGTCTGACAGAATATGAAATTTGATGAAATTCCGAGCATTAGTTCTTGAGATATAGCTATCGTAAAAATAATGAAAAAAGTGGTATAGCCGCACACACCCGTTGGGATATATACACTAAAACGTAATCAGTGTCTATATATGTCAAGGTCTAACAGAAAATGAAGTTTCATGAAAATAAGTGCATTAGTTCTTGAGATAGAGCTATTGCGGAAATCGCGAAACATGCAGCATAGCAGTGCCACATGTTGAGCGATTTTCACCAAAAACTAATCAGCACCAATTTATATGAGGGAGTAACTGAATATAAAGTTTTATTAAATTTCATGCATTAGTTCTTGAGATAGAGCGCCCACAAATGTTTGTCACACACAGACAGACTGACAGAGTCACAGACAGACATTTTCTAAAAACAGTCAAATCGTGTTCAGGACCTTCTGAAACGTATAAATCCGTCGAAAACCGGAAGTCGAAAATATTTATGAATCGAATACTTTCTTCTTGTAAAGATAGAAGTAAGTAAAAAAGAGAAGTCCTTTGAGAAGTGTATACACAGAAAAACGAAGTTAAAAATATTAATTTCCTGGGGAGATATTTTAAATATACAAATGCAACATACACCCATAGGTTTAACATTAGACAGGGAAATTTGAGAGTTCACTGACTAATATCCTCAAGAGATCCACAAACTATTGTAAAGGTCCCTGGATACTTTATGCACAAAAACCTAAAAAATTCCTCTCCA
The DNA here is from genome assembly GCA_963931845.1 of Maratus michaelseni. Taxonomy (NCBI): domain Eukaryota; kingdom Metazoa; phylum Arthropoda; class Arachnida; order Araneae; family Salticidae; genus Maratus; species Maratus michaelseni. Next base: position 81,614,924 of record OZ007599.1, on the reverse strand, counting down.
CATCATCGAGATATTCCATTATCATATAATGGAGATTAGACATAAAGTTAAAATTAGTGTTAAAATCTTACTCAGTTTTGCTAAGATTTTAGTAGATAAAATTATGAATTATGTATGTATTTTAGAAATATTTTGATAACTAAGAAGAAAGAGACGTACTTTAAGACGTGTAACCAGGAAAACGAAGTTAAAAATATTAATTTCCTGAGGAGATATTTTAAATATACGAATGCATCATACGCCTATAGGTTAAACGTTGGCCAGGGGAATTTGAGAGTTCACTGACTAATAGCCTTAAGAGATCCACAAACTATGGTAAAGGTCCCTAGATACTTTATTCACAAAAAAACAAAAAAATTCCACATCATCGAGATACTCGATTATCCTATCATGGAAACTAGGGCAAGGGGATCCAACCCGACAGTGTTGATTTCAGGGGGACATCCCCCCGCAGCATTGACATTTTCTCCCCCCAGGAGGATTTGAGATTCTACGCTTTTTAATGGTCAAAAAGTGCAATTTCTAACCCCCCCCCACCCGGAACTTTATAATGTCCCCCCCGAAGCCGCAGAACCCCCCCCCCCCCTCAGAAAAAATGTCTGAATTCAACACTGCAACCTGGGAAATAAAGTATAGATGAAAACTATTTTTTAAATTGAAGCTCTAATAGATTTTTACATCTATACTAATAAAACAGTTTCGTTCTGTGTGTCTGGAAATGGCTAGCAAAATCTACAGCACCAATTTATATCAAGATCTAATTGAATCTAAAGTTTTATTAAATTCCGTGCATTAGTTCTTGAAAGAGAGAACCCACAAATTCTTTTTCACATACAGGGTTGGGTTGGGTTGAGTATTGACGGCCAAATATCTACACATGGGATATAGGCCCGGGGGGGGTGCCCTTCGTGGGGGTCTTTCTAAGGGAACCTAACCCGTATTTACGCATGGATAAATCCACGGCTCGAAGAAAACCACGAAAACTCCGAACGATTAGGCCGACGGGCGCGATTGGGATCGAACCCAGCACCTCCCGTCTACCAGCTTCGAGAGCACAACCTCTCAGCCACTCTTTTTTTTTTTTTTCACATACAGACACACAGATACACACACAGAGACAGACAGACTTCCAGACAGACATTTTCTAAAAAAGTCAAATCGTGTTCAGGACCTTATAAAACATGCATAAATCCGTCAAAAACTGGAAGTCAAAATGTTCATGAATCTAAAACTTTCTTCTTGTAAAGATAGAAGAAAATAAAAATAGAAGAAGCAGAGGAAAAGGGAAATTCAGTGATCTCTTATTTAAAACTCTCTTCTACGAAAGTGTAATTCTAGTAATCGGCATCTTCCAAAATGTGCAAACGTTGAAAGATAGATGCGAAAAACCGCTCTGCCAGCGGTCAGAGGTCAAACTGAAATTTTAAATTATGGACCCAGAAGTCTACATGTGAGTGGCTTCTGGTGAAGCCTTTTCTTTCCGATATCGTTCTGCTATACATCATTCTTCACGTCTCTCTTGGGTTGTTGAAGAAAAAACAGAGGAAGTCAACACATTTGGATGTGAGAGAACTTAGATCAAAATACTCAGAAAACTAGCATTAGACTTCAAGAGAAAATTATCAAAATTTGCATTCGCATTTTTTTAAAACCGGCGCTTCAACTTACGGCTTGTTGACAGATACATGCTGGCTGCTTTTGCTGCGATCTGTATACATCATATGCCTGGTAATGGATTGAACGAACGATTCACATATGCAATGAATCTGGGTACATTTCTTTTTTTTTTCTTTTTTTTTAATATCGGAAAGTGTTAGTGATGAACAAATTTCTACTTTGATTTTCACTTAATGAATATATACCGCTAAATTTATATGAAATTGTCGTGCACTGAATTTATTCAATCTGTTTAATTCTGACAAATAAGTATTATGTTATCTTAGATATTGTGATTTTGAACTATGATAAAAAAAAACTAACTTCTAAATTAATATAATTTATCTTTATTTTAAAACTATACATAAAATGTGTTTATTTGTGTACCATAACATATTTAAAACATTTGCGAACATGAAACTCCAATTTTAACTAGACGGATGTGCCAATCCCAAAACTTTCTTCTATCTCACTCAGGCTTCGAATACACTAAAAAGAATCAACACCAATTTATATCAAGGTCTAACTGAATCGAAAGTTTTATTCAATTACGTTGATTAGTTCTTGAGATATGACTGTCGCTAAAATCGTGTAAATCCTGCAAAATGAAGCATAGCAGTGCCACCTGTTGGGAAATTTAGACCAAAACCTAATCAACACCAATTTATATCAAGGTCTAACTGAATCGAAAGTTTTATTCAATTACGTGGATTAGTTCTTGAGATATGACTGTCGCTAAAATCGTGTAAATCCTGCAAAATGAAGCATAGCAGTGCCACCTGTTGGGAAATTTAGACCAAAACCTAATCAACACCAATTTATATCAAGGTCTAACTGAATCGAAAGTTTTATTCAATTACGTGGATTAGTTCTTGAGATATGACTGTCGCTAAAATCGTGTAAATCCTGCAAAATGAAGCATAGCAGTGCCACCTGTTGGGAAATTTAGACCAAAACCTAATCAACACCAATTTATATCAAGGTCTAACTGAATCGAAAGTTTTATTCAATTACGTGGATTAGTTCTTGAGATATGACTGTCTGTAAAATCGTGTAAATCCTGCAAAATGAAGCATAGCAGTGCCACCTGTTGGGAATTTAGACCAAAACCTAATCAGCAACACTTATGTCAACGTTTAACTGAATCTGAAGTTTGATGAATATCCGTGCATTAGTTCTTGAGATATAGTTACCTGATAATAATAAAAAAGTAGCACAGCAGTGCCACCTGTTGGGCTATTTACACCAAAACGTAATCAGCATCTATCTATGTCAAGGTCTAACAGAATCTGAAGTTTGATGAAATTCCGTACATTAGTTCTTGAGATAGAGCTATTGAGGAAATCATGAAAAATGCAGCATAGCAGCGTCACCTATTGGGCGATTTTCACCAAACACTAATCAGCACCAATTTATAGGGACTAACTAAATATAATGTTTTATTAAATTTCGTACATTAGTTCTTGAGATAGAGCGCCCACAAAATTTTTGTCACATATAGATTGACAGAGTCACCAACTCACAGACAGACATTTTCTGAAAACAGTCAAATCGTGTTCAGGACCTTCTAAAACGTATAAATCCGTCGAAAACCGGAAGTTGAACATTTTCATGAATCCAATACTTTCTTCTTGTAAAGATAGAAGAAAGTAAAAATAATCACCTTATCCCGCTTTATTATTATTATTATTATTATTATTATTTAAATATTTTATAATACTTTTTTGACATATTATTAAATTGTTTTATGAAGGACGCTGTTTTAATTAAGGGAAAATTCAATTCTCAAAATTAGATTTGAAAAAAAAAAATATATATATATATATATATATATATATAATATTAATAATAATAATTATAATAATAATAATAAGACGATTTTAAAACACTTCCTCTGCAATTTTGAATTTCTTGTCACCTTCTGTTTTCTTTCTTTTATCATAATATTCTTCTACGTGTGCCCTATAACTGTAAGGACCAGATTTCCAAATAATTAATTAGTTAAAAAAGTAAATAATATGACATAACAAGTAAATATAGTGTAAAAATGACTATTTGTTTAACATTTTTATTTTATTTTTTAAATATAAACACATAGTCATTAATAGTCAATTTATATTACTGGAAATCCGGTCCGTAATTTTATGAGATGAATCATAAGGATTGTCCATATATAAGATAGAGTCAATTGAAAAACATATGTTGAAGTTTTAGCACATTTTGATCATATTTAATGGGGTATTTAAAAAATTTGGGTATTTGGGTATTTAAAAAACACACACACACACACAAGAAAAAAAACCTTTAAAGATTGCAACTCTGGGAGAGAAATTCTATTTAATGTGAAATGAATACTGTAAATAAAATTGGAAAAATGATATTTTCGTGGATTTTCGGAAATAAAAAAATTGTAAAGCGCAATCATTAAAAAGGTTAAAAATCTCACATATCCTTCAGAAAAACATTTAATATTAAGTCAAAAAGGTATTATAAAATATTCAAATTACAAAAGAGTTGAAAAGTTATCAAATGCCCTTAACTGCAAATTTGACACGAGCTTAAAAAAAGAAAAAAATAGCATAAGATGATATTTTTAAAATGCTTGTGCTAATCTTAACAATAAAGATTTACGACAATTAGCCTATTTTAACAAATGTTACGACAGGAAAGGATAAGTTAACAGAAAGAAAGGTAAATCATTCATTTATACATCTTAAAATGAATACCGTAAAAATGAGCCATGAGAGAGAGAATTAAAAATCTGTTTTCCTTGAACGGACACATATTTACTGTGTATTACATAATATAAATGAATAAACAATTATAAATAAGTAAATAAAATAACATAGCATTATATTGTATATATTGCAAAATTGACAAATATATTATTTTTTTTATTTTAAGTCTGTTACATAAATATATTAAATATTAAAATATGAATCTTTAAAAGTAACTTTTTACTGATTAATACAATATATATATATATATATATATATATATAACTAACATCGACTACCATATTTATTTATTTATTTATTTTTGAAAATAAGATGTTTCTTTCTACAATATATAAAATTCAACATTATACGCAGTTTATATATAATGTTAATGATTTTCATAACCGAATAAGAAATGCAAAGGGAAAAGGGAAATCTACATGACGTGGAGGAATAATGCAGTCCTTTTATTTCCCCTTTTTCTTCACTGCTCATAGGAAGGGGAATTTTGTCTAAGTTCTAGAAGTCGTTTTCTCTCCAGACGGTTGTGTAGTTTTATGTAGGAGCATATAAATAACAGCTAAACCAATCTGCTAAAAAAATAGTTAAACACGTTTTCCAGCAATTTTAGAGCGATTTTAGCGATTTCATCGCCAACATCGGTTATGAACCCGATTATGGAAGATTAGACGAATAATACAACTACTACTAATGAAAGCGAATTCATTAAATATTTATTTTTACTTTTACTTTGTTCTTGTTAAGTATTCAAAATATCATTACATACACTTAAATCTGTGTTAAACCTAAATAAATTTATAAAATATAAACGAACGAGATAACTCGTTCTTGATAGTCAGAAGGCAGTAAGAAGGATCGTTGTACGAACTTTATAGCTATGACCATATAGATAGGCTATATATATATATAGATAGATCAAACTTTATATTGCATGGCCTGTTCAGGTGATATGATGTGCAGTGCCGCAGCTACTCTATTTGACGATTACCGTAATTTTATGTGCGTTCGTAATTATATGAACACGTAACACCTAATATCGTTGTCCTGTCTGTCCATCTGTCCGTCTGTCCGCATACAACAGCGTAAAATCTACCCAACCGAATGGTTGAAAATTTAATATATATATATAAATGTTGCAGAATTTTGCCGAGTTATTTCAAATTTTATGAAAATTGAATCAAAACTTAAAAAGATATTAATAAAAGTTTCCTTCATTCAATTAAATCCTATCATCGAAATTAATTCAACGGTATCCCATGATAGGAAATGTTTCTTAGGTTGCCATGGTGATTACATCCTATTTAAAATGGAGTCATATCATTTCAGTAATTTCTGAATTTAAAAACCGAATTTGTATGCTAAAAATGGTTAATTATAGCAATCCCATAATCTACCGACAGTTTTTTGGATAGATGTTTCCGGAGGAATAGATATTAAATGGAAAAAAGCCTAAATATGGATTTCAAGTTCTGAAATTTTCAAAGCTAGGCTTAAGTTTCCCATTGGAATATAACATTCACAAAAGATAAAATTTTTTCAACTTAAAATGTAGTTAGTTTGTTACGGAAATTAATCATATCATAATAACAACGACATAATTCATTTCACTGAAATAATAAGAATGATTTTTTACATTGTCTTGTATTGGATATTTGCACATAGTATAATTTTAGTGTAACAGAATTGCAATTAATTGTTTGTAAAAGTGTATTGAAACTTAATTTCATAAAATAAAATTAATATCGATAATATGAATATTTGCACATAAAATAAATTTTGTATTGATGCATTTTTGCATAAGAGTGCAACAGCTATTGTACCAAGATCTGAATATTTATAAAACTAATTATAGTACGAACGCACCTCATTTGTCACGTTTGACGTATAATTTCCAACTTGTTTTCTTTTTCCTTCTACGTGTCGCCGATACCTCAGTTGTAATGACTGACACACAGATAAAGCGCCTATCAGACTTGGCGCCCGGTGCCGTGTCACCACGTGCATCACCTTTGTTGCGGTTCTAAGGATATTTTATGTTCCATTTTTTATCCAACTCTGCACATTACAAAAATTTTTCTTTCTTCTCTTGTTATATTCCTATATGATGTTTCATTGCAAGATTGCAACTTTTTCTTTTATTCAGACTGCTCGATTGCCACCACTTTCTGAAACAGTAAAATTCGCATTATTTTTGCATTATTTAATCTGTCATTAAATGAGGTGAATAATATTACTTCCAAAAACGGTGACAATCAATCAATATGAATAATAATTAAAAAAACAATAGCGTAATGGCAAAACTCTCTGATAATTTGAGGCGCTTATGTACTAAATTTCCTGTTTTTATATTAATTTGATTATAAGTTTGAAAAAAAAACGAAAAAACTATATGTACCTTAAATTTGAGAGCACAATGTGTGATACACTGTAAAAAAACTCAGAAGCGTTTCGGCACAAGGCGGAAAGGTTTCCGGAAATTTATAGTAAACTTTGTGTCCTCAGTTACATGTTATTTCGGAATCGTTACACGTATTTTCGGAAAAATATTCAAAGCGGTGAATACTTTGAAGAAGTCAGAAACGTTACATTCCATTGTTTCCGAACAGGTAGTGTAAAATGTTGGTTACTGAAAAATTCGGAAATGTTACACTCATTCCGTGTAAAGTTTAAAAATGGAATTCGAAATGAATTAATATTTGCGCATGCACATCTACTCCTACCTACTGCACATGTCATTATCACGTGATTTGTATTGTTCTTGAGAGGAAAGACATAGCTTAAAACAGATGCAGATGCAACGCATTTATAGGAGCTGTAAGTATTCTGTTTTATAATTTCTTTTATTTGAGAGAATGATATGCTTTTTTTAAAAGAATTAATATCATCATATTCTATTTTACTGCATATTAATATTACATTTGCAGTTAATCTTTTATTGTACATACAAAGTTAAATAACTCGTTCGATTGTTTCTTTATACTCTTGTTCCATGAATCTATAATAAATATTAGATATTTGATTGATGAATAATAATGCAGTACTAGTATTAATGAAGCACAGATAGCACCGTTTGTTACGTCTTTAACATCTTTTCGTTTTGAGATTGATTCCGTTTCATAACTTTTCTAAAGATGAAATATATCGTTTATATGACAGAAGAAATTCCTAATTTCGTTTATACTATACGTTTTTCCTTCATTTTTTAAGAATCAGATATTTATAAATAAATATAATTAAAAAATCGATTTATAAATCTATAAATAATTCTTTTTTAAAATCCGGTCTCGTGAATTCCAATCTGTAAATAGATACATATACATTTTGAAAATGCTTTATTTCCCAAAATAGATGTACTATTTTTATTACCTTTAAATAAATATAATTTTTAATCTTGTTAGTAGAGATATTATGTCAAAGGATTTCGTATCTCTACATAATTATTTTATTTCATGAACTGTATACTTATAAAAAGATATATATTTTCTCAGGTTATCTCAGCCCTTCTCAAGTTATACGAGTAAAATAATACCTTTAAATGAATCTATTTAAAAGCATGATAACTGTAAAACACTATATTAAAAATATTTACAAATATAGACAAAACATTTTTAACAATATATCTATTTATAAGTATACAATTCGTGAAAATAAAATAATTACCACAGATATAAAATATTTTGGAATAGTATATCTATTTACAAAATTAATTTTTTTTTGAAAGGTATTACTAAAATATATCTATTTATAAGTATACGGAAATTAAACATTTTCATTGTATCTATTTAGAGGATGGAACTCATGAGGCTGCATTTAAAAAAACAATTATTTATAGATCTATAAATCAAATTTTCAACGTTATTTATTTACAAATATCTGATACTTAAAAATTGAGTGAAAAACGTATAGTGTAAGTGAAATTAGGCATTTGTTCTGTGATATAAAGGATACATTTCATCATTAGAAAAATTATGAATCGGAACCAATATCAAAACGAAAAGATGATAAAGACGTATAAACGGTGCTATCTGTACTTTATTAATACTAGTACTATGTAATATCATCCATCAATCAAATATCTAATATTTATTATAGGTTCATGGAACAAGAGTATAGAGAAACTATCGAACGAGTTATTTTGTATGCACTGCACAACAAAAGATTAACTGCAAATTTAATATTAATATGCAAAAAAATTGAATCGTATAATATTAACTCTTTTAAAAAAGTGCATCGTTCTCCTAAATAAAAGAAATTGTGATACAGCAATACACAGAAACATTTCTGAAACACACACAAATATTTCCGATGTATATACAAACATTTCCGAAATATACGGAAATGTTACTAAATACTTTTCCGAAATATACGGAAACGTTACTATATAATTTTTCGAAATATACGGAAACGTTACTATATAATTTTCCGAAATATAAGGAAACGTTACTACATACTTTTCCGAAATATACGGAAACGTTACCATATATAGTTTTCCGAAATATGCGGAAACATAACAGAACCGACGGGCCACCAGATAGAGTAACGTTTCCGAGTTTGTTTGTTTTTTACACTGTAGAATAAGAGTAACAAGTATAGCTTTAGCGTTTCAATATGCTAATTTTTTGTCTGTTATATTAAAAAAAAAATTATATTACAATGATACCCAAAAACTTACAATATATATCTATAATTCTATACAGGGTGTCCCAAAATGGTTCAAAATCGCTTTCATTTTTAAACTGATGGAGATAAGTACGCTGTAAAAAGTGACAGATGTTTCGTAAACTGGGAAAATATGCTATAACCACGAACGAAAATACACAATAAGCCTTTCTTAGTTATCTACGATTCCATAAAGCGTTTATTTCAAGAAATCTCAAAAATCAATATATTTTTGAGATTTAAAGAAGCATTTATAAAAACAAAGTTTCTTTTGCTGCCACTAATTTTCGGAAACATTTCAGAATAGGTTTTATAGAGTAATTAATCAGTCTCAACTTGGAATATAGGTTTTTCTGACGTCAATTCTGAAGTAAGCATTTCCCATGTTTTACAGACAAACAATATAAAAACCAGCATTAACATTAACAGTAAACATACTTTGCAGGGTGTCGCAAAAAAATTCATAACATCTCTCATTTTTCACCTGTTGCAAATAAGTACACTGTGAAAAGTGACAGATGTTTCGTAAGCCAGGAATATATAATATAACCCCAAACAAAAATATACAATAACCCTTTCTGAGCTACCTACGATTTCGTAAAGCGTACTTTATTTCAAGAAACCTCAAAAATCAATATATTCTTGAGATTTAAAGACGCATTTATAAAAACAAAGTTTCTTTTGCTGCCCCTAATTTTCGCAAATTTTTCCGAATAGGTTTTGTAGTGTAATTAATCACTCTCAACTTGGAATATAGGTTTTTCTTATGTCAATTCTGAAGTAAGCATTTTCCATGCACTGTAAAAAAAAAAAAACTCGGAAACGTTACTCTATCTGGTGGGGCAGCAATGTGGCCCATTGATTCTGTTATGTTTCCGCATATTTCGGAAAAGTATATAGTAACGTTTCCGTATATTTCGGAAAAGTATATAGTAACGTTTCCGTATATTTCGGAACAGTATATAGTAACGCTTCCGTATATTTCGGAAATGTTTCTACACATTTCGGAAATGTTTGTGTATATACCGGAAATGTTTTTGTGTGTTTCAGAAATGTTTCTGTGTGTTTTAGAAATGTTTCTGTGTATTTCTGTATCATAATTTCTTTTATTTAGGAGAACGATACTTTTTTAAAAGAGTTACTATTATACGATTGAATTTTATTGCATATTAATATGAAATTTGCAGTTAATCTTTTGTTGTGCATACAAAATAACTCGTTCGATAGTTTCTCTATACTCTTGTTCCATGAATCTATAATAAATATTAGATATTTGATCGGTGGGTGATATTACATAGTACTAGTATTAATGAAGCACAGATAGCACCGTTTATACGTCTTTATCATCTTTCGTTTTGATATTGGTTATGATTCATAACTTTTATAATGATGAAATGTATCCTTTATATGACAGAACAAATTCCTAATTTCACTTATACTATAGGTTTTTCACTCAGTTTTTATGAATCAGATATTTGTAAATAAATAGCGTTGAAAATTTGATTTATAGATCTATAAATAATTCTTTTTTTAAATGCAGCCTCATGAGTTCCATCCTCTAAATAGATACATACTGGAAATGTTTAATTTCCGTATACTTATAAATAGATAGATTTTAATAATACCTTTCAAAAAAAAAATTTTAATCTTGTAAATAGATATAGTATTTCAAAATATCTTATATCTGTGGTAATTATTTTATTTTCATGAATTGTATACTTATAAATAGATATATTGTTAAAAATGTTTTGTCTATTTGTAAATATTTTTAATATAGTGTTTTACAATTATCATGCTTTTAAATAGATTCATTTAAAGGTGGTATTATTTTACTCGCATAACTTCAAAAGTGCTGAGATAACCTGAGAAAATACATATCTTTTTATAAGTAATACAGTTCATGAAATAAAATAATTATTTACAGATACGAAATCCTTTGACATAGTATCTCTACTTACAAGATTAAAATATATATTTATTTAAAGGTATTAAAAATAATACGTCTATTTTGGGAAATAAAGCATTTTCATAATGTATATGTATCTATTTACAGAATGGAATTCACGAGACCGGATTTAAAAAAAAGAATTATTTATAGATTTATAAATCGAATTTTCAATTATATTTATTTATAAATGTCTGATTCTTAAAAAATGAAGAAAAAACGTATAGTATAAGTGAAATTAGGAATTTGTTCTGTCATATAAAAGGATACATTTCATCATTAGAAAAGTTATGAATCGGAACCAATATCAAAACGAAAAGATGATAAAGACATATAAACGGTGCTATCTGTACTTTATTAATACTAGTACTATGTAATATCATACATCAATCAAATATCTTATATTTATTATAGATTCATGGAACAAGAGTATAGAAAAACAATCGAACGAGTTATTTTGTATGTACAACAAAATATTAACTGCAAATTTAATATTAATATGCAATAAAATTGGAATCGTGTAATATTAACTATTTTAAAAAAGTGCATCGTTCTCCTAAATAAAAGAAACTGTGATACAGAGATACACAGAAACATTTCCGAAACACACAGAAACATTTCTGAAAAACACACAGACATTTCCGATGTATACACAAAGATTTCCGAAATATACGGAAATGTTACTAAATACTTTTCCGAAATATACGGAAAAGTTACTATGTAATTTTCTGAAATATACGGAAACGTTACTATATAATTTTCCGAAATATATGGAAACGTTACTACATACTTTTCCGAAATATACTTAAACGTTACTATATACTTTTCCGAAATATGCGGAAACATAACAGAACCGACGGGCCACATTTGCTGAAACCAGATAGAGTAATGTTTGCGAGTTTTTTTTTTTTTTTTTTTTTTTTTTTTACACTGTAGAATAAGAGTAACAAGTATAGCTTTAGCGTTTCAATATGCTAATTTTTTTGTCTATTATACTTTTAAAAAATTATATTACAATGATACCCAAAAACTTACAATATATATCCATAATTCTATACAGGGTGTCCCAAAAAGATTCAAAATCGCTTTCATTTTTTAAACTGTTGGAGATAAGTACGCTGTAAAAAGTGACAGATGTTTCGTAAACTAGGAAAATATGCTATATCCACGAACGAAAATACACAATAAGCCTTTCTTAGTTATTTACGATTCCATAAAGCGTTTATTTCAAGAAATCTCAAAAATCAATATATTTTTGTGATTTAAAGAAGTATTTATAAAAACAAAGTTTCTTTTGCTGCCAATAATTTTCGGAAACATTTCAGAATAGGTTGTATAGAGTAATTAATCACTCTCAATTTGGAATATAGGTTTTTCTGACGTCAATTCTGAAGTAAGCATTTTCCATGTTTTACAGACGAACATAATACAAAAAACAGCAATAACATTAACAGTAAACATACTATGCAGGGTGTCCCAAAAAATTCATAACATCTCTCATTTTTCACCTGTTGCAAATAAGTACACTGTGAAAAGTGACAGATGCTTCGTAAACTAGGAATATATAATATAACACTGAACGAAAATATACAATAACCCTTTTTGGGTTATCTACGATTCCGTAAAGCGTACTTTATTTCAAGAAACCTCAAAAATAAATATATTTTTGAGATTTAAAGAAGCATTTATAAAAGCAAACTTTCTTTCGCTGCCACTAATTTTCGGAAACATAATGAATTAACAGCAATGACATTTACAACAAATATACTATGCAGGGTATCCCAAAAAGATTCAAAATAGCTTTCATTTTTTAACTGTTGGGGATAAGTATTCTGTAAAAAGTGACAAATGTATCGTAAACTACAAAACTATAATATAACCCCGAACGAAAATATACAATAACGCTTTCTCAGTTATCTACGATTCCGTAAAGCGTACTTTATTTTAAGAAACCTCAAAAATAAATATATTTTTGAGATTTAAAGAAGCATTTATAAAAGCAAAGTTTCTTTTGCTGCCACTAATTTTCGGAAACGTTTCCGAGTAGGTTTTATAGTGTAATTAATTACTCTTAACCCGGAACATAGGTTTTTCTAATGTCAATTCTCAAGTGAGAATTTTGCATGTTTTACAGACAAACATGATCAATTAACAGCATTAACATTAACAATAAAAATAATATGATTTTGTTATTTTTAAGTACGCAGCTAAAAACGCTATATGAGAATTGATAACATCCTAAAAACAGATATTCAGGTTTGACAGACTGGTTAATACACTTTAAAATCTACTCGGAAAAGTTTCCGAAAATCAGTGGCAACAAAAGAAACTTTGTTTTTATAAATACATTTTAAATCTCAAAAATATATTGATTTTTCATGTTTCGAAATATAAAGCAAGCTTTTCGTAATCATCAGTAACATGGGATGTGGTATTGTACATTTTCGTACCTTTAAATTATATTTGTTGCAGAAGATATCACTGCTTATTTGAAATAAATAATTAAATTTGAAAAACTTAATTAATATGTGTTTAGAAACTAAAACTACCAATAATTAAATGATAACGTTTTAACCATTTAATGCGATTTCAGAAGAAAATCAATTAATGTTACCAAACACTTCTAAATCTCAAGAATAGTAGTCTATCAGCATTTTGAAATTTGGTTTAATATAACAGTCATGAATAAAATCATGAATATATTTCAACCAGAGTCAAAAGAAAAGATTGAATAGTTGCATCAATTACACAAGAAATTTCAATGTAAAAACAAATTCCGTGGAAAAACGGAAAATACACTGGCAGCAAAGTTGTCATCTACACTGTAAAAAATGACCAATGTTTCTTATTTTATGAAAATATACTATAACCACGCGAATGAAAATATAATATAATCTTCCGAGTTATCCGAAATTTCGAATAGCATGTTCCATTGTCTTTTGAATCCCCAGAAACCAATACATTTCCAAAATTTAAAGAATTAAAAAAAAAAAAGTATTTTTATCTGCCTGTATTTTTCAAAAACGTTTCCGAAGGGTTTTTATAGTGTATTAATTAGTGTCCTCAGCCAGGAATACCTGTTTTCGAATGTCATCCGTTCTCAAGTAAACGTTTTCAGCCGCAGAAGTTAATTTATACATGAAATAGTAAAGAAATAATCTTAATTTTAATGTTATTGTTAACGCTGTTAATTTTGCATGTTTGTCTGTTAAACATTTCTTTGAGCATGAAAATGTTTACTTCAGAATTGATAGCATTCGAAAAACAGGTATTCCAGGCTGAGGAAACTAATTAATACACTATAAAAACCCTTCGGAAACGTTTTTGAAAAATACGGGCAGCGAAAAATACCTTGTTTTTATAAATAATTCTTTAAATTTTGGAAATGTATTGGTTTCTGGGGATTCAAAAGACAATGCAACACGCTATTCGGAATTTCGGACAACTCAGAAGATTATATTATATTTTTGTTCGTGGTTATAGTATATTTTTATAAAATAAGAAACATTGGTTATTTTTTACAGTGTTTTTTTGAAAGAAATGTAAGCAATAGCGCAATATTAAAAAAAAAATCTAAATAATAATAATAATAATATATACTTATCAAACCCGTTTTCTACCGTCTTGTCTCCTCCGGATTTGAACGTCGACTCGCGCCGTTAGACAATGAATGTGAGGAATAAGAAATAGAATTACTTTTCGTTAACTGGCTGCATCGTTCCACAGTTGAATAATCAAAAGGTTCCAACAACCTGTTATTTTTATAACGTATAAATACGCTATGTAATCATCGCTATATAAACAGAATGTTCAAAATAATTTTGGAAGTAAGTATAGACGCTGTTTATTGTTGAGATGAAGCTACACCATTAAATAAGTTTACATGATTAAACTACATTTTAGCCCGACAAAAAATTACCTAGTTATGATACTTTGAATTTCATGCAAATTCAGATTTTCTGATACTAAAAAAACTTTTTCCATTTTTAGCGACTCAAATGTTGAAATTTCATAAAATGTTAAGTATCATAACTCGGTAAGTGTTGGTCATTGAAGAATAAATTTGTATTGTTTTACTTTTTAGAACACTTAAAAACTTTTCTAAATAAAACCTATAGGACCCAGGCATTGTATAAACATATTTTTTAATTTCTTAACCATTTTAACGTAAATCGATTTTTATATGACGCAAAACAAAGTTTGAGACATTTTTAAAATTAGAACTGTACCTCTAAAACTAACAGTTTAGAAATTAGCTATTGGTAAACGCATATCCAAAGCGAATCCCACAAATATTATTTATACACTTATAATCAAATGCAATTCATCTTAACAAATTTTCAACGATTTTCAAATTAATTACATTTGTATTAAAATTAAGTTACCGCACAACTTATTCGATGCTATTTTCTTTCTTTCTTTCTTTCAGTTTTTTTTTTTCAGTAAAATTAAATCACAGAAAAAAAATTCATCTCTCATTTTAGGTAGATTTGTTAAAAAAATACTACCTATTACATTCTCCCCTAAATTGGAATTTCTGAAATTTTTTTGCAGATCTACACCGATTATGACTCCTAGAACCCAAAACACCATCACACACACACAAAAAAACTCACCAGTTCAAAAATGTATCTGTCTATCTATCTGTATATCTATCTATCTCTCTATATCACTTTTTTATGGACACAATAACTTCTATAATTCTGCATAAATCTTTTCCAGACTCATACATAAAGTCAAGGGACATAAAATCTCAGTCAAGTTCCTTAATGGGCAAAATCGAACCTAGGGGGGTGGGGGGGGGGGGGCTTTTTGTGAAAAAAAAACCCATAACTTCTTAATTTTGATATATATTGAATACGTTTAAAGTGACTATTACTTCTAGGAAAAGTGTCAAAAATTTATGTATGACAGATTTTTGATTTCATTAAAAATGCCCCCAAGGGGGGGGGGGAGGAATAGGGGTTTCAGAAGAAAAAAATCATAACATCGCCAACTCAAAAGATATCAAATCCGCTTAAATTTATTATAAATCTTCTTAATATTATCTACAACTTTTATATTGACAAGTTTTTTTATAGGACCAACTCTTACGGCAAAAATAAATAAATAAAATAAAATAAAACAAATAATCCCTGCTAGCTCCACCTACAGGCAGAGGTATATTTCGAAGTCACGGTCCCAACTGCCGCATCATGGCAAATAGGTCCTTCTCCTGCAATTTCCAATAAACAGGCGCCCTACGGTCTGCGTCTTCGAAATCCACCTGTGCCTGTAGGCCGAGCCGTCAGGGATTTTTCTGAAAACGCAGTAATGACAAAGCAAATAAATAAATAAATAAATAAAAATAAAAATAAATAATTAGAAACACATACCCCCCCCCCCCCCCCTTTCTCAAAAAAAGCGCCAGAATAAACCTCCATACTCTATGATCTTAAACATTCAAATTTCAAAGAAACCAACATCCAGTAAACACGCCTTCTAAAGATGACTGCTTCACTAATTCTACCAAAATGCAACGGGATCGAAATTAAAAAGCACCTTCCCAATCCATCCTTACTAAAGAAAATCTTTTACTTTTCATTCCAAAAAAAAAAAAAACCTACTAATACAAATGATTTCATGAAACTCTATGCATCAACACAACAAATTACAATCTTTTTAAGTTACATCACTGTAAGCATTTAAAATGTTTTTTTTTATTCGCACTGAACGGAAGCAGTTACATTATTAAAATAAAAAATAACCATTATTTGCAATAAAATAACTGTCTAAACGGTTTCTTGTAACTCTAAGAGCTACATAGATTACAATTTGACGAATGACGAGAGTCAAAAAACGAAGGGGATTCTGATGCGTTGCTCGTAAGCAAAGTTTCTCAACCAATAAGGTCTATTGCAATTTCTGTTTCACTTAAAGATTTTGTACTTCGGTTTCATTTGTTGGTTGCGATTTCATTTTGCTTGTTTTTTTTTTCGCTTTGATACTTTCCTAAACGTTTAAAATAGGACATTTTTTATTCGAAAAAAAAATAAAGCCTTTTTTAAAATTGAAATAAGAAAACAAATTTCGTAAATTTTATTTTTAGTATAATTTAAAAATGTATAAATTACTATTTTTTCAGCTTAAAAAAAAATACTTTGCAGATAACGCATTCCAAATTTAACAGGGACTTTCCATTAATGTGTTACCAAATAACAAACTGTAAAACAACACTGTTATTTATCCTAATACGTTAAATACTGCCCATCACTAATGGATGCTAAGTCCCCTACACCAACTGACAACATTTGATGTCTTGGTTGTAGGCCAAAAAATTAATTACGAAAATTTCCGTTTTTAGATTTCAACAAGTAAGAATAAAAACGGAATTTTCCGTTTTTTTTTTTCCCTGTTAAAATTCAAAAAATTCGTATAGAATGACGTGTATGTATACAGATTTTTTATATTACAGTGTTATTGAAAATTCTTTTACTCATTTTATACAATATTTTCAAATAAAATTGTTCATATAATAAATTATAACACCTTGTAATAATATATTTCTTTTAAATGCTAAAAGGTGTAAATTAACAACATAATACAAATTAAAATAACTTTTATTAGGTTTGTTACATGTTACATGTTTTACATGTCACTCCGAGTCTCATTTGTTTTTGAAAATTACTCGGAGTGAGTTGAAACATGTAAAACAAACCTAATAAAAGTTATTTTAATTTGTATTATGTTGTTAATTTACACCTTATAGCATTTAAAATAAATATAAAATTGTCCATTACAAAAAATAATTATAATTATAGCAATCCTTATTCGAAACAGACATTTTATGGGAACAATGAGAAATTTACTTTGCAATTCATCTCCAAAACTTTCAAAATATGATGTTTTAAAGGATTTTCGAGACTTGAAAATTACGAAAAAATGATCATTATGCAGGGCCGTAGCAACTGCCTCCCCATTTGGGGGTGGGGGGGGGGGGGAGCTCGGAAAGTCAGCGACTCAACAGTAAGCTATCTGAGCCGAATAATGAAGTTTGTTAACGTATAAAATTATTCTAACACTATTTTTAATAATATTTTAATTTATATTTTATTCAGATTCATTTTTTATTAAAGATCTTTGTCAAATTTTGAAAAAAGTATGGATTAAGAATTATTATTTTACTTTTTGGTATTGCGTTACTTCTTACTATTACTTCCTTCAACCAAAACAGATATGCACTTACTTCTTTTTAAATGTGCCCAGATTAAAAAGAAAAAAAAAAGGTTCTAAATTATTTTTTAAAAATAAAATGGTATTTTAATCTTATTTGGGACCCCTCATAGCGTGAGGAAAAGGTGGTGCCCAAATTTTCAGTTTCCAATTTCGTTTCATTCAAAGGTTTAAAAGATTTCTTTTTAATCCCGCTTGGGACCCCAACATGAGGGGTTCCGTGTGTATTGCACTTGTCGCCTATCCTCTTATGTCCATGCTGTTTCTCTTTTAGGCAGATTTCGTAAGAAATACTACCTATTAAATTCTCCCCTATGTTGGAATTTCTGGAAAACTTTTGCAGATCTACGCCGATCATGACTCCCGGAACCCAAAACCAACCCTAGTTCAAAACTATATATCACATTTTTATGGACACGATAACTTCAATAATTCTGCACAAATCTCTTCCAAACTGATACATAAAATCAAGGGCCATAAAGTCAAGTTCGTTAATGGGCAAAATCGAATCAAGAGGGGGCGGAATGGGGGGCTTTATGTGAAAACCGGAAAAAAACCATAACTTCTTAATTATGATAGGTATCGAATCCGTTTAAAGTTATTATTACTTCTAGGAAAAGGGGTCTTTAGGAAAAGGGATTATTACTTCTAGATATCATTAAAAATGGACTCAAGGGGGGGAGAGGGATAGGGGTTTAAGAAGAAAAAAATTCATAACTTTGTCAATTCATAAGATATCAAATTCGTTTAAATTTATTATAAATCCTATTAATATTATCTACTATTTTTACATTGACAAGTTTTTTATAGAACCAACCCTTACGGCAAAAAATAAATATATAAAATAATATAAAATAAAAACAGAAAAATACTTGCCGGTTCTGCCTACAGACACAAGTAAATTTAAAAGTGGGTGGTCCCAAATGCCGCATCATGGCAAAAATTTCATTTCTTCTGCAATTCCCAATAAACAGGCGCCACACGGTCTGCGTCTTCGAAATGTACCTGTGCCTATAAGCCGAGCCGTCAGAGATTTATTTAATAAGTTTCCTGTATCTCCATAAATTACTAATGCTAATTATATAAATTATATTTTGTAATTATTTAATCTACTAACGGAGTTTCGCTGGTCAGTTTTTCCCAAACGATCGTAGGGTTGAGGGCTCCACTGCCATCGAAGGTGTAAACCTGTGCGAGCTATACTAGCGCTATCTCAAAAGTAACGAACCTTAAATTATTTTGATTTTTCTTCCGACCCCAGATTAAAATGAAAAAGTTCAGTACCATGTCGTTCACGTTATCATCGGAATCAATTTCTTCCTGATGACGACATCAAGTTGGTATTCTTCAAACTTCAGTTTAATCTGAAAACAGCTAAACATACCGGAGAGTTCTTCGATTTCAGAAAAAAGTGAAAAAATCGCCGCAGAATGCGAAAAAAGCAAAATATTCAAAAATCGTACCGAACAGAATGTACTATATTGGCAAAAAGACTGGAACTGGATTATTTTTAGGAATGTCAAAGAATCACCGCAAAACACGACAAAATACTAAAAGCCACATAAAAATTCAAGAAAACTCAAAAATCTCAGTGGACAATTTCTTTTATATTGAAATAAACGATTGAAACCAGGTTATTTCTACATATGTCAAAAACAGTGGCGTAGGTAATTAATGCGCCCCTTGTCACTCGAAAACGTTCTGCCAAACTTGGAGTTTAAAACCATATATTAATTCTTATTTCTATTTAACTCGTTAGCACACGCGCTGGGATAAAATCTACCCCAGCTTACAACTATTACTTAAAAATGTGCGAAAATAGTTCCTGATAATTCTGAGCTTTATAGTACCTTTCAAGCTGAATGATGTCAAGATGTGGCCAAAAAGAATTTACCTCCGGTTGTGTATTTTCCATTCTTTTGTTATAAAAATGTCACGTGGGAGGAAATTTACCCCACGCGTGTTATAACGTAACCCATAATGATAGGAAAATGTTAATGCAAATGTTTATGTAAAAAATATAGTGTGCAAATAATAATATAATTTATCTTTTAAACGTTAACAACTCTTGCACATACAGTTTCTATATATCACTTATATATATATATATATTTTTTCATGGCTGAATTTGGATTGAAAAACCTTTGTATGTAATGATATGCAGAAAAAAATCTTAGTGCGAGATTTTGTTTCTATTTGTTTTGTTTTTTTTAATATAAAAGAACTTTTTATTTTAATTTAAATTACGTCCTTTATTGATTTACAGTTTATTTCAAAATATAAATTTTTGTTTATAATCTAACCGGGGGGAAATTGACACAAGAAGATCCATTGAGGTAAAATTTATCCCGCGCGCGTAGTAACGTAATGGAAAGGGGCGCCTGTGCTGACGGGTTAATCTTATTTCGATATTTATTTGAAAGTCAAACCATTTTAACAAGATATTAAAAGTAAGAAATTCAAATAAATTCCTAAAATGAACTATATTTTTTTTAAGTAAGGAGAACCTACTAATGCGTACTACGAACTGGCCGGGATTTTAGTTTTAACAGCGACAGTATAATTTGCCGCCTTCAGTAACTGATTTTTCTTTCAAGGCTTTCGAAGCATTATATAGAATAGAGGTCTGCACGGGTTTAAATTTCCAGGACCGACTCGTTGAAAAAAAAATTTAATACCCCGTATAAATGTTGAAAGTTCGGCCCAGCCCGGCCCGTGCAAAAAGTTTATTGGTCCGGCCCGGTATAAAAGCAAAAAGTTAGACCCGAGCCGGCCCGTACAATTTTTTTTCGGCCCGGTATAAAATCTGGAATCTCGGCCCGAGCCCAAAACGGTATAAATCTAAAATTCCGTCTTACCGGTTCGAGCCCGGCAAGACTGAATTTCTACAAAACATGCCGAGTTTTCTGAAGCAATATTATCCTACTATTTAAATTATTCAAAAGCACACTTTACTTATGCAGAGATTTTATTTTCAGATCATACTCGAAACATAAAATGTCAACAATATTAATCACCACTTAGACAATTACGTACATAAACACTGCTTAAAAAAACTTTACATCCAAAAAAGTGGAAAATTACATCCAAATAAACATTTAATGAAGAGAAGAAAATGAAGAGAAGAAAAATCAGGAGAGAAGAAAAATCCGCTATAGACAGGTTCCATTCTTAGCATGTACATCGTGTGATATATATATGTATTATATATTTTCGCACGGATTATTGTATTTAT
The DNA here is from genome assembly GCA_963931845.1 of Maratus michaelseni. Lineage (NCBI taxonomy): Eukaryota > Metazoa > Arthropoda > Arachnida > Araneae > Salticidae > Maratus > Maratus michaelseni. The sequence goes on along the minus strand of OZ007599.1, from coordinate 81,593,479 downwards.
TTTGCAAGGATCAAGATATTTTTCCGTTTAAGACAGGTTTTTGTCATAGACAGGTTATATTTTGCAGGTTTTACTTACAGGTTTTTGTTTAGAATTGTATGTACTATTCTTTTAAAAGAATTTTAATTGTACAATAACAACCAACTCCATCTTTGCATTTTTGTCAAAAAATGTTGTGCCGTGTCGCATTTTGCTAATATTTGCACGGGCCAGACCGGACCAATGATTTTTATACGGACTGAGTCGGGACTGGGCCTGAAAATTTCGGTTCGTCCAGACCTCTAGGAAGAATGAAGTCCAAGCTCGGCCCGTGGCTGTAGAAAAAAGTAAGGCCTATCCCGAGTTTCCAGAATGATAATTGGCCCACGGGACCGTGCTGACCTCTAATATAGAATGCTAACAAAGAAGCACAAAACTGTCAATATATTTTTATTTTGAAGTGTCGCATTTGGATTATTATTATTGACAGAAAAGGCTGAAACTTCCAAAATTCAAAGTATCATAACTCTATAAGTTTTGGTCGTACAAAAAAGGAAGTTTTATTCTTTACCTGTAAGAGTACGGAGAAAGTTTTTCAAAATATAACTTATAGGACTCAGGGACCGTATCAAAGATTAAAGTTCGTAACTTTTAAAATATAACTATTTTGACGTAAATATCTTTTTACACTACGAAAAACAAATTTGAAACTTATATGCTTACTGTTTATACTAGATTCTTTCCTCATCACAATCTTTCGTGATTATCGTGTCACTGAAAATCCTGTTAAATGAAAAATTTGACACCGTTATCTAAAAGATGGGATGCTTTTACAGGAAAAGAGGAATCACTGCTTGGTTGAGTTCTGTTGAAACTACAGTCGTTGGGGACTACCGTAATACTTACCCATCATGGATATGCATAATATAAAATATGAAAATAAAACATGCGTAAACTACACTGGTGTGCAAAACTTAAACAACAGACACAAAATGCTAATTTCTGAACACGTGAGTACTCAAGAGGAAATTCTATAAAGAGCAAGTGTAGAAAAGAGGTACTACCCTAACAGCACGGCCAGTCGATGTGAAGTCCCCTTGACGTCACACATGGTTAGAAGTGTCACTATCACTACAGTGAATCAAAATATGGGATATTTCACTGTTTCTTTATTACTCTCAAATGATTGTTAACACTGAAAAGTCACTGTGAATGTCTCTTTGTGATGGGTCACCAGGTGACATTACAATGAAGTCACCTTGTGATTATCAAATCACTGTCAGTTGAAGATACTGTATCATATTCATTTCATATGAATACTTTGAAGTCATTGTGAGCATTGAATTGTGATGAGTCTCCAAATAATGTCACAATGAAGTCGCATGGTGACTTTCAGGTGATCGACACTCCATTGTGAAGTCATCATTGCACTCCCGAGGCTAACGAAAAAGACAGGCTACCGCGGTGCATTCCACTTATCTTTTTTTACAGACCGCTAGAGTGACGTGATGCTCTTTTCGTCCACCTGCATTGGTGCATTCGAGCATCACGTGACTCCGGCGGTCTGTAAAAAAAGATACTTGTAAAGCACCGCGGTAGCCTTTCTTTTTCGATAGCCTCGGCACTCCTTTGTGAAAAGTCACCAGATGATTTCATTTTCTGTCACTTGGGAATTCGTCACAGAACAGCTATCATGATGACTTTACAATGGAGTGCCAAAATGACAGTCACATGAGAGTCACAAGATGACTTCATTGTAAAGTCACCTGGTGACTCGTAAAAAAGCAGCAGTCATGTGGTGACTGTTCAGTGGAGGGACCAAATGAGAGTAAAAATGAAACGAATGAAAGATATCACATTTCTGTTCATTTTAGTGACTGTGACCATTTGTGATGTCAAGAAGACTTCATATCGACTGTCTGTGCTGTTAGGATAGTACCTATTTTCTACTCTTGCTGTTTATAGAATTTCCTTTTGAGTACTCACGTGTTCAGAAATTAGCATTTTGTGTTTGTTGCTTAAGTTTTGCACACTAGTGTACTTATAAAATGCATTGCAATTCGAATAAAATCGGGCTTGATGACGTCATAAACTTTAAATGCTCTATTAGTGAATAGCGGAAAAGAAACATCCTTATAACTCCAAACATAATAATCTTATTAACTAACGGTTTATTGCGTCAGATTAAGCGTCTCATTTACAATTAAAATATATCTTTGAATTGAAATTTGAATGAAATACAGGGTCATGAAAAATCGAAGAGTGTGGGAAATAGGATTACAAATATCTCGGCAATTCATATATCCGATAGACTTCAATCTTTATGCAATTTTTTTTAATCGTCTTTTATATTCAGTCCTTAAAATAAACATTTTCGAAAAATTTCAAATACCTTTTATAAGAACGAATATTTCGAGAGTCCGAAAAAAATAGTTTCGGATAATCGAGGTTACTGAAATTCAATAAGCTTCTTTCCATCATTACTTACTAAGTACATAGCAAATTTCAAGTCTCCATCTCAATTTGTTCGGGAGATAGAGCGTTTACAGACACACAGACATACAGACATACATACAGACACACAGACGGACGACAATTTTTTTTTTTCTAAAGATATGTTTTTCGGAATTTCCAGTGTCGGAAGTCCAAGTAAAAATATATAGAAAATTCCATATAATATGAACTTCAAATTCACCTTATCAAATTTATAAAACACAATGTAAACACATTGATAATTTGTGTTACTAAATAAGTGCAATTGACGTGTAAGTCCGTCAAAAATTATTTTTCGATTTTTAAAACGATTACAAGATTTACCCTATACTAGGTATGATGTGTAAGTAAAAACAATAACATGCGAATTATATGTACTTACGAATGAAAGTGACTTCGTGAATGTTCAGAGCACAGCCACAGCATGAGCAGCTTTCATGAAGACAAATCTATCACTAATGTTATTTTCATATGAAGAGCGATTATTTCTTTTACACTATAGAAAACAAAAGTTTTCACAAACTTAAGATAATGCTGATTGACTAAAAACAAAACAAAACAAAATATTCATTTCCGTTATATATCTAAAATAAATCGTTTCAATTAAAAAATATCCTACTGTCAAAATGTCCTACTGTTGCATTATATTCTAATGCTACAAAAGGAAGACACGATTTCCTCTGTTCGGCCTTCATTCTAATCAAAATAGCATTAAAATGACTTGAAATGGAATAAGAAGTTTTAAGGAAATAAAAACGAAAAGTTTTATTTATTTATTCTGCTAGTTAACCCGCCCGGCTTTGCTCGATCCCATTAAAAAAAAAAAAAAAAAAAAGCACAAAAAGGCGAAAGAACTCTGAAAATCACAATAAAAAATATAAAAACTGCTGCAGGAATTCCTAATAAATTTTACTGAAAAGAGTACAAACTTTGTTATATTGCGATAGAAGATTGAAACCGGATTCCTTTTACTATTGTCTAAAAATCGTAGGAAATCACGAAAAAATGCTAAAATATTAAAAATCCAAAAGGACAAATTTTACTATATTGGGCTATAAGATTAAAACAATATTTCTTGAACGAATTTTGAAAAATCTTTGTGAAATGTGAAAAAACTCTAAAAATTGCATAAAAATTTGCGATAAATCTGAAATTTCCTGTACGAATTCCGAATAAACTTTATTGAAAAAAGGACAGAATTTTCTATATTGGGCTAAAATATTAAAATTGGATGCATTTTACTAAGAGGGAAAATTCGGCTCGAATGGAAAAAATTCCGAAAAGAAAAACCGCTAAAAATTCAAAAATAGCAAAGTTTAATACAGTGAACTAAAACATTGTAACAGGATTTCGTTCACGAATGTCAAAAAATCGGTTTGTTGATTTTATGACGGCCGGTTATTTACTCGAGGGATATAGGCCCTAGGGGAGGATGCCCTCCGTGGGGGCCTTTCTAAGGGATCCTAACCCGTATTTACGGCAAGGTTCGAAGAAAACCACGGAAAACTCCGAACGGTTAGGTCGACGAGCGCGACAGGAGTTTGAACCCAGCACCTCCCGTCTCCAGCTTTGAGAGAAAAACCTCTGAGCCACTGGTGGGGGCCACGCCGTACGTGTCAGCTAGTTTCTCTATAAAATGACTAGTTTTCACGTTTTTATATGCAATAGTTTTTTATTATGAGCCGAGAAACTTCAAAGGTTGTGCTAAATATAATTATGGCAATAGCAGGAACATTTGATATTATTATTATTATTATTATTATTTTAGAATGAGAGATTACAAGAATGTTTAATGCACTAATATACTCATGCAGTATGCAAAGTTTCTTCACATATCATAACCGATCTAATACAATTCAAGATAACATCTAAAACAAGTTTTTAAACTTAGCTAATTTTTTTAATTTAGAAAATATACCACTAATTCGGAATACTAATATTCGGTTTATTTAGTCTGTCATTAGATAAGGTGAATTTACTATTCGAAACTAGTGGTAGATTAAATGCAAAATTCATCTAAATTAGCAATCTGATCTAGCATCAGATTTTTGTTTTCAGTGCAATGCTTTTCATTATATATATATATATATATATATATATATATATATATATATATATATATATATACTAGCTGACCCACCCAGCGTTGCCCGGGCCCTTGATAAAACCAAATTTGTATTATTTTATATATTTTACCCGATTTTGTATGAATTTATATCTTTAATGACAAAATCGCAAAATCGTAAACAAACATTTACTTCTTTTTTCAAGTAGGATCGTTTATAGTTGAAAAAAATTGCTTTTGCTGTCCAAACCCTTTGAAATTTCCAATGGTCGAAATTTCCAATGGAAATTTCCAATAACGGTTTTACAGACCGTTATTTAAAATTACGTCAAAAATATTGTTATCTGGTAGTAAAATAAATATGTTTTCTTTTCGCATCGGGTCCGCAACATAAAAAATAGTATTCATCGTCCGATCACTCTGAAATTTTAGTCGTTTATAAATATAACTGTTTCCAAGTCCTCTATAAAATTATGTAAAAATATATGCATTTTAAATAGTGAAAGCGTTACCCGAAGCCGAGCGTGACCACTGAAAATATCCCGTTATTATGGGTTTTAACCAAAAATATCTCAGAATTTATTTTTTTTTAAATACTTCTTCTCGTCCGAACGCTTCGAAATTGTTGTAAGTGATGTAAATCTGGTCTACCGAAATGTTCTAAAAAGATTGTGTCGAAATACGAACGTTTAGTAACTTTTAGCGTAAGGGAAAAAATCTTCTTGTGAGGTGCGAAATGACCTGCGTTCGCCGGTGTTTGTGAAAGGGTTAAAATCCGTATAAAAAATAATTATACAGTAAACTCCCGACTATCCGGCCCTCCGTACTATCCGGCCTAGTAAAAAAAAGAGGAATATTTCAAAAAGCCTATACAGGCAGGTTCGTGTCCGCGGGAAAGTGCTGAATCACGGCAGGAAGGAACAAGAAGGGATTGCGTAATGCAATGGCAGACAGGAAGGGAGGGGTGGGGTTACGGCTTGATAACCTGTTTCGCCAGTTGTGCTTCGGATGTTAACAAGTACGGAAGCGATTTACCGCTGCTCCTGGTTACGTTCGTATAGTCTTTTTATGTGCTTCGTGTTTATTTATTGAAGATTAACGAAATGGGGGATAAACGGCAAAAGGTTGTAGTGACTAGAGCTCCTATAATACAGGCTGACGCATCCTCGCAGATTTGGGTCTCAAATTGAAGTTCAGTCTAAAAACCAAGCTAATCAGAACCGGTTCAGCCAATCAGAACTGAGTCTTAGGCAACCCCAACTCCGGCTGCGGTAGATTGATGCTGAACTGAGCACGAATAATCCGAAACAAAATGGATATGCGTCAGCTCCTATTATAGGAGTCTTAGTAGTGACTATGGAGGAGAAACTACGTGCTATAAATCGACTGCAGTCTGGGGTAACTGCAAAAACTATTGCTTCGGAGTTAGGAGTTGGTAAAAGTACAGTGGGTGACTGGAAGAAAAATCGAACAGAAATTGAAAAATGGTGTGCTGCCCAAGCCAGTGAAAGTGGAATGAAAAAAAGAAAAACCTTGCTGAAAGGTAAGCATAAAGAAGTCGAGGAAGCTTTATTTTTGTGGCATCAACACTTAAGAGGAAATGGTTTGCCTGTTACTTGGCCGATATTGCAGGAAAAAGCATTGAGATTTTCCCAGCTATTAGAAGGAGAAAATACAGAATTTACTGCCAGTGAAGATGGTTAGATCGCTTTAAAAAACGATTCGGTATTCGTCAAATTACTATAAGTGGCTTTATCTGCTGATAAAGAGGCTGTACCTTTGTTCAAAGACTATCTTGATAAGCTTATTCAACAGAGAGAAATTTCTCGGGAGCAGTTGTACAACTGCGATGAGACCGGTTTAAATTATAAAATGCTCCCTACAAAAACGCTTGCATCAAAGAAAGAAGCCGCTGCTGCGGGGTACAAGAAAAGTAAGGAACGAGTCACCATATTGGCTTGCAGTAATGCAACCGGAAACCATAAGCTTAGGTTGACTTTAATAGGAAAGTCAAACAAACCTAGAGCTTTTAAAAAACTGAAAAATCAAGAATTACTACCCCTATATTACACGCATCAAAAGAAAGCATGGATGAATTCAGAGATCTTTAAAAACTGGTTCCAAAATGAATTCGTACCGACTGTAGACAAACATCTGAAAGATAACAATTTGCCGAGAAAAGCTCTACTAATTCTTGACAACGCACCTTCGCATCCGTCCATTGATGAACTAGCAGATGGAGACATCAAAGCAAAATTTTTACCACCCAATGTGACGGCTATTTGTCAGCCGATGGACCAGGGTGTCCTTGAAATGATAAAGAAAAAGTATCGCCGGCGTCTTCTCTGTTCGTTGATATCAGCGATTGATAACAACGAAGATTACGTAACCACTCTGAAAAAGATTGACATACTAGATGTCATAAGGTGGGTGGCAGAAGCATGGGAAGAAATTCCAAACACAGTAATTGCAAGGTCTTGGAACATTCTTTTGGACCATAAAAGTGGACATACAGCCGTGTGGGAAACTGAAATGGAAGATGAGAACGATAAGCTTCTTATGTTGCTGAAAAATATGCCGGGCTCTGACAATGTCAATGCAGAGGATATTACAGAATGGATGGCAAACGACGAAATTAATGAATTAACTGACAACGATATTGTAGAAATGGTGACGCAGGGAGAACTAACAGAAGAAACAGAAGACGAGGATGGCAGAAAAAATCTCATCCCACATTCAGAAGAATTAAAGACGATTGAAGCAACACTGCAGTACATTAGTCAGCAGGAGGAAGCGACGCCAGCTGATATCATCTGCTTGCGTAAATGGAGGGACATTGCATCGTGGAAGAGGGCTAACAAGGAGAAGCAGTCATCTATCAAGGACTTTTTCAAAAACTAAAAACTGTAAGTTTTGACTCTTTTATCGTATTCAAAACTTTTCATATTTGTGCAATCATTTATAAATAAGCAATAAAATAAGATTTACTCTTCTTTTTACGAATTAAGCTTACGTTTTACTTTAATTTTTTGCTTATTTTGAAACTGTATGTACTGTATATCTAGAATTTATCATAAAATGTGAAACATGTGTTTTTAAAATTATCGCAGGGGGAAAGCAGGAAGTGAGTAAATATTTATAGAACTCCGGCCTATCCGGCTTTTTTGTTATCCGGCCTACCCTTCCGCCACATTAGGCCGGATAGTCGGGAGTTTACTGTACCATCTATTAGAAGAGTGTTTCAGTTCTAAGAGCATTTGTTTTGACTGCATCTCTAAAATTGTGCTAGTGAGGGGCGTTGGCGTACGTGAGAAAAAATAAGCCGGGATAAACGACCCTTTTTCAAATATGTTTTTCAAAGGGTTAACATACTTTTTTTTCGAATTGATTACGGCATCAGAGACCGGAGACGTAAGAGTGCGATCTTTCAGAATATGCTTTTCGTTTTTAAATAAACCAAACGGTTAAGTCGATAGAATTTAAAAACAGAATTGCGAAATAAACGCATTCTTCATGTAAATGGATCTTCATCCTTGTGCGCTGTGGTAAGTCGGGTTCTGGGCATGCGCGAGTTCTGAAAGCCTGCTTGCAAAAAAGAGACGAGTTATTGATCAGTTTTTAATTAATATTTTTGTTAATTTTCAAAGTATTAAAATTCTGAGACTCAGGTGCACCAGGCCAGACCTTGGACTATCCACACGTAAATTTTCAGACTCCTAGGTGGGCTAGATTTTGCTAAACAAATAAACAAACACACACACAGAGAGAACGAATTTTTCTTTTATTAGTATATATATATATATTTATATGTGTGTGTGTGTACTTAGCGCCCTTTTGCATACAGTGCTGGTCAAAATTATAAGGACAAGGCAAAAATCGCCAAATTTTGGCTACATTTGGCCGGAAAATTATGCAAATTTAATGGCGGGAAACCAACGAAAAAATGAAGAATATTTTTATAAGTTTTTATGGAAATATGTGGAAAATTCATATTCATAAAATGTATTATGGATTTATACAACCATGTGATATAGATAAAATTATAAGAACAACTGTAGTTGTGTGTTCTAAAAAGTAAAATTTGCATGTTTTTTGTTCTGCACACGAAACTCCCAGACGATATAAATGCGTAGTAAGCGTTTGTGATCGTCATATTCGGTTTTTCAATCATGCCACTAGTTACAACGCTTCCGGAGTTTGAGAAAGGAAAGGGGATGCATTTAAAAGTTCAAGACTTTCTGTACGTCAAATTGCGACAAAGCTTAATAGGCCAAGAACGGTTATTTACAAATATCTTAAAAATCCCGGTAAATATGGACGGCAAAGACATAAAGGCAAGCCGTCTTCTGTTTCTGTACGGGAGAAAATAATGATAATAAAGCGAGCTTGCACAAGAAAAAAAAAAACTAAAACAGAAATGAAACGTGAATTGAACTTAGAATGCAGCGCTCGAACTGTTCGACGTGCTTTACAAAAAAGAAAAAACAAGCTTGTCCACACACTGTTAAAACTGGAGGTGATAAACCGGTGCCATTTGGGACCTCGAGGTGATTTGACGGAGCCAGTTGGTACCTTAAAGTGCCATCGAGGCTTGAAAATGTGTTTGGGGTGCCAAATCGCCTCTCACTGTGTGTTTGAAGCGAATTAAGGTGCCTTGCACTTTGTATTGGCACCCGACAGGGAAACTGGCGCTTGCGCACGCGCATGTGCCGGGTTCCCCCTTCTTCTCGACGGCATCAACTAGATGGTGAACAGTAGAGAAAAGTAATGGCTGCCTTTGAGAATCGCAGCGCACACAAACACGTGCCGCGTGATATGATATTTCAATCTCATTAATACCACAGACAATAGAATCCTTATATTCTATCTTGAAGTTTTTATCATTTTCCTTACTGAATTCAATGTGAAAATGAATCAACACCTTGTATTTCATGATTCAAAACAATAAATACAATTGCTAGACAAGGGGGGGGGGGGGCTGTGCACAATGGATTGGGAATGCTTTCCCTTGTGGGGTGCCGTTGGGCACTTTGGAGTAGGGGTGCCATTGCTTCCCCTAGGGTATCATTATTTCACCCCCTGGAGCACCCTGAATTAGGGGTGCCATCTCAGAGGAATAATCTACTAGAGGCCACATCTCTTTGTTATATTGTTGAAAATCCGGTTTCAGGATCAGCTCGGATTGGCGCTTTAAAAAATGTCTGTTTTGGCGGTGATCGCTTTCTTGGCAACTTCGATTTCATTCTCGCAATAAAAATAAACGTAAACAAACCAAAACGAAACTGTTGCTCCTTCTAGGATTTAATGTCAAAGAGGAAGGATAGAAATAAGTTATGAGAGTCCCACCCATGGTGAAAAAAGGATTGTTTAATCTTCTGGATGGATTTTCTTTTTCTGTTTTTGCTGCTGTATTTTATTTTAATGTTATAAAATGGCTTTGTCCTTGTAATAAATGTTACTTAAATTATATTTTTTTTTTATTAGTAATATAAGATATTAAGTACGATAACACAAATTATTTCGAGATTTCTGCTTGGAAAGCTTCAATCTGACACAATCATTTCACGAAATGTAACAAATTAATGTCATTTTTTTTTAATTCTAAAAATGCATTAAATTTAGCAGGCATTATTAAAATAACAGAAAATCGAACAGTATTTACAGTATCTTTTTTTTTTTCTTACAAAAGTGAAGAATTTGTGGAAAGTTAGCAGTGGCTTGTTATAAAATATTATTTGATTTGATAATGAATTTTATAGGTTTTGAAAACTTGAAATCACATACTGTCTTTATGTAACAATACATTCTATAGAACATATTTTTGCTGCAATCCAGAATTTTTGTTTTGCTTTTGATGTTCCAATTTAAAGGCATATTTTTGGCAATCTTTCATATATATATATATATATATATATATATATATATATATATATATATATATATATATATAATTGAAAGTATAAATGTATTACAATATTTTTAATCAAAAGGAAAACATCGATAGATAACATTATACGCATGTATAGAAAAAAAATACAAATGCACAGTATTTTTTATTTATTTATTTATTTTTTGTATGAAAAATAAAAATTCCAGGATATTTCATATCTACTAAGTTAGAACTTGTGTAATTTTTTCTCTGTTAAAATAACTATTATTTTGCATAAGTTTCTGAGAAGAAATAATTTGCAACTTTTGGATGCTATAAAAAATTAAGTTTAACTCTCAAGTGTTTTTTTTTCTTTACAATTATTGAAAATAATAACCACCGGCAACTATTGAAGATGTTGACTTCTAAACAATACTTGCTGTCATAATTAGATGCTATAAAACCTTCTCAAATACAAAATGGCTACTTTATGATTTTAGGTAGATTTCGTAAGAAATACTACCTATTACATTCTCCCCTATGTTGGACTTTCTGAAAAGTTTTTGCAGATCTACGCCGATCATCACTTCCAGAACCCAAAACCACCCCCAATTCAAAACTTTTATCTATCTATCTAGATCACTTTTTTATGGACACGATAACTTCAATAATTCTGCACAAATCTCTTGCAAACTGATACACAAAGTTATAGTGCATAATATCTTGGTCAAGTTCGATAATGGGCAAAATCAAACCAAAGGGAGGGGGGGGGGGTGAAAACAGAAAAATCCCCATAGCTTCTTAATTATGATACGTATCGAATCCGTTTAAAGTTATTAATACTTCTAGAAAAAGGGCCGAAAATTTATGTATGACAGATTTTTGATATCATTAAAAATGACCTCAAGGGGGGGGGGGTAGGGTTTAAGAAGAAAATAATTCAAAACTTCGTCAATTCACAAGATATCAAATCTTCTTAAATTTATTATAAATCCTCTTAATAGTATCTACAACTTTTACTTTGACAAGTTTTTTTATAAGACCAACTCTTATAGCCCGAAAGAAAAAAAAATCCTGTCTACAGACACAGGTAGATTTTGAAGTGGGTGGTCTAAACTGCCGAATCATGGCAAAAAGGTCATTTCTTATGCAATTCCCAATAAACAGGTGCCCCACTATCTGTATTTTCAAAATCTACCTGTGCCTGTAGGCCGAGCCGTCAGGAAATTGTTTCATTAATTTGTGATCGGAAATGTATGAAATTGGCAGGTGTTCTTATTTAGTTTGCTATCAAAAGAGGCTTTCAATAAAAGCACAAGATATTTCAGAAAAGTCCGTCAGCATTTTGAACCGAATTTCCGATGCCGCAGCACTTGAAAGAAGAAAAATGTTGTCACATGACAGGAATCACTTATTGTACTGTCCTCTTAAAAAAATAAATCTTGAAATTTTCTTTATATAAAGTATAATAAAGAATTTAAAAAATTAAACATAGCTAAATTTTTACAGCTTGTTCGATGATTTTAATATATTGAGTATTTTACATTTTATCACTTTATTACAAAATGGCAGACATTACAAAAGCTCTTGCTTAATCACAAATTCTTATTTGAAAAAAAAAAAAAATACTTTTCTAAAAAGTAACCCATGTTATATAAAAAAAAAAAAACACCTGATGTAATCAGCTGAAAATGATGCATTTTATTACCTATTAATGGTCTAACCTAAAAACAATTAAAAAATTATGTATATATTCTAAAATTTTATTATAATAAGAAAATCTGTAAAAATGAAGCTCATGCTTTTGCCAGGTACAATATCAATGGGTTTAAAAAAATGTATAAATAATCACTATTTAGGTAATAAACTCAATTTCGCATGAGAAATCTTACAAAAAGAATAATTCCCCCCCCTCCCCCCCTCTCCCAAGAAAACATTCCAAATTATTTCGAAAATTAAAAAACTATAAACACAGCTGTAGACTCTCAACTTTAATTATAGTTATTCTGTTCTTTTATAGCTTGGAACGCTGTTGCAAGATATTTTAAAATGAACTGTTTTGAATTTAAAATATTAGTCAATCTCTAGAAAAACAACAACAGCACAGACAGGCACAGACACAATATAAAGTTTCGGCGGGAAATTCGGGGAAATTCCACGTAGATTTTGGCGGGAGAAAAACCAGTTTGGCGGAATAAATCTATCACCACCACCACTGATGTCTGTCAACGAAAAGGTTACCAATGTGGGGTCTAGTATATTGTAAGGTCTATGGGTGCCATCCTTTCACCCTAGTTAAGGGTGCCATTCTGGCTCCCCTAGGGGTGTCACCAGTTGGACAAGACTTTCACCCCTAGGAGGTGCAAAGTGTCACTTGTAGTTTTAACAGTGCAGCTACACTGCCTAGACCCATCGTAGCCACACATCCATTATCAATGTTTATTTGAATCATAGGAATGACTCTCTTTTGTTTACATTTTTAATTCTGGGATTAGACGAATTTCAACTTCGGATATCTCGAAATATATGCGTATTTCGATATACGTATTCTCTCAAGATGTTTTTATTTTTTCACAATGTGTCTAAAAAGGTAAATTTTATGCACCATAAATAAAAAAATTAATTCTCTGAAATTAGCCAAAAATGGCTGATAATGAGGTGATTGTGCTGCAAGGTCAGCCCGGAACTAACACTTGGCTCTTTTTTTGGCAAATTAAAATTTCGCCTAATAGATGTAACATTAAAGTAAAAAGGGACACCCCCAAGTGGGTAATTAATCGATTTTCCATTTTTTTTTTTGGATTTCTTATAGTGTAAACGAACTTCTTACCAAATTTGAAGTCTGTAGGGGCAGTAGATACATGAAATCTTTTTGATGAGTGAGTGAGTCAGTGGTAAAATTATCGATTATTAGACATTTTCAAATATCATTATCTCGGAAACCAATTATGCGTTATTTATAAAACTTTGGATTCTGGATAATTAAGGGGGCCTTACTACACATCTAAAATTACAAGTAAGTAGGTCAAATAGATTTTAAGTATTAGAGTGTCGAAGTTTGGCGAAAACAGCTCGAAATGGTTCGTGTAAATATACCCACGCCCGGTGTGTCGACTTTTTTGCTTTGCGAACTTGGGTGACACACTGCCGTGTGTCTAGATCAATAGCATAAAATGTTATAGTCCCTTTTGAAGGAATACGAATAGCATACATATTTATCGGCTTAGACGGAAACCTGTCTAAAATTGATTTTTGTAGTTCCTATCGATTCTGTTTTCACAAGTTTTAGTGTACTTGGATCAGTAAATTGTGTGTAAACGGAATCTCTTTATCACGGAATTCTGTTTAAGTAAAAATTTCATTGTTCCTGTACGACAGGAACACTATACGCAGCTAAATTGGAATTTTGCTCCAGTTCCTACCCATTCAGCTTTCGACTCTTTTACTGTATAAGGTTCTTGTGTTTATTTAGCATAACTGCTAAGTACAGTAACTACTAAGACGGAATCCCCAAGGGCAGGAGAAAAATACCGTTTTAAACACGTTTTTGTGTGGTAATAAAAATCGCAGGAACAATGAAATTTTTATGTTTAGGACAGGATTCGTTATAGACAGGTCCCATTTTCATAGGGTTTACTGTATTTTTACGTCCCGATTTAGAAACCGCTGTCCCGCTTATTTTATCGTCATGTCCTGCTATTTTTGTGATACTGGAACCGGGCAGCACTAGTCCTAACCGAGGCCAACGAAAAAGACAGGCTACCGCGGTACATTCCACTTATCTTTTTTTACAGACCGCTAGAGTGACGTGATGCTCTTTTCGTGCACCTTCATTGGTGTATTCCAGCATCACGTGACTCCCGCGGTCTGTAAAAAGAGATATGAATAAAGCACCGCGGTAGCCTTTATTTTTCGTTAGCCTCGGTCCTAACACACATGACGTCAACCTATGTAGCTAAGCGCTTTGATTTGAAAACTAAATACGGCGCGCATGCGTGCATGCTGCATTCTGTTTCTAGTATCACAGTTAGAAGTTTGCATGTGAAAGTGTCACTTTTTATGAATATTAGGGATACTCCTGTTATTTAATAAATTGAATATTTAAATAAAAAATTAGTGGTCTTAAAATCAAGCACATTGCTTAAATTTCTATTGCTATTTTTATTCTTTATTTAAGAATACATCTTTTTGAAAAACAAAATCGACTTTTCAGTTTTAAAGAATTTAATTACTATTTCTGAAACATTGATTAGATGTTCTCAATAAATCCAATCAACACTGGCGACTGTTTTTGTATTATTTTTCAAAATTAATTCATTAACTGAGTTGAAGAGTTAAATCAATTCAGCATATATCATTACTATATTACCAATTATTTTTTTCTAAATTAATTTACATATCAAATTCATACGCTTTTTGAAAATCCATGATTAAATAATGTGTGTGAGTAATGGGGTTTGGGAACAGATGCTTTACACTCACGGAGAGATGTTTGACGACTTTTTGGTTGGCGCAATTCTCAACCCCGCGCCAAACCAAGAGCTTAATACAATGGCTAGGTTGCCATTAAAGGAAAACATCCCCTAAATTTGGCGACTTTTTTCCTTCTTTATAACCAGTTAAAAAAAAAACTGTGCGTGAGTGTATGACGTCATAGACGGGGTTTGCGACACAAATTTTTTTTTCTTTTGCCGGCAACTAGAAAAAAATTTCTGACAACTCTTTTACTTCTCTTATTTGTAGGCACTGTGAAAAATTTTGCACGCGATTATAGCCTGATAAACTGCAATGACGATTATGTGATTACATCCAGTAATTGTGATCTCAATTAAAGTTTTTAAATGTTTGCTAAAAGATAAAAAATAGTGAATAGTTATTAAACAAGTGGGAAAGTGTGATCGAAGATCGCACAAAGGGTTTCGTTTAATATTCCTTTCAAAACACTTTATCCTTTCTTTAATAAATCCAAATAAATTTCATTTTCCAAAAAAAAAAAAAAAAAAAAAAAAAAGTCATGTTTTTTATAAAGTAAAAATTTACCGGCCTATTTTTCTCATTTTTTCGAATATCTGAACCGGCCCGATAGCGGGCGAAGCCCGCTATTATACTCTGTCATAATAATATCTGTCATGTGGACTAAATGCGATATAAAAAAATCAATTTCAAAATTAAACATGTTGTACACCTTCAAAATGTTAAAATAGGCCAATATTTCCATAATCGGGTTCTTATCATTATTCAATACGTTCCTCAAACTCATATATTTACTATTCTCTATTACTCATATTGATACTCACTTTGTGTTATTCTCAAGCATTTGAAAAATCCGTTAAACTTCCGATATGACGTCAGATTAATTTTCTGTTTAATTCTCTAATGACTTGATATTAATCTGTTTTCTGTACATACACATACTCATACTCCTTGTATTATTGAGAAATGTTTGACAATTTCCGTTTTATTACCAATTTGACGTCATATTAATCTTTTTTTTTCAATGAGTGAAACTTTTTATTTCATTTTCATTTTTCACATGGAAATCTTTCAATGGAAAATTAATTATTGTAGAAAGAATTTTATTGTGGATTTTTAATTGTTGGCAACTGCTATAACGAAAAATGTTTAAATTTAATACGAGAAGGCTATTAGAATTTTGGTTTTTTTATCTCTATATATTAAAATAATACGATTTTTTCAAATTTTAATATTTTGAGCTTCATAGTAGGTATTTAGCCTGTAAGTACAGAAATTTTCATGCCTGTAAGTTATATAGTTTCTGAGAACGGCTCTGTGACTTACAGACAACGGAGCGGGAGTATTAGGGTTTCGTGAGATGAACGAAACCCTAAAAACAACCTTTTCAACTTAGAAATCTTGTTTTTCAGCATAATATTTGTACATTCTCATATGATTAAACTGTTGCTTTAATGCAGATTTTCTTTATTTTGTACGAGCATATTCAACAAAAGTTTGGATTTAAGTTACAGCCTTAATTATTTAGGGCTTAAAATATTATGCATGCTTCACATGCTCAAAATCATACAAATATGATTGAATAGGTGTTTTACTTTTACTACGACTGTACATTTTACAACATACCGTTTACTTTTTTTTCCTTTGAGAGCAGAATTAAAATGCTTTGAAAATAAATAAAAGCTGTGTCATAGCATCAGAAAGAAATATTTTCAAATAACATATTTTCTTGCGAATATAATGAATTTTATACTCTTGAATTTTAATAAATATCGCAAACATTCAGTAGGCTACCAAACTTCTGAAAATGAATCATTTCATGTTTCGTAAACAGTTATAATAAATAAACAATAATTATTTTATCGAATAAGCTTATAAGTAAATAATAATGCATGGAGTACGAAATATCAACAATATTAATTCTTGGACAATTGCGTACATAAGCATTCATTTACAAAAATGACTTTGAAGATTCAGTAAGAAATATCACCATAGTTAGATGTTTAGAATGAAAGAAAAAAGATTGTAAAAGAAAATCATAATTTTAAAGCTCTACAAAGAAAAGGGTAGATTTAAAAATATATATATCCCATCAAGAAACTTTCTGCAAAAAAAAGCGCCAAGTTCTCTGTAATGTTTCGCCATAAAAAGGACTGATATCTGATGTTCGACCAAGTTAAAAGTCAAACATACGAAATCTTTCATTGAAAATGGCTTCCTGCGACTTGGCCGTTAATGCATTCTAGGTTAAGAACATTAGATGAATGTAATACTGAGAAAAATAAATTAGAATACATAATACACTCTGATTGATGTTAAACATGTCATATCTTTCATTTGAAATAAACAATTACGTCGATAAATCATTTCAAAATTAATGATTGGAAATTATGCATTTATAAATTATTTGAATATTAAAAGTAATATCAGAATGCAAATAGGTAAATTCGTATGAAGACATTGTAACTAAAAGCTTTGTGATAAATACTATTGAGTTTCAAGAAACATTAGTTTTGATTAACCATCATTTAGTTTTACCATGGTTTAATGACCATTTTGTACGGTCTATTGTCATTAACACGAATTCCAAGAAATAATTTTTTTTCATCAAATTTCACACTGTGTTACATAATATGAGGCGTTCAGAACCAGAGTGGACCATTCTCGATAGCTGTGATTTCGAAATTATGTGTTTTAAAATGTGTATTATATTTCGGTACTTTGTGCAACAAAATTTGAAAAAACAACTAAAATGCATTTACGGCCAAGTTGCAGGAAGCCATTTTCAATGAAAGATTTCGGATGTCTGACTTTTAACTTGGGCGAACATCAGATATCAGTACTTTTTACGGCGAAACATTAAGGAGAACTTGGCACTTTTTTTTTTTTACAGAAAGTTTTTTGATGGGATATCACTGCTTTTTGTAGGTTTTATTGAATGTATTTTTCTAAAGGATATAAATATAATAAATATATAAATGTAAAAGAATTTTAAAATCTTTTTATTATGCTTTAAAAATCTATATTTTATTTGTAGTTTACATCAAAATACTAGCCACCTCAGGCAACCAGTTTAGTCTTTCTTAAATGTATGTTAAGCACTTCATCATATCACTTTTATCCATAACTAGCCGAAGTACCCGGCGTTGTACGAGATTTTAAGAATGCTTGTGTAGAAAAATCAATTTCAAAATTAAACATGTTGTATAGATAATTTCAAAATGTTAAAATATGCCAATATTTCCATAATCGTGTTTTTATCATCATTCAATACGTTCCTCAAACTCGTATGACATTGTACTCACCTGCTGACATCTTACCTACTTGCTTTCACTATTACTCATATTGATACCCTCTTTGTATGATTCTCAAACATTTGAAGAAAAAGTCCGTTAAACTTCCAATATGACGTTATATTAATTTTCTTTTTTAATTCTCGAATGACGTCATATTAACCTACTTTCTGTATTTACACATACTCATACTCGTATTATTGAGAAATGTTTGAAAATTTCCGTTATATTACCAATATGACGTCCTCTTAATATTTTTTTTCAATGTGTGAAACTTTTTATTTCATTTTCATTTTTCACGTGGAAATCTTTCACTAGAAAATTAATTATTGCAGAAAGAATTTCATTGTGTTTTGAATTGTTGGCAACTGCTATAACGAAAAATTTTCAAATTTAATAGGAAAAGGCGGGAAGAGTTCAATGTCCTGTGCTAGTAGGTTTGGCGAGTTGTTTTTGGCGATAAATGCTTGATGTGGTTGTTGCGATCTCCAGCCTTTGGAGTTGCGTTTTTAACTACTGGAATGGACCTTATCTACTTGACATCACACCACTTTTGGCAGCAGTTTGGATTCTTTTCTTTTTTTTTTGCCAATTGCGCCAACCAGCACAGGATATGGAACTCTTCCCGAAAGGGCTGTTTGATTTTTGTTTTTTTATTAATTAAAAATTAAGTATATATATTATTTCGATTCCGGATTACTTTAGTTACCTCGGCCATGTTTTAATACACCTTACGCGTAACATTTCACAATTCTGGCTTTCAAACTGTTTATTTGTTTATATATATGTATGATTGTATTGTGCAGACAGACAGATAAATTTTCATTTTCATATATTAGATTTACTTGCTCAGTCCTTCGCCAAATCGGAAGTTTCTGTTAGAGAAATCAAGAACTCTTTGCGATCATTGGCAGCATATCTTATATTTTGTGTTGTTATGCATTTCATCTTTATTGACAATTACCGCTTAATTTACTTAGGTATTTATGCTTCATGTCCGTTTGCATCGTTACACTCTCTAATGCAGAGATTTTTAATTCTATTAAATAATCTTCTGTAATTTGCACTGCCAAATGGCATATTTTAGCCAGCACGATTTGGTGCAAGTGAAGTGGTTCTTGTTAAACGCTTGTTAAGCTATCCATATTTATAGTAAACCATATTGATGCTAGTTTAATTTGTCCCTTTCTTTCTAACATTGGCACGATTAAGGAAGATTAGAAAATCTACGGACGCACTGCCGTTCTTCCATTAGAAAATCGATTATTATTCTCATCTAATCGTCTTAGATAAAGTGTCAATATGTCTTAATTTTAAGATTTTAGCTAATTTTACTCAAAAACCTGAAGCTAAAATGCGAGGAACCCCATTATAGAAGATTCATTCTGACGTACATATCGATAAACTGGATACTGGATATATGTTATAAAACTATAATAATCATAAGTAGAACTGGCAGTTTCGATGCTTTAATTTTGAAAATTCTCTTTCTAAAATAAACTTTTAGGAGAGTAAAGACTAACAGTAAGTATAATAACAGTACAATCAATGAAAAATAGCCTCTAGCGTCAAATTATCTCCAAACTTTGCAACACTTAACGAAATATCGCCAAACTTGGGGACAAAAATACCCTGTTTATGTGGACGTCAAAATGATGCATATGTATTATATATATGTCATGCATATGCACATATATATATATATATATATATATATATATATATATATATATATATATATATATATATATATATATATATATATATATAGTATATGTATATATCAAATAAAATCCACTGCGTACATATATATATAAAGTTTATTAACATCATTAAAATGCACTTAAAGAACTAACAACCCACTGGAATTTTGCCAGATTGACTAGAGTGCTATTGCGATTAGAATACCGGACATTTATAGTAAAATTTATTTTAATGAAGTAAAATATAGAAAGACGGACAGATAAACTAAAAGAATTGCCTTACTAATATTTTTGGTAAAGCATATAAAAATTTCATTCTTTTTGAAACCATGTAACACCTTCAAACTCAGGCTAATTTTCTGTAATCGGGCTTTGGCGACCAACGCTGGCGTGAAATATGAGCGAGTAAATTATTGTTTATGGAACTATTATTACTTAAATATTTATCGTACAACGAAAAACATAAATGGTTGCAACAATGTAATTAGTTTAATTTGTCCATTGAATATGCTACGAATTGTATATAGCCAAATCAGCACCCCCCTATTTGAAGGGTTTAAAGGCAGAAATTCTGTGTTTTCATACTTTTCTGGTTAATTGTGCGACAAAACCTACTTACTTGTCAAATTTCATGATTCTACGACTGTTAGAAGTACCTTTGTTATTTGATGATCCGCTGTGAGTCAGTGACAAAAAAAACTTTTTTCGGAATCGCATATTTCGAAAAATATTAAATACAGAAACACGAAATCGTGGAACATAGTTCAGTTTGATTATATTAATGTGTGTTAAAAAGGAAAACTCTCTAGCTCTCCCCAAAACGAAGTTATGAGGGGGTGAAAAGGAGGCCGAAATGGTCAGAGAAAAGGTATCTATCTACGGCCTGTGCGAACTTGGTGGACGCACTGCCGTGCTCCCAGATTAATTATATTCATGTGTGTTAAAATGGAAAGCTCTGGAACTCTCCCCAAAACGGAGGTATGAGGAGGTGAAAAGTAGGCCGAAATGGTCAGAGAAAAGGTATCTACGGCCTGTGCGAACTTGGCGGACGCACTGCCGTGCTCCCAGATCTGTAATTTATTAAAGCAAATTAATTTTTTAAAGATTTCGCTAAACAAACGTACACCATCACTATAATTTTTACGAGAACAAATAAATAAAATGCTAGCCCAACATGGACTTGTGGAGAAAAATTTAGTGGTCTGCATAGGCCCAGGCTTGGCTCGAGACAAGGCCGGGCCGGGCCAGGCCAAATTTATTTCATTGGACTCAAGCCGAAGCGATACCAGACTTCAATATTACGATGCCGGCTCCAGGTTTTAATTTTTTCGAAGATTTGGCTCGGGCCTAGAGGCTTCATTATTCCCGTGCCATGTAAGATTTCAGTAAAAGCCTATACCGTAAAAATAGAAGCTAAAAGTTTGCTAACTATATTTCTTCAACGAAACTTTTTGTATAACAATATTTTGCTATATTTAAATGTAATTTGTTTAGCAAATTAAAGGAACAATTTTTTATTTACCTATTTTTGTAGAGTTTTAAATTTATGATATTTTGAAATCTTCGTTACTTTTTTTCAATTTAAAACTACCTAATGCGCCGGCATGGGGGTTAGGAGTGGGGATGTCAGGATAGAGCCTACTTGGATTTTGATATATTAAATTTCCTTTACCTCTGATGATTTGAAAAAAAAAAGTAAAATTTAATCTTCGTAAGTGACATAAATAATTAAGCGTTAACAGAAACAATAACGAAGAATTTTTTTACACTAGGCTCTGCACCCTGACCTCCCGTGGAAGGCAATTTTTAATTATGTTTTTTTTTTTACGTTTATGTGTTTCACATTTATCTTACAGGCATCAAGGGGCTAAGCCTTCTACAGAGGCAAGAGGCAAAGCCATCTTAATTGTTCTATGTAGATTTTTACTCCGACGTGTTTAAAATTTTTCTTGTACGTGGAATTCTGACAAAAATTATTTAAAGCTTTTTTCATGTTTTTATTCATTATTTTTAAACAAGAACGAAAAAACATGCGTCAACCATAGATTATGTAACACTTTCCAACGCTTCCAAAATAATTTTACAAATCATACCGTTTAATAAGCTGAAAGATAACATCTATGTAAACAATTTGGAAAACGCATAACATATTTAAAAACATAATTTCAGGAATTTCCAACATATACAATATTCGGAAAAATATCCGAATACTTTTATTCGGCCCTGTACATGATCTGTAAATTTGTATATATACTACATAGGATGCTAAATTATAGTTCAATTAGGAAACGCGTAGCACAGTTTAAAATTTTACTTCTGGAGTTTGTCAATAAACGGAAATGTGTTCGCGAACTTTTGTGCTTCCCTGTATAGGATCTACAGAATTTATACACACCACGTAATAGACAAAAAATGAGTTAAATGTAAAATCGCGTTCAGAAACTTAAAACGCACTTCCAGGAATTATTGTTAACTGACAGTAGAGAATTCTTTTGTGTGTCCCTGTAAATGAACGATGACTGCTATACACATACTATTCTGTAGTAAGCCTCTTGTAATGCACCTTAATGATATATATAGTTTTCAATGCGTTTAAAATAGTGAAACATTATTTAAATAAACCGCAGACGATTTTTCTCCATAGACGTAATGTAACGGAATACTTTTGACTGTCCCTGTAAAGTAACTGTTGGGGAACCGTCGGTAGCGTAATAAATTTTCTTATTTTTATAAATAGTTAAATCAGTCTTCAAATTTAATATACATTTTCATCTTTTGATATGTTAAAGAAGTTTGTTCAGCTTACCTGAAATTTTCCTTTTTGCGCCAAGTGATATCCACAGTAATCCATAGTGTTGTAGTGATATTTATCTGATCCATTGATTCACTTATATTGGAAGAATAATAAATAGTATTAGTAGAAAATGACAATTGTGTGAAATAAACAGAAGATTCATTTTCCTTTGAATATAATATAATTCTTGGCTAGATGTACATGTTTAAAATCGCATTTTGGAGGCTGCGTATAAGTGCTCCAATTTTACATTATATTAAATATATTTACATCATATATATACAAGAGCGTCTCTTAACTGCTCGGAAACATTTTGGAAACTGAAGGGAGATTGTTATTTGAGTTCTGTGCACACGCGCGGGATAAACAGCTGTACTTTGAAGGAGGGACATCTGCAGTATTTCTCCAATTAGTTAGTTTCGACAGTCTCTGGTTTTATTCACTGTTTTGCATCTGCGGTTGTCACTTAAAGTACTTATAGTTAATTGGGTTCTGGTTTTTAACATGTTTTTCAATCGTTCGCAGCACGTGGAGATTAATTAACTGCATATAAAAGGTTTCTCCGTCACTCCCCCGTAATCTCCTGTGTGGGGAATGGTTGAAGATTCAGTTTCTTACGGTGTTTCTCGTACACAGGTTTGGGAGTGGGCTTCGTGAGAGTGTCGGCTGTCATTTCTTCAGTGGGGCAGTATTGTAAATCGATTTTTCCTTCTTCTTTCATCAGTTTGATGTTGTGGAAACGTATGTCGATGTGTTTGGATCGCTTAGTATCTTTATCGTTTTCAGTCATTTTTATACAGGACATATTATCCTCGAATATCGTGATGGGTAGTTTTTGTGGAATGTTGAGATCGCTAAGCAAGTTTGTTATCCAACTTAATTCTTGTGCTGCGTTGCTAGCTGAAACGTATTCAGCTTCGGCTGACGAAAGTGCAATGCAATTTTGCCTTTTTGTAATCCAGTAAATCGGCGATTTTCCTAGCATGAATAGATTTCCTGACGTTGATTTACGTGTTTTCAAGTCACCTGCCCAGTCTGCATCGGCGTATGCTGTTAGGATGGGCTTGCTGTTTGCGTTAAGAGTTAAATTCAAATTTTCTGTAGTTTTAAGGTATGAAATGATTCTTTTTACTGCTGTCCAGTCCTTTTGGCGTGGTGTTTCATTTCTACGACATAATATGTTGACTGCTGCGGATATGTCAGGACGCGTGATTGTTGATATGTGAAGTAATGTGCCTGTCGCTTGTCGATATTTCGTGTTATTAGGTACAAGATTATCATCGTCTTCAAGTCTGTTGAATCCAGCAATCATTGGTGTGTAATGAGGTTTCATGTCGTTTAAATTCAGTTTTTTCACTAGTTCCTGTATTTTATTGTTTTGATTTAGGTAATATGTATCGTTGATTTTATTAATGTTTATGCCTAGGTAATTATTCACTTCTCCTAAGTTTTTTAGTTCATATTCTTTCTTAAGTTGGTTTATTGTTTCTTCGATATCACTGTCCTTTCCTGCTATCAGGATATCATCTACATAAATGATGATGTATATCGGATTTTCTTGATTTGATTTAAAGTACAGACATGGATCATTTTTGCTCTGTATGAAATTATTGTTTTTGAGTGTTTCCGATATTTTGGTGTACCAGGCCTTTGCTGCTTGCTTAAACCGTAGATGGCTTTTTGAAGTTTACAAACTTTTCTTTCATCGCCGGGTTTAATATACCCGTCTGGTTGACTCATATAAACAGTTTCAGTTAATTCACCATGCAAGAATGCTGTGGTTATGTCAACATGTTTCACGTTCAAATTTTTGTGCAATGCAGAGATGAGAAATGCACGTATTGTAGCGTGCGAAACTACAGGTGCGAAAGTTTGATCATAGTCAATCCCGAATCTTTGACTATATCCTTGTGCTACTAGACGCGCTTTATAGCTTTGAATATTTCCTAAATTGTCCTTTTTTAGTTTAAAAGTCCATTTTGAACCAATAATTTTTGTTCAGGGTGGTGGATCTGTTAAAGTCCAAGTGTTATTTTTTCTTAGGCATTGGATTTCATTTTGTGTTGCTTTTATCCAATTTTGTTTATCATTAGGATTTTTCATTTTTTCGATATCTTCCCAATTTTCGGGAATGTTTTCAGATGAACTATTTATGAGACAAACATATCTGTCAGGAGGAACGCCTCTATTTGTCCTATTAGACCTTCTTGGTTCAATTGGTTGCTGTTTGGGCACGGATGGTGTCTCTTCACTGTCAAGTTTTATTTCTAAGTGATTTTCATGTCTATCCGGTAATTGTGTATTGTCATCTGATGTTTTTGTGGTGATTTGTATCTCCTCAATGTTATCTGAGTGTACATTTTCATTCTCAAGAAATTTTACCGTTCTCTCTATTATAATTTGTTTTCCTTGTGTGTGAATTCTATAACCAGTCGATCGTGTATCATAACCTACAAACGTTCCGGTTTGAGCCCTGTTATCGAGTTTTCCTCTATTTACTTTATCGACGTAAAATAGCGCTTTACAACCGAATGTTCTTAAGTGTTTTAAATTCGGTTTAATTCCTTTCCATAATTCGTAAGGTGTTCTGTTGTTGTTTGCTTTGGTTGGGAGTCGGTTTTGTAAGTATGTTGCGGTGTTTATGGCTTCACCCCAAAAATGTTTGCTCAATTTTGCTTGTGATAGCATACTTCTAGTCATATCTAATAAACTTTTATTTTTTCTCTCCGCAACTCCATTCTGGCTCGGATTATGCGGGACAGTCAATTGGTGTAAAATTCCGTTCTGTTTTAAGTATTCATCGATCTCTTGATTTACATACTCACGACCGTTATCCGATCTAATTTCCTTAGGTTTTTTACCGAACTGATTGTATATCATCGTTATATACTCTTTTATCTTTTCAGCAACTTCGCTCTTTTTAGATAATAAATATATCGTAGTATATCGGGAATAGTCATCAATAAGAGTCATAAAATATATTTTTCCGCCTAAGGTCGGTGTATCTAGAGGTCCACACACGTCACTGTGGATCAAATCCGCAATATTAGTAGCTCGATTTGTTGCTGATTTAGGATACGGCATGTTAGTTAATTTAGTTTCGATACAAGTTACGCATGTTTTATTTTGATGTTTACATTTTCCTATCTTTATTCCGTCCGCAATTTGATTTGTTATCATTGATTTAATCGCGTCATAATCTCTGTGACCGAGTCTGCGATGCCAGAGATCTATGCATTGTTTGCTGTCACAGTTATACGTTATGTTTACATAATTTTGTGGTTCTTCCACATCGTCCATTTCCTCAATAATGTATAAATTTTTCTCATTTTTCGCCCTAATATATATTTTTTCATCAAAGATCAAATCGCATTTATTATCGTCGAAGATTAGTTTACACCCGTTTTTAGCGGCTTTACTAACCGAAATTAGGTTTGACTCTAAGTCTGGGACATAAAGCACTTCGCGTAATTTCGTTAGTTTTTCTTTTCCTTCGGGGGTTAATGTTTTTATAAAAACTTCTCCTGAACCTAACGCTGTCAGTTTATTACCATTCGCGATCGTTACTGAAGTTTTATTATAATCAATAAATTTACTAAATAGGCTTTTATCATTACAAATGTGCGAGGTAGATCCTGAATCGAGAATCCAGTTATTTTTGCCTACTTTTTGAGTGATTAATGCTTTATTTTGCGTCTGATCATTTGCGTATTTTCTTTCGTTTGGAACTTTGTTTTCCCTATGAGTTTCGTTTTTTTCATAACATAATGAAGATGAGAAATTCTTTTTATTTTTGTTTTGATTATTACGAGGATTTCCGGATTGTACCGTGTTTCTGCTCTTGTAGTGCCAGCATTCGTAAGTCGGATGATTTTTCATTTTGCAGTTGTTGCAATATTTTTGTTCTCTTCTATTTTCAGTGTGTGTATATCTCCTATTTGTTTTAAATGCTCTCTCATTGTTGTTATATCCGCTATGTGATTGTTCTGACATTTCATGTCTACGATTATATTCATCCGTTAATTTGTTTTTGATAAAATCAGGGGTGAGCTCATTTTCCGGTCTCGCCTCCAACGCAGTTATCAAAGTATTGTAACTGGGGGGAAGAGAACACAGAAATAGCGCGGAAATATGTGAATCGCTAATATTTTCTCCAATGGCATTAAGTTTATCTATAATTTGCAAGATATTAGTGATATGCGTGATCATGTTTGCACCCTCAGCTAATTTAGTACTGTATAGTTTCCGTAACAGGTAAAGCTTACTAGATAAATTGCTTCTCTCATGTATATTTTTCAGAGCTTCCCATGTTAATTTTGCAGTTTCTAAGTTTTTTACATTTACGATTTGAGAATCATCAATGCTTAAGTTAATTAAAGCTCTAGTCTTGCGGTCTCTTTTGTGCCATGCGGGGTCGGGTGGAGCTGGTGGATCTTGTACTATAATATCGTCGAGTTCCTCTTTAATCAGGAACATCTGCATCTTGAACTTCCATGTACTATAATTTGTAGAATTGAGTTTTTCAATAAATTGAGTATTTTCTTTTATCGCATTCATTATTACTTTTTTAGTGTTCTTTTATTTATTATTATATTTTTAGAAATTTGTTAAATTATCGTTTTTTTTTTTGTTTTTTTTTAATACTGGGATATTCTTTTTTCGGTCTTTCATAATCTTTGTTGGGGAACCGTCGGTAGCGTAATAAATTTTCTTATTTTTATAAATAGTTAAATCAGTCTTCAAATTTAATATACATTTTCATCTTTTGATATGTTAAAGAAGTTTGTTCAGCTTACCTGAAATTTTCCTTTTTGCGCCAAGTGATATCCACAGTAATCCATAGTGTTGTAGTGATATTTATCTGATCCATTGATTCACTTATATTGGAAGAATAATAAATAGTATTAGTAGAAAATGACAATTGTGTGAAATAAACAGAAGATTCATTTTCCTTTGAATATAATATAATTCTTGGCTAGATGTACATGTTTAAAATCGCATTTTGGAGGCTGCGTATAAGTGCTCCAATTTTACATTATATTAAATATATTTACATCATATATATACAAGAGCGTCTCTTAACTGCTCGGAAACATTTTGGAAACTGAAGGGAGATTGTTATTTGAGTTCTGTGCACACGCGCGGGATAAACAGCTGTACTTTGAAGGAGGGACATCCAATTAGTTAGTTTCGACAGTCTCTGGTTTTATTCACTGTTTTGCATCTGCGGTTGTCACTTAAAGTACTTATAGTTAATTGGGTTCTGGTTTTTAACATGTTTTTCAATCGTTCGCTGCACGTGGAGATTAATTAACTGCATATAAAAGGTTTCTCCGTCAGTAACTATAAGTGCTACGCACACCCTATTCCATATTGAGCTTCTTGTAATGCACCTTAGTGATATATATCAATTACAATGTGTTTGAAATTGCGTAGCATAATTAAAATAAACCGCAAATGATTTTCCCCATAGATCGTAATGTAACGGATTTCTTTTGAGTGTCCCTGTAAAAAAACTATAAGTGCTACACACTTCTGTTGAAATAGGGAACATGCTATAGATAACGACAATAACATATAAAAATTCCAGAGCAATCAGAGCCTATTTACGGGAGTTAGAGCACGGCCAGACGGCCAGACGGCAGACTGCAATACGGCAAGACGGCAGACGGCCATACGGCAGACAAACCGAAGACATAAACGCTTTTCAACTAGGTTGGAAAGTGTTAAAAAGTTACCAGGGTTGCAAAGTACAGACACATCCGTTCCAAATTACATCTCCTCCTTAAATTTCTCTTTCTGGTTTTTCCCGTGTAAACTATATTGATATTTCAACGAATCTTTATTTGTTTGTAAATATCGGACTTATCATTAATATGGTTCATTCGCATTTTATGATTTGGAGATTTAAAAGTATGAAAAACGCTATGCAGTAAAATTTTCTAAGACGGAATTGCACAGGGGAGAAGAAACATCCGTTATAAACATGTCCCATTTTTAGCAGTTTAATTAAATTCCCTGTGCCTCTGATGATTTGAAAAGAAAAAAAAAAGTAAAATTTAATCTTTGTAAGTGACATAAAATAATTAAACATTAAGATAAGCAATAACGAAGCCTTTTTTGACATGGGACTCTGCACCCTGACCGCGCGTGGAAGGCAATTTTTATTTATTTATTATTTTTTTTATGTTTATGTGTTTCACATTTAAGTTTCACATTCACGTTAAAAGGGTGCCAAATGGTTAAAATTGACCTAAAATTCCCAAAGTAAACCAAATTCTTTTTTATCAAAACATATTCGAAGATTTAGGGAAAGGGAATGCAGGTCTCCCCCTATCTGCTTATATCCAATGCCCCTCCACTCCTCGCCCCCCCCCCCCCCAAAAAAAAAAAGGATGAGCTACATCATCAGAAATCTAACAATTGAAACTTTATTAAAACGGCTTAGTACTTCCATAGCTGTCAATAGAAATTCATTATTGACGTTTTCCTCTTAATAATGCAATTTAAAACAATTGGTTTTTCTTTTAGACACCTTATGACATAAATAGATGAGCAAAGGGACAGTTTACAAACAAATACTCACATCAACCACTCTATCATTTTATCTACTAGTTTCCTACTTGTTTTCCTTCTAGTACTTTTCTTTCTTCTATCTTTACAAGAAGAAAGTATTGAATTCATGAAAATTTCCAACTTCCGGTTTTCGACGGATTTATACGTTTTAGAAGGTCCTGAATACGATTTGACTGTTTTTAGAAAATGTCTGTCTGTGTGTCTGCATGTGACACAAATTTTGTGGGCGCTCTATCTCAAGAACTAATGGACGAAATTGAATAAAACTTTATATTCAGTTAGTCCCTGATATAAATTGGTGCTGATTAGTTTTTGGTGAAAATCGCCCAACAGATGGCGCTGCTATGCTGCATTTTTCGGAATTTCTGCAATAGCACTATCTCAAGAACTAATGCACTCATTTTCATCAAACTTCAGATTCAGTTAGACCTAGACATAAATAGACGCTGATCACGTTTTTGTGTAGATATCCCAACAGGTGGCACTGCTATACCACTTTTTTCAGGATTTTCAAGATAGCTATATCTCAAGAACTAATGCACGGAATTTCATTAAACTTCAGATTCTGTTAGAACATAACATAAATAGATGCTGCTTACGTTTTGGTGTAAATATCCCAACAGGTGGCGCAGCGATGCTACTTTTTTCATTATTAACACGATAACTAAATTTCAAGAACTAATGCACGGATTTTCATCAAACTTCAGATTTAGTTAGACGATGACATAAGTTGTTATTGATTAGGTTTTGATCTAAATCTCCCAAAAAATGGCGCTGCTATGCTGCATTTTGCACGATTTTAGCAATAGTCGTATCTCAAGAACTAATTCACGGAATTTAATAAAACTTTAGATTCAGTTACACCGTGATATAAATTGTTGCTGATTCTTTTTAGTGAATGCGAAACCTGTGTGAGATAGAAGAAAGTTTTGAGATTGACACATCCGACTAGTTCTTAAAATTGTGATACCCATACCCTGTATACTAATGTGAATAGTACCTAGTGTAAAAGTTACGGTATATATACAAAAGGCGTGAAGTTTAGTACTCGTCACTTAAGTATAATTGAAGAACATTTTTTATGGATAGATAAAAGGGAGGTCCCCAGAACAATGATTAACCCCAGGGTCCTACATAGTCTAAGTTGGGCCCTGATTGTACGCACATTATACGTCAAAAATATACGCGACGCTCATCGCGAATAGCTTAAATTTCTAACTTTAACTCGAAGACCGTATACTTCTTAGAATTTCTAAGGAGTCCGGCACCTTCATTTCAGATTAGAAATTTTCTGTTTAATATTTAAATAGCGAAATTCGTAATCACTCGATTTAATAGTAAAAATTGCGATGTTTCTCAGTGATTTAAGAAGGAAAAAAAAATTCTTTTAAAAAACTGATAGAATTGTATGCACCCTGTATATGTAATCTTATAAAATACTGTCTTGAATTGGTGAATAGGAAAAGGTGATTTCAAAAGTAAACAAACAAATTTTGTTTACCATTTATTTATTACTTTAAGGAAAATTTGAAATCATACTATTTTATTTACTCATCTTTTCTTATCACTTTTACACTATGTATTATTATTTTAAAGTTACGATAAAATAAACCCGAAAGAAAACTAGTCACCATAATACTTACCCGTCATGGATATGCATAATATAAAATATAAAAATAATATATGTGTAAACTACTTATAATATTCATTGCAATTCGAATAAAATCGTACCTTGATGACGTCATAAACTTTAAATCGAGGCTAACGAAAAAGAAAGGCTACCGCGGTGCTTTACGCATATCTTTTTTTACAGACCGCGGGAGTCACGTGATGCTCGAATGCATCAATGGAGGTGTACGAAAAGAGCATCACGTCACTCTAGCGGTCTGTAAAAAAAGCTAAGTGGAATACACCGCGGTAGCCTGTCTTTTTCGTTAGCCTCGCTTTAAATGCTCTATTTCTGGATTGCTAAACAGAAACATCCTTATAACTCCAAAAATGATAATCATATTAACTAACATTTTATTGTGTTTGATTAAGCACCTCATTTCCAATTAAAATATATCTTTGAATTGAAATTTGGATGAAATACAGGGTCATGAAAAATCGAAGAGTGTGGAAATAGGATTTCAAATACCTCGGCAAATCATCATCCGATCGACTTCATTCTTTATGCAAAATTTATGTTTTTTTATTGTATTTTATTTTCACTCCTTAAAATAAACAATTTCGAAAATTTTTATATACCTTTTATCAGAACGAATATTTGGAGAGTCCGAAAAAATAGTTCCGGATAATCGGGTTACTGAAATTCAATAAGCTTCTTCCCATTATTACATACTAAGTACATACCAAATTTCAAGTTTCTATCTCAATTTGTTCGGGAGATAGAGCGTTTACAGACACACAGACATACAGACACACTGACAGACGGACGGAAATTTTTTTTTCTAAAAATATGTTTTTCGGAATCTCCAGTGTCAGAAACATGTAAATCCGTCAAAAAAAAAAAAAAAAAAAAGAAAAAAAAAAAAGAAAATCGATTTTTAAAATACTTACCCTATACTACGTATGATGGGTAAGTAAAAAGGAAATACAAAACAAACTATTTTGTTTTAAAGAGGTTGTAAAATCAAGAAGAATGATTTCAAAAAGTAAACTCCACTTAATTTCACTATAAGTGTGGTACACTTGTATCAAATCAAATTGGGAACAAATTAAATATCAGTATTGGAATCTATAATAACAAATTATAATTTTATGGAAATAAAAAGAAACCATACCTTAAAAATGATCTTAATCCTTGCACAAGTTACTAGAAATGAACAAATAGCTTACAGAAACTTTTCGCACGAGCGTAAATCAAAAACAGAAAATAAACTTATAACGTAGGGAAATATAGAAACGAAAAAAAAGGGGGAGAAGGGGGAGATATTCCAACCAACACATTATTTTTTTTATTTATTATTTTACTAGCGGCCCTCCCTCGCTTTGCTTCGGGTTAACCTTGAAAACCTTCATCTCTTTGTGTTTTCTGTAGACCTTTTTAATGTGTACAATAATTAGTACATTATTTTGATAAATCTTGTAGGGTTCAGCCTGCGTTTGCAATGTATAAGCGGAAAAAATGAAATTATTTACGACATCACATTAAAAGCCTCAAAAATAACAGTATTTCTCCACTATTTAATGGATGTTATTATACATATAAACCTTCCTCTTGAATCACTCTATCTATTAAAAAAAACCGCATCAAAATCCGTTGCGTAGTTTTAAAGATTTAAGCGTACATAGGGGTATAGGGACAGAAAAAGCGACTTTGTTTTATGCTATGTAGTGATTCTTTCATGCTGCAAACATCGAGTATTGAAACTAATAAATATAACGGACATTTAACATACTCCAAATTATTTATTATTTTATAATGAAACTAGCAAGCTACGCCCGCTACGCTGGTCAATTTCTCTTAACGAACCTTTAATCGAACAAAATATTGACATTTCATAATTCACTTTTATATTTTAACAGAATAATAAGGATACTATAATTTGTGACTCGTGCTATAGCCAATATACACGTCAGGACACGTCGCCCTTATCATTATCTTTTTACGCGTGAAGGTTTCGCTATGGTACTCTATGGTGAAATTTGGTAATTTTAGAAATTCAATAGTTGAAAAATCGCAGAATCATTAGATCATTTTTCTTTAGAATTTGTTCTTAGAGCGCATTTAGATCTTATAAATAACAATCATGCCGAACTTGAAGTTTCTAGCTCCTTCAGCATCGCAAAAATCGCAATTTTAGAACGTTTTTCGCTTCTGCACTCCCCTCGGGATAGTGGCACCGACATAAAATATAGCCTATGTTGGAGCAGGGATTGTCACCATCCATTTCCCACCATCACTTTTGAAATCGCTTTAGTAGTTCCAGAGATTCCATACAAATTGTAATTTAGAATTGTTTTTAGAAAATTTTTTGCTTATTTCAGCCTTTTAAATTTCAAATTTTTTTAGACTTTGTTCTTATAGAGCATTTAAATCTTGTAAGTAACGACCATACAAAATGTCAAGTTCCTAACTCCTTCATTATTGAAAATATCATAATTTTGGAACGTTTTTCGCTCCTGCACCCTCTGCGGGCAGTGGCACCGACAAAAAATTTAGCATATGTTGGAGCAGGGACTGTCACCATCCATTTGCCACCATCACTTTTGAAATCGGTTCTGTAGTTTCAGAGATTCCATAGAAATTGTAATTTAGAATGTTTTTAGAACGCTTCTTCCTCATCTCACTCTTTTAAATTTCGAATGTTTTTATAATTTGTTCTTAGAGAGCATTTACATGTTATAAGTAACTACCATACCAAATTTGATACTTCTATCTCCTTCAGTACACAAAAAATCAAATTTTAGAACGTTTTTCGCTCCTGCACCCCCCTGGGGGTGGTGGCACCGACATAAAATATAGCCTATGTTGGAGCAGGGATTGTCACCATTAATTTGCCACCATCACTTTTAAAATCGCTTCAGTGGTTCCAGAGATTACCCTCTACAAACAAACAAACAAACAAACAAACAATCTTTACTACTTTATATATTAGTATAGATAAGGGGGAATTAGCCCCTTGTTCCCCCCTTCATATTTAACCAATCAATCCCGAAAACTAATCAGGGATGCGCCTTCACACAGTGAACCTATAAATGAAATTTGAAGGAAATGGGATAATTCTGCATGAAAAACCCATTTACATAAATTAAGGGGGGTATTAGCCCCCGTCCCCCCCCCCTTTATACTTAATCAATCAATCCTGAAAACTAATCAGGGAAGCGTCTTAACCCAATGAACCTATAAACAAATTTTGAAGCAAATAGAATAATTCTGCATGAAAAACCCATTTATATAAATTAAGGGGGGATTATCCCTCCGTCCCCCCCCCCTTTATACTTAACCAATCAATCCCGAAAAGTAATCAGGGAAGCGTCTTAACCCAATGAACCTATAAACAAAATTTGAAGGAAAACGGAATAATTCTGCATGAAAAACCCATTTATATAAATTAAGGGGGGGGGGGTTAGCCCTCCGATCCCCCCCTTTATACCTAACTAATCAATCCCGAAAACTAATCAGGGAACCTATAAACAAAATTTGAAGGAAAACGGAATAATTCTGCATGAAAAACCCATTTATATAAATTAAGGGGGGGGGAATTAGCCCCCGATCCCCCCTTTATACTTAACTAATCAATCCCGAAAACTAATCAGGGAAGCGCCTTAACTCACTGAACCTATAAACAAAATTTGAAGGAAAACGGAATAATTCTGCATGAAAAACCCATTAATATAAATTAAGGGGGGGATTAGCCCCCCCCCCTCGTTCCCCCCTTTATACTCAGCCAATCAATCCCGAAAATTATCATGCAAGCGCCTCAACACAGTGAACCTATAAACAAAATTTGAAGGAAAACGGAATAATTCTGCATGAAAAACCCATTTATATAAATTAAGGGGGGATTAGCCCCCCGTTCCCCCCTTTATACTTAACCAATCAATCCCGAAAAGTAATCAGGGAAGCGTCTTAACCCAATGAACCTATAAACAAAATTTGAAGGAAAACGGAATAATTCTGCATGAAAAACCCATTTACATAAATTAAGGGGGGGGGGGAATTAGCCCCTTGTTCCCCCCCTTTATACTTAACCAATCAATCCCGAAAAGTAATCAGGGAAGCGTCTTAACCCAATGAACCTATAAACAAAATTTGAAAGAAAACGGAATAATTCTGCATGAAAAACCCATTTATATAAATTAAGGGGGGGGGGGATTAGCCCCCCCCCCGATCCCCCCCGATCCCCCCCTTTATACTTAACTAATCAAACCCGTAAACTAATCAGGGAAGCGCCTTAACTCAGTGAACCTATAAACAAAATTTGAAGGGAAACGGAATAATTCTGCATGAAAAACCCATTTATATAAATTAAGGGGGGGGGGAATTAGACCCTTGCCCCCCCCCCCCCTTTATACTTGACCAATCAGTCCCGAAAACTAATCAGGGAAGCGCCTTAACTCAGTGAACCTATAAACAAAATTTGAAGGAAAACGGAATAATTCTGCATGAAAAACCCATTTATATAAATTAAGGGGGGGATTAGCCCCCCCCGATCCCCCCCTTTATACTTAACTAATCAATCCCGAAAACTAATCAGGGAAGCGCCTTAACACAGTGAACCTATAAACAAAATTTGAAGGAAAACGGATATTTCTATGAAGAGTTATCGCATTACGTACGTACATACATACATACAGAACCGGCTGCCAAGCTCTCAGGGCTTGACAGCCTGTGTGATAACTGAAAAATCGCAATTTTAGAACGTTTTTTGCTCCTGCACCCCCTGGGGTTAGTGGCACCGACATAAAATATAGCCTATGTTGGAGCAGGGGTTGTCACCATCAATTTGCCACCATCACTTTTGGAAATCGGTTCGGTAGTTCCAGAGATTACCCCCCACAAACAAACAAACAAGAATTACTCCTTTATAATATTAGTATAGATTAGTTCAATCATATATACTAGTGCGTTGACAGATTGAATATCATTAGCGATAATATGAAATTGTTTTGTTGATGCCTACTTTCACAGTAAATATTGAAGTAGATCTATCAACAGTGGCATTATATAATTAGGAAATTTCCGCTTACAATCAATAAATACTTGGTTGACTTGGATGAGGTGATGGAAAAGAGTTTCTCGGATCGTAGATTTTAAGAGTTTAGCACAAAAAGCAGTAAATCATCATCATTACTTAAGAAATTTCAATCAAATAATACATTTAGTACTGCACGCTGATGATACATACATTATTAGATAAATTCCGAACTCATGATGATTCAATAGTTGCACGTTACTTTTGCACAGACAAGAATAAGAGTTAAATCCTGCATCGGGTGGGGTTCGAGTCAGATTGACTTCAAATGTTTCGGGTTGGATTTTGACTGCTTCGACTTGGATTAGGGTTGACCTCATTTTTCAAAAGAGAAAGTCCTGAATATTTTTCAAATAAAAAAAACAATATATTTGAATATTAATGAGCGCATGTGTCAATTTTTATACGAAAAAGGTAAAATTGGTATTAAATGTACAATTGGCAGATTACTTTTCCATAATTATATTAAAAAAGGAATGAATTTTATTTCGCTTTGTTTTCGGGTCGGATTAAAGTTTACATATTTGCTGTCCGGATCGGTTTCGGGTGTAAATGTGTCGATTCGAGTTGACGTATATAGAGTCAATGGAATTTGTACGTTTTAAACAAGATTTCGTTAAAGACAGGTTCCGTTTTCATAGGATTTAATGTACAATTTCATAGGATTGTTACGAAAACTATTTAGATATTTAGAGAACACGATATTTAGAAATAGTTGTATCCCCTGATTTTATCACCCTGATGTTTATACTTGCATAAAAGGCAAAAATACAAAAAATACCGGACAACCACGAGGAATGCCAAATACTCGACAGCAGAAAATGCGCTTAAATGAGTGAATATACATAATTATGAGTTTTCTTCGAATTTATCATTCGTACTTCGTACAGGCGCTGAAAACAAAAATTTGGTTCAGGGCACTATGCCTACCAATGTCAACTTTGATCGTTGGCTACTTATATTATGTTATCTCGAAACTGAGTTATCTGATTCTCTTTGCGCACACAAAATTTGTTTGTACAAAATAATAATAATAATAATAATAATAATAATAATAATAATAATAATAATAATAAAATCCCTGATGGCTCAGCCTACAGGCACAAGTAGATTTCGAAGACGCAGACCGCGCCTGTTTATTGGAAATTGCAGAAGGAGGACCTTTTTGCCACGATTATGCAGTTGGGACCGCCCACTTCAAAATCTACTTGTGTCTGCAGGCGGAGCCAGTAGGAATTTTTATTTATTCATTTATTTATTATTATATATTATTTATTATTATTTTTTATGCTTGTATTATTCTTAATATTTTATATTATAAATTTTATATTATTATATTATATTATTATTTTTATATTATTATTATTATATTATTATTTTTATATTATAAATTTTTGGCCCTTTTCGTAGAAGTAATAATAACTTCAAACGGATTCGATATGCATCATAATGAAGAAGTTATGGTTTTTTTTTTCTTTTTTCACAAAAAAGAAAAATTTTTCATTAAAAAAAATGTTAAATACAAATAACAGTATATATATATTGGTGGGATAAAGTCCACAGGAAAACTTAAGTTTTTACTTTGTGAATAAAGTAAAATTTACATTAATATTAAATCTGTTGCAAAATGTAAGAATCAGAATAATTTAAAGAAATTTCAATGTGTACATATTCAATATTTATAGTTCTAACTGTTGACTTTTTATTCATTCATAATCAATGGAGATATTTTTTAATTAGGATTGATAGGAATATAATAGTAGATTAAAAAAAAATAATCCTGAGAAAAGTTATTTTGTAAAAAAATGTAATCATTCTTGCAGAATAAGACTAAATGTAAAATATCCCAAATAAGCATTTCATGTTGTCTGAATCATGCGATATTTGTTAGAGAGAAAAAGATCTTTTTAAATATTTACAGTAATATAAAATTATATTTTTCAACGATTAAGAATAACTGAATATTGATTTTTTTTTTATGTGCGATTTTTTAGAACGTTGTTTTTTTTTGTAATTACAGTGTTTGAAAATTCAATTTTTAGGTTTGTTCGTAATTATATAAATACGTAGCACCTATAATTGCCGTTTGGTTCATCTGTCCGCATATAAGAGCACAAAAACTACCCAACCGAATGGTTTGAAATTTAATATATATAATCGTTGCATAATTTTGTCGAGTCACTTCAAATTTTATGAA
This sequence comes from Maratus michaelseni, assembly GCA_963931845.1. NCBI lineage: Eukaryota > Metazoa > Arthropoda > Arachnida > Araneae > Salticidae > Maratus > Maratus michaelseni. The sequence goes on along the minus strand of OZ007599.1, from coordinate 81,555,336 downwards.
ACTCGAATCAAAACTTAAAATATATTAATAAAAGTGTTCTTCATTCTATTAAGTCCTATCATATGTAATCTATATAATAATAAAAACGCAAATCATGTGACTGAGGAATGTGATTGCCCATTTCTTTTTTTTATATGCCAGGAGGCCATTTTTATTAAAAATTATTTTTTCTAATAAAATTGCATATAAAATACATTTTTAGAAAGATCATTAAAAAAAATTGATTGTCTGGGATAAGAGTTACATTCAAATATGTATAGACTCAGCGATAACTTCTGTTGAAATTGGGTTGAAAGCCGAATATTTCAATCCATTAAAGAAAATAAACCCAAAAGATAAGTTCATTATGAGTCATAAAAATATTAAACCATGGAGGTAATCATTCGCAAAGCAAGATCTCCATGGTCATAAACGCGTAGCGCAGTTTAAAATTTCCCTTCTGCAATTTCCGACAATAAACGAAAATGTACTCGAGAACATTTGTGCTGCCCTGTATACAATCTATACAATTTATACACACCAAGTTATAGACTAAAAATAAGTTAAATTAAAAAAAACGCGTTCAGGAACTGAAGACGCATTCCCAGCAATTATTATTAATAAGCAGTCCTTTAACCGAATTATTTTGTGTGTCCCTGTAAATGAACGATGAAAGCTATACACACAATATTCTATTGTAAGCCTCTTGTAATTCACGTTGTGATATATATCAATTTCAATGTTTTAAATAGTGAAACATTATTAAAATAAACTGCAAACGATTTTTCTTCATAGACCGCAATGTAACGGAATTATTTTGCGTATCCCTGTAAAGGAACTATAAGTGCTATGCACACCACATTCAATAATTAGTCTCTTGTAGTGCACCTCAGTGATATATATCAATTTAAATATGCTTGAAATTGTGTAACATCGTTAAAATAAACCGCAAATTATTTTTCCCCATAGGCCGCAATGTAACGCAATTCTTTTGAGTGTGTCTGTAAAAAAAACTATAAGTGCTACACACTTCATTTTCAATACCGATCATGCCACAATAAGGTTCAATAACATATATTCGGAAAACAGGAGCAAATTAAAAACATGAAATCGATGCTTTTCGATTTTTTTTGAAAGGGTTAAATGTAAAATTTTTTCAAACCAACCAGATCGTTCGAGACGTAAAGGTATGTTCTTTCAGAATATTTAGACGGTTTTTCCGTACTTCTAGCCGTTCGCCCATGGCGAATTTAGAAAAACTTAAAAAGAAATGGAATGACCCACGCTTTGTTTCATCTTTTAACGGAGGAACGAATAAATGCCTTCTGGGCATGCGCAAGCTGTTTTCGGAAGACAGATTTTTTATTTGCGATCTTTGATCAGTTTTTAATTAATAACTACTCAAATTTTCAAAATATAAAAAAATCTGAGGTCCAGGTGCACCATGAGAGGGTTTTATACTACCTAAACCTAAATTTGCAGGCTTCTAGGTGGGCTAGATTTTGCTCGCCATCGCCAACAGACACACACACACAGAGCGAAACTTTCTTTTATTAGTATAGATCTCCCGGTTTTTATACGAAATGAGTAATTTGCACAGATCTTCCAAAGATTGCTGATGGGAGAGGGAAAAGAGGAATTAATACTTACCCAAACAACAACAACAACAATAACAACAACAACAAAACGCTTGGGGGGGGGGGACAGAAAAATTGAGTTGGAGGACCAGTCCGCCCCTGAAGGTTAGAATCAAGCCTTCAGGACCTAATTCAGGACCTAATTGATTGCGTGACCAACGTCATTAGTGTCAGCTTGTCAGTTCGCGGCAATGATAGAAAAAAGTATTCTTGCCATGATAATCAAAGTTACATTATATTATCGCCATAATTCGTTTTTGATTTGGGGTGTTTAAGGCGCTCTTCACACCAAGGAGACAAGTGACGCGGCACACGTTGCACGTCTCATGAAATCTTGAGTCACGGCAGAAGCAAGTTGCAAAATTTTCAACTTTTTCATCGTCACACAAGAGCGACTGTAGCAGAGCACACGAAATAAAGTCGTTACTCTATTTTCAATTAATATAAAGAAATCCTCTCTGAAGTACAAGACCTGATTACCGCACAAGTCAACTAGGCCGTGGCCTTGGGCCCATTTTAGACAGAGTAAAATTGTTCAGAGAAAAATCCTCCTAGATTTTTTTTTTATTTCAATCTTCGATATCTAAGAAACAGATTCCTCTAATAAACGCCTTGCCTGTATTTTTCTCTTCTCTAAAAACAGCATTAAGAGTGCTGTAGACAAAATATTTTGTATGGGAAAATTTTTTAAAGAAATATTTAAGATGAAGATATATTTAAAGTATTATAATATCAAACAGCAAAAGAAAATTTAGATTAACCTGAGTTTCATGAGCAGTTTTATAAAATGCAGAAAAATTCCCGAATGCTTCCAAAAAACATTTCTAGCTACTATTTAGGTTTGAGGGCCCTGATAAGCTACCGTGCCTTGGGCCGTGGACAATCTAAATCGGACTCTGCTTAAGTAGTATTTTAGGTGCATTAAAAAAAAGCCATATAACTTTAAAATTGTACTTAATGTAAATAAAATGAAAATTATTATTATTTTTCATAAAATTTTAATTTAGTTTTATCATTGTTTTAAAACTTAGCTTACCTATACTAATAAACAAAAGTTTCTCTCTCCCCCCCCCCCCCCTCTCTCTCTCTCTCTGTGTGTGTGTGTGCAACTAGCGAAATCTAGCGGCCCTAGAAATCTCAAAATTTAGGTTAGGATAGTCCAATACCGCTTCTGGTGCACCTGCGAATCAGAATTTTAATATTTTGAAAATTAGCCGAAGTATTAATTAACATCCACAAAGAACTCTCATCAAAAATACGCTCTTTTTCCTTCGATTGGTTGGTTGTATAGAGTATCCGCAGAAGTAATTAAATAAAGATAGGGATCATTGCAAGTCGAGTGTTTAAAATCGATAGATCAGAGATTATATGACATGTGCTCTTTATATAGATTATTTTTTATATTTACGGGGAGAGAGAGAGGCGTAAACGACTTTTGTTTTATTAAATATCGCCCCCCTTCTTGTAATTGAAATATCTCGATAGCGAATGCAGAGAAAATTCTAATATTAGAGAGCAAATTAGAGCTAATTGTGAGCTACATTTTGGCACATTCGAAATTTCGATATTCGAAAGTGGGGGGGGGGGGGGCTTCTTGTAAGTGAAATATCTCGATACCGAAAGCAGAGCAAATTCCAATATTAGAGAGCAAATTAGAGCTAATTGAGAGCTAAATTATGGCATATTTGAAATTTCAATATTCGAAAGTGGAGGAGTTGTCCCCCCCTTCTTGTAATTGAAATATCTCGATACCGAAAGCAGAGCAAATTCTAATATTAGAGAGCAAATTAGAGCTAATTGAGAGCTAAATTATGGCATATTTGAAAATTCGATATTGCAAAGAGGGGGGGGGGGAGCACTGGCCCCCTTCTTTTAATTGAAATATCTCGATACCGAAAGCAGAGCGAATTCTATTATTAGAATGCTAATTAAAGCTAATTGAGAGATAAATTTTGGCATATTTGAAATTTCGATATTCGAAAGTGGGGGGGGGGGGCTAACTCCCCCCAACTTTAATTGAAATATCTCGATACCGGATGCAGAGCAAAATCTATTATTAGAGAGCAAATTAGAGCCAGGGCCGGCGCCAGGGGTGAGGCAAGTGAGGCAGCCGCTTCAGGGCGCACCCCTAGAGGGGCGGCATTTGGCTCGCATATTGTATGTGTCGAAATTTAAGAAAAAAGTGAGAGAGATATTTTTTTTCTTATTTAAAATTAAATTACGAAGTACATTGCATATAATTACAGTCAAAGAAGTTGCATATAATTACAGTGAAAGAATTCCTGTTACAACGTTTTAATCCACTTTAGTAAATTTTGTTCTCGACGATTCTTGAATTATTAGTGATTTGTGACGAGATTTTTTTTCTTGCGTTTCACGGTGATTTTTAAATATTGGTGAAAGGAAGTAATTATGATTCAAACTTTTAGCCTAATATAGTAAATTCTGTTCTCCGCGATTTCGAAATTTTTAGTTGTATTTAATGCAATTTTCAATGTGATTCTCAGTGCATTTTCGCGTTCTGCCTCGATTTTTTGCTAATTTAGTAACTTTTGTCCTGCGCGATTTTTGAAAATTTTCCGATTTTCAATACAATTTTTAGCATTTCCAGTCGTTTCATGGCGATTTCTTCGCATTCATAAAAGAAATTCGCCTAATATTCGCGGCAAATATTTAGCCTAATATATTACATTTTGTCTTCTGCGATTTTTAGCGTCTTTTCGCGCCAATTTTTTAAACATTCGGAAAGTAATACATTTTCAAATGTTTTAGCCAACTGTAGTAAATTTGCTTCTCTGAGAATTTTTAATTTTTAGCAATTTTTATGAGATTTCTATCGTGTTTTATTTTGTTGTTGTTGTTTTGTGGCGATTTTTCTACCTTAAAAAGGATTCCGGTTGTACAATTTTCGCCCAGTATATTAAATTTTGTCCTGTTTTCAATAAAGTTTATTCGGAATTCGTACAACGATTTTTGAATTTTTCTATGCAATTTTTTGAGTTTTTCTCCCGTTTGTGGCGATTTTTTGACGTTGTTAAAAGGAATTCGGTTTCAAACCTTTTGGTTCCGTGGTGATTTTTTGACACTCGTAAAAGTAATTCTGTTTCAAACTTTTAGCTTAATATAGTAAGTTTTGATCGTTGCGATTTTTGAATTTTTAGCGATATTTAGAGTTTTTTCGCGTTCCGCGGTAAATTTTTGACATTCGTGAATAATTCCTTTTACAATGTTTCAGTTCACTATTAATAAATTTTGTTCTCTATAAATTTTAGCGTTTTGCAGCGATTTATTGACATTCGTAAAAGGAATTCGGTTTCAAACTTTTAGCCTTATGTAGTAAAATTTGTTCTCCGAGATTTTTGAATTTTTAGGGATTTTTAATGCGATTCTTAGAAATTTTTTGAGTTTTCGCGTTTTTCGTTGATTTTTTTTGAGATTCGTAAAAAAATTCCGTTTCAAACATTTAGCCTATCCTATTAAATTTTGTTCTCCGCGATTTTTGAAGTTTTTGTGATTTTTATTATTTTTAGCATTTAATGTGTTTTGCATAATTTTTAGCATTTAATGTGTTTTGCATAATTTTTAGCATTTTTGTCTTTTGCGGCGATTTTTTGATATTCATAAAAGGAATTCGGTTTCAAACATTTAGCCCAATATGTTACACATCATATGTTACATCTGTTATTCAGCGATTTTCAATGCGATTTTTAACGTTTTTTCGCTCCGATTTTTAATTTTCGGGAAATAATTGATGTTAGAATGTATTAGCATACAGTAGTAAATTTTGTCCTCTGCGATTTTTTAATTTTTATCGAGTTTGTTTCTGTGTTTCGCGACGAATTTCCCACATTTGTAATAGGGGAATCAGGTTTTAATATTTATCCCAATATAGAAAATCTTGCCCTCTTTTCAATAAAGTTTATTCGGAATTCGTTCAGCGATTTTTGAATTTGTTGCGAATTTTTTTGTTCGATTTTTAGAGTTTTTATCGTTTTGCGGCGATTTTTGGACATTCGCAAAAAAATGTAATCTCTTAGCCCAATAGTAAATTTTGTTCTCTGCGATTTTTGTATGCAACTTTTAGTGTTTTTCCGCAATTCGCTGCGATTTTTCCACATTTGTAAAACGAATCCGGCATCAATCTTCTACCCCAATATAGTAATTTTTTTCTCTTTTCATTAAAGTTTATTCGAAATTCGTGGAGTGAATTTTATATTTTTCCCGCTTTTATATTACGATTTTTAGTTTTTTCGCGCTTTGTGCTATTTCTTATGTGCCCAGGAAACGGCGGTCAGGTCAGTTAGTTAAATTGTTCTAGCAAATGAAAATACAGTTATTTTTTAATATTAGGGTGCTATAATAAACGATTTTGACACAGAAAATTGAAGGCGATTTAGTATCGAATTGTTTATTTTACTGTTTATACTTGTGTTTTTGTAAATATTACTGTTGTAAAATTAAATCTTCATGTATACAATTTTAAATGATCATGTAATTTTCTATTCTGATAATCTTTTTTCTGTTTAATTTCAAGAATGTGATGCGTAGTTTGCGTTAGTTATGTTTATCTATTTTTGTCTTGATAATGTGATTGCTTTAGAATATTGATTTCCGTATTGTAATAAATGACTTCGCCAAAGAAAAATCAAGGAAAATTAGATCTTGAAGTTTTGTTTTATTTTTAATAATTATTTCCTTTTAAACACTACTAATAAGGGATTTTATTTTTGTGCATGTTTCAAAGAGATATATAACTTGTTATTGATTATTTTGCTAAATGAAATTCTATGCAAATTTTATACATAATTTGATTGTTTTTAAATGTTTGACATAGTTTGCCTTAATAATGTATATTCTAAACTTAGCTTCACCTGATGTAACTTTTTTTTACTAATCATAACGTCGATACAATAAATGCATTTCCCAAGGGAAAAGCAAAGCGATTTTGAAGCGTCAGTTTAATTCTTCATATGATGCTTTTTTGTAAATATTACTAGAATATGATAACATCTTATTAATTTAATTTCAAGTTAACTATTGTTATATTTTCAAAATGGATGCAAAATTTCTTAAGTAATTAGATTATTTTAAATTTCTTAAATGTAAATTAATTTTATATATATATATATTTTCTTTTTAATAAATCATAGTTAGCAAAATTAATTTACTTATTCTTTAAAAAGTTGGAGAAATGGTGAAAAAACAATCACGGCATAGGGGCGACAAAATAATGCTCGCCTCAGTCAGCAAAATGTCTAGCGCCGGCCCTGATTAGAGCTAATTGAAAGCTAAATTTTGGCATATTTGAAATTTCGATATTCGAAAGGGGGGGGGGCTGCCCCCTTCTTTTAATTGAAATATCTCGATACCGAAAGCAGAGCAAATTTTAATATTAGAGAGCAAATTAGAGCTAATTGAGATCTTATTCCTGATATATTTGAAATTTAAATATTTGAATGGGGGTAGGGGGGGAGGCAAGTTAACGCATCTCATTTATTGTACTTGACCGCACGCAACCTCGCTGCGGCTTTTTCCTTTATTGACCCCCCCCCCTTTATTAATAAATCCGAATCAACTGCTCTGATTTTTCAACAGAACTAACTTCATTTAACAAATTTGACATCTTTCGCTTCACCCGTAGCGTTTAATTGCTGTTATATATAGAGAATACCGTAATTTTAGAGTAACAGTGTTTCCAAAATTAAAGGGTCTAGCCGGATAAGCATAGCAAAATGGCCCCCGCGGCTGATGTTTGAAATAACATGTGTCGTAATAAGGCTTACAATGAGAATACAATATAGAGTGTTTTTAGCCCCTGACCTTGAACTGTCCGTGAGATAATCGGGGAAGTATATGCAGGCGCCACTATTTTTCAAATACATTTTTCTCAAATATATAAAAGTTAAAAAAATTAAACCAACGCCAATTATTGAAGAATATATTAGTTCATATTATATATTTTTTCACATTTTTACACAATTTTTAACATGGAAAAATAAACAAAAATATTAAAAAATATATATTAATATAATAATATTATATTTACACCAACCGAAAAATTACACAATAAAGCTCAAGGTGTGCACTTTAACCAAAAAAAAAATCGTCTAAATCGAAGATGCGCTTTTTGAATTATAACAAAAATAACGCTGATAACTTGTTAGAATATTCTTATCTTTTCCTATTTGTATTTTCAGAAATACGCTGCTACGAATTGATTGGTCAATTCGTGACATTTCCATCGGGGAGGATGCGCAGTACGCCAAAATAAGAGAATGTTTCCATACACACCACTTCATAATAGGCTTGTTTAGTATTTGTAAACATTCTGCAGCGTTTTTATCACTTTGGTCAATATCTGCGATAAAATTATCAGCACTAGACTCGGAGGCATTGGTTTCAGAACAATGAATATCGATTTCTTCTGTGTTACTGTCGTCTGTAATAAAAATTGTTTAAGTACACCAGTTTCTAGGAGTCTGATATCGACTTCACTATTATCACCTTCAACCAGTGTAAAAACTTCTGGAATTGAAGCGTTGGTGTTATATAGAAGCAGTTGACACTTTTCACCACTCAAACTTCAATATCAATCAAAATTGTATTTTTAGTGCGGATACTGTAGTGGTGCTTCTTTTCCAGATTTGAAGATTTATATTTTACTACGCACTCTTTGAATGAATTTTTCACAATTTTTATATTGCACAACCATTATTATGATATATTTTTGAAAATTACTTAATACATTACATGGGGTCAAGTGCGAAGTGATAACGTTTCTCCAAAAATGAAGCAAACAACACGCAACAACACTCATTTTAATCAGACTTTTAATTCTCAGTTTAACCCTTTTTATCCTGACGGTACTTATAAGTACCACTTTAATAAAACACCTATATATTCGTAATATGACCGTTTTTCCTAACGGTATTCGCAATGGCACAAAGAGTGTATTTCTGACAGCAGGCAGGAGATGGCAAATTCAAGCACATATCCACTTTCTTTGCATTGTAGGGATTTTACATTTGTCACGCTACACTCGAAATCCATTTTGCAATAGAATTGACATGCATGTTGTTCTTCATTTGAGTAATTTTAGTGGTTTATTGCCGGTTATTTAGTACTATTATTTTCTACTGTTTTCTATACTCTACAGGTGAACATTTCCTATATTTTATTCGAAGTTAACTATTTGAAATTTGCTATTTTATTTTATATCATAGGGTAAAAAAATTATGGTGGTTACAGTTGCATAATTAACCACTAAAACACTATAAAAATTATTTTGTCTGTTTCCTATGTTTATTCTGCAGCAAAACTTATCCAATGATGCAAAAATACAATTAAAAAGTAGCTGGAAAAATAATTCAGGATATAAAGGGTTAAACCGGGAGTAAATGCATAATAACTCAAAACTCAGTTTCTTCCATGTGAAATGAATATATCCTACTGATACACTTGATCTACACCAAAATCATGTCAAAATGCTTAAGAATGTATGAATGAGGGATTTCGCTAAATGCGACATCCATCTTCAATTTTCATAGTGTCAGTGTCTGTTTAATACAAAGTATTTTCCTAACGCAAATAAAATAAAGTTTTCGCTTTTGGAAATTTTCAGTAGTACAAATAGCGCATTTAAGAAGCCAAGAGAAATTCGCCAGTACAGAAGAGCATTTGAGATGTAATCTTCCCAATTTTGCGAAAAAGTCCGGGTCATGATTCGAACCCGGAATCCCTTGGCTGAAGCTGCCAATGCTCCACCAACTGACCAATCAAGGACGAATATGGCTGAACTAATTCACCCAATTAATCTTAACCCCTTCACGACGAGTGTCCTTTACAGACTTTTTAATCTTTTATCACCGGTTTTTTAAAACAGAAATTGTCGTCTAATTGAATCGCAAACATGCTAACATTTAATAAGGCAAAGCTTACAATAAAAAATAACTGGTGGGAATAATCGAGGATTCTGAGCATTTTATGCGTCATGTATACGTTTCACTCGTCCCCAAGGGGTTAATGATCATAGCATCTGGTCTGATATCTGAATCAGCATAACAGAATAAATCACAGGTAATGGGACAAGTTATATATTATACTGTTTATATATTATATTTAATTAAAAAGGAACTTTTATATTAAAAACAAATATTTTAAATTAAAATATCAGTTACTACAGCAATTTAAATTGTTATTTATGAAAGAAAAGACAATAAATACATTTGTGAAATTCTAGAATTTACAAATTTTTTAAACAAAATTTATTTTTAAGCTATTTTTTTAACTTTCCATATAAATATTCTCAATACAGCCTTTGTTTGCGTTATTTACTGATCACTACCTCCGTAATATATACGTTTACGTATTACGGATGTAGCGTACTTATATGTATTGATAAATCATGTCAGTGGTCACAGGTAGATGGCCATGGCTCTGTATTCTGGGAAAAAATTGACTTCCAATTTTTGTTTGGGGTAACCGTGATTGCGAACGGCATTTAGTATTACGGAGGTAGTGACCAAACGAACGAATTTTTAAAGATGCATAGTGGTCCTCCTAATTAGTCATTTTCTGAAAAAGACTTGAACATTCCCTCCCCCCGGTACCTCAATCAAGGTTACTTTCTCTAACTGTGCCTTATTTAAATAACTCGTCTAATAATGTTCCCATCTTCTCGAAATCAGCTCAATTTTGTTGCATGCCTACTATACAGTACCGTAGGCAACGGGGACCTGTCTCAGAGGTTCGTCCGGAAAGAGGTTTGTTTAGAACAGAATGCTCCCCTGGCGGTGGAAAGGGGAAATAAAAGATTTTTCGGAGAATACGAGCATTCCCGATATACGGTGCCGAAGCCATCGGAGACCGTGGCCAGAGTTTCGTTATTTAAGAGATTTAAGTTTATTACACGGGCTCGGGCAACGCCGGGCGAGTCAGCTAGTTTACTAATAAAATTAAAACATGTAAGCAAGGTACAGTTTTTTAAATAAGAGAATAAAATTAAGTATGCCCAATCTGTTCACCAACGGCAGCAATGAATGCTGCATTCTGTATAAGTTCCGATGATGGATACATCTTCACTAGTGATTTAATTTCATTGAAAAGAGCTTAATGTAATAGAAATTTTAAAATAGTTTGAATTATTACACGAATTATGTAAACTAAAAATAAATTACAAAATAATTTTAATAAATCTACTTCAGTGTACGTAAAAAGAACGATTTATTTTTATATAAATGGCATTTATGCAATTTGCAATTTTAATGCTTTATTACATTCTTTCAATTTAATAATGTAAGTGTGTTTATATCACTTTGTTTATTTCAAGTTTCAAGTTATCATAAAATGTGTAAAAATCATTTCTGTCTTCTACTTATTTACATACGCTTGAAAATTTTATATGAATTAATAATTTCATAACTATTTTATCTGTAGAATTCTTTTTTAGGAGGGGGAGATCGATAGAAAATAATATTTTTATCTTGTGTCTTTTTTTATACGTATTGCAGCAGGTTGAAACTGTAGAATTCGATATTTTAACTTATTATTATTAAACTTTTTATCTTCTCATTAACAAGAAAAATAATCAATTATATTTAAATAAAGAAACGATTTTTTTAGACTAATCTAAACCATTTTTCTGCCCCACACTCTGTGATTTTCCGCACTTTTTCCCAGTCAAAAGATTTCCATTGACGTCAGAGGACTAGCGAAAATAGAAACCCGTCCGCACCGCATCTCTCCCATCAAATTCGTGAAATTCGTATTCAGAAACAAGTAAAGAAAGTATTTTCCTCAATTTGACGAAATGTCGATCGGAGTATTTCGCAGGAACCGGTTTCGTCAAAAACGAGAAAATTTTCTTGAGATCTGAATATCCACTTCAGAGAGTGTAACCACAGACTTCTCATAAGTATTTTTCCTCTCAGGATTCAACTTTCTGCCTGAGGAACTAAGGAATCCGTCCTCTGAGGAACTAACTCTTCTCTATCTCTAGTCCTGGGTAAGACATTGAATTTTTTATAAACCCTTTGCATAGATGACAGGCAATTAAACCCTGATAAAGATTCCATAGCGAAGAATGGAGTATTTTCAATCGTGGTGGTGGTGGTGGGGGGGGGGGGGGGGGAAGAAGGCTTAATTACCCCCCCCCCCAAGAAAAAAATCAGTGTCTCGTATCCATTCATTACCCCTGTCAATTCTCGTTGCCCCATATTCGAATTTCCTTGCTTACACCGCCTACACCCACCTGTAAAAAAATCCTGCCTACGCTACTGTTAGGTAGCTTTCAATACTAAAAAGTATAAAGCTACCTATTGCAGCCGTTCGGAGGAAAGCAGTTCCGGAAAATTTCGATATATTTTCACCGATCATGACCCCCAGACCCCAAAACCACCCTCCGCTCAAATGTTGATTTATATATATAGATATATCCATATATATATATATCTGACCTATGTCATACGATAACGCTCATATTTATAAATCGATTTTGATGAAACTAATTGTGTGTATTAAGCTCACCAATGTCTCGACCGAGTTCGTTGGCCAGCTTGGTCCGCCATTTTGTTTCAAGATGGCAGCCATTTAAAAATTTAAAACTAAAATAAATATACAAAAAAAATAAAAATTCAAATTTATTTTTTAATTACGTGTTAGGTCTTGATACAAGGATTCCAGAGCATTTTTTGGTTTACCTCTATCTTAAAAAATGGCTGAGATAGAGCAGTTTGAAATTCTAAGGTGGCTGACATTTTGAAACAAAACAGCACATTAACGCGATTACTCGCAAATTATTTTCTTTCATTGTTGTAATAATTTTACCAATCATACGCATAAAACTATATATTCATATCCGTTAGCGCCAAATTCTCGCCAACATTGGCGATATTTGGCGAAATATCGCGAAATTTGGCGACCAAAATAAGTCTTCATAAATGAAGCCAATTTGGCTATTGCTCAATAATTTGGCAAATTTCTTATTCAAATTCTGTATTAACGAATCTTTTGTAAACGTTTCTTTGCATTTTAACTTGCTGTTTTCGTGTAACATTAGCTAAAATTTTAAAACGAAGATATAGGAAAGCTACCTTTTCCTCCCGTTACAGGCCGGAAGGACTTTTTTTATTAGGTAGCTTTCAATACAAAAAAGTATAAAGCTACCTATTGCAGCCGTTCGGAGGAGGAAAGCAGTTCCGGAAAATTTCGATATATTTTCGATATAAATACGGGCGTTATCTCGTATGACATAGGTCAGATATATATATATATATATATATATATATATATATATATATAATTATAATATCTATGAATTTCAAAAAACATATCAAGTTCTATACTACTTAAATCTCCAAAGAGATAATTAATGATATTGTGTATACAGAATACCACATAGCTAATAATTAACATGTGCAAACATAATATTACCATAGCTTATGCTTCAATGGTAATTGGCCAAATTTTACTCATACCTAAAGAATATTGAAAAAAGAAATAGAGAGAAAGGGAAAAAAAAAATATATATATATAAATTGGAGTTGCAATTAAGTAAATACAATAAATTAAATATGAACCATATACAATGGAAAATTGGACCACATGAGAATTAAATATGAATTGGATATGGAAAAACACATGCACATGTACTCATCAGCCTGGATGCACCCACATGTGTTTTAAATAATAATTCAGTGTTTCATAATTCTACTGGCATAATGCTAAGATCAGTAGAATCATCCAGGTACACTGAATTATTACCAGACAACAATTGGAAATATTAAAATTTGGAAATATTTAAATAGGAAATAAAAAACAATTAAGAATATACAATATATTTCACTCACATCGATTATCCAAAAAACTGTAATTAACACCTCACAAAATTACCACGAGATAACAGTTTTGAAATAATAAAATTGGAAATATGAACGCGTAAAGTGTAGATAAAATATTTTACTCACAATAATTATACAGAATCCTTAAAATGTCACAACTTCTGCATAATATTCACATCCACATGGCAATGCATCATACATGTTGACTAAGTCGAGTTGAGAGAAAATTTTTTGAAAGACAAGTTGAGAGCACACTTTTTTTTAAAACACAACCCCATCGATGACACCCAAACACAAAATGATTCAAAAACACTCAAAATAATTCTGGTTTTAATACACTTATAACAAAATTATATCCGTGAATATATATTACTCCATCCAATTTTAATTCCTGAAAGTAAAATTAATATACAATCAATAGCTCCCTCTATAGTTAAATTAAATATAATATTAACAATATTATCTACAACTACCTGAAAGGTAAAGTGTCGCCATCTATTGGTATTATAATATTTCATAATTAATATTTAGTTAAATATCCACTTTATTAGTTACATACTCACTTCATTAGATTTAATTATATAAATAAACTTTAAAAAACAATACTAACTTGTAGTTTTACTTTAAATTCAAATAAAATATAATACTACTATATGAATAAATCTACACAGAATTAATTCAACTTGCACAGCATTTCAGATATTCTTAACAAGAATATATTATGTAAAAGAGATATTATTTTAATTCAAATTGTTTTTGCTGCCAGCTGTGTTAATCCACTGATATTATAGACATATTATAAAATAATTAATGTTTTATTTTTACTACTACTTAAATATATATTAGACTTGTTATTAAATAATTAATGTTTAATTTATACTACATTGTAAATATATTTTATATTTATAGATTAATTTAAATATCTAATTAAATAATTCATAAATAATTCAAAATATCTCAAAATTTATAATATTGATAATTAATAGTATTACTACTGTTTTTCAATCAAATTAATGCAATGCAGTAATTAAAATACTTGCTAAATTTAATTATTCATAGACAAAATTAAAACTATTTATATTTGTATTTATATATATTGCAAATAGATATGTTTATGAGTTATAATCACCAATGTTATCATTGTATAATTTAATTTGTTATTGTATAAGTTAATTTATAAATGTATGAAAACTGCACATCAATAACACCTTAAACAGAGGTGATCGGCAACGCACAATCACAACTATACAAAGTATAAATAATGTTCAATCAAATATTAAATTTCCTAATATGTTATAATTGTAATTATGTATGTTATAATTGTAATTTACTATATAAAGTGTATATAATGTTCAAACAAATATTAATTAAATTTCCTAATATGTTATAATTGTAATAATGTATGTTATAATTATTATTTTCTATATTTTTTGTTATATGTTATCGCACACTAAAACAATAATTTATTACATACCATGTTTATATTTAAATTATATAATAAATGTTATTTAAAAGAGTTGATGATTGAATTTATCATAAAAATTGGATATCCATATATTTTTGCTTGATCTCGAATATATCTAATATTTTTGTTTTTATTTATATCTGAGCATAAGTATTTTATACGATGTAGATAATTGATAATTATATTTTTATAAACAGATTTATGTAAACATGAAGCAAAATTGGTAAAAATATTTACTTTAAATGGGAAATCAAATCTCTTATCATAAATATCAAAAATTAATTTATATATATATCTATATATGACCTATGTCATACGATAACGCCCGTATTTATGAATCGATTTTGATGAAATTAATTGTGTGTATTAAGGTCACTAATGTCTCGACCGAGTTCGTTGGCCAGCTTGGTCCGCCATTTTGTTTCAAGATGGCGGCCATTTAAAAATTTAAAACTAAAATAAATATACAAAAAAGTAAAAATTCAAATTTATTTTTTTATTACGTGTTAGGCCTTGATGCAAGTATTCCAGAGCATTTTTTGGTTTACCTCTATCTTAAAAAAGGGCTGAGATAGAGCAGTTTGAAATTCTAGGGTGGCTGACATTTTGAAACAAAACAGCACATTAACGCGATTATTCGCAAATTATTTTCTTTCATTGTTGTAATAATTTTCCCAATCATACTCATAAAACTATATATTCATATCCGTTAGCGCCAAATTCTCGCCAAAATTGGCGACATTTGGCGAAATATGCCAAATTTGGCGACCAAAATAAGTCTTCATAAATGAAGCCAATTTGGCTATTGCTCAATAATTTGGCGAATTTCTTATTCAAATTCAGTATTAACGAATCTTTTGTAAACGTTTCTTTGCATTTTAGCTTGCTGTTTTCGTGTAACATTAGCTAAAATTTTAAAACGAAGATATAGGAAAGCTACCTTTTCCTCCCGGTACAGGCTGGAAGTAATTTTTATTAAAATATATGCTTTTATGTGTTTCCATAAATCCTGACAGTATTTTGAACAATGTTCAATATCTGCAGCCGAAAGCAATGCTTTTTATTGAACAAACCTTAAAAGGTTCATTTACTCATAAGGATCACGAAATAAAGATAAATAGTTGTATCTTCTTCTAAACTTATTAACACTTGCCGTACTCTAACTCTCATATATATTCACATATCGCCATAGGCGTAGAGTTGTATGGGCTCGTGGGGCTCGAGCCTCCCCTCCCATTAATTCTAAAATGGACACTTTTTTTCCCCTTTTAATATAAAAATTAAAAAAAAGCTTAAGTTTTTTTTTTTTTTTTTTTTGTTTACTTTCTAGTATTTTATAGAATTTTTTAATGTTCCATTTTTTCTTATTTTCATTTTGTTATAAAGATGAACGACATTAGGAAAACTTCTTCACTTTATGTTCTATTTTTTTAAAAATTCGAATAAAATGCGCAACGACTGAACTTTTCATGTAAAAAATGAGAATAGAAAAAAAATTCATATTCCGAAAAAAAAAAAAAAACAAGACGTTATTCAAAGTCAACTTTCGTTGCAATTTTATTATAAATGATTTATTATAAATGATATCAGCGAGTATCATTTTATAAACGGGTCTATACATTGGAATTTTTATATTTTCCTAATGTTTTATTTATTTTGTGATTTTTTTTTATCAGTAGACGATTATGTTTCATTTCTTTAAAAGGGAGTTAAAAAAGCAACATTAAATTGGTAATCTTTTTTTTTTTTTTTTTACACTCACATGCACATATTTGTGTAAAAAAAAGAGTTGAGCCCCTTCAATAATTTTCAAAACTGTAACGCCTATGCATATCGCCCTTTTATTTTTATACTAGCTGATCCGCCCGGCGGATCAGGAAAAAAAAATAAATAAAAGAGGCAGATTCAGAATTTTAAAGTGTGCAAAGAACATCCTATTGATGATATTCGTATTTCCCTGTTAAATAAGTTTAGTGAATTAGTGCGTGGATTTCTTTTTGATTCAGCAAACTTCCTTTAAAAAAAATGAATATAAGAATTAGAGGGCTCTTTTCACAGTCATTTTGGGGCCCTTTTTAAGTTTTAGAGGGGAGGCATGTGCTTCAGGTGCCTTTTGGATAATCAGGCCCTGTTCCTGTTGGGACCCCTTTCTCAAAGAAGTTTCATTATGAATATGACAAACAGTTTTATGTGCAGTTTAAAATTTAAACCATAGCTTTATGAAAAAATAATATATTATAGACACATGTAAACATTCATTAAAAATATGGAAATGTAAAATCCTCTGCACTATATGCTATTTAGAGTGAGTAAAACTCTGAACTTAAGGGAGGGAATGAATCTGAATTTGGAAGTTAACATTACATTTCATTGTCGTTAGTGAAGAGCACTGAGTTAGTTTAGTTTACATGAATGGGAAAAATTCATTTTTTCTATGAACTATAAATGGGAATTCACGTTAATTTGTGTTTTCAGACAGTGGACAAAATGCATTTTGGGGCCCCCTGAAAACGTGGGC
This sequence comes from Maratus michaelseni, assembly GCA_963931845.1. Taxonomy (NCBI): domain Eukaryota; kingdom Metazoa; phylum Arthropoda; class Arachnida; order Araneae; family Salticidae; genus Maratus; species Maratus michaelseni. The sequence goes on along the minus strand of OZ007599.1, from coordinate 81,537,900 downwards.
ACAGGGTACATGCCCCTTGTGCCCCTGTGATAAGCCGGTTCTGCTATCAATAAACACTCGCCAATCATTTGCATCCTGTTAGAGGATATACTTTTGGTGGAGAAGATTGGTTTTTTCAACATGACAGCGCTAAATCCCATACATCGAACTCAACGTCACAGTAGCTTAAGACGAGCATGGTATTGGTTTTAAACTGGCCAGCACTTAGTTCTGACCAAAACCCAATAAAAAACGTATGGAGACGCGCGAAGTTTACAAAAATGGTAATTAGTATTCTTCAGTTAAAGACATGAAATCGGTAATTGAGAACGCTTAGTTTGAATTCAAGCCGTTGATAGTGCAAATGCTGATTTTATCGATGGAATACCTCGTATTTCAGATTTCAGCTAATTAATCGCAATAGAACAATAATTAAGTATCATATTATAAAAATAAATAATTACTGTACTTTAATTTTTGACACGCTAATTTTTGCTTTTTTGTTAATTTTGATGATTTCAGATAAAATTTAAAGTATAATTCTGTTAAATATATTTCTGAAACTAAAAATTGTAGCACGTATAAACATGGCTTTAAATTTGAATAAAAAATATTATTTTTTAAAATTGCTGTTGTGCTTAAAATTTTGACACGCACTGTATAAATATTGAAATACGGCAAAAAAAAAAAAAAAAAAAAAAAAAAAAAAACTGCCGCCATGTCACAAAAATTGCTTATAAATCAAGATGTAATTCATTCATCGAATATCGAAAAACTGTTCAATTTAAAATCACTTCAATAATCATGCCTGCAAGTATCATGCTTTTACATTTAAAAATGAATCCGTAAATGTATCAGAAAACATAGCATTGTTGAGAAGAGATCTTAGGCAAGCGATATATAATTGAAAGAAAAAGCAATAAGAACTTAATTAGAGTATAGTAAAAAAAATTTGAAGAATTTCACTCATTCGTTTAGAACGTCGTCGAAGAAGGGACCTTCTCACCCCCTCTATAATCAAAACTGCCATATGGCTCATTGACTCTTGTTTCTATATATCTGTTAACAAGCTCCGCAGTACTTAATAATGCTGCCACTTTTAACAAGGAGTGTTAAAAAAAGTGAGGGGAAACTTGTTTGAGCAATATAATTCTGTGATTTGTGTTATTCCTAAATCACTTATTCCGAGACATTTGATTACTTGCATAACTGTAAAAATGTTCAGTGGAATATCATTTATCCCTTGAGGGGACTGTAGACCTTTATTCGAGAAAAAATAATCGACCCAGAAATAGAAATTAATATTTGTATGTATTTTTATTCTCTAGTTTGTATCCAACCATTTTCAAAAAACTGCATGCAATTGCGATGATTTTTCGCAATTTTAAAAGCGTTTGAATTTTGTAAACAAACAAATTATCGTAGTAGTAATAAACTTAAAATCTGTTTTCCTCAAAAGAGATTTTTCAAGGTTTATAGATTTTTAAATTCTTTATGCGGCTTAATTTTTATTCAAATTTCATGAAATTGATAAAGAAGAATCCTGATATTGTTTAGAAAGAAACTGTGTATATGAATTTTACAATTTAACTTAATTAAGGTAATTAAATTACTTATTAAAGGAAAATTTTGTTGAAAATCGGGTTGGAATGGAATTTAAAAAAAATATCTCTCAAAAATTAAATATTCAAGGGATTAAATAATTGATACACAGCTTTGTTTTTAATACAGTTTTAAGTGATTAAAATGCAAAATCGAGGATATATCTCAAAAATTATGACGCAGGAAGCATTTAATTTTTTTTTTATAAATTTTAAAAATTTAAAAACATCTTAAAATTACAATAAGATTGGAATTTTTTTTAATTTATTCCATGTATTTATGATGAAATGTATATATACATAAAATTTCATATCTCTATGATTAAAAAGTAAATATGAATAAATTTTATCATCCACTGTCACCTTAACGAACGAAAGCCGCCATATTTGCGACAATCATTTTTTTTATTGTCCAAATGTGTTGCTTCCAATTTGATACCAGTATTTTGGAACAGAAAATTTCGTCTTATCTAATCTTCAAATAAAAAAAAAATCTCTAAAATGATGTAAAACCAGAAAAAACTAGAACGATTATTTCTAAAAGTTCACGAGGAAGGGGGATATAAAGAAATTATGAATTTGCCAGTGTCATATAAAATAAACAATTTATCATTAGTATAATATGGCAAAGATTATGGATCTAAATTCAAAACCATATGTAGGAAAAAAACGAACAAATGAAAAACCCATAAACCACAAGAACTACATTTGTAGCCTATTTATTTATTTAATATATTTCTCCATCAGCTTCAACATTTTCAAAAGATTTATAGCTTAAAGTTTATAGCTCATAACACTTGCAGGCATGATTATTAAAGTGATTTCGAATCAAACAGCTTTTTCCATTTTTCGATAATTGTATTATATCTTGAGCAATAAACAATTTTCGTGTCATGACGGCAGTTTTTTTTCTTTCCAGCGCTGTCACCTTCAAAAATTAGGTTTAAAACGCCTATTTTGATAGCATTTTCTGAAAGATGGTCTATCTTTATAGAATATTGAAAAAACGATTCGATTACGTAGTTTCTGAATAAGAGCACCTGCCAATCCCATGCGTTTGCGGAGAAAAATGAATTCAGAAATATTTCAGAAAGTAGCCAGTTTGGATTTAAGAATAGCCTTGACACTTTCCCTACCAATGACCAATACGGGGCGTCGCTTTGGCACACATTTGACATTACGTTTTTAATCCAAAATTGTGAATTCATACCAGAAAATTTGAAAGATTTTTCTTTTCTGTAATCACGAAATGGATGTTATTAAATAAAGCAAATATTGCTATTAGTATTTTCTGGTATGAATTCGGAATTTCTGAATAAAATAAAATTCCGTTAATTTTAACTCGGTAGTGAACGTGTTAAGGCGTACTTGCCAACCTCCAACTTATCTACCCTAAAATGTGGATTAATTTGATCCAGATTAACTACATTTTGAACCATAAACTTTATTTGAGGTATCATTATATTTATTATTATATTTATTTAATTTCATTTTTTAAACACTTTCTGGTTCGAAACGTAGAAAGAGAGCGTTGAGCATTTGCAATAAGTACATGTATTTTCCTGCATTTGTCATTACTTTGAATTTAATGCCTTTGCACACCTTTGGGAAGCACCTTCTCAGAATAAACCTGTACACCAAATTTGAAGCAAATCGGATAATTCTGCATGAAAAACCCGTTTATCTAAATTAAGGAGTTGGGATTAGCCCCCCCCCGTTTTCCCCCTTTATACTTAACCAATGAACTCCCAAAACTAATCAGGGAAGCGCCTGATGAGAATGAACCTATATACAAAATTTGAAGCAAATTGGTTATTTCTATCAAGAGTTATCGCGTTACGTACGTACATACATGCGTAGTACATACATACGTACATATACATAACACATCGGCTGATAAGTTCCCGGTCTGGCACACAGATGGCGTTGCAATCGCCGAACCGATGCTTTTTTAGTAAATACTAAACTGTAAAAGGTAGCAGAAAAAATTTCATGACGATTCGCCGTGTGGATAAAACGTTAGAGCGGTTTTAGTTGAACGACTTTGTTGATAAACAAAAAAAGGGATAAACAAGAATGTCAAAAATTGTTATTTGATGGGAAAAAACACCGTTCAAACAGAAGCTTGGCTTGATAAGCGTTATCCGGACACTGCACCAGGTAAATCAACCATTATTGACTGGTTTGCTGAATTTAAACGTGATCGTACGGACACCAGTGATGCACCACGCAAAACAGGTGGTTACTCCGGAAAACATCAAAAAAGTCCACAAAATCGTTTTGGGGAAACATAAAGTGAAGTTGCAGGAGATAACGTTCAGAAGAATAACTCATTCAAGTGACTGAGGAATTGTGCTCAATATAGCAAAAGATGTGGCACTTAACTTTTGGTGCTACTTTTAAGTAGCTTTCATTAAAAAAAAGTAAAAACCTACCTATTGCAGCCGTTCGGAGGAAAGCAATTCCAGAAAATGTTGGTATATTTTCACCGATCTTGACCTCCTGACCCCAAAATCAACCTCCATTCAAATGTTGATTTATATATATACTCTCTTATTTATGAAACGATTTGGATGTGATTGAGTATGTGTATAGGACATACCATTGGCCAGCTTCATCCGCCCTCTTGTTTCAAAATGGCGGCCAGTTAAATTAATTTTTTTTTTAATTCAATAAGATGTATAAAAAATATAAATTGAAAGTTGTTTCCGTTAAGTGTTAGATCGTGATACAAAGATTCCGGGCACTTTTTGTTTTGGCTTTCGAAGACGCGCCGGGCACCCCTCAGGCGCCTGGCGGCGTAGCCTAGTTTTATCTTATAAAATGGCTGAGATATGGCAGTTTCAAATTCTAGAGTGGCTGACATTTTAACACAATCTGATTTTTCTTATGCTGTAACTCTCATATTTTTGAACCGATATAAATGTGACTTATTATGTGTACAGGACATACCAAGGTCTCGACAGAGTTTTTTGGCCAGCTTCATGCGCCATCTTCTTTCAAAATGGTGGCGAATTAAAAGATTTTAAAATTTCAAAAATGTGTATAAAAAATTATAAATTGATAAGTTGTTTCAGTTAAGTCTTAGATCTTTATACAAGGATTCCGGAGTATTTGTTCTTTCGGCTTTATCTAAAAAAATGGTGGAGATATAGTTATTTTAGGTTGGCTGATATTTTGCAATAAACTTATTTTTGTTATGCTGTGACTCTCATGCTGAAATTCGCATTCAAATTCAGTATTAACGAAAACCGGGATTAAACCTTCTATAAGCAGGTGCCAAGCATTTTAGATTCGGGTGTTTGAGTAAAATGAGTGGAATTTTTATAAACATGAAATATGGAAGCTGCCATTTCCCCCAGGTACACGCCGGAAGAACTTTTTTCTAGGAACTTGTCTCCCCATAGTTACCAAAGTCTAAATAAAAATATAGTTCCCTTTCGCTCATTAGTTTTTGCATCAAAACAAGGAAAATTAATTTTATATCCACTCATATTCAAAATCTTACCATGTCTAAAAAAAAAAAAGTAAAAAGTAAAAACGTTAATACTTAAGTGTATGAGGATGAGAAATTTTATCTACAATGCAAAATATATTAAGGAAACTTTAGATACTTAATCACATAATCAAAGAAGAGAAAAAAAAATGTGCGAAATGTATAACCTCATTGAACTTTGAAGGTCATGATGAAAATAATGCTATACAATTATACCCTTTAAGAGTAATAATCAGTCTAAAATGGTATCTTTTTCGGTCCATGGTTATTCCATTTCAGTAGGTTTTCCTGCATATGTTATGTATATGAGATGTATGTCCTGTATATACAGGGTGACACATAAATACTGTGACGCAAATAAAAGAACAAAACAATCCGTTTTATTCAGCATTGGAAAGAAAAGAAAATTCTGTCAGGAACCAATTGACAAATTTGGGGGCCCTGGGCACAGATACTTATCGGGGGCCCTCTTGCACCGATGCTTACAGCGACTTTGAATAGTAAAAAAATATATTATTGAAAGCGGTACTTATTAAGATAACCATTATTGACTTTAAAATTTCTGTAAAATAGCAATTAAAAATTAAATTTTATAATCATTAATTTACTTTTAAACAATTATTATTTAATAGATGTTTTATAATAAATTGTGTGGTGCTGATTACTTTTCCCTATGCGAGTCCATATATCTGGAATGGTAAAGTATGCAGCACCTAAGAATAAATTTTCCGTATTACCAAGCTATAATTATTTAAAATATTAGCATATCCTATTAATCAAATAACTTTTTCTTTCAAACAAGTTTTCACTGAGAAAATAAAAACTAAATGTATACAAGTACGATCAGAAAGAACCACATGGCTTTGCCCATGTTAACCATGAGACCTTACAGGTAAAATAAATAAAAATGCAATAATATTTCGACCCCAATAACGGAGTTCTGTAACATTACCGCAAATAAATCGTTAAAAGACAATCAGGAAAAAATAAAATTACTAACACAATCATAGAAAAAAACCTTGGTTTTATAAATGAGAATGCATTTTCTTTGGTGCATGTAACAGAAAAATATAAGGTAAAGCTAGGAGAGTCTGCGCACAATTCAAAAGAATAACAATAAAAAATCTAAATATTAATTTTTTGCTAAACTATTCATGAATAATTTTTACTTCATTTTTTTTTTTATGCATTTCCATTGTTTTTTTTTGTTGTTATGTTGCAATTTAATAGAACAGTTGTAATAAAACCAAGAAAGTTATTTTGCGCAATCTGTCCTTACGGGGTTGGTGTGATTGCGCACATAGGTAGGAGAGATTGTTTCTAATAATAACTACAATTAAATTGTTAACAATAATAATGACATTGTTGTAAGGTTTTTGTGAACAAATATTATTGTATTAGGAGTGAATATTTCAACCTAATGATTAAACAATCAGAAAAAGGAAATAATTTTAAAAACGATTAAGAAATTTTAATTAAAGTGAAAAAAAATTAAAAAAGCAGAAAAAGCAAGTCCAGATAAGATTACAAAATAAAATTAAGTTTCTTGATAACACGTTTAACTTGAAATTAGTCCATTTTCATTTTTAATTTTTTTTATGCAAATTTACTAATAAGCTGCGTAATCTCTCCTAGCATGGAAACTAATGGGAACAATGCGCCATCTCTCCTAAGTAGCAGATGCGCAAACTCTCCAATTTCGGTAGGAGAGATTGCGCGGCCTTTTATTTAAACATGGCCACTACTAAAACGAGCCGTTGGTGTTCACAGTGTTAGTCTAGATTAGTAGCTTATGAGAAATCGATTAAGTTTAAAATATTTTGTATTATTGACATTGTATAGAAATCCTGATGAATAGCTATGAAAATTCAAGCACTTACTTTTGGAAAACAAAACAAACTAGCAATGCTTTATCTTACACGCTCAAAACAATCAACGTGCACTTTAAAGTAGACACTCCACTACTGCTGTTGTACAACTACCTGGAGTCGCTGCGAGCTCACTCTTCCTTCCCCCCGAACCTCTATGTGCGCAATCTCTCCGACCGCGCCATCTGTCCTGGCTTTACCTTACGATTTCCCTGACAATACGAAAAAATAAAAAATAAACCAAATGGCGTAGCATTTAGCGGAACTATTTCATATGGCATCTATATATATTATGTAATTCATGTATTGCGCTAACTATCTAATCAAATATCAGTAATAGTTGTCTTATCCATCTAATCTTCCATAATCGGGTTCATAGCCGTGATATTGGCAACAAAATCGCTAAAATAACTATAAAATTGCTGAAATAAGTGTTTAGTTATTTTTTAGAAGACTGATTTAACTGTATTTTACGTTCCTACAGAACTGTAGCTTAGATATTGCAAAATGACCTAAAAGTTTTGGCCCCCCTATTTAATCACGAATTTCTAAAATCGCTAAAATTCGCGTTTAACTATTTTTTTAGTAGAATTGTTATGTTGAATTTCACGCTCCAACCTAAAAATGCTGCTGAGATATGGCAAAATGACCTAAAACATTTGACCCCGCCATTTAACTTCCGTGGGGAAATTTTCAAAAATACTTTCTTATTGCTTGCCTAGGTCATAACTGCCCAAATGTCGTGATACTGACTTTAGCCGTTTCAGTTCTGTGTTGATGAATAAAAAAATCGGGAGTTTTCTCTTTGTTATATTAGTACAGGTATAGGGGCGAACAGAATGGTTATGTAAGAAAAGATACAATTACTGCACAATTGAATTCGTTATTCAGTCTTGTATTTATTACCAATGAGTTAAAAACATTTACTGAATAAAATTAAATTCCATATCAACTCTAACAACGAATCAGCTTTGATACTACAGACACACCTTAAATTATCAAATACAGAAAAAAGGAACAGGAAATTCAGTTCTTTAATGAAACATAATTTTTCAGAAGATATCCATAATAGCATAGTTGGGAAATATTTAGCACTAATAATTAAAGGTAAAATCGCGACAAAGAATTAAATTTGTATTTGGGGCATAATAATCTGAAAAAGAACAGGGTTAAATAAGAATTAAAAATACAATATATTTTTAAATGATAAAGATAAAAGAAAATACTTCACTATATTAAAGTAATTAAAAATACATGTTTTAGACAAAATGTACGATTTTATGAAAATTATAAATGTTCTTCTCAATTTTTTAGCAGCAAAAGTTTTTATAAAATCCCTATAATCAATCTTTGGTGTTCTATCTCGTCGACGATTTTTCCATCTTTCAAAATCGGTTCCAAAAGTGAAAGTATCTTAATTATAAAAAAAAAAAAAAAAAAACCTGTAAACAAAATCGAAAAAGTAAAAAATGGCCTTTGTAGAGATAGACCTCAACTATCCAATGAAAAAAAAAATCATTTAAAAATATTAAAATGCAAGCGAAGTATTTAAAAAAATATATTTAAAAAAAATTCTCCCATAGGATTAACATTTAGCGAGCGAATGTTTTCGAGTGAGTGCAGTAGTTAAAAAGTTACTTTTAAATAGAAAAAATTATAAACAGATTTTTTTTCATATTAAGTTTTTTAATATTTAAAACTTCATCAGATTTTGGTCAATAATTGAAAAATCTTCAGTAGCATTTAGGGGCCCCTGAAAATCGGGGGTCCTGGGCCCGTGCCTCGAATGCCCTGCCGTAAATCAGGCACTGAATTCTGTACAAGAAGACAAGGAACAATCAAGATCATTTGAAATGGCTTCCTCCCGCGGCGCTGCAGGTGTCTATGTCTAGTCTACGCCGTTCTGAAAATTCTTCTTCAAGATGGCCACGACTATTTTTGGCTTGATTCCGTCTCTTTAAAACATTTGACGACGTGATGGACTTGTTACCCGGCGCTGTTTGAGAGCCTTAGCGATCGCAGTAATCGGCAATCCCCGCTTGTGGTGAACGACGGTGGCTGAGCGGTGTTCTTTACACACAATGTTTTCCTGCAAAACACAGAGTTAATATAAATGAAAACCTCAATTACTCAACAAAAAAGCACGAGGAATACAAATTAAACAATAGTATAGCTCAAAAACGCGAAAAACATAAAAATAAATATTTGCATCACGTCACAGTATTTATGTGTCACCCGATATCTATGGGCCATTGAATTTAAAATTGGGGTAAGTCCATTTCTGTTATTTGTTGACATTGAATAGTTTGCATTTGAATGAATTTTAAAATATTCGGAAAAATTCTTTACAAATAATTTTAGACTTATTTTATATTTTTTATGGTCTCATTTCATGTAAATCATAATATGCATATTGTTATACCACCAGACTTGTTTTATATTTTTTGTGGTCTTATTTCATGTAACTCATAATATGCAATAATGTTAAAAACAAGTGTTCATTTGTTAATGTCTGTAAATTCACTATTTATTGTCCATTTTACCAATTTTTATTCAGACATTATTTAAAAAAAATACATGGTAAAAAATTCCTCACTAAAAACGTTCCCCATTTAAAAACTGTTTTTACATTTTTTAAATGGGGAACGTTTTTAGTGAGGAACTTTTTACCATGTTTTTTTTTTAAATAATGTCTGAATAAATATTGGTAAAATGGACAATAAATACACAATAATGGTTGCCCGTGTTAGCTGAAAGGAAAAAAAACACATTTCGGTATGCGGAACTAGGGTTGTCTCACTATCAAAAGCAATTATTTGTTGAAACGTTGATTTTCTTTGAATAAAATATAATTTTAATTTTAAAAATTGAAAAGTTTATTTTATTTACTTATTAATTTTATTTTAATATTTCATTCTTCTTTAGAAAAGTTACTATAAAACAAAAATAACAATGCAACATAAAACAATGGTTTATCAATGTTTCTAGTTCACCACATTTCTAGTAGAACTGCTGAATTATGATTGTTCTTGTTTATATTGTGCAGCACAAAACATAATTAAATTCAAAACGTACTTCCACCACTTTCAAAATCAAGGCATTTGAAATATCGTTGACCCAATAAAATTCTACTAAGCAAATTTATACTGATAGTAAAAGATATTATTTGTGAATTGATTAAAAACATAAATTTTATGTTATTTGAAATAAGATTTAGCTTTAACTATTTTTTTTTTTTCAAAAATTGTCTTGCTCTACTTTCAACATCAACGGTTCATATATACATTAATGCTGGGAATTACTTCAAATGTTAATTTTCTTGTATTGCTATTTTCAATTTTTAATAAAAACTTAATATACTGGTTTTGCGATTCTAGAATGAACTAAAGAAAATCTATAAAACTAATGCCTGTGTGTAATTCTCTTACAATAGAAGGAAATTAAGGAGACAGTGGACGTTCGAATTTTTTTTTTTTCATTTTTCACTCAATTGTACTGAAATTTTGCACTCATAGTAATTCATACATTTTATAAGTAAATTAAGCAATTTTATTAAAAAATGTGTTTAATTAATTAATTAATTAATTAAAATATATTAATTAATCACTCTAATTAAATATGCTCCATGCGCATTAAATTTGACTTCAGGAACATGGTGTTTTGTTAAATGGTAGCTTTATATTATTGCAACAAAAGTTGGTATGCGTACCAAATTGTACCAATATATCGAGAAAAATTAATAAAAACTTCCAATATTTACAATTTTTTTTTCTTTTTTAAATTTTCACGGAAAAAAGTTATATAATTACGAATTTTTCCTTTTATGTACAGTAATGCATGCATATTAATACCAAGTTTTTAAATATAGCACACTGCTAACAATAATACTTAATATTAGGAAAATTGGATAAAACATAAGACGCCTGAAACATTTTGAATATTTTAACTCGGCAAAAATTCTCATTTATGGAAAACGCGATGTAAAGGGTAACTCAATTACGGTGTCAAATTTGAAATGGTCTTAACTTTGATAAGAATATTTGCAATTGCATGCGGTTTTTTGCAAATGCTGCGCTTAAGATTAAAGTATAGTAAAAAACCAAAATAAGAAAAACGATTTTAACCCAACTGAAGGTCCACGATCCCCTTAAATTTACAAACATATTAATGTCTATGAGACTATAATCATGATTTATAAATAAATATTTTTCCTTCATTAATTATTCGTATTATCATTTTATTTACTTTTATGTTTGAAAATTTGAAATATTTTTGAAATACACAATATGTAAAATATTTTCTTATTGGTCTACTACTGTACATTTGAAAAACAGATCGATGCAAGGTACCATAGCCAACTAGGCAAAGGGAAAGGGGGTGCATTGCACATCACTGGGTTTTGAAATTTAATTAACTAAATTTTCTTTTCTCTGATGATTTTTAAAAAGAACAGTAAAATGTATTCTTCTCAAGTGACTTAAAATAATAAAATGCTAAAAAAATGAGGAAATAAGATTTTTTTTTTTTTTTTGTCAGGTAGGAAGGCACTGTCCGAGTGAAAACCCCGTGGTAAAAAATTTTTAGTTTTGTTTTCTTTTATATTCATTTGTTTCACATATATCTTAATATCCTACACTAGTCACGGGAAAAAATGCTCCAGCTAAAGTTAAACCTATGAGAGCGTTCTTTACAAATATCTCGCATTCATTTTAATATTTTTAAATGTTTAATTTTTTTTTTCATAGGATACCTGAGCTCGATATCTAATGTAGTGCGTTTTTACTTTTTCGATTTTGGTTTCAGTTTTTTTATATGAGGATACTATAATTTTCAGAAACAGTTCAAGCCGGTTCCACAATTAAACTGGATTTTTTTTTTTGAGTATACTTTCACTTTCGGTACCGGTTTTGAAAGTGACAGTATCCTCATAAAAAACCTGCAACCAAAATCGAAAAAAGTTAAAAAAAAAGTTAAAAAAATGGCCTGCATAGAGATCAACCTCAGCTATCCAGTGCAAACAAAATCATTTAAAAATATTGAAAAGAAAACGAGATATTGTAAAATAACTGTCCCATAGGATTAACATCACCGAGCGGGCGTTTTTACCTTCTTTTAAATACTTCGTTGAATGTTATAAGCACTACATTGTCTTCTTTCCAAATTCCCTTCTCCATGTTCTCCATATTCCCATCTTGTTTTTTTTTAAGCCGCAAGTGACTTGTACAGCGAAAGCACATTTATTTTTGCATGCAAGAGAAAAGCTCACGAACACAGGTCCATAAACTGGCTCTTCAAGCATCAGTTTGAATACCAAAGATCATCTGTAAATGAGAAAACAGCACTCACTGTACTAAAACTATTTAACTTACAGGCATGAAATTTTTAGTACTTGTAGCTGAATACCTGCTATGACGCTCAAAATCATAAAATTTGAAAAAATCGTATTATTTTAATATATAGAGATAAAAAACCAAAAATCTAACAGCATTTTCCTATTTTTAAACAGTTTTCGTTATAGCAGTTGCCAACAATTAAAAATCTAGAGTAAAATTCCTTCTACAATAATTAATTTTCTATTGAAAAATTTCCACGTGAAAAATGAAAATGAAATAAAAAGTTTCACCAATTGAAAAAAAAAAATGTTAATAGGATGTCATATTGGTAATAAAACGGAAATTTTCAAACATTTCTCAATAATACAAAGAGTATGCGAGTATGTGTAAATACAGAAAGCAGCTTAATATGACGTCATTAGAGAATTAAAAAAAAATAATCTGACGTCTTAATGGATTTTTCAAATGTTTGAGAATAATACAAAGAGAATATCAATATGAGTAATAGAGAATAGTAAATATATAAGTTTGAGGAACGTATTGAATCATGATAAAAATGGATTATTGGCATATTTTAACATTTTGAAGGTACAAACAACAATACAACATGTTTAATTTTGAAATTGATTTTTTTTTAAATATGGCATTTAGTCCAGATGACAGAGTGTAATAGCGAGCATCGCCCGCTATCGAGCTGGTTCAGATATTCGAAAATACGAGAAAAATAGGCCGGTAAATTTTTACTTTATAAAAACACGATTTTTTTTTTTTTTTGAAAATGAAATTTATTTGGATTTGCTAAAGAAAGGATAAAGTGTTTTGAAAGGAATATTAAAGGAAACCCTTTGTGCGATCTTCGATCACACTTACCCACTCGTTTCTAATTTCACCGACTTGCGCTGGAGCAAACACTTTAGATGATCTTGAAAATCTTCTTAAAATCAATGTTATAAAACAACCTGGAAATAATTTTTAAAAATCAGTGATAAAAGTAAAAATATTTTTTAATAAACACTCTTTTAGAAGTACTGTAGAGAGAGGATTATCCGAACTCCAACAAGCCGAACTGTTCAATTATCCGAACAATATTGTTTTTGCCTGATATTTTTTCAGGATGGCCTTTGAAATCGAAAACGTTACAGATCAGTGAACTGATTGGAGCAAAGTCTCATGCAACTTTCCGTTCGAATTTATCTCTAATTTTTTCACTCCTGCCGAAACTGTTCAACTTATGTATTTAAGAAGAATTCGTGATATGGCAGCATTGAAAAGAATGTCTTGTACCTTTTAAACGCGACGAAAATCAACAAAAATAGTCAAAGTTTAAATTAGTGCATCATAAACAAAACTTTTCATGTTTCCACATGAAAATCTGACAGTTGATTAAACAGATTGTACTTTTACGTTGCTTTCAATACAAAAAGATACCTATTGCAGCCGTTCGGAGGAAAGCAATTCCAAAAAATTTTGGTACATTTTTACCGATCATGACCACCAGCCCCCCAAACCACTCTCCGTTCAAATGTTGATATATATATATATAAGCCGCGTTTCCAATGCCTTTTCCAAGACCCCTATGAACGGTCTTTTTACCCCCTACACCATTTCCAATGCACAAACCGGTTTGAAGGTGAAACTAGCCTAGGTCATTTTTTCCCCGAAATCAGACCTGCAAAGGATTAGGTCAGTAACCCATGAGGCAGCGCAAACAAACAGCGCAACTTCACCGGAATAATTGCTTAGCAACAGAGCGATAATTCTCCTGTTATTTGCATTAATTGTTTTATTACGTTTATTTACCATTGTTTATTTATTATTATTATTTTCCCATTTTTTTTTTATTTATTAAGTATGGATTTGTGTTTGAATTCATCTCGTTGGTCAGTAGATGAGACAAAAATGTTATTGAGCATGTGGTCAGAAGAATATCATTTCAAGTGAGGAAGATATATTTAAAAATACGTGTTTTTTAATCATATCAAAATTAATTTTAATTATATTTTATAGATTTACCTCAAATAAATTATTATGATCACTTAATACAATTATTCTTTAAAATAACTGTAATAAATTTATTAATTTGAATTCAGAATATAAAAATTTGACTTGAAATTTTACAAAAAATTTGACCCTTTTAAGCATTCTATTTAATTTTAGATTCCACGGAGCATACTACTTCAGATACACTATTTCTATTTTATTGTAAAAAAAAAAAAAAAAAAAGATCGTTGATACAATGATCCATCTAATATGCACAGTAAAAAATATGTACTTAAAAAAGAAGTTTTTGATTAAAATTTTTGTGCATTTTTTGTGCCATTTTCAAATAGTAGTTTAAGCCTGATAATCAATGACTTTGTGAATTTTAATCAAGAAGCTACTAATTTTTATTTTTACTATAGTATGAAAAATATATTTTTTTTTTCAGTTTATCAGTCGGTATATTTTAAGTACCCCTTTAGCTATAAATCAGCTTAGACATTTTCTGAAATTTGAAAATGTCGGTCGATTTTTTTTGGGGGGGGTGTGGTGGGGTGGGGTGGGGGGGGGAGTTGTCAGTTTTTTTAACACACAAAATTATTTTCTTTTTCTAACTTTTGTACTCTCCTTGTTTTATTTTTTTAGGTAGATTTCGTAAGAAATACTACCTATTACATTCTCACCTAAGTTGGAAATTTTGAAAAAATTTTGCAGATCTACGCCGATCATGACTCTCAGAACCCAAAACCACCCCCAGTTCAAAAGTTTATCTATCTATATCATTTTTTTATGGACACGATAACTTCAATAATTCTGTACAAATCTCTTCCAAACTGATACATAAAATCTCGCTCAAGTTCGTTAAAATCGAACCAACGGGGGGGGGGGGGGGGATGGAGGGCTTTTTGTGAAAACAGAAAAACCCCTATAATTTCTTAATTATGATACGTATCAAATACCGTTTAAAGTTATCATTACTTCTAGGAAAAGGGCCGAAAATTTATGTATGACAGATTTTTGATATCATTAAAAATGGCCCCAAGGAGGGGGGGGGGGGTTAGAAGAAAAAAAATCATAACTTCGTCAATTCAGAAGATATCAAATCCGATTAAATTTATTATAAATTCTCTTTTTATTATCTAAAACTTTTATACTGACAAGTTTTTTATAGGACCAACCCTTATAGCAAAAGAAAAATTAAAAACAAAAAACTCCCTGCCGACTCCGCCTGCAAATAAGTTAGGTTTCGAAGTGGGCGTTTCCAAATGCCGCATCATGGCAAAAAGGTAATTTCTTCCGCAATTCCCAACAAACAGGCGCCCCACGGTCTGCGTCTTCAAAATCTACCTATGCCTGTAGGCCGAGCCGTCAGGGATTTTTTTATATTCGTTTTATAATTTCTGTTATGTGTGTATATAATATATATATATTTATTTATTTAAAATTGAATGCACATGAGAAGAACGAAAGATAAAAAGCAATGGAATGGACACTAAAGGAATTATACTTAAAATGATGAAAAAGCAAAAATTGAAAAAGCAAAATTGGAAAACTATGAATATCTTATAGAATCTTCAGAAGGGCTTTATAAGAATATTCATAGTAAGTATATGCTATTGCAACAAATATTGTCAGCATTATGCCTAAAATCGACGCTATTAAACCCCTAATAACATATATAAATGAAACAAGAAAATTAAGGACCGACATCTGGTTCAAATGACAAAATAAAATGAAACAAGAAAATTAAAACCCGACATGAGGTTCAAATAGCAAAATAAATAAATAAATATGCAACCGAAATAGAAATTAGATATATATGTATTGTAGTATTTCTTTTGTGATTGCTGATAAGTTTTTAAAAAATATAGTTTTTGGGGGGAGGGATTCAGGGCGCAAGCTGAAGTTTTCCACACAGGTGCTGAACACTAATGGCACTTCCCTGTTGCTACACCATAGACATGGGAAACAAACATTTTTTGTGTGCTTAAAATTCCCTATTGTATACATTTTTTCATTTTATTTTAGCACATTAAAATTTGTATCGTTTCGTGGTTGTTTTTAAGAATAATGTTGTCTAAAGAAAAGTAAAAAGAGAGCTATTAAAAATTTACATACGATTCCTTCATACATTAAAAAATGTGCACATTATCTTCTCGGATCATTAACTATAATATCCATTTTAAACATGCAAAAATTTATTTTATTTTTAATTGAAGGTGATATAATTTATTGGAGTTTGGAGCACTTTTACTCTTCCTCCTCCGCAAACGTAATTTTGCTAAGTTTCTAATAATCGACGTATTTTAAAATTTAAGTTATGTAATGAAATACTTAATACTGAACTATGTAATCAGTTTTGTCTAATAGTGATTCATTAAAACCTTGAAAACTGAATCGAAAAATATTCCACTTTATACTGGGTTTTGTTTTAGTAGGTATTCCATCAACCCTTTAATTCCCAGAGTCGAATACGTTCTTGGAAAATTCCGTAGTTCAAAAAATCTGAATTTATACAAACAAATTTAACAAAAAAATTTCGCTCCATTTAATGTTGGAATTTCTGTTATTAAATAAATCAAACATCGCTATTTTCAATTTTTTTGTATGAATTTGAAATATGCGAATTAAACAATCCACTAAATTGGAAAGCTCTGATGCTAAAAAAAAAAAAAGGTCGATAAACGTCTGCAACAACAGAATACGGTCAACCATTTTTATACTAAAGAAAAAGAATGAAAATGTAACAAAACGGCTTCTGTTTATATTTACACCGGAAGTTCGTGCGTCATTTCACCAATCAGCCAATCATAGGTCAGAACGAAAAATTGGGCAGGTTCCGGATTTTTTAAGGGGGTTGTTTTTGTGCTTGAGTATGGAAACGGGGGCAAAATGAAAGCAGGTACGATAGCCGCATATCACCCCTCCGTAAAAAGCCAGTTTTATTTTAAGAGGCATTGGAAACGATGCTATATATGACAAGTCATGCTATAACTTTCTTATTTATGAACCGATTCGGATGTGACTGAGTATGTGTATAGGACATACCAAGGTCTCGACCGAGTTCATTGGCCAGCTTCATGCACCATCTTGTTTCAAATTGGGGGGCCAGTTAAATTTTTTAATTTTTTTTCATTCAAAAAGATATATAAAGTTTACAAATTGAAAAAGGTGTTTCTGTGATGTGTTAAATCGTAATACAAGGATGCCGGAACATTTTTTGTTTTGGCCATATCTTAAACTAGTCGTTGGGGGCCACCGTAATACTTACCCATCATAGATATGCATAATGTAAAATATTAAAATAAAACATGTGTAAACTACTTATAAAATGCATTGCAATTCAAATAAAATCGTGGCTAATAAAATTTTAAAGGCTCGATTACTGAATTGCTTGAAAGAGGTTTTTCCTTATAACTCCAAAAATAATAATCCTATTAACTAGCGGTTTATTGCATCTGATTAAGCGTCAAATTTCCAATTAAAATATCTCTTTGAAGTGAAATTTGGATGAAATACAGGGTCATGAAAAATCGAAGAGTGTGGAAAACAGGATTCCAAATATCTCGGCAACTAATGATCCGATCGACTTCATGCTTTATTCAAAATTTATGTTTTTTTATTGTCTTTTATATTCATTTCTTAAAATATACAATTTCGAAAATTTTTATATACCTTTCATCAGAACGAATATTTCGAGAGTCCGAAAAAAATTGTTCCGGTTAATCGAGGTTATTGAAATGAAATAGGCTTCTTCCCATTATTACATACTAA
Organism: Maratus michaelseni; assembly: GCA_963931845.1. NCBI lineage: Eukaryota > Metazoa > Arthropoda > Arachnida > Araneae > Salticidae > Maratus > Maratus michaelseni. The sequence goes on along the minus strand of OZ007599.1, from coordinate 81,519,869 downwards.
GTACATACCAAATTGCAAGTCTCTATCTCAATTTTTTCGGGAGATAGAGCGTTTACAGACACACACACACACAGACACACAGACACACAGACGGACGGCAAAATTTTTTTTCTAAAAATATGTTTTTCGGAATCTCCAGTGTCTGAAACGTGTAAATCCGTCAAAAAATTTTTTTCGATTTTCAAAACGATTACAAGACTTACCCTATACTACGTATGATGGGTGCGCTATACCATGGGATCCGGGATCGAACCCCGGTCTGGACATTTTTTCACTCTAATGGTTGTACGCTGTTTAGTAAACTGACAATTCACATCCTTTGTATTTTATAGATATATATGTTAGAACGTGATACAAGAATTTTGGAACATGTTTTGTTTTGTATATATCTTAAAAAATGTCAGAGATATGGCAGTTTGAAATTCTAATGTAGGTGAGATTTTGAAACAATCTGATATTTGTTATGCAGTAACTCTCGCATTTATGAACCGATATGAATGGGACTGATCATGTGTACAGAACATACCAAAGTCTCGACCGAGTTCGTTGGCCAGCTTCATCCACCATCTTGTTTCAAAATGGCGGCCAGTTAAATAATTTTTAATTTTTAAAAATTCAAAAAGATGTATAAAAAAGTTATACATTGAAAAAATGTTTCCGTTAAGTGTTAGGATACAAGGATTTCGAAGCATTTTTTTTTTTGTTTTGGCTTTATCTTAAATAATGGCTGAGATATGGCAGTTTGAAATTCTAGGGTGGCTGACATTTTTAAACAATCTGATTTTTGTTATGCTAAAATTCTCATTCAGATTCAGTATTAACGAAAACTGGGATTGAACCTTCTATAATCGGGTTCCAAGCATTTTATCTTCGAGTATTTGAGTAAAGTGAGTTGATTTTTTAAAAACATGAACTATGAAAGCTATATTTTTCTCCCGGTACAGGCCAGTGGTGTAGTCCCGTGAAGAAAAATGTGGGACACTCATAGTTCCAAACAAACATATTGTCTTTATCATCGACAGAAAACTTAATACTGAATCTTGCCTTTCATTTTTAACTGCAGAGAAAAGTAATTGAAAAAAATAAACAGTTTATTTTATTTTAATTAATTTTTTATACTTATAATTTTTATAAATAGCTTACCCCTAATTGAAAAGTGGATTACTTTATTTCGCGTCTGAAAATTTTTCGAATAGAATGCGGAATTCAATAACACTATGTTCGACTTGTAGTTGTTTGAATAGTTTATCTATTTATATTTGCGGTTGGATAGATTATTTAATGTTTAAGTAAAATGAAATAAGGTAAAATAGTTATATATTCAATTTATTATATTATATCAAGTTTTAGGATATAATACCCCAGTTCATTTAGTCGGAACATTTCAATCAAATAAAATGAGAATAATCATGGAATGTGCCGTGAATGATATTATTAAATTATGATTTATTCAGTCATAAAATTTACTTTAAAAACATTAGAATTCAACACATGTTTAAAATATTGAATAAGAAATTTAGAAATTTAGAAATATAAAATATACTTAATTCTCTGACGATGCCTAGATTCGCCTTTTATAAGTGCATCGCTCATTAAGAATTTTGGTTTGCTTGGATAAAATTTAAATTCACCCACTCTCCTAAGAGTTCTTCGTTTGACATCTGAGAATCGGGAGAGAGTTCAAGGGAAGTGCACATTCTTGATCATGTTCTCTGTAGTTCACTATCGATTATCAAAAAAATCCCTGATGGCTCAGCCTACAGGCACAGGTAGATTTCGAAGACGCAGACCGTGGGGCGCCTGTTTGTTGGGAATTTCGGAAACAATGACCTTTTTTCTATGATGCGGCATTTGGAAACGCCCACTTCGAAACCTAACTTGTTTGCAGGTGGAGCCGGCAGGGATTGTTTTGATTTTTATTTTATTTTTGCTATAAGGGATGGTCCTATAAAAAACTTGTCAATATAAAAATTTTAGTTAATATTAAGAAAATTTATAATAAATTTAAGCGGATTTGATATGTTGTGAATTGACGAAGTTATGAATTTTTCTTATTCTAAAACCCTCCTTTCCCCTCCTCCCCCCCCTTGGGTCCATTTTTAATGATATCAAAAATCTGTCATACATAAATTTTCGGCCCTTTCCCCAGAAGTAATAATAACTTTAAACGGATTCGATACGTATCATAATTAAGAAATTATGGGTTTTTTCTGTTTTCACAAAAAGCTCCTCATTCCCCTCCCCCCTCCTGGTTCGATTTTGTCCATTAACGAACTTGACCGAGATTTTATGTGCCTTGATTTTATGTATCAGTTTGGAAGAGATTTGTACAGAATTGTGGAAGTTATCCGTGTCCATAAAAAAGTGACATAGATAGATAGATTGATAAAGTTTTGAACTGGGGGTGGTTTTGGGTTCTGGGAGTCATAATCGGCGTAGATCTGCAAAAATTTTTCAAAAATTCCAACTTAGGGGAGAATGTAATAGGTAGAATTTCTTACGAAATCTACCTAAAAGACCATGAACCAAGATCCTTGTTTCGCTTCGACTACTTACCTTAAATTTTCTAAGTCATGTTTTTAACTTATTCCTCTGACTTCTGTGCTCCTCCTAATCTTAACTTCATCTCTTAGTTTTTATCCAACATCCTTTTATTTTTTTCTCCCTCTCTTTTTCGATCTCCTTGAATATTTTCCTTTCCTATAAATTTTTGTTGCAAAATCCCATATCGTATCAAAATTTTGCTACTTGGCCTTATATCTATCCTATTCGCTAATTAGCTATATTCGATTTAGAGTCCTGCACGGGTTCGCAAATTCCATTTGAAGTCAACCCGCTTCGAACCCGCAATGAAAGGACAATAAATCATGTTTTAATGCTATTATGAAAAGTAATATACAATTATAATACAAATTTTATATTTTATATAGAAAAATGAACAAATCTTTATTCTTTAGTATTCAAATATAGCGAAACCTCTGAATAGAGGACACCTCAAAATTGTTGAATAGATTCCTGCATCGGTTAGGGTTGTTTCTAATTTTTTTCGGATGTTTTCAATGACTCTATTTTTCTTTCTACGTGTCGGTTCCCCCTAGAATAATTATTTAGTGTTATATTTATGTTTTTTGCAAGTCGGATTGTTGAAAATTTCACAAAAAGTTTGGACAGAACTGTGTTTCAGATAAAAATAAATACGTATTTGAATATGAATGAGTATATATTCAATTTACTGCATGAGAAAAATAAAATTTATATAAGAAATGTAATCATAGATTATTCTTTCATTACGGCTAGTTATTTTTTCTGTTCTTAGAATATGACAAAACATTATCAACATTTTGTTTATGATACACACAAAAATACATGCATCGTATTTGTGATAGTTTATGCACACGTGTTACGTGTGCGCAGAATTAGAGGTGTCCACTATTCCAAGGTATAAGCGCACAAATATATCAGTGTTAGGAATTGAAAAAGTGTTCGCTAAATAGAGGTGTCCGCTTTTCGGGAGTGTCCATTATGGAGGTATTTTTGTATATATATTTTTAACCTGAAAAAATATAGGGGACATTTCTTTGAAAAAGCGGGTCAACCCGAACCCGACCCGCAATAGTCAAAACCCAACCCGAACCGCAAAGAAAAAATATAGCACCAATCCGACGGTCGGCTCACCTATTTTGACATTTTTATAGGTTTGTTTCAAACAGTCTGAAATTTGTTAGCTTCGGATAATCTCTCGTGTTAAAAGATAAGAAGCAGGGTCCAAATTGTCACTGAAAATCTGGGCGATGAACCCAGATTTTTATTACTTTGTTTTCTGCTCGAAAATTCTTATAATCCCTTTTAATGACAGCTACAACAGTGAGGTGGATATTTTCTTTGAAAATGCAAAACCTAGGACTTTTCTGGAAGCGTGCAGACATATTTATTGTTACGTATACAGAACGCAGACCTATTTTCTTTTTGCTACATTTTTCTTTCACTACGACCACCTACCAATTCTATCCTTTATTATTTTGTACATGACGTGTTTACAGCAGTTTCCTGTCTCTCTGCTTCGTTTCGAAATATCACTGCTTGTACAGACATATCAAATTTCCCCTTTAGAAGTACCGTTTGTAGGAGAGGAAGTCATCAAAGAAATGTGACTGAGGCCGGGAATAAGTGATAAATAATATTTTTTTTTTCTCGAAGACTACTTTTAAGATTCAAATGCTATCTCAGAACGTTTTTTTTTTTTTTTTTTTTAAATGTCAATTTTAAATGATTGAAGTAGGTAAAGATGCTTCTAATGAACGCTGCTGAAAAGTGCGTTTCCTCAGGATATCTCCTAAAATAGTTGGGTTAAAAACTTTGAATTAGTCAGGAGATTCTTTCTAGTATGTAAATGTTATTTTTGAAAGTAGTTTTCAATAATTCGAATTTTGAAGGGTAAAATACGGGTAGAATCTTCTAAAATCGTAGTTTTAACACGATTTCTGGGAACTACTCAAGCAAGGAACTTAAAATATTTTAAAAAGGTTATACCTTCAGGACATACATACTAGCTAAAAATATTTTTTAATCGAATTTTACAAAGATGAAACGACAGTTATATCTTCTAAAATCGCCTTATCACTATTTACCTGAAGTTTGTTTTCTGTAACTTTAAAAAGAATATCGGGATATGTAGGTGCTTGTGAAGAACTGTTTTTTAAAATCGAAATTTTAAGTGATGAAATAAGCGAAAAACATTCTAAAGTCTGAAATTATTGAGGCTAAAAACTTCACACTTAAGTTATTTTTAACGCGTTGATATTCGCTAAGAGTTGAAATTTTAATGTATGAATCGCCGCAATAAATGTTATTACACATATAACATAAAAACAAAACAAAACAAACCAGTCCACTCTAATTATAATTTTTTTAAATGAACAGTATTCTATAACGTGCTCGGAAAGTTGGATAGAGAATGATTCCAGATTTTTTTCCCTTTTTTTTTAGATATCTATTTATAAACTTTGAAGTAGAATTTCAATAGCAAATAGCATTTAACTTGAACGAATGGACTTGAACTTTTTCTGAACCGATGACTCATTTAACAAGTGGGTAAGTGTGATCGAAGATCGTACAAAGGGTTTCGTTTAATATTAATTTAAAAACACATTATCCTTTCTTTAATAAATCCAAATAAATTTCATTTTCAAAAAAAAAAAAAAATCTCATGTTTTTTATATAATAAAAATTTATCGGTCTATTTTTCGAAAATCTGAACCGGTGCGATAGCGGGCAAAGTCCGCTATACTGTTAAAAATCTTCAGCTTTTGCTGCAGACACACTCCACCGCTTTTAGAGAAAACGGATACTTTACTATATTATGGAGAATTTTCATTGGTGAAAATAGAGATATTCTATAAAAGCGATGGAGTGACTATGCAGCAAAAGCTGAAGATTTTTTACAGTGTATTTTACTCTTTCATAATAATATCTGTCATATGGACGAAATGCGATATTTAAAAAAAAAATCAATTTCAAAATTAAATATGTTGTATAAAGACCTTCAAAATGTTAGACGTCAGATTAGTTTTCTTTTTAATTCTCTAATGACATCATATTAAGCTGCTTTCTGTACTTACATTTAGGGTGGATCGAAATTTTTTTTTCTTCAAATCAAAATTGGACGGGGTGGGAAAGTTGCTCTATCAGATCCTTATTCTGAATATAAAATATCTTTGAAAAATATTACTATTAAATACTGCCCCAAGGTCATTGAAAATTGAAAAAAATTGTAAAAGTTGGGCATTTTCCCATTTTCTTGTCAAACATATAAAATGCGCAAATATTATTAATATTAAATTAATTTTAAAGTATTCTTCTTAAATTATTATTATTGTACGCTTATAGTGAAACTATGTAACATTTATACCAAATCCAGGTGTCTTATACTGCCCCAATGATTTCAAAATTTTGAAAAATGCATAAAAATTGGGTAATTGTAAAGCATAATTAAAGAAACGGTAATTGTAAAGCATAATTAAAAACAGCAAAATTGTGTTATATTTTATACTTCGTAAGAATATATATTTTTTAATTATACTTGAAGAGGAAGAATAACAAGAAAAAATAATTTATTACATTACAATTTACAAGCATTAAATGCTTAATAAAGGAACCAGGTTCTGAGTATTTGGGGCACCTTTCGTTACAATCTGAAAAGGCTTTAATTTTAAGTGAAGAGAAAAAAAATTAACTACAAAAAATATTGATACCAGTAAGCCTCTTGCAATTGGCTGTGACGGAACTACAGATAACACGGGTTACAAAGAAGGTGTCATGCGATTTCTAGAAGAAAAAGAAGGAAAACCACTTCAATAGCTTATTTGCCAAATACATGCCAATGAACTTATCTTGAGCCATTTTCTCGAGCATCTTGTCGGTATAACAAATGGGCCTCAAAGTTTTACAGAATCTATTGGTAAACCTCTAAAAGATTGCGAACTTCTTCCTGTTGTACATTATAAGAGAATAAGCTGTGCTTTGCTAGAAATTACTAATATAAAAGGATTTAAGCACGGATCAACTCTATTTGCTTGAGATATGTGAAGCAATATTCTTCGGGATTGTGTCCTGAAAAATTGCATAAAAGAAATACAGGTAAAATTGTGCATTTTAGGGGGCTTACAGTGGCAAATAAAATTCTTAGGCTATACGTTTCTTCAAGTGAACCGTCTGAAAATTTGTTAATTCTGGCAAATTTTATACTAAGAGTTTATTCAACTATATGGTTTCAAATTAAAACTAAGCCTTCATGCATTTACAAAGCTAAGCATTTGCATCAAACAGTTATATTATCATGATATTTACCAAAGGAATTACAAACAATAATAGATCCCGTAATTCAACGAAATGGTTATCTTTGTCATCCGGAAAATATTTTAATTGCCATGTTGGCTGACGATAGGGACTATGTAAGAGTGTTGGCACTACCTAGAATAATAAAATCTCGAAAGTCAAGAAATTCTTTATGTACGTTCAAGTTACCTGAGATCAATTTTGAAGCCAAAGACTATATCGATTTTATAAATTGGGCTGAAGTGACCGTGACAGAACCCCCATTAACTAAGTAATTAGATCGTAATATTCTTACAAAGTGTATCCTAAATCCAAAGGCAATAGATGAAGAGATCTTACCTAAGATTAAACTGTTTCCTTGTCACAATCAAGCCACTGAAAGATGTGTGAAACTTGTTACGTAGGCTTCTTCAGCTGTTTGTGGTCCTTTGAGACGCGATGGTTTCATTAAAACTTGTCTGAAGTCTCGGTAAAAAATGCCAGTTTTTGAAACCAAAAAACAGTATGGACTACCATAAAATGGTAACTTCATTGCTTGTAAATTGTAATAGTAAATTATTTTTACCTTATTACAATAGTTCTTTAAACATAAGTAGAAATTATATTTTCTAACATAGGTTAAGTAAAAAATATAAAACAATTACAATTACCCAAATTTCATATATTTAAAAAAGTATAGTCGTTGAGTTAGTATAATAAAAGCGAATTTGATATAAATGTTACGTAATGTTACTATAAATATATAATAATAATAATAATAATAATTGGATGATCATCCTTTTAAATTAAATTATTATTAATAGTTTGTATATTTGAGGAAAAATGCACAACTTTTACGTTTTTTCTCAATATTCAATGACCTTCGGGCAGCATTTAATATTAATATTTCTTAATTATATTTTATATTTAGAATGAGGATATGATAGAGCAACTTTCCAACACCACCCCATTTTGATTTGGTGAAAATAATTTTTTTTCATAAGCGAGCGCTTTTACGTTTTTTCTCAATATTCAATGACCTTGGGGCAGTATTTAATATTAATATTTTTCAAAGATATTTTATATTCAGAATGAGGATATGATAGAGCAACTTTCCCACACCGTCCCATTTTGATTTGGAGAAAAAAATATTTTTCCATAGGCGAGTGCTCCACCCTAATACTCATATTCCTTGTATTATTGAGAAATGTTTGAAAATTTCCGTTTTGCTACCAATATGAATTCCTATTAATCATCTTTTTTTTCAACTGGCGAAACTTTTTATTTCATTTTCATTTTTCACGTGGAATTCTTTCAATAGAAAATTAATTATTGTAGAAAGAAATTACTGTGGATTTTTAATTGTTGGCAACTGCTATAACGAAATATGTTTTATTTAATAGAAAAAGGCTGTTAGAATTTTGATTTTTTATCTCTCTATATTAAAATAATACGATTTTTTCAAATTTTATGATTTTGAGCTTCATAATAGATATTCAACTATAAGTACACAAAATTTCAAGCACGTAAGTTATATAGTTTCTGAGTACCGGCTCTGTGACAGACAGACAACGAAGCGGGTGTAATAGGATTTCGAGAGATGAACGAAACCTAAAAAGTACTTCCCTAATCAATTACTTTAATAGTTAATAAAATGAAACTAATTGACTCAAATAAATTTATTTTATTAATTAAATAATTAAATAAAAGGGAAAGGGTTTAGAACAAAAGCAATATATTTAATTCTACCGTAGTTTAATAATATGTAATATACCCTTTTTTTTATTATTTCACGAGTGGGTGCGTGACAAATTTCTTGTGGAGATTGATGAGAGCGATTAGAGATCTGCACGGGCCGGGCCAAGGCCCGAAGCCCGTACTTGGCCCGGCCCGCGGGCCGGGCTCGGGCCTATTTTTCTTCACGGCACTCGGGCCGGGCCGGGCCCGGGCCATATTTTTTTCTGAAGGCTCGGGCCGGGCCTAGTGATTACTCTTTACGGGCCGGGCCTTACTTTTTTCCTGAAGGATAAGGCCGTGCCTTAAATTATTTTTTCTGTACAGAGCCGGGACTGGTTTCATTCTTCCTAGTCTTCACGCCTCAAAATTTTTAGTCCTGGTTTTGACCAGTATGAAAATCATTGTCTCGGCGTGCCTGGTCCGTTCGAAGGTCAGTAAAATAAGATCTGGCATAAAAATCTTTGCAAAACATGCATACATTATTAAATCGCCATTATTTTATAATTAAACATTAAAATTTATTCTTTTTAAAGAATAGTAGATTTATACACTTATTAAAATATGGCTAAATTAAAATATAGTAAAACGTGTGAAAAAGAACCTGCTTATGACGGAATCCTGTCTTAAATTGAAAAATGTGTTGATCCATTAAAAATGAATATACTAATACGTAAGAAAAGAATATATAATACATTTACACCTGATAAGAAGACAAATTGTCTATAACTCATTTTTTTTTCTTCCCTATGCAATTCTATCTTAGAAGATTTTACTGTATAGCATTTTTCTGATTTTTAGCACTTCAATAAATGGAATATGGATTAACAATATTAATGATAACTTAAACACATACATACAACAAATACAGAAATATTAAAAAAATAAACATTCCAGCTTGCGACACCTCTATAAAAATGAAGATATAAACATGAAAAAAATAAAAAGAAAACTGCCCAGTTAAACTGAGGGCATTGAGCTCACAGGCTATTCACACTAATTGTATATTATACTCGTATTTCAAAGAATTTGAAATAAGCCCCTTGAAAAATAAAGAAATCGACAATATATTAAGGGGGGTTATCCCCCCGTTACCCCCTCATAGTTAACTAATGAACCCCTTAAACTAATCAGGGAAGCCTCTTATTACAATAAATATATATATACAAAATTTGAAGAAAATCGGATAATGCTGCTTGAAAAACCCATTTATATAAATTAAGGAGGGATTGGCCCCCCGTCCCCCCCTTTATACTTAACCAATCAATCCCGAAAACTAATCAGGGAAGCGTCTTAACCCAATGAACTTATAAACAAATTTTGAAGCAAATGAGATAATTCTGCATGAAAATCCCATTTATATAAATTAAGGGGGGGATTACCCCCCCGTTCCCTCCCTTTATACTTAACCAATCAATCCCGAAAACTAATCAGGGAAGCGCCTTAACACAGTGAACCTATAAACAAAATTTGAAGGAAAACGGAATAATTGTGCAGGAAAAACCCATTTATATAAATTAAGGGGGGGATTAGCCCCCCGTCCCCCCCTTTATACTTAACCAATCAATCCCAACAAAAACTAATCAGGGAAGCCTCTTACTACAATGAATATATATATACAAAATTTGAAGAAAATCGGATAATGCTGCATGAAAAACCCATTTATCTAAATTAAGGGGGATTAGCCCCCCCCCCCCTTCCCCCTTTATACTTAACCAATGAACCCCCAAAACTATTCAGAGAAGCGCATTATCACAATGAACCTATATACAAAATTTGAAGAAAATCGGATAATTCTGCTTGAAAAACCCATTTATATAAATTAAGGGGGGATTGGCCCCCGTCTCCCCCTTTATACTTAACCAATCAATCCCGAAAAGGAATCAGGGAAGCGTCTTAACCCAATGAAACTATAAACAAATTTTGAAGCAAATAGGATAATTCTGCATGAAAAACCCATTTATATAAATTAAGGGGGGTTTAGCACCCCCCGTTCCCCCCCCCCCTTTATATTTAACGAATCAATCCCGACAACTAATCAGGGAAGCTTCTTAACCCAATGAACATATAAACAAATTTTGAAGAAAATGGGATAATTCTGCATGAAAAACCTATTTATATAAATTAAGGGGGGGATTAGCCCCCCCGTTCCCCCCTTTTATACTTAATCAGTCAATCCCAAAAACTAATCAGGGAAGCGTCTTAACTCAATAAACCTATAAACAAATTTTGAAGCAAATGAGATAATTCTGCATGAAAAACCCATTTATACAAATTAAGGGGGGGGGATTAGCCCCCCGTTCCCCCCCCCTTTATACTCAACCAATCAATCCCGAAAACTAATCAAGGAAGCGCCTTAACACAGTGAACCTATAAACAAAATTTGAAGGAAAAAGGAATAATTCTGCAGGGAAAGCCCATTTATATAAATTAAGGGGGAACTAGCCCCCCGTTCCCCCCCCCCTTTATACTTAACCAATCAATCACAAAAACTAATCAGGGAAGCGCCTTAACGCAGTGAACCTATAAACAAAATTTGAAGGAAAACGGAATAATTCTGCATGAAAAACCCATTTATATAAATGAAGGGGGGGGTTAGCCCCCCCATTCCCCCTTTTATACTTAACCAATCAATCCCGAAAACTAATCAGAGAAGCGCCTTATCACAGTGAACCTGAAAAAAAAATTGAAGGAAAACTGAATAATTCTGTATTAAAACCCCATTTATATAAATTAGGGGGGGATTAGCCCCCCCCCCCGTTCCCCCTTTATATTTAACCAATCAATCCCGAAAAATAATCAGGGAAGCGCCTTAACACAGTCAACCTATAAACAAAATTTGAAGGAAAACGGAATAATTCTGTATTAAAACCCTATTTATATAAATTAGGGGGGGGGGATTAGCCCCCTGTTCCCCCCTTTATATTTAACCAATCAATCCCGAAAACTAATCAGGGAAGCGCCTTAACACAGTCAACCTATAAACAAAATTTGAAGGAAATCGGATATTTCTATGAAGAGTTATCGCGTTACGTACGTACATACGTACATACATACATACATACATACATACATACATACATACAGAACCGGCGGGCACATAAGCTCTCAGGCTTTGATAGCCTGTGAGCTAAAAAAAGGCTAAGATAGGAATTTTTGGTTAGATCTCCTCCTACGAGACAAATTTTTAACCATATCGACGTAAAAATTATGTTTTGTCGAAATTCACTCGGGCCGGGCCGGGCTCGGGCCGAGATTTTAACTTTTTTCCGGGCCGGGCCGGGCTCGGGCCGAACTTTTAACTTTTAAATCGGGCCGGGCCGGGCTCGGGCCGAAAATTTAATTTTTGTATCGGGCCGGGCCGGGCCAAATTTTTTTTCGTATGGGTCGGGCCGGGCCCGGGCCTGGAAATTTCGGCCCGTGCAGACCTCTAAGAGCGATAATATGTTAGAAGACATGTTAGAAGAGCGAGAATATGTTAGAAGACATGTTAGAAGAGCGAGAATATGTTAGAAGACATGTTAGAAGAGCAATTACACATATCAGTAACAAAATAGAATTTTAATTTCGGTGCCATTTGTGAGAAAAAATTTCGTAAAAATAACGTAAAAAAAGAACTTTCTATAAATACTCATTCTTATAAAAAGTTCTCAGCTTTTAGGTAGATTTCGTAAGAAATACTACCTATTACATTCTCACCTAAGTTGGAACTTTCGCAGATCTACGCCGATCATGACTCTCAGAACCCAAAACCACCCCCAGTTCAAAACTTAATATATCTATCTATCTATCTATCTATCTATCTATGTCACTTCTTTATGAACACGGTAACTGCAACAATTCTGCACAAATCTCTTCCAAACTCATACATAAAATCAAGGGGCATAAAATCTCGGTTCGTTATTGGGTAAAATCGAACCAAGGGGGGGCAAATGGGGGAGCTTTTTGTGAAAACAGAAAAAAAACCCTAATTTCTTAATTATGATACGTATCGAATCCGTTTAAAGTTATTATTACTTCTAGGAAAAGGGCCAAAAATTTATATATTACAGATTTTTGATATAATTAAAAATTGCCCCAAGGGGGGGGGGGGGGAAGGGGGTGTTTTCGAAGAAAAAAATTCATAACTCCGTCAATTCACAACATATCAAATCCGCTTAAATTGATTATAAATCCTCTTAATATTATCTAAACCTTTTATATTGACAAGTTTGTTATAGGACTAACACTTAAAACAAAAAAAATTAAAAACAAAAAAAAATCCCTGCCGGCTCCGCCTGCAAACAAGTTATTTTTCGAAGTAGGCAGTTGCAACTCCCGCATCTCTTCGAAACTGATGCATAAAATCAAGGGGCATAAAATCTCGGTCAAGTTCGTTAATGGGCAAAATCGAACCAGGGGGGGGGGGGATGTTTTTTTTTGTGAAAACAGAAAAAAACATAATTTCTTAATTATGATACGTATCAAATCCGTTTGAAGTTATTATTAATTCTAGGAGAAGGGCCGAAAATTTATGTATGACAGATTTTTGATATAATTAAAAATGGCCCCAAGAGGGGGTTTAGAAGAAAAAGATTCATAACTTCGTAAATTCACAAGATTTTAAATCCGCTTAAATTTATTATAAATCCTCTTAATATTATCTAAAACTTTTATACTGACAAGTTTTTTATAGGACCAACTCTTATAGCAAAAAAAAAAAAAAATCCCGGCTGGCTTCGCCTGCAAACAAGTTAGGTTTCGAAGTAGGCGGTTCTAACTGAAAGTTACTGAAAGCCCCCACCTCAGGAACCCGCTTTTGGCATATGGTTGGGACAAGCCCCAAAGCCTGAGGTAGGAAAATAGCTACTACTAGCGTCTTCAGTCACGGGAACGCCCTTCGAAAAACCCCCCAGGCAGAGCCGGCCCTGATTTATTGAAAAGAAAAATTTTTGGCTTTTTACATTGAGGGTTACAATTTCTGAAGTCCTCATTCGGACTTAGACAAGTTGTTAAAATGCCACATGGCATATTGTTGAAGTTTCTTCTTTTCTTTTATACATACTATTGCCCAGTGGCAAGATAATCGCATTATTTAATGCCACATGGCACATTGTCTGAGTTTCTTCTTTTTATGGAAGATCTTATTTGACATACTTTTGCCAGTTGGCAAGAGGGTGGGCATTATAAGGGGTTAATATATATTAGTTGATTTGATTATTACTTGTAGTTACATTTGCATTATTCTTGAGTATAAATATAATATTTACAGTTTAAGATGAGTTGATTGCTTATTTACAGTTTATCGGTTAGTATTTACAATTTGTTATTGATAGTGCAGTCTTGATCACAGGTATTTATTAAATTTGAGATGTAATTATTTATTTTAAGTTTATTTAAGTTAGATATTTGTATCTGATAAATGAGTATTTTTCGTTTAGAATGTTATAGTTTTCATATAGTTTTTTAAGTTTAGTATTGTCTTTGAGGATTTCCATTATGTTTTGTTGGAAGGTTTTACTTGTGTCTTGTGGGAATTTATGTTTCATGTAGCGACACTTACCAAAAGGATAGTGAGTCGGGTCTCCACGTTGACCACATTGACAGAGGTCATCATCTTTCTTGCCTATTCTGTGTAGAAATGATGGAAAGCTACCACAGCCTGATAGAAAGAACATGGAGACCCTGTCGCTACATATGAGTGAGAAATGAGCTTTCGGTATTAATGAGTATGTGTGTCTGCCACTTTCCGAGTGGTCCCAGTTATATTGCCATTTATCCAGGAGACTTTGTTTAATTATTTTATTGAGGTACGATTTTGGGAGTTTAAAGTCTCTGGATAATGGGTGATCACAGTAAGTGGCAGCCTCATTTGCCAGTTTGTCTGCAAGCTCATTTCCCTTGTTCCCAGCGTGGCCCTTCACCCATGTGAGGTAAAAGAGTTTGTTTTTGTTTTGTTTTATTGTTTGATGTATGTCGTATATGTTCTGGATTGTTGGGAATATGTTAGTTAAGGCTAGTATTGATGATTGGCTGTCGCTGAAAATTTGGAATATTGATTCTGTTCGGTTTATGGCCCATTTTATTGTGTTTATTATTGCTAGGAGTTCTGCCTGGAATACCGTGTTGTTGTTTTGTAGCTTGTGTACTTGTTCATGGATTTTAATATCATTTTTAAAAGCTATTAAAGCACATGCCGTGTTTGTTTCTATCTTTGAACCATCTGTGTAGATGTGTATTGTATTGTGTTGTTTTATTATGGATTCTGTCGTTATTAAGTTATTTATGTGGTTTTCTGGGTTTATTTGATATCTATGGATTTTTTGTTCTATTTTTTCTTTTGTTATTATTTCGTTATTGTGTATTAGGATTCCTTGTTTCGTGTTAATATTATTTTTGATGTTTTTATATTCTAGAGTTATGAGTAGCGGTGGTATTCCGAGCAGAATTTGTAGGGACGGTGTTGATACGTTTTTGTAGCATTTTGTTATGGATGTGAGACATAGTCTTTGAATTGATTGGATTTTTCTCTTGTCGATTATTCGTAGGTGGTCAAACCACACCTCTGAGCCGTAATCAATGATTTTTTCAAGCACGGTGAGGTACCATTCTCTGAGGAATGCTCGATTCACCCCCCAGTTTGCCGAAAAAACCCTTTTGATTGAAGATGTTATTGATAATAGTTTGTTGTTGATGTTTTGGAGATGGGTTTGCCATATAAGTTTTTGTTCAAAGACTATGCCTAGGAGGTTTATGTTTTCTACTTGTTTTATTGTAGTGTTATTAAGTTTTAGTGTTGGTGGGCGGCCTTTTAGGATGTTGTTACCAAACATTATGTATACTGTTTTTTCTGTAGATAGTGTGAGGTTTAAGTTGTTGCATATGTTTAGGAATAGTTTTATTCTTTTGTTAGCTCTTAATTCTAGATCGCGACGACTGTTCGCATGGATTATCATGTTAAAGTCGTCGCAGAAACATCTAAGGTTTTTAAATTTTTTATAGAACTCTATTAGTATTTTGTTAGCTATGAGTAGCCACAGCAGGGGTCCAAGGCACGAACCTTGTGGACAGCCCTGGTGGACTTTTCGTTTTGATGTGTTGTCTGTGTAGTCTGTTATTACATGTCTATTGGTTAGAAAACTTAGTAGTTGTTTCTTGATATATGTGGGAAGTGGAGAATTTATTATTGTTTCTCCCAGTACCTGCCAGTCTATGCTGTCAAAGGCTCCCTTTATGTCGAATGATATTAGGATGCAATATTTATATGTTTTTAGGAGGTCTTTTATTTTTGTGTGTGTTAATTTTAATAGTTGTGTTGTGTTTTTGCCCTCTCTGAATCCATATTGGGATGGGTGAAGATAGTTTAGATTTTCTAGATGGTGTGTTATTCTGTGTTTTAGGAGCCTCTCCAGTATTTTACCGAGCATCGGGAGGAGACAGATGGGGCGATATGATGTAGGTAGTTTTGGGTCTTTGTTCTTCTTAGTGAAAAATACTACTTGGGCTATTTTCCAGTTTGTTGGGAAGTGATTAAGGGTAAGGCATTTATTTAGTAGGTCTCTTATTATGTGTTTAAAGTTTTTGAATAGGTTTTTTATGATGAATGCGTCTATTTTATCATAGCCGGGAGCTTTAAGATTATTTTGTTCTTTTATTGCGTTTTTGATTTCTTTAAATGTGAATAGTGGAGGGGATGTAGAGTGTGCGTCTTCTCCCGTTGTCAGGTCTGTTAGTTGTTGTTGTGTGACTACAGGCACTGGGAAGTGATGTGTTGTTAGATCTTTAAAGATATCTGATTTTGTCGCGTATGTGTGAGAGTCCTCTAGTGTTGTGTGTATAAAGTGTTTATTAGTTATGTTTTTGGATGTTGCAATTTTGAAGGTTTGGCCAAATTTATCTTTTGTTTGTGTGCAGAAGGTTTGCCACGATTTTAGTTTTTCTGATTTAATATGTTTTTTATAGAGGGCTCTCTCTTTGTTAAGTTGAATTTTCCATTTAGTTTCGCCTGTTTTATTAAACCTTTTTCTGAGTGCCGAAATTTTGTTTCTGTGTGTTTTTAGTTTGTTGTTCCACCAGTTGAATTCTGTGGGTAGAGTTTGAGTTTTTTGGTTTTTAGTGTTTCATTTGCTGTTGCTGTTATTGTATCGTTAAAGTTTTCTAACCAGGTGTCTAGATGTTCTTGTGTAAGTGTGTCTTGTAGTTTTGTTTGTAAGTTATTTAGCTTATTTTTTATATGTTTGTTGAATTTTTTAAAAGTTGTGTGTTTAGTTTTGTATCTTTCTAATTCTATTTTTTTTGTTTGGAGTTTAATTGTAAAATAGATATACCTGTGATCTGAGTGGCTATCATTAGTGACGTCTACGTTCCAGGATTGGATTGTTTCTGCCACATCTTCGGTACATAACGTCACATCAGGCGTACTTGAGCACTTCCTGTTTGGTTGTCCAACAAAAGTCTCTGGGGCCTCCGTGTCGTTTATAGGCGGTTCTAACTGCCTTATCATGGCAAAAAGGTAATTTCTTCCGCAATTCCCAACAAACAGGTGCCCCACGGTCTGCGTCTTCGAAATCTACTTGTGCCTGTACGCCGAGCCGTCAGGGATTTTTTTAAAATTTTTCTAGATTTTGTGACATTTTTAGCCATTTTATGAATTCCGTTTTCCAGAAAGAAAAAAAGAAATACGCTGTAACTTTTTACTTGTTGTAGATACGTAGGCAATGTAAATTGTAGAAACGTTCAAAGTATGGTATGAAATAGCATATTAAGGAAAAACATCCTATCCTTCATTTTCAAAAACTTATACTTTTTAAATTTTTATAAAACCTCTACGTAAAACTCACCTATCAGAAAAAATTTCCTTTTGGTACAACAAGATCATAAAAAAATGCTGTCTTTAAAATTGGATGAGTAATCCTTAATTAGAGATTGACGTTTGTGCAGGGCTTGAGAAATGCGGTCGCCATGTCGCCACTGGCGACCATCTTTTTTTATCTGGCGACTAAGTTTTTTAATCTGACTTTTTTTGTTATTTATATATTTATTCTTTACAATAATTTAACTAAAAAATGAGCACTGACGAATTTTGCCTCTCCAACATCCCTACTCGTGCGAGCAGCAAGCTCAATAATCTCACTCTTCTCTCGTACTTTTAATGGAAAAGCCAATTTTAAAAGGCATTTTCCATTTCATGTACATAAAACGCCATTTTTCCGTTCTAGTCGCTTATCATGTCACGTGATTAGCCTATGGGGAGAGGGGGAAGTTTCAATAAGAAAATTTTCAATCCAACCTATGTGGATCTAAAAATTGGATGCAATGATAAAAAAGGCTTACGCTTTTTTTGTAAGTTTCAAATCAAATGTTTGTGTTCAGAATTAAAACTGATTAATCTATCACATTCATGTTAAAGAATGAGTTACATATAAATGATTATATGTAACTCATTCGAAGTATCGAAGTAAATCTATAAAACTTAACTAAAATTTCAAGAATAATTCATTTTAATAAAAATAATATGTATTTTAAAAATATTTCTTACCCACTTAAAATGTTTGGCGCCTTGCACCTGTTTGCACCCACACACGTTCGGCGTCAGTCTGTCTTGGCGACAAGTGTCTGGTACTGGGTTGTTACTCAAGAATATTTTATAATTACATTGTTTGGATTATTATATGCAGTAATTGGAAATAATAAATCATTGAATGCAGTTCAGAATGGTAAGGTTTATTTTATTTTATTTTTCATTTATTCGTACATTCTTATCGTAGATCATTGGATCAAAATAAACCTCAAACTGCTATAGCCGATTATGTTATCCCAGCGCGGGAAAATGTTTTTCTTTTTAGCAATGTATATTACTGCGAACGTCACAATGTTTAATTAAATTTCTTGTAAGATATGTCATTATAGATGCCGCAAAGTTACTAAATAATAAGAAAGAAACTTGAAATTATGTATATATTCAAACATAACAAATTAAATTTTTATTTTTAATTTAGCAAAACTAAGAGAGTTCATTGAATGCAATTTTGAAATAATAAAATCTGAATTATTTGACTGAATTCGATAGGCTAAATAGGCTAAAATTCGTTTTTCGGTTTCACTATTTTATCGATGCTCTCTCATCAGATAGAGATTTTGTAGCAATCAACTATTCGGACATTTGAAGCATTCGGCAATCAGCATTTCCCGATCATGTCGGTTATTCAGAATTTACAATATTTCCTTTTTTTTTTTTTCACAGATATATAATTTTATTAATTTTCTTTAGAAAACTTAGTTTTATTATCTTTTTTTAATTATGTGCTATTCTAAATTATGTAACTAATAACTCTAAACTATGTTTGTTATTATTTTTTCTCACTTAATTCATAAAAAAACTATTTGTGCTTTTTGAAAATCAATAGCGAGGGCCGGGAGTTAATTTTTTTTACTGGCGACTACAATTTATACCTGGCTACCAGATTTTTTTCAAATTTATAAAGCCCTGTTTGTGAAAATAGCAAATTACGATTTGACTATATAACAGATTACAAATTCAAAAATCTGTAAGATTTACAAGAAAAACACAGGGGTTCCAAAATATTTGCAAGCGTTATTAAAAGAGCTCAGTTGTGTACGTATTGGAGTTGACGGAAAACACTTATAAAATGCTTAGTGAATTATATTTATTATTTCTTTAATTATTTTTAATTATATTTCAAAAATTTAAAACTGTATTTATCTTTTTTCATGATCCATGCCTGTGTAACTCTTTATTTAGATGCATTTGTGATACAATCTTTTCACATTCAACAATGCCATCATGAATTTGTATATAATCCCTATTTTGTCTAATAAAATAATGTTTGAATGGTTCGAAAAAATGGTATAAGTTAGATGTTATCCATCTTTTATTCAGTTAACTTTAAAAATACAGATATGCAGTCTATTTTTAAGGATTATGCTGCAGCAAAAAGAAAAGAAAATTCTAACTGACCAGTTTTATACAGAAAAGCCCTAAAAGTTTAAAACGTATAAATAATTGAAAATTAACGAAAGGATTATTTCATTAACAATATTACTTCCTACCTGTTTAAACTCTTTTGCAATTTACATTACCAACTTATTTCCAACAGTTAAAAAACTAAAGCATGTTTCAATCTTGCTCTTAAAAGCTTGTAAAATTAACTTTACAGAAACAAATCATGTCCGAAAGATGGCAATTCTGGCGTTTTTTATCAAAAATAAAATTTTGTTTATTTTAAACACGTACCAAGCGATAATTGCCTACAGATGGTAATGTATTTGAATTATTTTGTGTGGCCCTATATAGGAATTGATGATTATAAAACCACCACATAACACACTAAAATTTAATTCAGCTGCAAAACCCATTTCAAGAAATAACCGCCAATAGACAGAAATGTATCTGTATTCTTTTGAATTTCTCTCAATATACGAACACTTTTTCACTCAGCAAAATTATATATTATTCAGCTGAATACTGCAAATTGAAAACACGTTTATAGAAGTGCATCCATAGTCGACAATGCATCCAGAATTTTTTGTGTGTTCTTGTAAAAGTAAAATTTTCAATTTATTTAAAGTACTATATTTTTACTAATATGTACTTCAAACAATTTCCGACTATACACCGCAATATAAAAGAACACTTTTGTGCCACCAAAAGCGAAAGATTGAAGGGTCTGTACGGACCCTGGCCTGGACCGAGGTCCGTACGCGGCCCGAAAAATGAAAACAAACTATTAAAAGTGCCGGGTCGGCAGAATAAAGACATGTTTTTTAAGGCCGGACGGGACAATAAAAAATTTATGTGGGCCGAACGGCCCGACATAACAAATTTAAAAGAGTTGGACTAAGCCGGCAAAATATGAATAATAATGTTCACTGGATTTTGTTGGCCGATAATAAGTTATAAATGTGCTGCATAAGCTGTTGCTAATTTGACAACACCATTACCATAAATGTAACATGTCCAGCATAGAGATCTGCATCTAACAATTGCATCGTGTCTGAGCCAAGACTTAATTTTTTCAGCAAACTCGGACGGGCTTAGTCTCACTTTTTACTTACGCATCACACGTAATATAGACTGAATCTTGTAATCGTTTTGAAAATCGGAAATTTTTTTTTGACGGATTTACATGTTTCAGACACTGGAGATTCCGAAAAACATACGTTTAGAAAAAAAAATTGCCGTCCGTCTGTCTGTGTGCCTGTAAACGCTCTATCTCCCAAACAAATTGAGATAGAGACTTGAAATCTGGAATGTACTTAGTATGTAACAATGTGAAGAAGCTTATTGAATTTCAGTAACCTCGATTACCCCGAACTATTTTTTTCGGACTCTCGAAATATTCGTTCTGATAAAAGATTTATAAAAATTTTCGAAATTGTTTATTTTAAGGAGTGAATATAAAAGACAATAAAAAAACATAAATTTTGCATAAAGAATGAAGTCGATCGGATAATGAGTTGCCGAGATATTTGTAGTTATATTTTCCACAGTCTTCGATTTTTCATAACCCTGTATTTCATTTAAATTTAAATTCAAAGATATATTTTAATTGGAAATGAGACGTTGAATTCGACGCAGTAAACCGTTAGTTAATAGGATTATCAATTTTGGACGTATAAGGATGTTTCTTTTAGGCAATGCAGTAATAGAGGCTTTAAAGTTAAAAGACGTCATCAGGCCACGATTTTATTCGAATTACAATGCATTTTATAAATAGTTTACACGTTTTATTTTAATATTTTATATTTTGTATATCCATGATGGGTAAGTATTACGGTGGCCCCCAACGACTAGTTTTTCTACATACTCTAGCCAGGTTGAGTCTGGATTTAATTGTTACCAGTATGTGTCAGTCAGGCAATTTTTTCCTTAAACTAATGGTAACTTTTGTAGTGAATTTAGTAGTGGCTTTTGTTAAATAAATCTATTGAAATATTATCTGTCAATAAATTATAGAGAAATATTTTCAAAAATCTACTTTTTCTTTATTACAGCTTGAAAGTTTCTGATGTTTTAATCATCTTGTATTCAAAATTACATTATTTTTTTTTTAATGATTCTGTATTTGTTGTAGATAAAAGTCTAAGAGTCTTATTAATGATCAATTGATCACTAATGTTTCCATTCTGTATTCTATGGCCTGATGACATATAGTCTGTAATTTACTGTACTATTTTCGTATAAATATGTATGCAATTTTCTTTAAAAGAATCTTAATTCTATGATAAGAAAAATTGGATTTTTTTTGTTGAAACTGGGTTGGACAGGGACGTGTTGCAGAAATATAAAAAGCAATGGAATGGACACTAAAGGAATTATACTTAAAATGATGAAAAAGCAAAAATTGAAAAAGCAAAATTGGAAAACTATGAATATCTTATAGAATCTTCAGAAGGGCTTTATAAGAATATTCATAGTAAGTATATGCTATTGCAACAAATATTGTCAGCATTATGCCTAAAATCGACGCTATTAAACCCCTAATAACATATATAAATGAAACAAGAAAATTAAGGACCGACATCTGGTTCAAATGACAAAATAAAATGAAACAAGAAAATTAAAACCCGACATGAGGTTCAAATAGCAAAATAAATAAATAAATATGCAACCGAAATAGAAATTAGATATATATGTATTGTAGTATTTCTTTTGTGATTGCTGATAAGTTTTTAAAAAATATAGTTTTTGGGGGGAGGGATTCAGGGCGCAAGCTGAAGTTTTCCACACAGGTGCTGAACACTAATGGCACTTCCCTGTTGCTACACCATAGACATGGGAAACAAACATTTTTTGTGTGCTTAAAATTCCCTATTGTATACATTTTTTCATTTTATTTTAGCACATTAAAATTTGTATCGTTTCGTGGTTGTTTTTAAGAATAATGTTGTCTAAAGAAAAGTAAAAAGAGAGCTATTAAAAATTTACATACGATTCCTTCATACATTAAAAAATGTGCACATTATCTTCTCGGATCATTAACTATAATATCCATTTTAAACATGCAAAAATTTATTTTATTTTTAATTGAAGGTGATATAATTTATTGGAGTTTGGAGCACTTTTACTCTTCCTCCTCCGCAAACGTAATTTTGCTAAGTTTCTAATAATCGACGTATTTTAAAATTTAAGTTATGTAATGAAATACTTAATACTGAACTATGTAATCAGTTTTGTCTAATAGTGATTCATTAAAACCTTGAAAACTGAATCGAAAAATATTCCACTTTATACTGGGTTTTGTTTTAGTAGGTATTCCATCAACCCTTTAATTCCCAGAGTCGAATACGTTCTTGGAAAATTCCGTAGTTCAAAAAATCTGAATTTATACAAACAAATTTAACAAAAAAATTTCGCTCCATTTAATGTTGGAATTTCTGTTATTAAATAAATCAAACATCGCTATTTTCAATTTTTTTGTATGAATTTGAAATATGCGAATTAAACAATCCACTAAATTGGAAAGCTCTGATGCTAAAAAAAAAAAAAGGTCGATAAACGTCTGCAACAACAGAATACGGTCAACCATTTTTATACTAAAGAAAAAGAATGAAAATGTAACAAAACGGCTTCTGTTTATATTTACACCGGAAGTTCGTGCGTCATTTCACCAATCAGCCAATCATAGGTCAGAACGAAAAATTGGGCAGGTTCCGGATTTTTTAAGGGGGTTGTTTTTGTGCTTGAGTATGGAAACGGGGGCAAAATGAAAGCAGGTACGATAGCCGCATATCACCCCTCCGTAAAAAGCCAGTTTTATTTTAAGAGGCATTGGAAACGATGCTATATATGACAAGTCATGCTATAACTTTCTTATTTATGAACCGATTCGGATGTGACTGAGTATGTGTATAGGACATACCAAGGTCTCGACCGAGTTCATTGGCCAGCTTCATGCACCATCTTGTTTCAAATTGGGGGGCCAGTTAAATTTTTTAATTTTTTTTCATTCAAAAAGATATATAAAGTTTACAAATTGAAAAAGGTGTTTCTGTGATGTGTTAAATCGTAATACAAGGATGCCGGAACATTTTTTGTTTTGGCCATATCTTAAACTAGTCGTTGGGGGCCACCGTAATACTTACCCATCATAGATATGCATAATGTAAAATATTAAAATAAAACATGTGTAAACTACTTATAAAATGCATTGCAATTCAAATAAAATCGTGGCTAATAAAATTTTAAAGGCTCGATTACTGAATTGCTTGAAAGAGGTTTTTCCTTATAACTCCAAAAATAATAATCCTATTAACTAGCGGTTTATTGCATCTGATTAAGCGTCAAATTTCCAATTAAAATATCTCTTTGAAGTGAAATTTGGATGAAATACAGGGTCATGAAAAATCGAAGAGTGTGGAAAACAGGATTCCAAATATCTCGGCAACTAATGATCCGATCGACTTCATGCTTTATTCAAAATTTATGTTTTTTTATTGTCTTTTATATTCATTTCTTAAAATATACAATTTCGAAAATTTTTATATACCTTTCATCAGAACGAATATTTCGAGAGTCCGAAAAAAATTGTTCCGGTTAATCGAGGTTATTGAAATGAAATAGGCTTCTTCCCATTATTACATACTAAGTACATACCAAATTGCAAGTCTCTATCTCAATTTTTTCGGGAGATAGAGCGTTTACAGACACACACACACACAGACACACAGACACACAGACGGACGGCAAAATTTTTTTTCTAAAAATATGTTTTTCGGAATCTCCAGTGTCTGAAACGTGTAAATCCGTCAAAAAATTTTTTTCGATTTTCAAAACGATTACAAGACTTACCCTATACTACGTATGATGGGTGCGCTATACCATGGGATCCGGGATCGAACCCCGGTCTGGACATTTTTTCACTCTAATGGTTGTACGCTGTTTAGTAAACTGACAATTCACATCCTTTGTATTTTATAGATATATATGTTAGAACGTGATACAAGAATTTTGGAACATGTTTTGTTTTGTATATATCTTAAAAAATGTCAGAGATATGGCAGTTTGAAATTCTAATGTAGGTGAGATTTTGAAACAATCTGATATTTGTTATGCAGTAACTCTCGCATTTATGAACCGATATGAATGGGACTGATCATGTGTACAGAACATACCAAAGTCTCGACCGAGTTCGTTGGCCAGCTTCATCCACCATCTTGTTTCAAAATGGCGGCCAGTTAAATAATTTTTAATTTTTAAAAATTCAAAAAGATGTATAAAAAAGTTATACATTGAAAAAATGTTTCCGTTAAGTGTTAGGATACAAGGATTTCGAAGCATTTTTTTTTTTGTTTTGGCTTTATCTTAAATAATGGCTGAGATATGGCAGTTTGAAATTCTAGGGTGGCTGACATTTTTAAACAATCTGATTTTTGTTATGCTAAAATTCTCATTCAGATTCAGTATTAACGAAAACTGGGATTGAACCTTCTATAATCGGGTTCCAAGCATTTTATCTTCGAGTATTTGAGTAAAGTGAGTTGATTTTTTAAAAACATGAACTATGAAAGCTATATTTTTCTCCCGGTACAGGCCAGTGGTGTAGTCCCGTGAAGAAAAATGTGGGACACTCATAGTTCCAAACAAACATATTGTCTTTATCATCGACAGAAAACTTAATACTGAATCTTGCCTTTCATTTTTAACTGCAGAGAAAAGTAATTGAAAAAAATAAACAGTTTATTTTATTTTAATTAATTTTTTATACTTATAATTTTTATAAATAGCTTACCCCTAATTGAAAAGTGGATTACTTTATTTCGCGTCTGAAAATTTTTCGAATAGAATGCGGAATTCAATAACACTATGTTCGACTTGTAGTTGTTTGAATAGTTTATCTATTTATATTTGCGGTTGGATAGATTATTTAATGTTTAAGTAAAATGAAATAAGGTAAAATAGTTATATATTCAATTTATTATATTATATCAAGTTTTAGGATATAATACCCCAGTTCATTTAGTCGGAACATTTCAATCAAATAAAATGAGAATAATCATGGAATGTGCCGTGAATGATATTATTAAATTATGATTTATTCAGTCATAAAATTTACTTTAAAAACATTAGAATTCAACACATGTTTAAAATATTGAATAAGAAATTTAGAAATTTAGAAATATAAAATATACTTAATTCTCTGACGATGCCTAGATTCGCCTTTTATAAGTGCATCGCTCATTAAGAATTTTGGTTTGCTTGGATAAAATTTAAATTCACCCACTCTCCTAAGAGTTCTTCGTTTGACATCTGAGAATCGGGAGAGAGTTCAAGGGAAGTGCACATTCTTGATCATGTTCTCTGTAGTTCACTATCGATTATCAAAAAAATCCCTGATGGCTCAGCCTACAGGCACAGGTAGATTTCGAAGACGCAGACCGTGGGGCGCCTGTTTGTTGGGAATTTCGGAAACAATGACCTTTTTTCTATGATGCGGCATTTGGAAACGCCCACTTCGAAACCTAACTTGTTTGCAGGTGGAGCCGGCAGGGATTGTTTTGATTTTTATTTTATTTTTGCTATAAGGGATGGTCCTATAAAAAACTTGTCAATATAAAAATTTTAGTTAATATTAAGAAAATTTATAATAAATTTAAGCGGATTTGATATGTTGTGAATTGACGAAGTTATGAATTTTTCTTATTCTAAAACCCTCCTTTCCCCTCCTCCCCCCCCTTGGGTCCATTTTTAATGATATCAAAAATCTGTCATACATAAATTTTCGGCCCTTTCCCCAGAAGTAATAATAACTTTAAACGGATTCGATACGTATCATAATTAAGAAATTATGGGTTTTTTCTGTTTTCACAAAAAGCTCCTCATTCCCCTCCCCCCTCCTGGTTCGATTTTGTCCATTAACGAACTTGACCGAGATTTTATGTGCCTTGATTTTATGTATCAGTTTGGAAGAGATTTGTACAGAATTGTGGAAGTTATCCGTGTCCATAAAAAAGTGACATAGATAGATAGATTGATAAAGTTTTGAACTGGGGGTGGTTTTGGGTTCTGGGAGTCATAATCGGCGTAGATCTGCAAAAATTTTTCAAAAATTCCAACTTAGGGGAGAATGTAATAGGTAGAATTTCTTACGAAATCTACCTAAAAGACCATGAACCAAGATCCTTGTTTCGCTTCGACTACTTACCTTAAATTTTCTAAGTCATGTTTTTAACTTATTCCTCTGACTTCTGTGCTCCTCCTAATCTTAACTTCATCTCTTAGTTTTTATCCAACATCCTTTTATTTTTTTCTCCCTCTCTTTTTCGATCTCCTTGAATATTTTCCTTTCCTATAAATTTTTGTTGCAAAATCCCATATCGTATCAAAATTTTGCTACTTGGCCTTATATCTATCCTATTCGCTAATTAGCTATATTCGATTTAGAGTCCTGCACGGGTTCGCAAATTCCATTTGAAGTCAACCCGCTTCGAACCCGCAATGAAAGGACAATAAATCATGTTTTAATGCTATTATGAAAAGTAATATACAATTATAATACAAATTTTATATTTTATATAGAAAAATGAACAAATCTTTATTCTTTAGTATTCAAATATAGCGAAACCTCTGAATAGAGGACACCTCAAAATTGTTGAATAGATTCCTGCATCGGTTAGGGTTGTTTCTAATTTTTTTCGGATGTTTTCAATGACTCTATTTTTCTTTCTACGTGTCGGTTCCCCCTAGAATAATTATTTAGTGTTATATTTATGTTTTTTGCAAGTCGGATTGTTGAAAATTTCACAAAAAGTTTGGACAGAACTGTGTTTCAGATAAAAATAAATACGTATTTGAATATGAATGAGTATATATTCAATTTACTGCATGAGAAAAATAAAATTTATATAAGAAATGTAATCATAGATTATTCTTTCATTACGGCTAGTTATTTTTTCTGTTCTTAGAATATGACAAAACATTATCAACATTTTGTTTATGATACACACAAAAATACATGCATCGTATTTGTGATAGTTTATGCACACGTGTTACGTGTGCGCAGAATTAGAGGTGTCCACTATTCCAAGGTATAAGCGCACAAATATATCAGTGTTAGGAATTGAAAAAGTGTTCGCTAAATAGAGGTGTCCGCTTTTCGGGAGTGTCCATTATGGAGGTATTTTTGTATATATATTTTTAACCTGAAAAAATATAGGGGACATTTCTTTGAAAAAGCGGGTCAACCCGAACCCGACCCGCAATAGTCAAAACCCAACCCGAACCGCAAAGAAAAAATATAGCACCAATCCGACGGTCGGCTCACCTATTTTGACATTTTTATAGGTTTGTTTCAAACAGTCTGAAATTTGTTAGCTTCGGATAATCTCTCGTGTTAAAAGATAAGAAGCAGGGTCCAAATTGTCACTGAAAATCTGGGCGATGAACCCAGATTTTTATTACTTTGTTTTCTGCTCGAAAATTCTTATAATCCCTTTTAATGACAGCTACAACAGTGAGGTGGATATTTTCTTTGAAAATGCAAAACCTAGGACTTTTCTGGAAGCGTGCAGACATATTTATTGTTACGTATACAGAACGCAGACCTATTTTCTTTTTGCTACATTTTTCTTTCACTACGACCACCTACCAATTCTATCCTTTATTATTTTGTACATGACGTGTTTACAGCAGTTTCCTGTCTCTCTGCTTCGTTTCGAAATATCACTGCTTGTACAGACATATCAAATTTCCCCTTTAGAAGTACCGTTTGTAGGAGAGGAAGTCATCAAAGAAATGTGACTGAGGCCGGGAATAAGTGATAAATAATATTTTTTTTTTCTCGAAGACTACTTTTAAGATTCAAATGCTATCTCAGAACGTTTTTTTTTTTTTTTTTTTTAAATGTCAATTTTAAATGATTGAAGTAGGTAAAGATGCTTCTAATGAACGCTGCTGAAAAGTGCGTTTCCTCAGGATATCTCCTAAAATAGTTGGGTTAAAAACTTTGAATTAGTCAGGAGATTCTTTCTAGTATGTAAATGTTATTTTTGAAAGTAGTTTTCAATAATTCGAATTTTGAAGGGTAAAATACGGGTAGAATCTTCTAAAATCGTAGTTTTAACACGATTTCTGGGAACTACTCAAGCAAGGAACTTAAAATATTTTAAAAAGGTTATACCTTCAGGACATACATACTAGCTAAAAATATTTTTTAATCGAATTTTACAAAGATGAAACGACAGTTATATCTTCTAAAATCGCCTTATCACTATTTACCTGAAGTTTGTTTTCTGTAACTTTAAAAAGAATATCGGGATATGTAGGTGCTTGTGAAGAACTGTTTTTTAAAATCGAAATTTTAAGTGATGAAATAAGCGAAAAACATTCTAAAGTCTGAAATTATTGAGGCTAAAAACTTCACACTTAAGTTATTTTTAACGCGTTGATATTCGCTAAGAGTTGAAATTTTAATGTATGAATCGCCGCAATAAATGTTATTACACATATAACATAAAAACAAAACAAAACAAACCAGTCCACTCTAATTATAATTTTTTTAAATGAACAGTATTCTATAACGTGCTCGGAAAGTTGGATAGAGAATGATTCCAGATTTTTTTCCCTTTTTTTTTAGATATCTATTTATAAACTTTGAAGTAGAATTTCAATAGCAAATAGCATTTAACTTGAACGAATGGACTTGAACTTTTTCTGAACCGATGACTCATTTAACAAGTGGGTAAGTGTGATCGAAGATCGTACAAAGGGTTTCGTTTAATATTAATTTAAAAACACATTATCCTTTCTTTAATAAATCCAAATAAATTTCATTTTCAAAAAAAAAAAAAAATCTCATGTTTTTTATATAATAAAAATTTATCGGTCTATTTTTCGAAAATCTGAACCGGTGCGATAGCGGGCAAAGTCCGCTATACTGTTAAAAATCTTCAGCTTTTGCTGCAGACACACTCCACCGCTTTTAGAGAAAACGGATACTTTACTATATTATGGAGAATTTTCATTGGTGAAAATAGAGATATTCTATAAAAGCGATGGAGTGACTATGCAGCAAAAGCTGAAGATTTTTTACAGTGTATTTTACTCTTTCATAATAATATCTGTCATATGGACGAAATGCGATATTTAAAAAAAAAATCAATTTCAAAATTAAATATGTTGTATAAAGACCTTCAAAATGTTAGACGTCAGATTAGTTTTCTTTTTAATTCTCTAATGACATCATATTAAGCTGCTTTCTGTACTTACATTTAGGGTGGATCGAAATTTTTTTTTCTTCAAATCAAAATTGGACGGGGTGGGAAAGTTGCTCTATCAGATCCTTATTCTGAATATAAAATATCTTTGAAAAATATTACTATTAAATACTGCCCCAAGGTCATTGAAAATTGAAAAAAATTGTAAAAGTTGGGCATTTTCCCATTTTCTTGTCAAACATATAAAATGCGCAAATATTATTAATATTAAATTAATTTTAAAGTATTCTTCTTAAATTATTATTATTGTACGCTTATAGTGAAACTATGTAACATTTATACCAAATCCAGGTGTCTTATACTGCCCCAATGATTTCAAAATTTTGAAAAATGCATAAAAATTGGGTAATTGTAAAGCATAATTAAAGAAACGGTAATTGTAAAGCATAATTAAAAACAGCAAAATTGTGTTATATTTTATACTTCGTAAGAATATATATTTTTTAATTATACTTGAAGAGGAAGAATAACAAGAAAAAATAATTTATTACATTACAATTTACAAGCATTAAATGCTTAATAAAGGAACCAGGTTCTGAGTATTTGGGGCACCTTTCGTTACAATCTGAAAAGGCTTTAATTTTAAGTGAAGAGAAAAAAAATTAACTACAAAAAATATTGATACCAGTAAGCCTCTTGCAATTGGCTGTGACGGAACTACAGATAACACGGGTTACAAAGAAGGTGTCATGCGATTTCTAGAAGAAAAAGAAGGAAAACCACTTCAATAGCTTATTTGCCAAATACATGCCAATGAACTTATCTTGAGCCATTTTCTCGAGCATCTTGTCGGTATAACAAATGGGCCTCAAAGTTTTACAGAATCTATTGGTAAACCTCTAAAAGATTGCGAACTTCTTCCTGTTGTACATTATAAGAGAATAAGCTGTGCTTTGCTAGAAATTACTAATATAAAAGGATTTAAGCACGGATCAACTCTATTTGCTTGAGATATGTGAAGCAATATTCTTCGGGATTGTGTCCTGAAAAATTGCATAAAAGAAATACAGGTAAAATTGTGCATTTTAGGGGGCTTACAGTGGCAAATAAAATTCTTAGGCTATACGTTTCTTCAAGTGAACCGTCTGAAAATTTGTTAATTCTGGCAAATTTTATACTAAGAGTTTATTCAACTATATGGTTTCAAATTAAAACTAAGCCTTCATGCATTTACAAAGCTAAGCATTTGCATCAAACAGTTATATTATCATGATATTTACCAAAGGAATTACAAACAATAATAGATCCCGTAATTCAACGAAATGGTTATCTTTGTCATCCGGAAAATATTTTAATTGCCATGTTGGCTGACGATAGGGACTATGTAAGAGTGTTGGCACTACCTAGAATAATAAAATCTCGAAAGTCAAGAAATTCTTTATGTACGTTCAAGTTACCTGAGATCAATTTTGAAGCCAAAGACTATATCGATTTTATAAATTGGGCTGAAGTGACCGTGACAGAACCCCCATTAACTAAGTAATTAGATCGTAATATTCTTACAAAGTGTATCCTAAATCCAAAGGCAATAGATGAAGAGATCTTACCTAAGATTAAACTGTTTCCTTGTCACAATCAAGCCACTGAAAGATGTGTGAAACTTGTTACGTAGGCTTCTTCAGCTGTTTGTGGTCCTTTGAGACGCGATGGTTTCATTAAAACTTGTCTGAAGTCTCGGAAAAAAATGCCAGTTTTTGAAACCAAAAAACAGTATGGACTACCATAAAATGGTAACTTCATTGCTTGTAAATTGTAATAGTAAATTATTTTTACCTTATTACAATAGTTCTTTAAACATAAGTAGAAATTATATTTTCTAACATAGGTTAAGTAAAAAATATAAAACAATTACAATTACCCAAATTTCATATATTTAAAAAAGTATAGTCGTTGAGTTAGTATAATAAAAGCGAATTTGATATAAATGTTACGTAATGTTACTATAAATATATAATAATAATAATAATAATAATTGGATGATCATCCTTTTAAATTAAATTATTATTAATAGTTTGTATATTTGAGGAAAAATGCACAACTTTTACGTTTTTTCTCAATATTCAATGACCTTCGGGCAGCATTTAATATTAATATTTCTTAATTATATTTTATATTTAGAATGAGGATATGATAGAGCAACTTTCCAACACCACCCCATTTTGATTTGGTGAAAATAATTTTTTTTCATAAGCGAGCGCTTTTACGTTTTTTCTCAATATTCAATGACCTTGGGGCAGTATTTAATATTAATATTTTTCAAAGATATTTTATATTCAGAATGAGGATATGATAGAGCAACTTTCCCACACCGTCCCATTTTGATTTGGAGAAAAAAATATTTTTCCATAGGCGAGTGCTCCACCCTAATACTCATATTCCTTGTATTATTGAGAAATGTTTGAAAATTTCCGTTTTGCTACCAATATGAATTCCTATTAATCATCTTTTTTTTCAACTGGCGAAACTTTTTATTTCATTTTCATTTTTCACGTGGAATTCTTTCAATAGAAAATTAATTATTGTAGAAAGAAATTACTGTGGATTTTTAATTGTTGGCAACTGCTATAACGAAATATGTTTTATTTAATAGAAAAAGGCTGTTAGAATTTTGATTTTTTATCTCTCTATATTAAAATAATACGATTTTTTCAAATTTTATGATTTTGAGCTTCATAATAGATATTCAACTATAAGTACACAAAATTTCAAGCACGTAAGTTATATAGTTTCTGAGTACCGGCTCTGTGACAGACAGACAACGAAGCGGGTGTAATAGGATTTCGAGAGATGAACGAAACCTAAAAAGTACTTCCCTAATCAATTACTTTAATAGTTAATAAAATGAAACTAATTGACTCAAATAAATTTATTTTATTAATTAAATAATTAAATAAAAGGGAAAGGGTTTAGAACAAAAGCAATATATTTAATTCTACCGTAGTTTAATAATATGTAATATACCCTTTTTTTTATTATTTCACGAGTGGGTGCGTGACAAATTTCTTGTGGAGATTGATGAGAGCGATTAGAGATCTGCACGGGCCGGGCCAAGGCCCGAAGCCCGTACTTGGCCCGGCCCGCGGGCCGGGCTCGGGCCTATTTTTCTTCACGGCACTCGGGCCGGGCCGGGCCCGGGCCATATTTTTTTCTGAAGGCTCGGGCCGGGCCTAGTGATTACTCTTTACGGGCCGGGCCTTACTTTTTTCCTGAAGGATAAGGCCGTGCCTTAAATTATTTTTTCTGTACAGAGCCGGGACTGGTTTCATTCTTCCTAGTCTTCACGCCTCAAAATTTTTAGTCCTGGTTTTGACCAGTATGAAAATCATTGTCTCGGCGTGCCTGGTCCGTTCGAAGGTCAGTAAAATAAGATCTGGCATAAAAATCTTTGCAAAACATGCATACATTATTAAATCGCCATTATTTTATAATTAAACATTAAAATTTATTCTTTTTAAAGAATAGTAGATTTATACACTTATTAAAATATGGCTAAATTAAAATATAGTAAAACGTGTGAAAAAGAACCTGCTTATGACGGAATCCTGTCTTAAATTGAAAAATGTGTTGATCCATTAAAAATGAATATACTAATACGTAAGAAAAGAATATATAATACATTTACACCTGATAAGAAGACAAATTGTCTATAACTCATTTTTTTTTCTTCCCTATGCAATTCTATCTTAGAAGATTTTACTGTATAGCATTTTTCTGATTTTTAGCACTTCAATAAATGGAATATGGATTAACAATATTAATGATAACTTAAACACATACATACAACAAATACAGAAATATTAAAAAAATAAACATTCCAGCTTGCGACACCTCTATAAAAATGAAGATATAAACATGAAAAAAATAAAAAGAAAACTGCCCAGTTAAACTGAGGGCATTGAGCTCACAGGCTATTCACACTAATTGTATATTATACTCGTATTTCAAAGAATTTGAAATAAGCCCCTTGAAAAATAAAGAAATCGACAATATATTAAGGGGGGTTATCCCCCCGTTACCCCCTCATAGTTAACTAATGAACCCCTTAAACTAATCAGGGAAGCCTCTTATTACAATAAATATATATATACAAAATTTGAAGAAAATCGGATAATGCTGCTTGAAAAACCCATTTATATAAATTAAGGAGGGATTGGCCCCCCGTCCCCCCCTTTATACTTAACCAATCAATCCCGAAAACTAATCAGGGAAGCGTCTTAACCCAATGAACTTATAAACAAATTTTGAAGCAAATGAGATAATTCTGCATGAAAATCCCATTTATATAAATTAAGGGGGGGATTACCCCCCCGTTCCCTCCCTTTATACTTAACCAATCAATCCCGAAAACTAATCAGGGAAGCGCCTTAACACAGTGAACCTATAAACAAAATTTGAAGGAAAACGGAATAATTGTGCAGGAAAAACCCATTTATATAAATTAAGGGGGGGATTAGCCCCCCGTCCCCCCCTTTATACTTAACCAATCAATCCCAACAAAAACTAATCAGGGAAGCCTCTTACTACAATGAATATATATATACAAAATTTGAAGAAAATCGGATAATGCTGCATGAAAAACCCATTTATCTAAATTAAGGGGGATTAGCCCCCCCCCCCCCTTCCCCCTTTATACTTAACCAATGAACCCCCAAAACTATTCAGAGAAGCGCATTATCACAATGAACCTATATACAAAATTTGAAGAAAATCGGATAATTCTGCTTGAAAAACCCATTTATATAAATTAAGGGGGGATTGGCCCCCGTCTCCCCCTTTATACTTAACCAATCAATCCCGAAAAGGAATCAGGGAAGCGTCTTAACCCAATGAAACTATAAACAAATTTTGAAGCAAATAGGATAATTCTGCATGAAAAACCCATTTATATAAATTAAGGGGGGTTTAGCACCCCCCGTTCCCCCCCCCCCCTTTATATTTAACGAATCAATCCCGACAACTAATCAGGGAAGCTTCTTAACCCAATGAACATATAAACAAATTTTGAAGAAAATGGGATAATTCTGCATGAAAAACCTATTTATATAAATTAAGGGGGGGATTAGCCCCCCCGTTCCCCCCTTTTATACTTAATCAGTCAATCCCAAAAACTAATCAGGGAAGCGTCTTAACTCAATAAACCTATAAACAAATTTTGAAGCAAATGAGATAATTCTGCATGAAAAACCCATTTATACAAATTAAGGGGGGGGGATTAGCCCCCCGTTCCCCCCCCCTTTATACTCAACCAATCAATCCCGAAAACTAATCAAGGAAGCGCCTTAACACAGTGAACCTATAAACAAAATTTGAAGGAAAAAGGAATAATTCTGCAGGGAAAGCCCATTTATATAAATTAAGGGGGAACTAGCCCCCCGTTCCCCCCCCCCTTTATACTTAACCAATCAATCACAAAAACTAATCAGGGAAGCGCCTTAACGCAGTGAACCTATAAACAAAATTTGAAGGAAAACGGAATAATTCTGCATGAAAAACCCATTTATATAAATGAAGGGGGGGGTTAGCCCCCCCATTCCCCCTTTTATACTTAACCAATCAATCCCGAAAACTAATCAGAGAAGCGCCTTATCACAGTGAACCTGAAAAAAAAATTGAAGGAAAACTGAATAATTCTGTATTAAAACCCCATTTATATAAATTAGGGGGGGATTAGCCCCCCCCCCCGTTCCCCCTTTATATTTAACCAATCAATCCCGAAAAATAATCAGGGAAGCGCCTTAACACAGTCAACCTATAAACAAAATTTGAAGGAAAACGGAATAATTCTGTATTAAAACCCTATTTATATAAATTAGGGGGGGGGGATTAGCCCCCTGTTCCCCCCTTTATATTTAACCAATCAATCCCGAAAACTAATCAGGGAAGCGCCTTAACACAGTCAACCTATAAACAAAATTTGAAGGAAATCGGATATTTCTATGAAGAGTTATCGCGTTACGTACGTACATACGTACATACATACATACATACATACATACATACATACATACAGAACCGGCGGGCACATAAGCTCTCAGGCTTTGATAGCCTGTGAGCTAAAAAAAGGCTAAGATAGGAATTTTTGGTTAGATCTCCTCCTACGAGACAAATTTTTAACCATATCGACGTAAAAATTATGTTTTGTCGAAATTCACTCGGGCCGGGCCGGGCTCGGGCCGAGATTTTAACTTTTTTCCGGGCCGGGCCGGGCTCGGGCCGAACTTTTAACTTTTAAATCGGGCCGGGCCGGGCTCGGGCCGAAAATTTAATTTTTGTATCGGGCCGGGCCGGGCCAAATTTTTTTTCGTATGGGTCGGGCCGGGCCCGGGCCTGGAAATTTCGGCCCGTGCAGACCTCTAAGAGCGATAATATGTTAGAAGACATGTTAGAAGAGCGAGAATATGTTAGAAGACATGTTAGAAGAGCGAGAATATGTTAGAAGACATGTTAGAAGAGCAATTACACATATCAGTAACAAAATAGAATTTTAATTTCGGTGCCATTTGTGAGAAAAAATTTCGTAAAAATAACGTAAAAAAAGAACTTTCTATAAATACTCATTCTTATAAAAAGTTCTCAGCTTTTAGGTAGATTTCGTAAGAAATACTACCTATTACATTCTCACCTAAGTTGGAACTTTCGCAGATCTACGCCGATCATGACTCTCAGAACCCAAAACCACCCCCAGTTCAAAACTTAATATATCTATCTATCTATCTATCTATCTATCTATGTCACTTCTTTATGAACACGGTAACTGCAACAATTCTGCACAAATCTCTTCCAAACTCATACATAAAATCAAGGGGCATAAAATCTCGGTTCGTTATTGGGTAAAATCGAACCAAGGGGGGGCAAATGGGGGAGCTTTTTGTGAAAACAGAAAAAAAACCCTAATTTCTTAATTATGATACGTATCGAATCCGTTTAAAGTTATTATTACTTCTAGGAAAAGGGCCAAAAATTTATATATTACAGATTTTTGATATAATTAAAAATTGCCCCAAGGGGGGGGGGGGAAGGGGGTGTTTTCGAAGAAAAAAATTCATAACTCCGTCAATTCACAACATATCAAATCCGCTTAAATTGATTATAAATCCTCTTAATATTATCTAAACCTTTTATATTGACAAGTTTGTTATAGGACTAACACTTAAAACAAAAAAAATTAAAAACAAAAAAAAATCCCTGCCGGCTCCGCCTGCAAACAAGTTATTTTTCGAAGTAGGCAGTTGCAACTCCCGCATCTCTTCGAAACTGATGCATAAAATCAAGGGGCATAAAATCTCGGTCAAGTTCGTTAATGGGCAAAATCGAACCAGGGGGGGGGGGGATGTTTTTTTTTGTGAAAACAGAAAAAAACATAATTTCTTAATTATGATACGTATCAAATCCGTTTGAAGTTATTATTAATTCTAGGAGAAGGGCCGAAAATTTATGTATGACAGATTTTTGATATAATTAAAAATGGCCCCAAGAGGGGGTTTAGAAGAAAAAGATTCATAACTTCGTAAATTCACAAGATTTTAAATCCGCTTAAATTTATTATAAATCCTCTTAATATTATCTAAAACTTTTATACTGACAAGTTTTTTATAGGACCAACTCTTATAGCAAAAAAAAAAAAAAATCCCGGCTGGCTTCGCCTGCAAACAAGTTAGGTTTCGAAGTAGGCGGTTCTAACTGAAAGTTACTGAAAGCCCCCACCTCAGGAACCCGCTTTTGGCATATGGTTGGGACAAGCCCCAAAGCCTGAGGTAGGAAAATAGCTACTACTAGCGTCTTCAGTCACGGGAACGCCCTTCGAAAAACCCCCCAGGCAGAGCCGGCCCTGATTTATTGAAAAGAAAAATTTTTGGCTTTTTACATTGAGGGTTACAATTTCTGAAGTCCTCATTCGGACTTAGACAAGTTGTTAAAATGCCACATGGCATATTGTTGAAGTTTCTTCTTTTCTTTTATACATACTATTGCCCAGTGGCAAGATAATCGCATTATTTAATGCCACATGGCACATTGTCTGAGTTTCTTCTTTTTATGGAAGATCTTATTTGACATACTTTTGCCAGTTGGCAAGAGGGTGGGCATTATAAGGGGTTAATATATATTAGTTGATTTGATTATTACTTGTAGTTACATTTGCATTATTCTTGAGTATAAATATAATATTTACAGTTTAAGATGAGTTGATTGCTTATTTACAGTTTATCGGTTAGTATTTACAATTTGTTATTGATAGTGCAGTCTTGATCACAGGTATTTATTAAATTTGAGATGTAATTATTTATTTTAAGTTTATTTAAGTTAGATATTTGTATCTGATAAATGAGTATTTTTCGTTTAGAATGTTATAGTTTTCATATAGTTTTTTAAGTTTAGTATTGTCTTTGAGGATTTCCATTATGTTTTGTTGGAAGGTTTTACTTGTGTCTTGTGGGAATTTATGTTTCATGTAGCGACACTTACCAAAAGGATAGTGAGTCGGGTCTCCACGTTGACCACATTGACAGAGGTCATCATCTTTCTTGCCTATTCTGTGTAGAAATGATGGAAAGCTACCACAGCCTGATAGAAAGAACATGGAGACCCTGTCGCTACATATGAGTGAGAAATGAGCTTTCGGTATTAATGAGTATGTGTGTCTGCCACT
This sequence comes from Maratus michaelseni, assembly GCA_963931845.1. NCBI lineage: Eukaryota > Metazoa > Arthropoda > Arachnida > Araneae > Salticidae > Maratus > Maratus michaelseni. The sequence continues at coordinate 81,481,462 of OZ007599.1, read as the reverse complement.
TTCCGAGTGGTCCCAGTTATATTGCCATTTATCCAGGAGACTTTGTTTAATTATTTTATTGAGGTACGATTTTGGGAGTTTAAAGTCTCTGGATAATGGGTGATCACAGTAAGTGGCAGCCTCATTTGCCAGTTTGTCTGCAAGCTCATTTCCCTTGTTCCCAGCGTGGCCCTTCACCCATGTGAGGTAAAAGAGTTTGTTTTTGTTTTGTTTTATTGTTTGATGTATGTCGTATATGTTCTGGATTGTTGGGAATATGTTAGTTAAGGCTAGTATTGATGATTGGCTGTCGCTGAAAATTTGGAATATTGATTCTGTTCGGTTTATGGCCCATTTTATTGTGTTTATTATTGCTAGGAGTTCTGCCTGGAATACCGTGTTGTTGTTTTGTAGCTTGTGTACTTGTTCATGGATTTTAATATCATTTTTAAAAGCTATTAAAGCACATGCCGTGTTTGTTTCTATCTTTGAACCATCTGTGTAGATGTGTATTGTATTGTGTTGTTTTATTATGGATTCTGTCGTTATTAAGTTATTTATGTGGTTTTCTGGGTTTATTTGATATCTATGGATTTTTTGTTCTATTTTTTCTTTTGTTATTATTTCGTTATTGTGTATTAGGATTCCTTGTTTCGTGTTAATATTATTTTTGATGTTTTTATATTCTAGAGTTATGAGTAGCGGTGGTATTCCGAGCAGAATTTGTAGGGACGGTGTTGATACGTTTTTGTAGCATTTTGTTATGGATGTGAGACATAGTCTTTGAATTGATTGGATTTTTCTCTTGTCGATTATTCGTAGGTGGTCAAACCACACCTCTGAGCCGTAATCAATGATTTTTTCAAGCACGGTGAGGTACCATTCTCTGAGGAATGCTCGATTCACCCCCCAGTTTGCCGAAAAAACCCTTTTGATTGAAGATGTTATTGATAATAGTTTGTTGTTGATGTTTTGGAGATGGGTTTGCCATATAAGTTTTTGTTCAAAGACTATGCCTAGGAGGTTTATGTTTTCTACTTGTTTTATTGTAGTGTTATTAAGTTTTAGTGTTGGTGGGCGGCCTTTTAGGATGTTGTTACCAAACATTATGTATACTGTTTTTTCTGTAGATAGTGTGAGGTTTAAGTTGTTGCATATGTTTAGGAATAGTTTTATTCTTTTGTTAGCTCTTAATTCTAGATCGCGACGACTGTTCGCATGGATTATCATGTTAAAGTCGTCGCAGAAACATCTAAGGTTTTTAAATTTTTTATAGAACTCTATTAGTATTTTGTTAGCTATGAGTAGCCACAGCAGGGGTCCAAGGCACGAACCTTGTGGACAGCCCTGGTGGACTTTTCGTTTTGATGTGTTGTCTGTGTAGTCTGTTATTACATGTCTATTGGTTAGAAAACTTAGTAGTTGTTTCTTGATATATGTGGGAAGTGGAGAATTTATTATTGTTTCTCCCAGTACCTGCCAGTCTATGCTGTCAAAGGCTCCCTTTATGTCGAATGATATTAGGATGCAATATTTATATGTTTTTAGGAGGTCTTTTATTTTTGTGTGTGTTAATTTTAATAGTTGTGTTGTGTTTTTGCCCTCTCTGAATCCATATTGGGATGGGTGAAGATAGTTTAGATTTTCTAGATGGTGTGTTATTCTGTGTTTTAGGAGCCTCTCCAGTATTTTACCGAGCATCGGGAGGAGACAGATGGGGCGATATGATGTAGGTAGTTTTGGGTCTTTGTTCTTCTTAGTGAAAAATACTACTTGGGCTATTTTCCAGTTTGTTGGGAAGTGATTAAGGGTAAGGCATTTATTTAGTAGGTCTCTTATTATGTGTTTAAAGTTTTTGAATAGGTTTTTTATGATGAATGCGTCTATTTTATCATAGCCGGGAGCTTTAAGATTATTTTGTTCTTTTATTGCGTTTTTGATTTCTTTAAATGTGAATAGTGGAGGGGATGTAGAGTGTGCGTCTTCTCCCGTTGTCAGGTCTGTTAGTTGTTGTTGTGTGACTACAGGCACTGGGAAGTGATGTGTTGTTAGATCTTTAAAGATATCTGATTTTGTCGCGTATGTGTGAGAGTCCTCTAGTGTTGTGTGTATAAAGTGTTTATTAGTTATGTTTTTGGATGTTGCAATTTTGAAGGTTTGGCCAAATTTATCTTTTGTTTGTGTGCAGAAGGTTTGCCACGATTTTAGTTTTTCTGATTTAATATGTTTTTTATAGAGGGCTCTCTCTTTGTTAAGTTGAATTTTCCATTTAGTTTCGCCTGTTTTATTAAACCTTTTTCTGAGTGCCGAAATTTTGTTTCTGTGTGTTTTTAGTTTGTTGTTCCACCAGTTGAATTCTGTGGGTAGAGTTTGAGTTTTTTGGTTTTTAGTGTTTCATTTGCTGTTGCTGTTATTGTATCGTTAAAGTTTTCTAACCAGGTGTCTAGATGTTCTTGTGTAAGTGTGTCTTGTAGTTTTGTTTGTAAGTTATTTAGCTTATTTTTTATATGTTTGTTGAATTTTTTAAAAGTTGTGTGTTTAGTTTTGTATCTTTCTAATTCTATTTTTTTTGTTTGGAGTTTAATTGTAAAATAGATATACCTGTGATCTGAGTGGCTATCATTAGTGACGTCTACGTTCCAGGATTGGATTGTTTCTGCCACATCTTCGGTACATAACGTCACATCAGGCGTACTTGAGCACTTCCTGTTTGGTTGTCCAACAAAAGTCTCTGGGGCCTCCGTGTCGTTTATAGGCGGTTCTAACTGCCTTATCATGGCAAAAAGGTAATTTCTTCCGCAATTCCCAACAAACAGGTGCCCCACGGTCTGCGTCTTCGAAATCTACTTGTGCCTGTACGCCGAGCCGTCAGGGATTTTTTTAAAATTTTTCTAGATTTTGTGACATTTTTAGCCATTTTATGAATTCCGTTTTCCAGAAAGAAAAAAAGAAATACGCTGTAACTTTTTACTTGTTGTAGATACGTAGGCAATGTAAATTGTAGAAACGTTCAAAGTATGGTATGAAATAGCATATTAAGGAAAAACATCCTATCCTTCATTTTCAAAAACTTATACTTTTTAAATTTTTATAAAACCTCTACGTAAAACTCACCTATCAGAAAAAATTTCCTTTTGGTACAACAAGATCATAAAAAAATGCTGTCTTTAAAATTGGATGAGTAATCCTTAATTAGAGATTGACGTTTGTGCAGGGCTTGAGAAATGCGGTCGCCATGTCGCCACTGGCGACCATCTTTTTTTATCTGGCGACTAAGTTTTTTAATCTGACTTTTTTTGTTATTTATATATTTATTCTTTACAATAATTTAACTAAAAAATGAGCACTGACGAATTTTGCCTCTCCAACATCCCTACTCGTGCGAGCAGCAAGCTCAATAATCTCACTCTTCTCTCGTACTTTTAATGGAAAAGCCAATTTTAAAAGGCATTTTCCATTTCATGTACATAAAACGCCATTTTTCCGTTCTAGTCGCTTATCATGTCACGTGATTAGCCTATGGGGAGAGGGGGAAGTTTCAATAAGAAAATTTTCAATCCAACCTATGTGGATCTAAAAATTGGATGCAATGATAAAAAAGGCTTACGCTTTTTTTGTAAGTTTCAAATCAAATGTTTGTGTTCAGAATTAAAACTGATTAATCTATCACATTCATGTTAAAGAATGAGTTACATATAAATGATTATATGTAACTCATTCGAAGTATCGAAGTAAATCTATAAAACTTAACTAAAATTTCAAGAATAATTCATTTTAATAAAAATAATATGTATTTTAAAAATATTTCTTACCCACTTAAAATGTTTGGCGCCTTGCACCTGTTTGCACCCACACACGTTCGGCGTCAGTCTGTCTTGGCGACAAGTGTCTGGTACTGGGTTGTTACTCAAGAATATTTTATAATTACATTGTTTGGATTATTATATGCAGTAATTGGAAATAATAAATCATTGAATGCAGTTCAGAATGGTAAGGTTTATTTTATTTTATTTTTCATTTATTCGTACATTCTTATCGTAGATCATTGGATCAAAATAAACCTCAAACTGCTATAGCCGATTATGTTATCCCAGCGCGGGAAAATGTTTTTCTTTTTAGCAATGTATATTACTGCGAACGTCACAATGTTTAATTAAATTTCTTGTAAGATATGTCATTATAGATGCCGCAAAGTTACTAAATAATAAGAAAGAAACTTGAAATTATGTATATATTCAAACATAACAAATTAAATTTTTATTTTTAATTTAGCAAAACTAAGAGAGTTCATTGAATGCAATTTTGAAATAATAAAATCTGAATTATTTGACTGAATTCGATAGGCTAAATAGGCTAAAATTCGTTTTTCGGTTTCACTATTTTATCGATGCTCTCTCATCAGATAGAGATTTTGTAGCAATCAACTATTCGGACATTTGAAGCATTCGGCAATCAGCATTTCCCGATCATGTCGGTTATTCAGAATTTACAATATTTCCTTTTTTTTTTTTTCACAGATATATAATTTTATTAATTTTCTTTAGAAAACTTAGTTTTATTATCTTTTTTTAATTATGTGCTATTCTAAATTATGTAACTAATAACTCTAAACTATGTTTGTTATTATTTTTTCTCACTTAATTCATAAAAAAACTATTTGTGCTTTTTGAAAATCAATAGCGAGGGCCGGGAGTTAATTTTTTTTACTGGCGACTACAATTTATACCTGGCTACCAGATTTTTTTCAAATTTATAAAGCCCTGTTTGTGAAAATAGCAAATTACGATTTGACTATATAACAGATTACAAATTCAAAAATCTGTAAGATTTACAAGAAAAACACAGGGGTTCCAAAATATTTGCAAGCGTTATTAAAAGAGCTCAGTTGTGTACGTATTGGAGTTGACGGAAAACACTTATAAAATGCTTAGTGAATTATATTTATTATTTCTTTAATTATTTTTAATTATATTTCAAAAATTTAAAACTGTATTTATCTTTTTTCATGATCCATGCCTGTGTAACTCTTTATTTAGATGCATTTGTGATACAATCTTTTCACATTCAACAATGCCATCATGAATTTGTATATAATCCCTATTTTGTCTAATAAAATAATGTTTGAATGGTTCGAAAAAATGGTATAAGTTAGATGTTATCCATCTTTTATTCAGTTAACTTTAAAAATACAGATATGCAGTCTATTTTTAAGGATTATGCTGCAGCAAAAAGAAAAGAAAATTCTAACTGACCAGTTTTATACAGAAAAGCCCTAAAAGTTTAAAACGTATAAATAATTGAAAATTAACGAAAGGATTATTTCATTAACAATATTACTTCCTACCTGTTTAAACTCTTTTGCAATTTACATTACCAACTTATTTCCAACAGTTAAAAAACTAAAGCATGTTTCAATCTTGCTCTTAAAAGCTTGTAAAATTAACTTTACAGAAACAAATCATGTCCGAAAGATGGCAATTCTGGCGTTTTTTATCAAAAATAAAATTTTGTTTATTTTAAACACGTACCAAGCGATAATTGCCTACAGATGGTAATGTATTTGAATTATTTTGTGTGGCCCTATATAGGAATTGATGATTATAAAACCACCACATAACACACTAAAATTTAATTCAGCTGCAAAACCCATTTCAAGAAATAACCGCCAATAGACAGAAATGTATCTGTATTCTTTTGAATTTCTCTCAATATACGAACACTTTTTCACTCAGCAAAATTATATATTATTCAGCTGAATACTGCAAATTGAAAACACGTTTATAGAAGTGCATCCATAGTCGACAATGCATCCAGAATTTTTTGTGTGTTCTTGTAAAAGTAAAATTTTCAATTTATTTAAAGTACTATATTTTTACTAATATGTACTTCAAACAATTTCCGACTATACACCGCAATATAAAAGAACACTTTTGTGCCACCAAAAGCGAAAGATTGAAGGGTCTGTACGGACCCTGGCCTGGACCGAGGTCCGTACGCGGCCCGAAAAATGAAAACAAACTATTAAAAGTGCCGGGTCGGCAGAATAAAGACATGTTTTTTAAGGCCGGACGGGACAATAAAAAATTTATGTGGGCCGAACGGCCCGACATAACAAATTTAAAAGAGTTGGACTAAGCCGGCAAAATATGAATAATAATGTTCACTGGATTTTGTTGGCCGATAATAAGTTATAAATGTGCTGCATAAGCTGTTGCTAATTTGACAACACCATTACCATAAATGTAACATGTCCAGCATAGAGATCTGCATCTAACAATTGCATCGTGTCTGAGCCAAGACTTAATTTTTTCAGCAAACTCGGACGGGCTTAGTCTCACTTTTTACTTACGCATCACACGTAATATAGACTGAATCTTGTAATCGTTTTGAAAATCGGAAATTTTTTTTTGACGGATTTACATGTTTCAGACACTGGAGATTCCGAAAAACATACGTTTAGAAAAAAAAATTGCCGTCCGTCTGTCTGTGTGCCTGTAAACGCTCTATCTCCCAAACAAATTGAGATAGAGACTTGAAATCTGGAATGTACTTAGTATGTAACAATGTGAAGAAGCTTATTGAATTTCAGTAACCTCGATTACCCCGAACTATTTTTTTCGGACTCTCGAAATATTCGTTCTGATAAAAGATTTATAAAAATTTTCGAAATTGTTTATTTTAAGGAGTGAATATAAAAGACAATAAAAAAACATAAATTTTGCATAAAGAATGAAGTCGATCGGATAATGAGTTGCCGAGATATTTGTAGTTATATTTTCCACAGTCTTCGATTTTTCATAACCCTGTATTTCATTTAAATTTAAATTCAAAGATATATTTTAATTGGAAATGAGACGTTGAATTCGACGCAGTAAACCGTTAGTTAATAGGATTATCAATTTTGGACGTATAAGGATGTTTCTTTTAGGCAATGCAGTAATAGAGGCTTTAAAGTTAAAAGACGTCATCAGGCCACGATTTTATTCGAATTACAATGCATTTTATAAATAGTTTACACGTTTTATTTTAATATTTTATATTTTGTATATCCATGATGGGTAAGTATTACGGTGGCCCCCAACGACTAGTTTTTCTACATACTCTAGCCAGGTTGAGTCTGGATTTAATTGTTACCAGTATGTGTCAGTCAGGCAATTTTTTCCTTAAACTAATGGTAACTTTTGTAGTGAATTTAGTAGTGGCTTTTGTTAAATAAATCTATTGAAATATTATCTGTCAATAAATTATAGAGAAATATTTTCAAAAATCTACTTTTTCTTTATTACAGCTTGAAAGTTTCTGATGTTTTAATCATCTTGTATTCAAAATTACATTATTTTTTTTTTAATGATTCTGTATTTGTTGTAGATAAAAGTCTAAGAGTCTTATTAATGATCAATTGATCACTAATGTTTCCATTCTGTATTCTATGGCCTGATGACATATAGTCTGTAATTTACTGTACTATTTTCGTATAAATATGTATGCAATTTTCTTTAAAAGAATCTTAATTCTATGATAAGAAAAATTGGATTTTTTTTGTTGAAACTGGGTTGGACAGGGACGTGTTGCAGAAATATAAACGGTCCGGGTCCAGGCCGAATTTATAGTTTTTACAACGGCTCGGTACAAAATAGCTTTCGTTCGGGTCGCGCCCGGCCCAGGTCTGGAAATTTCGGTCCGTGCTGATCTCTAGATTGAAGCTATATACAATTAAATTACATCATTTTCAATAGTGATAGTAACGCAAAGTAACTCAAAAACATGCATAAATTTTGCCACAATTCAAACAAAGTTAGAGAAGTTAGAAAGAGAACGGATAAATAGACATACGTGATAGACAGAACCGAAGTGATAAACTCTTTTCAACTTCGTTGGAAAATATTAAAAATCAGTGCTTTATTTCTAAAAATTGTTAATTTAATTAGCGGGCTTATCCGTTTAAAAAATTAATAAGTTTGGAAAGTCTGCGTACTCCCGCGTCCCTATCTTCTCCTTGAAATATTAAAATTGGGAGGACGCTTGAGATAAAATAAAAAAGTGAGGGGACGCAGTCCCCCAGCGTCACCCCTCGACTACACCACTGGTACAGGCCGGAAGGACTTTTTAAAAAATGATCTATTCTTAAGCCAAAATTTTTTCTTTACGAGTACAGTGGACTTTTTTAATTACAATTATTTTTTTATTTTTATTTTTTTTGAAATTTTCAAGACTTAGATATAATATTAAAAAAAATGTCATGTGCAAAATTTGGTGAAAATATCTTTAAAAAAACTTGAGATATTTAAATTTTAAAATTTTAAAATTGTCAGATTTCAAAATGTTTCATAAGCAATCAGGTTTTAGACACATTTACAATAACCTCCTATAATCATTTTTGAATGCACAGAAACAAAACGTACTACGAAATTTTAGCAAGTTATATTAATAAAACTTAAAAAATGTATTTAAATTGATGTTTTTCAATTTTTTTATTAAAATTTAATAATTTTTTCATGTTACTCGTCAATTTTCAATTTTAAATGCGTGTAATAAAGTTTATTTTAAGTAACAATATTTACACAGGTATAAAGAAGATTTCTGAGAAGTTTCAATGAAACTGAAAACAATGTGTTGGGCATGGGACATTTTAAAGTCACGAAATAGGTAAAAATATTGATTCTGCTAAAAACAGGTTTCAGTTATTTAAAAGTTCGTAATTTTTTTAAAAGTTTATATTGAAACAATTTCGGATACAAGTGAAGGATATAATATTATTAATAACCTATATAACAGTTTAGATAGTTTTGAGTAGCATGATAATGGGGTACGCTGGCACTGTGGCGGAGGTGTGGAGACGACTGTGCCGGTGGTGGAGTTTGCCGTTCCTGTGCTGAGTGGTGGAGGTGGAATGTCTACTCTAAGACAAGGGAAATTTTTATTTATTTTATTTTTTCTTTTAATTTTTTTTTTTTAATTTGGGAACTTAGAAAAATTTCTATATTAGTAAAAGGAATTCAGATTTAATCATTTAGCCCAAAATAGTAAATTTTGCCCTATTTTTAATAAAGTTTATTCCGAATTTGTATAGCGATTTTTAGTTTTTTCCCCTATTGCGGCGATATTTTGACATTGTTAAAAGGCATCCGGTTTCAAACCTTTAGATATATATATGTATATTTATATTAGATTTATATAGTAATTTTTATGTTTCTCAATTTTTGAATCTTTGGCGTGATTTTTCGCGTTCCGCGATTTTTTGACATTCGTGAAAGAATTCCAGTTACAATTTTTTAGCCCTCTATAGTCAATTTTGCCCTCTGCAATTTTAGTGTTTTTTCGTGTTTAGCGAAAATTTTTTGATACTCATAAGAGGAATTAGATTTCAAATATTTAGCGTAATACAGTAAATTTTGTCCTCCAAATTTTTTGAAGTTTTGAAGATTTTAAATGCTATTTTAAACGCAATTCTTTCGCGTTTCACCGCGATTTGTTGACATTCGTAAAGGGATTTCTGTTTCAAACTTTTTGCCTAATATAGTAAATTTTTGTTTGCCACGATTTTTGACTTATTAGCAATATTTAGCTGTTTTCCTCGTTTCGCGGCAATTTCTTGTCATTCGTGAATGAATTCCGGTTACAATGTTCCAGTCCATTATAGTCAATTTAGTTCTGTGCTATTTTTAAATTTTTAGCGTTTTTTCATGTTTCGCAGCGATTTCTTTTTATACTTGAAAGCGCTATTCATTTTCTAACTTTTAGCCTACATAGAAAATTTTGCCCTCCACGATTTTTGGAATTTTAGCGATTTTTAATGCGATTCTTCGCATTTTATTGCGTTCTGCTGCGATTTTTTGACATGCGTAAAAAAAATCTGTTTCAAACTTTTAACTGAATATAGTAAATTAAAGTGTAATTACTGCTTAAAGTGATAATAACAAAGTGATAAATTGTGATAAATGCTAATGTAGTTTAGCTAAGGTTTTATTTCTTCTGACATATTTGATATCTGCCATATGTTCTTTCATTCTCGTTTTAAATTTTCTGTTTGTCATTCCTATATAGTATTATAATGTTCCATCTACCCTGTTGAATGGGATTTCATAAATTACAATACTATATAGGAATGACAAACAGAAAATTTAAAATGAGAATAAAAGAACATATGGCAGATATCAAATATGACAGAAGAACTATTACAGCCTTAGCTAGACTATATAGAATAGAGCCTTTGCATGTTAATTTCAAGAATAGTAAAATAATTTATCCACCAAGAGTTTATTCCCCATCCATTATCCGTGAATCCATAGAAATATATTTGCGGAACGAGAACATTCGCAACGAATCAGCTTCTTTTGAATTATCTAAAATTTGGCAAGCGATGTTTTATAAATTAAGAAAACAATATAAATAATAATAATAATAACAATAATAATGATTTTCACGTTTTCCAGTTTTCCAATTTAAGCACCTGCTTACATTGGACATGTGATCTTGTGATTTATGTTTATCATTTCCAAAAACTTTGCGAGAATATTTTATTTATCATTTTGATTTGAAGTCGCCGCCGTTTTTGAGCGCATGAAACATATGTCATCTATTAAAAGGTATTTTTAAGCCTTTTGTGTTATGTTTTCATCACTTTAAGCAGGAATTACACTTTAATTTTAAGTTAACAAGTTATTGCGGTTTTGTATTGCGGTTTTTAGAGGTTTTTGAATTTGTATTGTGGTTTTTAGAGGGTTTTTTTTTTTTTTCATTTTGTGCTACTTTTTGACGGGATTTTGCAATGCTGGTCGGGTCAGCTAGCTTCAATTATTCTAGCAAATGAAAAGGCAATTTTATTTTAAACATTGATTAGGGCGATATAATAAACGATTTTGAGAAAGAAAATTCAAGGCGAATTAGTATTGAATTATTTATTTCACAGTTGATAGTTTTGTTTTTGTAACTATTACTAATGTAAGAATAAATCTTCATGTATGCAATTGCAAATGATCATATAATTTTCTTTTCATATCATAATATTTCTATTTAATTTCTAGAATAGGAAGCGTAGTTTGCTTTATTATGTTTATCTCTTTTTGGCTTGATAATGTGATTGCTTTATAATATTGGTTTTTTATATTATAATAATTAATTTTGCCCCCCCCCCCCACAAAAAAAAAAAAAAAAAAAATCAAGGCAAATTAGATTGTGAAGTTTTGTCTTATTTTGAATAATTATTTTCTTTTAAATAATATGGGATTTTATTTCTGCGTATATGATTCCAAAAAGATATCGTTATTTTGCTATTTGAAATTCATATTCAAATTTTATACGTAATTTGATTGTTTTTAAATATTCAATAAAGCTTTTTTTTTTTTTTTAAACTTAGCTTCTTCACCTGATGTAACTGAGATTTTTTCTAATATTCATAACGTCGATATAATAAATGCGTTTTTTAAAGGAAAAGTCAGGCGAGTGAGGTTTTGAAGTGTCATTTTTATTAGCTCACAGGCTATCAAAGCCTGAGAGCTTATGTGCCCGCCGGTTCTGTATGTATGTACGTAACGCGATAACTCTTGATAGAACTAACCGTTTTACTTTAAATTTTGTTTATAGGTTCCTTGTGATAAGGCGCTTCCCTGATTAATTTTGGAGGTTCATTGGTTAAGCATAAAGGGGGAAAACGGGGGGCTAACCCCCCATAATTTAGATAAATGGGTTTTTCATGCAGAATTATCCCATTTTCTTCAAATTTTGTATATAGGTTCATTTTGATAATGTGCTTCTGTCAATAGTTTTGGGGGTTCATTGGTTAAGTATAAAGGGGGAAAGGGGGGGATAACCCCCCCCCCAATTTAGATAAATGAGTTTTTCATGCAGAATTATCCGATTTTCTTCAAATTTTGTATATAGGTTCATTGTGATAATGCGCTTCTCTGAATAGTTTTAGGGGTTCATTGGTTAAGTATAAAGGTGGAAAGGGGGGCTAATCCCCCCTTAATTTAGATAAATGGGTTTTTCATGCAGAATTATCCGATTTTCTTCAAATTTTGTATATATATTCATTGTAATTAGAGACTTCCCCGATTAGTTTAAGGGGTTCATTAGTTAACTATGAGGGGGGTAACGGGGGGGATGACCCCCCTTAATATATTGTTGATTTCTTTATTTTTCGAGGGGCTTATTTCAAATTCTTTGAAATAAGAGTATAATATAGAATTAGAATGAATAGCCTGTGAGCTCAATGCCCTCAGTTTAACTGGGCAGTTTTCTTGTTATTCTTCATGCGACGCTTTCTTGAAAATATTACTAGAATATGATAACATTTTTATTCTTTTAATTTCACGTTAGTTCATGTTATTTTTTTAAAAGATGCAAATTTTCGTGAGTAATTTGATTATTTTAAATTTCTTAAATGTAAATTAATTTGATATATATCTGCTTTATTTCAAGTAAATTATAGTTATCATATTAATTTACTTATTCTTAAAAAAGTTTGAGTACTGGTGAACAAACAATTACGGCATGGGCGGCAAAACAATGTTCGCCTCAGTCAGTAAAATGTCTAATAAAATGTTTGTACTTGTATTAAATCTTATTATTCGTTTTTATCAGTAAATTTCGTCGATATCCATTATTTCAAAATGCTCCATGTACATAATTTTTCCTTTTCTTTGTAATTTTCTTTTGCTGTTTATCATTATATATGTCATAAAACTTTGCATTTATATTTATTTTTAAACTGAATATAATTGTAAAATTTAAAATGTAGCTAATTGCAGCAATATAATGCAAAAATGCATAAAATAAACTTCATAAAATTAAAAAAAAAAATTACCTTTATATTCAAATATATAAAATTTTATGCACAGTGTTATTTGTATATGTAAACCAAACTTGTATTAAAATATTGGTGATTTTAAATGATATGGAATGTGCATGGAACATTTTGAAAAGTTCTTCGTATCGCTGCGAATTTTCTGTCGTCAAAGAACGATTTCTTATGTTCTTTATGTTTCTCAAACCATAAATTAAAAATATATAAACCATAAATTTGATGAAATTACTCAATAAACTTATAGAAGCTATGGTTATATTTGAATGTAATCGATTAGAAGATATATTTTAAATGTCCGTGCTTGTAACTAAACATTAAAATTCATTCTTCTCGGTTTAAAAATTTCGTTATTTCAAAATGCTCCATGCGCATCATTTTTCCTCAGAATGTTTTGGAATTTTTTCTAGCTGTTTGTCATTATATATGTCATAAAACTGTGCATGGCTTTTTGAAGCTAAATATAATTACAAAAGTTAATGGTAGTTAATTGCAGAAATATGTTGCAAAAATGTTGAAAATTTCATAAAATAAAAAAAAAAATTTTTTTTTACCTTTATATTCAAATAAATAAAATTCTATGCAGTTTTTATTTGTATATATAAACCAAGCGTGCACAAAAAATATTGGTGATTTTATTTGATATGGAATGCGCATGGAGCATTTTGAAAAGTTCTTCGTTACGGTTAAAATATTCCTCATTTTTCTCCAAAGAAATGTTTATTAAATTTCTGGTTTCAAAAATATATGCCATAATGCATATAGTGTGAATAGTATTTAAAGTGAAATTTAAAAAAATAATAAAAAAATTAGTTTGAAAGGCTCTTGTTCCCTTAAATATTTTTGAGTGAAAAAACAATTACGGCACGGAAAACAATGTTCGCCTCAGTCAGTAAAACGTCTAGCGCGCGCCGGCCCTGAATAAAAGCAGTTTTTTTAAGTAGATTTCGTAAGAAATACTACCTATTACATTCTCCCCTATGTAGGAATTTCTGAAAAATTTTGCAGATCTACGCCGATCATGACTCCCAGAACCCAAAACAATCCCCAGTTCAAAACTTTATCCATCTATCTATCTATCTATCTATTTATATCACTTTTTTATGGATACGATAACTTCCATAATTCTGCACAAATACCTTCCAAACTCATACATAAAATCAAGGGGCAGAAAATCTCGGTCAATTTCGTTAATGGGCAAAATCGAACCAAGGGGGTGGGGGCTTTTTGTGAAAAGAGAAAAAACCATAACTTCTTAATTATGGTACATATCGAATCCGTTTAAAGTAATTATTACTTCTAGGAAAAGGGCCGAAAATGTATGTATAACAGATTTTTGATATAATTAAAAATGGCCTCAAGGGGGGAAAATAGCGGTTTAAGAAAGAAAAAATTCATAACTTCGTCAATTCACAAGATATAAAATCCGTTTAAATTTATTATATATCCTCTTAATGTTATCTACAAGTTTTAAACTGACAAATTTTTTATAGGACCACTCCTTACAGCAAAAATTAAATTAAAAACAAAAAATCCCTGCCGGCTCCGCCTACAGACACAGGTATATTTCGAAGTGGGCTATCCCAACTGCTGCATCATGGCAAAAAGGTCATTTCTTCTGCAGTTCCCAATAATCAGGCGCCCCACGGTCTGTGTCTCCGAAATCTACCTGTTCCTGTAGGCCGAGCCATCAGGGATTTTTTTTTTTTAAACCGCTCATTTATAAACAAATAATTTTCCTCTTGAAAATCACGCCTAACTTTATGACGCCTAATCACGCCCAACTTTTTGCACTTTTTTCCCCAAAATTTTTCGTTGAAATACACTACTTTGGCATGAACACCAAACTCGATTATGAAAAGCTCACTGCTTTCCTTACTCTTGGTAGAAAGTGCAAGTAAAAGAATTCATTAAATAATATATGTTATTTGCTCCGTTTTTTTTTTTTTTTTTTTAAGATATGGTAACATAAAAGCAATAAAACATTATTTAAACGACCTTTTTAGAATTTCTTAACTGATTTCTCAATATACAATCGCAAATTAATCAATATTCAATTATTCATTGATGAAGGCGTATTTTTTAAAAATTACACTCTTTATAATTTTTTTTGTAATTTATTTTGTACTTTTAGGGTTCCGTACTTAAAAAAGTAAAAATGGAACCATTATAAAATTACTTCTGTGTCTGTCTGTCCGTCTGTCAGAGCCCTTTTTCTCGTACACTATGGGACATGGAAAGTTCAAACGTGGGAAAGATATAATGTCTTTTTACCCACATATATTTATATCATTTGCCATTTACCAATATGTCTAGGAGGAAACTTAGGGGACTAATTAAATTAATTGAAAAAAAAAACGTTTTCTTTTTCGTATATCATGTGGGGTATCGAGTGAAAGATTTTGTAATATCGAACTCAAAAATACATTTGTTTTATTTTTAGGCATTATATTTTCAGAGATATCGTCGAAAATGCGCTGCAAAAGTATGTACCCCCCTCCCCCCCCACCTCTATTTCCGAATCTACTGAAAAAAAATTTTAATATTAGGGGTAATATGATTTTTTTTAACTTA
This sequence comes from Maratus michaelseni, assembly GCA_963931845.1. NCBI lineage: Eukaryota > Metazoa > Arthropoda > Arachnida > Araneae > Salticidae > Maratus > Maratus michaelseni. Next base: position 81,466,107 of record OZ007599.1, on the reverse strand, counting down.
GATTCAATAGAAGGACGCGTCAAAGGTGAAAATTTATAAAAAGCACAGCTTTAAACAATACAAAATTAAAAATAGGTCAATTTTGATTAAAGTACAATTTGTAACACGAAATTTGAAAATGAACAACGCAACGCTAAAACTTCCGAGAAGGAAAAATAAAAGCAGGAAATTTTGCAATAAAATGAAACTTTTTCAATTAAAATGACAATAACATTTAAAAAAAATAAATATGAAAGAGATATGTAAGAAATATGACATTGTTCTATTTTCCAGATAGATTAAGTATATATAAGACAGCATAAATTATGACATTCGTGTTCTCGCAAAAGGGAAAGTGAAGACACTGCAAACTGTTTCAAGTAAAACTGTTGCTGGAAACCTGGAACACTGGAAACTGTTTCAAGACGTTTGCCTAGATTCGATAAAAAATCGTTGGTGAGTCTTACAGACTTTTATGAATTTTTTATTTTATTACTTTTCTTTTCTTTTTAAAAATCGTTTGTGGTTGATTTTAATAATGTTTCATTATTTCAAACATATTGAAATTCACATATATCACTGAGCTGCATTACATGGGGCTTACTATAGAATACTGTGTGCATAGCATCCATCGTTCGTTTACAGGGACACTCAAAATAGTTCGTTTAAAGTACTGTCTGTTAACAATAATTGCTAGAAGTGCGTTTTTAATTATGGTACGCGATTTTATTTTTAACTAATTTTTCAATTAAAGTGTATAAATTTTATAGATCATATACAGGGCAGCACAAAATATCTCGAGTATATTTCCGTTTATTGACCGAAATTAGAGAAAGGAAATTTTAAACTATGCTATGCGTTTCCTAACTGAACTAAATTTTAGCACTCTATGTAGTATCACTGCAAAAAATCTGCGTAATGTTCCTGACGTTTACTGTGTAACATTCCTGGTTTTTCTCAGGTTATTTCTGCTGATCCGAAAATACCGAGAACTCTGATGTAACATTTTCCACAATCTTGTGTAACTTTTCGGAATACTTGAGAAAGTGGAATTTACTGATCAACTGTGAAACGTTTCATATGTTTTGTGTGTAACATTCCTTAGTTTTCTCAGGTATACTTTTGAAATTTTGTGTAACTTTTCGGAATTAACGTAAACAAGTGATCGGTGATCTGTGTAAAGTTCCATAAGTTTTGTGTGTAACTGACTTGATTCCACAAAGAAAAAAAAAATAATAACAATAATATAGATAATGCATTTTGGTTTATAACTCAGTATAACTCAAGATTTAATTTGTCCAACAATGAATTAAAAAAGAAGAAAAAAAAAAGAATTTTTTATATTTTTACATCCGGGTCAAACATTCATTCTCCCTCCCCACACCCGCCCCTCATTTCCAAAGTAAAAGTATAAAGAGATCCATTCCCTTAATTTTTATTTTAAATATAAAATAACTGCGTCAGGATCGTTTTAGACATTATTAGCTTTTTTTTCCCCCCACTCAACAACACGACACTTTCTGACACATTTTCTGACTCATTTTTAAACGTAAAGACGTAAAATTGGCAGCCCTGACTATTGAAGGGATTTGGAATTGAAATGAGTTTTCCATTTTTATTTTTAATAAATAAATTATTTTTCGAGTTATAAGCAATTGTTTTCACGTGACGACACGTTTTTCTCCTTTCCCGCGCTTTTAATTTAACTTTTTTGAATTAATGGTTATAATTATTATATTCCAGTTTATTCAACATTACATTAATCTATCAACAATATTTAAAGATTTTCATAGTTTCATTTCCCAATATGATTCAAAATTTAATTGTAAATAACAGAAAAATATCAAAACACCCAAAATTCCAGTAATGAAGGCCCTCTGTTCCAATAATGGACTCTATTTGTTTCAGTAATGGACACCCCACAAAAAGTAATAAATATAATTGTTTTTATGACTGCATTTAGTACCAGAATTTATTGAAGGTATACTAATGAAACAAAATAGTTATTTTCAAATAAATTTAGCAGTTAGGATATCAATAATTAATAAAATATTTGTGAGAATTATTCACTATTTAAATTGATTACAATTATTACCGCAATATCAATATTTTAAATAGTTTAGACTGATATTTTAAATAACTGTCAGGGAATTGCAGTTGCCAAACTGGCAGTGTGTGTATGTGTGTGTGGGGAGGGTGGGCAGAGGAATAAAAAAAGAATGAAAAAAAAAAGTTTTGGAATAGTTTTGCATTGATTCGCATCTTTCCCACTATTTTTAGCAGTTAAACTACCCGAAACAACTTGATATATTATTTGTAGTAATTAGTATTACAAATATAAAAGAAATGATACTGCGGATTGAATGTTTTAAACAATAAATAAAATAATTTCAAGTAAAACTTTAGAACTGACGTGTTCATTGACAGTTTCGTTGCGACTATAAATTTAATTAATATTACAATTTTTTGTTTTTTGTCGGAGATGAATAAGAGAACATTTACGACAGAAAATAATAGATTTTTAACAACTTCTGCAACTTAATTGTTTTTTTTTTTAAGAGAGAGGGATTGAGCCATTCTTTCCTCTATCCCCTTAAACTCTTCTCGGCTTCCTGATTTGTTTTATTGATTGCCAGATTATAAAATATGCAAGATAGAGTTATAAAAAAAATAAATCTGATTAAAATATTGAAAATTTTATTAAGCACACGAAATTAATTAAAAGCAGCTATTTATAAAAATTTTGGTGCTATTACATACTAGTAATTGCAGATTAAAAACTAAATTTGATTACTTGGGTTTTCAGTGAGGTCAAAAGATTTTGGTGGTAGAGGGTGAGTAGAGGAATAAAAAAAGAATGAAAAAAAAAACTGAAAAAAAAAAGTTTTGGAATAGTTCTGCACTGATTCGCATCGTTCCCACTATTTTTAGCAGTTAAACTACCCGAAACTACTTGATATATTATTTCTAGTAACTAGTATTACAAATATAAAAGAAATGATACTGCGGGTTGAATCTTTTAAACAATAAATAAAATAATTTCAAGTAAAACTGTAGAACCGACATGTTTGAGGCCACTGATCTGCAGATTAATTACTTTCATTGCTACTATAAATTTAATTAATATTACATTTTTTTTGTTTTTTGTCGGAGTCAAAGCAAACATTTAAGACTGAAAATAATAGATTTTTAACAACTTCTGCAACTTAATTTTTTTTAACACTTTCCAACCTAGTTGAAAAGTGTTTGTGACTTCGGTTTGTCTGGCCGTCTGTCCGTGCTCTAACTCCCGTAAATATGCTCGGATTGCCTTGCAATTTTTATATGTTATTGTCTTTATCTATAGCACGTTCCCTATTTCAACTGAAGTGTGTAGCTCTTATAGTTTTTTTTACAGGGACACTCAAAGAATTCCTTTACATTACGGTCTATGTGGAAAAATCATTTGCGGTTCATTTTAGTGATGTTACACAATTGCAAATCCATTGTAATTGATATATATCACTAAGGTGTATTACAAGAAGCTTAATATGGAATAGGTGCGCATAGCACTTATAGTTAATTTACAGGGGCAGTCAAAAGAATTCCGTTACATTACGTCTATGGAGAAAAATCGTCTGCGGTATATTTAAATAATGTTTCACTATTTTAAACGCATTGAAATTTATATATAACACTAAGCTACATTACAAGAGGCTTACTACAGAATATTGTGTGTATAGCAGTCATCGTTCATTTACAGGGACACACAAAATAATTCTCTACTGTCTGTTAACAATAATTCCTGGAAGTGCGTTTTAAGTTACTGAACGCGATTTTAAAATTAACTCACTTTTTGTTTATTACGTGGTGTGTATAAATTCTGTAGATCCTATACAGGGAAGCACAAAAGTCCGCGAACACATTTCTGTTTATTAACAGAAACTCCAGAAGGAGAATTTTAAACTCTGCTACGCGTTTCTTAACTGAACTAAAATTTAGCATCCTATGTAGTATATATACAAATCTATAGATCATATACAGGGCTGAATAAAAGTATTCGGATATTTTTCCGAATATTGTATACGTTGGAAATTCCTGAAATTATGTTTTTAAATATGTTATGCATTTTCCAAATTGTTTACTTAGATGTTATCTTTCAGCGTATTAAACGGTATGATTTGTAAAATTATTTTGGAAGTGTTGGACAGTGTTACATAATCTATGCTTGAAGCATGATTTTTCGTTCTTGTTTTTTTTTAAGAGAGAGGGATTGAGCCATTCTTTTCTCTATCTCATTAAACTCTTCTCGGCTTCCTGATTTGTTTTATTGATTGCCAGATTATAAAATATGCAAGATAGAGTTATAAAAAAAAATAAATCTGATTAAAATATTGAAAATTTTATTAACCACACGAAATTAATTAAAAGCAGCTATTTATAAAAATTTTGGTGCTATTACATACTGGTAATTGCAGTTTAAAAACTAAATTTGATTACTTGGGTTTTCAGTGAGGTCAAAAGATTTTGGTGGTAGAGGGTGAGTAGAGGAATAAAAAAAAGAATGAAAAAAAAAACTGAAAAAAAAAAAAGTTTTGGAATAGTTTTGCACTGATTCGCCTCGTTCCCACTATTTTTAGCAGTTAAACTACCCGAAACTACTTGATATATTATTTCTAGTAATTAGTATTACAAATATAAAAGAAATGATACTGCGGGTTGAATTTTTTAAACAATAAATAAAATAATTTCAAGTAAAACTGTAGAACTGACATGTTTGAGGCCAATGATCTGCAGATTAATTAGTTTCCTTGCCACTATAAATTTAATTAATATTATTTTTTTTTTTGTCGGAGTCAAAGCAAACATTTAAGACTGAAAATAAGAGATTTTTAACAACTACTGCAACTTAATTTTTCTCTCTTTCCTCTATCCCCTTAAACTTTTCTCGGCTTCGTGATTTGTTTTATTGATTGCCAGATTATAAAATATGCAAGTTATAAAATATTAATTTGATTAAAATATTAAAAAGTTTATTAACCACACGAAATTAATTAAAAGCAGCTATTTACAAAAATTTTGGTGCTATTACATATTGATAATTGCAGTTTAAAAACTAAATTTGATTACTTGGGTTTTCAGTGAGGTCAAAATGCATTATGAATATTACTAAAATTGAATTTTTAGCAGCGTCTATTACATGGGGTGTCCATTACTGGAAATTGACTAATTATTCATTCCAGTAATGAACACGCGTCCTAAAACCTTAAAAAATAAATGAAATTTTGTAAATTTCCATTAGTATATAAAATTCAAAGTTTTCTATTACTACCAAAACAAAAACGGGCAAGTTTTGCAAGAAAATAAAGAATATGTAAAATTATTAAATGAAGCCATCCCTTAGCATGTCCATTAAGATTTTCACTGAAAAACATTGGAACGTCCAAATATTATTTTCTGTTTCCTGATTGGTTTGATTAGATGTGTCAACAATAACCCACATTATAAAACATACAAGGAGGAAGGGGGGATTAATAAAAAAAAGTAATAAAAGATAACATTTATTGGTTATTTTTTTATAAACCAAAAATATTGAAGAGTGTCCATTACTGGCACATCAATCCTACATAAAGTACAGTCGCGCAGCCAGGATTTTTAAATATGAGGGATTGTGAATTATTATCGCTCATAAAATGTAAAATTTCTCCGACTAAGATAAAGCAGACTTTTGGAATTAAACAGAATGTAAAACAGAATGTAATCCAGAGAAAAGGCAGACAAAAAAAAAAAAAAAAAAAAAAAAAAAATATATATATAATTTAGCTGTTCTAATCCTTCATAAAAGGAGCTTCTTCTTTAATTGTCGGCGAAAAAACGGAGTGAGAAACAATACTTGAGTAATTTTTGTAAATGTTCCTTATCCTTTTTTATTATTGAACTGAAGAAGGGACTCCTATTATGAAGCTCTAAAACAATAATTTCCTGAAAAATTAAACATAAATCGACGTTAAAAATGAAAAAATAAATAAACAGAAAAATTATTTAGAAATTAGACCACCACCTTAACATGCTAGTATGTATAATAATAATAATAATAATAATAATAATAATATAGCTAAAACAAAAAAAAATAAGATTTGTAGATTATGAAATGTAATCATACAAGTTTTTTTTTAAAACTTTGTATGTTACCCATGAGACTGTTACTTGAGCAGGGTGAAAACAATAGATGTATGTGCACAGTAATGATTACAGGTGTTGGCTTGCAGGTGTCATTTCTCAAAATCTTCAGAATATCTCCAAACGGTCTTTTTAAGAATTTTTATTTATTAATGAACTGAAAATATTAACCGCCCAAAAATTAAGAAACTTTGTATGATTTCATAGCATAAACACATTAGAAGGCGAAATTTTTCGAAATTCAAATCAGCTCACTCATAGTGTACGAAAAGTTACGGAATCGGGAGTAATTTTTCAAAATTAGTTTTTTAATATGGGTCAAAAAGCTGTTTTTTGTTTTATGGTGTATCTTATATTTAAGAAGAGATAGTAGTTAGCTTTTAGTTGTTTTATTTTAAAGTTATTCTTTGAGAATAAATAAATTCAATAAACTTTATATGCTAAAAATTCCTAAGGCATAATAAATTTCTGGTGAACAAAATTACGGTAAAAAATCAGACCACAATCGGACAAAACTAAGGAAAGAAGGGGCCCAATAACCCATCGTTTCACAATGTATTTATTTTACATAGTTTTAACTTATTATATTAGTAATATATAATGATTTAACATGTATCATAATACGAGTAAATCTTGTGTGTTTGCGTATATATATATGCAAATTTTATTTTAAAAACGGCATTAACGATCTTGACGAAATTTTGTATCCTATCGTTTTGGAGAACCAGAAAACGATTGGGGTAGGTCACATGTTCGAGAAAAATTGATTAGTGGGTCATTTTGGGTCACCATAGGTCAGTGTCAAGCTAATTCTATCTAAAAAACGGTTCAAACGATTTTGACTAAATTTTGTATCCCACCATTTTCGGGCACGAGAAGACTTATTGGACTGGGTCACATGTTCGAGAACTTTCGATTAGTGGATCATTTTTGGTTCAACGCGGGTCAAGTTAATTTTATCTAAAAAACGGCTCTAATGATTTTGAATAAATTTTGTATCCTACGAGCACGGGTCGGAAGTAGCGCGCTCCAAGTAGCGAAACTACTGTAGCTGCTACTTTTTACAGTAGTTTGTAGTGTAGCGCACTACATTTTAAATAAGGTAGTGTAGCGAGTGGCTATAAAAAAATCCGCAGTTTGTAGCGAAAACCGACGCTACTTTTAACGCTACTTCAGGGGTGCGAAATGTACCATTCTGCAAATGACGTTGCTGAAATTTGCTTCTTTTGTACAAAATTTGTTAAGTCTAGCATTTGCGAATCTCAGCAGCAAATCTCAGCTGTGCAGCGTATAACAACGTATCGCATGTAGTGGTAGATTTTCCCTATTGACACTTGCTGTTAAAATCAAGTACTAATTCACTAAATGAATAAATAATTTCTTTCTGGCAACACTTGTCTTTTTACTCATTATTAAGTCTTCATGTTTTAAAGCCTGTTTCTTAACCCTTAACTGCTGTTAACGGTCTCACAGACTACCGATTTTTTTCAATTTTCACAGATTATTTGTAATTTCGAGTTTAACTATATAGATACTAGTGAAATTTTGTTTTGCTTGCAGCTCTAGTTCTACCCCTAGAGCATTTTGAATAGGTGAATTTTAATTATACTGCTAATGTACAGAAAGTTTAGTATAAAAACGCTATCCTTTGTGTTTATCGAGTCTTTTTTTTTTTGATATTTTGATCGAACGGTCTCACAGACCGCTCACAGTAATTATGCGACAATTTCTGTCACGGCAGTTAAGGGTTAACATTCGGAATTTTTTGATTTACAGATTTATTTATTACTTGCATTTAGAGTTGTTTTTCTGTAATTTTCTAGGTTATAATGTCTCTGTTAATTTTGCTACGAAATTTAATGTGTTTATAAATTAACATTTTGGAGACAAACACAAAACATATTCTTGTATGTTATATTTTTAATGCCCTCGATTATGCTGCATTTATTTAATTATATACCGGCAATCGCGTTATAACGAGGGATCGCTTTATTATTTTATTCGTATTTTCAATTTCTAGTGTAAATGGAAGCCTTTGACAAAATCTTAAAGTAGCGAAGTAGTGACTAATTTTGAAAAATAGTTTGTAGTCGCTACTTTTTAAAACAAGTATTTGTGGTTAACTACATTTTCGATAAAGTAGTTGTAATTCGCTACAATAAAAAAGTAGTTTTTCCGACACTTGTCTACGAGTTTCGGGCACTAGAAAATAATTGGGCTAGGTCACATGTCCGAGAAATTCCGATTAGTGGGTCATTTTTGGGTCACTGTGGGTCAAGCTAATTTTATATAAAAAACGGATCAGACTATTTAGACTAAATTTTGCATCCTATGGTTTTCGAGCACGACAAGACGGTTGAGTTAGGTCACATGACCGAGAAAGTTTGATTAGAGTGTCATTTTGGTCATGGGTCATTATGGGTCAAGCTATTTTTATGTTAAAAACGGCTTAGAGGATTTGAACTAAATTTAGTATCCTACAGTTTTAGGGAACGAGAAGGCTATTGGGCTAGGACACATGTTCCAGAAATTTCGATTAGTGGGTCATTTTCGTCATGGGTCATTATGGATCAAGCTATTTTTATCTTAATAACGGCTCTGGCGATTTCAACTAAATTTAGTGTCCTACCGTTTCGGGCACGAGAAGACAATTGGGCTTGGTCACATGTTCGAGAAAATATTATAAGTGGGTAATTTTGATTATGGGTCATTATGGGTCAAGCTATTTTTATAAAATAAAGCATTACAGTTATAATACAGAGAGATAAATATATAGAGTTGAACTCGAAGCTAATTTTGACCGAGCATAGCTTGGTTGTCCCAGCTCGTAATAGCAATATAACTTAATATGTTAGTAAACATAAATAGCAGTATAGGAAGGAAGTCTTAAATCATTTAATCAAAGTAGATTTTTGTCATTTCAGAGGTTTTGTTTATAGGATCTTATATATATATATATATATATATATATTTATATAACCATAAATGAAACGTTACCATAACACCAACTTAAACTATGAAATAATGATTAAGTATGTAATAATTAGTTGACAATGAAAGTATTCCCCCAACACACTGAATATGGATACCAAAAACTTATTTAAAAGAAGAGGAAATTAAATTAAAAATTGAATAAATGAAATTGAATGAATGAAATGAAATTTGTGGAATTTAGACAGAATTTTCAAGTCCCAAATGCCTAAACACCACAAATAAAATGAGTGGTTTCATTATCATATAAGCCATAACAGTGCTAAAGAGTATGATTTTGGGACTACCTACTCATAAACAATGAATCAAACCTGTGAAAAAAAAATACAATATTAAAAAGGAAAGAAACCATACCTATAATATACAGATAAAACATGAAATAGAGTCATAAAGTACATAATCCATTTGGATTAAAAAAGATACCTGTGCACCACGTGAACCACACATGAACACAACCAAACAGAGGGAATGAATTGCAAAAAATCATTACATGTTGCCAAATTGAGATTTAGAAAATGATTTACTATGTTGCCAGAATAGATTTTAGAATAATATGAATATTAATGTAAAGCAACAGAAACATTGGTGCTGCCATCTATAAGGGTAAAAAGTGAGTATACGCTGAATAAAAATAGTATTGGATGAAAATTAATATTTAAAAATTAAACCATATACTATCTAAAGGTTATAGCAATTAGTTAAATAATAAATAAATGAAATTAATTAATAAATAGTAAATAGAATATCCAATTACATTAAAGTAATGGATGTATTAATGAATAATTCTATGTTAAAAATAAGATGGAAGATGGAAAAATTAATAATTAAAGCAACATAAAAATATATGTACCATGAAATGATATAGCAACTATTAAATAGCCGTGCCAAAAATGCAACATTACATAAATTAAATTTAAAATACTAAATATTTGAATTAAGATACAAAGGATTTAAAATTAATATTAATTAAATATTGAAATTAATTAGTAACATATAATGTTTCTTCATACAAAGTTAAAAATTAAATACTCTTGATATAAGTGGTAAGGGTAGAACGTTTAATAAAAATTAAAACATGTATTATATTAACACTTTAGAAAAGTATACATTATATTAGAAGTTAATATGATATTGTCCACCGTAGGCATTAATCCAAATGCATTAGATCAAAAACATTCTTAATATTAATGAATATAAATTCATTTAATTTAATTAAATAATGAATATGTAAATATAACTAAATTAATATACATATAAAAATATCACATCACAGTCCATTATAAAATGTGCCCCCCCCCCATATATATATATATATAAAAACCATGCGTTTTTTCCATACAACTCCGCCACACACCTCCTCAATCCAACATCTACCCACCCAACCGTCCTATTATATATATATATATATATATATATTTATTTACTATTTTCTAAGATTATATGTTTTTTTATATACATTTTTTAACGCATGTGTTAATTTGGTTGCAAAGATAATTTAAGTACTAATTATATATTAAAGAATACATGGTTTTTTTTGGAAAACCATGTTGTAATGCATCATAGATAATTTTTTTAATATTGTTGTTAATTAGTTGAGAAGAACAGAAACTTTTTATTTTATAAATACGATTAAGGAGTATATTACGATATACAGAATTATGAAGACATATATTAAAATTAGTAAATGAATTAACTTTAAATTTAAATTCTTTACGTTTATCAAATAGATCAATTATTGTTTTGTTTTCTTTAAGTGTAATTTTAAGATCTAAAAAGTTAATAGTATTGTTAGAAAGGAGGTTTTCCGTTAATTCTAAATCAGTAGGATAATCAACTGGAGATACAGAAATATTAGTGTGATCAGTGGCAATTAAAATTATGTCATCAATATAACGATATAAATGTATATTACTGTTAAAAGTGCGTTCATAGTGATACAAGTATAAGTCTGAAAGTATACTAGATGTACATCCCCCTTGTGGTATACCGACTTTCTGTAAATATAACGTGTTATCATGCATTATATAATTATTATATATAATGAAATTTGTTAAAGTTTTAAAATAAGCTGTATCCATATTAAGTAGTAAATTTAGTGAATGATGATACTTATTAAATAATGCATTTATAATATTATGCAGATCTAATAAATCTATATTATTAAATATATCTTTGAAATCATATGTCATTATATTGTTAACACATTTAAGATTTTTCAAAATATTGACGAGTTGATAGCTAATTTTTATACAATGTGTATTATCAGTGGATGTTGTCAGTGTATAAATTTGATTGAGAATTTTTAATAGATGTTTATTGGCTATATTATTATATGTATTGCACCCAATAGTTACAGTCCTAAATTTAATTGGATTTTTATGAAATTTGTGTATAAGAACTAAATAAGGATAATTAAAACTAGTAGAAGAAATATTTAATAATTTATAATAACTGTGAATTTTACGATTGTTTATAATTACATTTTCATTAGTTTTTTTAAAGAATTGTTAGTAGAAATACAGGATATAAGTAGTTGGTGATAATAAGCATATGATTGCATAATTATTAGGAGATTTGTCAATATATGTGATTACATAGTTTTTTGTAATTTAGTAATTTGCTGGAACAAATGTTTTGTGTTAATTTTAACCATATGCGATAAATTATGTTTTAAAGACGAACTTAATTTTTCAGTAACTAGTATTTTCCATTGATTAAAATATTCAATCGATTTACTATATGAGATTGAAATTTTATAAATAAAAATATCTATATCATATGTAAACTGTTTTAAAATAAAATTTACATTAAATTTAGAAGGAAGTCTATATTTAGTACCATAACCCATTAGATTTTGTAGTTTAAAATCATTCACAATATTAAGATTACCAGTGATTATATGTCCATGATCATTATTAATGTATTTTTTTAGAGTGGGGTCATTGCATTTACACGGAAAAGTACTAGTATCAGATGTATTTTTTGAAAATGCATTATAGTTAAAAATCTTTCTTCCGATTGTATTAGGATATTTAAATGTTTTTGAAATTTGAAGATTATTTATAGGAAAATAACAGTTTTTATCATTAATTATAGAATTAATATTAATTTTATTAAAGATTTGATTTGAAAAAGTTATAATCATTTGAGTATTAGTGTTTTGATTTTTTTGTTTTTTATGTAAATTAATGTTGAAAAGATTAGCTCTTGTCATAATTAGATCATAAAAAATATCGGAGAAATGATTTGAGTAAGATTTACTAAGAAATACAATTAAATATTGTACTATCTGTTTCTTTTTAATAGCAAATATGTATTTTCGTATTAAAAACCAGTTGTAATTCTTAAACTGTAGCAGTACACTTTCCACGCTTGTTACGTGTTGTTTTATGATTTAAATTATGATTTAGAGTAGGATAAATAGGAGAATAATCTGTAGTATTATTTGTTGAAAAAACTTTAACTGGTCTGTTAAATATTTCACTATTAAGTCCATAAGGATAAATAGTGTTATAATATGTCATATATGAAGACTCCATAAACAAACGTTCTGATTTAGTTTTTATAATTTGTATAATTTCAATTGTAGTATTGATAAATTTATGTTTATGAAAATGCTGTATTTCTGCTGTAGACTGTATATTTTTTGCTTTGTTATTGTCAGAGTCTGAACGATGTTGATTGATACGTTTATGTAATGGACCTGATGTTTCACCTACATATTTCAAACCACATAAGTTGCATTTAATACTATAAATAACATTAAAGGCTTTACAAAAAGTTGATAAATTAGGATATGATACAATTTGTTTCTGAGAAGCAAATGGACAAGTCTTGCATCTAGCATCATTACACATTCGATATAATAATAGAGGAGGAGGAGAGTAGAAATGGTCACTGGATGACGATCCAGGAACAACCCATTTGTTGCCCCTGTACCGGGCACTACACTGCATTGATGCAAGGTGTATCTTGCCAGGAACGAGAATTTTACTTAGAACTGCCATTAAAAAAATGTGTTGATACAATGAAATTGCAATTTCAAAAAGAAAATGAAAATATAAACAAATATCATTAATATATGAAATTTAGAAAACTTGATTAACTTAATAAATTAGAAATATTAAAAATTCTTGAATAAATGAAAGTATATACAAAATGTACAAATCAAATAAGCAGTGCTAAAAAAAAGAACTCAATAATAAAATCACAACCATAATTTTGTAAACTCGCATTGCAAAACCTATATATATATATATAAAATACAAAAAATAAAAATTTCCTTCTTTAAAATTTCAGAATTTCGCTAATAAGATCATAAAAATAGAGGAGAAACAATTAAAGTTTAATGATAAGACATTTATTTGTAAATTGATGCAGAATTTGCCTTTTTTATGCGAAATAAAATATTTTAAAACATTTCTTATTCCATGGTGAGGACACCAAAAAGAAGTTCAGGGAACAACATATTTATGCTGATTTAATAAATTTTGAATAAAACACTTAAACTTATATACAACAATGATACTTTCTTTCAATTAAAAATAAAGCTGCAGCTAAGAAATTTTCTAGTATATATATTTTTATTTATTTTGTAATTACTTTGATAGAAAAAGTAAAATATTTCAATTATATATAGGAGGAAGTGGCCTAAAATGATCCTAACGTGCAAAACGATCCACATATGTTTTCTTCCAGACAGGTAGCGCTATCTACAGGGTAACACATAAACTAGTTGTGATAACTAAAGAAGAAATAATGGTGGTATTCAAGCGATCGCAGTATTAAGTGTCTGAATAGAATTCTTTGAAAAATTCGTTTTTATAACATCTTTCATAAGGTAGGTACTAACTTTCATATTTGTTTATATATACAGTCTTTCATGTACAGAAACATGACTTGGTTTACTTAATAGATGTGAATTAGACTTATGTATTTTCATAATTACTTTTATATCCTTTATTTTGCCGATAAAAAAAACAATTTGCAATTAATTTTAAATGAAGGATCATTTTGCACTTTAGTGAGGGTAAAATGATCCTTTGGACACTTTTTAAAGAATCTATTTTTTTTCAATACTCAATTTGGATTCAAAATATTATTAAAATATGTTTATAATGCAAAATATTGTGTAAAACATACTAGCAAAACCCCAAAGCCTAATTAAAAAAGTTATGTTACTTTACACGGGTTTTTCCCTTAAGGGGATCATTTTAGGCCACCTTCCCCTATGTCGCTGAAAATTTTAATATTTTAAAGATTGTGGCTACCAATTCATATTAAATTGAAAAAACTTTATTCAGAAGGAAATTTGCTTTTTCTACTCTTTTAAAGAAAATACAAATCTACAAAAACAACGTTTCAAAAGTTAAAAAAAAAAAAAGGTTGAAGTTGTGGCTAAAATATGGTGTGATATCGAATTTCCAAGCTTATATTATGGTAGTTATTTAATATTTTCCATTAAATAAGTTAAATATGCAAGTCAAGTGCCTACTCATATGTTGATAGTGTTTTTTTCTCCTGTACTAAATACATCATTCCGTGTTTCCGAAAATTCAATGTTTTTTTTTTTGTTTTTTTTAATTAGGAATAATGGGCTTGGCGGTCATCTATCCATATTTTACACAATTTTCTATCCACCTAGGTCACAACACAAAAGCGTAACTACGGATAGACAAATTGAGAATTTTCACTTCTTTAACCCTTAATAGCATAGTGATGTAAATTCCCATCACTGTTTATTTAACTTTTAATAAATAAATCAACTTCTTCGCCACCACTATATTTATGTAGAAATATTAATCCAATAAATTTCCCGTGAACTATGTTGCTGAACAAAGTTAAAAATCTATCTTAAAATTTCTGGTGTCAAATACTTAATATATGTATAAAAAAACACAATTGTAAAAGAAAAACTCATGAAAAGAAGGGTTAAAATGATTGATTACTCTAACAAATATCATAAAATGAATTATTACGATATGACACCATTATCTTACAACCCAAATTTCTAAACATACAGTAAGGAAAAGCTTAAAATATTTGCTTAACCCTTTAACGGATAAAGCACTTCAATTGCTAAAATGTTGAAATAAATGATTGACACCGGAAATTATGAACAAATATATTTGTATATAAGAAAAAAGCGATATTTCACATACATAATAAATGGAAAACATTTCTATTAAAATTCTGCTGTCATTGTTGAATTTCGTGATTAAAATTTTGTGGTTTTGTACGGAATCCAATGTCCGTTAAAGGGTTAAAAAACAATTTCGAACTTCTGATTTTAACTATGGATTGGGTACTTAGATATTTGTGTAAAATATGGAAAGATGGCCGCCAAGCCCATCATGCATAATTTAAACAAATGGAATTTTCAGAAATACGGTAATAATCTATTATTACAGGAGAAAAAAAGTTCTATCGACATATGTGTATGCACTTGACTTACATATGGTAACTCATTTAATGGAAAATATTAAATAAGTACCGTAATATAAGCTTGGAAATCTGATATCATACCAATGTTTAGCCGCAACTTCCACCTTTTTTTACTTTTTAAAAGTTGTTTTTGTAGATATCATTTCTTTTTTTTAAACAAATATATATAATATAAATAATCTGCTTTCTGAAATTTACAGGAGTTCTCGTAGAACCTTTCTAAGCAGGGGACGAACAGAATTCATATAGATTTTGCTTCATATCAATAGTTTTAGCGTTTAAAAAATTAAAACTTTACCTGAAACACCTGTAGATTGCTTAATTATTTAATTTTTTTAAAAATGCATACTAAATTTGGTAACATCCCCCCCGCTCCCCACTGGGTTTATATTTCAGACCTTATATACAATAACAATATAGTTACTATAGCTTTGACTTATGCTTACTAAGAATTAATACAATTTCATATTTACATTAGTTTGTATAGAAATTCAATATAACTCTTGATTGATTTATAATTGATAATTTCAATAATTTTTCACTTTATTATAGACAATATCAATAAAAAGTACATTTTATAACCATATAGGTTGAATTTACCACTTTATTTTCGGTTTCTTTTAGAAGTAAACGTATTGCTAAATATTGTTTTAAAACTTTACCTAAAACACCTGTAGAATTTTTTAATTAAACTATTTAAACTTACAAAAAATACATAATAAATTTTTGGTAACCCCCCCCCCCCTCATGTCACTGTCCGTTTATACTTTATTCAAACTTTTCGCACACTTACAATATATACTTTGACTTATTCTTACTAAGAATCAATTAAATTTCATATTTACATTAGTTTGTTGTATATTGATACGAGATAACCCTTGATTGATTTATAATTTATCATTTCAATAGAACAGTATTTCACTTTATTATAAACGATATAGATAACAAGTACATTTTTTATCAATATACGTTGAATTAACCCCTTTATTTTCGGTTACTTGTATAAAAGTAAACGTATTACGAGATACCGTTTGAAGACTTTGTCTGTGGGACACCTGAAAATTTTTAAAACCATTAAAAAAATACATACTGAATTTGATGCCCCCCCCCCAACTGCCGGTTTTATACTTCTTTAAAACTTTACATACAATATACATAATATAGCTTCTACTTAAGCTTACTAAGAATCCATTAAATTTCATATTTAAATTAGTTTCTACATTAACACAAAATAACTCTTGAATTATTTATAATTCATCATTTCAATAGAACAGTATTTCACTCTATTATAAACAGTATAGATAACAAGTACATTTTTGTATCCATAGGGGTTGAATCAATCCCTTTACTTTCGGTTGCTCTTAGAAGTAAACGTTTTTCAAAATATCGTTTTAAGACTTTACCTGGAACGCCTGTTGATTTTTTAATTAATCTGTTTAAACTTTTTTTTAAATGCATCGTAAATGTGATGCAACCCAACCCCTCTACCGGTTTATATTTCATTCAGACATTACAGACACTTATAACATGCTTACCAAGAATCCGTTAAAACTCATAGTTACATTGGTTGTAGATTAAGATAATGTATGTAAATAAATGTATAAGAATTCTTCATACATTTTTAATTCAAAGTTTCAATACTATAGAAGATTTTACTTTTCTATAAACAATATAAATAACATAAAATTCATTTTTTACCCATATAGGTTGAAATACAGTACATTTTCAGTTATTTTAAAAGTAACGGTTTAATGAAATGTTGATTTGACTTGACCCGATGATAGAATAAGATTTAATAGAATATCGGTATTCTATAGTAAAGACAAGAATTTTATTTATTACAACAAACTTAAAACAAGCAAATTCCCACGTTATTTCACTTGTTTAAGCGAATAATATGTTAAGCAAATGCTTGAATTTTTTAATTATCTTTAATAAATTACTTAATTTACATATCGGTATCTATACTTATAGAAGAACATGTCCTGACTGACTCATAATCAACGCCGAGCCTCAACCATTGCTCCTAGGACAATAAAATTCGGAAGATATGTTCCTTTATTCAGTATTTAAATTGATAACTATAAAATAGTTTGTGAAATGCTGTATAAACGTGCGTCAAAAATAAATAAATTTAAATAGTAAAAATCATATATTCTAATACGAGCAAATCTTCTGTGTATGTGTGAGGGGGTTATATATATATATACATATATATATATATATATATATATATATATATATATATATATATATATATATATATATATATATATATATACACACATATATATATATATATGCAAATTTTATCTAAAAACGGCTCTAACGATTTTGACGAAATTTTTTATCCTACCATTTTGGGGGACCAGAAAACCATTGGGCTAGATCACATGTTTGAGAAAATTCGATTAGTGGGTCATTTTGGGTTACCATGGGTCAGGATCAAGCTAATTGTATCTAAAAAATGGTTCAAACGATTTTGACTAAATTTTCTATCCCACCATTTTCGGGCACGAGAAGACTCTTGGGCTGGGTCACATGTTCGAAAACTTTCGATTAGTGGGTCAAGTTAATTTTATCTAAAAAACGGCTCTAATGATTTCGATTAAATTTTGTATCCTACGAGTTTCGGGCACGAGAAAATCATTGGGCTAGGTCACATGTCCAAGAAATTTTGATTAGTGGATCATTTTTGGGTCACTGTGGGTCAAGCTAATTTTATCTAAAAAAAGGGCTGAGACTATTTAGACTAAATTTTGAGACCTATGGTTTTCGAGCACGAGAGGACTGTTGGGCTAGGTCACAAGTTCGAGGAAATTCGATTAGTGGGTCATTTTGGTCATGGGCTATTATGGGTCAAGCTATTTTTATCTTAAAAACGGCTCAAAGGATTTGAACTAAATTTAGTATCCTATAGTTTTAGGGAACTAGAAGACTATTGGGCTAGGTCATATGTTCGAGAAATTTCGATTAGTGGGTCATTTTCGTCATGGGTTATTATGGGTCAAGCTATTTTTATCTTAATAACGGCTCAGGCGATTTGAACTAAATTTTGTATCCTGCGGTTTTTGGGCACGAGAAAACCATTGGGTTAGGTCACATGTCCAAGAAATTTCGATTAGTGGGTCATTTTTGGGTCACTGTGGGTCAAGCTAATTTTATCAAAACAACGGCTCAGACTATTTTGACTAAATTTTATATCCTACGGGTTTCGGTCACGGGAAGATAATTGAGCTTGGTCACATGTTCAAGAAAATTTGATTAATGAGTCATTTTGGTCATGAGTCATGATATTTGAACTGAAAGCTAATTTTGACCGAGCATAGCTCGGTCTTTCCTGCTCGTTAACTCTTATTCTTAAGAAACAATGTTAAACATACATGTTAAAATATTGTTTCGCAATGATTTCTGAGTCGATTGAATATGCGGTTCTTATAAAATTAGTTTATTTAATGCAAAATATTACTAATTTTTTAGGGATGCTGATATTTCAATATCTGTTCACATACTTTGCAGCACAAAAAATTTATAATTTACTAAAAATAATATTAATATCAATAAATCCGTATTGAGAACTGTCACTTAAAACAAAATCACTGTCATATTTACTACCTTTGAGTTTTTTTATAAGATGAATTAACACCGTAGGGCATATATTTAAAATAGTAAAACATACATTTATATTTGTATAGGGATGACCATTAGACTGACGATTTGTTTCGGGCAATTATTCATTATAATTGATAATAAATACTAAGATGTGCAATAATATTACAAAATCAGGAATACTTTGTTCTGAAAAGAACAGTTTTGTTCAAATTAAATAACTTAATATAGAATAAAATAAACAGTTAAACAAAATTGTGATCACATTTCAGATCAAAATAAACAAACTTGGCGAAATATAGGAAGTTATTGGTTTAAAGCTTTCTTATAATTATTTACGTTATTCAACTAAAAACAATTAACGCATTTTAGCATATTTCCAAAGTTCCGATAATGTGAATAGTGATATCAAAATGTTTACAAGTCTCCAGGGTAGTTCTCGCAGGGCATTTAAATCGGAAATGAAGAAGCGATGTCTACATTTTCCCTAATGTCCAGTAAATAATCATCGCATAATCAAAATATTGGTATAAAGTTATTGAGAATAAAATTCTCTTTTTAAAATCTAAAAATCTAAAAATCGATCTTTTGACCATTTTTAAGCTGTACTGTCCCATTAAGGCTAAATCTCACAGAGTTTGAAAACACATCCATCGCTATGGACTAGAAATCTCATTTTACTTGACAAAAAATGAGTGCTCTGAAGACGAGATATCTCTTTCGCGACATTTATTCTTTTCATATTCTCCCTCGTGTGCAGCGAATTTTTTATAAACTTATTGGCGCATCCCAGCTCCATACAGCTTTTCTTTGGACAATTATATTTTGAAGACACTGTACAAGAGGATGCAGAGATTTTCCCACACTAGTTAAAATAAATCCGGTTTCAATATTGTAGCTCAGTATATTAAATTTTGTCCTCTTTTCAATAAAATTTATTCAGAATTCGTACGGTGATTTTTGAATTTTTAGCAATATGCGGTTTTTAACGCTTTTTAGCGTTCAGCAGGAAAATTTTACATTTATACAATACATTTGGCTACAATATCTTAGCTCAATATAATAAATTTTATTTTTTGCGATTTTAGAAATTTTTATGAGATTTTTCGCGTTTTTTTACGGCAAATTCTTCACATTTGTAAAAGTAAACCCAGTCTCAATCTTTTAGCATATTATAGTAGATCCTGTGCAATTTTGTAATGTTTGCGAATTTTTTCTGTGATCTTTAGATCTTTTCACGATTTGCGGTTTGCAGTGTTTTTTTTTTTACATTCGTAAAAGGATTTAATATTTCTAGCCCAATATAGTAAATTTTCTCCTCTGTGATTTTTGAGTTTTTCACGATTTTTTTATGATTTTTTTAGCATTTGCTTCAGATTTTGCGGCCATTTTTTGACATTTGTAAAATGAATACTGTTTCTATATTTTAGATTAATTTAGTAAATT
This sequence comes from Maratus michaelseni, assembly GCA_963931845.1. Taxonomy (NCBI): domain Eukaryota; kingdom Metazoa; phylum Arthropoda; class Arachnida; order Araneae; family Salticidae; genus Maratus; species Maratus michaelseni. Next base: position 81,445,479 of record OZ007599.1, on the reverse strand, counting down.
TTGCTCTCTGGAACTTTTAATTTTTCTTCAATTTCTAATCCAAATTTTAGCGTTTTGCGGCAATTTTTTGACAATTTATTCCGGAAACGGAACAATTTATTTATAGTAAATTTTGCTACTGCCGTGATTAAATTTAAATTGGAAGTATACCAAAACGGCTCCTAATGCTGAAAATTTAAATTTAATCTGGGTCGAAATTAAAAAAATCACAATATATATCAAGATTCGTTTGATTTAAGACTGGAGCTAGCGTACGGTGCTGAAAGCATTCTGTGCCCCAACGCCAAATTCGGCTGGCAAAAGAGCGATTAGCAAAGCTCCGTTGGAGATTATCTATCTATCTATATTATAAGGACAAACGTGTCCGTGCGTAACGCTGATGTTATTTTGCGAATGGCAACAGTTGATGATGAAATTTCGGTTTTGCGATTTTTGCTAATGCAATTCAATTTCTAAACACCGCACATTTTTAAATTTTACACCGTTATACTGGGAAAAAAATCTACTTTCAAATGCAGTTTGTTTGAAAACTGTATCTAATTGATTGATTTATTATAGCATTTAAATTAAATTTCAAGCATGGTTTTTAATCCATCTCTATCGCTTGCAGACGATCACAAAATATTAATCGGTTTGCTCTTTAAACAATATAAAATGTTCAGCATTTGTTTTCAGATAATATTCAATAATAAAATTAAAGCTTCATTAAGCAATAAATAAAATACAAATTGAAGAGACATGTAATTGAAATTAGCGCTTAAAACCGCTGAAATTATCAGAATAAAAAAATTGCTGTAGATAACGAAATTTTTAGCGATTTCTTCGGCTATTAACTTCTGGCACGAGGCCAATACGAAATTACTGCTTTTAATAAATTTCAAAATTTTATTTGAATATTCATATAAAAATGCTCTTTGATGTTATTAGGCGGAAACCGATAAAAAAAATATTAAATGTAATAAAATCTACTAGAATTTTCAATAAAAAAAATAAATAGTTTTCCCACATATTCTCTGTCCCGGGAAGCCCGGGTGGAATGCCATAGTAATAATAAGGGAAGAAGTTGTGTGTACCACTGTACGCAGAACTAAAAAATTGTGGAAATATACATTTATATCTGTTGGAATGCATCTCGAAGCCCTATTTTGGATTTTTGGATTTTTAATTTAATTTACGTGATTTTATACGTTTTAAATCGATTTTTCTACATTAATAAAATAATCGGGTTTCAACCTTTTAGCCCAATATAGTAACTTTTGTCTTATTTTCAATAAAGTTTAAAAGCTTTACCCTAATATAGTAAATTTTGTACTCCATGATTTTTTAATTTTATCGATTTTTAATGCGATTTTTATCGATTTTTAGTGTTTTTTCGTGAACCACGGAGATTTTTTGACATACGGAAATAAAATTTGTTTTCAAACTTTTAACCTAATATTTTGTCATGCACATTTTTTTAATCTTTAGCTATGTGTAATGCGATTTTTAATGTGATTTTTTTCGGTTCTGTGGTAATTTGTTTTATATTTGTAAAATGAATTCTGTTTAAAAAATTTTGTTTAATGTAGTAAATTTTCTCCTCCACGATTTTTTAATTTTAGTGATTATTTAATGCGATTTTCAGTGTTTTTTCAGATTCCGTACATGTTTGGAACATGTTCGTTCCATACAATTACGTTTTTGACATTTGTAAAATGAATTCGGTTTCAAATTTTTATAGCCTAATATAGGAAATTTTCTAATCCAGAATATTTGATTTTTAGCGATTTGTTATGCAATCTTTTGCGTTCCGTGGTGATTTTTTAACATTAAAAAAATCTTTGAAGCTTTTAGTCTAATGTAGTAAATTCTGTCGTCAATAATTTTTGAATTTTAGCAATTTTTAATGCGATTTTCAATATGATTTTTAGTGTACTTTCGCGATCCCCGGCGATTTTTTTTATTAGTACAAGAAATTCGGTTTCAAGCATTTTGCAAATTATAGGAATTTTTGTACTAAATTTTTAAAACAAGCTTTAGTTTTTCTAGTGGTCCGCTACGAATTTCGGACATTCGAAAAAAGAATTCAATTTCAAATTTTTAGTAAATTCTGTTCTACACGATTTTTGATGATTTTACGATTTTCTATGCGCTTTGTATCATTTGTTGGCGATCCGCGGGGATTTTTCGACATTCGTAAAAGAATTCGGTTTCCAACATTTGCCTTAAAAAAAGTTCACTGTGTCATCTGCGAGTTTCAATGCGATTTTTAGTGCTTTTTGGAGTTTTGCGCCGATTATTTAGCATTCGTTAACGAATTTCTGTTACAATGTTTTCGCCCACTGTAGTAAACTTTGCGATTTTTGATATTTTAGCCATTTTTTATGCGTTTTTTTTTTCAAGTTTTTTGTAATTCAAGGCGATTTTTCCTCATTAGTAAAATCCCTACTGTTTTAATATTTGAGCCCAATATAGTAAATTCGGTTCTTTTTTCAATAAAGTTTTTTCAGAATTCTTGCAGCGATTTTTATATTTTTTGCAATTTTTGTTGTGATTTTCAGAGTTTTTTCGTGTTTTGTGCTAATTTTTGATGGGACCGGGAAACACCGGCCACGTTAACAAATGCTCTTAATAAAATAGATCTCAGTAAAACATCTTTGACTAAACTGTGTTTACATCTTTTTTATATCTATGAGGTTGAGAAATTGACCGAATTTTAAACAACAATTCGGTAGTTAAAAAGTACAATTTTATCCACTGTCGCGAAATCGCAAAAGTATTGCTTATTAATAAAAAGTCTTCCGTATATCTAAACAGATTAAACGTAGGGGAGATGAGAGAGGGATGGGACACAAGAAGAGATGAGACATCTGCAGTAATGCTTAAAATAAGCTTTGATTTTAGCTTATGACTCTTCCACCAGATGAAGTAATCATTGCATTCTACTGTTGCTGAAAATTGTTTTAGTTGCAAGCACCTATGAGCTTATGAATTAAAAAAATTATTTTACAATATCAAAAGTAACTAACTATTCAGACTGTTAATGTAAATTTTCAGTCTCATTCTTTGTTGCTAACTTAATTGTTTTTAATGGTTTGTAAACTCAACAATATATATTTTATGAATAAACAGTTAAGTTAAAACTAAAAGCCACGTGCTTTTTAAAAGCCTATTTTTTTTTAAATGTTGCTCTGAGGGAGGGATTGGGACACTATGACTCGGGAAGGGATGGGACATGTCCATCCCTCCCAAATTATACCTCTATCCAAAAAGTAATGTTTAATTACATATATTTTTTTGTATTTTATATTTATCAGACTATCTTGTTTTGGAATTGAATCGTGTAACAAATAAAACTTATTATTTTGCAAGTTAAAAAGGAATTTGAACTACTTTCTTGATTTTTTTAAAGAAACAAATATACATTGAAAAATTAAAGCAGTGCAAATTTTTCTTTCCTTACTGCTGCATTACTTATCAGTGTCATCTATTTGTATTAAATATTTATATTTATTTCTATAATATCAATTTCCTTAGCTTTTAAAATAAAATATTACTGTTTTGAAATAATTATTGAAGTCAAACTGCGCACTTTTATTTTTACATGGCAATACACTATTTAAAAAGCTATGTAAAAGTACATTATGACTGTTCGATTATTGATGAACAAGATATAATTGCAAAGCTGCATCCACCAAAAAGACACTGGTGTGCAAAACTTAAGTAACAAACACAAAATGCTCGTTTCTGAACACGTGAGTACTCAAAAAGAAATTCAATAAAGAGCAAGTATAGAAAAGAGGAACTACCCTAAGAGCACGGCCAGTCGAGGCCATGTGAAGTCCCCTTGACGTCACACATGGTTAAAAGTGTCACAATCGCTACGGTGAATCAAAATATGGGATATTTCACTGTCTCATTATTACTCTCAAATGATTGTTAACACTGAAAAGTTACTGTGACTGTCGCTTTGAGATGGGTCACCAGGTGACATTACAATGAAGTCAGTTTGTGATTCTCAAGTCACTGTCAGTTGAAGACTGAACTTTGAAGTCATTGTGAGTATTGCATTGTGATGAGTCGCCAAATAATGTCACAATGAAGTCGCATGGTGACTTTCCGGTGATTGACACTCTATTGTGAAGTCATCATTGCACTCCTTTGTAAAAAGTCACCAGATTATTTCATTTTCTGTCACTTGGGAACTCGTCACAGAACAGCTATCATGATGACTTTACAATGGAGTGTCAAAATGACTGTCACGTGAGAGTCACAAGATGACTTCATTGTAAAGTCACTTGGTGACTCGTCAAAAAGCAGCAGTCATGGTGACTGTTCAGTGGAGTGACCAAATGAGAGTAAAAATGAGACGAATGAAAGATATCACATTTCTGTTCATTGTAGTGACTGTGACAATTGTGACCATTTGTGATGTCAAGGAGACTTCACATCGACTGTCTGTGCTGTTAGGGTAGTACCTATTTTCTACACTTGCTGTTTATAGAATTTTCTTTTGAGTGCTCACATGTTCAGAAATTAGCATTTTGTGTTTGTTGCTTAAGTTTTGCACACTAGTGTAATTGGCGGCACTAGTCGGGCACAAGCATATTTTTCATTTGATTTGGATTTTACAAAGCATAATATAAGATAAAATAAATGTTGGGATTTACAGTAAACCTTAGGAATGCAAATGTCACTCTGTCTTTGTCATTTTTGCACCACATTTTTAAAAATTATATGAGGGAAGGATGGGACATTTTTCTTGTTAATTTAATAGTGACTTAATCTAAAATTTTAATTATCAACAAATTTATATTTTTTAAATATGTTAAAATGTTTCACGATGTTATTCTTAAATTTTCCATTTTGTACTAGCGAAACATTATTTGTAAAAAATATTTTTGTTAAAACTGTGTCCCATCCCTCCCTAATGTCTCCTAATTTAAAAATTCTGAAACATAAAAAGAAGTAAAGTTTAGTATAATTTTTTTTTATTGCAGTTAAATGCACTTCACTTCAAAAACGGGACACAATTTTTCATTAGCATTTATGAAACCATAGGAATAATAACTACAAAAAATATATTAAATGTGCATAATTAACTTTAATTATTTAAATAAAATCATTTCGTAAATTACAAACTACTATACCTGCAATTAAAAAAATAATAATTATTGAATTATTTCTTTAAATCTTATATATATTTTAAGTTTTAAACATAGCTTAATTAACATGTAATAATATGTATACCCTCAAAGTTAATTAAATTTAAAAAACAAAAATGAAATTTTCTGTATTATTACAAGCCTGTATTTGATTATCATAAATAGAAAAAAAATAATGTAGTATTTTACTTAAAAAAAAAACACGTCAATATTTACAAATTATGTACTGTACTCTACGACGATAAATCAAAATTAAAAAAGACATTATATTAATTTCCAGTCCTATTCAAACCAAAAATCAATCTTCTCTTCTTATTACAATAATAAATCTAAAAATATATAAAAATAAAAAACAATAAATAGAAGGAATTATAATTTAATTCATATATGAGGTATGAACTCATTAGCTTAATTAGCTGACTTTATTACACCGACGCACGCGTTGGTATATAATTATATATTATATATACATTTATATGAATTAAGTAAAATTTTACTTATTTCATATAAATGTATATATGCTCATAACATAGAATTAATGTAGATTTCAAATAATGAGCATAAAGCTATAATTAAAATTTATTATATATATATAAATATATTATAATTAAATCTTAAATTATATAAAAATTATTATTAACAATAAATTAATAAAAAAATTAATAATTATTCACATAGCTAAAAGGAAATATAAAAATGTAAAGTTATATAGAAGGTTAGTAATACTGTTTTTTTTTTTTAAGGAGGCCCCTTTTTTTGGGGCCAAGGGGCCTCCTAAAAACCTGTATAAACACCTATCATTAAATAAATCTTTTAACTTAAAGGCAATTTATTTTTAAAACAAAACTGATTTAAATTAAAATATGTTTTCAAAACTTAATAATATTTAAAAATATATTTATTATTTTGTTTAAAATAGGATTTTATATATATAAATATATAATAGCTTCTACATAAAAATTAAAAAACTTTTAGTTAATTAAAAACTTCATATAAATATTTATAAAGACGCTTTAAAAAATTTTTTAGGTATAAATTTTTGTATCGCACCCGAAATCCCCCCATCAAAAAATCCAAAAAAATAACCCGATTTGTTAAGGTGTAACTTGCACATGAAGATTTGATTTTCAAAGTGATGTATCGCATCTAACAATAAAGTATATAATAAATTAAAATATTTAAAATTATTATTAAATTATAAAAATTATTTTATTTTAAAAACACAAATTTATATATTATATATTAATGATTATTAATTAAAAGATAATTAAATTAATAGTGCCAGCAATTGCGGTTACACTTTATATATATAATATTATTATAAATTGATTTTTTAATTTTTATTAAAATATAATTTTAAGTGAAATTTAATTAAAACTTTAAAAAAACATTATATCATTCACAATTTTATATCAAAAAATAGGATTAGATACCATAGTATATTAAAACCATATAAGGTAGTATAATTAGATAAACCCAATTATAAATGGCGGCTCTTGCCTTATTAGAGGAACTTGTCAAATAATCGACAATCCGCGTTAACTTTCACTTTTAATAAAAACTTATATATCGCCATCTAAAGAGATTTTTAAGAAAATTTCTCTAAATAAAAAATAAAAAGTTAGGTCAAGGTGTAGTCAATATAAAAGTATATGGTGAGTTACATTAAACAGAAATTTAAGGATTATTTTAATAAATTTTTATTTAAAAAGGGATTTATAAGTAATATTAAATAGTATTATTTTAATATGAATAGATATGCAAAAGTGCACATATCGCCCGTCACCCTTATCACAAGATAAGGTAAGTCGTAACATAGTTGATATTTTGGAAAAAGTATCAAGATCAAATAAGCTTTCATAGCATTTCACTTACACTGAAAAAAAATCTATTAATATAATAGTTCATATGTTATAAATATATATATTATATAATAATAATTTCAACTCAAAACAAAACTGAAAAGGAAATAAATAATTTTTTCATAGAAATATAAATTTCCTTTAGTATCAGGATATATCTAACCTCTTAAATATATAATTTTCTCGAAATTACATGATCTATTATATTTAAAAATATATGTATCAATATACTATATCAACTTATAATAGTAATTAAACGTTAGATAATACTACCCCCGTAATACCACCCAAAGTAAATAAAAATACAAATCCAATACATCACATTAAAGGTGTATCAATCTTAAAATAAGAGCCATATAAAGTAGCTATTTAAAATATCATCATTAATTCCAGTAGGTACCTAATATACTATATATATATATATACATTTATATAACTATAATAATTCCAAATATAACACCAAATACAATTCCTACTAAAGAAATTACTTCCATATTTGATATATAATTATAAATAATATAATCATCACCAACCATCACTCCACCTCCTATAAATACATCATATACAATACGAATATAAACATATAATATAACTACAGATACTAACAATAATATTATTAAATATAATATATTTATTTTAATAATATTAAATAAAGCTATCCATTTTATAAAAAAAAACCTAATAAAGGGGGTATTCCAGCTATTCTCAACATTCCCAACATAAAAAGTATTTTATTTTTTGAAATAAATATTATTGATAAATCGACAATATTATCCTTATACATTAAAATAATAACTCTAAATACGACGATACTGTGTAGAGTGCAACACAACGTGTCAAAATGTAAATACAATTTTCTGCTATCAGTATATATACACGTAATATACACACATGGAAATATTTCAGCTTTACTTCAATGAGCCTGTTACCAGACAAAACTAGTACTTTACTAACAAGAACATATTTCAATTTTAAAATAATTGCATTATGCAGAGGTCACCCCAAAGTACCTTTACTAAAAAGAACAAAATCTGTTGATATCTTACTCACCCATTTTTGATTATAATGTGTACAAGGATGATTGCAGTACTCTAGTTAAAGAAGCACTTCATTAAAAAAAATTTTACACAGTTATATGCCATGCAAAAACAACTTGCTAAAATTTAACCAATTTTTTTTTTATATTCAGGCCCTGACTATTGCACGGCACAAAATTTCTGAGAGGCATAAAAATATTTCATTATTTGATCTAAATTTCCATTAAAAAAATCCTAATTGTGCCAACATTTTTATTTCTTTTAGGAGTTTTGTTTGCACTCAAGTATAAGTTTGGTTTTATCATTTAATATCAATAGCATCTCTAATAAGTGGACTTCTTATCATTACTTTTTAGTAATTGATGTTTAGTTAATTTCTAGTCATTTATCTGCACATTTATTCAAAAAGTGACGTAACTGAAAAAATGCGATATTTGAGATTGTAAAAAGATAAAATGACAAAAAATCTACCGCATAACTTTAAGTAGTGACCTCAACAATATATGCATCACGACGCGTTGGGAAAACCGGACTCTTCCCTTCAATTTATTTCTCTGATTTTCCTTTTTCCATATTTTCTTTAACCGCAGATTTCATACTCATTGCATTTTTTAAAGTAATTAATTCAGTTAATATGTTCGAAAATACCTCTTCTAAAGTTAACCTGACGTTCTCTCAATATAACGATTTAAAAATTATTTAAAAAGCAAATATTTCATATCGGAATTATTTTGATTAAAAAAAAAATGTTCTCCTCTTTCTTCACAACGAAAATAAAGGAAAACAAACCACAGAAAATCAATAAATTTCTCTAAGAAATCTGAATAAAGTTCATTGAGAAGAGCACAAAATTTCCTAAATAACATTATAAATATTAAAATCGGGTTGCTGATATGAATGTTAAAAGAAAAACAAGAACGAAAAATCATGCGTCAAGCATAGATTATGTAACACTTTCCAACATCTAAGTAATCCGAATACTTTTATTCAGCCCTGTATAGGATCTATAGATTTGTATATATACTACATAGGATGCTAAATTTTAGTTCAGTTAGGAAACACGTAGCACAGTTTAAAATTCTCCGTCTGGAGTTAAATAATACGGAAATGTGTTCCCGAACTTTTGTGCTTCCCTGTATAGGATCTACAGAATTTATACACACCACGTAATATACAAAAAGCGATTTAAAATTAAAATCGCGTTCAGTAACTTAAAACGCACTTCCAGGAATTATTGTTAACATACAGTAGAGAATTCTTTTGTGTGTCCCTGTAAATGAACGATGACTGCTATACACACAATATTCTGTAGTAAGTCTCTTGTAATGAACCTTATATAAATTTCAATGCGTTTAAAATAGGGAAACATTATTTAAATAAACCGCAGACGATTTTTCTCCATAGACGTAATGTAACGGAATTCTTTTGACTGTCCCTGTAAAGTAAGTATAAGTGCTATGCACACCCTATTCCATATTAAGCTTCTTCTAATGCACCTTAGTGATATATATAAATTTCAGTGCGTTTAAAATAGTGAAACATTATTTAAATAAACCGCAAATGATTTTTCCCCATAGACCGCAATGTAACGGAATTCTTTTGAGTGTCCCTGTAAAAAAACTATAAGTGCTACACACTTCCGTTGAAATAGGGGACATGCTATAGATAACGATTATAATATATAAAAATTGCAGGGCAATCCGAGCATATTTACGGGAGTTAGAGCACGGACAGACGGCAGACGGCAGACGGCCAGACAAACCGAAGTCATAAACACTTTTCAACTAGGTTGGAAAGTGTTAAAAAGAAAGAAAAGATAAATCGACCAAGTGCGTCTATAACTCACACTAAAAAGGTTCCGTACATTAAATTCATTAATTACTGAACTCCTACGACCCTTAATTTTTTCATAATGTTAGTTCCAGTGGGAAATAGGAAGGCAGGGGACATCTTTTTTCAGTATACTTTTGACGATATCTCTGAAAATATAATACCTAAGATTAAAACACAAATTTTTTTGAGTTCGATGTTACGAGATCTTTCGAACGATACGCTACACGGTGTATAGAGAGAAAGTTTTTTTCAAGTAACTTAATATCTCGGCTAATTAACGATATTTTTTTTTTCAAAAATCATTTTCAAATATCCTTGTATGATTCTTCGTCGATTATATCTGGATTGCCCGTCAACCCCCTTCTCTGACAAATCCGTAAATTAAAGTTTGTGTGTAACAGAAAAATGCGTTTTTCTCAAAAACTATGTTAACTAGAAAAATCGCTATGTGTTCCTGCAAGGTTTAAATAAACTGCTACTACCCCTAATTTTTTCATAATTTTAGTTTCAGTAGATTCGGAAATAGAGGCTGGGGGGGGGGGGGGGTTCATATTTTTACGGTGCATTTTCGACGGTATCTCTGAAAATATAATACCTAAAATCAAAGTAAATATATACTTTTAGTTCGATATTAAGAGATATTTCACACGATATCCCATATGATATACAAAAATAAAAAAAAATTCTTCGAGTAACTTAATTAGCCCCCTAAATTTTTCCTAAATATATTTGTGAATGCCTAATAATGTGTAAAATATATGGGTAAAAAGGCTTTATTACCATTCCAGTTTGAACTTTCCACGTCCCATAGTTTACGAGAAACAGGGCTCTAAAGGACGGACAGACAGACACAGGAATTATCTTATAATAGTTCCGTTTTTACTCTTTAAGTACGGAACCCTAAAAAAGAAAATAATAAACGTAAAAACTCGCATTTAATAATTTTTTTTTTTAACGATATCGGAAATATGACGCCTTGGAGCATTTCAATTCGTCTATGCGGAATGAAATGTATAGACCTTGACGTACAATAGACATTATTGCCTATCGCCCACATAGACAAACACTTAGTTTTATTATTGTAGGTATAAACACCTCTCATTCTACTATACATTTTCGTTTATAAAAGGTAATAATTATTACTATATTTTTTCAAGTTCTGTATCTTCTTTGAAATGAATGCTTTAATATCATTAAACTTACTTTAAAAATATAGATGTGCGCAGAATACTACAAAAATAAACACAAATTAACGAAATTCAAAATAACAGTATTTGCAGATGGGTGACGAAAATTTTATGTTTATAATTCGTGGCTCATATAATTTATAACCAAAAATTTTATAAAGTAATATGCGAGTTATTTTTTTTAAGCTATTTCTGACTTCAAACAGTAAATCATTTTTTGAAACAAAACTTATTTATTAGACCTGGCTACTGTAAGTAAAACTACTCTTTCAAAAAAAAAAAAAAAACATATTTATGGTTCTACTAGATTCAGGTTATACCTCACACGGACGCGAAAATTCTGTATGAAGTTAACTCGAAACCCACCGGAACTCTATGCACTTCAATACAAAAACCTCACGATACCCAAAATAAAAGAAAACTAGTCTGATGTGCTAATCCCAAAAATTTTGTCTATCTCATACATGATATAATACTTCAAAAAAAAAACGAGGGGCAGTCGCAAAATAAGTTTCCCTTGGTGACTGTGGATAGAGGTGTGTGTGAAAGACAAAAAATGTAATGAGAGATTAAAGATAAAACGTTAACTTTATTTTTCCACATAAGTACCAAGTACATTGAGAAATTTGTCATATCGCTTTAAAAGCTTCAAAAAGCCCTCCAGGAAAAAATCAGGGCTTTGCATACGAACGAAGCGTTGAACGGCTATGGGCGAAAGACGACACAGCAGGTGAACGCGAAAGTGCAAGACACCTATACACCATTGCGTAGAGGTCGACGCCGATATCCAATGATGTATCGGTGTCATGCACGTTCGCGTTAACCTGTCATTCACAAATGTAGTAGAAATATAAATAATCGTCAGATATATCAAAAAAATAGTTGAGAGCAAAATTAACATTGCAATCTATTATAAATGTGAAATCTATAATCATTCTGACATATTAATGCAAAATATACAATTTGTACTGAACATATAAGAATATAAAAATAACAGAATTTTTGTTAAATAAAAGGATGAAAAACAACAGCCTCAATTACGATTTTAAAATGCTGTTAGATTACACTGTCTTTCAAATTTTGGGTTGTGCCATGTTTTTTAGCTTTTTAAAATTGATTCTAATGTATTTTTTTAGCGCTGAATCCGAAAATGACCTTCATTTTAAACCATAACGTCAGAATTTTTCTCAAATCTAAAATTTCAAAGTTAAAAAGCTCAAAGTTAAAATTGATAATTCCTCCCCTACCAACCTCATCGGACCCCTGAGCTATTTAGTTGCAAAAAACCCAGTATAAGCCAAAAAATTGAATAAATTACTGAATTAAATAATATTAAACTGAATAAAAAAGCCTTACATCTATTTTATAGTATCAGATTTTTCGCTATTTTTTAACCTTGAAATTTACGATTTGCGAAAAATCTTGTCATGATTGTTAAAAGTGAAGGTAAATTTTTTATTCAGCGTTAAAAAATACATAAAACGTAATTATAAAAGTTAAAAAACACAACCATCGCAGGTTTATGTTATCTAATCTAAAACTTTTTCTTAAACTTGTTGACGGTAATCTATCCGAATTTTTTTATGTTATCCTCAATATGAGTATTATTAAGATGGTAAGCATCGAAAATCATAATAATATTACATTGTCATCGGATTTAAGTCAGTATGTAAAATTTAACTTCGATCGGACATTTGAAAGTGAGTTAAAGTTCGAGTACAAATTTTTAACTGTAAAGACGATCGTTGCAAGTTAAATAAAACCTTATGAAAATAATATAATTTTTGTTAAAATAAATCATAGCCTCAAATCCTTACAAAATAAAACATATGATAAAATACAATTATTTTAACTAATCTGAAACTTAACTATTAAAATTTAAATCAATCGTAATAGTTGTAGGATTTTTTTCAAAGCGCAGATACCTTAAAAAAAGTTTAAGTACTTTATATACGACCCCTGAAAGCACGGCCGAAATCATCTGTTTTGATATGCAAAAAAGAGGTATAAGTCATGCATTTCAAAGTTTCATAATTCTGTCAATTTTAATGTTAGATGAGTGGGACTTTTTGTATCTTACTTGTTAGTATAACAGTAAATTTTTACTAAATATCACTTATAGAACCGGGAGACCGTATAAAAATTTAAATTTCGTAATATTTTAATAAATGTTTTTCTTGACCCAAATCTCTTTAAAAATAATTCTTTACCTTATTTAAACCATTTTTGTAATTGGAAGTATGCATCTAAGGACCAACGGTTGCGAAAATAAAGGTCGGTCAGGTTATACGTGGACACCCTGTATATATATATATATATATATATATATATATTAGACCTATTGTAGTGTTTGGAGTCTTCTAATGAGAGAGAGGCCCAGGGCACATGCTCCAAATATCCTGCCATAAATCTGACCCAAAATACAATCTTTTCATGTCCTCACAATTTGTCACTGTAAAAAAAAAATCCTGAAAAAAACGGAAATTGTACTGGCAATCGAGACGCCAGTACTATTTTCGTATTTTAACAAAAAAAAAATTCTTCAATTCCAGGAAATTTTCCGCGATTTCTGAAATAATCGTTTTTTTAACAGATATCTTCCGTATTTTTTAGATATTTTGATATCGTTAAAATAAATTTTATAGGACCAAATAATATATATATATTTCTCAAGGAACATTTTATAACACTTTTTTTTTCTTTCATTTCCGTGCGAGTTTTCAGTAAATAACAAACACTTGCCACGAAGGTGTTCGAACATGGAAACTTCCGTGCAGTAAACGGGCGTGCTGTATCATTACGCTAAGATCACTTCGTTCCCTCAAATGTTGTTATTTATTTTACATCCTTTTAATGATGCAAAAACTTAAAGGTTTTATAGTTAGATGGATTTTTTCCATATTTTATTTTCATAATTTTTAATATCTCGCTTTATTATTTGATGCTTATGTTTATTTTAACTTTTTATGTATTATATGCGTAAAACATTGTATTATTACTAATGATTGCTTCTTTTTGCAATAGTACATATACTTTTTAAAACTATTTGTCTGTTGATCTATTTATCAATTCTAAAAACAATAATTATCTTAAGTAGACGTATTTATTACATGCTATTAAAGTAAATTTTCTTTATTTTAAAAACTTATGTGAATAGACATTTTTATAATAAATTAAATTATTATATTTAATCTTTACTGAGAGCTTTTGTGTACGATTCTGTTAAACTGAATAATTTTTAAAAATCAAAACAAAAAAATAGATTTTTAGAGAAAATTTTGAAATTAATGACCTTAGGATAGCTAAGTTTAAATTTGGACTTGATAATTTAGTTTAAATTAATTTAGTTTAATTTATAAAATTATAAACTAACGAAATAAATTATAAACTTTATAAAATTATAAACTTCATTTTTATAAAAGTAAACAAAAAGTTATTAATTATTTCTTTTATAAATTTAAAGAAAAAAAAATATGAACTTCGTAGAATTATAATTTATAAAATAATAAATTTTAGTTTAATTCACAAATTTATAAGACAAATCAGCTTAGTTTAACACCTACATACCGATAATTTGCAAAAATATTATTTTATGAAACCTTAAAAATATTAAAACAACAAAAAAATAGATTTTTAGCGAAAATTTTGAAATTAATGACCTTGGGATAGGTATGTTTAAATTTGGATTTATTAATTTAGTCTCAATTAATTTAGTTTAATTTATAAAATTTTAAACTAACTAAATATATTATAAACTTTATAAAATTATAAACTAATTAAATATATTATAAACTTTATAAAATTATAAACTTCATTTTTATAAAAGTAAAGAAAAAATCATTAATTATTTTTATAAATTTAAAGAAAAAAATATAAACTTTCTAAAATTATAATTTATAAAATAATAAATTTTAGGTTAATTCGCAAATTTATAAGACAAATCAGTTTTGTTCAATACCAATAATTTGCAAAGATATTATTTTACGAAACCTTTAATAACCTTAATATTGCCTCACGTTAATAAAATTAAAATAAAATTTTAAAATGTCAGTGAAAAAATTCATAATTTGAAGCACTATAAAGAAAAAAAAAGTAGATTTAAAACAAAAAAAATTCTGTAATTTACATAAATAAATTTATAAAGATTTCACAAAAAAATAAAAAATATCATTATTATTTTCACAAAAAATTACCGTCCAGACACGGGGCCGGTTAGAATGAGCTCCAGGATTGGCCGGAGTCTAATGATAGAAAATAGGCCCACGGGAAGGACCGGTCCAGGCCTGAATCCTAGAAGACCCTGGACCCTAGTAAATACAATAATCTTAATTCGCATTTCAAACAAGACGATATCTGTATACAAACCTCTGAACGTTATTTCGGGAAATGGGGAAATACGGACATTGTACTGTTTTGAAAAAAATCCATCAAATTTACGGAAAACTTTCTGCATATCTACGGATTTGAAATCTCCTTTACGGAACTAATGCCATTTACGGAAATTGTACTGTTGTTTTGGAAAAATGAAACTTCTCCGTAAAATTTTACGGAAAATCTCTTGTATTTTTACGGATTTTTTTTAGAGTATAACTAACAAAAGTGAATTAAAAATGCACATTATTTTTTATAAGGTATAAAATTCTAGATTTTGAAAAGAAAGATTCTAACAACTCACCTGTGATACTGTGTCCATTAGAAGAGTATGTATATATTTTTCTTTATTTTTGCTTTTGTGATTCAAACATTCTTATATATACTTCATTTTAAAATCTATGTGTATTCTATCCTTTTCATGATTTTATAAAAACTCTGGGGAGGCCTATTGACATCTACTTGATAATTTTGGATAAACCTGGTTAACAATCTAATAATCACTGTGAATCTAATAATCCCAGATCAGGTATTTTTCGCTTTAATTTTAAAACTGATTTAAAGATTGACAAAACTAATGTTTTTTTTTTTTTGTTTTTTTTTTTGCTACTAACTTGTAGTTGATGTACAAAAAGACTTTTTTTTCTCCAAAAAGTGTTTTATAATTTCTCAATAAAAGTAGATGATATAATTTTTTTAATTCTTGTTTGGTCTTAAAACAGCTTTATCAGGGTGGCTAATATTATCTAAAGACGTTCGTACACACCACGTATTAAGCTAAAATTTAATTCAGGTAAAAACTCATAAGGCAACTTAAAATTCACTTCCAGCAATTACCAACCGTAAATGACAATGTATTTTGTTCTTTGCGTAGCCCTGTATATGAATTTATTTATATTCCACAAACTTATATTAGTCTACTAAATATAGTTCAGCAAGAAAATGCATAACACAATTAAAAACTACCCTTAAGCAATTCACTTCCATAGTCTGTAATAATTACAAATTCCCTTATGTACTCCTGTATATGATAAAACGAATTTATGCACACCTCGTAATATGGAAAATTTTTTGTTAAATTTAAACACGCAAACCAAACTTTAAAATACACTTATCACACGTGTACCTGTAATTATTGCTCGTAGACTGTAACCGATATAGTTTGCGTGTCCCTGTAAATGAACGATAAACACCATACATTTAAATGAGCAATTTATAGTAATACATATAAAATTCATTGTGTTTCAAATAGTGAAACATCATTAAATTACACTGCAAAGATTTTTCCCAGTAGAACAATGTGCGACATAATTATTTTGTTTGACACTGTAAATGGATATAAACGCAATGCACACCATATTTTTAAGCGAGCAATTTATACTGCACCTCAGTAATGCATATAATTTTCAATAGGATTGAAATAGTGAAACATCATTAAATTACACTGCAAACGATTTTCCCCGTAGAACAATATGTAGCAGAATTCTTTTGTTTGACCCTGTAAACTGAGAATAAATGCTTTACAACCCATATTCTACAAAAAACATGTTTTAATACGCTTCATAATTCTACATCAATTTCATCATGTTTCAAATGGCGTAGCATCATCAAAAATGCACTTAAAACAATCATTTCCCCATTGACTGTAAAGTAACGGAATGATTTTGACTGTCCCTCTAATAAAAGTATAAATGCTACACACTTCATTTGAAAAAGGGAACATGCTGTGGTAAACGACAATAACGTACAAAAATTTCAGGGCAATCCGAGTATATTTACGTGAGTTAGAGCAAGGCCAGATGGCAGTCAAACCGAAGTCATAAACACTTTTCAACCAGGTTGGAAAGTGTTGAAAATGAGTACTTAACAGATCTAGTATTTAATTTCTAATTACGCTTCAATTTTTTTTCTCAATAAATATTTCAAAATTATTAGGGGAGAGGGGGGTGGGATAATTCTGTAATGAAGTCTAATCAACGTGTAACATATCAAAAACGTAAAAAATCTTGCTTATTACAAATACTCAATTTAAATCTAGATTAGACAGTTGGGTGAATCACTATGCTTTTTTTCAACAGGTACAGTGCCCCTCCCGAAAATCGAACAGAAGTCGCTATCACAGAGTGATTTCGAATTTTTCTGACCGATTTTCTCCAAAATTTTTATAAACCTCGAGCTATTGAATTACACTTAAATATACAATTTCGTCGGAAAATATTCATGTATTTTTCCCTTAAACTGAAAAATATCGAGAAAATCGCACAAGAATCCCTATTACAGCATCTCATTCTAAGATAATTTCCCCATTTTAAACTGGAACCTGCCTTCCATAGTCAAAAACGCATATAAAACGTATACATGAAGTTTGGTTCAATTCTATCCGTAACTTCATACACTTTTCGATGATACAAAAGGCAAATCGCACAAAAATTGGTATCCCACTGCCCCTTCCAGGGGAATATCCCAATTTCAACTGGGTCCTACCCGTCATAGTCAAAAAACATATATATGAAGGTTTGTTCCAACAGAGCAAAAATATCCGAGCCAGGACTCGAACCTTGGTACCTTGGCCTGATCTTCCAATGCTCTTCCTACTGAGCTACCGAACGATATCCTGGCTTGCATAATTCACTCTCATTTTGTGGCAATTTCAAGCCAATGTGCCTAGGTTCGAGTCCTGACCCAGTCATGTATTGCTCTGTTCGAATAAACCTCAACTCCAACCATTGAATATGATTTATCTATTTGAAAAATCATTCCATTCATCATTATTAGGACCTAATTACATGGCATACAAGAGTTTCCATGTTATATCACACTTTCAGCATGTAAATGCTATAGTTGTAGCTCGGATGAATGAAATTAGCACTAAAGTTTTCAGCTATGTCATGTTCAATAAGTAAGAGGGAATTACGTCAGCCAGGATATCTTTCAAGTAGCTCAGTAGGAAGAGCATTGCCACGGCATGCCAAGGTACCCAAGTTCGAGTCCTGACCCAGACATGCATTGCACTGTTCGAATAAACCTCAACTCCAACCATTGAATATGATTTATCTATTTGAAAAATCATTCCATTCATCATTATTAGGACCTAATTAAATGGCATACAAGAGTTTCCATGTTATATCACACATTCAGCATGTAAATGCTATAGTTGTAGCTCGGATGAATGAAATTAGCACTGAAGTTTTCAGCCATGTCATGTTCAACAAGTAAGAGTGAATTATGCCAGCCAGGATATCTTTCAATTAGCTCAGTAAGGAAGAACATTGCCACGACATGCCAAGGTACCCAAGGTTCGAATCCTGGCCGTTCTGTTTGAATAAACCTCAACTATGATATTCCAACCGTTGCATATGATTTACCTAGGTTAAAAAGCTTTCCTTTCTTCATTACTACGACATATACTATATGGCGTTTGAATTAATTCTGTGCGTAACGTCGCACATTTTTCATTGATACAAAAGGAAAATGACGCAAAACTCGCTATCACAGCGCCCCCTTCCATACCTCTCGATGTGTAAATCTGTTTCTGGGCATGCGCTAGAACTTTTGCCAAATTGCAAAGAAAGAGATGAATTTTTAATTAATATCTCTGCTAATTATCAAAAAATAAAATAATTTGAGACTCAGGTGCATAAAGGACCTCTCTTAGACGATCCTCACACAAAATTTCTATGTGCGGTAGATTTATCTAGCCATCACAAACCGAAACAAACCCACCGGCAAAACGATATCTTCTTTTATTAATATAGGTTACATATAAAGGACAAATGTGTACGTTCTTAACGCTGACGTCATTTTGACGTTGGCCGAGGCTAACGAAAAAGACAGGCTACCACGGTTCATTCAGGTTTTACAGACCGCTAGAGTGACGCGATGCTCTTTTCGTACATTTTCATTGGTGCATTCGAGAATCACGTGACTCCGGCGGTCTGTAAAAAAAGATACGCGTAAAGCACCGCGGTAGCCTTTCTTTTTCGTTAGCCTCGGACGTTGGCGATACAAGAATATTCAATTTCCCTTTTACTACAGTTTTTTTTAAATCTGTTGCCATCGCACATTTTTAATTTTTACACCGTTGAATAAAGTAAAAAGATGTACTTTTAAATAAAATTTGTTTGGAAACTGTATAGCAATTTACTCATTTTTTTTTTTTTTTTTTTTTTTATAAATTGAAACAATTTTGAAGAAGGATTTTTTTAAAATCTATCTCTTTCGCGTGCAGAAGATTACGAAAACTAAATCCGTTTGCACTTAAGTTAATCTCTAACTATAATAAAAAATGAAGTTTGTGTATCTGTCTATATGTGTGTTTGTCGGCTGTGTTCTGAAGATACCACTGCACTTAGAGCTACAGCATTTGGTGGAAAAATACTTTTATGTATGCAGTTTTACACATCAAACCCCGATTTTGGAATTTTTGAATAGATTTTTTTTAATTAAATTTTTTATTAGATTTTTAGCATTTTTTCATGTTTCACTACTATCTTTCCAAATTAGTAACTTGAATCCTGTTCCTGTCTTTTAGCTTAATACAGTAAATTTTGTCTTCATTTCAATAAAGTTTATTTGAAAATCGTAAAACTATTTTTGAATTTTTGGCGATATTTTTCCTTTGACACTAAGAACATTTCCCAAGAATGCTTGATTGGTTGTTGGTTGCTTCCATTTTGGGCACAGTTTTGCTCAAAATCGTAAATTCCCGATGATCCGATTCAAACAAATTCTTTTCGAACATTCTTTCCAGGTCTCCCAGGTACTTTTTTAGTTCTGTATCATGTTTTTAGATGTTGATTACCACCATTTATGAATATTAATCTCCAGCGGTGTCGATTAATTTTCTCGGGTTCTATGGGGCCCAATTTCGACGGGAAATGATTCATTCAACTTAACATGAACTAATTAAGATATGGATAACTAATTAAGACATAGATTTGGTACCCATGGCGATGGAAAGTGGAACTAACAGATTTCTGCGCTTGCACAGAATGCCTTCTATACGGTACCGTAAGCAGCGGGAGAGAATGCAGGAGTTTCATTCGGAAAGACGTTTACTTAGAACAGATTGTTCCACCTGGTGGTGGAAACTCAAACTAAAAGATTTTTAGTGGGGGCGCAGCACGTCTGATATACTGTACCGTATGCATCGGGATCATGTGTTGGAAGTTTGTGTAGAACAGAATGCACCCCCTGGTGGTGGAACTAAAAGATTTTTCAGCGCGTGTGCCGAAACTGTCTATTTTTATCGAAACCGCAAAAGAAAGTTACCGATTTGATAATCCCAGACTACGAAATATTCTTATATAATCACTCATCCTCTAGTATTAATAAAAGCATTGGAGGTATCGATTCGAAACTCACAGTATGTACATAGTTTATTTTTCCTATTACGAAAATGCAAATTTTGTGAAAATCGGACGGTAACTTTTTTAAATATATACCCAAAACTGACCTTTTTTTAATCATATGATCCAGACATTTGAGTGGGTGTTATTGAATTTATTTCTTCGTCGAGGCCCATATCGCTCTATTTATTTAATTTCCGAAAGACGAAATAGTTACCGGAGGAACGGTTTCGTGCAGCGATTTTTAGAGTGATTTCACATTTCTTATTTTTTTTTTTCTTTTTTTGACGAGCCCGGGCAACGATGTATGGATAAGCTAGTTAATAATATAAATTAATACAATTGATAGTTCAACAGTTTGTTCTGGCTTACATTCCATAAAGAAATAAAAACTTCATGAAATTTGTTAAATATTTTATTTATTAAATAAAAATAATAATAAAATATAACTCTAATCCAAATTTAAGACATGTAATCGAACGACGGTCTTAAATCATCTGAAATTATCAGAATCAAAATGGCTACCGAAAATAGCTATATCTTTGGCGATTTCTTCCGTTTTTATCTCCTGCCACGAGGTCAATACGAAAGTATTTCTTTTGATAAATTTCCAAATTTTATAATCTCTCTTTTATCTAAAAAAATATATTAAATTTTAAGAATTTATTACAGTTTCCATCTATAAGAATACAAAAAAGTCGTTTTTACCTGTATTCTGCAACCCTGCAATCCCGGAGTGGATTCGCTAGCTTATTAAGTAAAATACGAAAATAAATCGAAAATAAAATTTAAAAAAATCAAAAAAAAAAATAATATCACACGTATTTTATCCAATCAAATTTTAGATATTTTTTTTTATCCTGGCACAAACGATAAGTAACCAAATGTTATTTTAATCTCAATTTTTACATTGAAAATTTTATTAAGCATTGCAATCATTCCTTTTGTTTTTAAATTAAATAATTTCTTATAAAAGTATCGCTTATTTAAACATACTTTTTTCTTTCTGTTTTATATAAAATCAGTAACCATTTTTTTCTTTTATATTTCGAGATTTTTGTATTATATTCTAATAATAGTATTTTAATTATTTATTCGGCGATAATATGCGGTCGTCACGATGAAAAACAATTTCCAATGGGAAAGATTGAGCCCAAAACATGTGAAAAATGCCAAATTTTATTATTAAAAAACATGGTTATATCATATATTCTAATACGAGCAAATCTTGTGTGTGGTTATATATATAATATGCAAATTTTATCTTAAAAACGGCTCTAACGATTTTGACGAAATTTTGTATCCTACCATTTTGGGGCACCAGAAAACCATTGCGCTAGGTCACGTGGTCGAGAAAATTCGATTAGTGGGTCATTTTGGGTCATCAAAGGTCAAGGTCAAGTTAATTCTATCTAAAAAACGGTTCAAACGATTTTGACTAAATTTTATATCTTACCATTTTCGGGCACGAGAAGACTATTGGGCTGGGTCACATGTTCGAGAACTTTCGATTAGGGGGTCATTTTTGGGTCAATCCGGGTCAAGTTAATTTTATCTAAAAAACGGCTCTAACGATTTTGATTAAATTTTGTATCCTACGAGTTTCGGGCACGATAAAATCATTGGGCTAGGTCACATGTCCGAGAAAATTCGATTACTGGGTCATTTTTGGGTCACTGTGGGTCAAACTAATTTTATCTAAAAAACGGCTCAGACTATTTACACTAAATTTTGCATCCTATGGTTTTCGGGCACGAGAAGATTGTTGGGCTAGGTCACGTGTTCGAGAAAATTCGATTAGTGGGTCATTTTGTTCATGGGTCATTATGGGTCAAGCTATTTTAGCTTAAAATTGGCTCAGACTAATTACACTAAATTTTGCATCCTATGATTTTCGAGCACGAGAAGACTGTTGGGCTAGGTCATGTGTTCGAAAAAATCGATTAGTGGGTCATTTTGGTCATGGGTCATTATGGTGTTAAGCTATTTTATTTTAAAAACTGCTCAGACTATTTAGACTAAATTTTGCCTCCTATGATTTTTGGGCACAAGAAGACTGTTGAGCTAGGTCACATGTTTAAGAAAATTTGATTAGTGGGTCATTTTGGTCATGCGTCAGGATATTTGAACTCAAAGCTAATTTTGACCGAGCATAGCTCGGTTCTTCCTGATCGTCGGTATATTATGCATCATAATGAGCGCGGAAATTTTCTCTATAAGATGGCCCAACCGGAAAAAAAAATCAATCGGGTAATTTTCAAATTACCCCGGACATACAACAATATAATAATATAATAATATAATAAATTATAACACCTTGTAATAATATATTACTTTTAAATGCTAAAGGTGTAAAATTAACAACATAATATAAATTAAAATAACTTTTATTAGTTGTTTTACATGTTTCGACTCTTTCCGAGTCATTTTCAAAAACAAAATGAGAATATTCTAAAGCTGCACGGGTTTTGAAGTTGTTATTTTCATGTAATTTTAAAAAATTACGCACGTTATCTATTATTTTTTACTTGGTTGTTTATTTTCATATCTTTGACCATGGACTACTCTAGCATTAAATGATGCCCTTTTATGTTCTGATTTGAAATATGAACGAATCGTACTGCACACAAGCGTGATAAGGAGATATTCATAGCATAACATACAATCTAAAATAACTGAAAAATACTACTTGTTTTGTTGACATTGGTTAATAATATTATTAACTATTTCTAACATAGTTGAAAAATGTTTGACTTGGGTTTGTCTGTCTGTGCTCTAACTCTCGTAAATATTCTCTGATTGCCCTAAAATTTTCGTATGTTATTGAAGTTTACTATAACAGGATCGCAATTGAAAATGATGTGTGTAGCATTAATAGTTCTTTTACAGGGACAGTCAAAAGAATTCCATTACATTCCGGTCTATGTGAAAAAATCGTTTACGGTGTAACTTTTATGATGTTACTCTGTTTCAAACATATTGAAAGTGATATATATTACTGAAGCGCACAAGATGATGTATAGCATAAAGTTTACAGGGACACACAAATAATTCGGTTACGTTATTGTCTATCCATAATAATTGCTGGACGTGCATTTTCAGTTGTGGTAGGCTGTTATGAATTTACTAACTTTTTGTATATTACTGAGTGTTATACCGTTACGTTACGGTGTCTATGGTGAAAAATTCTTTGCGGTGTATTTTAATGTTAAAATATTTCAAACATAGTGAAATTTTTATGAATATATGAAGTGCATTAAAATATGATTTCTATAGAACATGAAGTCGAAAGCTTTTATTATTCGTTTACAGGGTCACGCAAAAGAATTATGTTACGTAATGGTATACGGGGGAAAATCGTTTGCAATGTATTTTAATGTTGTTACACTATTTCAAACATAATGAAATTTATATGCATTACTGAGGTGCATTATAAGTTTCTTACTGAAAATATGCTGTGCATTACATGCATCGTTCATTTACAGGGACAGTCAAAAGTATTCCGTTACATTCAGTTTTATACTTTTATGAAATTTATACGCATTTATGAAGTGCACTAAAACATGCTTTCTGTACGACATGGAGTGCAAAGCATCTATTCTTCATTTACAGGGTAGTACAAAAGAACACTGTTACAGAATATTCTAAGTGAAAAAATTGTTTGCACTAAATTTTTAATGTTGTTACACTATTTCAAACATAATTTGCTATAAGTTTCTTTGCAAGGTATGGTGTTCATTGCATTTCTCCTTTAATTACAGGGGCACACAAAATAATTCGGTCACAGTATTGTCTATCAGTCTTAATTGTCGGAAGTGCTATTTGTACTTTTGCTTGTGTTTTTAAGTTTAACTAATTTTTGGCATAGTAACGTAGTGCGTATAAATTCTGGTGACCACGGGTTACACAAAGGAATTCGTATGAATTACTCACTATGGGAGTGGCTTGCTTAAAGATAGTTTTCGATTGTTTTATGCATTTTCCTGCATTAGTAAATTCGCTATATTCAGTGTACTCATAGAAATTTGTGGAATATAATTTCATGTTCAGGACTACGGAAAGAACAAGATATAAATTGCCGTTTATGGTTTGTAATTGTTAAAAATGTGTTTATGTTGTGTTATGCGTTATTTACCTGCATTAAATTTTAGCTTAATATGTAGTGTGTACAGAGGTATTTAGATAATATCCAGGACTGGGCAAAAAAATTCTACTGCATTTCTCAACTAGTGGCGAAAATTGCTAAAAGTGAATTTTCTAACTCAACTAAATTTTCGCATGCTATGTAGAATATTTGCCAATCTTTGTATCAGATACAAAATAATTAGATTACTTTTTTGACTATGGACGATAATTTCTAAAACTGGATTTTTAAATATGTTGTATGTTTTCTAAACTTTTTATTTACATATCTACTTTCACTTTATGTGAAGTTTCATTTGCTTTCTAGATGTGTTGGAAAGTGTTTCATAATCTATACTTGATGCATAATTTTTCGTTCTACTTTTTATTATTTACTGCTAATAAAGAGAGTATTTCATTCTGAAATTTATCTTCTAACGAGTAGAACATATTTTAAAGTCAAAAATCTTTAGTTAAATATTTAAAATTATCAAATTTTCCAAGCAATTCAATGTATTGTAAACAATTATCAATCTTGCGTTCGTAAAATGTATTACTTTTATAATGAAACTGTACTATAAAAGTTATTGTTTATGTAACTCTATAACAACGTTTTTATTTTTTCTTGTGTCTGTAATTAATTGCTACAACTTATCAATACAAATTTTACTTTTAAAAGGACAAATTGCTGCTAGAAATTTTGGCAAAAGTGATTAACAAGTGCACACCAGGCTGTAATACAATGCAATCATTCAACAGTACAGACGACGATTGGCGCGTCGTATTGCAGTTAGCGTTTTAATCTAAGTGACAAGTTTAAAAGAATTTATACATAAGTTAAAGGTCCATGATTCACTCATATATTTTTAACCCGTTAACTAGTTACTGGATATATATACAGCGTGTCCACGTATAACCTGACCGACCTTTATTTTCGCAACCGTTGGTCCTAGATGCATACTTCCAATTACAAAAATGGTTTAAATAAGGTAAAGAATTGCTTTTAACGTGATTTGGGTCAAGAAAAACATTTATTAAAAAATTACGAAAGTTAAATTTTTATACGGCCCCCCGGTCCTATAAGTGATATTTAGTAAAAATTTACTGTGACACTAACAAGTACGACAAAAAAAGTCCCATTCATTTAACATTAAAATTGACCGAATAATAGCTGTTTAAAGTTGGAGTAAACTTTTTGCTGCGAAATAGGGGTCATTCACAAATGTAGTAGAAATATAAATAATCGTCAGATATATAAAAAAAATAGTTGAGAGAAAAATTAACATTGCAATCTAATATAATTGTGAAATCTATAATCATTCTGACATATTAATGCAAAATATACAATTTGAACTGTACATATAAGAGGATAAAAATAACAGAATTTTTGTTAAATAAAAGGATGAAAAACAACAGCCTCAATTCTTTACAAAATGATACAGATTTTAAAATGCTGTTAGATTACACGGTCTTTCAAATTTTGGGTTGTGCCATGTTTTTTATCTTTTGAAAATTGATTCTTATGGATTTTTTAGTGCTGAATCCGAAAATGACCTTCATTTTAAACCATCACGTTAGGATTTTTCTCAAATCGCAAATTTCAAAATTAAAAAGCTCAAAGTTAAAATTGATCCCCCCTCCCCTCCCAACCTCATCGGACCCCTGAGCTGTTTAGCTGCAAGAAACCCAGTATAAGCCAAAAATTTGAATAAACTATTGAATATAATAAAATTAAACTGAATAAAAAAGTCTTACATCTATTTTATAATATAAGATTTTTCGCTGTTTTTTAACCTTGAAATTTACGATTTGCGAAAATCCTGATATGATAGTTAAAAGTGAAGGTAATTTTTTTTTATTCAGCGTTAAAAAATACATAAAACGTAATTTTAAAATTTAAAAAACACAACCATCGCAGGTTTATGTTATCTAATCTAAAACTCTTTCTTAAACTTGTTTACGATAAGCTATACGAATTTTTTTTGTGTTATTCTCTAATATAAGTATATGTATAAGATAGAAAGCATCGAAAATCATAATAATATTACATTGCCATCGAATTTAAGTCAGTATGTAAAATTTAACTTCGATCGGACATTTGAAAGTGAGTTAAACTTCGAGTACAAATTTTAAACTGGAAAGACGATCGTTGCAAGTTAAATAAAACCTTATGAAAATAACATAATTTTTGTTAAAAGAAATCATAGCCTCAAATCCTTTCAAAATAAAACATATGTTAAGTTACAATTATTTTAATTAATCTGAAACTTAACTAATAAAAATTAACTCAATCGTAATAGTTGTACGATTTATTTCAAAGCGCAGATACGTTGAAGTAAGTTTAAGTACTTTATATACGACCCCTGAAAGCATGGCCGAAATCATCTCTTTTTAGATGCAATAAAGTGGTGTAAGTAATGAATTTCAAAGTTTCAGAACTCGGTCAATTTTAATGTTAGATGAATGGGACTTTCTTTGTCGTACTTGTTAGTGTCACAGTAAATTTTTACTAAATATCACTTATAGGACCTGGGGACCGTATAAAAATTTAACCTTCGTATTTTTTTAATAAATTATTTCTTGACCCAAATCACGTTAAAAGTAATTCTTTACCTTATTTAAACCATTTTTGTAATTGGAAGTATGCATCTAGGACCAACGATTGCGAAAATAAAGGTCGGTCAGGTTATACGTGGACACGCTGTATATGTGTGTGTGTGTGTGTGTGTCTCTGATAGCTCGCAATTTTGAAATGCAGGAAGATCACATAGTTTAAGCGAACAATTTAAAGAATTAATACCAAAAGAAAGAGACATGCTCTTTCACTTGCGTGAATTTCACAAAAAAAATAAATTAGTAGCATAAACGTTAAGAGCCTACGCTAGTCACGCGAAGAAACGCTCCAGCTAATGTTAAGTCTATGGGAAGGTTATCGCGCGATTTCTCGCTCGCATTTTAATATTTTTAAATGGTTTTTTTTGCATAGGATAGCTGAGGTCGATCTCTAACGTTGTTAGTTTTTACTTTTTCGATTTTGGTTCCAGTTTTTTTTTATAAGCGGACATTTTCAATTTTGGAACCGGTTGGAACCGGTTCTGAAAGTGAAATTACCCTTATATAAAAAAACTGGAACCAAAATCGAAAAAGTAAAAACTAACAACGTTAGAGATCGACCTCAGCTATCCTATGCAAAAAAAATCATTTAAAAATATTAAAATGCGAGCGAGAAATCGCGCGATAACCTTCCCATAGACTTAACATTAGCTGGAGGGTTTCTTCGCGTGACTAATGTAGGCTCTTAAACGTGCTTTTACTAACAGGTTAGAAAAGTGTTCACAGGTTTTAATACCCGTGCCATATTTAAAAAGGGAAATACTTTGAATTGCTGTTTTTGAATAAGAATTATAGCCATAAAAATGCACTATTTATAAAAATGGGTTCATCATAACTAGTTTGTCTTTAAAATGCATTGATAGGGGGGGGGGGGAATTATTGCTGAATTTTAAATGTTTTGAAATACTTAACCTTCCGCTGATAACATGTTTTATAGCATTCTAGTTAGGTAACTAGGCATGGGATGAAACATCAATCAAAACCAATTCTCTTCTTCTTTGATACGTATCGCACCAGTAGGGTAATTACATACAGATAATGCCTTTTCATTTTGAAACTGTTTTAATTTTATGTATTATCGTTTGTACGAAAATAAGTTATACAATTGAATAGTTCATTGAATAGAAAGAAAATCATAATTAATAAGTGAAATAGTTTAAGCATTTACTTAACTTTGAATAACTTATTCTGTCATTAAAAATCGTGTTATACAAATATAGCCAGCTTAATATGACATATTTAAGGGGGCAATCAGGGGATAGTCAGGGGATCCATCCCGGACTTCCCGGATTAAAGAAAATAAATACTCGGTGTACAAAACATAGGTGGAATTTTGTTTTAATTGAAGTCTCATTATATTTAATGTGTTTTTTTAGATTACCTACTAACACCAAAAAAGCATTTTTATAGGAAAAATATCAATTATGTATTCCAGTAAATTTTTGATATTAAATTCTGTACTTTTGCAGTGTATTTTATCTAATATGTACTCGATCTACACAATAACAATTTTATTCGTCGTAAAAGATAGTCTGTATATAACATCAGATACTTTATGCCATTTTAAAGACTATCCCAAAATGTTAATACCTGTTACGCAAGATTAAGGTAGCCGCTTTATGCAGCTACCTAAACTTCGATTAACTTAAACCAGCCGGGTTCATCTTTAACGCTAAGTGATATACCCGGTATCATATCCAGATTTGTTATGACAGGTTAATAACATATAATAACTGGATAAAAGTCTCTGCTCAGTCTATTTTATTTCGATGCAAATATGATACTATAAAAAAACTCGTTGTATTCAGCTTTTCACCGAATGATGTTCTTATAGATTTGAAACTGCAGTTCGCATTAAAGGAAGTCAACATTAGTTGATAATTTGAAAGTATACATAAGAGACTACTTTCATATTATGCCTTTATTTTTTTTACAATATCATATGAAAATCCTCCATTTTTGCTTTTTTATCTTTGTACTTTACACTTTTGTATTTGCATTTCATATTATTTAATAAAATCTTTATAAATGCAACTCAATTCTGCTGCAGTTTGATATAAAGTTAGATATTGCTTTAAGTAGATATTAAAGTAGATATGTTATAAGTTATTATATTAAGTAGCTATTATATTATATTATCACAAACAATAAAGTAGGGTTGATTTAATTATAATACATTTTAGTTTTTTTTTTTAAACAATATCAACAATTTCGAGCAATGTAACTTTGTTGTTTGTGCATAAAATATTCATTAGATCGCGTTGAATTCTCAACAAAGAATAAGCTTTACTTAATAAAAAAATAATAAATCCGCGGTATTGAATTGCGGGATCCACTCTGGGATTTTAATAGATCTGAAAGTCGCGAGATCCCACTTTGTGGATTTGAGTTCTAAAAGCGTAAACCAGGCATGTCAAACACGTAGCGCCGGGGAAACTATTTAGTAGCTCGCCAAGCCTTTGGTATTTTACGTGTGTTTGATTCAGTTGTTCGAACACGCTTGAAAAAAATACACTTTCAGTAATCATTCAGTCCATTACCAATTCACGCACATACACAAACCATTAGTCTTGCAGATGGCAAACATCAGAAAGCATGTTTTACATATATACACAGATCTACCTAAATTTTAAATTTCAGCTCCAAGATATTGTGAATATAGTCAATAGGAACGCAACAAACTGCGGGATCATGAATACGAAAATTAAATTTTTATGAAAAAAAATATTGTATTGCTTTTCTCCTCCATTGTTATGCGTTTTACGTCGGAGCTAATTTTAATTTACTACTTTCTTTCATTTTACATCTCATAAAAAATTATATGGAGTTTTTAGTAAATACTAAGAAAACTATTGAAAACTTAAATGAAATACACTGTTATTTGATGAATGTTAAAATTAAATTTTCCAAATTTAAATAAAGATTAAATGGTTTTTAAAAGTGTAGATGTGAAAGTTCTCCTCGAAGAATATCCCGAAAATATTACTCAGATTTTTCACTTGCGAAATACTTAGTTCCGTATTTAAACTCCTTAATTATTTGCATTATTTAGATAAGCAAACGTGCAATTGCCTGCATGTTTTTTTTGCCCTTATTACATTTTTATTTTCTTCTCTATTTACAAGAATTAAGTATCGCATTCTTGAAAAATTTGACTGTCGGTTTTTGACGGATTTATGCGTTTTACAAGGTCCTGAACACGATTTGACTGTTTTTAGAAAATGTCTGTCCGTGAGTCTGTATATCTGTATGTGACACGAATTTTGTGGGCGTATTTCAAACACTAAATCATGGGATTTAATCAAACATCAGATTCAGTAGTCCTTGACATACATTGGATCTGATTCGATTTTGGTGTAAGTTGCTGAACAGGTGGCGCTCCTATACTGCATTTTTAAAGATTCCTGCTATAGCTACATCTCAAGAACTAATGGATGGAATTTCACCACACTTCATATTATATTAGACCTTGACATAAATGGACACTTTTTAGGTTTGTGTATATACTGCTCAACAGCCCTGTTTTTCACGGTTTACCGCGATAGCTCTATCTTAAGAATGAATAGATTGTCATATAATTATGCTTCCGGACGGTTTAATTTATATAAAACGAAGTTTCGTGATGCCCGCAACATACTAGTTTCTGATAAATTCTACTCATATATGGAAAGTAGGGTAATTAGGAACACTTTTTGACAATTTGAACTTTGACAATTAATTGCCAGAAAATGAAGTGGACTACATACTAATGTTATTTATAATTTTACTCAGTAGGTAGTTGTCTCTTGAAATGTCTAAATAATTATTTTCAATGTACCATGTTTACCTGGTACAAGTGTCTTTTTCAAATATACCTCTTTGATCCTAATTACCTTCATGAAGTGGTATAATTGGGATCAGTGGTATTTTCTCTCATGCCTTAAAAGATACAGTCATGGGTAAATGACATTAAAAGATCTTGGTGTGGGCATTACAGCAAGATAGTTTTGGTTTTACAGCTACACCTATTCTCAGAGATACACTATTGGAAAAATAAGTACGCTGGAAAAAACTTTTTTAAGGCATTTTCAATATTTATATATTTTACACTCTGCCTACAAAACAAAATCAAATGCAAAATTTTTTATTGGAAATTAATAGTGTTGTTATATTACAAAAGAACTAATTTTTAAAGCTAAAAAAAATTTCAAAATAACTTGAAATGCAAGCAACGGGGAAAAAAGATCAGTCAAAGCTCGTATGTTGTAAAGGAGGAAAATTTCATTTAAATTGAAAGTGTTGAATTCCAGATGCTGTTCACTTTAATTTTCTATAACCATGTAATTTTGACTCATCAGTTTGACTTTTTGAGAATGTAATCTATTAAATTGCTTGTTAGTATACTGTATACAGCAGGCTACCTAGCCTCAAATAAACGAATTTCACATTGATTTGCACTTCTGTCCAAACCTAGTTATTTTCATTTCTACCGAAAAACAAAATATAAAAAGAAAACTGCCCAGTTAAACTGAAGGCATTGAGCTCACAGGCTATTCACACTAATTGTATATTATACTCGTATTTCAAAGAATTTGAAATAAGCCCCTTGAAAAATAAAGAAATCGACAATATATTAAGGGGGGGTTATCCCCCCGTTACCCCCTCATAGTTAACTAATGAACCCCTTAAACTAATCAGGGAAGCCTCTTATTGCAATGAATATATATATACAAAATTTGAAGAAAATCGGATAATGCTGCTTGAAAAACCCATTTATATAAATTAAGGGGGGATTGGCCCCCCGTCCCCCCCTTTATACTTAACCAATCAATCCCGAAAACTAATCAGGGAAGCGTCTTAACCCAATGAACTTATAAACAAATTTTAAAGCAAATGAGATAATTCTGCATGAAAAACCCATTTATATAAATTAAGGGGGGGATTACCCCCCCCCGTTCCCTCCCTTTATACTTAACCAATCAATCCCGAAAACTAATCAGGGAAGCGCCTTAACACAGTGAACCTATAAACAAAATTTGAAGGAAAACGGAATAATTCTGCAGGAAAAACCCATTTATGTAAATTAAGAGGCGGATTAGCCCCCCGTCCCCCCCCTTTATACTTAACCAATCAATCCCAACAAAAACTAATCAGGGAAGCCTCTTATTACAATGAATATATATATACAAAATTTGAAGAAAATCGGATAATGCTGCATGAAAAACCCATTTATCTAAAGTAAGGGGGATTAGCCACCCCCTTCCCCCTTTATACTTAACCAATGAACCCCGAAAACTATTCAGAGAAGCGCATTATCACAATGAACCTATATACAAAATTTGAAGCAAATGCCCCCCCTTTATACTTAACCAATCAATCCCGAAAACGAATCAGGGAAGCGTCTTAACCAATGAACCTATAAACAAATTTTGAAGCAAATGGGATAATTCTGCATGAAAAACCCATTTATATAAATTAAGGGGGGGGTTAGCACCCCCCGTTCCCCCCCCCCTTTATACTTAACCAATCAATCCCGAAAACTAATCAGGGAAGCGTCTTAACCTAATGAACATATAAACAAATTTTGAAGCAAATGGGATAATTCTGCATAAAAAACCCATTTATATAAATTAAGGGGGGATTAGCCCCCTGTTCCCCCCTTTTATACTTAATCAGTCAATCCCGAAAACTAATCAGGGAAGCGTCTTAACCCAATGAACTTATAAACAAATTTTGAAGCAAATGAGATAATTCTGCATGAAAAACCCATTTATATAAATTAAGGGGGGGATTAGCCCCCCGTTCCCCCCTTTATACTCAACCAATCAATCCCGAAAACTAATCAAGGAAGCGCCTTAACACAGTGAACCTATAAACAAAATTTGAAGGAAAACGGAATAATTCTGCATGAAAAACCCATTTATATAAATTAAGGGGGGGGGATTAGCCCCCCCCCATTTCCCCCTTTATACTTAACCAATCAATCCCGAAAACTAATCAGGGAAGCGCCTTAACACAGTGAACCTATAAACAAAATTTGAAGGAAAACGGAATAATTCTGTATTAAAACCCCATTTATATAAATTAGGGGGGGATTAGCCCCCCCTGTTCCCCCCTTTATATTTAACCAATCAATCCCGAAAACTAATCAGGGAAGCGCCTTAACACAGTCAACCTATAAACAAAATTTGAAGGTAAACGGAATAATTCTGTATTAAAACCCTATTTATATAAATTAGGGGGGGATTAGCCCCCCCTGTTCCCCCCTTTATATTTAACCAATCAATCCCGAAAACTAATCAGGGAAGCGCCTTAACACAGTCAACCTATAAACAAAATTTGAAGGAAATCGGATATTTCTATGAAGAGTTATCGCGTTACGTACGTACATACGTACATACATACATACATACATACAGACCGGCGTGCACATAAGCTCTCAGGCTTTGATAGCCTGTGAGCTAAAAAAGGGCAAAATTCAAAGACAAGCTACACTGATTTTTAAAAGATAATCCTATACTAGCCTTTATCAAAGCCTCTAACGATTCTTTATAATGAGTAACATAATTCTTTTGACTGTCCCTGTTAAATAATTTTTAACAGAAGATACACTAATTAAGATACATTAGGCCTTACCAAACAAGAAGGGTATTTCGCAGGATCTGAAAATTGAAACACTAAATAATGCATTCTAAACCACAATTTGATTTAAATAGAAAATAAAATATGCAATTCCATTTACCTGTCACCCGAAAACTGTTCACGCCGAAAATGCTATTTCTAAGGTAATTAGAATCATGCAGATTATTAACATTATGCTTCGTAAATTGCAAAACGTAACCATTTCCTCTTAAAAACACCTTTTTCTAAATTTAAATCGAAAGCTATATTTAAATATTCCTACAATTTTTTACACAGGCACTTTTTAACTAAAACATTCTCACTTTGACGCACAATGTGTCTCTTTGTGTTCTGGGAAAACAGTGATTACTTACAGGAACATACATTTTTCAAAAATCACACATGTAGAATATTAATCAGACGTCATATTAGCATGGTCAATCTTATTTGTCTGTTACAGATTGCCCTTAAAGTTCCCCTGATCCCAATTACATCTGATTCTAATTACCGTACCTCCCCTACATTTCAAAATTCATTAAAATGTTAAAACTCTACTAAAGGGGCAATGTCTTGTGAATACAGAGAATGTGACAGAACTTCCGTTTTAAGCGTTTCCAAGTATGTTTTCACCAGTTTTGAAACATGTGGCTGATCGTTGTCATGTCGACTTTGTCATATCTTTGCTTTTATAGTGGTCTTTTTTCCTTCTATGTTCGGCTCAAACGCATGAATTGTAGTTAATAACGATCTTCCGCGATGGTTGCATTCGTTTTTGTGCAGCTCAAAATAAACTAAACCTAGCTAATCCCACCAAATGAATAGCAGAAGCTTGGAACCATCGATATTCGGTTTTGCCGACTTTGTCGATGGATGGTCCGGCTTAGCCCACGATTTTCGTCGCTTAGGGTTATGGTAGTGTATCCACTTTTCATCTCGCCAATCACGATATGATGTAAAAACCTTTCCTTTTCTGCCATGGAAGCAGCTGTTCACCAGTGAAAAGACTCCACTCGACGTCGCTCTGCTTCAACTCGTACAGCACTTCTAAATATTTGCTTTAGAATCATTCCTAATGTTTTGAAACGTCCAGCTAGCATCTGACATGAGTCTTCATGACATAATAACTTCAATTCTTCATCTTCAAACCTTTTTGGTGCGCCAAGGTGGTCTTAATCTTAAATATCAAAATCATTATATTTGAAGCATCTAAACTAATCTCTACATGTGTTTCCAACAGCGCATGGTCATCGTAAGTCTGAACAAGAATTCTCTATGCATCAGCTTTAGATTTTTTTTAATAACATAGTGGAGTAAAATTCCCCACAAATACTCTTTTTTTTTAACGAATTTCGACATGTTTAACATTATTAAAAACAATGTTCTTTACACTTCGGCGAACTAACATTCAGTGAATTTCAAGTTTGCTTATAGTACTTCTCTATAGATGCGTTAAACTACTAGCACGCAGTTCTGGTAACGACATCTGTTGGAAAACAGCGAGATACTCCCAATACTTATTTCTGTGCAAGAAGAAATTTTCAGGTGGAAAATTAATCTTGAAACAATTCTAAAATGTTATGAAATTTTTTTATCTGTGTATTTTCTGTATCGATCTTCGAAAATAGAGCACGAACTTGTATGTAATATTTATTTCTTTGTAATAATAAAAATAATTGTATTGGAGAGTTGAAGGGGAATAGGTATTTTTGATTTTACCATTTTTTGAAAAACTGCTAAAATATCACTTTTTCAACTTTTCCGCATAAAATTTGGACATCCATAGTATATTCTGAAGAAGTTACTTATAGACTCAAAAAAATATATACATATATGGCTTTACATGTACTGAATCCATTTTCTTTTAATTGATTCAGAGTTGCAATCTTTAAATTTAGTTTTGTCACTTTGTGTTTTTTTTAATCAA
Source organism: Maratus michaelseni (assembly GCA_963931845.1). Taxonomy (NCBI): domain Eukaryota; kingdom Metazoa; phylum Arthropoda; class Arachnida; order Araneae; family Salticidae; genus Maratus; species Maratus michaelseni. Next base: position 81,409,438 of record OZ007599.1, on the reverse strand, counting down.
TCAGTATGATCAAACACTGAAACTTCAACATATATTTTTCAGTTGTTTCGATTTTTTTAATGGACGATAGTTTATTTTTTAATAATAGAAATGTTAAAGAAATTGGCATTTTTATTGTGTTTTTACTTTTGTTATGGCATTTTATTTTTCCCAAACTAATTGTTTTAGAAATCTGGTCCTTACAGTTAAAATTATATTTGTAAAAAATAAAAAGTGAAAATTTTCACAAGGGTTTAAAATTTTGGAAGAAGTTTGGCTTTAAAATTTCAATAAAATGAAAATTTTCAAATTTTATCAAGAAACTAAATTTGTCTTTATTAAATTATTTTCCTTCATAAAACCATTTAATGGTAAACCATACCATTTATTATGTGAAAAAAAGTGTTATGAAATACTCAAATAAAAAAAATCTCTGCAAAGGGTATTGAACCAACATTAGAAATCTTCTGAAATAAATATATTTCCTTGGGTCTTTAGGAAGCACAGAAATTTTAAAGATAAATTGGCAGGCCCTTTGATAGATACAAAAATTTTCCAGTGGTTTGCAAAAGTAACATGACGTTAATAACAAATGTCGCATTGTTGGCTTTCGTTAAGATTTTAAACGCCTTTTCCAAGTTTAAGAGTGTTAAAAATTTTACTTCACTGGAAATAACAGGAGTTTCTGTTGACAATGACAATTTTGCTAAGGAATGGAGTTACTAGCACATTTGTTGGTATAAGCTAATGACGTTTATGGCGTTTTAAAGGGTAAACATACGCCATCAAAAAGCATTTCGATATTAATTTTCATTGTTCAAAAATAATTCCATTCAATTTTCATAGCTTTAAATATGTCTAATTTTGGACCGGAAAAAGACGTTTTTCAAGAAAGTTTAATCTTTTACATTTGAAAAAAACACCAGCTGTAAGTTATCTATTGTTGGTTTAAGCTTAACCCATTAGACGCCGCTATATATATTAAGCTATTTTTTAATGAAACAGTTGTTTTTTCTTTATGAATAGAAAGTCTTTAAGGTTTTTCTGAATTTAAAAAATTTAAAAATTCGAATATTTGGGAAAAATAGCATGTTCCCAAAATGGGAGCAATGGCGCCTAATAGGGGTAATTTTTTTCAAATATTTTACTCCCTCCGTGCATTTATGTTTGTTAAATCTCAGTTCTTTAGCTATAAAAGGCATAATATCATTCTAAAACTGATATTTTACGAAGAATTCATATAAATTAGTCCAACAGTTTCATTTATAATAAAAATATAAAATAAAATTACCGATTCCATAAGCATTTTCATTATCCACCTCTTTATTTTTCTTCATTACATTATTTTTGTCCTACTATTTTACATGAAAATGATTGAACATTTTTTATGCAGCATTATATTAATTTTTTTTTTTCGTTTTCTGAAAGTGGTTTTTTAACTATTTTTTTTTTTTTTCATTTTGTTTAGTTTTTTCCATATTCCAATTTGAAGATTCGTCTGAACTTTCATTTAAAATATCAAGCCTGCTTTTAATCCTTCGTCTTTTTAACACTTTCCAACCTAGTTGGAAAGTGTTTATGACTTCGGTTTGTCTGGCCGTTTGCCGTCTGGCCGTCTGCCGTCATGTCTGTGCTCTAACTCCCGTAAATATGCTCGGATTGCCCTACAATTTTTATATGTTATTGTCGTTATCTATAGCATGTTCCTTATTTCAACTGAAGTGTGTAGCACTTATAGTTTTTTACAGGGACACTCAAAAGAATTCCGTTACATTACGATCTATGGGGAAAAATCATTTCCGGTTTATTTTAATGATGTTACACAATTCCAAATACATTGCAATTGATATATATCACTAAGGTGCATTACAAGAAGCTTAATATGGAATACGGTGTGCATAGCACTTATAGTTATTTAACAGGGACAGTCAAAAGAATTCCGTTACATTTCGTATATGGAGAAAAATCGTTTGCGGTTTAATTAAATAATGTTTCACTAGTTTAAACGCATTGAAATTTATATATATCACTAAGGTGCATTACAAGAGGCTTACTACAGAATATTGTGTGTATAGCAGTCATCGTTTATTTACAGGGACACACAAAAGAATTCTCTACTGTTTGTTAAAAATAATTCCTGGAAGTGCGTTTTATGTTGCTGAACGCGATTTTAAATTTAACTCACCTTTTGTCTTTTACTTGATGTGTATAAATTCTGTATTTCATATACAGGGCAGCACAAAAGTTAGCGAACACATTTCCGTTTATTGACAGAATTGAATTTACAGAATGTTCTACTCCACCAAATATAACATGGGATAAATCGTCGCATAAATTATTTTCTATTACATATGTAATAGAAAATAATTTATGCGACATACATATGAGGAAGATATCTTCCTCATATGTTACAATACTGCAATCAGGTGGCAAACAAACGATTTCCGGAACATCCGAAAAATCATCCAAATCTAAAAAATTGTTCAATAATCTTCCATGTAAAATAGTCAGAAAAATTGATGTAATGATGAAAAATAAAGAGATGGATAATGAAAATGCTTATGGAACTCGTAATTTCATTTTGTTTTTTATTATAAATGTAAAAGTCGGACTAATTTATATGAAATCTTCTAAAGATAATAGTTTCAGAATGATATTATACCTTCTATAGCTAATAAATTAAAAAATAAATACCACAAATGCACGGAGGAATATGTACAAGTTTTCAATGCAAAAAAACAAAATGTTCAAAATGCAAAAAAACATGAACATTTTACCAATTTATAAAATACGCACTTTAGTAAAAAATCCTAAAGCAATGTTCCGAAAATGGGAGCAATGGTGCTTAATGGGTTAAAACTGATAATTTTGGTATAAAATACAAGGAGCGTTCAGGACAGCTGAAAAAGGACACAAAAAATTCAATTTCAACATGATAATGTTACTGGACCATGCTGCTAAATGTGTACACTATTTGGGAAACGTTAAATGAGACATTCTATGCTACCCACCGTATTCTCCAGGTTCCCTTTCGGACGGTCACTTATTTCGATAGATGCAGCACGGAATTTCAGAACAAAACTTCAATTCTTTCGAAGAAATCTAAAATTTTGTCGATTCACGGATGCTTCAAAGGATAAGTTGTGTTATCGACGTGGAATCCATCTTTTACCAAACAAAATGGAAAAAGTCATAGCTAACAATGGACAGTAGTTTGATTATTAAGGTAATTTATTTTGTTCGCAAAATAAATGCTCAAATTTTGCAAAAAAATCGACAATATTAACCGAAACGCTTTGTACTTTTAAAAGAGAATTTTGTTCTAGTCATAATTATTATTTGATTAAACCTTTCAAAAGTAAATCTTTCGTGTTTATTCTATAAACTTTAGAAATTGTAATTTTTTATTGGATGTATTTGTGAATTTTTTTTATTATTTTTAGTAGAGATGGCTGAAGCAGAGAATGAACCCCGTAACGCGAACCCCCAGAATGAGAACCCCGCAAATGAACCTGCTGATGTCGGCGACAGCAGGACAGGAATTAGAAAATTTATATATATGGTAAGTAAGTTTACATTACATTTCACTGTCGTTATTGAAGAACACCGAGATAGTTTAGTTTATATGAATAGGAAAAATTCCTTTTTCCTCTTTTCTTATAAAAGCCACAGGGTCTGATTATCATAAGGAACACACAGGGCATATGCCCCATGCCCACATTTTTAAAAAGAGCCAAAATGCATTTTGTCCACTCAGATACAAATTATTACAAATTTTAATTTAATAATGCACTCAAAATTATAATGAATGCTTACAATTAAATACAAATAAATTGTCATACAAAAGGTCTCTAAACAAATTGTCAACAATATAAAAAATTTCATGCAAAAAACCTTATTTCGTGATATTTTCCCACAACCAATCAATAAATTTCATGATATTTTATTGCGATTAAACTATGAAGTTTGGTACTTTTCCATTATACAACATACATTTAATACATACATACATTATGCATTAGCATACATTTTGGCATAGTGTTCGTATAACGGAAAAGCACCAAAGTTCATAGTTTAATCACAATAAAATATCATGAAATTTATTGATTGGTTGTGGGAAAATATCGCGCAAAATAATGTGCTTTGCATGAAATTTTTTGTATTGTTGACAGTTTGTTTAGAGAGCTTTTTTGTATGACAATTTATTTGTATTTAATTGTAAACATTCATTATAATTTTGAGTGCATTATTAAATTCAAATTATTGTTTAAAGAATGTAAACAAAACAGTGACCAGAAATCTTCAAAATTCTAAAATCTGCATAATCTCCGGTTTTAAGCTATGAAGATTTAAGGGAGTCTAATGTATATCTATATATAGATAGATGCATGCATGTAGTACTTTTTGCCTGTTATAAATGCAAGCGTTTGGTGACATGATATAAAACTATCCTGCGCCGTCAGACGCCCACGGGGGTCGCCGACGCGCGTAAACGACCATCGCACCCAAGCCTCTGAAGGGCTTTTAACGCACCAGGGCTTTGTCTCGCCCGGCGCTGCGATCGGCCTGAGGCCGCTCCCCAACTGCGGACCCCCAGGTCATTTTACCAAGGTTGGTGACATAGGTCGTCACGGTAGTAACCCCGCATCTCGGAGGAAACTTCCGCAGAGACGGAACCTTGATGAACCACCATGGAACCCCCGACGACTTCGTTCGCGAGACCCCATAGGGGGAGACGGTTGCTAGGTCATATGTCGAGCTACCACGACGGCTCTTGCTTTACCACAGCTCGAGGGGTGTGAGCAGCCTACAGAGGTTGTCACGTTCCCTTTTGCAGTGGATTGGTGACATGATATATAGTATATATTCAATATTTATTTTCAAAAGGTGATTTATATTATCATGTATTTTTTTTTTATATAAAATATAAACACATTTGGCAACACAGCAAGTTTCTGGATTTCTCCCTGTAGGTAAAAGTCGAAGATGAATTTCGTTCGTTCGATGATATTTTTAAAAGTTTCAAGTTTGGATTGAGTGCATGAACATAGAAACCGATATCTATTTCTATGTTCATGATTGAGTTTTTTTTAATATCTTTTTGTGTAGCACAGAAAATCATTTCTAACGCTTTCGTAATAGATATACATCCTGGTGTAATTTTTTTTCTTTTTATGTCGTATGTATTTTGCTACTTTAAAATTTGTAAACCTAAAAGTAATTGTCGAGTTTTTAAGCAGAAATTTCATTTTTCGAATACAGTATTTCAAATGTTTTAATAGTTACATTCAGCTTTAAGTTTGAAATATGTAAAATAATTAAAGTAAAGGTCAAGTAAATAATTAATAATGCATAACTAAATATGTATATTGATATATATGTATATTGATGAGATATTTTTTTCTTAAATTATTCAGTGAAACTCGCCTTATAAATGTACACTAATAATTCACATCAAAATCTTAAAATTACAAAGTTTTTTTTCATGTTTAGCCATGCTTAATAACCAAAGCTTGGTTAATACAAAAATTATTTGGTAAAAATACCATGATCGTCACTGATATCAGCAGTATCTAGAATTTTTTCAGAAATACATTTATACTTCCTTCATGAGAAAACATGAAATTAATCATATCAAACAGAACTACATATTAAAATGTGTAAAGAATGATATAAAAATTTAAAAAAACTGAAATTTTACACTTACATCTTAATTGTAAGTTTCATTGTTTACATCGGAAACGATTTGCAGAATTTTGTGCCACCAAATTGCTAAATTTACAATCTCTCTCGCTCTAAAAAAAAAAAACCCTAATAAAAACTCGACCATTACTTTTAAGTTTAAAAAATTTAAAGTAGCAAAATACATACGACATAAAAAGAAAATAAATACGATAAAATGAAAAAATACCTTAATAATAAAGAAATCCCGACTTTCAACAACGCCATCGAACGAACGTAAATTCATCCTAAAGAATCATAGCTTCCTTTCTGGCGTTTCTGAACCGGAACAGCCCTCACCTTATTGGCTGAATTGTAAAAGGCGAAATATGTAGGCACTAACTTCTATTGTGAGTCGTTCAATTTATTAAGAATGGTCGTCCCGAAGATTTTTTTGACGCATTCGTATTGGGCCCGATTTTGTTGAAATTTGACAAAATATGCTTTTGGTTTTAAATATATAGATAGATAAAGTGTAAAATGTATATTCTCATTAACATTTGTTATTGAATTCATTTTGCTTCACAAACAAAAATTGAATGTTTTGATTTATTATTGTTTTCATTATTGGGCGAAGACAATTTCATTTTATACCAGATTGCATCTCCGTTCTTGGGCGTTTCTTATGCAACTCATAATTTGTCACAAAATGGTGATTTAATCCATATGAAAACATATATTTTACGCTTTACTGAATGTTTCATTTCTTAATTGAAACATCAAACTCAGTTTAAAGTTATAGTAAAATGTATATTTACATTAAGATTTGTTATTGAAATCATTTTGCTCCATATGCAGATCTTGAATGTTTTGATTTATTGTTTTCATTATTGGGCGATGATAATTTCATTTCATACCAGATTGCCTCTCCGTTTTTGGGCGATTCTTATGCAACTGATAATTTGTCACAAAATGGTCATTTAATCCCTATGAAAACATATATTTTACACTTTACTGAATGTTTTCATTTTTTAATTGAAATATCAAACTCAGTTTAAAGTTATAGTAAAATGTATATTTACATTAAGATTTGTTATTGAATTCATTTTGCTTCATAAACAAATCTTGAATGTTTTGATTTATTATGATTTTCATTATTGGGAAATGACAATTTCATTTTATACCAGACTAGATGGAACCCGTCAAAACTTGACGGCAAACAACTTGATAGCACCATAAAAATAAATTTCATAGCTGCATTAAAATGTTTGAAATTTTTGCCGAATAATTCAAATAAATAAAAAACCCACCTCAAATTAATGTTAGGTTGGGGACAGGCAATTGGCTGAGTTACACTGGCTCATGCACTCACAGAATTTCTTTCATCTGACACACATATATCGCTGTTGTGCCAGTAAATGGTTTTCCATTTACTGGCACAACAGCGATAAATCATACACAATTGTCATTATAGAACGTCAGTGAATGCAGAATGCATTTATATACACTACACACTTTTCCATCTATTTATCCGATAACCATTTTGTCATTCTAGTGTATCTAAATACAGTATTTGTGATATAGGTCAAAATTAGCACTCTCCAATCAGCGAGTAATGCTGAAAATTGTCGATTGACTTTATTGCCACCTAAAGGTGAAAATAAGCACTTGCCAGTCAACACTCGGCGCTAAAACTTGAAAAACTGGTTATTAAAAATATGCGATTTTCTTTTTTCCGCGTCCGTTCGACAAAATTCATGATTTTTCCTCAACCGATCGATGAAATTAATGATTTTTCCGCATCCGATCGATGAAATTAACGTTTTTTCCGCACCCGATGGACGAAATTTATGATTTTTTTGCGCCTGACTGAAGAAATTTGTGATTTTTATGCACCCACTTAATGAATTCGTGATTTTTATGCGCCGATCGACAATTTTTTTTCTGCACCCGATCGACGAAATTAATGATTTTTATGCATCTGTTTGACGAAATTCGCGATTTATATGCACCCACTTGACGAATTCAGGATTTTTACGTGCCCACTTGACGAATTCGTGATTTTTACGCGCCCATTCTACAAAATTCGTGATTTTTACGCACCTGATCGATAAAATTTGTTTTTTCTGCGCCGATCGACGAAATTAATGATGCACCCACTTGACGAATTCATGATTTTTACGTGCCCGATCAACGAATTTCTTAATTTTTATGCGGCCGTTTGACGAATTTCGTAAATTTTATACGCCTGATAAACGAAACTCACGAATTTTGTAGATTGGGCGCATAAAAATAACGAATTCGTCAATTGGGCATGTAAAAATCATGAATTCCTCAAGTGGACGCATAAAAATTACGAAATTCGTCAAACGGTGCATAAAAATCAAGAATTTCGTCGATTAAGCACGTAGAAATCATGATTTTTGTAGAACGGGCTCGTAAAAAATCACTAATTCGTCAAGTGGGTGTATAAAATTATGAATTCGTCAAGTAGGCGCAAACAATCACGAATTTCTTCAATCGGGTGCATAAAAATAATGAATTTCGTCCATCGAGTGCGGAAAAATCATTAATTTCACCGATCTGGTGCGGAAAAATTATAGCGGTATTGTCTATATAAACCAGCAATTAAACGGTACGGGTGCAGCTAATAATGTTAAAATTGTTAAATATAATTAGACCCTTGTCCTCTCTATTACCGCAAATATAAAAAATAATCTGTTAAATAAAATTTTCTGTATTAATAATCTCTATCATAATAATATATGTCATGTAAAAAAAAAAAAAAAAAAATCTTAAACCCGGCTAATTGTCATGAAGAAAAACGTGCCTGGAAAATATTTCAAACAGGGGGACGTCTGTGTAATTTGTCATGTGCAGGTGGCGCGACATTAGCATGGCTGTACGCTTGATAACTTCAATCTATATTGACACTATTTAGTTAGAAATCCTTATCAATGCATCGCTACTCTGGTTTATTTAATCACTTCTGTGAAGAATCGATGCAACCAACCAACCCAAGAGGAAAAAGCGTATTTTTGATGAGAGTTCTTTGTGGATATTAATTAATATTTCAGTAAATAATTGAAATATTAAAATTCTCATGTTCTGGTGCATCAGGAGAGGGTTTGGACTACCTAATTCTAAATTTTCAGGCTTCTAGGTTGGGCTAGATTTTCCTAGCCATCGCCAGCAGACACACACACACAGAGCAAAACTTTATTTTATTAGTACAGATTATTGTGCTTTTTCTTTATCTTATTTGCAAACAATTCCCATTTTAGTGTCACATTTACCATTTAAGGTGCCAAAACATAGCGACAATTGTATTGTTCACAAATAATACTTTAATCAGTCATGTTTTATGGGTTATTTTACTAAAATCAGAGAAATTCTGAAAAAAAAAAAAAAAAAAAAAAAAAAAAAAAATGAATAATTTACACTATCTTGGTTGCAATCTTGGCTTTTTTTCAAAATGCAATTTTTGAGACCTATCCGAAGAAAAAATTCCAAACAAAAATTTTCATGTTCATTTACACTCCACCCGGGAACACGCCGGTTGCAAAATTATCGCCAAGCTCAGCGATTAATTGGCAAACTATAGACGTTCTCTATATTGGACTTATAGCAATAAGTCTGTATAAAACAAATTGCCAAAATTGCGTAGGTTTCACTGCAAGGAGCCTGATAAAAAAATTAGGCTGATTGACAAACAATTGGTCATTTTTCAACTAGTCTGAAGCTGCGTAGCCTCGTCGCAATAATTCTGATAATTATCATGCTGATAGGGAAACATAAGGCCATTTTTCCAATAAACATAAAGCTTTTTGCGATAAGCCTGTAAAATATCACTCTGATTGAGAAAAGATGGATTATTCTCAAATTAGCCTGGCTCGTTTGAAACAGACTTGTATCTTCGCAAAGAGCCGGATTATACATTGAACGACATTATACATTGAAATGTTCTAAGTATTAACCCGTGAACTTAATACTATAGAGCGAATTCGCCCCTCCCCCCCCCCCACACACACACACCAAAATTTCGAATCGTCTGCGTCTCTAGAAATATGCTTTTATTAATTTGTACTTTCCATCAAGAAAATTAAACATGAAAATAAATATCACAATTCGATTCCTCCTTAAATTTCATGTAGGAATCGTGTGTTATTTCATTATAGCTGTATTGCCAACAAAGTTATACGAAGTTGAAGTTACGGAAATCCAAATCGCCCTAGTGTGGATTTCGGGGACGGAACCGAAGTTTAATACACTAATAATAATAATAAATACTTGATACCTTCTTTATGTTATACAGAAATTTGTGAATACATATCGTCTGTTGTTTTTTATAATATTCTAAGACTGTAAAAATACTTTTCATAAACAATAATTAGATATGTTATTAAGAAGATTGAATCTATCTTTTTCAAGGGCGGTGGTTTATTTTTGGACCACCTAATTTTAATCCCTTAATGCCACATTGGTACCAGAATTTTGGAATTGAAATTATCCTTTTATTAAGTACTTGACGAAAAGATTTTACTTATTTTCAAATAATTTTTTTTTTGTAAAATCTGGTGTCAGTCAATCATTTTAGCATTTTACAAATAGAAGTACTTTGCCCTGAAAGGGTTAAAATGGTATTCTATCGTAAACTATTTACTTTGACACTCCAAGCATTATTGTTAACACCGATTTTGTTTGAATAAGATATTTATTATTTTACGTTGTGTCAGAATGTCAGAAAATGTTCTTTTAAAAGTGTTTTAAATTAGTCTTATATATTTTAATTTTATTAATATGCTTTTTAAGCCTCTTCAGGAGTATGATTTTTCTGTTCCATCGAATACCATGGCAGTGAGTTTTTTTTATTGAGAAAAGGAAAAATTTTTAGAACTTTATTTTACAATATGAAAGCTTATTGATGTTTTGCACCTTAAACGTCTTCTAAAAAATAAACCCTTAATTGGTCGTTACGTTATCGGAAAATAATACTTTATTCCTCATACGTAAAGTATGAAAACGTATATATACGGGCGCACTACTTGGGTCACACATTGTAAAAACTTTTGGTCAACAATTACGGTACATACACTGTTAAAAATTTTCGTTTATTGACAGGTTGTCTTCCGTGCATTTTAATCAGAAAGCTTCCATTTTGTTAGAAAAATGGAATCTATCCCGTATATCTGTTGCTACCCAGCTAGAAAAAGTTTGCAAAGAAAGTGCACAAAATCCGAGCGAATTTGGCACCTCAACTTATGCATAAAAACTGCAAACTCAATTGTGCACAAAAAGTGCATAAACTGTATCCTTAAATTGTACACTTTATGGACTTTTAAGATTACAGAGTTTCAAATACGGAATTATTAATGTAAAAATCTATCATCCAATGGGATTACAGTATTTTTGATCGCCACACTCCTTCGCGTCTGTATCGCGCCATTTATGGACTACAAAGACGGAACATTCCTCAAAAAACGGAAACATTCCGGCAACTCTGCTGATAGTCCTTTTTCCGTAAATTGACGGAATTTTTTTGACAGTGTGCTGTTAAAAATAATCTGAAATTCACGGGTTTTTTTCCTGAATTTCACAGAAAAAGTCCCTTTTCATGACAAAAGGGCATTTTCAGTTAAAAGCAGAAAATTTCTTCATATTTCCTGAAAACAAAGGAACGGACGGAGAAAAAAGCAACCAACGCACAGTGGGGCGTTTGGATGATCTAGGTGGACAAAATTCATTTTTCCGATTATCTCGGAATTTAACAAGACCGCGTATACTGGTAGCTGAATGTCTCTTTTGTCGAGTTCCGTACGAGTTTTGTCGAAAAAACCCGATGTGTCGATTAACTACGACCGTAAATAAGGCAGTTGATTTGAGAGACTTTCAACAGTTGCATTATTTTTCTGTAAGTTCGAAAGCAAGTCGTGACTTTTCTGTTTTATTTGAAAGCAGGAGTTTACTGGACATATGTCACATGTTTGTCACACGATTTAACCTATTGTTGATTGAAAATAAGCGCCATCTTGTTTTCCAACTTCATCTTGACTTTTAATACAGTATTGAGCATTATTAAGCAATAAGCATTTTTTAAAATCAAAGTGCCATTCCTAAAGTATTGAAAACTTAAGACAGCTCCTGCGAAAGTTTGCGAATCATTAAGTTATATTAACTTGAAGTGTGCGTCTGAGTGTTTAATTCAAATCTTGCAAGTCAATTTTCACCACTTTTAACTATCCAATTTAGCTGAAACTTTGAATACATGTGTAATTTCAAAGACAATACAATATTATAATTTAAAAAATAATAATAATATAAGTAATAATATAATAATAATAATAATAATAATAATAGTAATAATAATAATAATAATAATAATAATATAAATAATTAAATAAGTCAAATATTTATCACTGTTTGGTTATTTTATTACTGATACATTCGAAAAACCAGCAAAACCTAATTAAACTTCAACGCAATAATTTTGTCCACCTAGATCCTCAAAACGTCCCACTGTGCAACGGAGATATTCCGTTATCTGCTGCATGTTTATTTTCAATGTTTCAAAAACTGACATGTTGCTGCACAGAAAAACTAAAAATTCAATAAATTAAAATTTCAAGTTTATTTAAAACAACAACAAAAAAATAGTGCTTTCGAATTTAAAAAAGCAAAAAATTAATTTTTTCCATTCTTTTAATATTATTTGCAATTCATTTTTTAGAGTTATAAAAAAGTATTCGCACTTAAAATATATTCTAAACAAACAGATTAATATATATATAAAATAGCTAAATTAAGTGAAAAAAAATCGATACTATTTAAAAAAGCAACAAACAAAAATAATGCTTTCGAATTAAACTCATTCCTTTAAAATTATTCGCAATTTATTTTTTAAAGTTATAAAAAACACTCACACTGAAAATATATTCTAAACGAACACATTTAAAAAAACACATAATAGTTGATTAAAAATCGATTTTCGCAAAAAAGCAAAAAAATATATCGAATTTAATTCGAAATATAATATTTATATTTTACAGCTAACAATCAAATTATGAATATATATAATTCATGTTTTTATCCTCTATTAATACTATAGTTTTCATCCATCATTTCATTACGAAATATCCCCGCATTTAACTTCAAAATTATCAGTTTTCTAAACCCCAAATTGTTTAAGTCCCAAGCTGCGATTTGAAGACATCCCGTATCATCGTTTCCTACTCTTACTCTAGCAAGGACCCGCTGGTCTTACGCTAAAGCACTCGGCTCAAGCCACGAACGTCCCCAGTTCAATCCTCAGGTCTGGCAGAAAATGTTCTTGCATTATATCAAATATTAAATACTCCCGTAATAATCAATAGATGGCAGCACAAATAGAGATGACATTTTTTAAAACCGAGTTTATTTATAACGGAAACTTGCCGATTTTTCAAAAGGAATTTTCCCTGCCTTTAACTTTCAAAACGGAAAATGTACTAACGGAACGGGAAAAGTCCGGCAACTTTGCTGCCAGAGTTTTACCGTGAATTAACGGATTTATTTTTAACAGTGTATACTTGCAACTTTGTGACCAGTATATATACCGTAATTTAACTGGACGGTATATGTACCATAAAATATTTAAAGTATATGTACCGGCTGCACTCCCCACTCTCCTCAGGCTTGCACGCATTACGTAACAAGAGAAAGAGCATCACTTCAGGGGTTGCCGTACACCGAGGCGGGGCTACCGTACACCGAGGCGGGCTACCGTAAAATAATTATTTTACGGTATAAATAGCGTTTTTTTACTGAAAAACAATCATTTAACGGTATAAATACCGTTTATAATCGAAATGGCAGATATACGGTTTATCTACGCTTAATATACCTTAGAAGTACGGTACTCATACCGTAAAGAGTGAAAACGGTACAAGTACCTTTAATTTACGGTACATCTACTGAAATTTTACGAATTTTTTTTACAGTGCAGAAAAAAAAAATTCCTTACATTATACGGGTGTAATACTGAAAAGGTTAACTCATGTAAATTTTTATTTTCATACTTTTTATTTAAAATACTGATTAATATTTTAACATGCTTTTTTCTTTTTCAGCACACCGACGGGAATACATTCTACGAGGATCTGGAGATAATTACCGGTAATTCTTTTCAAGTTCTTTTTATCATTTACATTTGGAAAAGTAGATTTATTTTAAAACAAATTCTTTTTAAATAACATTCAATGTTTACCTTAAAAATGGCACCTAATTTCATAATTGGAATTAATGTAATTCCAAGGAAAAAAAATATTCGACGTGGGCCCCGATTATTGAAAATTCACTGCTTTGATTTACGTTTGATTTAAAATGCGAAATGGTGAATTATTATTATATTTTTTTTTATTGCTGTGTTTTTTCTTTATGATATACAATAGAAAAAAAAATTATTTAATCTACCGATACAGGATTTGTAAATTGTTTTAGCAACGTATAATTATAATTTCATTAACATTATTAAACTGTTAAATGATAAAAGAAAATGTTTAAAAATAAGTACACTTTTTATTTATTTATATTTTCTACTTTTTACTGTTTAAAATATTACGTACTTGTAGTTTCTGAGCCAGTTGGTTTATTTTTGTTAGGGTGATTTGGCTCATCATGAATCCCTTGTTTTTGTAACTCATCACCAGCATTATCAATAAGGATTATTTGGTGATTTATCACCTGTGGTCGTCAAGCGAAAAATTCTCTAAAGTAAACGTATTAACTTCCAATTATGTTTTAAATGTATTTAAATTTTACATCGTCGAAAACACATGTGTGTACATAGTTTTTCAAATTGTTTTCTATCAGGAAGTGAGTAAGAAATCGATTAAAAAATTCCATTTTTCTATACAAAAAACAAGTAATGTAAAAAAAAAATTAAAGTCAATTGCTACTTAGGTCAAAAAGAATTTTTTTCCAGCGATCTACACGCTTAGCCACTGACGGTATTTATTCCTAAATTTATATCCTGCTAAATATCTTATGTAAGAGAATTTTTTTCTCCCATATAAAACTAAAATTAATTAATTTAATTTAATTAATGAATTAATATTTGAAAAAAAATGTATTAACATCAAGTGTCAACCACTACAAGTTTAAAAATATGTATTTGAACTTGAGTGGATGAATAAAAAGTATTTTATTAACGAATGAAAATTTGAACAAGATAAATAAATATATTGAGAGTGTGAACTAATAGCAGGAATTGAATGAAAAAAAGAAAAGTTAAATCAATTCCGGAATCCAGTATTCCGGTTTATTTTTAATTGCGAAGTGAAATAAGATTGTCTAAATTAGCGATAGGTAAAAGCGTATGAGGATCAATAACATCAGTAGGAATATGTCTTGAGATTTAAAAGGCGTCTTTAAATGAGCTGCTGATTTCGAAAGTCTATTAAAAAATGAGTTTAAAGCTAAATCTTGTTACAAACTGACATCCAATTTATGTTTTTAAACAATTTACAAATAAATATATTTTAATATCAGTATAAATTTGTTGATGAATGTTATTTCAAAAGAATCGATTTTTAAAATGAGGCAAGTCCACATTGAATAGAATTATTTTTTAAGTTGCATAATATTAACAAGCATGATGAGAATTTAGTAGCTCTTACTACATTTGTGGTGAATTGGCAACATGGGTAAAAAAACATTGTTTTATCATAATTTATAATTATACGCCTACAACTTATTGTTGAATTTTTTTCTAATTTTTTCCCATTTTTTCTATGAAATTTATTTTTTCTTTTATTGTAAATTTTCTAAATAAGAATGAAATATTAAAATAAAAGAAAAATCAATAAAAGTATTCAAATTTGTTATTATAATTATGTTCTATTGAAAAATTCCTAATAATAAAATATTCATAATACATACTTAATTGATATGCAAAACCCTAGGTATAAAAGACAAGAAAGAAAAATCATGCGTCAAGCATAGATTATGTAACACTTTCCAACGCTTCCAAAATAATTTTACGAATCATACTCTTTAATAAGCTAAAAGATAACATCTAAGTAATCCGAATACTTTTATTCAGCCCTGTATAGGATCTATAGATTTGTATATATACTACATAGGATGCTAAATTTTAGTTCAGTTAGGAAACACGTAGCACAGTTTAAAATTCTCAGTCTGGAGTTAAATAATACGGAAATGTGTATTCCCGAACTTTTGTGCTTCCCTGTATAGGATCTACAGAATTTATACACACCACATAATATACAAAAAGCGATTTAAAATTAAAATCGCATTCAGTAACTTAAAACGCACTTGCAGGAATTATTGTTAACATACAGTAGAGAATTCTTTTGTGTGTTCCTGTAAATGAACGATGACTGCTATACACACAATATTCTGTAGTAAGTCTCTTATAATGAACCTTATATAAATTTCAATGCGTTTAAAATAGTGAAACATTATTTAAATAAACCGCAGACGATTTTTCTCCATAGACGTAATGTAACGGAATTCTTTTGACTGTCCCTGTAAAGTAAGTATAAGTGCTATGCACACCCTATTCCATATTAAGCTTCTTCTAATGCACCTTAGTGATATATATAAATTTCAATGCGTTTAAAATAGTGAAACATTATTTAAGTAAACCGCAAATGATTTTTCCCCATAGACCGCAATGTAACGGAATTCTTTTGAGTGTCCCTGTAAAAAAACTATAAGTGATACACACTTCCGTTGAAATAGGGAACATGCTATAGATAACGATTATAACATATAAAAATTGCAGGGCAATCCGAGCATATTTACGGGAGTTAGAGCACGGCCAGACGGCCAGACGGCAGACGGCCAGACAAACCGAAGTCATAAACACTTTTCAACTAGGTTGGAAAGTGTTAAAAAATGATACCATAGCAACCAAAGAGGTGATTTCATCCAAACGAGTAAGAACATCTTCAGTTTTATCTTCTGATGCAGCTTTCTAAAAATAAATAAATAAATAAATAAATGAAAATAAGAACATTCCATATTAGAAAGCAGTTTTCAACAACCTAAAAAATACATACTCAATATGTATAAACAACTATGGTAGTGTGTTCTAATGAGTTATTTAGTACACAAAACCAATGGATATGCAATTACATTTTTTACATTCTTCTATTTTTAAAAGAGGTAAGTATTGGATTCTTGAAAAATTTCGACCTCCGGTTCTCGACGGATTTATACGTTTAAGAAGGTCCTGAACGAGAGTTGACTGTTTTTAGAAAATGTCTGTCTGTATGTATGTGACAAAAAGTTTTGTGGGTGCTCTTCCTCAAGAAATAATGCACGAAATTTAATAAAATTTTAGATTCTGTTAGACGTTAATACAATTAGGTTCTGATTAGTTTTTGTGTATATCGTCCAACATGTGGCGGTGCCATGATGCATTTTTCACAATCTCTGCAATAGCTCTATCTCAAGCGCTAATGTACGGATTTTCATCAAACTTCAGATTCAGTTAGACGTTGACATAAGTTGTTGCTGATTACGTTTTGATGTAAATCGCCCAACAGATGGAGCATCTATGCTGAATTTTTCAGCATATACATTATTTTAGCGGTAGTCGTATCTCAAGAACTAATACACGAAATTTCATCAAACTTAATAATCTGTTAGAACTTGACATAGTTTGGTGCTGATTATGTTTTTGTGTAAATCATAACAGTTGCGCTGCTACGTTGAATTTTTTATTCTAAACTGCATAATTAAAAAAAATACGCTGTATGAATTTTGCGCAGAAAGTTTTAGGATTAACACATCCGACTATTTTCAGAAATAACATGAAGGGATTTACCGTATAATATTTTTTTTATTATTATTCGCAATTCTTCGCTCGCTTTTCCAGCAATGCTCTCGCATGTGTTTGCGACCTGCGCATTACTATACTACTTTCTTGTTTTCAGCCTTGACAATGTTTTTCTCTGTTTACTTAATTCTGGATGATTGTCATTACACATTTCGTATCTTATGCAAAATTTTAATTAATATCTATGGTAAATGTACTGCATGCTTAGTCTGAAGTGTTTTCGTTTATTCAAGAAAGTGTTGCTAGGTGTTCAGATTTTCAGGGGCTTCAAGACCTCTCCCGTGAAACCGCTGCACGTGACGCTGAAAGTCTCGCTTTTTCATGATGAATAAGTTCCTTTCAACTTCTTTTAGTTCTATGCTATAGACGGGATGTGTTGCACATGACTTCACACCTTCAGCAGAATCTAACATCGCTTCATATCTGGCGCCTAAATATAATGCGCTTGTGAAGCTTTCTCAACAGGTTCCTCTGCATGTAAGTCTTGCTCTAGTAACAGCTATATCATTACAATTACTAGTGTCCAGTTACCTCACGCTGGCATATTCAGCGCCCCTCATCAACCATTAATAATTCGCTTAATATTTTCTCTCGTCCAGCACTTCGTTCAAAATTAAAACAAATTTTATGTTTTGTAATGGACTTATCTAACAATTAGTTCTTTCTTTGGTACATAAAGGAATATTCCCGTTTTCTATTATTATTTTCTTATCGGCCTTAGTTATGGCCTCTCACCTTAAACGGTCACCAATTTGGTATTACTATCGCCCCTTGTCGTGTTTATGGCGATCTGGTCTATGACCATGAGTATGTAACATCTTTATGTATATTTCATATGTTTACAGTCGTCCATTGCTCGCGTTTTTTTTTACGGCGCGGCGGCTCGAGTCTATGGACTCATTACAGTACTTTTCCAGATCTTAATAAATGTGTCTGGGGAGTGGACATCTATGCTCTACAGACGGGGTTTCCACATCTGAGCAGTTCCCCTTAGGCAGTGAAAGCATGGTGATTTAGGTTTTTCAAATCTAACAACTGTAGACAAACTGTTTTAGATGTGAAGTACAGTTCATTTTAATAGCGGGAAATGTGAAAAAAATAATTCACTTTTTCTGTTATTAAAATTAACCGTACTTCACCTCTAAAACAGTTACAGAAAGAAAGTAGTCGGATGTGCCAATCCCAAAACTTTCTTCTATCTCACACAAGTTTCCCATACACTAATAAAAAGAATCAGCAACCAATTTATATCAAGGTCATGGTACTGCATCTAAAGTTTTATTAAATTCCGTGCATTAGTTCTTGAGATAAGACTATTATTAAAATCATGTAAATCCTGAAAAATGCAGCATAGCAGCGTCACCTGTTGGGAGATTTAGACCAAAACCTAACCAACAATAACTTAAGACAACGTCTAACTGAATCTGAAGTTTAATAAAAATCCGTACCATTAGTTCTTGAGATACAGTTATCGTGATAGTAGTGAAACAAGTAGCATAGCAGCGCCACCTTTTGGGCTATTTACACCTAAACGTAATCAGCATCTAATTAAATCATGGTCCAACAGAATCGGAAGTTTTATGAAATTCTGTGCTCTTGGGCTATAGCTATCGTAAAAATAATGAAAAAAGTGGTATGGCAGCGCCACCTGTTGGGATATCTGCACCAAAATATAATCAGCGTCTATTTATGTCTAGGTTTAACTGAATTTGAAGTTTGATGAAAATAACTGCATTAGTTCTTGAGATAGACCTATTATGAAAATCTCAAAACATGCAGCATAGCAGCGGCACCTATCGAGCGATTTTCACCAACAACTAATCAGCAGCAATTTAAGTTAGGGACTAACTGAATATAAAGTTTTATCATATTTCGTGCATTAGTTCTTGAGATAGAGCGCCCACAAAATTTTTGTCACATACAGACAGACAGACAGAGTCACAGACAGACATTTTCTAAAAACAGTCAAATCGAGTTCAGGACCTTCTAAAACGTATTAATCCGTCAAAAACCGAAAGTCGAAAATTTTCATGAATCCAATACTTTCTTCTTGTAAAGATAGAAGAAAGTAAAAAGGAATGTATGGATACACAGAATAAATAGAACAGGCTTCACTGATGTCCAAGCCTACCACTTACACAAGGGTATACAGTAATAATTATATTTAAGGTAAAGTAATATTTAAATCACACAAGATAAAGATAGTTGGTACACTTTTGTATACATTTTCTGCATTAACTGTTTTTTTTTCACATTTTATTAGGGAAATAATAAAAAAAAAAATCGTTGTTTTGAATGTTGTTTTTGTTATTGAATTTCGCAAGCTATTATTATTTGTATGTTGTTGCAGGATCGTAATTGTTTTTAAAATAAAACAATTCTCGGAGAAAGTGTTAATACGGCTCTTACAAGGAAGGTCTCCATAAGCGCATACACAAAAAATTTGAAAAAATTACAGAATGTTTTCCTCATGGTGATATATACGTCTACAAAAAAAATTCTGCGGAACCTCGATATAACGTTCGTAAAAATATTATGAAAATTTCGTTTATTTGGCGACTTATCACCGGTTGGCGACGGAATATTTTTTTTTTTAAATACGGTTTTATGACATACTCTTTAAGGAAAAACGTTTTCATGCTGAACTTGTTTATGTAAGTTTAACTTGCATAATAAATAAATTTGTATTACTATAATTTTGTGTACACATTTATATGTACATATAATGATATTTAAAGATCGTAATTTACGATTTAAAACAAAATTTAAATATTGATTAAAATTGTTTCAATCTCAAAAATAAGCCTGATTCTGAACATTGTCAATTCAAGGAAAAATTATTGTTGCTATGGAAACAACGACTTCTTCGAGATGGAAATGTATAATGAATGCGTTTGTCGTTTGTCATAGGGCTTTTCTTTTTAAAATACGTTTAAAAACTATATAACAGGTGCAGCCGTTTAAATTAGACAAATCGTGGAATGGGGGATAAAAGAATAGCAAAATTTCATTCAATCGGTAATAAATAGAGAAAAAAAGTGAATGATTTATTTCATCTGATTTAAAAAATATTCAAAAATAATATTACTGCAAACGTACAGAGAGTTGAAAATGTTGAACGCAAAATGCATTACGATTCTGAATGGCTATGGTATCGTGAACCCTAGAATTAACCCATTCGTATATATATATTTTTTAAGCTAATGAATTACAAATGAATTACCATTAGGAGTTCCAAACTTTAAACCTAAATAATTCCTAAATTATTATTTGACCAAATGCCGTTTGATATCCGAAGTTAAATTTTACCAAAATAACCAAACATGCTGTCAGAATTGAATGTTCGTATTGAAAAGTTCAGAGATCTATAAATATTTTTGTATGAAGACGCTTATTTTTTAAAAACATAAATTTAAAGAAGACACAATTTCTTGCAAAACAGCTGTTTACGTTTTCTGCTGTTTGATGACAAAAATGTATAATGTGTTTCTTTTTTTAATTTTTGGCCGACTGCGCATTTTAATAAAATAAACTTTAATAATGGACAGGAATTCTAACAGTGAAGAGCATATTTTTCTATAAGCGTGCTTTTGTATGGCGTTTTCGAACTCTAGTATCTCTGTTCGAAAGTAACGATTGCAGATAAAATTTAGAGGAGATAAACCTCCCTTCGACGTATTCCTCAAATAAATAGTCTTTAAATTTATGAAAAAGCTGTGCATTTTTTTTTAAATATTTTTGTTCTAATTTTAGAATTTATTACAAAAAGTTATTTTTGATGTATCTATGTTAATTTACACCCTTAACTCTCGCGCCCGTAATATTCACGGGCTGTATAGGATACGTTTTAAAAATTCAGATTGATTGATTCCCACCAGTTTATTCAAACAGTGCAATTGGCTTTATTCTCTCATTCTTTTATCTGATATTAAATAAGGTGAATATTTCTACTTCAAAAATTGGGTGCAATCAAACAATCTGAATTAAAAAAAATAGCCTACACTTATCGGGTCTGACCGTTAAGGAGTTAATAAAAAATAACTGCACGTTTTCCCTATGTTTTATAGTATTTTCCATTTTTAAGATTATTTTTGTGTTGTTTTGATCGCCATCTTGAATACCGCACACTTTCGCGTAGTGTCTCTTGCAGTGTCGCAAATCCAAGAGAAAAAAATACGAAAATGTGCCAATTTGGCGATTTTTTTAAATATTGGCGGAACGTAAATTTTCACTGAATATAAGACAAGATGTGAAAGAGATATATATAAAATTATTTAAGCTGAATTGTAAATAATAAGCAAAATAAATTAAAATGTTTTTCACTCATTAAATTTGAAATACAAAAAGAAAAATGTTTTAATAAGAAATAAGATATTTATCCATTATTCCTTTGACCGCTTTCCATAGAAAAAAAAAAACTATCGCCAAACTATAACGACAATGCCAATAAACAAATAAAAGAAAGTTGCCAATAAAATCTCAAAAAAAAATCTGAGAAGCCCGTCTGAATAAAGCGTCAACTTTAAGAAAAAAATGTGCAAAATATTAATGCAGGGTGTACCGTAAAATAATCTAAACTAACATAAGCTTAATTACTAATGGAGAACTAAGAGTTCTTTCTATTCACTTTTTAATTTACCTTACGTACAAAACACACACACCACACAACAAACATATTTACATGAAAAGGTAATTTCTTAGAGTCTTTTGGAGCAAGGTGCCCCACACACTTTGCGGTGCTAAACTTAAGCGACCGATTTCGCTCGTCTCAAAAACACGTCTCAAACGGGGCGCTTCTTCGATTCATGTTCTCTGAGTTTTTAATTGGATGACCACGTGGTATATCTAGGGTCTTATTAACAAGGTTTATTTCTGAATTGTCACCAATCCACTTTGGCACGGAAAATAAGTATCTCGTTAAAATTGTTTATTACATTAATCGCATCGATTTGCTAATTAATTGTTATCTCGTTAAAATTTTCTTACAGGGAAAATTTTCCTAACTATGGTGCAAAACATAATTAATCCAGGAGTCAATGTTTATTCAAAACAAAGCAACCTAATCCAATTTTAAAAATTCTTCCAAAAATAAAAAAAAACATTTATATCTGAAAGTACTCCAATACAATGGGAGGGATTCAGCATTTACAAAATAAACACAATACAATTTTAACAATAATTATATAATAATATGATATATGCATTTCCATAAACATAACAATCCAGTAATTTCGTCAAAGGACTTCCTTTTAATATAATCAGTATTAAAAGTAAACATCACAAGTATTTTAAATAAGAATTCTATTTCACAAAATTACATATTTTAACAACAATAATTTCTATTTAAGGATACTTAATTTAAAGAATTTTAACACCATAATAAAACAAATACACTTAAATTATTATTATTTAATTATATATTCTTATTTATTATTATAATAATCTAATTCTCATCCTCAAACACTGCTCTACTTAAACTATCAGCATTTTGGTGCTTTTTTCCTGCTCTATGCTCAATTTTAAAATCGTACGGTTGTAATGCTCCAACGCATTACAACCGTATGCTGCGCTTCAACGCAGGTTGTTCCAACGCATAAGCTTTGGATTAGAACTCGCATGAGTTTGTAAAAATCGCAATGGGTGTGATCTGTAATAATTCTAAATCTTTGACCGTCTAAATAAAAGTGTAGTCTTTATACTGCGAAAACAATACCTGCACATTCTCTCTCGGTTGTGCTATAACGCTGTTCTACAAGGGTGAATTTCCTACTCAAATATAAGATAGGATGTTCTTCTCCTGCCTCATTCTCCTGGCTCAATACTGCTCCAATTCCGCAGAGCGAAGCGTCTACTTGGACTATGAATTCACGGTGAAAATCCGGCGCATACAAAACTGGCTTTTCCGTTAGTTTCTCTTTCAGGGTCCGAAATGCGCTTTCACACGCAGGGGTCCATTTGACCTTGCCTCGCTTCGTTTTCCCTTTGAATGCGTCGGTTAAGGGGGCTGCTATTACGGAAAAGTTTCTTATATATCGTTGAGAATACAGAACTAAGAGAGATCTTAATACCGAATTTATTAAGAAATTCTGTCGTTAAAGCTGAGGTAAAGGACTTGCCCTGGTCGCACTGAAGTATACTGGGAAATTCTGTGCGACTGAATATATTCAGCAGCGCATTAGTCACTCTAATAGATGTGAGATCCACAAGCGGAAGTGCTTCAGGATATTTTGATGTCATGCATACGGCCGTTAAAATATATCGATTTCCATCAGCGGTCAGTGGTAAAGGTCCACATGCGTCGATATTTATTTTACTGAAAACTTCCTGAATTACCGGAACAAGTTTTAATGGAGCTTTCTTTTTCTCGTTTGCCCGACCCGCTCTTTGACAAACATCGCAACTCCGCACAAATTCATCCATTTCTTTATAGCAGTTAGGTCAATAAAAATACCGAATTAGTTTATCTTTGGATTTCATGCCGCCTAAGTGTACTGAAGTGCCTTCTTGACACACTGTTTTTATTTTCTGCCATAACACTTTCGGAATAACTAGTAATCTCGTAACGTTTCCAAATCGATCCTCGCGATTTCTAACTAGTAACCCGTTTATAACCGAATAAGTTTTTGCTATGTTGTCAGTGTTCTTCTCGTCCACTCGTTGTAACACAATTCCTTTAACTCTGCGTTCCTCACTTTCCGTTGAATCACGAAGTCCCGATTCTTCCTGATTCGCTACGTTCAACTCACTGGGGTTTTCGATATCCTGAGCTAACCGTTCGAGTTCCTCTGTTTCTTCTTTTAAGCGCCTAGTAATCGCTCGCGTTTGGACTCAATTTACCTGCCCAGTTGGCAAAAATTCATACCCCGTTCTCTCTGTTATCATTGCGGCAGTTTTATTTCCTAAAATGTATCGGTTTTGGTTTAAATGATTTCCGCAAACAGCGGCTTTCGTACAAATTTTCCCGAATTCTCCCTCTATCTCTACATGCGCTAAAGGTAAACAAATTAGCTCCAGACTAAGCGGTTGTTGAACCCAAATTTTCTCTCCACAATTATCTTGCGGATCAATGAATTTTCTACATATCAAATCAAGGGTCGCTTCAGTATCTCTGAGAATTCCTATCTTTTGGTTATTAACAACCCCAGGAAATGTATAGGAGTCTAGTAAATCGTTCTTTGGTACCTCTTGCAAATTACTTACGGAACCTAAAGGTTTTTTTCTGCAACTTCGGGCAGGATGAGCGGAAATGTGATTCCGATACACACAGAAAACATTTCAAATTTACTCTTTTTTCAAAGGCCCTTTCTCGATTTATCGGTCCGTACGGTATTTGCATTCGAAGGTGGGGAGAACCGCGGTTGAGTTTCTCGGGGTCTCTCTTGAGCGTATAGGCGCGCTTTTTCCACCCTAACATCTCTAATATCCTTGGCCTTCTGAGTCGAGGCCCGTACACTCTCGTACCCATCCAATAGGTCAACTATCTCGGCTTCCGTTTTCAACAGCGGCCATTTATCTATAAAGTGCTCGCGCACTTCAAACTTTGCTCGCCTTTGATTTGGTCGACTACCAACAGATCTTTTAATTGCTCGAAATTCGTTATGGATAGGCCCACCCAACCATTCCTCTAGATAATTTCTTATTTCAAAGCCAAAGTCCTGCCAGTTTAAAGCCGGTAATTTCTGGTGATTCACAAATTTCTGACGAAAGCTTTCTGGATTTAATTTAAATTTTTTTAGTAAAATACCCTTAATATTATCCTAATCCTCAGATTCAGTTTCTGGTTGTCTGGCAATGATTGAAATTATATCCACTGGTAAAAGGCCGATTAAATGTGAGACCCAATTTTCCTTCGGTATCCCAACTCGTTTAGCTTGGCGTTCAAACAAAACCAAGTACAGACTAATGTCGGTTCTTTAGGGGTTAAATTAACGGTATTAATTTCTTTAAATTGTGATCAGGGGAACGCGAATTAACATTTGTTGAACTTGCCGCAGCCTGGGGCAGACCTTTCTCGATTCTGAGTTTTTCAAGTTCAAAATTTAACTGCATCCCTTTTTCCTTTAATTCCTTCTTTTGAAGAAATTTTTCTCTGCGAACGACTTCCTCAACCTCTTGCGTCTCTTTACGCAATGCGTCCTCGCGCGCTATGACTTCTAACCGTGCCTGTTTATTTTCCTTTCTGTCTAACTCTTCCTGCGCGGCTAACAATATGGTCTCATAAACCGTTTGCACGTACGCCTCGTCGTAATCTTCGGACTCCAAAATTAAATGTTTCAGCTGGCTTCGAGTTTCGTTCCCTGCACGAACAATTTCCAACTCGTCAACCAACTGTACCAAATTTTCCTTTTTTCCTTTCCCGAGGAATGCCATTCTAAACCTTTTTTTCTCTACCCGAAAACAATTTCTTTAGAAAAAATATAAATATATCATATATATATACACTCTAAAAAAATCACAGACAATATAATTGCTGACTCACTCCCAAATACCCGCAGCACTTTTCAAATTTCTGAATTCCTAGATTAATTTGATTTTGACTTACCCCTTCTGATGAGTGATAAAATCCACTGGCACATAAATCTTCAGCCCTTTCATGGCTCACAAAACACTTTTGGCAAATTAATTGCCCACCGCACTTTTCACACTGTGCGTAACACTGAACCGATAATCCAAAACTCTCTTTTCTTCTTATTATTTCCACTGGAACTGAATCCTTCCTTCTTTTTTTCGTTCCGTTAACGAGGGGTCGAAAATGTCTTTCTTCTGCAAGATAGCTTAGCCTATCCGCAATTATCAACAGCGCTAACGGAGGAAACAACTTTACATCCTCTTTATTTCCTGTTGGGGGAAAAGCACCTCAGGTACCGTTACTTCTGTCAAACGGGGGGGACAGGACAATGACCTCCGAACTTGCTTCGTCTTTCTTCCTTTCAAAATCCGTAACTGTCCACTAGAAAATATCGGAACTTCTGGTTTTTTTCTTCTTCTTAAAATCCGTAAAATGTCCTCTACAAATCGGAGCTTCCGTTTTTTTATTCTTAAAGAAAATGTCCAAACAGCAAGATTCTTTTCTTTTCACGAATGTCCAGGATAATTCTTTTATCTCCAAACAAATGCTTCATTCAGCACTTTTCTCCAAAAAAAAATCTCTTGTTTTTTTTTTCGTGGGTCTTCTTAGCTAATGTCTAGCTAATTTCTTCGCTGGCGCGATTATACTTCACTCATAAAACGAATGCTCGCTTCTTCTTTCAGTTCCATGTGTGTGTGTGTGTATTTCCCTCAAAAAACTTTCTTAACCAAACTCACTCGTACATCCCACTTCTGACACCAAACTGTACCGTAATATAATCTAAACTGACATAAGCTTAATTACTAATGGAGAACTAAGAGTTCTTTCCATTCACTTTTTATTTTACGTTACGTACAAAACACACACACCACACAACAAACATATTTACATGAAAAGGTAATTTCTTAGAGTCTTTTGGAGCAAGGTGCCCCACACACTTTGCGGTGCTAAACTTAAGCGACCAACTTCGCTCGTCTCAAAAACACATCTCAAACGGTTCAGGTTCTTCGATTCATGTTCTTTGAGTTTTTAATTGGATGACCACGTGGTATATCTAGGGTCTTATTAACAAGGTTTATTTCTGAACTGTCACCAATCCACTTTGGCACGGAAAATAAGTATCTCGTTAAAATTGTTTATATCGTCCAGCTGGATTTTGTGAGATTTCCAGTGGGCATCTGGGCATCGGCAGATGCAAATAAGAATGTTAACTAGCACTTAAGAAGCCATCTGTTTTAAGCAACGTTACAAGGGGTCTGTCCAGACTTTTCTTGAAGGGTCCTGTTTTGTGAAATTGTGAACAGCTGTTTAACATTTGTGAAACATCTATTCATAGTTTTGTGAATTTGAAATGATCGTTATATTCAGGTTCTTGTTTATACATTTTCATGAAGATGTAAAATACACATGTTTTTTTTATATGTAAAAGTGACAGTCAGATTTTACTTTTAAATGATTAAATGTGTGAAAGATTCAACTTGGAGAGGGAAACGTTTGTGAAAGGTCTATTTTTAAGACAAAGAATCTTGTGAAGTGTCCTGTTTTGAGGTGAAACATATTGTGAAGGGTTTATTTCGCAGAAAAGACGGTGTGCGGTGCTGAATTGGAAGTCCCATTACATTAGTTACCGCGATGGAACGGCAGCCTATTCAATCACGGAAAATCCTACCGAAAAAAATTAAAAGCTAAATTCGGCAAGTTTAAGACGCCGACCAGTGGGTTCGGGCACCCGGAGCGTTTAATATGTCAGACGATCACAGTAGCTCCAAGCTTATTCATTGCTGTCCAGGTATCCTTTACCTAACTGTAAAATTCCATTACAATCGGTGTGTAACACTGTAAGTAATTACTACGATAATGGTGAGTATTTTTAATCCTATGTGTTGATACTCTTTTTAATTATAAAGTACAAGGAAAAAATATCCTATTTATTTTCTATATATTTTTTAAGAGTCGCATTTGATTATATTTCCTCTATTCTATATAAATCTAAAATGTAATTCATATATCCTATAACCACATCAGCAACCCAAAATTAAAGGATATTTCAAATCTGTCTCCAAATTTTCCATTTTAATCTGTTGAAGGGCGGTGGGATATAATATATCGGATAAAGCGGATAAAACTAGCCTACACCGCCAGACGCCCACGGGGGTAGCCGGAGTCACGATAACGACCATCGCGCCCAAGCTTCTGAAGGGCTTATAACGCACCAGGGGCTTTGTCTCGCCCCGGTGCTGCGATCGGCCTGTCGCCGCTCCCCACTGCGGACCCCCAGGTCATTTTACGAAGGTCGATGACATAGGTGGTCTCGGCAGTAACCCCACGTCTCGGAGGAAACTTCCGCAGGGACGAAACCTTGATGAACCGCCATGGAACCCCCGACGACTTCGTTCGCGAAACCCCATAGGGGGAGTCGGTCGCTAGGTCATATGTCGAGCTACCACAACGGCTCTTGCTTTACCACAACTCGAGGGGTGTGAGAAACCTATTGAGGTAGTCACGTTCCCTCTTGCAGTGGATCCTGAAAGGGAAAGGATTAGTACAACAAAATATGAACTCTAAAACTCCAACAACAACATAATACCAACTTTGACTAGAATGTTTAAAGCATTTCAAACTTCAACAACAAACTTCAACAACAACAACTTTTATCAAAACCACTGTGACTAGCCCATTTTATCACATAAACATGCCGGCTTATGAGACGAATCTCAAGCCTGCGTACGTATTGCACCATTACCTCTACCTCTATGTCCTGAGCCGCGGGGACCGCGGGCATTTCGTAGTGCGTTCAAGTGTGGGCGTGGAAGAGCTCGGTGATTGCGGCCTGCTCTTTGGCGACCAAGGTTTCGATCTAGTGTACGCATGAGGATGCGTTGAATAATCAACCGGACCCCCTTTCTTGCGTAGCCACACAGGCAGAGATCGCTTGGCGTTCGCGTCCGAAAGTCACGAGGAAAGTACTTTTTCCGCACAGACTTCCAGAGCTCGCACCGAAATAGCACGTGGCTAATATCGCACACCTCAACTCCACAAAAACATGTAGAGTCGTGGTGAAAGAAGCGAGCCTGATGATCGCCAAAGGTGCCGCGTCCCGTGAAGATCTGATTAATGAAGAAATCGCCCTGCAGTCGGCGAGTGCCGACGCGTGGGAAAGACTCATATGTCCTGCGGCCGGTCCCAGATTGGTCCCATCTCTCTTGCCACTTGGACAAGGCACGTCCGAAGAGGTCTTTTTTCACTTGGCGGCGCGTGACTGGAATCACTACGTCGACAGACTACCGAGTAGTGGCTTCTTTTGCCAATATGTCCGCCCTTTCGTTAAAGACGTGACCAACATGGGCCCGGACCCAGTGTATATGAATCTCAATTCCTGCGGATTTAATCAAGTCCCTAATCTCGGCAATGGCCTTGTGCTGAGGCACAAGTCCGTGAAGCGCTTGGAGAGCCGATCTCGAATCTGAAAAGATGTCGAGTTCCCCGAGACCTCTCCTGTGGGCATGGGTGATTGCTTCTTTGATCGCTTGGACCTCCGCCGCAAACACTTCCGCGCCGTCGGAGAGACGGAACTGGCTCTCCGCAACAACTTGGTTCTCTGACACAGCGAGGAACGCGCAGCCTACTGTCGCGTTCTCTTGCTTGGATCCGTCCGTGTACGAACACGTAGTCCGCGGAGCCAAATCCGCGGTCCAACGGACTCTCCAGAGATCCTCAAGTCTGGGAGTGGGCCTACAGAGGTTGACCGACTCGGAGTGATAAAGCGGATAAGTGGGATTTAATATATTACACTTAATTTTAATCCCCAAATGCCACGATGATATCAGAATTTTGGAATAAATGTTTTATTTTACTTATTATGAAAAATATTTGCTCGTAAATCCTGGTGTCATTCAATCATTTCAAGATTTAGCAACAAAAGTACTTTCCTTTGCTATGACATTTACCAGAAAATGTAACAAAAAAAATATTATTTTTCTTAAATATTGTTTTTAATTACCATGCCTTTGACATGTCTTCATAATTTATTTAAACAATATGCACAATTAATTGTTTTTTTTAGGTGAAGAAACTTTTGTGCACCGCCCCTCCAACATAAGATTAGATGGTCCAGGCTTAAGGTGGACCACACCGGGTAAGTTTTTTCCTAATGACTTAGTTTCATATCTGAAAATTTTCTGTTTTTAGGTGCGTTCGTAATTATATAAATACGTAGTACATCGTATAATACGTAGTCATCGCCTGGTCCATCCGCATATAACAACGCAAAATCTACTCAAACGAATAGTTTGAAATTTAATACATGTAATAGTTGCAGAATTTTATTGAGTCATTTTAAATTTTATGAAAATCGAATCCAAACTTAAAAAGATATTAATAAAAATATTTATTAAATAATTTGATTTTTTTAAAAATCGGTATTTCCTTGTTATAGCAGCTTCCGAGGTTTAATCGTCAAGCGACCGAGATGTATCGCTAAGTTATCTCACATGTATGACGTTATAATCATGTATCACGTATATGACATTTTATAACCTCTATGACCAAGTTATAGTCTCATTCTTCATTCTATTAAATCCTTTTGTGGATTTTTAATGCATTTTTCCTTTAGCGCTGCTTGTCCCCAATGGGACCTTGTGCCATTAAACCCTTAAACCTCTTATTAAATTGATCCCATAGGATTATATGGGATTTCCTCCTCAATTTATCAATTATTACTGTAACTTTTTGAGATTTCACGATATTTCACTGGTCTTTTTATATGAGTTGCCCTATAGTATTGACTGTCATATCATGACGACAAATCTTTGCTGTAGTTCGCGCAGGCGCAGTTAAAATTTATTTCATACACATACCTATATCTCTTCAAATATTCAACATATTAATATTTTAATTCCAGTATACTATTTCTATGATTTTTGTCAAATTTTTGGAAAGCGGTGTTAAATTCGGTTAAAAACTCTGCATGCTATTAAAAAAAAAAAAAAAAAAAAAAATTGAATTTTTCACAGAAACGTTAACATTTTCTCGAATATACATGCTTACACAAACGCACACAAATGTTGAACAGGACTTACATAGTCATTTGCTACAGAGATAGATCATTTTAAACATCTTCTGTTACTTGGGTGATCTAAAATATTATTTTGCTATTAAAATTATTATCGCCCCCCCCAACCCTAATTGTCCTCGCGACAAAACCTTCACTGAAAAACATGAAGTCAAGCATGTACTTTACATCCTCAAAGTTCAAGTGAATTTCCTCACGAGTTTCAGTAGATATTCCACGAAACGTCTGAAATTGGTCACTGCTCCTTAATTTCTGGACATCAGTGTATAATTGCTGTAGAAAAAATAAATAATCTATTTTTTTTTCGTTTTTGCTTGCTGACTGGTCTTAACTTTTTTCCTTCCATCATTAAAGGATCGCTGTCTAGGTTTAACATCCAGATAGCAGAGGATGTGGTGCCCACTATAGCTATGCGAATTTTCCACAAAAACAGCGAGGCTGTCTATGATGTGAATTTTGAAAGGAATGCAGGCGGACTCTCCGCTTTCTTCATCGTCCATGAACCTGGGGATTACGAATTGGTTGTAATTATCAATTCGATCTGCCTGCCTGTATTCAATGTCATTGCAGAAGGTAAGTCATAAGTTTCTGTTAAATAAATCTTATTTATTTTACTTCTTTATTTTACTGTAAAAAGTATTTATTGTATAGGAAACCAGGGTCGAAAATCTATTTATTTAGTCAAAATTACAGGACGTGCCACTTCAATCCGATGTCGTGTTTTTGCTCATAACTTATACAGTAGTGAAGATATTTTAACAAAATTTGCAAGAGACTAATCTTTGTATGAATTGTAAGCATATTCTGAGGATTTCGTTAAAATATATTCACAATTAGCTAACCCGCCCAGCGTTGCCCGGGCCCGAGATAATCACAATCTCAGAGAAAGGCGTTAACCCCCCTTACCCGCAAATATAATGAATAATTTATTCAAGAGAACCACCGTCACGTACATTAACGCGATCATTAAAAAAAGAATGACATTTTTATGATAATTAAAACATAACGAAGACCTTACGCTAAAATAGCCGACAGATGACACCCTTCCCGACCTCAATTTTAAAACTATATCTTAATTAGTTACCTAAATATTTGTTCATTAGTAAAATTTGGCAATTATTTCCTTTCATTTTCGCAAACTAAATGAGAGGGATCGGACACAGAAACAGATCTCTTTGTAGTTCAGTTTTTAATGAAAGGCGATCCCTGTCTGAAAATTTCTGGGATCGTTTTCACTGGCGCCGGCAGATTTTTGGCAGTTTTTTTGCGTAAATTAAAAAAAATTACCAACCGAATTTTTCAAAAATCACATAGTCAGATACAGAATATTTTTTTACATATGCTCAGAAATTTTCAAATTGATATCTCAATTAGTTTTCTTAAAATTCGCTAATTAATAAAATAATTTCGAATTTGTTCATTTCCGCTCGCAAATCCAACGCGCCAGCCCGTTTCATTCGCCATTTTGTTTTAAAAGTTGACATTTTAGAAGCGATGGTTAATGAGAATCTAATTAATATCTAGGCTAATTATCAAAATATTAAAATTCTGAGGATCAGGTGCACATGGCCAGACCTTGGACTATCCACATCTAAATTTCCAGACTTCTGTGGGCTAGATTTTGCTAGCCATCGCCAACAAACACACACACACACACACACACAGACAGACACACACACACAGACAGACACACACACAGAGCGAAACTTTCTTTTATTAGTATAGATTGTTAAAGTTAAGAATGAAAACGCGACTTCGGATTGGAGTGGGACGTCCTGTAATTTTGACTAAATAAACCCTGGTTTTTGACTATATAAATGGATATCCGACCCTGGTTTCCTATACCAAAATTGTTTGTTACAGTGTCCTGTACCAATCTTTAAAATTTGTACCATGAATTTAGGAAAACCCTGTATATCAGTTTCAATATGTTTGAAGTGTGTTAAAATTATTAAAATACACTGCAAACGATTTTTTTTTATCACTGACCGTAATGTTACGGAAATCTTTTGAGTGTCCCTGTAAATGAACTATGAATGCTACGCGCTTCATTTTCGATACCAAACATGTCATAGTAAGCCTGCATGTCATATGTAAATTGAATGGCAATCCGGGTATATTTACTCACTGACAGACAGAAAAACCGAATTCATAAACACTTTTCAACTTTCTTGGAAAGTGTTAAAAATGATCTTGTAAATAAACAAGAACGAAAAATAATACGTCAAGCACAGATTGTGTAACACTTTCCAACAGTTCCAAAATAATTTTGAAAATCTTTACCGTAATGTGTAAGATGATATCTAACTAAACAATTTTGAAAAACGCATAACATATTTAAAAATCCAATTTCAGGAATTACCAACAATATTTGGAAAATTATCCTGATACTTTTATTCAGCCCTGTATATGATCTATAGATTTGTATATATATTATATAGGATGGTAAATTTTAGTTTAGTTGGGAAACACGTAGCACACATTAAAATTCTCCTTCTGGAGTTTCTGTCCATAAACGGAAATGTGTTCGCGAACTTTTGTGCTGCCCTGTATAGGATCTACAGAATTTATACACACGAAGTAACAGACAAAAAGTGAGTTCAATTTAAAATCTCGTTAAGCAACTTAAAACGCATTTCCAGGAATTATTGTTAACAGACAGTAGCGAATTCTTTTGTGTGTCCCTGTAAATGAACGATGACTGCTATACACACAGTATTCTGTAGTAAGCCTCTTGTAATGCACCTTAATGTTATATATAAATTTCAATGCGTTTAAAATAGTGAAAAATTATTTAATTGAACCGCAAACGATTTTTCTCCATAGACGTAATGTAACGGAATTCTTTTGACTGTCCCTGTAAAGTAACTATAAGTGCTATGCACACCATATTCCATATTAAGCTTCTTGTAATGCACCTTTGTGATATATATCAATTACAATGTATTTGAAATTGTGTAACATCATTAAAATAAACCGCAAATGGTTTTTTCCCCATAGACCGTAATGTAACGGAATTCTTTTGAGTATCCCTGTAAAAAAACTATAACTGCTACGCACTTCAGTTGAAATAGGGAACATGCTATAGATAACGACAATAACATATAAAAATTGCAGGGCAATCCGAGCATATTTACGGGAGTTAGAGCACGGACAGACGGCAGATGACCAGACAAACCGAAGTCATAAACACTTTTCAACTAGGTTGGAAATGGTTAAAAAGGGCACTTCAGTATAACAAATCTAAAACACAATTTATTAATTTTGTAAGCATGACAAATGAAATTTTGAATT
Source organism: Maratus michaelseni (assembly GCA_963931845.1). Classification (NCBI taxonomy): domain Eukaryota; kingdom Metazoa; phylum Arthropoda; class Arachnida; order Araneae; family Salticidae; genus Maratus; species Maratus michaelseni. The sequence continues at coordinate 81,375,022 of OZ007599.1, read as the reverse complement.
CTAATTATCTAAATAGTTTAAAAAAGAATTACATAATTCGTCTTTTGTTTTCAAAGAAGAGTTGATTTAGTTTTTATGATACACATTGTGTTGAGGACTGTAATATAAGTATAGGGGAGAGGGACAAGGAAAAGCCACATAATCGGATAATTATTAATGTCCGTGAACGTCTGTGTGTGTGTGAGTGAGTGAGTGTGTGCGTCTGTGCATTCCCGGTCTGTACACGCAAAGGCTCCGGGACGAATCGACGCACTGAAGGCGGACGCGGACCGAAAAATTCGGAAAAAAGGCGCGGATATCAAGTTTGGGCCGGGTCGGGAGTCCGACCCGGACCCGGGGAGTTATTAATCGACGAAACAGTTTTAATTACGGACCGAAACCGAACTTGAAAAAGAATCGAAAAAAATTTCCGTTTTGATAATCGCAGACAAATTGTCGCTTTTTAACGCATCATCGAATAAAAAAATCGATCCGAAAATCGGGGTACACACGCGGCCGATTTTTGTCGTTCCAAAATGTCAAATTTTTTGAAATTCGGACCGTAACTTTTCTTTATTTCGGACAAAAACTGACCAGACATCCAACATCGACCCCAGACGGGAAAAAGGTTGCCGTAAAGAATGCCGGGTCGACACATCCGAGATCAAATCGCCCCATTCCTTTTTGAAACAAGTGGAAATAATGACTCTACATTCACGAAAATTTGCTAACACGTGTATAAAAAAATCGCGAATTCAACAAAAAAAATTCGTAAAAATCGACCAGTAATTTTTAAAGATATCAATTAAAACTCATTAATGACACGGCAAATGAATTTATTTCTATTCCAAAGAGACAGCTGCTTTTTTATTTCAACATTCAACCCAGACAAAAAGTCATTTCTGAAAGAGATAAAATAGTCACGTGACTTTCAACTGCGTTTTTTCAGAGGGGGGGCCCCATCTCCGAATCTAAGGGGCGCAGTAATTCCAAACTTTCACAGGGCGACGCAAAATTTTTTCTGCTTTCAGAATATCTAAAAATTATTCTCATATCATCATTAGGAGCCGATATATTATTTTATTGTATAATTAATCATCGTTATTTGTATAATTAAAGCAAAAGAAAGATTTCTATGACAGTGCCGGCTAGATATTAGGATTTTAAGAAGTAGGCCGCAGCTAAAAACTGCATTATTATTTTAAGATTTAGTATTTTAAGTTTTTGTTTTAGAGTGGCAACCAGATATTATTATAGGGAAAAGCGGGCTTCGCCCGTTATCGATTTTTTTTTTTTTTTAGTTTTAAGTTTTTCTACTGCTCACTGTCTTTGAACTAGAACTCAGGTAGTCTACATAAGTTGTTTGAGGAAAAGCAGTGTCATCGCCAACCCCCCCCCCCCCCCGCCCCCCGCTTTTTTCTTTTAACTTTTCAGAGGGGGGCCCAATCTCAGAATCTAAGGGGCGCAGTAATTCCTAACTTTTACAGGACGACGCAAAATTGATTCTGCTTTCAGAATATCTAAAAATTATTCTCATACCTCAATTACGGGCCGATATATTATTAAATTGTATAATTTATCAACATTCGTATAATTAACGCAAAAGAAAGATTTCCATCACAGCGCCCGCTATATATTACGATTTTAAGAAGTAGGCCGCGTCCAAAAACTGCATGACGAGTATTTTACGTTTTTCTTTTAGAGTCGCAATCAGATATTATGATAAGGAAAAGCGGGCTTCGCCCGTTATCGAATCGGGACGGTTGCTGTAATTAAGACATATTTGTACATTTGTATTATTTTTGAGGAAACCAATTCCATTTCAACAAATTTAACATTTTTAAACGTTTGATTGTTTATATGTATAGAAAAATTACCACTATTTTCGATTAGTAAAAAGCGGGCTTCGCCCGTTATCGAATCCGGACGGTTTATGTAATTAAGAGATCAGATTTTTTTTCCGGCAGTCTAATTTCGTTGTTTAAGGAAAAGCAGTGTCCTCGCCCCCCCCCCCTCAAGTTTTTTTATCTTAACTGTGGTCCGTTTCTATAACTCAGAAACTATGTTACGAATTTCCCCCAAACTGATTCCAAACATCAGAATTAAAGTAATAAGGACCCTCTATAACATTCGTATAGAACACATTGCGCCCCCTGGTGGTGGAAGGTGTAATCAAATGATTTTTCAGCCAACTCGGGTTCTATGGGTCACATTTCGACGCGGTTTGGCTCAATTGACTCGACATCGATAGAGGATACTAGAGCTTATCGGTTTTAGTTCGTTTTTCGCCACCAGGGGGCGTTTTATTATCTCTGTTTCTATGGCCCGGATTACGACGGGGTATGGCTCATTTGACTCGACATCGAAAGCCTCAACGATTTCAGTTATGATCGTATAAACAGTTTGCGCCACCTGGTGGTGGAAGGTGAAACTAACGTATACTGCAGAGCGAAAGGGGTTGCCGGTCTCTCGGTCGGGGAGAATGCAGGGTGGCCGCGGAGCAAATTAAGCCCGAAACCGCAGTAGGGGTTTTTAAACCGACCCGGATCTACGGAAGTCGGGGGGCCAGAATTTCGGAAATCGGACAGACAGATTCAGGAGAGCATTTGCTTTCATAAATTCGCAAAATCATTTCAGTACGACAGTTAGAACCGAAAAAATCCTTTAAAAATCGATCGATAAAAAATAATTTTTCATTTCTTTTCGCACGCAGCTGGTGGAGACAGCAAAACATCGGCGGACATATGTCTGGAACGACCAGAAGAGGATTTTCAAGAGGCGAAGCGCAAATTCTTTTACCGCGGGTCACGTGATTTTCAACTGGGTTTTTTCAGAGAGGGGCCCCATCTCCGAATCTAAGGGGCGCAGTAATTCCAAACTTTGACAGGGCGACGCAAAATGGATTCTGCTTTCAGAATATCTAAAAATTATTCTCATATCTGCATTACGAGCCGATATATTATTTTATTGCATAATTAATTATCGTTATTTGTATAATTAAAGCAAAAGAAAGATTTCTATTACAGTGCCGGCTAGATATTATGATTTTAAGGAGTAGGCCGCGTCTAAAAACTGCATTACCAGTATTTTAAGTTTTTGTTTTAGAGTGGCAACCAGATATTATGATAGGGAAAAGCGGGCTTCGCCCGTTATCTATTTCTTTTTTTCCGTTTTAAGTTTTTCTACAGCTCACTCACTGTCTTTGAACTAGAACTCAGGTAGTCTAAATAAGTTGTTTGAGGAAAAGCAGTGTCATCGCCCCCACCCCCCCACCCCGCTTTCCGGATTTTTTCTTTTCACTGTGGTCCGTTTCTATAACTAAGAAACTATGTTACGGATTTCCACCAAACTGATTCCAAACATCATAATTAAAGTAATAAGGACCCTCTATAACATTTTTAAAAGTTTTTGAGTTTATACCACTCTTTTCGAATAATAATATCAGATTTTATAGTTTGATTTCACATTATCTCGAGTTCTACGAGTCCAATCGGAACGCGGTTTGACTCATTCGACTCGATATCGATAGAGGATACTAGAGTTTATCGGTTTTAGTTCGTTTTTCACCACCAGGGGGCGTTTTATTATCTCTGTTTCTATGGCCCGGATTACGACGGGGTATGACTCATTTGACTCGATATCGAAAGCCTTAACGATTTCAGTTATGATCGTATAAACAGTTTGCGCCACCTGGTGGTGGAAGGTGGAACTAACATATACTGCAGCACGTGCGCAGCACGACTGCTATACGGTGCCGCAGGCAGCGGGGACCCGAGCCGGAGGTTCGTTCAGTTAGAGTTTTACCCTCTATAACATTTTAAAAAGTTTCTGAGTTTATACCACTCTTTTCGAATAATAATATCAGATTTTATATTTGTATTTCACAATATCTCGAGTTCTACGAGTCCAATCGGAACGCGGTTTGGCTCATTCGACTCGATATCGATAGCGCTTATATATTTCAGTTCCAAGTTTCACCACCAGGGGGCACATCCAGAAATCGGGTTCTACGGGCCCGATTATGACGGGGTTTGGCTCTTTCGACTGGATTTCGACAGCTTTACAGATTTCGGTCATGTTCGTATAGAACACATTGCGCCCCCTGGTGATGGAAGGTGTAATTAAAGGATTTTTCAGCCAACTCGGGTTCTATGGATCACATCACGACGTGGTTTGTCACAATTGACTCGACATCGATAGAGGATATTAGAGCTTATCGGTTTTTTTCACCACCAGGGGGCGTTTTATTATCTCTGTTTCTATGGTCCGGATTACGACGGGGTATGGCTCATTGGACTCGACATCAAAAGCCTTAACGATATTAGATATGATCGTATAATCAGTTTGCACCACCTGGTGGTGGAAGGTGAAACTAACATATACTGCAGCGCGTGCGCAGCACGACTGCTATACGGTGCCGCAGGCAGCGGGTACCCGAGCCGGAGTTTCGTTCAGTTAGAGGTTTATACTATTCGATGTGCAATTTAAGTGATTATCCGGTGCGTGCGTCGCACGACCGGTATACGGTGCTGAAGGCAGCGGGGACCAGGGTCGGAGGTTCGTTCCGTTAGAGGTTTGTACTATTCAATGTGCAAATTAAGGGATTAACCGGTGCGTGTGTAGCACGACCGGTATACGGTGCCTAAATCAGCGGGGACCCGGGTCGGAGGTTCGTTCAGTTCGAGGTTTATCTTATTCGAAGTTTTACAAGATTCGAGGCACCGATGTAAATTAGGGGCCCGCTAGCGGGCGAAGCCAGCTAGTAGAATTTATAATGAATAAAATGTTCGTAAAAAGTCATAAAATTATGTATATTTGTTATTCCAAAAAGCTGATCTGTAAAAAAGTATACAATAACAAGATAAAATGAAGAATTAATATGAAAATTGTCTTTTTAAAATTATATATATTTTTTTGTAAATAAAAATTTTGTCTTTTTAACACTTTACAACATTGTTAAAAAGTGTTTATGAATTCGGTTTGTCTGTCTGTCTTTCCATGCTGTAACTCGCGTAAATATATTTGGATAGTCATGCAATTTGTATATGTTATTGAGGTTTACTATAGCATGTTCCGTATTGAAAATGAAGTGTGTAGCCCTTATACTTTTTTACAGGGACACTCAAAATAATGCTGTTATATTATGGTCTATGGGGGAAAATCCTTTGCAGTGCACTTTAATGATATTACACTACTTTTATATATTGAAATTGATATACATCACTAAAATACGCTACAGGATGTTACTATCGAACATGGTACGTCCAGCACTTATAATTAGTTTATAGGTAAACTCAAAAGAATACCATTACATTATGGTTTAATGTGGAAATTCGTTTGCGGCGCATTTTAATCATATTAAATTATTACAAATATAAATGAAATTGATATCAATTTCTGGGATGCACTAAGACATGCTTTCTGTAGAATATAGACCCGCATAGCATGCATAGTCGCAGTGACGTCACTGTGACGACGTCTTCTGTTTCCTTCATGATTTTTGTGATAATTTATAATCTGATGTATGTAAATTATTTTTCAAATGTAAGTCTTGTTGAAAGCTTTAAATTATATTTCGAATTTTATTTTAATTTAGAAAATCCGAACTACATATTGAGCCTTAGGACCGTAATCGATATATTGAGTAGGCGGGTCCAAGAACTTAATGCATCAAATTATGCATACAGGACCCGCTGCCAACGTATTGAAGAAGAAGCTGCAGAATTAAGGGTATATTCATTTCTCTTTAATATTTTTGTATTCAATAATGAAATAATTTAAGTTAATGTACAGTAGAAATTATAAAATGATTATTATTATTATTTAGTACTTTAATTTGTAAACAGTAACTTTATGTTGTATTTAGACGTTAAATTAACATTTCTCCTGTCTTTTTTTAAAAAAACAGGCTCGCAACGCAGAAGTCATCCAAGACATCGGACATCCTTTGTCCGATGCTGATGATGAGAATGACGATGACGGGTCAAATAATGGTCCTGACGGCTCTCATGCGTAAGTTTTTTTAATTAATTTTATTTAATCAATTAAATTTTTATGAGTGGAAAAAAATAATTTTCACTTTTAAGTAAAATGTCGAATTTTTATTTAAAAAATAAAAATAAAAATATATATTTAATAATTCTTAAAAAGTACACTGGTGTGCAAAACTTAAGCAACAAACACAAAATGCTAATTTCTGAACACGTGAGTACTCAAAAGGAAATTCTATAAAGAGCAAGTGTAGAAAAGAGGTACTACCCTAATAGCACTGCCAGTCGATGTGAAGTCTCCTTGCCGTCGCACATGGTTAGAAGTGTCATAATCGCTACGGTGAATCAAATATGGGATATTTGACTGTCTCATTATTACTCTCAAATGATTGTTAACAATGAAAAGTCACTGTGGCTGTCGCTTTGTGATGTGCCACCAAGTGACATTACAATGAAGTCACCTTTTGATTCTCAAGTCACTGTCAGTTGAAGACTGAACTTTGAAATCATTGTGAGCATTGCATTGTGATGAATCGCCAAATAATATCACAATGAAGTCGCATGGTGACTTTCCGGTGATCGACACTCTATTGTGAAGTCATCATTGCACTCCTTTGTAAAAAGTCACCAGATGATTTCATTTTCTGTCCTTTGGGAACTCGTCACAGAACAGCTATCATGATGACTTTACAATGGAGTGTCAAAATAACAGTCACATGAGAGTCACAAGATGACTTCATCGTTAAGTCACCTGGTGACTCGTCAAAAAGCAGCAGTCATGGTGACTGTTCAGTGGAGGGACCAAATGAGAGTAAAAATGAGACGAATGAAAGATATAACATTTCTGTTCATTGTAGTGACTGTGACAATTTTGACCATTTGTGATGTCAAAAGGACTTTGATGACATGGACTGTCTGTGCTGTTAGGGTAGTACCTATTTTCCAAACTTGCTGTTTATAGAATTTCCTTTTGAGTACTCACGTGTTCAGAAATTAGCATTTTGTGTTTGTTGCTTAAGTTTTGCACACTAGCCTAATTTTTACTGCTTTTAGACGTTGTATCCGTATTGTTTTTAAAATTTTGTAATTCATACTTTTTAAAAATGTGTTACTTGTTCTTAATTATCAATTTTGTGTTTTATTATACATGCAAAATCTGTTTCATTTTAAACATTACTATCATTTATATTTTTATAGGGATGGAATTGTCTTTCCTCAAGATGAATACGAAAATCTTGATGAAGAGGAGGTTGAAGATGAAATGACCAGCAGTGTATATGATGATTTAAGTTCACCCCCAGAGTTTAACACCCCCGAAAGAGCTCTAATAGACAGTAAGCTCAGATTCATTTCTATCTTTTTAACATATTTTTAGAGTAAGGTGAACGGAGGTTCCATTCTATTTATTTAGGGGGTAGGATACCTTTGACCACGTCGAAAAAGCAAAAAATACCACTATGGTCCAAGCTTCAAAACTGGTGTAATAAGTCAAAAATAAAAATCAAACTTAATTTAAATATAAAGCTCATATATAAATTTATATTAATATATATATACATATGTATACTGCGCGCAAGAAGTGTTATGTTTTTTCTCTTATTATCATATATATTTTTAAACTTATCATTTCAATATTATTTATGAATTTACAAGTAAATATATTTTTTTAAATATAAATTTAAATATGAGCTTTATATTCAAATGAAGTTTGACTTTTATTTTTGACTTATTACAGAAGTTTTGAAGCTTGGAGCATAGTGATATTTTTTTGTTTTTCGACGTGTTCAAAGGTATACTACCCCCTTTAGAACAGAAATTTTTTTAATATTAATTTATAAATTTATTATAGTACTTATTTATATCAAAGTCATTGAAGGCCATTTTTCGTAGTCTCTCATTTTTAACAACTTCAAACATAGTTGAAAAGTGTTTATGAATTAGGTTTGTCTGTCTGCAGTCTTCCCGTGCTTTAACCAACGTAAATGTACCCGGATTGTCATACAATTGATATATCTTATTGAGGTTTACTATGACATGTTCAGCATTGAAAATAAAGTGTGGGACATTTACAGTTCATTTACAGGGACACTCAAAATACACCCGTTATATTACGGTCTGTGGAGGGAAATTGTTTGCGGCGTACTTTAATGATGTTACACTATTTCAAACATACTGAAATTTATAAGAATCCCTGAGGTGTCTACAAGAGGCTTACTATGGAATAATTTGCGCGTAGCATTAATAGTTCATTTACACACAAGAATTCGGTTACCATACTGCCTATTAACAATAATTACTGGGAGTGAATTTTCAGTTATTGTACGCGTTTGTAAATTTAACTAACTTTTAGCTATTGCTCGGTATGTATAAATTCTCATTATAGATCATATACAGTTAAGCCAAAAGATCTCGCTTACATTTCCGTTTACTGACGGAAATGGTCGAAGAGAAATTTTTAATTGTGCTATGCGTTCCCGAACTAAACTAATTTTTAGCGTACTACTTAGTATATATACAAAGAATCAACAATCATACAAGAATCATAAAATAATTCGTATAATTTTCAAACTATTGCTGGTAATTCTTGAAATTTTGCTGCTGAGTTACGGATTTTCTAAATCGTGTCTGGGAACTTACCGCCGGTGGTTATAAAATCCCGTTCACCGGGTACATTACAGTATTAAAAGGAATGACAAACAGAAAATTTAAAACAAGAATAAAAGAACATATGGAAGATATCAACTACAGATTTGGCCAAACTACATAGAATAGAGCCTTTGCATATTGATTTCAAGAATAGTAAAATAATTTTTCCATCAAGAGTTTATTTCTCAACCATTATTTGTGAATCAATAGAAATATACACTCATGTTTGTGAGAATGACAACATCATGAAGGAATTGTCAGAAATTAATGAAATTTATTCCACATATTACTGATAGAGGTACAATTAAACGATCAAATTTACCAGATAAAAATACAAAAAGAACGTCAGAAATTAGAACTTTGTGTGTCCGCCATGATGAGCTATGAGAGCGTGTACACGTCATGGCATTGAATCATACAGATTCTGAATCTAATCCTGGGGAATAGAATTCCAGATGGCTTCGGCTTGAAGCCAAAGTTCAGTCTTACTGTGTGCCTCACCATCTGTAAGAGTGAGTCACCGACCAATGAAATCCCAGACATGCTCGATGGGAGACATATCCGGGGAATAAGCAGTGCATGGAAGAAGCGAATCCTGTTGTACATTAAAGAAGGCTTGTGAAGTCTGAGAAACATGTACACGGGCAGTATCCTACTGAAATGCATCGAAGAAGGGGGGGACTGCTAGTTCCACATTTGCTCTTATGTAATGATCATTGTTGAGGTTGCCCGCGATTTGCACTAGATGGGATCGACAATTATACCCAATAGCCCCCCACACCATGATGCCAGGCGTTTGTGCGGTATGACGCTGGATAACACTGTGGGAGTCGACGTTCCTCTCTGTAACGTCTGACGCCTAACGGCTAACGTCTAACGTCTTCCATCATTGTACTCCAGATTGTCGCGAGATTCATCGAAAAAAGATCTTGCCACTGGACACGCCACGCGCTCTGTTGCTGAGCCCATTGAAGTCGGAGGCGTCTGTGATTCAGCGAGAGGTAAATCCTGCGTAGAAGAAAACGAACTGTGGTGCTAGAAAACAAAACACATGTAGCTGTGATCCAGTGTTATGCTAACACACGAGAGAACGTTGTACGGTCGTCACAGCCATACGGATGAGGTGTCTGTCGTCCGGTGCCGTTGTGCTGTTTGTTTCTTCGCTGCTAGGTTTTCAACTTGTTTGGTTCTCCTCTGTCCATTTCTTTCAAACACGCATCACTGTTGTGGCATTACACTGCGTGCGAGCTGCGATTTCTTGATACGTTAATCCACCTTCTCGCATACCGACGATGCGGCCTCTTATAAATTCCGTTAGTTGTTGGTATGGCTTCTTCCGCTTTTGACGAGGCATATTGACCGCCAATGAAACTTTACCGCAAAGGAACAGAAACGGATTTCAACGCATCTTTACAGTTATTTATATACCTGGAACAAGCGACTGATAAGGAACCGGCTTCCATTCCACGCAGTCACTTTGTAATTCTAATCATTTGCATGTCTTATCTCAATTTAAATTTCCTGTAAGTTTGGTTCAATTTGCATAATTCCTTCATGGAGTTGCAATTTTCACAAACATGAGTGTATTTGCTAAACGTGAACATATGCAATGAATCAGGCTCTTTTGAATTACCTAAAATTTGCCATGAGATAATTTACAAATTTAAAAAGCAATAAATAAAGTTAAATATTTCACTTTTACAGTTTGGCCATTTTAAATATTTGCTTGCAATTATACATGTAACCTCGTGATTTGTGTTTATCTTTTTCAAAAACTTTGCGAAAATAGTTTATTTATGATTTTCGATCTTGACGAAGTGGCTGTTTGAGCGCATGATATATATCATCCTTATTTTAAAATATATTTTTAAGCCTTTTTGTGTAACGATTTTATCATTTTAAACATTAATTACATCTTTAGTTTAAAGTTAACAAATGATTTATTATATTATTTGAAAAAAGTGTTCAGTATTGTTTTTTTTTTAGATCCATAAGAAAACACTTAAGGTATGTGTCTACCCCCAAATTGGTGTTTTTGCAAAAAATTTGTATTTATTTTTTTATATTTTAAATTAAAGTTAACATTTAGGATTCCAAAAATTATTTACTTTTTGTTCAGTGGTAGCTAGAAGCAAAATTCTATCGCAAATTACGGAACTGAAGTTTGTAAAAGTGACAGTGCCTAAAAAGGTTTTTAAGATATTGAAATGAAATTTTGTCACAAGGTTTTGCTCATTTATTGGTATGTTATGAAGCAAAATATAGCTTGTAAGTATTTATTTAATAATTTAAGAGCTATTTTTGAAGAAAAATATACAGGGTTATTACAAATGAATCATCGGGTTTTGATACGTTACTATGTGCGAACTAGGAAACGTATATGTTTTCAGGACAACTCAAACGAGAGGGCGTTAACTACAGTTTCGCGCTGCGTATGTGTCATGCGCGTGTGATTGCCATTGTTGCTGCACGAAAGTCATATTCAAAATGACGACTGGACAGCAGAAAGCAACTGGAAAACAATATCAACAGTTTCATTTAGCAACAGGATGGAGCCCCATCACACTGGCACAAAGAGGTTCGTGGCTACCTTAATCGACAACACCCACAACGATGAACTGGTCGATGTGGCCGGGAAGGCAAGACACTGTTTTCATGGCCGCCCAGGTCGCCCGACCTAGGTATTTTAGATTAGCCCGAACTGGGAACTTTTCGTCGTGTAACTTCTTCGTTTGGGGATATGTTAAAGACTTCGTTTACGTACCAACGTTACCTTCCAATTTGGCTGAGATGCGGAACCGCATCACGACTGCATTCGCGACCATCGACGCGACCATGCCGAGTAATGTGTGGAGCGAACTGAACTAACGCCTTGACATCTGCCATATCACCAAAGGAGCACATATTGAACATCTATCGTATGGACGTCAATCTTGTATACTTTCGGTTTATTTTCATGTATAACTCATTGTTGTAACCCAATTATATTCCTAAATAAACGCTTCGGAAACCCAATGATTCTTTTGTAATATCCCTGTATAATATAAAAAAAACTATGTTCTGTATACAAAATTTGGTGTATGTTAGTAAATTTAAGGTGTATTGCAAGTCTTTTGCTTCATAGCACAGGTAAAAGCTTTAAAAATATATTGTTGTAAAAAGATTTTTTTTAATTTATTGATTAGTTTTATTCTCTGTTTTAACTAAAAACACACGTGTTTCAGGAAAATTTCATATTTTTAATTTCATATTATTAATTTCATATTTAATTTATTATACTTATTTCATATTTTTAATATTTTTCATATAAAAATGTTCATATTATTAATTTATTATTTAATTCATTATTATTAAATTATTATAATTATTTCCTATTTAAAATTTCATATTCTGTATACAAAACAACACGTCATCGAGTTCGCGGCTGCAATTCCAGGTATAGAAAGAACTCGATTAGCATATTAAAATGGAACTGGTTTGCCAAGTCATATCTTGATGGAAACCACCTGTATATAAAATTTTGTGGTTGATTGGTACGTCGCAATTGAGTTTTCTAATGAAATTCCTGCATCAGATAGCATGTTTATGTGGAAACTGGTTAGATCGGAAAAGAGATAAAAGGATGCAAGAATTTCATTATAATAGGAAAATCCAGTTCTATCTATTCCTGGAACTGTAGCCATGATGTCGATGATTTGTTGTTTTGTGCAGCCGCAGCTCAAACTGAATTTATTATCTAAACGAGCAGGGAAGACCGAGCTATGATCGGTCAAAATTAAATTTGAGTTCAAATATCATGACTCATGACCAAAATGACCCACTTATTGAATTTTCTCGATATGTGACTTAGCCCAACAGTCTTCTCATGCCCGAAAACCATAGGATGCAAAATTTATTGTAAATAGTCTGAGCCGTTTTTAAGATAAAATAGTTTGACCCACTATGACACATGACCAAAATGACCCAGTAATTGAATTTTCTCGAACATGTGACCTAGCCCAACAGTCTTCTCATGCCCGAAAACCATAGGATGTAAAACTTAGTGTAAATAGTCTGAGCTGCTTTTTAGATAAATTAGCTTGACCCACAATGACCCAGAAATGACCCACTAATCAAATTTTCTCGGACATGTGACCTAGCTCAATGATTTTTTCGTGCCCGAGACTCGAAGGTTACAAAATTTAATCAAAATCATTAGAGCCGTTTTTAGATAAAATTAATTTGACCCACGTTGACCCAAAAATGACCCACTAATCGAAAGTTATCGAACACGTGACCCAGCCCAATAGTCTTCTCGTGCCCGAAAATGGTCGGATACAAAATTTCGTCAAAATCGTTTGAACCGTTTTTAGATACAATTAGCTTGACCATGAGCCAAAATGGCCCAAAATGACCCACTAATCGAATTTTCTCGAACATGTGACCTAGCCCAAAGGTTTTCTGATGCCCCAAAACGGTTGGATACAAAATTTCGTCAAAATCGTTAGAGCCGTTTTTAAGATAAAATTTGCATATATATATATATATATATATATATATATATATAAGCACACACAAGATTTGCTCGTATTAGTATATACGAGTAGGGAAGACCGAGCTATGCTCGGTCAAAATTAAATTTGAGTTCAAATATCATGACCCATGACCAAAATGACCCACTAATTGAATTTTCTCGAACATGTGACTTAGCCCAACAGCCTTTTCGTGCCCGAAAACCATTGGATTCAAAATTTAGTGTAAATAGTCTGAGCCGTTTTTAAGATAAAATAGCTTGACCCATAATTACCCATGACCAAAATGACCCACTAATCGAAATTTCTCGAACATGTGACCTTGCCTAATAGTCTTCTTGTTCCCTAAACCTGTAGCGTGCTAAATTTATTTCAAATCGTCTGAACCGTTTTTAAGATAAAATAGCTTGACCCATAATGACCCATGACCAAAATGACCCACTAATTGAATTTTCTCGAACATGTGACCTAGCCCAGCAGTCTTCTCGTGCTCGAAAACCATTGGATGCAAAATTTAGTGTAAATTGAGCCGCTTTTTAGATCTTGACTAACAATGACCCAAAAATGATCCACTAATCGAATTTTCTCAAATGTGAGCCAGCCCAATGATTTTCGCGTGCCCGAAACTCGTAGGATACAAAATTTAATCAAAATCGTTAGAGCCGTTTTTAGATAAAATTAATTTGACCCGCTTTGACCCCAAAATGACCCACTAATCGAAAGTTCTCGAACATGTGACCCACCCCAATAGTCTTCTCGTGCCCGAAAATAGTCGGATACAAAATTTCGTCAAAATCGTTTGAACCGTTTTTTAGATACAATTAGCTTGACCATGACCCAAAATGACCCACTAATTGAATTTTCTCGAACATGTGACCTAGCCCAACAGTCTTCTCGTGCCCGAAAACCATTGGATGCAAACTTTAGTGTAAATTGAGCCGCTTTTTAGATCTTGACCCACAATGACCCAGAAATGACCCACTAATCGAATTTTCTCGGACATGTGACCTAGCCCATTGATTTTATCGTGCTCGAAACTCGTAAGACACAAAATTTAATCAAAATCGTTAGCGCCGTTTTTTAGATAAAATTAATTTGACCCGCGATGACCCAAAAATGACCCACTAATCTAAAGTTCTCGAACATCTGACCCAGCCCAATTGTCTTCTCTACCCGAAAATGGTCGGATACAAAATTTCGTCAAAATCGTTTGAACCATTTTTTAGATACAATTAGCTAGACCATGACCCAAAATGACCCACTAATCGAATTTTCTCGAACATGTGACCTAGCCCAATGGTTTTCTGGTGCCCCAAAACGGTAGGATACGAAATTTCGTCAAAATCGTTAGAGCCGTTTTAAAGATGATGATTTTAAAATATATAACACATTTTAAAGTATTTTATTTTCACTCTTTTCAGATCACGCTAGTTTTACCTCAGATGAGTCACTCGACCCAGTTCGCCCACAATTGGAGGCAAGGCGAAGAATGGGTAAGAATCAGTTAATCATTTTTTAAATGTTAGACCTGTTGAACATAAATTTGTATATCAACTGATCACGTCGCAGCGTAAATGTTAATTTTTATTTTTTCCGAAAATAAATAAATTGATATATATTTAAAAGGAACAAAATCCATTTTTGAAGTTTCTTTTATGATTTAATTTTTATAACGCCTCAAATTAGTAGCATTACTTTAATGCAACGCTAGACCAAAATATGTAGTACTTATTCTGCAATAAGGTATGGATAGTGACTTTATCATCATATGCTTTCATAATGATTTAATTTTTAACAATAATAAAGATTAAGAATAAAAATCTTAATATTTTATTTATCCGTAGAGTAGGGCCTTATGGAATATGCGGAAATTATACCAGTATTTTCTAAAAGAAATATTTTCCGTTTTTAATGACAGAAATACTGAGATTTAATGAGAGAAAAATACTTTTAGATTTTAGTGGTAAAATATCCGCAAATTTTATAGGGCTTATTTATAAATGTTTTTTGGTACTTCCTTGTTATAGCGGTCACGCAATTACGATTACGCTAAGGTTACAGTTATGATTTTGCCAAGGTCATCGCCAAGTTTATAGATACATTATAAATACACCATATAAATGAAATATATATGCCATATGCTCTATATGAACATCCAATACTTATATATATGTCACGTACGTCATATTTAAGTCCTACATACGCCATGTATGTCAGTGTCATATGTGTCATATTCATGTTAAATATAAGTAATATGTCCTATATATATGTCCTATAATATGTTCTATATAATATTTCCTAACGTTTTATATTTGTTTCAAAATAACTTACATTAAGTTAAATATGTTGACACATTCTGATGTATTCTGTTATTATTTTATTCTATTATAGGGGGCAGATTCCTTGAAACTTGCGGAGAAGCTGAAGGTAGCGAAACGGAAATTCGCAGGGGAACCGGAAGCGAGTCTGAAGAACTCCTTCCACCCTCCACACCTCTTTATAGGATCCCGCCACGAGTCTCCAATGCATCCCATGAGGAGGTACTTTTTCAGAAATTTAGTTAATTATTAAAAATAAGCATACTTTTTAAATATTTTCTTTAACAGCGAACAAAATCATATAGGGTAAACGGGGGACTAGGGGTAGTTGGGTACTTGTGTTTTATTTATTTTATTTTAATACTACTCTTGTTCAGGACAAATACAAATATTTGTAAGTGTAGCTGCATTCACATTACCTATCCATCCTGATCAAAGAGGGTAGCGTTCTAAAAAAATAAAAACAATAAAACTCTGGTATTCCTTATTTCTTCTCGTTTACCCTATCTGTTAAATTTACTTTTTAAAACGTCGAGTGTTCCTTTTTTCGTTTTTCTTCTTACTTAAGCTACCTATAATGTAATTAACTTTTGCTTTTCTATTTAATAGCTGGCTAATAGAGCTAATTATGCTGTATCTAGTGATGGTACAACGGAATCAAACTCCGAGCCCAGATCAGGCCAACCTCAAGGTATTATTTTTATAATAAAAATGCGGTGGGGGTAATTTTTTTTTTAAAACTTTTACATATCCTATCGTCCATTTCTGCTACTTATTTTTCAGTTTATTGGCAATAAAAGGGATAGTATCATACTGAAATTTTAAGAACTGTTTATTTCTTTGAGGACACACCATGTATTGTAATTTTATTGTATTCTTACAATATGTGGGCCATATAAATTTTTCGTTAGGGGAGTACGTTGCATACATTTTTAAGTTATGCATAAGATTACGCTTTGAGAATTTTACTGTATAAGTTTTTATATGAAAAGGTGTACGGTCGAAATTTCTTTTGACTCTACAATCGCAGAATGATTTGGGAAAATATTGCATTATTCCAAAAATGCTTTGCAAAAATGATTTGGAATAGATTTTAAATGGAATACAAAATATTTTGATTTTAGATTATGGAATCGCGGTAATACATATACTTTAAAAAATGATATATAAATAGCTTGGTTTAAACCCTTTTTTTAATCACGAATTTTAATACATTTACAAATTTTAATATTTTTGAACACAATAAAATATATGATAACTTCAGTATATTATTTTTCTCATATAAATGTTTATTATGGTTTTAATATTGTTAATCATGCAGATGGAATTTGTTTTGTTTAATATATTAAATAGTCATATTAACCGTATTAACACTACGTTTTGTATCTAAAGAATGCAAAACACCTAAAATTTACATAAATTCTTTTTGCATTTTTCAAATTTCTGTCTTTTAAATTCGCCACCACTTTCTTCAAATTATGTTTAAGTTGTTAATTTGTAGGACATATTTAAAATTCAAAAAATAAGTAATAGTGTTTTTGATGAATAAGAGAAAGTTTAATAATTAAATGGCAGCTTTTAATATTCTTATACATGACTATTTTTACAATATAACAACATTGATTGGTCAAAAATAAGTCTGAATTTTAGCTAATTCACTCTTTAAAATGTTTATTGAAAAACTGAATAATCAATGCTTTCTTAAATTTCATTTACGTTGTAAACCTGTACGGCTAATTTGTCATGTAAGAAAATACATTGCAGTAGTTTTGATAAACAAGAGAAAATTTAATGATTAGATGAGTGTAATTAATATTTTTATGCAAAAATAAAATATTATGTTTTATCTTAGAAATAATATTACATAAGAATATGTCAAACATTTAATGGCTATGCAACGATTAATTTAAGAATGCATTTGTCTAACGCACTTCATGGTATTATCATACAAATTGGTTTTTATTAAAAAGGCTTATATAATACAACCTCCTTTCGGGATACGATATTGATTCTGCCTTTTTGCAATGTACAGTGATAATATTTAAAAGATAAATTTCTTTAATCTCCTTAAATCACCTACTAAAATCTAAACAAATCAAACAAAATATGTATGAAAAATGAAATGCAATTAATAACTGTGCTAATTTGTTATTGAGCTTTATAACATTCATAAAATAGTGTGTTTAATTATCTTAATCTGCGTATTTTTTATTATTATGCATTAAAAGTACGGTAATAATTACGACGATTATTTTCCATACAAAGTATAATGTAGAAAACAAAATGTATGCATTCTATCAAATTTTACAAATTTTAGTATGCAAACAAAATATCTTTACACATTACAGATGAGTTCGTGCCCTTGTTTCGGTGCCTCAACCTGAAACCGAAAGTATGCAGTAAAAATGTTTAATAACATTTAAAAATTGTTACATAGTTAATTTTCTCATTTTTAAATCTCTCCTTGCCTCAAAATGCGTATTAACCATAAATACGACTTCATTTCATGATTTTTATGCCCTTGAAAATCTCTTTATCCAAAAGACACAATACTTTTTCTTTTTTAAAAACAATTCTGCGCAAGGACGAGCATTTCTTATTTAGATGTTATTTTATGTTGATATATGTATATATATATGCATGTGTGTGTATATATATATGTGTGTGTGCGTGTATTGATTTATGTTTCTGACTCTATTTATTCTTAGTTTTATATATATTTAAAATTTTTAGGTTATACTCCAAAAAGAAAAGCCAGTGATAGCAGTATCAGTGTTAAGTATGTCAAACGAGCAAATACACGTATGTATGATAATAGTTTATATATATATTGTATGAATTTTTAATTTATTTTTCACTAACTATGCTTTTTTATTAGTACCAAGACACACTTTTTCTTAACTTTTGCACTTTTATTTAACTCAATCTCGTTTTTGTATAGAAAGATGGAATTTTGTAATCAATTTCTTTTCTTCACAATTTGACATGCTAGAATTATAAAAAAAAAAAAAAACTTAACATGTGTGTTTTCGATGACAATACAATAATTTAATATTTTTAGAACTTAATTATAAATTAATATATTAATTGTAAGACATTTTTCGGTTAGCCCACCACAAATGATAATCTCACCAAATATTCATTACGAGTATAACTCTTGCAATTACTCATATAGCACAAAAACTCATGAAAACGAACTCAGTTACTAAAATGACACGATCAGACGTTCCTGCCAAAATACTAAAGATTTACTCAGGATTGAGTTCCTGAATATCTCCTAGGGATGCCATTCCTGGGGAAGTACCTAGAAAGTCACCTTGATGGCACCATCTAAAAGGTGATTTTGACGCGATAACTTAATAAGGTTTTATATAAAAAGTTAATTCCATTTGTTCCGATTCGATATCCTAATTATTTCATTTTTTCATATGTTGTTGTTGTTGTTGGCGTGTCAGAGAAAGTGCCAAGGCACTTCTCTGAAAGAAGGGGTGCCAGAGCCTCAGGAGAGGTTGGACTTCTAGAGCTGGTCTTCTAATTTTGAACCAATTTCAGATGAGAGACCTGCACCTGGATTGGTAACCTCAGAGGTAACGCTTATACTAAACTTGGAGGACATTGGAGCCACGAGCAGATTTTACGTGCACCAGCTCCCATTAACGTACACGGTCCCACAGCAGCGGCAGTCGAGAGAGAATAGACGATGCACCCTCCCAAACATTGACCTTGGTCGATGCTGCTTGGCTTTCGGCGATCTTACGAGAGCCGAGCTTAACCGTCCGTGCCACTGCGGGACTATTTTTTCATATGAATTAATTGATTTATTTTATTTTCAAATGACATCAGAGATTATTGTATAAGATTTAATTATTCTTATAACTTTTAAATATTTTTCATTATTTTGATATTTTTAAAATTAATAAAACTTAATTCAGGTTATGATTCAAGTTCAAGATATGAAGAAACTTGTAAAAAGTAAATTTTCTAAATGTACTGAGTATGTTTTTAATTGCAAAACGGACCTTAATTAAAAAATAAACCTCGCACCAATTAACGTTCACCAAAATAGACCAAATACCTTTCAAACGGCAGCAATGAAACAGTTTAAAGGCTAAAAAAAATGAAAATTAATGATCAATAAGTTATAGAGAGTATAATATTTAATGAATACTATGTTTTTATGAATAATTTGTTTAATATCAGTTTGCGATTATGCGTTGTGAAATCAATTTAGAAATCCTAAAAAGATAGCTTTAATAACATTTTTTTTTTCTTTCCTGTTACGGTATTTTGAAAACAGAACAAAAATTACAAGTTTTTTAATAAATTCACTTACTTGCGATATCTACCAGCTCTAGAAAAAGTAATGCATAATCGAGATCGTTTCCCATGCCAAATTAATCTATTGTAAAGTAATATTGCTGAAAATACATAAATTGCAGTCATTAAAACACAAGACATAAATATATAATTACATCTTAATCTTATTAATTCCTGCATATTGTGTTCATTTGTAACTTCTTAAAGTACTTAAAGTGTATATATTTTTATTATTACATTCTACAGTTATATATTTTTATTACAGACTACAATCTCAGGAAAACAACATTTGCTAACTACATAGAATAGAAGCTACATTTTAATAGCGTAAGAATAAATTTCAGTTCTCAAATTTTATTAATATTTTGTGTAGTAAAATGTTTAACAGAATATTAATCGTCACAGATCTGGCTTCTTCAGTTCGGCTGCAACTCAAAGAATACCAAAATCACAGACTTGT
The DNA here is from genome assembly GCA_963931845.1 of Maratus michaelseni. NCBI lineage: Eukaryota > Metazoa > Arthropoda > Arachnida > Araneae > Salticidae > Maratus > Maratus michaelseni. Next base: position 81,354,801 of record OZ007599.1, on the reverse strand, counting down.
AAAATCGGAAGACACTGTCTTTCTGGGTACATATGAGGACACATTTTACTATTGTTTTATAAAGGCAAGGTGCTGAACTCTTAATGTTTATATTTAATAAATAATTCTTTAATTTTGTATTTGTGAAAGTTTGTTTGAAATCAATTTACTAATATTTTACTAAACAGTAAATTGTACATCTAGTTAAATTAATGAGATTTTCTTGTTCATTTTTAAAATAAAAATTTCAAAGCCAACCCAGCCTGCTAGTATGTGCTACTGGATAGCTGAAAACACTTTGTTGATACTATTTAGTAGATTTTTAAAAAGTATAAGTTTGTAATTTGACATAGGTGAACAATTCTTTTGTTAATAAACTTGTATTTGATAGAGGAAAAAAAAAGATCTTGTCATATATTGTTATTTCTTAAGTCAACATTTACATGTGTTTTATTTGTTATGGTGAGGTATAATTTCATTGCAATGTATAATTTTTTGAACTTATGATCATGACTTAATGCTTAATTATTCAAAAATCACATAACTTCATTATAACAACAAAAACATGCTTTAAATACTGAACTTTTTAGAAGTTTTCTTTTCTTTTTCTCATATAGAATGTAACAGAATAGGATAAATTAAGTGTATGGGATATAGCATCATTATTGGAATTTGTAAAGTTCAAAAGTTGAATTAAGGTTAGTCTCGTGTCTCAGTGAATTGTTTAACTGAATAGCACTGCATGACTGTGCTGTCAGATGTATTGTGCTAAAATATTTCTCAGTAGAATGAAATGTTTTAATCATCATTAAAATTCATAGATTGTTAAAAAAATTACATGCTTAAATTTATATGTTTTCTATTTTCAAAATTGCAGTTTTTTTTAAATCCAATTTGCGATGTAAGCGATAGGAAGGTATACGAAAGGTAGAGCTAAAAGAAGGTTGTAGGAAAAACTAAATTAACAGTAGTAGCATTTCATATCCACATTTCAGTTAAATTACCATATTGAGATAAAGTAGTATTCAACTGGATTTCTGTATCTTATTTAATGCTCGTAATTAAACTAAGGACAAAATTAATATTTATTATGTATATATTAACATAAAACTATGTTTCTATTCAATCAAATTTTAGGAAGTTTGAAGTAGCCAGGTCCTACGAATAGTACGCTGAGGAAAAAGAGCATGCATTTTTATTATATACATTTTACACAATGGTTAATTTAGTGTACAATGGCTGATAATATAAAATGAATATCTTTATCAAATGCTTATTATTGTATAAAACTGCATATGATGCAATTACTATATTATTTTATTATAATATATATACGAGTATTATATAATATAATACTACATTTTGCTGTAAAAAAATATGTCCCTTAGTAACGCTGATATTATTATGAAAGTGGCAACGGCCGGACAAAACAATTTTGCTTCTTCGGTATTTCTTTAACTTTTAAACATTGCACAATTTCAATTTTTACCCCTTTTTTTAATAGAATTATAAATATATATATATACTTTCAAATGCGATTTCTTTGAAAACTGTATCTAAATTCAGACGCTTTATATAGATTTTAAATAAATTTCAAATATGAATATATATATATATATATATATATATATTTAATCTGTGTGCAAGTCAAATACGGAACATTCATCCGTTTGTTACTTTAAACAATGTACAAAATTCAGTATTTGTTTGTTTTTCTGGAATGTTCCATAACTGATGTATATGATGTATGAAATAATTTCGCAACATTAAAATGCATTGCAAACTATTTTTCCTCTCTTTTATTGTAAGGGGAAAAAATATTTATATCATTTTTGCATCTTAATGGTAATTATACTTAATTGTTGGTATCTTACATAATTTAATTATAAGATATATTTAAAATAAATTGTTTGCATAAGATATTGATTAAAAAAAATATTTAAAAAATGTTTGGCTCTGATGGGCGCCTCCCCCTCCCTATGCTCACCATTCCGACACCAATCAAAGCATCAAAGCGCGCATCCAGATTACTCCTACATCAGCATCATTCCACCGCAGCCTGCTGCCAGAGAGCTTTTATATTTCTGAATCTTCTGATGCCATCTCCATAGACTTTTCTCATCTAGATGTGAAGTAAACGTGGGCATTACGCCCCACGTAGGCATTCTTCAGTAATCGTCTTTGATCTTTCATCATCATAGAACATAATTTATCTAAATATTTTGTGTGCCACTATAAACGAACAATAAATGCTACACACTTCATTTTCAATACCGGAAATGCCGTAGGAATCCCCAATAACACATATCAATTACATAGCTATCTGAGTCTATTTTCGCAAGTTAGAGCGTGAAAAGACTGCCAAACCAGACATACCGAATTCATAAAGACAATTCAAAAATGTTGGAATGTGTTAAAACGGTTTTCGTGCTTCTCTGTAAAATGTTCTCTAACACGAGTAAGATTGCCAGGTTATTAAAATGTATACATTAATGTATACTTAAAATGCGGCTTATCGCGCTACTTATGACTGATCAAATCTCACGGCTGTTTGAGAAAAATTAGGACAGATCAATAAACATATCAATTACGGATTCTGATCAAATTTCTACTCTTCTGCCATCCAAACGAGACAAAGAAAGAAAAATTGTCAAAACTGGAATTTCCGTCATAAGTTATACATTAAAAAAAACATACATAGGAAATGTATAACCTCCTTTATGAGAACTTATTATTTTTAGGTAAAAATTGCCTTTAAAATTAAATTTTTAAAGCGTGCATGAAATTATTTCATTAAAAAAATTGTAGCATGTTACAGATTATATTCAAATTGATGTTAATATTATGTTAGGTCATCTGAGAATAATATTGCTGAAAAAAAACTACTGTTAAGTGATTATAGTTAATTTCCAAATGTAAGACTTGGATTTTTCTGCTTTCCGTTTATTTATTTATTTATTATTATTATTTTTTTTTTTTTTTTGAGAGAGAATTATATCTGACAGTATATCTTTTTCTTCTTATCAAACGTCATATATACGTAATGCTTAGGTCTCTGACGAGGCTTAATGGCTGTAAAGAATATAGAGTGGTAGCTTATCTGTTAAAATAAATTTTAAAAATTATGTGATGTGGTATTGCTGTTTTATGCCAATGTAAATATAAATAACCCTTAACTTATATTCATAACTTTCATATTACTTAGAATTTTGTAACAAAAAAAAAAAAAAAACACTCAAACTTATGGTTGAACTGGACGTGTAAGTATATCAAACAAATTGAGCCCCCCCCCCCTCCCCTGCAATAACAAGGCAAGTGAAAAATAGAGTTTTCAGCTACAAGGCTTTTAAATTTACTTTCAACATTTTAATTTAGAATATAACTTCCTTGCATATATTCTCATTAAGAACAGTTTTTCAGCATATTTTATTTGCTTATTATCATAAAATTTATATTTCCTTATACGCCGAGTAATACATTAGATAAATCTGCAAATTGAACACTTACCTTATTATTGAATATCCTATTTTTTTGGTAAAAGAAAAAGTACATTTAAAAACACATAATGCCATTTTTTAAAATTATATATAGTGAACACAAGCGTTTACAAAATATGAAATCATTTTAGCGTTTTTTGTTTTTAAAAAGTCCTAATACTGAACTCACCCCTGTTATCAGAATTGAGAAACTGAGGCACGTAAGAGTTGAAAAATTTTTACAGGCCATAACGGACGGTTCGAATACGAAATAGAGCCTAAGGAATATCAAGGTATGCTAACCAGCTTTTTTTCATGATTTTTTTTGGAATCAAGGTAACTCCACTTGCATTGTTATTACAGAGGGCCCCTCAATTATTAAACGTGTTTCTCGCTTAAAGATGATATAGATTGAATGGCTCCAAAGCAAGTTATAAGGCATTACATTTGTTGAGAATTTTTATCTTGTCATCTTTATACGTTGAGTCTATGTTCACTGAACCGAACTTTAGATTGAACAAAAGAAAATGTGTTTAGAAACTGTCAGTGAGCAAAACCAAACAAAAATATAAATAACTAAAAATATAAAACTCTTCTATTAGTTTAATTCTCCCCATTGAGGAGAAAGGCTTGCTAGAGACAATAGATTATGCTTAAATGTTTTTTTTTTATTATTATTAAAGTCAACTGAAAAACTGGCAAAATGGTTTTCATCGGTCTAAACCAAAGCCATTAAATAATAAGCCCAGTCAGATAAATGGGAAACTTTTCGCAAGTTGAAAATAGCGCCATCTAGCGGTTGGGAGTGCTGCATTCGGCACCAAGAATATTTTAATAAAATTTTGCTAATAAAATTAAAGCTTAAAATAAGGAGTTCATATTTTCTAAGAAAGTCGTTTGTAAATTCCGGTGTCAGTCAGTAATTTCACATTTTACGAACTTAATTTGTCTGTGCCGGAAAGGGTTAATTGCATAGTGATGTAAATTTTCATCACTTTTTATTTAACTTTTAATAAATAAATCAACTTCTTCGCCACCACTATATTTATATAGAAATATTAATCCAGTAAATTTCCACATTTTTTTTTCATTATAGTTTTAGCTTTAATGTAAAATATCCCAATAATTAGCAAGCTTTTAAAGGAAGCACAAAACAAAACATCGATAAAAATCGTATAAAATATCGATATAAATAAATCGTATCGTTTCTCTGCGACCCACTTCTGTTTTGTCCTCCTTCCGCAGCAGAGGTTTGGCGCTAGTGTGTCGCTAACAAATTTAACACTATCTGACTGGGCTTATTATTTAATGGCTTTGGTCTAAACTACATTACCGACCTGACCTGAAACATGTAAATGACTTAAACCGAAACGAAAAATTAAAGAAAATGAATTGAGAATTTAACCCTGGATTGATAATTCTTTAAGGAATAACGTCCTTGCTACTTCTTTATAAATTTCAACACACCACAATTTTATAATTTAACTTTTAAAATGCAGTATATTTTAAACATTCTTATATTTCACTTGCCCTGTATCAAATAATTAATGTATCGGCTATAAGCAAGGAAATAAGAAGAATACGCGTAAGTAGTTGGCTAAAATCAGCGGTTAACCCTATTGAAACGTAAAAATTACGCGGGGTTGATATCTAGTGTTAAATATAATGTAAAATAAATAGTATTTATCACATGAGTTTTAGAATTTATGAAGTAAATTTTATACATACCTGCATAAAAGTATACAGACATTCACAGACACACATATATACATAAACATTGTTTTTTAAGAACCTACGTTGGCAACGCCAAGACACTCGCAAGCTAATGTTAGTCCAATGGCAGCGTATTTTTAAAATGTAATGTTTAGTTTGCATATTAACATTTTACAAGATTTTTTCTTTTTGTATAATATATATGAAATTATATCTAACAGAGCATTTTCGTAATCTTCGATTTTGATTGCAGTTTTATTTTATGAGGGAACTTTCAAATTGAGCGTCACCCCCTTCCCCCCCCCCCTCCCCCCCAAAAAAAAGAAAGAAAAAAGAAAAAAAAAACATTTTCAACCAAAATCGAAGGCATCGACTTCAAATGTGTCGTCTAGTTGCAGAACCGGCCATCTCCAAAAAGTAAAATTTTGAGAAAAAGCTGATTTTTTGCCACACTTAGCCAAATTAAGATTAGAACCAAAACTCTTTAGTTTTATAGTCATTAAGATAGTATATTTGAAAACACAAAATAAGGTGGCAGGGGCCCATGAAATGAGGGGGTTATTTAAGTTTTTGTTTTGGATTTGGCCACCTTTGCAACTTACTTTGGAGTTGGCCGGTTTTGCAAAAAAACAGAAATTAATTTTTGCTAAATTTAATGTGGCATTGGGTTTTTAGGGGTAGCAAACACACAAAAATGTTCGAGGAAGCATTGAGGAGCATTGGTAAGCTTTTGAAGAGTGTCCACAGCTTGGATTTCTTGGATTACCAGTAGGGCAGTACCTGAAAAAAATAATGCCAGAAATTATGAAAATGTAATCACAAATGTATTCTCTCAGATTTTAACTGTAGCAAAAGCCCGTTCATACCGCATCTACAATCCTCAAAATGCTAAAAATTATTTAAAAAAATTTAAATGAAAGAATATTTCATTAAAAAATTAAATAGATTAAAAAATTCTTAAATTATCAGAGAAAATTCACTTACAGATTTATGTAAGCGAAGGGAGAGGGCGCATAAAAGTATTTTGCCTAAAGCATAAAAACATGTTAATCCGCCCCTGGTTATCACAAGATGAACTTTTTTTTTTCCTTTTCCACGTCTTAGGGTCACTTTTCTTCTTCCTTGATTGATTTGGAGATACTTCCTCCACAAACTTTTCCATAGTCAGCGAAAACAAGAAACTAAATTCTTAGAAACTTTATATGCACCAAAGAGGAGCAGTCACAGGCAAGAGAAAACACTATAACATTAATCTAATATACAAGTGAGAGGTCACTGTGGAGAGAAGCAGAAGTATCATCTAGCGGATATGGAGATGACCGTTTTTGAACCTCACTAGTTTATGGATTCGGCCGGTTTTGCAGCACATCGTGATTTTCACACGCATATAACACAGGAATTTGACCAGCTTAGGCTTGTTTATTGTTTCCAGATGGTAGAAACGTTTACTTAGAACTTAAAAAGCTGAAAAAACACATTTTCAAATTTTGAGGAGTTGGCCGGTTTTGCAACTAGACGACACAAATATCTTATGCGAAAAAAATTATTTTAAATTATTAAAATGAAAAGTGACATTTGAAAAGGATGCTGTCATTCGTCAAACATAATACATACAATCATGTCACATATCACTCATAGAGCCATAATATAGACAACCCTCATACAGACATAATGCAGATTACTATGATACATACACACAACAATAATACTTGATACATGAAACATACAATCGTACATATAAAGATAATCCATACAGCCACACAAACACTCATGAAACATACAATCATGAAACGTACAATTATGAAACGTACACAATCAAAATACAAACAACAATAATACATACACACATATTACAGACAGCCATACATACACTCATATTACATACAACCATACAAACATGCATATTTTCCGGTTTTCTATAATCAAAACAGGTACATGGCACCATAGTTGTATTGGATTTATGTAAGATTTTTCTCTGTGGTATTTGCTGGATTTTATTTCTTAAGACAAATTTCTAGTTCAAACGGTTTATTTGATTTAAAATCCTATGCTAGTAACGCGAATGCACCAGAACCCTACTGTTAAATAAGTGACAGCATTCTGTAAATTTTTCTCGTTTGCATTTTAATATTTTTGTCGTTTTACGCAGGACAATTGAGATCTATGTCTAACCGGGTATTTCCATACTTTTTCGACTTCATTTGCAATTGTTTTTGTCTGGAGACACACTTTCACATTCGAAATCTGTTTCAAAATTGAAAGTGCTCAGTGGCGTAGCGTCAGGGGGGGCACGATCATTTTACTACCAGTATAATTATATACTACCTTTAGCCTTATTTAATCTTCGAACGGTATAAATTAAATAAGGACAAATATAGTATATAAAAATACTGGTAGTAAAGTGGTCCGTGCCCCCCTTGACGCTACGCCTCTGAAAGTGCTTTCATAAAAACGAACCTGTAACCAAAAGTGAAACATGTACGAAAATACTCGTTACACTCAAACAACAGCTATATTATGCAAAAATATAATTTAAAAATATGAACAAGAAATTCAAAAAGAACGCTTCCAATGGACTAATATTAAATGGCGAGTCTTTTCGACTTACATGCATAGGCTCCTAAAAAAAAGTAAAGTTGACATATATTTACGTATGTGTGTATATTTTAATGTGAATGAATAAATGGATTTGAATGTGAAATATATATTTAATTTACTTCATAAAGAATAAGACTGCTACGAGTAACTTGTATTTAACACTAGATATCAACCCATCGTAATTTTTACGTTACCGTAGGATTAACGGATGTTTTTGTGAACTATAAACGTGCATTCTACTTCATTTCCTTGCTTGCTACAGATAAATTAAATATTTTGATAAAGGATGTCTTAACTACTTTAATTATCGGAGATTTTAATATAAACTACATATTAAAAGCACATCTACAAAATTGTCACCCGGACAAATTTTATAAAGCATTAGTAAAAATGTCATTTCTTAAATTATTTTGTATTAATTTTCTTTAATTTTGCGTTTAGGTTTGGGTCATTTAAATTTCAGGTCCGGTCACTAATGTGGTTATTATCGTCAAAAACCATTTTTACGATTTGCGAGTGGACTTGCGATGAAACGTTCTGCTATAATCAGAGTCCTGCTAGTTTCAAGTCTAAACCTGTTATTTTAATTCGAAAACCTCTTGAGTGAGGAGGGGCAAATTAAAAAATGAGTTTACCTTTCTAGTTGCTTGTTTTTCTCAGGAAATTTTCTAAACATATTTTCCTTTGTGCAGGTTGATTTCAGATACTAATTCATGTGAAAATTGACTGAACGAATAAAGCTTACAAAATTAAAATTGCCAGCAAATATAATGTTTTATAACTTGATTTGGAGCCATTCAATCACTATAATCCTAAGCGAGAAACACGAGTGTACGTTTAATAATTGTTCTTATCTAACTATACGTCCCTCAACCATAAATTGGAGCTGTTTGTTACAAAAGTGATAATCAGGATTAAAGTAATATGAAAATTATAAGTAAAAGTTACGGATTATATTTCGGTATAAAGCAGCAATACCACATCAGATACTTTTTTAAACTCATTTTGTCAGATAAGCTTCCCTCTATATTCTTTACATTTACAGCAATCAATAGACATAATGTATTTTATATGAAATTTAATAAGAAGAAAACGTAAGGTGTGCTGTCATATGTAATTTTCTGAAATGAGTAATAAAGAGGGAGGCAGATAAACACATTACATATTTTGGAAATATTTTTTTTTTTTTTTTTTGTTTTAGCAGTCATTTTTTTAATTCTCAGAGAAACTAAAATAATTTTAATATGTCGTTGAATATAATTTGTAACAAACTACATAACTAACACACATTGCTACTACAGTACTAACAAACTACATACTAATTTTTGAATAGTGTAGTTTCATGCAAGCTTTACAAACTGAATTTCAAAAAGAATTTTTACTTCTAAAGTAGATGTTTTCTTAAAGGAGAAAAATACTGTAATTTTTCTCTCTGTGCTCTAACATTCGTGAGATTTGAACAATCCCCATGTATCGCGGTAGCAATATGTTGTTAAGAGCCTATACTAGTCACGCGAAAACACTCGCAAGCTAATATTAACGACCTACACTACTCATGGGATGAAACGCACAAACTAATGTTAAATCTATGCGAAGATTATTTTCAAATTTCTCACTCACATTTTAATATTTTTAAACGATTTTTTTTCTTGCGTACGATAGCTGAGGTCGATCTTTAACGTTGTTTGTTTTTACTTTTTTATTTTTGTGTCAGTTTTCTTATAAGGGGCCATTTTCAATTTTGGAACCAGCTCTGAAAGTGAAAGTACTTTATATTAAAATATAGGACCAAAATTGAAAAAAAAAATAAACTAACAGCGTTAAAAATCGACCTCAGCTATCCTAAGCAAAAAAAAAAATCTTTTAAAAATATTAAAATGCGAGCAAGAAAGTTGAAAATAACCTTCCTATAGACTTAACATTAGCTTGCACGTTTCTTGGCATGACTAGTGTAGGCTTTTTAGGTAATCCGTAATTTGATGCACGATGGCACGTGTACAGGATATAGATTAAAATTGCATTTAAATAAAACCCCCTAATAAATTTTGTACATTTTATTGGATTGCCCAACAACTCCACCAAAAGATATTTTTTTTAATTATGTGTGGGTCAGAGGTCAAATGAGAAACATTTCTTTATGATTCTGGTTATTGCAGCGTCCAAGCGCGTTGTTCGATTACATACCCCTTAAACCCAAATTTCATTTTATCAATTATTTGTGAAATTTTAATTTGGTTTGGCAATTTACTTTTGGAATATTACACGGAAGCAAAGAATTGCTGTTTTTGGAAAATGGCCACCGATAAACAGGGTGATTGGAAAGATTTCTTGGTTTTGCATGCTTTTAAATTAATAGGTATAAAGCTATCAACATATGGTTTTTGGTATCTTAAGAGAAACCTCCCAAGTATTGTTATATAAAGCTGCAGTTTTGTAGTTATCGTAAGTCAACAGTGTTGCCAGATTTACTAAAAAGTAAGAATTTCTAAATGATGAGAATTATTTCAAACCTTAAAAAAATATATTTGTAATTTTTTTTTTCTATTTTAAAGGCATTCGTTATTCATTGTATAGTTTTGTTCTTGGAAATATTAAAAATAATTTTAAAATTTCGTACTTTTCCGTAAATCTGACAACACAGTGTTTCTTCTCAAACTTCTGTAATTTAAACTAAAAAGATGTTAAACGTTTACGTATTTTTGAAAATATGATTTACTTTTCAGATGCTAGAGATGAATAGAGAAGGCAAAGACGAAGAGATGTATGGAGAAACTTCCATGGAATTAGTTAGTGAAACTGAAGGGGAACATTCAAACACAAGAATGGACATTGAAGATTTAAATACACCACCTCCATCAAAACTTGCAAGGAAAAACTGTACTAGCAGTGAATGTGGAATTCATTGTTCCGATGACAACACAGAGTTGATGAGCCTTTCTTCCTTGGACTCATGGTATACCCTTCTGAAAGCTGCAGAGATTCGCGGTCATAATTTAATATTGGAACGTGCAAAAACTGTTAAAGAAGGAGAATGTCCAGCAGTGAAGTATCACCGGAAATGTTGAAGTATTTTCACAATGAAATCAAAACTCGAAGCGATTAAGAAGAAATCTGTTGATAAATCTGACGAAGTTTCACGAAATAGATCAAGCAGCAGTCGCCATTTCATATCCTCACACAGCTCTATTTTGTACCCTGATTTGTGTGATAAAAAAATAAAAACAAGCCTGGAAGCAAAACCCGTGAGAATCTTGTGAAGTGTATAGACCTAAGAGCGTGTGCTACAATTAAAAACAGTTCACTGGAAAAAAATTATATTAAAATGCTCGGTCTTTTATTTACTAAAGATTTTGTAGCTGCTGAAGTAAAATATCATCGGCCTTGTTAGAAGAAGTACACCTTTAACATTCCAGCATCGACAACGCATACTGAGTCAGAAGAGACATTAAAAGAGGATGAAAATAGTTTTTACTCAAAGACTGAAGCAATAGCCTTTAAAGAATTATTAGACTATCTGGATAATTTTTTTACAGATCCATGTGTTGTTCGTTTCAGTGATATGACATACCGTTATGTTAATAGCTTTAAGGTATCCGACTACGTTCGGAGACATTTTTTTTAAAACCTCTACTTTTCACACATTTTTTGGTATTTTTCATTGTAATCTAACACAGAATAAAGATAATTATAAAAAAGTATGTAATATCTATGCAACTTTTTAAAATTTTGAAGAATTTTTGTCATTTTTTAGTATTTTTTATATAAAAACGGCTCCGGCTCTAAAAACAAAAAAATGCATATAACACAAATCTTTTTTCAACATATGCGTATTAGACACTCTTGAGTGTAATGAACTAAAAACTAGTCAATATACGGAAATCTAAAAGAGATACAGCTGATTATTTACAATAACATAGAAAATTTCAGTAATTTTGCGTGTAATTCTTCATAAAAATAGCTATATATCAAAAAATAAGTCACTTAGAGCTAATTATTTAGTTCATTACACTCTAGACATTAATGTAAAGCTACACAAAAATTTTCCAGGTTATAGGATAATAAAATTTTGAGTTAGAGCAATAGTCGTTTACCTTTTCCGATGAAAATCTAATTTTTCAGAAAACGCATTTAAAGTTTTCATATGAGTTTAAAAGAACTTTTTAAATCAAATAAACACTTTAAAAACCACTAAATTTATAACTATAGCCTTCTACTTGCTTATTTTACACATATTTCTATATTTTTATGCATTTAATTCTTCTTGGAGCATTTTCGAGTTTACTACTGTAAGTCGTTATGTTAATATTTATTGCTATCCGACTATTTAAAAAGCCATTTTTTAAAAATAAACTGTAATTTTGGTACTGTTTTGGCACTTTTAAGTATAATATAATACAAAATAAGAAAAATAAGGAAAAAATATAAAATATTTATGCAACCTTTTAAAAAATTGAAGAATTTTAGTCATTTTTTAGTATTTTTTTATTAAAACATCTTCGGCTAAAAAAAAAAAAAAAAAAAAAAAAAATCCATATAACAAAAATCTTTTTTATCATATGCATATAAGACACTCTTGAGTGTAATGAACTAAAAACTAACCAATATGCTGAAATCTAAAAGAGATACAGCTGATTATATACAATTACATAGAAAATGTCAGTAATTTTACGTGTAATTCTTCATAAAACTAGCTACATATTAACAAATTATTTACCTAGAATCAATTCTTTACTTCATCACGCTCTAGACATTATCAAATAGCTACTCAAAAAAAATTCATGGTTGAAGAATAATAAAATTTTGAGTTAGAGCAATAGTCGTCTACTTTTCTTGATAAAAATCAAATTTTGCAGTAAATGCTAATTTAACTTGATACAGTAGCACTTGATACAGTAATGGGCACCGCACAAAAAGTAATAAATATAATTGTTTTTATGACTGTATTTGGTACCAGAATTTATTGAAGGTATACTAATGAAAGAAAATAGTTATTTTCAAATAAATTTAGCAGTAAGGATATCAATAATTAATAAAATATTTGTGAGAATTATTCACTATTTAAATTGATTACAATCATTACCGCAATATCAATATTTTAAATATTTTAGATAGATATTTTAAATAATAAATATCAGGGAATTGCAGTTGCCAAATTGGCAGTGTGTGTATGTGTGTGTGGGGAAGGGGGGCAGAGGAATAAAAAAAGAATGAAAATAAAACTGAAGAAAAAAAAGTTTTGGAATAGTTTCGCATCGATTCGTATAATTCCCACTATTTTTAACAGTTAAACTACCCGAAACTACTTGATATATTATTTGTAGTAATTAGTATTACAAATATAAAATAAATGATACTGCGGATTGAATGTTTTAAACAATAAATAAAATAATTTCAAGTAAAACTGCAGAACTGACGTGTTCATTGACAGTTTCATTGCGGCTATAAATTTAATTAATATTACAATTTTTTGTTTTTTGTCGGAGATGAATAAGCGAACATTTAAGACAAAAAATAATAGATTTTTAACAATTTCTGAAACTTACCTTTTTATTTATTTTTTTTAACAGAGAGAGGGATTGAACCCCTGTTTTGTCTATCCCCTTAAACAATAATCTTTGCTTGCTGATTTGTTTTATTGATTGCCAGATAATAAAATATGCAAGGCAGAGTTATTAAAAAAATATATTTTTTTAAATATGGAAAATTATATTAACCACGCGAAATTAATTAAAAGCAGCTATTTATAAAAAATTTGGTGTTATGACATACTGGTAAGCGCAGTTTAAAAATTAAATTTGATTACTTGGGTTTTCATTTAAGTCAAAAGATTTTATGCATTATGAATATTAATAAAATTGTATTTTTTGCAGTGTTTATTACGTGGGGTGTCCATTACTGGAAATTGACTAATTAAGCATTCCTCTAATGGACACGTGTCTTAAAACCTTAAAAATAAATGAAATTTTGTAAATTGTCATTAGTATATAAAATTCAAAGTTTTCTATTACTACCAAAACAAAAACATGCAAATTTTGCAAGAAAATAAAGAATATGTAAATTTATTAAATGAAGCCATCTCTTAGCATGTTCATTAAGATTTTCGATGAAAAACCGTGGAACTTCGAAATATTATTTTCTGCTTCCGGTTTGGTTTGATTAGAAGTGCCAACAATAACCCAGATCATAAAACACAAAAAAAGGAGGGGGGTTATGAAAAATGTAATAAAAGATAACTTTTATTGGTTTTTTTTTTTTTTTTGTAAAACAAAAGCATTGAAGGGTGCCCATTACTGGCACATATATCCTACATAAAATACAGTGGCGCAGTCAGGATTTTTACATATGAGGGATTGGGAATTATTATCACTCATAAAATGTAAAATTTCTCCGACTAAGATGTTTGTTTGTAAAGCAGACTTTTTAAAATATGTGGCATGTAAAACAGAATGTAATCTAGAGGAAAGACAGACAAAAAAAAAAGCATTCAGCTGTTCCAATGCTTCATAAAAGGAGCTTCTTCTTTAATTGTCGCCGAAAAAAGGGAGTGAGAAACAATACTTGAGTATATTTTGTAAATGTTCCTTATTCCTTTTTAATATTGAACTGAAGAAGGGACTCCTATTATGAAGCTTTGAAACAATCCTTTCCTGAAAAATTAAATATTAATCGACGTAAAAAAATAATAAATAAACAGAAAAAACATTTAGAAATTAGATCGCCACCTTAATATGCTAGTATGTATAATAATAATAATAATAATAATAATAATACGCGATCTAACAAGAACGTGATGGTCTGGCTTCATAAGATTATCCGTTATGTAATAGACTATAGTATAATTATGCGTCACTTTATTATATTTAGTGTAATTAAAACTGACAACATGATTTCGTATACTGTGTATACAGAAAGTATGAAAATAATATCCTAAAAAGAAGAAAATACTACCGTCCTTACATTAAGGATTCAACGCCAAAGATAGCAAGAGGTCTTTCCGATAATTATAAGATAAATTGCTTTCTACTGATGTCCGGCAGAGACGCTGACTAAACTCAGCCTAAGTAGAAGCAAGTAGATGTTAGTGTTAAAAGATCTCCCATGAACAGATTATAAATGAAATCTGTATTTTCAATGTAGTTAGCTTTTGTTATTTTGCTAGAGCAAAATATTTTATTTAGTTCTAAAACCTTTCGTGGCAATATATATATATTTAGGGATAAGAATAACTTTGAAAATCATAATTTTAAAGCTCTGCAAAGGAAAAATATATAGATTTTTAAAAATATGTCCCTAATTTATTAAATCAAATTGAATTTCTAAAGATTTCTCTAAAAATGTTACACCATTCCATCACTATAATTTTTATACACTAAATTAATAAAAATAATAATAGTAAAATAAATCAATAAATAAAATGCTAAGTCCAACTTGGGCTCGACCTTGGGGGGGGGGGGGGGCGGGGCGGTATTTAGATGTCTGCATTTGCCGGTCGTATCTAAAACGCGATCCCTACCCGGATCAAATTTATTTCATTGGACTGGCCTATACTCCATTTTCCCCGGGTTGTTATAAAATATCTGTAAGAAGCTATATCGTAAAAATAGAAGATAAGTACATGTGATATTCTATATTTCTTAAACAAACAAAAATTTTGTCTAGTAGTACTTACTCTGCTATATATTTAATTTTGTTTATCAAATTACAGGGATAATTTTTTGTTTACTTTATCTTTGAAGAGTTTTAAGATTATGATATTTTGAAATAAACTTTTTCTGGAGAAAAAAATAAAATTTATTCTTCGAAAACTGACATAAATTGATTAAACATTAATAGAAACAAAATCTAAGAATTTTTCGACAAGTTGTCTGGTTTTGCGCCCTGAACAACCTGTGGAAGACAGTTTTTAACTATCTTTTTCTTTTTACGTTTATGTGTTTCAAATTTATCTTAAACATGCACATCAGGTGGTGAGCCCATTGACGTGGCAGAACCTTCTTAATTGTTCTGCATGGATTTTTACTCCAATATGGTTAAGAATTGTCTTGTACGAGGAATTCTGACAAAAATAATTTTTTTAGATTTTTTTATATTTATATTCTTTATTTTTTAAAAAAGCTCCTTGCGCTGCAAAATACTGGCATATCCAGGGCTTAATAAATGCGGCTGGCAGGTCGTCACTAGCTACTAAGTTTTTTGATCTGGCGACAAAATTGTTTAATCTTTCGGAGAGATTTTTGTGAAAAATTGACATAAGAAATGAGCACAAATGTCATCTTTTCTCTCCCCCACTCCTACTAGTGCGCGGCAAGCAGTGATATTCCTCTTCTCTCACACTTTTAATAGAAGAACTAAATGTAAAAGGCATTTTCCTCCAACTCATGCACAGAAAACACAATTCTTTTCAGCTGTAGCCAGCTAATATATGTCACGTGATTAGAATGTGCGAGGAGAGGGGATATTTTAATAAAACTGCAAGAAATTGTTTCAATCCAGCTTCTGTGGCATCTAAAATTGAATACAATGGTAGAAAATAATAACTTTTTTTTAAAGTTTCAAATCTGATTTTTGTGAATATATAAGTTGTCAACATATAAGTGATTATATGTGATTTTAATTTTTATAAGTTTCATTAGATAACATAGTTCATATTATTTTTCTAAATTGTGTACTATTCTAAACTATGTAACTATAGTTACATAGCATAATAATAACAAGTATAGCTTAGTATTATTTTAATAATTCTAAGCTATGCTTGTTATTATTTTTTCCCAGTTAATTCATAAAAAAACTCTTGTGGTTTTTTTAAAATAAATGACGGGGAAGGGGTAGGGGGTAAATATTTTTTTACTGGCTACTATTATTTTTTTGCCTATATTGAACAATAAATCTCTATTTGTATGTAAATGTCTGATTTATCATTAATATTGTTAATCCACATTCCATGGCTTTGAGACTTAAAAATCTGAAAAATGGTGTACAGTAATATCTTCTAAGATGATATCGCATATAGGAGAGAAGAAAAATCTGTCATATGCAGGTACATCGTCTGCTGTATTATATTCTTTTCGCACGAATTATTCTATTTACATTGCTCGGATCAAGACATTTTTCCGTTTAAGACAGGATTTCGTCATAGACAGGTTATTTTAACAGTTTTTACCCACTTTAGTTTTATGGCCTAGAAATGTATGTACTATTTTTTAAAAGTAATTTTAAATGTAGAATAATAGGCGATATAAAAATATATGCATTTTTTGCAAAAATTATTGGGCCGGGACTCATTTTACTGTTTTTGGCAGGGCTAAGTCGGGATGGGCCAATGATTTTCATACAGGCAGGTTCATGATCGGGCCTGAAAATTTCGGCAGGTAACAGACTTTTAGCGTGAATGAAATTAAGGCCCTTCTCTGTTTGTCTCAAGCCTGCCGAAAAAAGTAAGGCCTGGGCCTGACCCAGAATGAGTTGTGATCAGACCCAGTCCACCCTGTGGCCGTGAAGGCCTCTTACTGATATATGAAAGAGTAAAAACGTGTTTTTAACGGCGAGAAAGGTTTTAAAGAAATTATGAAAAAAAATGAGTTTCAGCTGAAATTCTCACTCAAGCTCGCGGAATTTTTGAGTTCAAACTCAACTCAAGCTTGTTTTTCAAAAAGTGAACTAAACTCAAATCAAAACTCAGAGCAAGTTAATTACACTCATGAGTTACCGCTCAATAAGCGCGCTCAGTTACAACACTGATAACAAGCTTATTTGAGAATTATTAGTTACATAGTTTAGAATAGTACTTAATTTAGAAAGATAATATAAATTAAGATTTCTAGCGATACTTATTAAACTTACAAGGAGGGGGCTAAGTTTGGTAATTACATATTTTGATTATTTTTATATGTGTTGTAGAGTAGAAGCCCCTTAATCTCACGTTCAACGGATTTTATACAATGCTCCTTAGTTCACGAGAAATAGAGGGTCTAATATTAGAACACAATTTAAATACCGTAATTTCCGACCTATAATCCGTGAATCAATCAATCATGTTTTGACCCAGAAATTTTAATCAATAATTGAAGTCAAATATTTTTAGTAATTTATGTTTTAAAAAATCAAATTTCCGGGTCGAAACATGATTGGTTGATAAGCGGATTATAGGCCGGAAATTACGGTATTTATGTTGTGTTATAATATTAGACGCCCTATTACTCGAGAACTAGGATCGTTGTATAAAATCGGCTGACCCTACAACATATATAAAAACCAGTGGGATGTGCCAATCCCAAAACTTTCTTCTATATCACACAGGTTTCGCGTACACTAAAAAGAATCATCACCAATTTATATCAAGATCTAACTGAATCTAAAGTTTAATTAAATTCCGTGCATTAGTTTTTGAGATATGACTATCGCTAAAATCTTGTAAATCTTGCAAAATGCAGCATAGCAGCGCTACCTGTTGGGAAATTCAGACGAAAACCTAACCAACAGCTACTTATATCAACGTCTAACTGAATCTGGAGTTTGGTGAAAATCCGTGCATTATTTCTTGAGATTTAGTTATCGTGATAATAATGAAAAAAGTAGCTTAGCAGCGCTACCTGTTGGGCTATTTACACCAAAACGTAAGCAGCATTTATTTATGTCAAGGTCAAACGGAATCTGAAGTTTGATGAAATTCCGTGCATTAGTTCTTGAAATATAGCTATCTTAAAAATAATTAAAAGAGTGGTATAGCAGCGCCACCTGGTGTAATATCTACACCAAAATCTAATCAACGTCTATTTGTATCAAAGTCTAACTGAATCTGAAGTTTGGTGAAAATAAGTACATTAGTTCTTGAGATGGAGCTATTGCGGAAATCGCAAAAAATGCAGCATATAGCAGCGCAACCTGTCAAGCGATTTTCACCAAAAACTAATCAACACCAATTTATATTAGGGACTAACGGAATATAAAGTTTTATGAAATTTCGTGCACTAGTTTCTGAGATAGAGCGCCCACAAAATTTTTGTCACATACAGACAGACAGACTCACAGACAGATATTTTCTAAATACAGTCAAATCGTGTTCAGGACCTTCTAAAACGTATAAATCCGTCGAAAACCGGAAGTCGAAAATTTTCACGAATTCAATACTTTCTTCTTGTAAAGATAGAAGAAAGTAATAATCAAAATATCTGATTACCAAGTTTGGCCCTCTCCTTGTTACACACACACACACACACACAAAAAAAAAAAAAAAAAAAAAAAAAAAAACTATTAAAAAAAAAACTATTAAAAAAAAAAGAAATAAATACTGTAAAATGTGAATCTACCTATATGTTTGGAAAATGATGATTTCCGAATGCTTCAAAAGTCCGGATAGTTGAGTGCTACAAAATGTATATCTGATGAGCACATCGATGATATAGAGCAGTAGGAAAACAATTTTTACGGATAAGAAAAATCTTGTAAAGATAGAAGAAAGTAATAATCAAAATATCTGATTACCAAGTTGGCCCTCTCCTTGTTACACACACACACACAAAAAAAAAAAAATATTAAAAAAAAAAAAATAAATAAATACTGTAAAATGTGAATCTACCTATATGTTTGGAAAATGATGATTTCCGAATGCTTCAAAAGTTCAGATAGTTGAGTGCTACAAAATGTATATCTGATGAGGGGGGCATCGATGATATAGAGCAGTAGGGAAACAATTTTTTGCTTATTTTCCTTTCGAAGTTAGTCAAACGATTCTGATTTTATTATTTTAAAAAATGTAGATGATTAATCAAATTTAAAATAAAGGTAAAATATATTTTTTGTTTGAATATAGTTTCTGAGTTTATTTCTTAATACTGGGGGGGAGAGAAATAATGCAGTTTGTGCTCATTTCTTTTTGTTTAAAAAAAAAAAAAAAGCCGGACTAAATAATTTGGTCACGAGATAAAAAACTTGGTCGCCGGTGGCGACCTGGCAACCACATTTGTTAAGCCTTGCATATATTCATCACTACATGCGCAGTGTAGGTTTAATAATTTAAACAACTGAAAAACTTTATACAGTTCTGAAAGAAAAAATGCACAACACTTTACTAAGGGTGCGGCAAATCATAGTTTACAAATGTGAGTGTCAGTAAATGTGTCAACATGGTAACCATTTTCGCAATGTGAGACTGAAATGCTAACGAGTAACGTTTGACCGTAAAGATTTTCCCCGACAGTCGTAAATAAGTCTTCAAGAAAACCGGGGGATCCTAAAGAGCCCGCAATGCCTCATTTCGCAGTTAGTTGCATGATTTAAACATTACTACCAAAGACTTTTCACCTTAGAAATATTTTTATTCGCTACTGACAGATTTGTACCAGAAACTGATAAAAAAATTAATCTTGAGCGCCATCAAGAGAGAAGGGCAGGGGTAGGCCATTGCCCTTCTCTGGATTATGAGATTTACAAAATTTTCTTGTGTGAAGATTACTGAAAAACATGTCCTTCCGGCCTGTACCGGGAGGAAGAGATAGCTTCCATAATCCATAGAATTTCAAACATGTATATCTCAGCCGTTTTTTAAAATAAAGCCAAAACAAAATATGCCCCGGAATCCTCGTATTATAATCTAATAGTTACCGAAAACAACTTTTTTAAATTTATAATTTTATTTTACATCCTTTTGAATTTAAAAAATAATCAATTTTTTTAACTGGCCGCCATTTTGAAACAAGATGGCACATGATGCTGGCCAACGAACTCGTTCGAGACTTTGGTATGTCCTGTAGACATGATCAGTCCCATTCATATCGGTTCATAAATACGAGAGTTACAGCATAACAAATATCAGGTTGTTTCAAAGTGTCAACCTCCCTAGAATTTCAAACTGCCATATCTCAGCCATTTTTAACACTTTCCAACATACTTGAAAACTGGTTATGAATTTGGTTTGTCTGTTTGTCTGTCTGTCTGTCCGTGCTCTTACTCGCGTAAATATATATGTATTGTCATGTAATTGCAATATGTTATTGAGATTTACTATGGCATGTTCGGTATTGAATATGAAGTGTGTAGCACTTATAGTTTTTTTGCAGGGAATTCCGTTACATTACGGTCTATGGGGAAAAATTATTTGCGGTTAATTTTAATGATGTTATACAATTTCAAATATATAGAAATTGATATATATCACTGAGGTGCACTGCAAGAGGCTTACTATATAGAATATGGTGTGTATAATACTTAAATTTGTTTTACAGGGACACTCAAAAGAATTCCGTTGCAATACGCTCTATGGAGATAAATTGTTTGTGGTTTATTTTAAGAATGCTTAAATATTTCAAACAAATTCAAAATTTATATATGTGACTAAGGTGCATTGCAAAAGGATTACTATAGAATATTTAGAGTATAGCATTTATCGTTCATTTACAGGAACACACAAAAGGATTCTCTACTGTCTGTTAACAATAATTGCTGGAAGTGCTTTTTCATTTGCTTAACGCGTTTTTAAATTCAACTCATATTTTTTCTATTACTTGGTGTGTATAAGTTCTGTAAATCATATACAGGGAAGTACAAAAGTTCTGGAGTACATTTGTGTTTATTGAGGGAAATTCCAGAAGCGAAATTTTAAACTGTGCTACGCGTTTCCTATCTGAACTAAAATTTAGCGTTCTATGTAACATATATTCAAAATAAATCATATACAGGGCTGCGCAAAAGAATTGGGATATTTTTCCGAATATTGTTAATAATTCCTTAAATTCTGTTTTTAAATATGTTATGCGTTTTCCAAATTGATTACTTAGATATTATCTTTCACCGTATTAAACGGTAATGATTCGTAAAATTATTTTGGAAGAGTTGGAAAGTGTTACATAATCTATGATTGACGCATGATTTTTTCGTTCTTGTTTAAGATAAAACCAAAACAAAAAATTATCCGTAATCCTTGTATCACAATCTAACACTTAATGGAAACAAGTTTTCCAATTTATAATTTTTTTGTTCATCTTTTTGAATTTTTAAAAATTTTGAAATTTTGAACTGGCCGCACTTTTGAAACTAGATGGCGGATGAAACTGATCAACGAACTCGGTCGAGACCTTGGTATGTCCTATACACATACTCAGTGACATCCAAATCGGTTCATAAATAAGAGAGTTACAGCATGACAAATGTCACTATATATATATATATATATATATATATATATATATATATATATATATTATATATATATATATATATATTATATATATACATATATAAATCATCATTTAAAATGAGGGTGGTTTTGGGGTCTGGAGGTCATGATCGGTGAAAATATACCGAAATTTTCTGGAATTGCTTTCCTCGGAACGGCTAGGTAGCTTTTTGTATTGAAAGCTACCTAAAAGTAGAATGTAATCGTCCCAATAAGTGATTTAAAATAACTAGTAAATCTGCAGATCAGGAGACTCCCCTCAACGTCAGCTATACAAGCCATTGTTTAATAACCTCACTTTGTATGATATATAATATCCTACAATCTACAATTTAAATGTATGTTATATATATTTATAATAAGTAATATAAGATATCTGGAAGCTTCCCAGAAATTTAAAAGTGTTATATACTGTTAAAAATCTACAGCAAACTGTTCAGTCATTTAGCCGGTTTTGTAGATAATGCTTAACTTGACCATATTATGAACGTTTTCATTGGTCAGGAAAGATTAAAATTAGGGTTAAGTAACGGTTATCTATAACAAGTTGGAAATTGTACGTCAAACGTGACAAATGAGGTGCGTTCGTACTATAGCTAGTTATATAAATATTCAGATCTTGATGATTTTTAATTCTGTGAAATGAATTCTATCGTCTGCAGATTAATTTCTGTCATAAAATAAGTATCTCGATCGCTTGATCATTAAACCTCGGAAGCTCCTCTAACAAGAAAGCACCGATTTTTTTTCTTTTAATTCAAATTTCTTAATAAATATTTTTATTAATATCTCCGAAAGCTTTGATTCGATTTAAAAAAAAAATTGAAATGTCTGGACAAAATTCTGCAAAGATAATATATCTTAAATTTCAAACCATTCGGTTGGGTAGTTTTTGCGTTGTTATATGCGGACGGACGGACAGACGGACAGACAGACAGACAGACAGACAGACAGACGGACCAAGCGACGACAGTAGGTGCTACGTATTTATATAATTACGAACGCACCTAAAAACGATCAAATGACTAACGAGTTTACTGGAAATTTTTAACAGTGCATTAAACACGGTTTTATTCTATGATATTTTGATGAACTAACACATTGTTCTTGTAAATTTTTCAGAATGAAAAGTATATTTTTTCTTCAGAACCTACCCCCTCCCCATTCTTACCTTAATTTCATGTTCACAATTTTCAGTAATTGTGTTCTTCCAGAATTCGGATACATTCATGGACGCGTTCACTGCTGTAATTATATTAGCATGAGCATCTATCTCCTTGTGCAGGAGATTTTATTCCTTCTTTAAAAGAACTAGGGCATCCAACCCGAGCTTCCCGGGATAGAGAATATAGGTGAAAACCATTTCTTTTTTTTATTGAAAACTAATACATTTTTTTTTACATTTAATACCTTTTTTTAGATTGCCCTGTAAAAAACACTAAAGATCATTTTTATATGAAATATGTCAATTATCTATTCAAATTAAGTTTGGAAATTTATTAAAAGTGTATGTCGTATTGGCATCGTATCAGAAATTAATAGCCGAAGAAATCGCTAAAATTTCATTATATACATCAGTTTTTTTTAAAATTATTATTATTCTGATAATTTTAGCGATTTTAAGCGCTTATTTACGATTCCATATCTGTTAAATTTGTGTTTTATTTATTCTATTTTATTTATTTCGTAATGAAGTTTTAATTTCGCTATGGAATATTAGATGGAACAAAATGCTGATCTTTTTATATTGTTTGAAATGCAAATGGATTAATATTTTGTAATCGTCTGCCAGCGATAGAGATAGATCTTTTAAAATATCATTCTTGAAATTTAATTTAAATGAGTAAATTTCGATACAGTTTTCAAACAAATTGCATTTGAATGTAAATTTTTCCCCTATATAACGGTGTAAAAATTAAAAATGTGAGATGATTAGAAATAAAAAAAAATTGCAGTATAGCAAACAATCGCAAAACCGAAATTTGATCGTCAAGTGTTGCCATTCGCAAAATGACGTCAGTGTTACGCACGGACACGTTTGTCCTTTATAATATAGACTAGGGCATCAAACCCGGGCTTCCCGGGATTGAGAATATGTGTGAAAACAATTTACTTATTTTTTTAAATTAAAAACTGTAATAGATTTTTACATTTAATATTTTTTAGATTGCGATCTAACATCACCAAAGAGCATTTTTATATGAAATATGTCAATTATATATTGAAATAAAATTTTTAATTTATTAAAATTGTTAATTTCGTATTGGTCTCGAGGCAGAAGTTAACAGCGGAAGATATCGCTAAAAATTTCGCAGTGTTTGTTAATTATTATTCCGATAATTTCAACGGTTTTAAGCGTCTATATCAAGTCTGTTATTTGTGTTTTATTTATACTATTTTATTTATTGCTTAATGAAGTTTTAAATTTGTTATCATATATTCTAATGCGAGCAAATCTTGTGTGTGGTTATATATATAAATATATATATATGCAAATTTTATCTTGAAAACGGCTCTAACGATTTTGACGAAATTTTGTATCCTACCGTTTTGGGGCACCAGAAAACCATTGGGCTAGGTCACATGGTCGAAAAAAATCGATTAATGGGTCATTTTGGGTCATGGTCTAGCTAATTGTATCTAAAAAACGGTTCAAACGATTTTGACGAAATTTTGTATCCGACCATTTTCGGGCACGAGAAGACTATTGGGCTGGGTCACATGTTCGAAAACTTTCGATTAGTGGGTCATTTTGGGGTCAACGTGGGTCAAATTAATTTTATCTAAAAAAGGCTCTAACGATTTTGATTAAATTTTGTGTCCTACGAGTTTCGAGCACGATAAAATCATTGGGCTAGGTCACATGTCCGAGAAAATTCGATTAGTGGGTCATTTCTGGGTCATTGTGGGTCAAGATCTAAAAAGCGGTTCAATTTACACTAAATTTTGCATCCAATGGTTTTCGGGCACGAGAAGACTGTTGGGCTAGGTCACATGTTCGAGAAAATTCAATTAGTGGGTCATTTTAGGTCATTTTGGGTCATGGTCAAGCTAATTGTATCTGAAAAAACGGTTCAAACGATTTTGACGAAATTTTGTATCCGACTATTTTCGGGCACGAGAAGATTATTGGGCTGGGTCACATGTTCAAGAACTTTCGATTAGTGGGTCATTTTTGGGTCAAATCAGGTCAAATTAATTTTATCTAAAAAACGGCTCTAACGATTTTGATTAAATTTTGTATCCTACGAGTTTCGGGCACGCGAAAATCATTGGGCTAGGTCACATGTCCGAGAAAGTTCGATTAGTGGGTCATTTCTGGGTCATTGTGGATCAAGATCTAAAAAGCGGCTCAATTTACACTAAATTTTGCATCCAACGGTTTTCGAGCACGAGAAAACTGTTGCACTAAGTCACATGTTCGAGAAAATTCAATTAGTGGGTCATTTTGGTCATGGGTCATTATGGGTCAAGCTATTTTATCTTAAAAACGGTTCAGAGGATTTCAAATAAATTTAGCACCCTACAGGTTTAGGGGAAAAGAAGACTATTAGGCTAGGTCACATGTTCGAGAAATTTCGATTAGTGGGTCATTTTGTTCATGGGTCATTATGGGTCAAGCTATTTTATCTTAAAAACGGTTCAGACTATTTACTCTAAATTTTGCATCCTATGGTTTTCGGGCACGAGAAGACTGTTGGGCTATGTCACATGTTCGAGAAAATTCAATTAGTGGGTCATTTTGGTCATGGGTCATATTTGAACTCAAATTTAATTTTGACCGAGCATAGCTTGGTCTTCCCTGCTCGTGCAATATTAGCTGGAAACAAATGCTGAACTTTTTATATTGCTTAAAGTGAAAATGAATTTATATTTTGTAATCGTCTGCAAGCGATATAATTTTTTTTTTTAAACCCTGCTTGAAATTTAACTTAATTGGTATAATAAATGATTAAATTGCGATACAGTTTTCAAACAAATTGCATTTGAAAGTATATTTTTTTTCCAAACTTAACGGCGTAAAAATTGAAAATGTGCGATGTTTAGAAATTAAAAAAGTTGCAGTAGCAAAAATCGCAAAACCAAAATTTCACTCTCAAGTGTTACCATCCGCAAAATGACGTCAGCGTTACGCACGGACACGTTTGTCCTTTATAATATAGATACTTACCTTTCGACCACGAAACATCAGCATCTGTTGCAAAAATTGGATAAAATCTCGTGTAACAAAGATACTTATACCGATGTAAACCGCTCTTACAAGACATATATCTAATTTAGTCATCCAAAGTTTTATAATTTTTCTTTAGAAAAAACCATTTTGCTAAATATTAAATAATATTTAAAAGAGTGCACTTAACTAAATATAACTTCATTTACTTCAATAGTAAAAACATACTGAAATTATCAGAAAATAAGATATTTTGGCGCTTTGGAAACTATATAAATACGTAGCACCTATGGTCGTCATCTAGTCCGTCCGTCTGTCCGTATATCCGTCCGTATGTCCGCATATAACAGCTCAAAAACTACCCAAACGAATGGTTTGAAATTTAATATATATAATCGTTGTCGAATTTCGTCGTGTCATTTCAAATTTTATGAAAATAGAATCAAACCTTAAAAAGATATTAATAAAAATATTTATTAAGTAATTTGAATTTTTTTAATCCATACTTCCTTGTTATAGCAGCTTCTGAGAATTAATATTCAAGCGATCGAGACGTATCGCCAAGTTATCTGACATGTATGACGCTATGGTCATATAGGGCAGTTGCAATTGACGTCACCTTGGAGGTAAACAGTACAAATAGGCAGTTCTGATTGGTGGAATTACCCTTACCTCCAATTGAATACAATGGTTGATCAGCTGATTGCAACTGCCCTATATAACGTATATGACATTTTATAACCTCTGCGATTAACTTATAGTCACATTCTTCCTTCTATTAAATCCTATCATACGTAATTAATTCAATGATGTCCCATGATAGATAATGATGCTAGGTTGCCATGGTAATTACGTCCTATTTAAGATGGAGTCATATAATTTTCGTATAACTGAATTAAAAAGCCGAATTCGTATGCTAAAAGTGTTTAGATATAGCAATCGTACAATCTATCGACAGTTTTTTGGATAGATGTTTCAGGAGAAATAGAAATTAAATGAAACAAGAACGAAAAATCATGCGTCAAGCATAGATTATATAGCACTTTCCAACGCTTCCAAAATAATTTTACAAATCATACCGTTTAATAAGCTAAAAGCTAACATCTAAGTAAACAAATTAGAAAACGCATAACATATTTAAAAACATAATTTCAGGAATTTCCAACATATACAATATTCGGAAAAATATCCGAATACTTTTATTCAGCCCTGTATAGGATCTATAGATTTGTATATATACTACATAGGATGATAATTTTACTTCAGTTAGGAAACGCGTAGCACAGTTTAAAATTCTCCGTCTGGAGTTTGTCAATAAACAGAAATGTGTTCGCGAACTTTTGTGCTGCCCTGTATAGGATCTACAGAATTTATACACACCACGTAATAGACAAAAAGCAAGTTAAAATTAAAATCGCGTTCAATAACTTAAAACGCACTTCCAGGAATTATTGTTAACAGACAGTAGAGAATTCTTTTGCGTGTCCCTGTAAATGAACGATGACTGCTATACACACAATATTCCGTAGTAAGTCTCTTGTAATGCACCTTAGTGATCTATATAAATTTCAATGCGTTTAAAATAGTGAAACATTATTTAAATAAACCGCAGACGATTTTTCTCCATAGACGTAATGCAACGGAATTATTTTTACTGTCCCTGTAAAGTAACTATAAGTGCTATGCACACCCTGTTCCATATTAAGCTTCTTCTAATGCACCTTAGTAATATATATAAATTACAATGCGTTTAAAATAGTGAAACATTATTTAAATAAACCGAAAATGATTTTTCCCCATAGACCGCAATGTAACGGAATTCTTTTGAGTGTCCCTGTAAAAAAACTATAAGTGCTACACACTTCTGTTGAAATAGGGAACATGCTATAGATAACGACAATAACATATAAAAATTGCAGAGCAATCCGAGCATATTTACGGGAGTTAGAGCACGGACAGACGGCAGACGGCAGACGGCCAGACGGCAGACGGCCAGACGGCCAGACGGCAGACGGCCAGACGGCCAGACAAACCGAAGTCATAAGCACTTTTCAACTAGGTTGGAAAGTGCTAATAAAAAGAGTCTAAATATGGATTTCAAGCTCTGAAATTTTTAATGCTAGGCTTATGTTTCCCATTGAAATTTTTAGTACATGTTAACAAAAGATAAAATGTTGCCAACTTAATATGTACTTATTTTATTATAGGAATTAATCATATCATAATAACAGACGATATAATTCATTTCACTGAAACTAGTTATAGTAAGAATGCACTTCATTTGTCACGTTTGACGTACAATTTCCAACTAGTTTTCATACGCTTTGAAATATAGTTACTATGCAACGGTTAAGAGAAAGACGGATAAAAAAGAAATGCATTGGGAAATTTGTAAAAAATTAGAAAGTAAACTGTTTTACATTTCTCGATATTTTTGATATATCGATAGTCGATATATTCTCGATCGATTACTGGATAAAATTTCCCAATAATTTAAACATTTAATTTCGAATGTCTAATAAATGTATTGACAAATTTTTAAACCGATTGGATACATTTAAAACCTCCATATCAAAAAATTAACATTCATAATTTTACGTTTAAATGTGCGTGTTAATAATAAAATAATTCAAATGTACCGTTTTCTTTTCAGTGAATATTGAAGTTTAAAATTGTCGGAATTGCCATAGAAAAACATTATGACACGAAAGGATGTGTTCTATATTTTTCAAATTTAACCAAATTTAACCAAAAACTATTCAGCTTAATCCGGGTACCTTAACAACATTCTAACAAACTAATCGGATGCTTTTAGCGGTAGTTATCGTGGAACAGACAGAGAGACAGATAGACAGAAACCAAAAACTTTTCTGTTGCCACCATCTGCTGATGTTTCAGCAATGAAACATTAAGAGAAAAAAGGAACGTTTCTGTGCCCCATATAAGATCATTTTTAAACCCTTTAACGGACAAATATAGAACTAAAAATTGTCTTCCATAGAAGATGCAGCGGGGCATCGCTCAATCCCCTCCCCACCCCTTGACGAATGAAGAAGTAAACTGCTTTAATTCTCCATTTTGGAAGCAGACGATATTAAATGGATATTGAATTTTCCATAATTGTTAAATATATAAGTTGCTTTCCATGTTGATATGTTTAAGATTTCTTTTGGAAGAAGGTTATGACAAAAACTTATCCGTTTAGGATATTTCGTGTTTACACTTTCCATTTTTAAAAATGTAGATTTAAAAGTGTTTTATCACTATTCTGTTTACAAATGGAATTTCCTCGGAATATTTCTGAAACGGCATTTTAGGGATCGATCCAAGGGGTCGATTCAGGCAAATTTGGGGCCTATTTCGGGAACCTTCACAAAACTCCATTTCATAAAACAGGCCCTATCACAAAATTATTTAAAAAAAAAAACAGCCCCTTCAAAAAATTCCTTTTAATAAAAAAGACTCCCCTTCACAAAGTTCCATTCCATTAAAACATAATCTTCATTAAGTATTTTTTTTTTGGTTTAAAAATATGTAATTTTCAAACAAAACAAGTTCACAAGAAAGGAAAACTTTAGCAGAAGGACATAAATAAGTTATCTATAATAATAAACAAAAGAGTTTGTCTGTCTATCTATTTGTCTCTCTGTGTGTGCTGTGTTCTGAAGAGACCACTGCATGCAGAGCTACAAAATTTAGGAATTAGGTTCCTCTATATCTGAAGTAATGCACCTCGAAGCTCGATTTGAAATTTTTGAATAGATTTTTTTTATTTAATTTTTAGACATTTTTTACATTACAGGGCGATTTTCTACATTAATAAAAATAATACAGATTCAATATTTTTTATCCCAATATAGTGAATTTTGTCCTTTATCCAATCTTTTAAACTTCGTAAAAATCTGTCCATAATTACCCGATATATTAATTAAAAACTCAACACATAATAACTCTCCCAAAAATGCAATGTTTTTATCGGAAGTGACTAAGAAAATTAAACACATGCTTGCGATATGAAATCGCAGACGATGGAAATTGCTAATTTTCACTAATTTGTGAATATTAAGAAAAGTATTTGAGGTATAGCTTTAAAACTCATCTCACATATGATAAAAAAATATATATACATCCAAAATCTAACTTTTGTAAAAATCGGCTGGTAGTTTTTCTTAATTTTTGCAATAAAACTGACCCAGGCGAGGTGTCGGCTACGTCTTTCATTAAATTCTGTTTCCTGGGCCCATCTCTCAAGCTACTTTCTGAAAAGGAAAGAAAATAAAGTACAAAGTCAAACCAAATGATAAAGGTATATAGATCTTGCTCCCCCTGGCCGTGGAAGATGGAAATGAACTAATTTATTATTACAGTGCGTGCGCAGAACGTCTGCTATTTGGTGCCGTAGGCAGTGGAGACCCATGCCAGAGGTTCGTTTAGAATAGAATAGCGGTGGAAGGTGAAACTGGCGCTGGAAGGTGAAATTAAAGATGTTTTAATCATTGGAGGTTCATTTGGAAAAATCGACCAGCGAAGCGGGCGTAGCCTGCTAGTTATTAATAAATGTTTGGTTCGAATTACAGTCACTGGATTTATCTTTCATTACAAAATTTTTCACAAAAATAACTATTATTTTTCTCAAAATGAGCCCCTAGAGAAAAAGGTTACCAAGACCAATTTCCCGACCACTATTAAAAAATCTGGCCTATTCTTTATCTTCGTTCTACCGGCAACCAAAGAAATGAACCAATATATTTCTCCTTTTCGAGAAAGATTAAAAGAGCACCTTATGGTAATCTCTTATCTTCGATTATTTCTAAAAACGTATATCGCAAATATTACTGTTTTTCAAGAATAATTTCTTTTAACCTTTGTAGAAATCTGACTTATCTCTGAATTTAATTTTTAGTATCACGGATACCATCCAAAAACAACTTCTTTGAAGGCATTCATTCCGAACTTTTAGAATAATCTAGCATGGCGTCTGTCACTGAAAATGATTTTTTTTTTTTTAATCGAGATAGTCTTCGTGCGATGTACGTGGGGTGCATTCATCCTAAATGTTATCATTTTTGCTTGAAGCGGACTAAGCCAATTTTGTTTCTGTTAAGACTTAAAAACTCACTTATTTTATCATTTTCTTATAAATGCTGCAAGACCGGATACGAGCCTGGCTTTTTTCAGCGAGAGTGGGCTTATGTAAATAAACAGTATTTGTGCATAAATATACGTTAGCAGTAGAAGATTTTTAATTCCGAAACAGCCAGTGCACTTTTTAGAGCATGTTCACACTTCGTTTGACTTTGGTATGAGTAACCAGTTTTCACAATTTTTTTAATGGCTTTAAAAGTGCAGGTTTGTCTCACCAGTACGTTCACATTTCATAAAAAATTCAATATTGTCGTTTCGGAGTGTGTTGTTTGTGCCATAAGACTTGTCAAAGAGCTGAATTTCTGTGTCAAAAGAAACAAGAATGAAAAATCATGCGTCAAGCATAGACTATGTAACACTTTCCAACACTTCCAAAATAATTTTACAAATCATTACCGTTTAATAAGCTGAAAGGTAACATCTAAGTAAACAATTTGGAAAACGCATAACATATTTAAAAACGTAATTTCAGGAATTAACAACATATATTTCCAACATAAACAATATTCTGAAAAATATCCGAAGATTTTTATTCAGCCCTGTATATGATCTATAGATTTGTATATATGCTACATAGGATGCTAAATTTTCGTTTAGTTGGGAAACACGTAGCACAATTTAAAATTCTCCTTCTGGAGTTTCTGTCAATAAACGGAAATGTGTTCGCGAACTTTTGTGCTGCCCTGTATATGATCTACAGAATTTATACACACGAAGTAACAGACAAAAAGTGAGTTCAATTTAAAATCGCGTTCAGGAACTTAAATCGCATTTCCAGGAATTATTGTTAACAGACAGTAGCGAATTCTTTTGTGTGTCCATGTAAATGAACGATGACTGCTATACACACAATATTCTGTAGTAAACCTCTTGTAATACACCTTAGTGATATATATAATTTTCAATGCCTTTAAAATTGTGAAACATCATTTAATTAAACCGCAAACGATTTTTATCCATAGACGTAATGTGACGGAATTCTTTTGAGTGTTCCTGTAAAGTAACTATAAGTGCTATGCACACCATATTCCATATTAAGCTTTTTGTAATGCACCTTAGCGATATATATCAATTACAATGTGTTTGAAATTGTGTAACATCATTAAAATAAACCGCCAAATGATTTTTCCCCATAGACCGTAATGTAACGGAATAATTTTGAGTGTCCTTGTAAAAAACTATAAGTGCTACACACTTCAGTTGAAATAGGGAACATGCTATAGATAACGACAATAACATATCAAAATTGCAGGGCAATCCGAACATATTTATGGGAGTTAGAGCACGGACAGACGGCAGACGGCCAGACAAACCGAAGTCATAAACACTTTTCAACTAGGTTGGAAAGTGTTAAAAAGAAAGTTTTATTCGAGTAAAAGTTTTTTATTCGAGAATATCACGTACATTTTTACGCTTTTTTCATTAACTTGGTTTTTGTATGTAAAAATGGAATTTTGTAATCTACTTTTCTCACATTTACTGATATGCTAGAATTATAAAAAAATATGCATTAGGCGTTTTTTCGATGACAATACAAAATTTAAATATTTTTAGAACTTAATTATAAATTAATAAATTAATTTTAAGGCATTTTTCTGTTAGCCAACCGCTTAGGATAAACCGCCAAATAATATTTATGGTCAAAACTGTTTACGTTACAAAAGAAATGAAGTTAATTATGCGTCAAACTGCAACAACAAAATTATTTAAACACTAATATGTAGAAATTATAAATAAATTATAAAGAGTGTGATATATATTAAAAAATTACTCTTTTATCATTTAATAGTTTAATATAAATTAAATTAGGATTATACGTTGAAAAACAATTTAGAAATCCTAAATAAATTTTAAGTACTGTTTTTTCTTTCTTCCTTGTTGTTATATCTTTAAAAAAAAGAACAGAGTAAAAAATTATGTCTTTTTTTCAATAAATTCACTAATTCACGCTTTTTAAAAAACATAAATCAAAGAAGTGGATTTTCAACAATCGGTGCCACCGCCAAATCAATGAATTTTAACGAATTTTTTTGAAACTACAGGAATGGCAGTCATAATATTAGGCGTGATTTTTAAGATAAACATTAATTGCTTATAAAACAGTTTTTTTATTTAATATTTTTACTTTTATTCATAGATTGTTCATGCTTTGTTTGACTTTGACACTTGTCTTGTCTTCTATTTGTATACCATAGTTACACCCACTTAAAATAAATAAAAAAAATAAAAATAAACTGTCGTATCGGAGAGCGGTTTGTGTCATAAGACTTTTCAAAGAGTTGAATTTTTTTACTCCAAAAGAGAGAAATAGTTCGAGTTTCCTAAGACCTATCACATTTCAAAAACTCACATTTAACAAATTTTGCTATCTTCTATCTTTACAAGAAGAAAGTATTGGATTCATGAAAATTTTTGACTTCCGGTTTTCGACGGATTTATACGTTTTAGATGGTCCTGAACACGATTTGGCTGTTTTTAGAAAATGTCTGTCTGTGAGTCTGTCTGTCTGTATGTGACAAAAATTTTGTAGGCAAGGTATCTCAAGAACTAATGCCCGAATTTTAATAAAACTTTATATTCAGTTAGTCCCTGATATAAATTGGTGCTGATTAGTTTTTGGTGAAAATCGCCCAAAAGGTGGTGCTGCTATGGTGGTGCTGCATTTTTAACGATATCCGCAATAGCTCTATCACAAGAACTAATGCACTCATTTTCATGAAACTTCAGATTACGTTAGACCTTCATTTAAATAAAATAACACAAAATGCTAGACGCTGATTACGTTTTGGTGTAGATATCTCTACAGGTGGCGCTGCCATACCACTTGTTTCATGAGTTTTACGATAGCTATATCTGAAGAACGAATGCACGAAAGTTCATAGAACTTCAGATTCTGTTAGACCTTGACATAAATAGATACAGATTACGTTTTGGTGTAAATAGCCAACAGGTGGCGCTGTTGTGCTACTTTTTATATTTTTATCACGATCACTATATCCCAATAACTAATGCACGGATTTTCATCCAACTTCAGATTCCGCTAGACGTTGACATAAGTTGTTTTTGATTAGGTTTTGGCCTAAACTTCCCAACTGGTGGCGCTGCTATGCTACTTTATATATTTTTATCACGATAACTATATCGCAAGAACTAATGCGCGGATTTTCATCAAACTTCAGATTCTGTTAGACGTTGACATAAGTTGTTGTTGATTAGGTTTTGGTCTAAATCTCCCAATAGGTGGCGCTGTTATGCTGCATTTAGAAGGATTTACACGATTTCAGCAATAGTCATATCTCAATAACTAATGCACGGAATTTAATCAAACTTTAGATTCAGTTAGACCTTGATATAAATTTGTGCTGATTCTTTTTAGTGTATGCAAAATCTGTGTGAGATAGAAGAAAGTTTTGGGATTTGCACATTCGACTAGTTTTTTAAATCAATCTCTATTGCGTGCAGCCCGGTTGCGAAAAATTAACCCGTTTGCACTTAAAACAATAAAAATAGTTTAGAATTTGTTTCTGGCTAATATTTCATATAAAAAAATTAAGACTTCATTAATAAATAAATA
This sequence comes from Maratus michaelseni, assembly GCA_963931845.1. NCBI lineage: Eukaryota > Metazoa > Arthropoda > Arachnida > Araneae > Salticidae > Maratus > Maratus michaelseni. Next base: position 81,319,975 of record OZ007599.1, on the reverse strand, counting down.
AAATAAATAAATATTATAAATAAAATACAAATTTAACAGGCATGTCACATGTCATTGAGTTACGCGCATTAACTCCCGAAATTATCAAAATCAAAAAGGCTGCTGTATTTAACAAAATCTTGGGTGATATCTTCGGATATTAACTCCTGACATGCAGTTAATATGAAAGCATTGCTTTTAATAAATTAAAAAAATTTATTTGAATACATAACTGTTATTTTTCATCTAAAAAATCATTCTAATCATTCTAATCAATATAAGAATAAAGACTAAAGTCGAAATTAAGAGTAAAATAAAAGGGTTTATTTACAGAAGACATATATATAAAACATAAAATAAGGAGTAAAATAATTATAAAAAGGGATATGCATTATATTTACAGACAGAAATATCTTAAAAATTAAGACGCAAGGAGCATTTTAAAATTTGGTTTAAAAATTTAATTTTTTTTTTAAATCTTAAAATTATATTGAGATTAGAATTTCTTTAAGGTATTTTATATGCTTATGGTGAAATGTATATGCACAAAATTTCTTATATCTATGATGAAAAATAAAAAAATAATAATTTCAACGTCCACCGTCTCCTTAAAAACATCACGTTTCGTCATTGATGCATAACTTAATGCATACAAATTTATTCAAAATTCGTAACGACCGACGTTCAAAAACAAAAACAAAAAAAAACTTGGATTGTTTTTCTCCTGTGACATCATTTTCAGCCAGAAAGATTTTAAAGTTCCGTTTTGAAAATGGGGTATTTCAAAAGAGATCGCTCACTTCTTTCAAAACTTGGCCCATCACAGATAAATATTTTCTTTTTTCAAACTAAAGATTAAAATCCAAAATTTATTTGTTTTAGGTAATTTAATGTCAAACAATCAGTAAACAAAGAAATGTTGCTTTTAACTCATTTTAGAGTTAATCTGTGATGGCAGTATTTATTAATCTTTCTACTTTTACAAAGTTTATTTCCTGTTTAATAAGTAAACTAGTCGTTGGGGGCCACCGTAATACTTACCCAACATGGATATGCATAATATAAAATATGAAAATAAAACATGTGTAAACTATTTATAAAATGCATTGCAATTCGAGTAAAATCGTGGCTTGATGACACCATAAACTTTAAATGCTCTATTACTGAATTGCGTAAAAGAAACATCCTTAAAACTCCAAAAATGATAATTATATTAACTAACAGTTTACTGCGGTGTATTAAGCATCTCATTTCCAATTAAAATATATCTTTGAATTGAAATTTGAATGAAATACGGGGTCATGAATAATCGAAGAGTGTGGAAAATAGGATTACAAATATCTCGGTAACTCATTATCCGATCAACTTTATTCATTATGCAAAATTTATGTTTTTTTATTGTCTTTTACATTCACTCCTTTAAATAAACAATTTCGAAAATTTTTTATAAACCTTTTATCAGAACGAATATTTCGAGATACCGAAAAAAATAGTTCCGGAAGATTGAGGTTACTGAAATTCAATAAGCTTCTTCCCATTATTACATACTAAGTACATACCAAGTTTCAAGTCTCTATCTCAATTTGTTCGGGAGATAGAGCGTTTATAGACACACACACACACACACACACACACACACACACACACACACACACACACACACACAGCGTTGGTGTATGTGATAGGTAAGTAAAAGTAGGATACCGTGAAACAACAATAAAACAAATGAAAAAATGTCTGTATTGCTTTAAATCAAAAAGCTACTCTAAATATTTTATTGGGAAAAACACTATTAACCCTTTAACGGATAAAGCACTTCAATTGCTAAAATGTTGAAATATATGATTGACACCGGAAATTATTAACAAATTTATATATATATAATAAAAAAGCAATATTTCACATACATATTAAATGGAAAACATTTCTATTAAAATTCTGCTGTCATTGTTGAATTTCATAATGAAAATTTTGTAGTTTCGTAGGGAAACCAATGGCCGTTAAAGGGTTAAAGGGCGTGAATTCACATGAGAACATTTTCCCCATTATTTTTTCAACTTTATTTTTTGTCTCGCAAAACACTTGAATTTACAGTAGACACAAAGCAATTTCCAAATGATAGACGTAAAGTTCAATTTTTATTTAAGCAAAAAAAAAAAAAAAAAAAAAAAAAAGTATTATGTGATTATCACAAATCTTTCTCTCGTCATTATATATTTAATTTAATTTAATGCCTGAGGAAGACCACTCGGCTGAGGGCGAACCCAGCCGTTGAGCGTTTAATGTCTTCCTCGGCTAGCTCCCCAGCACGCAGGGATTAACCCTTTCGGGACGGGTGATGCATATATGCATTGTCAAAAGTTGTATGTGGAATATGTTTTTGGCACCAGTAATAAATAATTGTAATATTTGTCTTTTTAGCACTTTCCAACCTAGTTGAAAAGTGCTTATGACTTCGGTTTGTCTGGCCGGATGGCCGGATGGCCGTCTGGCCGTATGGCCGTCTGGCCGTCTGTCCGTGCTCTAACTCCCGTAAATATGCTCGGATTGCTCTGCAATTTTTATATGTTATTGTCGTTATCTATGGCACGTTCCCTATTTCAACTGAAGTGTGTAGCACTTATAGTTTTCTTACAGGGACACTCAAAAGAATTCCGTTACATTGCGGTCTATGGGGAAAAATCATTTGCGGTTTATTTTAAAAATGTTTCACTATTGTAAACGCATTGAAATTTATATAGATCACTAAGATGCATTAGAAGAAGCTTAATATGGAATAGTAGGTGTATAGCACTTAGAGTTACTTTACAGGGACAGTCAAAATAATTCCGTTACATTACGTCTATGGAGAAAAATCGTCTGCGGCTTATTTAAATAATGTTCCACTATTTTAAACGCATTGAAGTTTATATATATTACTAAGGTGCATTACAAGAGGCTTACTACAGAATAGTGTGTGTATAGCAGTCATCGTTCATTTACAGGGACACACAAAAGAATTCTCTCCTGTCTGTTAACAATAATTCCTGGAAGTGCGTTTTAAGTTACTGAACGCGATTTTAATCTTAACTAGCTTTTTGTCTATTACGTGGTGTGTATAAATTCTGTAGATCCTATACAGGGCAGCACAAAAGTTCGCGAACACATTTCCGTTTATTGACAAACTCCAGAAGGAGAATTTAAACTGTGCTACGCGTTTCCTAACTAAACTAAAATTTAGCATCCTATGTATATATACAAATCTATAGATCCTATACAGGGCTACATAAAAGTATTCGGATATTTTTCCGAATATTGTATATATTGAAAATTCCCGAAGTTACGTTTTTAAATATGTTATGCGTTTTCCAAATTGTTTACTTAGATGTCATCTTTCAGCTTATTAAACGGTAATGATTTGTAAAATTATTTTAGAAGCGTTGGAAAGTGCTACATAATCTATGCTTGACGCCTGATTTTTCGTTCTTGTTTAATTAGAGTATTTGTTGGTATTTTACAAGTACAGGGAACTGTTTAAAAAAAGTGGTACCAACCAAATAAAATTTCTGTAAGGGATGCCGTCGCGAAAGGGTTAAACGTGGCAGTACAGACTTCGCCAGTGGCTGGTCCTGCAGGGCAAAGCCCCACGCGACAGGTGGCAGGAACTAAAGACAAAATAATAATAATAATAATAATAATACAGGTCTGTCGCTGGAACCAGTGTTCCTACGCGCCAAGGAGCGACAGACAGGGTGGACAAGGTTCACAGGTGCGCCTGCACCAGTTGTACAGTCCGCTAATTTAGTAGAACGGTGCAGTTCTTAGGTAAAACTGTACCAATTGTACAGTTCGTAAATGACGGCACTTGAGATCTGGGGGGGTGCCAGTGTGAGATTCCCACGCGACAAGGAGCGCCACACAATTGCGCTGAAACCCTCATACTGGATGGAGGCTGGATGCACTTCGTGTTAGAGGTGACGATACGTTGCTTGCTGACCAAACTTGCGGTTTCCGATCATCATTATATATTGATTCTATTATGAACATCCCTTTTTCTAAGGGAATACAAAACACAGAACGATAAATAAGATACCATATGAAAGGAATTTGAACAGGCCTCTGGCATAGTACTCTAACATTTCGTTAAAACATTTTTTAATTAAAAATTGTAGTTACTTAAAAATTAAATCAGCATTGTTTTCATAAATAAAATGAAAGGTTTTTCTGAAATCAGTGAATCAAATAAAATACCGCATTATATCGAGCTCAACAGTGATTTAATATTATTATTAAATCACTGTTGATAATAGGCTCGGTTACAATAAGGATAAAGTGGGGCACTGTTGCTGCACGGGTTTATTTTATAGTTATGATTAAAAAGCAAAATTCAAATTCAAATGCTCACGTTATTTTTTCTTTATCCCATGTTTTTTTTTCCGAAACAGATGATGTCATTCCTCTAATGCAGTTAAAATATGATTGATGTATATTATATCAAGTAGCTTTCATTACAAAAAGCTGCCTATTGCATAGCCATTCGGAGGAGAGTAATTCAAAAAATTTTTGGTATATTTTCACCGATCACGACCTCCAGACACCAAAAACCACCAACCGTTCAAATGTTTATATATATATATATATATATATATAATTATAATATCTATGAATTTCAAAAAACATATCAAGTTCTATTCTACTTAAATCTCCAAAGAGATAATCAATGATACTGTGTATACAGAATACCACATAGCTAATAAATACCAACATTTTAATTCCTTCGTATCCTTCCATTTTATTTCGCATTAGTCTTTAAATTAATCTAACTTTTGTCATAGTCAGCATTTCCTTAATTCTTAATAATATTTATTCCTATTTAATGTCCTTTTAAAAGTAAATATCCGTATATTAATAATTATCTTATTCCAAATCTTAATCTAAAATTTTAAGTTCATTCGTAGCTTTTATCAGCTCCCCAATCTATAAATTTCCGAGACGCGTTCTCATTTCGAATGTTTTTTAAAAACCATTTTCTTTTTATTATTATTATTTGTTCTCTCGGTTTCGCGCGTTGGGTTTTTCACTTCAAAATTGATACGCGACCATGTAAAGGACTCTTTCCTGTTTTAACTTCTCCTTCTAGCCTCATTCGCTGGTCTAGAGGTCGCCTCTCACTCATTGGTTTGTGCGCACGTGACGTAGTTTTCTGTATGTCTCCGCTGAGTGAACAAAACTGGCTCGCATCCTTCGGAGTGTAGATTTTTGACGTATTTGGAAGTGTAAACAAATATGTATCTGACCTTTTAGTGTCGTAGAATATTCATATAGTTATTTAACATGTATTAAATCATGTAGTGATCCATCGTGGAGCCTGAGGGCTAGAAGTTCATACCTATGGGAATTGTCGCTGCATCGCTCTTGTTCTAAATAAACTATTTGTCTGGAGATTGGCTGGTATTTATTGGAAAGACTCTGGTGGAATTTCATTATTGCCTCACCACTTCGCCATGATCGTGAATATTGACTGCAATATGTTAGTTCTTTAACGGACTACCCTTTTCTCATGATCTCGTGATGTCTCATCTTCATCAAAACGCCATATATATATATATATATGACGTATGTCATGCTGTAACTCTCTTGTTTATGAACCGATTCCGAAGTGACTATGTATGTGTTGTGCATAGGACATACAAAGGTCTCGACCGAGTTCGTTGGCCAGCTTCATCCGCCATCTTGTTTAAAAAAAGCGGCCAAAATTTTTTTTTTTTAATTTTAATTTTTTGAAAATTTAAAAAGATGTACAAAAAATTGAAAAAAAAGCTGTTTGTGTTAAGTTTTAGGACGTGATACAAGGATTCCGCAACATTTTTTGTTTTGGCTATATCTTAAAAAATGGCTGAGATATGGCAGTTTGAAATTCTATGATGGTTGAGTATTTGAAACAATCTGATATTTGTTATGCTGTAACTCTCGTATTTATGAACCGATATGAATGTGACTGATCATGTGTACAGAATATACCAAGGTCTCGACCGAGCCAGCTTCATGCGCCATCTTGTTTCAAAATAGCGGTAGTTAAATTTATTATTATTTTTAAATAATTTTTAAAAATGTATAAAAAATTACATATATATATTGTTTCCGTTATGTGTTAGATCGTGATAAAAGGATTCTGGAACATTTTTTATTTTGGCTTTATCTTAAAAAATGGCTGTGATATGGCAGTTTGAATTTCTAGGGTGGCTGACGTTTGAAATAATCTGATTTTGTTATGCTGTAACTCTCATGCTGAAATTCGCATTCAAATTCAGTATTAACGAAAACCGGGATTGAATCTTCTATTATCGGGTATACATACATACATATATATATATATATATATATGTGTGTGTGTGTGTGTGTGTGTGTGTGTGTGTTTTGCCTTTGTTCCCTCGATCAGTTTTTATCGCAACATTGGTGGAATAAGTGAGATGATATTCTGGCTTGACTAATGTTTTTTGCAGATATTTGTAGTCCTTAATTTTCCTTTAGAAATTTAAACCTGCGCACAGTGGGGCGTTTTGAGGATCTAGGTGGACAAAATTATTGCGTTGAAGTTTAATTAGGCATTGCTGGGTTTTCGAATGTATCAGTAATAAAATAACCAAACAGTTATAAATATTTGACTTATTTAATTATTTATATTATTATTATTATTATTATTATTATTATTATTATATTATTACTTATATTATTTTTTTTAATTATAATATTGTATTGTTATTGAAACTAAACATGTATTCAAAGTTTCAGTTCAATCGGATAATTAAAAGTGGTGAAAATTGACTTCCAGAATTTGAATTAAACACTCAGACGCACACTTCAAGTTAATATAACTTAATGATTCGCAAACTTTCGCAGGAGCTGTCTTAAGTTTTCAATACTCTAGGAATGGCACTTTGATTTTAAAAAAAATGCTTATTGCTTAATAATGCTTAATACTGTATTAAACGTCAAGATGAAGTTTGAAAACAAGATGGCGCTTATTTTCAAACAACAATAGGTTAAATAGTGTGACAAACATGTGACATATGTCCAGTAAACTCCTGCTTTCAAATGAAACAGAAAAGTCACGACTTGCTTTCGAGCTTACAGAAAAATACTGCAACTGTTGAAAGTCTCTCAAATCAACTGCCTTCTTTACGGTCGTAGTTAATCGACACATCGGGTTTTTTCGACAAAACTCGTACGGATCTCGACAAAAGAGACATTCAGCTACCAGTATACGCGGTCTTGTTAAATTCCGAGATGATCGGAAAAATGAATTTTGTCCACCTAGATCATCAAAACGCCCCACTGTGCTGCGTGTAAAAAATATTGGATATTGGTAAAAAATATTCGACTGCAGTGCGAAATTTTACACGGGTCCACCGGTATCATTTTAATAAATTTAAACAGCTACACATCTACAATTATGAAGACGAAATATAATCTATTTCTTTTCATTTAACGTGGAGTCATGATGGTTAGTGAATTAAAAATAATCACACCCCCTGTTGTGTGTTCAAATCCCAAATTAGACCAACAAATATATATTTTTTTAATTTTTTATTTAAATTTAAATTAGTAATTAGTGTATATGATTTTTACCCTATAGAAACTAAGATAGAGCTATAATATTTATTCGCAAAATGCATGTTGAATGACCAAAATTAAAACCAAAATAGAATCAGCGTAGTTTTTTGCAATAAGTATCATGTATATTAAATTTGGCGAATTTCTGTCCTATAAACGCTGAGATGTAACTATCAGGACATGATATTGTTGACTGGTTGAAAACATATTTTTGGTTGAATTCAGGATAAAAAATTACATCTTTGAAATTCGTTGAATATAAATTGAAAATGCGTTGTTTATTCAACACCGCAGCCTTCTCTTCCTTCAAAATGTTAAGCTGGGACACATTGAAGGCGAGAAGTAATCCATTTAAAAGGTTATTTATTTCTTAGAGGTATGAGATACTTGAGAGGAGGCCTCCGCCTTCAGCCACGATTAAGTTGTTCTCAGCACGAGCGTCAGATATGATCTGAACTTTTTCATTAAGTTACAATGCCAACATAAAAATGCTGAATCAAGCCAATGGCGCGGAGTTATTCACAAACGTTTGAGAGAACGCAATGCTAATTTCGAACAGTAGACATACCAAGGGATCCCATAATTGGCAGGCTAGCAAAAATAAGTAAAACGGCACGGCTTCCCAGTCACCATCTGAAAAATGCATGGAAACTGCGGTTTTGATAGGAGCTAACTTTATATACAATTATTATTAAGTCCAGAAACAGCAGATGGAAATTTAGATAGATATGCATTTGATATATTCTGCAGTGGCGTAGCTGCGTTTTTTGGCACCCGGGGCAGGAAGGACCCCCCTTACGCCCCCCCCCCCCCCCCAAAAAAAATAAAACAACCACGTTATTTTTTTTTTCAAGATGAAAAAAAAAAGGTCCTTCCGGCTTGTACCGGGAGGAAAAGGTAGCTTCCCGCTTCCTTTGTTTTAAAAATTCAGCTAATTCTGCTAAAACACACCAAGCTAAAATGCATGCTAAAACCCAATTATAGAAGATTCCTAGTTTTTGTCAATACTGAATTTAAATAAGAATTTCGAAAAATTAGTCAGATATCGACCGGTTGGTTTCATTTTTGGCGACTTACTTTTATGGCCAAGATATTTAGCCAAATATCGCTTGGCGATAATTGGACGTTAAGAGTTATATGTCTATGTAGTTTTAAGCGTATGATTGTAGCAACAGTAATTACAATAATGAAAGTAAATTTGCGAGAAACTACGTTTGCTAAAATTCATAAATTAAACTTGGTTACGGAAAATAGATCAACTGCCTGATTTCAGTTCCGTACACTCTTTAGAATTTCCAAAGAGTTCCGTATGTTCTGAATGTGAAACATTTAACAAATATTTCTCAATTGACTTTTTCTTTGGCAGTCTTTAAGGTGCATTTCATAAATTTAAAAATATGATTTTAAACAATATAAATAGTTTATTTTTTAAAAACAAAAATTTTAAGTAAAAAGTCAGTTTTTATTGTTATTTTAAAATTTGTCAGGACGTTTTAACTAATTAACATTTGTTAATTGTTGGTCCTTGCAGTTATAGAGCAGATTTGCAAGGACAACATGAAACAAATGTTGCAAAATGTTGAAAATTGTTGAGAAAGTGCGATTTTAAAATTTTCTTTAAAATATTTTCAGTTAAATATTTTTAACACAAAATTAATTTTATATCTCTAGAATTGCGTTTTTGCCTGATTAAATCCATAAAACTTCCATAAAACCATTTAATAATATCAATAAAAACTGCATCTTAAATTTTACAACGGCGCACTTTGTTTCCAAATTTAGCTTAGCCATAAAAAGTATGCAGATGATCACTGCAATAGCATATATCACTATAAATCCCGGATACAACGGGCGAGGAATTTGACTTCCAATATAGTAAATCTCCAAAAATTTGGTGCGTGGTCTGTCCGTTTTTCTGGTTGCTTTAATGAATTTTTAGTTTCATTTATTTTATAAAATGTTGCTTTTTAAAAAATATATATTTCTGAAGATCTAATAAAACATTTTAGTTATAAAATTATCTAAGCTATCTTTACCTTTGGAATGCAACTATTATACTTGTTGTCAAATCATTGACCTTGACAGTCGAAAGGGAGTAGAAAAATATAGATGGTACTAAGTTTTTCTGACAAGTCGTAAGGATACAGTTTCTGAAAGGGGAGTTTTAGAATGGCCGCTATGTGAAAGTAACGGTAAACATTTCTGAGTTTAAAGACCCCAAGCTCAAAGACCCTCCACGGCGCGGTCCTGTTTTATGTCAATCGTAGAATGGAAATACTAAAGGGATGTAGGAAATGGTCGGGTTCGGTAATAAATATTTCTGTTAATCCTGATATTTTCTACTCTCGAGTAAAGGACACCCCGGTAGTGTTAAACCAGTGTTTTTTCGTCTGCAACAAGGGATTAAGATTAAAAATAGGGAGATGAAAGATTTCAGAGAAAGAGGAAAATGAGAGAACGGGACGTGATAGAGACGATTCCTGCTTGCGAATAGCGGAATGGGAGCAATATGAATAACAGACAAAACGATGGAAGATTGAAAGAGAGAGAAAGAGTTTCCGCCAGTTTCCGGTTGTCGTTCAGAGGACTTTTAGATGAGTGGTTGATTTTTGATAACTAATCCTTGCAATCAAAACTTCTGATAATCGGTGTATTAAATTTTAAAGGCGCGTCTTGGCATCCTCAGTTAGAGTTGTTTTTATATTGCTGAATTTTGTTCAACATATATACATAATTGGAATTATATTGCTTGTAAGATTATTATTATATTTAATAAATCCTAAATTAGTAATTATACTCACGGCCTATTCCATATATCTTCTCGATTTACTTTAATAAGATGTTCCGACAATGGATCTGCGTATGTAAAATAAACACAACATTTAAGTATTTTAATATGTGTTGGTACTTATCATTCCTAAACAATAGTAGTAAATTATCATACATACACCCCAATTGTTGGACATTGTGTCTTTACTCAATAAATAGAGATTTCTTTCATAATACATGAAATCATTTTATTTATTACACTCTTTTAACTTAACTTGGTTTTTGTATGTAATGATGGAATTTTCTAATTGATTTTTCACTCACTTCCTGATAGGCTAGAATTATGAAAATTATGTATGCAGGTGTACTTCCGATGAAAACACAGCATTTTAATGTTTTAAGAGCTTAATTATAAATTAATACATTAATTTTAAGGCAACTTTCCGTCAGTCGGCCTCAGGCGATAAGTCTCCAAGTAATCCTTATGGTTACAATTGCTACGAGTTCCAAAAACAATGGAGTTAATAATGCGGCGAAGCATGCTTGCCAAAATATCCCAGACGGCTGTGAAAGTGCAACAACGAAATATTTTAAATGCTTAAAACGTAGAAAATATAAATAAAAAATAAAAAGTGCATACTAACTTTTAAAAAAATCTCTTATCCTTAAATCAATATTAGATAAATTATGACTATACATTGAGAAAATAATTTAGAAATCCTGCATAGATAGTTTAAATAATGCTTTTTTCTGTTGCATATATTAAAAAGAAACAGACGAAACATTATATATATATATATATATATATATATATATATATAATGGTCCAATATATATCCAGGTCGCACTTTCTACTAAGCGTAAATCATATCTGTGAATTTGCAATAATCAGGTCCCATGCCAGATTAACATATTGTAATGGAAATTTTGGTAACTACGTGATTACAGTCATACAATAAAATGTGATTTTTAAGATAAACATGGAATGCTTACAAAAGCATGATTAAAATTTTTTTCAGTTTTATTATTATTAATTAATTTGCATTAGAAGACTGATTACTCATAAAAACAACACTGTTTCTCACTCAAATAACAGGAGAAAAAAAAATCGACCTTTCAAACATAAAATGCACACTTCCTCTTTATAGGGACTAGGTACACTTCTTTGCAAAAAAGGACAAATGTATCAATTTTTCAATTTTTTGTTTAGTATTTCTAATGTATTTAGATATCTCTAATATATTCTGGTGAATGATTCGATTATTTTAAATATCTAAAAATCGAATGATTGTGAATATGTGAAAAACGATTTTTACTGTATCCATTTCCTTTAAATGACTCAGAGTTGCAATCTTAAAATTAAAATTCTCAATTCAAGTTTTTTTTTTCTCATTTTGCTTACTTTTAAAATCATTTTAAAAAACATTATCTGAAAAAAAACACCGATTACACTATTTTTTAAATAGACCAGATAAAAATGTTTTTAATAAAAAATACTAAAAAAATATTTACCTGTTTACCATATATTCCCCATACCACCAAATATTTACCAAAAGTGCCAATCTGAGACTAGTAGCACTTATGGATCTCTCCATTCTTCCCTTCTTTGCCGAATTTCTTCAAAGCATTCATACACACAGAAAAAAGGTCAACAATTCTTATTTATTGTCTTATTATTTATTATCTTAGATAACTTCGGTTAAAAACCTCTCTCAAATTGGCGCACCTTGGCAGCGGCCGCTCCCCTTCCTCCCCCCCCCCTTAGCTACGCTACTGATATTCTGTACTAGAGGTCTGCACGAGCCGAAATTTCCAGGTCCGGGCCCGGCCCAACCCATACAAAAAAAATTCGGCCCGGCCCGGTCCGATACAAAATTAAAAGTTCGGCCCGAGCCCGGCCAGGCCCGGAAAAAAGTTAAAATCTCGGCCCGACCCCTGCCTGGCCCGAGTCAATGTCTGCAAAACATTGATTTTAACGTCGATTTGGTTAAAAATAAGTAGGAGGAGATCTAACCAAAAATTCCTATCTTAGCCCTTTTTCTTTTATGTTTATAATCTTCATTTTTATAGAGGTGCCGCAACCTGAATATTTATTTTTTAAATAAATCTCTATTTGTTTTGTTGTATGTATGTGTTTAAGTTATCATTAATATTGTTAATCCATATTCCATTTATTGAAGTGTTAAAAATCAGAAAAATTCTATACAGTAAAATCTTCTAAGATGGAATTGCATAGGGAAGAAAAAAAATGAGTTACAGACAATTTGCCTTCTTAGCAGGTGTAAATGTATTATATATTCTTTTCTTACGTATTAGTATATTCATTTTTCATGGATCAGCACATTTTTCAGTTTAAGACAGGATTCCGTCATAAGCAGGTTCTTTTTCACACGTTTTACTATATTTTAATTTAGCTATATTTTAATAAGTGTATAAATCTAATATTCTTAAAAAAGAATAAATTTTAATGTTTAGTTGTAGAATAATGGCGATTTAAAAATGAATGCATGTTTTGCAAAGATTTTTGTGCCAGGTCTTATTTTACTGACTTTCGAACGCACCAGGCCACGTCGAGACAATGATTTTCATACGGGTCAAAACCAGGACTGAAAATTTTGGGGCGTGAAGACCAGGCCCGGCCCACCCCGAGTGCCTTGAAGGAAAATAGGCTCGACCCGGCCCGTGCAGATCTCTATTCTGAACAAAGGGTAACAACGTATAATTGAAATATCTGCTTCCAGATGTAAAAACCACAAAGAGAAGATTGGCAGCTTATAAACTGAATAATAGAGTAAGATATATTTAACTGTTATAAAATTAACATTATGATGAAAGGAAAGCTTTTTGAAAAAAGTATTTAATGCGCAGACGAAGAATTAATTTAGAAAATAATTTAGCCCATAATATTTTAATATTTAAGAAGGGAAAAATTAAAATTTGAATAAAATAATCCTACGAATATATGAGCAACTCCATACAGGAAATCTTGAAAAGCAGCGCATTGTTGGGCAATAAACCTAATCATTACTAATTGTATGTTTTACACTGTAAAATCAGACAAATGTTTCTTAGTCTAGGAAAATGCAATACAACTACAAAAGAAGAATATACAATAACTTATTCTCAGATACCCATGATTCCGAAAAGCGTGCTTTGTCTTCTCAATGCTCAGAAACCCATATATTTTCAAGATTTAAAGAAGTAATTACGAGGGGCAGTCGGAAAATAAGTTTCCCCTGGTGACTGTAGACAGAGGTGTGTATGAAAGACAAAAAATGTAATGAGACATTAAAGATAAAATATAATTTTATTTTTCCACATAAATACCAAATACATTGAGACATTTGTCATACCGCTTTATAGGCTTCAAAAAGCCCTCCAGGAAAAAATCAGGGCTTTGCATACGGACGAAGTGTTTAACGGCTATGGGCGAAAGACTACACAGCAGGTGAACGCGAACGTGCAAGACACCGATACACCATTGGGTAGAGATCGACCGCAATCAAGCAGATGGCACTGCAATATTAAAAAAAAGAAAACCTCATTTAAATCTAGATCAGGAACAAACGGACATAAAAAGACAAAGAACAAGCAAATCAACAGGAGATAATATCCTAGTATAAATTCAAGGCATCTTTGAATTACCTTCCACAACCGAAAACCAATAATGAACGGCAAATCTTATGCTTGACGCTGCCAATCACAAAAGAATTTCTGTATGTGCATTTGCTCATTGGCGATAAACTTTTAAAATGACCAATTTGACAATTAATGTTGGATGACATTACACTGCGCAAAAATAGTGCTAAAATATAAAGAATGCGTGGTAGATTTTAAAACTAGATCCCGTTTGAAAAAGAGACTATCTTTTTTTGAAAGGGCAAAGAAACAATACCATTTAGCCGTTATCTACAAGATGCTGGCCTATCCTTACATATATGGTGGACATATGGGGCATATGGATGCATTCTACCTAGTATTACGCTACGTCTAAGATTTTCTCAGGACGCTGAATAAACATTTACTCTCCAAAATTGTTAGATTTTGGTGCTTTCGAAGATTTCCTAATCTTAGACCTCACTTTTAGGTTTTCAAAATAGTTTTCTCTGAATTTTCTCTCAACAAAATGCGCGTATACATTATATTTTCGCACAATTCAAATTCATCACATCTGTTTATAAGCTGCGTCTTTCTTCTTTTCATTTCTTTATATCCCAAAAATATTATTAAATGAATTTGAATAAAACTACATCAGATACCCAGTGTAGCAGCGAAAAAAATGAATGTTAAAATTCCTTACCAGAACACTAAAAATATAATGAAATAAATACAAATTTTACCCCTCTACTATGAATCTGTGATGTATATAACAGTGTACGAAAAAGCACAAAAAACCAGAATAGAAGATATAATGCAACAACATAAAAGGAGTCCGGTCTGGTTTTTCAGTGTAAAAAGAAAAGACATAGAAAGCGAGAAACAAAAATCCCTGACGGCTCGGCCTACAGGCACAGGTAGATTTCAAAGACGCAGACCGTGGGGCACCTGTTTATTGGGAATTGGAGAAGAAAGACCTGTTTTCCATGATGTGGCAATTGGGACCACCCACTTTGAAATATACCTCTGCCTGTAGGCGGAGCCAGCAGGGATTTTTTTTACCGTAAGAAGTGGTTCTATAAAAAAACTTGTCAGTGTAAAAATTGTAGATAATATTAAGAAGATTTATAATAAATTTAAGCGGATTTGATATCTTGGGAATTGACGAAGTTATGATTTTTTTTTCTGAAACCCCTATTTCCCACCCCCATCTTGGGGGCATTTTTAATGAAATCAAAAATCTGTCATATATACATTTTTGGCTCTTTTCCTATAAGTAATAATAACTTTAAACGGATTCGATATGTATAAAAATTAAGAAGTTATGGTTTTTTTCTGTTTTTACGCCTGCTTGTAGGCGAAGCCAGCAGAGATATTTCGTTTTTATTTTTATTATTTATTTATTTATTTATTTTTTTTTTTTTGCCGTAAGAGTTGGTCCTATAAAAAACTTGTCAATATAAAAGTTGTAGATAATTTTAAGGAAATTTACAACTAATTTAAGCGGATTTGATATCTTGGGAATTGACGAACAATTTTGGATGCGGCTGCAGCCCCGTAAGCCCACCCCACCTCTTGGGTACGCCCCAACTTTTTATTTTATTAATTTTGTGTTGAAATAGAGATTCCTATTATGAAGGCTCGAGACCATTGAATGGTAAAACTTTTGTGCTATTTATGATTTTCTTTAAGTTGTTTTTTACACATCCCATTTTTATCTTAACACAAAGGGTTTTATATGCACCATATGTATTTGAAAATGCTCTGTGAGTGGTTTTAATCACCCCTACTCTTCACTACGCCAGTGAATCAAATATTCCTCGTACGCTTCGCACATGCTCCTGTCCCACATAAAAAAAATTAAGAAATCTATTTTAAATCTGACAATTTGATTTGTATTTATCCGAATAACCCTTCTTTCGAAATTTTGCACTGCCTTTTAGCAGTAATTCTTAATATATTTTTCCTTCACGGTAATGTGGAAGACAAAACAAAAATTTCAAGGAGCAGTAAGATGGGGACAAATACAGATTTTAATGAAGCGAAACATAGTCAGGGTACGGAAAAACTACTTTTTTATTGTAGCCAACTAACAACTACAAGTACTTGTTTTAAAAAGTAGCGACTACAAACTGCTTTTCAAAAGTAGTCACTACTTCTCTAATTTCAGATTTCGTCAAATGGTCCAATTTACACTAGAAGTTGAAGACACTGATTAAATAATAAAGCAACTCCTCGTTATATCGTGGCTGCCGAGATACAATTAAATAAATGCAAATAACCGAGCACATTAAAAAAATAAGAAAGATAATATGCAATAAAATGTTTTGTGTTTGTCTCCAAAATGTTAGTTTATATATACATTACAAATTTCGTAGCGAAATTAAGAGAAATAGTGTGCTCTAGAAAGTTACAGGAAAGCAACTCTAAATGCAAATTAATAAATAAATATGTAAATAAAGCAATTCCTAATAATAAAAAATCCGGCGTTAAAACATGAAAACCTAATAAAGAATGAATAGACAAATTTTGCATGCAATAAAATTAATTCCTTTGGTGGGTTAGTACTTGATTTTAGCAGCAAGTTTCAATGGGAAAAATTTATGACTTCATATGAAAATTCCCCTACAACAAATTTTGCCAATAAACGAAAATGTGCTCTAGATCTTTTGTGGAGCCCTGTATAGGAGTATAGGATCTTTAGAATTTATATACACTCAATAATATGCAAAAAAATTGTTAAATTTAAAAACGCATTTCCAGCAGTTTTTCTTAACAGAGAGTACTCTCTAAAGACGAATTATTTTGTGTGTCCTTGTAAATAAACAATGTAATGAGCCTCAGTGATATATATCAATTTCAATATCTTTGAAATAATGAAACATTAATACAATAAACTGCAAACGCTTTTTCCCCATAGACCGTAATGTAACGGAATTCTTTTGGGTGTCCCCGTAAAGGAACTATATGTGCTATCGATAGTAAGCTTCTTGCAGTGCATCTCAGTGATATATATCAATTTCAACATGTTTGAAATACTGTAACATCATTAAATTAAACCGCAAATGATTTTTCCCCATAGGCCGTAATTTAAAGAAATTCTTTTGAGTGTACCTGTAAAGGAACTGTAAATGCTACACGCTTCATTTTCAATACAGAACATGTCATGGTATACTTTAAAAACATACATCAATTGCATGTTAATCCGTGTATATTTACACGAGTTAGAGTACAGACAGACAGACAGACAAACCGAATTCATAAACATTTTTCAACTTTGTTAGAAAATTAAAATTTTGAATTCATATATATTTAAAGAAAGTAGACTCGTTAACTCGTTTTTTGTCCAAAGTACAGTCGATTGACCTTTAAATATTCATATTTATTTTCTAAGACATAGGAAATATTTATTTTTTTGTGACAGTATAGGAGGGGTACTCCGAATAAATTTCAGACCCTGGGCCTGATTGACCTTTGACCTGATCGGGACCTGATTGAAAAGCAAATTTTAAATATTGGTTTTATTTATTTATTTTTTTTAATGATGAAAGTATTTTAGAGAACAGTCTTGTTTATTTAAAAACCTATTAGCAGAAACTCAGACAGAGAGAGGGGGGGGGGGGGTGTTCCCTGCACCTTTAAAAGGCCCGTCTATAAATGCAACATTAAAGAGAAATATTCATTATTATGATTCTAAGAAAATATCTATTGCTTTCATTTTATCTATTGTGCATCATCTTCATATTATCAAAAGTACTATAGTATTTTTTATTAGTAAGAATGCATTTTTATTTTGAAAATAATGTTTTATCGAATGTGAAATATATATATCTATATATATATATATATATTACATGACAAAAAATATATTACATGATGAAGTCCTTTAATTTAGAATATTGTAATGTTTATATATATATATATATATATATATAGGCGTACTGTATCTGCATCTGCTATCACTGGTTTGCGTAAGTTTTCTCAAATGTACTTATGATATATGTTTACATATTTCTGTAAGGTCCAACCAAGTTCTTCTTTTATTTATATGTTTTGTGCCGCGCAACTATGTTTTGTAAAGTTTGTTTTGGTGGAAAATACAGAATTTACTAACGTTTTTCTTTCCCACATTTTAAGTTTCTTGGTGTAACATCATATATACAGAAGATTGTAGTTCATTTATATCCCTTTAGGTAATTAGTAGCGAAATCTGTTAGTTGCGTGTTTGGGTTTGTATCCCAAATCACTGCCCCCTTGTGGAGGGGGCAGTGATTTGGGACGGCAGATATGCGGAAGTTCCAAAGAACTTCAAGGTTAAGAGGTTACTTCACTAACTCTCCGAGATCCAACGGCTAATGTTATTGCCATGGAAGACATTTAGAAGTGTCATTATTTCGCATATTGCTCGAATTTGGTAATTTTTGCAGCTTTTAAAACCTGTACATTAAAATTATGCGCTCTATTTTCAAATTTTATTTCATTTTTTAACACTTTCCAACCTAGTTGAAAAGTGTTTATGACTTCGGTTTGTCTACCGTGTGTCCGTCTGTCCGTGGTCTAACTCCCGTAAATATGCTTCGATTGTCCTGAAATTTTTCTATGTTATTGTCGTTTACTACAGCATGTTCCCTATTTCAACAGAAGTGCGTAGCACTTACAGTTTTTTTTTTTTTTTTACACGGACAATCAAAAGTATTCCGTTACATTACAGTCAATGAGAAATAATAGTTTCAAGTTCATTTTGATAACGCTACGTCATTTAAAACATAATGAAATTGATATATAATTATGAAGCGCATTAAAACATGCTTTTGGTAGAATATGGGTTCCAAAGCGTTTATTATTCATTTACAGGGTCAAACAGAAGAATTCTGTTACACATCGTTCTATGGGGAAAAATCGTTTGCAGTGTAATTTAGTGATATTTCACTATTTCAAACATAATGAAAATTATATGCATTACTGACGTGCACTATAATTTGCTTTCCTGTGTGCATTGCGTTTATTTAGTTTCGTTACAGTTTTCTGGGTGTGTTGGAAAGTGTTTCATAATCTATGCTTGACGCATGATTTTTCGTTCTTGTTAAATTAGTCTCTAATTTTCGATTTTCATAAATATCATTGTAATGTTTCTCGTTTAAAATTATATTTCCTGAATATCTTTCACTGCCATAATTATTTTGGAATTGTATTTTTTTTTTTTTTTTTTTTGTAGCATAAGATGTATATTTCAGAATGTTAAAAATATACAGGGTGTCACTCTCAACGATGTCCAATGGCCAATTCCTAAACCGTCAGTCATAGACATATAGTTCCAATTACAAAAATGTTTTAAATGAGGTAAAAATTATTTTGAAATTCCTTTGGATCAATAAAAACATGTCTTAAAAAGTTACAAAATTTAATTTTTTATACTATCCTTCGATCCTATAAGTTAAATTTAGTAAACATTTTCTGTTACACTAAAAATAAAGATTAAAAAAAAAAAAACAAGTTCATCTAACACAAAAATTGACAGAGTTATGAAAAAAATCAAAAAACTTCTTAATACACCATAAAATTAATTAGGAGCACGAGGCCTTTCGAAAGATCTAGTCTTTCTTCATCAGGCGAAAACGTACGTGCTGCTGCTATGAAAGCAACATCAAGTCTTGATGCTTTCATAGCAGAAGCACGTACTTTTCGTCCTTGATGAAGAAAGACTAGATCTTTCGAAAGGTCTTGCGCAGTGGCGTATCCAGGATTTAATTTCGGGAGGTGGGGGGGGGGGGGGGCTGAGAGAAATTTTGATAATGTTCTCAGTCTTGTGAAACACGTTGAATTTACGTTGTAAACAGAAATCATGTTTGACAATAAGGCCGTAGCCAGAGGAAAAGGGGGAGGTATGAGGCCTAACACACGCCGAAATAAGTTGAAAAAGTAATAATGAATTATTTTATATACTATCATTTAAAAGAAAGGCTTTGTAGCATATAATCTATAAACTTGTCTCCCCCTCCCCTAAATTCTTACTACGATTCTTGTTTGACAATAAATTAATTTTGTTTGGGACAATCTCAAACAAACAAACAAACAAACAAAAAATTCAATTTTTTTTTCTATTTCGTTTACAACTAGATAACAATATTTTTTCACGAAATTTTTCACGAGCTGTAAAACCGTTTTATTTATCACCAATAAAGATTTCAAAGAGTTCGGACAAAAAGAAATTTTTATTTTAAAACTATGAAACGACCCTGGGTAAAAAAAAAAAAGAGCTTTTTTATCACTAAATATCAATATTTTTTCGCGAATTTTTCAATTAAAAATATAATTTCATACAAAATCAAGTTATATAAAATATAAAATATAAAATAATAAAAACTTTATGTTTTTTTTCCATTTATTTATTATTACGGGTCCGGGCAAAGCCGGGTGGAGATCAGCTAGTCACGTTTTAAAGTGCCCACATTCTGAAAGGTGTATTTCAAGATTAGCCCACACTCTCAATGGAGATGTACCCGGATCGTTTTAATCTGCAACTTTATAATCATTTAAATTGTGTGTAATTTTTTGAAACACCCTGTATGTGTATATACATAATTGAGTAAAAAAATTATAAATAAAAATAATAAATATTTGTTTCCCGTACCATCTTTAATAAAAAGATATTTTTTTCTTTATTTTGACTGTCCATCATCTCCTTAATTTCTGGTAGCCCTCGTAGATAAGAAGTCTTTGAGCGCAGTAATCAGTGAAACAGTAACATTGTTTAGCATGTTGTAAAAAGCAAGTTGATGACATAAAGATTGAACAGATATAAGTCCGTTAGATTATGGCCTCAATTTACATATGTATATATCACTAAAATAAAAGCTAGATGGTACATCCAATAAAAAAGAAAGAAAAAAAACTGATCAAGTCTAAAATAGAAATTCCGATTACACACTGATAGGATATACATACTTATACCACGATGTTACTGACAGCTTTATTGCACGGGTAATGATTAATTTATTTCCTCAGAAATATTTCTCAATGTCAGTAACAGTTCAAATTCGATTATCATATAAACAACTGTTGGCAGGATGTTTATTTCTATTTTTTCTTTCAATAGAAGATGAGATGTCAACTGGGATTATCAGAAGATAAAACAAAAATATTAATGGAAAAATCCAGAACTGATAAAAACAGGACTGATTTTTCGAAAACGAAAAAAGGACACTTTATTCGGCCTACCACTTTACATCTTTTATTCAGATAAGAGCAAGATCTTCATGCATACAAATATCTACAGTGCAAACAAATAAAAATTATATCTTTTATAGATGCAATCTGTATGACAAAAAAAAAAAAAACGTGGAAATATAAATTTTATCAATTTTGCATACTTAATTTGTGATATAGAAATTGCTGAATAATGTATCAATCAATGTATAAAGGAAATGTCAGTTATTTATACATAATTAGAATAAATAATTTATGCATTTCGTTACTTTCTATTTTGTATTATACTTTGTAAAAGTCCAAACTTAATGCGCATATATATGTTCGGATTAAACTGTTTTTGAAACATTAATTATTAATTAATAATGCTATTCTTACAAAATCATAAATAGAAAAATATAATTTTTTTCATTACCTTTTGAATCCGCGAGCGTCACTCTCCTCCCTCCCCCCACCCGCCCCCCTGTCATCCCACAAAATAAATACATAAATAAAGTAATTTTTGCTTCTTTTAAATAAAATTAATAAATACTTTTTTTCAATTTTTACTGATTATACTTTCTTTCTGACCATTAATTGCCAATTTATTAGCAAATGCGCAAAATTTGCAACTAAGAAAAGACAATCATTATTCTGTTTTTTTTTTTTTTTTTTTAAATGTTATATTATTATTTTAATATTTTGGGACGCAACATCAAACCATCTTCAAAAACATTTCTGAAAATTGACATATTTCCCACACACTAAATTATACATATGGATTTTTGAAGATAGAGCAATAAAGATTTGCATTTAGAGAAAATGTGGTATGGTAAATATAAAAAAGAAAAAGTCTTTCTGGCCTGTACCGGGAGGAAAAGGTAGCTTTCCTGTGTCTTCGTTTTAAAATTTTAGCTAATGTTACTCGAAAGCAGCAAGCTAAAACGAAAAGAACCCGATTACAGAAGATTCGCAAATACTGAATTTGAATAAGAAATTCGCCAAATTACTGAACTAACCAAGTTGGCTTCACTTATGGATAGTCGCCAACCTTGGCGAGAATTTGACGTTACTGGATATGAATATAGTTTTATGCGCATGAATGGGAAAATGATTGCAGCAATGAAAGATAATAATTTGCGAGAAATCACCGTCACTAAAACTCATAAATTAATCCCTGATTTTTTGTAATCTGCTGTCTTGTTCAAAATATCTGTCACGCTAGAATTTCAAACTGCTGTATCTCAACCATTTTTTAAGATAGAGGCAAAACAAAAAATGCTCCGGAATCCTTGTATCAAGGCCAAAGGCTTCAATAAAAATAAATTTGAATTTCTAATTTTTTGTATATTTTATCACCAGCCTACGAACTCGGTCCAGATATTGGTGATCTTAATAAGGTAAAGCTAGGAGAGTCTGCGCACAATTCAACAAAATAATAAAAAAATATCTAAATATTATTTTTTTGCGAAACTATCCATGAATAATTTTGACTTCATTTGTTTTTTATCCAATTCCAGTACTATTTTGTTGTTATTCTGTAATTTAATAGAACAGTTGTAATAAAACTAAGAAAGCTATTTTGTGCAATCTGTCCTTACAGGGTTGGTGTGATTGCGCACATGCGTAGGAAAGATTGTTATTAATAATAACTACAATTAAATTGTTAACAATAATAATTACAATTAAATGACATTGTTGTAATGTTTTTGTGAATAAATGTTATTGTGTTAGGAGTGATTATTTCAACCTAATGACTGAAGAATCAGGAAAAGGAAAGAATTTTAAGAACAATTAAAATATTTTAATTAAAGAAAAAAAATCAAAGAATCAGAAACAAAACAAGCCCAGATAAGATTACAAAACAATATTAAGTTACTTGATAACATGTTTAACTTAAAAATTAATCAATTTTAATTTCCACAGTTTCAAAGTTTTCTTGTTTCAGACCGAAGTTGTCGTCGTCCACAATCTATGCACTTATTGTTGTAAATGGTGCAGCTTTCGTGCAACCACCTGTCACAAGCAATAAGGTAAAGCCAGGAGAGATTTCGCACATAGAGGTTCGGGGGGAAGGAGTAGAGTGAGAGCGCAGAGACTCCAGGTAGTTGTACAACAACAGTAGTGGAGTGTCTACTTGAAAGTACACGTTGATTGCTTTGAGCGTTTAAGATAAAGTATTGTTATTTTGTTTTGTTTTCCCGAAGTAAGTTCTTGAATTTTCATAGCTATTCATCAGAATTTCTATACAATGTCAATAGTACAAAATATTTTAAACTTAAACAATTTCTCATAAGCTACTAATCTGGACTAACAATGTGAACATCAACGGTTCGTTTTAGTAGCGGCTGTGTTTAAATAAAACGCCACGCAATCTCTCCTACCGAAATTGGAGAGTTTGCGCATCTGCTACTTAGGAGAGATGGCGCATTGTTCCCATTAGTTTTCCATGCTAGGAGAGATTACGCAGCTTATTGGTAAATTTGCATAAAAAAAAGAAAAATGAAAATGGACTAATTTTAAGTTAAACGTGTTATTAAGTTACATAATTTTATTTTGTAATCTTATCTGGACTTGCTTTTTTTTTATTCTTTAATTTTTTTTCCTTTAATTAAAAATTTTAATCGTTTTTAAAATTATTTCCTTTTTCTGTTTCTATAAGCATTAGGTTGAAAAATTCACTCCCAATAGAATAAAATTTGTTCACAAAAACCTTACAGCAATGTCATTTAAGTGTAATTATTATTGTTAACAATTTAATTGTAGTTATTATTGGTAACAATCTCCCCTAACCCATGTGCGCAATCACACCAACCCTGTAAGGACAGATTGCGCAAAATAACTTATTTGGTTTTATTACAACTGTTCTATTAAATTACAACATAACAATGGAAATACATAAAAAACAGATTAAGTAAAAATTATTCATGGATAGTTTAGCAAAAAATTAATATTTAGATTTTTTATTGTTATTCTTTTGAATTGTGCGCAGACTCTCCTAGCTTTACCTTGCCGAAATTTTCCGGAATTGCTTTCTTCCGAACGACTGCAATAGGTAGCTTTTTACTTTTTATATTGAAAGCTACCCAAAACGAACAAATTAACCTTTCCGTTAGTGAACGGAAATGTACTCAAGATCTTTTGTGCTGCTCCGTATATGAACTAGAGAATTTATACACATCAAGTAATAAGCAAAATATTATTTAAATTTTAAAACATGTACTACAATTGTACACGCACTTCCAGATATTATTGTTAATAGACTGTACGATAACCGAATTCTTTTGTATGTCCCTGTACATAAACGATGCATATACGCACCATACTTAGTAAGAATCTTGTAACTTCAGTGATATATGTCCATTTCAATATGTTTGAAATAGTCTAACATCATTAAAATACACCACAAACGATTTTTCCCATATACCATAATGTAACGAAACTCTTTTGAGTGTCCTTGTAAGTGACATACAAATGCTACGCACTTAATTTTCAATACCGAAGATACTATAGTAAGCCTCAAAAACATGAATGTTAATTGCACGGCAATTCGAATACATTTACGCGAGTTCGAGAACAAACAGACAAAACGAATTCATAAACACTTTTCTACTTATGTTATAAAATGTTAAAAGTAGAGATCGTGTGGATATTTTCAAGGTTAGTATTAAATATTTATACGGTTATATTTAAATACAGGTAACATTTATATAGAACGCCCGGCTTTACCTGGAATTTTCGAATTTATGTTCTTTTAAATTATTTTATGACGTGTTTAATTATTATTATTGATGGCATTTTTTAAAAAATTATTATGTGATGTAATATAAACGATAAATTCTATTAAAATGTTTACTAGATAATAAGCACTAATTTAAACTTCAGGCATACATAAAAAATACTATTTTATAAATCATTCCATTGTTAAATATTTTATTAGCTATGTATAAAATGTCCAGAAAGCTTAAAAATATACATTTCTTCTAGTAAATATATAACTCACATAAAATCTAACGGCAATGCCGATTTTTTTTCTTTCTTTTTTTTATTATTCTAGAAACATGTCCATAAATAGGATTTTTTTCAGCATTTATTTAACCGGAAGAAAATAATAACAATAATAATAATTATATTAAAAATTAATTTATGCGTCAAATACGCGAGATACAAATACTTCTTAATTCTTTTACCAAACTAGATTGTTACTAATTGATTATTAATTATCAGAAAATTATACCGATTTTTGACCTATCTTGGAAATAAAGCACATAAAATACAAGCATTTAAATTCCTCTGAGCTATAAGAGTACATTTTAATTAAATTAAGTGATAATCGGCAAGTGAGACCTTGTAATGACTTAACGTTAAAAACATCACGTTTCGTCATTGATGCATAACTTCATGCATAAAAATTTATTCAAAATTCGTAACGACCGACGTTCAAAAAAAAAAAAAAAAAAAAAAAAAACTTCGATTTTTTTTTTCCTGTAACATCATTTTTATGTTTTCAGACTTTATGAAATTACTTCAAGAAAGATTTTAAAGGTCTGTTTTGAAAATGGGTATTTCAAAAGAGTTCGCTCACTTCTTGCAAAACTTGACACATCATAGATAAATATTTTCTTTTGTCAAACTAAATATTAAAATCCAAAAGTTATTTGTTTTAGATAATTGAATGTCAAACAACCAGTAAACAAAGTAACATTGCTTTTAACTCTTTTAGAGTTCATCTGTAATGACAGTATTTATTGTTATTTCCTGTTTTACTAGTAAACTAGTCGTTGGGGGCCACCGTAATACTTACCCATCATGTATAGGCATAATATAAAATATGAAAATAAAACATGTGTAAACTATTTATAAAATGCATTGCAATTCGAATAAAATCGGGGCTTCATGACGTCATAAACTTTAAATGCTCTATTACTGAATTGCGTAAAAGAAGCATCCTTATAACTGCAAAAATGATAATCATATTAACTAACAGTTTACTTCGCTTGATGAAGCGCCTCATTTCCAATTAAAATATATCTTTGAAATGAAATTTGAATGAAATACAGGGTCATGAAAAATCAAAGAGTGTGGAAAATATGATTAAAACTATCTCGGTAACTAAGTATCTGATGGACTTCATTCTTTATGCAAAATTTATGTTTTTTTATTGTCTTTTACATTCACTCCTTAAAATAAACCATTTCGAAAATTTTTATATACCTTTTATCAGAACGAATATTTCGAGAGTCCGTAAAAAATAGTTCCGGATTATAGAGGTTACTGAAATTCAATAAACTTCCTCCCATTATTACATACTAAGTACACGCCAAATTTCAAGTCTCTAAATTAATTTGTTTGGGAGCTGGGCGTTTACAGACACACACACAGGCGTGGTGTAAGTGATGGGTTAGTAAAAGTAAGGATACCTTGAAACAACAATAAAATAAATGAAAAAATGTCTGTATTGCGTTAAAGCAAAAAAACTACTCTAAATAATTTATTGGGAAAAACACAATTGAAGGGCGTGAATTCACATGAGAATATTTTCCCCCATTGTTTTTTCAACTTTATTTTTTGTCTCGCAAAACACTTGAATTTACAGTAGGCACAAATCAATTAAAAAAAAAAAAAAAAAAAAAAAAAAAATCTGATGCAATTATCATAAATCTTTCTCTCATCATTATATATTATTTATATTATGAACATCCTTTTTACTAAGGAAATACAAAACGCAGAACAATAAATAAGATACCATATGAAAGGATTTTGAACAGGATTCTGACATAGTACTCTAACATTTCGTTAAAACATGTTTCTTGATTAAAAATTGCAGTTAATTAAAATTTATTCAGCATTGTTTTCATAAATAAAATGAAAGTTTTTTCTCAAATCAGTTTTGCCACAAAAATAAAATATCGCATTATATCGAGCCCAACAATGATTTAAAAAAAATAATAATACAATAAGGATAAAGTGGGACACTGTTGCTGCACGGGTATATTTTATAGTTATGATTAAAAAGCAAAATTGAAATTCAAATGCGCAAGTTATTACTTTATTCCTCATACGTAGTATAGGGTAAGTCTTGTAATCGTTTTGAAAATCGAAAAAAAAAATTTTGACTGATTTACACGTTTCAGACACTGGAGAGTCTCAAAAACATTTTTATAGAAAAAAAAAGTCTGTGTCTCTGTGTCTGTGTGTCTGTGTGTGTATCTGTAAACGCTCTACCTCCCGAGCAAATTCAGATAGAAACTTAAAATTTGGTATGTACTTAGTATGTAATAATGGGAAGAAGCTTATTGAATTTCAGTAACCTCGATTATCCTTAATTATTTTTTTCGGACTCTCGAAATATTCGTTCTGATAAAAGGTATATAAAAATTTTCGAAACTGTTTATTTTAAAAAGTGAATATAAAAGCCAATTAAAAAAAAACAAATTTTGCGAAAAGAATGAAGTCGATCGGATAACGAGTTGCCGAGATATGTGTAGTCCTATTTTCCACACTATTCGAGTTTTCATGACCCTGTATTTCATTCAAATTTCAATTAAAAGTTATATTTTAATTGGAAATGAAGCCCAAAATTTGACGCAGTAAACCGTTAGTTAATAGGAATATCAATTTTGGAGTTATAAGGATGTTTCTTTTACGCAATTCAGTAATAGAGCATTTAATATTTATGACGTCCTCAAACCACGATTTTATTCGAATTCCAATGCATTTTATAAATAGTTTACACATGTTTTATTTTCATATTTTATATTATGCATATCCATGATGGGTAAGTATTACGGTGGCCCCTAACGACTAGTTTTTCTTTATCCCATGTTTTTTTTTTTTTTCGAAACAGATGATGTCATTCCACTAATGCAATTAAATATGATTGATATATATTGTATTTTGAAATTCAAAGGTATTACAATTACATATATATATATATATATATATATATATATATATATATATATATATATATATATATATATATATAAAACTCATTGTAAAATTAAACCATTGAAATATAAGAAACTGACCATTATATATATATATATATATATATGTATATATACATATAAGATTTCTTTTTCTTTTTGCCTTTGTTATCTCGATTAGTTTTTATTGCAACATTGGTGGAATAAATGAGATGCTATTCGGGCTTGACTAGTTTTGTTTGCAGATATTTGTAGTCCTTAATTCTCCTTTACAAATTTAAACCTGCATGTAAAAAAAAAAAAAAAAATCGGATATTTGTAAAAAATACTCGACTGCAGTGCGAAATTTTTATGAGGGTCCACTGGTATAATTTTATTAAAAACAGCTCAGTTGCACATCTACAATTATGAAGACAAAATACAATCTATTTCTTTTCATTTAACGCGGAGTCATGATGGTTAGGGAATTAAAAATAATCACAGCACAACACGCCCCCTGTTGTTTGTTCAAATTAGGCCAACAAATATATATTTTTTAAAATTTTTATTTAAATTTTAATTAATAATTAGTGTATATGATTTCTATCGTATAGAATCTAAGATAGAGCTATAATATTAATCGCAAAATGCAGAATGGCCAAAATTAATACCAAAATAGAATCAGCGTAAGTTCTTTGCAATAAGTATCATGTGTATAAAATTTGGCGAATTTCCGTCCTATAAACGCTGAGATGTAACTATCAGGAAATCGTGAAAAGCAGCCCATACCATTGTTGGGCAACAAACGTAATCAGTACTAATTTATGTTTTACACTGTAAAATCAGACAAATGTTTCTTAGTCTAGGAAATTGTAATGTAACTACGAAAGAAAACTAGTCGTTGGGGACCACCATAATACTTACCCATCATGGGTATGCATAATATAAAATATGAAAATAAATCATGTGTAAACTTTTTATAAAATGCATTGCAATTCGAATAAAATCCTGGCTTGATGACGTCATAAACTTTAAAAGCTCTATTACTGAATTGCGTAAGAAAAACAGCCTTATAACTCTACAAATGATAATCCTATTAATTAACGGTTTACTGAGTCGGATTATACGTCTCATTTCCAATTAAAATATATCTTTGAATTGACATTTGAATGAAATACAGGGTCATGAAAAATCGAAGAGTATGGAAAATGTGATTACAAATATCTCGGCAACTCATTATCCGATCGACTTCATTCTTAATCCAAAATTTATGTTTTTTTTATTGTCTTTTATATTCACTCCTTAAAATAAACAATTTCGAAAAGATTTATATACCTTATATCAGAACGAATATTTCGAGAGTCCAAAAAAATAGTTCCGGATAATCGAGGTTACTGAAATTCAATAAGCTTCTTCCCATTATTACATACTAAGTACATACCAATTTTCATGTCTCTATCTCAATTTGTTCGGGAGATAGAGCGTTTACACACAGAGACACATACACAGACGGTTAGCAATTTTTTTTTCTAACAATATGTTTTTCGGAATCTCCGGTGTCTGAAACGTGTAAATCCGTCAAATTTTTTTTTCGATTTTCAAAACGATTACAAGACTTACCCTATACTACGTATGATGGGTAAGTAAAAATTAATCTATATAGTAAGTATCTAATAAGCAATCTAAAAAGTAATATACAATAACTTATTCTCAGATACCCACGATTCTGAAAAGCGTGCGTTATCTTCACAATTCTCAGAAACCCATAAAATTTCGAGATTTAAAGAAGTAATTATAAAAACATTATAGTATATAACGCCCGTCAAAAATGACGGAATTTTGATCCGCGTTTCATTTTTACAAGACTTCATACAAACAAACAGCATGAAGATTTTGTTATGGAAAGGTTTGAATCGTAGAAAAGTACATTTTAAGAATCGCAAATGATTTCTACAAATACAAATGATGAGGATTTTTTTTTTTTTTTTTTTTTTTTTTTTTTACCCAATATTCAATTTCTGAAATTGTTCAACGATTGGGCAAAACATTCAAAAATATTTAAAAAATAATCCATGTGCGAAAGGTTTTTAAAAATATATATACAGTGTGATTATAAAAAACTCTCCCGACATTTGGGCCCCTAACTATCATACCATTCACAGAAAATGAATGAAATTTTGGCAAAAGGTATGTTGAGGTATGCGCTCAAGAATGATATGGAAAACAACAGTGTCACTCAAACAGTTACGGTTACAGTGAGAATTTTTTGAAAAAATCAAATGGCAACACCCAGTTTTTTATAGTGGAATGTGATCTCAATTGTGTAAAACCCTAAATAGCTTTGGAACGGCAACTGTAGCATGAAAATCACCGGAACTAGGCAAGGGAAAATTAAAAAGGGCTTTGCCGTGCACCAGAGCATTAATGTTCGTTTCATTTACGTCACACGTCACACCGTTTCTTTGGCTGATATCCCAGCCTGATTAGTTCTCCCGTCGTCACGCTAGGTGAAAGAAAAGGCACTGCGAAATGCAAGCCACGTATGTTCCTTTCTGCCATTCCGAATAAGATGCCGCTTTCAGGGAAAGAACGTGGGGAAATCGTAAAGATTTATTACCTGAATGGACAAAATGCCGCAGAGACATTGCGTGTTTACCGCAGAAAACATGGATTAGGGCGAGGCCCGTGCACTGTCAAAGCTGTACGGGACTCGATTCATAAATTTGAAGAAACTGGTTGCACATGCGATCGACCTCGGTCTGGACGACCTTCCGTTCCTATGGAAGCTGTTGCAGAAGTCCATCAGACGATAAGCACACTTCGTCCCGTAACTGCACGCGGTGTTTCACGTGTTCTGGATCTGCCGAATTCAACTGTACGCAAGATTCTTCTCTCTGTTCTATACATGTTTCCGTATCAATTCTAGCGTGTCCAGATGTTGGAAACGGGAGACTATCAATTACGGCTGGATTTTGCAAATCAATTCCTTATCCAGTACGATGAAGATAGCAGCTGGCCTTTACGCATTCTGTGGACAGATGAGGCGCATTTCTCGTTAACTGGTAACGTGAATTCGAAAAATTGTGTACACTGGGCAGAGAATAATCCACATGATGTGCATGCACGTCCATTACACGAGGAAAAAGTGACTGTGTGGTGTGGTATAACGAGTACGGTTATCCTTGGCCCTTACTTTTTTGAAGCGGTTACTGCCGGTGATCTGAAAACGTGTACCGTAACGAGTGCTCGCTATCTGGGCATGTTGAATCATTACGCGATTCCCGCATTGCAACGGCAAAATGCTCTATCTGAAGTTGTGTGCATGCAAGATGGCGCTCCTCCACATGTCGGGTCTTCAGTCAAACGTGTCTTAACTCAAAAGTTTGGTGACAGAGTTATCTCCCTTCATTTCCCGTTTCCGTGGCCACCAAGGTCGCCTGATCTGACACCAATGGCCTTCTGGCTGTGGGGATATCTGAAATCCAAAGTGTATCAGTTTCGTCCTCAAACTGCATCTGATTTGAAAGAGGCCATCAGAACTGCGATTCAAGAGATTCCTATTGCCAATGATACGTATGCTGTAGTGCTATCCACCATCAGCCGCATGCAAAGTGTCATCGTGTGTGAAGGAGATCATGTGGAAAATTTGTGAAACACAATAAAATGCTTTATTTTATGCTGTTTCTCTGTCCTTATTGGTTGTCCTCACTTTTAGCCTATCCACCGCCGGTGATTTTCATGCTACAGTTGCCGTTCCAACGCTATTTAGGGTTTTTCACAATGGAGATCACATTCCAATACAAAAAACTGGGTGTTGCCATTTGATTTTTTCGAAATTTTCTTACTGTAACCGTACCTGTTTGAGTGACACTGTTGTTTTCCATATCATTATTGAGCGCATACCTCAAAATACCTTTTGCCAAAATTTCATTCATTTTCTGTGAATGGTATGATAGTTAGGGGCCCAAATGCCGGGATAGTTTTTTTATAATCACCCTGTATATATATATTTCACATTCGATAAAACATTATTTTCAAAATATAAATGCATTCTTACTATTAAAAAATACCATAGTACTTTTGATAATATGAAGATGATGCCCATTAGATAAAGTGCTAGCAATAGAAGTTTCTTTACAATCATACTAGTGAATATTTCTCTTTAATATTGCATTTATAGACTGGCCTTTTAAAGGTGCAGGGATCCCCCCCCCCCCCGCTCTTTCTCTCTCTCTTTCTGTCTGAGTCTCTGCTAATAGGTTTTAAATAAAACAAGACTGTTCTCTAAAATACTTTCATCATTAAAAAAATAATAATAAATAAAACCACTATTTTAAATTTGCTTTTCAGCCAGCTTCCGATCAGATCAAAGAGAGGCCCAGGGTCTAATATTTATTCGGAGTGCCCTTCCTATACTGCCACAAATAATTAAATATTTTCTATACCTTAGAAAATAAATATGAATATATAAAGGTCAATCGACTATACTTTGGACAAAAGACGAGTTAACGAGTCCACTTTCTTTAAATATATATGAATTCATAATTTTAATTTTATAAACAAACAGCATGAAGATTTTGTTATTGAAAGGTTTGTACTGTAGAAGACTACATTTTAAGAATGGCAAATGATTTCTACAAATACAAATGATGAGGATTTTTTCTTTTTTTTTAACCCAATGTTCAATTTCAGAAATAGTTCAACGATTGGACAAAACATTCAAAAATATTTAAAAATAATCCATGTGCGAAAGGTTAAAAAAAATATATATATATTAATGAGTTTCTAAAGAACTTGACTTACAGCTCATTGTTTTGTTATATAAGAAAAATTAAATGCAAATTCTGAAATGGTTTAACGATTGCACAAAACATTAAAATTTTGCTCGTTTTAAATTGTCTAAGTTAATAGTATAATAGAGTTGAATTTTAATATTTCTGGAAAAACAAAGTTTTCCATGAAGAAATAACTACATGTCTACTACTTGTCATGAAGAAATAACTACATAGCAGAAAGACATAAAAAGAGACCGAAAATTGCATCTTTATGGATATTAGCTTCTTAATTCACAGTAGGTAAATATCCTATTTAAAATGACAGAAAAAACGAAGTTTTCCAGTAATGAATAAATAGTTAAATAAATACAACGATGGAAGTAGATTATATAACTTTAACTTCTAATAGTATTCATCAAATTAAAACCTGATTTTGTCCTATTTCTAAAATATGCCTGAAAAATCTATAATAAATTTTGATCATTAAAAATCTTCTTATTTTATTTCCTAAGTAAATTGAAATTATTAAATGCATTAGTATAACTGAAAAATATCTTTTCACATTCTTTTATTAAATTGCATTTTTTTTCTCTACAAAGTTAGGTTTAAATGTTGCTATGTTAAAAATAAAAATTTGATCTGCATTGATATAATTAGCATATGTGATATGCCATAATATATATTCCTTACATTTTAATTATGTTTCATAAGAAATATTCATTTTACAATGCAAGCAAAATTTCAGAATGTAATTGGATATAAGCTAGGCGATTAAAATTTGATTTAACCAAGTTAAATTTTAAAGAAAGAAATTATATTAAGCTGAAGCTTTCAAAAGTTGATCTTAAAATAAATGAATACACACTGAATTTTTCTTAGTTTAAAAATATGCTTATATGCATTTTTTATTATTT
The DNA here is from genome assembly GCA_963931845.1 of Maratus michaelseni. Classification (NCBI taxonomy): domain Eukaryota; kingdom Metazoa; phylum Arthropoda; class Arachnida; order Araneae; family Salticidae; genus Maratus; species Maratus michaelseni. The sequence continues at coordinate 81,286,255 of OZ007599.1, read as the reverse complement.
TACAACTTTATTATTATGTTATATAAAATATTCTTTTCAACAGAAACTTCCTTCGTTTATATTTATGGTCAATAGATGGCGCCAGAACAGTACTTAGGAACGAAATGTAAAATACTGATGGATCATCGCAAAAAAGCTTCTCTATAAAAGCTATCACGGCTATTTCTGAAAAAAGTGCTTACAGAAAAAAAAAAATGCTTACAGAAATAAATTAAGGAAATCCTTTAATATATTTAAAGACTTTAATATGCTTTTACAAATATTTTAAGAGCATTTTTTATTTCGGACTCTCGAAATATTCGTTCTGATAAAAGGTAAATAAAAATTTTCGAAATTGTTTATTTTAAGGAGTAAATATAAAAGACACTAAAAAAACATAAATTTTGCATAAAGAATGAAGTCGATCGGATAATGAGTTGCCGAGATATTCGTAATTATATTTCCCACACTCTTCGAGTTTTCATGACCCTGTATTTCATTCAAATTTCAATTCAAAGATATATTTTAATTGAAAATGAGACGCTTAATCCGACGCAGTAAACTATTAGTTAATATGATTATCAATTTTTGAGTTATAAGGATGTTTCTTTTACGCAATTCAGTAATGGAGCATTTAAAGTTTATGACGTCAACAAGCCACAATTTTATTCGAATTGCAATGCATTTTATAAATAGTTTACACCTGTTTTATTTTCATATTTTATATTATGCATATCCATGATGGGTAAGTATTACGGTGGCCCCCAACGACTAGTTTTGTGTGAGTGTGTGTGTGTGGGGGGGGGGGGAGGTGTTCAATATCAGTGTGGTCTGAAAGATGGAATTTTATCGATGTTTTTCTGGAACGAAAACAACAATTCGGGTTACTGTCACTTCAGAAGTCCTAGATGAAGGCATCTTTCTTAATATTGCCAAAAACTGTCTGATGCTACTTCACTCACGCGAAAACGCCCGCTCGCTAATGTTAATCCTACGGGGGAAATATTTTAAGTTAGCTGGTTCGCATTCCAATATTTTTAAATGTTTTTTTTTTTTTTTTTTTTTTTTTTTTTTGCATTCGATAGCAGAGGTCAATCTCTATGCAGACCCTTTTCTAATTTTTCGATTTTAAATACAAGTTTTTTTTTCTTAATTAAGATACTTTCACTTTCGGAACCGGTTTCGAAAGTGAAAGTATCGCACAAAGTATACTCCAATTGAAAAACAAAATCATTTAAAAATACTGGAATGCGAACGAGATATCTTAAAATATTTCTCCGTAGGATTAAGATTAGCGAGTGGGTGTTCTCGCAAGGCTGTTAGTCTCTAAACTCCCCAATTCCCCTCGCTAATGTTAAACCCATGGGCGGGGAATACATTCATATATTTAAATATCTCCTCGAGAATTTAATATTTTAAACTTATTTCTGTGTACTCTTCTTAAAGAATGTATCTTATTTTTTCTTTTTTAGTTTTCAAAATATTTCTAAAATATATATGTATAATGTATAATTTTATGTGTTAAAATCTTAGCGAAACTGGGTAAGATTTAACACTTCACATAAAATTAAGTATGCATATTTTTAATTTTATTGACAACTAATGGGAAAAAAAAGACTTTTTAAGATGAGTACACAGAAAAAGGAAGTTAAAAATATTAATTACCTGAGGAAATATTTTAAATATACGAATGCATCCTACGCAAATAGGTTTAACATTAGAGAGGGGAATTTGGAAATTGATTGACTAACAGCATTAACAAAATCATTCCTTCCCTCTTGCTATTTCTTTTTTTTACTTTCTTTCTCCAATTCTCTTGCACTTCTGAAAAACATCTATTTAGAAATAAAGTAGGATGCACACAGCACTCTTTAGTCTGCCTTGAGTATTTGAAATTTTGTTTTTCTCTCTAAAGCAGCATTACTCAAATAGTCAACCGCTGGACAATAAAGTGTTTTAATTAAAATTATTTATTTTTATTTACATCAAAACAGTATGTCCCTTTATCTTGTGTTTAAACACGTAATAGCCATATACTGAATACCTTATTTATCATCGTATAACATTCAACAAAAAAAGACATTTTTTAAGATGAGTACACAGAAAAAAGAAGTTAAAAATGTTAATTACCTGAGGAAATATTTTAAATATACGAATGCATCCTACGCCCATAGGTTTAACATTAGCGAGGGGAATTTGGAAATTGACTGACTAACAGCATTAACAAAATCATTCCCTCCCTCTTGGTATTTATTTTTATTTTTCTTTCTTTCTTTCTCCAATTTTCTTGCATTCCTCAAAAATATCTAATTAGAAATAAAGTGGGATGAACACTCTTTAGTCTGTCTTGAGTATCTGAAATTTTGTTTTTCTCTCTAAGGCAGCATTACTCAAATAGTCACCCACTGGACAATAAAAGTGTTTTAATTAAAATTATTTATTTTCATTTACATCAAAAAGTATGTCCCTTTATCTTGTGTTTAAACACGTAATAGCCATCTAATGAATGCCTTATATTTATCAACGAATAACATTCAACAAACTTACAATTCTAAATTTTAACTAGTGGTGGTGTGGTAAGGTATTATAGATTACTGCTTTTGCTACTGATGAACCTATTTACTACGTCAAAAAGCTCTCAGAGGAGCTCCGAAGTTTGAGTGGGATCTTTGAAATCAGACTCATTCGACGCGTCGTCTGTGTTTCCGGTTACAAAATGTATCAATGAGACAAAATTTCGGCCGGGGAAGAAAAACGTAACTTATATCTGAGGGCAATTCCATATGTCACGGAATAACATTTTGAGTTATAGAATAAAGTTAAAGCAAGCTATTTTCAAATGAAAATTGATTTGTCAATTTGCACATGTCTGTTATTGATTAAAAGATTAAAAATGTATATGAAACAATTTTTTTTAGCTATTTTATTCTTTCATTTTTTAGCAATTTCTTATAGTGTGGCGGAAGGATATTTTTGTTACCATGATTCTAACCTGGTATTTAAAACTGGAAACTTTTGTGAATTAAGAAGTTATTCAGTTTTAAACTAACACATATCTTAAATATGATGTGTAAGCAATATAAAATTATAATTTAGAGCAACCTACCTGTCCTAGGGTTGTAGTTATTAACTACCATTGGACGTGACGGAATGACGGAAAGTTTCTTAAAAATTTATTAAAAGAAAATCGACTAAACTAATAAATTTTATATATTTTTTTCTTATCTAGAATGATCGTATGAAATTACATTATAGAACTATCCCCATACGACAGCTTTTTCCAAAGCATATCAAGCACGATTACATAGTTTATTTTGCATGCATTATTATCAAGTATAATGGCTTTAAGACTATTGTAAATCATTAAATATTTTTCTACATGCATTTATTTATTAAGAAAATACAAAATAAACAGTAATTACATTCTTTTTCACAGTTTTTTTTCAAAGATACTGTTTGTACAAAGCTGCAAAAATTTTATGTTTTAGCTATAACCTAAACGTTTTGAATCTAAAACATTAATTTGAAAACTTGTAATATATTTCAATATATTTCTTAACTTAATTTATAAAAAATAAAAAATAAAATTTTTAGATAAAATTGACACTTTCATGGAATTGAACCTGAGGGAAATGTATAACTCAGCTAATTTCTAATGGCAAGCGGCCGGGACCGCTGAGTTGAAATTTCAATATTTTGAAAAGACATTTATAAAGTTTTTAATACAAGTACTTACGTCAGTAAATTTGGTAGCTCGAAGAATATGAAGGCAGTATTCCATTTCTCACCGCATATTGCCTAACATTTGGGCTGTATGGTAAAGAAACCATATATATACTTTTACAAATTAAAATAAATCTATATTTAAATGATTTTATTAAAAACAAGCTAAACTAATATTTTATTGTTCCTCCCCGTGCAAGATAATTTTTAGACTTATCCACATATACATCAATACAGAAATTTTGCAATTAACAATTATTAAATGTTCAAGAGCCGGCGTTTTTCAAAAAGTACAATTGAAATAATAACCTCTCTTTTTCGTCATCGGAGTCTGTTCCCTAGAACCCCCTATTCAAGAAAAATTTTATTTATGAATTAAATAGTAAAACTTATTTTTGTCAAAATAATTAAACACTAAGTGTATGTACGTATGCTTTTCGGCCGATTATCTGCGCGATAGATATAGCTCGAGGGGCGGTGGAGGGGGGGGGGAGGGGTACCTTGCCTTCCGCAAGGGTCTTTCTAAAGAAACCTAATCCGTATTTACACAAGCTAATGTTTGAAGAAAACCACGGAAAACTATGAACGATTAGGCCGACGAACGGGACATGGGTTCGAACTGTAGTCCTGCATCGAGTCAGTTAACCCGATTTTACCCGAACCGGTCCCGACCCGATTGGTTTCGTTTCGGGTCCGGTTCGTGTCGGGTTAACCTTAATTGTTTCAGATTTTAGCGGTTTCAGGTTTGGTTTTGACACTTTCATGTAGGGTTCCGATAAATCCGATTTTTCTGTATAATGTCCTAAATAATTTTCAAATGAAAAAAAAAAAAAAAAAACCTTTGTATTTTAATATTAATGAGTGTAATATATGTTCATTTTTATGCAATATATATATATATATATATATATATATATATATATATATATATATATATATATATATATATGTATGAAATGAGTATTAGAGATATAATTGTAGACTACTTATATGTATAATTGTATTAAAATATGGATTAACTTTATTCCACTTCGTGTTCGGTTCGGGTTTGAACATTTCGAGTTCAAGTTGACTTTAAGGGTGTACTCAAATCCAAACTGCTTATTTTGTGACTTATTTTTAAATTAATTTTTGCTCTAAAATGCATCCAATTGGCAGGTTGTCTCATTCAGAAACTTTATAATGTCCGTATTGGTCAAATTTTTGATAAAGGCAGAATATATATTTTTAAAAGGCTGTCAAAGTGGACATTTTGAAACAAACTTCCCGAAGCGATAGAGCTGGAAACAAAATAAAACTATCTTACTGTGAAAATAATTGTTTGTAAATCAATTTCTAATTAATTGAAAGAAAACTCTCTATTAATAACGAATAAATCTCTTCATAAATCACGCCGCCAAGTTTCATGTAAATACTTTTAAAAATGAGTCTGAAATAGTGTCAGAAAATTTTCAATTGTAGAGCGCGGAAACATATATATATTTTTTAATACCGCCTTAAGCAGAATTTTCAGGTACTCTATGTTCGGACCAGCACCTCCCGTCTATCAACATTGGGAGCAGAACCTCTCAACCGCTGGTGGTTTCAAACAAGAAAGAGGAATTTGAGATTTTGCCAAAGAGCGAACAATTCATGGTTCCTTTTTTTCTTAGTGTTTAATTGTTTAAAATCACTAAAAAAATTAATTTTACTTCTTCTTCTTTTTTTTTAATCGGAGAAAATTAAAATTTAGTTAATTGACTGTCAAAATTTGGGGAGGGGCAATGGTCCTTCTCTGGCCCATTCTTTGGCGTTGTCCAAAGATCCTGCACCTGGACATAACAGAATATAATCAATATAAGCAAAAGTATATAAAAAAAAACTTTTGCGTTCTTCCACAAGTGTTCAAAGTGAGATTCGATGCTGTCACTGAGTTCTCTCAAGATTTGTGGTTGGTGCAATGGGAGGGTCCCGAACGGTTACGTGATTTGATTGGTGGACGTGGAGAATTTGGGCGTTTTCTCCGATTTTTGTTAAGTTTTGAGATCTCGCATCTTTCAAATACTCAGTCGGACTTTTGTGCTAGTAGTGCTGTCAGCTTTGTTGCTCATCCTTTTAGATAGGGTAAGTTACATTCTCCATATTTTTATTAGTTTTATATTATATTGTCTGTCAAAAATTTGCCTTTCAATTAATTTTTTTAATTTATTTTTAGTATATTCTAAAAATTTTCACTTTGATTATTTTTGTACTATGCCTGGCAACATTTAAAATGAAATACATTTTCTTTTTGAAAATTGTTTTATCAGAGGAATAAATTCTATAGTTAAAACGCTAATAGTATTAAATAACAAGATAACGTTATGAAAATTGCCTTGAAGTTGAAATTTACTCAGGTGTTTTTTAATTTAAAATGAAAGCTCCAAGTACTTTGTCTATTTCTGGTCTTTTAATAATCCACATTCATAATTTGTCGATTTAAAATGAAAATTGTACCCTAAGCCATGAAATATATGTATGAGAAATTTTAAGGTACACCGTACACATATTTCTAAGATATTTTATTGACAATGATTAATCATGTGTGTACAAATATAAGTTTATAAACACTTATAAGTTTTAAGCACATATCCGGCTTTTATAAATCTATCCGCTATACATAATTCTTTATAACAATGGTACTCATGCTTACAGTATTTTCAAATTTATTTACCTGATGATTGAATTGAATTGAATTTGAATGAATTGAGTGAAATAAATTGAATTTTCTAAACTGTATTTCTTTTAAAAATTGATTGTACATGCTGGTCTGTTAATCGTGATCTAGAAAAGCATAGCTGTCAATATTCCGTATTTTTGTCAAGTGAAAAATAAAAATAAATATATTTTGAATCAGAAAATTTATTTAATAATATGTGTGGTATTTATGCGGTAATTATTTTATTCAATTTCGAATTGAATAATTTCGACTCGTGGGACATTTAATGTAATAAATACAATAATTAGTTTTTAAAGCAAATGTATTTTCTTCAATAGGCCTAGTGAAAGCACTTTGATTCTCTATTAAATAGTATCAGTTTTAATTCTGACAGTTTATCTTTCCGAAGTGTAGCCAGATTTTTGTAAGTTTTCTTTATGCTGTAGCACCTCTTAATGTTACATTCTTTTAAAACTCCAACAGTGCCTACATATGAAACATAAAATTTCAGCTTTCCTTGGAATATAAAACAATTTAATAAAATTACCTGGATAACATTTTCGGGGGTTTTGTGTCAAGCACAAAAGTGATAATTCGTGTCACTTTCAAAGCGACTCATTCAAAACCATTTAATTTTTTTACTTTGATTTTTTAAAAATTTTAATTGTTCTTATATAGCGCCGAATTTTATTAATTTTACAATACATTTCTTAGTATTTAATAAATGTATCATATTATTTTGTAAAGTGTTGTAAAATAAAAGAGAGAAAAGTATGTATTAGTTTCGACATAAAAAAAAATAAAATTATAAGTGAAATAACTTAAAAAAATTTCTAATCTTTAAATTTTCAGACTCAAGATTTACTACTTGCTTTACTACGTTCCGAGTATTAATCTGTGTATTTCCTTTTGTGTGTGTGTGTGTGTGTGTGTGTGTGTGTGTGTGTGTGTGTGTGTGTGTGTTAAAATGCAAAATTGATTATAGAAAATCGTTATATCGCACTATATCACTGTTGCAAGAGACGCGAGATTTTTTAAAATGCCTAATTCTACGACATTTTGAAGAAAAATATTTACCTTATTTAATGAAAGAATAAATAAGCCAAATATTACTAATAAAAAAGTCCCTGACAGCTCGGCCTACAGGCACAGATAGATTTCGAAGACGCAGACCGTGGGGCGCCTGTTTGTTGGGAATTGTGGAAGAAATCACCTTTATGCCTTGATGCCGCAGTTGGGACCGCCCATTTCAAAATCTAACTTGTTTGCAGGCGGAGCCTCCTTGGAGTTTTTGTTTTTATTTATTTTTTGCTATAAGTGTTGGTCCTATAAAATACTTGTCAATATAAAAGTTTTAGATAATATTAAGAGGATTTATAATAAATTTAAGTGGATTTGATATCTTGTGAATTGACAAAGTTATGAATTATTTTCTTCTAAAACCTCCGTTTCTAACCCCTTGGGGCCATTTTTAATGATATCACAAATCTCTCCTACATAAATTTTCGGCCCTTTTACTAGATGTAATAATAAATTTAAACGGATTCTATACGTATCATAATTAAGAAATGGTTTTTTTTTCACAAAAAGCCCCCCCCCCCTATTCCCCTCCTCTTTCGCTCGATTATGCCCATTAACGAACTTGACCGAGATTTTATGCCCCTTGATTTTATATGTCAGTTTGGACGAGATTTGTGCAGAATTATCTGAGTTATCGTGTCCATAAAAAAAGTGACATAGATAGATAGACAGATAGATAGATAAAGTTTTGAACTGGGGGGGGGGGGGGGTTCTGGGAGTCATGATCAGCGTAGATCTGCAATTTTTTTTTTTAATTCCAACTTAGGGGAGAATGTACTAGGTACTATTTCTTACGAAATCTACCTAAAATATTGATAGCATTCTGAATAAAATAAAAAGCCCGCGAAACTGGTAACACTGATATACATACCTTTGTTATGTTTGTCATTGTCATCTCTAAAACCACGGTTGATGCAAGCATTTACATGCAAATTGAGTTTTCAGCATGCGTTTTCTAAAATCTAAATGAAATACATGTAAAATGCCAAATGTTTCGCGGGCCACAGATAAGTTGTCAGCGGGCCAGTTGTGGCCCGTGTTTGAGATGCCTGATCTGCATCAAGGGGAGTCATTAAAGCGAAACTGAAACTATATATGTAAACTGTTCAGTTTTCGAGAATTTCGAAGACAAATAATAGTGCACCAAATCTAAAACGCCAAGCACCAACAGTGTCTATGGCACGTGACTAATAACAGCGAATGGAAATGCAGTTCAAGAAAATAATGCTGAAACGTGACTGTCTTTTTTGAATTTCGCCTCCGGAAAAGGGGAAATAAGCATAGAATTAAGAAGAATTTAGAAGAAGTATTTCCTAGCGGTTAGGGTTACTAGCAGTGCAGGCCAGTAGGTGAACTATTCTTTCCCCAGCGCTCTTGATTCTTCTTAATTCTATTTCCTTCTTTATTCACCGTGTTAAAAAAAAGTGAGACGCATGCGCATTAAGATAATTTTTATGTTGAAAATCTTATCGGAGTATTACTCAAATCCCTTTTTGTTTTAATAATATAAGATAATCGTATTTCTGGCTGCGCGAAAATATCTTTATTCTTTACCGTAGAATTTTTCGAGGCAACCCTGGCCGAATGTCATAGTCGTCTGTAGTGGTTTAAATTTGTACCACCCTATTTGACGGCTTAACTCGGTTTTGGCGTAAAATTAACAATTAAAAATTTTTTACTTTAAGACTAAATGTATACAAAAAATATATATAATACGAATTTTGCAGACAAATTTTATCGTTTTTTGAACTTTGGCCTAATAGGGTTATAAAATGCAAATGCCTCTCAGTGCAAATGCCAAAAGTGGTTCCCTTACGAGTTTGAATTTAGAAATAATCTTTAATCTTTTTTCCTATCAAAAATATATCCATATATTTTTATCTGTGTTCAGTTGGAAGGATTTCAAGTGGAACTTATCAGTTTGGTCATTTTGTTTTACAAGGAGAGGGCCAAGCTTGGTAATCACAGATTTTGATTATTTTTAGGTAGATTTCGTAAGAAATAATAACATGGATAACATAGAAAAAAGTTTAGGGATTGACACATCCGACCAGTTTTCTTTCAAATCTGGATTCTTTTAGGTAGATTTCGTAAGAAATACTACCTATTACATTCTCCCCTAAGTTGGAATTTTTAAAAAATATTTGCAGATCTACGCCGATCATGACTCCCAGAACCCAAAACCACTCCCATTTCAAAACTTTATCTATCGATGTATCTATCTGTCTACCTATCTATCTATCTATGTCACTTTTTTATGGACACAATAACTTCAATTAATTCTGCACAAATCTCTTCCAAACTGATACATAAAATCAAGGGGCATAAAATCTCCGTCAAGTTCGTTAATGGACAAAATCAAACCAAGGAGGATGGAAATGGGGGGCTTTTGTGAAAAAGGAAAAACCCCGTAATTTCTTAACTATGATACGTATCCAATCCGTTTAAAGTTATTATTACTTCTATAAAAAGGGGCGAAAATTTAGGTATGACAGATTTTTGATATCATTAAAAATGGCACCAAGGGAGGAGAGGGGGGGGGGTAGATGAAAAAAATTCATATCTTCGTCAATTCACAAGATATCCAATCCACTTAAATTTATTATAAATCCTCTTAAAATTATCTAAAACTTTTATATTGACATGTTTTTATAGGACCAACCCTTATAGCAATAAATAAATAAATAAAATTAAAAACAAAAAAATCCCTGCCGGCTCCACCTAAAAACAAGTTAGGTTTCAAAGTGGGCTGTTTCAACTGCCGCATCATGGCAAAAAGGTCATTTCTTCCGCAATTCGCAACAAACAGGCGCCCCACGGTCTGCATCTTCGAAATCTACCTGTGCCTGTGGGCCGAGCCGTCAGAGATTTTTTTTATATGTTGTAGGGTAGAAGCTCCTTAGTCTCAGGATCAACGGATTTATACAACGCCCATGGTTATTTCTTGGTATATACAAGTTAAACATACACGAACATATATACAGGGCGCAGTGTTATCTATTTTGTTAATTCTCGTAAATCAAATCTAAACAAAGCAATTTAAAATTATTGAAATAAATACCTGAATTTGGGAAGAAAAACATTTTTAGGTTCTCGTGAACTTGATAGATGAATAAACTATTTAGCTTATGCTTACCTTTACTTCCACAATGGCAAATACTTAAAAGTTTTTTTTTTTCTTTTCTTTAAAGGCATTATTTTCCGATATTTTCTGATTTTTTACTTTTGTATTTTTCTTAAGTAAACAGCTATAATTATATTAAAAATGTAAGAATATTAAATTCACAAACTGATTTTTTTTTTAAATTAGTAAAATATTTTATATGCAGTACATATAATAAAACTTTTAAGATGAAGTCTTTTTTATAAATTTTAAACATTGGTTTATCATCTAACATTAATTTTTTTTTCAACAGATGAGATAAAAGTAATTTACTATATGTCATTTCTCAAGCTACATGAGTTTTTATTTCAATGAAATATATCTCATTTTTAACACTTTCCAACAAAGTTGAAAAATGTTTATGAGTTCAGTTTGTCTGTCTGTCTCCCGTCTCTCTCCCCGTTCTCTAACTAGCGTAAATATGGTCGGACTGCCAGGCAATTGATATATGTTACTGAGGTTTACTATGCCATGTTTCGTATTGTAAATGAAGTGTGTAAGCACTTATAGTTCCTCTACAGGGACACTCAAAAAAATTCTGTTACATGAAATGGGGAAAAATCGTTTACGGTTTCTTTTAATAATGCTTCACTATTTCAAACATATTGAAATTAATATACATCACTGAGGTGCATTACAAGAGACTTACTACAGAATGTGGTGCGTATAGAATACATCGTTCATTTACAGCAGGCATGTCAAACTTGTTTACCGCCGAGGGCCATATTACGTATTATATACAATGCGGCGTACCACATTTAAAATAAAAAATTATATACCGTATATTCTGACGTATAACGGACAGCTCAAACAATTATATTTCCACCTCGAAATATTATTTAATTAAATGTTACTTATTGTTACGCCGCAATTATTTAATTTTATTTAAGAAATAAAATTGCTGAGTCTTAAAATATTTGTTAGAGCTGCGTGCTTTACACCAGAATATAAGGTATATATTATAACCAACGCAGCTAGTAAAAATGTGTACATACAAAATAAAACCATGTTAAAGAAATATTCATGCAAATTTTCAAAGTTATTATTCATAGTTTAATATCATTAAATCGCTATTCAAATAATGAAATTTTGAATAAAAAATTAAAACAAAGTTAAAAAATTACACAAATTTAAAAAATGGTTAGACATTGCAAACCACAACCCAGCATGTGTCTGCAAAAGATGGTTGAATTTCTACAAATAGTTTTTGATCCTTTACTTTTATAAATGAATAATTTTGGCCGAATTCAACATTAAATAGCATTTAAAATAATTCTTCGATTTAAAATTCGCCTGCTGCAGCGTGTTGATCATACGTTTCTCTTGTAAAAAAAATGTCCTGAAAAAAAACGGAAGTTGTACTGGCAATCGAGACGCCAGTACTATTTCCGTATTTTAACGGGGAAAAAATTCCGTAAATTCCAGGAAATTTTCCGTAAATTCTGAAATATCCTTTTTTAATTTTCCGTTTTATAACAGATATCTTCCGCATTTTTTAGAAATTTTTATGTCGTTAAAATAAAATTTATAGAACCAGAAAAAAAAAGGTACTTCCGAGGCAACCTTATAAGGGACAAATACATTTTGGGCATCTTTTTTTCATTTCTGAGTGAGTTTATAGAACTTAACCAACCCTTGCCGCAGATACATTTCTGCTTCTGTTTTCATTCCCGAGAGAGTTTATAGAAACCAACCCTTGCCACGAGCGGATTCGAACCCATAACATCCCGTGTACTAACCCGATGAGCCAGACCACGGTGCTATGACCGGTCGCGGTTTTCGCACAAATGCTGTAGCTTATTTGAATCGCTTTTTATGATGCAAAAACTTGGTTTCATCTGTAGATGGATGTTTCCAATGTTTTTAATATTTTCTTTTCATACTTTTCAATAATTTGCTGTATTATTTGGTGCTTTATAACAGATAAATTTTAATTTATTATGTATTATATGCATAAAAAAATTGTATTAAGAGTAATAATTGCTTCTTTTTGCAACAGTACTAACCAGTGTTGAATTCAGACATTTTTCTCCGGGAGGGATTTCTGTGGCTCCGGGGGGGGGGGGGGGATTGCACTTTTTCCTCATTAAAAGTATAAAATCTCAAATCTTCCGGGGGGGGGATTTCAATTTTTCGGGGGATAATGTCCCCTCCGGTCCTACCCCTGAATTCAACAGTGGTACCAACATTTTTTTTTTTTTCGAACATATACTTGTTTTAAATTATTTGCCTTATTATCTATTTATCAATTCGAATAAAAACAACAATTATCTTAATCAGACTTGTTTATTACATGCTATTAAAATAATGTTTTTTAATCTCTTATTTAAAAAAACTTACGCAAATAAACAATTTTATAATAAATTAAATTTTTATATTTTAGCTATGCTGAAAGCTTCTGCGTACGGTTCTGTTAAACATTATATTTTTAACATTACATTTTTAAAATATTAAAAAAAAAGAAAAAAAAGGACAGAAAACTTTTAAATTAATGACTTTGGGATAGGTAAGTTTAAATATGGACTAACTGATTTAATTTAAATTAAGTTAGCTTAATTTATAAAAATGTGAACTAACGAAATAAATTAAAAACGTTATAAAATTAAAAACTTGATTTTTATAAAAGTAAAGAAAAAACATTAACTAATTTTAAAATTTAAGAAAAAAATTGTAAACTTTGTAAAATTATAATTTATAAAATAATAAATTTTAGCGTAATTCATAAATTTGTAAACCAAAACAGTTTAGTTTAATACCAATTTTCATAGCTGTAATTTGCAGAGATATGTTATAAAACCTTTAAATAACACAATATTGCCTCACATTAAAAAAGATAAATTAAAAAATAATAGTGAAGAAAAAATCATAGATTTGAAGTATACTATCAAGAAAAAAATAAGTAGATTTTAAAAAAAAAATGTAATTTATAAAAATAAAATAAATTTCTAAATATTTCATTAAAAAATATAAATATTACTATTCTTTTCACAATAAATTGGCATGGCCTCTGTTAGAATGGGCCAGAGGGGCGAGTCAGGCCAGGCCTGTATCCTAGAAGAACTCTAGTAAATACAACAATCTTAGTTCGCATTTCAAAAAAGGCGATTTCTGTACTCAACCTTTAAACGTCATTTACGGAAATTGCACTGTTTTGCAAGAAATACGGACATTGTACTGTTTTGAAAGAAATGCGGAAAAAATCCATCAAATTTACGGAAAACTTTCTGCATATTTACGGATGTGAAGTCTCTTTAACGGAACTAATGTCATTTACGGAAATTGTACTGAAATTTTGGAAAAATGAAACTTCTCCGTAAAATTTTACGGAAAATCTCTTGTATTTTCACGGATTTTTTTTAGAGTGTATAAGACCAGCAGTTTTCATATATCTATGTGTAATAGATTTCGTAATATAAGCCGAGAAAGAGCCCCGGTCAAAATAAGTTTAATTACGGCAGCGACAGCGTTAGTTGTAATTTCTTTCTTTTCTTTTTTTTAAGGAATAGCGAGAAACAAAAGCATATTTTGAATGGGAAAATGCATCCTGAAACAATGGAACAATGTAAGGCTGTTATTGGAATTCCTAGTTGCTAAGCTACCTCTAGGCGACGTGTGAGCAACTTGTACAGACATAAGACAGCCATTAAAGAAATTTTAAGTTTAATTGTTGTAAAAACTACATGAATGAAAGTTATAAATAGAGAAAGAATCAGGGCCCATAATCCGTGTGTTTGGCCCATGAAATAGACTAAAACTCGATTTTGTTATACTGACTTAATTATTTCTTTTTTTAATATTAGAAGGTTTATCCTGTATGATTTCAACAATATAGTTTTTGAATGTTTGCGGATTTATATCTTGCATAAGCTCAAAGTTCGTATTATTCGTAGTTTTCGATGAAAAATACGCAATTTCTCCTAATTTTACCTCAATTATTTATATGACCATAATCTTGCAACACTTTCTTCTGTACATATATTATAAAATACATCAAAATGTACAATATATGTAAAAATAAAAAAGATGCAAAGCTGCGCTCGTAGTAAAATATTTAAAAAATATATTAAAAATTGAGGTAAAATTAGGAGAAATTTCGTATTTTTCATCAAAAACTACGAATAATACGAACTTTGTGCTTGTGTAAGTTATATAAAAAACGAACAAAATGCACAAAATATTGTTGAAATTGTACAGAATAAACTTTCTAACATTGAAAAGTGAAATAATTAAGTCATTATAACAAAATCGAATTTTAGTCTTATTTCATGGGCGAAAAACACGGCTTGTGGACACTGATCCTTTAAAAGAAATTTAAATTTATGAGAAATAAAATAAATGAATTAAAGGAAAAATAAATCAAAACTATCAAAAATGAAAAACAGGAGAATATTCCACTAGTTCCTAAGCTAGCGAAAAAGCGACCGAAGACTTACTTGATTTAAATTAATAAATAAATTTTCTTCTTCAAATTATGTTTATTTTACTTAGAAAAAAAAAATCTGATAGGTTAGCAGCTATGCAAATGGGTTGTACAAAAGTGCGCTACCGAACGCGCTAAAATACGCGTAACTACAGATCATATTTTAGAAAATCGGGCGACTGATATGTAATTACAGATATTGGAAAAACCCACATCCGCCGATTATCATTTTAGTATGAAATGACAATGAGTTTCGATTGAATGCAATAATAAATTTTAAACAACAATTTCAACATCAATTGTGATTGATTTTCAAATTTTTTGAGATGCATTTTAGGTAGATTTCGTAAGAAATACTACCTATTACATTCTCCCCGAAGTTGGAATTTTCGAAAAATTTTTGCAGATCTACGCCGATTATGACTCCCAGAACCCAAAACCACCCCAGTTCAAAACTTTGTATATCTATCTATGTCACTTTTTTTATGGACACGAAAACTCCCATAATTCTGCACAAATCTCTTTCAAACTCATACATATAATCAAGGGGCATAAAATCTCGGTCAAGTTCGTTAATGGGGAAAAACGAACCAAGGGCTGGGGGATGGGGGGGGGGGGGCTGGGGCTTTTTGTGAAAACAGAAAAAAACCCATAACTTCTTAATCATGATACGTATCGAATCCGTTTAAAGTTATTATTACTTCTAGAAAAAGGACCGAAAATTTATGCATGACAGATTATTTATATTAAAGATTGCCCCAAGGGGGGGGGGGGAAGGGGTTTAGAAGAAAAAAAATTATATGTCTGTCAATTCAAAAGATATCAAATCCGCTTAAATTTATTATAAATCCTCTTAATATTATCTAAAACTTTTATATTAACACGTTTTTTATAGGACCAACCCTTATAGCCCAAAAAAAAAAAAAAAAAAAAAAAAAAAGTCCCTGCCGGCTCCGCCTGCAAACAACTTTGATTTCGAAGTGGGTAGTCCCAATTGCTGCATCATAGCAAAAGGGTCATTTCTTCAGTAATTCCCAACAAATAGGTGCCCCACGGTCTGCGTCTTCGAAATCTACCTGTGCATGTAAGCCGAGCCGTCAGGGATTTTTCGTTTAATAGTGTAGTTGTCCTTTTTATAAAACCAGATTTGTCAGGAGTACTTACACGTACAATGAGAAATCTTTTTTCAAATTACAAATACTGTATTCAAACGTAATTTTGACAAGTTTGTCAAAAATATCAGCTACGGTAGTTGTACGGGTGTAGCATGGGAATAATTTTCAGAAAATCCTTACTTATTTTTAAGTTGTTCGCATTTCAATATTTTTAAATGATTTTATTTATTTATTTATTTATTTATTTATTTTGCATTGGATAGCTGAGGTCAATCTCTATGCAGACCCTTTTGTAATGTTTCGATTTTCAATACAAGTTTTCTTTTTTTTTTCTCTTTTTTTTTTAATTAAGATACCTTTACTTTCGGAACCAGTTTCGAAAGTGAAAGTATAGCTCATAGTATACCTCAGCTATCTAATTAAAAAAAAATCTTTTTAAAATATTGAAATGCAAACGAGATATCTTAAAATATTTTCCCATAGGATTAACATTAGCGAGCAGGTGTTCTCGCAAGGCTGTTAGTCTATTAACTCGCTAATTCCCCTCGCTAATGTTAAACCCATGGGCGTGGAATACATTCGTATATTTAAATATCGTCTCGATAAATTAATATTTTAAACTTATTTCTGTGTACTCTTCTTAAAGAATGTATATTCTTTTTTCCTTTTTCGTTTTCAAAATATTTCTAAAGTATATATGTATAATTTATAATTTTATATGTTAAAATCTTAGCGAAACTGAGTAAGATTTAACATTTCACATAAAATTAAGTATATGTATTTTTAATTTTTTCGACAACTAATGGGGAAAAAAAAGACATTTTTTAAGATGAGTACACAGAAAAAGGAAGTTAAAACTATTAATTTCCGATGAAAATATTTTAAATATACGAATGCATCCTACGCCCATAGGTTTAACATTAGCGAGAGGAATTTTGAAATTGACTGACTAACAGCCTTAACAAAATCATTCTCTCCCTCTTGCTATTTCTTTCTTTTCTTGCACTCCTCAAAAATATCTAGTTAGAAATAAAGTGGTATGTACACAGTACTCTTTAGTCTGCCTTGAGTATTTGAATTTTTTTTATTTTTCTCTCTAAAGCAGCATTACTTAAATAGTCACCCACTGGACAATAAAAGTGTTTTAATTAAAATTATTTATTTTTATTTACATCAAAACAGTATGCCCCTTTATCTTGTGTTTAAACACGTAATAGCCATGTAATGAATACCTTATTTATCATCGAATAACGTTCAACAAACTTACAATTCTGAATTTTAACTGGTGGTGGTAATGTGGTATAGGTTACTGCTTTAAATACTGATGAACTTCTTTACTACGTCAAAAAGCTGTCAGAGGAGCTCCGAAGTTTGAGTGGGATCTTTGAAATCAGACTCAACCGCGCGTCGTCAGTGTTTCCGGTTACAAAATGTATCAATGAGACAAAATTTCGACCAAAGAAAAAAACTTATATATGAGTATGTATGAACGTATAACTTGTATAAACGTAACTTATATATGAGGGCAATTCCATATGTCACGTAATGACATTTTGAGTTATAGAATTAAGTTAAAGCAATTACCTTGAAGCTATTTTCAAATGAAAATTGATTTTTCAGTTTGCACATGTCTGTTATTGATTAAAAGATTAAAAAATATATATGATACAATTTTCTTAGCTATTTTATTCTTTCATTTTTTAGCAATTTCTTATAGTGTGACGGAATGATATTTTTGCTACCATGACTCTAACCTGGTATCTAAAACTGAAAACTTTCGTGAATTAAGAAGTATCTCTCTCTCTCTCATTCAGTTTTTAAACTATAATACATATCTTAAATATGATGTATAAGCAATATAAAATTATAATTTAGAGCAACCTACCTGTCCTAGGGTTGTAGTTATTAACTATCATTTGACGTGACGGAATGACGGAAAGTTTCTTAAACATTTATTAAAAGAAAATCGACTAAACTAATAAATTTTATATATTTTTTCTTATCTAGAATGATCGTATGAATTTACATTATAGAACTATATTCCCATACGACAGCTTTTTCAAAAGCATATCGAGCACGATTACATAGTTCATTTTGTATGCATTATTATCAAGTTTATGGCTTTAAGACTATTGTAAACCATTAAACATTTTTCTACATGCATTTATTTATTAAGAAAATACAAAATAAACAGTAATTACATTCTTTTTCACAGTTTTTTTCAAAGATACTATTTGTACAAAACTGCAAATATTTTAGTTTTTAGCTACAACCTAAACGTTTTGGATATAAAACATTAATTTGAAAACTGGGAATATATTTCAATATATTGTTTAACTTAATTTATAAAAAATATAAAAAAATTTTTTTAGATAAAATTGACACTTTCATGGAATTGCCCCAGAGGGAATGTATAACTCAGCTAATTTCTAATGGCAAGCGGCCGGGACCGCTGAGTTGAAATTTCAATATATTGAAAATACATTTATAAAGTTTTTAATGCAAGTACTTACGTCAGTAAATTTGGTAGCTCGAAGAATATGAAGGCAGTATTCCATTTCTCACCGCATATTGCCTAACATTTGGGCTGTATGGTAAAGAAACCATATATATACTTTTTCAAGACAAAATAAATCTATATTTAAACTATTTTATTAAAAACAAGCTTAACTAATATTTTATTGTTCCTCCCCGTGCAAGATTATTTTACACTTATCCACATATACATCAATACAGAAATTTTGCAATTAACAATTATTAAATGTTCAAGAGCTTGCGTTTTTCAAAAAGGAGAATTGAAATAATAATTTCACTTTTTCGTCAGTGGAATCTGTTCCCTAGAACCTCCTATTTAAGAAACATTTTATTTCTGAATTAAATAGTAAAATTTATTTTTCTCAAAATAATTAAACACTAAGTGTATGTAAGTATGCTTTTCGGCCGATTATCTGCGCGAGAGATATAGTTCGAGGGGCGGGGGATGGGGGGGAGGGGTACCTTGCCTTCCGCAAGGGTCTTTCTAAAGAAACCTAATCGGTATTTACACAAGCTAATGTTTGAAGAAAACCACGGAAAACTCTGAACGATTAGGCCGACGAACGCGACATGGGTTCGAACCGTAGTCCTGCATCAAGTCTGTTAACCCGATTTTACACGAACCCGTCCCGACCCGAATTGTTTCGTTTCGGGTCCGGTTCGTGTCGGGTTGACATTAATTGTTTCGAGTTTTAGCTGTTTCAGGTTGGGTTTTGACTCTTTACTGTAGGGTTCGGATTAATCCGATTTTTCTAAAGAATGTCCTAAATAATTTTCCAATGAAAAAAAAACTCTGTATTTTAATATTAATGAGTGTAATATATGTTCATTTTTAAGCAATATATATATATATATATATAAATGAAATGGGTATTAGAGATATAATTGTAGACTACTTATGTATAACTGTATTAAAATATGGATTAACTTTATTCCACTTCGTGTTCGGTTCGGGTTTGAACATTTCGGGTTCAAGTTGACTTTAAGGGTGTACTCAAATCCAAACTGCTTATTTTGTGACTTATTTTTAAATTAATTTTTGCTCTAAAATGCATCCAGTTGGCAGGTTGTCTTATTCAGAAACTTTATGATGTCCGTATTGGTCAATTTTTTGATAAAGGCAGAATATATTTTTTAAAAGGCTGTCAAAGTGGACATTTTGAACCAAATTTCCCGAAGCGATAGCGCTGGAAACAAAAGAAAATTATCTTATTGTGAAAATAATTGTTTGTAAATCAATTTCTAATTAATTGAACGAAAAATCTCTAATAATAACGAATAAATCTCTTCATAAATCACGCCGCCAAGTTTCATGTAAATACTTTTAAAAATGAGTCTGAAAATGTGTCAGAAAATTTTGAGTTGTTGAGCGCGGAAACATATATATATATTTTTAATACCGCCTTAAGCAGAATTTTCAGGTACTCTATGTTCGGACCAGCACCTCCCGTCTATCAACTTTGGGAGCAGAACCACCCAATCACTGATGGTTTCAAACCAGAAAGAGGAATTTAGGATTTTGCCAGAGAGCGAACAATTCTTGGTTCCTTTTTCTCTTAGTGTTTAATTGTTTAAAATCGCTTAAAAAATTTATTTTACTTCTTCTTCTTCTTTTTTTTTTTAATCGGAGAAAATTAAAATTTAGTTAATTGACTGTCAAAATTTGGGGAGGGGCAATGGCCCTTCTCTGCCCCATTCTTTGGCCTTGTCCAAAGATCCTGCACCTAGACGTAACAGAATATAATCAATATAAGCAAAAGGATATAAAAAAAACTTTTGCGTACTTCCACAAGTGTTCAAAGTGAGATTCAATGCTATCACCCATTTCTCTCAAGATTTGTGGATGATGCAACACGGAGGGTCCCGAGCGGTTACGTGATTTGATTGGTGGAGACATTTTGGGTTTTCTCCGACTGTTGTTGAGTTTGGAGATCCCGCATCTTTCAAATACACGCTCGGACTCTCGCATAAAGCGCTGTGTGCTTTCTTGTTGATTTTTATCGCTGGAGGTCCCTTTAGATAGGGTAAGTTACATTCTTCATATTTTTATTAGTTTTATATTATATTGTCTTATAAATTAGAGGTTCAGAGAGGACATCCTTAATTATAATTACTATTTTATATTTCTTAAAAATTTTAAATCGGTTTTTTCATTTTGAAGATCATATACCATATATACTCGTGTATAAGTCAACCCCCCGCCCCCCCATTCTTACGCAAAATTAAAAAAAATTAATTTTCGTCTATAAGTCGAACTAAATTTTTGGTAGTATGTTGAAAAATGAATTGTAATCGAGGATTAAAAAAACGTAGTTAATTTTCATTAAATTAGTAAACATTTTTTTACGTTTCTAATCAGGCTTTTTTCTTTAATTCAACTTTTAAACTGTGTAATTGAGTAAAACAGAAGAAGCTTAAACTATTTTGAAACCTATTCACATCAATTTAATGATACTTAAAAAGAAAGAAAAAACTATTCAAGCTTCATTTACAATGGTATACAACTTCTTAGGCTACTATAATGTAGTACATCTTTGTACTGTGGGACTTTTAGGAGAGAAATCCAGAAGCATTTTCAAGATGAACTCTTTTTGAAAAGGGGATTAAAATGTTGAATCAAGAGAAAATGGATTTAAAACCATTACAGGGACATTATTATTCAGCTTGTTTTGTCAATCACATGGAAATGACCATTGTCCGCTTTTATCTCTCTCTCCAACCCAGACGCGGTGACTTCGATATTTCACTCCGCTATTTCAAACTTTTTTTTCAGAGTGTGACGTCACATACAAAGGTTCTATAGCAGAACAAACACTCTAACTTTTTCAATTCCTACTATTAGTTCACACTCTCCCTATATATATTTATATATCTTGTTCAAATTTTCAATCATTTGTAAAATACTTTTTATTCATCCACTCAAGTTCTAATACATTTTTTTAAACTTGTAGTTGATGACACCTGATGTTAATGCACTTTTTTTCAAATATTAAATTATTAATTAAATTTAATTGACTAATTTTAGTTTTATATGGGAGAAAAAAAATTCTCTTATATAAGATATTTAGCAGAATATAAATTTAGGAATAAATACCGTCAGTGGCAAAGCGTGTAGATTGCTGGAAAAAAAAATTCTTTTGACCTAACTAGGAATTGATTCAATTAATTTTTGTTATTACTTTTTTTTTTTTCAACTAACTAACTTGTGTATGAGTCGACCCCCCATTTCCAACTCCCAAATTTTGTCTAAAATTCTTCAACTAATACACAAGTGCATACGGTATATTATTTCACTTGACAACATCTCTTTTTCTATGCAATTACAAAACGCACAAAAATTAATGAGGTATCATTCGAAAGACTTTTGAATCGAGTTCTGACATAGTACACTCACATTTCGTTAAAACATGTTTTTTGATTAAAAAATTCAGTTAATTAAAAATTAAATCAGCATTGTTTTCATAAATGAAATAAAACATTTTCCTCAAATCAAATACCACAAAAATACACATAATAAAATACCGCATTAAATCGTGCTCAACAATGAAAAAAAAAGTACAAAAAAGATAAAGTGGGACGTCTCGCACGAGTTTATTTTATATTTGTGATTAAAAAGCAAAATTCTAATTCAATTGTTTAGAACAAACAGACACCATCGTTCGATCAAAGCAGTGGTATTTCACGTGTAGCCTAAAACTCACGCTTTGGTATAGTAAATTAAATTGTATTTTATATGTTTTCAATTTACTTTTCTTTGTATGTTTTCCCCCGAATCGTATGATGTCATCTTCTAATGCAGTTAAAACTAGTCGTTGGGGGCCACCGTAATACTTACCCATCATGGATATGCATAATATAAAATATGAAAGTAAAACATGTGTAAACTATTTATAAAATGCATTGCAATTCGAATAAAATCCTGGCTTGATGCAGTCATAAACTTTAAATGCTCTATTACTGAATTGCTTAAAAGAAACATCCTTATAACTCCAAAAAACAATAATACTATTAACTAGCGGTTTATTGCATCTGATTAAGCGTCTCATTTCCAATTAAAATATATCTTTGAATTGAAATTTGGATGAAATGCAGGGTCATGAAAAATCGAAGAGTGTGGAAAATAGGATTACAAATATCTCGGTAACTCATAATTCGATCGACTTCATGCTTTATGCAAAATTTATGTTTTTTATTGTCTTTTATATTCACTCCTTAAAATAATTTCGAAAATTTTTTATACCTTTTATCAGAACGAATATTTCGACAGTCCGAAAAAATTAGTTCCGGATAATCGAGGTTAATGAAATTCAATAGGCTTCTTCCCATTATTACATACTAAGTACATACCAAATTTAAAGTCTCTATCTCAATTTGTTCGGGAGATAGAGCGTTTACAGACACACAGACGGAAGGCAATTTTTTTTTCCCCTAAAAATGTGTTTTTCGGAATCTCCAGTATCTGAAACGTGTAAATCCGTCAAAAAAAATTTTCGATTTTCAAAACGATTACAAGACTTACCGTATACTACGTATGATGGGTAAGTAAAATTATTTTTATTTTATTTTATTTTATTTTATTTTACTTTATTTTTCGCGCGTGCCTTTTGGTATTTTCGATCAGTTTTTATTGTAAACACTGTAACTTTGATGGAATAAATGACCGTATGAGGGTATGTAAACCTGAACCGTTTTAACTCATGAAATATTCCTGGGGGAAAGATTCCTACGTGGTTTGTTTTGTTATAAAATGTCATGTACATAATTAAATTAAATTAAATTAAAATCTTATTTTTAAAAGTTCAGGAGAATTTGTATTATATATTTAAATTCGGTATCCAAGAAAAAAAAAGTTAAAATATTAGGTTTTATTAATGTTTAATTACATTTTAAAGAAATATAAATCATTGAATTATGAACCAGTATTAAAGAGAAATGTCAAATATTTGATCATAGTCGACAGAATGATTTATGCATCTCAATTACGCTGGTAGGGAGGGGGAGGGACATGGACACCTTTGGATTTTTAAATTTAATTAACTAAATTTTCTGCTCATCTAATTTGGAAAATAAATAAAAAATAGAATTATTAGTCATGTTTATTATTATTATTATTATTATTATTATTATTATTATTACTTACATTTAAGAGAGAAAATCGGACACCAGTATATGCTGCCGATGAGGGCCTTATGTCTAAGTTCGTTTGGAAAGATTTTCATTTAAAAATATAAAATCATACTAATTCGAATGTGTACAGTGCAGAAGGCAGTGCGGGTCCCAACATTAGGTTTATTGGAAAATTTGAAATATATAAAATTATTCAACACGGATTTTAGGTATATTTAAGGTTATTAGAACGGACCAAAGAAACACCGGGCTTTATTTTGAGAAAGCTGAGAAACCAGTATATTTTCATAATTTAAAGAAGCATTTACTTAAAACAAAGTTTATTTTGCTGCCAGGGCCGCATTAAGAAGGGGGGGCTACTGGGGCTGCTGCACGGGCCCCAGTTGGCTCGGGCGCCCTCGGCAATGGCTCAAGTTGTATCAAAGTTTCGTTTAAAAAAATAATTTCTTAGAAAAAAAAAAGGAAAGGAAATTATTTTAAATGATAACCATATTCTGAAATGACGAGAAAAAAGTCATGTTTCAAATGTCAACATCCATCATCTTTTTCTTTTGCAGCAGTTCCAAAGCTTTGCTACTCCAATCGCAAGTCTCCATTGCAGGAATTTTTTTTTCAAGAGTTATCTTGTGGGTAAGCAAAAGTCATTAAATTTCTTTTATGCATACATTTTATGTAATTTTTAAATATCTGTTAATAACATTGAAAAAAATTACTTTATTATAACCACTGTAGAAATTTCAACGTAAATTGAGAAAAAGTTTTTGATTTTTATCGAGTCACAAAAAAATATAATTTTGGACTCGAAAGGTACTATGTCCCCTTAAAATGTTTTTCCAAAATGAATTTTTTTTTTAGACTTTGAAAAGGAAAGGGTGTTTCCATAAGATTTTTTTGGAATAGAATATTTTGTCCTACTTATGCAACACTTTTGGGTACTGTCAGTGATATATATTTTTGGAGATGTATTTCTAAAGCAAAAATCAATTCGATGTGCATATATTTAGAATTGGGATTTTTTTTTTTATTTTGAAAGAAGGGGAAATATTTTAAATAACTTAATTAGACAGAATAATATTTGTTTTGAAAAATTAATCACATTACTTCACATAAGTTCATCAGATGCATTTAGATTTACACCTTTAGCAAACTGTCTTCAATTTTTTTTTTTTTTTTTTTTTGTATTATTCAATGTGCACCTATACATTATGGTTAGTTTAAATTTTCTTTTGTTTTTAATACTTTCTAATTTACGAAAAAATAGCAATCGAGCGTACAGTTGTATTTCATTTTCTTGTGTAAATAACAGCTAAAACGTGTCTAAATTATAAGTCTTTAGCGCCACTGTATAGATGAAAAAAATTTCGCACTTTTTTTTCCGTTTTTTCCGTTTCCTGCCTAATTGCTAAGATGTTCTTTCAAAATTTGTATCCTCTTTTGCCTGAGACCGGAAAAGGAAAAACATCTTTATTCTAATTCTCACTTATGCCTCGCAATTTCAACAAACAATTGTACTGCATAAGTTTTCTAAGAAATTAGTAAACACCCCTCCCCCCACTGTCCGATGTCGGACACTTCCAAATATCACGGACGTTACCTTTTAACAGTACTTTGCGAACGTAAGACCCATTGGCCATTGGGAATCGTCTTAGTAACTTGTCCTCGCGAATAAAGTCTATGTAAGACAGATAAAAAATCAAAAGGGATTCTTTTCCTAACCTTTTAATTTAATATTATAAGGAAATTTTAGGAAATGTGATTGCTTTACTTTTCCTTGATATTTATAAATATTTTTTATTTAATTTTTAGTAAAGAAATGTGTTTATCTATTTTTTTTTTATCCTTGACCTTGAGTATAAGTAAGTTTGACTTGAAGAAAATTATTGTTTTTACCTTATATGTGGTTTAAAAATGGAAAAAAAAAGTTTAAAATAGCATTACACTTCTCATGTCAGTTTGGCTGTTTATGAAATATTTTTTATCGTCATATTGTTATCTTATTAATGTAAGTTAGTCGGTTTATTATGAATTTTATTATTTAAATAGCTTTATATACATCTTTATCATATTAAAATTTCCACATTCATGTGTATATTTTTTCTTTTGTACATTTTATTAAAAATCAATCTGTATGGGCTTAATATGCTTAATATACTCACATTAATTTATTTAATAAAAATTTCTCATATTTTTCACAAAAATTGACATTTTAGCCAAACTGAAAAATTTGAATATACATATTTAGAACGTTTTGTTCATTGCCAAGATAGAGATCGGAATAAAAAGTAAATTTTGCAAAAAGTTTGAAGAGGTGCATTTTTTTATATAATATATAAATCAGAAAAAGTTGTTTTTCCGTAATAAAAGTTTAGCTCTTCATTACATTTTCTAACAGAACTAGGGGCTCTCTCCCTATCAGCTACCCTCGTCAACTCCCGTCCAGACTCCGCAGATACTATAAACACGCTAATTTGCTCTGTTTTAAAACAACCGATTGCAGAATATTGAATGATATTATCATGATCAGTGGAGACCATCTATAATCGGGTTGCCATTCATTTCCCTTTGACTAGAGTGATTTTTCGGTTCCAGAAGCATGCATCCACTACTGTCGCGACAGCTCACGGCTTTTTTCGCTGTTAAGTAAGATGTATCACACACTTGAAAGTCAGCTTGAATAAAATGGTTAAGCAAAATATGTAGCTGCCCTTTTGGCATTAATAATAACGACTAGAAGAAAAGTTTTCTTTAAAACGTATAAGAAAATCATTTTTAATATATTGTTTTAAATATGACGTAATTTTTCCCATTCAATGTTTTCGCACGTAATAATTTAATTATTTTAAAGTTTTCTTTCTCTTTTAAAATTCACCTGTAAATATATTTTTTAATTGAAAAATGTTTGGAAATATATTATTTGGACTTTTTAAATAGACGTAATTTTTATCATTAAATGCTTTTCGCGTGTAATAATTTAATTATTTTAAAGTGTTCTGCCTTTTTTAATATTCACGTGTAAGAATATTTTCAACTGAAAAATGTTGGAAATATTATTTGGGCATTTTAAAATCGGGCAACAGCAAGTAAAAAACGTTTTTTTTTTTTCGAAATATGAAATAAATCTCCATTCAGATAATAAAATTTTAAATTTAAAAAAAATCAAAAAATGTTTCCAAAAAATGTTTCCAAAAAATCACAAATTTAAAAGAATGACTAAATACTGCACATCACAATCTAGTCACGTATATGCCAGCAAAAGATGGTTAAATTGGAAATTGCTAAGCATTGTTTTTCATCCTATAAAATTTATGTAACTAAACTATCTTGAAATCTTGACCGATTGCAACATTAAATAGCACTTTAAATAATATTTTGACTTCAAATCTGTCTACTACACCGTATTTATAAAAAATTTCTCTATAAAATTACCATTTTTCATGTGTTTATATGGCATAGTTTTTAGCTCATCAGGCTATCAAAGCCTGAGAGCTAATGTGACCGCCATTTCTGTATGTATGTACGTATGTACGTATGTATGTATGTATGTACGTAACGCGATAACTCTTGATAGAAATAACCGTTTTGCTTCAAATTTTGTTTTTAGGTTTATTGTGATAAGGCGCTTCCCTGATTCGTTTTGGTGGTTCATTGGTTAAGTATAAAGGGGGAAACGGGGGGCTAACCCCCTCAATTTAGATAAATGGGGTTTTCATACAGAATTATCCGATTTTCTTCAAATTTTGTATATAGGTTCATTGTGATAAGGCGCTTCCCTGATTTGTTTGGGGGGTTCACTGGTTAAGTATAAAGGGGTAAACGGGGGGGGGGCAAACCCCTTTAATTTAGATAAATGGTTTTTTCATGCAGAATTTTCTGATTTCCTTTAAATTTTGTATATAGGACCATTGTGGTAAGGAGATTACCTGATTAGTTTTGGGGGTCCATTGATTAAGTATAAAGAGGGGAAACGGGGGGCTAACCCCCTTAAATAAGATAAATGGGTTTTTGATGCAGAATTATCCGATTTTCTTCAAATTTTGTATATAGGTTCATTGTGATAAGGCGCTTCCCTGATTAGTTTGGGGGGTTCACTGGTTAAGTATAAAGGGGGTAAACGGGGGGCAAAACCCTTTAATTTAGATAAATGGTTTTTTCATGCAGAATTTTATGATTTCCTTTAAATTTTGTATGTAGGTCCATTGTGGTAAGGAGCTTACCTGATTAGTTTTGGGGGTCCATTGATTAAGTATAAAGAGGGGAAACGGGGGGCTAACCCCCTTAAATAAGATAAATGGGTTTTTGATGCAGAATTATCCGATTTTCTTCAAATTTTGTATATAGGTTCATTGTGGTAAGGCACTTCCTGATTAGTTTTGGGGGTGCTTTGATTAAGTATAAAGAGGGATACGGGGATCTAATCCCCCTTAATTTAGATAAATGGATTTTTTCATGCAGAATTATTCGATTTGCTTCAAATTTTGTATATATGCTCATTGTAATAAGGCGCTTCCCTGAATAGTTTTGAATGTTCATTGGTTAATTATACGGGGGGATGATCCCCCTTAATGTATCGTCGATTTGTTTATTTTTCGAGGGGCTTATTTCAAATTCTTTGAAATAAGAGTATAATATACAATTAGTGTGAATAGCCTGTGAGCTCAATGCCCTCAGTTTTACTTGGACAGTTTTATTTTTATTTTAATATTTGACGAGAAAGACATCCGGTCACGATAAATTCTTTTATGACAGCAGCAGTAGCGTTAGTAACCTTCTTTTAGAATAGAGATATAGATTTAAAAAAATCATACACGACAGATCTTTTTTTTACTTTAAATGAATATATTATTTTAATTAATTAATGATTTTCAGTAGTTATAATTTAACTTTTCAACATACTTCCATAGTCTTTTTTGCCTGATAGTTTAGCATTATTGTTTAAAATATTTCATTCAATTGTATTTTTCATTTTAAACTGCCTATTAAAACTAATTTTGAAGATATAAGAATTATTAATTAACAAATAACAGCAGCAACAGCATTAGTTACTTTATATTAGAATAGAGATTTAGAATAGAGATTATATAAAAAAAAAAATCAAACGCAACAGATATTTATATTTATAAAGCACAATGTAAACACATTGATAAGTTACGTTACTATCGAGGTGCAATAAATCAAAATACAGCTTCAAAACATTAAAACTGTAAGATGTTAAAATTTCATGAGCTTTCGGCTAAACATTAGCCTTCCTCAGATGAACAACAAGCAGTCGAGGAGACGCTCTATATATATATATGTATATATATATATAAAATATATAACCATAAATGAAACATTATCATAACACCAACTTAAACAATGAAATAATTAAGTATGAAATAATTAGTTGACAATGAAAGATTCCCCAACACACTACTAGTGATTAATAGGACAATATCATACAAATGCAATAGAAAAGGAAATGTTTCATGTAATGTACATAATGAATCAATTATTGGAAATTCCTATAACGAGGTATCAGATAACTACAAGTAGAAATCAAATATAAAACACACAATGATAATGCGCAATTGCAGCAGAGATCAAAGCGTATAATATTTAAAAGATTGCTAATATCAATTAGCACCATTATCAATATATTTAAAAAATATACATGCAATACCATAATGTATAAGAAAAAATATCAAAATGAATTGTTAAGATTCAAGATGAAAAGATATCATAAATAAGACATCATAAATGACTTACATTCATAATTATATGCGCATGTGCAGCATAATAATTTGAATGCTAATATATAACCATAAATGAAACATTATCATAACACCAACTTAAACAATGAAATAATTAAGTATGAAATAATTAGTTGACAATGAAAGATTCCCCAACACACTACTAGTGATTAATAGGACAATATCATACAAATGCAATAGAAAAGGAAATGTTTCATGTGATGTACATAATGAATCAATTATTGGAAATTCCTATAACGATGTATCAGATAACTACAAGTAGAAATCAAATATAAAACACACAATGATAATGCGCAATTGCAGCAGAGATCAAAGCGTATAATATTTAAAAGATTGCTAATATCAATTAGCACCATTATCAATATATTTAAAAAATATACATGCAATACCATAATGTATAAGAAAAAATATCAAAATGAATTGTTAAGATTCAAGATTCAAGGTATCATAAATAAGACATCATAAATGACTTACATTCATAATTATATGCGCATGTGCAGCATAATAATTTGAATGCTAATATATAACCATAAATGAAACATTATCATAACACCAACTTAAACAATGAAATAATTAAGTATGAAATAATTAGTTGACAATGAAAGATTCCCCAACACACTACTAGTGATTAATAGGACAATATCATACAAATGCAATAGAAAAGGAAATGTTTCATGTTATGTACATAATGAATCAATTATTGGAAATTCCTATAACGATGTATCAGATAACTACAAGTAGAAATCAAATATAAAACACACAATGATAATGCGCAATTGCAGCAGAGATCAAAGCGTATAATATTTAAAAGATTGCTAATATCAATTAGCACCATTATCAACATATTTAAAAAATATACATGCAATACCATAATGTATAAGAAAAAATATCAAAATGAATTGTTAAGATTCAAGATGAAAAGATATCATAAATAAGACATCATAAATGACTTACATTCATAATTATATGCGCATGTGCAGCATAATAATTTGAATGCTAATATATAACCATAAATGAAACATTGTCATAACACCAACTTAAACAATGAAATAATTAAGTATGAAATAATTAGTTGACAATGAAAGATTCCCCAACACACTACTAGTGATTAATAGGACAATATCATACAAATGCAATAGAAAAGGAAATGTTTCATGTGATGTACATAATGAATCAATTATTGGAAATTCCTATAACGATGTATCAGATAACTACAAGTAGAAATCAAATATAAAACACACAATGATAATGCGCAATTGCAGCAGAGATCAAAGCGTATAATATTTAAAAGATTGCTAATATCAATTAGCACCATTATCAATATATTTAAAAAATATACATGCAATACCATAATGTATAAGAAAAAATATCAAAATGAATTGTTAAGATTCAAGATGAAAAGATATTATATATATATTACTTTCATTGAATATATTATTTAAATTAATTAATGATTTTCAGTAGTATTAATTTAACTTTTCAACATACTTCCACAGCGTTTTCCCCTGATACTTTAGCATTATTCATTCAATTGCTAAAACATTGATTTTAATTGCATTTTGCATTTTAAACATCCATTAAAACTAATTATGGAAATATAAAAAATATTAATTAATAAATAAAGTTAAAATAACTTCTATCTATCATTACTATGGCTTGAAAATAAATGTTAATTGTATTACGTATCCGCATTTAAACAGCTTGCCTCTGAAACTAAATGAATAATTTTCAAATGCATTTTTTAAAATTTAGAAAAATAAATGAAAATGAAAATTAAATAAATGAAGTAAATAGATATTACCTTAAAAAAAGATAAACATTTTATCATATAAAAGAAATAATGCAAAAGAAAATAAAACAAATTTGACAGAACAATTCTTTAGTTATGCACATTTATTTATTTATTTTTTTTTTTGTACGTAAAAATAAGAAAATTTTACTAAAATAGTGCGGCATTTAGCACAACCGTCTGGTACTAAAAAACAGGGTTTTTCCGTTTTCAGTGCCCGTAAATGCTGAAAATTATTAAATTTCAAAGTGTCATAACTCGGTAAGTTTTGGTCGTATGAAAATGGAATAAGAACATAAGGAAAAATATTTATTTGAGGAAGTGAAAATGTTCCTAAGGTAGAAATTACATTCCATTGATCCAATGCCGTGGACAAGTATGTCAGGGAAATACGAGGAATTCCAAGCTCAAATAAAGAAACAAAATGCATTTGCATGTTTGCATCTTGAGCAGGCCATTCTCTAATTTAGTTGGCATAAATTCTGTGGATTCTTGCCTTGAGACAATAAATTTCTTTTCTTATTTACCATGTTTATATGTTTATTTTTCTAGTTCATCTCGTAAATGGGCGCTACTCTATATCTACACTAATACAGAGAAACGTGAAATAATAGATATACACTGCTCAAAACAATTAAAGGATATTTGAAGTTTTATATAAAATAAAGATATAAACGAAATTTTTTTTGCTGAAAATAGAAGAAGAGAATCACAAATGCAAATTTTTCTGGTTTTCAAACTATGGAGTATGCAAATTTTGAGTTCGACGTCAAAAACGTCGCTTCAGCGGCAGCGAATGAAATTTGACTTTCAACTGGATAAAAGAGAATGAAGACAAGGATGATCGGCATTCAGTGATTGCTTTGTTTCGATGTGTACGATATCTCAGCGAAGTCATTTGACAGATTCAGAAGCTTGGAGAATTGTTGTTAGGTTAGAAGGGGGCCAAACTCAAGCCGAAGTAGCGCAAGCCATTGGAGTGTCACAAAGTGTCATTTCCAGGATCTGGAACCGTTTTTTGGAGAGTGGATGTGCAGGCCGAAGACCAGGGCAAGGTCGTAGACGGGCAACAACGCCCAATGAAGATCGGTATTTAGCGTTAACAGCTCGGAGACACCGAAACATGAACGCTACTCTTCTCCAACAACACCTTCGCTCGGCTACAGGCACCACGATTTCAACTCAGACTGTCCGAAACCGGCTCCATGCTGTAGGTCTGTATGCTCGCCGACCGATGGTATGTGTTAGATTAACATCAAGGCATCGTCGCGACCGCAGGGAGTGGGCAACCGAGCATGTCAACTGGAGGAGAAATGAATGGAGCAATATTCTGTTTTCTGACGAGTCCCGTTTTTCTGTGCATCCGGATAATAGGCGTATTTTCATCTGGAGGGACCGTGGCAGTAGGAATAATCCTGCGTTCGTGCACGAAAGTCAGATTTGGCGGTGGAGGACTGTTGGTGTATGGTGGCATCGCCATTGACGGGCGCACTGACCTCTACATCATTCGAGATGGAGCTCTGACTGGTCGCCGATATAGGGATGAGATCCTCAGACCTATTGTAGTCCCTTACGCTGCAGCAATCGGAGATAACTTCATTTTAATGGACGATAACTGCAGGCCACATCGTGCAAAGCTGGTGGAGGATTTCCTTTTCGAGGAAGGAATCGTTCGAATGGAATGGCCAGCGTAGTCTCCAGACATGAATCCAATCGAGCACGTTTGGTACGCTCTAGGAAGACGAGTTTCTGGCCGCCAACAACCCCCACAAACTCTCCAAGAACTGGAAAAAGCTCTTCTGGAAGAGTGGGGCAGAATACCCCAACTCGTCATTAATAGCCTCATTGAGTCCATGCCTCAAAGGTGTTCAACGTTGCTGGCCGCCCGTGGAAACCATACCCCCTACTGAAAATGATTTTCTTTGAAGAAAACACCTTTTCTTATTCTTTTTTTCTCATATACACAAATTGTGTTTTTTTCCTTTTGTACACAAATGCGCAATAAAATGCATTTCTTTCTGCCAAACATGTGTAATTTATTCTCATATAACCTACTATGTCTGTCGACCATGTATCAATCAGCTAAAAAGTTTCCCAGATACAAAATCCACCTAAAACTGCAATATCCTTTAATTGTTTTGAGCAGTGTATGTAAATGTTAATGAAATTCCCTTTTTTCTATAAGTAAAGCAGGAAAAAAACTAACAACCAATTATTTTGAATTTTTCCTTTTTTTTTGTGTGTGTGTGTGTGCTATATGTCCTTAACGTATTTATTTGTTAATATTCGTTATATTATTTTCGTTATTCTTAAAGCTAATAAACAAAAACGTGGGTTCATCTTAGAGTGAAACTCTCCGTATTTTTGGCTTTGTTGTGAGATTGTACACTGTAAAAAAATTTCCGAAGATTCCGGAAAAAAGTGGTGGCATTAAGATTATAATTGCCACGGCTTTTTGCTGTTAAGTTTCACAACAAAGTAGGGAAACATTCCAATTTTCAATAATCAATATACTTTTTTTATTCAGTGTCTTATTTAAGCAATTAAATTTAAAAGTTTCGTATTACAGATAAAATGAAAATTCAAATAATGAATCATAAAAAGATTTAAATTTGCTACTTACTTTATCGGTTGATATTCAAACAAAGAATGGCATTTGTTCAGAAGCAGCTGTTTTTTATTCTTCTTTAGTTATCAAAATGGCTATTGGAACATAAAACATGAAGCACGCATGCGCAGAATGTAGTTTACGGAAAAGTTGAAACCTCTCAAAAATATTACACGAATTATGGCCGTAATTGACGTGGGACATAAAGAAATACTAAATTCCGGTAAAATATGCGAAATGTTTCAAGATAACTTCCTGAAACGTTCCGAAAACTTTTTACAGTGCATTGTTGGCTGTATTGTGAGCTTTTAACGTCGGGATTCAAAGATTTCTTTAATATTATTATTTTATTTATTTATTTATTTTGCATTTGTCGGATTCCACTTCTCCGTCCACACAACTTCGAAATAAATCCGGTCTTTTGATATGCTGCCACCACCGATATGAAAACGTGATATCGGGCACGGTACTTGATGTATATTCAGGAAAAACTTAACTCTTTCAATTAAAGTTAAAGAAACAATTTATTAACAATATTTACACTTAAACTCGGAGGTAAAGTATCCGGTTTAATATTAAATCAAAATAAATACAGAAACGCTTTACGTGTACCGTTAGACTACGTTGATTCACTCAGAATCGAGATTTCTCTTAATCTCACACACGCTATCTCTCTTCCTTCCGAGAGATCCCGTTCCATACACGTGCTCAGAGCTTCTCTCTGAAAACCAACCTACACACCTCGCTGCCACGCTAGAACTCCCTTCCTCTCTGGTCATTCTCCAGAGCACCTTTCTGTCTACGGGGCTACTGGTCTGTTTCCAAGGGTCGCTTGACAACCGTTCCTCCCTGTTGACTGCTCTGTCTTCTTAAATAAAAGGGTGCACTCTCTTTCTTATCTATCAAAGGCCGCATTGCAATGGAAATAC
This sequence comes from Maratus michaelseni, assembly GCA_963931845.1. Lineage (NCBI taxonomy): Eukaryota > Metazoa > Arthropoda > Arachnida > Araneae > Salticidae > Maratus > Maratus michaelseni. Next base: position 81,251,360 of record OZ007599.1, on the reverse strand, counting down.
TTCTTTCACGTCGTTCCCCTTCGGATTAAGATTTTTCTTATAAAGCCTTCAACGGTACACAATAGATACATATACAATACGCTAATCCCTTAAGAATAGTTTTCAACTCTTGCAACTGTAAGAGAAGAACCTGACAGCATTGTCGTGTACTATCATTTCTCTCAGCTTATCCTGAATTTAATGGAATACCATGTATAGATAACACTTTCATAAAAAGTAAAATGCTATGTTTACTGTAACTAACTTTATGATTATTGCGTTTAACAACGCTGTAATTAAATTAAATGAACTATTATTTAGAGTACGAAAGGTTTTACTTTTACTTTTTCAGTCTCCAATTTATCCATGCTATCTATAATATTGATGTTAAAGCATGATACTTGATATTAATCCCGCTGATACATTGATAAAAATTTTAGTTCAAATTTAAACCATATTGAGTTATGTAAAGTAATTACATGAACCCTATTATACCGTTCTTTTTAACTTAAAAAAAATCTTGATGTTTCGACCTCAAAGTTCGAAAATGATTTTAATAAAATGTCGCTGTTCAATAGCCAATCAGAACAAATAGTTCTATGCATTTTTAAATGCTGCTTTAGGTCACGAAGATACGTCTAGTGGTTAGAACACTCAGGACCTGTTTACCGAATAGGCCCGTGAAGCTCGAGCTTACCCACTGAAATACAAAGGGGCCCCCAAATTTAATTTTCAAAACTAATTTTTCGGGAAAAAATTTCAGTCAGGGTAAAAAATGTATTTTTTTCTTCTTAATTATAGCTTCTGAATTTTCCCTCAGACTATTACCGACATATTAAAACAGTGATTAAATGCAACTTATTTTCATTTCTCTTATGTTTTACATTTTAATTTCAAACGTGCTAAAATTAACAGAAAATTTAATCTGTATAATTTTGTTTTGTTTATATTCATAAAGAGTGGAGAAATGATATAAAATACGGAGAATAGTTAATTTAAATACAGAGGAGAGTAATTAGCATTCAGTGATATCAAATTTCTGTTTATAAAACAGAAGCAAAATTGTGTTGCAGCTAAGCATATAATTACGTCAAATATTTGTTTTCCCTGCACTGTTCTTAGCACTGGCAAATCCTGCAATTTGTAAAGCATAAAATATATTTTGATGTTTAAATATTCGCACCTGTTCCATATTTGTAAATTCATTTACAAAATTAATTTGTTATGTATAATTATGTATATAATAAAATATTTTTTATAACAAGTTTGATATTAAAAGTGTTGTTTACTTAAAATTTTGATGGTAAAATTTCAAATTTTTGAAACATAATTGGTAGAGTAAAAGGAGGGCAATCTGTGTGACGTCAGGCTTCCCCTATTTCTAAGTCTTAAGCGGGCCCTGAGAACACTGGTCGCAAATCAACAGGTATCAAGTTCGAATTCAAACGCACGTGTTTGGGGGTTCGCCGTGTGTGGGATTTGCTTTTAAACAGAGGTTCCAGTCCGATTAGCCCTTGTTTGCAAAGGCTAACTTTAAACACTTAACGGTTGAATATGTTCTTGGTTCATCATCTTACTGGTAAAGGTTCAACTTAAGTTTAGGGTTCAGCCTAAAACAGAACTGTGGTTAAATATCGTACCATTTCATGATCAAGGAGGTTAGTCAGTCAGCTTTTCATTTCCTCTCGCTAATGTTAAACCTGTGGGCGTAGAATGCCCTCGTAAATTAAAAATATCTCACCAGGAAATTAATATTTTTAAATTCTTTTTTCTTTGTACTCTTTTTAAAGGACGTCTCATTTTTTCTTATCTTTGAAAATATTTCTAAAATACATACTTAATTTTATTTGAAGTGTTGAAATCTTACACACAGCTCTTCAGGTTTTAACATATAAAATATTAAATTAAGCATATATGTTTGAAATATTTTGATAATTAATGAAAAAGAGACATTATTTAAGAAGAGTACACAGAAAAAAAGTTAAAAAATATTAATTTTCTAAGGATGGGTAGGCATAGAATGCATTGGTATAATTAAAATATCTCCTCAGGAAATTAATATTTTTAACTTATTTTTTCTGTGTACTCATCTTAGGATGTCTTCTTTTTTCTCAATTGTCAAAATCTTTCTAAAATTATACTTAATTTAATATTTTACGCATTAAAATCTGACAATCTGTGAGTAAGATTTCAACACTCCAAATAAAATTAAGCATATATTTTAGAAATATTTTGACAAATAAGAAAAATAGAGACATCCTTTAAGAAGAGTACACAGAAATAAATCGGTTAAGAGGGAGTGTAACTTGCGCTCAAAGGGTCCCGTACATTAAATTTATTAATTACTATTTATTAATTAACTAACAAACTCCTACTACTTCTAATTGTTTATAATTTTAGTTTCAGTAGATTCAGAAATAGGAGCGGAGGGACATAATTTGCAGCGCACTGTCAACGATATCTCTGAAAATATAATACCAAAATAAAACTAATATATTTTTGAGTTCGGTGTTAAAGATTTCACGAACGATAGCCTACACGATATATAAAAAGAATTTTTTTTCAAGTAATTTAATTAATATCTCGGCTAATTACCGACAATGTTTTTTCGAAAATCATTATCAAATTTCCTTGGATGATCGTGCGCAGGGCCGAAACTAAGGGGGGAGGGGTCAGAGGGGGCACGTTCCCAGGGTGCCAGAGTGGAAAGCAGAGAGGGCAACAAATGAAGATTTTGTCTCAAATTTGATACACAAATAATATATGAAATTCGGGTAAAAATGTTTTGCAGCTGGAAAATTCAAAAGAAAAATTGAGCCAGGTGCATTAAAATTTACAAAGAGATAAAAAGATTGGGGAGGTCTGGTGACTATCCGATCACTAAAAACTAAAGGGTGGAAAATAAGCAACTTTATTTTTATTCTAACTACAAGTACTTTTTTTACATCTAGATCCGGCCTTATAGGGGGCGACTGCCTGGGACAGTTGGAGAATTGGAAAATTCACAAAATAAAATGCTTAGTAAAAAATAAATATTTTTTTTTGTACTAAGTCACTATTGTAATTTTGAAAATTAGCGTTAGGTTCAGGAACGCATCTGGTCATATCAGTCTATTAATGAGCGGTATAATTGATAGTTCCATGAAACTGGCTGTAGATTTCACACAAATATATTTAACGGTATTGGGATTCATTGTTATGCCTACAAAAACGCCTGTTTTTTTTTCAGTTTTTAAGATATTGTGACTCATATCATTATGACTTTAAATGCCGGCTCATTTGTAATGTAATACTACAGCTACAGCAAAATATGTGAAAATGAAATCTGTCTATAACGGTATCCTGTCGTAAATGAAAAAAAAATACACTTTCCCAACAGAAATAATATCAACAGTTATTCATGCTAAGACGGATATCTGTAGAGAGAGGAATTTTTTTGTGTTGCTTTAGATTTCTGTTTCACAGGTTTTATTGAATAAATATTTTACAAAGCTCATTGCATAATTCAACATTAAGTATCTTAGTGATTGGGCAAGGGTCGGAAAAACTACTTTTTTATTGGAGCGAACTACAACTGCAACTACTTTATCGAAAATGTAGTTAACTACAACTATAACTACTTGTTTTAAAAAGTAGCGACTACAAACTACTTTTCAAAAGTAGTGAATACTTCGCTACTTTCAGATTTTGTCAAAGTGTTCAATTTGCACTGGAATTTGAAGACACGGTCTATATTATAAATCGACCCCTCGTTATATATATCGCGTTTCCGGGATACAATTAAATAAATGAGATATAACCGAGGGTATTAAAAAATTAAGGAAGATAACATACAAGAAAGTGTTTGGCACCAAAATGTTGGTTTATGCACGCAGTACAAATATCGTAGCAAAATAAAGAGAGACATTATAATCTAGAAAATTACAGGAAAACAACTCTAAATGCAAACAATAAATAAATATATTAATGAAACCATTCCGAATAATAAGAAACCCAGCGTTAAATGAAGACCTAACATCGAGTAAAACAGACAAGTGTTGCCAGCAAGAAAATTAATTCCTTTGGTTGGTGAGTACTTGATTTTAGCAGCAAATGTCAATGGGAAAAATCTATGAGTTCATGCGATGCGTTGCAATACATTGCAGCTGAGGTTCGCAATTTGTTGATCAGAACAAATTTTGCTCAAAAGAAGGAAGTTTCGGCCACATTATTTGCAGAATGGCACCCCCTCCCCCCAGCCCACAAAGTTGCTTTAAAGTAGCGTTAGTTCTCACTACAAACTGCTGATTTTTTGTATCGCGCTACTCGCAATACTTCGTTGTTCAAAATGTAGTACGCTACACTACAAATTACTAGAAAAAAGTAGCGACTATACTGTAACAGACCTGCCAAGTCTCCGGCTTTTTGGATACCAGTATTTTAGTACAGAAAATGTTGTTTTATTTAATTTTAGCATTCTGTGATTTGAAAGAGCAACATTTTTCTCTAAAAAATTACTGGTGTGCAAAAAAGCCGGAGACTTGGCAACTCTGCTGTAATTTCACGACTTGTAAGCGCTCAACTTCCCACCCGTGTGATTGGGTTATGGGGTATAAATACCAAATTTGCTATTTTAAACATAATTTCAAAGACATGAGCAATCATGAATCGTTGTTATGAGAGGGAATTTATGATTAATACTTATTTATATGTAAGAAGAAATTTTCAAGTGGGAAAATTAATCTTCAAAAAATTCTAAAATGTCATTAAATATTCTGTACTGCGTATTTTCGGTATAGATCTCAGAGAATAGAGCATGAACTCATCTCTAACATTGATCTATTTGGAATAATAATAAAAAGAAAACTGCTCAGTTAAACTGATGGCATTGAGCTCACAGGCTATTCACACTAATTATATATTATACTCTTATTTCAAAGAATTTGAAATAAGCCCCTCTAAAAATAAAGAAATCGACAATATATTAAGGTATATAAAATATATATCCCCCTTCACCCCCCTCATAGTTAACTAATGAACCCCTTTAACTAATCAGGGAAGCCTCTAATTACAATGAACCAATGGCGGATCTAAGGGAAGGAGGTCCTGAACACGAATTGACTGTTCTTAGAAAAGGTCTGTTTATGTGTCTGTCTATGTGACACAAATTTTGTGGGCGTTCTATATCGAGAACTAATGCGCGGAATTTAATGAAAATTTATATTCAGTTAGACCTTGACATAAATTGGTGCTGATGAGGTTTTGGTTTAAATTACTCAACAGGTGGTGCTGTTATGCTGCATTTTTCGTGATTTCCGCGATAGCTATATCTCAAGAATTAACGCACGGAATTTCATTAAACTTTAGATTATGTTTGACCTTGGCATAAATAGATCTTTATTAGAATTGGGTATATACCGCCCAACAGATGTCGCCACTATTATCTGTTTTTCACGATTTCCGCGTTAGCTATACCTCAAGAACGAATAGATTGTCGTTTAATTTTTATTGCAGACGATTTGATTTATATAGAAGAAAGTTTTGTGATAGTCACAACATACTAGTATTTATTTGTTTTCGTAAAAATTGTAGTGATGTGAACTTTTTTATCATAATTTTTAGAAATTTTATTTGGTTTAATAAATCAAAGAGATATATTTTTAACTAGTCAGATGTGCCAATCCCAAAACTTTCTTCTATCTCATACATGTTAATACTTCAAAATTCGCTATCACAGAATTATGTTTTACGTCAGCTGCTCGCGAAGCGCCGAGTTACCTTCGCTGCATGAACAGCCTATGTTAAACTAAGAAAAATTGCACAAAAATCGCTATCACAATGCCCACTTCCAGGTGAGTATCCCTAAATTCAATTAGGACCCTGATGGCTATAGCCAAAAACCTATAAATAAAATTTGGTTCAATTCTATGCATAACTTCATACACTTTCCAATGATACAATAATGAAAATGGCACAAAAATCGCTATTACAGAGCCCCCATCCAGCGGAATATCTCCAAATTTAAGTACGACCTGCTAGACGTAGTTAAAACCTATAAATGGAATTTGGTTTAATTCTATGATTATCGTGATTATTATATCGTGATTATCGTGAAGATTAAACATCGTTTAATAACATCATAAACTTTCGATGATACAAAGAGGACACACACACGGACGGAATGACATTTTGTAAAAACATGTTTTTCGTGATCTCTTTCGGTGTAAATCCTTCGAAAACAGGAAGTCGAAATAAATTTCAATTACAATTCTTTCTTCTGTTATATATAGAAGAAAGTAAAATGTACTTTTTTTACGTAGAGCTTTAAAATTATGACTTTCGTTAATTATTTGTTTCTTTAATTCTAAACTACGTTAACGTTAATGAATATTCATCTGAATGTAATCGTATAATTAAAATTTTTTGAGTGTTTATGTACACAATTATCTAACTGTCATTAATATTGTTGTCATTCTGTATTCCATGAATTTCGAACATAATCTGAAAAAAAAATCTGCGCATAAGTAAGTGGGCTTTATGAATAATTTTAATTGTAGAATAATGTTGCTTCAGAAATATCGGCATGTTTTGTAGAAATTAAGTCTGGCGGTGAAGTACTAATTAAGTTTTTGTACGGGGAGATCCGGGCATGTGCCAAACTTTTGCTTTTATACTGGAGTGGGCCCAGCCTAACTCGGGCTTTTATACCGGGCCGGGCAATATTTCTTGTACGGGTCCGGCCTTGCCCGAGTCTGGAAATTTCGGTAAGTGTAGACCTCTAACCGAGATATGTAAGCTAGTTTGAATGTTTTTTCTAAATGCTTTTTTCAGCTAGCGTCCCACAGCTACTGAATATATGTTTCGTTAATAAGTTTAAAAACAGTCTTTACTGAATTAGAACTGATCTTTGATATAAAGAAACAAGAAGTCTTACACCCAGTTAGTATTTTTTTTTACAGAATTCTGAAATGTGGGATCAGTCAAAGCTTAAAATTGTCTCTATGATTATATTAGCCTTAAAAAAATTGACCCTTTATGCAACTTCTGGAAGGTTGCATAAAGGCACTTCCCCAAGTGCCCACAGATACATATTGCTTCTAAAAAAGTTTGTATGAATGCTTTGTATATTTTTCGTCCTACCGCTGTATAATTCAAATAAAAATCTGGACAACCTTTTTATTAGTACTGTAATGTGATGTCGTTCTTCTATATAGGTCTATCTTCGAAGTGTTCGTTGTTTCTTTGGGCGTTTTATTACAAGGTACAGTACGTCGATTGAATCATAGGCAATGATACATGGAGAAGAGCTCGCCTAGTTTCACTGTACCTATCCCTACATCTGTCTAGTTGACGACAACTTTCAAGTTAGCGTAACTTACGATAATCTTCGCTCCCTCCCGTTCTCCATTCCCCTTAATTTACTAGAAGTGAGAGTAAAAAGAATCAAGTGACACAGCAATTGCTGTGCAAAATGGTAGATTGCAGAGATTCGCATTCAAAATTTTATGTGTTTGTTGCGAAGAGCGAGAAGAACTGGAGAAGCATGTGTAATTCAGGGGAAAAATGAAAAAAAAAAAAAAAAAACAAAAAAAAAAACAAGCAGCATTTTATTTTAAACAGAACCAGTAAAAGGAACGAAATTTCGAAGTAAATTCGGTTTCTTTCATTATAAAAAAAATTCGCTTATAAAAGGGTGATAAAGATAAAAAGGTAAGGACATTTACAACATTTGTTTATTGTTTTTGTTAATACTCGCAACAACAATTATTTCTCGCTACCACGCTACATGTTCTCACTTCGACGGCGGACTTATCAAGGCTAACTCAGGCCTTAATCCATTTGGGGTCTATAAATTGAGTATCAAGCTTACTTGGGGACTAAACACTGATGGTCCCGCGTTAGACTGACAACCTGACAGGGGCGGGCATTATTTCACCCCAGGGCCCATCGTAAAAAAAAGGGCTCTGTACTATAGGCCATAAAGCTTTAATGAATTGTAAGTTTAGTTCTCAAAAACAAACTCACTTTATTTTTGATACATTTACAAAATCATTGCTATTAATATACATATAAGAATACAAGATCAGCAGCAAAGGCTGTGTTTTAAGCGCCCGTAGAAATTTAAAAATTTGCTCTCGCTCCCAAGAGACTACTGTAGTTTCTTATACCGTAATTTTTAATACAGCGAGGTTTTGGAGTTTCTAAAAAAATTAGCGCACTGGACAATTTTTAAGATATTACAAAAATCCCATTTAAAATAAATCCACCTTTTTACCATACAACGTAAAATTCCCCCTAGAGACCTGTGCAGATCGGTCGTCCCAAACCGAACCCGAAATTTCCATTGTAACCAAAACCGAACTCCGGAAAAAAATATTCGTCCTCTAATCTAATTATATGTCTAATTTCAATTTTCTTTTACATAGAAATATAAACATATAGTATATATATACTCATTAATATTCAAATACTGTAAAACATTGAAATAACGGACACCTCGGTGCCATCGAATTTATCACTTACCCGGAGCAGTGCGCAAAAATATGCAAATATTTGTATTGGGGACTGTCTCCGCACTTCAGGAGTGACCATACGGAGGTCTTACTGTGCATGCTATTACTTCTGAATTTGTGGATAAACTCGACGACTCCAAGTTGTCTGTAATTCGGAGGTTTTACTAAATAAAGGATTTAAAAAGTATTCCCTACAAAAAGCTTTCCGCTATTTGGGACTGACCGTTTTGAAAATTTGACTGCATATAGATTTTATCGGAAAAAATATTTTACACATTCTTTTAAAAAATCGGGTCAACCCGAACACGGCACGCAAGAGTGAAAAAAACCCAACCCGATAATTTAAGTCAACCCGACTCGCAGGAAAAATGTAGGCGTCAACCCGACTCGTAGCAACAAAAGTAAACATTAACCCAACCCGAACCGATCTCGTACCAAAAAACAAATTAACCTCACCCAAACCCGACCCGCAGTAAACAAGTAGGAGTTAACCCGACCCAAACCCGATCCGTAGCAAACACGTAGAAGTAAACCTGACCCGCAATTAAAAAAAATTAGGCCCGACACGACCAAGATTGTGGGCCGTATATTAACTTCCAAACTTCTGATATCGCGCCCCCTTCCCCATGAAGACTCTCTAGATCCGCCCTTGCAATGAACATATATACAAAATTTGAAGAAAATCGGATAATTCTGCATGAAAAACTCATTTATCTAAATTAAGGGGGATTAGCCCCCCCCCCTTTCCCCCTTTATACTTAACCAATCAATCCCGAAAAATAATCAGGGAAGTGTCTTAACCCAATGAACCTATAAACAAATTTTGAAGCAAATGGGATAATTCTGCATGAAAAACACATTTATATAAATTAAGGGGGATTAGCCCCCCCGTTCCCCCCCTTTATACTCAACCAATGAACCCCCAAAACTATTCACAGAAGCGCATTATTAAAATGAATCTATATACAAAATTTGAAGAAAATGGGATAATTCTGCATGAAAAACCCATTTATCTGAATTAAGGGGGGTTAGCCCCCCGTTCCCCCTTTTTATACTTAACCAATGAACCCCAAAAACTAATCAGGGAAGCGCCTTATCACAATGAACCTATAAACAATGTTTGAAGCAAAACGGTTATTTTTATCAAGGGTTATCGCGTTACGTACATATGTACATACGTACATACATACAGAACGGGCGGGCACATTAGCTCTCAGGCTTTGATAGCCTGTGAGCTAAAAACAATTGCGTTCTAGTGTTGAAGGGGAATCGGTATTCTTGATTTTGCGAAAAATGACGAAAATATCAGTTTTCCAACTTTTTGCTTGAAATAATTTTAGACATCCATAGTACAGGGTTATCAGGAAATAATCATCCGATTACAAAATTTAATATTTCCATAATTAAAAACAGAAAATTCTAATTAATATGTCTCTAATTAATATGTGTAAAATGTAAATTTTTACTTTCTTCTATCATTACAAGAAGAAAGTATTGCATTCATGAAAATTTTCGACTTCCAGTTTTTGACGAATTATACGCGTTCTGAACACGATTGGACTGTTTTTAGAAAATGTCTGTCTGTGAATCTATCTATCTGTATGTGACAAAATTTTGTGGGCGCTCTATCTCAAGAATTAACGCACGAAATTTAATAAAACTTTATATTCAGTTAGTCCCTGAAATAAACGGGTGCTGATTAGCTTTTGGTGAAAATCGCCGAACAGGTGGTGCTGCTATGCGGCATTTTTCGCGATTTCTGCAATACCTCTATTTCAAGAACTAATGCACTTATATTTTCATCAAACTTCAGATTCAGTTAGAACTTGACATAAATAGACGCTGATTACGTTTTGGTATAGATATCCCAAAAGCTGGCGCTGATATATCACGTTTTTCATTATTTATTCGACAGCTATATCTCAAGAACTAATGCACGGAATTTCATCAAACTTCAGATTCTGTTATACGTTGACATAAATAGATGCTGGTTACGTTTTGGTGTAAATAGTCCAACAGGTTTCACTGCTATGCTACTTTTTTCATTATTATCACGATAACTATAGTTCAAGAACTAATGCACGGATTTTCATCAAACTTCAGATTCTGTTAGACCTTAATATAAGTTGTTGTTGATTAGGTTTTGGTATAAATCTCCCAACAGGTGGCGCTGCTATGCTGCATTTTGCAGGATTTACACGATTATAGCAATAGATATATCTCAAGACCTAATGCACGGGATTTAATAAAACATTAGATTGAGTGAGACCTTGATATATATTGCTGCTGATTTGTTTTTAGCGTTTGCAAAACCTGTGTGAGAAAGAAGAAAGTTTTGGGATTGACACATCCGACTAGTTTAGTTTGTAATATTGTATCTCCATCAAAGGTTTTCGTTTTTGCCGAAAAATGAGTGAGTGGTATTACCTTCCTCGATATGTTGAAAATTTAACTTTCCCTCAGTTGAAGGAAGATGTGCAAAATTTCATTTTTCAACCGCCCCAATCGCATTTGGAGATTCGTAAATTTCTAAACAGAGAACTACCACACCATTGGATTGGTCGCAGTGCAGCCGATGATTTGGTCATACATCTACCCTCCTAGGTCACCTGACTTAACCCCTTGCGACTTCTTCCTTTGGGGATATGTCAAATAACTTGTGTTCATAACATCTTTGCCTACAAGTATCCCGAACTTAAACAATGCACTTGTGATGCTTTACAAACAATTAAAAGTGAAACATTACAATGGGCTTAACAAGAATTGGCGTATCGCAATGCTATTATACAGGTCACTAAAGGATGTCCTATCGAACACTTGTAAAAAAATTAACATTCTTTCTTTACAATGACATATTAATTATAATTTTCTGTTTGTAATTATGGAAAATATTAAATATTGTAATCGGATGATTCTTTCCTGATAACCCTGTATATTCTGACGAAGTTTCGTATTGATTCAATATATATATATATATATATATATATATATATATATATATATATATATATATATGCGATAAAGGCTTTTACAGCATCCATTTTCTTTTAATTGATTCAGAGTTGCAATCGTTAAATTTATCTTTCTCAGTTTTTTTTTTTTCAGTAAATCACTATGATCAAACGCTAAACTTCAACATATATTGTTGAAATTATTCGATTTTTTTAATGACGATTCTTACGATGCATGCCATAAAATAAAGAACAGGTATTTTTTGTAATATAAATAATTTATTTTTTAAATATAGAAATGTTCAGTAAATTGTATTTTTGTTTTTGTTATGGTATTTTATTTATTTTATCTCAAACTAACTGTTTTAGAAATCTGGTCCTTACAGTTAAAAAAAGACAAAACAAAACAAAAAACGTTGCCAAGCGTTTAAAATTGCGCGGGAATTTTGGCTTTAAAATTTTATAATGCGATAAAATTTTACAAATTTTACCAAGAAAAAAGAATTTGTCTTTATCAAATTATTCACCTTCATAAAACTATTTAATAATATGTGAAAAAAGTGTTATAAGATCCTCAAATAAGAACTCGATTCAAAAGTATTAACAAACTTAAGAAAACATCTGAAAAAAAAATATATCGACTCGGGTCTTAAGGAATGACCGTAATTTAAAAAGTAAATTGGCAGACTCTCTTTGATAGATACAAAGTTTCTCTAGTGATTGCAAAAGTAACACGATACTTATAATAAGTGCTCCGTTGCTAGCTTTCGTTTAGACTTTAAAATCCTTTTCAAAATTTAAATGGGTTAAAATTTTTACTTCACTGGAAATAATAGAAATTTCGGTTGATAATGTCGATTTTTCTAAGGGATGGCGTTGCTAGTACATTTGTTGGTATACACTAATGAAGTCTATGGCGCTTTGAAGGGTAAACATACGCCATCAAAAGCCTGTTAGTTATTAATTATCATTGTGCAAAAAACATAGTTTTTCATAACTTTAAATGTGTCAAATTCTCTACCAGAAAATGACGCTTTGCGAGGAAGTTAAGTAACTTTTTTTCATTTGAGGAAAACGCCTGCTGAAAGTTATCGATTGTTAGTTGAAGCTTATGGTAAACATCCTCTTACCCAAAGGACTTGGGAACGATGGTTTAAACGCTTTAAAACTGGTGATTTTGATGTAAAATACAAGGAGCGTTCAGGATAACCAAGAATTTTAAGATGCAGATTTGCAGACATTATTGGATGAACACTCAACTCAAGCATTTAAAAAAAATGGACAGAAGCATTGAATGTTGCCCAATACCCCAGAATATCCTAAAGACACGATAAACTCATTTTTCAACATGACAGTGCCCTACCCCATGTTTCTAAATGTCTAAAAAACTATTTAAAAAATGTTAAAATGGACGTCCTAACCTACCCGCCATATTTCCTAGACTTAGTCCCTTTGGACTACCACTTATTTCAATCAATGCAGCACTGACTTTCAGAACAGCAGAAGTCAAAAATTGGGAAGATTCACGGATTGCTTTAAAAGATGAGTTGTTTTATTTCCATGGAATCCATCTCTTGCCAGAAAAATGGGAAAACGTCGTAGCTAATAATGAACAGTACTATAATTATTAAGGTAATTTATTTTGTTCTGAAAATAAATACTCAAATTTTGCGAAAAAATTGACATTATTAACCGAAGCACGTATTACACTGTAAAAAATTTGGTGTAAAGTTCCTGAGAATACCTTTGGCACCTTTCTGCCACAGGTTTTACTCGGAATTTAACCAAAAAAAAATGCCAGGAAACTTACACAAGTCAGTTACACACAAAACATGGAACTTTACACAGACCACCGATCGCTCTTTTACAATAATTCCGAAAAGTTACACAAAAGTTCAAAAGTATACCTGAGAAAACTAAGGAATGTTACCCACAAAACATATGGAGCGTTTCACAGTTGATCAATAAAATTCCACTTTCTCAAGTATTCCGAAAAGTTACAAAACGTTGTGGAAGATGTTATACCAGATTTCTCGGTATTCTCGGATCACCAGAAATAACCCGAGAAAAAACAGGAATGTTACACAGTAAACGTCAGGAACATTACTCAGATTTTTTACAGTGTACTTCTAAAAAAAAAGAACTTTGTTCTAGTCATAAATAATATTTGATTAAACATTTATTCTGTGTTTTTCTGTAATCTTTAGAACGTATAATTTTTTATTTGATATATTTGTGAATTCTTCTTTTTTTACAGCTTTACTTAATTCGATATGGCAGCCCAAGCTTACGCTGATGGTATTCAGAAACAAAAAATTGAAAATTTCATATCCCATGTAAGTAAAGTTTTATTAACTAGTGATTGTCAAAATTAAATATAAAACTATGAATTATTGCCTGGCAGATTATTCTGTTTTCTACACTATCAAAATATCGTTACCATATTTAACTTTTTGATACCATAAAGAGATTTAAATACATAAATTAGCCGGGTTCCCACATTCAGGCGGTAATGTTTACAGTATATTTTCTGAAGTCCTATATATGATATATCTATAAGATTTAATCACAGCGTATTATTATGCTACAATACTTAAATTTGAAAAAAAAAATATCCAGCAATTATTGTGCATAAGCAATAATAGATCTGAAGTGTTTGATGACCTGATATTATTTCAAAAACGTATATCAGTTTCAATATGTTATAAAAAGATTAGCATCGTTTAAACATGCTTCAAACAATTACTGCCTATAGATAGCAATGTAATTGAATTCTTTTGTGCGTCCCGCAAATGAACGAAATGCTAAAGACATCATTTTTGACAAGATAAAAGTTACAGGAAGCCCATTTCGGTAATTTTTGATTTAGTATACCATCAATAAAATGTATTGCAAACAATTATCACCCATAAACCATAATGTATCCGAATTTTTGTGAGTATCCCTCTAAACGAAATCTAAGTATTACACACTCCATTTTCAATAGGATAACATTCTATAGTGAACTTTAGTATCATATCCTCTTGAGACCTCGCGTCCATTCTATTGGACAATTTTATTATTTATATAAAATAATTAATTTCAGTTCGAACTTGTAAATACTTGCTGTTCATTATACTAGATGGTCTAGTGCTTCTATCTGTGCACCGAAATAATAATAAAAATTGTAGCTAAATATGTATTTTAATCATTTGAAAGTGGCAGAGAACAAGAAACAGACTGTTGAAGGTAAGCAGACAATTTTAACTCTAATTTTATATATTTTTTAAAAGTATTTTGATATTAATGCTACACAAATCTAATTTTAAATGTTGTATCAATGAAATGACATCGCAGTTTAAGTAATTTAATGTATATTTTAGAGAATAAACCAAAAAAAAAATTAATGTCCATTCTATTGGACGTTAGGTCTTCATCAGTTGTTTTTATTCATATTAGACTCTTGTTGTATACTGAAGAAACGCATTAGTTTTTACTTAAAAATCAAGACAGTATTGAAATAAATAATAGATACAGTAGATAATATATGTTCTTAAATAAATAAATAAAAAATATTTAATGAAAGATTTTTTTTGCAGCATTTGGTAAATGCAGATACTTAGAATTAAGATTTTATTGTGTGTTAGTCTTATTCATTTTAACTATTTTTGGTATTATTTTTCTGTTACTATGCTACTCATAATTGAATTAATAAATTTAGTCGTATTTAAATAACAACAAAATTTTAAAGACACTATATTTAAAGATAACAGTATAAGATTATAAATAAGATCATTTTGATTTCGTTTACATTTCTTCTTACCATTTACTTGTCAATTGTGGTAGCTGTGCCACTAATTATTATTATTCTAACAAACAAATGACTGGTGTTGAGAGAGTTAAAAAGCAAAATATGATATTATTATTTTTATTAATATTATTTTGAAAATTAGTACACTGATCCACACGTTTCGTATTTAAAGTACACTTTTAGTTTTTAATGATGGAAAAATTGAATTTATGCGATATTTAGAAGTGACGTATAAACGATAAAAAACACACTTCTGATGATACAAAAGTTTGTAAAAATAAGAACTTGATGCTGTTTTTTGAGTGTTTTGTTTAAAAATCTGTTTTTTAAGCCTATGTAGCGATGTTACCTATGTGCGTAGGCGCGCAACCTTATTTTATATCATATTACTTATCATCTTACTTGATAAGTATTATAATATAAAATAAGGTTGTGCTCATGAAATGCAACTTGTATTCGTATATTCGTTTAAGTATAATTAATAATTGACTTGCAGAAGCACATTTATAAACTACTGAATTTCAGGTTGATCTATTTATTTTTTTGCGGTTAATTAACTTTTTAAAACTCTTATTAATATTATTTGGTGTCTAATTAAATTTTGTATCATTATTTTATGTAGAATTCAATTTTGTGTCATTATTTTTTCTCAAATATTAAGAATTTTACATTTGGATTCATCTAATTCAATAGCAAGTTTTTTACAGGACTAAGACCCAATGTCCATTCTATTGGACACGCTAAAAAACAAAGTATTTAATTTTTTTTTAAATAAGTGGAAATATGTATTGCTTTCTAGACTCAAAAGAAACATAAACCTCAAATGTTGTAAAATTTGTTCAAAAAATATGAGCTTGGGTCGCAAGAGGATAAATCAAGTTCATGTTAATCCAAAAATATTAACGAAATTTAGAAAGAAGATGGACAGATAGATAGACGAAGAGGAGTTACAAACCCTTTTACACTATATGGAAAATGTTTAAAAAAAATATGTTGTTTTCAAAGTTATGGACAGCCCATTCAGTTCTCTATCAAACGATCCAATTTTTAAAAACAATGAGAAAATCATGCGCCAAGCATACATTATGAAACACTTTAACAACATTTCCAGAATACAGACACTTTAATCTGTTTTTCAACTATTTATCAACCATTTTGTGGCTAGAGGTAACTGATAAGTATCGTTTCTATAGCGAAGTTCTCCACAATGTACAGTAATATTTGCATGTGATATACACGGGCACACACATACACGCTAGTGACAAAAATTTCGCTAAGCTTGGCGATAATTAGCAAAACTTCGCCGTTCTCTATCTTGGACTTATTATAATACGTCATACAAACCAGGCTATTTGGAGAAACAATATGTCATTTTCTATGATCAAACCTATGCCAAAATTGCATAGGTTTCACTGCAATGAGCCTAGAGTTCCAAAAATTAGAAAAAACCCGGTTTAAACCTGGGAATAAACCGGATTTTTTGGGAATAAACCAGGTCTTTTGGGAATAAACCTGGCAATAAACCGGGTCTATTGGGAATAAACCGGTTCTTTGCAACTCTAAATGAGCCTGATAAAAAATTAGGCTGATTGGAAAACAATAGTCATTTTCAAATTAGTCTGAAGCTGCTAAGTCTGATTTAGCTCGTCGCAATAAGCCTTATAATTATTAAGCTGATAGGAAAACAAAAGACTATTTTTCTAATAAGCCTAAAGCTCTTTGTGATAATCCTGAAAAATATCAGTCTGACTGAAAAAAGGGAGATGATTCTCCAATTAGCCTGGCTCATTTCAAACAGACTAGCCTTTTTGCAAAGAGCCAGATTAAACATTGAATGACATTATTATACATTGAAATGGTCTAAGCGTTAACCCGTGAACTTCACACTATAGTGGGAATTCGCACCGACTAAAATTTGGAATCGTCGGCGTCTCTAGAATTTATTAATTTGCATTTTCCGTTAACAACATTATATTTTTCATGAAAACAAATATCACAATTTCTTTTTAAATTTCGTATAGGAATCCTGTGTTATATTTCATTATAACTGTATTTATTGACAACAAAGTTATACTCAGTCAAATTTACGGAATCCCAAATCGCACTAGTGTGGATTTCAGAAATGGAACTAGAGTTGCAAAGACTAGAAAAACCGGGTTTTTTGAGAATAAACCAGGTCTTTTGAGAATAAACCGTGTCTATTGGGAATAAACCAGTTTTTTGCAACTCTAGACGGAACCGAAGGGCATAGCTCACTAGTTTAATAATAACAGTAATAATATTAATAATAATAACAACAATAAACACTTGATACCTTCTTTATGGAATACAGAAAATTGTGAGTACATATCTCGTCACTTGTTTTTTATAATATTCTAAAACTGTAAAAATACTTTCATAAGCATTAATTAGATATGTTAAGAAGATTGAATTTTCCCTTTTAAAATGGTATCCTATCGTAAACTATTTACTGTGACACTCCAAGCATTATTGGTAACGACGATTTTGTTTGAATAATGTCATTATTATTTTATGTTGTGTCAGTCTCGGAAAATGTTCCTTTAAAAATATTTTAAATTAGCCTTATAATTAATTTATTTTAAACAAATATGTATTCTAATTTTATTAATATGCTTTTTAAATCTTATACGTATTTAATATCAATTATCATACGTATTTAATGCAATGCTATCCCATGTTAGGTAATGATTCTAGCTTGTCATGGTGATTACGTCATAGTATTAAGTATTTATTAAATATTATTAAATAATTATCAAGTAATTTGATTTTTTTTAAAATTGGCACTTCCTTGTTATAGAATCTTCCGAGAATTCATCGTCAGGTGACCGAGATGTAGCTCCAAGTTATCTGACATGTATGACGTTATAGTAATATATGACGTATGTGACATTTTATAAGCTGTAAGACCAAGTTATAGTCACATTCTTTATTCTATCAAATTCTACCATACGTTATTAATTCAGTGTTATCCCATGATAGGTAATGATTCTAGGTTGCCATGGTGATTAGGTCCTATTTAAGATGGAGTCCTATTATTTAAGTATTACTGAATTTAAAAACTGAATTTGTATACTAAAATTGTTTAATTATAGCAATTCTATAAGCTTATCGAGAGATTTTTGGATAGATGTTTCCGGAGAAATAGATATTAAATAGAAAAAGAGTCTAAATATGGATTTAAATTTCTGAAATTTTGAAATCTAGGCTTAAGTTTCCCATTTTAATTTTCAGTAAATGTCAACAAAACATACAGTGTTGCTAACTTAAAATTTACTTATTTTATTAAGGAAATTAATCATATCATAACAACAGACGATATAATTCATTTCACTGAAACTAGTTATAGTACAAACGCACCTCAATTGTCACGTTTGACATGCAATTTCCAACTTGTTTCTATTATATGAAAGCATATCAATTGCTTTTCTCCAGTTCATATTGTTTTACACCTTAAAAGTCTACTAAAAATTAGACGCTTAACTTGTCGTTACGTTATCCTAAAATACGTCTTATTTCTCATTCATAAAGTATGAAAGCTAATATATACGGGTGCACTCCCTGGATCACAGAAAAAACCCCTTATATATGCTGGTGTATTACTGAAAAGATTAAATGATGTTAATTTTTATTTTCATACTTTTTAATTAAAATGCTGATTAATCTTTTAACATTCTTTTTTCTTTTGCAGCACACTCAAAACAGGCAACATTATGAAGGTCTCGAACGTGTTAGAGGTATTTTTTTTCCAATTCTTTTTATCATTTACATTTGCAAAAGTAAAAGTGGATTTAAAAAAAAAAAAAAAAAACTTTTTTAAACATTCAATGAACTTAAATAATTTTGTCTTTTATTGTAACTTTTCTAAATAAGAATGAAATATTTAAAAAAAGTTAAATAAATAAAATATTCAATTTTTTTGTTATAGTTATGGTTCATTCAAAGAAAATGAAGACCTATTGTAACGGCAGTCTTTTGAGTGCCCCTATAAATGAGCAAGCTTTAAACACTACACACTTCAGTTTCAATATCGACCATACCATGGTAAATCTCAATAACGCATATGAATTACCTGGCAATCCGAGTATATTTTCGTGGGTTAAAACCCACAAAAATATACTCGGATTGTAGACTTCGGATTAGCTTGAAAATTAATTCAGGATATAAAGGGTTAAGTTATACTATGCGTTTTTAAGTTTAACTAAATTTTTGCATACTACGTGGTGTGTACAAATGCTATACAGGAATGCTATACAGCTATAATATACAGGACTACACAAAAGAATTCGCAAACATTACTAAATATGAGCGTGAATTAATTAATTTTTTTTTAAATTGAATTCTGCATTTTAAGCTAAACTACATTTAGTATAGTACTATGAGAATTTTTATAGAATATGGATAAAGTCGTATACAAGGCCACGCAAAGAACTGGATACATGGCTGGCAATGGATGATAATTTCTGTAAGTGTGATGTCAGTAGCTTTAAGCGTATTTTTGCCTGAATAAAATGTTAGCTTAATATGTGACGTTTATAAAAATTTGTAGGTAATATACAGGACTATAAAAAGGATTGAAAGTATGTTTCCATCTATTTTTAGAATTTTCGGAAGGTGAATTTTCACCTGTGTTATACGTTTTCTTACTACATTGAATTTTAGCGTACTGTGTAAAATACAAAAAAAAAAAAAATCAAGATCATATACAGGGCTGCACAAATAATTGGAGTGATTTTTCCGAATATGAACGGTAATTTCTAAAACCTTTTGCAACGATTACAAATGAATTTAACATTAGGAGTTCTAAACTTTAAATATTCATAATTTCTTAACTACTATTTTATCAAATGCAGTTTGATATCGGAAGGTAAAATTTACCAAAATAACCAAATATGCTGTCAGAACTGAGTGTTTGTATTAAAAAGTTTAGAGTTCGGTACATATTTCTGTCTATTTCTCTTATTTTTTTTAAAAAACATAAATTTAAAGAAGACATAATTTCTTGCCAAACAGGTGTTTCCGTTTTCTTTTTTTTTTTTTTTTTTTTTTTTTTTTTTTTTTGCAGCCCCACCAGCGGCTGAAAGGTTATGCTCTCGAAGCTGGTAGACGGGAGGTGCTGGGTTCGATCCCAATCGCGCCCGTCGGCCTAATCGTTCGGAGTTTTCGTGGTTTTCTTCGAGCCGTGGATTTATCCATGCGTAAATACGGGTTAGGTTCCCTTAGAAAGACCCCCACGAAGGGCACTCCCCCCGGGCCTATATCCCAAGTGCAGATAATTGGCCGTCAATAATCAACCCAACCCAACCCAACCGTTTTCTTTTGAAACGATTTAATGATCAAAATGTATGAGGTGTTTTTTTTTTGTTTTTTTTTACTTTTGTCCCACTCTACATTTTAATAAAATGAACTTTGCTGCAGGAATGAACAAAAATACTGATAGTGAATGCATTTTTTCTTTAAACGTGCCTTTCTATGGCGTTTATGAACTCCAGTATCTCTGTCCCAAAGCAACGATTGCAGATAAAATTTGGTGGAAATAAATCGACATTCGCCGTACTTCGCGGAAAAGACGGTGTGTAGCGCGGAGGTCATATTACTACAGCTACCGTGACGGAACTGTACCCTACCCGATCATGGAAATCCTACCGTCAAAAATCAATAGCTAAATTCGATAAGTTTAAGACACCGACCAGCCGGTGCGTAAATACGGGTTAGGTTCCCTTAGAAAGACCCCCCCCCGAAGGGCACTTCCCCCGGGCCTATATCCCAAGTGTAGATAATTGGCCGTCAACAATCAACCCAACCCAACCCGACCAGCCGGTTCGGGAGGCCGGAGCGTTTAATATGTCGGACGATTACGGCGGCTCCAAGCTTATTCATTGCTGTCTGGGTACCCTTACCTTTACTTGTAAAATTCCATTACAATCGTTGTGTAGCACTGCAAGCATTTTTCATTCTACGTGCTGCTCCTTTTTATTTTTATTATAAAGTACAATAAGGAAAAATATTCTATTTATTTTCTATATGTTTTTTAGAAGTCATATTTGATGATCTTTCATCTATTCTATAAAAATATAAAATGTCATTCAGCTATCCTATAACCACGGAAACTATCCAAAATCAAAGTTCACTCTAAAAACGACATGTTCAAAACTGAGCAAAAAGTAGTGAAATCTGAGTATGTGGCATGGTCAAAATGGCTCCGAATCAAAATTACACAAGTTTGAAACATGTATTTACTCATGTCTGAAAACAATGCACACACTCAAGAATAAAACATCATGTGCTCCTATTTGAGTATGTCCATGTTTCAAAAGTGGGCATGAAGTAACTTCTATGTGCTCATTTTTGAGTATGTCCATGTTTCAAACATGAGTATGAACTGACCTCTATGTGCTCAGGTTTAAGTATGTCCATGTTTCAAAATTCTAACAAGGGGACCGCCAAACATGATGCGCACAGATTTTGATGATTTTAAAGTATGTTGTAGGGGCCATACCCCTAAATATTCAGGTCAAAGGTTTTCTTCAAATGGGCTTTAGTCTTCGAAAAATTTCGGGTTAAATTTCAGTATGCCTTTCAAATACCTATTAGTTCGCAGTCTCGGACATGAACTCCGTGGTGCAGAGCTAGCGCTCCCGATTTGAGAGCGGGAGATGAGGGTTCTGTCCTTTCTAGTGACTTTTTAAACTTAGTGAGTGTTCAACTAGTTCAAACTTAGTGTTCAAAGATGCAGAATTATGAATTCTGCATCTTTGAACTTTTTGATATTTTCCTAATAAATTCCATTTACATTTTCGAATTTTTCGGGAAAATTTATAGTTTTTGCGCAATTTTTATTATAATATTTCTGTTGACGAAAATCCAAACTAATTTATGTCTTTTTAAAACGATTATTGTTTACACACACACACACATATATATATATATATATGTATTTACTTATATATTTATCATATTTATAAAATAATGCATTTATTTTTATTTGCATTTTCTATTTTAAAAATTTTTAATGATTAAGAAAAAAATAACAAAATATTATATCCTTTTAATATTTGATTTGTTCTAAATATATTGAAATATGTTAACTGCTGAAATACTAAAATATTTATCATCACCGACATCGACATTTTTATTTTAGTTTATTAAATATGGAACTAATTGTGTGATACATATCGCAAAAATATTCTAAACAAATTCCATATTAAAAATCGTCTTTAAATATATTCTTTACGTAAATTGTTTTAACAATATTGGAAGAATGTATAAATTAGCATATTATATCTTCTTTAAATACTTAAATTGTGATAAATATATTTAAAAATGCATAAAAGTTGAAAAAGAAATTATTTCAAACGTTATAATTGTCTGCAAAGGAAGCTAAACGAAATGAATAAAAAGAAAATTTTTATTCTGATATTACCGTAAAAGTCATTGCAGACGATTTTTTTTTTCAGATATTTTTTATATGTATTGTAATTTACAAACGATTTTTCATTTCTAGTTGAATTTTTCTGTATGGCATCGACTTGTTAGAATGAAAAAAAAAATATTGTAATATATTATTTTTTATTTGTGCAAATCAAAAATTATGCTGAGTTTGAACTTCACAGTTAAATGTATTTAAATAGCATAATATATATATATATATATATATAACAGGCTAAAATTTGGATGTAAGCGTTACTCTATAATATTTTATTACTCCTTTCGAGATATGCTGTTGGAATTACCTAATCGTAATCATACATACCTTTAGAAGATTTGAGATAAAAAATATTTTGTATAAATTATAAAAAATGATAAATTTTCATTTAAAATTTCATAAAGTTAAAAAAAAAAGTATTATTTTAGAACGGTTATTAAAATATAAAGGGTAAATAATAAACAAATTAAACAAAATCTAGATATAAATTAGTTTGGAATTTCGTCAATAGAAATATTAATTTCAAAACTTCAAAAAAAAAAAAAAAAAAAAACTATAAATTTTCACGAAAAATTCGAAAATGTAAATGGAATTTATTAGGAAAATATAAAAAAATTCAAAGATGCAGAATTCATAATTCTGCATAAAACTTATAACGTGACAAATATATAAAATTTATTAAAAAAGTCACTAGAGAGGACAGAACCCTCATCTCCCGCTCTCAAATCGAGAGCTCTGCACCACGGAGTTCTTGCTCAAGGTTGCGAACTAATGGGTATTTGAAATGCATACTGAACTTTAACCCGAAATATCTCGAAAACTAAAGTCCATTTGTAGGAAACCTTTGACCTGAATAGTTAGGGGTATGACCCCTACAACATACTTTAAAATCATCAAAATCTGTGCGCATCATGTTTGGCGGTCCCCTTGTAAGTATTTCTGGTATTTCAGAATTGAAAGCAATGGGTCGTCCTATTTGAAACAAAAAGTTGTATAACAAAATAAAAACATAGATTTACTCGGATTTGAAAGTGTCATTTTTCTCTGTGTTTCTTTCAAAAGTGTAAAATTTCCAAAAAGGCATTTTTCGTTGCTTTTAAACATTGGCCAATTGTCACCACTAAATTTTAATAGTATTCTTCACCAGGATTGCCAGTTTGGCCTCCTTATTTATTCAGAAATTTCGAATCCATACCAGAAATTTAAAATAGAAATTTTTGCTTTATTTAATGACAGACATTTCGTGATCACTTAAAGTGAAAAAAAGTTTATCAAAATTTCCGGTATGCATTCCATATTTCTGTATAAAAAAAGAAAGACAAAGTGGCAACCCTGTTCTTCATACAAAATGATTAGTATTTTTACTAGGCGAAGAATTCTATTAAAATTTATTGGTGACAATCGACCCATTTTTAAAAGTAACGAAAAATGCATTTTTTCACATTCGATAGTTTGACTGGTAGAGACGATATGATAAAGCGGATAAGAGGAGTTTAATATAACACTTTATTTTAATCCCCAAATGCCACAATGACATCAGAATTTTGGAATAAATTTTTGCTTTTATAATGCACATGAAGAAAAGCTTTTATTTATTTTCAAAGAAATTTGTTCGTAAATTCGCGTGTCATTCAATCATTTCAACATTTTAGCAACAGAAGCACTTTGACCTTTGACATTAAAACATTTCCTTTACTTTGAGCCAAAAAGTAAAACGCAATTTTTGTCAATATTTGCAGTTAAATGTTTCCAGATATATCTATTTTCATGAACAGACTTATTAAAAAAAAATATTTAGAACGAAAATAAAAATAATTATAGCAGAATTAGAAAATTAATGTTTACTTTGCATTTAATCGCAATAAAAATGTACACTGCAAAAATTGTCTTAATAAAATGTCATTTACGGTACAATACTGGCAGCTGGGGTACCAGTATTATACCGTAAAATCTTTTTTTTTTTTTTTTTTTTTTTTTTCAAGTGTTATAGAGTAGATGGGACAACTTGATGCCACCTGAAAGTATAAGAATGTCTCTAAATACAGAGAGGAATTATTAAAAGATTTTGAAGGAGTGGGAGATTTTTTTTGCCTTTAAAATAGACAGTAATAAATATACATGAAAACAAGTATAAGCAATGTTTATTTTTAACACTTTCCAACATAGTTGAAAAGTGTTTATGACTTCGGTTTGTCTGGCCGTATGGCCGCCTGCCTTCTGCCGTCTGGCCGTCTGGCCGTGTTCTAACGCCCGTAAATATGCTCGGATTGCTCTGCAATTTTTATATGTTATTTTCGTTATCTATAGCATGTTCCCTATTTCAACGGAAGTGTGTAGCACTTATAGTTTTTTTACAGGGACACTCAAAAGAATTCCATTACATTAAGGTCTATGGGGAAAAATCATTTGCGGTTTATTTAAATAATGTTTCACTATTTTAAACGCATTAAAATTTATATGTATCACTAAGGTGCATTAGAAGAAGCTTAATATGAAATAGGGTGTGCATAGCACATATAGTTACTTTACAGGGACAGTCAAAAGAATTCCGTTACATTATGTCTATGGAGAAAAATCGTCTGCGGTTTATTTAAACAATGTTTCACTATTTTAATTATTTATCACTGTCTGTTAAAAATAATTCCTGGAAGTGCGTTTTAAGTTACTGAACGCGATTTTAATTTTAACTCGCTTTTGTCTATTACGTGGTGTGTATAAATTCTGTAGATCCTATACAGGGAAGCACAAAATTTCGCGAACACAGTTCAGTTTATTGACAGAAACTCCAGACGAGAATTTTAAACTGTGCTACGCGTTTCCTAACTGAACTAAAATTTAGCATCCTATGTAGTATATATACAAATCAATAGATCCTACACAGGGCTAAATAAAAGTATTCGGATATTTTTCCGAATATTGTGTATGTTGGAAAATTCCTGAAATTGTGTTTTTAAATATGTTATGCGTTTTTCAAATTGTTTACTTAGATGTTATCTTTTAGCTTATTAAACGGTATGATTTGTAAAAATTTTTTGGAAGCGTTGGAAAGTGTTACATAATCTATGCTTGACGCATGATTTCTCGTTCTTGTTTATATAAAAAAGGTTATTATGATGTCTTAATATTTTCAATGACTTTTTATCAGAAAATGTAATTAAAAAAATATTAGTTTTCTTAAATAATATTTGTAATTGCCATGTTTTCGCCTTGTCTTCATTATTTATTTAAACAATATTCAGAATTAATTAGGTTTTTATTTTAGGTGTGGAGTATCACCTTAGCAGAAGCACCATTATAGTAAAGGGCGACGGTTTAAACTTCGCAAAAACAGGTAGATTTTTTTCATAATGAATTACAGCTTCATAAATGACAATTTTCCGTTTGAAAATTAAAGAGAACATCCCATAGGATTATATGGGATTTCCTCCTCAATTTTTCAATTATTGCTGTAACTTTTTGTATTTTTGCGATATTTTACGGGTCTTTTTATATGAGTTGCCCTATAGTATTGACTATCAAACCATGACAAGAAAATATTTTGTATAAATTATAAAAAATGATAAATTTTCATTTAAAATTTCATAAAGTTAAAAAAAATATTATTTTAGAACGGTTATTAAAATATAAAGGGTAAATAATAAAAAAATTAAACAAAATCTAGATATAAATTAGTTTGGAATTTCGTCAATAGCAATATTAATTTCAAAACTTCAAAAAAACAAAAACAAAAAAAACTATAAATTTTCACGAAAAATTCGAAAATGTAAATAGAATTTATAAGGAAAATATCAAAAAGTTCAAAGATGCAGAATTCATAATTCTGCATAAAACTTATAACGCAACAAATATATAAAATTTATTAAAAAAGTCACTAGAGAGGACAGAACCCTCATCTCCCCCTCTCAAATCGAGAGCGCTAGCTCTGCACCACGGAGTACTTGCTCAAGGTTGCGAACTAATGGATATTTGAAATGCATACTGAACTTTAACCCGAAATATCTCGTGCAGTTAAAATTTATTTCATAAAAATACTTATATTTCATCAAATATTGAATATATTAATATTTTAATCACAGTATACTATTTCTACGATTATTTGTCAAGTTTTTGGAAAGTGGTGTTAAATTCGGCTGAAAACTCTGCATGCTATAAAAAAAAAACCTTTTGAATTTTTCACAGAAACGTTAACATCTTCACAAATATATATGCTATCCTTACACAAATGCACACAAATGTTGAACAGGACCTACATAGTCATTTGCTACAGTGACAGACCATTTTTAGCATTTTTTGGTACTTGGGTGATCGGAAATATTATTTTATTATTAAAATTATTATTGCCCCCCCCCCTTCCCTAATTGTCCTTGCGACAAAATCTTCGCCAAAAAGCGTGAAGACAAACATGTTCTTTACATCCTCAAAGTTCAAGGACATTCCGGGCATTTTCTCATGAGTTTCAGTAAGATATTCGACGAAACGTCTGAAATTGGTCACTGCCCCTTAATTTCTGGACACCAGTGTATATATATATATATATATACATTATTTTATTGTAGCAATCCATAATCAATTATCTAAATTCTCCCTCTGAATTTGCATTCAGCCTACAATTTATTACTGGCATTGTGAAAGAACGGTTTTCAAAATCACGTGTAATGATTTATTTATTTATTTATTTATTTATTTATTTATTTGCGTTATTCCACGCTGTTTGTCGGTTTGCTTGCCCCCTGTAAACACTGTATCTGAAAAATTTTAGCTCAACAATTCTTAACTATGTTGTGAATGACAGTACATCAGCAGCATATTAGTATTAAGATATTTAACCTTTCAAAAGGAACATTGCTGAAGTCAATAATCATCTAATTATTCTCTGATGTTCGAATCAGCACATAAATCTTGCTTTAGGTAAATTGTATTAAACTGGAAGTCGGCTGCATTAAAATCTACATCTTCGTACTTTATCACAATTCATATATTATTCGAAAGACAATGCTGTCTGTAGAAAAATTAAACAGGCAGTCTGCCGAAATGCAATCTATCCTCAGATTATGGCAGACAGACCGGAAGTTCCACTTAATTTCACTTCCCGTAGAGTAGAAATCTTCCTTATTTCTGGTGCTGATTAATGAAAAATAATATTGGAGAGACAATTGTGTCGTCCTCGAAGTCGTAGTTCCACGAGCGCTTTCAATCAGAACCTGGCCATCATCAAGGGGATGAATTCCCGAACGGATTTTCTTGAATTAGAGATTTTTCTTGATCGTTTTCTCATGCTTGAATTGGTATAAAGTACACGTTTCGTTTAAATCGTTTGAGCATTTTTCGATTTATAGCAAGAAGTATTTTCAAAGCTGAGTTTGTTTTAACCTGTGAAAACGATTTTTCTTGAAGTCGGAACCTAGCTAGATGGATTTATCATCCTCAATTTGGTATGGTCTACCAAACATTGTAATGTTTGGTAGTAATATATATAATACCAAATATATATAATACCCTGTATAATACCAAAACATTTGGTATTAAGTTGATTCGTGAAAATCGTTCCAGCCGTTTTCGATATTATACGTAATGAAGAAAATTTCTTGCTCGTTCTATATATATGATAATGCATCATAAGTTAAATAAACGTCATATAAAATAGTTTTTCCAACAGTAATTGGTGATAAAATGTAATACATTTTAATTCTTTTGTGTTGTTCTGCAAAAGAACTATAAATGTTACATCCCATATTTTCAATGGAAAACATGCCGCGGTAAATCTTAGTAACATATACAAATTTTGTTAGAGTTTTAAATAACATACAGGAACTAAAATGTATTTTGAGTAATTACTGTCCATAGACGCTTAGTGTAATAGAAATCTTTTGTTTCGCCCTGTATAATAACTATTAATGCTATATACACCCGCTTGAAGAAAAAACTTGCTGTAGGTGACTGTAACAACATACTAAAATTACATTACGAAAAGCGTTTAACATATATTCGTTTCATAAAATTGTTACCTATATTCGTATCGTTTGTGCGGCCCTGTAACGTAGCTATAAATACTATATATGTCATCTTCAAGGAAAGAAATGCTATAGGTAATGGTAAGAATATAGTAAAATTATATTACGGTCATCATTCTACAAACACAGCATTTAATAAATATTTGTTACATATATCCGCATTATTTAGTGAACACCTTGTCAAATAACTAATATAAAAACTATATAAACACTCTTCAAGGAAAAACATTCTATAGGTCATTGTAACAACATACTAAAATGACA
The DNA here is from genome assembly GCA_963931845.1 of Maratus michaelseni. Classification (NCBI taxonomy): domain Eukaryota; kingdom Metazoa; phylum Arthropoda; class Arachnida; order Araneae; family Salticidae; genus Maratus; species Maratus michaelseni. The sequence continues at coordinate 81,222,429 of OZ007599.1, read as the reverse complement.
TAGCCGTTAGCGTTCTACAAACACCGCATTTAACATATGTTTCTTTCGTAAAATCAGTTGTTTCTTAAAATGGTTTTGCAAATTCGACCCATAAAATAGTTTCATTAAGATTGTATATAACAGATATAAATAAAATAATGGTTTCAACAGCACCGCAGCAACTCTATTTGGCGTCCGTTGCAAAAAAAACCTGTTAGTTTTTCTATCGGTCGTCGGTGCTTTAATGTTGTCGAGGCTAACGAAAAAGACAGGCTACCGCGGTGCATTCCACTTGTCTTTTTTTACAGACCGCTGGAGTGACGTGATGCCCCTTTCGCATTGGTGCATTCAAGCATCACGTGACTCCCACGATCTATAAAAAAAGATAGGCTAACGAACTCGAGACTAACGAAAAAGAAAGGCTAACGAAAAAGAAAGGCCACGCACCGCGGCCTTTCTTTTTCGTTAGCCTCGAGTGGTGTTATATGACGCCGCCGATCAAACTAGTCAGCAACTATCCTAATTGTTTGCGTCTGCGAGTACGGATTTCAAATAACTCAATCATTTTGGGGATATTGAGTATATAATATATTGTAAGTCTATTCACGAAGTTTGAATGGATGATCTGGTTTTAGCCCGTCAGCACACGCGCCCCTTTCCATTACGTTGCTACACGCGCGGGATAAATTTTACCCCAATGGGTTTTCTTGTGTCAATTTCCCCCCGGTTTGATTATAAACAAAAATTTATATTTTGAAATAAACTGCAAATCAATAAAGAACATAATTTAACTTAAAATAAGAAGTTATTTTATATTTAAAGCAAAAAAAAAAAAAAAAAAAAAACACAATATCTAGCACTAAGATTTTTTTCTGCATATCATTAAAATCCAAATTCAGCCATGAAAACACAAAAAAATATAAATTTGATATATAGAAACTGTAATTGCAAGAGTTCTTAACGTTTAAAAGAACAATTATATTATTATTTGCATTAAAATTTTCCTATCATTATGGGTTACGTTATAACACGCGTTATAACAAAAGAATTGAAAATCCACAACCGGTGGTAAATTCTTTTTGACCACATCTTGATATATTTCAGCTTGAAAGGTACTATAAAGCTCAGAATGATCACGAACGATTTTCACACATTTTTAAGGAATAGTTGCGAGCTGGGGTAGATTTTATCCCAGCGCGTGTGCTGACGGGTTAATAATTTTTTTTATGGAAATAGCTCGTTTTTTGATATAGCAATTCCATTAGAAGCGAAAAATGGTACATTATTTTTTTTTTTTACTTCACAAGCTATAATTTGCACGAAATAACTAACCATCACGAAATTTGAATATTTTGTCCTACTTATTTTTCTTTTTAAAGTGATATTTTTTTTCTTTTTAAGAATGACGACCAACGGAACAATTCTGTCATTTTGAGATTAGGTTTTAATTAAACCAATAATTTTAAAATGTTTGAATTTAATGCATGCGGTTGCAATTTATCTTTTAAATATATTGTCATATACATATATTGTAATATATAATTGCTGTAGAAACAAAATTATTCTTTTTTATTTTATTTTTTGTTTGCTGACTGACCTTAACATTTTTCCTTGTATCATTAAAGGGAAACTGGAAACTTTTCACATAGGTATCGACGATGAAGCACCACAATTAAATGTAGAAATATTTAGTAAGAAAAGCCTAGCATTTAGTAAAATATATGTCGATAGACAGGCAGAAGAACTCCGCGGGTTTTATATACTTCATGAACCCGGGGAGTACGAATTAATAATTATCATCAACAAATTCTGCCTGCCAATTTTTATGGTGCAGGCTGACGGTAAGTCATATTTTTCTATTAAATAAATCTTTTTTATTTTACTTTGTTTTACTTTTTTATTTTACTTTGTTTTACTTTTTTATTTTACTTTGTTTTACTTTTTTATTTTACTTTGTTTTACTCTTTTATTTTACTGTAAAAATCATTTATCAATTTATTTAGTCAAAATTACAGGACGTCACACTCCAATCCGAAGTCGACTTTTCGTTCACATATTTCACAGTAGTGAAGATATTTTAACTAGAGATCGACCGACATTTCGTTTTCGGCGAAACTGCTGTCAAAATTTCGGCCTGAACGAAACTATCAGTATTTCAAAATATCGTTCCTTCTTTCGGAAAATTTCAATTTTACTCATTGATATGAGTTATATCGGCTCAAATTAGACACTGTGTATTGCTGTGAACTCCACTGTTTATCATTATCCGTCATGATTGATTCATGCAGCGAGTGTAAATTATAAAGCAAGCAATGCATATATGATTAAACTTAAAAGACGCTTATCACGTGATAGTAGTAGAGGGAAAATCAGAGTTCAACCTCAGTTGCAGCAGCAGCAGCAACAAGCAGCGGGCGGAGGGCGGAGGAAATTTTTTTGTCTTATAGTACGATGTATAAATTCGAACTTAAAATCGAGGGTGGGGTGAAAGGGTGTACTATAAGAGAGGGGGTTCTCAGAGGGAGAGTCTACTATAGTAAGAGGGTATTTTTTTAAGGGGCTTAAATTTGAGAAATACTGTCTTAGAGTACGAGGCATCCGAACAGAATCACTCCTGATTACTCATGCCCCCCGACTACCCCCTCATGCCCCCCTACCCCTCGTCCCCCCAATTTTTTTCTATTTTTTTTTCTATTTTAGGAGAGAAAAAGTTTAAAGTGGTGTCGCCCTCTATCGTTAAGTATCGAATACGAATTGTTTCTGAAATTTAAGTTATAGCATGCACTAAATTAAGTGTCTTAGCAAACTGTTCGTAAAGGAATCTGTAAAATATTTTTGTTATAGCATACCTCTAAATAATATATTTTAATGTATCTCACCAAACTACTCGCAAAGGAATATGAAATAGAAATTTAAGTCATAACATACCGCTAAATAATTAATTTTAAAGTTTCTTACCAAACTGCTTACAATGGAAATATTTAGTTATAGCATAGCACTTAATAAAAATTTTAAAGTGACACATGTAAATAATTATAGTTATAAACCGACATATGGGCAAATAGGCAGGCACACAGACAAGCAGGCAGGCAGGCAGACAGACACACAGAGAACTATTTGTCACATACACACACTAACATGTATATTCGAAGTGAACTAATAAAATACAAGACGTGCATACGTCTTAAAACATATTTTTATTCACAGAATGTAAGAAATTAAGAATTTAAGAAAATATTAAATTTCGACTACAACTTTCACTTTGAAATAGCGTAGTCCTTTTTTAAAAATTTTTAGCTTTTAACAAACATTTAAATGAAGCAGTGTTCGAACCTGACAAAATGATCTCATGATAGGTTGATTTGCAGTAGGTTTAAATGAACACACCGTGATACCATGTTTCTTAGACGTAATTTAAGATATTTAAGAAAAAATATCACGTGATTGAAAATATTGGATTATTACTATACAGTACTAATGATATTATAAATTTTGAAAAATAATTTAAGCTTTACGATAAACTTTAATGTTTAAACTTACAAACACATTGGAATGTATTTATAACATATAAAATAACCTTGTAAAAGGTTTGTTGGTTTGTTGGTTTTATAAACTTGTAAAGCAAAGCGTATCTTACCAATTTGCATACAAGAGATTCTGTAACATAAATTTTACAATATAATAAAGCAAATTAAAAAGTTGTCGAAATTATTTTATAAATGTTTGAAAATACTTAATTTTAATAAATTGTGTCTATGTATATATATATATAGACGTCTGTACCTATATACATGTGGAACTTTAGTTAAGTAATAGAAATTCTCAAACTTTGTCATTAGAGACCCTATATAATGTGTCCATCTTACTCAGTTACTTCAGACATTGTGCTTGTTACTAACCTAGTAACAAAATGTTTTTTTCGTACCACGTGACTTCCATAAAAGTCACGTGCTCATGAAGATAAGAATTAAACAAAACATGTTAGACATTTTTGCTTCTGCTATAGAACAGGTTTGTTTGGCAAGTTATAATGTCTTGTATTCTTTATTTTACACTTTATTTTACAGTTTATTAAGAAGATCTAACTTAAATAACCTTTTATATTATAGACGTAAGGTAAAAGCACTAAATTATTGTTTTAAAAGCCTTTTATATTGTAATTCTATCGACAATAAGATGATGTAATATATTTATAATCTAGCTAATGGGATTTATTTAATTTTAGTATAAACATTATTTATTCAACTGGCTATTGCTTTTAGAAGTAACTTAATTTTCTTACTCAAGCGGAAAATAATATTTCCTCATTAATATATCATGTTTACAAAATTTTTAAGTTATTTATAATATTACTTATAAATAATAGTATATTTATATATCACATCTATAAGTATACTTATATACTTAAATAACATGTAAGTATACATATACTTATAGATACTTATAGTATAAAAATATACTATGTATTTACAAGTAATTTTATAAATAACTTAAAAATTTTGTAAACATGATATATTAATGAGGAAATATTATTTTCCGTTTGAATAAGAAAATTAAGTTACTTCTAAAAGCAATAGCCAGTTGAATAAATAATGTTTATACTAAAATTAAATAAATTCCATTAGCAAGATTTTAAATATATTACATCATCTTATTGTCGATAGAATTACAAAATAAAAGGCTTTTAAAACAATAATTTAGTGCTTTTACCTTACGTTTATAATATAAAAGGTTATTTAAGTTAGATTTTCTTAATAAATTGTAAAATAAAGTGTAAAATAAGAATACAAGACATAATAACTTGCCAAACAAACCTGTTCTATAGCAGAAGCAAAAATGTCTAACATGTTGTGTTTAATTCTTATCTTCATGATCACGTGACTTTTAAGGAAGAAACGTGGTGCGAAAAAAAATCTTGTTACTAGGTTAGGAACAAGCACAATGTCTGAAGTAACTGAGTAAGATGGACACATTATTGCAAATGGGCTATGTTTGTAAGTATAAATTAACCTATTCCTTCAATGTAAAGCTAATTGTTATTAATTATCAGAATATAGGTTTCTAATGACAAAGTTTGAGAGTTTCTATTACTTAACTAAAGTTCCACATGTATATAGGTACATACGTATATATATATATATATATATATATATATATATATATATATATATATATATATATATATATATTTATTTATTTATTTATTTATCTATTTATAAATATATATATATATATATATATATATATACAATTTATTAAAATTAAGTATTTTTAAACATTTATAAAATAATTTTGACAACTTTTCAATTTTGTTAATTTATTGTAAATAAAAAAAAAATTAACTATTTTGTTTATTTATAATTTTTTTAATTTAATTAAGAATACTTTGTAAAATTTTAAAAACTTTTATAATAATATAACATGTTTGAATTATTTTTATAAATATATATAGTAACATAGTAACTATATACTATGTTAGCATTATATATTTTTAACATACAACAATATAAGACGAATCAACTTTGATAAATTATGGAAAACTTTTATTAAGTTTTAAATTTAAAATTGTAAATTTATAAAACTGTTTTAACTTATTATTGTTTTTAATTGAAAAATAATTTTATTATCTTGTAAAATTTAAAAAACTTTTAAAATAGTTCAAAAATATTTTTACTACCATGTGTAGTATGTTACTAACATTTAGTATACATACTATGTTATCATGTTTCTGTTATAAACATATAAGAGAAATTATTAATCTTAAATTGCAAGTTAAACAATATTAATAAACAAACACATTTTGTTTAAATAAACACACAATATTTAATGTAATATATTTTATTTTTAGGATTTAAACAATACATTTCGAATAAATTCCATATTAATGTTACGCAAAAAGTTTTCGCTGATACATTCAACTCCGTTTAAAAACCTTGAAATAACCTAATCAAATTTTACAAGCATTAAAATCATATCCCCTCAGTGATTAAATCTTTCACGTTTATTAAATGTGAAACATGTATGTAGACTTTGGGATTGGTGTCTAAAAATACATCCTACGCATTCATACATTTGGTTTATTTTGTCAGTACATTATCCTCAATAGAAGAGATAAGTTTCATTAGTAAAACAGAGTCGATATCAGAAGGTAAATTAACAAGTGTACATTTTTGCTTAATTCAGTGCGGTAGATGAACTGCATACAAGTGATTAATAAGTTTGTTATTAAAATCAAACCTTTTTCTTTTAAATTTTCTAACTGAAAATCGTTTAAAACACAATGTGTATAATTCTTTAAATTTTTTATTTGCATAATAGATTTATTATAATTTAACACTAATACTGTATTGTTAGCAATAAACGATGAACTTTTATATTTTTAATTAAATCCAAAAATTTTATATTGGAATTCATACCATGTTGAAACATCCATAAAAATTCTATTTGTTGTTGAAATTTCTTCATTTGTAAATACATTGTGTTTCATCTGTTCAATATGTACATAATACTGTTTATAATGTCGTTTTAAAGTTAAAAATATAAAATTAGCAAGTTTAATCCGAAACAGGACAAAAATGCGAGATTTGCCATGTTTGGTTTTGGAAATGTCATTCACACATGGTATGGGAGGGGATATGTTATGTCATTGTTCACTAATATGTGTAATGCTAGTTGATGGTTCATTCGAAGAAATTAAGCCACTTGTAGGTGGTGAGGTAAGGTATGTTTCCAAATTTTTAAAATCTAGGTCCTTAAACATTGTATCCAAAAAGCCTATAGCAGAGGTAGACTCACAGCAGGTGCCGGGGAAAGATGTTTCTTCATTACCACAGTTCGTGAATCTTGGGGTTGTAGAGTCCTTAAGAATATTAGGTTCTGAAGCATGCAAGTCCATGATAGGGGATAATGTTTCATAGTTCTCCTGTACATTAGATTTGGGTAAAAATTCATTTTTATAACAATCAGAATTTTTCATAGGTTTATCTAAACGTTGGAACTTTTTTCAAGAAGTCATTTCTTCACATGTCCGTTTAATCCTATGTAATTCACAAGCCATTTTTAAATAACAAAACAGTAAAAGGTTCAGTCACGGCAAAAGTCAACAGTAAACTGATTATATTATATCTAAACAGTTACTAACATAGGATAGAAAAGAGTGACGGTTACAGTTTAAAGCAAGTTTAAAAGTAAACATGACGTTATAGCTTAAAGATTCAAGTTGTTGATTTAACGAAAATGTATATTGCTTGTTACATATAATATCTAATGATTTATAAAAGCGGGTATTGCAACGCAAGTTACTTCTTAAATGTGTAAATAGTTAATCGCGTACGATAAAAAGTATAATCATTCGAATGTAATTAATAAAAATTAATCATCGATATGTATATTTAGTAAAATAAGTTTGTTTAATTACATAAATGTATAATTAGTTAAATCGATTTATTGTATAAAAGTAATATGTGTTAAAGAAAATTAACAATATAGATTATAAAAAATTATATGTTTAATAGCATATTAATTTAACTAACATATGTGAAACAATAATACATTTAAAAAAATTAAATATATAATTTAAGTAACTTGTATTAAATTTTTAATTCTTGTAAAATTCAATTTTAATAAATTAATTTTTATACATAGTGTATAAATTTACAAGTCTATTAACTACATAATAGTGATATAATATAATCATATTGAAAAATAAAACACAAAAGCTTTTTCACTTATCTATTATTTATTTAACTATTTAAACAGATACATTAGGATATACAAGAATATGTATAGTTCAAATAAATTGGTAAAGTCAGTATTTCAACAAGGTATAGTTTCATTTTTTATAGCATTCTGTAAAGTGCGTATACGTTGTAATAAATTCTGTAAATGGTTTAAAAGTTCAGTACGCTGTTCAGATATATGTTCTTTGGGTGAGAGATGAATTTTTCTATGCTTCACTAAGTCAAATCTGTGATTAAATATTTCAGAACAATCCACACATATATAATGTCTGGTAAACGGTTTAATATGCCTGTACTTTTGCTGGTGGGTGTTATGAATCATATTATGTTTTATTAAATTTTTTCACGCGAATACTTTTTACACATTGATTACATTTATGCATAACTCCTTGTTTAGAATGTACTAATTTATGCTTTTGTAAGTCGCTTTTCTGCACAAAAGATTTCGAACACATTTTACAATTAAAAGGTTTCTTTTCTAAGTGAAATTTCATGTGTCTAACTAATACATTTTTTCGCGAGAAAATCTTACTGCATTTCTCACACTTATACGTGGCAGATGTCTTGGGATGAATTAGCATATCATCCCGTAAAGCACTCTTTGTAGTAAACAGATTATCACACTTCGTGGTTTTTTTTTCCTAAATGTAAGTTCATATGTAGAGTTGCAAAAATCCGGTTTATTCCCGGGTTTATTTCCCACAGACCCGGTTTATTCCCAGGTTTATTCACAAACGACCCGGTTTATTCCCAAAAAACCAAGTTTATTCCCAAAAAACCCGGTTTGTTCCCTAGTTTAAACCGGTTTTTTTCTAGCCTTTGCAACTCTATTCATATGTCTTAATAACATATATTTTTTAGTAAATACATTTTGACATGTATCAAAAGTAAAAGGTAACTTTTTATCGACTTGATCTGATGAAGAAGCCATCAGTTCCTTATTCAAAACAGGTTTCATTAAAATAGTAGCGTCAATTTGCTCCTTAAACTCCGATGTCAAAGCTAATCTTATCTTGGTTGGTTTGTCTATTACTACGTCTTGCATTGTACTTATTTAATCTAAATCAATTAAAATTGCAGATCATTTATACGGAGAAAAAATTAAAGCGTCTTAACAGTGCAGAAACAGTACGAATATTATTTCAAATAAAACTTTTCATGAACATTTATTTAATTGTAGAGGGCGCGCATAATTAAAATAATTAAAAATAGCGTCACGTGTTATATATCTTATATAGAAATTGGCCTGTACGTTAAACATAAGTAATTAAGTAAAGTATCTTTTATTATACAGTGCGTGATTTCAAAACTTAAGTATAAATTTATTTTCCATATTTTATGTAAAATAATACAAGGAATGTTTTATTTTGTATTCATCGTGGCTTAAAATGCAAATTTAATGAGTAAAAACATCCGTTCATTATATGGTACTGCTAATTAAGTTATATATCACGAAAAGTAAATTCATAATATTTAATTTAGTGAAATAATTTTTATACCTTAAACTACACAAAAGAAGTATCGTTATCAGTAAGAAAACATGGGGATGTTATCCGCAAATAAGTAGTTTCCTGTTTTTGCTCTGGTAAACAACAGATATATTTTCAAACTCGATAATCGTTCAATTTTAGTTTAAAATCTGAAATAATTTATCAAGAAAACGGTAGTATTTTGCATACAATATGTAAGCTGTAATATAATAATGGTACACATAATTAATGAAATAGTATAAAATTGTCTCAAATTCTTAATTTTTGTATAAAAATAAAACAAGTTCCTACATTTTCCGAAAACTACACTTATTTATTCCTTATACATAAATGATAACTTTAAAGATTCATTTCCATATGTAAATAAAAACAGACACATGATAAAAAACAAAACAGATATTTATTAAATAATTACGTTAATTTATAAATACATTGTTCAAATGCTTATTATAAAAGTCTACATTCATAGATAAAAAAAAAATAAGTATAATTGCATGTACATTTCTCTAACAGATTTTTCACAAATTCCTTAATGTTAAAATTTAACAAAGCACTGTCAGCACACCTGTTAAATTGTTTTCTTAAATTATATCTCATACATTCGTGATCCATTTCAACTGGTTGTCCGATTGAACATAAATAGCAGTCAAACGTGCGATATACTGATCTCTCTAATTCATGATCGAAGCATTCTAAAAAATAGTCCATCGCCTCTTTCTCAATAAAGTGAAAACATTTAAAGTTTTTTAAGTTTTTTAAAACATAAACGGCTAAAAGCTTTGTTAAAAAAGTTGCATAAGTTGTTGAATAAAACATTCGCTAATTTGAATGCAGTTTTTCTCTACTTTGAGAAATTGTTCTTTTGTAAGTAGTAAATAAGCAGGTTTCAATAGTTTTTGCAGTATGCATGATTCCTTATCCACATAAATCGTTAGCAAGTCGTTGTTACATACGTTTCTTGTTCTGCAGCGTTAAAATTAAATTTAGCCATTCTCGTTTCAAATTTATCAAAGGTTGCGCACGATATTTTAATTCCTTCATTTGTAGGGAACAGTTTACCACTATTCTCAAATTCTTTATATTTCTGAATGTGAACGTTTAAATCACAGTCCTTATTCATTTGCACTTCGACAATCATATCCTCACCTAAGTCCCAATGGTATGGGGTAAAAACATCAAAATACGGAAATATTCTACTAAATTCGCTGATTTCTGAAATTTCATAGTAAGATATTTTAAGCGAATTAGTCATTTTCAGGTTTAGAAGTATCCAAAAAGCAGGGTAAACAGACAGGTGATCAAACAAATAAACAGCAAGGTTTTAGGTAATTAGAAGAAAAATCGTCTAAGTCAAAACTTTAAACAGTAAATTCATTATGGAGTACACTGTACAAGCTTCTTATATTGCTATTCTTATCGTTGTAAAGCAGGATGTTATTCTACAAATGTCGTCCTATCCTGTTTTATGAAGTTATAAATTTTTCAAAAATCTTTAAAAGAAGTAATATTAGGTTTCATTATTTATATTAATTGTACAGAGACTTCGTAGCGTAACTGGGAGCGCATTTGGATGCTAGCCAAAAGGTTGGCAGTTCGAATCCGACCATAAGCATAGTGGTAATTTAAACTTTCCTTTTTAAAGTATATAATTAAAAATTCTATTACAGTATCCTTAAACCCCACTTGGTAAGTTAAAATTTGCTTTATTATACTGTATAATTTATGTTAAAAAATCTCTTGTATGCAAATTTGTAAGATACGCTTTGCTTTACAAGTTTATAAAACCAATATCATTAGTACTGTATAGTAATAATCCAATATGTTCCATCACGTAATATTTTTTCTCAAATATCTTAAATCACGTCTAAGAAACATGGTCTCACGGTGTGTTCATTTAAACCTACTGCAAATCAACACATCATAAGATTATTTTGTCAGGTTCGAACCCCGCTTCATTTAAATGTTTGTTAAAAGCTAATAACTTTAAAAAAGGGACTACGCTATTTCAACGTGAAAGTTGTAGTCGAAATTTAATATTTTCTTAAATTCTTAATTTCTTACATTCTGTGAATAAAAATATGTTTTAAGACGTATGCACGTCTTGTATTTTATTAGTTTCAATTCAAATATACATGTTTGTGACAAATAGTTCTAAGTGTGTCTGTCTGTCTGCCTTCCTGCCATCCTGCTTGTCTGTGTGCCTGCCTATCTGCCCATATGTCGGTTTATAACTATAATTATTTACATGTGTCACTTTAAAATTTTTATTAAGTGCTATGCTATAACTAAATATTTCCATTGTAAACAGTTTGGTAAGAAACTTTAAAATTAATTATTTAGCGGTATGTTATGACTTAAATTTCTATTTCATATTCCTTTGCGAGCATTTTGGTGAGATACATTAAAATATATTATTTAGAGGTATGCTATAACAAAATTCTTTTACAGATTCCTTTGCTAAGTGCTTTACAGTTTGCTAAGAAACTTAATTTAGTGCATGCTATAACTTAAATTTCAGAAACAATCATTTTCGTATTCGATACTTAACGATAGAGGGCGACACCACTTTAAACTTTTTCTCTCCTAAAATAGAAAAAAAAATTGGGGTGACGAGGGATAGGGGGGGCATGAAGGAGCAGGAGTGATTCTGTTCGGATGCCTCGTACTCTAAGACAGTATTTCTCAAATTTAAGCCCCCCTAATAAAATACCCTCCTACTATAGTAGATTCCCCCTCTGAGAACCCCCTCTCTTATAGTACACCCTTTCACCCCACCCTCGATTTTAAGTTCGAATTTATACATCGTACTATAAGACAAAAAAATTTCCTCCGCCCTCCGCCCGCTGCTTGCTGCTGCTGCTGCCGCTGAGGTTGATCTCTCATTTTCCCTCTACTCGTGATCTTTAAAAGCTGCAGACTTAACAGTAGTGGAAAATTTTCACTTTGAAACTCCAGGTTGTTTCGAAAGCTTTATGAGAAAGGTGTTGTTAAAACATATGAAGATTTACAAAATTTATTACAAAAGATATATCGAGGTATGTATACTAAAAATGTTTTTTTATTAGATGAAATTCGTATAATTGGAAACTATATCTGTCTTAGTTATAAATTAATTACGTTTTATTTTATATGAAAATAAATAGTTTTGATAGAAGCACAGAGAGTCAACTTGGCACCGGAGATAAAATTTTCAAACATGGTGCCATTTTAATGCTTTCTTAGGGAGGCAGGGAAGGGAGTGGCAAAGCTTTTTTTAACTAAACATGTTATTTAAACATATGTGCCATAAAAATGTTTGCACAAAATTTTAAATAATTAATAATAATATTCAGCAATATTTAAATATATATTTATATTTAAACGTCTATTAAATTAATAATATTTATAATTATAAAAAGGTTAAAACATATTAAATGTTTTTTTTTAACAAACTTTTAAGTACTTTATTTCAACCAATTTAAATGCAAAATATTAACGAATTGAAAATAAGAGTGTATTTAAAATTTAAATATATTGAATTTGTTTTATATTATTTAACAACATTGTTAATTAATTATTGATAAATGCCTATAATTATTGTTTTTGTAAAATAATAAAACATAAAAGTTGTTTTATTTATGTTTCATTTTTGTTTGAAACCTATACACACACATATATATGTACGTTTGTTTGTTAGAAATGTGGTAAATTTATACTCATATAACTAATAAATTAATTAGTAACGTAATTAGTTATTATTAATTGTTTGTTATTAATTAATTAATAATTATATGCAGTTATGTATGTATTAATCAGTTTTTAATTTTTTTTTCACTTTCGGTTTCGGCTGAAAAGGGAAAGATCACCGAAATTCGGTTTCTGTTTCTGTTTTGGTCTTAAAAACCTTTTTCGGTCGATCTGTAATTTTAAAAACATTCGCAACAGACTCATCTTTGTATGAACTGCAATGATATTGTAAGGATTTTGTTAAAATATATTCACTATTGTAAAGTTATGAAAGAAAATGCGATTTCAGATTGGAGTGAGACGCCCGGTATTTTTGACTATGTAAATGGATTTTCGACTCTGGTTTCCTATACAAAAATTGTTTGTTACAGTGTCCTGTACCAACCCCTTAAAATTTGTAACATGAATTCAGGATGACCCTGTATATCAGTTTCAGCATGTTTGAAGTATGTTAACATCATTAAACTACACTGCAACACTGCAAACGATTTTTTTTTTATCATTGGCCGTAATGTAACGGAAATGCTTTGAGTGTCCCTGTAATTGAACTATGAATACTACACGCTTCAGTTTCAATACCGAACATGTCATATTAATTCTCAATGTCATATATAAATTGAATGGCAATCCGGGTATATTTACGCGTGTTAGAGCATTGACAGGCAGACGGCAGATAGACAGACAAACCGAATTCATAAACACTTTTCAACTTTCTTGGAAAGTGTTAGAAATGATCTTGTAAACAAAAAAGTGCCCTTCTGGTTAACGTATCTAAAACACAATTTATCAATTTTTTAAGCATGACAAATGAAATTTTGAATTCTAATTATCTAAATAGTTTTAAAAAAATAATTACATAACTCGTCTTTCGTTTGCAAAGAAGAGTTCATTTATATGTTGTTGCGTTATTGGCAAAAGTTTTGGATACACATGATGTTGAGGAACGTAATATAAGAATATAGTGGGGGGAGAGGGACAAGGATATACTAGATAATAGAATTTATAATCAATAAAAAGGTCTAAAAAAGTCATACAAATATGTATATCTAGTATTCCAAAATGCTGAGCTGTAAAAAAGAACACAATAACAAGATAAAATGAAGAATTACTATGAAAATTGTCTTTTTAAAATGTTATTCTTTCTTTGTCTTTTTAACACTTTCCAACAAAGTTGAATAGTATTATGAATTCGGCAGAATTCGATTGAATGTTTATGAATTCGTTTTGTCTGTCTGTCTCCGTCTGTCTGATTGTCCGTGCTCTAACTCGCTTAAATATATTCGGAATTTCATTATAGAGGTTTTACTATGGTATGTTCGGTATTGAAAATGAAGTGTGTAGCACTTACAGTTTTTTTACAGGGACACTCAAAAGAATTACATTACATTATGGTCTATCGGGAGAAATCATTTGCTGTTTTTTTTAATGAAATTACACGATTTTAAACATATTGAAATGGATATATATCACTGAGGTGCACTACAAGAGGCTTACTATGGAATAGGGTATGCATAGTACATAGGGTTCCGTTACAGGGACACTCAAAAGAATCCCGTTACATTACGATCTTTTGAGAAAAATAGTTTGCAGTTTATTTTAATAATGTTTCACTACTTCAAACATATTGAAATTGATATGTATCACTAAGGTTCATTACAAGAGGCTTACTATAGAATTTTGTGTGTATAGCATTCACCGTTCATTTACAGGGATACACAAAAGAATTCGGTACTGTCTGTTAACAATAATTGCTGGAAATGCGTTTTCAGTTGATGAACGAGTTTTTGAAATTAACTAATTTTTTGCCTATTACTTGGTGTGCATAAATTCTACAGATCATATACAGTGCAGCACAAAAGCTCTCGCATATATTTCCGATTATTGGCTGAAATTCCAGAAGGGGATTTTAAAACTGTGCTACGCGTTTCCTAACTGAAATAAAATTTAGAATTCTATGTAGTATATATAAAAATCTATAGATTATATACAGTGCTTCACAAAATAGATCGGATATTTTTCCGAATATTGTTGGTAATTCCTGAAATTGGGTTTTTAAATACGTTATGCGTTTCCCAAATTGTTTACTTAGATAGCATCTTTCATCTAATTAAACAGAGAAGATTTGTAAGATTATTTTAGAACTGTTGGAAAGTGTTACATAATCTATACTTGACGCATAATTTTTCGTTCTTGTTTTTAAAAATATACACACACACATCATATTTGATAAGTTTATTTTAAAACATTCAACTTTGACATTGTACCAATACTGGCAACATTCAAAGCGAAGTAAATATTCTTTTTTGAAAACTTTTTGACTATTGTAAGCTATTAAATTTGAAAACGTTGTTATCTTATGGAATTTGACATGACGCTTAAATTTACAAAAGTTATTTGCAATATCATCTAAAAACTTCCATGATTGGTCCTTTAATTATCCACATTCATAGCTTGCCTATTCTAAAAAAAGTAATCTGTTCTAAAATTTCGAAGTTGATATTTAAAATTTTACCAATAGAAATCTGTCGTATTATCTGTCGAAAATCTGTCGAATAATAAAGCAGAACTGTGTATTTTCATTAAATGTACAGTCAAGATATTTACAGAATTAACGATGATTACGCCCATACGTACGGAACAAATTAATAATTTTAGTTCATTCTTTTAACTCATATCTCGCATTTAAAAATTTAGAGCTCAATATTTGCTGATGAATGGGTTTAAGAGTGAGATTCTGAAATTTTACTGTGATGTACGGATTTCAAATTGACTCTCTTATAATAAAAACAAATTAAATCTAATTATTATTACTATTATTTAAATTATTTAATTGTTATTTATATTATTTTATTATCGAATTTTGAAATTTTAGATATGCTGACTCCCGTTAATATTAATTTTTATTTTGTAAACCTTATATTTCGAACTCTTTGTCTTTTTACAACAGAACTAGAAGGTGTACAAAATACTTCTTTTGCCAGAATACAAATTGATGTTAATTGTACTTGAGTGAAAACATGAAGTATAAATTACAGATAAAGGGTAAACTTTAAGAGAAAATATTATTTTAATTGATTGATAAACAAGTAATAATAAGTAAATACATTACAAAATGAATAGGTTTTAAATGCTATTTTTAAGATAAGTCAAAATTACACTTTTAAGCCATTCAGAGATAGTGTATAGTAATATCATTTAATAATAAAAATGTCTAACTAGGTTGTTTAAAAAATATGCTCTTGTCAATAGTTTGTATTCCACAACCCATAAATTATTATCATTATTATTATTTTTTTTAAATCGCTATGAAAATATTTTAGCATCTTATGTAATTGTGCCATTTAATTATTTTTTTGCCTCTATTTCTGTCCCTCATCAAAAAAATAATAATCTATTTTAAATTTATTAATTGTAGTTATTATTTATCCGAAGAATAGATAGAGCATGAATGCATGTTTCAGCAGTGCAAAATTTCGGAATAATGATAAATATCTGTTTTTAACACTTTCCAACCTAGTTGAAAAGTGTTTATGACTTCGGTTTGTCTGCCGTCTGTCCGTGCTCTAACTCCCGTAAATATACTCGGATTGCCCTGTAATTTTTATATCTTATTGTGATTATCTATAGCTAGTTCCCTATTTCAACTGATGTGTGTAGCACTTATAGTTTTTTTACAGGGACACTCAAAAGAATTCCATTACGTTACGGTCTATGGGGAAAACTCATTTGCGGTTTATTTTAATAATGTTACACAATTTCAAACACATTGTAATTTATATATATCACTAAGGTCCATTGCAAGCTTAATATGGAACAGGGTGTGCATAGCACTTATAGTTACTTTACAGGGACAGTCAAAGAATTCCGTTACATTACGTCTATGGAGAAAAATCGTTTGCGGTTTAATTAATTAATGTTTCACTATTTTAAACACATTGTAATTTGTATATATCACTAAGATGCATTACAAGAGGCTTACTACAGAATACTGTGTGTATAGCAGTCATCGTTCATTTACAGGGACACACAAAAGAATTCTCTACTGTCTGTTAACAATAATTCCTGGAAGTGCGTTTTAAGTTGCTGAACCCGATTTTAAATTTAACTCACTTTTTGTCTATTACTTGGTGTGTATACATTCTGTAGATCATATACAGGGCAGCACAAAAGTTTGCGAACACATTTCCGTTTAAGTTGTAAATTTCCAACTGGACGAAAAATGTCCGGGCCAGGATTCGAACCTGGGATCGCTTGGCTGAAGCCGCCACGCACTTCAGCCAAGCGATCCCAGGTTCGAATCCTGGCCCGGACATTTTTCGTCCAGTTGGAAATTTACAACTTGTATGATTACTTTACCAATTTGAAATAATTGTGTTAAAAATAATCCAGCACATTTCCGTTTATTGACAGAAACTCCAAAAGGATAATTTTAAATTGTGCTACGAGTTTCTTAACTAAACTAAAATTTAGCATCCTATGTAGTATATATACAAATCTATAGATCATATGCAGGGCTCAATAAAAGTATGCGGATACTTTTCAGAATATTGTTGGTAATTCCTGGAATTGGATTTTTAAATATGTTATGCGTTTTTCAAAATTGTTTAGTTAGATATCATCTTACACCTTTCGGTAAAGATTTTCGAAATTTATTTTGGAAGTGTTGGAAAGTGTTACATAATTTATGCTTGACGCATGATTTTTCGTTCTTGTTTTATGATATCCTACGTCGTAAAACAAAATTTCTGAATTATGTATTAGCATAAAAGACAAATATAGACATTAAGGGGACAAGAAAAGTTTGAAAAAATATACATAAAATATACCAAAAACATATTATTTTTATTTTTAGAATATTTGAGCCTTTAAGAATATCATAATTTGTCGGATACAAAAATTCCTAAAATTACGGTCATAGGAATAGTAAATGTTAATCCGCGCAGACTTCACGATATCAAAACTTTAAACTCAATTATGCCGAAACTCGGTTTTACAACAGTTTTGCCACGATATCTTTTGAACAAGTTAATGGATTTACATATTTCTTATTTTAATGAAGGAAATTAAATTCTCTACGAACTAATAGCTGAAAAACACACATACAGAAATTTGTCTTTCAAGTTATAACAAAAATAGGATATTTTTTTATGTATTTTAATATTTTTTTTATAATTTTTTTTACTTTTTCTTGTTTAATCGAAAGACAACGTAATAAAAAGTATTAAAAATTAACGGCGACTCAAAACTATGGAACCTGGATTTCAAATTCCAGGAAAAATTAATTTTGCAAAATTAAATTTTTCAAGAATTAAAAAATATATATATATTGCTTTTTCTTATTTAAGAATTTTTTTTTACTTTTGCATTCATTTCTAAATCGAGAAAAAACAGTAGTCTAAATGAATTCCAGGATTCCTAATCCACGATCAAACTTCGTCAATCTTCGTCATTTCAAAATTAAACCTCATAATAAAGTGAAAAAGAACGATAAATCATGAGTTAAGCATACATTATGAAACATATTCAGAATACTGTAACAAAACTTCATAGATTAATAAGGTGAAAGGTGATATCTAAGTAAACAAGATCAAAGTCAAACGGGGCCGGGAGGCCTACCTTTCGGCTTAAGCTTAACTAGCCCCGCCCAATCTATGTAAACAATTTGGAAAACGCTTAACATATTTGAAAACCCAGCAGTTTCAGTAATTACCAATAATAATCGAAAAAATTTTTTTTTGCGAAACCCTGTGAATTAAGATCAATAGATTTGTATACGGTCTCCACTCTCAACGGTATTCAATGGGTAATTCTTAAACTGTCATAATCTATAGTCACTATAGTCATAGACATAGAGTTCCAGTTGAAAAAATGTTTTTAATGAAGTAAAGGAGTATTTTAAAAGCGATTTGGGTCAATAAAAACATTTGTTAAAAAGTTACGAAATTTAATTTTTTATACGGTCTTCCGTTCCTATAAGTTTTTTTTAGTAAAAATTTCCTATTACACTAACAAGTAAGTCAAAAAAGTCCCATTCATCTAACACTAAAATTGACTGAGTTATGAAGCATTGAACCAATTTTGCTTATACCAATTTGCTTATACCAATTTTCTGCATCTGAACACAAATGAGTTGGGCCATAATTCGAAGGATCGTACTGAAAGTGCTTAAAATATTAGTACAATTTATTTCGCATGTATCTGCACTTTAACTGAAAGTAGTCACATCGTACAACTATTACCATACACTGTTAAAAATTTGCAGCAAACTGTCTAGTCATTTGACCGTTTTTATAGAAATTGGTTACATAACCGTAATTTAACTCCATTATGACCATGTTTTTGCCCATATTATGGTCAGAATAGAGTTAAATTACAGTTATGTAACCATTTTCTCTAAAAACGCTCAAATGACCGGACAGTTTGCTGCAAATTTTTAACAGTTTAGTGTTAAATTTTATTAATTAAATTTCAGATTGGTTAAAATAAATTTATTTTAACATATGTTTTATTTTGTAAAGAATTGAGACTGTCCCTTTTCATCATTTCATTTAACAAAAAAAATCTGTCATTTTTTCACTTATACTTTAGTACAAGTTGTATAGTTTGCTATATTTCAGAATGAAAATAGATTTCAAACTTATATTGTAATGTTAATTTTACTCTCAACTGTTATATATTTTTTTATATCTAAAGACTATTTATATTTCTAGTAATTTTGAGAAAGACCTCTCTTTCGCAACAAAATAGATGATTCAATTTTAAAAAGCACTCGGTCAGTTTTAATCGTAGAAAAATAGAACTTTTTTTTGTCTTACTTGTTAGTGTTGTAACAGTAAAGTTTTATTGAATATCACTTATAGGATTGGGAAACCGTAATAAAAAATAAATTTCGTAAATTTTTAAGAAATGTTTTTTATGACACAAATCGCTTTTAAAATACTTTTTTACCACATTTAAAACATTTTTACGCCTGGAACTATATGTCTATGACTAACGGTTAAGGAATTAGCCATTGGACATCGTCGAGAGTAAATACCCTGTATATGCTACATAGTATTCGAAAATTTAGTTCAGCTAAGAACAGTTGAAATTTCCCAATTTCAGACAATGAATGATTATACACTGTAAAAAAATTGTGTCAAATTTCAGTAAATTAACAGTACTTGTACCGTTTTCGGTATGAGTACCATACGTCTAAGGTATATTAAGCGTAAAAAACCGTATATGTACCATTTCGATTATAAACGGTATTAATACCATAAAAGGATTGTTTTTGAGTAAACAATCGCTATTTATACCGTAAAATAATTATTTTTCATTAAGAAAAAAGCTGGTGGCCCCGCCTCGGTGTACGGCAACCTCTGAAATGATGCTCTTGCTCTTGTTACGTAATCCGTGCAGGCCTGAGGAGAGGGGGGAGAGTGCAGCCGGTACATATACTTTAAATATTTTATGGTACATATACCGACCAGTTAAATTACGGTATATATACTGGTCACAAAGTTGCCAGTATATGTACCGTAATTGTCGACCAAAATTTTTTACAGTGTGTACTCGATATCTCTTGTGCAGCCGTGTATATGAGCTATACAATTCATATACACAAAGCAATATGCAAAAAAATAGTTAAATTTAAAAACGCGTGCCACAACTCAAAACGTGCTTCCAGCAATTATTGTTCATAGACAGTAAATATGAACCGAAATCTTTCCGAATTATTGTGTACGGAATTCTTTTGTGTGTCCCTGTAAATGAACGATAAATGCTATGCACTCCATAATCAATGGTGTGCAATCCTGTAATGCACCTGAACAATCCTGTATTGCACCTCAGTGATATATATCAATCACAACATGTTTGAATAATAGTATTAACATCATTAAAATAAACCGCAAACGATTTTTGCTTGTAAACCGTAATAGAATTATTTTGAGTGTCCCTTTAAATAAAATATAAATCATACACGCTTCATTTTCAATTCCGAACATGCCATAGTAAAACTGAATGACATATATCAACTGCATGGCAATCCGGGTATATTTCCGCGAGTTACAGGCGGCAGACAGACAGACAAAACGAATTCATATACGCTTTTCAACTTTGTTGGAAAGTGTTAAAAATGATCTTGTAAACAAAAAAGTGCACTTCTGATTAACATATCTAAAAGACGATTTATTAATTTTGTAAGCAAGCCAAACGTAATTTTGAATTCTAATTATGTGTAGAGTTTCAAAAATGAATTACTTAACTCTTCTTTTGTTTGCAAAGAAGAGTTGATTGAAATGTTGTTGGCAAAAGTGTTTATTCCATAACATTTAATTTTTCAACTCTTTATTGAAATTGTTCAGAAAATGTTTCAACCACATATTCAATTAATTGGTTGCGACATATTTTTTAACGTGTTTATTTTTTCTTTGTGATTGTTGTGATCATTTACAAATCTGATATATGTAAGTTATATTTCGAATTTAAGTCTTGTTGGAAGCTTTAAATTATATTTCAAATTTTATTTTAATTTAGCCCATCCTAACTACGAAGTGATAGTGATTAAATCACTTAATGAGTTGAGTAAGCGGGTAGAAGATCTCGATGCCTTCAATTATAAAATGTATACCCGCTGCTGCGCCCTAGAACAAACAGTTGCAGCGCTAAAAGTAACTTCCTTTTGCTCTAATAATTTTTTCTATTCAATTATGAAATGTTTTTCGGTCATGTAAAATAGAAATGATCACATTATTATTATTACCATTTTTTGGTTAAAGTACCAAAAAATGGTAATAATAATAATGTGTAACTTTAAGTTGTATTTAGACGTTAAAATAGCATTTTTCCTTTCGTTTCATTTTTTAAACAGGCTGAAAATAAGCAATTAAAGAGAAAAAATGGATCGAATGGGTTGAATGCTTCTGACGATAACGATTCGATTTTAGATGAAGTTTCGGATCAGTAAGTTTTTTTTATTTAATTCTTTTTAAGCGTTGTATCAGGATTGTTTTCAAATTTTGTAATTCATATTTTTTTTTAAATTATGTTACTTGTTCTTAATGATCAATTTTAAGTTACATTGTATTGGGTTATCCAGAAAGTTCGTGCCGGTTGGGAAAATCAATTCGTACCGGAAAATTCTACCCGTTAATTATTAGACATTAGATATCTTAATCAATGGCTAATAACCAAATGATAGAATTTTCCGGTACGAATTGATTTTTCCCAACCTTCACGAACTTTCCGGACAACCCAATACATGCAAAATCTGTTCCATTGAAACAGGACTATTCTTTAAATTTTCATAGTGATAATGTGATCGTGAATCCACGAGATGAGGAAGGAGTGGAAGAACAACAACGAGATGAGGAAGCACAACCAGGTGGCAGTGTGGAAGATGTGGATAGCGCACTATCCACCCCCCCAGAATCCCCCACGCCTCAAAGTTCTGAACGTAAGCTCAGCTTCAATTATATATTTTTAACGCATTTTTAAAATACGGTGAACGGAGTTTATTACAAAACGAACTATTCACTTTATTTAGAACTGAAAAATTTTGAAAATATTTGAAAAGTGTTTATGACATCTGTGTGATGTCGATTTCGGGATCGTTATTAATACATTACGAAGAAACACATTAAAGTGGTGGAGAACGTGATGATAGTGAACCCAGATAGGACAATACAGCTCTGTAGGCCATAAATTCTTTATTTTAAAAAGGCATGTTGATCAGGATACTGAGGCAAATTAATTTATCGCCGAACGAGCGCCGGGAACTAGAACACAGTACATACCTGTCGAGGCGGGTAGAAGCAGATTACATCATGCTCGAATGCAGCGCAGGCAGAAAAGTGGGTAGAACATGCCATCGGCAGCACTTACCAGAATTCCATTAAATTCGCCAAAAAGAGTTCAAAAAGGGTTACAATTGGTTTCATTTTCGAAGAACAGAGATCATATTATTTGAAAATTATATTATTTTTTAGGACTATAATTACAAATTTATCACTGATTGACTTTTAGCCAAAGAAAATTCTAGAAAAGCATTAACTTACATAACATGACATTTTTATGAGAAAACTGAAATCTAAAATTACTAAACAAATAATTACTTGTGATTTATTGGCAGAAAGCAATCATTACAAAATATCAGCTTAGGAAAATATTATCGAAATGATTAAAGCCAGACATGTAGTGTTGAGATACATGAATATGTATAAGAAGAATGTTTAAAATTATAAAGCAAGACAAAATACTTTACGAAATTTATTGTGTGTGAAATTAATAAATTATTTGAACAGTGCAATACGGAAGTATTTTCAAATATGATATCCCGAAATACTGAAATAAAAATGTTGTTTTCTTTCTTTCATAATTACCTTATCATAATCTATTATCGTATAATAAAAGGAAGTAAATTAAGATTAAAATTATTTTGTGGTCGTAATGTTTCATTTATATTTTGATTACATGTTTCGTGGGGAAAATGTTTAAATGATGCAACTGACAAATGAATGCAATTTTGAGCTATGTTAGGGAAGCTTATAAATATTAAATACTAGCTGTTACCCGTGACTTCGTTCACGTAACATTAAAAAAAGAATAAATGCATTAATTTAGCAAAACATTTCACTTGATAATTAACAACATATATAATTAACCAAAGCTTATTATACGTTTAACCGATATACGCTTATACGTATCTGGATACGTTTAAACGTATAGTTTAAGGGATACGTATTCCTTAAATACGTATTAAACGTATATACGTATATCGGCTAAACGTATAACTGAAATACGTATCGCATCGGGAGCACTAAATTAAATGCTTCATTTTGACGCTGGCTTCAGCCTAACATTTGCACACAATCAGATTTATAATATTATTAAGATTAAGATTAAGATTCGTTAAATAGAGCTGCGCTTAAAATGGATGTCATCAAATTTTGTTATTTCTGGGACAAAATTTAAGAATTAGAATAAATAAAAGATGAATTTTAAGAATAAGAATAAAAGCAAGGAGAATAAATTAATCTATGAAAATTTATATCATAATCGGTTTGCCTGTCTACCGTCTGTCCGTGCTCTAACTCGCTAAAAATTACTTGGATTTCCATGAAAGTAACGTACATATAATGTTCAATAATGTTTAATGTTCAACAATGTTTGTGAAATACAGTGACAGATAGTAGAGCCAATTCCTTTTCCAATATTCAGTTGGAAAATCAGCATTTGGCTTTCCTTTTCTTTTGTTCTGCATTATAGAGAAGATTTTTTTGAAGGATTTTTACAGGATACTTAAGTATTTGTTTTCCTGCTGGGCCTCCCCTTCCCTCCACCCCTTAAAAAATGAAATTTTCATGAAAGGTGCTTTTAGTTGAAACAAGGGAATAAAACTATGAATTAAAAAATATTAAACGATCTAACCAATAAACCAAATCAAAAATCGAACAAATACATTTCCTTTTTGTTCCAACAATATATCATTAAAGTATTTAAGTATTTATCTGTGTTATTAAAGAAAAGATTTGCAATACATATTAAATTTACTATCATATGAATATACAATATTTTGTATAACACAACATTATTTTTTTAATTTATAATTTTCAATAAAAATAGCTCTTAAATTATTAAATGTATACTTACAAGTTGAATTTTGGTTCGTAACATACCAATAGATGGGAAAAGCCTTGTGAATTTTTTTTTTTCAATATCTGAAAAAAATTTTAGGAAATGAAAGTTTTCATGAATTTTTTTAGGCACTTTCACTTTTACAAAGTTCAGTTCCGGTTTGTAATTTGGGCTAGAACTTTGCTTCTAATTATGGCTGAATCAAAAGTGAAGCATTTTTGTAATCCTAAATGTTAACTTTAGTTAAAAGTAATAAAAAAAAATTCAAAAATTTTCGCAAAAACAGCAATTTAAGGGTAGGCACACACTTTAAGCGATTTTTTTTTAAATCTAGACAAAAACATAACCAAAAACTTTTTTCAAATAATATAATAAATAACTTGTTAACGTTAAACTAAAGATGTAATTACAAGTGAAGTCGACAAACAGACACACAGACAAGCTTCTATCTTTATTATTATAGATTAAAAAAGAGTTTATGAAAGTTTTTCTTTTGTAAAAGGTGCCCTTAAATAGCCATTTTCTTAAACAAGTGGATACGTGGTTAATTCAAAGGATTTTGTGTAATATTCCTTTCAAAACATTTTATCCATTAATTAATAAATCCAACTCAGTAATTTAAAATTATCCTTCTCATTTATTAATACACTTTATCAATAAGAACATATATGGCAGCAACATTAAATTTAATAATAAAATAATAACAGGAGAAAGCTATTTTTTAAATAAAAATTAAAATATTCAAGAGCTGTTTTTCAGACAGTTATAACAGCATACGTTTTTTATATCTGAAAATCATATTTAATTACATGTTTTAATTCTAGTTTAAAAAATAAAGATATTCTTAAAATGGCAAAAAAATACGCAAGTTCATATAATTAAATTCATCAGACAATGAAATGTAAAAATCGAAAATTTCAACCTCCGTCGTAAAGAATAGTACATGGAATCTTTGGGTTAGGAGGAAAAGTCGCTTCCACAGCACTATCTAACCTACGCGAAAAAAGGATTGGTATTAAGGTTATGTTTTAAAATCCAAGAAAATCACAGAAATTGTCGGATGAAATTAAATTGATTCATCCAATTAAAATATTATAAGGCTTTTTCAAAATTTTATGATTTGTCGTGTGACAGGAGGTATTCAGCTATAAGTATGCAAAATTTACAAACTTATACAGTATCAGAGTACAAACTATGTGACAGTTAGACAGAGGGGTTAGACGAATGGGGTTTTTTCAGATGAACTAAACCCTAAAAAAGAGAGAAATTGAAGCTTTTTATTTATTTTTTATTTCCGCAAGCACTTTTGGAGAAATTATTACTGTTAGAAAAATTGAGAATTTCTTATTTAGAGGTTATTTTAGGTTGATATATATATATATAGATATATTGATTTATTTTTCTGAGCATATTTATTCTTAGTTTTATATATTTTTAAATTTTTAGAGACGAAACGAAAAAGGTCAGATGACGACGACAAATCGAAAAGAGCCAAATCTAGTACGTATGATAATAGTTTATATATGTTGTATGACTTTTTTATTTCTTTTTCACTATTTACGTTTTTTAGTTTAATGTTTTAATCTTCTGATGGTACGAGAACGTATTTTGTTTTAAATTTTACATTTTTATTTGAGTCAACCTGGTTTTTGTATGTAAAGAGGGAATTTTATAATCGATTTTTTTCTTCACATTTTGATATGCTAGAATCAAAAAAATTACGTTCACGTGTGTGTTTTTGATGACCTTTTAATATTTTTAGAACTTAATTATAAATTAATACTTTAATTATAAGGCATTTTTCCGCTAGCCCAACACAAATTATACATCATCAAATATTCATTACAAGTATAACCATTGCCATTACCCGTATAGCACCAAAGCTCCTAAAAAAGTTCGGTTTCGCCTGGCGCTGGTTACCCCTCACAATAGAACCTCAATTTTACCCCAACTCGGAGTCCCGATGGGACACATCTCTGTTAGAAGCTGCATATTAGGTAGTTTATCGCACTTTTGGCTAAATACTTTCTCTTGATAAATAGTACATCTTTAATAACGCAGAAATATGCTTAGAAAGAACATTTCTCAGTTGTAGTAATCTTAGTTGGAATTGCAGATATAGAATTGTATGCAACAAGTAAAATACTATTGATTATCATATTATTAAAACTGAATATTAGAGTGTTTTCTGTTTTAAAAATTTAATACATCCTAATTTTATAATATATATATATCTATATGTATTTACAATTCATTTGAGAGTAAAAAAGAGACTTATATAATTTAGAAAACGAAATAACTTTTTTATCAGTTTTGTCTTCGAGAAAAAATTTCTATGTATGAATTTTATGACCTACAGTTAACACTTTCCGGCACAGACAAATTCTGTTCATAAAATGCGACTGACACCACAATTTACAAACGACTTTTCTCGAAAATAACAACTCCTTATTTTAAGCTTTCATTGTAGAAACAAAATTTTATTCAAATATTATTGCTGCCGAATGCAAGTTTGGAATTAAAATTAGGTGTGCCCGGAGTGGGAGCACTGTGCCGGAAAGGGTTAAAGAAGAAGGGGTAAGAATCAATAAATCATTTTTGAAATGTAAGACCTGTTAAACATAAATTTTTCTTTGTTATTCATTATGGTGATAGAATATCTCAGGTAGAGGAACATGGTGTTACGGTTTTGACTTCAAAAGAAAAGCTTGGTATTGCGTATACTGGCCGGAGAATCTACTGTCTGCATTTGAAGTTTAAACGAAAAACATTTTATAATATGATCGATTAACTTTAAAAAAAATTTTTTTTTTTTTAATGCTGCTATGTTTTTATGAGATTTTTAATTTTAAAACTTTAAACATGAACTATTTTTAAAAGTTTTAATAAATATTACAAACTGCAAAAAACTAAAAATTATTTTTATTTCAGCTGTATTATTTAAAAGAAACAGAAATATTAATTGTTATTCAAGGCCAGTCTGGAACACAGTTAATTATTTTATTTTAAAATTTGATGTACTCAGATAATTCAAAGTAAATAATACAGTATCTAGATAAAATTTTTAGACACAATTTATTCAGTTATTTAGATTATTCAGTTTAATTTTTGTAAAAATTTTCATGGATTAACGCTTTTTTTCAAATTAAAACAAATGCTGGAAGTTTGCAATAATTCAGATATTTTTAATAAAAATAACCCCATGAAAACAAGAATTATTTATTTTAAGAGTATGTTAAGTATTCATAATAATTTTTACAAAATGCAAATAACGAAAACGAGAAAAATATTAATTTCTATTCAAGAAAAATCCTGAGGCACAGTTATTTTTTTTTTTTAAGTTTAAAGAACTATTAAAGTAATTAAGATAGGTAAAAATTATAAAATTATGCATACTTCAAAAATAAAATGAGTACGTGAAGTGATTAAATATTTGCAAACTTGCCATGTCGACAGGAACTCAAATTTACAATGTGTAATATTTGTAAAGCTGATATTTTAAATCTATTTTCACCTTGTACTGATTATAATTAATATTTTTTACTTTTAGTGTTGGATAAATAAATAAAAATATTTTTATCTAAATATGTATTTATATACCGCTATATATATTCTAAGATATCGAAAATCTTTAAACTTTTGCGACAGTACAGAAAAAAGGGCCCTGGAAGAGAGGGATAATCTTTTATATATTGTTGGATTATTGTAATTTTATTTTTATTCATATTTTAAATGTAATATACAAATGTAATATATACAATGTAACATACAACTAAAATTAAATTTTTCTCTAATTTAATACCCATGTATAATGTGAAGAATTTTTTACATTCAAGAAATTTCTGGTCAATCACTTCCTGTTTCATATTGAGGAAAAGTAAATTTATTGACATTTCTTTTCTTTTCTTTTCTTTTTTTTTTCCAAATCAAAACATAAGTTGGTGTCTATGCGTATGGTGTATTTGATAAAAAATATTCTGCCAAATTAAAAAAAGAAAAGAAAAGGGAAAAAATATCATTAGTTCATCCATATATGCAGAAACATATTTAATTCTAGGAAATGAATTATTCCATAGATCTATTCTAATAATTAGATAGTTATGTGTTACTGAATTTCCAACATAAATCAATTCTTAAATGTAAGTTCAAAGATATAATTGCATTTAAATATTTTTATTTTTAAATTGGACATTGTCATTCTTTTTCTTTCGTTTCTTTACAATGTGTGTTAAATTTTGCGCCGAAATAAAACTGTCATCACACAAGAAATATGTCAACGAAGATGATTCTAAATTGAATTAACAAATTGAGAGAAATGGGTTGTTTTAAAATAACTTGCATTAAGTTACAACTTACATTTAAAAATATAGACACGTTATGATGTATTCCATTATTATTTTCTCCTATTTCTTGATATGCTAGAATTCTAAAAATTACGTTCACAGGTATGTTTCCGATAACAATACAATATTGATATATGATATTGAAGCCGTATTCTTTTTATTGATGTAACAAAATTGCCTTAAAATGTAAAAAACAATAAAAATCCCATAAAAAATTAAATTTAAAAAAAGTGATATTCAAATTTTAATTGCTTAATAGGCGTATAGCCAACATAGTAAAAAAGTACCCAAGCCGGCACTCGAACCCGGGTCACCAGATTAGCGCACTGACGATCTACCAACTGAACCACAACATGTGTAGATAATTGGCCGTCAATAATCAACCCAACCCAACCCAACTGAACCACTTGGGAACGATACTCACCTTGGAACTTCTTCACCATAACATGTTGGCAAGGCTACAAACGCAGCACAAGATGGAATATTTTCCGTGAGCCTCCAACGCTGGGGCAAACACGAAATCAAAGAATATCCAGCATCGACAATTGAATAAATTCATATTTAATACTTGGAAATTTTTCCAGAGAAAATTTCTCACGCCTTGCATTCATAATATTCAAATTTTAATTGCTTAATAGGCGTACAGCCAACATAGTGAAAAAGTACCCAAGCCGGGACTCGAACCCGGGTCACCAGATTAGCGCACTGACGTTCTACCAACTGAACCATTCGGCAATTAAAATTTGAATATTATGAATGCAAGGCGTGAGAAATTTTCTCTGGAAAAATTTCCAAGCATTAAATATGAATTTAAAAAAGTTGTTTAAAAATTCCAAAATCGGGCTTCGAGGGGCAAAACTACATACATAGAGGTACCTTGCTTCCAAATTTGGTAGCTGAGCTTGCGCCGGTCTCTTCAGAACATAGCCGACACACACAAACTTTTTTTTAATCTAAAAAAATGCTTCAAATACATGTACGGGTCTATTCAGAGTATATCATTAAAAAAAAAATTATCTCACGATTTTTGTGTGAAGATATAACGTTTATCATTTGGATTTAACAGTAACCATTCCCAAACATTGACCCATTCTAACTCTATGAATGTTTTTTAAAAAGTACGTAAACTATACCTTTTATCCGGGCTTCCTTGATCCAAGGAACTCAAATGTGATATCAAAAGTGAATATTACCGTTTGAAAATTTAAGTTTGTAAAATGTTTAATACATAGACGAGCCCCATTTCAAGAATTTTATCCATATTAGGAAAGTAGACACAAAATTGAGTCGAACGGACACCTCCCACTTGCAACAATTCGGCGATTAAAATATGGATTTTTTTTTTTTTTTTGGACGACTGTATATTCTAGGTGTTTTTAAATCCTTTATAAATAACTAGCAAGCTACGCCCGCTACGCTGGTCAATTTCTCTTAACGAACCTTTAATCAAACAAAATATTGACATTTCATAATTCACTTTTATATTTTAACAGAATAATAAGGATACTATAATTTGTGACTCGTGCTATAGCCAATATACACGTCAGGACACGTCGCCCTTATCATTATCTTTTTACGCGTGAAAGTTTCGCTGTGGTACTCTATTGTGAAATTTGGTAATTTTAGAAATTCAATAGTTGAAAAATCGCAGAATCATTAGATCAGTTTTCTTTAGAAATTGTTCTTAGAGCGCATTTAGATCTTATAAATAACAATCATGCCGAACTTGAAGTTTCTAGCTCCTTCAGCATCGCAAAAATCGCAATTTTAGAACGTTTTTCGCTTCTGCACCCCCCTCGGGGTAGTGGCACCGACATAAAATATAGCCTATGTTGGAGCAGGGATTGTCACCATCCATTTCCCACCATCACTTTTGAAATCGCTTTAGTAGTTCCAGAGATTCCATACAAATTGTAATTTAGAATTGTTTTTAGAAAATTTTTTGCTTATTTCAGCCTTTTAAATTTCAAATTTTTTTAGACTTTGTTCTTATAGAGCATTTAAATCTTGTAAGTAACGACCATACAAAATGTCAAGTTCCTAACTCCTTCATTATTGAAAATATCATAATTTTGGAACGTTTTTCGCTCCTGCACCCTCTGCGGGCAGTGGCACCGACAAAAAATTTAGCATATGTTGGAGCAGGGACTGTCACCATCCATTTGCCACCATCACTTTTGAAATCGGTTCTGTAGTTTCAGAGATTCCATAGAAATTGTAATTTAGAATGTTCTTAGAACGCTTCTTCCTCATCTCACCCTTTTAAATTGCGAATGTTTTTATAATTTGTTCTTAGAGAGCATTTACATCTTATAAGTAACTATCATACCAAATTTGATGCTTCTATCTCCTTCAGTACACAAAAAATCGAAATTTTAGAACGTTTTTCGCTCCTGCACCCCCCTGGGGGTGGTGGCACCGACATAAAATATAGCCTATGTTGGAGCAGGGATTGTCACCATTAATTTGCCACCATCACTTTTAAAATCGCTTCAGTGGTTCCAGAGATTACCCCCTACAAACAAACAAACAATCTTTACTACTTTATATATTAGTATAGATAAGGGGGAATTAGCCACTTGTTCCCCCCCTTTATACTTAACCAATCAATCCCGAAAACTAATCAGAGATGTGCCTTAACACAGTGAACCTATAAATAAAATTTGAAGGAAATGGGATAATTCTGCATGAAAAACCCATTTACATAAATTAAGGGGGGTATTAGCCCCCCGTTCCCCCCCTTTATACTTAATCAATCAATCCCGAAAACTAATCAAGGAAGCGTCTTAACCCAATGAATCTATCAACAAATTTTGAAGCAAATAGAATAATTCTGCATGAAAAACCCATTTATATAAATTAAGGGGGGATTATCCCCCGTTCCCCCCGTTTGTACTTAACCAATCAATCCCGAAAACTAATCAGGGAAGCGCCTTAACACAGTGAACCTATAAATAAAATTTGAAGAAAATGGGATAATTCTGCATGAAAAACCCATTTACATAAATTAAGGGGGGTATTAGCCCCCCTTTCCCCCCCTTTATACTTAACCAATCAATCCCGAAAACTAATCAGAGATGCGCCTTAACACAGTGAACCTATAAATAAAATTTGAAGGAAATGGGATAATTCTGCATGAAAAACCCATTTACATAAATTAAGGGGGGTATTAGCCCCCCGTTCCCCCCCTTTATACTTAATCAATCAATCCCGAAAACTAATCAGGGAAGCGTCTTAACCCAATGAATCTATAAACAAATTTTGAAGCAAATAAAATAATTCTGCATGAAAAACCCATTTATATAAATTAAGGGGGGTATTATCCCCCCGTTCCCCCCCTTTTATACTTAACCGATCAATCCCGAAAACTAATCAGGGAAGCGCCTTAACACAGTGAACCTATAAACAAAATTTGAAGGAAAACGGAATAATTCTGCATGAAAAACCCATTTATATAAATTAAGGGGGGATTAGCCCCCCGATCCCCCCCCCTTTATACTTAACTAATCAATCCCGAAAACTAATCAGGGAAGCGCCTTAACTCAGTGAACCTATAAACAAAATTTGAAGGAAAACGGAATAATTCTGCATGAAAAACCCATTTATATAAATTAAGGGGGGATTAAACCTCCCCCCGTTCCCCCCTTTATACTCAGCCAATCAATCCCGAAAATTATCATGCAAGCGCCTTAACACAGTGACCCTATAAACAAAATTTGAAGGAAAACGGAATAATTCTGCATGAAAAACCCATTCATATAAATTAAGGGGGGGATTAACCCCCGTTCCCCCCTTTATACTTAACCAATCAATCCCGAAAAGTAATCAGGGAAGCGTCTTAACCCAATGAACCTATAAACAAAATTTGAAGGAAAACGGAATAATTCTGCATGAAAAACCCATTTATATAAATTAAGGGGGGGAATTAGCCCCCCGATCCCCCCCCCCTTTATATTAACTAATCAATCCCGAAAACTAATCAGGGAAGCGCCTTAACACAGTGAACCTATAAACAAAATTTGAAGGAAAACGGAATAAATCTGCATGAAAAACCCATTTATATAAATTAAGAGGGGGGAATTAGCCCCGTGTTCCCCCCCTTTATACTTAACCAATCAATCCCGAAAAGTAAACAGGGAATCGTCTTAACCCAATGAACCTATAAACAAAATTTGAAGGAAAACGGAATAATTCTGCATGAAAAACCCATTTATATAAATTAAGGGGGGATTAGCCCCCCGACCACCCCTTTATACTTAACTAATCAAACTCGTAAACTAATCAGAGAAGCGCCTTAACTCAGTGAACCTATAAACAAAATTTGAAGGGAAACGGAATAATTCTGCATGAAAAACCCATTTATATAAATTAAGGGGGGGGGAATTAGACCCTTGTTCCCCCCTTTATACTTGACCAATCAATCCCGAAAACTAATCAGGGGATTAGCCCCCGATCTCCCCCCCTTTATATTTAACTAATCAAACCCGTAAACTAATCAGGGAAGCGCCTTAACTCAGTGAACCTATAAACAAAATTTGAAAGGAAACGGAATAATTCTGCATGAAAAACCAATTTATATAAATTAAGGGGGGGAATTAGACCCTTGTTCCCCCCCTTTATACTTGACCAATCAATCCCGAAAACTAATCAGGGAAGCGCCTTAACTCAGTGAACCTATAAACAAAATTTGAAGGAAAACGGAATAATTCTGCATGAAAAACCCATTTATATAAATTAAGGGGGGGATTAAACCCCCCCCCCGTTCCCCCCTTTATACTCAGCCAATCAATCCCGAAAATTATCATGCAAGCGCCTTAACACAGTGAACCTATAAACAAAATTTGAAAGAAAACGGAATAATTCTGCATGAAAAACCCATTCATATAAATTAAGGGGGGGATTAACCCCCGTTCCCCCCTTTATACTTAACCAATAAATCCCGAAAAGTAATCAGGGAAGCGTCTTAACCCAATGAACCTTTAAACAAAATTTGAAGGAAAACGGAATAAATCTGCATGAAAAACCCATTTATATAAATTAAGGGGGTGGGGAATTAGCCCCTTGTTCCCCCCCTTTATACTTAACCAATCAATCCCGAAAAGTAATCAGGGAAGCGTCTTAACCCAATGAACCTATAAACAAAATTTGAAGGAAAACGAAATAATTCTGCATGAAAAACCCATTTATATAAATTAAGGGGGGATTAGCCCCCCGATCCCCACCTTTATACTTAACTAATCAAACCCGTAAACTAATCAGGGAAGCGCCTTAACTCAGTGAACCTATAAACAAAATTTGAAGGGAAACGGAATAATTCTGCATGAAAAACCCATTTATATAAATTAAGGGGGGGGGGGGGAATTAGACCCTTGTTCCCCCCCTTTATACTTGACCAATCAATCCCGAAAACTAATCAGGGGATTAGCCCCCCGATCCCCCCCCCTTATATTTAACTAATCAAACCCGTAAACTAATCAGGGAAGCGCCTTAACTCAGTGAACCTATAAACAAAATTTGAAGGGAAACGGAATAATTCTGCATGAAAAACCAATTTATATAAATTAAGGGGGGGGGGAATTAGACCCTTGTTCCCCCCCTTTATACTTGACAATCAATCCCGAAAACTAATCAGGGAAGCGCCTTAACTCAGTGAACCTATAAACAAAATTTGAAGGAAAACGGAATAATTCTGCATGAAAAACCCATTTATATAAATTAAGGGGGGGGGAATTAGCCCCTTGTTCCCCCCCCTTTTATACTTAACCATTCAATCCCGAAAACTAATCAGGGAAGCGCCTTAACACAGTGAACCTATAAACAAAATTTGAAGGAAAACGGATATTTCTGTGAAGAGTTATCGCATTACTTACGTACATACATACATAACAGAACCGGCTGCCAAGCTCTCAGGGCTTGACAGCCAGTGTGATAACTGAAAAATCGCAATTTTAGAACGTTTTTCGCTCCTGCACCCCCCTGGGGTTAGTGGCACCGACATAAAATATAGCCTATGTTGGAGCAGGGGTTGTCACCATCAATTTGCCACCATCACTTTTGAAATCGGTTCGGTAGTTCCAGAGATTACCCCCTACAAACAAACAAACAAGATTTACTCCTTTATAATATTAGTATAGATTAAAATTTGAATTTCCACGAATCTTTTTCGTTTTAGAAAGAATTCATGTATAACTTATATTTTTGTTGCAAAATTAGATCGGATAAGACAGAATTCTTATCCATATCTAATTACTTCTTAATCTTTAATAATTCACACTGATTTTTTGTACCTAAAGTGTATATATTACTATATATAATATATATATATATATATATATATATAGTACTTAAAGTACCTAAATTGTATATATTTGTATTATTACATTCTACAGGTATGTATTTCCATTACAGATTATTATAACCTAAGAACAACAAAGAAAAGGAATTATAAATTTATGACCTAAGGTATGACATTTTTCATTTGACATTAAACATTTGTAGTGTGCATGCTGCTTTTTGAAAAATGTAATGTAGCGTACAATGTGATACAAAAAATCCCTGACGGGTCGGCCTACAGCAACAGGTAGATTTCGAAGACGCAGACCGTGGGGCGCCTGTTTCCTGGGAATTGCGGAAGAAATGACATTTTTGCCATGATGCGGTAGTTGGAGCCGCCCACTTCGAAGCCTAACTTGTTTGCAAGAGGAGCCGGCAGGGTTTTTATTTATATATTTATGTTAATTATTTATTTTTATTTATTTATTTTTTGCTTATAAGGGTTGGTTCTATAAGAAACTTGTCAATATAAAAGTTTTAGATAATATTAAGAGGATTTATAATAAATTTAAGCGGATTTGATATCTTTTGAATTGACGAAGTTGTAAATTTTTTTCTTCCAACCCCCCCCCCCTTTTTTCCCCTCCTTGGGGCAATTTTTAATGAAATCAAAAATCTGTCATACATAAATTTTCGGCCCTTTTTCTAGAAGTAATAATAACATTTAACGGATTCGATACGTATCATAATTAAGAAATTCGGAGGTGGTTTTTCTGTTTTCAGAAAAAGCCCGCCCCCACATTTCCCTCCTTGGTTCAATTTTGCCCATCAACGAACTTGACCGAGATTTTATGCCCCTTGATTTTATGTATGAGTTTGGAAGAGATTTGTGCAGAATTATTGCTGTTATCGTGTCCATAAAAAAGTGACATACATAGATAGATAGATAAAGTTTTTGAACTGAAGGGTGGTTCTGGGAGTCATGATCGGCGTAGATCTGCAAAAATTTTTCAAAAATACCAACTTAGGGAATAATGTAATAGGTAGTATTTCTTACGAAATCTACCTAATACAAAAAATTAGTAATAGGCATTATTTTTAACATTACAATAGGAAAAAAAAATAGTGTCATTCTACAAATTATATAATTGTAACTTGTTTCCTTTGTGCAAAATGTTGTTGTTCTATTAACAATTTTTATATTCCGGCGACAAATGGCAACCAATAACAGTAGTACGAGCGGTTCTCACGCACCAGGCGCGAAGCGTTTTACTGTGCTGACAGGCACTTAAGTTTCCACTACTTATTCTCAGAGGATCAACTGTAAAGTAAACAAAATTTCACTTCTATTTAATTCTTTTAATTTTATAATTTTCAAATCATAATTCTAGTCTAAATGCGACCTTTTTTCGGAAAAAAAAGGAGAGAGAGAGAGACATAGTTAAAGAGGGAGCACCCAGAAAAAAGTTTTGTTGAATCAACAAAAATTTGGTTGACCCAACAAAACTTTTTGTTTAAATATAGGTCAATGGAAATTTTGTTTGAATCAACAAAAATTTTTTTTTTTTTTGCAATTCCAAAAAAAAATTTTGTATCGTCAGCAAAAAATGTTTTGTTAATTCAAATAAAATGGTTCAATTTTACTTGAATTTTGCTAAAACAACCAAAATGTACTCAACAAAACATGTTTTGTAGTTTTAATCAATTCCTTTTTCTGGGTGAAGAAGGAGAAATTTAACTAAAAAATGTTTAATTTATCTAAATATTCTACTTTTACTGAATTTTTTTATATCAAATCTTTTTGTTATTCATATTTTGCAATTCATATTTTATACACATCCATTAAATCAGTTTAATAATTCTTTGTAATTGATCTCGCTACACTGGTAATAATATGGATTTTTTTTTATGCCAGTCAAATCTTGTGACTCATTTTTCACCCACTTCCTGTCGACGTAGAGCTTTGAAATTTGGAATATATATGCATTCCTGAGGTCAATACATGAATTAGACATTATTTTTTAAAAATTTGATCCCTAAGGGGTGTTAACGTTGGCCCAAAACTTGCATTTCCCCCATAAAAATAACGTTACAATTCTTTAATTGAAAAAATAGCTCCATTGTTGCAACATTCACCCATTTTCACCACACTGTTAAAAATTTGCAACAAACTGTCCAGTCATTTGACCGTTTTTGTAGAAAACGTAATTTAAATATATTCCGACCATAAAATGAGCAATAATACGGTCAGAATAGAGTTAAATTATGGTTTTGTAACCGTTTTCTACAAAAACGGTCAAATGACTGGACAGTTTGCTGCAAATTTTTAACAGTGCACATTGTTGCTCGCGTCATTATGACGTCAGCATTGAGCAACGCACACGTTTGTGCTTTATAATATAAGTGGACTTTTTTGTGAATTTTAATGAAAGTATATCTTTTTTTTTTTAAGTTTTACATTTAATTATTTAAATTATATTTCGTAATAATGTTTTATGCGACTGTAGGACAATTAATACAGTTAATTATCTTGTACCATCCTTTAATTATATTGTATTTATACTTTCAGATGAACTGCCAACTAGTAATTGTAAAGAATTACTGGAAGATGATGTGGACTCACTACTGTGGACACAACATTTGTAAAGATTTGTAAAAAAACTGTTGTAAGAATCCAGTTCTATATTTGTAATATCTGTGCTGAAATGTCTCAGATCTGAGTTGTATTATGTACATATAATGTACAAATTGTGTGTACAAATTTTATCTGTAAAAAAATTGAACATTTTTGGTTTTCGTAGGTTTTTTGTATTATTTTGGTGTAGATGGTATTAGATGGTATGGTGTAGATGGATATCAAAATATTATTTTCTGTATTGAACAGGGGAGGAAATACAGACATAGATTGCTTAATAGGGTGGATCGAAAAGTATAGGATTTTTTTTTTTCGAAATTACTTTTGGCGCGGGGTGCAAAAGTTGCTTTTTATGTATATTAGTTTACATGTTTTTTTTTTTAATTATTGAAATCTATTCATATCTTCCGGTGCCCCAAGCGCCCCAAAAATAGTTAAAAATTGAAATTTTCATGAAAATTTATATATATATATATATATATATATTATTTGTTTTAAATTACTTTTGGCGCCGGGTGTGAAAGTTGTGTATAGGGTGCATTACATAATTCCGTAGTTGACATAATTTTTTATCGAAATCCATTCATATCTTCCGGTGACCCAAGCGCCCCAAAAATAGTTAAAATTTGAAACTTTTATGAAACTTTATAATTTTTTTGTGTATTTATTTATTTGTTTAATTCCATTTGGCGCCGTGTGAGAAAGTTGTGTATTGGGTGCATTAGATAATTCTGTAGTTTACACAATTTTTTATCGAAATCAATTCATATCTTCCGGTGCCCCAAGTATAGTTAGAAATTGAAATTTTTAAGGAAACGTACTAAAAATTTTAAATTTACGAAAATTACTTACACATTGGACAAATTGTTTAATTAATAAAGTATAACCTTATAAATAATAATAATTTTATGATAATACATGAAGTATAAATTTAAAAATCAAAGCACTAAATCATAAAAATTATAAAAATTGAACTTACGTAGAGATATATCGAGTCCAAAGAAACCGAGAAAATAAATCCCGCCTTGGCGATTAATATTCAGAAATGGTGGTAACCGAAGGCTAAAAAATGATACCGAAGTTTATTTAGTACCTGGGAGAGCTGGGAAGAATGTTAGAAAAGATTCCGTTTGAATCGGACCAATATTTAAAAAGTTCTAATTTGGTGGGTAGAAGGAGAGGGGATGGGGGGAGGGGGTTGGCGGAGTTTCGATCACAGCATTAACGCGATATTTAAATTGCGACTTGACACTCCCCTCCCAAAAAAATTTAAACCGAGGACCTTTAACAAAATCAATTATCGTTTACTTTTGAAATAATAAAAAAATGGCCTATTTTTTTTTGTTTGACTTTGAAATTTACGTTTTTTTATTAATTCTATCCATTGTTAATTTGCTATTAAAGAAAAAGAAAAAGAAAAAAAAAATATATATATATACCGGCGGATTTTGTTGAAAATTACATTTTCTGAAACATAAATGTATTTTGTGTATATATGCCACTTTCAAATCCCAACCTGATATAATTTTCAAAATTTGTATTACCTTGTAATTTCTTATCTTTCGTATCGGAAGGGAAATGGATAGACGGACCTCGTTAGGCAAGTAGATGAAAGACGAAGCCAACACCTTGATAGGTGTTTTATTTCTCCCAAAAGCATAAAATCTACATGTTTCATCCTGTACCTTTCTTATCATTTTCGGTCGCACAAACCTGTTCCAACATGCTCCGAAACAACCTGCTTTCTATCCTAACATGGCTATTATACCCACATGACACTTCCGGTGACCTACACAGATCACAGAACATCTGGTGCCACTGGCGTAGAACCGGCTATTATTATCTACTGCGGATAAAAAGGTCATCAACTGATTGCAACTGCCCTATAGTAAAATTTTTCTACTACTCAATAAAAATTATTCTGAATTCGAACAGCGATTTGTGAATTTTTTGCGGTTTATTTTATGCGATTTTTAGAGTTTACTCATGTACGTGGCGGCATTTATATATTTTATTTAAAAAATTGGCAACGATAACTTACTGCATCTTTACGTAAAAAAAGCATAATTTTGTTTTTGTTTCGAAAGGTTAACGATAATTCCTAATGTCACAGGTCATTGGTTTAATTTTGAGGAGGAAGGAGAATGTCTGGTCGTAATTTAAATATCGCGTTAAAGCTCTGATGGAAACTCCCTCCTTCCGCCCTGCCTACCAAATTAGAACATTTTGTTATTATTGCTCCGATTTAAAGAAACCGTATTCTAACATTTTTCTCAGGTCCCACAGGTACTAAATAAACTTCGGTATCACTTTTTCTGTCCTTGGTTACCACTATTTTTGAACATTAATCACAAGGGTGGCGATTTATTTTCTCGGGTACTATGCTCCCAATTTCAACAAGAATTAGTTTATTCAACTTAACACGCACAAATTAAGATATAGACTAGATCAAGAAGGTCGGCAACTGGCGGACAGCGGTCCACATCCAGACCGCGGAAGGTCAAATCGTGGACCGCCAAAATTTTTAATTTGAATAAATAGTTTATTAAAATTTACATATAAAAGATATGTTTGAACGATAGCCTTATAAATATGAAAACTGTAAATATGAAAACTGTGAATATGAAAATTGTAAAAAACTGGCTATTTACCTGGCTACTATGTTTGGTTCTACATATCTATGTGAAACAACTTTCTCCAAAATGAATTTTTTGAAGAACAAATATCGTTCGAGGTTAACGGACGCACACCTTGAAGACACTCTTCGAATAAGCTATTCACCACGTGAACCAAATTATAAAAAACTAGCCCAAGACCACAAGTGTAATTTTTCGCACTAATTTTTCAACAATTATCTGCTTTTTCTATTTTATAATATGTATATAAAGTTTTTCAGAACGTATACTTGTGTATATAGTAATTTTTCATAACAAATACCTGATTTTTCTATTCTATAGTGTATGTATGTCTGTGTAAAAATAATAATTTAAAATTAATAAGTACTAATATTACTTAAGTGTTTTTTCTCGGGACCTCGATAAACATTTTCAAAAGTATTCGGACCCTACTTAAAATTACTTGCCGACCCTGCTAGATAGTGCCCGTCAAGATTTGACGGTAAATGACTTGAAAGTTCCTTTAGAAATATGCTTTTACTTTTTAATTAGCTGCTTTTAAATTAATTAAGTATAGAAAATTTTAGGAATTGGTATATTGTGTAATCGATTACTATAGATATAAGACGTAGATTGTGTTGTCAGTCCAGCAATTTACATCCTATTACTCTTGAATTAATTTAACCAGAATTTCACTAAATATATCAATTGAATGATTTATTTTTACTTATTACAGTCTCAAAATTTCTATAAAAAATATCGATATGTAGTTTTTTCTAATTTTTTTTTTAATTACGCGACCTTTAAAATTTTTCATTAATTTCATTTTTACTAGCCTGACTCTTAATTTAAATATATATAATATAAAATAAGTAATTAAAAAATGTTGTCGGTTGTTAAATTTTATTTACCACAGTTCCAATATTTAAAAAAAAAATAACATTATTTAGTATTTCTGATATTTTCTTTTCTTAACTACACGACTATTAAAATTTTTCATTCAATTAATTTTTATCAGTCTGATTCTAAACCCTAATTTAAAATTTGCTGTTTACAGCTAACATTTTCAGACATTGTTTAATTGTTAAATCATGGATATCAAGATGATTTCGAGTTCCTGCATGAATATTTTTCCTTTTTTTTTTTTTTCTCCTCTATTATTTATTTTATTTTTTACGAAAAATAATCACATTATTATCATCTTATATAATCATCTTATTATATATATGACATCTTGATAATGGTCACACCAAATATAATAAAAATTGTAGACCATTTCAATTCATTTAATCGATAATTACATGCATCTTTTAATTTAAATACTTTTCATATAAATTTAGTAATTAAAACAAAATATTCTTGGGTGTTAATTTTTACTTGATTATACAGCAATCCAATAAAAAAAATAACTTTTCCTCCTGAATTAAATATGGCATTATTAAAATGAATTATTGCCAATAAAATAAGAAAAGTCATTCTGTCCGGAGTGGTATCGCACTGACACGATGATCCGAACAGAGCAACACGGTGCCTTATTCCATTCGGCCAACCTTTTCTCTTTCGTGTGCACTCTAAAACTAGTTCAGTTCTAGATTTAATTTTAAGCATGCGCAAATGGATTATTTTCGTGTGAAAACTGGAATTTGACGAAAATCCCTTTTCGTTTTAATATATAGGATAACTATTTAAGATACAGATTTGGCGCTCCCTGTCAGTAGAATGTTGAACTAAAAGATTTTGAGCGCGTGCACAGCACGTCTTTTATACGGTGTCGTAGGCCGCAGGGAAACGTGTCAGAGTTTCAGTTGTAAAAATTGAACTAAAAGATTTTGCATTTAATATTGGTCCGATTCAAACCAAATATTTTCTAACATTCTTCCTAGGTCTCCCAAGTTCTAAATAAACTTCGGTATAATTTTTTCAGCCCTTGGTTACAAACAATTATGAATATTAATGTCCAGGGGGGGGGGTATTTTCGCGGGTTCTATGGACTCGATTTCTCCGGGAAGTGTTTCATTCAACTTAACATGAACATTGGGATATGGATAACTTATTAAAACATAGATTTGGCCCCTTGGCGGTGAAAAGTGAAACTAAAAGACTTTCTGCGTGTGCACAGCACGAAATTTATACTGTGCCGTAAGCAGCGGCAATGAGTGTCGGAGTTTCGTTCGGAAAGAGGTTTGTTTAGAACAAAATGCTCCAGCTGCTGGTGGAAACTAGAACTAAATGATTTTGCAGTGCGTGTGCAGCACGCCTGCTATACGGTGTCGTAGTCACCGGGGACATGTGTCAGAAAGTTATCTAGAACAGAATGCACCCCTGGCGGTGGTACTAAAATATTTTCCCGCGGGTGAGCCGACAATGGCTATTTTTACCCAAACCGCAAAAGAAAGTTACCGATTTGATCATCCCAGACAACGAAATATTCTCATTTTCACTCATCATCGAGTATTAAGAAAAATATTAGAGGTACTGATTCGAAACTCATAGTATGTACGTAATTTACTTTTCTGATTGCAAAACTGCAAATTTTGTAAAAGTCGGACTGTAACTTTTTTTAATTTATAGACCCGCTTTGAATCAAGTGATCCAAACATTTGAGCGGGTGGTATTTAATTTACTTGGGACATTTTTCACTCTGTCGGCTTAACGCTCAGTTTAGCAATGGAAAATCCACTTGTTTGTTACTCATTAGTTTCGGGCGAATTTCACTCCTGAAAAATTAATTGAAAAATTAATTGTAATTTACTTGTAAACATTCTTCCTAGGTCTCCCAAGTTCTAAATAAACTTCGGTATAATTTTTTCAGCCCTTGGTTACAAACAATTATGAATATTAATGTCCAGGGGGGGGGGTATTTTCGCGGGTTCTATGGACTCGATTTCTCCGGGAAGTGTTTCATTCAACTTAACATGAACTAATTGGGATATGGATAACTTATTAAAACATAGATTTGGCCCCTTGGCGGTGAAAAGTGAAACTAAAAGACTTTCTGCGTGTGCACAGCACGAAATTTATACTGTGCCGTAAGCAGCGGCAATGAGTGTCGGAGTTTCGTTCGGAAAGAGGTTTGTTTAGAACAAAATGCTCCAGCTGCTGGTGGAAACTAGAACTAAATGATTTTGCAGTGCGTGTGCAGCACGCCTGCTATACGGTGTCGTAGTCACCGGGGACATGTGTCAGAAAGTTATCTAGAACAGAATGCACCCCTGGCGGTGGTACTGAAATATTTTCCCGCGGGTGAGCCGACAATGGCTATTTTTACCCAAACCGCAAAAGAAAGTTACCGATTTGATCATCCCAGACAACGAAATATTCTCATTTTCACTCATCATCGAGTATTAAGAAAAATATTAGAGGTACTGATTCGAAACTCACAGTATGTACGTAATTTACTTTTCTGATTGCAAAACTGCAAATTTTGTAAAAATCGGACGGTAACTTTTTTTAATTTATAGACCCGCTTTGAATCAAGTGATCCAAACATTTGAGCGGGTGGTATTTAATTTACTTGGGACATTTTTCACTCTGTTGTTCTGAGCTTAACGCTCAGTGTAGCAATGGAAAATCCACTTGTTTGTTACTCATTAGTTTCGGGCGAATTTCACTCCTGAAAAATTAATTGAAAAATTAATTGTAATTTACTTGTAATTTACTTCCGTTTCGGGGTCCGTATTATTTTTTGCCGGGACCGGGCAACGCCGGGCGGATCAGCTCGTTAAAAATATA
Organism: Maratus michaelseni; assembly: GCA_963931845.1. Classification (NCBI taxonomy): domain Eukaryota; kingdom Metazoa; phylum Arthropoda; class Arachnida; order Araneae; family Salticidae; genus Maratus; species Maratus michaelseni. The sequence continues at coordinate 81,178,278 of OZ007599.1, read as the reverse complement.
TCTGTAGTGTATATAGTCTGCAAACTTTTATAAAATATTTTTATGACGTCTATAAACATCTGGCAATAGTCAGGAATTTATTTTATCGTCAGAAAATAAATTTGTTTGTAATGAAATAACAATTTTCACTTTGTTGATTTTTCCGAATTGGCGTATGTTATTAAACATGCATGTAAGTAAACATGCATTATATTTTTTGTAATATTTTAAAAAATTCAGTATTTTATGAAGACCGCAAAAACCATTTTTGAAAATGGAATACCTTCAATAGAATTTTAGAATTAAATATAATGGTAAAATTCTGTCTTATATTTCCTCCTCTGGCTTGGTACATTTGCTTACTTTGTACACATGTATTGAAAACTGTATTATGTTCATAAGTATCATAATTATATATGTTATTAATTGTTATTTAATGTTGTTATATGCTATTACATGATATATATGTTAATTAAATATATTGTTAAAATATTAAGCAGAGGGCATTATTGAGCAAAGAACATGCATTATATTTTTTGTAATATTTTAAAAATTTCAGTATTTTATGAAGACCGCAAAAACCATTTTTGAAAATGGAATACCTTCAATAGAATTTTAGAATTAAATATAATGGTAAAATTCTGTCTTATATTTCCTCCTCTGGCTTGGTACATTTGCTTACTTTGTGCACATGTATTGAAAACTGTATTATGTTTATAAGTATCATAATTATACATGTTATTAATTGTTATTTTATGTTGTTATATGCTATTACATGCTATATATGTTAATTAAATATATTGTTAAAATATTAAGCAGAGGGCATTATTGAGCAAAGAACATGCATTATATTTTTTGTAATATTTTAAAAATTTCAGTATTTTATGAAGACCGCAAAAACCATTTTTGAAAATGGAATACCTTCAATAGAATTTTAGAATTAAATATAATGGTAAAATTCTGTCTTATATTTCCTCCTCTGGCTTGGTACATTTGCTTACTTTGTGCACATGTATTGAAAACTGTATTATGTTTATAAGTATCATAATTATACATGTTATTAATTGTTATTTTATGTTGTTATATGCTATTACATGCTATATATGTTAATTAAATATATTGTTAAAATGTTAAGAAGAGGGCATTATTGAGCAAATAATATGCATTATATTTTTTGTAATATTTTAAAAATTTCAGTATTTTATGAAGATTGCAAAAAACCATTTTTGAAAATGGAATACCTTCAATAGAATTTTAGAATTAATTATAATGCATAAAATTCTGTCTCATATTTCCTCTTCTGGCTTGTTACATTTGCTTACTTTGTGCACATGTATTGAAAACTGTATTATGTTTATAAGTATCATAATTATACATGTTATTAATTGTTATTTTATGTTGTTATATGCTATTACATTATATATATGTTAATTAAATATATTGTTAAAATGTTAAGCAGAGGGCCTAATTAAACAATTTTTTGGAAAAAAACTCTACTAGTTTTTAAATAATTTTAAACAATACATCACTTCTTGTGTGACTCGTAAGCCCGTTTCCCAGAATTTAGTCTTCAATTAAATGCTTTTAATTGTAGTAAAGTTAGAAACATTCATTTTAATGTCACAAACAGCGGTCACAATTCTGGGAAGAATTTTATTGGATATATTAGAAAGTTCTGTAGTATAATTTACAGATAAACAGGTTTCAAGACTTAAGGGGGTCCGGGACAAATTTATTTATTTAGTTAAAATTTTGAATTTTATTGTGATTTTTAACTATATCATTTGTAAACAAAATCACATGATAAAACTTCTAATAACTTAATATATATATATATATATATATTTAAAATTTATTAAAAAAGTGGGGTGATTTAAAATCGTTATAACTCGAAATATTATTTGTAAAATTTCAATTTTTTTCATTTAAATAAACAGAAATATATAAATTTTAATTTTGATTCAGCATTTAAAAAAATTAATTAAAAAAAATAAGAATATTTAAATTAAAAACTTAAAAAACTTTTTTTAACATCATATTTTCAAAAGTAATTTTTTTTTTTTTCAAATTTGCTGAATCAAAATTAAAGTAAAATAACTGAGAAAGACATGTTCCAAGTTTGAACCATTTAACTTTAACTGTTTTAGACTTATAATGATTTAAAGACGAGAATGCGTAAAAGAACCCATTATGCAGAAAAACGCAAAAACGTTTCCATGACAACCACTACTTGAAAGCTAGATTTTTAAAACAAAAAATTAATATATCCTGTTCTATTTAAGATAGAAATATGATTTAAACGTCATTTTAAGCGGATAAAAACAGAGAATTTTTTAATACAATAAAATATTTTTCAAAAATTTGAACATTTTTGTGTCTCGTGCCACTTAATATTTTTTACGCTGCCATTCGTATTTAAGAGGTTTAAAAACTCTTAAAATTGAAAAAAAGAAAAAATGACCATTTTCAACATTTAATATCTTAAAATGTATATGATTTTAAAACACAATTTTTTGAAGGATGAATATGCTTCTTACAGCAAAGAAATTTTCACTACCATGAGCGGTTTTCCGTTTCCAACAAAATGTTTTTTGGAGTTCTAAATCCTGTCCAATGCTACGTATTGCATATATAATTATTCTATTGATTTCTGGGATGTTATTTTTAATTCCCAGAAGTTTTGAATTTGTGGTATACAGATTTACAATGTTCACAAGTTGTGGTGATGGATAATGACAATCATTTCATTTGTTTATCAGTAACTTTAATGTTAACAACACATATTTTTAAAAAAGATAGATTTAAAAAAAAATGCAAAAATATTTTTTTCAAGAATTAAATATCTTTTGAACGTATTTATATCATATTTAGAAGAAATATCACCGTCTCCCAAC